>CM057343.1:363279236-366108510 GCA_030015575.1 Agapanthus africanus | reverse complement strand
CGGAAACAACCACAACAAGCATAATAATATACAACGCCAAAGGGCGAGGCTCAAAACTCAAAAGAAAACAAAACCACCAGATCAGAATAATACATGCGCGACTCTAAGGTCGAAATAAAAGACTGGTCCAATAAACTTATCAAGTAATACAAGTATGGTTGATGGAGCTTACTAGATACAAATGAATGAATAAAAGTACAATGGTGGTTCGGATACAAGTGAACCAACCTACCGTGCAAATCACCCTGAAAGAATAGATGTGCCAGGAAGCTGCCAGGGAAACCTGTACACCGAACCTGTAATAAAATTTGGCACAACGGGGGTGAGTTTCCAACTCGTGAGTAGAAGACAACTACGAAAAGAAATCGAATGCACGACGCTATCCTAGGTCATAATAATACACTACTAAGTCCCAATCATCTAGTAATAGCAGGGTAAAACTACGTGTAAATGCAGATACTCCGTGCTCGTGTCAGTGCCTCATATAATACTATGTCATATGAATGGATATGCATGCAACTTGAATATAAAATAACCAATCCTGAAATCCAGAAATATCTGTATAAGAAATCTTTAGCTGTTATCAAAGTAAAATGTGTATAGAAATCTGAAATATCAACAATGAAATCCATGGAAATCCGTGTCAAGTATCGACACAAACATGTAAATCTCAAGTCTCATAGTTTCAATACCTCAGGCTCCGTCAGTCCGGATCGGCCCATATCATCAAATCTCACGACAACGGTCGGTATCCTCCGGATATCCGCCGCGCCAGACATCACCGGTAGGTAGCTTTCCCCTGCCAGGCTCATCGTCTACAACTCGATCTTCTTGCCCCGGGGTACCATACCGGGCCCACCATGTACCCGAGACGGTTTATCCACTCCTCGAATCGGGTCTCGAAATCCATCAGAAAACATGAAATCTCATGGTGGACGACACATACATCACGAGAAAACCGCATCTTATGTTTTTTTAAAAAGAGAGGAGGAGGAGAGAGAGAGAAGTTTTTACATATTCTTGCGGTTTTCCCCAAAATCCAGAAATCTCATAGAAATCCAAATCTCAAAATCATGAGTAACTATATGATAAGTGTCGGCATATGCCCATAATACTGCATGATAACATGAAAATATGAATGCATGAATGTCTAAGCAATAAATATCATGTTTGTACTAATGTCAGAGAATAATCACAATATTATATCGGTCTAGTTGTTAACTGATTCTATCCATAAAAGACAATATGATCTAAAGTGTACGTGACATAGCAATTACCGATGATGATGTGTGTGAGCCGGTAAATAAGCGTGCGTGGAATATGCGCATCATCGGTAATGGTGCTGGTGTCCTAACAGGTAAGGTTTATACTGATTATAGCAACATATGTAAGAACATGCACCATGATGATTACAGTATGAATGCAAGACAGATGTGCTTATCCACTCCTCTGCGATATACGAGTACAACTACCACTATATGACTCAAACCTAAACTAGTGTCTATCTAACCTTCTAATGAACTAAACCTAAGAAACTAGTCAATAAGAAACAAGAGTCTACCTAAGGTCTGAATCAATATCTCTAATAGTCGGCGATCCAGCCTCAATAGCGTCACGTACGTAATACGGCTTCCTCGAATCAAGAGTGCGGATCAATCATCATATCTATGCCTCGTACGGTAAAATCCATCGTACGGCATCCCAATATCGGGGTACGGGTCAAGTATCTCCTAGGTGTCTCATCATTCTTATAATGTCATCATCAACACATCTTATGATCAAGGTTCTAAACTATAATCGCATACATCAATCGTATATCATTTCCATATACACATGCACGTATACACCATGTCGTGTTTCAGTGTGTGAGTGTGTATGTTTCTACCTGAAACCTACGAACCTCTTCCAAGGTATTCATCTTCTGATATGTCTTTCTAAATCAGTCTCATCCAGCCTAGGGTCATTACTAGGGTCCTACTCATTAAGAATATAGGGTCACATCTGGTTTTCTAATGACAATAAATACTATTCCTATTCTACGTTGCGGGGGTGCTAAACGCCATCCACCCGACTTCCCCCCGTAGATATACATCTACTCACCTGGTCCATGTCTGCCGAAGACGGTGTCGCCATCCTCCTCTTCATCGCCCGCAGTCCACATGAGGGTACCTAAACGCAAACATATAAATAGTATCGTAAACTGAATCACATACAAAAGTCAAAACGATGCAAGGAACCAGCATAGGTTAAAACCTATGTCCCGTCCACGCAAAAGAACCGAATATCGCTCGATATCGGCGTACAAACTCCGATGGATCGAGATAAACATCAACAATTAACTCGTATTTTTAAAACACCTTACTTATATTATAAAACATGATTAAATCCATCAAAACCCTAAAATCAATCAAATCGTCCGATTTCGAAAAACCCGAAAACGCCAATTTACCGTTTTTCTTCAAAACTTGACATTTAAATGAAACCAATGGTTATAAAACTCATTAAATAGCATAACTAGACTTTACAAACCATTACTATATTTTTATTACACATATTTGTAGTAATTTGAAATTTCTAGTTTGCACCCTTTAAACATTTTCAACATTTTCCAAGCAAAATACCACAATTCCACCTCAAAACATGATTTTGCATAAATTAATGACTTAAACCACAATTTATGATGATAATGATATAATGAAACCATAATTATATTTTTAATCTCATTTATATAGGAATTTCTAAAATCTAGTTTACAAAATTAGCAATTTTTTATCACAATTTATCAATTATCCATTGAAACTAGCAATCAAACTAAGTTTTTCATTCCATTAACATGCTAACATTTCCACTAAAACTATAATCCAATGATAACAACCCAAATTAGAATTTTATATTAACCACAAACACATTTTGCAAAAACCTAGTTAACTAAATTCCTAATTTAAAACAATTTTAAATGAAAATTTTACAATTCAACAACCATGCAATATTTTCCAATTATAAAAGTGTTAAACTAACTATTATAACCATAAATAATTAACAAAAATCATAACTTGAATTTACAAACCCTAACTTGAATTTTAAAAAAAAAACATAGAATTAATTCATTAAATCTAATTAAGCTTAAATGAACATCTAATAGAAATAAAACAAAAGAAGGAAATTTATCCCTTCAAAATATGAAATCCAAACATGAAAATGAGCCTCCAAAATGCATGCTTTCCCACTCCAAAATCCATGTAAAAAAGAGCAAAGAACAAATGGTAGGAATTTATTAGGATTTTGTGAAATTTTTATTGAATTTTTGATGATTTTTGAACAAAAAATGAAGTGGAAATGGGGGGGGGGGCTGCCATGGGGGTGTTGAGGCCGGCCACAATTAGGAGGAGGGGGTGGAGAATGAGAAAAGTGAAGAAAGATGTAGAAAGTTCCCCAAAAATATCATATCATTATGTCTTTTCATGCTTTTATTAAATTTTCTTTTAATTCTTTACTATAGCAACTCAAGAAAACTCTAGAAAATTGGAAAAATTTGCAAATGAATTTTACATGATACTCACTAAATTATAATATGCCATGGCTCACTTTTACAAATTAAAACCATTCAAATTTGTAATTTACACTAATTTAGTGTAAAAATAAAGCTTATGTTAATATTTAAAATAATTAATTTAGGGAAAATATTTAATTAAACTAAAAATTTATAAGTGGCTAAATAAACACCATTTACTAGTAATTACATAATTAAAATAGGTATTTTTGAAATTATAATGAAAAACAATCACGGTTTAGTTTTACGAAAAATACATTTTATTTTACTGAAAATCATAAAATTCACTTAAACAATTTTATTCATTTAATTATTTATTTAATTATTTTTAAAACGTTACAATCTTCCCCCCTTTAAGAAATTCGTTCCCCGAATTTAAATTAAAACTCCCCATCCAAATACTAAAACATTTAGCAAAACACTCAAATCGTCGGGGCTCCGAAATCATCATTACATAACAAAAATCAACTCCGTCAAGCATTGCGCAATCATCGGAGTTATGGCGAGAATAAAATATCAAAACCCAATATGAAAACCATCATAATATACATCAATCTGTAACTTATATATAGTGCGCATCATAGTAAAACCGTACAAATATCTGGATAAGGAAATATGCAAACACCCCTTTTTGAAAATTGCCGTGTGATGCACGTGTCACGGCATAAGTAGCGGATGTTTATTTAAAAAAAATAACTATATATATATATATCTTTTATTTAACATGCACGTCCCGCCTGGTTACTAAATCAAATAATAATGATTATGAAAACATACTGCTCAAACTGAAATCAATCCCAATCACATCGATAAAATATCATGTGCGTCCGGTGCGCACTGAAATCGAAACCAAATACAGATACCACGAATACACACAACAACAAAACTAATTGCAACAGGTGTGCACTAAAAACATCTGTCAAGTGCAACGGGCGTGCACGACTTAATATCAGGTGCATCTAATCTGCACAAAACCCCGATTTAGTGCATCTGGTGTGCACAAAATCGCATCAAGTGCGCCAAGTATGCGCAAGAATCCTAATCAGGTGCACATGGTGCACGAAAACATACATCGAATATCAAAATTGAAATCACAGCACAAAAATGCATGAAAACTAGGTCGAAACATATGTCAAAATCATGTGTAACCCCTATGCACGAAATCAAATCAAAAATCTCAAAATATATAAAACCAAATCAAGTGTACTGGGTGTGTACTAAACAACATCAATACAACTGATATATGAAACACAGATAGAATAAAAGTACACACATGAAATCCCAATCGTAGAACAAAGTCCTCAAAATACAAAAATCCAATCCACGAAAATATGAAATTCAAATCACTAAATCCCAATCGTAAACACTATCGTCAATGTGCACCTCTTTCTTCTGATGGCGATTGCTTTGAACTCGTCTCTTTGTAGCTGTGCTGACTGCGCTACCAACGAAAATCCTCATCTCTAGAGTCTCCCACGTAGTCGATCCCTTCACTTGATATCCGGACTACATTAAATCTTTCGATCGATCCATCAAAATCCCATAATTCCCCGAGAGCTCAACACTCAAGTACATTTTAAAAATATCCGGTACATACCCCAGCATCGATGATCCAGCCGTAGAAGGGCAAACCCAAGCCTCACTAATGGCACCGCGGAACTGCCGTAAACCCTAAGGTTCAAGGGCGTTCTCGTGGTCATTATGTCGAGTTAGGGTTTCATTCTTCTAGAGGGTCCATCGAAATACCTGCATGTTCTTCCGAATACTTTAAACTTGGGAAAATGGTTTTCTGATAATCGTTCGAACCCTTTAACTTCATCCGGACGGCACGTGAATACCCTTCGTCCGCACGCTAAGCAATGCTTCAATCCTCAAGAATAACCAATACTCTAATGGTTATCGTATTCGAGCCGCAGCTCCCTCTGCCCGTGGTAACAGAAACCACCATCCGACATCGACGAAGATAGATCAAAGGAACGAATGAAATACGGTGCAAGCAATGTACATCCTAAGGCTCCTTAAGCAGAGTAGCGTATCGTAAGTATGCCGCGGACCATACCCACGGTACGTTACTCTACCTAAATCTCCTACTCCATCAACCAAGGGTCACCTAGACTTATACAAGGTTAAACCTAGCGCTCTGATACCAACTTTGTCACGACCCGAGAGTACGGAACGTGACCGGCACTTAGATTACGAAGCATTTAGAGGCGCCACGTAACCTAAGTAAGCCGAAGCCCAGAAATCTAAACCATTTAAAAGAAGAAGAAGTAAAAGAAACATGAAGAAAAACAAGTTTAAAAGTATCAGCAAATTTTCCCAAAAATTTCGGCAGAGTCTCCTCTGTAAAAACTGGCCCCCAAATGGGTACAACAAGTATAATATACATAAACAACAATAAAAAGCATCCCCAACGGGAGCTAACTCAACGCCAACAGGCAGAAACAACCACAACAAGCATAATAATATACGACGCCAAAGGGCGAGGCTCAAAACTCAAAAGAAAACAAAACCACCAGATCAGAATAATACATGCGCGACTCTAAGGTCGAAATAAAAGACTGGTCCAATAAACTTATCAAGTAATACAAGTATGGTTGATGGAGCTTACTAGATACAAATGAATGAATAAAAGTACAATGGTGGTTCGGATACAAGTGAACCAACCTACCGTGCAAATCACCCTGAAAGAATAGATGTGCCAGGAAGCTGCCAGGGAAACCTGTACACCGAACCTGTAATAAAATTTGGCACAACGGGGGTGAGTTGCCAACTCGTGAGTAGAAGACAACTATGAAAAGAAATCGAATGCATGACGCTATCCTAGGAAATAATAATACACTACTAAGTCCCAATCATCTAGTAATACAGGGTAAAACTCCGTGTAAATGCAGATACTCCGTGCTCGTGTCAGTGCCTCATATAATACTATGTCATATGAATGGATATGCATGCATCATGAATATAAAATAACCAATCCTGAAATCCAGAAATATCTGTATAAGAAATCTTTAGCTGTTATCAAAGTAAAATGTGTATAGAAATCTAAAATGTCAACAATGAAATCCATGGAAATCCGTGTCAAGCATCGACACAAACATGTAAATCTCAAGTCTCATAGTCTCAATACCTCAGGCTCCGTCAGTCCGGATCGGCCCATATCATCAAATCTCATGACAACGGTCGGTATCCTCCGGATATCCGCCGTGCCAGACATCACCGGTAGGTAGCTTTCCCCTGCCAGGCCCATCGTCTACAACTCGATCTTCTTGCCCCGGGGTACCATACCGGGCCCACCATGTACCTGAGACGGTTCATCCACTCCTCGAATCGGGTCTCGAAATCCATCAGAAAACATGAAATCTCATGGTGGACGACACATACATCACGAGAAAACCGCATCTTATGTTTTTTTAAAAAGAGAGGAGGAGAGAGAGAGAAGTTTTTACATATTCTTGCGGTTTTCCCCAAAATCCAGAAATCTCATAGAAATCCAAATCTCAAAATCATGAGTAACTATATGATAAGTGTCGGCATATGCCCATAATACTGCATGATAACATGAAAATATGAATGCATGAATGTCTAAGCAATAAATATCATGTCTGTACTAATGTCAGAGAATAATCACAATATTATATCGGTCTAGTTGTTAACTGATTCTATCCATAAAAGACAATATGATCTAAAGTGTACGTGACATAGCATTTACCGATGATGATGTGTGTGAGCCGGCAAATAAGTGTGCGTGGAATATGCGCATCATCGGTAATGGTGCTGGTGTCCTAACAGGTAAGGTTTATACTGATTATAGCAACATATGTAAGAACATGCACCATGATGATTACAGTATGAATGCAAGACAGATGTGCTTATCCACTCCTCTGCGATATACGAGTACGACTACCACTATATGACTCAAACCTAAACTAGTGTCTATCTAACCTTCTAATGAACTAAACCTAAGAAACTAGTCAATAAGAAACAAGAGTCTACCTAAGGTCTGAATCAATATCTCTAATAGTCGGCGATCCAGCCTCAATAGCGTCACGTACGTAATACGGCTTCCTCGAATCAAGAGTGAGGATCAATCATCATATCTATGCCTCGTACGGTAAAATCCATCGTACAGCATCCCAATATCGGGGTACGGGTCAAGTATCTCCTAGGTGTCTCATCATTCGTATAATGTCATCATCAACACATCTCATGATCAAGGTTCTAAACTATAATCGCATACATCAATCGTATATCATTGCCATCATAGAATAATCCTTAGTTTATCCTTAGAAATATCATGTCACGTGTGTCATATTGTGATTAAATTATACCGATATCTTATCGTCATCAAGTCACACCTATACGATATCGACATCAGGTCACACCTATATGATGTCGTAATCAAGTCATACATATATCATATCGTGATCAGTCACAAGCTACAGCCCAGGTACTATTTTAGCGTCCCATGTACCTCAACATCACCACCACCCTTTATAATTTATATATTCATGTTCATTATCTCATTCTCTAATGATCCGCTAACACTTTAATACGACTGTATAGCCAAGAATTACGGCATCAAGCCCAGTTACATTGTTTCATCATATCTCGGATATCATATCACATCAATGTATCCCATATACGTGTTGTGTATATATATATATATACCTATACCTCATCCTTTATATATATATATACACATGCAGGTATACATCATGTCGTGTTTCAGTGTGTGAGTGTGTATGTTTCTACCTGAAATCTACGAACCTCTTCCAAGGTATTCATCTTCTGATATGTCTTTCTAAATCAGTCTAATCCAGCCTAGGGTCATTACTAGGGTCCTACTCATTAAAAATATAGGGTCACATCTGGTTTCCTAATGACAATAAATACTATTCCTATTCTACGTTGCGGGGGTGCTAAACGCCATCCACCCGACTTCCCCCCGTAGATATACATCTACTCACCTGGTCCATGTCTGCCGAAGACGGTGTCGCCATCCTCCTCTTCATCGCCCGCAGTCCACATGAGGGTACCTAAACGCAAACATATAAATAGTATCGTAAACTGAATCACATACAAGAGTCAAAACGATGCAAGGAACCAGCATAGGTTAAAACCTATGTCCCGTCCACGCAAAATAACCGAATATCGCTCGATATCGGCGTACAAACTCCGATGGATCGAGATAAACATCAACAATTAACTCGTAGTTTTAAAACACCTTACTTATATTATAAAACATGATTAAATCCATCAAAACCCTAAAATCAATCAAATCGTCCGATTTCGAAAAACCCGAAAACGCCAATTTACCGTTTTTCTTCAAAACTTGACATTTAAATGAAACCAATGGTTATAAAACTCATTAAATAGCATAACTAGACTTTACAAACCATTACTATATTTTTATTACACATATTTGTAGTAATTTGAAATTTCTAGTTTGCACCCTTTAAACATTTTCAACATTTTCCAAGCAAAATACCACAATTCCACCTCAAAACATGATTTTGCATAAATTAATGACTTAAACCACAATTTATGATGATAATGATATAATGAAACCATAATTATATTTTTAATCTCATTTATATAGGAATTTCTAAAATCTAGTTTACAAAATTAGCAATTTTTTATCACAATTTATCAATTATCCAGTGAAACTAGCAATCAAACTAAGTTTTTCATTCCATTAACATGCTAACATTTCCACTAAAACTATAATCCAATGATAACAACCCAAATTAGAATTTTATATTAACCACAAACACATTTTGCAAAAACCTAGTTAACTAAATTCCTAATTTAAAACAATTTTAAATGAAAATTTTACAATTCAACAACCATGCAATATTTTCCAATTCTAAAAGTGTTAAACTAACTATTATAACCATAAATAATTAACAAAAATCATAACTTGAATTTACAAACCCTAACTTGAATTTTAAAAAAAACATAGAATTAATTCATTAGATCTAATTAAGCTTAAATGAACATCTAATAGAAATAAAACAAAAGAAGGAAATTTATACCTTCAAAATATGAAATCCAAACATGAAAATGAGCCTCCAAAATGCATGCTTTCCCACTCTAAAATCCATGTAAAGAAGAGCAAAGAACAAAGGGTAGGAATTTATTAGGATTTTGTGAAATTTTTATTGAATTTTTGAGGATTTTTGATGATTTTTGAACAAAAAATGAAGTGGAAATTGGGGGGGGGGCTGCCATGGGGGTGTTGAGGCCGGCCACAATTAGGAGGAGGGGGTGGAGAATGAGAAAAGTGAAGAAAGATGTAGAAAGTTCCCCAAAAATATCATATCATTATGTTTTTTCATGCTTTTATTAAATTTTCTTTTAATTCTTTACTATAGCAACTCAAGAAAACTCTAGAAAATTGAAAAAATTTGCAAATGAATTTTACATGATACACACTAAATTATAATATGCCATGGCTCACTTTTACAAATTAAAACCATTCAAATTTGTAATTTACACTAATTTAGTGTAAAAATAAAGCTTATGTTAATATTTAAAATAATTAATTTAGGAAAAATATTTAATTAAACTAAAAATTTATAAGTGGCTAAATAAACACCATTTACTAGTAATTACATAATTAAAATAGGTATTTTTGAAATTACAATGAAAAACAATCACGGTTTAGTTTTACGAAAAATACATTTTATTTTACCGAAAATCATAAAATTCACTTAAACAATTTTATTCATTTAATTATTTATTTAATTATTTTTAAAACGTTACAAGTGATGACACCCAACCGCCAGATATCGTAGTCTTGGTATGTAGCCGTGGAAAGTGGGATCTGGATGGACTTAAGCATAGCTTTGAAAGTCTCAACTTTTCCATGTACACCAAGTAATCTTCTTAAGATATACTTGCTCCTGATGGGGATTTAACCCTTCGGATAAAGCAACCAAAGTCCATACTTTGTTGGTGTATAAGGATTCCATCTCAGATCGCTAAGCATCCAGCCATTCTTACAGAGTCCCACTCTTGATGGCCTGTTCGAAACTAGTTGGGTCATCATCTCATGATGCAATCCTCGCTCCCACTGTCATAAAGAAAACCGAAGTATCTTTCAGGTGGGTGAGGAACCCTACTATATCGGCGGAGAGGCTGAGCTTCGTTGGAAACTATTGAATCCTTTGGTTCTACCAAATCATCTGTTGTAGTTTGTATAGCTGGAACTCCTTCCAGTTCTACCTCATGTCCACTAATTTCTTCACAAGAAATTCCCTTTCACAAAGGTGGCATGTTGAGAAACAAAACATCTTTTGTTCCTCCGTTAGGTAGAAGATATTGCCTTGCAAATGCTTGGGATATCCAATAAACTTCCACAGAACTGACTTTGCCTCGAGCTTGTTCGGATTTTACTTTTAGACATAAGCCGGACAACCCCAAATCTTAACTTACTTAAGATATGGGCTCTTCCCATTCCATATCACATATGAAGTGGTAGGCAACTGATTTGATTAGAACCCTATTCAATAGGTATGCAGCTTCACAAGTGCATAACTCCTAAAAGGAAATAGGAACTCAGTAGTACTCATCATAGAGCACACTATATCACATAGGGTGTAATTGCTTCGCCCCGATACACCGACGTGCTGTGGTGTATACGGAGGAGTAATGCTGAGAGAGAATCTCATTCTCCTTTAGAATAGTCCAGGGATCCCGTGCTCAAGTATTCTCCTCCTTGATCTCATCAAAGGACATAATACTTATACCCGTTTTTGGTTCTCTACTTCTAACTTATATTCTGTGATTATCTCAAAAGTTTCGGACTTGTGTTTCAACAGGAACATATGTCTGAAACTTAAGAGATCATCTGTAAATGTAATGAAGTATAAAGAATCGGTCTTTGTATGTGTTGACAGGAGACCCTCATACATCAGTATGTATCAATCCAAGAGTTCACTAACTCTTTCTCTGTTTCCAATAAACGGAGTTGTGTTCATCTTATCTCTGTGACATGACCGGTAAGTTTCACAAGATGTAAATTCAAACTAATTTAAATATGCATCTTTATGTAACTTCAGCTAGTCGGGTCGCATTGATATGACCTAGTCTACAATACCTCAAGAAGGATTCGTTCATTTCTGAACTCTTCCTCTTGTGTGTGTTTTGTACGTTAAGAACTGTGGTTTGATTTAGTACGTCTATACTCTTAGATAACGTGCCTGAACCGATCAACTCTTGATATAGGAAATGTTCAAAACATTATCGAACAATACAAAATTATATTCTTTCTTTACTAATAAAGAGACCGATATGATGTTGTATATCAGGTTCGGTATCTAATAACATTTTTTCAAAATCAATGTATTCTAGTAATACAGGGTGATAACTACCAACGGACTTGGCTGCAACACTTGCACCGTTTCTATCTCATGAAATTTATCGCCCGTTCTCAGTTCTCTACCTATCTGTAGCCCATGTAAAAAGTTACATATGTGGGATCCTGATCCGGTATCTCATACCCAGGACGTAAAGGATATTGAGAAACAGTTCTCTGTAATGAACACACCCGAAGAAGATGCATCAACATGCACTTTTTTCTTTTGGGCGGCATGGGAAATATGGTATTCCCCAATTTCCTTCTCTGTCTTATAACAATTATAAGTTGGAGCGGGACCAACGTTCCTTAGTGCAGTATAACAAGCGGGTTCGGTCAATACATCCGTACTATTATCTTGATTAAGGCATGACATGGTCGCTACCTGGAGAGAGAGAGAAGAAAACACTCAACGTGCGCTTTTACAAGATTAGATTGGTTATCAATTTATCTAATCAGGATGTCTCCCACTGTTTTAGTCAAATCTTCCTTCAAACCCTAAAAGAAAAGACTAGCCGGGATTAATTACACTCTACAAGTTCTCCAATCTTTCAGACAGGCCAGTGCCGGTACTTTGAGGGAGGTTCCCCGTGCTTTCGTACGGACCTAATTAAAGCAAACCTCGTTTTCCCAGTGGCGTAACCCCGTTAACACCTTTCTAGACACCTACTTGATCGGCTAATTGTAATGTGTGAAACTCTCCCAGGAGTAACTCTTACTCGCAGATGGTATCGGGATCCAACATCTCATAAAAGGTATGCAATCTCATTGCAAATTTCAACACTTGAAATTCCCAAAAATATTTTACCCCTAGCGTCCTATGACCTTGACAAATGCCAAACCACCCATAGTCCGCTAGTCAAGTTCAACCCATACATTTCCTGATTGAATTAAACCCACCCGCATGACCCTTGACGAATGCCAAACAACGCCGCACGAATACCCTAATCCAATCGCATCGTATGCTAGCGGATAAGCACCAGTTAGCTACCGTACACTACGCCTTGACAAATGACAAACTACCGCAGCACGAATACTAAGTAGTACTTATCTGAAATGACGGAGGGCTATGACAGGTTTTTAAGAAAACCCTTTGCGTAATGAACTTGATATCATTGTAGAATCGAGTGATTTTAAATGGAGTGTTTTTGAGGCTTTTCTAGTTTCGCTAAAGAGGTCACTCCCGGTGAAGGGATCGTCGGCTCTTTTCTCATCGAATAAGGTGCAGGATATTTCACAAATACCACTATGCAAAGCTAGAACTATAGAAGCAATCAAAAGACAAACCGTGTTTGAAGCATCTGCTAGTTTTACTAAAGAGGTCACTCCTGGTGAAGGGATCTCAGATCTTTCCTTATTGAATAAGGTGTTGGATGTTCTACAAGAAACACCGCCATGCAAAGTAAGAACTAGAGCTACCAGTTTTTTTAAATAAGTTTCTACAACATCTTTAGGTTTCTTTTAGTTTCATTAATTTCATTAATGAAGTCCCATTTTATTATGCTTCACAAGCATCACATTTGAAACAAAATCTGCAATATAACATTTATCTCATATATATAATATAAACATTCGTCTCAGGCAGTAATATGATCTCATCACAGAACATGCAGCAGAAGAACATATATGAAATATTGGATATACTAGGATTTCCGTGTTTTATGCGAGTCTGTATAAAACACGGATTCCACGGTCGCGATGAATAGCCAAACCCACATCCCTAGACCCCTACGAGAGCGGCAAGAAACACTGCCAATTCTAGAGTTAGGAGACCCGGTCTCGACTCCTTGAGATGGTCTCCCACTGGACCGTAGAACCCGGTTACTTGTGCTCCCCGCCTTGGGTCTACCTAATGCGGAAAAGTAAATAATATACAATGGTGACATCATCCTCAGCCCGGAAGTGCCCCAATAAAAGAGTATTACATACAAATGAATTTTATATGAGTGAAAAAGAAAAGCTCTCATCTCACATAAAACCCCCGGCTATTCAAAACATGACGATCCAATATAACATATCACAGCAACACATAATATCTCATATCATCAACGTAAGCAAGTATGCGTATCCCGATTGTAGTTGATGTATAGCAACGAAGCCGGCAATACACCGCATACTACGCTTACGGTCACAGAAAAGAAAGTGAAAAACTACAACAGTTGGAATCCGCAACCTCCTTAGACATCGCTTGCCTAACCAAATGAATTCCTTAGACATCGCATGCCTAACAATTATAAACCCCGCATTTTAGTCTCATTATCGAAAACTCTTTTCAATATCAAGTCGGGCAATTCAACTAGATTCCCGACATCCTGATTGAATGCTCGTCGCAAACTTTAGTAGACAGCCGCACCCCCGGATGCCGTCGACGAAGTGCACTAAGGCAGAACACCGCTGCCGCGAGCGCCCGAACGGATGCTTTTTGCGACGGGGTTCTCCTACAGTCACTTGGTCGGGGCTTTGGGGTGTGGTTGTCTATTAAGTTTACCCGGCGAGTATCCGCGTACGCTACGTGATTGCGACGGACTTTTGATCGCATCAAAATTCCGTGGCAACCGATCATCTTAGACTGTACTGCTAGATATATAACATTCAAATTAGTTATCTCATAACTCCTTGTGGATTCCAAATATTGTATCACATTCCAGATAAAAAGACAGTGTTAAACTTTCCGATCGAATAATCAAACACCCAAGATTTTCCAAATAGCTCAACACTTGAGCGGAGTTCAAAAAGTATCCATCACATGCTACAGTACCAATGGTCCAGCCGTAGAAGGGTCAAGCCAACGCCTTACATGTGGCAATGCCATACTGCCCCAAACCCTATGGTTTAGAGGTGGTTCAGACGGTCACATAATCGAGTTAAGGTTTGTGTTCTTCTAGAGGGTCCACCGCGTTACTTGCATAATTTTCTGGAAGTTTCAAACTCGAGAAAAAATCCAACTTTTGAAAAATTTTCCGACAGGGGAAAAAGTGAGTTATTGATATCCGTTCGAACTTTTTAACAGTTTCTAAAATTACCCGGAATAATTAAACGAAGTTAAACTATCCGTTCGAGGCAACGAGTCCCCAATACATCCCAGAAAAATCAACACTTGAGTAAAATAAAAATTACCCAGAAGCATCAGGAATTAGCTACGGATTTAACCCTAGAAAAATGAAACCCTAATTCCCTCTTTCGGCCGCGGAACCGCCGCGCAAGGCATGTCCTTGCCGCGGTTCCGCAGCGGTTTGAGGGGATTTGGGGGTCGTTTTTCATGGTAATCCTTATAATTCCCTGCTGATTTTTTAAAGTATTTTTAATGTGAAAAATGTCAACTTTTGAAAAAATTTCCAGAAACTAGGTTAAAATGGGGTTTCGGGGTTCGATCAGACTTTAAACTTCGTCCAGACTTCGCCTAAAGCTTTAGCTTGGCTCTGATACCACTGTAGGGATACTTAGCACTCTCATAAGGGTCTATAAGGCATCAACCATGCCCGATTTAAAATTTAGACGTGCCGAACAATCCGAACCAAGATCTTTAAACTAGATATTAGGCGAAACAAAGTATGTTAAACACTTTAACATCTAAGAGTTTTGGATTACAACCTTTGTAGTCCGGTCCTTCACTTCATAAGCTCCATGTTGTGGTCCCTTCGCTGCGATCATCAAGTTTCGGACTCTCGAGAGGCTCCATGAAGAGAAAGGTGCAAGCTTGCTTCCGATCTTCGATAACAAAGATGATCTACCTTGAAGTTTCATTAACACAATCTCTCACTCACTAAATGAAGTGAACACCGTAATCTAAATGTATAGGATAGATTAGGATGATGAAGTAGGATTTTAGCTTTCATTTATTTTCATTAACTCACGCATTTTCATCACTTTATAAAAAGCTAGAAAGCTTTTCATGGAAGAAAGAAGAAGGAAGAAGAAGAACAAATCAATTTGTGATGAATAATGAATTGCGTTGATAATTACTTATGCAACCATGGTTAAAGATGATAGGCTAACCATTGTAGAGACTTAACTAGGGTTAAAGGGTGTGGGTTGGGTTTGGAAATATCTTGCAAAATATCTTTGCAAAAACAAAAAGAAATCTTCTAGAAGCTTCTAGAAAAGTTTAACCCAAATCAGACCCTAACCTCGTTTAATCTCCACTAATCATATTGCATTAGTAATTATAACATGTTACAATATTATATATCACATATATAATATATTTTTGTAACAATAGAAAATAATACAATTAACATTTATCGCATATATATCAATGTATTACCCGAGTTAGAAAAAGAATCTTTTAGTGAGCTTATATCAGTTAATGTAATTAAATATATCAAATATATAATTATACATTAAATTATCGAATCAACACTTGATCCGATAATCCGGCTATTTCACAAATAACCGACTAATATAATCTGTATCAGTTCATCCAATTAACACTTGATCCGATGACCCGGCTATATCACATATACCCGGCCGATATCTCATATCGCGAGAATCTAATACGGTATCACATACACGTATTGTTCTCGGTCTTGCACATATCACATATGTGCTCCTACTCCGTTTTGCCTGAGCCAAGAAACCTCTGTGTAGGACTCTAAAGAATCGTCAATACGCCGGCAGTAGGTGATGATCATATCAAACACCCACATGGTGCAAGCGGTCAGCTAAACGTAACAGCCACCCAGGTATTGAGCGCTTGGAAGATCAATAAGCAATCCTGTACATTCTCCTGTGAATCCAGTCAGTAACACTCCCGTACAGTCCGGTCTCGTCGTCTGATATGTCGCATATCTCGCTTAGGGGTGGTAAACGTCAGACGCCAGTAGCTTGATAAGTCGTGTCGATATGAGGTCTATAACAGTTCAAGAAACTACTGATAACACTTACCAGTAAATCTCAGCAACCCTGGCCCGGGATTTCCAGTTATAGCCAATCGAACACAGCGCAACATCAACTCCCTATACCGGGAGAGACGAATCCCCTCCTATCGCTTATTGCCTCCATGTGATTCGAGACTGTACCCAAAAGTCACCTTTTTTCACGCCCTCTTGGACGTGGTATGATGGAAATCAAAGCACAGTGGGAATCACATAAGACTCTATGACGATCTCGGGTCTACACTAATCTGTACTAGTGTCACCAGAGAACTGCCGTCTGACGTGAGGTATAATACCATCTGGGAGTTCTCGGCGAGTCCGTCCAGTGTACCCAGTCTCTACTGAGCACCCGTACACCATCCTTGATGTCAAACACCAATGGATATGGGATCATCCATCGCCCATCATATGGGTTCGGATGCGTATACGCTAGTCTACTCTGGTGTATCGATGCCCTGTCTCGATACACCCTCGACTAGGAACAGTTATAGGATGTACTCGTCGACTACCGTGGCCCCACTAATATGATCTCATCATAGTCCCAGTAGTCGAGTACATATCCTAAGGGCTTTATCAACATGTAACATAGAGACAATTAGAGTACATGTTAAGATAAAGGACAACCAGATAGTATACTATCATGTCGAGCAAGAAAGTCCTCCCTATATATATCCAAGCATCCATTACAATATACATCATATGTACAGTAATGGCCTCTAGGGCATACATATAACTAACAATCTCCCACTTATACTAGGGCCATCTGTTGTGGTATCACATACGCAACAATCAGCTGTGGTTGAAATATCCCATACTCAACCATCCCATAAAAGTCTCTACTGGGAAAAAGGCCGTTGTGAGTGGATTCGCGCTGTTTTCCTCTGTGTCTACTCTCTTAACCTCGATCTACCTAAAAATCAATCATCTCCATGATCAGGTGATACTGCCTAAGAATTATATCTGGATTTCTGATGGGACGGGGGTTCGTTGGCATAAGCCACAACTCCATTATCACACAATGGTAGGAAGTAAGTTCATCTCATGAACTATTATCTATATCCAGACTGCCTCTTTGGTAGCATCCTTGGTAACGATGTATCTTTTCTTTAATCGTCTAGTAAGTCACGGTATCTAGCTTGGAACTCTTCCAACATACCGTCCTTCCACTGAGGGTAAAGACAATGCCTGCGACTGACATTCAGTCGTCCTTATCACTCTGGAACCTTTCCAGTGATTCTCCCCAGGATCGATTGATACCATCTCACTACAACTAGTATGAATAATATCATCCAATTAAATCTATCTCATAGATCCAAAACCCAGGATTTAGGAGGTATCACCTTGATCCTATATGGAGAATCCATGTGATAAGAGGAGATTGACCGAGCGTAGGATATGAAACTCCTTCCCTATCAAGAGTATGTCATCCCCGTACTCTACGAGGATTACCACCATACTCTCTGCTACCTTTTTGTATATACAAGGTTTATCTACCATTTTGATGAAGTCAAACTCTTTGACTACCACATCAAAACAGACATTCCAACTCTGCGATGCCTGTTTTATCATATAAAACATCTTGCACACGTTTCCGCTGCTCCCACTATCTACGAAGCCCTCTGGCTGTGTACTTATAGTCGCTCTTTTCTAAATCATCATTTAGAAAAGCAGTGATGACACCCAACCGCCAGATATCGTAGTCATGGTATGTAGCCGTGGAAAGTGGGATCTGGATGGACTTAAGCATAGCTTTGAAAGTCTCAACTTTTCCATGTACACCAAGTAATCTTCTTAAGATATACATGCTCCTGATAGGGATTTAACCCTTCAGATAAAGCAACCAAAGTCCATACTTTGTTGGTGTATAAGGATTCCATCTCAGATCGCTAAGCATCCAGCCATTCTTACAGAGTCCCACTCCTGATGGCCTGTTCGAAACTAGTTGGGTCATCATCTCATGATGCAATCCTCGCTCCCACTGTCATAGAGAAAACCGAAGTATCTTTCAGGTGGGTGAGGAACCCTACTATATCGGCGGAGAGGCTGAGGTTCGTTGGAAACTATTGAATTCTTTGGTTCTACCAAATCATCTGTTGTAGTTTGTATAGCTGGAACTCCTTCTAGTTCTACCTCATGTCCACTAATTTCTTCACAAGAAATTCCCTTTCACAAAGGTGGCATGTTGAGAAACAAAACATCTTTTGTTCCTCGGTTAGGTAGAAGATATTCCCTTGCAAATGCTTGGGATATCCAATAAACTTCCACAGAACTGACTTTGCCTCGAGCTTGTCCGGATTTTACTTTTAGACATAAGCCGGACAACCCCAAATCTTAACTTACTTAAGATATGGGCTCTTCCCATTCTATATCACATATGAAGTGGTAGGCAACTGATTTGATTAGAACCCTATTCAATAGGTATGCAGCTTCACAAGTGCATAACTCCCAAAAGGAAATAGGAACTCAGTAGTACTCATCATAGAGCACACTATATCACATAGGGTGTAATTGCTCCGCCCCGATACACCGACGTGCGGTGGTGTATACGGAGGAGTAATGCTGAAAGAGAATCTCATTCTCCTTTAGAATAGTCCAGGGATCCCGTGCTCAAGTATTCTCCTCCTTGATCTCATCAAAGGACATAATACTTATACCCGTTTTTGGTTCTCTACTTCTAACTTATATTTTGTGATTATCTCAAAAGTTTCGGACTTGTGTTTCAACAGGAACATATATCTGAAACTTAAGAGATCATCAGTAAATGTAATGAAGTATAAAGAATCGGTCTTTGTATGTGTAGACAGGGGACCCTCATACATCAGCATGTATCAATCCCAAGAGTTCACTAACTCTTTCTCTGTTTCCAATAAACGGAGTTGTGGTCATCTTATCTCTGTGACATAACCGGTAAGTTTCACAAGATGTAAATTCAAACTAATTTAAATATGCATCTTCATGTAACTTCAGCTAGTCGGGTCGCATTGATATGACCTAGTCTACAATACCTCAAGAAGGATTCGTTCATTTCTGAACTCTTCCTCTTGTGTGTGTTTTGTACGTTAAGAACTGTGGTTTGATTTAGTACGTCTATACTTTTAGATAACGTGCCTGAACCGATCAACTCTTGATATAGGAAATGTTCAAAACATTATCGAACAATACAAAATTATATTCTTTCTTTACTAATAAATAGACCGATATGATGTTGTACATCAGGTTCGGTATCTAATAACATTTTTTCAGAATCAATGTATTCTAGTAATACAGGGTGATAACTACCAACGGACTTGGCTGCAACACTTGCACCGTTTCTATCTCATGAAATTTATCACCCGTTCTCAGTTCTCTACCTATCTGTAGCCCATGTAAAAAGTTACATATGTGGGATCCTGATCCGGTATCTCATACCCAGGACGTAAAGGATATTGAGAAACAGTTCTCTGTAATGAACACACCCGAAGAAGATGCATCAACATGCACTTTTTTCGTTTGGGCGGCATGGGAAATCTGGTATTCCCCAATTTCCTTCTCTGTCTTATAACAATTATAAGTTGGAGCGGGACCAAGGTTCCTTAGTGCAGTATAACAAGCGGGTTCGGTCAATACATCCGTACTATTATCTTGATTAAGGCATGACATGGTCGCTACCTGGAGATAGAGAGAAGAAAACACTCAGCGTGCGCTTTTACAAGATTAGATTGGTTATCAATTTATCTAATCAGGATGTCTCCCACTGTTTTAGTCAAATCTTCCTTCAAACCCTAAAAGAAAAGACTAGCCGGGATTAATTACACTCTACAAGTTCGCCAATCTTTCAGCCAGGCCAGTGCCGGTACTTTGAGGGAGGTTCCCCGTACTTTCGCACGGACCTAATTAAAGCAAACCTCGTTTTCCCAGGGGCGTAACCCCGTTAACACCTTTCTAGACACCTACTTGATCGGCTAATTGTAATGTGTAAAACTCTCCCAGGAGTAACTTATACTCGCAGCGGGTATCGGGATCCAACTATCCCATAAAAGGTATGCAATTTCATTGCAAATTTCAACACTTGAAATTCCCAAAAATATTTTACCCCTAGCGTCCTATGACCTTCACAAATGCCAAACCACCCATAGTCCGCTAGTCAAGTTCAACCCATACATTTCCTGATTGAATTAAACCCACCCGCACGACCCTTGACGAATGCCAAACAACGCCGCATGAATACCCTAATCCAATCGCATCGTATGCTAGCGGATAAGCACTAGTTAGCTACCATACACTATGCCATGACGAATGACAAACTACCGCAGCACGAATACTAAGTAGTACTTATCTGAAATGACGGAGGGCTACGACAGGTTTTTAAGAAAACCCTTTGCGTAATGAACTTGATATCATTGTAGAATCGAGTGATTTTAAATGGAGTGTTTTTTAGGCTTTTCTAGTTTTGCTAAAGAGGTCACTCCCGGTGAAGGGATCGTCGGCTCTTTCCTCATCGAATAAGGTGCAGGATATTTCACAAATACCACTATGCAAAGCAAGAACTATAGAAGCAATCAAAAGACAAACCGAGTTTATAACATCTGCTAGTTTTACTAAAGAGGTCACTCCTGGTGAAGGGATCTCGGCTCTTTCCTTATCGAATAAGGTGCTGGATGTTCTACAAGAAACACCGCTATGCAAAGCAAGAACTAGAGCTACCAGTTTTTTTTAAACAAGTTTCTACAACATCTTTAGGTTTCTTTTAGTTTCATTAATTTCATTAATGAAGTCCCATTTTATTATGCTTCACAAGCATCACATTTGAAACAAAATCTGCAATATAACATATATCTCATATATATAATATAAACATTCGTCTCAGGCAGTAATATGATCTCATCACAGAACATTGCAGCAGAAGAACATATATGAAATATTGGATATACTAGGATTTCCGTGTTTTATGCGAGCCTGTATAAAACACGGATTCCACGGTCGCGATGAATAGCCAAACCCACATCCCTAGACCCCTACGAGAGCGGCAAGCAACACTGCCAATTCTAGAGTTAAGAGACCCGGTCTCGACTCCTTGAGATGGTCTCCCACTGGACCGTAGAACCCGGTTACTTGTGCTCCCCGCCTTGGGTCTATCTAATGCGGAAAAGTAAATAATATACAATGGTGACATCATCCTCAGCCCGGAAGTGCCCCAATAAAAGAATATTACATACAAATGAATTTTATATGAGTGAAAAAGAAAAGCTCTCATCTTACATAAAACCCCCGGCTATTCAAAACGTGACGATCCAATATAACATATCACAGCAACACATAATATCTCATATCATCAACGTAAGCAAGTATGCGTATCCCGATTGTAGTTGATGTATAGCAACGAAGCCGGCGATACACCACATACTACGCTTACGATTACAGAAAAGAAAGTGAAAAACTACAACAGTTGGAATCCGCAACCTCCTTAGATATCGCATGCCTAACCAAATGAATTCCTTAGACATCGCATGCCTAACAATTATAAACCCCACATTTTAGTCTCATTATCGAAAACTCTTTTCAATATCAAGTCGGGCAATTCAACTAGATTCCCGACATCCTGATCGAATGCTCGTCGCAAACTTTAGTAGACGGCCGCACCCCCGGATGCCGTCGACGAAGTGCACTAAGGCGGAACACCGCTGCTGTGAGGGCCCGAACGGATGCTTTTGGCGACGGGGTTCTCCTACAGTCACTTGGTCGGGGCTTTGGGGTGTGGTTGTCTATTAAGTTTACCCGGCGAGTATCCACGTACGCTACGTGATTGCGACGGACTTTTGATCGCATCAAAATTCCGTGGCAACCGATCATCTTAGACTGTACTGCTAGATTTATAACATTCAAATTAGTTATCTCATAACTCCTTGTGGATTCCAAATATTGTATCACATTCCAGATAAAAAGACAGTGTTAAACTTTCCGATCGAATAATCAAACACCCAAGATTTTCCAAATAGCTCAACACTTGAGCGGAGTTCAAAAAGTATCCATCACATGCCACAGTACCAATGGTCCAGCCGTAGAAGGGTCAAGCCAACGCCTCACAAGTGGCAATACCATACTGCCCCAAACCCTATAGTTTAGAGATGGTTCAGACGGTCACATAATCGAGTTAAGGTTTGTGTTCTTCTAGAGGGTCCACCGCGTTACTTGCATAATTTTCTGGAAGTTTCAAACTCGAGAAAAAATCCAACTTTTGAAAAATTTTCCGACAGGGGAAAAAGTGAGTTATTGATATCCGTTCGAACTTTTTAACAGTTTCTAAAATTACCCGGAATAATTAAACGAAGTTAAACTATCCGTTCGAAGCAACGAGTCCCCAATACATCCCAGAAAAATCAACACTTGAGTAAAATAAAAATTACCCAGAAGCATCAGGAATTAGCTACGGATTTAACCCTAGAAAAATGAAACCCTAATTCCCTCTTTCGGTCGCGGAACCGCCGCGCAAGGCATGTCCTTGCCGCGGTTCCGCAGCGGTTTGAGGGGATTTGGGGGTCGTTTTTCATGGTAATCCTTATAATTCCCTGCTGATTTTTTAAATTATTTTTAATGTGAAAAATGTCAACTTTTGAAAAAATTTCCAGAAACTAGGTTAAAATGGGGTTTCGAGGTTCGATCAGACTTTAAACTTCGTCCAGACTTCGTCTAAAGCTCTAGCTTGGCTCTGATACCACTGTAGGGATACTTAGCACTCTCATAAGGGTCTATAAAGCATCAACCATGCTCGATTTAAAATTTAGACGTGCCGAACAATCCTAACCAAGATCTCTAAACTAGAGATTAGGCGAAACAAAGTATGTTAAACACTTTAACATCTAAGAGTTTTGGATTACAACCTTTGTAGTCCGGTCCTTCACTTCATAAGCTCCATGTTGTGGTCACTTCGCTGCGATCATCAAATTTTGGACTCTCGAGAGGCTCCATGAAGAGAAAGATGCAAGCTTGCTTCCGATCTTCGATAACAAAGATGATCAACCTTGAAGTTTCATTAACACAAGCTCTCACTCACTAAATGAAGTGAACACCCTAATCTAAATGTCTAGGATAGATTAGGATGATGAAGTAGGATTTTAGCTCTCATTTATTTTCATTAACTCACTCATTTTCATCACTTCATAAAAAGCTAGAAAGCTTTTCATGGAAGAAAGAAGAAGGAAGAAGAAGAACAAATCAATTTGAGATGAATAATGAATTATGTTGATAATTACTTATGCAACCATGGTTAAAGATGATAGGCTAACCATTGTAGAGACTTAACTAAGGTTAAAGGATGTGGGTTGGGTTTGGAAATATCTTGCAAAATATCTTTGCAAAATCAAAAAGAAAGCTTCTAGAAGCTTCTAGAAAAGTTTAACCCAAATCAAACCCTAACTTCGTTTAATCTCCACTAATCATGTTGCATTAGTAATTATAACATGTTACAATATTATATATCACATATATAATATATTTTTGTAACAATAGAAAATAATACAATTAACATATATCGCATATATATCAATGTATTACCCGAGTGAGAAAAAGAATCTTTTAGTGAGCTTATATCAGTTAATGTAATTTAATATATCAAATATATAATAATACATTAAATTATGAATCAACACTTGATCCGATAATCTGGCTATTTCACAAATAACCGACTAATATAATCTGTATCAGTTCATCGAATCAACACTTGATCCGATGACCCGGCTATTTCACATATACCCGGCCGATATCTCATATTGCGAGAATCTAATACGGTATCACATACACGTATTGTTCTCGGTCCCGCACATATCATATATGTGCTCCTACTCCGTTTTGCCTGAGCCAAGAAACCTCTGTGTAGGACTCTAAAGAATCGTCAATACGCCGGCAGTAGGTGATGATCATATAAAACACCCACAAGCTGCAAGCGGTCAGCTAAACGTAACAGCCACCCAGGTATTGAGCACTCAGAAGATCAACAAGCAAGCCTGTACATTCTCCTGTGAATCCAGTCTGTAACACTCCCGTACAGTCCTGTCTCGTCGTCTGATATGTCGCATATCTCGCTTAGGGTTGGTAAACGTCAGACGCCAGTAGCTTGATAAGTCGTGTCAATATAAGGTCTATAACAGTTCGAGAAACTACTGATAACACTTACCAGTAAATCTCAGCAACCCTGACCAGGGATTTCCAGTTATAGCCAATCGAATACAGCGCAACATCAACTCCCTATACCGGGAGAGACGAATCCCCTCCTACCGCTCATTGCCTCCATGTGATTCGGGACTGTACCCAAAAGCCACCTTTTTGCACACCCTCTTGGACGTGGTATGATGGAAATCAAAGCACAGTAGGAATCACACAAGACTCTATGACGATCTCGGGTCAACAGACTACTCTATACCAGTGTCACCGGAGAACTGCCATCTGACGTGAGGTATAATACCATCTGGGAGTTGTCGGCGAGTCCGTCCAGTGTACCCAGTCTCCACTGAGCACCCGTACACCATCCTTGATGTCAAATACCGATGGATATGGGATCATCCATCGCCCATCATATGGGTCAAGAAGCGTATACGCTAGTCTACTCTGGTGTATCGATGCCCTATCTCGATACACCCTCGACTAGGAACAGTTATAGGATGTACTCGCCGACTACCGTGGCCCCACTAGTATGATCTCATAACAGTCCCAGTAGTCGAGTACATATCTTAAGGGCTTTATCAACATGTAACATAGAGACAATCAGAGTACATGTTAAGATAAAGAGCAACCAGATAGCGTACTATCATGTCGACCAAGAAAGTCCTCCCTATATATGTCCAAGCATCCACTGCAATATACATCGTATGTACAGTAATGGCCTCCACGGCATACATATAACCAACACCTTCTTATCGACATCTACCTGGGGACCGTTACGTACAGCTAGTACCGCTTGCGGCCTATGGTTAAACCCACTGCCAGTATAGTGTCGAGTATTTAGAGTCTCACACAGAGGGTTTCCCTGCTTCAGGTGAAATGATATAGAGGTCGTATGGTTTTAAGACAGGTTCGGACATATACGTGTACTTGTGCACGTATGATGTTCGGACAGATTATGCTAGCAGGCTTTGGTTTATGCCAGATTCTAGTATTGGATTATTGGATTTATGCAGTCTCAGTATATCCGTGTTTTTCGTAAATACGAATGGGAGGGACATTCTCGTAATTATTCGAAAAGCTTCTAGAAGAAAGGTGACTCATTTAGTTTTAATTCATTTGTGAATTAAACTTAATGAGGTAGAGAGGTGATGTTTAATTTTCATTAATTACACCATGAGTCATGAGGTGATTCACCTCAAGGTAATTAATGAAGTATGGTTGTTGATTATATTTATTATTGTTTAGATATTTTTCATGCTTCTTAATTATCTAAAAGACTCAAGATTTATTTCATAATCACATATACATTCTCTCTCCTCAAGCTCTCATCTTCTTCATCCTAACCCTAATCCTCTCATGTGTTGAGAACCCTAGAGTTAGCAAGACTAATAGATCCTTAATCTATCTCTATATCTTTTAGGTCACTTGGATTAGCAATCCTAGCCACTTTGTTACCTCAAGTTAGAGTTTAAAGCTTGAAGAAGGAACTCTCGGGTGGATCTTCTATTACATCGAGGAGGCCGACGAGGAAGTGAACAACAAGAACAAGAAGGACTAGTATTTTGAGGTATAATCATCTATCATAGTAGTTAACTACTTCTAGATAGTTTGTTAGTTAGGGTTTAGCAAAGATCCGTTTTATAGTCGATGTCACTTTGAACAAAATGATTGTTTTACCTATTCCGCCTTCCCGCATCTTGTGGGGTGTGTAACGTTGACTTACAGTGGTATCAGAGCCTAGCTAAACCATAACTAACATGTTAGAAAAGTCATTAGAAATTCGATCGCGATTTAATCCAGAAAAAACGACATTTTCACCGAGTTTCTGCTGATTTTAAATTGGGGTCTAAAATTTTTTCAGGGACCTTTAAAAATACAAGCAGGGTTTTGTAAGAATTGTGAAGAAATTTGGATTCATGACTCGTCCAAACCACCGCGGAACCGCGGCCGATCCAAGCGATCTTCCGCGGATCCGCGACCGAGTTGACTCCGAGTCAACCCAAATTTGCTCAGTTATTCTTCTGTGTTGATGTTGGGTTTTCTGGGATATTTTGTTTCTGCTCAGGTTTTATGTGCACAGAGAATTATTTGGAGTAGATTCATATATGATACTTGATCGAAATTCTAAGAACTTTGGCTAACTGGATTATATCTATGTTGTGATTAATGTGTTCGTAAACCTCCCCTAATTGCTAGTATGTCGGTTAGCAGGGGGTTGCACATTTCTGTAATGGTTACTTTATGTTTGTGGATATGAACTTGTTGGATTGTCGTGAATGGATAGTCGGGGATGCGAGACGAGTGTTTCTTTCATTCAAACGTAAATTGTAATTTGTTGTAATATTCTTTTGCGGGGCACATCCGGGTTGAGGTTTTGCCACCGTTGTATTATTTCATTTACTGTTTTATGCTCCTAGGATAGACCCAATGTGGGGTGCACAAACTACCGGATACTTTGAAGTGCTTAGTGGCCTACTCACGTCGTTGAAGGAGACCGCTTCACTTCGGGTACTTGACGGGTAGTTTGCCGTACCCGTAGGGGTCTAGGGTGGGGTTGGCTATTCATCACGACTATATAATCCTTCTTTCAATGCAGGCTCAAAGGAAACGTGGCTTCCTAGAATATCCAATATGTTCATCTGTGATCTGGAATGCCTATTATTGCGTCTGACGAATGTACAATATCTATATATGATATATAGTAGGCGTTGCTTATGTTTTGCATCCGCGCTAGCCCAGCCCCCGCTCTGTCGTTAGTTAAGTAACCTAACGGGTGAATGACGGGGCCCAGTGGCGAATGCGGATGGCATAAGCGGACATTGTATTTTCGTTGTTTTCTGCAATGATAGGTTAAATGATGGTACACATTATATTAATGCAAAGAAAATAAACCAAAGTTGAATCATTGGAACAGTTTAAAAGAAACCACTCGGTTATTTTAAAACAGAAGATTTTTTAATTGCAGAGCTTAAACCACTCTTTTTAAAATCTATCAGGTTCCTTCGATCATATCAAGTTCACTACGTTGACGGTTTCGCCAAAACCATTCGTAGCCCTCTATCATTTCATTTGGGTATTCAGTAGTATTCAAGCTATGTATTTTGACCAACGCCAAGGCATAGTGTTTGGTAGTTGCTGGGTATTCATCTGTTGCATATATAGATAAGTTGGTTTGGGACAGTCGTACTACCATTTGGCCAACGTCAGGGGTATGTACGGGTGGGTTCAAATTAACAAAATAATCATGGGTAGAACTTGACATGTGACATATGACATTTTGACCAACGCCAAGGTCATAAGAGCATGGGGAAAAATCCACATCTGGAGTTTCTACAGAAACTGAAACCTGCTAGAGTTGCATACCATTTGGAGTGTGATAATTTTGGTAAGATTCCTTCAGCTTTATCACACGATGATATTTGGATCCCGATCCTACTGTGAGTATATGCTACTCATCAGGAAATTCTTTCATTTAACGATAAGTGCTATAAACCAAGTAGGTGTCGAGAAAGGTGTCAGCGGGGCTACGCTCCCAGGGAAAAGAGGTTATTTAATTAAGGAACTTCGCGAAAGCGTCGTAAAACCTCCTTTGAAGTACCGACACTTGCCTGGCTGAACGGTTAATCAAGTATTGTACGGTGAGTATAGTCCTGACTAGTTCTTCCTTTTTGGTTTGAGGAAGGATTCGAGAAACAGTGGGAGACATCCTGTCTAGATAAACTAAAAACCACTCTAAACTTGCAAGAGCATCATGCTAAAGTTTTTCTTCTATCTCTCCTGATTACAGCGACCAGAACATGACGGGCCTTAAGTTATTATTAGATAAAAATATTTTGACAGGGCCAAATTATAAAGATTGGTTCCGAAGTGTCAAGATGGCAATCACCTATGACAAATTGGGGTATGTCCTTACTACTAAAGCCTCTGCCATCCAAGTTCCAAAATCCAGTGTCGTAGATAAGGAAATCCGCAAGACCTGGAAGAATGACTGCGCGAAGGCCAAATGCATCGTGCTTGCCTCTATGGATAATGAACATCAGAGGAGGCACGAGAATATGGATCTTGAAGCTATATTTCTCCACACCAAGGAACTGTATGGAGAGCAATCTCGTATAGCTAGATACGAGACCTCGAAGAACTTGTTTCAGTCGAGGCTGGCCGTCGGATCATCTGTAGGGGAACATGTCCTTAATATGAATGGCTATATTGAGGAGCTCGCAGACCTTGGGACAACATTAGAGAACGAGCTGTATACAGAATTGGTTCTACAGTCCCTTCCTTCCACCTACACCCAATTTATCTTGAATTTCAATATTCAAGATAAAGAAGTTGAACTTCCAGAACTCCTTAAGATGTTGAGGAGTGCAGAGGGCACCTTGCAGAAAGCAAGGGAAACACCCGCTATGTTTGTTCGTGGTGCTTCCTCTTTCAGGTCCAAGGCAAGGTCCAAAGGAAGGAAGAAGAAGGCCACTACCAAACCAAGAGGTGGTGTTGGTAAGGTAGGAGTCAAGGGAAAAGCAAAGGTTGCGGTGTCGGTAGTAGCAAAGGATGAGTACTTCCACTGTCGTAGGAAAGGCCATTGGAAGAAGGATTGCAAAGCTTGGATTGCCAAGAACCAGGACCTGAGGCAAGTTGTGGCTTCGGCTTCAGGTGTGTTTGTAATTGAAAATTGTCTGTCAATCAACTCTACTTCCTGGGTATTGGATACCGGATCAGGATCTCATATATGCAATTTGTTACTGATATGTATGCCTTAGAGGCCATTACTGTACATGCGATGTATATTGTAATGGATGCTTGGACATATATATATGGAGGACTTTCTTGCTCGACATGATAGTATGCTATCTGGTTGCTCTTTATCTTAACATGTACTCTGATAGTCTCTATGTTACATGTTGATAAAGCCCTTAGGATGAGTACTTGACTACCAGGACTATAATGCAGATCATACTAGTGGGGATAGTGTAGTCGCTAAGTACATCTTTCAAATGTTCTTAGTCGCAGGTGTATTGAGACAGGGCATCGATATACCAGAGTAGACTAGCGTATGCTTCTTGACCCATGTAGATGGGCGATGGATGATCCCATATCCATTGATGTTTGACATCAGAGATAGTATACGGGTGCTCAGTGGAGACTGGGTACACTGGATGGACTCGCCGAGAACTCCCAGATGGTATTATACCTCATGTCAGATGGCAGTTCTCTGGTGACACTGGTACAGGTTAGTCTGTAGAACCGAGATCGTCATAGAGTCTTGTGTGATTCCCAATGTGCTTTGATTTCCATCATACCACGTCCAAGAGGGCGTGCAAAACGGTGGCTTTTGGGTACAGTCCCGAATCACATGGAGGCAATGAGCGATAGGAGGGGTTTTGTCTCTCCAGGTATTGAGAGTTGATGTTGCGCTGTATTCGATTAGCTATAAGTGGAAATCCCTGGCTAGGGTTGCTGAGATTTACTGGTAAGAGTTATCAGTAGTTTCTCAAACTGTTATGGACCTTATATCGACACGACTTATCGGTTACTGGGGTATGATGTTTACCACCTCTAGACTGGATATGCGACATATCAGACGAAGAGACCGGACTGTACGGGTGTTTACTGATTGGATTCGCAGGAGAATGTACATGCTTGTTTGTTGATCTTCTGATTGCTCAATACTTGGGTGGCTGTTACGTTTAGCTGACCGCTTGCAGCTTGTGGGCGTTTGTTATGATCATCACTACTGCCGGCGTATTGACGATTCTTTAGAGTCCCACACAGAGGTTTCCTGGCTCAGGCAAAACGGAGTAGGAGCACATATGTGATATGTGGGGGACCGAGAATAATACGATATGAGATACCGTTTTATATTCTCGCGATATGAGATATCGGCCGGGTATATGTGATATAGCCGAGTCATCGGATCAAGTGTTGATTCGATGAATTGGTACATATTATATTAGTCGGTTATATGCAATATAGTCGGATTGTCGGATCAAGAGTTGATTCGATAATTTAATGTATAATTATATATGTGATATATTACATTACGTTAACAAATATAAGCTCGCTTTATTGATTCATTTTTCTTATTGGATAATACATTTATATATATGCGATATATATTAATTGTATTATTTTCTTTTGTTACAAAATATATTGTATATGTGATATATAATATTGTAATAAGTTAGGGTTACAAAAGCAACATGCTTTGTGGAGTTTAAACAAGTTAGGGTTTGGATTTGGGTTAGCTTTTGGATTAGCTTTTTCATGAATCTTCTGTAAGTTATGTAAGGTTACTAGGCACTCTAATAAGGCTCTACAAAGCATCAACCATGCCCGATTTAAATTTTAGCCGTCCCGAACAACCTTAACCAAGATTTTTAAACTAGAGATTAGGCGAAACAAAGCATGTTAAACACTTAACATCTAAGAGTTTGGGATTACAACCTTTGTAGTCCGGTCCTTCACTTCTAAAGCTCCGTGTTGAGGTCCCTTCACTGCGATCATCGATTTTCCGGACTCTAGAGAGGCTCCACGAAGAGAAAGATGCAAGCTTGCTTCTGATCTACGATAACTAAGATGATCTACCTTGAAGTTTCTATAACACAAACTCTCACTCACTAAATGAAGTCAACACCCTAATCTAATTAGCAAGAATAGATTAGGATGATGAAGTAGGAATTTAGCACTCTTTTGATTTCTTTAACTCACTCAAAATCATCACTAAGCAAAAAGCTAGAAAGCTTTTTAAGGAAGAAGAAAAAGAATCAATTTACTTTGTGATGAATAATGAATTGTGATGAGGTTAGAATTGCAACCATGGGTTAAGTATGATAACTTAACCCACGTAGAGACTTAACCATGGTCATGGGTTGGGTTGGGTTAATAAATATCATAACAAATATCTTTACAAATATCTTTAGCAAGAAACAAAAGAAAAACCTTCTAGAAGCTTTTAGAAAATATTAACCCAAATCAAACCTTAATCATGTTTAATCTCTACTAATTATGTTGCATTAATAACCCTAACATGTTACAATATTATATATCATATATACAATATTTATTGTAACAAAATAAAATAATACAATTAACATATATCGCATATATATCAATGTATTACCCGAGTGAGAAAAAGAATCTTTTAGTGTGCTAATATCAGTTAATGTAATTTAATATATCAAATATATAATTATACATTAAATTATCGAACCAACACTTGATCCGATAATCCGGCTATTTCACAAATAACCGACTAATATAATCTGTATCAGTTCATCGAATCAACACTTGATCCGATGACCCGGCTATATTACATATACCCGGTCGATATCTCATATCGCGAGAATCTAATACGGTATCACATACACGTATTGTTCTCGGTCTCGCACATATCATATATGTGCTCCTACTCCGTTTTGCCTGAGCCAAGAAACCTCTGTGTAGGACTTTAAAGAACCGTCAATACGCCGGCAGTAGGTGATGATCATATCAAACACCCACAAGCTGCAAGCGGTCAGCTAAACATAACAGCCACCCAGGTATTGAGCGATCAGAAGATCAACAAGCAAGCCTGTACATTCTCCTGTGAATCCAGTCAGTAGCACTCCCATACAGTCCGGTCTCTTCGTCTAATTTGTCGCATATCTCGCCTAGGGGTGGTAAACGTCAGACGCTAGTAGCTTGATAAGTCGTGTCGATATGAGGTCTATAACAGTTCAAGAAACTACTGATAACACTTACCAGTAAATCTCAGCAACCCTGGCCATGGATTTCCAATTATAGCCAATCGAACTCAGCGCAATATCAACTCTTTATATCGGGAGAGACGAATCCCCTCCTATCGCTCATTGCCTCCATGTGATTCGGGACTGTACCCAAAAGCCACCTTTTTGCACACCCTCTTGGACGTGGTATGATGGAAATCAAAGCACAGTGGGAATCACATAAGACTCTATGACGATCTCGGGCCTACACTAACCTGTACCAGTGTCACCAGAGAACTGCCATCTGACGTGAGGTATAATACCATCTGGGAGTTCTCGGCGAGTCCGTCCAGTGTACCCAGTCTCTACTGAGCACCCGTACACCATCCTTGATGTCAAACACCGATGGATATGGGATCATCCATCGCCCATCATATGGGTTAGGATACGTATACGCTAGTCTACTCTGGTGTATCGATACACCCTCGACTAGGAACAGTTATAGGATGTACTCGTCAACTACCGTGGCCCCACTAGTATGATCTCATCATAGTCCCAATAGTCGAGTACATATCCTAAGGGCTTTATCAACATGTAACATAGAGACAATCAGAGTACATGTTAAGATAAAGGACAACCAGATAGCATACTATCATGTCGAGCAAGAAAGTCCTCCCTATATATGTCCAAGCATCCATTACAATATACATTATATGTACAGTAATGGACTCTAGGGCATACATATAACTAACAATCTTCCACTTACACTAGGGCCATCTGTTGTGGTATCACATACCCAACAATCAGCTGTGGTCGAAGTATCCCATACTCAACCATCCCATAAAAGTCTCTACTGGGAAAAAAGGCCTTTATGAGTGGATCCGCGTTGTTGTCCTCTATGTCTACTCTCCTAACCACGATCTCCCTGGAGATCAACCATCTCCATGATCAGGTGATACTGCCTAAGAATTATATCTGGATTTCTGATGGGACGGGGGTTCCTTGGCATAAGCCACAACTCCATTATCACACAATGGTAGGAACGAAGTTCTTCTCATGAACTTATATATATCCAGACTGCCTCTTTGATAGCATCTTTGGTAACGATGTATCTTGCCTTTAATCGTCTAGTAAGTCACGGTATCTATCTTGGAACTCTTCCAACATACCGTCCCCCACTGAGGGTAAAGACAATGCCTGTGACTGACATTCAGTCGACCTTACCACCCTGGAACCATTCCAGTGATTCTCCCCACGATCTATTGATACCATCTCACTACAACTAGTGAGAATCCTAACATCCAATTAGATCGATCTCACAGATCCATAACCCAGGATTTAGGAGGTATCACCTTGATCCTATATGGAGAATCATTGTGATAAGAGGAGATTGACCGAGCGTAGCATAGGAAACTCCTTGCCTATCAAGAGTATGTCATCTACGTACTCTACGAGAATCACCACCATACTCCCTACTACCTTTTTGTATATACAAGGTTCATCTACCATTTTGATGAAGTAAAACTCTTTGACTACCACATCAAAACAGATGTTCCAACTCCGCGATGCCTGATTTATCATATAAATATCATGCACAGGTTTCCGCTGCTCCCACTGTCTACGAAGCCCTCTGGCTGTGTACTTATAGACGCTCTCTTCCAAATCATCATTTATAAAAGCAGTCATGACACCCAAATACCAGATATCGTAGTCATGGTAAGTAGCAGTGGCAAGTAGGATCTGGATGGACTTAAGCATAGTTTTGAAAGTCTCAACTTTTCGATGTACACCAAGTAATCTTCTCAAGATATACTTGCTCCTGATGGGGATTTAACCCTTCAGATAAAGCAACCAAAGTCCATACTTTGTTGGTGTATAAGGATTCCATCTCAGATCACTAAGCATCCAGCCATTCTTACAGAGTCTCACTCCTGATGGCCTGCTCGAAACTAGTTGGGTCATCATCTCATGATGCTATCCTCGCTCCCACTGTCATAGAGAAACCGAAGTATCTCTCAGGTGGGTAAGGAACCCTACTAGATCGGCGGAGAGGCTGAGGTTCGTTAGAAACTATTGAATCCTTTGGTTCTATAAATCATCAGTTGTAGTTTGTATAGCTGGAACTTTTTCCAGTTCTACCTCATGACCAATAATTTCTTCACAAGAAATTCCCTTTCACAAAGATGGCATGTTGAGAAACAAAATGTCACGACCCGAAAGTACGGAACGTGACCGGCACTTAGATTACGAAGCATCTAGAGGCGCAACGTAACCTAAGTAAGCCGAAGCCCAGAAATCTAAACCATAAAAAGAAGAAGAAGTAAAGGAAAACATGTAGAAAACAAGTTTAAAAGAAACATCCAATTTTCTCAAAAATTTTGGCAGAGTCTCCTTTGTAAAAACTGGCCCCAAACGGGTACAAACAAGAATAATATATATACAAACAATAAAAAGCATCCCCAAACAGGAGCTAGCTCTACGCCAAAAGGCGGAAACAACCACATCAATGCACAATAGTATACAACGCCAAAGGGCGAGGCCCAAAACTCAAAAGAAAACAAAACCACCAAATATCATAATAATACAAGTGCGGCTCTAAGATCGAAATAAACAACTGATCCAGTAAACTACCAAGTAATAAAAGTTTGGTTGATGGAGCTTTCTAGATACAAATGAAATAATAAAAGTTCAATGGCGGTCCAGATACAAGTGAACCAACCTACTGTGCAAATCACCCTGAGTGAAAAGATGTGCCAGCAAGCTGCCAGGAAAACCTGTACATCGAACCTATAATAAAATTTGGCACAACGGGGGTAAGTTGCCAACTCGTGAGTAGAAGATATCTGTGAAAAGAAATCGAATGCACGACGCTATCCAAGGTCATAATAATATACTAATATACTACTAATCATCAAGTATGACAGGATAATAAGCTACGTGTAAGTTGAAAAGCTCTGTACTCGTGTCCGTGCCTCATATAGTACTATGTCATGTGAATGAGTATGCATGCACCATGAATGTAAAATAACCAATCCTGAAATCTAGATATATCTGTATAAGAAATCTTTAGCTTTTATCATAGTAAGATGTGTATAGAAATCTGAAATATCAACGATGAAATCCATGAAAATCCGTGTCAAGCATCGACACAAAATATGTAAATCTCAAGTCTCAATACCTCATAATCTCAATGTCTCATAGTCTCAATATCTCGGGCTGCGTCAGTCCGGATCTGCCCATATCATCAAATCTCACGACAACGGTCGGTATCCTCCGGATATCCGCCGCGCCAGACATCTCCGGTAGGTAGTCCTCCCCTGCCAAGCTTATCGTCTACAACTCGATCTTCTTGCCCCGGGGTACCATACCGGGCCCACCATGTACCCGAGACAGTTCATCCACTCCTCGAATCGGGTCTCGAAATCCAACAGAAAACATGAAATCTCATGGTGGACGACACATACATCACGGGAAAACCACATCTTATGTTTTAAAAAGAGAGGAGGAGAGAGAGAGAAGTTTTTATATATTCATACGGTTTTCCCTAAAAATCCAGAAATCTCATAGAAATCCAAAATCCCAAAATCATGAGTAAGTATATGATAAGTGTCGGCATATGCCCCATGATACTGCATGATAACATGAAAATGCGAATGCATGAAATGTCTAAATAATAAATACCATGTTTATACTAACACTAGAGAGTAATCACAATATTATATCGATCTAGCTGTTAGCTGATTGTATCAATAAAAGATAATATGATCTAAAGTGTACGTGACATAGCAATTACCTGATGTGTGTGAGCCGGCAAATAAGTGTGCGTGGAATATGCGCATCATCGGTAATGGTGCTGGTGTCCTAACAGGCAAAGATTTATTCTGATTATAGAAAGATATGAATGAACATGCACCATTATGATTACGGTATGAATGTAAATACGGATGTGTAATAACCACTCATCTGTGATATACAAGTATAACTATGACTATATGACTCGAGCCTAAACTAGTGTCCATCTAATCTCTTAAGAAATTAAACCTAAGAAACTAGTCAATAAGAAATAAGAGTCCACCTAAGGTCTGAATCCATATCTCTAATAGTCGGCGATCCAGCCTCAATAGCGTCACGTACGTAGTACGACTTCCTCGAATCAAGAGTGCGGATCAATCATCATATCTATGCCTCATACGGTAAAATCCATCGTACGGCATCCCAATATCGGGGTACGGGTCAAGTATCACCTACGTGTCTCATCATTCGTATAATATCATCATCAACACATGTCAAGATCAAGGTGCTATACTGTAATCGCATATATCAATCATATATCATTGTCAGCATAAATATATATCGTTAATTTATCCTCAGAAATATCATGTCATATGTATCATATTGTGATTAAGTCACACTTAGATCATATCGTAATCAAGTCACACCTATATGATATCGTAATCAAGTCACACATATATGATATCGAAACCAAGTCACACCTATATGATATCGTAATCAAGTCACACATATATGATATCGAAATCAAGTCACACCTATATGATGTCGTAATCAAGTCACACCTATATGATATCATATCAGAATTTCAGGCACAGGTTACGGTCCGGGTTCTATTTTAGAGTCCCATATACTTCAATATCATCACCATCCTTTATTATTGTTCATGTATACAAATCCATTATCTCATTTTCTAATGATCCGCTAATATCATAACACGACTGTATGGCCAAGAATCACGGCATCAGCCCAGTTATATTGTTTCATCCCCATGTATCATGTCACATCCTTGTATCACATATATGTATTGTGTGTGTATATATATATACCTACACCTAGTCCTATATATATACACACATACACGTATACACCACGTCGAGTCTCAGTGTGTGCGTGTGCGTGTATCTATCTGAAACCTATGAATCTCCTCCATGATATTCATCATCGGGTAAGGTCTTCCTAAATCAATCTATTCCAACCTAAGGTCACTACTAGGGTCCTACTCACCGAAATTCTAAGGTCACGTCTGGCTTCCTGAGGACAATAAATCTTATTCCTATTCAACGTTTGCGGGGGTGCTAAACGCCATCCACCCGACTTCCCCCCGTAGATACACATTTACTCACCTGGTCCTTGTCTGCCGTAGACGATATCGCCCTCCTCTTCTTCCTCGTCCGAAGTCCACGTGAGGGGTACCTATACGCAAACACATATAATATCGTAAACTGAATCACAGACAAAACCAAAACGACGCACGAAACGCACATAGATTAAAACCTATGTCCCGCTCATGCAAAAGAGCCAAATATCGCTCGATATCGGCGTACAAACGCCGATTCATCGAGATAAACATCAACAAACAACTTGTAGTTTAAAAACTCGTTACTTATAATATAAAACATGATTTAATCCATCAAAACCCTAAAATCAATCAAATCGTCTGATTCCGAAAAGCCCGAAAACGCTAATTTACCGTTTTACTTCAAAACTTGACATTAAAATCAAACTAATGGTCATAAAACTCATTAAATAGCATAACTAGATTATACAACCCATTACCATATTTTTAACACCCTAATTTACATTAGTTTGAAAATTCTAGTTTGCAAACTTGCCCGGTTTCGATACTTTTAAGCAAAATTTCACAATATCAGAACTAAACATGATTTTACATGAATTAACTTACTAAACTACAATTCATGATGATAATAATATAATTAAATCATAATTTAGATTTTAAATCTCATTTATTTAAGAATTTCCAAAATCTCGTTAGCAAAAATAGCATTTTTATTAGTATTTTTAAATTATCAAAAGAAACTAGTAACCAATTTAAGTTTTTCATTCCACTAACAAGTTAATATCCTCATTAAAATCATAATCTAGTGTTACAAATATTAATTGGAATTTTATCTCACCAATATATACAATATATAGAAATCTAGTTTGCAAAATAGATTAATTTAAAAAATTTTGGATAAATAATTTACAATATATCATCCATACAAGATTTTCCACTTCTAAAAATTTTAAACTTGTTATTATAACCCTACTTAATTAATAAAAACCATAACTTAATTTTACAAACCCTAACTTGAATTTTAAAACTTGTAGATATGATTTATTTATTAAATCTAATTATGCTTAAATGAAACATCTAATAAAAATAAATCAAAAGAAGAAGATTTATATCTCCACAACATGAAATCCAAACATGAAAATAAGCCTCCAAAATGAATGCTTTCCATCTCCAAAATTCATCTAAAGATGAGCAAAGAATAGAGGGTAGGAATTAATTAGGATTTTGTGGGTTTTTTATTGAATTTTTGATGAATTTTGATGATTTTTAATACAAAAATGATGGGGGGAAAATTTTGGGGCTGACCATGGTGGTGAGGTGGGCTATGAGGTGAGGAAAGGTGAGGAGAGTGAGAAAAGGTGAAGAAAAGTGTAGAAGGTTTCACAAAAATATCACACAATTAAGTCTTTTCATGAAATTAATAAAAATTCTTTATTTTCCTCACTTAATTTAACCTAGAATGGTCTAGAACCATGGATAAATTTGAAAATAAATTTTGTATGAAACAAACTAGATTCTAATATTCAATGGTTCATTTTTGCAAATTAAACTCATTCAAATTTGTAATTTACACTAATTTAATGCATAAATAAGCTTATGTTAGTATTTAAAATAATTAATTTAGGAAAAATATTTAATTAAACTAAAAATTTATAAGTGGCTAAATAAACACCATTTACTAATAATAACATAATTAAAATAGGTATTTTTAAATTTATAATGAAAAATAATTACTGTTTAGTTTTATGAAAACTACGTTTTACTTTACCGAAAATTATAAAATTCACTTAAACGATTTTATTTATTTAATTAATTATTTAATTATTTTTAAAATGTTACAATCTTCCCCCCTTTAAGAAATTCGGTCCCCGAATTTAAATTAAAACTTCCCCCAATTACTAAAACATTCAGCCAAAACACTCATATCGTCGGGGCTCCGAAATCATCAACACAAAACTAAAATCAACTCCGTCAAGCATAACGCAATTATCGGAGTTATGGCGAGAATAAAATATCAAAACCAAATATGAAAACCAATATAATATACATCAAAACTACAACTTATCTATAGTGCGCATCATAGTAAAATCGTCCAAATATCTGGATAAAGAAGTATGCAAGAACCCCTTTTTAAAATCGCCGCGTGGGGCACGTGTCACGGCATAAATAGCGGACGTTTATTTTAAAAAAAATAGCTCTATATATCTTTTATTTAACATACACGTACCGCCCGGTTATCAAATCAATAGTAATGATTATAAAAACATACTGATCAAACTGAAATCAATCCCAATCACATTATAAAAATATCATGTGCGTCTGGTGCGCACTGAAATCGAAACCAAATACAGATGCCACGAATTCACACAAAAACAAAACCGAGTGCAACAGGTGTGCACCAAAAACATCTGTCAAGTGCAACGGGCGTGCACGACTCTAATATCAGGTGCATCTAATCTGCACAAAACCACGATTTAGTGCATCTGGTGTGCACAAATCGTATCAGGTGCACCGAATGTGCGCAAGAATCTCAATCAGGTGCACATGGTGCACGAAAACATACACCGAATATCAAAATCGAAATTACAGTATGAAAGTGCAGGAAAACTAGGTCGAAGCATATGTCAAAATCATGTGTAACTATATGCACGGAATCAAATCAAGATCTCAAAATGTATTAAAACCAAATCAAGTGCACTAGGTACGTACTAAACAACACCAATACCACTGATATATAAAACACAAATAGAATGTAATGAAGGTACACATAGGAAATACCGTAGAACAAAGTCCTCAAAATACCAAAATCCAATCAACGAAAATATGAAATTCAAATCACCAAATCACAATCGTAAACACTATCGTCAATGTGCGCCTCTTTCCCCCTTTCCTATGGTGTCGACTGCTTTGAACTCGTCTCTTCCTGGATGTGCTGACTGCGCTACCAACGGCAATACTCATATCTAGAGTCTCCCACGTAGTCGATCCCTTCACCTGATATCCGGACTACATTAAACTTTTCGATCGATCCATCAAAATCCCATAATTTCCCCGAGAGCTCAACACTCAAGTACAGTTTAAAAATATCCGGTACATACCCCAGCATCAATGGTCCAGCCGTAGAAGGGCAAACCCAAGCCTCACTAATGGCACCGCGGAACTTCCGTAAACCCTAAGGTTCAAGGGCGTTCTCGTGGTCATTATGTTGAGTTAGGGTTTCATTCTTCTAGAGGGTCCATCGAAATACCTGCATGTTCTTCCGAATAACTTAAACTTGGGAAAATGGTTTTTCTGATAATCGTTCGAACCCTTTAACTTCGCCTGGACACCATGTGAATACCCTTCGTCCGCATGATAAACAATGCTCCAATCCCCAAGAATGAACGATACCCTAATGGTTATCGCATTCGATCCGCAGCTCCCTCTGCCCATGCGCCCGTGGTAACAGAAACCACCCTCCGATATCGACGAAGATAGATCAAAGGAACGAATGAAATACGGTGCAAAGAAATATACATCCTAAGGCTCCTTAAGCAGAGTAGCGTATCGTAAGTATGCCGCGGATCATACCCACGGTACGTCACTCTACCTAAGTCGCCTACTCCATCAACCATGGGTCACCCTAGACTTATACAAGGTTAAACCTAGCGCTCTGATACCAACTTTGTCACGACACGAAAGTACGGAACGTGACCGACACTTAGATTACGAAGCGTCTAGAGGCGCAACGTAACCTAAGTAAGCCGAAGCCCAGAAATCTAAACCATAAAATGAAGAAGAAGTAAAGGAAAACATGTAGAAAACAAGTTTAAAAGCAACATCCAATTTTTTCAAAAATTTCGGCAGAGTCTCCTTTGTAAAAACTGGCCCCAAACGGGTACAAACAAGAATAATATATATACAAACAATAAAAAGCATCCCCAAACGGGAGCTAGCTCTATGCCAAAAGGCGGAAACAACCACATCAATGCACAATAGTATACAACGCCAAAGGGCGAGGCTCAAAACTCAAAAGAAAACAAAACCACCAAATCTCATAATAATACAAGCGCGGCTCTAAGGTCGAAATAAACAACTGATCCAGTAAACTATCAAGTAATACAAGTTTGGTTGATGGAGCTTTCTAGATACAAATGAAATAATAAAAGTACAATGGCGGTCCAGATACAAGTGAACCAACCTACCGTGCAAATCACCCTGAGTGAAAAGATGTGCCAGCAAGCTGCCAGGAAAACCTGTACATTGAACCTGTAATAAAATTTGGCACAACGGGGGTGAGTTGCCAACTCGTGAGTAGAAGATATCTACGAAAAGAAATCGAATGCACGACGCTATCCTAGGTCATAATAATATACTAATATACTACTAATCATCAAGTATGACAGGATAATAAGCTACGTGTAAGTGCAAAAGCTCTGTACTCGTTTCCGTGCCTCATATAGTACTATGTCATGTGAATGAGTATGCATGCACCATGAATGTAAAATAACCAATCCTGAAATCTAGATATATCTGTATAAGAAATCTTTATCTTTTATCATAGTAAGATGTGTATAGAAATCTGAAATATCAACGATGAAATCCATGGAAATCCGTGTCAAGCATCGACACAAAATATGTAAATCTCAAGTCTCAATACCTCATAATCTCAATGTCTCATAGTCTCAATATCTCGGGCTCCGTCAGTCCGGATCGGCCCATATCATCAAATCTCACGACAACGGTCGGTATCCTCCGGATATCCGCCGCGCCAGACATCACCGGTAGGTAGTCCTCCCCTACCAGGCTCATCGTCTACAACTCGATCTTCTTGCCCCGGGGTACCATACCGGGCCCACCATGTACCCGAGACGGTTCATCCACTCCTCGAATCGGGTCTCGAAATCCAACAGAAAACATGAAATCTCATGGTGGACGACACATACATCACGAGAAAACCGCATCTTATGTTTTAAAAAGAGAGGAGGAGAGAGAGAGAAGTTTTTATATATTCTTGCGGCTTTCCCCAAAAATCCAGAAATCTCATAGAAATCCAAAATCCCAAAATCATGAGTAAGTATATGATAAGTGTCGGCATATGCCCCATGATACTGCATGATAACATGAAAATGCGAATGCATGAAATGTCTAAGTAATAAATACCATGTTTATACTAACACCAGAGAGTAATCACAATATTATATCGATCTAGCTATTAGCTGATTGTATCAATAAAAGATAATATGATCTAAAGTGTACGTGACATAGCAATTACCGATGATGATGTGTGTGAGCCGGCAAATAAGTGTGCGTGGAATATGCGCATCATCGGTAATGGTGCTGGTGTCCTAACAGGCAAAGTTTTATTTTGATTATAGAAACATATGAATGAACATGCACCATTATGATTACGGTATGAATGTAAAGACGGATGTGTAATAACCACTCATCTGTGATATACAAGTATAACTATAACTATATGACTCGAGCCTAAAATAGTGTCCATCTAACCTCTTAAGAAATTAAACCTAAGAAACTAGTCAATAAGAAATAAGAGTCCATCTATGGTCTGAATCCATATCTCTAATAGTCGGCGATCCAGCCTCAATAGCGTCACCTACGTAGTACGGCTTTCTCGAATCAAGGGTGCGGATCAATCATCATATCTATGCCTCGTATGGTAAAATTCATCGTACGGCATCCCAATATCGGGGTACGAGTGAAGTATCACCTACGTGTCTCATCATTCGTATAATATCATCATCAACACATGTCAAGATCAAGGTGCTATACTGTAATCGCATACATCAATCATATATCATTGTCAGCATAAATATACATCGTTAATTTATCCTCAGAAATATCATGTCATATGTATCATATTGTGATTAAGTCACACTTAGATCATATCGTAATCAAGTCACACCTATATGATATCGTAATCAAGTCACACATATATGATATCGAAATCAAGTCACACCTATATGATATCGTAATCAAGTCACACATATATGATATCGAAATCAAGTCACACCTATATGATGTCGTAATCAAGTCACACCTATATGATATCATATCAGAATTTCAGGCACAGGTTACGGTCCGGGTTCTATTTTAGAGTCGCATGTACTTCAATATCATCCCCATCCTTTATTATTGTTCATGTATACAAATCCATTATCTCATTTTCTAATGATCCGCTAATATCATAACACAACTGTATAGCCAAGAATCACGGCATCAGCCCAGTTATATTGTTTCATTCCCATGTATCATGTCACATCCTTGTATCACATATACGTATTGTGTGTATATATATACCTGCACCTAGTCCTATATATATATACACATACACGTATACACCACGTCGAGTCTCAGTGTGTGCGTGTGCGTGTATCTATCTGAAACCTATGAATCTCCTCCATGATATTCATCCTCGGGTAAGGTCTTCCTAAATCAATCTAGTCCAACCTAAGGTCACTACTAGGGTCCTACTCACCGAAATTCTAAGGTCACCTCTGGCTTCCTAAAGACAATAAGTACTTATTCTTATTCTACGTTTGCGGGGGTGCTAAACGCCATCCACCCGACTTCCCCCCGTAGATACACATCTACTCACCTAGTCCTTGTCTGCCGCAGACGATGTCACCCTCCTCTTCTTCCTTGTCCGAAGTCCATGTGAGGGGTACCTATACGCAAACACATATAATATCGTAAACTGAATCACAGACAAAACCAAAACGACGCACGAAACACGCATAGATTAAAACCTATGTCCCGCTCATGCAAAAGAGCCAAATATCGCTCGATATCGGCGTACAAACGCCGATTCATCGAGATAAACATCAACAAACAACTTGTAGTTTAAAAACTCGTTACTTATAATATAAAACATGATTTAATCCATCAAAACCCTAAAATCAATCAAATCGTCCGATTTCGAAAAGCCCGAAAACGCCAATTTACCGTTTTACTTCAAAACTTGACATTAAAATCAAACTAATGGTCATAAAACTCATTAAATAGCATAACTAGATTATACAACCCATTACCATATTTTTAACACCCTAATTTACATTAGTTTGAAAATTCTAATTTGCAAACTTGCCCGATTTCGATACTTTTAAGCAAAATTTCACAATATCACAACTAAACATGATTTTACATGAATTAACTTACTAAACTACAATTCATGATGATAATAATATAATGAAATCATAATTTAGATTTTAAACCTCATTTATTTAAGAATTTCCAAAATCTAGTTAGCAAAAATAGCATTTTTATTAGTATTTTTCAATTATCAATAGAAACTAGTAACCAATTTAAGTTTTTCATTCCACTAACAAGTTAATATCATCATTAAAATGACAATCTAGTGTTACAAACATTAATTGAAATTTTATCTCCCCAATATATACAATATATAGAAATCTAGTTTGCAAAATGGATTAATTTAAACAATTTTGGATAAACAATTTACAATATATCATCCATATAAGATTTTCCACATCTAAAAATGTTAAACTAGTTATTATAACCCTACTTAATTAATAAAAACCATAACTTAATTTTACAAACCCTAACTTGAATTTTTAAAACTTGTAGATATGATTTATTTATTAAATCTAATTATGCTTAAATGAAACATCTAATAACAATAAATCAAAAGAAGAAGATTTATACCACCACAACATGAAATCCAAACATGAAAATAAGCCTCACAAATGAATGCTTTCCATCTCCAAAATTCATGTAAAGATGAGCAAAGAATAGAAGTAGGAATTAATTAGGATTTTGTGGGTTTTTTATTGAATTTTTGATGAATTTTGATGATTTTTATTACAAAAATGATGGGGTAAAATTTTTGGGGCTGCCCATGGTGGTGAGGCCGGCCATGAGGTGAGGAAAAGAGAGGAGAGTGAGAAAAGGTGAAGAAAAGTGTAGAAGGTTTCCCAAAAATATCACACAATTAAGTCTTTTCATGAAATTAATAAAAATTCTTTATTTTCCTCACTTAATTTGACCTAGAATGGTCTAAAACCATGGATAAATTTGAAAATAAATTTTGTATGAAACACACTATATTCTAATATGCAATGGTTCATTTTTTCAAATTAAACCCATTCAAATTTGTAATTTACATTAATTTAGTGCATAAATAAGCTTATGTTAGTATTTAAAATAATTAATTTAGGAAAAATATTTAATTAAACTAAAAATTTATAAGTGTCTAAATAAACACCATTTACTAATAATAACATAATTAAAATAGGTACTTTAAATTTATAATAAAAAATAATTACTGTTTAGTTTTATGAAAACTACGTTTTACTTTACCGAAAATTATAAAATTCACTTAAACGATTTTATTTATTTAATTAATTATTTAATTATTTTTAAAATGTTACACAAAACATCTTTCGTTCCTCGGTTTGGTAGAAGATATTCCCTTGCGAATGCTTGGGATATCCAGCAAACTTCCACAGAACTGACTTTGCCTCTAGCTTGTCTGGATATTGCTTTTAGACATAGGCTAGACAACCCCAAATCTTAACTTACTTAAGATATGGGCTCTTCCCATTCCATATCACATATGAAGTGGTAGGTTACTGATTTGATTGAACCCTATTCAATAGGTATGCAGCTTCTCAAGTGCATAACTCCCAAAAGAAAATAGGCTACTCAGTAGTACTGATCATAGAGCACACCATATCTCATAGGGTGTAATTGCTCCGCCCCAATACACCGACTTGCTGTGGTGTATTCGGAGGAGTAATGCTGAGAGAGAATCTCATTCTCCTTTAGAATATTCCATGAATCTCCGTGCTCAAGTATTCTCCTCTTTGATCTCATCAAAATACATAATACTTATACCCATTTTTGATTCTCTACTTCTAACTTATATTCTGTGATTATCTTAAAAGTTTCGGACTTGTGTTTCAACAGGAACATATGACTGAATCTTAAGAGATCATCAGTGAATGTAATGAAGTACAAAGAACCGGTCCTGGCATGTGTAGACAGGGGACCTTCATACATCAGCATGTATCAAATCCAAGAGTTCACTAACTCTTTCTGTGTTTTCAATAAACGGAGATGTGGTCATCTTATCTCTGTGACATGACCGGCAAGTTTCACAAGATGTAAATTAAAACTAATTTAAATATGCATCTAAATGTAACTTCAGCTAGTCGGGTCACATTGATAGGACCTAGTCTACAATACCTCAAGAAGGATTCGTTCATTTCTGAACTATTCCTCTTGTGTGTGTTCTGTACTTTAAGAACTGTGGTTTGATTTAGAACGTCTATGCTTTTAGATAACTTGCCTGAACCGATCAACTCTTGATACAGGAAATGTTCAAAACATTATCCAACAATACAAAATTATATCCTTCTTTACTAATAAAGAGACTGATATGATGTTGTATATCAGGTTTGGTATGTAATAACATTCGTTCAGAATCAATGTATTCTGGTAATACAGGGTGATAACTGCCAACCGACCTGGCTGCAACACTTGCATCATTTCCAACTCTTGGAACTTATCACCCGTTCTCAGTTCTCTACCTTTCTCTAGCCCATGTAACAAGTTACATTTATGGGATCCTGATCCGGTATCTCATACCCAGGACGTAAAGGATACTGAGAAACAGTTCTCGGTCATGAACACACCCGAAGATGATGCATTATCATGCACTTTCTTCGTTTGGGCGGCACGGGAATTCTGGTAATCCCCTATTTCCTGCTCTGTCTTATAACAATTATAAGTTGGAGCGGGAGCAACGTCTCTAGCGCAGTATAACAAGCGGGTTCGGTCAATAAATCCATATTATTATCTTGATTAAGGCGTGACATAGTCGTAACCAGGAGAGAGAGAGAGAGAAGAAAACACTCAGCGTGCGCTTTTTACAAGATTAGATTGGTTATCCATTTATCTAATCAAGATGTCTCCCACTATTTTAGTCAAATCTTCCTTCAAACCCTAAAAGGAAAGACTAGTCGGGATTAATTACACTCTACAAGTTCGCCAATTTTTCAGCCAGGCCAGTGCCGGTACTTTGAGGGAGGTTCCTCGCGCTTTCGCACGGACCTAATTAAAATAAACCACGTTTTCCCAGGGCCATAACCCCGTTAACTCCTTTCTAGACACCTACTTGATCGGCTAATTATAATGTGTAAAACTCTCTCAGGATTAACTCTTACTCGCAGCGGGTATCGGATCCAACTATCTCATAGAAGGTATGCAATCTCATTGGAAATTTCAACACTTGAAATTCGCAATAATATTTTACCCCTAGCATCCTATGAGCTTAACGAAAGCCAACAAAGCATAGGCTACTAGTCAAGTCCAACCCGTCATTTCCCGATTGAATTAAACCCACCCGCACGGCCCTTGACGAAAGCCAACAAAGTCGCATGACTACCCTAACTCAATCTGCATTATATGCATTAGCAGATAAGCATAAATAGCTACCGCACACTATGCCTTGACAAAAGCCAATAAACGTAGTATGAATACTATGAAGTACTTATCTGAAATGACGGAGGGTTACGACAAGTTTTTAAAAAAACCCTTTGCGTAATGAACTTGATTCGTTGTAGAATCGAGTGATTTTACATGGAGTGTTTTTTTGGCTTTCCTAGTTTCGCTAAAGAGGTCACTCCCGGTGAAGGGATCGTCGGCTCTTTCCTTATCGAATAAGGTGCAGGATATTTCAAAAATACCGCTATGCAAAGCAAAAACTATAGAAACAGTCAAAAGACAAACCGAGTTTGTAGCATCTGATAGTTTTGCTAAAGAGGTCACTCCCGGTGAAGGGATCTCGGCTCTTTCCTTATCGAATAAGGTGTTGGATATTCTACAAGGAATACCGCTATGCAAAGCAAGAATTAGAGCTACCCGTTTTTAAACAAGTTTCTACAACATCTTTAGCTTTCTTTTAGTTTCATTAATCTCATTAATGAAGTCCCATTTTTATTATGCTTCACAAGCATCACTTTTGAACCGAAATCTGCAATATAACATATATCTCATATATATAATATAAATACTCGTCTCAGGCAGTAATATGATCTCATCACAGAACATTGCAGCAGAAGAACATATATGAAATATTGGATATACTAGGACGTCCGTGTTTTAATACGAGCCTGTATAAAACACGGATTCCACGGTCGCGATGAATAGCCAAACCCACATCCCTAGACCCCTACGATAGCGGCAAGCAACACTGCTAATTCTAGGGTTAGGAGACCCGGTCTCGACTTCTCGAGATGGTCTCCCACTGGACCCTAGAACCCGGTTACTTGTGCTCCCCGCCTTGGGTCTACCTAATGCGGAAAAGTAAATAATATACAATGGTGACATCATCCTCAGCCCGGAAGTGTCCTAATAAAAGAATATTATATACAAATGAATTTTACATGAATGAAAATAAGAACCCTCATTTCACATAAAACCCCCGGCTATTCAAAACGCGACGATCCAATATAACATATCACAGCAACACATAATATCTCATATCATCAACGTAAGCAAGTATGCGTATCCCGATTGTCGTTGACGTATAGCAACGAAGTCGGCGATACACCACATACTACGCTTACGGTCACAGAAAAGAAAGTGTAAAACTACAACAGTTGGAATCCGCAACTTCCTTAGACATCGCATGCCTAACCAAATGAATTCTTTAGACATCGCATGCCTAACAATTATAAACCCCGCATTTTAGTCTCATTATCGAAAACACTTTTCAATATCTAGTCGGGCAATTCAACAAGATTCCCGATATCCTGATCGAATGCTCGTCGCGAACTTTAGTAGACGGCCGCACCCCCGATGCCGTCGACGAAGTGCACTAAGGCGGAACACCGCTGCTGTGAGCACTCGAACGGATGCTCTTGGCGACGGGGTTCTCCTACAGTCACTTGGTCAGGGCTATGGGGCGTGGCTGTCTATTAAGTTTACCCGGCGAGTATCCACGTACGCTACGTGATTGCGACGGACTTTTGATCACATCAAAATTCCGTGGCAACCGATCATCTGAGACTAAACTGCTAGATTTATAACATTCAAATTAGTTATCTCATAACTACATGTGTATTCCAAATATTGTATCACATTCCAGATAAATAGACAATGTTAAACTTTTCGATCGAATAATCAAACACCCAAGTTTTCCCAAATAGCTCAACACTTGAGCGGAGTTTAAAAGCATCTATCACATGCCACAGTACCAATGGTCCAGCCGTAGAAGGGTCAAGCCAACGCCTCACATGTGGCAACGCCGTACTGCCCCAGAACCTAAGGTTTAGAGGCGGTTCAAACGGTCACATAATCGAGTTAAGGTTTGCGTTCTTCTAGAGGGTCCACCGCGTTACTTGCATGATTTTCCGGAAGTTTCAAACTCGAGATAAAATCCAACTTTTGAAAAATTCTCCGACAGGGGAAAAAGTGAGTTATTGATATCCGTTCGAACTTTTTAACACGTTCTAAAATTACCCCGAAAAAAATAAACGAAGTTAAACTATCTGATCGAATCAACGAGTCCCCAATACAACCAAGAAAACTCAACACTTGAGTGGAATTAAAAATTCCCAGAATAATGCAAAAGAACCCAGGAATAATACTGTGAAGCAGTGGGCCCCAACGACACTGTTCGGACCGCGGAACGGCCGCCACGTGCGTGGTTTAGCCGCGGTTCCTCGGTCACGTGATCGACTTGGTGGTCCGTACTTCACAGTAATTCTTAGATTTTCCTGCTTATTTTTCTGAGTATTTTTAATACGAAAAAATCAACATTTTAAAAAATTTCCAGAGAAAGGGTCCGTGTCAGGGTTTCGGGATTCGATCGGACTTTAAACTTTGCCTAAAGCTCTAGCTTGGCTCTGATACCACTGTAAGGTTACTAGGCTCTCTAATATGGTTCTACAAGGTATCAACCATGTCCGATTTAAATTTTAGCCGTGCCGAACAAGCCTAACCGAGATCTTTAAACTAGAGATTAGGCGAAACAAAGCATGTTAAACACTTTAACATTTAAGAGTTTGGGATTACAACCTTTGTAGTCCGGTCCTTCACTTCTAAAGCTCCGTGTTGAGGTCCCTTCGCTGCGATCGTCGAGTTTCCGGACTCTAGAGAGACTCCACGAAGAGAAAGATGCAAGATTGCTTCCGATCTTCGATAACTAAGATGATCTATCTTGAAGTTTCTATAACACAAGCTCTCACTCACTAAATGAAGTGAACACCCTAATCTAATTTGCAAGAATAGATTAGGATGATGAAGTAGGAATTTAGCACTCTTTTGTTTTCTTTAACTCACTCAAAATCATCACTAAGCAAAAAGCTAGAAAGCTTTTTAAGGAAGAAGAAGAAGAATCAATTTACTTTGTGATGAATAATGAATTGTGATGAGGTTAGAATTGCAACCGTGGTTAAGTATGATAACTTAACCCATGTAGAGACTTAACCATGGTCATGGGTAGGGTTAATAAATATCATAACAAATATCTTTACAAATATCTTTAGCAAGAAACAAAAGAAAAACCTTCTAGAAGCTTCTAGAAAATATTAACCCAAAGCAAACCTTAATCATGTTTAATCTCTACTAATCATGTTGCATTAATAACCCTAACATGTTGTAAGTGCACGGCGGCGCCGCGGCCGTCAATCCGACGCCGGAAACGCGGTAACGAAAAACTTTGCGAAACTTGCAAACCGGCACCACCGCGCACAATCAACCTGGATCGCGCCATTAACCTAACACTAGCAAATACGAGAAAGGGTAGAGAAGCTATACCAAGCGATCCGTGTCCTTCGGTCTTCGCCTCCACTCCGATCTCCTCGCGGAATCTCCGGTCGTCGCCTTCTCGTTGAAACGGGCACCACATCGCCGGGTTCTTTTACGGGCTCCCACCTCTGGACCGAGGCAACTCGGACACGAAGCTGGCGAGTCGACGTGCCCAAGAAGCGTTGTAGGCTAGTGTAGAATGGTTGTCTCTTGGGGTTATAGAAGTTGCCATGATGGAGGTGGAATGAACTTTGAAGAGAGCTTGGGAACTTTGATACAAAATGAGAATGAGAATAATTTTTTTACACCAAATGAATACCTCTCTCCTTTTCCAAAGTGGCCGGCCCCTCTTTTGATCAAAATGGTAGAGGAAAAAGAATAAATCATGAAGGGAGGTGAGTGTAAGAATCAAAGGAGGTGACCATATCCAAAAGCAAGCCTCACATCAACTTCTAATCCATTCTAATCTCAATTAATGCATGCTAGTGATGGAAAAAGAACCTCATCATGCAAGAACCATCATGATGCCACCATTTCACAAATAAACCCTCCACAATAAGCTACTTTGCGAACTTGCAAATTAGCCCCTTGCAAATTAGCCCCTCCATCGGAAAGTCCGGCCGGGAAGGAACAAAGGAAAACTGGCCGGAACGGAATGCAAACTGGCAACTTCAGAAAACCGATCCCGTAATAAATTACAGGAAAACCCCCTGACTGCATATACATGCCCGCATTTGTATTCCCACTGAACACAAATGCAAAGAGACATAATCTACACTGTACGATACTAGGACCCGGCTTAAACCAAAGCCCGCTAGTAAAATCCGTCCGATCACGATCTGTGCAATACCGCACGTATCTGATCGAACCCTGCCAAATCTCCATACGGCATCTACAGCGTTTCGCCCGAAACTTGAGAAACTGGTCTGTAGGGGACTCTAAACACTCGTCAATACTTTGGTTGTGGATTTAACCACTAGCACGTCAGACGTATTAGCCAATACGTAACGGGCTACCAGGTATTGACCAAAAGGGACGTCAATGAGCGAACTCATCCTGACACCCTACTGAGCCTGTCAGTGACAATATCCGTACAGTCCGGTCCATTCGTCTATGAGCATCGCATGGCGGGCCTAGGGGGTTGGTAAAAGTCAGACCCCCAAAAGCGGTACAAGTCGTGTCGGAGTGTAGCCCAGAACACCCTGAGATACTGCTGGAATACCTACCGGTAAACCTCCTGCCTCGGCCGAGGGCTTTGTGTAATGGCTCTCGTAGACACAGCGCGACCTCACCCCCAATACCGGGAGAGACGAACCCCTGCAGATCCGCTCACTGCCTCCATGTGGCTCGGGACTGTACCCAACTAAAACCTGTTTGCACGTCTCCTTTGAGCGTGGTAGGGTAGTAATCTAAGTACAGTGGGAACTCACACGAGACAAATGACGATCTCAGGTCGATGAACTAACCTGTACACATGTCACCTGGGAACTGCTATCTGACGTCTGGTATAATCCCAACTAGCAGGTTCTCGGTGAGTCCTGTCCAGTGTACTCATAACCCAATGAGCACCTGTATACATCTTAGGTGAACCAACTGACACCAGTGGCTTGTGGGACCGGCCACCGCCCCTCGTCGGGGTCTCGACTGTATACACTAGTCTACTCTGGAGAATCGATGCCCTGTCTCGAAACTCCCACGACTAGGGACCTTTTAAGGATTTGCTTATAGACCCCAGCTCCCATGTATATGATCGCCCTCATACTGCTGGTAGTCAAGCAAGAATCCTACGGGCTCTATCAACGTGCAATAGTGACCTGTAAGGTCACCTAAAGCAGTACACGATGATAAAGATAAACCAGATAGCATACTATCATCTCGAGTAAGACTGTCCTACCGGTATAAGTCCTCCCTCAATCATTACAATCACGTGCCTATGATCCAATAATTGACTCTGAGGGCACTAAATCCAACAATCTCCCATTTGCACTCAATGCTAATTATTGCGATGTCGCATACTCACAGCCCGTGTGATACCGAACACCCAACTCCTCTACTAGTCAGTCTCGTTTTCGAAACTATTGCGTTCGAGGAATAATCTCAGTGAGTGGATCCGCTTTGATGTTTCTTTCTATGTCTCTCTTTATCTCATGTTCGCGAAGAAAGCCATCTCCCGAAATGAGCAATACATGTCTTAGAATATGTCTGGATATCTGATGGGACCTAGTTCATAAATGAACTCCAAATCCAAACTTCTTACACTGTATCCACAACTGAACTTAATCAGTGTCCTGCGCCATCCTTCCCTCAGTATCCACCTGGACCAACTGTCCAAAATACTGCTCCTCATCAGAGGGAAAACTATGACTCTGACGACCACCCTGTCGTCCATGTCACCTTGGAAGCCTGGAATGATAACTGTCTCCCGAATGAGGCTGTCGTTATCATATCCTTAGAACATGCACTTATGTTCTAAATCTGCTTCCTATCGTTTCTCCAGGATTGGATTAATATCAACTTATTGCATCTACTGCAAGAACAACATCTGGTGTGGTACTTGATATCTCATGATTGACTCAATTGCCTGAGCAAGTGATCTACCAATCATGCACATCCCTCTCTACTTTAGTCTATAAGACACCTTTAGAGAGGGTGACTCCATTTCCTGCAGGTACACTACCGTGCCAGGAGTCGTCCATTTTAAATACTCATAGAATGCTGTCCAAGTACCCAGATTGGGAAACCACCCAAATCTAGATATAAAACCATAGATCTAGTAACCAACATGTCTGATATAATATCCATGTCCTATGTGGAGAAACTACTGTGTGACGACCAAAGTATAACCGATCGTAGTATAGGAATATCACTTCCTACTCTGTATGTCATCCAAATACCAGGACATCACACCCTACTACCTTCTTAACAGATCCATCCCCTATTCTGATGAAGTCAAATCTATGACTGTCACATCAGAAATAGATGATCTATCTCCGCTATATCTGCTTTAGTCTATAAATAGACACAAGCTACTTGTCCACCAATGCTTCCGCTGCTCTCACTAACCACGACAACCCTCTGGCAGAGTCATATAAACGTGCACTTCTAAAGCAAGTTTAGAATGACGCTATACTCATCCTCCTGCCCGGTCTCACAGTCTGGAACAACAGCAATGGAAAGTCTGGGTAAACAAGAACCTCCCTGTCACCGTCCTTGAGGCTACCGGAGTACCACTCGGGTGCCTGAGGTTACCCACCATATCTGCGGAGTGGTCAATGGAATGTCAATCCAGATTGAATCGTTAGGTTCTTATCAAATCTTCAGCAATCGTTTGCGGTTCTGGAATCACTTCCAGTTCTACCATACTCCCACTACTGTTTTCTGAAAAAATCCATTTTTATTAATACTGTGGCGAGTCTAGAACAATATCACTATTGATCTTCCAGATGGTAGAAAGTCAACCCTCATCATAGCCTGGGTCAACCCACAAACAACCATTACAGAAACGTGCCTTGAGTTATCCAGAGTCTGGTTTTAAGCGTAAGCCGGACAACTCCCCGTACCTTAACATCGTTAAGATATGAACTGTTCTATATCCAATCAAGAAACAGAAGCACTGATTTAATTGAACCAGATTCAAATCATGCAGCTGTCTCCAGTGCATGTCAACTAAATGGAAAGGAGGCCGATCAGCGTTACTCAACTTAGGAATGCTTCCAATTATGAGTAACCTGAAAGAGAAGCAAGTTCTCTTAAACATTACTATCAACTGAATACCACACACAAGTATCTACATCTTCGATCACCTTGAAAAATCCCGATACTTGCAACACCTGGTTCTCTACTTTATTCATATACCTATAACTTCTTAAAACTCAGAACATGCATTTGTACGAAACACATGTCTAAGAACTAGAGAAGTCACAAGTAAACAGAATATAGTACGAGTACCAACCTCTCTGTCCTAATGGACACTGGACAACATACAATACTCTGTATAAGTCCCCTGAATGTAATAACTCATTCCCTGTGTGTTGTAGGTTGAAAACTGTACTTATGGTTAAGAAGAATTACACCGCTGTTCAATGCTCCTTACCTAACCATCCACTGATATAGGTAAATGTCATAGACATAATTTAAAAAAGGTATATCTCACTCTATAAAAATAGACGTACAGATATATCAGTTTGAAATTGGTGCATAACAACGGATATTCAAAACCAAATATTTGCCATCCGACAAACAACCCAGGTGACTTCCTCAAATATCACCAATTACAACGAATTCCGATATAATGAGGATGATCACCTAATTCCCAATAACTTACTCCCACTCATCATCTATAAAACCATACAGATAAGAGAATCATACCTGGTAAATACATACCCTGGAGCAAGTGTCCAATTAGGAAATCAGTTTTCTATTAACAGTACACAGTAAAACTGAAACATTGAAATGTTTCGATGGGGTATCTGGGTATTCCTAGTAATGCCTCTTCCATTATCCAGATTCACAACTGTAACCGTATAATTCTTTGCCACCTCTCCAAATCCCTTTATATGTCTTTAGTCATTACCTTCTGCATACCCCTTTAGGCCAAATGGTTTTCTTCCTTCCCTACCGTTCGGCACCAGCCTATGGTTTGGAAGAAGACTATCCAATAAGCATAATGGGTGTACTGTCCTAATCCTAGGAACACTCGCAATACGAGAGAAGGTGAGGATAAAAGACAACCGAATAAACCTTATTCCTATTTCTCCTGAACCAGAATCCATCCTCGAACTGGAACCAGTTCCTTTCGAGTTCATATATAACCATACGATGGAATATCCAAATAAACTGTGGATCTTCGTAGTGATACGGAGTGTCTTGGAGAAATACAAAGGTGAAGTGGGAGTGGTAACGAAATACTTGGTTTGGTCGTGAATATCAGTCGCAATTTACTTTGCCCTCCTTCTAATCCCTTTCTTTGTCTTAACTTAATACCTTCTGTACACCGTTTAGGCTAATTGGTTTTCTTCATTCCCTACCGGTCGACACCTGCCTACGGTTTGGAAGAAGACTATCCAATTTGCGTAATAGGTGTACTGTCCTAATCCAAGGAGCACTCGCAACCTGAGAGAAGGTAAAATGAAAAGACAACTGAATAGTCCTATTCGTTTTCTCCAGAACCGGAAACCATCCTCGAACAAATCCCTTCGAGTTCGTATATAACCATACGATGGTTTTGTCCAATGGAAGTGGACGTTCGTAGTAATACGGGGTGTCCTGGAGAAAAGGGTAAAAGTAGGAGTGGCAATGAGGTATGCAACTCTGATAATCCAAAAGCCAGTCTTTAAGAAGGTTCGGTTAATTTTGGTCTCTGAGTCATAGTCTAGGGTCGGGTCAATGGTCGCTGCCAAAGAGAGAGAGAAAAGAAACACTCAGCATGCACTCTAACCTAGATCAGAATGATTATCAATTTATCTAATCTGGAAACCTCCTACTATAACGTCAAATTCTTCTCCAAAACTGAAAGAAGAATTAGTCGGGATCACCCGAGGAGTAAACCAACTCATCAGAGGGAATCGGGATCCAACTATCATCGCATGATAACGTGACAGAATCCGCTCACGTTATCACACTCCAGAAGGTATGCGCATATCTGGCAAGTTTCAGTTTCTTTAGAAACTCCCGATGTGATTTTTGCCCCATGCTCTTATGACCTTGACGAAGGCTAACATATCATAAGTCACATGTCAAGTTCTACCCGTCATTGTCCAGATTAATTTGAACCCACCCGTACATACCCTTGACGAAGGCCAAAATAGTAGTACGACTGTCCCAAACCAACGCATCTATCTATGCTGCAGAAAAGTAACAAATAGCTACCATACACTATGCCTTGACGAAGACCAACATACATAGCATGAATACAAAGTGCTACCTTCCTGAAATGACGGAGGGCTACGAATGGTTTCTGGCGAAAAACCTTTAACGTAATGAACTTGATATCGTTGAAGGAACGGATAGCTTTTATAAAAATATAGTAACGAAAACCTTTGCTAAAGAGGTCACTCCCGGTGAAGGGATCTCGGCTTTTTCCCCGCAGGATGAGGTGCAGGATATTCCAACTGAATACCACTATGCAAAGCAAAAGTAATCGGCTATAGTGAAGTTATTGCTCTGACGCAAACTTCTGTCCAAGGGGTCACTCCCGGTGAAGGGATCTCGGCCCTTGCCTCGTCGACTGAGGTGCTGGATATTCATAACCGAATACCACTATGCAAAACAAAAGAGAACGCCCTTGCAATAACAACTTTTTGAAAAATGTTCCAACAACATCAGAATAGGTTTGTTTATCTTGCATTGATCCGAATCAACGCAGTCCCATCAATTGATCACACCACAAAGAACGAAAATAATGATGTACGTATATGCCATCCGCATTCGCCACTGGGTCCCGTCATCACCCGTTAGGTTACTTAACTAACGACAGAGCGGGGACTGGACTAGCGCGGATACAAAACATACACAACATCTACTAGTATATATATCAATATATAATATCGCTCAAGGCGTGATAAAATGCAACATCACAGAAATGTAACCAGCATCACAGAACAATACAGATATCTGGGATCCCCGGGTTTCACAGGGCCGCTACTGAAACCCGATGTTCCCCTGGTCATGTAGATAGCCTGTGCAATGAAATCCTAGACCCCTATGGGCGCGGCAAGTTACCCGCCAAAACCTGAAGTGAGGCAGCCCCCTTCAGCAACGTGAATGGACCACCCAGCACTTCAGGGAATCCGGTAACTTGGGCACCCCTCCTGTGTCAACCTATACCCCCTACGAGTGCAGCGAATAGCCCGCCAATTCTAGAGTGAAGCCTCCTCCGTCTCAATGCCATGAGATGCGGGCCCGTTGCCCTCTAGAATCCGGCTATCCGTACACCCCTCCGTGAGGTAATCCTAGTACAGAAAGTAAAATATACAAACAACGGGTACATCGACCTCGACCCGGTCGTGCCCCAAAAGAATAATACAAACAGGCAGTGACGGCAGTCCACATGTCGGACGCTCGCCCCGCAATATCAAATGTACATATAAAACGAAACTGTACTAACATTGCATCCAGGCTATCCCCCACGACCAATCCGCAACAACACAGCACAACACAGAACACCAACGTGAATGTCACGTTCGCAAATCCGTGTAAAAGGGCTATAGCAGTTAGACAGGATTTACCGATCAAATGACATTCACGGTCGCAGATATAATGTAAATACTGTGAACTAACATGTTTAAAATTTCCGATCGAACAAATTTACCGAAGTGGGCCCCAAGCACTACTGTAGCACTCACAGAAAATCTGGGCCCAAACGGAATATCCCAAAACCCCCATTTCCTAAATAGAAGCCTACTGTGAAAATTTGGTGCAACGATAGCACTTTCCCACCGCAGAACCGCGGCCAAACTAGGGGTTTGGCCTCGTTTCCGCGGTCGTACTAAGGAATCATTGCATCGAATTTTCCCAGAATGCTTAGAATTGCCTGAATGTGTTTCTGCAATGACCCGAAAAATTTTTAGAGCCCAAAAAATTTCGACAGAAACCTGATGCACTAGAAAATACGGTTTTTGGGATTTTTGTTCGATCGAGTCTTTAAACATACTAGAGCAAGCTAGATTAAGTTAATGGCGTGGCTCTGATACCAATGTAAGTGCACGGCGGCGTCCCGGCCGTCAATCCGATGCCGGAAACGCGGAAACGAAAAACTTAACGAAACTTGCAAACCGGCACCACCGCGCACAATCAACCTGGATCGGGCCATTAACCTAACACTAGCAAATACGAGAAAGGGTAGGGAAGCTATACCAAGCAATCCATGTCCTTCGGTCTTCGCCTCCACTCCGATCTCCTCGCGGAATCTCCGGTCGTCGCCTCCTCGTCGAAACGGGCACCACATCGCCGGGTTCTTTTACGGGCTCCCACCTCTGGACCGAGGCAACCCGGGCATGAAGCTGGCGAGTCGACGTGCCCAAGAAGTGCTGTAGGTGTTGGAGATAGTGCCCTCATAGTCAATTATTGGATCGCAGGTACGTGATTGCAATGATCGCGGAGGACCTATCCTGGTAGAACAGTCTTACTCGAGATGATAGTATGCTATCTGGTTTGCCTTTATCAGTCGTGTACATGTTCAGGTGACTGATTGCATGTTACACTTTGATAGAGCCCTTAGGATCTTGCTTTACTACCAACAGTATGATGGCGATCATATACGTGAGAGTTGGGTAGTTTATATGCATATCCTTAATTGTGGTCCCTAGTCGTGGGAGTTTCGAGACAGGGCATCGATACTCCGGAGTAGACTAGTGTATACAGTCGAGACCCCGACGAGGGACGGTGGCCGGTCTCACAAGCCACTGGTGTCAGTTGGATCACCTAAGATGTATACAGGTGCTCATTGGGTTATGAGTACACCGGACAGGACTCGCCGGGAATCTGCTAGTTAGTACTATACCTATCGTCAGATAGCAGTTCCCTGGTGACGTGTGTACAGGTTAGTTCATCGACCTGAGGTCGTCATTTGTCTCGTGTGAGTTCCCACTGTGCTTTGATTTCTACCCTACCACGGCTCAAAGGAGTCGTGGAAACAGGTAGCTTTTGGGTACAGTCCTGAGCTATATGGAGGCACGTGAGCGGATCGGCAGGGGATTCGTCTCTCCCGGTATTGGGGGCGAGGTCGTGCTGTGTCTAGGAGAGCCATTACACATAGTCCATGGCCATGGCAGGAGATTTACTGGTAGGTACTCCAGTAGTATCTCAGGGTGTTATTGGGCTACACTCCGACACGACTTATACTGCTTCTGGGGGTCTGACGTTACTAGCCCCCTAGGCGGATATGCGATACTCATTGAAGAACGGACCGGACTGTATATACATTGTCACTGTTAGGCTCAGTAGGGTTTCTGGATGAGTTCGCTCATCGGCCTCCCTTGAGTGCGCTCATCGGCCACCCTTGAGGTCAGTCCGTGGGCAGCCGTTACGCATAGCTAGTGCCGCTGACGGTTTGTGGTTAAACCCACTGCCAGGGTACTGACGAGTCATTAGAGTCCCCCACAGACAGTTTCCCAAGTTCGGGCGAAACGTTGTAGAGGCCGTATGGTTTTATGGCAGGGTTCGGAAAATGCACGTGCGTTTACGCACGTGTTATTTTTCGGGCAGATAATACTGGTCGGCTTTGGTTTAAGCCGGATCCGAGTATTATATTGAGTAGATATAATATCTTTGTCTCAGTTGCATTTGTATTCGGTCGTAATACAAATGCGGGTATATTTATACAGTTACGGGGTTATCCTGAAAGTCGTTTCAGGATCACTTTTGGAAGTTGCCAGTTTCCAGTTTTCTATCAGCCGTCTTTTAACATTCGGTTAAAGACGGATTTATCTTTTCTTCCGTTGAGGTGAGTCAGTGTTCTAGAAGCATCTAGATGAGGTGACTAGGATTAATTGGTGTTGAGTTTTCATTGGATGCATTAAAGACTTGATGAGGTGTTTTAGTGAGTCATGCTTTAGCTTTAATGATTTTTGTTTAGCTAAGGATATTTTGTGAGAAGCTTCATTTCTAATGGTCACCTCCCTCCTCCTACCATCACCTCCCTCATTTTTAAAAGGTGGCTGGCCTTCTCTCTCCTCCACTATTCACTCATTTTGAGAAATTATGGTTGCTAAAAAGAAAAGACTAAAGTTTGGATGCATGGAAATTTCATAGTTCATTTTCTTGTTCCATTTCATTTCCATCGGCAACTTCATTTACCGATCGTCCACGAACTTGGACAAAGTGAGACAAAGTCATCTACTCATTCTCTACATCAATCTTGGTCGTCTCTTTTAGCAAACTTGACGACCGAGTTGCCTCGAGTCAGAGGCGGGAGCCCGTTTAAAGAATCAGTGATGTGGTGCCACCTCGATGAGGATATCGGAGATCGACGAGGTCGGAGCAGCCGCAACGGCGTGGGATGATGGTTAAAGAACGAAGGACTCGGATCGTTCGGTATAACCTTTCTACACTCTTTACAGTTTGTTAGTTTAGCAATAATGGCAGATCCGGGTTAAAGTATACGATAGCGCCAGTTAAAAAGTTTTTGTTCCGCATTTGGCGTCTGTAGACGGCCGGGGCGCTAGCGTAGACTTACAGTGGTATCAGAGCCTCACCATTTTTCTATACTAACTTGTGCTAACGCGTTTAAAATATCGATCGAACCGGAAATCAAAAATCATAATTTTTCACCTTGACAGTTTCTGTTGATTTTAAACGGTGTCCTAAAAATATTTCACATGTCTCAGAAAACTGTGAAGGAGTTTCTAAGAACCACGACAAAATTTGGGGACATGACTCCACCAAACAGCTGCGGAAACACGGCCAAACCCATGGTTTGGCCGCGCATCCGCGGCCACGTGGTGAGCTCATGCTCCCAAATTTGTACAGTGATTTCTCTGTTGGATTTTGTGGTTTTTGGTAAATATCGTTTTGGCCCAGATTTTGTCATTGTTCACCAGTAAGTCGTGGGGCCCACTTTTTTATTGGAGATAGTGCCCTCAGAGTCAATTATTGGATCACAGGCACGTGATTGCAATGATTGAGGGAGGACCTATCCTGGTACGACAGTCTTACTCGAGATGATAGTGTGCTATCTGGTTTACCTTTATCATCGTGTACTGCTTCAGGTGACCTGACAAGTCGCTATTACACGTTGGTAGAGCCCCTAGGATTCTTGCTTGACCACCAGCAGTATGAGGGCGATCATATAAGTGGGAGCTGGGGTCTATAAGCACATCCTTAAAAGGTCCCTAGTCGTGGGAGTTTCGAGACAGGGCATCGATTTTCCAGAGTAGACTAGTGTATACAGTCGAGACCCCGACGAGGGGCAGTGGCCGGTCTCACAAGCCACTGGTGTCTGTTGGTTCACCTAAGATGTATACAGGTGCTCATTGGGTTATGAGTACACCGGACAGGACTTGCCGGGAACATGCTAGTTGGTCTTATACCTGACGTCAGATAGCAGTTCCCAGGTGACATGTGTACAGGTTAGTTCATCGACCTGGGGATCGTCATTTGTCTCGTGTGAGTTCCCACTGTGCTTTGATTACTACCCTACCACGGCTCAAAGGAGTCGTGCAAACAGGTTTTAGTTGGGTACAGTCCCGAGCCACATGGAGGCAGTGAGCGGATCTTCGGGGGTTCGTCTCTCCCGGTATTGGGGGTGAGGTCGCGCTGTGTCTAGGAGAGCCATTACACGAAGTCCTTGGCCAAGGCAGGAGATTTACTGGTAGGTATTCCAGTAGTATCTCAGGGTGTTCTGGGCTACACTCCGACACGACTTGTACCGCTTTTGGGGGTCGGACTTTTACCCACCCCCTAGGCCCGACATGCGATGCTAGTAGACGAACGGACCGGACTGTACGGACATTGTCACTGACAGGCTCAGTAGGGTGTCAGGATGAGTTCGCTCATCGACGTCCCTTTTAGTCAATAGCTGGTGGCCCGTTACGTATTGGCTTATACCTCTGACGTGCTAGTGGTTAAATCCACAGCCATAGTATTGACGAGTCTTTAGAGTCCACCACACTTTCAGTTACTCAGCTTTCGGGCGAAAAGCTGTAGAGGCCGTATGGAGATATGGCAGGGTCCGATCAGATACGTGCGCTATTGCACGGATCAGGATCGGACATTTTTGTACTAGTGGCCATATGGTTATATGGCAGGGTTCGATCAGATACGTGCGGTATTGCACGGATCAGGATCAGACGGATTTTACTAGCCGACTTTGTTTTAAGCCGGATCCTAGTATAGTACAGTGTAGATTTTGTCTCATTGCATTTGTATCCGGTCGGAATACAGATGCGGGTGTGTATGCACAGTATCGGGGTTTTCCTATAATTTATTACGGGACCAGTTTTCTGGAGTTGCCAGTTTGCATTCCGTTCCGGCCGGTTTTTCTTTGTTCTTTCCCGGCCGGACTTTTCCGATGGAGGGGGTTATTTGCAATTGTGCAAATAACATTTGTGGAGGGGGTTTCTTGCAATTGTGAGATTATGATATCTTTCATCCATGATGCATTTATTGTGATTAGATGAGGGTATGGGTTTGATGTTCATTTGTGATGATAATGTTTGTTTCTGGTCACCCTTGCTTTTCTCCTACAATCACCTTCCTTCTTGCTTGATTAATCCCTCCACCATTCTCATATCATCATGTGCCGGCCACTATTTTTGGTGAGGAGTGGAAAAATGAGAGTGTTTCATTTTGATGAGGAAATTTCATGATCTCATTTTTTCCTTGTACACAAAACCTCCTCACCTCTCCAAAGTTCTTCTTGATTCCTCCATCAAAGGCAACTCCAATACCCCAAAGAGACATTGACTCTACACATTCTACAGTACATCTTGGGCATGTCGACTTGCCGGCTTCATGCCCGAGTTGCCTCGGTATAGAGGTGGGAGCCCGTAAAAGATGCAGACGATGTGGTGCCCTTCCGGCGAGGAGGCGACGACCAGAGTTTCCGCGAGGAGATCGGAGAGGAGATGAAGACCGGAGGACTCGGATCAGTCGGTACATCTCTTCCCTATCTTGTTAGTTATCTAGGACAAGTTTAATGGCCCGATCCGGGGTTTAGTGCGCGGTGGTGCCGGTTTGCAAAGTTCGCAAAATTAAAGTTTATCACCGTTTCCGCATTTGGCCGTCGGATTGACGGCCGGGGCGCCGCCGTGCACTTATACTGGTATCAGAGCCTCGCCATTAACTTCGTCTAGCTTCGTTTGATGTGTTTTGCATTTCCGATCGACCAAAATTCCTAAATCTACAATTTAGTTCACATCAGTTTTCTGTTGAAATTTTTTGGTCTCTAAAAATTTTTCAGGTTGTAAAATATTGATGTACAAGATATTATAAGACCTCTGTAAAAATTCGACAGTTTCAGTCGACGACTTGAGCGCGGAACCGCGGCCAATCCCCCCTTCGGCCGCGGTTCCGCCGCACTCTAGTGTCTTCACTGCCTCGTATTTTTCCAGTGGGCTTGTGGGCTTATTTTGGGGGTTTTGGGATATTGAATTTGGGCCCAGATTTTCTGTGACTGCTACAGTATTGCTTGGGGGCCCACTTGTTAATTTTTTGATCGATCGGATATTTTAAACACATTTTTTCACAGTATTTACATTATATCTACGACCGTGAATGTCACTCGATCGGTAAATCCGGTCTAACTGCTATAGCCCGGTTGGACGGATTTGCGAACGTGACTTTCACGTTGATGTTTTATGTTTATGCTGTGATGTTGCGGATCGGTCGTGGGGGATAGCCTGGATGCAATGCTAGTACTGTGCTGTTGTATTATGTACATTTGATATTACGGGGCGAGCGTCCGACATGTGGACTGCCGTCACTGCCTGTTTGTATTATTATTTTGGGGCACGACCTGGTTGCGGTCGATGTACCCGTTGTATGTATATTTTACTTTCTGTACTAGGGTTACCCCGCGGAGGGGTGCACGGATATCCGGGTTCTAGAGGGCAACGGGCCCGCATCTCAGGGCATTGAGACGGAAGGGGCTTCAGTCTGGAATTGGCGGGCTATTCGCCGCACTCGTAGGGGGTACAGGTTGACCCAGGAGGGGTGCCCAAGTTACCGGATTCCGTGAAGTGCTGGGTGGTCCATTCATGGCGCTGAAGGGGGCTGCCTCGCTTCAGGTTTTGGCGGGTGACTTGTCGCGCCCGTAGGGGTCTAGGTTTTCATTGCACAGGCTATCCACACGACCAGGGGAACGTCGGGTTTCAGTAGTGGCTCTATGAAACCCGGGGATCCCAGATATCTGTATTGTTCTGTGATGCTGTACATTTCTGTGATGTTGCATTTTATTCACGCCTTGAGCGAAATACTATATATTGGTATATATATTAGTAGATGTTGTATATGTTTTTCATCCGCGCTAGTCCAGTCCCCGCTCTGCCGTTAGTTAGCTAATCTAACGGGTGATGACGGGACCCAGTGGCGAATGCGGATGGCATATACGTACGTCAGTATATTTTCGTTCTTTGTGGTGTGATCATTTGATGGGACTACATTGATTCGGATCAATGCAAGTTAAAACAAACCTAATCTGATGTTGTTGGAACATTTTTCAAAAAGCTATTATTGCAAGGACGTTCACTTTTGTTTTGCATCGTGGTATTCATTTGGAATATCCTGCTCCTCAGTCGACGAGGCAAGGGCCGAGATCCCTTCACCGGGAGTGACCCCTTGGACAGAAGTTTGCGTCAGGGCATTAACTTCACTATAGCCGTTTACTTTTGCTTTGCATCGTGGTATTCAGTTGGAATATCCTGCACCCCATTCTACGGGGAAAGAGCCGAGATCCCTTCACCGGGAGTGACCTCTTCAGTAAAGGTTTTCGTCACTATATTTTCTAAAAAGCTATCCGTTCCTTCAACGATATCAAGTTCATTACGTTAAAGGTTTTCGCCAGAAACCATTCGTAGCCCTCCGTCGTTTCAGACGGGTAGCACGTAGTATTCATGCTATGTTTGTTGGCCTTCGTCAAGGCATAGTGTATGGTAGCTGCTTGTTGCCTTTCTGCTGCATAGATAGATGTGTTGGTTTGGGACAGTCGTATAGACTTGTTGACCTTCGTCAAGGGATTGTACGGGTGGGTTCAAATTAACCTGGACAATGACGGGTGGAACTTGACATGTGACTTATGATTTGTTGACCTTCGTCAAGGTCATAAGAGCATGGGGCAGAAATCACATCGGGAGTTTCAAAAGAACTGAAACTTGCCAGATATGCGCATACCTTCTGGAGTGTGATACCGTGAGCGGATTCCGTCACGTTATCATGCGATGAGAGTTGGATCCCGATTTCCACTGATGAGTTGGTATACTCCTCGGGTGACCCCGACTAATTCTTTTTTCAGGTTTGGAGGAGAATTTGAGGTACAGTGGGAGGTTTCCAGATTAGATAAATTGGTAACCATTCTGATCTTGGTTAGAGTGCACGCTGAGTGTTTCTTTTCTCTCTCTCTTGGCAGCGACCATTGACCCGACCCTAAGACTATGACTCAGTGACCAAGTTGACCGAACCTTCTTAACACTGGCTTTTGGATTGTCAGAGTTGCAGACCTCAATGCCACTCCTACTTTTACCCTTTTCTCCAGGACACCCCGTATTACTGCGAACGTCCACTTCCATTGGACAAAGCCATCGTATGGTTAGATACGAACTCGAAGGAATTCGAGGATGGTTTCCGGTTCTGGAGAAAACGGATAGGATCATTCAGTTGTCTTTTCCCTTTTACCTTCTCTCAAGTTACGAGTACTCCTTAGTTTAGGAGATAGTACACCTATTACGCAAATTGGATAGTCTTCTTCCAAACTTTAGGCTGGTGCCGAACAGTGGGGAATGAAGAAAACCAATTAGCATAACGATGGTGTGCAGAAGGTATTAAGATTAAGACAAAGCAAGGGATTAGTAAGAGGGCAAAGTAAATTGCGACTGATATTCACGACCAAACCAAGTATTTCTTTGCCAATCCTAAATCACCTTTGTATTTCTCCAGGACACTCCGTATCACTACGAAGATCCACAGTTTATTGGATAATCCATCGTATGGTTATATACGAACTCGAAAGGAACTTGTTCCAGTTCGGGGATGGATTCTGGTCCAGGAGAAATAGGAATAAGGTTTATTCGGGTGTCTTTTATCTTCACCTTCTCTCGCATTGCGAGTGCTCCTAGGACTAGGACAGTACACCCATTATGCTTATTGGATAGTCTTCTTCCAAACCATAGGCTGGTGCCGAACGGTAGGGAAGGAAGAAAACCAATTGGCCTAAACGGGTGTGCAGAAGATAATGACTAAAGACATATAAAGGGATTTGGAGAGGTGGCAAAGAATTATACGGTTATAGTTGTGAATCTGGATAATGAAAGAGGCATTACTAGGAATACCAGGATACCCCATCGAAACATTTCAATGTTTTCAGTTCACTGTGTACTGTTAAAAGAAAACTGATTTCCTGATTGGATACTTACTCCAGGGTATGTATTTACCAGGTATGATTCTCACATCTATATGGTTTTACAGATGATGAGTGGGAGTAAGTTATTGGGAATTGGGTGATCATCCTCATTATATCGGGATTCGTTGTAATCGGTGATATTTGAGGAGATCATCTGGGCTGTTTGCCGGTCGGCAAATATTTGGTTTTGAATATCCATTGTTATGCACCAATTTCAAATTGATATATCTGTACGTCTATTTGAATAGAGTGAGATATACCTTTTGATATTATGTCGATGACATTTACCTATATCAGTGGATGGTTAGGTAAGGAGCATTAAACAGCGGTGTAATTCTTCTTAACCATAAGTACAGTTTTCAACCTACGACACACAGTGAAAGAGTTGTTAGACTCAGCGGACATATACAGAGTATTTTATGTTGTCCAGTATCCATTAGGATAGAGGGGTTGGTCCTCATACTATATTCTGTTTACTTTTAACTTCTCTAGTTCTTAGACATGTGTTTCGTAGAAACACAGGGTCTAAGTTTTGAGGAGTTATAGGTATTTGAATAGAGTAGAGAACCAGGTGTAGCAAGTATTGGGATTCTTCAAAGTGATCGAAGATGTAGATACTTGTGTATGGTATTCGGTTGATAGTAATGATAAAGAGAAATTGCTTCTCTTTCAGGTTACTCATAATTGGAAGCATTCCTAAGTTGAGTAACGCTGATCGGCCTCCTTCCATTTTGTTGACATGCACTGGAGACAGCTGCATGATTTGAATCTGGTTCAATTAAATCAGTGCCTCTGGTTCTATATTGGATATAGAACAGTTCGTATCTTAACGTTGTTAAGGTACGGGGAGTTGTCCGGCTTATGATTAAAAACAGACTCTGGATAACTCAAGGCACGTTTCTGTAATGGCTGTTTGTGGGTTGACCCAGGCTATGACGAGGGTTGATTTTCTACCATCTGGGAGATCAATAGTAATATTGTTCTAGACTCGCCACAGTTTTATTAAAAATGGATTTTTTCAAAAGCAGAAGTGGGAGTATGGTAGAACTGGAAGTGATTCCAGAACCGCAAAAGATTACTGAAGATTTGATAAGGAACCTAGAGATTCAATCTGATTTGACATTCCATTGGCCACTCCGCAGATACGGTGGGTAACTTCAGGCACCCGAGAGGTACTCCGGTAGCCTCAAGGACGGTGACAGGGAAGTTCTTGTTTACCCACACTTGCCATTGTTGTTGTTCCAGGCTGCGAGACCCGGCAGGAGGATGAGTATAGCGTCGTTCTAAACTAGCTTTAGAAGTGCACGTCTATATGACTCTGCCAGAGGGTTGTCGTAGTCAGTGGGAGCAGCGGAAGCATTGGTGGACATCAGGCTTATGTCTATTTATAGACTAAAGCAGAGATAGCGGAGTTAGATCATCTGTTTCTGATGTGACAGTCATAGTTTTGACGTCATCAGAATAGGGGATGGATCTGTTAAGAAGGTAGTAGGGTGTGATATCCTGGTATTTAGATGACATACACAGAGTAGGAAAAGAAACTCCTATACTACGATCGGTTATACTTTGGTCGTCACACAGTGGTTTCTCCACAAGGGACTTGGACATTATATCAGACATACTGGTTACTAGATCTATGGTTTTAGATCTGGATTTTGGGTGGTTTCCCAATCAGGGTACTTTGACAGCATTCTAAGAGTATTTAGAATGGACGACTCCTGGCACGGTAGTGTACCTGCAGGTAATGGAGTCACCCTCTCTAAAGGTGTCTTATAGACTAAAGTAGAGAGGGATATGCATGATTGAAAGATCACTTGCTTAGGCAATTGAGTCAATCATGAGATGTCAAGTACCACACCAGATGTTGTTCTTGCACTAGATGCAATAAGTTGACATTGATCCAATCCTGGAGAAACAGTCGGAAGCAGTTTTAGAACATAAGTGGATGTTCTAGGGATATGATAACGACAGCCTCATTTAGGAGACAGTTATCATTCCAGGCTTCCAAGGTGACATGGACGACAAGAAAGTTGTCAGAGTTAAAGTTTTCCTTCTGACGAGGGGCAGTATTTTGGACAGGTGGTCCAAGGAAATACTGAGGGTGGCATGGCGCAGGATACTGATTAAGTTCAGTTGACGATACAGTCTAAGAAGTTTGGATTTGGAGTTCATTTATGAGCTCGGTCCCATCAGACATCCAGACACTCTAAGACAAGTATTGCTCATTTCGGGAGATGGTTTTCTCCGCGAACTTGAGATATAGAGAGAGACATAGAAAGAAACTTCAGAGCGGATCCACTCGCTGAGGCTATTCCTCGAACGCAATAGTCTCGCAAACGAGCTTTGTGAGACTGACTTGTAGAGGAGTTGGGTGTTCGGTATCACACGGGCTGTGAGTATGCGACATCGCAATAATTATCCTTGAGTGCAAGTGGGAGATTGTTGGAGATAGTGCCCTCAGAGTCAATTATTGGATCACAGGAATGTGATTGCAATGATTGAGGGAGGACCTATCCCGGTACGACAGTCTTACTCGAGATGATAGTATGCTATCTGGTTTACCTTTATCATCGTGTACTGCTTCAGGTGACCTGACAAGTCGCTACTACACGTTGGTAGAGCCCCTAGGATTCTTGCTTGACCACCAGCAGTATGAGGGCGATCATATAAGTGGGAGCTGGGGTCTATAAGCACATCCTTAAAAGGTCCCTAGTCGTGGGAGTTTCGAGACAGGGCATCGATTCTCCAGAGTAGGCTAGTGTATACAGTCGAGACCCCGACGAGGGGCGGTGGCCGGTCTCACAAGCCACTGGTGTCTGTTGGTTCACCTAAGATGTATACAGGTGCTCATTGGGTTATGAGTACATCGGACAGGACTTGCCGGGAACATGCTAGTTGGTCTTATACCTGACGTCAGATAGCAGTTCCCAGGTGACATGTGTACAGGTTAGTTCATCGACCTGGGGATCGTTATTTGTCTCGTGTGAGTTCCCACTGTGCTTTGATTACTACCCTACCACGGCTCAAAGGAGTCGTGCAAGCAGGTTTTAGTTGGGTACAGTCCCGAGCCACATGGAGGCAGTGAGCGGATCTTCGGGGGTTCGTCTCTCCCGGTATTGGGGGTGAGGTCGCGCTGTGTCTAGGAGAGCCATTACACGAAGTCCTTGGCCAAGGCAGGAGATTTACTGGTAGGTATTCCAGTAGTATCTCAGGGTGTTCTGGGCTACACTCCGACACGACTTGTACCGCTTTTGGGGGTCTGACTTTTACCCACCCCCTAGGCCCGACATGCGATGCTCGTAGACGAACGGACCGGACTGTACGGATATTGTCACTGACAGGCTCAGTAGGGTGTCAGGATGAGTTCGCTCATCGACGTCCCTTTTAGTCAATAGCTGGTGGCCCGTTACGTATTGGCTTATACCTCTGACGTGCTAGTGGTTAAATCCACAGCCATAGTATTGACGAGTCTTTAGAGTCCACCACACTTTCAGTTACTCAGCTTTCGGGCGAAACGCTGTAGAGGCCGTATGGAGATATGGCAGGGTCCGATCAGATACGTGCGGTATTGTACGGATCAGGATCGAACATTTTTGTACTAGTGGCCATATGGTTATATGGCAGGGTTCAATCAGATACGTGCGGTATTGCACGGATCAGGATCGGACGGATTTTACTAGCCGACTTTGTTTTAAGCCGGATCCTAGTATAGTACAGTATAGATTTTGTCTCATTGCATTTGTATCCGGTCGGAATACAGATGCGGGTGTGTATGCACAGTATCGGGGTTTTCCTATAATTTATTACGGGACCAGTTTTCTGGAGTTGCCAGTTTGCATTCCGTTCCGGCCGGTTTTTCTTTGTTCTTTCCCGGCCGGACTTTTCCGATGGAGGGGGTTATTTGCAATTGTGCAAATAACATTTGTGGAGGGGGTTTCTTGCAATTGTGGGATTATGATATCTTTCATCCATGATGCATTTATTGTGATTAGATGAGGGTATGGGTTTGATGTTCATTTGTGATGATAATGTTTGTTTGTGGTCACCCTTTCTTTTCTCCTACAATCACCTCCCTTCTTGCTTGATTAATCCCTCCACCATTCTCATATCATCATGTGCCGGCCACTATTTTTGGTGAGGAGAGGAAAAATGAGAGTGTTTCATTTTGATGAGGAAATTTCATGATCTCATTTTTTCCTTGTACACAAAACCTCCTCACCTCTCCAAAGTTCTTCTTGATTCCTCCCTCAAAGGCAACTCCAATACCCCAAAGAGACATTGACTCTACACATTCTACAGTACATCTTGGGCATGTAGACTTGCCGGCTTCATGCCCGAGTTGCCTCGGTATAGAGGTGGGAGCCCATAAAAGATGCAGACGATGTGGTGCCCTTCCGGCGAGGAGGCGACGACCAGAGTTTCCGCGAGGAGATCGGAGAGGAGATGAAGACCGGAGGACTCGGATCAGTCGGTACATCTCTTCCCTATCTTGTTAGTTAGCGAGGACAAGTTTAATGGCCCGATGCGGGGTTTAGTGCGCGGTGGTGCCGGTTTGCAAAGTTCGCAAAATTAAAGTTTATCACCGTTTCCGCATTTGGCCGTCGGATTGACGGCCGGGGCGCCGCCGTGCACTTACATTTTTGATATTTGGTCGATCGAAATTTAAACATGTTAGTTTACAGTGCTTACATTATATCTCTGACCGGGAATGTCATTTGGTCGGTAAACCGCGTCCGACTGCTATAGTTCTTTTAGACGGGTTTGCGAACGTGACATTCGCGTTGATGTTCTGTGTTGTGCTGTGATGTTGCGGATTTGTCGTGGTGGATAGCAGTGAGCAATGGTAGTACAGTTTGAGTTTATTTGTACATTTGATATTACGGAGCGAGCGTCCAACTTGTGGACTGCCGTCACTGCCTGTTGTATAATATTCTTTTGGGGCACGACCAGGTTGCGGTCGATGTACCTGTTGTACTATTTTTCATTACTGTACTAGGTTTTACCCCGCGACGGAGTGCACGGATAGCCGGGTTCTGGAGGGCAACGGGTCCGCATCTCATGGCTTTGAGAGGCAGAGGGGCCCCACTCTAAAATTGGCAGACTATTCGCCGCACTCGTAGGGGGTACAGGTTGACCCAAGGAGGGGTGCCCAAGATTACCGGATTTCGTGAAGTGCCGGGTGTTCCATTCACTATGCTGTGGGGACTACCTCGCTTCAGGTTTTGGCAGGTAACTTGCCGCACCCGTAGGGGTCTAGGTTTCATTGCACAGGCTATCCACACGATAGGGGAACGTCGGGTTTCAGCAGCGGCTCTGTGAAACTCGGGGATCCCAGATTATCTGTATTGTTCTGTGATGCTTATTACTTTTCTGTAATGTTGCATATTATCACGCCTGGAGCGATTATTGTATATTGGTTTATATACTATTAGATGTTGTATATGTTTTACACCCGCGCTAGTCCAGTCCCCGCTCTGTCGTTAGTTAAATAACCTAACGGGTGATGACGGGACCCAGTGACGAATGCGGATGGCATATACGTACATTTTATTTTCGTTCTTTTCTGGTGTGATTGATTGATGGGACTGCGTTGATTCTGATCAATGCAAAAGTTAAACAAACCTGTTTTAGTTGTTGGAACAATTTTAAAAAAGTGTTATTGCAAAGACATTTCCTTTTGTTTTGCATAGCGGTATTCAGTGGAATATCTTGCACCTCATTCGACGGGGCAAGGGCCGATATCCCTTCACCGGGTCTGACCCCTTGGGCAGAAGTTTGCATCAGGGTAATAACTTCAATATAGTCGATTACAAGTTGCTTTCCATCGCGGTATACAGTGGAATATCCTGCACCTCATTCCACGAGGAAAGAGCCAAGATCCCTTTACCGGGAGTGACCTCTTTAGCAAAAGGTTTTCGCCACTATATTTTAAAAAGCTATCAGGTTCCTTCAGCGATATCAAGTTCACCACGTTAAAGGTTTTTCGCCAAAAACCATCCGTAGCCCTCCGTCACTTCTTTTGAGTATTCAGTAGTATTCAAGCTATGTATTTTAGCCAAAGTTAAGGCATAGTGTTTGGTAGCTGCTGGGTATTTCAATTGTTGCATAGATAGATGAGTTGGTTTGGGACAGTCGTTCTGCCGATTGGCTAAAGTCAGGGGCATGTGCGGGTGGGTTCAAATTGACAAGATAGTGATGGGTAGAACTTGGCATGTGACTTATGACATTTTGACCAAAGCCAAGGTTATAAGAGCATGGGGAAAAAATCATATCGGGAGTTTCTAAAGAAACTGAAACTTGCCAAGTATGCGCATACCTTCTGGAGTATGAGTAACGTGGATGCATTCCATCACGTTATCATGCGATGAGAGTTGGATCCCGATTCCTACTGATGAGTTGGTTTACTCTTCGGGTAATCCCGATTGATTCTTCTTTAGGTTTGTATGAGAATTTGACAGGACAGTGGGAAGTTTCCGGATTAGATAAAGTGATAACCATTCTGATCTAGGTTAGAGTGCACGCAGAGTGTTTCTTTTCTCTCTCTCTTTGGCAGCGACCTTTGACCGACCCTAGACTATGACTCAGTGACCAGGTTGACCGAACCTTCTTAAAATACTGGCTTTTGGATTGTCTATGTTGCATACGTCATTGCCACTCCTTCTTCTACCCTTTGCATTTCTCAGAACACCCGTATTACTACGGACATCCACTTCCATTGGATAGATCCATCATATGGTTATATACGAACTCGAAGGGACTTCTTCGAGGATGGATCAAGGTTCAGGAGAAATAGAATTGGTTTATTCAGTTGTCTTTTATTATCACCTTCTCTCAGGTTGCGAGAGCTCCTTGGTTTAGGAGAGTACACCCATTACGCATATTGGATAGTCTTATTCCAAACCATAGGCAGGTGCCGAAAGGTAGGGAATGAAGAAAACCAATTAGCCTAAGTAGGGTGTGCAGAAGGTAATAACTAAAGACAAAATAAAAGGATTAGAAAGAGGGCAAAGTAAATTGCGACTGATATCATTCACGACCAAAACCGCGCACTTCATCGCCACTCCTATTTCACCTTTAAAGGAATAAGGTATTATTCAGTTGTCTTTTATCATCACCTTCTCTCGAGATGCGAGTACTCCTTAGTTTAGGAGGGTACACCTATTATGCTTACTGGATAGTCTTCTTCCAAACCATAGGCTGGTGCCGAACGGTAGGGAAGGAAAAAAACCATTTAGCCTAACGATGGTGTACAGAAGGTAACGACTAAAGACAAATAAAGGGATTTGGAGAGATGGCAATAAAATATACGGTTGAAGTCATGAATTGGATTATGGAAGAGGCATTACTATGAATACCAGGATACCCTTACGAAACATTTTTCATGTTTCAGTGCATTGTTAAAGAAAAACTGTTTTCCCGATTAGACACTTACTCCAAGGGTATGTATTTACCAGATTTCATTCTCATATCTGTATGGTTTTACAGATGATGAGTGGGAGTAAGATATTGGGAATTAGGTGATTATCCTCATTATATCGGAATTCGTTGTAATTGGTGATATTTGAGGAAATCGCCAGGGTACAGTTTTTAACCTACGACGCACAGGTTTTGAGTTGTTTAACTCAGCGGACTTATACAGAGTATTGTATGTTGTCCAGTGTCCATCAGGACAAAGGGGTAGGTCCTCATACTATGTTCTGTTTACTTATAACTTCTCTAGTATTTAGACAAGTGTTTCGTAGAAATACAAGGTCTAAGTTTTGAGAAGTTGTGGGTATAAGAATAAAGTAGAGAACCAGGTATCACAAGTATCGGGATTCTTCAAAGAGATCGAAGATGTAGATTCTTGTGATTGGTATTCAGATGATAGTGATGGTTTTGAGAAACGTGTTTCTCTTTCAGGTTACTCATAATTGGATGGATTCCTAAGTTGAGTAATGCTGATTAGCCTCTTTCCATTAAAGTGATATGCACTGGAGACAGCTGCATGATTTGAATATGGTTCCAATTAAATAAGTGCCAAAGTTTCTATATTGGATATAGAATGGATCGTACCTTAAAAGATATTAAGGTATGAGGAGTTGTCCAGCTTATGCTTAAAACCAGACTCTGGATAACTCAGGGCACGTTTCTGTAATGGCTGTTTGTGGGTTGACCCTGGCTATGACGAGGGTTGATATTCTACCATTTGGAAGATCAATAGTGATATTGTTCTTGACTCACCACAGTTTTAGTAAAATGGATCTTTTTCAGAAAACAGTAGTGGGAGTATGGTAGAACTGGAAGTGATTCCAGAACCGCGAACGATTACGGAAAATTTAATAGGACCTATATATTCAATCAGGTTTAACATTCCATTAGCCACTCCGCAGATTTGGTGGGTAACCTCGGACACCCGAGAGGTACTCTGGTAGCCTCAAGGACGGTGACAGGGAGGTTATTATCTATCCAGACTTGACACTACTGTTGTTCCAGGATATGAGACCCGGTAGCAGGGTTGTCGTAGTCAGTGGGAGCAGTGGAAGCATGGTGGGCAAGTATTTTATGTCTATTTATAGACTAGAGCAGTTATAGCGGAGATAGATCATCTAGTTTTGATGTGACAGTCATTGGTTTGACTTCAATCAGAATAGGGGATGGATCTGTTAAGAAGGTAGTAGGGTGTGATGTCATGGTATTTGGATGACATACATAGAGTAGGAAGTAAAATTCCTATACTACGATCGGTTGTACTGTGGTCGTCACACAGTTGTTTCTCCAGACAGGATATGGATATAATATTTGACATTCTGGTTTCTAGATCTATGGTTTTAGATCTAGATTTGGGTAGTTTCCCAATGTGGGTACTTTGACAGATATTCTAATGGTTTTTAGAATAGTTGACTCCTAGCATGGTGGTGTACCTGCAGGTGATGGAGTCACCCTCTCTAAAGGTGTCGTATAGACTAAAGGGCACAGGGATGTGCATGATTGACAGATCACTTGCTTAGGCAACTGAGTCAATCATGAGATGTCAAGTACCACACCAGATGTTGTTTTTGCACTAGATGCAATGAGTTTGTATTAATCCAATCCTGGAGAAACATAAGGAAGCAGTTTTAGAACATAAGTACAAGTTCTACGGATTTGATGACGGCAGCCTCCTTCAGGAGACGATCATCATTCCAGGCTTCAAAGGTGACATGGATAACAGAGTGATCGTCAGAGTTATAGTTTTCCCACTGACGAAGAGGGACAGTATTATGGACAGGTGGTCCAAGAGGATACTGTGGGAGGCATGGTGCCGGATACTGATTAGGTTCAGTGATCGATACAGTCTAAGAAGTTTGGATTTGGAGTTCATTTATGAACTAGGTCCCATCAGATATCCAGACATATTCTAAGACAGGTATTACTCAATTCGGGAGATAGCTTTCTCCGCGAACTTGAGATTAAGAGAGATATAGAAAGAAACATCTAGGCGGATCCACTCACTGAGGCTATTTCTCGAACACAATAGTTTTACAAACGGGCTTAGTGAAACTGATTAGTAGAGGAGTTGGATGTTCGGTTTCACACGGGCTGTGAGTAGTCGACATCGTAATAATTAGCCTTGAGTGCAAGTGGGAGATTGTTGGAGATAGTGCCCTCATAGTCAATTATTGGATCGCAGGTACGTGATTGCAATGATTGCGGAGGACCTATCCCGGTAGAACAGTCTTACTCGAGATGATAGTATGCTATCTGGTTTGCCTTTATCAGTCGTGTACATGTTCAGGTGACTGATTGCATGTTACACTTTGATAGAGCCCTTAGGATCTTGCTTTACTACCAACAGTATGATGGCGATCATATACGTGAGAGTTGGGTAGTTTATATGCATATCCTTAATTGTGGTCCCTAGTCGTGGGAGTTTCGAGACAGGGCATCGATACACCGGAGTAGACTAGTGTATACAGTCGAGACCCCGACGAGGGGCGGTGGCCGGTCTCACAAGCCACTGGTGTCAGTTGGATCACCTAAGATGTATACAGGTGCTCATTGGGTTATGAGTACACCGGACAGGACTCGCCGGGAATCTGCTAGTTAGTACTATACCTATCGTCAGATAGCAGTTCCCTGGTGACGTGTGTACAGGTTAGTTCATCGACCTGAGGTCGTCATTTGTCTCGTGTGAGTTCCCACTGTGCTTTGATTTCTACCCTACCACGGCTCAAAGGAGTCGTGCAAACAGGTAGCTTTTAGGTACAGTCCCGAGCCATATGGAGGCACATAAGCGGATCGGCAGGGGGTTCGTCTCTCCCGGTATTGGGGGCGAGGTCGTGCTGTGTCTAGGAGAGCCATTACACATAGTCCATGGCCATGGTAGGAGTTTTACTGGTAGGTACTCCAGTAGTATCTCAGGGTGTTATTGGGCTACACTCCGACACGACTTATACTGCTTCTGGGGGTCTGACGTTACTAGCCCCCTAGGCGGATATGCGATACTCATTGACGAACGGACCGGAATGTATATACATTGTCACTGTTAGGCTCAGTAGGGTTTCTGGATGAGTTCGCTCATCGGCCTCCCTTGAGTGCGCTCATCGGCCACCCTTGAGGTCAGTCCGTGGGCAGCCGTTACGCATAGCTAGTGCCGCTGACGGTTTGTGGTTAAACCCACTGCCAGGGTACTGACGAGTCATTAGAGTCCCCCACAGACAGTTTCCCAAGTTCGGGCGAAACGTTGTAGAGGCCGTATGGTTTTATGGCAGGGTTCGGAAAATGCACGTGCATTTACGCACGTGTTATTTTTCGGGCAGATAATACTGGTCGGCTTTGGTTTAAGCCGGATCCGAGTATTATATTGAGTAGGTATAATATCTTTGTCTCAGTTGCATTTGTATTCGGTCGTAATACAAATGCGGGTATATTTATACAGTTACGGGGTTATCCTGAAAGTCGTTTCAGGATCACTTTTGGAAGTTGCCAGTTTTCAGTTTTCTATCAGCCGTCTTTTAACATTCCGTTAAAGACGGATTTATCTTTTCTTCCGTTGAGGTGAGTCAGTGTTCTAGAAGCATCTAGATGAGGTGACTAGGATTAATTGGTGTTGAGTTTTCATTGGATGCATTAAAGACTTGATGAGGTGTTTTAGTGAGTCATGCTTTAGCTTTAATGATTTTTGTTTAGCTAAGGATATTTTGTGAGAAGCTTCATTTCTAATGGTCACCTCCCTCCTCCTACCATCACCTCCCTCCTTTTTAAAAGGTGGCCGGCCCTCTCTCTCCTCCACTATTCACTCATTTTGAGAAATTATGGTTGCTAAAAAGAAAAGACTAAAGTTTGGATGCATGGAAATTTCATAGTTCATTTTCTTGTTCCATTTCATTTCCATCGGCAACTTCATTTACCGATCGTCCACGAACTTGGACGAAGTGAGACAAAGTCATCTACTCATTCTCTACATCAATCTTGGTCGTCTCTTTTAGCAAACTTGACGACCGAGTTGCCTCGAGTCAGAGGCGGGAGCCCGTTTAAAGAATCAGTGATGTAGTGCCACCTCGACGAGGATATCGGAGATCGACGAGGGATGATGGTTAAAGAACGAAGGACTCGGATCGTTCGGTATAACCTTTCTACACTCTTTACAGTTTGTTAGTTTAGCAATAATGGCAGATCCGGGTTAAAGTATACGATAGCGCCAGTTAAAAAGTTTTTGTTCCGCATTTGGCGTCTGTAGAAGGCCGGGGCGCTAGCGTAGACTTACAGTAGGCTAGTGTAGAATGGTTGTCTCTTGGGGTTATAGAAGTTGCCATGATGGAGGTGGAATGAACTTTGAAGAGAGCTTGTGAACTTTGATACAAAATGAGAATGGGAATAATTTTTTTACACCAAATGAATACCTCTCTCCTTTTCCAAAGTGGCCGGCCCCTCTTTTGATCAAAATGGTGGAGGAAAAAGAATAAATCATGAAGGGAGGTGAGTGTAGGAATCAAAGGAGGTGACCATATCCAAAAGCAAGCCTCACATCAACTTCTAATCCATTCTAATCTCAATTAATGCATGCTAGTGATGGAAAAAGAACCTCATCATGAAAGAACCATCATGATGCCACCATTTCACAAATAAACCCTCCACAATAAGCTACTTTGCGAACTTGCAAATTAGCCCCTCCATCGGAAAGTCTGGCCGGGAAGGAACAAAGGAAAACTGGCCGGAACGGAATGCAAACTGGCAACTTCAGAAAACTGATCCCGAAATAAATTACAGGAAAACTCCGCGACTGCATATACACGCCTGCATTTGTATTCCCACTGAACACAAATGCAAAGAGACAAAATCTACACTGTATGATACTAGGATCCGGCTTAAACCAAAGCCCGCTAGTAAAATCCGTCCGATCATGATCCGTGCAATACTGCACGTATCTGATTGAACCCTGCCATATCTCTATACGGCCTCTACAGCGTTTCGCCCGAAACTTGAGAAACTGGTCTGTAGGGGACTCCAAAGACTAGTCAATACTTTGGTTGTGGATTTAACCACTAGCACGTCAGACGTATTAGCCAATACGTAACGGGCTATCAGGTATTGACCAAAAGGGACGTCAATGAGCGAACTCATCCTGACACCTTACTGAGCCTGTCAGTGACAATATCCGTACAGTCCGGTCCGTTCGTCTATGAGGATCGCAGGCGGGCCTAGGGGGTTGGTAAAAGTCAGACCCCCAAAAGCGGTACAAGTCGTGTCGGAGTGTAGCCCATAACAACCTGAGATACTGCTGAAATACTGACCAGTAAATCTTCTGCCTCGGCTGAGGGCTTTGTGTAATGGCTCTCCTAGACACAGCGCGACCTCACCCCCAATACCGGGAGAGACGAACACCTGCAGATCTGCTCACTGCCTCCATGTGGCTCGGGACTGTACCCAACTAAAACCTGTTTGCACGTTTCCTTTGAGCGTGGTAGGGTAGTAATCTAAGTACAGTGGGAACTCACACGAGACAAATAACGATCTTAGGTCGATGAACTAACCTGTACACATGTCACCTGGGAACTGCTATCTGACGTCTGGTATAATCCCAACTAGCAGGTTCCCGGCGAGTCCTGTCCAGTGTACTCATAACCCAATGAGCACCTGTATACATCTTAGATGAACCAACTGACACTAGTGGCTTGTGAGACCGGTCATCGCCCCTTGTCGGGATCTCGACTGTATACACTAGTATACTCTGGAGAATCGATGCCCTGTCTCGAAACTCCCACGACTAGGGACCTTTTAAGGATTTTCTTATAGACCCTAGCTCCCACGTATATGATCGCCCTCATACTGCTGGTAGTCAAGCAAGAATCCTAAGGGCTCTTTCAACGTGCAATAGTGACCTGTAAGGTCACCTAAAGTAGTACACGATGACAAATATAAACCAGATAGCATACTATCATCTCGAGTAAGACTGTCCTACCGGTATAAGTCCTCCCTCAATCATTGCAATCACGTGCCTGTGATCCAATAATTGACTCTGAGGGTACTATATCCAACACATGTTACAATATTATATATCATATATACAATATTTATTGTAACAAAATAAAATAATACAATTAACATATATCGCATATATATCGATGTATTACCCGAGTGAGAAAAAGAATGTTTTAGTGAGCTTATATCAGTTAATGTAATTTAATATATCAAATATATAATTATACATTAAATTATCGAATCAACACTTGATCCGATAATCCGGCTATTTCACAAATAATCGACTAATATAATCTGTATCAGTTCATCGAATCAACACTTGATCCGATGACCCGGCTATATCACATATACCCGGTCGATATCTCATATCGCGAGAATCTAATACGGTATCACATACACATATTGTTCTCAGTCCCGCACATATCATATATGTGCTCCTACTCCATTTTGCCTGAACCAAGAAACCACTGTGTAGGACTTTAAAGAACCGTCAATACGCCGGCAGTAGGTGATGATCATATCAAACACCCACAAGCTGCAAGCGGTCAGCTAAACGTAACAGCCACCCAGGTATTGAGCGTTCAGAAGATCAACAAGCAAGCCTGTACATTCTCCTGTGAATCCAGTCAGTAGCACTCCCGTACAGTCCGGTCTCTTCGTCTGATATGCCGCATATCTCGCCTAGGGGTGGTAAACGTCAGACGCCAGTAGCTTGATAAGTCGTGTCGATATGAGGTCTATAACAGTTCAAGAAACTACTGATAACACTTACCAGTAAATCTCAGCAACCCTGGCCAGGGATTTCCCGTTATAGCCAATCGAACACTGCGCAAAGAGACGAATCCCCTCCTATCGCTCATTGCCTCCATGTGATTCGGGACTGTACCCAAAAGCCACCTTTTTGCACGCCCTCTTGGACGTGGTATGATGGAAATCAAAGCACAGGGGGAATCACACAAGACTCTATAACGATCTCGGGTCTACAGACTAACCTGTACCAGTCTCACCAGAGAACTGTCATTTGACGTGAGGTATAATACCATCTTGGAGTTCTCGGCGAGTCCGTCCAGTGTACCCAGTCTCTACTGAGAACCCGTACACCATCCTTGATGTCAAACACCGATGGATATGGGATCATCCATCACCCATCATTTGGGTTAAGATGCGTATACGCTAGTCTACTCTGGTGTATCGATGCCCTGTCTCGATACACCCTCGACTAGGAACAGTTATAAGATGTACTCGTCGACTACCGTGGCCCCATTAGTATGATCTCATCAAAGTCCCAATAGTCGAGTACATATCCTAAGGGCTTTATCAACATGTAACATAGAGACAATCAGAGTACATGTTAAGATAAAGTACAACCAGATAGCATACTATCATGTCGAGCAAGAAAGTCCTCCCTATATATGTCCAAGCATCCACTACAATATACATCGTATGTACAGTAATGGCCTCTAGGGCATACATTATAACTAACAAGTTATATGTATGACCTAAAGGCCATTACTGTACATACGATGTATATTGTAGTGGATGCTTGGACATATATAGGGAGGATTTTCTTGCTCGACATGATAGTATGCTATCTGGTTGCTCTTTATCTTAACATGTACTCTGATTGTCTCTATGTTACTTGTTGATAAAGCCCTTAGGATGAGTACTTGACTACCAGGACTATGATGCAGATCATACTAGTGGGGACAGTGTAGTCGCTAAGTACATCCTTCAAATGTTTCTAGTCGTGGGAGTACCGAGCAGGGCATCGATACTCTAGAGTTGATTAGCGTATGCGCTTCTTGACCCATATGATGGGCGATGGATGATCTCATATCCATTGGTGTTTGACATCAGAGAAGGTATACGGGCGCTCAGTGGAGACTGGGTACTTTGGACGGACTCGCCGAGAATTCCTAGATGGTATTATACCTCATGTCAGATGCCAGTTCTCTGGTGACACTGGTACAGGTTAGTCTGTAGACCCGAGATCGTCATAGGGTCTTGTGTGATTCTCACTGTGCTTTGATTTCCACTTCACCACGTCCATGGAGGCGTGCAAAACGGTGGCTTTTGGGTACAGTCCTGAATCACATGGAGGCAATGAGTGACAGGAGGGGTTTTGTCTCTCCCGGTATAAGGAGTTGATGTTGCGCTGTGTTTGATTGGCTATAACCAGAAATCCCCGGCCAGGGTTGCTGAGATCTACTGGTAAGTGTTATCAGTCGTTTCTCGAACTGTTATAGACCTCATATCGACACGACTTATCAAGCTACTGGGGTCTGACGTTTACCACCCGTAGGTGAGATTTGCGACATATCTGACGAAGAGACAGGACTGTACAGGAGTGTTACTGATTGGATTAACAGGAGAATGTACAGGCTTGCTTGTTGATTTTCTGATCGCTCAATACCCGGGTGGCCGTTACGTTTAGCAGACTGCTTGCGGCTTGTGGGTGTTTGATATGATCATCACCTACTGCCGGCGTATTGACGAGTCTTTAGAGTCCTACACAGAGGTTTCCTTGCTCAAGCGAAACGGAGTAGGAGCACATATGTGATATGTGCAGGACCGAGATTGATGCGTGTATGTGATACCACATTCTATTCTCGCGATGTGTGACATGATTGGTTATATGTGATATAGCCGAGTTATCGGATTAAGCGTTGATTCGATAAAATGTTGCATTTCATATTAGTCGGTTATATGTGATATAGCCGGATTATTAAATCAAGAGTTGATTTGATAGTTTAATGTATAATTATATTTTGATATATTATGTTACATTAACTAATAGTTAGCTCACTAATGATTTCTTTTCTCACTTGGTGTGCACATTATATATATGTGATATGTATATTTGTGTACGTGTATTGTGTCATGCTTGATGATACATACAAGATGGGTGTATGAGATTTGTTGGATATAGTGCCCTCAAAGTCAATTATTGGATCGCATGTACGTGATTGCAATGATTGAGGGAGGACCTATACCGATATGACAGTCTTGCTCGAGATAATAGTATGCTATCTGGTTTGTCTTTATCATCGTATACATGTTTTAGTTCATTATTGCATGTTGATAGAGCCCATAGGATTCTTGCTTGACTGCCAGCAGTATGATGGCGATCATATACGTGGGAGCTGGGGTCTATAGGCACATCCTTAAAGTGTTTCTAGTCGTAGGAGTTTCGAGACAGGGCATCGATACTCCAGAGTAGACTAGTGTATACAGTCGAGACCCCGACGAGGGGCGGTAGCCGGTCTCACAAGGCATTGGTGTCAGTTGGCTCACCTAAGATGTATACAGGTGCTCATTGGGTTATGAGTACACCGGACAGAACTCGCCGAGAACTTGCTAGTTGGTATTATACATATCGTCAGATAGCAGTTCCCTGGTGACATGTGTACAGGTTAGTCTGTCGACCTGCGATCGTTATTTGTCTCGTGTGAGTTCCGACTGTGCTTTGATTACAACCCTACCACGGCTCAAAGGAGTTGTGCAAACAGATTTTAGTTGGGTACGGTCCCGAGCCACATGGAGACAGTGAGCGGATCATCGGGGATTCGTCTCTCCCGGTATTGGGGGTGAGATCGCGCTGTATTTAGGAGAGCCATTACATGAAATCCCTTGCCAGGGTAATCGAGATTTACTGGTAGGTATTCCAATAGTATCTCAGGGTGTTCTAGGCTACTCTCCGACACGACTTATACCGCTATTGGGGGTCTGACGTTTACCAGCACCCTAGGCCCTATAAGCGATACTCATAGACGAACGGACCGGACTGTACGGATATTGTCACTGTCAGGCTCAGTAGGGTTTCTGGATGAGTTCACTCGTCAGCTTCCCTTCCGATCAACACATCGGCAACCATTACGTACAGCTTGTACCTCTGACGTGCTAGTGGTTATACCCAGTGCCAATGTATTGATGAATCATTAGAGTCCTCCACAGACATTTTCCCAAGTTCGGGCGAAACGTTGTAGAGGCCGTATGGATATATGGCGGGGTTCGATCATATTCGTATACTTGTGTACGGATCAAGATCGGACAGATAATACTAGCCGGTTTTGGTTTAAGCCGGACCCTAGTATTATTGTATAGGAATATTTTTGTCTCATTACATTTGTATTTGGTCAGAATACAAATACAGGTATGTATTTACAGTTGAGCTGTAATCCCGTAATTCATTACGGAATTATTTTGGGAGTTGTCAGTTTTCTTTTTTCGTCTTAAACACCGCCCTCTTTGTTTAATTCATGTGAGCTTTGACCAATCCTTTGCACTGATTTTGGAACGTGAAGAGGGGCTGCCGAGCACTATTCAGCATGGGTGATTGGCATGTGCATCATTGATTGGCATAGGCTTGATTGGTAAGGGGCATCATGGTGATTGGCTTGGGCAGTGGCTGAATTCTGTGGCAGGGGGTTCTCTGCAAATTTAGCCGAGCCCTGTATAGTGCATGGGGTTAATTTGTTGGGTTTGATTTAATTATCCACACTCACTTAAAATTAATCCCATATACATCTCACTTCATATAGGATTTTTTCACAGAGAGCATGATCCCATTCTATTTCTTTGGGCTGTGCATTGTCTGGCCGAGCTCCTTTCTCTTTGGGCAAGCTTGATTTTGCTTTGCTAAAATTCTTTTGCTCACATTACAAAATGGTAACTCCAATTTACCTCTACCCAATGCTTGGGTATATTGAGACAACATATTCCACACTCTATATACATCATTCTTGGACATGTCGGTTGGCAAACTTCATGCCCGAGTTGCCTCGGTATTTGAGGCGGGAGCCTGTATACAGATTCATCGACGTGGAGCCATCTTGACGAGCATGATCGGGGAGCGAACTTCATTGGCACAATAATGGGGAGTTTGGCACAGAGATTGAAGACCGAAGGATACGGATCAATCGGTATAAAATTTCCTAACTCCTTTTACAATTGCTAGTTTACGGTTAATGGAACGATCCGGGTTTTGGGCTGCGGAGGCGCCGGTTTTGTAAAAAGTTTTTGTTCCGCATTTGGCATCGTTCAGACGGCCGGGGCGCCCCTGTAACCCAACATGGTATCTGAGCCACACATTAACCGTATACTAACTTGTTCTAACATGTTTAAAAGCTCGATCGGACAAAATTTCCAAAACTGCATTTTCAAGTTCAATGTTTCTGTCGAATTTTTTTGTGGTCTAAAAATTGTTTTTGGTACGTCAGAAAATCAGGCAGGCATTTTGTAGACACTGGAAGAAATTTGGTAGCATGAATTCACCACTAGACCGCGGAACCGCGGCCAAACGCACATGTTTGCCGCGGTTGCGCGGCGTTTTGATGGGTTCGCTGCACCAATTTTCTTCCTGGGGACTTCAACTTGGAAATGTGATTCCTGGATTATTTAGTTTTGGCCCAGATAATTTTGTGTACTGGATTTGTGCTAGGGGCCCACTTCGAGAAGTTTTGTCGATCGGAGAATTTAAATGTGTTAGTTTACAGTGCTTTACATTACTATCTGTGACCGTGAATGTCATTCGATCGGTAAACTTGTCTAATTGCTATAGTTCTTTTAGACTGGTTTTGCGAACGTGACATTCACGTTGATATTCTGTGTTGTGCTGTGCTGTGCTGTTGCGGATTTGTCGTGGTGGATAGCTTGGTGCAATGTTAGTACTGTTTGGATTTATTTGTACAATTGATATTGTGGGGCTTCACTCTAGAATTGGCGGGCTATTCGTCGCACTCATAGGGGGTACAGGTTGACCCAAGGAGGGGTGCTCAAGTTACCGGATTCCGTGAAGTGCTGGGTGGTCCATTCACGTTGTTGACGGGGGCTGCCTCACTTCTGGTTTTAGCGGGTAACTTGCCACGCTCGTAGGGGTCTAGGATATCATTGCACAGGCTATCCACATGACCAAGGGAACATCGGGTTTCATTTGCGGCTCTATGAAACCCAGGGTTCCCAGATTATCTGTATTGTTCTATGATGCTTATTACTTTTCTGTGATGTTGCATTTATCATACCTGGAGCGATTATTATATATTGATATATATACTAGTAGATATTGTATATGTTTTGCACCCGCGCTAGTCCAGTCCCCGCTCTGTCGTTAGTTAAGTAACCTAACGAGTGATGACAGGACCTAGTGGCGAATGCGGATGGCATATACGTATATCATATTTTCGTTCTTTTCTGGTGTGATCAATTGATGGGATTGCGTTGATTCTTATCAATGCAAGGATAAAACAAACCTATATTTGATGTTGTTGGAACCAAATTTTCAAAAAGCTGTTATTGCAAGGACGTTCTCTTTTATTTTGCACAGTGGTATTCGGTTATGAATATCCAACACCTCATTCGACAAGGCAAAGGGCCGGGATCCTTTCATCGGGAGTGACCCCTTAGACAGAGATTTGCGTCAGGGTAATAACTTCACTATAGTCGATAACTCTTTGCTTTACATCGTGGTATTCATTTTGGAATATCCTGCACCTCATTCTACGGGGAAAGAGCCGAGATCCCTTCACTGGGAGTGACTTCTTTAGCAAAGGTTTTCGCCACTATATTTTTATAAAACCACTTGGATTCCTTCAACAATATCAAGTTCATTTCGCTAAAAGTTTTTCGCCAAAAACCAGCCGTAGCCCTCCTTCATTTCGGATAAGTAGCATATAGTATTCGTGCGGTGTTTGTTGGCCAAAGTCAAGGCATCGTGTGCGGTAGCTGTGTGTTGCTTGTCAGTTGCATGGATATGCATTGGTTTAGGATAGTCTTACCACTTTATTGGCCAAAGTCAAGGGTGTGTGCGGGTGGGTCTAAATCAATCAGGACAATGACGGGTAGAACTTGACTTGCGGGTTATGATTTGTTGGCCAAAGTCAAGGTCATAAACCGCTTGGGGTAAAATCATATCGGGAGTTTCAAACATTCAGGAAACTTGCCAGGCTTGCGCATACCTTCTGGAGTGTGATGACGTGAGTGGCTTCCACCACGTTATCATGCGATGATGGTTGGATCCCGATTCTCACTGATGAGTAGTATTACTCCTCGGGTGGCCCCGACTAATTCTTCTTTCAGGTTTGGAGGAGAATTTGAGAAAACAGTGGGATGTTTCCTGATTAGATAAAATGATTAACCATTCTGATCTAGGTTAGAGTGCACGCAGAGTGTTTCTACTTTTTCTCTCTTTGACTGCGACCGTGACCCAGCCCTAGACAATAACTCAGTAACCAAGTTAACCGAACTTTCTTATAATATTGGCTTTTGGATTGTCTAAGTTGCATACATCATTGCCACTCCTTCTTTTACCCTTAGATTTTCTTCAGAACACCCCGTATTATTACGAACATCCACTTCCATTGGATAAATCCATCGTATGGTTATATACGAACTCGGAGGAACTTCTTCGAGGATGGATTCTGGTTCTAGAGATATTGAATAGGATTATTCAGTTGCCTTTTCCTTTTACCTTCTCTCAGGTTGTGAGGGCTCCTAGGATTAGGAGAGGGTATACCTATTACACTTATTGGATAGTCTTCTTCCAAACCTTAGGCAGATGCCAAAAGGTAGGGAATGAAGAAAACCAATTAGCCTAAGTTGGGTGTACAGAAAGTAATAAGTAAAGACAAATAAAGGGATCAAAAAGAGGGCAAAGTAAATTGCGACTGCTAACATTCACGACCAAACCACGTATTTCATCGCCACTCCTAATTTACCTTTGTATTTCTCCAGAACACCCCGTATCACTATGAACATCCAATTCCATTGGATAAATCCATCGTATGGTTATATACGAACTCGAACGAACTTTTTCGAGGATGGATTCTGGTTCAGGAGAAATAGGAATAAGGTTTATTCAGTTGTCTTTTATCCTTACCTTCTCTCAGGTTACGAGTGCTCCTAGGTTTAGGAGAGTACACCTATTATGCTTATTGGATAGTCTTCCTCCAAACCATAGGCTGGTGCCGAACGGTAGGGAAGGAAGAAAACCATTAAGCCTAACGATGGTGTACAGAAGGTAACGACTAAAGACAAATAAAGGGAATTGGAGAGATGGTAGAGAAATATACGGTTACAGTCATGAATCTGGATAATGGAAGAGGCATTAGTAGGAATACCCGGATACCCCTTCGAAACATTTTAATGTTTCAGTTTCACTGTATATTGTTAATAGAAAACCGATTTCCCAATTAGCTCTTGCTCCAGGGTATGTATTTACCAGGCATGATTCTCACATCTGTATGGTTTTTACAGATGATGAGTGGGAGTAATTTATTGGGAATTAGATGATCATCCTCATTATATCGGAATTCGTTGTAATTGGTGATATTTGAGGAAATCGTCGAGGTATAGTTTTTCAACCAACGATGCACAGAGTTTGAGTTATTCAACTCAGGGGACTTATACAAAGTATTGTATATTGTCCAGTGTCCATTAGGACAAAGGGTTAGGTCCTCGTACTATATTTTGTTTACTTGTGACTTCTCTAGTTTTTAGACAGCTGTTTCGTAGAAATACAGGGTTTAAATTTTGAGAAGTTATAGGTACGGGAATAAAGTAGAGAACCATGTGTTGCAAGTATCAGGATTCTTCAAGGTGATCGAAAATATAGATACTTGTTGTTGGTATTCAGTTGATAGTAATGGTTTTTGGAGAACTTGTTTCTCTTTCAGGTTACTCATAATTGGATGCATTCCTAAGTTGAGTAATGATGATCGTCCTCTCTCCATTTAGTTGACATGCACTGGAGACAGATGCATGATTTGAATCTGGTTCCAATTAAATCAGTGCCTCTATTTCTATATTGTATATAGAATGGTTCGTATCTTAACGATGTTAAGGTACGGGGAGTTGTCCGGCTTATGCTTAAAACCAGACTCCGGATAACTCAAGGCACGTTTCTTTAATGGCTGTTTGTGTGTTATCCTGGTCTTTGACGAGGGTCGACTTTCTACCAACTGGAAGATCAATAGTTATTTTTTTGTTGACTCTCCACAGTTTTAGTAAATTGGACATTTTCAGAAAACAGCAGTGGGAGTATGGTAGAACTGGAAGTGATTTCAGAACCACAAATGATTACGGAAAATTTAATAGGACCTAAAAATTCAATCAGGATTGACATTCCATTAGCCACTCCGCAGATATGGTGGGTAATCTCAGGCACCCGAGAGGTACTCTGGTAGCCTCAAGGACGGTGACAGGGAGGTTCTTGTTTATCCATACTTGACACTGCTGTTGTTCCAGACTATGAGACCCGGCAGGAGGATGAGTATAGCGTCGTTCTAAAGTTTACTTTAGAAGTGCATATATATATTATTCTGCCAGAGGGTTGTCGTAGTCAGTGGGAACAGCGGAAGCGTAGTGGATAAGTAGCTTATGCCTATTTATAGAATGAAGCAAATATAGCGGAGATAGATCATCTATTTTTGATGTGACAGTCATGAGCTTTGACTTCATCAGAATAGGAGATGGATCTGTTAAGAAGGTAGTAGGGTGTTATGTCCTGGTACTTGGATGACATACACATTGTAGGAAGTGAAATTCCTATACTACGATCGGTCATACCGTGGTTGTCACACAGCAGTTTCTCCACATAGGATATGGATATAATATCAGGCATTCTGGTTACTGGATCTATGGTTTTAGATCTAGAATTGGGTAGTTTCCCAATCTGGGTACGTTGACGGCATTCTAAAGGTATTTTAGAATGAACGACTCCTGGCATGGTGGTGTACCTGCAGGTGATGGAGTCACCCTCTCTAAAGATGTCTCACAGACTAAAGGGGAGAGGAATGCGCATGATTGACAGATCACTTGCTTAGGCAATTGAGTTGATCATGAGATGTCAAGTACCACACCAGATGTTGTTTTTGCACCAGATGCAATAAATTGATATTAATCCAATCTTGGAGAAACGTTCGGAAGCAGTTTTAGAACATGAGTGGTTGTTCTAGGGATTTGATAACGACAGCCTCCTTCGGGAGACAGTTATCATTCCAGGATTCCAAGGTGACCCGGATGACAGAGTGACTGTCAGAGTTATAGTTTTCCCTCTGACGAGGGGCAGTAGTTTGGACAGGTGGTCCAAGCGGATACTGTGGGAGGCATGGTGCAGTATACTGATTAAATTCAGTTGATGATACAGTCTAAGAAGTTTGTTGGATTTGGAGCTCACTTGTGAACTGGATCCCATCAGATATCCAGACATATTCTAAGACAGGTATTGATCATTTCGGGAGATGGCTTTCTCAACGAACTTGAGACAAAGAGAGACATAGAAAGAAACATCAGGGCGGATCCACTCACTGAGGCTATTTCTCGAACACAATAGTTTTACAAACGAGCTTTATGAAACTGATTAGTAGAGGAGTTGGATATTCGGTATCACACGAGCTGTGAGTACGCGACATCGCAATAATTAGCCTTAAGTGCAAGTGGGAGATTGTTGGATATAGTGCCCTCAAAGTCAATTATTGGATCGCAGGTACGTGATTCCAATGATTGAGGAAGGACCTATACCGATATGACAATTTTGTTCGAGATGATAGTATGCTATCTGGTTTGTCCTTATCATCGTATACATGCTTTAGTTCACTATTGCATATTGATAGAGCCCATAGGATTCTTGCTTGACTGCCAGCAGTATGATGGCGATCGTATACGTAGGAGCTGGGGTCTATAGGCACATCATTAAAATGTCCCTAGTCGTAGGAGTTTCAAGACAGGGCATCTATACTCCAGAGTAGACTAGTGTACACAGTCGAGACCCCGACGAGGGGCGTTGGCCGGTCTTACAAGTCATTGGTGTCAGTTGGTTCACCTAAGATGTATACAGGTGCTCATTAGGTTATGAGTACACCAGACAGGACTCGCCGGGAACTTGTTAGTTGGTATTATACATATCGTCAGATAGCAATTCTCTGGTGACATGTGTACAGGTTAGTCTGTCGACCTGAGATCATCATTTTTCTCGTGTAAGTTCCCACTGTGCTTTGATTACTACCCTACCACGGCTCAAAAGAGTCATGCAAACAGGTTTTAGTTAGGTACAGTCCTGAGCCATATGGAGGCAGTGAGCGGATCATCGGGGATTCGTCTCTCCCGATATTGAGGGTGGGATCGCGCTGTATTTAGGAGAGCCATTACACGAAATCTCTGGCCAGGGTAATCGAGATTTACTGGTAGGTATTCCAGTAGTATCTCAGGCTGTTCTGGGCTACTCTCCGACACGACTTATACCGCTATTGGGGGTCTGACGTTTACCAGCCCCCTAGGCCCTATATACGATACTCATAGACGAACGGACCGGACTGTACGGATAGTATCACTGTCAGGCTCAGTAGAGTTTCTGGATGAGTTCACTCGTCAGCTTCCCTTCCGATCAACACATCGGCAACCATTACGTACAGCTTGTACCTCTGACGTGCTAGTGGTTATATCCAGTGCCAATGTATTGATGAGTCATTAGAGTCCCCCACAGACATTTTCCCAAGTTCGGGCGAAACGTTGTAGAGGCCGTATGGATATATGGCGGGATTCGATCATATTCGTACACTTGTGTACGGATCAAGATCGGACGGATAATACTAGCCGGTTTGGTTTAAGCCGGACCCTAGTATTATTGTGTAGGAATATTTTTGTCTCAAAGCATTTGTATTCGGTCGGAATACAAATGCAGATATGTATTTACAGTTGAGCTGTAATCCTGTAATTCGTTACGGGATTATTTTGGGAGTTGCCAGTTTTCTTTTTCTGTCTTAAACACAGCCCTCTTTGTTTAATTCATGTGAGCTTTGACCAATCCTTTGCACTGATTTTGGAGCGTGAAGAGGGGCTGCTGAGCACTATTCAGCATGGGTGATTGGCATGTGCATCATTGATTGGCATGGGCTTGATTGGTAAGGGGCAGCATGGTGATTGGCTTGGGCAGTGGCTGAATTCTGTGGCAGGGGGTTCTCTGCAAATTTGGCCGAGCCCTGTATGGTGCATGGGGTTAATTTGTTGGGTTTGATTTAATTATCCACACTCACTTAAAATTAATCCTATATACATCTCACTTCATATAGGATTTTTTCACAGAGAGCATGATCCCATTCTATTTCTTTGGGCTGTGCATTGTCTGGCTGAGCTCCTTTCTTTTTAGGCAAGCTTGATTTTGCTTTGCTAAAATTCTTTTGCTCACATTACAAAATGGCAATTCCAATTTACCTCTACCCAATTTTTGGGTATCTTGAGACAATATATTCCACACTCTCTCTACATCATTCTTGGACATGTCGGCTGGCAAACTTCATGTCCGAGTTGCCTCGGTATTTGAAGCGGGAGCCTGTATATAGATTCATCGACGTGGAGCCATCTTGACGAGCATGATCGGGGAGCGAACTTCGTTGGCGCAACAACGGGGAGTTTGGCACAGAGATTGAAGACCGAAGGGTACGGATCAATCGGTATAAAATTTCCTAACTCCTTTTACAATTGCTAGTTTACGGTTAATGGAACGATCCGGGTTTTGGGCTGCGGAGGCGCCGGTTTTGTAAAAAGTTTTTATTCCGCATTTGGCATCGTTCAGACGGTCGGGGCGCCCCCGTAACGCAACAAGATTAATACCATACTAGGGTTTAGTTAGGGTTTCTATTTATGTTAAGCTAATTAAAAAGAGATTGAGTTTGTTATGCTAAAACTTGGACAAAAGCTTTTGGATAAGGTTTGACAAAGTCAACTCTTTTGTCTAGTTAAAGATATTTATCAAACCCAACCCTTAACCATAGTGTGTGGTTTATTCTCTACATGAGTTAAGCATGATAGCTTTAACTCAACCATGGATGCAATAATTCATTTAGATGAATTATTCATGAGTTCTTCTTCTTCTTCTTCAAGCTCCATGAAAAGCTTTCTAGTTTCAATGGAGGTATGAGAAATAATGTGAGAAAATCAATTTAAAGTGAGCCCGCCTCCTACTTCTTCATCTTCTACCATTTGCCATGTAGTAGAGTGTGTTTCTTCACAAAGTTCATAACCTAGTGAAGGAATAGCTTGAGTTAGTGTTTCCTCGACGTAGATCATCTTCGGCCTCGAAGTCATCGAAGCAAGCACGTTCGTTTCTTCATTGAGCCTTTCTAGAGTCCGGAGTTTACGATCGCAGCGAAGGGGACTAATACACGGAGCTATATGAAGTGAAGGACCGGTTTACAAAGGTTGTAATCCGTAACTCTTAGATGTAAAGTTGTTTACATGCATGTTTAACCGTAAGTCTCTAGTTAAGATCTTGGTTAGGTTTTGTTTAGCACCCCAAAAATTTTAAAGTAGCATGATTGATGCTTGCCAAAACCTTCACAAGGTGCTAAGCTATCCCTACAGTGGTATCAGAGCCAAGGTAGAGCATTAGGCATCGTGTAGGTGATGTTTGAAGTCCGATCGAACTCCGAAAACCCGATATATCCTACTTTCTGGAAAAATTTTCAAAAGTTAAAATTTTTCATATTAAAAATACTCAGAAAATCATGCATGGAATTCTAAGGATTACTGTTAGTATGAAACCACAACTCACTCACATGACCACGGAACCGCGGCCAAACCATACGTTTGGCGGCGGTTCCGTGGCCAACTTTGGGAGTTGGTGGCTCATACTTCAGGGGTTTATTCTTGAGTACTTTTTCATGCTTCTGGAAAATTTTAGTTCTACTCAAGTGTTGAGCTTTCTGGGACATATTGGAAACTCGTTGATTCGATCGGAAAGTTTAACTTCGTTTAAATTTTTTCGGGTAATTTAGAACGTGTTAAAAGGTTCGAACGGATATCAATAACTCATTTTTTCCCCTGTCGGAAAACTTTCAAGTGTTGGATTTTTCCTGAGTTTAAAATTTTCAGAAAAACATGCAAGCGAATCTGTGGACCCTCTAGAAGAACATAACCTTAACTCGATTATGTGACCGTCAAAACCGCCACTGAACCATATGGTTTGTGGTAGTTTAGCGTTGCCACATGTAAGGCGTTGGTTTGACCCTTCTACGGCTGGTTCATAGCGGCTGTGACATGTTCTGGGACTTTTTGAACCCCGCTCAAGTGTTGTACTATTTGGGAAATCTTGGGTGTTTGTTTATTCGATCGGAAAGTTTAACATTGTCTATTTATCTGGAATATGATACAATATTTGGAAGCCACAAGTAGTTATGAGATATCTAATTTGAATGTTATAAATCTAACAGTTTTTAGTCTCATTTGATCGGTTGCCACGGAATTTTGATGTGATCAAAAGTCCGTCGCAATCACGTAGCCTACGTGGATACTCGCCGAGTAAACTTAATAGATAGCCACGCCCCATAGCCCCGAACAAGTGATTGTAGGAGAACCCCGTCGCCAAAATCATCCGTTCGAGTGCTCGCGGCAGCGGTGTTCCGCCTTAGTGCACTTCATCGACGACATCGTGGGTGCGACCGTCTACTAAAGTTTCCGACGAGCATTCGATCAGGATGTCGGGAATCTTGTTGAATTGCCTGACTAGATATTAAAAAGTTTTTTCGAGATCGAGACTAAAATGCGGGGTTTATAATTGTTAGGCATGCGATGTCTAAGGAATTCATTTGGTTAGGCATGAGATGTCTAAGGTGGTTGCGGATTCCAACTGTTGTAGTTTTACACTTTCTTTTCTGCGACCGTAAGTGTAATATGTGGTGTATCGCTGGTTTTGTTGCTATACATCAACGACAGTTGGGATACGCATATTTACTTACGTTGATGACATGTGATGTTATGTGCTGCTGTGATATGTTATATTGGATCGTCGTGTTTTGAATAGCCGGGGTTTTATGTGAGATGAGAGTTTTTATTTTCATTAATGTAAAATTCATTGTATATAATATTCTTTTATTGGGGCACTTCCGGGTTGAGAATGATGTCACCATTGTATATTATTTATTTTTCCCCATTAGGATAGACCTAAGGCGGGGAGCACAAGTAACCGGGTTCTAGGGTCCAGTGGGAGACCATCTCGAGGAGTCGAAACTGGGTGTCCTAACTCTAGAATTGGTAGGGTTGCTTGCCGCTCTCGTAGGGTTCGAGGGGTGTGGGATTGGCTAATTATCGCGACCGTGGAATCCGCGTTTTATACAGGCTCGCATAAAACACGGAAATCCTAGTATATCCAATATTTCATATGTTATCTTTTGCTGCAATGTTCTGTGATGAGATCATATTACTGCCTGAGACGAATGTTTATATTATATATATGAGATATATGTTATATTGCTGATTTCGTTTCAAATGTGATGCTTGTGAAGCATAATAAAATGGGACTTCATTAATGAGATTAATGAAACTAAAAGAATCCTAAAGATGTTGTAGAAACTTGTCTCAAAAACTGATAGCTCTAGTTCTTGCTTTGCATAGAGGTATTCCTTGTAGAATATCCAGCACCTTATTCGATAAGGAAAGAGCCGAGATCCCTTCATCGAGAGTGACCTCTTTAGCGAAAGTAGCAGATGCTACAAACTCGGTTTGTCTTTTGATTGTTTTTATAGTTTTTGCTTTGCATAGTGATATTTGTGAAATATCCTGCACCTTATTCGATGAGGAAAGAGCCGAGATCTCTTCACCGGGAGTGACCTCTTTGGAAAAACTAGAAAATGCCTAAAAAACATTCCATTTAAAATCACTCGATTCTACAACGATATCAAGTTCATTATGCAAAGGGTTTTCTTAAAAACCTGTCGTAGCCTTCTGTCATTTTAGGAAGTAGAGTACTTAGTATTCGTTCTGCGTATGTTGACTATAGTTGAGGCGTAGTGTACGGTAGCTAAGTGATGTCTTCCTACACAGCATATAATGCGATTAATTAGGACAGTCATGCGATTATGTCAACCATAGTTGAGGGTCATGTAGGTGGGTCTAATTAATCATGAAATAACGGGGAGAACATGACTAGTGCTTATGATATGTTGAACATAGTTAAGGTCATAAGTACTAGGGGAAAAATATTATCGGAAATTTCAAGTGTTGAAATTTGCAATGAGATTGCATACCTTCTATATGATAGTTGGATCCCAATACCCACTGCGAGTAAGAGTTACTCCTGGGAGAGTTTTACACATTACAATTAGCCGATCGAGTAGGTGTCTAGAAAGGTGTTAATGGGGTTATGCCTCTGGGAAAATGAGGTTTATTTTAATTAGGTCCGTATGAAAGCAGGGGAACCTCCCTCAAAGTACTGGTACTGGCCTGGCTGAAAGATTGGCGAACTTGTAGGGTGTAATTAATCCCGGCTAGTCTTTCCTTTTAGAGCTTGAAGGAAGATTTGACTAAAACAGTGGGAGACATCCTGATTAGATATATTAATAACCAATCTAATTTTGCAAGAGCATACACTGAGTGTTTTCTTCTATCTTTCTCCACGTAGCGACCATGTCACGCCTTAATAAAGATAATAATACGGATGTATTGATCGGACCCGCTTGTTATACTGCGCTAGGGAACGTTGGTCCCGCTCCAACTTATAATTGTTATAAGACAGAGCAGGAAATAGGGGATTACTAGAATTCCCGTGCCGCCCAAACGAAGAAAGTACATGGTGATGCATCTTCTTCGGTTGTGTTCATTACCGAGAACTGTTTCTCAGTATCCTTTACGTCCTGGGTATGAAATACCGGATCAGGATCCCGCAAATGTAATTTGTTACATGGGCTACAGAAAGGTAGAGAACTGAGAACGGGTGATAAGTTTCAAGAGTTGGAAATGATGCAAGTGTTGCAGCCAAGCCTGTTGGCAGTTATCACCCTGTATTACTAGAATGCATTGATTCTGAACGAATATTTTTAGATACCGAACCTGATATACAACATCATATCAGTCTCTTTATTAGTAAAGAACGATATAATTTTGTATTGTTGGATAATGTTTTCAACATTCCTATATTAAGAGTTGATCAGTTCTGGCACGTTATCTAAAAGCATAAACGTTCTAAATCAAACTACAGTTCTTAACGTATAGAACACACACAAGAGGAAGAGTTCAGAAATGAACGAATCCTTCTTGAGGTATTGTAGACTAGGTCATATCAATGCGACCCGACTAGCTGAAGTTACATAAAGATGCATATTTAAATTAGTTTAGATTTACATCTTCTAAAACTTGCCAGCCATGTCACAAAGATAAAATGACCACAGCTCCGTTTATTAGAAATAGAGAAAGAGTTAGTGAACTCTTGGGATTGATACATGCTGATGTATGATAGTCCCATGTCTACATATGCTAGGACAAGTTCTTTGTACTTCATTACATTCACAGATGATCTCTTAAGATTCAGATATATGTTCCTGTTGAAACACAAGTTCGAAACTTTTTGAGATAATCACAGAATATAAGTTAGAAGTAGAGAACCAAAAACGGGTATAAATATTATGTCCTTTGATGTGATCAAGGAGGAGAATACTTGAGCATGGAATTCCTAGACTATTCTAAAGGAGAATGAGATTCTCTCTCAGCATTACTCCTCCGTATACACCACAGCACGTCGGTGTATCGGGGCGGAGCAATCGCACCCTATGTGATATGGTGTGCTCTATGACGAGTACTATTGAGTTGCCTATTTTCTTTTGGGGTTATGCACTTGAGAAGTTGCATACCTATTGAATAGGGTTCCAAACAAATCAGATGCCTACCACTCCATATGTGATATGGTATGGGAAGAGCCCATCTCTTAAGGAAGTTAAGATTTGGGGTTGTCCGGCCTATGTCAAAAGCAAAATCCGGACAAGTTCGAGGCAATGTCAGTTCTGTGGAAGTTTGTTGGATATCCCAAGCATTCGCAAGGGAATATCTTCTACCAAACTAAGGAACAAGAGATGTTTTCTCAGTATGCCACCTTTGGGAAAGGGAATTTCTTGTGAAGTAATTAGGGGTTATTAGGTAGAAATGGAAAGAGTTCCAGCTATACAAACTGCAGCTGATAATTTGGTAAACCCGGAGGATTCAATAGTTTCTAACGAACCTCAGCCTCTCCGCCGATCTGGTAGGGTTCCTCATCCACCTGAAAGATACTTCGATTTCTCTATGACAGTGGGAGAGAGGATTGCATCATGAGATGATGACCCAACTAGTTTCGAGCAGGCCATCAGGAGTGGGGACTCTGTGAGAATGGCTGGATGCTTAGCGATCTGAGATGGAATTCTTATACACAAACAAAGTATGGACTTTGGTTGCTTTATCTGAAGGGTTAAATCCCCATCAGGAGCAAGTATATCTTGAGAAGATTACTTGGTGTACATGGAAAAGTTGAGACTTTCAAAGCTGTGCTTAAGTCCATCCAGATCCTACTTGCCACTGCTACATACCATGACTACGATATCTGGCGGTTGGGTGTCATGACTGCTTTTCTAAATATTGATTTGGAAGAGAGCGTCTATAAGCATACAGCCAGAGGGCTTCGTAGATAGTGGGAGCAGCGGAAATGTGTGCAAGATGTTTTATGTGATAAATCAAGCATCGCGGAGTTGGAACGTCTGTTTTGATGATAGTCGAAGAGTTTGACTTCATCAAAATGGTAGATGAACCTTGTATATACCAAAAGGTAGTAGAGATTATGGTGGTGATCCTCGTATAGTACGTGGATGACATAATCTTGATAGTGAAGGAGTTTCCTATGCTACGCTCAGTCAATCTCCTCTTATCACAAAGATTCTCCATATAGGATCAAGGTGATACCTCCTAAATCCTGGGTTATAGATCTAATTGGATGTTAGGATTCTCACTAGTTATAGTGAGATGGTATCAATCGATCCTGGGGAGAATCACTAGAAAGGTTCCAGGGTGATAAGGAAGACTGAATGTCAGTCACAGGCATTGTCCTTACCCTCAGTGGAGGGACGGTATGTTGGAAGAGTTCCAAGCTAGATACCGTGACTTACTAGACGATTAAAAGCAAGATACATCGTTGCCAGGGATGCTACCAAAGAGGCAGTTTGGATATATATGAGTTCATGAGATGAATTTCGTTCCTACCATTGTGTGACAATAGAGTTGTGGCTTAGGCCTAGGAACCCCCGTCCCTTCTGTGATCCAGACATATTCTTAGGCAGTATCACCTGATCATGGAGATGGTTGATCTCCAGGGAGATCGAGATTAGGAGAGTAGACACAGAAGACAACAGCGCGGATCCACCCACAAAAGCCTATTTCCCAGTATAGACTTTTATGGGATGGTTGAGAATGAGATACTTCAACCATAGCTTATAGTTGGGTATGAGATACTACAACAGATGTGTTGGATATAGTGCCCTCTAAGTCAATTATTGGATCGCAGGTACGAGATTGCAATGATTGAGGGAGGACCTATACCGATAAAACAGTCTTACTCGAGATGATAGTATACTATCTGGTCTGTCTTTATCATCATGTAGATGTTGATAGAGCTCATAGGATTCTTGCTTGACTACCAGCAGTATGATGGTGATCATATAAGTGGGAGCTGGGGTCTATAAGCATATCCTTAAAGTGTCCCTAGTCGTGGGAGTTTCGAGACAGGGCATTGATACTCCGGAGTAGACTAGTGTATACATTCGAGACCCCGACGAAGGGTGGTGGCCGGTCTCACAAGCCACCGGTGTCAGTTGGATCACCTAAGATGTATACAGGTGCTCATTGGGATATGAGTACACCGGACAGAACTCGCCGGGAACATGCTAGTTGGTATTATACATATCGTCAGATAGCAGTTCCCTGGTGACATGTGTACAGGTTAGTTCATCGACCTGAAGTCGTCATTTGTCTCGTATGAGTTCCCACTGTGCTTTGATTTATACCCTACCATGGGTCAAAGAAGTCGTGCAAATAGCTATATTTTTGGTACAGTCCCGAGCCACATTAGAGGCAAGTGAGCGGATCGTCGGGGATTCGTCTCTCTCGGTATTGGGGGTGAGATCGCGCTGTTTTTAGGAGAGCCATTACACGAAATCCTTGGCCAGGATAATCGAGATATACTGGTAGGTATACCAGTAGTATCTCAGGGTGTTCTGGGCTGCTCACTGTCACGACTTATGCAGCTATTAGGGGTTTGACGTTTACCGACCCCCTTGGCCTAATATTCGATACTCATTGACGAATGTTCCGGACTGTATGGATATTGTCATTGTCAGGCTCAGTAGGTTTTATAGATGAGTTCGCTCTTCGGCTTCCCTTCCAATCAATACATAGGCAAACCGTTACGTACAGCTTGTACCTCTGACGTGCTAGTGGTTATACCTAGTGCCAGTGTATTGATGAGTCATTAGAGTCCCCCACAGACACTTTCCCAAGTTCGGGCGAAACGTTGTAGATGCCGTATGGTATTATGGCAGGGTTCGGAAAATGCTCTTGCGTTTTCGCACGTGTCGTATTTCGGGCAGATAATACATGTAGGCTTTGGTTTAAGCCGGATCATAGTATTATACTGTGTAGATATAATATCTTTGTCTCAGTTGCATTTGTATTCGGTCGTAATAGAAATGCGGGTATGTTTATACTATTACGGGGTTATCCTGAAATTCGTTTCAGGATCACTTTTGGAAGTTGCCAGTTTCCAGTTTTCTGTCACCCGCATTTAACATTCGGTTAAATACGGATTTATCTTTTCTTGATGAGGTGAGTCAGAGTTCTAGAAGGTTCTAGAAATGGTGACTAGCTTCATGAGTCATTAGTTCATTAATGGTGCATTTAATGTTGTGATAACTTGCTTAATGATTCATCCTTTGCTTTAATTATGTTCACACTAGGTGTTTCATGACTCATTCTTTGTTATGATAAGTTTCATGGCTTAAGCTCACCCTCCCCTCTCCTACACTCACCCTCCCTCTTCTATATAGAGGCCGGCCCTTCTTGTGAGGGCATGGGATTTTTGAGGGATTCATTTTTGAGAAAAAGATTATGATAGTTTAGTTTATGGAAATTTCATAGCCCAATTTCCATTTACCCGATTCCAACTGGCAACTTCATTAACCGTTCGTCCATAGGCTTGGACGTAATGAGACAAAGTATTCTACTCATTCTCTACTTCATCTTGGTCGTCTCTTTTAGCAAACTTGATGACTGAGTTGCCTCGGTTCAGAGGCGGGAGCCCGTTTAAAGATCCGTCGACGTGGTGCCATCTGGACGACGAGACTGGAGTTTCAGAAGATCGAAGCCGCCACAACAAAGCGTGGGATGATGGTTAAAGACCGAAGGACTCGGATCGTTCGGTATAACAATTCTACCCTCTTTACAATTTGTTAGTTTAGCTTTAATGGCAGATCCGGGTTATAGTACGCGATAGTGCCAGTCGTAAAAGTTTTGTTCCGCATATTGGCGTCTGTTAGACGGCCGGGGCGCTGCCGCATACTTACAGTGGTATCGGAGCCTCACTATTAAGCTATACTAACTTGTGCTAACGCGTTTAAAAGATCGATCGAACGGAATTTCCGAAACTACATTTTTCTGTACATAAAGTTTCTATTGATTTTTAAACTGTTCTAAAATTCATTTTTCATATCACAGAAAAACAAGCAGGCTTTTTTAAGTAGACCGTACAAATTTGGACACGTGATCCCATTGAACCACCGCGGATCCGCAGTCAAACCTAGGGTTTGACCGCGCATCCGCGGCGGTTTAGTGGGAATAGAGCTCCAAATTTGTACAGGGGCTTCTTTGCACGGAATTGTGGTTTATAGTATTGTTCTTTTGGGCCCAGTATTGGTTACTGTACAGCTGATGGTTGTGGGGCCCACTTCGGGAAATTTTGTCGATCGAAATTTTAAACGTATTAGTTTTACAGTACTTACTTTATATCTCCGACCGGGAATGTCATTTGATGGGTAAACCGCGTCTGATTGCTATAGTTCTTTTAGACGGGTTTGCGAACGTAACATTCGCGTTGATGTTCTGTGTTGTGCTGTGATGTTGCGGATTTGTCGTGGTGGATAGCAGGGTGCAATGATAGTGCAGTTTGGATTTATTTGTACATTTGATATTGCGGGGCGAGCGTCCGACTTGTGGACTGCCGTCATTGCCTGTTGTATAATATTCTTTTAGGGCACGACCGGGTCGAGGTCGATGTACCCGTTGTACATATTTTCATTTCTGTACTAGGTTTATCCCACGAAGGAGTGCACGGATAGCCGAGTTCTGGAGGGCAACGGGTCCGTATCTCATGGCTTTGAGAGGCAAAGGGACCTCACTCTAAAATTGGCAGACTATTCGCCGCACTCGTAGGGGGTACAGGTTGACCCAAGGAGGGGTGCTCAATTTACCGGATTCCGTGAAGTGCCGGGTATTCCATTCACTATGATTGTGGGGACTACCTCGCTTCAGGTTTTGGCGGGTAACTTGCCGCACCCGTAGGGGTCTAGGTTTCATTGCACATGTTATCCACACGACCAAGGGAACGTCGGGTTTCAGCAGTGGCTCTGTGAAACTCGGGGATCCCAGATTATCTGTATTGTTCTGTGATGCTTATTACTTTTCTATAATATTGCATATTATCACGCTTGGAGCGATTATTGTATATTAGTTTATATACTATAAGATGTTGTATATGTTTTACACCCGCGCTAGTCCAGCCCCCGCTCTGTCGTTAGTTAAGTAACCTAACGGGTGATGACGGGACCCAGTGACGAATGCGGATGGCATATTTGTACATTTTATTTTCGTTCTTTTCTGGTGTGATTAATTGATGGGAATGCGTTGATTCTTATCAATGCAAGATAAAACAAACCTATATTTGATGTTGTTGGAACAAATTTTAAAAGGGAGTTATTACAAAGACGTTTCCTTTTGTTTTGCATAGTGATATTCAGTTAGAATATCCTGCACTTCATTCGATGAGGCAAGGGACGAGATCCCTTCACCGGGAGTGACCCCTTGGGCAGAAGTTTGCATCAGGGTAATAACTTCTATATAATCGATTACAATCTTCTTTGCGTCGCGGTATTCAGTTGGAATATCCTGCACCTCATTCTACGAGAAAGAGCCGAGATCCCTTCACCGGGAGTGACTTCTTTAGCAAAAGGTTTTCGCTACTATATTTTTTATAAAATTCTATCAGATTCCTTCAACGAGATCAAGTTCATTACGTTAAAGGTTTTTCGCCAAAAACCAGCCGTAATCCTCCGTCGTTTCTTATGGATGGTCAGTAGTATTCAAGCTATGTTTGTTGGCCTACGTCAAGGCATAGTGTTTGGTAGCTTCTGGGTATTCATTTGTTGCATAGATAGATGCATTAGTTTAGGACAGACGTACAGCCTTGTTGGCCTACGTCAAGGGCATGTACGATAACCTAAATTAAACAGGACAACGACGGGTAGAACTTGACATGTGGCTTATGATTTGTTGGCCTACATCAAGGTCATAAGTGCATGGGATAAAAATTATATCGGGTGTTTCAAACATACAGGAAACTTGGCAGACTTGTGCATACCTTCTGGAGTGTGTTAACTTGAGTGGCTTCCATCAAGTTATCATGCGATGATAGTTGAATCCCGATTCTCACCAATGAGTTGTTTTACTCTTCGGGTGATCCCGACTAATTCTTCTTTCAGGTTTGGAGGAGAATTTGAGATTATAGTGGGAGGTTTCCTAATTAGATAAAATGATAACCATTCTGATCTAGGTAAGAGTGCACGCAGAGTATTTTCTTTTCTCTCTCTCTTTGGCATCGACCTTTGACTGACCCTAGACTATGACTCAGTGACCAAAGTTGACCGAACCTTCTTAATTTACTAGCTTTTGGATTGTCTATAATTGCATAAGTCATTGCCGCTCCTTCTTTTACCCTTTGTATTTCTCAGAACAACCCGTATTACTACGGATATCCACTTCCATTGGATAGATCCATCGTATGGTTATATACGAACTCGAAAGACATTTTTTCGAGGATGGATTCTGGTTCAGGAGAAATAGGAATAAGGTTTATTCATTTTCTTTTATCATCACCTTCTCTCAAGTTGAGAGTACTCCTAGGTTTAGGAGGGTACAACTATTGTGCTTACTGGATATTCTTCTTTCAAACCATAAGCTGGTGGCGAATGGTAGGGAAGGAAGAAAACCATTTAGCCTAATGATGGTGTACAGAAGGTAACGACTAAAGACAAATAAAGGGAATTGGAAAGGTGGCAGGAAAATATACGGTTAAAGTCATGATTTGGATTATGGAAGAGGCATTACTAGGAATACCAGGATACCCCTACGAAACATATTAATGTTTCATATTTACTGTGCTTTGTTTATAGAAAACCGATTTCCCAATTAAAATACTTACTCCAGGGTATGTATTTACCAGGTATGATTCTCACTTTTGTATAGTTTTACAGATGTTGAGTGGGAGCAAGTTATTGGGAATTAGGTGATAATCCTCATTATATCAGAATTCGTTGTAATTGGTGATATTTGAGGAAATCGCCTGGGGACAGTTTTCAACCTACGACGCACAGGTTTTGAGTTATTCAACTCAGCGGACTTATACAGAGTTTTGTATGTTGTACAGTATCCGTCAGGACAAAGGGGTAGGTCCCCGTACTATATTCTATTTACTTGTAACTTCTCAAGTTTATAGACAAGTGTTTCATAGAAATACAATGTCTAAGTATTGAGAAGTTGTGGGTATAGGAATAAAGTAGAGAACCATGTATCGCATGTATCGGAATTCTTCAAAGAAATCGAAGATGTAGATTCTTGTGATTGGTATTCAGTTGATAGTAATGGTTTTTGAGAAACTTGTTTCTCTTTCAGGTTACTCATAATTGGATGGATTCCTATGTTGAGTAATGCTGATTAACCACTCTCCATTAAGTTGATATGCACTGGAGACAGCTGCAGGATTTGAATCTGGTTCCAATTAAAAATGTGCCAAATGTTTCTATATTGGATATAGAATGCTTCATATCTTAACGATGTTATGGTAAGGGGAGTTGTCCAGCTTATTCTTAAAAACAGACACTGGAAAACTCAAGGCACATTTCTGTAATGGCAGTTTGTGGGTTGACCCTAGCTTTGATGAGGGTTTATTTTCTACCATCTGGAAGATCAATAGTGATATTGTTCTTGACTCGCCACAGTTTTAGTAAAATGGATTTTTTCAGAAAACAAGTGGGAGTATGGTAGAACTGGAAGTGATTCCAGAACCGCAAACGATTACGGAAAATTTAATAGAACATATATATTCAATCAGGTTTGACATTCCAATAGCCACTCCGCAGATATGGTGGGTAACCTCAGACACCCGAAAGGTACTCCGGTAGCCTCAAGGACGGTGACAGGGAAGTTCTTGTTTACCCAGACTTGACACTACTTTTGTTCCAGACAATGAGACCCGGCAGGAGGATATGTATAGCGTTGTTCTAAACTAGTTTTAGAAGTGTACGTATATATTATTCTGCCAGAGGGTTGTCGTAGTCAGTGGGAGCAGCGGAAGCATAGTAGGCAAGTAGCTTCTGTCTATTTATAGACTTAAGCAATTATAGCGGAGATAGATCATCTAATTTTTGATGAGACAGTCATGGTTTTGACTTCATCTAAATAGAGGATGGATCTGTTAAGAAGGTAGTAAGGTGTGATGTCTTGGTATTTGGATGACATACATAGAGTAGGAAGTAAAATTCCTATACTACGATCGGTTATACTATAATCGTCACACAGTTGTTTCTCCACAAAGGATATGGATATAATATCTGATATTCTGGTTACTAGATCTATGGTTTTAGATCTAGATTTGGGTAGTTTCCCAATGTGGATACTTGGACAGTATTCTAATAGTATTTTAGAATAGTTGACTCCTGGCATGGTGGAGTACCTGCAGGTGATAGAGTCACCCTCTCTAAAGGTGTCTTACAGACTAAAGGGGAGAGGGACGTGCGTGATTGGCAGATCACTTGCTTAGGAAATTGAGTCAATCGTGAGATGTCAAGTACCACAACAGATATCGTTTTTGCACTAGATGAGATAAGTTTATATTAATCCAATCCTGAAGAAACATACGGAAGCAGTTATAGAACATAAGTACATGTTCTACGGATTTGATGACGGCAGCCTCCTTCGGAAGACGGTTATTATTCCAGGCTTCACAGGTGACCTGGATGACAGAGTGATTGTCAAAGTTATAGTTTTCCCTCAGACGAGGGACAGTATTATGGACAGGTGGTCCAAGAGGATACTGTGGGAGGCATAGTGCTGGACATTGATTAGTTTCAGTAATCGATACAGTCTAAGAAGTTTGGATTTGGAGTTCATTTATGAACTAGGTGTAGGGTTCCTAGGCACACTTAGAGGTCTCACAAGGCATCAACCATGCCAATTTCAAACATTATGGGTGCCGAGAAACCCTAATACGGATCGTTGACTAGAAGTTTAGGCGAAATACGAAACTAGTTAACATCTTAACTAAAGGAGAGAGGCTACAACCTTTGTAGATCCGGTTCTCCAATTCCTTAGCTCCACGTAGGCATCCTCTCGCTGTCCATCTCGAATCCCGGACTCAATCGTCGGCTTGATCGGAGAAATGGGCGGACTAGGTCGTCGGCTTCGTGCCGAAGATGATCTATGTCGAGGCATCACAAGTTCAAGCTCCGACTTCACAAATTTTTGAAACTTGTGAAGAAAACACCCAAAACAACTTGGCAAGTGGTAGAGGGTGAAGAAATAGGAGGTGGGTTCACTTTAGAATTGGATTTCTCACTTTAGAACTCAAGTTGCCATTGATGGCATCAAGCTTTCTTTCTTGAAGATGAAGAAGAAGATGAAGCTAGAATTATGATAAGTGTTGTTCAAATGAATAATAAAATGAATAATTATCATAAACTAACTAGGGTAGAGTGTAGAGAATAGACCATGGTTACTTGGATGGGTTGGGGTTAAGCATGAAGACAAGAATGGTTAAGAAGTCAAAGCTTCATGAAGCTTCAACTAGAAACAAACATAGCCACCATTCTTATCTAAATCCTTTCCAAATAAATAAACAAATAAATAAATGAAAAAGCAAAACCCTAATCATCTCTTAACCATGGTTTAATCCTTTACACTTAACCACATGATCAAGTATCATCAAACATGATACAAATATGTGCACAAAAGTATATCACATATACTTCTTGCACATCAAGTGAGAAAATCCATTTAAAGTGAACCAATACTAGTTAATGCAAAGTAATATATCAAATATATAATTATACATTAAATCATTAAATCAACACTTGATTTAACGATCCGGTCATATCGCATATAACCGACTAGTATCCTATGTATCGGCTTATCGAATCAATCCTTGATTCGATATCTAGGTTATATCGAATATAACCAATCGATACATCCATCGCGAGAATGGAATACGGTATCACATATACGCATCATTCTCGGTCCTGCACATATCTCATATGTACTCCTATTTCGTTTCGCTTGAGCCAGGAAACCTCTGTGTAGGACTCTAAAGACTCGTCAATACGCCGGTAGCAGATGATGATCATATCAAGCACCCACAAGCCGCAAGCGGTCTGCTAAACGTAACGGCCATCCGGGTATTGAGCGATCAGAAGATCGACGAGCTAGCCCGCTCACACTCCTGTGAATCCAACCAGTAACACTTACCGTACAGTCCGGTATGTTCTTCTGATATGTCGCATATCAAGTCTAGCGGTGGTTTACGTCAGACCCCAATAACCGATAAGTCATGCCGATGTGAGGCTCATAACGGGTCGAGAAACTACTGGTAACACTTACCAGCAAATCTCTGATCAGCCCTGGCCAGGGACTTCCCTGTTATGGCCAATCGAGCACGGCGCAACATCAACCCCCAATACCGGGAGAGACGAAACCCCCCCTATCGCTCATTGCCTCCATGTGACTCAGGACTGTACCCAAAGACCACCGTTTTGCACGCCCTCATGGACGTGGTAAGATGGAGATCAAAGCACAGTGGGAATCACACAAGACTCTATGACGATCTCGGGTCTACAGACTAACCTGTATAAGTGTCACCTGAGAACTGCCATCTGACGTGAGGTATAATACCATCTGGGAGTTCTCGGCGAGTCCGTCCAGTGTATCCAGTCTCCACTGAGCACCCGTATATCATCTCTGATGTCAAACACCAATGGATATGGGATCATCCATCGCCCATCTCATGGGTCGAGAAGCGTATACACTAGTCTACTCTTGTATATCGATGCCCTGTCTCGATACACCCACGACTAGGGACCTTGAAGGATGTACTTGTGGACTACCATGTCCCCACTAGTATGATCTGCTTCATAGTCAAGGTAGTCAAGTACATATCCTAAGGGCTTTATCAACATGTAACTAAAAGACAGTTTAAAAAGACAAGTGCACATGTTAAGATAAAGAGTAACTAGATAGCATACTATCATATCGAGCAAGAAAGTCATCTCTATATATGTCCAAGCATCCAATATAATATACATCATCTGTACAATACTGGCCTCTAGGGCATACATACAACTAACAATCTCCCACTTGCACTAGGGCCAGCTGCTGTGGTATCGCATACCAAGCATCCCGAAGAGTCTCTCAAACTGTATCTGTGGAATGGCTTTCATGAGTGGATCCGCCGTGTTGTTCTTCGTGTTAACCCTCCTGACCTCGATCTCCCGGCGATCAACTATCTCCCGGATCAGGTGATACCGCCTCAGAATATGCCTGGATCGCTGATGGGACTTGGGTTCCTTGGCCAAAGCCACCGCTCCATTGTTATCGCAATACAGAGGTATTGGACGCTCAATGGATGGAACCACTCCAAGTTCAGTAATGAACTTCTTCATCCAGACAGCTTCTTTAGCAGCATCGTTGGCAGCGATGTATTCAGCCTCCATCGTCGAGTCTGCCACGGTTTCCTGCTTGGAACTCTTCCAGCTAACCGCCCCTCCGTAAAGGGTAAAGACAAAGCCCGACTACGATTTAGAGTCGTCCTTATCACTCTGGAAGCTCGAATCGGTAAAGGACTCCACTTGGAGTTCTCCGTTACCAAACACCAAGAGCATCTCTTTAGTCCTTCGCAAGTACTTGAGAATGCTCTTCACAGCTGTCCAGTGATTCTCTCCAGGATCAGCTTGATACCTGCTCACTACACTTAGTGAGTATGCTACATCGGGTCTGGTACATAGCATCGCATACATGATAGAGCCAACAGCCGAAGCATAGGGTATCCCTTACATGCGAGCTCTCTCCAAATCAGTCTTGGGAGACATCTCTTTGGAGAGAGTGACTCCAGAGATCGTGGGCAAGTTCCCATGCTTGGAATTTTCCATACTAAACCTTTTTAGTATGGTGTCAATATACCTGGATTGGGACAATCCCAATATCCGTTTGGATCTATCTCTATAGATCCTAATCCCCAATATGCAAGAGGCATCACCAAGATCTTTCATTGAGAATCTTTGTGATAAGAAGAGCTTGACCGCTTGCAGCATAGGAATATCATTTCCTATTAAGAGTATGTCGTCCACGTACAATACGAGGAAGACAACCTTACTCTCTGCCACCTTCTTGTAGATACAAGGTTCATCTGGATTTTTGACGAAATCAAACTCTTTGATAACGACGTCAAAGCAGATGTTCCAACTCCGCGATGCTTGCTTTAATCCATAAATGGATTTAAGCAGCTTGCACACCTTCCCGCTGCTCCCACTGTCTACGAAGCCCTCTGGCTGAGTCATGTACACACACTCTTCTAAATCACCATTTAGAAAGGCGGTCTTAACATCCATTTGCCAGATTTCGTAGTCATGAAAAGCAGCAATGGCAAGCATGATTCGGATAGATTTAAGCATAGCCACTGGAGAAAAGGTTTTGTCATAGTCCACACCTGGTCTTTGACGAAAACCCTTTGCTACAAGTCTAGCTTTGAAAGTCTCCACTTTCCCATCTACACCAAGTTTCTTCTTGAAGATCCATTTGATCCCAATGGGTTTTACCCCTTCAGGAGCAACATCCAAAGTCCATACTTTGTTGGTGTACATGGATTCCATCTCGGACCGCATAGCATCCAGCCATTTCACTGAGTCCCTACTCGTGATGGCCTGCTCGAAGCTAGTTGGGTCATCATCCTCCATGATGCAATCCTCGCTCCCACCATCCATGAGAAAACCGTAGTATCTCTCAGGTGGGCGAGGAACCCTACTAGATCGGCGGAGAGGCTGAGGTTCGTCGGGAGCTACTGAATGCTCTGGTTCCACTAAATCTTCTGTTGTGTTTTGTTCAGCTGGAACCTCTTCCAGTTCTACCTTAGAGCCACTAATTTCGTTTGCAAGAAATTCCTTTTCTAAAAAGGTGGCATGTTGAGCAACAAATACTCTTTGTTCCTCACTGTGGTAGAAGATATACCCTCGCGAATGTTTGGGATATCCAACAAATTTACACAAAACAGATCTTGCCTCGAGTTTGCCCGGTTTTTGTCTTTTGACATAGGCCGGGCAACCCCATATCTTTATAAAATTAAGATATGGTCTCTTCCCTTTCCATATCTCATATGGTGTGGTAGGCACAGATTTGGTGGGAACCCTGTTCAGTAGGTATGCTGCTGTTTCCAGTGTATATCCCCAGAAGGAAACAGGTAACTCAGCTACATTCATCATAGAGCGCACCATATCTAATAGGGTGCGGTTTCTCCGCTCCGATACACCGTTGTGCTGTGGTGTATATTGAGGAGTTAGCTGAGAGAGAATCCCATTCTCTTTTAGGAAGTCCAGGAATTCAATGCTCAAGTATCCACCTCCTCGATCAGATCGTAGGATTTTAATACTTTTTCCGGTTTGGTTCTCAACTTCTTGTTTATATTCTCTAAATTTCTCAAAAGCTTCTGATTTGTGTTTCATCAGGAATACATACCCGAACCTAGAGAGATCGTCAGTGAATGTAATGAAGTACGAAGAACCATCCCTGGCATGTGTAGACATGGGACCGCATACATCACTATGTATAAGTCCCAAGAGTTCGGTAACTCTTTCTCCGTGTCCCATAAACGGAGTTTTGGTCATCTTGCCTTTGAGACATGATTGGCAAGTGTCATAAGATGAAAATTCAAACGGATTTAAATATCCATCCTTATGCAACTTAGCCAGTCGTGTCGCATTGATGTGATCCAGTCTACAATGCCACAAGAAGGATTCGTTTAGTTCTGAACTCTTCCTCTTGTGTGTGTTTGTTATGCTCAGAACTGTTGATTGATTTAGAACATAAATGCCATTGCACAACGTGCCTGATCCAACCAACTTTTGGTTACGGAAAATGTTCATAACATTGTCCTGTAATACAAAATTATATCCCTCTTTACTCAATAAAGAAACCGATATAATGTTGCATATCAGGTTCGGCATGTAATAGCATTCGTTCAGAACCAATGTATTACCAGTCGGTAATACTAGGTGATATTCCTCGACAGTCTTAGCTGCAACAATTGCACCATTTCCAACTCTAATGTCTTTATCACCTTCTCCAAGTTCTTTACCTTTCCTTAGCCTATGTAACTGATTACATATATGGGATCCTGACCCGGTATCTAATACCCAGGACGTAGAGCAAATGGAGAAACAGTTCTCTGTAACGAACACACCCGAAGAAAATGCATCAACATGTACTTTCTTCATTCGGGTGGCATGGGAATCCTGGTATTCCCCTATATCCTGTTCATTCCTATAACTCTTATAAGAAAGAACGGAACCAACGTTCCCCAGCACAGTATAACATGCGGGTTCGGTCAATACATCCATATTATTATCTTTATTAGGGCATGAAATGGTCGCTACCTGGAGAGAGAGAGAAGAAAACACTTTAGCGTATGCTCATGCAAGATCAGATTGGTTATTATCTTATCTAATCAGGATGGCTCCTACTGGTTTTTATAAAATCTTCCTTCAAACCCTAAAAGGAAAGACTAGCCGGGATTAATTACACCCTACAACTTCGTCGATCTTTCAGCCAGGCCAGTGTCGGTACTTTGAGGAAGGTTCCCCGTGCTTTCGCACGGACCTAATTAATGTAAACCAGAGGCGTGACCCCGTTTTCCCAGAGGCGTAACCCCGTTGACACCTTTCTAGACACCTACTTGATCGGCTAATTGTAGTGTGCAAAACTCTCCCAGGATTAACTCTTACACGCAGTGGGTATCAGGATCCAACTATCTCATAGAAGGTATGCAATCTCATTGCAAATTTCAACACTTGAAATTCCCGATAATATTCTGCCCCAAGCATCCTATGACCTTGACGGAGGTCAACAAACCACAGGGTGCAAGTCAAGTTCAACCCGTTATTTCTTGATTGAATCAAACCCACCCGCACGACCCTTGACGGAGGTCAACAAGGTCGTACGACTACCCTAATCCAATCTGCATCATATGCATAAGCAGATAAATACTAGTTAGCTAACGCACACTACGCCTTGACGGAGGTCAACAAACGCAGCACAAATACTAAATAGTCTTTATCTGAAATGACGGAGGGCTACGACAGGTTTTTCTGAAAACCTATTGCGTAATGAACTTGATATCGTTGTAGAATCAAATGAAGTTTTGAAAAGGAATGATTTTGAGGCTTTTCTAGTTTTGCTAAAGGGGTCACTCCCGGTGAAGGGATCGTCGGCCCTTTCTTCGTCGAATGAGGTGCGGGATATATCATATATATCACTGTGCAAAGCAGAAACTATAGAAGCAATCAAAAGCAAACTGAGTGTGTAGCATCTGCCAGTTATCGCTAAAGGAGTCACTCCCAGTGAAGGGATCTCGGTCCTTTCCTCATCGAATAAGGTGCAGGGTATATCATATATACCGCTATGCAAAGCAAGAACTGTAGCTACCTATTTTATTTTAAAATCTGATTCTACAAACATCATTTGGTTTCTTTTATTTCATTAATCACATTAATGAAGTCCCATCATTTAAATACCTAAACATCACAGATAAATACGACGTACACTTATGCCATCCGCATTCGCCTCGATGTCCCCTCGTGCACCGTTAGGTTAGGTAACTAACGACAGAGCAGGGCAGGGCTAGTGCGGGTGCAAAACATAAGTAACGTCTATATAATATATCATATATACTATATACTGTATCTATCACAGAACATCACATGATCACATCACAGATATCGCAGCAGAAAAAATCATATGAAATATTGGATATACTAGGACGTCTGTGTTTTCAATACGAGCCAGTATAAAACACGGATTCCACGGTCGTGATGAATAGCCAACCCCACACCCCTAGACCCTTACGAGAGCGGCAAGCAACCCTACCAATTCTAGGGTTAGGAGACCCAGACTCGACTCCTCGAGATGGTCTCCCACTGGACCCTAGAACCCGGTTACTTGTGCTCCCCTCCTTGGGTCTATCCTAATACGGAAAAGTAAATAATATACAAAAGGTGACTACTTCCGCGACCTGGAAGTGTCCCAATAAAATAATATTACATACAAGTTTTTACATGAATGAAAATGAAAAACACTCATCTCACATAAAAACCCCCGGCTATTCAAACACGACAATCCAATATAACATATCCAGCAACACATAACATCACATGTCATCAACGTAAGTAAACATGCGTAACCCAATTATCGTTGACATATAGCAACGAAACTGGCGATATCACATATTACACTTACGGTCACAGAAAAGAAAGTGTAAAACTACAACAGTTGGAATCCGCAACCTCTTTAGACATTACATGCCTAATCATTATAAATCCCGCATTTTAGTCTCATTATCGAAAACTCTTTTCAATATCAAACGAAACTAAACCGCTAGATTTATAACATTCATCCAGTTATCTCATAACTGTTTGTGAATTCCAATTATTGTATTCCATTCTGGATAAATAGAAAATATTAAACTTTCCGATCGAACATTTGAACACCCAAGTTTTCCCGAAACCGTTCAACACAAGAAATAGGTTCAAAGACATTCGTTTCATGCCTCAGTACCAACGGTCCAGCCGTAGAAGGGTCAAGCCAACGCCTCACATGTGGCACGCCGTACTGCCCCAAACCCGAAGGTTCAAAGGGCAGTTCAAGACGGTCACATAATCGAGTTAAGGTTTGTTGTCTTCTAAAGGGACCATCGCGTTACTTGCACTACTCAGAACGTCCTTAAACCACACAAAAATCCAACACTTGGATATTTTCCGGCTGGGGAAAAGCTGGGTATTTATATCCGGTCGGACTTTTTAACATATTCTAAAATTATCCGGAAAAAACACATAGACTTTGTTTGATAATCCGATCGAATCTGCGATTCCCAAAGTAACCCCAGAATACTCAACTCTTGAGTCAATTTAAAAATTCCCAGAAAACTCAGTACTGTTAAATAGGAATTACTGTGCAAAGGAGGAGGGCTGACGTCATCATCAGGCCGCGGAACCGCCGCATAAGCCATGCTTATGCCGCGGTTCCGCCGCACTATTTACTGTTCATGTGAAAAAATTTGCACCGTAATTCTTAGAATTCCCTGCTGAATTTTTTAAGCATTTTTAATATGGAAAAATCCCAGATTTTATAAAAAGTCCAGAGAGCAAGAAAAAGTTAGGGTTTCGGGTTCGATCGGGTTTCAAACATCGTCTAGACTTTGCCTAAGGCTCTAGCTAGGCTCTGATACAACTGTAGGGTTCCTAGGCACACTATAGAGGTCTCACAAGGCATCAACCATGCCAATTTCAAACATTATGGGTGCCGAGAAACCCTAATACGGATCGTTGACTAGAAGTTTAGGCGAAATACGAAACTAGTTAACATCTTAACTAAAGGAGAGAGGCTACAACCTTTGTAGATCCGGTTCTCCACTTCCTTATCTCCACGTAGGCGTCCTCTCACTGTCCATCTCGAATCCCGGACTCAATCGTCGGCTTGATCGGAGAAATGGGCGGACTAGGTCGTCGGCTTCGTGCCGAAGATGATCTACGTCGAGGCATCACAAGTTCAAGCTCCGACTTCACAAATTTTTGAAACTTGTGAAGAAAACAACCAAAACAACTTGGCAAGAGGTAGAGGGTGAAGAAATAGGAGGTGGGTTAACTTTAGAATTGGATTTCTCACTTTAGAACTCAAGTTGCCATTGATGGCATCAAGCTTTCTTTCTTGAAGATGAAGAAGAAGATGAAGCTAGAATTATGATAAGTGTTGTTCAAATGAACAATAAAATGAATACTTATCATAAACTAACTAGGGTAGAGTGTAGAGAATAGACCATGGTTACTTGGATGGGTTAGGGTTAAGCATGAAGACAAGAATGGTTAAGAAGTCAAAGCTTCATGAAGCTTCAACTAGAAACAAACATAGCCACCATTCTTATCTAAATCCTTTCCAAATAAATAAACAAATAAATAAATGAAAAAGCAAAACCCTAATCATCTCTTAACCATGGTTTAATCCTTTACACTTAACCACATGATCAAGTATCATCAAACATGATACAAATATGTGCAGAAAAGTATATCACATATACTTCTTGCACATCAAGTGAGAAAATCCATTTAATGTGAACTAATACTAGTTAATGCAAAGTAATATATCAAATATATAATAATACATTAAATCAACACTTGATTTAACGATCCGGTCATATCGCATATAACCGACTAGTATCCTATGTATCGGCTTATCGAATCAATCCTTGATTCGATATCTAGGTTATATCGAATATAACCAATCGATACATCCATCGCGAGAATGGAATACGGTATCACATACACGCATCATTCTCGGTCCTGCACATATCTCATATGTACTCCTATTTCGTTTCGCTTGAGCCAGGAAACCTCTGTGTAGGACTCTAAAGACTCGTCAATACGCCGGTAGCAGATGATGATCATATCAAGCACCCACAAGCCGCAAGCGGTCTGCTAAACGTAACGGCCATCTAGGTATTGAGCGATCAGAAGATCGACGAGCTAGCCCGCTCACACTCCTGTGAATCCAACCAGTAACACTTACCGTACAGTCCGGTCTGTTCGTCTGATATGTCGCATATCAAGTCTAGGGGTGGTATACGTCAGACCCCAATAACCGATAAGTTGTGCCGATGTGAGGCTCATAACGGGTCGAGAAACTACTGGTAACACTTACCAGCAAATCTCTGATCAGCCCTGGCCAGGGACTTCCCTTTTACGGCCAATCGAGCACGGCGCAACATCAACCCCCAATACCGGGAGAGACGAAACCCCTCCTATCGCTCATTGCCTCCATGTGACTCGGGACTGTACCCAAAGACCACCGTTTTGCATGCCCTCATGGACATGGTAAGGTGGAGATCAAAGCACAGTGGGAATCACACAAGACTCTATGACGATCTCGGGTCTATAGACTAATCTGTACAAGTGTCACCTGAGAACTGCCATCTGACGTGAGGTATAATACCATCTGGGAGTTCTCGGCGAGTCCTTCCAGTGTACCCAGTCTCCACTGAGCACCCGTATACCATCTCTGATGTCAAACACCAATGGATAAGGGATCATCCATCGCCCATTTCATGGGTCGACAAGCGTATACGCTAGTCTACTCTGGTATATCGATGCCTTGTCTCGATACACCCACGACTAGGGACCTTGAAGGATGTACTTGTGGACTACCATGTCCCCACTAGTATGATCTGCATCATAGTCCAGGTAGTCAAGTACATATCCTAAGGGCTTTATCAACATGTAACTATAAGACAGTTTAAAAAGACAAGTGTACATGTTAAGATAAAGAGTAACCAGATAGCATACTATCATATCGAGCAAGAAAGTCATCTCTATATATGTCCAAGCATCCAATATAATATACATCATCTGTACAATACTGGCCTCTTGGGCATGCATACAACTAACACTGGATCCCATCAGATATCCAGACATATTCTAAGACAGGTATTACTCAATTCGGAAGATGGTTTTCTCCCCGAACTTGAGATATAGAGAGATACAGAAAGAAACACCGAAGCGGATCCACTGACTGAGGCTATTTCTCGAACACAATAGTTTTGCAAACGAGCTTTGTGAAACTGATTAGTAGAGGAGTTGGATGCTCGGTATCACACGAGCTGTGAGTACACGACATCGCAATAATTAGGCTTAAGTGCAAGTGGGAGATTGTTGGATATTGTGCCCACTAAGTCAATTACTGGATCGTAGGTACGAGATTGCAATGATTGAGGGAGGACCTATACCGATAAAATAGTCTTACTCGAGATGATAGTATGCTATCTGGTCTGTCTTTATCATCAAGTAGATGTTGATAGAGCCCATAGGATTCTTGCTTGACTACCAGCAGTATGATGGCGATCATATAAGTGGGAGCTTGGGTCTATAAGCATATCTTTAAAGTGTCCCTAGTCGTGGGAGTTTCGAGACAGGGCATCGATACTCCGGAGTAGACTAGTGTATACATTCGAGACCCCAACGAGGGGCGGTGGCCGGTCTCACAAGCCACTGGTGTCAGTTGGATCACCTAAGATGTATACAGGTGCTCATTAGGATATGAGTACACCGGACATGACTCGCTGGGAACATGCTAGTTGGTATTATACATATCGTCGGATAGCAGTTCCCTGGTGACATGTGTACAGGTTAGTTCATCGACCTGAGATCTTCATTTGTCTCGTGTGAGTTCCCACTGTGCTTTGATTTGTACCCTACCACGGGTCAAAGGAGTCGTACAAACAGGTATATTTTGGGTACAGTCCCGAGCCACATTGGAGGCAAGTAAGCGGATCGTCGGGGATTCGTCTCTCCCGGTATTGGGGGTGAGATCGCGCTGTGTTTAGGAGAGCCATTATACAAAATCCCTAGCCAGGGTAATCGAGAAATACTGGTAGGTATACCAGTAGTATCTCAGGGTGTTCTGGGTTGCTCTTTGACACCACTTATGCAGCTATTGGGGGTCTGACGTTTACCGACCCCCTAGGCCTAATATGCGATACTCATAGATGAATGTTCCGGACTGTACGGATATTGTCACTGTCAGGCTCAGTAGGGTTTATAGATGAGTTCGCTCGTCAGCTTCCCTTCCAATCAATACATAGGCAAACCGTTACGTACAGCTTGTACCTCTGACGTGCTAGTGGTTATACTTAGTGCCGGTGTATTGATGAGTCATTAGAGTCCCCCACAGACACTTTCCCAAGTTCGGGCGAAACGTTGTAGATGCCGTATGGTATTATGGCAGGGTTCGGAAAATGCACGTGCGTTTTCGCACGTATCGTATTTCGGACAGATAATACTGGTAGGCTTTGGTTTAAGCTGGATCCCAGTATTATACTGTGTAGATATAATATCTTTGTCTCAGTTGCATTTGTATTCGGTCGTAATACAAATACGGGTATGTTTATACTATTACGGGGTTATCCTAAAATTCGTTTCAGGATCACTTTTGGAAGTTGCCAGTTTCCAGTTTTTTATCACCCGTATTTAACATTCGGTTAAATACGGATTTATCTTTTCTTGATGAGGTGAGTCAGAGTTCTAGAAGGTTCTAGAAATGGTAACTCGCTTCATGAGTCATTAGTTCATTAATGGTGTATTTAATGTTGTGATGACTTGCTTAATGATTCATCCTTTGCTTTAATTATGTTCACACTAGGTGTTTCATGACTTATTCTTTGTTATGATAAGTTTCATGGCTTAAGCTCACCCTCCCCTCTCCTACACTCACCCTCCCTCTTCTATATAGAGGCCGGCCCTTCTCTTGAGGGCATGGGATTTTTGAGGGATTCATTTTTGAGAAAAAGATTATGATAGTTTAGTTTATGGAAATTTCATAGCCCAATTTCCATTTACCCGATTCCAACTGGCAACTTCATTAACCGTTTGTCCATAGCCTTGGACGTAATGAGACAAAGTATTCTACTCATTCTCTACTTCATCTTGGTCGTCTCTTTTAGCAAACTTGACGACCGAGTTGCCTCGGTTCAGAGGCGGGAGCCCGTTGAAAGATCCGTCGATGTGGTGCCACCTGGATGACGAGACTGGAGTTTCAGAAGATCGAAGCCGCAGCAACAAAGCGTGGGATGATGGTTAAAGACCGAAGGACTCAGATCGTTGGGTATAACAATTCTACCCTCTTTACAATTTGTTAGTTTAGCTTTAATGGCAGATCCGGATTACAGTACGCGATAGCGCCAGTCGTAAAAGTTTTGTTCTGCATATTGGCGTCTATTAGACGGCCGGGGCGCTGCCGCATAGTTACAAGATGGCCCTAGTGCAAGTGGGAGATTGTTAGTTATATGTATGCCCTAGAGGTCATTACTGTACATATGATGTATATTATAATGGATGCTTGGACATATATAGGGATGACTTTCTTGCTCGACATGATAGTATGCTATCTGGTTGCTCTTTATCTTAACATGTACTCTAATTGTCTCTATGTTATATGTTGATAAAGCCCTTAGAATGAGTACTTGACTACCAGGACTATGATGCAGATCATACTAGTAGGGACAGTGTAGTCGCTAAGTACATCCTTCAAATGTTCCTAGCCGTGGGAGTACCGAGACAGGGCATCGATACTCCAGAGTAGACTAGCGTATGCGCTTCTTGACCCATATGATGGGCGATGGATGATCTCATATCCATTGGTGTTTGACATCAGAGAAGGTATACGGGTGCTCAGTGGAGACTGGGTACACTGGACGGACTCGCCGAGAACTCCTAGATGGTATTATACCTCACGTCAGATGGCAGTTCTCTGGTGACACTGGTACAAGTTAGTCTGTAGACCCGAGATCGTTATTGAGTCTTGTGTGATTCCCACTGTGCTTTGATTTCCACTTCACCACGTCCATGGGGTTATGCAAAACGGTGGCTTTTGGGTACAGTCCCGAATCACATGGAGGCAATGAGCGATAGGAGGGGTTTCGTCTCTCCCGGTATAGGGAGTTGATGTTGCGCTGTATTCGATTGGCTATAACTGGAAATCCCTGGCCAGGATTGCTGAGATTTATTGGTAAGTGTTATCAGTAGTTTCTCGAACTGTTATAGACCTCATATCGACACGACTTATTAAGCTACTGCGATCTGACGTTTACCACCCCTAGGCGAGATATGCGACATATCAGACGAAGAGACCGGACTATACGAGAGTGTTACTGATTGGATTCACAGGAGAATGTACAGGCTTGCTTGTTGATCTGCTGATCGCTCAATACCCGGGTGGCCGTTGTAAGTGCACGGCGGCGCCCCGACCGTCAATCCGACGCCGGAATGCGGAAGCGGTGATAAACTTTAATTTTACGGACTTTGCAAACCGGCACCACCGCGCACTAAACTCCGGATCGTAACCATTAACAAGTCTAAGCTACTAACAAGAAGGGGAAGAGATGTACCGACTGATCCGAGTCCTCCGGTCTTCATCTCCACTCCGATCTCCTCGCGGGATCTCCGTCCGTCTCCTCCTCGCCGAAAAGGGGCACCACATCGCCTGTAGCTGTTACGGGCTCCCACCTCAATACCGAGGCAACTCGGGCGCGAAGCTGGCGAATCGACGCGTCCAAGATTTGCTGTAGGAAGTGTAGTGTAGAGGCTACTTGTCTCTTTGGGGTTTGTTGCCTTTGGATGGAGGAATGAAGATTGAACTTTGGAGGGAAATGAAGCTACCAATTTTTGCAAGCCAAATGAGATGATAAAAAATGCAACACACAAAATCAACCTCTCTCATTTTTCCTCTCCTCAAGAAGTGGCCGGCCAAATCACATATAGGAAAATGGTGGAGGAAAGAATGGATATGTAGTATGAAGGGAGGTGAGTGTAGGAGTGAAGAAGGGGTGACCACATCCAAACATGAACCATGCTTCACACCTTAACCTTTCATATCTCATTTAATGCAAGAATGGTGCAAAAGATAATGAAAGCTATCATAATCAATAGTTTTGCAAGAAACCCCCTCCACAAAGATTATTTGCACAATTGCAAATAACCCCCTCCATCGAAAAAGTCCGGCCGGGAAAGAACAAACGAAAACCGGCCGGAACGGAATGCAAACTGGCAACTCCAGAAAACTGGTCCCGTAATAAATTACAGGAAAACCCCGATACTGTGCATACACACCCGCATCTGTATTCCGTCCGGATACAAATGCAAAAAGACAAAATCTACACTGTACTAAACTAGGACCGGCTTAAACCAAAGCCGGCTAGTAATATCCGTTCGATCCTGATCCGTGCAATACCGCACGTATCTGATCGAACCCTGCCATATACCTATACGGCTACTAGTACAAACCGTCTGATCCTGATCCGTGCAATACCGCACGTATCTGATCAGACCCTGCCATATCTCCATACGGCCTCTACAGCGTTTCGCCCGAAAACTGAGTAACTGAAAGTGTGGCGGACTCTAAAGACTCGTCAATACAATGGCTGTGGATTTAACCACTAGCCCGTCAGAGGTATAAGCCAATACGTAACGGGCCACCAGCTACTGACTAAAAGGGACGTCGATGAGCGAACTCATCCTGACAGCCTACTGAGCCTGTCAGTGACAATATCCGTGCAGTCCGGTCCGTTCGTCTATGAGTATCGCACGGCGGGCCTAGGGGGTTGGTAAAAGTCAGACCCCCAAAAGCGGTACAAGTCGTGTCGGAGTGTAGCCCAGAACACCCTGAGATACTACTGGAATACCTACCAGTAAATCTCCTTGCCTTGGCCAAGGACTTTGTGTAATGGCTCTCCTAGACACAGCACGACCTCACCCCCAATACCGGGAGAGACGAACCCCTGAAGATACGCTCACTGCCTCCATGTGGCTCGGGACTGTACCCAACTAAAACCTGTTTGCACGACTCCTTTGAGCCGTGGTAGGGTAGTAATCAAAGTACAGTGGGAACTCACACGAGACAAATGACGATCCCCAGGTCGATGAACTAACCTGCACACATGTCACCAGGGAACTGCCATCTGACGTCTGGTATATGACCAACTAGCATGTTCCCGCTGAGTCCTGTCCGGTGTACTCATAACCCAATGAGCACCTGTATACATCTTAGGTGATCCAACTGACACCAGTGGCTTGTGAGACCGGCCACTGCCCCTCGTCGGGGTCTCGACTGTATACACTAGTCTACTAATGGAGTATCGATGCCCGGTCTCGAAACTCCCACGACTAGGGACCTTTTAAGGATATGCTTGTAGACCCCCAGCTCCCACTTATATGATCGCCCTCATACTGCTGGTGGACAAGCAAGAATCCTAGGGGCTCTATCAACGTGTAATAGCGACGTGTCAGGTCACCTAAAGCAGTACACGATGATAAAGGTAAACCAGATAGCATACTATCATCTCGAGTAAGACTGTCCAACCGGGATAGGTCCTCCCTCAATCATTACAATCACGTACCTGTGACCTAATAATTGACTCTGAGGGCACTATCTCCAACAATCTCCCACTTGCACTCAAGGCTAATTATTGCGATGTCGCATACTCACAGCCCGTGTGATACCGAACACCCAACTCCTCTACTAGTCAGTCGCACAAAGCCTGTTTGCGAAACTATTGCGTTCGAGGAATAGCCTCAGTGAGTGGATCCGCTCTGAAGTTTCTTTCTGTGTCTCTCTATATCTCAAGTTCACGGAGAAAGCCATCTCCCGAAATGAGCAATACCTGTCTTAGAGTGTCTGGATATCTGATGGGACCGAGCCCAAAAATGAACTCCAAATCCAAACTTCTTAGACTGTATCGTCAACTGAACTTAATCAGTATCCTGCGCCATGCCTCCCTCAGTATTGCCTTGGATCACCTGTCCAAAATACTGCCCCTCGTCAGAGGGAAAACTATAACTCTGACGATTACCCTGTCGTCCATGTCACCTTGGAAGCCTGGAATGATAACTGTCTCCCAAATGAGGCTGTCGTTATCATATCCCTAGAACATCCACTTATATTCTAAAACTGCTTCCGACTGTTTCTCCAGGATTGGATTAATGTCAACTTATTGCATCTTGTGCAAGAACAACATCTGGTGTGGTACTTGACATCTCATGATTGACTCAATTGCCTAAGCAAGTGATCTGCCAATCATGCGCATCCCTCTCCCCTTTAGTCTGTAAGACATCTTTAGAGAGGGTGACTCCATCTGCTGCAGGTACACTACCGTGCATGGAGTCGTCCATCCTAAATACTCTTAGAATGCTGTCAAGTACCTTGATTGGGAAACCACCCAAATCTAGATCTAAAACCATAGATCTAGTAACCAGTATGTCAGATACAAAATCCATTTCCTTTGTGGAGAAATCACTGTGTGACGACCAAAGTATAACCGATCGTAGTGTAGGAGTTTCCTTTCCTACTCTGTGTATATCATCCAAATACCAGGATATCACACCCTACTACCTTTTCAACAGATCCATCCCCTATTCTGATGAAGTCAAACCCACGACTCTCACGTCAGAAATAGATGATCTATCTCCGCTACATCTGCTCTAGTCTATAAATAGACATAAGCAACCTGTCCACCAATGCTTCCGCTGCTCCCACTGACTACGACAACCCTCTGGCAGAGTCATATAGACGTACACTTCTAAAACTAGTTTTAGAACGACGCTATACTCATCCTCCCGCCGGGTCTCGTAATCTGGAACAACAGCAATGGCAATTGTGGGTAAACAAGAACTTCCCTGTCACCGTCCTTGAGTCCACCGTAGTGCCTCTCGGGTGCCTGAAGTTACCCACCTTATCTGCGGAGTGGCCAATGGAATGTCAAATCAGATTGAATCTTTAGGTTCCTTATCAAATCTTCAGTAATCGTTTGTGGTTCTGGAATTACTTCCAGTTCTACCATACTCCCACTACTGTTTTCTGAAAAAATCCATTTTTAATAAAACTGTGGCGAGTCTAGAACAATATTGCTATTGTTCATCCAGATGGTAGAAAGTCAACCCGCGTCATAGCCTGGGTCAACCCACAAACAGCCATTACAGAAACGTGCCTTGAGTTATCCAGTGTCTGGTTTTAATCATAAACCGGACAACTCCCCGTACCTTAACATCGTTAAGATATGAACTGTTCTATATCCAATATAAAAACAGAGGCACTGATTTAATTGAACCAGATTCAAATCATGCAGCTGTCTCCAGTGCATGTCAACTAAATGGAGAGAGGCCGATCAGCGTTACTCAACTTAGGAATGCTTCCAATTATGAGTAACCTGAAAGAGAAGCAATTTCTCTTTATCATTACTATCAACTGAATACCATACACAAGTATCTACATCTTCGATCTCTTTGAAGAATCCCGATACTTGCTATACCTGGTTCTCTACTCTATTCAAATACCTATAACTCCTCAAAACTTAGACCCTGTGTTTCCACGAAACACCTGTCTAAAAACTAGAGAAGTCATAAGTAAACCGAATATAGTACGAGGACCAACCCCTCTGTCCTGATGGACCCTGGACAACATACAATACTCTGTATAAGTCCCTTGAGTCTGATAACTCATTCACTGTGTGTCGTAGGTTGAAAACTGTACTTATGGTTAAGAAGAATTACACCGTTGTTTAATGCTCCTTACCTAACCATCCACTGATATAGGTAAATGTCGTAGACATAATTTCAGAAAGGTATATCTCACTCTATGAAAATAGACGTACAGATATATCAATTTGAAATTGGTGCATAACAGCGGATATTCAAAACCAAATATTTGCCGACCGGCAAACAGCCCAGGTGATTTCCTCAAATATCACCGATTACAACGAATCCCGATATAATGAGGATAATCACCCAATTCCCAATAACTTACTCCCACTCATCATCTGTAAAACCATATAGATGTGAGAATCGTACCTGGTAAATACATACCCTGGAGTAATTATCTAATCGGGAAATCAGTTTTCCTTTAACATTACACAGTGAAACTGAAACATTAAAATGTTCCGATGGGGTATTCTGGTATTCCTAGTAATACCTCTTCCAGATTCATGACTGTAACCGTATAGTTCTTTGCCACCTCTCCATATCCCTTCATATGTCTTTAGTCTTTACCTTCTGTACACCCCTTTAGGCCAAATGGTTTTCTTCATTCCCTACCGTTCGGCACCAGCCTATGGTTTGGAAGAAGACTATCCAATAAGCATAATGGGTGTACTGTCCCAATCCTAGGAACACTCGCAATGAGAGAGGGTGAAGATAAAAGACAACCGAATAAACCTTATTCCTATTTCTCCTGAACCAGAATCCATCCCCGAACTGGAACAAGTTCCATTCGAGTTCGTATATAACCATACGATGGAGTATCCAAATAAACTGTGGATCTTCGTAGTGATACGGAGTGTCCTGGAGAAATACAAAGGTGATGTGGGAGTGGTAACGAAATATTTGGTTTGGTCGTGAATAGCTGTTGCAATTTACTTTGCCCTCTTACTAATCCCTTGCTTTGTCTGAACTTAATACCTTCTGCACACCATCGTTATGCTAATTGGTTTTCTTCATTCCCTACCGGTCGGCACCAGCCTAAGGTTTGGAAGAAGACAATCCAATTTGCGTAATAGGTGTACTACCCCTAAACCAAGGAGTACTCGTAACCTGAGAGAGGGTAAAAGGAAAAGACAGCTGAATAATCCTATCCGTTTTCTCCAGAACCGGAAACCATCCTTGAATTCCTTCGAGTTCGTATCTAACCATACAATGGTTTTGTCCAATGGAAGTGGACGTTCGTAGCAATACGGGGTGTCCCGGAGAAAAGGGTAAAAGTAGGAGTGGCAATGAGGTCTGCAACTCTTGACAATCCAAAAGCCAGTGTTAAGAAGGTTCGGTCAACTTGGTCACTGAGTCATGGTCTTAGGGTCGGGTCAATGGTCGCTGCCAGAGAGAGAGAGAGAAGAAACACTCAGCGTGCACTCTATCCTAGATCAGAATGGTTACCAATTTATCTAATCTGGAAACCTCCCACTGTACCTCAAATTCTCCTCCAAACCTGAAAGAAGAATTAGTCGGGGTCACCCGAGGAGTAAACCAACTCATCAGTGGGAATCGGGATCCAACTATCATCGCATGATAACGTGACGGAATCCGCTCACGGTATAACACTCCAGAAGGTATGCGCATATCTGGCAAGTTTCAGTACTTTTGAAACTCCCGATGTGATTTCTGCCCCATGCTCTTATGACCTTGGCGTGAGGTCAAAATATCATAAGTCACATGTCAAGTTCTGCCCATCATTATCCAGGTTAATTTGAATCCACCCGTACATACCCTTGACGTAGGCCAAAATAGTAGTACGACTGTCCCAAACCAACGCATCTATCTATGCAACAGATAAATACCCGGCAGCTACCAAACACTATGCCTTGGCGTGAGGTCAAAATACATAGCTTGAATACTACCGAATATTTAACTGAAATGATGGAGGGCTACGAGTGGTTTCTGGCGAAAACCTTTAACGTAATGAACTTGATATCGTCGAAGGAACGGATAGCTTTTTAGAAATATAGTGACGACAACTTCCGCTAAAGAGGTCACTCCCGGTGAAGGGATCTCAGCTCTTTCCCCGTAGAATGGGGTGCAGGATATTCCAACTGAATACCACGGTGCAAAGCAAAAGTAATCGGCAATAGTGAAGTTAATGCCCTGACGCAAACTTTTTGTCCAAGGGGTCACTCCCGGTGAAGGGATCTCGGCCCTTGCCTCGTCGACTGAGGAGCAGGATATTCTAAATGAATACCACGATGCAAAACAAAAGTAAACGTCCTTGCAATAACAGCTTTTTGAAAAGTGTTCCAACAACATCAGATTAGGTTTGTTTTAACTTGCATTGATCCGAATCAATGCTGTCCCATCAATTGATCACACCAAAAAGAACGAAAATATACTGATGTACGTATATGCCATCCGCATTCGCCACTGGGTCCCGTCATTACCCGTTAGGTTAGCTTACTAACGACAGAGCGGGGACTGGACTAGCGCGGATGCAAAACATATACAACATCTACTAATATATATACCAATATATAGTATTTCGCTCAAGGCGTGAATAAAATGCAACATCACAGAAATGTACAGCATCACAGAATAATACAGATATCTGGGATCCCCGGGTTTCACAGAGCCACTACTGAAACCCGACGTTCCCCTGGTCGTGTGGATAGCCTGTGCAACGAAATCCTAGACCCCTACGGGCGCGGCAAGTCACCCGCCAAAACCTGAAGCGAGGCAGCCCCCTTCAGCGCCGAGAATGGACCACCCAGCACTTCACGGAATCCGGCAACTTGGGCACCCCTCCTGGGTCAACCTGTACCCCCTACGAGTGCGTCGAATAGCCCGCCAATCCTGGAGTGAAGCCCCCTCCGTCCCAAAGCCATGAGATGCGGGCTTGTTGCCTTCTAGAACCCGGCTATCCGTGCACCCCTCCGCGGGGTAACCCTAGTACAGAAAGTAAAATATACATACACCGGGTACATCGACCGCAACCAGGTCGTGCCCCAAAAGAATAATACAAACAGGCAGTGACGGCAGTCCACATGTCGGACGCTCGTCCCGCAACATCAAATGTACATAATACAACAAAAAACTGTACTAGCATTGCATCCAGGCTATCCCCCACGACCGATCCGCAACATCACAGCATAAACAAAGAACATCAACGTGAAAGTCACGTTCGCAAATCCGTCTAACCGGGCTATAGCAGTTAGACTGGATTTACCGATCGAGTGACATTCACGGTCGCAGATATAATGTAAATACTGTGAAAAATGTGTTTAAAATTTTCCGATTGATCAAACATTAACAAGTGGGCCCCCAAACAAAACTGTAGCAACCACAGAAAACCTGGGCCCAATTTTAATATTCCAAAAACCACATTTATCACTCAGGAACAAACTGCAAAAATTTGGGGGGGTGAACAGTGAGATCCGCGGCGGAAGAGCGGCCAAAGCAGGGGTTTGGCCGCCCTTCCGCGGCGGTATGGTAAGATCGTTGTACCAAATTTTTACAGTAACCTTAAAATTCCCTGCACATCACTCTGAGACAACCTGAAAAATTTTTGGACTCAAAAAAAATTCGACAGAAACTGATGTGCATGAAAAATGCGTTTTCGGGATTTTGTTCGATCGGAAACGTAAAACACATCAAACGAAAGCTAGACGAAGTTAATGGCGAGGCTCTGATACCAATGTAAGTGCACGGCGGCGCCCCGGCCATCAATCCGACGCCGGAATGCGGAAGCGGTGATAAACTTTAATTTTGCGGACTTTGCAAACCGGCACCACCACGCACTAAACTCCGGATCGTAACCATTAACAAGTCTAAGCTACTAACAAGAAGGGGAAGAGATGTACCGACTGATCCGAGTCTTCCGGTCTTCATCTCCACTCCGATCTCCTCGCGGGATCTCCGTCCGTCTCCTCCTCGCCGAAAAGGGGCACCACATCGCCTGTAGCTTTTACGGGCTCCCACCTCAATACCGAGGCAACTCGGGCGCGAAGCTGGCGAATCGACGCGTCCAAGATTTGCTGTAGGAAGTGTAGTGTAGAGGCTACTTGTCTCTTTGGGGTTTGTTGCCTTTGGATGGAGGAATGAAGATTGAACTTTGGAGGGAAATGAAGCTACCAATTTTTGCAAGCCAAATGAGATGATAAAAAATGCAACACACAAAATCAACCTCTCTCATTTTTCCTCTCCTCAAGAAGTGGCCGGCCAAATCACATATAGGAAAATGGTGGAGGAAAGAATGGATATGTAGTACGAAGGGAGGTGAGTGTAGGAGTGAAGAAGGGGTGACCACATCCAAACATGAACCATGCTTCACACCTTAACCTTTCATATCTCATTTAATGCAAGAATGGTGCAAAAGATAATGAAAGCTATCATAATCAATAGTTTTGCAAGAAACCCCCTCCACAAAGATTATTTGCACAATTGCAAATAACCCCCTCCATCGAAAAAGTCCGGCCGGGAAAGAACAAACGAAAACCGGCCGGAACGGAATGCAAACTGGCAACTCCAAAAAACTGGTCCCGTAATAAATTACAGGAAAACCCCGATACTGTGCATACACACCCGCATCTGTATTCCGTCCGGATACAAATGCAAAAAGACAAAATCTACACTGTACTAAACTAGGACCGGCTTAAACCAAAGCCGGCTAGTAATATCCGTTCGATCCTGATCCGTGCAATACCGCACGTATCTGATCGAACCCTGCCATATACCTATACGGCTACTAGTACAAACCGTCTGATCCTGATCCGTGCAATACCGCACGTATCTGATCAGACCCTGCCATATCTCCATACGGCCTCTACAACGTTTCGCCCGAAAACTGAGTAACTGAAAGTGTGGCGGACTCTAAAGACTCGTCAATACAATGGCTGTGGATTTAACCACTAGCCCGTCAGAGGTATAAGCCAATACGTAACGGGCCACCAGCTACTGACTAAAAGGGACGTCGATGAGCGAACTCATCCTGACACCCTACTGAGCCTGTCAGTGACAATATCCGTGCAGTCCGGTCCGTTCGTCTATGAGTATCGCACGGCGGGCCTAGGGGGTTGGTAAAAGTCAGACCCCCAAAAGCGGTACAAGTCGTGTCGGAGTGTAGCCCAGAACACCCTGAGATACTACTGGAATACCTACCAGTAAATCTCCTTGCCTTGGCCAAGGACTTTGTGTAATGGCTCTCCTAGACACAGCATGACCTCACCCCCAATACCGGGAGAGACGAACCCCTGAAGATACGCTCACTGCCTCCATGTGGCTCCGGACTGTACCCAACTAAAACCTGTTTGCACGACTCCTTTGAGCCGTGGTAGGGTAGTAATCAAAGTACAGTGGGAACTCACACGAGACAAATGACGATCCCCAGGTCGATGAACTAACCTGCACACATGTCACCAGGGAACTGCCATCTGACGTCTGGTATATGACCAACTAGCATGTTCCCGGCGAGTCCTGTCCGGTGTACTCATAACCCAATGAGCACCTGTATACATCTTAGGTGATCCAACTGACACCAGTGGCTTGTGAGACCGGCCACCGCCCCTCGTCGGGGTCTCGACTGTATACACTAGTCTACTAATGGAGTATCGATGCCCGGTCTCGAAACTCCCACGACTAGGGACCTTTTAAGGATATGCTTGTAGACCCCCAGCTCCCACTTATATGATCGCCCTCATACTGCTGGTGGTCAAGCAAGAATCCTAGGGGCTCTATCAACGTGTAATAGCGACGTGTCAGGTCACCTAAAGCAGTACACGATGATAAAGGTAAACCAGATAGCATACTATCATCTCGAGTAAGACTGTCCAACCGGGATAGGTCCTCCCTCAATCATTACAATCACGTACCTGTGACCTAATAATTGACTCTGAGGGCACTATCTCCAACAGCCGTTACGTTTAGCAGACCGCTTGCGGCTTGTGGGTGTTTAATATGATCATCACCTACTGCCGGCGTATTGACGAGTCCTACACAGAGGTTTCCTGACTCAAGTGAAATGGAGTAGGAGCGCATATGTGATATGTGCAGGACCGAGATTGATGCGTGTTTGTGATACCGCATTCTATTTTCACGATGTGTGACATGATTGGTTATATGTGATATAGCCGAGTTATCGGATCAAGCGTTGATTTGATAAGATGTTGCATTTCATATTAGTCGGTTATATGTGATATAGCCGGATTATTAAATCAAGAGTTGATTTGATAATTTAATGTATAATTATATATTTGATATATTATGTTACATTAACTAATATTTAGCTCACTAATGATTTCTTTTCTCACTTGGTGTGCACATTATATATATGTGATACGTATATTTATGTACATGTATTATGTCATGCTTGATGATACATACAAGATGGGTGTAAGAGATTAATAACATATTAGGGTTAAGTTAGGGTTTCTATTTATGTTAAGCTAATTCAAAAGAGATTGAGTTTGTTATGCTAAACCTTGGACAAAAGTTTTTGGATAAGCTTTGACAAAGTCAACTCTTTTGTCGAGTTAAAGATATTTATCAAACTCAACCCTTAATCATAGTGTGTGGTTTATTCTCTACATGAGTTAAGCATGATAGCTTTAACTCAACCATGGATGCAATAATTCATTTGGATGAATTATTCATAAGTTCTTCTTCTTCAAGCTCCATGAAAACCTTTCTTGCTTCAATGGAGTTATGAGAAATAATGTGAGAAAATAAATTCTAAAGTGAGCCTACCTCCTACTTCTTCATCCTCTACCACTTGCGATGTAGTAGAGTGTGTTTTCTTCACAAAGTTCATGACCTAGTGAAGGAATAGCTTGAGTTAGTGTCTCCTCGACGTAGATCATCTTCGGCCTCGAAGTCATCGAATCAAGCATGTTCGTTTCTTCATAGAGTCTCTCTAGAGTCCGGAGTTTACGATCGCAGCGAAGGGGACCACTACACGGAGCTATATGAAGTGAAGGACCGGTCTACAAAGGTTGTAATCCCTAACTCTTAGATGTAAAGTTGTTTACATGCATGTTTAACCCTAAGTCTCTAGTTAAGATCTTGGTTAGGGTTTGTTTAGCACCCCAAAAATTTTAAAGTAGCATGATTGATGCTTGCCAAAACCTTCACAAGGTGCTAAGCTATCCCTACAGCTTCATGAAGCTTTCTTTTGTCTTTAGCTTAGATATTTTGTTTTGATATTTATTAACCCAACCCAAACCTTAGTCTCTAGTTTATTCTCTACAAGGGTTAACTTTATCATTCTTTAACCCATTGTTGCAATTCTAACCTCACACAATAATTCATTATTCATCACAAATGAAAATCTTCTTCTTCTTTCTCTTTAAAAAAGCTTTCTAGCTTTTTGTGATGTGATGAAATAAAGTGAGAAATTGAAAACAAAAGAGAGCAAAATTCCTACTTCATCATCCTTATCTATTCTAACCACTTAGATTATGGTGTTTGGTTTGCTAATACTTGATTAGTGAAGTAAGAGCTTGGGTTTGAGATTCTTCAAGATAGATCATCTTAGTAGTTGAAGATTGGAAGCAAGCATGCATCTTTCACTTCATGGAGCCTCTCTAGAGTCCGGGTACTTGATGGTCGCAGCGAAGGGGCCTCAACACGGAGCTTATGAAGAAAAGATACGGACTACAAAGGTTGTAATCCCTAACTCTTAGAAGTAAAGTTGTTTACTTGTAAAGTTTACCCTAATTCTCTAGTTATGATCTTGGTTAGGGTTACATAGCACCCTAAATTTTAATAAAATGGCATGTGTGATGCCTTGCTAAACTTTGTTGCCGTGCTATACAACCCTATAGTGGTATCAGAGCCAAGCTAGAGCATTAGGCGTTTTCTAGACGAAGCTAAATGTCCGATCGAACCCCCAAACATCATTTTTGACCCCCTCTCTGGAAATTTTCTAAAAGGTTGGTTTTTTTCCTTATTAAAAATACTCAGAAAATTAAGCAGGTGATTCAATGGATATCTGAGAAGTACGACTCCATGAATCCATCAAGCCACCGCGGAACCGCGGCCAAACCAAGCTATTGGCGGCGGTTCCGCGACAGAACATGAGGATTGAAGGATCGTACTTCAACAGGTGATCCGTATGTATTATATCATGCTTCTGGGAATTTTTAATATTACTCAAGTGTTGAGTTTTCTGGTGATCTTTAGTAATCGTTGATTCGATCGGAAAGTTTAACATCATTTATTTTTCCCGGGTAATTTGGAACGTGTTAAAAAGTTCGAACGGATATCAATAACTCACTTTTTCCCTTGTCGGAAAACTTTCAAGTGTTGGATTTTTCCTGAGTTTAAAACTTTCAGAAAATCATGCTAGCGAATTTGTGGACCCTGTAGAAGAACGTAACCTTAACTCGATTATGTGACCGTCAAAACCGCCACTGAACCATATGGTTTGTGGTAGTTTAGCGTTGCCACATGTGAGGCGTTGGTTTGACCCTTCTACGGCTGGTTCATAGCGGCTGTGACATGATCTAGGACTTTTTGAATTCCGCTCAAGTGTTGAGCTATTTGGAAAATCATGGGTGTTTGTTTATTCGATCGGAAAGTTTAACATTGTCTATTTATCTGGAATGTGATATAATATATGGAATTCATATAGTTAGGCATGAAATGCGAAGTATGTGATATTTCGGATTTAAGATGTCTAAAGTGATTGTGGATTCCAAATGTTGTAGTTTTTCACTTTCTTTTCTGCGACCGTAAGTGTAATATGTAGTGTATCGCCGGTTTCGGTGCTATATGTCAATGACAACTGGGATATGCATATTTACTTACATTGATGATATGTGATATTATGTGTTGCTGTGATATGTTATATTAGATCGTCGTGTTTTGAATAGCCGGGGTTTTATATGAGATGAGGGTTTTTATTTTCATTCATGTAAAATTCAATTGTATGTAATATTCTTTTATTGGGGCACTTCCAGGTTGAGGATGATGTCACCATTGTATATTATTTACCTTTCCGCATTAGGATAGACCCAAGGCGGGGAGTACAAGTAACCGAGTTCTATGGTCCAGTGGGAGACCATCTCGAGGAGTCGAGACTGGGTCTCCTAAGTCTAGAATTTATAAGTCCACGGTTGCGCCCCGGCCGTCTAACAGACGCCAATATGCGGAACAAAACTTTTACGACTGGCGCTATCGCGTACTATAACCCGTATCTGCCATTAAAGCTAAACTAACATATTGTAAAGAGGGTAGAATTGTTATACCGAACGATCCGAGTCCTTCAGTCTTTAACCATCATCCCAGGCTTTGTTGCGGCGGCTTCGATCTTCTGAAACTCCAGTCTCGTCGTCCAGGTGGCACCACGTCGACGGATCTTTATACGGGCTCCCGCCTCTAAACTGAAGCAACTCGATCGTCAAGTTTGCTAAAACAGACGACCAAGATGATGTAGAGAATGAGTAGAACACTTTTTCTCGTTACATCCAAAGGTATGGACGAACGGTTAAGGAAGTTGCCATTTGGAATTGTGATGGAATGAACTAAGAAATTTCCATACACCAAACTATCATAATCTTTTCAAGCAAATCAAATGAACAACCATGCATCCTCACAATGAGAGACCGGCCACTTTGTAGAGGGAGGGAGGTGAGTGTAGGAGAGAGGAGGGGGTGATCATAAGGAAAAGATACTTATCATAACATAACATCAAAGCATGAATCACTAGAATCATTTAATGCAAAATGATGATTTATAATAACACATCACCATTTCATTAAATGAACAATTAATGCTAATGAAAGATACATGAACCTAGTCACCATAATCTAGAACCTTCTAGAACCTGTAGGGTTACTAGGCACTCTCATGAGGTTCCACAACTGATTAACCATGGAAAAATTAAATTTTACGGTGCCGAGAAACCCTAAACTAGATCGTTAACTAGAGATTAGGCGAAAACTATACAAGTAAACAACTTTACTAGAAAGAGAAAGGGGCTACAACCTTTGTAGATCCGGTCCTCCACTTCCTTAGCTCCGTGATGATGTCCCTCCACTGCGATCATCGGATCCCGGACTCTAGCGATGGTTTCGTCGAAGAAAAGATCGGGCCAGGTCATCGACTTCGATGCCGAAGATGATCTACGTCGAGGCAACTCAAGATCAAGCTCTATCTTCACCAAGTCATGAAACTTGTGAAGAAAACACCCTATACTACATGGCAAGTGGTAGAGGATGAAGAAATAGGAAGTGGGTTCACTTTGGATTTGGATTTCTCACTTGGAATCGTCACTTAGACATTTTCAAGCAAGCTTTTCTTTTCTCTATGAAGAAGAAGAAGAAGATGAAAGAAAAAGAATTGTTTTAAAAAGAAAATATAAGTGATTCTTATCATTTTGCAACCATGGTTGAGTGTAGAGAATAAACTAGGGTTTAGTTAAATGGTTAGGTTAAGAGATGAAGACAAAATGGTCACTTTGTCAAAGATGCATGAAGCATCAAGAAACTTCTTGTATAAAACAAAAGCAACCATTTGGTTTCCTTTTCCTTTTAACCAAAATAAATAAAGTGAATAAAACCTTAACCATTTATCTAAACATGGTGTATAGCATACACACACCCAAGTTTGCATGTATCATCAAACATGATACAAACTAGTGCACAAAACTATATCATTGATATACAATGTGCGCATCAAGTGAGAAAATCCATCTTAAGTGAACAAATATTAGTTAATGTAAAATAATATATCAAATATATAATTATACATTAAATCATTAAATCAACACTTGATTAATGATCCGGTCATATCGCATATAACCGACTAATATCTAGTGTATCAATGTATCGAATCAACACTTGATTCGGTATCCCGGCTATATCATATATAACCGTCCATTGATACAAATCGCGAGAATAGAATATAGTATCACATACTGGTATTATTCTCGGTCCCGCATATATCTCATATGCGCTCCTATTTCGTTTCGCTTGAGCCAGGAAACCTCTGTGTAGGACTCTAAAGACTCGTCAATACGCCGGCAACAGGTGATGATCATATCAAACACCCACAAGCCGCAAGCGGTCTGCTAAACGTAACGGCCACCTGGGTATTAAGTGATCAGAAGATCAACGAGCAAGCCCGCTCACACTCCTGTGAATCCAACCAGTAACACTTACCGTATAGTCCGGTCTCGTCGTCTGATATGTCGCATATCTTGCCTAGGGGTGGTAAACGCCAGACCCCAATAGCTCGATAAGTCGTGTCGATATGAGGTCTATAACAGTTCGAGAAACTACTGGTAACACATACCAGTAAATCTCAGCAACCCTGGCCAGGGATTTCTGGTTATATCCAATCGAACACAGCGCAACATCAACTACCTATACCGGGAGAGACGAATCCCCTCCTATCGCTCATTGCCTCCATGTGATTCGGGACTGTACCCAAAAACCACCGTTTTGCACGCCCTCTTGGACGTGGTAAGGTGGAAATCAAAGCACAGTGGGAATCACACAAGACTCTATGACGATCTCGGGTCTACAGACTAACCTGTACCAGTGTCACCAGAGAACTGCCATCTGACGTAAGGTATAATACCATCTGGGAGTTCTCGGCGAGTCCGTCTAGTGTACCCAGTCTCCACTGAGCACCCGTATATCATCTCTGATGTCAAACACCAATGGATATGGGATCATCCATCACCCATCTGTATGGGTCGAGAAGGTATACGCTAGTCTACACTGGTATATCGATGCCCTGTCTCGATATACCCACGACTAGAGACCTTGAAGGATGTACTTATGGACTACCATGTCCCCACTAGTATGATCCGCATCATAGTCCAGGTAGTCAAGTAAACATCCTAAGGGCTTTACCAACATGTAACAGAGAGACAGTCAGTGTACACGTTAAGGTAAAGAGCAACCAGATAGCATACTATCATGTCGAGCAAGAAAGTCCCCCCTATATATGTCCAAGCATCCACTACAATATACATCCTATGTATAGTAATGGACTCTAGGGCATACATATAACTAACAGAACCATGACTCACCCAAGACGAAAAGATAAATCCGTATTTAACCGACTGTTAAATACGGGTGATAGAAAACTGGCAACTTCCAAAAGTGATCCTGAAACGAATTTCAGGATAACCCCGTAACAGTATAAACATACCCGCATTTGCATTACGACCGAATACAAATGCAACTAAGACAAAGATATTCTATCTACACAGTATAATACTGGGATCCGGCTTAAACCAAAGCCTACCAGTATTATCTGCCCGAAAAATGACACGTGTGAAAACGCACGTGCATTTTCCGAACCTTGCCATAATACTATACGGCATCTACAACGTTTCGCCCGAACTTGGGAAAGTGTCTGTAGGGGACTCTAATGACTCATCAATACACTGGCACTTGGTATAACCACTAGCACGTCAGAGGTACAAGCTGTACGTAACGGTTTGCCTATGTATTGATTGGAAGGGAAGCTGACGAGCGAACTCATCTATAAACCCTACTGAGCCTGACAGTGACAATATCCGTACAGTCCGGTCCATTCGTCTATGAGTATCGCATATTAGGCCCAGGGGGCCAGTAAACGTTAGACCCCCAATAGCTGCATAAGTCGTGTCAGAGAGCAGCCCAGAACACCCTGAGATACTACTGGAATACTTTCCAGTAAATCTCGATTACCCTGGCGAGGGATTTCGTGTAATGGCTCTCCTAAACACAGCGCGATCTCACCCCCAATACTGGGAGAGACGAATCCCCGACGATCTGCTCACTGCCTCCATATGGCTCGGGACTGTACCTAAAATATACCTGTTTGCACGACTCCTTTGACCCGTGGTAGGGTATAAATCAAAGTACAGTGGGAACTCACACGAGACAAATGACGACCTCAGGTCGATGAACTAACCTGTACACATGTCACCAGGGAACTGCTATCTGACGATATGTATAATACCAACTAGCATGTTCTCGCCGAGTCCTGTCCGGTGTACTCATAACCCAATGAGCACCTGTATACATCTTAGGTGAACCAACTAACACCAATGGCTTGTGAGACCGGCCACCGCCCCTCGTCGGGGTCTCGAATGTATACACTAGTCTACTCCGGAGTATCGATGCCCTATCTCGAAACTCCTACGACTAGGGACACTTTAAGGATGTGCTTATAGACCCCAGCTCCCACATATATGATCGCCATCATATTGCTGGTAGTCAAGCAAGAATCCTATGGGTTCTATTAACATCTACATGATGATAAAGACAAACCAGATAGCACACTATCATTTCGAGTAAGACTGTTCTACCGGTATAGGTCATCCCTTAATCATTGCAATCACGTACCTGCGATCCAATAATTGACTTAGAGGGCACTATATCCAATAATCTCCCACTTGCTCTTAAGGGTAATTATTGCGATGTCGCATACTCACAGCTCGTGTGATACCGAGCATCCAACTCCTCTACTAATCAGTTTCACAAAGCTCGTTTGCAAAACTATTGTGTTCGAGAAATAGCCTCAGTGAGTAGATCCGCTTCGGTGTTTCTTTCTGTATCTCTCTATATCTCAACCTCGCGGAGAAAAGCATCTCCCGAATTGAGTAATACCTGTCTTAGAATATGTCTGGATATCTGATGGGACCTATTTCAAAAATGAACTCCAAATCTAAACTTCTTAGACTGTATCGATCACTAAAACTAATCAGTGTCCAGCACTATGCCTCCCACAGTATCCTCTTGGACCACCTGTCCATAATACTGTCCCTCATCTGAGAGAAAACTATAACTCTGACAATCACTCTGTCATCCATGTCACCTGTGAAGCCTGGAATAATAACTGTCTCCTGAAAGAGGCTGCCGTCATCAAATCCGTAGAACATGTACTTATGTTCTATAACTTCTTCCGTATGTTTCTTCAGTATTGGATTAATATAAACTTATCGCATCTAGTGCAAAAACCGACATCTGGTGTGGTACTTGACATCTCACGATTGACTCAATTGCCTAAGCAAGTGATCTGCCAATCATGCACGTCCCTCTTCCCTTTAGTCTGTAAGACACCTTTAGAGAGGGTGACTCCATCACCTGCAGGTACACCACCATGCCAGGAGTCAACTGTTCTAAAATACTATTAAAATATTGTCAAAGTACCCACATTGGGAAGTTACCCAAATCTAGATCTAAAAACCATAGATCTAGTAACCAGAATGTCAGATATTATATCCATATTCTTTGTGGAGAAACAAATGTGTGACGACCACAGTACAACCGATCGTAGTATAGGAATTTTACTTCCTACTCTGTGTATGTCATCGAAATACCAAGACATCACTCCCTACTACCTTCTTAACAGATCGATCCCTTATTCTGATGAAGTCAAACCCAAGACTGTCACATCAAAAATTAGTTGATTTTATCTCCGCTATATGTGCTTAAGTTTATAAATAAACATAAGCCACTTGCCCACTATTCTTCCGCTGCTCCCACTGATTACGACAACCCTCTGGCAGAATAATATATACGTACATAGTCTGGAACAACAGTAGTGTCAAGTCTGGGTAAACAAGAACCTCCCTCTCACCGTCCTTGAGGCTACCGGAGTACCTCTCAGGTGTCTGAGGTTACCCACCATATCTGCGGAGTGGCTATTGGAATGTCAAACCTGATTGAATATATAGGTCCTATTAAATTTTCCATAATCGTTTGCGGTTCTGGAATCACTTCCAGTTCTGCCATACTTCCACTACCATTTTCTGAAAAAATCCATTTTAATAAAACTGTGGCGAGTCAAGAACAATATCAGTATTGATCTTCCAGATGGTAGAAAATCAACTCTCGTCAAAGCTAGGGTCAACCCACAAACTAACATTACAGAAACGTGCCTAGAGTTTTCCAGTGTCTGTTTTTAAGCATAAACTGGACAACTCCCCTTACCTTAACATCGTTAAGATATGAAGCAATCTATATCCAATATAGAAATATAGGCACTTATTTAATTAGAACCAGATTCAAATCCTGCAGCTGTCTCCTGTGCATATCATCTTAATGGAGAGAGGCTAATCAGCATTACTCAACTTAGGAATCCATCCAATTATGAGTAACCTGAAAGAGAAACAAGTTTCTCAAAACCATTACTATCAACTGAATACCAATCACAAGAATCTACATTTTCGATCTCATTGAAGAATCCCGATACTTGCGATACTTGGTTCTCTACTTTATTCTTATACCCACAACTTCTCAAAACTTAGACGTTGTATTTCTATGAAACACTTGTCTAAAAACTTAGAGAAGTCACAAGTAAATAGAATATAGTACGAGGACCTACCCCTTTGTCCTGACGGACACTGGACAACATACAATATTTTGTATAAGTTCGCTGAGTTGAATAACTTAAAACCTGTGCGTCGTAGGTTGAAAACTGTCCCCAGGCGATTTCCTCAAATATCACCAATTATAACGAATTCTGATATAATGAGAATGATCATCTAATTCCCAATAACTTACTCCCACTCATCATCTGCAAAACCATACAGATGTGGAAATCATACCTGGTAAATACATACCATGGAGTAGGTATCCAATCGGGAAATCAGTTTTCTATTAACAATACACAGTGAATATGAAACATTAATATGTTTCGTAGGGGTATCCTGGTATTCCTAATAATGCGTCTTCTATAATCCAAATCATGACTTTAACCGTATATTTCCCTGCAATCTTTCCAATTCCCTTTATTTATCTTTAGTCGTTATCTTCTGTACACCATCATTAGGCTAAATGGTTTTCTTCCTTCCCTACCGTTCGGCACCAGCCTATGGTTTGGAAGAAGAATATCCAGTAAGCATAATAGGTGTACCCTCCTAAACCTAGGAGTACTCGCAACTTGAGAGAAGGTGATGATAAAAGACAACTGAATAAACCTTATTCCTATTTCTCCTGAACCAGAATCCATCCTCAAAAAAATATCCTTCGAGTTCGTATATAACCATACGATAGATTTATCCAATGGAATTGGATGTTCGTAGTGATACGGGTTGTTCTGGAGAAATTAAAGGTGAAGTAGGAGTTGCGATGAAGTACGCGGTTTGATCGTGAATGATAGCAGTCGCAATTTACTTTGCTCTCTTTCTAATCCCTTTATTTTGTCTTTATTTATTACCTTCTGTACACCCGGCTTAAGATAATTGGTTTTCTTCATTCCCTAACTTTTGGCACCTGCCTATAGTTTGGAATAAGACATCCAATAAGCATAATAAGTGTACTCTCCTAAACCAAGGAGCCCTCGCAATCTGAGAGAAGGTGATAATAAAAGACAACTGAATAAACCAATTCTAATTCTCCTGAACCTGGATCCATCCTCGAAGAAATCCCTCCGAGTTCGTATATAACCATACGATGGATCTATCCAATGGAAGTGGATGTCCGTAGTAATACGGGGTGTTCTGAGAAATACAAAGGGTAAAAGAAGGAGCGGCAATGACTTATGCAACTCGGACAATCTAAAAGCCAGTATATTAAGAAGGTTCGGTCAACTTGGTCACTGAATTATAGTCTAGGGTCGGTCAAAGGTCGCTGCCAAAGAGAGAGAGAGAAAAGAAACACTCTGTGTGCACTCTAACCTAGATCAGAATGGTTATCACTTTATCTAATCTGGAAACCTCCCGCTGTAATATCAAATTCTCCTCTAAACCTGAAAGAAGAATTAGTCGGGATCACTCGAAGAGTAAACTAACTCATCAGTGGGAATCGGGATCCAACTCTCATCTCATGATAACGTGAAGGTATCCACTCACGTTATTATACTCCAGAAGGTATGCCTAAGTTTGGCAAGTTTCCTGTATGTTTGAAACTCCCGATATAATTTTTTTATTCCATGCTCTTATGACCTTGACGTAGGCCAATAAATCATAAGTCACATGTCAAGTTCTACCCGTCGTTGTCCTGATTAATTTAGGTCATTGTGCATGCCCTTGACGTAGGCCAACAAGGCTGTACGTCTGTCCTAAACTAATGCATCTATCTATGCAACAAATGAATACCCCAGCAGCTACCAAACACTATGCCTTGACGTAGGCCAACAAACATAGCTTGAATACTACTGACCATCCATAAGAAATGATGGAGGATTACGGCTGGTTTTTGGCGAAAAACCTTTAACGTAATGAACTTGATCTCGTTGAAGGAACCTGATAGCATAAAAATATAGTGGCGAAAACGTTTTGCTAAAGAAGTCACTCCCGGTGAAGGGATCTTGGCTCTTTCCTCGTGGAATGAGCTGCATGATATTCTAACTGAATACCGCTATGCAAAGCAACTTGTGATAGACTATATTTAAGTTATTACCCTGACGTAAACTTCTGCCCAAGGGATCACTACCGGTGAAGGGATCTCGGCCCTTGCCTCATCAAATGAGGTGCAGGATATTCTAACTGAATATCACTATGCAAAACAAAAGGAAACATCTTTGTAATTTGTTCCAACAACATCAAATATAGGTTTGTTTTATCTTGCATTGATAAGAATCAACGCATTCCCATCATTTAATCACACCAGAAAAGAACGAAAATAAAATGTATGTATATGCCATCCGCATTCGTCACTGGGTCCCATAATCACCCGTTAGGTTACTTAACTAACGACAGAGCGGGGGCTGGACTAGCGCGGGTGTAAAACATATACAACATCTAATAGTATATATACCAATATACAATAATCGCTCCAGGCGTGATAATATGCAACATTACAGAAAAGTAATAAGTATCACAGAACAATACAGATAATCTGGGATCCCCAGGTTTCACAGAGCCGCTGCTGAAACCCGACGTTCCCGTGGTCGTGTGGATAGCCTGCGCAATGTAACCTAGACCCCTACGGGTGCGGCAAGTTACCCGCCAAAATCAGAAGCGAGGTAGGCCTCACAACATAGTGAATGGAACACCCGGCACTTCACGGAATTCGGTAAATTGAACACCCCTCCTTGGGTCAACCTGTACCCCCTACGAGTGCGGCGAATAGTCTGCCAATTCCAGAGTGAAGTCCCTTTGCCTCTCAAAGCCATGAGATACGGACCCGTTGCCCTCCAGAATCCGGCTATCCGTGCACTCCGTCGCGGGGTAAACCTAGTACAGAAATAAATATATATACAACGGGTCCATCGACCTCAACCCGGTCGTGCCCCAAAACAATATTATATAAACAGGCAGTGACGGCAGTCCACATGTTGGACGCTCGCCCCGCAATATCAAATGTACAAATAAATCCAAACTGCACTACCATTGCACACTGCTATCCACCACGACAAATCCGCAACATCACAGCACAACACAGAACATCAACGCGAATGTCACGTTCGCAAACCCGTCTAAAAGAACTATAGCAATCATACGCGGTTTACCAATCAAATGACATTCCAGATCGGAGATATAAAGTAAGTACTGTAAACTAACACATTTAAATTTCGATCAACAAAATTTCCCGAAGTGGGCCCCACAAACATCTGCTGTACAGTAACCAAAACTGGGCCCAAAAGAACCTTACCAGAAACCACAATTTCCCAAGTTGAAAGCCCAGAAGAAAAATGGCCCACCAAGTCGCCAAGACGGCCGCGCTTCATCGGTCAAAGCTAGGCTTTGACCGCGGATTCGCGGTCGTACGGACGAATTGATGGATCGTTTTTCTTTTGTCTTCATTAAAAAGCCTGCTTGATTTTTTTGTATGGTCAAAATAATTTTTAGAACAGTTTAAAAATCAACAGAAAATTTATATTTGAAAATTGTGATTTTCGAAAATCCGTTCGATCAATATTTTAAACGCGTTAGCACAAGTTAGTATAGCTTAATGGTGAGGCTCTAATACCACTGTAAGTCCACGGTAGCGCTCCGGCCGTCTAACAGACGCCAATATGCGTAACAAAACTTTTACGACTGGCGCTATCGCGTACTATAACCCGGATCTGCCATTAAAGCTAGACTAACATATTATAAAGAGGGTAGAATTGTTATACCGAACGATCCGAGTCCTTCAGTCTTTAACCATCATCCCATGCTTTGTTGCGGCGGCTTCGATCTTCTGAAACTCCAGTCTCGTCGTCCAGGTAGCACCACGTCGACGGATCTTTAAACGGTCTCCCGCCTCTGAACCGAGGCAACTCGACCGTCAAGTTTGCTAAAACAGACGACCAAGATGATTTAGAGAATGAGTAGAACACTTTGTCTCGTTACGTCCAAAGATATGGACGAACGGTTAAGGAAGTTGCCATTTGGAATTATGATGGAATGAACTAAGAAATTTCCATACACCAAACTATCATAATCTTTTCAAGCAAATCAAATGAACAACTATGCATCCTCACAATGAGGGGCCGGCCACTTTGTAGAGGGAGGGAGGTGATTGTAGGAGAGAGGAGGGGGTGATCATAAGGAAAAGATACTTATCATAACATAACATCAAAGCATGAATCACTAGAATCATTTAATGCAAAATGGTGATTCATAATAACACATCACCATTTCATTAAATGAACAATTAATGCTAATGAAAGATACATGAACCTAGTCACCATAATCTAGAACCTTCTAGAACCATGACTCACCCAAGATGAAAAGATAAATCCGTATTTAACCGAATGTTAAATACGGGTGATAGAAAACTGGAAACTGGCAACTTCCAAAAGTGATCCTGAAACGAATTTCAGGATAACCCCGTAACAGTATGAACATACCCATATTTGTATTACGACCGAATACAAATGCAAATAAGACAAAGATATTATATCTACACAGTATAATACTGGGATCCGGCTTAAACCAAAGCCTACAAGTATTATCTGCCCGAAAAATGACACGTGCGAAAACGCACGTTCATTTTCCGAACCCTGCCATAATACTATACGACATCTACAACGTTTCGCCCGAACTTGGGAAAGTTTCTGTGGGGGACTCTAATGACTCATCAATACACTGGCACTGGGTATAACCACTAGCACGTCAGAGGTACAAGCTGTACGTAACGGTTTGCCTATGTATTGATTGGAAGGGAAGCTGACGAGCGAACTCATCTATAAACCCTACTGAGCCTGACAGTGACAATATCCGTACAGTCCGGTCCATTCGTCTATGAGTATCGCATATTAGGCCTATGGGGCCGGTAAACGTCAGACCCCCAATAGGTGCATAAGTCGTGTCAGAGAGCAGCCCAAAACACCTTGAGATACTTTTGGAATACCTTCCAGTAAATGTCGATTACCCTGGCCAGGGATTTCGTGTAATGGCTCTCCTAAACACAGTGCGATCTCACCCCCAATACAGGGAGAGACGAATCCCCGACGATCTACTCACTGCCTCCATGTGGCTCGGGACTGTACCCAAAATATACCTGTTTACATGACTCCTTTGACCCGTGGTAGGGTATAAATCAAAGTACAGTGGGAACTCACACGAGACAAATGACGACCTCAGGTCGATGAACTAACCTGTACACATGTCACCAGGGAATTGCTATCTGACGATATGTATAATACCAACTAGCATGTTCCCGCCGAGTCCTGTCCGGTGTACTCATAACCCAATGAGTACCTGTATATATCTTAAGTGAACCAACTAACACCAATGGCTTGTGAGACCAGCCACCGCCTGTCGTCGGGGTCTCGAATGTATTCACTAGTCTACTCCGGAGTATCGATGCCCTGTCTCGAAACTCCCATGACTAGGGACACTTTAAGGATGTGCTTATAGACCCCAGCTCCCACATATATGATCGCCATCATACTGCTGGTAGTTAAGCAAGAATCCTATGGGTTCTATCAACATCTATATGATGATAAAGACAAACCAGATAGCACACTATTATTTCGAGTAAGACTGTTCTATCGGTGTAGGTCCTTCCTTAATCATTGCAATCACGTACCTGGGATCCAATAATTGACTTAGAGGGCACTATATCCAACAGAATTGGTAGGGTTGCTTGCCGCTCTCGTAGGGGTCTAGAGATGTGGGTTTGGCTATTCATCGCGATCGTGGAATCCGTGTTTTATACTGGCTTAACTTAAAACACGGAATTCCTAGAATATCCAATATTTCATATGTGTTTCTTCTGCTGCAATGTTCTGTGATAAGATCATATTACTGCCTCAGACGAATATTTATATTATATATGAGATATATATTATATTGCTGATTTCGTTTCAAATGTGATGCTTGTGAAGCATAATAAAATGGGACTTCAATAATGAGATTAATGAAATAAAAAGAAACCTAAAGATGTAGTAGAAACTTGTTTAAAAACTGGTAGCTCTAGTTCTTGCTTTGCATAGCGTTATTCCTTATAGAATATCCATCACCTTATTCGATAAGGAAAGAGCCGAGATCCCTTCACCGGGAGTGACCTCTTTAGTGAAAACTAGCGGATGCTACAAACACGGTTTGTCTTTTGATTGCTTTTATAGGTTTTTCTTTGCACAGCGGTATTTATGAAATATCCTGCACCTTTTTCGATGTGGAAAGAGCCGAGATTCCTTCACCGGGAGTGACCTCTTTAGCGAAACTAGTAAAAGCCTCAAAAACACTCCTTTCTTAAAATCACTCGATTCTACAACGATATCAAGTTCATTACGCTAATGGTTTTCTTAAAAACCTGCGTAGCCCTCCGTCATTTCAGATAAGTACTACTTAGTATTCGTGCTGCGGTAGTTTGGCATTCGTCAAGGCGTAGTGTACGGTAGCTAACTAGTGCTTATCTGCTTGCATACGATGTGATTGGATTTGGGTATTCGTACGGCGTTGTTTGGCATTCGTCAAGGGTCGTGCGGGTGTAGGGTTAGCTTAACACCTTAGCAAGGTTTTGGCAAGTATCAAACATGCTATATTAAAATTTTTGGGGTGCTAAACAAACCCTAACCAAGATCTTAACTAGAGAATTAGGGTTAACTATGCATGTAAACAACTTTACATCTAAGAGAGGTAAATTACAGCCTTTGTAGTCCGTTCCTTCGCTTCATAAGCTCCGAGTAGTAGTCCCTTTGCCGCGATCCATGATCTCCCGGACTCAACAGAGTCTCCACAAGTCGAATGATCCATTCTTGCTTGAAGTCTTCCTTTTCGAAGATGATCTATCTTGAAGAATCTCAAGATCAAGCTTTCACTTCTCTAATCAAGTATTAGCGAAGTGAACACCCCAATCTAAGTGGCTAGAATAGATGAGGATGATGAAGTAGGAATTTTGCTCTCTTTTGTTTTCATTTTCTCACTTTAAATCATCACGAGTCAAAATGCTAGAAAGCTTTTTCAAGGAGGAAGAAGAAGAAGAACAAAGCTTTTGTGATGAATAATGAATTATTGTTATGGTTACAATTACAACCCTTGGTTAAAAATGAAAGGCTTAACCATTGTAGAGAATAAACCATAGGTAAAGGGTTTGGGTTGGGTTAACAAATATCTTCATAAAATATCAAGTTAAATGACAAAAGAAAGCTTCATGAAGCTTCATGAAAAAGCTAACCCAAATCAAACCCTAACTTGTTTAATCTCCACAAAAAATGTTGCATTTGTAACCCTAACTTATTACAATATTATATATCACATATATAATATATTTTTGTAACAAAAGAAAATAATACAATTAACATATATCGCATATATATCAATGTATTACCCGGTGAGAAAATGAATCAATAAAGCGAGCTTATATCAGTTAACGTAATGTAATGTATCACATATATAATTATACATTAAATTATCGAATCAACACTTGATCCGACAATCCGGCTATATAGCATATAACCGACTAATATAACATGTACCGATTCATCGAATCAACACTTGATCCGATGACCCGGCTATATCACATATACCCGGCCGATATCATATATCGCGAGAATAGAATACGGTATCTCATATCGTATTATTCTCGGTTCCGCACATATCACATATGTGGTCCTACTCTGTTTTGTCGGAGCCAGGAAAACACTGTGTAGGACTATATAGAATCGTCAATACGCCGGCAGTGGGTGATGATCATATCAAACACCCACAAGTTGCAAGCGGTCAGCTAAACGTAACAGCCATCCGTGTATTGAGCAATCAGAATATCAACAAGCAAGCCTCTACATTCTCCTGTAAATCCAATCAGTAAACACTCCCGTACAGTCCGATCACTTCGTCTGATATGTTGCATATCTAGTATAGGGGTGGTAAACGTCAGACCCTGGTAACCGATAAGTCGTGTCGATGTAAAGCTCATAACGGGTCGAGAAACTACTGATAACTCTTACCAGTAAATCTCCATATCAGCCCTGGCCAGGGACTTCCAGTTATAGCCAATCGAACACAACGCAACATCAACTCCCTATACCGGGAGAGACGAAACCCCTCCTATCGCTCATTGCCTCCATGTGATTCGGGACTATACCCAAAAGCCACCGTTTTGCACGCCCTCTTGGACGTGTTAAGGTGGAAATCAAAGCACAGTGGGAATCACACAAGACTCTATGACGATCTCTGGTCTACAGACTAACCTTGTAACATTTCAAAAAAATAAAATATTATTTTTTGGGAATTTTTATAATTTAATATTATTTTATTGAATATTTTAATATTTTGGTATAATTAAATACAGAAAAATTTGGAAAGATTGTGGAAAATTCTAAAATAGGGTATTTTATAGAATTATGTCATTTTTAAGTTTTTATCATTAGTTATATGCTAATTTAGTACTAATCGCGATTAAAAATTGCTAATTGGATTTTTGGTATTTTTGTGCAAAACATGCACATATCTTTTTTTCTTACACTTATGCATTTTTCCACTATGGTTTCACTTTAGGGTTACTTTTCTTGGGAGAAGGTTTTTGAGAGAAAAAGAAAAGAAAAAGAAATGGAAAAAGGAATAAGATAATTAGGTTTGGTGAAAGAGAGAGAGGTATGGTCTTCTTTTGACCAAGACTTAGCCATTTCCTCCATCCCTTCACTCACCTCTCTCCCTCTTCAGCCCCCTTGCTGCAGCAGCTGCTCCCTCTTCATCCTCCACCTTCAAGCCCTCAAATCATCTGAAAAACTACACCAAAAACCCATCTTCATTTCATAAAATGTGTGCACAAGCTCAAGATCTATACATTGGACCAAGAAAGCAAGGATTTTTGCCACTAGGGGCAACTCAAGAAAATTCTTGAGTTGCCAAATGAGGTATTTACTGGACCCTTAGATTAGTTTTAGAATTATTTCACCCCCATGTTTAGATTGAATCGATATTGTTTGATATTGGGGAGTTAAGAAAAACCTAGTTAGGGTTTGAGGGAATTTTGTGTTGTAATGTGAAATTGAGCTCGGTTGAGGTTATATAAACACCCTAGTGCATGAATTGAGACCCCAACCTAAGACTTGAGACCCGGAATACGGATTTAGAAACCGATATCGAGAAAATTGTGAAATCTGTGAAGGGTATATTGAATCTGCTATCACCCGAGACATCCTAAATTAAAATTGATTGGACAGTGACATGTGCAGGCATCCAGAAAGCTACCACCAAGACCCTAGCCCCTAACTCATTGACCAGGCCGCAGATTTATTCCAATTGGCCGCAATTTGTGGCCAGACCTTTTTCATTTTGGCTCGTTTTGATTTTGGTGTTCCCTTATCTGTAGTTTAGACCCCTGGCATGTATAGATTTGTCTAATTTGACCTAGGGTGAAATTTGGAGCCTATTTCCTAAGTTGCTGTTTTGGATTCGTGTTTCCGTATTCCGTATTTTCAATTCTGAAATTGTGTATTGTGTTTTACCTCGACTATTTGGCGTTTATACGACGATATCGAGGATTGATTGATGGTTTTGGAGGCGTAACCATAGGTTCTAACCTATAAGCCCCTTATCGTATCATTTTGTGTTTCGTGTGCCGTTTAAGATTTGATTTGGTTTTAATGCGCATATACGATACTTTGATAGATAGGTACCCCATGAAGACTTTGGGACGACAAGCAAGCGCGTAGCGGTGTCCACAAATGAAGACGCAAGGTGAGTAGATTATATCTACGGGGGAAGTCGGGTGGATGGCGTATAGCACCCCCGCAGTCCGTAATTGGTATACTATATATATATGATAGTTATAGTGTGTCGTATTGTGTTAGGTGTATTATGGATAGTTAGGGTTAGAAGTAAACTAGTGTAGTTCCTAGTCGTGAACCCTAGAATAGATTTACACCCACACGCGCACCCTTGCATATTCACTATACTTACACTGTGTTGATGATGGTATTGGATGACATTGGAGATGAGTCGATGATATTGGGTTTTGTGCCGCGAGATCGGTGATTTGTTATGATTCGTATTTCGGATACGATATATGATCTCTAGCGGGCCGTTAGACGTGTGTTTACACACTCAGTCATATTGATGGTATCAGTTGTACTAGACTTAGATCAGTACCCCAGATTATGTGATATGATGATGAGGATACCAAATAATTGATGAGCTATTTGTGATATTGACCCGTACCCAGCTATTGGGATGCTGTACGACGATTTACCATACGAGCTTTATATTGATGATAGATCCGCACTCATGACTCGAGGAGGTCAGATGATATACTGTATCGTACGCGATACTATTGAGGCGGGATCACTGACTATTATATATATATATATATATATATATATATATATATCGACTCAGATTTAGGTGGTTTCCATACCCCTCCTGATGGACTTGGCTTGGTAGATGTTAGACTAGACCCGAGTCATACCTATTTCAAAACTAACGAATCAAGAATATTTTAAGGACAAGTAAAGGGATTCTATGGGTATTTTCAAAAGACGTATCTATTCTTAAGAACACCGTAACCGTTATTTTATCAAAACCCCGATTCGTCTTATTTCAAATAGCACCACTGCAGGACATGTGCATATTGGTGTAGATTCTTCACTGTTGAATTGATTATTCGATTCCGCATCGCATTGCATGTGTTATTTCTATATGGCAATCATGCTATTAGGACACCAGCACCATTATCGATGATGCATATGTTCCACGTACACTTACTTGCCGGCTCACACATTTCATCATCGATAATTGCCATGTCACTACACAGTAGTATTATTGCATCATGATATGACATTGTATGTGCATACTATTATTATATGTCACATTCATCATGCTTTCTGATTATACGCATTGAGATATTCGTTTTCATGATATTTCTGGATTTGGGAACCGTGGTTAAATTCAAAGGAGAGTATGTACTTATTTGAAAAACCCGGTTTCCTTGAGATGATATTTGCGCAGCCACCATGAGATTTATCGGTTCTGATTACATACCCCATACGAGGAGTGTGTGCCGTATGAGGGTACATGGTGGGGCCCGGTATGGTTCCCCTCGGCAAGATGATCGAAGGATTATGCTGATTGAGCCTGGAGGTGGTCGAGTACCTACCGGTGATTGTATTTGAGCTCGGCTGATATCCGGGGGATACCTACCGGAGTTGAGAGATGGACATGGGTTGACCCGTGCTGCCGGGGCCGAGGGCCGATACCACAGACGGAGCCCTATATGGACGAGGATTTACGTGCCGATGCTAGGCACAGGTTTCATGATGTTTCCATGATTTTGATTATATCCTCACATTTACATGCATGATGCTTATTGTCATTGGGGTGACAGGTGGACGAGATCCCCATATATACACTTTTATTACATTGATCATACTTTATTTGTATATATAACAGGGTATGAAGGCGCTGTTATATATACCCTTACACCAATATTAGTGGAATGGGACGCTAATATATGTCTATTGATATTTATTTCCATACTTCATCATATTTACTTCATGCAGACATACCTTATACTTATGACATGTTATTACCTGAGGCACTGGCACGAGTACTTGGCACTACATACACGATTAGATGTTACATTGCTACCTTATCATGCTTCAGGATTATTCTTTGAGGTTTTTATCTGATTGTATTGACTTAGGATTATGTCATTCATTCGGTTTCTGCTTGTAGATATTCTCTATTCACGAGTTGGCAACTCACCCTCGTTGTGCCACAGTTCTTGCAGGTTTGCCGTACAGGTTCCATAGCGGCATTTTTGGCACACTGCTTACTTTGCGGGTGATTTGCTTGGTAGGTGGATTCTTTTGCATTAAGAACCACCATTGTACTTGTATTATTCCTTTGTATCTAGAATTCCATCAACCAAAACTTGTATATTGTTTCAGACTTAGATATTAGTGATGTATTATTCGACCATAGAGTCGCGCTTAGTAGTATTGCGGTTTTCATGCTTATTGCGTTTCTTTTGGATTTGATCCTGGCCTTTCGGCGTTGTATAATATATTGCTTGTGTGGTTGTGACCGTCGATTGACAAAGAGCTAGCTCCCGCTTGGGGATGCCTTTTATCACTGCGTATATATTGTTCTTGTTGTACCCCGTTCGGGGCCAGTATTTACAAACGAAACTCTGCCGAAATTTTTAGAAAAGACTTTACATTTTTAAAATGCATATTCGGCTTAGTTATTTAAAAACCTTGACTTCAAACATGTTTTTCTTCACTTCTTTAAACCAGTTTTCTTATTTACTCTTAAATGGTTTTAGATTTCTGGGCTTTTGGCTTACTTGGATCAGATGGAGTCTTATAGACTTCATATGCTTCAAGGGCCAGTCACGTGCTCTTTCGGGTCGTGACAAAGTTGGTATTAGAGCGCTAGGTCAACCTTGGTTCGAGTCTAAGTTTGACTATGTGGAGCCTAGGGCGTCTATATATATATACGGAACTTTGGCTTGACCTTACGGAACTTAGACTTAGTCGAGGGGGTATTAGACCCGAACTTTCGTCGCGTATGATGACCCTTAGTTGATGGAATAGGTGACTAAAGTATAGTGACATACTGTGTGTATGTTCCGCGGCATACTAACGATACGCTACTCCGCTTAAGGAGCCTTAGGATGTACATTTCCTTGCACAGTATTATATTCATTCCTATGATCTATCCTCATCGATACTAGTTGTGTTTTGCTGCCACGATTGCACGGGCAGAGTGAGCTACGGCTCGAGTTGCGTCAGCATGAGCTCGTCGTGGACGAGGACTGACCAGGGCATAATTCCAGGGAGTTACGATTGCATTGAGAGGCGTCGTCTTATTATGTTTTCGCGCCATGAGCGTTTGGTGGATCACCTTTACGAGGTTTCTTGGGCGTGCCGATTGGTACCAAAGGATCAGGCTACTGCTAGAGGCCAGCCAGGATGTGATGACCTTAGATATATCGCTATTCAGGATGTCACTTCCGGAGCTTACGAGCTGAGATCGCCGAAGCTTCCAGGAAGATATGAGACAGATGATAGCTAGCCTACCCGATTTAAGAGGAGAATGTGATTCGTTCGATTTATGCGCCGGAGCAGGCCCAGTTGAGTTGAAGATTTGCAGTGTGGAGAGTCTTACTCAGATCTAGAGCAGACCGATTTAGAGATGACCGCCAATGTATCGCCTTTCCTGGAGGTTTGAGGCGCTATTTAGCGTACAGACGAATGAGCCAGTTGCTGCTACAAATGACGAGATGTCGCCCAGATGATTGGAGCTACTGCAGCATGGGTATATACTTAGAGAGATGATAGTGAGTCGCTAGTCACCCGAGGATGAATCACTAGGACAGGTGTTCGTTCGCTTACCCCGATGCGAGGTCATTAGATAGATTGCTTCCAGCTAGAGGCGACTTCACGCAGGTTCGTTGAGAGCCGATAGAGACGATCGAATGCCAGGAGCCCATTTTCCAAGATTAAAGTATACGGAAAGACATGCAGGAGATTCCATGGACCCTCTAGAAGAATGAAACCCTAACTCGACTTAATGACTGTGTGAAAGCCTTTGAACCTTAGGGTTTGCGGCAGTTCCGCGGCGCCATTATTGAGGCTTGGGTTTGCCCTTCTACGGCTGGACCACCGGCGCTGTGGCATGTACTCGATACTATTAAACTGTACTCAAGATGTTGATCTCTTGGGGGATTATGAGGTTCTGACGAGTCGATCGGATGGTTCGACATCATTCGGATTTCATGTGATGGGACACACTGCTGGGAAGATTCTAGATACGAGCATAGCCGTTGGAGCGCCGTCCATGCAGCCACGATGAGACGAGTCCGAATCAGTCGACATTGAAGCAGAGTGAAGTAAAGAGTTCGCAAGAGGTTTCGACGAGATGACGTTCCACTCCGCCGACATCAGAGATGCGATACGCACGCAGAGGCAATGTATATGGATATAGCTTCCAGAAAGAGGCGCGATGAGTATGCAGCCATTCCGGAACAAGAATTAGCTTCGGCAAAGGACGATGACTTCCGGGCAATTCGGCAGAAAAGAGATATGTGAGAGACTTCGGATGGACCGTAGCCGAGGACATTGCAGTGCGCCGACAGAGACGTGACGTCGAAGTGGACGGTAATACAGACAAGCAGACAAGAGGTTCGTGCGAGACGCTGACGAGCTATCATTACTTTCCGTCGAGACCGGAGACCTGATATGCTTACCGAAGCGTTGAGACGCGACCAATTTCCGAGGAATGTTGTGCTGAAGACACAGATGTCCATCGAGCGAGAAGAGATTATGCAAGAGTACCAACCTCCGTACAGACCGACATAGGCATGATCGGAAGAGACCCTGAGAAGGATTCCTTCTAGGACACCGCTGCAATGATATTTGCGCCCAGGATCAGTTGTGATGTGCATTCAAGGAAATCAGAGGCCGACGCCAGTGACATGCTGTTTTACGAGTGGTCGTGAGGATTGACCGAGAGATGACCAGAGAAGTGCCAGAACAGAATCGTCCCCGTTAGCACACCTGAAAGGGCCGATGAGACGATTGATTGTGAGATTGGTAATCCACAGAGAAGATAAGGACCCGTAGGCAAAGGACGCCAGACCGTGAGCAAGAGGCAAGTAGATATCTTGCGCTGCTAGCATTGGATGCACCGACACCTTCTCGACTTTGAAGGAGGGACTACCGATGTCAGTATTTATGATTTGTGATTTGATGATTCGATTATCACGAATCCGTCACCTTGGATTTCGGTATTTTGGATGTTCTGTTTTCATGATTTAGTCTTGATGGCTGAGTTTCATGATATTTGTTTTTATGCACCATGGTTGTACCCACTGGGTATTTATATTTTGCGCATAATTATTACATTTGATATATTGATTGTGATTTCATGCCTATTTTATTCCAGTGATTTGATTTACACTTCCAGCATAGTTTTCATGCACCTTTAGTGTTTTGATACGATTTTAGTGCACACCAGATGCGCTAAATCTGGATTCCTTATGCATGTCAAATACACCTGATTTTGCTGTCAGGCAGACACGTTGCCTATGACAGATGTTTCGTGCACACCAGTTGCACCTAGATGTTGTTTTGTGCACCTGTATGACACATATATGGATTTTGATTCCGTGCGCACCAGACGACCGGATATTCATATATACATTTTGAGATTTATTTCTTATGGAGAATTACGTTTTATGATATTTGCTATGTGTTTTCATACTGAGCGGGACTAGTCAGAGGACAGAATCCACATACTTTTGCACGTATTTACTTTAGTTATTTACCCATATAGCTTTCATATATACAGGTATAATTTTGATGTACATCATACTGGTTCTGTTTTGGATTTGACATTTGTGTCTTTACCATGACTCCAATGATTGCAGAATGCTTGACGGAGTTTAGATTTTGAGTTATCTGCTCATTACTTATGCGCATGTATTGCGCTATGATGTGTTTTATGCATCGATGTTTTCGGAGCCCCGACAATTTGGATTTTTACTGAAATGTTTTTGTAATTGGGGGTTTAAATTTAAATTCGGGGACCGAATTTATTTAAGAGGGGAAGATTGCAACATTTCAAAAAAATAAAATATTATTTTTGGGGAATTTTTATAATTTAATATTATTTTATTGAATATTTTAATATTTTAGTATAATTAAATACAGAAAAATTTGGAAAAATTGTGGAAAATTCTAAAATAGGGTATTTTATAGAATTATGTCATTTTTAAGTTTTTATGATTAGTTATATGCTAATTTAGTGCTAATCGCGATTAAAAATCGCTAATTGGATTTTTGGTATTTTTGTGCAAAACATGCACATATCTTTTTTTCTTACACTTGTGCATTTTTCCACCATGGATTCACTTTGGGGTTACTATTCTTGGGAGAAGGTTTTCGAGAGAAAAAGAAAAGAAAAAGAAAAGAAAAAGAAATGGAAAAAGGAATAAGATAATAAGGTTTGGTGAGAGAGAGAGAGAGAGGTATGGTCTTCTTTTGACCAAGACTTAGCCATTTCCTCCATCCCTTCACTCACCTCTCTCCCTCTTCAGCCCCCTTGCTGCAGCTGCTGCTCCCTCTTCATCCTCCACCTTCAAGCCTTCAAATCACTCAAAAATCACACCAAAACCCATCTTCATTTCATAAAATGCGTGCACAAGCTCAAGATCTATACATTGGACCAAGAAAGCAAGGATTTTGGCTACTAGGGGCAACTCAAGAAAATTATTGAGTTGCCAAATGAGGTATTTACTGGACCCTTAGCTTAGTTTTAGCATTACTTTCACCCCCATGTTTAGATTGAATCGATATTGTTTGATATTGTGGAGTTAAGGAAAACCTAGTTAGGGTTTGAGGGAATTTTGTGTTGTAATATGAAATTGAGCTCGGTTGAGGTTATATAAACACCTTAGTGCATGAATTGAGACCCCAAACTGAGACTTGAGACCCGGAATACGGATTTAGAAACCGATATCGGGAAAATTGTGAAATCTGTGAAGGGTATATTGAATCTGCTATCACCCGAGACATCCTAAATTAAAATTGATTGGACAGTGACATGTGCAGGCACCCAAGAAGCTTCCACCAAGACCCTAGCCCCTAACTCATTGACCAGGCCGCAGATTTATTCCAATTGACAGCAATTTGCGGCCAGACCCGCTTCATTTTGGCTCATTTTGATTTTGGTGTTCCCTTATCTGTAGTTTAGACCCCTGGCATGTATAGATTTGTCTAATTTGACTTAGGGTGAAATCTGGAGCCTATTTCCTAATTTCTGTTTTGGATTCGTGTTTCCGTATTCCGTATTTTCAATTCTGAAATTGTGTATTGTGTTTTAACTCGACTATTTGGCGTTTATACGACGATATCGAGGATTGATTGATGGTTTTGGAGGCGTAACCATAGGTTCTAACCTATAAGCCCCTTATCGTATCATTTTGGGTTTCGTGTGCCGTTTTAGATTTGATTTGGTTTTAATGCGCATATACGATACTTTGATATATAGGTACCCCATGAAGACTTCGGGACGACAAGCAAGCGCATAGCGACGTCTACAAATGAAGACGCAAGGTGAGTAGATTATATCTACGGGGGAAGTCGGGTGGATGGCGTATAGCACCCTCGCAGTCCGTAGTTGGTATACTATATATATATATGATAGTTATAGTGTGTCGTATTGTGTTAGGTGTATTATGGATAGTTAGGGTTAGAAGTAAACTAGTGTAGTTCCTAGTCGCGAACCCTAGAATAGATTTACACCCACACGCGCACCCTTGCATATTCACTATACTTACACTGTGTTGATGATGGTATTGGATGACATTGGAGATGAGTCGATGATATTGGGTTTTGTGCCGCGAGATCGGTGATTTGTTATGATTCGTATTTGGGATACGATATATGATCTCTAGCGGGCCTTTAGACGTGTGTTTACACACGCAGTCATATTGATGGTATCAGTTGTACTAGACTTAGATCAGTACCCCAGATTATGTGATATGATGATGAGGATACCAAATAATTGATGAGCTATTTGTGATATTGACCCGTACCCAGCTATTGTGATGTCGTACGACGATTTACTGTACGAGCTTTATATTGATGATACATCCGCACTCATGACTCGAGAAGGTCAGATGATATACTGTATCGTACGCGAGACTATTGAGGCGGGATCACTGACTATTATATATATATATATATCAACTCAGATTTAGGTGGTTTCCATACCCCTCCTGATGGACTTTGCTTGGAAGATGTTAGACTAGACCCGAGTCATACCTATTTCAAAACTAACGAATTGGTAATATTTTAAGGACAAGTAAAGGGATTCTACGGGTATTTTCAAAAGACGTATCTATTCTTAAAAACACCGTAACCGTTATTTTATCAAAACCCCGATTCGTCTTATTTCAAATGGCACCACTGCAGGACATGTGCATATTGTTGTAGATTCTTCACTGTTGCATTGATTATTCGATTCCGCATCGCATTGCATGTGTTATTTCTATATTGCAATCATGCTGTTAGGACACCAGCACCATTATCGATGATGCATATGTTCCACGTAAACTTGCTTGCCGGCTCACACACTTCATCATCGATAATTGCCATGTCACTACACAGTAGTATTATTGCATCATGATATGACATTGTATGTGCATACTGTTATTATATGTCACATTCATCATGCTTTCTGATTATACGCATTGAGATATTCGTTTTCATGATATTTCTGGATTTGGGAACCGTGGATAAATTCAAAGGAGAGTATGTACTTATTTGAAAAACCCGGTTTCGTTGATATGATATTTGCGCAGCCACCATGAGATTTATCAGTTCTGATTACATACCCCATACGAGGAGTGTGTGCTATATGAGGGTACATGGTGGGGCCCGGTATGGTTCCCCTTGGCAAGATGATCGAAGGATTATGCCGATTGAGCCTGGTGGTAGGCAAGTACCTACTGGTGATTGTATTTGAGCTCGGCCGATATCCGGGGGATACCGACCGGAGTTGAGAGATCGACATGGGTTGATCGTGCAGCCGGGGCCGAGGGCCGATACCGCAGACGGAGCCCCATATAAACGAGGATTTACGTGCCGATGCTAGGCACAGGTTTCATGATGTTTCCATGATTTTGATTATATCCTCACATTTACATGCATGATGCTTATTGTCATTGGGGTGACAGGTGGACGAGATCCCCATATATACAGACTTTTATTACATTGATCATACTTCATTTGTATATATAACAGGGTATGAGAGTGCTGTTATATATACCCTTACACCAATATTAGTGTAATGGGACGCTAATATATGTGTATTGATATTTATTTCGATACTTCATCATATTTATTTCATGCAGACATACCTTATACTTATGACATGTTATTACCTGAGGCACTGGCACGAGTACTTGGCACTACATACACGATTGGATGTTACATTGCCACCTTATCATGCTTCAGGCTCATTCTTTGCGGTTTTTATCTGATTATATTGACCTAGGATTATGTCATGCATTCGGTTTCTGCTTGTAGATATTCTCTATTCACGAGTTGGCAACTCACCCCCGTTGTGCCACAGTTCTTGCAGGTTTGCCGTATAGGTTCCATAGCGGCATTTCTGGCACACTGCTTACTTTGCGGGTGATTTGCTTGGTAGGTGGATTCTTTTGCATCAAGAACCACCATTATACTTGTATTATTCCTTTGTATCTAGAATTCCATCAACCAAAACTTGTATATTGTTTCAGACTTAGATATTAGTGATGTATTATTCGACCTTAGAGTCGCGCTTAGTAGTATTGCGGTTTTCATGCTTATTGCATTTCTTTTGGATTTGATCCTCGCCTTTCGGCATTGTATAATATATTGCTTGTGTGGCTGTGACCGTCGATTGACGAAGAGCTAGCTCCCGCTTGGGGATGCCTTTTATCACTGCATATATATTGTTCTTGTTGTACCCCGTTCGGGGCCAGTATTTATAAAAGAAACTCTGCCAAAATTTTTAGAAAAGACTTTACATTTTTAAAATGCATATTCGGCTTAGTTATTTAAAACCTTGACTTAAAACATGTTTTTCTTCACTTCTTTAAACCAGTTTTCTTATTTACTCTTAAATGGTTTTAGATTTCTGGGCTTTTGGCTTACTTGGATCAGATGGAGTCCTATAGACTTCATATGGTTCAAGGGCCAGTCACATGCTCTTTCGGGTCGTGATAAACCTGTACCAGTGTCACCGGAGAACTGCTATCTGACGATAGGTATAATACCATCCAGGAGTTCTCGGCGAGTCCGTTCAGTGTACCCAGTCTCCACTAAGCACCCGTACACCATCTATGATATCCAACACCAATGGATATGGGATCATCCATCGCCCATTATATGGGTCAAGTTGCGTATACGCTAGCCTACTCTGGAGTATCGATGCCCTGTCTCGATACACCTTCGACTAGGAACAGTTATAGGATGTACTCATTGACTACCCTGGCCCCACTAGTATGATCTCATCATAGTCCAAGTAGTCAAGTACATATCCCAATGGCTTCATCAACATGTGATCACAAAACAGTATTTGTTAACAAGTTAAAATAAAGTGAAACCAGACAGCATACTATTATATCGAGCAAGAAAGTCCTCTCTATATATATCCAAGCATCCATTATAATATACATCATATGTACAACAATGGCCTCTAGGGCATACATATAACTAACAGCGGGTGGGTTTAATTCCATCGTGAAATGTACGGGTTGAACTTGACTAGCGGTCTATGGGTTGTTTGGCATTCGTCAAGGTCATAGCACGCTAGGGGTAAAAGTATTATTGGGAATTTCAAGTGTTGAAATTTGCAATGAGATTGCATACCTTCTATGAGATAGTTGGATCCCGATACCCACTTTCAGTAAGAGTTACTCCTGGGAAAGTCTTACACATTACAGTTACCTTATCGAGTAAGTTTCCAGAAAGGTGTTAACGGGGTTACGCCCCTGAGAAAACGAGGTTTATTTTAATTAGGTCCGTGCGAAAGCACAGGGAACCTCCCTCAAAGTACCGACACTGGCCTGACCGAAAGATTGGCGAACTTGTACGATGTAATTAATCCCGGCAAGTCTTTACTTTTAGGGTTTGAAGGAAGATTTGACTAAAATAGTGGGAGCCATCCTGATTAGATAAAATAATAACCAAATCTAATCTTGCAAAAGCGCACGCAAAGTGTTTTCTTCTCTCTCTCTCTCCTGGTTGCGACTATATCATGCCTTAATCAAGATAAAAATACGGATGTATTGACCGAACCCGCTTGTTATACAGTGCTAGGGAATGTTGGTCCCGCTCCAACTTATAATTGTTATAAGACCGAGCAGAAAATAGGGGATTACCAGAATTCCCGTACCACCCAAACGAAGAAAGTGTATGATGATGCATCATCTTCGGGTATGTTCATTACATAGAGAACTGAGAACGGGTGATAAGTTTCAAGAGTCGGAAATGATGCAAGTGTTGCAGCCAAGTCTGTTGGCAGTTATCACCCTGTATTACCAGAATACATTGATTCTGAACGAATGTTATTAGATACCGAACCTGATATACAGCATCATATTAGTCCCATTATAAGTAAAGAAGGATACAATTTTGTATTATTGGATAATGGTTTGAACATTTCCTATATCAAGAGTTGATCGGTTCAGGCACGCTATCTAAAAGCATAGACGTTCTAAATCAAACCACAGTTCTTAACGTACAGAACACACACAAGAGGAAGAGTTCAGAAATAAACGAATCCTTCTTGAGGCATTGTAGACCAGGTCATATCGATGCGACCCGACTAGCTAAAGTTACATAAAGATACATATTTAAATCAGTTTGAATTTACATCTTGTGAAACTTGCCGGTCATGTCACAAAGATAAGATGACCAAAGCTCTGTTTATTGGAAACAGAGAAAGAGTTAGTGAACTCTTAGGATTGATACATGATGATGTATAAGGTTCCCTGTCTACATAATCCAGGAATAGTTCTTTGTACTTCAGAAGTAGAGAACCAAAACGAGTATAAGTATTATGTCCTTTGATGTGATCAGGGAGGAGAATACTTGAGCACGAGATTCCTGGACTATTCTAAAAGAGAATGAGATTCTCTCTCAGCATTACTCCTCCATATACACCACAGTACGTAGGTATATCGGGGTGGAGCAATCCCACCCTATGTGATAAGGTGTGATGTATGATGAGTACTACTGAGTTTCCTATTTTCTTTTGGGGGTTACGCACTTGAGAAGCTGCATACCTATTGAATAGGATTCCAACCAAATCAGGTGCCTACCACTCCGTATGTGATATGGTATGGAAAGAGCCCATCTCTTAAGAATGTTAAGATTTGGGGTTAGCCAAAGCAAAATCCGGACAAACTCGAGGCACGGTCAGTTCTGTGGAAGTTTGTTGGATATCCCAAGCATTCGCAAAGGAATATCTTCTACCAAACTGGGGAGCAAAAGGTGGTTTGTTTCTCAGCATGCCACCTTTTGGAAAGGGAATTTCTTATGAAGAAATTAGTTGTCATAAGGTAGAACTGGAAAAAGTTCCAGCTATACAAACTACAGCTGATGATTTGGTAAACCCGAAGAATTCACTAGTTTCTAACGAACCTCAGCATCTCCGCCGATCTAGTAGGGTTCCTCATCCACCTGAGAGATACTTCGGTTTCTCTCTGACAGTGGGAGCAAGGATTGCATCATGAGATGATGACCCAACTAGTTTCGAGCAGGACATCAAGAGTGGGGACTCTGTAAGAATGGCTGGATGCTTAACGATCTGAGATGGAATCCATATACACCAATAAAGTATGGACTTTGGTTGCTTTATCTGAAGGGTTAAATCCCCATCTGAAGCATGTAAATCTTGAGAAGATTACTTGGTGTACACGGAAAAGTTAAGACTTTCAAAGCTGTGCTTAAGTCCATCCAGATCCTACTTGCCACTGCTACATACCATGACTACGATATCTGGCGGTTGGGTGTAAGGACTGCTTTTCTAAATAATGATTTAGAAGAGAGCATCTATAAGTAGACAGCCAGAGGTCTTCGTAGATAGTGGGAGCAGCAGAAATGTGTGCAAGTTGATTTATGGGATAAAGCATGCATCGCGGAGTTGGAACGTCTGTTTTGATGTGGTAGTCAAAGAGTTTGACTTCATCAAAATGGTAGATGAACCTAATATATACAAGAAGGTAGTAGGGAGTATGGTGGTGATCCTCGTATAGTACGTAGATGACATATATGATAGGGAAGGAGTTTCCTATGCTATGCTCGGTCAATCTCCTCTTATCATAAGTATTCTCTGTATAAGATCGAGGTGATACCTCATAAATCCTGGTTTTGGATCTATGAGATAGATCTAATTGTATGTTAGGATTCTCACTAGATGTATTGAGATGGTATCAATTGATCCTAATGAGAATCACTGGATATCTTCCAGGGTGGTAAGGTCGACTGAATGCCAGTCACATGCATTGTCTTTACCCTCAGTAGAAGGACGGTATGTTGGAAGAGTTCCATGCTAGATACCATGACATACTAGACGATAAAGGCAGGATAAATCACTACCAAGGATGCTACCAAAGAAATAGTCTGGATGTACACTAGTTCATGAGATGAACTTCGTTCCTACCATTGTGTGACAATGGAGTTTTGGCTTTTTGCCAAGGAAACCCCATCTCATCTGTGATCCAGACATATTCTAAGGCAGTATCACCTGATCATGGAGATGGTTGATCTCCTGGGAGATCGAGGTAAGGAGAGTAGACACAGAGGACAACAGCGCAGATCCACTCATAAAGGCCTATTTTCCAGTAGAGACTTTTATGGGATGGTTGAGTATGAGATACTTCAACCACAGCTGATTGTTGGGTATGAGATACTACAACAGATGGCCCTAGTGCAAGTGGGAGATTATTAGTGATATGTATGCCGTAGAGGCCATTACTGTTCATGCGATGTATATTGTAGTGGATGCTTGGACATATATATATGGAGGACTTTCTTGCTCGACATGATAGTATGCTATCTGGTTGCTCTTTATCTTAACATGTACTCTTATAGTCTCTATGTTACATGTTGATAATGCCCTTAGGATGAGTACTTGACTACCAGTACTATGATGCAGATCAAACTAGTGGGGACAGTGTAGTTGCTATGTACATCCTTCAAATGTTCCCAGTCACAGGTGTATCGAGACAGGACATCGTTATACCAGAGTAGACTAGGGTATGCTTCTTGACCCATGTAGATGGGTGATGGATGATCCCATATCCATTGATGTTTGACAACAGAGATAGTATACGGGTGCTCAGTGGAGACTGGGTACACTGGACGGACTCACCGATAACTCCCAGATAGTATTATACTTCACGTAAGATGGCAGTTCTCTAGTAACACTGGTACAGGTTAGTCTGTAGACCCGAGATCTTTATAGAGTCTTGTGTGATTCCCACTGTGCTTTGATTTCCATCATATCACGTCCAAGAAGGCGTGCAAAATGGTGGCTTTTGGGTATAGTCCCAAATCACATGGAGGCAATGAGTGATAGGAGGGGTTTCGTCTCTCCCGGTATTGGGAGTTGATGTTGTGCTGTGTTCGATTGGCTATAACTAGAAATCCCTAGCCAGAGTTGCAGAGATTTACTGGTAAGAGTTATCAGTAGTTTCTCAAACTGTTATGGACCTTATATCGACACTACTTATCGGTTACTGGGGTCTGACGTTTACCACCCCTAGACTGGATACGCGACATATCAGACGAAGAGACCGGACTGTACGGGAGTGTTACTGATTGGATTCGCAGGAGAATGTACAGGCTTGCTTATTGATTTTCTGATTGCTCAATACCTGAGTGGCTGTTACGTTTAGCTGACCGCTTGCAGCTTGTGGGTGTTTGATATGATCATCACCTACTGCTGGCGTATTGACGATTCTTTAGAGTCCTACACAGAGGTTTCCTGGCTCAGGCAAAACGGAGTAGGAGCACAAATGTGATATGTGCGGGACCGAGAATAATACGATATGAGATACCTTATTATATTCTCGCGATATGAGATATCGGTCGGGTATATGTGATATAGCCGGGTCATCGGATCAAATATTGATTCGATGAATTGGTACATGTTATATTAGTCGGTTATATGCAATATAGCCAGATTGTCGGATAAAGAGTTGATTCGATAATTTAATGTATAATTATATATGTGATATATTACATTACGTTAACTAATATAAGCTTGCTTTTTTGATTCATTTTTCTCACTGGATAATACATTGATGTATATGCGATATATGTTAATTGTATTATTTTCTTTTGTTACAAAATATATTGTATATGTGATATATAATATTGTAACAAGTTAGGATTACAAATGCAACATACTTTGTGGAGTTTCAGCAAGTTAGGATTTGGATTTGGGTTAGCTTTTGGGTTAGCTTTTTCATGAAGCTTCTTGAAGCTTTCTTTTGTCTTTAGTTTAGATATTTTGTGTTGATATTTATTAACCCAACCCAAACCTTAGCCTCTAGTTTATTCTCTACAAGGGTTAACTTTACCATTCTTTAACCCATGGCTGCAATTCTAACCTCACACAATAATTCGTTATTCATCACAAATGAAATTCTTTTTCTTCTTCCTCTTGAAAAAAGCTTTCTAGCTTTTTGTGATGTGATCAAATAAAGTGAAAAATTGAAAACAAAAGAGAGCAAAATTCCTACTTCATCATCCTCATATATTCTAGCCACTTAGATTAGGGTGTTTGCTTTGCTAATATTTGATTAGGGAAGCAAGAGCTTGGGTTTGAGATTTTTCAAGGTAGATCATCTTAGTAGTTGAAAATTGGAAGCAAGCATGCATCTTTCTCTTCATGGAGCATCTCTAGAGTCCGGGTACTTGATGATCGCAGTGAAGGGACCTCAACACGGAGCTTATGAAGTGAAGGAACGGACTACAAAGGTTGTAATCCCTAACTCTTAGAAGTAAAGTTGTTTACTTGTAAAGTTTACCTTAATTCTCTAGTTATGATCTTGGTTAGGGTTACATAGCACTCCAAAATTTTATAAAATGGCATGTGTGATGCCTTGCTAAACCTTGTTGTCGTGCTATACAACCCTACACAATTCATTGCAGGCACTGAGAAACTGTAGAGTGCTAAAGACTGGTGATGTGACCCTCCAGGTTGCGAACGGAGCGAGCGTGGATGCCGTGTCCGTAGGGGATTATCAACTTGGATTGACGAGTGGATATATTTTAGTTTTGCGCAACTGTTTTTGTGTACCTAGTTTAACGTGTAATATCATATCAATATCGTTGTTATCAAAAGAAGGTTATAATTTCACCTTTGTAAGCGATGTTGTTAACATCCACCTTAATCATATTTTGATTGGGTCCGGTAAACTAGATAACAGTATATACGTGTTAAACCAATTGCAGATTTTCAATGTCCAGAACACACTAAAAAGAAAGTCTCCAGATATAAATCAGGCTTTCTTATGGCATTGTAGACTAGGTCACATCAATGAGACAAGGTTAGCTAAGTTACATAAAGAAGGATACTTTGATCCGTTCGAATATCAATCATATGCCACTTGTCAATCATGTCTCAAAGGAAAGATGACAAAGACTCCATTCACCGGACATGGAGTAAGAGCGAGCGAGATCTTAGGACTCATACACAGTGATGTATGTGGTCCAATGTCTACACATGCAAGAAGCGGTTTTTCATATTTCGTTACTTTTACGGATGATTTCTCTAGGTATGGATTCATTTTCTTGTTGAAAAATAAATCCGAGGCCTTTGAGAAATTCCGAGAATATAAGAATGAAGTAGAAAACTAAACCGGCAAAAGTATTAAGACACTGAGATCTGATCGAGGTGGTGAATACTTAAGTGCCGAGTTCCTGGGTTACCTAAAAGAGAAAGGAATTCTCTCTCAGCTTACTCCTCCATACACTCCACAACACAACGGTGTATCGGAGAGACGGAACCGAACCCTATTGGATATGGTGCGTTCCATGATGAGTAATACTGAGTTACCGTGATCTTTCTGGGGTTATGCACTAGAATAAGCTACATATCTTTTGAACAGAGTTCCTACCAAGACTGTGCCCACTACACCATATCAGATGTGGAGTGCGAAGAAACCCTATCTTCAATATCTCAAGATATGGGGATGTCCAGCTTTTATTAAAAAGCAGCATACGGACAAACTCGAGACACGCTCAGTACAGTGTAAGTTTGTGGGATATCCAAAGAACTCCAAGGGGTATTTTTTCTATTACGCAGAGGAACAAAAGGTTTTTGTTTCTCGTAATGCCCATTTTCTAGAACAGCAGTTTTTAGAAAAGGAAACAAGTGGGAGCACAATAGAACTGGAAGAAATTCCAGAACCACAAGCTACTACTGATAGCTTGGTAGAACCAGAAGTTCCAGAAGAACAGGACATTCCCGCACCCCTCCGCAGGAGTATTAGGCCGTCTCATCCACCTCAGAGATACTACGGTTTTCTCATAGACGGGGATAGAGAGGATTGCATCATTGATAATGATGAACCTACTAGCTTCCAGCAGACCATCCACAGCGGCGACTCAGTAAGATGGCTGGATGCAATGCGGACCGAAATGGAGTCCATGTACACCAACAAAGTATGGACTTTGGACTTTGCTCCAGATGGGGTAAAACCCATAGGATGTAAGTGGATCTTCAGAAAGAAGATTGGTGTAGATGGACAGGTGGAAACCTATAAGGCTAGACTTGTTGCAAAAGGTTTTCGTCAAAGGCCTGGTTTGGACTATGACGAAACTTATTCTCCAGTGGCTATGCTCAAATCCATTCGGATCCTTTTTACCATTGCTGCCTTCTATGATTATGAGATCTGGCAGATGGACGTAAAGACAACTTATCGACACACATGCGCCACGATCCATCCTTCTTAGGGGTAAGCACGGCTGGAACTCCGCAAGGGCTCATACAAATAGAAATTTGGACGAGTGCGTCTATATGGATCAGTCAGAAGGTTTGAATTAGAGTGGGAGCAGCGGAAAAGTGTGCAAGTTGCTTAAGTCCATTTATAGACTGAAGCAGGCATCGAGGAGTTGGAACATCTGTTTTGATGAAACGGTTAAAGAATATGACTTTATCAAAAATCTAGATGAACCATGTATATACAGTAAGATTATAGCACGAACTGTCGTATTCCTCGTCCTGTACGTGAATGACATTCTCTTAATAGGAAATGACATTCCTATGCTACAATCTGTCAAAGGATTCTTGTCACACAGGTTCTCCATGAAAGACCTGGGTGATGCCTCTTACATTCTGGGGATCCAGATCTATCGTGATAGATCTAAGAGAATGTTTGGACTTTCATAGTCTAGGTATATCAACACTATACTGAAAGATTTAGTATGAAAGATTTTAACCGCGGTAATTTACCAGCTTGTCACGGAATCATCCTCTCCAAAGAGATATCTCCTACGACTTATTTGGAAAGGGATCGCATGTCGATTATACCCTACGCTTCTGCGGTAGGCTCTATAATGTATGCGATGTTGAGCACCAGACCAGATTTAGATTACGCACTAAGCATGGTAAGCCGGTATCAGTCAGACCCAGGGGAGAAGACTGGATAGCACTAAAGAACATTCTCAAGCACCTCAGAACGACTAAGGATATGTTCTTGGTTTACGGCGGAAAAGACCTCCAGATCGAGGCTTTTGCTGACTCCAGCTTCCGGAGTGACAAGGATGACTCCAAGTCCATGTCAGGTTATGTCTTTACCCTTAATAGAGGGGCGGTGTGTTTTAAGAGTTCCAAGCAGGACACCGTTGCTGAATCGACGATGGAAGCAGAGTATATCGCAGCTTCTGATGCCGCAAAAGAAGCAGTCTGGGTAAAGAAGTTCTTAACAGAACTTCAGGCGGTTCCATCCATTGTTGATCCAATACCTTTGTATTGTGACAATAACGGGGCTATAGCTTTATCAAAAGAACCCAAGTCCCATCAAAAGTCCAGACACATCTTGAAGAGGTATCACCTGATTAGGGAGATCATAAATCGCCAGGAGATCGAGGACCGGAGAGTTGCTACAGAGGAGAACACTGCAGATTTATTCACAAAGGCCTTACCTCAGACACAGTTCGAGAGGCTATTCGAGATGATAGGTCTTCAATACGCCAGTACATGGCCCTAATGCAAGTGGGAGATTGTTAGTGTATATGCCCTAGGGGCCATTATTGTATCATACTAGCTTGTATATTACTTAATGGAAGCTTGGGATATTCACAGTTGTATTAACAGTCTTGCTCAATATAGTAGTATGCTACTTGGTTTATATCTATCTTAATATGTGTATATGTTTCTTTTAGCATATCACGAATACATATTGATAGAGCCCATAGGATCTTGCATGACTACCAGCGTTGTGATGACAGTCACATTAGTGGGGCTGGGTAGTCTACAAGCACATCCTTTTTCAGGTCCCTAGTCGTAGGATTATCGAGACATGGCATCGATACTCCAAAGTAGACTAGTGTATACGCTTCTCATCCCAACAGGGGATATAGTCTGTCCCAGCCATTAGTACGTTGAACTGGAGATAGTATGCAGGTGCTCGTTGGGTTACGGATACACCGGATAGGACTCGCAGGGAAATGTTTGTTGGTATTATACCCGTCGTCAGTTAACAGTTTCCAGGTACATGAGTACAGCATAGTCCGTAGACTTGACACTGCTGCTTCGCCTCGAGTATGTTCATACTGTTCTTAGATTGCTACCCTACCACGGCTCGACTGAGTCGTGCAAATAGGTAGCAGTTGGGTGCAGTCCCGAAGCACTTGAAGGCAGTGGCGGTTAGATAGGATTTGTCTCTCCTGGTGTTGGGGGTTGATATCGCACTGTGTTTGGAGAGCCATTACGCAAGGTCCCTGGCCATGGCAAGCGAGATTTACTGGTAGGTTTTCCAGTAGTTTCTCAAGGTGTAATAGGCTTCACTCCGACACGACTTATACCGCTTATAGGGGACCGACGCTTGCCGCCCCCTTAGGCCCGATATGCGATAGTCTTAGACGAACAGACAGAACTGTACGGAGATTGTCACATCAGGCTCAGTAGGAGTTCGGATGGGTTTCCTCATCGTCCTTCTTATCGACATCTACCTGGGGACCGTTACGTACAGCTAGTACCGCTTGCGGCCTGTGGTTAAACCCACTGCCAGCGTAGTATCAAGTCTTTAGAGTCCCACATAGAGAGTTTCCCTGCTTCAGGAAAAACGACATAGAGGTCGTATGGTTTTACGACAGGGTTCGGACATATACGTGTACTTGTGCATGTATGATGTTCGGACAGATTATACTAGCAGGCTTTGTTTTAAGCCATATTCTAGTATTGGATTATTGGATTTATGCAGTCTCAGTATATCCGTGTTTTTCGTAAATACGGATGGGAGGGGCATTCTCGTAATTACTCGAGAAGCTTCTAGAATAAAGGTGACTCATTTAGTTTTAATTCATTTGTGAATTAAACTTAATGAGGTGGAGAGGTGATGTGTAATTTTCATTAATTACACCATCAGTTATGAGGTGATTCACCTCAAGATAATTAATGAAGCATGGTTGTTGATTATATTTATTATTGTTTAGATATTTTTCATGCTTCATAATTATCTAAAAGACTCAAGATTTATTTCATAATCACATACACATTCTCTCTTCTCAAGCTCTCATCTTCTTCATCCTAACCCTAATCCTCTCATGTGTTGAGAACCCTAGGGTTAGCAAAACTAATAGATCCTTAATCTATCTTTATATTCTTTAGGTCAGTTAGATTAGCAATCCTAGCCACTTAGTTACCGCAAGTTAGAGGTTAAAACTTGAAGAAGGAACTCTCGGATGGATCTTCTATTACATCGAGGAGGCCGATGAGGAGGTGAACAACAAGAACAAGAAGGACTAGTATCTTGAGGTATAATCATCTATCATAGTAGTTAACTACTTCTAGATAGTTTGTTAGTTAGGGTTTAGCAAAGATCCGTTTGATAGTCGATGTTACTTTGAACAAAATGATTGTTTTACCTATTTCGCCTCCCCGCATCTTGTGGGGTGTGTAACGTTGACTTACACTGGCCATCTGAATACATATGACACAACTGATCCTGGGTGCAAATCTCATTGCAGCAGTGTCCTGGAAGGAGGCTGCTCAAGGTCTCTTCCGATCTCGCCTATGCCGAACTGTACGGAGGCTGGTACTCTTACATAATCTGTTCTTGTTTTCTGGACATCTGCGTTCTCAGCACAACATTTCCTTGGGAATTGGCCGCATCCCAATGCCTTTGTGAGTGTGTCAGATCTTTGATCTCGACAGGGAGTAACAACAGTTCGCCAACCTCTCGCGCGAACCTCTGGTTCCACTTGTCTGTATCATCATCCACTTCGACGTCACGTCATGCTATCTGCACTCTGTAACTGTTCTCAGCCACGGTCAATCTTGATTCTCTCACACGGACTCGAAGTTACAAACTCGGTATCTTCATCACTCTGTAGCAGATATCTGGCCGAACACGTCCTCGGGAACTCGTCCCAACCATCGGAGCAATACTTAATACTCGTCCATTCTTGATAAACTCACAACGCATCTGGGTGAGGTCCTCTATCCGACACTGGTCAGCTTGCTGATCTCTTATCACATGATATCTGGACGACGTCAAAACTTTTCGATCGAGTCATCGAGATCCCAAAATTTCCCGAAGGCTCAACACCTGAGCACAGTCTAAAAATATCCGGTACATACCACAGTACCTCTGGACCAGCCGTAGAAAGGCAAACCCAAGCCTCACTGATGGCACCGCTAAACTGCCGCAAACCCTAAGGTTCAAAAGTGGTTCCATGGTCATCATGTCGAATTAGGTTTTCATTCTTCTAGAGGGTCCACAGAATCACTTGCATGTTCCTCCGAACACTTTAAACTTGGAAAAAATGGGTTTCTGACACTCGCTCGAACTTTTTAGCTATGCCTAGCCGACATGTGAATACCCTTCGTCCGCCCGCTAAACAATGCTTCAATCCTCCAGGAAAAACGATATATCAACGGTCATCTCTGGATCGGTCTGCTCTAGATCTGAGTAAGACTCTCCATACTGAAAATCTTCAACTCAACTAGGCCTGCGTCGGCGCATCAATCTGACGAATCACCTTCGTCTCTCAACTCGGGATAGACTAGCTATCATCTGTCACATTTCTGCCTGGAAGCTCCAGCGATCTCAGCTCGTAAGCTCTGGAAGCGACATCCTATCAATCTCAGCAACAGCTTGGTCATCTGTCTGCATGGTAGACGACATCACAACTCTGAGGTATGCTTTACATCAACAGTCCTCTAGCAACTTGAAGCTCTAACAATGGCTCGATCATCTGGTGCAAAACCAAACACTCGCCTCAACAGGAGGTCACAACACAACACTACATCGAGACATTCCCATGTCACTAGAAAACACAATGGTCAGCACTCGTACCAGACGTGCTTGCCCTGACCGCAACACTAGCAGCAGCTCAAACTGCGTTCAAACCATGGTGACCGGAACCTCAATCGAGTATCGATAAAAACAGATCAAAGGCATGAAAGGAAACGACAGATCCAGAATGGATACATGATCATAAGAAGAAACGGCATCAATGAGAGTATGATCATGGAAACGAATAGAATCAAGGATCTTAAATGGATGTATAATCATGGGTATGAAGAGAATCATAAGTCTCAAAAATATGTACATCCTGAGGTTTCTTAAGTGGAGTATCGTATCGTAAATATGCCGCGGAATATACATACGGTACGACACTCTACTCAAGCTACCTACTCCATCAATCAGGGTCAGCCTATGAAACGAAAGTTCGGGTCTAATACCCCCCGTTCAAGTCTAAATTCCGTAAGGTCAAGCCTAGGTTCCAAAATACATATCCGCCCTAGACTCCGCATAGTCAAACATAGACTCGAACCAAGGTTAAACCTAACTCTCTGATACCATCTTTGTCACGACCCGAAATATTAGCTCTTGACCAGCACTTAAATCACGCAACGTCTAAACACGTAACGTAATTCAAGTAAGTTGAAACCCAGAAATCTAAACCTTTTTAAGAAAATAAAGGATGTGAAGTTTTGAAATAAAGCTATAATGAAATCAAGTTTTCTTAATGCATAGAAAAGGAACATGAAAACGCAAGTGAAATTTGCTAGTTTGAAAACATGTTTCGTCTTTCAAAAAATTTGGGCAGCACCTCCTTTGTAAATTGTCACGCCCCGCTTCCCAGAGTACGCAAACTTGGGCACGTGACATAGCCAACCATGCTACCTGCGGGTAGGACGCATCCGTCCACAGTCACATTACGGCTGTAGAGATATCAAGAACAGTAAAATAAACTAAACTAATACATGTCCAAGTCCATAATAACAAGAATCAATAAACAATAAGTGCGGAAGCTAATGATCCAATACAATGAATAAACAGTACGTCCCATAATGCGGGCTCACATCTGGAAATGAAAAGCAATAAATAAACTAAACCCTAAGGACTCACTGGTCAGCCTGCTGGCTGAAGTACTCCTGCTCGGTCGACGACAAAGGTACGGAATCTGGGCCATGCAAAACCCAGATGTCAGCGCGTCATGATATCAAGTATACAGTAAAAACATGGTAATAAACAATGCAAGCATGAACATGAATAAAGCAGTAATAAGAAGTAACAAGCAGGGTAATGTGCAATGGTGACTAAACTGTCCTATCAGGTTTTCTACTCTATAGTCTTTGAAACCAATTGATGAATCGTCGATGTAACTCAATAGTATCCCGTGCGTGCCCGGGACCACGGTCATGATCCTCGGGGCTGAATCCGAGACGTGCCGCTAAGCAGTAAAAGGTAGTAGGATGGATGAGTGATGTCAGCAACAACACTCCGGAGCTGGCCAAGCCCGTAAGACTGATCAGAACAATGTATCGAACTGTTGAGTTACAAGTCGGTTTCACCTTTGATTTCCCCATACCCCCAAACTATGTATGTCAGTCAGGTATTCAGTAGTCAAGGACCAATGCCAACACAAAGTCAAGTAAAGGTAGGTCTGTCTGGATCGACAGCAGGAATGGTTAGGTTTGTCGGCATTAGGCATGAAGTCGTGAGACAAGTAATGTCATGGTACAACAGGATGAGTCGGTATGTATGTATATGTCAGGTGTAGCAGGGTCAGGTCAATATGTCGTGCAATCGGGTAAGTGCTCACAACAGGTATACAATCAATAATGAATAACAGCAGGAAACAGTAATTAATCACAATGTTCCATATAACTACAGTGATGTTTGTATTCTCTTATTAACAGGTTCAATCATCTTTAGGGTGCAAAAGCCATAAGGTAAAGCAATATTCACAATTATAAATTAAGGAACTACATGAAATTATACTAAGTATAATAATTATCTCAAGAATAGTTTAACAGTTCAAGCAGATATGATTCAGTCGTTTTATTTAGTTAAAGCATGGAGTGATGTGGGTTAATTAATTACTAGGAACTATTGTAACGATTCCAATATAAAGATACTGCAATAATACGATATTAAATGCCATCACTAAGTTACGGTATTAAATAGTGTGAATTGAATTGCGTGGCAAGACTAGATCTCGCACGCTAGCATGTTCAAGCAAGTATTCAGATACTTGCCTCGACGGTCTGCAAACGGGAACACGGATGCGATGTCGGCAGAAACGCGATATGAAAGCACGGGCCACGGATCGAGTCCCAACAGAGGTCAACGGGATCACACGGACCAGGGGACTTCGCTGGAGCGTCGGGTTCGTCAGACGGCACGGTCGGATTCCGGCAAAAGTTATCGGCAACAAGTTAGCAATAAGATAAACATACAAGATCAGCGGGGTTTGCACCAAAGGAAGTAAAGTGATGCTTACAGAGGAGAAACAGGGGTAACTATGACGGGCCCGACGGAGATGGACCCACCGGCGGTGAACAGGAGGTGCGGCGAGGGTGCTGGAACGGCTGAAAGGGCTCGGGGTCGCTGGAAAGGGGTGCTGCGGTGAGTGGGGAAGAGTGTGGTCGGCTCTGGTGGTCGAGGGAGAGAAGGAGGTGGTCGGAGGTGGTGTCGACGAGGTCGCCGGTGCGTTCTCCGGTGAACAGCGGGCAGGCAATGGATGAAGGCTCGGGTTTGCTGTTCCGGCGAGGGGAGGAGGGAAACGACGACGAGGTTGGGTCGAGTAGGGTGAAAGGGAGTCGTGGGAGGCGTCGACGGTGAGAGGCGACGTCGACGGCGAGGTCTACAAGGGTGGAGGCGAGGTCGGGAATGGGTTGCAGGCGCGGGAGTCGTCGGGAAACGGGAGGAGGAAGGCGCGGGGGTCTCGTGGTGGCGAGGGCGGCGACGGCGAGGTCTTGGGGAGGTCGGCGGTGAGGTCTGCGGTGAGTTAGGGTTAGGGTTTGATGGGTTTCTCGCGATGGGAGAGGGTTGCGTGAAGGCGGCTGCATGCAGGGGGATACTCACAATATATAAGAAGAGAGAGAGAGAGAAAGATTGATGAGATAGAGAGAGAGAGAGAAAGAGGAGAGAGGCAGAGAGAGAGATGGAAAGGAGGGGGGCCCACGAGCTCGATTGTGAGCTCGTGATTGGCTGAGGGTGTGTGAGGAAAATATTTGGAATAAGATTTGAATGGATTTGGCCGTTGGGAATTATCGTATAAATATATATTAGTTTTATAAATTAAATTGAAACGGGCCCTTTTTGGCGTGAAATGAAATATTTCCAAATCGCGCCCGGGTCGCGCCCAAATGTTCCAAATTCAAATTATATGATTTTAAGCGGGTTCCAAATTTTGAAAATAGGTGTTTAATGATTAAAATGCATGCCCCCAAGTCGGACACTTGCACGCGCGCGTAGTCGCCCAAACTTGCCCGTTTAGCCAAACGGAACGGAATCTCGACACGCGGACGCTACCACGCGACTAGTGGCGACGAGTAGGCCAACCTGGACATCTTAAATTTCATTTTAGGAGTTAAAATTTGTTATGTGCCAAAATGACCTAACCGGGTAAAATTTAGCAATAAACACCAGAAAATCAGGAATATTGGAATGAGCAAAAATATAACCCTCAACTAGTAATATACATAGTATTACTGAGCTCGGGTGTTACATAAATTTTGATTCAAAACCACAATACATAACAAGAATAATGGCATCCCCAAGCGGGAGCTAGCTCTTCGCCAAACAGCGGATCACAACCACGCAAAGCATAAATACAAGTATACGACGCCCAACGGCGAAGATCACCACAAAAGAATAAAGAATAAAGCGAGAAATCAAAACCACAAGTAGCGGAATACCCCTCGCTCTAAGTCTCGCAACCACAATCCCACTAAGTCTCATTACTTATACAAATTCTAGTTTGATTGATGGAGTTGACTAGATAAAATATGAAATATAAATACAAGAGTGGGTACGATACAAATGTCCCACCTACCAAGAAAATCACCCAAAAGTAGCTATGTACCAGCGATGCCGCTACGGATCCATGCGGTCAACCTGCAAGAACTGTGGCACAACGGGGGTGAGTTGCCAACTCGTGAGTAGAAAAACATCTACAAGCAGAAATCGAATAAACAACGACTCCTAGGTCAACTATATCATGAAGGTAATACTATGATATATAGGGTGGCCATATCTGTATGTGTGCCAACAATGTAATCAACACCTATATGTATGTGAATATCATCCAACCATATACTCAATGTATGTATACATGTGGATCCCGTCCAACCATATGATCAATGTCTGTATGCACGTAAAAATCATAAACGAGTGTGCATGAAAGTATGAGGATATAAATCAACGGTGTCCCTCGCGACACATCAAAATCATGGAACCGGAGTGTCCAGCATCAATACTCGAAACCTCATGAAAACCGCGTCCGGTATCGACACGTAAATCCTCATATATCAGGCTCCATCAGTCCGGATCGGCCCATATCATCTCTCGACACCGGTCGGTATCCTCCGGATATCTGCCGAGCCCAAATACTATCACCGGTAGGTAGTAGTCCCTCTGCCAGGCTCACCGTCTACTGCACAACATCCCTTTCTTGCCCTGGGATACCATACCGGGTCCACCATGTCCCCGCAATCGGCCTCATCTCGCTCCTCGACCGGGTATCACTGTCACACGTATCAGAACCGAGAAAACGCATGGTGGATGCACTGAAATATCATATCAAGAGAAACCGGGTTTTTAAAACAGTACATACTTTCTTTTGAAATAGCCACAGTTATCAAATCCAGAAATCTTATAAAAACAACATATCTCAATGCGTGTAATCATAAAGCATGATGTATGCGATATATAACAGAAATGTAAGAATATCCGTATATCATGCAACATGGAACAGTAATATGCACATATCGAGGGAAAACCGCTCATTTAAATGAATCCAGTTCTTAAAATATATCATGCGGTTCCCAAATCTCCAAAATCGAATGCAATATCGTATAAAGGTGCATATGTATATATACGCAAGTATGGACGTACAAATGTGTATGTCCGCAAGTATGGTGTACAATATGTATGCACGCAAGTATGGTATGCAATATGTATGTGCGTAAGTATGGTGTACAATATGTATGTGCGCAAGTATGGTGTACAATATGTATATCATGATGCAGCAACCCTACTGTGTAGTGACATGGCAATTATCGATGATGAAGTGTGTGAGCCGGCAAATCGGTGTACGTGTAGTATACGCATCATCGATAATGGTGCAGGTGTACTAGCACAGGTATAAGCAATGCAATGAGAATAATATGAATGCAGCATAAGGTAAATCATATGAAAATGCTGACGGCTATACGTATCTAACATGATCGTGTTAGTTATATGTATGCCCTAGAGGCCATTACTGTACATACGATGTATATTGTAGTGGATGCTTGGACATATATAAGGAGGACTTTCTTGCTCGACATGATAGTACGCTATCTGGTTTCTCTTTATCTTAACATGTACTCTGATTGTCTCTATGTTACATGTTGATAAAGCCCTTAGGATGAGTACTTGACTACCAGGACTATGATGCGGATCATACTAGTGGGGACAGTGCAGTCGCCAAGTACATCCTTCAAATGTTCCTAGTCGTGGGAGTACCGAGACAGGGCATCGATACTCCAGTGTAGACTAGCGTATACGCATCTTAACCCATATGATGGGCGATGGATGATCCCATATCCATCGGTGTTTGACATCAAGGATGGTGTATGGGTGTTCAGTGGAGACTAGGTACACTGGACGGACTCGCCGAGAACTCCCAGATGGTATTATACCTCACGTCAGATGGCAGTTCTCTGGTGACACTGGTACAGGTTAGTCTGTAGACCCGAGATCGTCATAGTGTCTTGTGTGATTCCCATTGTGCTTTGATTTCCATCATACCACGTCCAAGAGGGCATGCAAAAAGGTGACTTTTAGGTACAGTCCCGAATCACATAGAGGCAATGAGCGATAGGAGGGGATTTGTCTCTCCCGATATAGGAAGTTAATGTTGCACTGTGTTCGATTGGCTATAACTGGAAATCCCTGGCCAGGGTTGCTGAGATTTACTGGTAAGTATTATCAGTAGTTTCTCGAACTGTTATGGACCTCATGTCGACACGACTTATCAAGCTACCGGGGTCTGACGTTTACCACCCTTAGGAGAGATATGCGACATATCAGACGAAGAGACCGAACTATACGGGAGTGTTACTGATTGGATTCGTAGGACAATGTACAGGCTTGTTTGTTGATATTCTGATCGCTCAATACCTGGGTGGCTGTTACGTTTAGCTGACCGCTTGCAGCTTGTGGGTATTTGATATGATCATCACCTACTGCCGGCGTATTGACGATTCTTTAGAGTCCTACACAGAGGTTTCTTGACTCAGGAAAAATGGAGTATGAGCACATATATGATATGTGCGGGACCGAGAACAATACATGTATGTGATACCGTATTAGATTCTCGCGATATGAGATATCGGCCGGGTGTATGTGATATAGTCGGGTCATCGGATCAAATGTTGATTCGATGAACTGATACAGATTATATTAGTCGGTTATTTATGAAATAGCCGGATTATCGGATCAAGTTTTGATTCGATAATTTAATGTATAATTATATATTTGATATATTAAATTATATTAACTAGTTTAAGCTCACAAAAATATTCTTTTTCTCACTCGGGTAATACATTGATATATATGCGATACATGTTAATTGTATTATTTTATTTTGTTACAATAAATATTGTATATGTGATATATAATATTGTAACATGTTAGGGTTATTAATGCAACGTGATTAGTGGAGATTAAACATGATTAAGTTTTGATTTGGGTTAATTTTTTCTAGAAGCTTCTAGAAGGTTTTCTTTTGTTTTTGCAAAGATATTTTGTAAAGATATTTTTTTATGATATTTGTTAACCCAACTCAATCCTTGACCATGGTTCATTCTCTACATGGGTTAAGTTATCATACTTAACCTATGGTTGCATTTCTAACCTCAACACAATTCATTATTCATCACAAAAGAAATGGTGCTTCTTCTTCCTTCTCTTTTTCAATGAAAAGGCTTTCTAGCTTTTTCATTAGTGATGATTTTGAGTGAGATTAGGAGAACAAATGAGAGCTAAAATCCTACTTCATCATCCTAATCTATCCTAGCCATTTTAGATTAGGGTGTTCACTTCATTTAGTGAGTGAGAGCTTGTGTTAAAGAAACTTCAAGGTAGATCATCTTTGTTATCGAAGATCGGAAGCAAGCTTGCATCTTTCTCTTCGTGGAGCTTCTCTAGAGTCTGGGAACATGATGATCGCAGCGAAGAGACCTCAACACGGAGCTTTAGAAGTTAAGGACCGGACTACAAAGGTTGTAATCCCAAACTCTTAGATGTTAAATTGTTTAACATGCTTTGTTTCGCCTAATCTCTAGTTTAAAGATCTTGGTTAGGGTTGTTCGGCACGTCTAAATTTTAAATCTGGCATGGTTGATACCTTATAGACCCTTGTAAGAGTACCCAGTAACCCTACAGTAGTATCAGAGCCAAGCTAGAACTTTAGGCGAAGTCCAGGTGAAATTTAAAGTCCGGTCGAACTCCGAATACCCGTAAAACCCTAGTTTCTCGAAAAAATTTCAAAAGTTGACATTTTTCATATTAAAAATACTCAAAAAAATCAGCAGGGAAATACAAGGATTACTGTGAATAACATGCCGCCAATACCATTAAAGCGCCGCGGAACCGCGGCCGTACCATGGCTGGCGCGGCGGTTCCGCGACCAAACTGTAGCATTAGGGTTTGTTTTCGGCACAGTAATATCCGTATGTATTTCCTGATTGTTCTGGGAATTTTTAATTCTACTCAAGTGTTGAGTTTTCTGGGATGTATTGGGGACTCTTTGATTCGATCAGATAATTTAATTTCGTTTAAGTTTTTTCGGGTAATTTTAGAATGTGTTAAAAAGTTCGAACGGATATCAATAACTCTCTTTTTCCCCTGCCGGAAAATTTCCAAGTGATGGATTTTTCCGTAGTTTAAGAACGTTCTAGGTCATGCAAGTAACACGGTGGACCCTCTAGAAGACAACAAACCTTAACTCGATTATGTGACCGTTTGAACCGCCTCTGAACCTTAGGATTTGGGGCAGTACGGCGTTGCCACATCTGAGGCGTTGGTTTAACCCTTCTACGGCTGGACCATTGGTACTGTGGCATGTGATGGATGTTTTTAAACTAATTTCAAGTGTTGATAACTATTTGGGAACTCTTGGGTGTTTGAATATTCGATCGGAAAGCTTAACATTATCTATTTATCTGGAATGTAATACAATATTTGGAATCCACATGTAGTTATGAGATAACTAATTTGAATATTATAAATCTAGCAGTTTAGTCTCATTTGATCGGTTGCCACGGGATTTTGATGTGATCAAAAGTCCGACGCAATCACGTAGCGTACGTGAATACTCGCCGGGTAAACTTAATAGAAAGCCACGCCCTATAGCCTCGACCAAGTGACTGTAGGAGAACCCCGTCGCCAAAAGCATCCGTTCGGGTGCTCACGGCAGCGGTGTTCCGCCTTAGTGCACTTCGTAGACGGCATCCGGGGTTGCGGCCGTCTACTAAAGTTTGCGACGAGCATTCGATTAGGATATCGGGAATCTTGTTGAATTGCCCGACCAGATATTGAAAAGTGTTTTCGATATAGAGACTAAAATGCGGGGTTTATAAATGTTAGGCATGCGATCTCTAAGGAATTCATTTGGTTAGGCATGAGATGTCTAAGGAGGTTGCGGATTCCAACTGTTGTAGTTTTACACTTTCTTTTCTGTGACCGTAAGCGTAGTATGTGGTGTATCGCCGGCTTCGTTTCTATACATCAACGACAATCGGGATATGCATACTTGCTTACGTTGATGATATGAGATATTATATGTTGCTGTGATATATTATATTGGATCGTCGCGTTTTGAATAGCCGGGGGTTTTATGTTAGATGAGGGTTTTTATTTTCATTCATGTAAAATTCATTTGTATGTAATATTTTTTTATTGGGGCACTTCCGGGCTGAGGATGATGTCACCATTGTATATTATTTACTTTTCCGCATTAGGTAGACCCAAGGCGGGGAGCATAAGTAACCAGGTTCTGGGGTCCAGTGGGAGAGCATCTCGAGGAGTCGGGACCGGCTCTCCTAACCATAGAATTGGCAGTGTTGCTTGCCGCTCTCGTAGGGGTCTAGGGATGTGGGTTTGGCTATTCATCACGACCGTGGAATCCGTGTTTTATACAGGCCCGTACTAAAACACAGACCTCCTAGTATATCCAATATTTCATATATGTTTCTTCTGCTGCAATGTTCTATGATGAGATCATATTACTGCCTGAGACGAATGTTTATATTATATACATGAGATATATGTTATATCGCAGATTTCGTTTCAAATGTGATGCTTGTGAAGCATAATAAAATGGAACTTCATTAATAAGATGAATGAAATAAAAGAAACCTAAAAATGTTGTAGAAACTTGTTTAAAAACCGGTAGCTCTAGTTCTTGCTTTGCATAGCAGTGTTCCTTATAGAACATGCAGCATCTTATTCGATAAGGAAAGAGCCGAGATCCCTTCACCCGGATTGATCTCTTTAGCGAAACTGGCAGATGCTACAAACTCGGTTTGTCCTTTGATTGTTTCTATAGTTTTTGCTTTGCATAGTGATATTTGTGAAATATCCTGCACCTTATTCGATAAGGAAAGAGCCGACGATCCCTTCACCGGGAGTGACCTCTTTAGCAAAACTAGAAAAGGCCTTAAAAACATTCATATTAAAATCACTCGATTCTATAACGATATCAAGTTCATTACGCAAAGGGTATTCTTAAAAACCTGTCGTAGCCCTCCGTCATTTCAGATAAGTTGTATTTAGTATTCGTGCTGCGTTTGTTGGCCTTTGTCAAGGCGTAGTGTGCGGTAGCTGATTACTGCTTATTTGTATAAACATATGATGTGATTGAGTTAGGGTAGTCGTGTGACTTTGTTGGCCTTTGTCAAGGGTCGTGAGGGTGGGTTTAATTCAATCAGAAAATGACGGGTTGAACTTGACTAGCATCCTATGGTTTGTTGGCCTTTGTCAAGGTCATAGGAGGCTAGGGGTAAAATATTATTGGGAATTTCAAGAGTTGAAATTTGCAATGAGATTGCATACCTTCTATGAGATAGTTGGATCCCGATACCCGTTGCGAGTAAGAGTTACTCCTAGGAGAGTTTTACACATTACAATTAGCCAATCAGGTAGGTGTCTAGAAAGGTGTCAACGGGGTTACGCCCCCTGGGAAAATGAGGTTTACTTTAATTAGGTCCGTGCGAAAGCATGGGGAACCTCCCTCAAAATACCGGCAATGGCCTGGCTGAAAGATTGGCGAACTTGTAGAGTGTAATTAATCCCGGCTAGTCTTTCCTTTTAGGATTTGAAGGAAGATTTAACTAAAACAGTGGGAGCCATCCTGATTAGATATATTGATAACCAATCTAATCTTGTAAAAGCGCACGCTGATTGTTTTCTTCTTTCTCTCTCCAGGTAGCGACCATGTTATGCCTTAATCAAGATAATAAATACAGATGTATTGACCGAACCCACTTGTTATACTGCTCTAGGGAACGTTGATCCCGCTCCAACTTATAATTGTTATAAGACAGAGCAGGAAATAGGGGATTACCAGAATTCCCGTGCTGCCCAAACGAAGAAAGTACATGCTGATGTATCTTCTTCGGGTGTGTTCATTAAATGAGAACTGTTTCTCAGTATCCTTTACGTCCTGGGTATGAGATACCGGATCAGGATCCCTCAAATGTAATTTGTTACATGGGCTACAGATAGGTAGAGAACTGAGAACGGGTGATAAATTTCATGAGATAGAAACGGTGCAAGTGTTGCAGCCAAGTCTGTTGGTAGTTATCACCCTGTATTATCAGAATACATTGATTCTGAATGAATGTTATTAGATACCGAACCTGATATACAACATCATATCAGTCTCTTTATTAGTAAAAAGGATATAATTTTGTATTGTTGGATAATGTTTTAAACATTTCCTATATCAAGAGTTGATCGGTTCAGGCACGTTATCTAAAAGCAAAGACGTTCTAAATCAAACTACAGTTCTTAACGTACAGAACACACACAAGTGGAAGAGTTCAGAAATGAACAAATCCTTCTTGAGGCATTGTAGACTAGGTCATATCAATGCGATCCGACTAGCTGAAGTTACATTTAGATGCATATTTAAATTAGTTTAAATTTACATATTATGAAACTTGCCGGTCATGTCACAGAGATAAGATGACCACAGCTCCGTTTATTGGAAATAGAGAAAGAGTTAGTGAACTCTTGGGATTGATACCTGCTGATGTATGAAGGTCCCCTGTCTACACATGCCAAGACCGGTTCTTTATACTTCATTACATTCACTGATTATCTCTCAAGATCCGGACATAAGTTCCTGTTGAAACACAAGTCTGGAACTTTTGAAATTCAATGAATATAAGTTAGAAGTAGAGAACCAAAAACGGGTATAAGTATTATGTCCTTTGATGAGATCAAGGAGGAGAATACTTGAGCACGGGATTCCTGCACTATTCTAAAGGAGAATGAGATTCTCTCTCAGCATTACTCCTCCGTATACACCACAGCACATCGGTGTATCGGGGCGGAGCAATCACACCCTATTTGATATGGTGTGCTCTATGATGAGTACTACTGAGTTGCCTATTTTCTTTTGGGGTTATGCACTTGAGAAGTTGCATACCTATTGAATAAGGTTCAAATCAAATCAGTTGCCTACCACTTCATATGTGATATGGAATGGGAAGAGCCCATATCTTAAGTATGTTAAGATTTGGGGTTGTCCAGCCTATGTCTAAAAGCATAATCCGGACAAGCTCAAGACAAAGTCAGTTCTGTAGAAGTTTGTTGGATATCCTAAGCATTCACAAGGGAATATCTTCTACCAAACCGTGGAACAAAAGATGTTTTGTTTCTCAGCATGCCACCTTTATGAAAGGGAATTTCTTATGAAGAAATTATTGGCCATGAGGTAGAACTGGAAAGAGTTCCAGCTATACAAACTGCAGCTGATGATTTGGTAGAACCAAAGGATTCAATATTTTCCAATGAACCTTAGTAGGTTTTCTCCCCCACCTGAGAGATACTTCGGTTTTCTCTATGACAGTGGGAGCGAGGATTGCATCATGAGATGATGACCCAACTAGTTTCGAGCTGGCCATCAGGAGTGGGACTCTGTAAGAATTGCTGGATGCTTAGTGATCTGAGATGGAATCCTTATACATCAACAAAGTATGGACTTTGGTTGCTTTATCTGAAGGGTTAAATCCCCATCAGGAATAAGTATATCTTGAGAAGATTACTTGGTATACATAGAAAAGTTGAGACTTTTAAAACTATGCTTAAAGTCCATCCAGATCCTACTTGCCATGGCTACATACCATGACTACGATATCTGGCGGTTGGGTGTCATGACAGCTTTTCTAAATGATGATTTGGAAGAGAGCGTCTATAAGTACACAGCCAGAAGGCTTCGTAGACAGTGGGAGCAGCGGAAACGTGAGCAAGATGTTTTATGTGATAAATTCAGGCATCGTGGAGTTGGAACGTCTGTTTTGATGTGGTAGTCAAAGAGTTTGACTTCATCAAAATGGTAGATGAACCTTTTATATACAAAAAGGTAGTAGAGAGTATGGTGGTGATTCTCGTAGAGTACGTGGATGACATACTCTTGATAGGGAAGGAGTTTCCTATGCTACGCTCGGTCAATCTCCGCTTATCATAAAGATTCTCCATATAGGATCAAAGTGATACCTCCTAAATCATGGGTTTTGGATCTATAAGATAGATCTAATTGGATGTTAGGATACTCACTAGTTGTAGTGAGATAGTATCAATCGATCCTGGGGAGAATCACTGGAAAAGTTCCAGGGTGATAAGGACGACTGAATGTCAATCGTAGGCATTGTCTTTACCCTTAGTGGAGGGATGGTATGTTGGAAGAGTTCCAAGCTAGATACCGTGACTTACTAGACGATTAAAGGCAAGATACATCGTTACCAAGGATACTACCAAAGAGGAAGTCTGGATATATATGAGTTCATAAGATGAACTTCGTTCCTACCATTGTGTGACAATGGAGTTGTGGCTTATGCCAAGGAACCCCCATCCCATCAGAAATCCAGATATAATTCTTAGGCAGTATCACCTGATCATGGAGATGGTTGATCTCCAGGGAGATCGAGGTTAGGAGAGTAGATACAGAGGACAGCAGCGCGGATCCACTCACAAAGGCCTATTTCCCAGTAGAGACTTTTATGGGATAGTTGAGTATGAGATACTTCAACCACAGCTGATTGTTGGGTATGCGATACCACAACAGATGGCCCTAGTACAAGTGGGAGATTGTTAGTTATATGTATGCCCTAGAGGCCATTACTGTACATATGATGCATATTGTAATGGATGCTTGGACATATATAGGGAGGACTTTCTTGCTCGACATGACAGTACGCTATCTGGTTGCTCTTTATCTTAACATGTACTCTGATTGTCTCTATTTTACATGTTGATAAAGCCCTTAGGATGAGTAATTGACTACCAGGACTATGATGCGGATCATACTAGTGGGGACAGTGTAGTCGCAAAGTACATCCTTCAAATGTTCCTAGTCGTGGGAGTACCGAGACAGGGCATCGATACTCCAGTGAATACTAGCGTTTACGCATCTTGACCCATATGATGGGCGATAGATTATCCCATATCCATCGGTGTTTGATATCAAGGATGGTGTACGGGTGCTCAGTGGAGACTGGGTACACTGGACGGACTCGCCGAGAACTCCCAGATGGTATTATACCTCACGTCAGATGGCAGTTCTCTGGTGACACTGGTACAGGTTAGTCTGTAGACCCGAGATCTTCATAGAGTCTTGTGTGATTCCCACTGTGCTTTTATTTCTATCATTACACGTCCAAGAGGGCGTGCAAAAAGGTGGCTTTTGGGTACAGTCCCGAATCACATGGAGGCAATGAGCGATAGGAGGGCATTCGTCTCTCCCGGTATAGGGAGTTAATGTTGCGCTGTGTTCGATTGGCTATAACTGGAAATCCCTGGCCAGGGTTGCTGTGATATACCGGTAAGTGTTATCAGTAGTTTCTCGAACTGTTATGGACCTCATGTCGATACGACTTATCAAGCTACTGGGGTCCGACGTTTACCACCCCTAGGAGAGATATGCGACATATCAGACGAAGAGACCGAACTATACGGGAGTGTTACTGATTGGATTCGCAGGAGAATGTACATGCTTGCTTTCTGATCTTCTGATCGCTCAATACCTGGGTGGCTATTACGTTTAGGTGACCGCTTGCAGCTTATGGGTGTTTGATATGATCATCACCTACTGCCGGCGTATTGACGATTCTTTAGAGTCCTACACAGAGATTTCTTGACTCAGGCAAAACGGAGTAGGAGCATATATATGATATGTGCGGGACCGAGAACAATACGTGTATGTGATACCGTATTAGATTCTCACGATATGAGATATCGGCCGGGTATATGTGATATAGCCGGATCATCGGATCAAGTGTTGATTCGATGAACTGATACATATTATATTAGTCTGTTATTTGTGAAATAGCTGGATTATCGGATCAAGTGTTGATTCGATAATTTAATGTATAATTATATATTTGATATATTAAATTACATTAACTAGTATAAGCTTACAAAAAGATTCTTTTTCTCACTCGGGTAATATATTGATATATATGCGATATATGTTAATTGTTTTGTTTTTTTTATACAATAAATATTGTATATGTGATATATAATATTATAACATGTTAGGGTTATTAATGTAACATGATTAGTGGAGATTAAACATGATTAAGGTTTGATTTAGGTTAATTTTTTCTAGAAGCTTCTAGAAGGTTTTCTTTTGTTTTTGCAAAGATATTTTGTAAAGATATTTTTGTATGATATTTGTTAACCCAACTTAACCCTTGACTATGGTTCATTCTCTACATGGGTTAAGTTATCATACTTAACCCATGGTTGCATTTCTAATCTCAACACAATTCATTATTCATCACAAAAGAAATGGTGCTTCTTCTTCCTTCTCTTTTTCAATGAAAAAGCTTTCTAGCTTTTTCATTAGTGATGAATTTGAGTGAGATTAAGAAAACAAATGAGAGCTAAAATCCTACTTCATCATCCTAATCTATCCTAGCCATTTAGATTAGGGTGTTCACTTCATTTAGTGAGTGAGAGCTTGTGTTAAAGAAACTTCAAGGTAGATCATCTTTGTTATCGAAGATCAGAAGCAAGCTTGCATTTTTCTCTTCGTGGAGCCTCTCTAGAGTCCGGGAACATGATGATCGCAGCGAAGGGACCTCAATACGGAGCTTTAGAAGTGAAGGACCGGACTACAAAGTTTGTAATCCCAAACTCTTAGATGTTAAACAGTTTAACATGCCTTGTTTCGCTTAATCTCTAGTTTAAAGATCTTGGTTAGGGTTGTTCGGCACGTCTAAATTTTAAATCTGGCATGGTTGATACCTTATAGACCCTTGTGAGAGTGCCTAGTAACCCTACAGATGGAGTCGGTGAATCAATCAATCGACATCTAGCCAGACAACATCCCGTACGGTATACCCCATCGTACGGCATCCTCTAGTCAAGGGTATGGATCAAACCTCAAGTCAACTCATCACGTACGAAAAATCATCGTACGACGGCATTAAGCTATCATGGATCCTATCATCCTATAAGACGAGGAGGGTACGGACCTAACGTCTCGTACGGCTATCACTCACGATTCACAACATATATAAATATCTCTATATACCTATGTCCTAGGTCACATCCGCAATAATCTCATATTAGGGGATCGGCAAGGTATCAATCATCTCAATCGACTCGCATCCGTATACCATCATATCATCAAATCATCATATCGCGTCATATATCCTTTTCATTGCATTTATATCCCTCATCAAGTCAATTTTTACAAATATATTCTACCTTTACTATAAGCATAAGTATCTAATCTAACATACACACCTGAACAATACAAACAATTTTTGAAAGATACGAATCGTAGTTTTGAAAGTAGGGGCTACGGTGTTTTTAAAGAAAGATATCATTTGAAAATCCGTAACGTCCCTCAGAGTATCTGTTTAAAAGATGTATACGATTCTTCAGTTTGGAAATAGGTATGGTTCGGATGACACATCTACGTCGACTATCTAGTCCTATAATACCCTAAACGGTAATATCATCAAATATCATCCTCAAATCCCGTCATCATATACTAGTCGTATTAAAACACTTCTAAATATCCTATAGTTTCTAATATGGTGTCTATAGCTATCTTTTAATTCTAACCCTAGTTTGCTACTCTAGGTTTTTCTTAACCACATGCTACAAATCGGTTTCCACCGAAACTTTGCGGGGGAGCTATACGCCATCCACCCGACTTCCCCCGTAGATATAGATCCACTCACCTTGGTCTTCGCTTTCCGAAGTCGATGACGCCACTCTCCGTCGCATCAAAATCCACGCGAAGGTATCTACAATAACAATACATATCGCAATAAAAAAACAAGTTCTGAAATCCAAAACGGCACACGGATCGCCTATAGGTTAGAACCTATAGCCCAGGCATGCAAAACCAACAAATTACCCTTAGTCGTTGATGTACAAGCATCCAACCACCAAATACAAACCCAAATATCAAAACTTAGCATTTAAAAATACGGAAAACATAGCCAAAATCACACTAAAATGCTCCCAGATTTTGACTCAAGTCAAATAAAGCTAAGCAAACAAGTCTACGATGCAGTATATTGGGTATTTGAGCTACTAGAACAAACCTAGCACCAACCCACCCAAACTGGCCAGCCACAAGGCCATGAATTCCGGCCTCCTCGGCCCCCCAGGCTCCCATGGGCATCGTCTTCATAGGGTGGTCTTCTAGGGTCCGAAATGCGTCCCTGGTATTGTTTGCAAAACTCAGAAAGTCCCCGGGTTGCTCCGGATTTCCCTGCGCACCCTATATTTTCACAAAACCGACATGAAAAGTTTTTGTTTTGGGTTTTCAGATTTTCAGTTTAGGTTATTGTCACGACCTGAAAGTACGGAACATGACCGGCACTTAGGCTACGAACGTCTCAAGGCGTACGTACTCTAAGTAAGCCGAGCCCAGAAATCCAAACCAAGAAAGTAGTGGAGTGACGGAAAAACCATATGTAAATCAACCAGTTTGCAATATAATATACAACGCCTAAAGGCGAGGATCACAACAGAAAGGAAACTCAACAGCATGAAACCCAGAGAAATATAACGTGCGACTCTAAGGTCGAATGAATAAACACCACTGGTCTCTATCTCAAATAAGTACATGTTTGGTTGATGGAACTTCTAGATACAACTGAAGTATAATATACAATGTATAATGATGGGCACGATAGAAATAACCCACCTACTAGCAAGTCACCCAAAAGAAGCAGTGCCGCAAGCCGTAATGAAACCTGTGCGGCAAACTTGCAAGAACTGCGGCACAACGGGGGTGAGTTGCCAACTCATGAATAGAAAAACATCTACGAACAGAAAATCGCATGTATGACGCAATCCTAGGTCATACGATCAACATATATAAAACTCAAATGAATAAGTCTGAAGCATGTTGAAGTGGCAATGTAACATCTATACATGTATGTAGTGCCAAGTACTCGTGCCAGTGCCTCAGGTAAAACATGTCATAAATATGGGGTATGTCTGCATGAAGTAATATGGTGAAGTATCTAAATTGATATCAATACACATATATTAGCGTCCCATTCCACTAATATTGGTGTAAGGGTATATATAACAGCGTCCTCACCCACTGTTATATATACAAATGAGGTATGATCGATATAATCAATATGAAACAATGCCAGCTATAACATGAATCTAGAAGTATGTGGATATCCTCCAACTAGGTAATCAATATCTGTAAATCGGTGGATCCCGTCCACGTGTCACCCAATGACCACAAGCATCATGCATGTAAATATCGTAAGGCATATGCATGGAAATATGAGGATATAATCAAATCATGGAACCTGAGTGCCTAGCATCGACACTCGAAAACATAATGAAAACCTGTGCCTAGCATCGACACGTAAATCCTCATGTATCTCAGGCGCCGCACACCCTGGTTGGCCCTCATATCCATCTCATGACTCCAGTCGGTATCCCTCGGATAACCGACGGGTCCCAAATACTATCACCGGTAGGTAGTACTTCCCTGCCGGGCTTACCGTATAGCATATACGAGTCTTCATGCCCCGGGGTACCTCACCGGGTCCACCATGTACCCGCAATCGGTGCCTACCGCTCCTCGAATCGGGTATACCCACACAAGCTCTCTGGAACCGAGAAAACTCATGGTGGACGCACTGAAATATCATATCAAGGGTGACCGGATTTTTAAAACAATTACATATTTTCTTTGGAAATATCCACAGTCCCCAAATCCAGAAATATTATGGAAACAACATATCTCAATGCGTATAATCAAAACATGACGTATGCGACATGTAAAGAAAGGTAAGCATATCAGTAAGTCATGCAACATAGAATAGTAATATGTACATGTCGAGGGAAACCGCTCTTTTTAAAATGAATCAGTTTTAACGAATATCTTGCGGTCCCTAAATCTCTAATGAAACTAGAATCATCTATGTATGTGTACAGGTATAAGTGTACAATATGCCATGCAAGAATCACATCATGAATGCAACAGTACTACAGTGTAGTGGCATGGCAATTATCGATGATGAAGTGTGTGAGCCGGCAAATAGTGTACGTGGAACATACGCATCATCGATAATGGTGCTGGCGCCCTAACAACATGATAGTAATATCTCAATAAAACACAAGTATTGCGCTGCAAATAATATGAATATGCGGAACCAAATAATCAATGCAATAGTGAAGAATTCTACATCAATAAGTAAGTGTCATGCAGTTTTGCCTTTTTGAAAAAAGACGAATCGGGGTTTTTACTAAAATAAGGGCTACGGTGTATTTAAGAAAAGATGCGCCTTTTGAAATTATCCGTAGAATCTCTTTTTGCCTGTCTTTAAAATACTCCCGATTCGTTAGTTTTGAAATAGGTATGACTCGGGTCTTGTCTAACATCTACTATACTAACTACTGATATAACTATCAAGTAAATATGGAAGGGTATGGAAACCACCTAAATCTGAGTCGATATATATAAATATAAATATAGTAGTCGGTGATCCCACATCAATAGTATTGAATACGATGTCGTATATCATCCGACATCCTCAAGTCATGAGTGTGGATCAATCATCCATATAAAGCTCGTACGGTAAATCGCCGTACGCATCCCAATAGCTGGGTGCGGGTCAATATAACAATCATCACATCAATTATCAGGTATCCTTATCATCATATCATAAAATCTGTGGTACTGATCTAAGTCTAGTAAGAATCGATACCATCTACATAAGTATGAATGCGTGTGCGAAAGACACGCCCAAAGGCCCGGTAAAAATCATATATCGTATCCCAAATACGAATCACATCACATCACCGATATCATGGCACTATGCCCAAACTCATCGACTCACATCCAATGTCCCTAATATCCTCGTCATCACAGTATGAACATAGAAAATAAGCACGTGTGTGCATGTGGGTGTAAACCTATTCTAGGGTTCGCGACTAGGAACCACACTAGTTACTTCTAACCCTAGTCCATGCATAGTACACCTAACACATCCTAAACAACCAAGTCACACATAAGCTATCATATATAAGTACAGTATATATGGTATACTAGACATCGGACTGCGGGGGTGCTATACGTCATCCACCCAACTTCTTCCCGTCGATATAAATCTACTCACCTTTCTTATGTGTGCCGGTGCTGATGTCGCCATTTGCATCTCCAACGCTTCGACGCCACATGGGGTACCTACAAGAATATCACACGCTAAAACACATGAAAACCATGTCGGAAGCCAAAATGGTGCACGCTACGCCCATAGTTAAAAACCTGTCGCCTCGCGTGCAAACACAGCCAATAACCCCCTGCCTTTGGCGTTCAAACGCCACCCTACAGAAACGAAACATCGAATACCAAAACCATACGAAAACAAGTCGTAAATCATGCGCCAAGTCAAGAAAATCAACCCAGATTCTACCCTGGTTGGAACCAGAAAAAACTAGACATAACCAGGGTCAAGTTTATAGGTAAAAGAGCCGTGCACGCAAAACGAGGCAGTTCCCACCTGCTCTGGCCGCAAATTGTGGCCAGAAGGGATTTATCTGTGGCCAAGAAGTGGGTCCAGGGGCTGAGGCTTTGGGTGTTGGCTTCTATCTACCTGCACATCTCACTGCCAAGTCAATTTAATTTTAGGAGGCCCCGGGTTGTAGCAGATTCCAGAAAGGCTTAAAAGTCGACAAAACGCTAACCGACACTAAATTGAACAATCTGGTATTTTTGCTGGAATCTGGGGAAATTCTAGGGTGAACTGGTCTCAAACACACCTAATAAGGTTATACCAACCATCAAAACCAACACTTGGTCAAGTCTCACACAAATTTGCCTAAACTAGCACTAATCACGATATAAACACTAAATTTCCGCTATAACCAGAACTTGGCAAAATAGGAGTTGGGTTGTAAGATTATACCTCAAGGGAAGTCCTAGGATGTAGGAAAAGGAGGAGGAGGAAGGAGGAAAAGGGGCTGTGCTGCTACTGAGCTGCTCCTTTGGCTGATTTCCCTTAGCTGTTGCTTCTGCTGCTTGCAACTTCTCTTTCCTTTTTCCCTCTGTTGCTGTTGCATCAGCTCTTGCTGTGGCTGAAGAAATTGTGGCTGTTGTTGTAGGGTGTTGTGGCTGATATAGGGTGGAGTGTTGTAGTTTCTGATGTTGATAGAGGTTTGGGGCTGAAGTGTTGGTATTGGGGCTGATGTTTTGATAATGGGGGCTGATGTGTGAGAGTGAGAGGGAGAGATGTGAGATGCAAAAGTTTTGAAATTGAAAGGGATGTGACACAACCTATAGCCACTCCTCTCTCTCTCAATAGATGCTAGCATGACAACCTTCATGGCTCACCCTCTCTAGCCACAAGTCAACCCCACTCTAATCACCCTTAAACGAGATTAAAGACTCTTAATTAAACCCAATTATCTTAACCAAATGGTTAACCCAACATGCTCATCTAAACATGGTAACCCTAGAATTAACCCAAGTTAACATGCATAAGTGTGTGCAGTCCTGATAAAATTCCAATAAAGTATTCATAAAACCAGATAAAATATTTAAAAGCCGTTTTGGTAAACTTTTTACCAAAAACCCTACATTAAACACAATTACCACTAAATAAAATATTTTAGAATTTCCAAAATTTTTCTTCAGAATTTCCCCCATTTATCGGTATTTAATTATACCGAAATATTAAAATATTCAATAAAATAATATTAAATTATAAAAATTCCCAAAAATAATATTATATTTTTCCGAAATGTTACAGTCTTCCCCCCTAAAGAAATTCGGTCCCCGAATTTCAATTTAAACCCCCAAATTCTAAAACATTTCAATAAAATGTCCAAGTCCACGGGGCTCAGAAATCATCAATCCATAAAACACATCGCAGCACAATACAAGCGCATGAGCAATGAGAAGATAACTCAAGATCAAAACCCCGTCAACCATTCAGCAATTATCGGAGTCAAGACGAAAACACGAAGGCTAAATCCAAAGCAAAACCGATATGCCATAAATCGGAACTATATATGTAAATATATGAAGGAAATGTATGCCAAAAAAAAAAAATTCCTTAAAATCGATGTGCAATGCGCATAACACTGCACAGTGGCGGACGTCTTTATAAGAAAATAGCCATATACGTATATATCTTTTGTTTAGTATGCACGATCCGCCGTTTGAAAACAATTTAGAAGGGTTCCCTGTTTTTAAACGTTTCGTGTCATATCGGACACGAATGCAAATAATGAGACTATAGCTCGCTTTTGGAAATCCCTTTGAAATCTATCTATGCATGAAAAATATATCCAGGCACTGTCCTCTAACTAGTCCCGCTCAGTGCGAAAACAAATCGCAATATCATAAAAATGTACAGCTCCATAAAGAAATTAATCCTAAAAGTGCACATTAAAACTACGTGCGTCTGGTGCGCACGGAAATCAAAATCCATACATGTGCCAAGCAGATGCACAAAACGACATCAAGGTGCAACGGGTGTGCATACAGCATCGGTCATAGGCAACGTGTGTGCCTGACAGCAAAATCAGATGCATCTGACATGCACGAAAAATCCCGATTTAGTGCACCTGGTGTGCACCAAATCTCATCTCATAACATGCGCCCAACATGCACTAAAAATCCAAATCCGGTGCATCCATCATGCACGAAATCATGACATCCTATATCAAGCGCCGAACACGCGCAAATCAAATCAGGTGCATAAAGTGCATAAGACAAATATCGAGCATCACCATCGAAATCGAAGTCCAATGTATCCAAGTGCACAAAATACATGTCACTGCACTACAAGCATATGTAAACTATACAGAGTGCAAAACCAAATCATGTGCGTGCATACGCACAAAATCAACTCAAATGTCTAAAACCCATAAAATCACAAACATGTGAAACCAAGGCACGAAAACGATATCAAGTGCAACAACTGTGCAAAATCGTAAATACTCAATAGGTGCAACCAAGGTGCATGAAAACAAATGTCATGAAACTCAGTCATCAAGAATAAATCATGCAAACCGAACGTCCAAAATACCGAAATCCAAGATGACGGATACGTGATAATCGAATCACAAAATCACAAATCATAAATACCGTCGTCGGTAGTTCCTCCTTCAAAATCGAGAAGGTGTCGGTGCATCCAATGCTAGCAGCGCAAGATATCTACTTGCCTCTTGCTCACGGTCTGGCGTCCCCTGTCTCTGGGTCCTTATCTTCTCTATGGATTTACCAATCTCTCCATCCATCGGCTCATCGTCCCAGTCAAGTGTGCTAACGGGAATGATTTCGTTCCGGCACTTCTCTGGTCATCTCTCGGTCAACGACCACTCGTAAAGCAGCATCTCACTGGCGTCTTCCTCTGGCTTTTTGAATGCACATCAAACATCTGTTCCTGAAGCAAATCTTATTACAGCAGTGTCCTGAAAGGAATCCCGCTCAAGGTCTCTTCCGATCTTGTCTATGCCGATCTGTACGGAGGCTGGTACTCTTACATAATCCTTGCTCGTTTTCTGCACATCTGCGTGTTCTACACACAATTCCTCGGAAACTGGCCGTATCCCAACGCCTCTGTAAGCATATCAGGTCTCTATTCTCGACGGAAGGTAATGACAGCTCGTCAGCGTCTCGCACGAACCTCTTGTCCCGCTTGTCTTATCGTCGTCCACTATGACGTCACGCCATGCTATCTACGCACTGCACTGTTCTCGGCCATGGTCAATCCGAAGTCTCTCGCATGGACTCGAAATCGCGTACTTTGTAGCTTCATCATTCAGTAGAAGACGTCTGGCCGAACAGGTTCTCGGGAATGCGTCCTAACCATCAGAGGAATACTCAATACTCGTCTGTTCCCGGTCAACTCACAACCCATCTGGGTGAGGTCCTATATCCGAACCTGGTCAACTATCTCGTCGACAATGCCGAACTCTGGCCTGCTGGACTGCGCTCCAATGGCTAAGCTCATATCTGGAGTCTCCCAAGCAGTATGTCCCATCACATGATATCCGAATGATGTCGAACCATCCGATCGATTTGTCAGAACCTCATAATCCCCCAAGAGCTCAACATCTTGGGTACAGTTTAACAGTATTGAGTACACACCACATCATCGGTGGTCCAGCCGTAGAAGGGCAAACCCAAGCCTCACTAATGGCGCCGCAGAACTGCCGTAAACCCTAAGGTTCAAAGGCTTTCACACGGTCATTAAGTCGAGTTAGGGTTTCATTCTTCTAGAGGGTCCATAGAATTGCCTGCACGTCCTGCCGAATACTTTAAACTAGGAGTAGTAGGTTTCTGACATTCGATCGTGTCTGTCGACTCTCAACGTCTCCGCATGAAGTCGTCTCTAGCTGGAACCAATCTATCTGATGACCTCGCATCGGGGTAGAGAACGATCCACATGTCCTAGTCATTCATCCTCGGTGACTAGCGGCCTTCTATCATCTCTTAGTACAACCCGCACTGCAATAGCTCCAACATCTGGGGCAATATCTCGTCGTTCGCAGCAACAACTGGCTCCTTCTTCTGTACGCTGATCAGCGCCTCAATCCTTCAGGAAAGGAGATACATTGGCGGTCATCTCTAAATCGGACTGCTCTAGATCCGAGTAAGATTCCCCACACTGGAAATCTTCAGCTTAACTGGGCCTACTCCGGCGCCTAAATCGGACGAACAACCTTCGTCTCTCAATTCGGGTAGACTAGCTATCATTTGTCTCATATCTGCCTGGAAGCTCCAGCGATCTCCGCTCGTAAGCTCCGGAAGCGACATCCTATCAATCTCAGCAACAGCTGGTTCATCTGCGAGCACGGTAGGCGGCATCATAATCTCTGAAGTATGTTGTACATCGACAGTCCTCTCTCAACCGGCAGCTCTAACAATGTCCCGATCATCCGGTGTAAAACCAAGAACTCTCCTCCACAAGAGGTCACAATCATCAATACTAACTCGAGACGTTCCCATGTCACCCGAAAACACAATCAAAAGACACATCTCTACAATCGTGTGTCGCCGGAATTACGCCCCGGTCAGTCCTCGTTCGTAACGAGCTCATGCTAACCGCAACTCTAGCCGTAGCTCTCCCTGCTCGTAATCTTGGCAGTAAAACATAACGGGTACCGATGAGGCTAGATCAGGAATGAATATGATACTGAACAAGGAAATGTACATTCTAAGTCTTCTTAAGTGGAGTGGCGCGTCGTAAATATGCCGCGGACATACCTACGGTACGTCACTCTACTTTAGTCACCTATTCCATCAACCAAGGGTCATCCTACGCTCCGAAGGTAAAACCTAACGCTCTGATACCAACTTTGTCACGACCCGAAAGTACGGAACATGACCGGCACTTAGGTTACGAACGTCTCAAGGCGTACGTACTCTAAGTAAGCCGAGCCCAGAAATCCAAACCAAGAAAGTAGTGGAGTGAAGGAAAAACCATATGTAAATCAACCAGCTTGCAATATAATATACAACACCTAAAGGCGAGGATCACAACAGAAAGGAAACTCAACAGCAAGAAACCCAGAGAAATATAACGTGCGACTCTAAGGTCAAAAGAATAAACAACACTGGTCTCTATCTCAAATAAGTACATATTTGGTTGATGGAACTTCTAGATACAACTGAAGTATAATATACAATGTATAATGATGGGTACGATACAAATAACACACCTGCTACCAAGTCACCCGAAAGAAGCAGTGCCGCAAGCCGTAATGAAACCTGTGCGGCAAACCTGCAAGAACTGGGGCACAACGGGGGTGAGTTGCCAACTCGTGAATAGAAAAACATCTACGAACAGAAAATCGCATGTATGACGCAATCCTAGGTCATACGATCAACATATATAAACCTCAAATGAATAAGTCTGAAGCATGCTGAAGTGGCAATGTAACATCTATACAAGTATGTAGTGCCAGTGCCTCAGGTAATAACATGTCATAAATATGGGGTATGTCTGGATGAAGTAATATGGTGAAGTATCTAAATTGATATCAATACACATATATTATCGTCCCATTCCACTAATATTGGTGTAAGGGTATATATAACAGCGTCCTCACCCACTATTATATATACAAATGAGGTATGATCGATATAATCAATATGAAACAATGCCAGCTATAACATGAATCTAGTAGTATGTGGATATCCTCCAACTAGGTAATCAATATCTGTAAATCGGTGGATCCCGTCCACGTGTCACCCAATGACCACAGGCATCATGCATGTGAATATCATAAGGCATATGCATGGAAATATGAGGATATAATCAAATCATGGAACCTGAGTGCCTAGCATTGACACTCGAAAATATCATGAACACCTGTGCCTAGCATAGACACGTAAATCCTCATGTATCTCAGGCACCGCACACCCTGGTCGGCCCTCATATCCATCTCATGACTCCAGTCGGTATCCCCCTGATAACCGACGGGTCCCAAATACTATCACCGGTAGGTAGTACTCCCCTTCCGGGCTCACCGTCTAGCATATATGAGTCTTCTTGCCCCGGGGTACCTCACCGGGTCCACCATGTACCCGCAATCGGTGCCTACCGCCCCTCGAATCGGGTATACCCACACAAACTCTCTGGAACCGAGAAATCTCATGGTGGACGCACTGAAATATCATATCAAGGGTGACCGGATTTTTAAAACAATTACATATTTTCTTTCGAAATATCCACGGTCCCCAAATCCAGAAATATCATGGAAACAACATATCTCAATCCGTATAATCAAAACATGACGTATGCGACATGTAAAGAAAGGTAAGCATATCAGTAAGTCATGCAACATGGAATAGTAATATGCACATGTCAAGGGAAACCGCTCTTTTTAAAATGAATCAGTTTTAAAGAATATCTTGCGGTCCTTAAATCTCTAATCAAACCAGAATCATCTATGTATGTGTACAGGTATAAGTGTACAATATGCCATGCAAGAATCACATCATGAATGCAACAGTACTATAGTGTAGTGGCATGGCAATTATCGATGATGAAGTGTGTGAGCCGGCAAATAGTTTACGTGGAACATACGCATCATCGATAATGGTGCTGGTGTCCTAACAGCATGATGGTAATATTTCAATAAAACACAAGTATTGGGCTGCAAATAATATGAATATGCGGAACCAAATAATCAACACAATAGTGAAGAATTCTACATCAATAAGTAAGTGTCATGCAGTTTTGCCTTTTTGAAATAAGACGAATCGGGGTTTTTAGTAAAATAAGGGCTACGGTGTTTTTAAGAAAAGATGCGCCTTTTGAAATTATCCGTAGAATCCCTTTTTGCCTGTCTTTAAAATACTCCCGATTCGTTAGTTTTGAAATAGGTATGACTCGGGTCTAGTCTAACATCTACTATACTAACTACCGATCTAACTATCAATCAATATAGAAGGGTATGGAAACCACCTAAATCTGAGTCGATACATATAAATATAAAGTTAGTAGTCGGTGATCCCGCATCAATAGTATCGCATACGATGCCGTATATCATCTGACATCCTCAAGTCATGAGTGTGGATCAATCATCCATATAAAGCTCATACGGTAAATCGTCGAACGGCATCCCAATAGCTGGGTGCGGGTCAATATAACAATCATCACTTCAATTATCAGGTATCCTTATCATCATATCACAAAATCTGGGGTACTGATCTAAGTCTAGTACGAATCGATACCATCTACATAAGTATGAATGCGTGTGCGAAAGTCACGCCCAAAGGCCCGCTAAAAATCATATATCGTATCCGAAATACGAATCACATCACATCACCGATATCATGGCACTATGCCCAAACTCATCGACTCGCATCCAATGTCCCCAATATCCTCGTCATCACAGTATGAACATAGCAAATAAGCACGTGTGTGCATGTGGGTGTAAACCTATTCTAGGGTTCGCGACTAGGAACCACACTAGTTACTTCTAACCCTAGTCCATGCATAGTACACCTAACACATCCTAAACAACCAAGTCACACATAAGCTATCATATATAAGTACAGTATATATGGTATACTAGACATCGGACTGCGGGGGTGCTATACGCCATCCACCCGACTTCATCCTTTAGATATAAATCTACTCACATTTCTTATGTATGCCGGTGCCGATGTCGCCATTTGCATCTCCAACGCTTCGACGCCACGTGGGGTACCTATAAGAATATCACTCGCTAAAACACATGAAAACCATGTCGGAAGCCAAAATGGTGCACGCTACGCCCATAGGTAAAAACCTATCGCCTCGTGTGCAAACACAGCCAATAACCCCCTGCCGTTGACATTCAAATGCCACCCGACAGAAACGAATCATCGAATACCAAAACCATACGAAAACAAGTCGTAAATCATGCACCAAGTCAAGAAAATCAACCCAGATTCTACCCTGGTTGGAACCAGACAAACCTAGACATACCCAGGGTCAAGTTTATAGGTAAAAGAGCCGTGCACGCAAAACGAGGCAGTTCCCTCCTGCTCTGGCCGTAAATTGCGGCCAGAAGAGATTTATCTGCGGCCAGGAAGTGGGTCCAGGGGCTGGGGCTTTGGGTGTTGGCTTCTATCTACCTGCATATCTCACTGCCAAGTCAATTTAATTTTAGGAGGCCCCGAGTTGTAGCAGATTCCAGAAAGGCTTAAAAGTCGACAAAACACTAACCGACACTAAATCGAACAATCTGGTATTTTTGCTGGAATCTGGGGAAATTCTAGGGTGAACTGGTCTCAAACACACCTAATAAGGTTATACCAACCATCAAAACCAACACTTGGTCAAGTCTCACTCAAATTTGCCTAAACTAGCACTAATCACGATATAAACACTAAATTTCCGCTATAACCAGAACTTGGCAAAATAGGAGTTGGGTTGCAAGATTATACCTCAAGGGAAGTCCTAGGATGTAGGAAATGGAGGAGGAGGAAGGAGGAAAGGGGGCTGTGCTGCTGCTGAGTGCTCCTTTGGCTGATTTCCTTTTAGCTGCTGCTGCTGCTTGCAACTTCTCTTTCCTTTTTCCCTCTGTTGCTGTTGCATCAGCTCTTGCTATGGGTGAAGAAATTGTGGTTGTTGTTGTGGGGTGTTGTGGCTGATATAGGGTGGAGTGTTGTAGTATCTGATGTTGATAGAGGTTTGGGGCTGAAGTGTTGGTATTGGGGCTGATGTTTTGATAATGGGGGCTGATGTGTGAGAGTGAGAGGGAGAGATGTGAGATGCAAAAGTTTTGAAATGAAAACGGATGTGACACAACCTATAGCCACCCCTTTCTCTCTCAATAGATGCTAGCATGACAACCTTCATGGCTCACCCTCTCTAGCCACAAGTCAACCCCACTCTAATCACCCTTAAACAAGACTAAAGACCCTTAATTAACCCTAATTATCTTAACCAAATGGTTAACCCAACATGCTCATCTAAACATGGTAACCTTAGACTTAACCTAAGTTAACATGTACAAGTGTGTGCATTCCAGATAAAATTCCAATAAAGTATTCATAAAACCAGATAAAATATTTAAAAGCCGTTTTGGTAAGCTTTTTACCAAAAACCCTACATTAAACACAATTACCACTAAATAACATATTTTAGAATTTCCAAAATTTTTCTTCAGAATTTTCCCCATTTATCGGTATTTAATTATACCGAAATATTAAAATATTCAATAAAATAATATTAAATTATAAAAATTCCCAAAAATAATATTATATTTTTCTGAAATGTTACAGTTAGGTCTGGGTTTTTAGCACTATGGTGGTTCTATGGTCATAACTAGGCCTCAACTTCACCACCACAACTCAAGAATCCTCAGCCCTCTTCTAGGAAATTTCAAAACCCACTAATCTACACTAAAACACTTCTAAACTAACAATAGAAGTTAGGAAACTGAAATACTAATCTAATAGTGTAGGGATTACCTCATTTAGGCCACTCTAGACAGCCCTAGCTCCACAAGTCATCAAAATCGAACTTTGCTTGGTCCAATGTGTAGAGGATGAAGAGGAGATCAACTTTTGTGAAAGGGGTTTAAGGTTTTGGCAAGGTTTTTGGGGTGGGTCAAGAGGGTAGAAGATGGGGGGGGGAGATAAGGAAGAAGAAGAAGGAAAAAAATGGTGGAGGAACAAATGAGGCAGCACTCTCTCCCTCTCTCTCACTTTCTCACTCTCATTCTCTCTCCTAGCATGCTTATTCTCATCATTGTGTCCCCTCTCTCTCTCTCCAAATCATCATTACACCTTTTTCCTTTCTTTTCTCACCAATAACACATACACCCTAATAAAAATAACACAAATGAAATATCATGTAACATGTCATGGTGCACTAACCATGAAAACTGTAGAAACACGGATTTGGCTTAATCGTGATTAGCAGTGCACTAATCGGGTTTTTATCAAAACTTCATACAATAAATTTTAAAAATGCCAAATCCTTTAAATATCTTTTTAAATGAATAAATCATTTTAATTTCCATTTATTTCATAATTATTGGTATATATTTATACCCTTTTTCGAAAACCCCAATTTCGCAAATCGGGCAGTTTTCGGGAAATATATTATTTTAATATTAAATTCCAAAAGTTATATTTTATATTTTCTGAAATGTTACAACATGTTAAGATAAAGAGCAACCAGATAGCGTACCATCATGTCGAGCAAGAAAGTACTCCCCATATATGTCCCAGCATCCGCTATAATATACATCTCATTTACAATAATGGCCTCTAGGGTATACATACAACTAAATATCTCCCACTTGCACTAGGGCCATATGTTGTAGTATCCAATACCCAACACTCAGCAATGGTTGTAGTGTCCCATCCTCAACCATCCCATAAAAGTCTCTTTTGGGAAAAGGCCTTTGTGAGTGGATCCGCCGTGTTGTCCTCTGAGTCTACTCTCCTAACCTCTATCTCCCTGGGGATTAACCATATCCATGATCAGGTGATACTGCCTTAGAATCTTTCTGGGTCACTGATGGGACCGGGGTTCCTAGGCCAAAACAACACCTCCATTGTCACACAATGGTAGGAACCTTGTTCATCTCATGAACAAAAATACACCCAGACTACCTCTTTGGTAGCATCTTTGGTAGCGATGTAACCAGCCTTTATCATCTAATTTGTCCCGGTATCTAGCTTGGAACTCTTCCAACATACCGTCTCTCCACTGAGGATAAAGACAATGCCTGTGACTGACATTTAGTCGTCCTTACCGCCCTGGAAGATATCCAGTGATTCTCCCCAGGATCGATTGATATCATCTCACTACACCTAGTGAGAATCCTAACATCCATTTAGATCTATATCATAGATCCAAAACCCAGAATTTAGGAGGTATCACCTTGATCCTATATGGACAATCGTTGTGATAAGAGGAGATTGACCGTGCGTGTCACGACCCAAGTGTGGATGTGACCGGCACTTAGATTGTATCATATCTAAAGTTATGCACACAGTCCAAGTAAACCGAAAAACCAAGATCAAATAACTTTTTGCGGAATTATTTATAAAAAATTTAGTTTAAAGTAAAAATCACAATTTATTATTAAACAAGTATAAAGTGTTAAATTTGGTTGCATCCCTAGTTGGGATCAACAACATCAACAACGGAAAACAGTTCTCAATGTATAGGACATCAACATGAATCTCAGACATAAAAAGAAGAAATCACAATTTATAGAACTAAACGATCTCAACTGTCAAATAATATATATAACATCTCTCAATATAAGTCATATACAGGTCTGATGGAGATTTTCTAGATACAAAATACAATACCAAAAGGGAAGGTTACTATATATGTAACCCACCTAGCAAAAGATATAAGAAAGCTGCAAACGTAGATCTGCACCGCAGCTAACCGTCCACTCTACCCCTGCAAGGAACTGTGGCACAACGGGGATGAGTTGCCAACTCAGTGAATATAACTAACATATAACGGTTAATTATGTAAATATGACGATCATACTAACTGAAATGTGAACAAGAATAGTGTATGATTATATGTGAAAATCATGAATATATAATACGAATCTCATAGTCCAAACTGAAATCTCATCATGTAATCCCAATAAAATTCAATTCCCCGTGTCCATCATCGACACAAAACTTCCATTTCTCAGAGGCATCAATCCTCGAATGATCCTGAAATCAACAATACTGGTCGTTATCATCTAGATATACGCCGTATTTTACCACTCTATCCGGTATCGAGTAACCTCGCTAGGCTCCCCCGCCTCAATGCGGCAATCCTGCCCCTCGGTCTCGACCGGATCCACCATGTATCCAACTGTATATCTCCCCCACTCAGTATGGATAACGTAAAATCTGCGACTGTATATCTCCCTGACTCGGTCCGGAATAAAACCAAATCATAAAATATCTCATGGTGGACATGAAACATCAATCATAAAATCACTGGATTTATGTAATAATATTCAAAACTCAAAACCATAAATCCTCAATAATACTTTTACCTCTTATATCAACATGAAATACACAGATATTAACATTGATATTAATGATGCAATTTACTACTATTATTGGTATGTAAGATATGATATGAATCATTTTGAACAAGAACTTTACTAAGTGTAAAAATTGACATGGCAATATCGACGAGGTGTGTGTAACATGTAAGCTGTGCACGTGACATGACTCGTCGATACTTGTGCGGTGTACTAGCGACTAAGCAAAATATATATATGAGTCGTGAATGCATATTTTCAATTTAGCATAACAACATAAAGTATTATGTTATATAAAGTACGGGCGTATCACGCCAACTTTACACAATTCCCCGGTAGATGTTTATTCTACTCACCGAAAAACGTCGAATCTATTCAGGAATTGCCAATCCTTTCCCTTTCCTCGCTGCCTCCGAAATTCCCGTATTTGAATCTAATATCACAATTTAACTTGTATAAGGAAACGGCTACTCCGACATGGCGGAAATGAAAAAACACCCGTTCCCACATACTAGTTATATTATATACAACTATATCGAGCTATCAAACATTTAACCTTACTGAATTTTAACCTTAACCTGCATCGCTACAGAATTTAAATCGCGACGCGTTTTAACCGTGTCTATTTGGTAATTTAAGATATCCTTTCCGATATACGCTTCCAGATTCTATCTGCAGTGAAACTAATTTAATTAAACAACACCAAAATAGCCAAAATTATACACTTAAATCTACCTAACAAAGAAAACCCACCTACCTCCCTACATGGCCGGCGACGCCGGAATTCCCTTTATGGCCGCCGGCCAAAAACCGGCCCCTGGGTTCGTGGCCTTATGATCTGTTCTAGGTGTTTCCTAAATCATTTTAACACTGTTTTATTAAGTTAATTATCTTCTAAATAAAAGCAGATTTCAACAGAGCTTAATGTTAACCAAAATACGATATTATGTGACTTGGTTCAATTCAACTTAACTAATCTACAGAATTTAAATTACCTACCGTGTTTAAGAATTTTACCCTCCAATTAGCTGTTGGAAAATCCCTCCAAGATGCTAAGTCCCTCCTAGCTTGATGGTGATAAAAAACCAGGAATATAGCTTCCTTCTTCTTCCTCTTCTTGTTCTTTCTTTTCTCTTTTAATTTTTCTTTTCCTTTTAAAGTTTTGTGTTTTAATCTGAGCTATTGAACTGAATATGTGCTATATATATGAGAGAAGGAAGGGATAAAGTGAAGGAGGAGGTGTCAAGGGTTAAAGGGTGCTCATTTCATGCAAGGAGGAGGTGTGAGATGAGTGTGTGCATGCAAGCATGAGGTGTGCTTTCCTTAACCTTAAATTTTGTTTTAATTTGAGATTGTATTCTGAACTAAATTGATTTCTATTCCATTTTCATTTATATCCTCAATAATTTCCTATTTGCATAACAACCTAAACTTTACTTATAAACCCTTCACAACCTAGCTTATTATAAAACACACATTTTATTAAAATGAAGCTAAAATTGTTACTAAAACCTTTATAACTTATTTATGTTGCATACTAAAATTTTAATTTAAATTGTTTTACATAGAACTTAAGAAAATTGACTTATTTGTTTTTAACAACTTTGTGATTTATCAAATTATTATTAAATTAATTAAATTTATTTATTTCCAAATTTTCAAATTGCTACAATATTCCCCCCTTAAGAAAATTCGGTCCCCGAATTTAAAATAATTAACTAAACATACCTTAGAAAAGATGTGGAAATTTCTTTCGCATTGCATCCTCGGTCCCCCATGTAAGCTCCTCGCGATTATTTCCTTGCCAAAGAGCCTTTACAGACGGAAGTACCCTCGATCGTAGTTTCTTTGCTTGCCTGTCAAGAATAGCGACTGGCTGCACTGTGTAGGATAAATCCGGCTCAAGCTGTAAGGTCTGATGTTGGATCGCGTGAGATGGATCGTGAAGATACCTGCGAAGCATCGAAACGTGGAACACCGGATGCACATCGGGAAAACTCGGTGGAAGTGCTAAGCGATAGGCTACAGCACCAATTCTCTCCAGAATCTCGTAAGGTCCAACATGTCTGGGGCTGAGCTTCCCCTTCTTCCCGAACCGCATCACACCTTTCATTGGAGATACACGAAGGAACACATGATCTCCTACTCTAAACTCAAGTCTACGACGTCGTCGATCTGCATACGATTTTTGTCTGCATTGGGCCGCCTTCATTCTATCCCGTATCAACCGAATCTTCTCTGTAATCTCCTGTAATATCTGCAGTCCCAAAATGCAACTCCCACTCAGTTCCATCCAGCAAACAGGTGATCGACATTTCCTTCCATACAAAGCTTCAAAGGGTGCTATCTGGATCGTCTCCTGAAAGCTGTTGTTGTACGAGAATTCTATCAAAGGTAGGTGACGATCCCAACTACCACCGAAATCAAGGCTACAAGCCCGAAGCATATCCTCTAGTTTCTGAATGGTCCGCTCCGACTGACCATCTGTCTGTGGGTGGAAAGCTGTGCTAAAACTCAGTCGTGTACCAAGAGCGTCTTGAAGTTTCTGCCATAGCCTGCTAGTAAACTGGGTACCTCGATCTGATACAATGCATATCGGGACTCCATGTAGACGTACCATCTCATCAATATAAATCTGAGCATACTGTGCAAAACCATACGTCATCTTCACTGGGAGAAAATGAGCTTCCTTTGTAAATATATCAACAATCACCCAAATGGAATTATACCCTCTGCTATTCCTGGGTAGACCCACCACAAAATCCATGGAAATCTGTTCCCATTTCCACTCTGGAATGGGTAAGGGCTGCAACTCTCCGGCTGGCCTCTGGTGTTCTGCTTTGACTTGCTGACAAGTCAAGCATCTCGAAACATATTCCGTAACATCCTTCTTCATTCCATCCCATAAATAAACATCTTTCAGATCATGATACATCTTGGTGGAACCAGGATGAATACTGTATGCTGATCTATGGGCCTCTTCCAAAATCTCCCGCTTCAATCCGTCCGAATCTGCCACACAGAGACGGGTCCTAGAACGTAATACTCCATGATCACCAATCACAAACTCCATCCCCCTTCCCTGCCTAACCTGATCCATAATCTCCATCATACGAGTATCTGTGAGCTACGCCTCTCGAATGCTATCCAATAACTGAGGTCTGGAGCAAACATGTGCTAGTTGGCCTCCTGCCGATGTGAACTTAAACTGTATACGACTATCACATAAGATCTTCCAGTCTGTAGAAGACTATCTCTGCAAAATGCGCAAATGAGATAAGCTACCTCCAGGTCTCCGACTCGAGGCATCTTCTACAACATTCGCCTTGCCTGGATGGTACAGGATCTCACAATCATAATCTTTCACCAGTTCCATCCATCTACGCCGCCTTAGGTTCAGATCTCTCTGCTGAAAAATATACTTTAAGTTTTTATGATCTGTGAAGATTTGACACGACTCTCCATACAAGAAATGTCTCCAAATCTTCAATGCGAATACCACAGCAGCCATCTCTAGATCTTGAGTGGGATAGTTTTGTTCGTGCCTCTTCAACTGTCGAGAAGCATAAGCTACAACCCTGCCGTGTTGCATCAACACACAGCCTACACCCACTCTAGAAGCATCACAATACACAACAAAACCTCCTGACCCGGAAGGTAAAAATAATACAGGTGCAGTCGTCAAGCGTGTCTTCAACTACTGGAAACTCTGCTCACACGCATCTGTCCACTGAAATGGAAACTCCTTCCTAGTCAATCCGGTCAAGGGTGCAGCTATCCGTGAAAAATCCTGCACGAAGCGTCGGTAATAACCTGCCAGACCTAAGAAACTCCGAACCTCCATAACTGACACAGGTCTAGGCCAGTGTTGTACCGCTTCAATCTTCTTTGGGTCTACATATATACCCTCTCTCGTAACCACATGACCAAAGAACTCTACACTATCGAGCCAAAAAGCACACTTAGAGAATTTTGCAAACAGCTGATGCTCTTTCAAGGTCTGCAACGTAATACGCAAATGCTTCTCGTGCTCCGTCTGACTCCGAGAATAAACAAGAATGTCATCTATGATCACTATAATAAACCGATCAATGAAGGGTCTAAAGATACGGTTCATCATATCCATAAAATCTGCTGGAGCGTTGGTGAGTCCAAACGACATCACCAGAAATTCATAGTGCCCATATCTTGTACGAAACGCCGTCTTCAGAATATCGTCCTTCCGAACCCTCAACTGGTGATACCCTGACCTCAAATCAATCTTCGAGAAAGCCCCAGCTCCCTGCAACTGATCGAACAAGTCATCTATACGTGGTGGTGGATACCTGTTTCGTACAGTGACGCGATTCAGCTGTCGGTAGTCGATGCATAGTCTCATACTACCGTCCTTCTTCTTTACAAATAAGACAGGATCTCCCCAAGGTGATACACTGGGACGAACAAGCCCTCTATCTAACAACTCTTGCAACTAGCTTTTGAGTTCCTTCAATTCCGTTGGTGCCATTCGATAGGGTGGTATAGAAATAGGCCCCGCACCTGGAATCAAGTCGATGCAAAATTCAATGTCACGATCGGGTGGCAATCCTGGTAACTCAGCAGGAAATACCTCAGGAATTCTCGTGCGATTGGAACCTGGTCCAATGAAATCTCAGCGAACCCTAAGTCCTGAACGAATGCCAAGAACCCATGCCAGCCCTTCTTCAAGAGTCGCCCCGCATAAAGAGCAGAAATCATGTTGGCAGAAGTTAATTTACAATCCCCCTGCACAACAAACACCGGTTCACCTGGAAAACAAAATCTAACCGCCTTTCCCCGACAATCTACATAGGCATGACAGGCGACCAACCAATCCATACCAAGGAGTATATCAAAATCTAACATATCCAGGAGAATCAGATCAACTAGCGAATCTTTATCACCAATACGCACAGAATACGATCTGAATATGTGCCGAGCTATAAAAGAATCTCCCACCGGGGTAATCACTACTAATGGTAACTCTAACAATTACGACTCTTTCCCCAAAGAAAGTGCAAATCGTGATGATACATAAGAATGTGTAGAACCGGGATCAAATAAAACATGTGCCTCTAACGAGCATACTGTAAGAGTACCTGTCACGACTGCGTTTGATGCCTGGGCATCCTGTGGAGTCAGCGCAAATACTCTTGCCTGGCCCCTGCCCGCATCCTGTCGTCCTCTACCTCTATCTCCTCGACCTCTCTGCGAACGTCCCGCAAAGCCTCGACCTCGTGTTGCAACTGCCTGGCGTATAGCGCCAACTGGGGGAGGAAGTAAAGCCATCGGTGTAAAAGGTGGAAGGGGTAAAGAAGCCTGTGGAACAACGGTCCCTCCTTAGGATCTACAGTCCAGCGCAAAGTGTCCGGGAAGTCCACAACTAAAACATGTAGATGGAGACCTCTGATCATCGGGATAAGAACTGAACATCTGGCCCTGGGTCCAACCTCGTCCGACACTGCGGCCTGGAGTATATCTGCCTCTACCTCTGCTAAACTGTCTAGTCATCAGCCCGATCGGTCTACTCCTCTTTGGCTCTGGAACAACAACTGACTCGCTCAAACGCTCCACTACTCGTATCGCTGCATCCATGGTCTGCGCATACGTATCAAAATCCTGGGAGCCTATAGCCAGATACAACTGCGTGTCCAGACTCCTTAGGAACCTCTTCACCCGAAGCTCCTCCGTAGGTACTGATTGTTAGGATACATGCGTCTTCAAGTTCTAATTTAAATACCGCAATCAAGACGGTTTCGCTTGTAGTTAGCCGGTTGAGTACGGGTCGTCCGCAGGGAGATGGGAGTCTTTTTCAAAGTGTTTTAATGAGTTAAGTCCTGTTTTCAGATTTTGTTGGATTATCTAAGTGTTGAGTTGATATTTAAAGAGAGCTTGTTAGGGTTAGGATTAGGTTAGTTTGAGTTAGGAGTCTCCACATCTTTCGTTGCCCCACTTAATATCGGTGTTACGGTAATCGGCAACAATGGGGATTAGCACGACTAGGAAGGAACTTGCGAGTATAAGCTAGGCTTTCCAACGCATAGTCCTTCCTTTTGGTGCTTGTCCGTCCGTTCTTGGCTCTTATCCATAACCTCCGGTTAATTCAACCACAACCGGTCTCACTACGGAATCACCGCTATCATGTAGGATAGGGTGCCGTAAGGAGCGGATTGTGGTTCAATTAACGGGAGTCGATTTAAGTTGTTGGGCAAGGAAAGAGTGAGAGAGATTTCCTTCTCTCAAAGTTCCCTTATCCTACCCTAACAAGTATAAAACTACTCACACTTCATGATAAGGAAAAACAAAACAAAACAAAAGAGGAAGATAGAAAGAAGGAGATTAGAAGAATACGACTAACTATTTGCGACCTCACCTTGGCGAGGATCGAGCGTAAGTATCATTGTCGTATGAATGATAAAGAAAAAGAGAGAAGAAAGAAACAACAAGAAAATAACAACAACTACTTAACGAATTAAAATTACAACAAGCATAAAGATAAGGAGACAAGCATGATAATAAAATGGTCTTCTTTATTCATCACTCTTCACTCAAAAGCTCACTACAAGTTTAATGGAGAAGAGGTGAGAAGAAGAAGAACATGTGAACTAAAACCTAGAAAAAGAAAATACAAGAATGGACCCTTTCCTTCACAAAGTGCTGGGCTGTTTATAGGCCAAAAAATGAAAACCTAGGGCAACCACCAGAACCCAAACAAAAAGACCAAAACACCCCCCAAAAATCTGCAGGCTTGGCGCCTAAACGGCCGTGGATCCGCGGCCTGGACCCACCTTTTGCCGCGGATCCACGGCTTTATGGTTGATTTGGGCTTTCATCTTTCTTGGCCTTCCCTGGTTTGATGTGTACATAATTCTGGTACATGTATTTTCTCAATTTGGCTCCACGATTTTTCCAGAATTTCTGTTGAGGGAAAGGGACTTTTTGTCAAGATTTTGTCATGATTGCCTCGAGCTCCGCGTAGATCTCTTGGATTTTGTGCTACCATTGAGCCTTGTGCATGAGAATGACATTGATTCGACCTTTTGTCTTCCTAAACTGGTATCTGGCAACATACGAATGAAGAGCGAAGACCGTGTTTTATCTGTGGTTGGCAGGAACTCGGATTTTTTCGTGTTTTCCATGAATTTCACCGTTTTAGAACCAAGAACCTGTATCCTGCAATTGACTAGCAAACACGGCTCAAGAGTATCTACGGATATGCAATGTGATAAAAATTGGGCGGTATGAAAATGCAAAAATCTGATATGAACAAATACCCCCAAACTTATCATTTGCTCGTCCCGAGCAAAGCCCCTTTATTCACAAAAAATTTCCTAACCTCACTTTCGCAGGGAACGCGATTGCTCTGAGCATATGCAACAAGCCGTTAAACCTCTAGGTGTCCCTAGTAGGAGGAGTGTTGTCTCCTGAGGGTTTTCAGCGGATACTACCCACAAAATCCGGTCAAGTTGGTTTTGCAAAATGACTAAGCTTCAAACCCTAAAGTTTTGTTTAGAAAATAACAATTCTATTATCCTAAGTCCAGACCATCGAACCTTTATTTTTCACACCTCGCTTCTTATTTAACTACAGATTTTATATGTCTTTACGTGCAGTGCAAATAGTGTCGTTAAGTTCCCGAAAGGTCGAATAAAGTCATCATGTCGCACAATAAAGCCCAGATAACAATTTAAAAAGGATCACATAAGTTTTATAAAGAGTTAAGTATTTTTCAAGTTTCGTTTTCCAGTAAGGTTTCAACTTCAGAATTTCTATCTTCCATAACAGGAAACTAAGTCGTATTTTTCACTCCACCTTTTTCTTGTTTTCATTTCATACACACCTCTGTGAACGTGCAATAGTCTTTATCATAGAATAAAACCTTCATATCTCCGCTAAGATTTTTATAAAAGCCTGTCTTTTATCAAGATTATTCTCACACAAAGAACCGTTAGGAATTTTAACTCAGAGAGAACACTTGCTTGACTTTGTTTTAAAACTAGACTTTCTAGGCTTCTTAGCGAGCTTTGGGCCAATGCACCCAAACCAGTTGGTTTTAGGGCATTAGGTGTAGAAACACCCCAGCGGACTTAATTACTCAAGTTACCTAGGTCCAAAAACAAAAGACAGTTTGGTGTGAAAATCAGATGATTTAATACGAACGGAGATATAACCGGCAGTTCAATTATTTTTTTGGATAAAAGACGTGTTTAGTGGGTTTGGTGTGTAATCATTCCAATCAAGTTTCCGATGGGTTATTTTTCAGACTTAGCTCCAATTACGGCATCAATAACATTCCTTCATGTTCGCTTTACTTCATAAACTATTCTTGACATTACTTATTTCAGAAAAAACCTATTTGATCCTTAGAAAATCATTTATCTGTTTAAAAGTTTAAACATGAAAGACTTGTCATCTAATTCCCAAAATCTTACGACACGTGTAGTGTGATGTAAAGACGTATATCAGCTATAGTTAACTTCAAAGGAGAGTTATCTTTCAGATTTTCAAAATCCAAACATAAGATTTAGTTATTACTATTTTTTCAAACAAAAACCGTCGAATGTTGAATCAGAGTTCTTCCACAAGCTAACTTGACAAAAAAGTTTTTATATTTTTTAGAAAATTTTCAAATTTTTATAGATTTTATGGATTTTATGGATTTTAATATGCAGATGCAAAATATACATATGAATGCGAAGGTAAGAAATGCGTACCGAGCGTACCCCCAAACTTAAACTGGACAGTGTCCTCACTGTCGTAGCATGAAGAGATCATTTGAAGGGTCAAAATTGTCGGTTAGCGATACACAAATTTTTATTTGTTTTTGTTTTTAAAGAAAAGAAAAAGAATATACACAAATATATACAAAATGGTTTGTACATACCCCCAAACTTATTTGGAACAGTGTCCGCTGTTCTTGGCTGGATAACCGAAGTTTGGAGGTAGGCAGAGGAAGATCATTCAGGGTAAACCGGCTCCTGTAAGAACAGGAGCTCCTCTGTTGGATCGGCGCTAAGGTACGGTTTGCATCGATGTCCGTTTACCTTGAAGAGTGAACCGTCCTTTGGATTTTCCAAATCCACAGCGCCCTGCGGATACACATTCCGCACAAAATACGGCCCTTTCCAGCGAGATCTGAGCTTTCCAGGATGGAAATGAAGTCGGGTGTCGTAAAGCAGTACCTGCTGACCAGATACGAAGGTTTTGCGCAAAAGGTGTTTATCGTGAAACACCTTCATTCGATTCTTAACGACAACCGCGTTGTCGTAAGCATCATCCCTAAGCTCGTTTAGTTTGTTCAACTGCAGCCTCCTATGGCTGCCCGCGTCCTCAAGAGACAGATTCAGCTCCTTTATCGCCCAAAACGCGCGATGCTCTATTTCGACAGGAAGGTGGCAGGCTTTTCCGTACACAAGCCGATAGGGAGACATGCCAAGGTCGGTCTTATAAGCGGTTCTAAATGCCCAAAGGGCATCAGTGAGTTTCAGAGACCAATCCTTACGGTTCTTGGAAACTGTCTTCTCCAGTATCTGCTTGATTTGCCGATTTGAAACTTCGGCCTGCCCGCAGGTTTGGGGGTGGTAGGGCGTAGAAAGCTTATGATTAATGGAGTATTTCCGCATCAAGGCTTCGAAAGTTTTATTGCAGAAATGACTTGCATTGTCGCTAATGATTGCTCGGGGTGCCCAAACCGGGAAAAAATGTTTTCTTTAAGGAACCTAACGACAATCTTGTTGTCGTTAGTTCGGCTGGGCACAGCCTCGACCCATTTAGAGACGTAATCAACAGCTAGAAGGATGTACAAGTTCCCGAAAGAGCTGGGAAACAGCCCCATGAAATCTATCCCCCAAACATCGAAAATCTCCACAACCAAGATCGGTTGGAGCGGCATCTCGTTCCTCCGGGATATCCGGCCCATGTGTTGGCACCGGGAGCAAGTCTTGCAATAGTCGTGACCGTCTTTGAAAAGTTGTGGCCAGTAGAAACCACATTGCAACATCTTCTCAGTTGTCTTTCTGGGCCCAAAATGCCCGCCACATGCTTGATCGTGGCAAAATGACAGCACACTCTTGAATTCCTCATCAGGGACACACCGACGAATAATCTGGTCGGGACAGTACTTGAACAAGTAGGGTTCGTCCCAGTAAAAGTGTTTTACTTGGGATAAGAGGCGAAGTCTGTCCTGACTTGACCATTCAGTCGGTAGTAATCCCGTGGCCAAAAAGTTCACAATATCTGCGAACCAGGGTTCGCACGATACTGTCAAGAGCTGTTCATCCGGGAAAACGTCGTTGATCGGTATTAGAAGCGAAGGCGAAGAAGGAAGTCGTGAGAGATGGTCGGCAACTACGTTTTCACATCCCCGTTTGTCCTTAATGACAAGTTCAAACTCTTGAAGCAAGAGGATCCAACGTATTAACCGAGATTTTGCATCTTTCTTCGCAAAAAGATGGCGCAGAGCTGAATGGTCCGTGTAGACAATGACTGGAGAGCCGATGAGGTAGGGCCTGAACTTTTCTAAAGCAAATACAACAGCCAAGAATTCCTTCTCAGTTGTTGTATAATTGAGTTGGGCGTCATTCAGGGTTCGGCTCGCGTAATAGATTACGTGCGGCATCTTGTTGATGTGCTGTCCAAGGACAGCACCGATGGCAAAGTCGGATGCATCGCACATAATCTCGAATGGGTGCGTCCAGTCAGGAGAAGAAAGAATGGGAGCAGAAGTGAGTGAGCGTTTCAGTGACTCGAAGGCAGTCACACAGCTCGAGTTGAAGTCGAAAGGAGTATCCTTGGCCAGCAAAAGAGTCAAGGGCCTAGCAATCTTGCTAAAGTCCTTGATGAACCGTCTATAGAAACCGGCATGGCCAAGGAAGGGTCGGATATCTCTGACGCATCGGGGAGGAGGCAGATTGGAAATGACCTCAATCTTTGCTTTGTCAACCTCTATGCCATTTTGCGAGATGATATGTCCTAAGACAATACCTTCGCGCACCATGAAGTGGCATTTCTCCCAGTTCAAAGTGAGATTCTTATCCTTACATCGGGTAAGGACAGCGTCAAGATGCAGCAAACACTCGCTGAAGGAATCGCCGAAGATGGAGAAGTCATCCATGAAAATCTCCAGAAATTTTTCCACCATGTCCGAGAAAATTCCCATCATACACCGCTGGAAGGTAGCGGGCGCATTGCATAACCCAAAGGGCATGCGGCGATATGCAAACGTGCCGAAAGGACAAGTGAATGTGGTCTTGTCCTTGTCTTTTTCGGCGATGGGAATTTGATTATAGCCGGAGTAGCCATCAAGAAAGCAGTAGTACTCGTGTCCGGCCAATCGTTCGAGCATCTGGTCAATGAAGGGTAGCGGAAAGTGGTCTTTCCGCGTTGCGGCGTTGAGTTTTCTGTAATCAATGCAAACTCGCCACCCAGTTTGGGTGCGAGTAGGGATTAACTCATTCGCCTCGTTGGTTATGACCGTGATGCCCGACTTCTTAGGGACAACGTGAATGGGGCTAACCCACTGGCTATCAGAGATAGGGTAAATGATACCACTATCTAGACATTTGACGATCTCCTTCTTCACAGCCTCCTTCATGACTGGATTAAGACGTCTTTGTGGATCCCGGGCTGGTTTGGCATCATCCATCAGATGAATGTGATGCTCAACGATGAGGGGACTAATCCCCTTGATGTCCGCCATGGACCAGCCAAAAGCTTGCCTGTTGCTATGCAAGACCGCGAGAAGGGCTTTCTCTTGCTCGGGAGCTAGAGAAGCCGAGATGATGACAGGAAGGGTCTCGTTCTCACCTAAGTAGGCGTACTTAAGGTGAGACGGCAAAGGCTTGAGTTCGAGCGTTGGAGGTGAAATGATGGAAGGCAAGACTGGTGCAAAGGTCTCGAACTCAAAGGACTCCAGCAAAGGTTCAAAGCGAGTGTAGGCAACCGAGTTGGATGGTTCAAGTAACTCATCCGGAAAGTTGAAAGATTCAAACTCGGGTTGTGCGCGGCTAAGATTGTTCAAGAACGTGAAACATTCGTATTCATTGTCGGGCGCAGAAGCAGCAGCAGGTTCGAAGAGAAACGCACTAGTGGCGTCAAGATTATCGTGTTCAAACAGAAACTCCTCGAATTCACACTCTTCTTGGGTGATCTCCTGGATCGAGCTGACGTCCAGTATATGAGCATTAGGTTCGGCGGGCTGATTCCCCAACCTAAAAATGTTGAGTTCAATCGTCATATTTCCAAAAGAGAGGTTCATCGAACCATTGCGACAATTGATCACAGCATTTGAGGTTGCGAGAAATGGTCGACCGAGCATCACCGGAATTTGATTCCGGGGGTTAGCTACAGGCTGTGTATCTAATACAATGAAGTCAACGGGGAATATGAAGTCCCCGACTCTTATCAACACATCCTCCAGCTCACCCCTAGGGTGGGTGATCGATCGGTCGGCCATTTGGAAAGTGCAGTGTGTGGGTTTCAGCTCTCCGACGCCTAGTTGCTCATATACTGAATACGGAAGCAAGTTAACACTGGCACCCAGATCTAATAGTGCGCGGTTGATGTTTTTATCCCCAATGGTAATTGAAATCGTAGGACAGCCAGGGTCCTTCCGTTTTTGTGGTAAAGATTGGGTAAGGGCATCACTCACAGCGCTAGCCAAGAAAACTTTCTTGGGTACCTGAGACTTCCTCTTTTTCGTGCACAAGTCCTTTAAGATTTTCGCGTAAGACGGGACTTGTTGGACAGCATCTAAAAGAGGAATGTTAATGTTAACTTGCTTAAATAACTCCAGAATCTTCTCCATTTGAGCATTTTGTTTATTAGATCTCAACCGGTTTGGAAATGGAACATTTTGAAAATTGGTTGAGTCTAATGCTGGAGGAGGAGATTTTGGAGTTGGAACGGATCCCAGAATAGGTGTTTTCGTGGAGTGAGAAGTGGGTCCGTTCAGAGAGGAAGAGGAAGGAGAGCCTTGTGAAGAACGGAGAATAGGCTCAGAAGAAGAAGAAGAAGAAGAAGAAGCGGCGGCCGGGGTATCATTGTTGATTCGTGTGCCGGTGTTGTTTTGCAGCATCCTTCCCGATCTCAGTGTGGTCACGGCACTCACATTATGGTTTTGTTGTTCAAGAGCAACATGTGCATTATGTGGGTGACCGGGATTTGGAAGTGGCTGGGACGGGAGATTCCCCTTCTCTCGCTCGCTTAAGGCCGCGTTCAGCTGTGCAATCTGGGCCTCGATGGTCTTGATGCTTTACCCGTGTGCGGCAGTGTGTTGCACTAAAGATTGAATCGAAGACTGGATGTTGGCGGTGGATTGAGTCGATTGTTTAACAAACGCCTCCAGACTTCGCTCGAGCGAGGAAACCTTATCGTTGTTTGACGGAACAAAGTTGTTTGGCGGAAAAGAGTTGTTGTGTGCAAAGTTGTTCGTCTGGTTTTGGAAAGGTTGGGGTTGGAAGGGCTGCTGATACTGAGTTTGTTGTTGCGCTTGTTGTTGCGGCGGAGGGGCCCTTTGGAAATTGTTGCCCTGGAATTGATTCTGATTCTGATACCAGGCGAAATTAGGGTGGTTCCTCCAACCGGGATTGTAGGTGGAAGAGTATGGATCATTCCTCGGTCTTTGCTGGAAGGCAGCATTAACCTGATCCTGTCCTTGCGAGGGTGGATTGTAAGGACACTCTTCGGTCAAGTGAGAAGGATCGGAACAACAAGTGCAGATGGTACGAAGGGGGAGAACAGGGGTGGGGGCAGGAGCAGAAAATTTGCTCTCTATTGCTTCAAGCTTTCGTGTTATTGCAGCCATTTCAGCTTTCATCGCAATAGAGACGTCAAGTTGGTGGATTCCTACCCTAGGCTGACCGGTAGAAGTGGAGGTAGAAGAAGAAGAAGTCGGTCTAGTGCTCTCCCACTGTAGCGTTTGCTCCGCAAGATCGTCAAAGAACTGCCACGCTTCCTCGTCAGATTTCGATAGGAAGTGGCCCTGACAGATGGTTTCCAGCAACTGCTTCGTTGCTGGGTTCAGTCCCTCGTATAAGGTTTGGCAAAGTTGCCATTTCTCTATACCGTGGTGAGGACACTGAACAAGAAGGTCTTTGTACCGGTTAAAGCACTTCCAGAAGGGTTCAGAAGGAAGCTGGGAGAATTGGTTGATTTCATTTCGAATTCTTGCGGTCTTATGATTTGGATAGAATTTTTTCAGAAACGCTTTAGCAAACTCGTCCCAGCTGGTGATTGAGTGGGAAGCGGTGCTATACAGCCATTTTTCAGCGAGATCGCATAAAGTGAACGGAATGACCCGTAGACGTATAGCGTCGTCCGACAGCTGGGTTGTTTTCATCATGGCACAGACGTTTTGGAATTTATTGATGAAGATATAGGCATCTTCAGATTCAAGCCCAAGAAAACGTGGAAGCATGTTGATGAAATGGGGCTTAATTTCAAAATTGTCCCCATTGGCCGGAGGAAGAGAAAGGCAGGTGGGAAGTGCAGAACGGGTGGGGTAGAAACGATCCTGGAGCGCAATTCGCTGTGGCGCTACGACAGGCGGAGGTGGTGGGATATTGGTCTCCGTAGGAGGTGGGGCCAATCCAGCGGTGGTCAAAGAGATGTTCGGATTAAATCCCGACATCGCGGAAGAAGAGGTTGGTGAAGGTGAAGGTGAAGGTGAAGATGTATGAACAGAATTCCGGTCAACGTCGGAGTTGGCCGGCAAAGGAAGGGGTGAAAGAGGAATGGACGGAGTATCGACTTCGGAGTCGATCGCGTAGTCGGTCGTGACTAACGTAACGCGGACTAGACGGGCGCTAGTGTCCCGAGTCCAAGCGGACATACACTAAACGAGTTTAGTATAGTCAAAGCGAAGAAGGTGAGGGTAAGAAAACGTCAATGGAGAAAGGCGATGGGTGGTGGGTAAAAATGGATTTGGCGACAAAAGGGCAAGTTTTTATAAAAGTTTTTGATTTTTTCTTTTTTTTTTCTTTTTTCTTTTTTTAGAAAGATTTTTACAGAAATATGTACGGAAATACGGCTTAAGCAATCACAAACAAGATATGCACAATCACACCTAGATCTAGGGTAACCTAGGTCTACTAGACCTGCTCCTGAACTTGATTGTCGAAATTAAACAGTGTCGAGAAACAGGCTTAAAAATACACTGATCACGAGGCCAGGTAAGTGCAGAGATAAGGGGAGGTTGTCCAACGCTTTCGCGAAGTTCTTTAATTAAATAACCCTTTCTCTTTCGGCGGTTGCGCCTTTAACACTTTCCTAGACACCCCGTAAACAATATACCGTTAAGCGAGGTTCTAAACACGGTTTTCTTCTCCTAATGAGCGCGAAGTCCTTAGGGCTGAAGTCTAGTATTTTTTAATTTACAATGGACAATGCATATGCTTTAGTGATTTTTGGGGTCCTGGGAAGGGTGATGAAATCCCCACCCAATCTGGATTGGTTTCAAGCCCCTTAAATCCGTATTAAAGAATGCAAAGCGGTAACAAATCAACTGCAAACAATTTTTATTTTGCGGCGCAAAGAATCCTGCACAAGAACAGTTTATTGGAAGGGGGAGAAGAATTTGCGCAAAGAAGGCTGCAGAAAACACAATTCAGTGGAGTTCAGAGGAGAGGGGAGAAGCAGAGGGACTTACAGAGAGAAACTGAGGGCCTGAAGCCAACAGATGGCCGCGTTTCCGCGGCCAAACGCATGAAATAGCCGCGGATCCGCGGCTATGTAGAGGTATTGGGCCTTGAAAATTTTTGTAGGTGCTGTTCTGGGTCTCCTCTTCGTGTCTGGATGTACTGAATTTTTGTTTACTCACTGTAACTGCTCCAGATTTTGACAGTAGGCCGTATGCTTCGTTTTTTTTTTGTCCGTGGCGGTGTAGCCGCGAAATGTGGGTCTATCTTCCCACGTCTTTGGCACTGTACTTGAACTCCGTATTTTCAATGTCTTGGCCACTGAACTCGAACCTTGTATTTTCCTGCACACTTGCACAAAAGCTAATCAAAAATAACAAGATGATTTTTTTTTTACAAAGTGTATATTTTTTTTTGTTGTTTTTCGGTTGTTTTTATATTCACAAATTAACCCGAAATTACACAAGGAAATAAACTACCGTCTCCCCGGCAACGGCGCCATTTGATTGTTAGGATACGTGCGTCTTCAAGTTCTAGTTTAAATACCGCAATCAAGACGGTTTCGCTTGTAGCTAGCCGGTTGAGTACGGGTCGTCCGCAGGGAGATGGGAGTCTTTTTCAAAGTATTTTAACGAGTTAAGTCTTGTTTTCAGATTTTGTTGGATTATCTAAGTGTTGAGTTGATATTTAAAGAGAGCTTGTTAGGGTTAGGATTAGGTTAGTTTGAGTTAGGAGTCTCCACATCTTTCGTTACCCACTTAATATCGGTGTTACGGTAATCGGCAACAACGGGGATTAGCACGACTAGGAAGGAACTTGCGAGTATAAGCTAGGCTTTCCAACGCATAGTCCTTCCTTTTGGTGCTTGTCCGTCCGTTCTTGGCTCTTATCCATAACCTCCGGTTAATTCAACCACAACCGGTCTTACTACGGAATCACCGCTATCATGTAGGATAGGGTGCCGTAAGGAGCAGATTGTGGTTCAATTAACGGGAGTCGATTTAAGTTGTTGGGCAAGGAAAGAGTGAGAGAGATTTCCTTCTCTCAAACTTCCCTTATCCTACCCTAACAAGTATAAAACTACTCACACTTCATGATAAGGAAAAACAAAACAAAACAAAAGAGGAAGATAGAAAGAAGGAGATTAGAAGAATACGACTAACTATTTGCGACCTCACCTTGGCGAGGATCGAGCGTAAGTATCATTGTCGTATGAATGATAAAGAAAAAGAGAGAAGAAAGAAACAACAAGAAAATAACAACAACTACTTAACGAATTAAAATTACAACAAGCATAAAGATAAGGAGACAAGCATGATAATAAAATGGTCTTCTTTATTCATCACTCTTCACTCAAAAGCTCACTACAAGTTTAATGGAGAAGAGATGAGAAGAAGAAGAACATGTGAACTAAAACCTAGAAAAAGAAAATACAAGAATGGACCCTTTCCTTCACAAAGTTCTGAGCTATTTATAGGCCAAAAAATGAAAACCTAGGGCAACCACCAGAACCCAAACAAAAAGACCAAAACACCCCCCAAAAATCTGCAGGCTTGGCGCCTAAACGGCCGCGGATCCGCGGCCTGGACCCACCTTTTGCCGCGGATCCGCGGCTTTATGGTTGATTTGGGCTTTCATCTTTCTTGGCCTTCCCTGGTTTGATGTGTACATAATTCTGGTACATGTATTTTCTCAATTTGGCTCCACGATTTTTCCAGAATTTCTATTGAGGGAAAGGTGGACTTTTTGTCAAGATTTTGTCATGATTGCCTCGAGCTCTGCGTAGATCTCTTGGATTTTGTGCTACCATTGAGCCTTGTGCATGAGAATGACATTGATTCGACCTTTTGTCTTCCTAAACTGGTATCTGGCAACATACGGATGAAGAGCGGAGACCGTGTTTTATCTGTGGTTGGCAGGAACCCGGATTTTTTCGTGTTTTCCATGAATTTCACAGTTTTAGAACCGAGAACCTGTATCCTGCAATTGACTAGCAAACACGGCTCAAGAGTATCTACGGATATGCAATGTGATAAAAATTGGGCGGTATGAAAATGCAAAAATCTGATATGAACAGGTACTAAGTATGGGGCATAGCGTGAAAGCTGGGTGAATTATAAGTCATAATCTGCCACCGACATACTTGCCGATTTCCGCAACGCTTCAAAACTGCTAGCTCTAGCGTCCTTCCCACTCTGGGGAAGAAATCTGGCAAGAAAGACCGTGGAAAACTCGGTCCACGACATCGGAGGAAGACTCGTAACTCGCCCTCTCTCCATCGACTCACACCACTCCTGTGCAAGTCCCTCCAAACGAAAGCTAGTCATCTCTACTGACCTCGCATCAGAACATCGCAATGATCTGCCAATCCTCACCATCCTATCAAGAAAGGACTGAGGATCTTCCGCCACATCGGTCCCCGTAACTACCGGAGGTCTCAATCTCATAAACTCTGCAAGTGATACCTTCATCACTCTCGTATTTACTAGTGCCACCGTCTGTGTAGGCTGTACCTCGGACTCTGTTATGGTCGGTGATGGATCCGGTCTCAGTACTCGAGTGGCCTCAGCTAACTGTCGTACCACTCGCTGTAATCCCAACATACCCTCCTCAATCCTAGTCATACGATCTGGAGGAGGATGATCAACATGCTCATGCACCTCCGGAACGTCCGGTGTACCATTCGTCGTCACAGGCGGACTCGCCCTAGCTATATCTCTGGCTGCGGCTCGTCTATCCCGCGTAGCCATAGCAACTGGAACAAGAAACGAAAGTTGATAAGGCTTATGAATAGAAACAATCAATAACGAAGAATCAACGAAAGAATTGATCAAGATATACACCCTAAGGTTAGTTAGGCTGAATACGATAACGTAAATATGCCACAGAACATACGTACGATACTGCATTTTTCCTAATTTACCTACTCCATCGAACCAAAGGTCATCCTAACTCACGGACTTGCCTCAACCTATTGAAATCCCTTACTCAATTCCGTAAGGTTACTCCTAAGCTCTGATACCAACTTTGTCACGACCCAAGTGTGGATGTGACCAGCACTTAGATTGTATCATATCTAAAGATATGCGCACAGTCCAAGTAAACCGAAAAACCAAGATCAAATACCTTTTTGCGGAATTCTTTAAAAAAAATTTAGTTTAAAGTAAAAATCACAATTTATTATTAAACAAGAATAAAGTGTTAAATTTGGTTGCATCCCTAGTTGGGATCAACAATATCAACAACGGAAAATAGTTCTCAATGTATAGGACATCAACATGAATCTCAGGCATAAAAAGAAGAAATCACAATTTATAGAATTAAACGATCTCAACTGTCAAATAATATATATAACATCTCTCAATCTAAGTCATATACAGGTCTGATGGAGATTTTCTAGATACAAAATACAATACCAAAAGGGAAGGTTACTACATATGTAACCCACCTAGCAAAAGATACAAGAAAGCTGCAAACGTAGATCTGCACCGCAGCTAACCGTCCACTCTACCCCTGCAAGTAACTGTGGCACAACGGGGGTGAGTTGCCAACTCAGTGAATATAACTAACATATAACGGTTAATTATGTAAATATGACGATCATACTAACTGAAATGTGAACAAGTATAGTGTATGATTATATGTGAAAATCATGAATATATAATACGAATCTCATTGTCCAAACTGATATCTCATCATGCAATCCCAATAAAATTCAATTCCCCGTGTCCATCATCGATACAAAACTTCCATTTCTCAGAGGCATCATTCCTCGAATGATCCTGAAATCAACAATACTGGTTGTTATCATCTAGATATACGCCGTATTTTACCACTCTATCCGGTATCGAGTAATCTCGCTAGGCTCCCCCTCCTCAATGCGGCTATCCTGCCCCTCGGTCTCGACCGGGTACACCATGTATCCAACCGTATATCTCCCCCACTCAGTATGGATAACGTAAAATCCGCGACCGGATATCTCCCCCACTCGGTCCGGAATAAAAGCAAATCATAAAACATCTCATGGTGGACATGACACATCAATCATAAAATCACTAGATTTATGTAATAGTATTCAAAACTCAAAACCATAAATCTTCAATAATACTTTTACCTCTTATATCAACATGAAATACACAGATATTAACATGATATTAATGATGCAATTTACTACTATTATTGGTATGTAAGATATGATATGAATCATTTTTAACAAGAATTTTACTAAGTGTAAAAAGTGACATGGCAATATCGACGAGGTATGTGTAACATGTAAGCTGTGCACGTGACATGACTCGTCGATACTTGTGCGGTGTACTAGCAACTAAGCAAAATATATATATGAGTCGTGAATGCATATTTTCAATTTAGCATAACAACATAAAGTATTATGTTATATAAACTACGGGCGTATCACGCCATCTTTACACAATTCCCTGGTAGATGTTTATTTTAGTCACCGAAAAATGTCGAATCTATTCAGGAATTGCCAATCCTTTCCCTTTCCTCGCTGCCTCCGAAATTCCCGTATTTGAATCTAATATCATAATTTAACTTGTATAAGGAAACGGCTACTCCGACATGACAGAAATGAAAAAAACACCCGTTCCCACGTACTAGTTATATTATATACAACTATATCGAGCCATCAAACATTTAACCTTACTGAATTTTAACCTTAACCTGAATCGCTAAAGAATTTAAATCGCGACGCGTTTTAACCGTGTCGTATTAGGTAATTTAAGATATCCTTTCCGATATACGCTTCCAGATTCTATCTGCAGTGAAACTAATTTAATTGAACAATACCAAAATAGCCAAAATTATACACTGGAATCTACCTAACAAAGAAAACCCACCTAGCTCCCTACATGGCCGGCGACGCCGGAATTCCCTTTATGGCCTCCGGCCAAAAGCCGGCCCCTGGGTTCGTGGCCCTATGGTTTGTTCTAGGTGTTTCCTACATCATTTTAACACTATTTTGTTAAGTTAATTATCTTCTAAATAAAAGCAGATTTCAACAGAGCTTAATGTTAACCAAAATACATTACTATGTGACCTTGTTCAATTCAACTTAACTAATCTACAGAATTTAAATTACCTACCGTGTTTAAGAATTTTACCCTCCAATTAGCTGTTGGAAAAACCCTCCAAGATGCTAAGTCCCTCCTAGCTTGATGGTGATGAAAAACCAAGAATATAGCTTCCTTCTTCTTCTTCTTCTTGTTCTTTCTTTTCTCGTTTAATTTTTCTTTTCCTTTTAAAGTTTTGAGTTTTAATCTGAGCTATTGAACTAAATATGTGCTATATATATGAGAGAAGGAAGGGATAAGGTGAAGGAGGAGGTGTCAAGGGTTAAAGGGTGCTCATTTCATGCAAGGAGGAGGTGTGAGATGAGTGTGTGCATGCAAGCATGAGGTGTGCTTGCCTTAACTTTAAATTTTGTTTTAATTTGAGATTGAATTCTGAACTAAATTGATTTCTATTCCACTTTCATTTATATCCTCAACAATTTCCTATTTGCATAACAACCTAAACTTAACTTATAAACCCTTCACAACCTAGCTTATTATAAAACACACATTTTATTAAAATGAAGGTTAAATTCTCACTAAAACCCTTATAACTTATTTATGTTGCATACTAAAATTTTAATTTAAATTTTTTTACATAGAATTTAAGAAAATTGACTTATTTGTTTTTAACAACTTTGTGATTTATCAAATTATTATTAAATTAATTAAATTTATTTATTTCCAAATTTTCAAATTGCTACAGTGCATAGCATAGGAAACTCTTTTTCTATCAAGAGTGTGTCATCCATGTACAATACGAGGAAGACTACCACACTCTCTACTACCCTTTTGTATATACAAGGTTCACATACTATTTTGATAAAGTCAAATACTTTAACTACTACATCAAAACAGATGTGCCAACTCCGCGATGCCTGCTTTAGCCAGTAAAGCAACTTGCACACATTTTCGCAGCTCCCACTGTTTACGAAGCCCTCTGCCTGTGTACTTATAGACGCTCTCTTCTAAATCAATATTTAGAAAAGCAGTCATGACACCCAACCGCCAGATATCGTAGTCATGGTATATAGCAACGGCAAGTAGGATCCGGACAGACTTAAGCATAGCTATTGGAGAAAAGGTTTCATCATAATCCATGCCTGGTCAATGATGAGAACCCTTTTACAACAAGTCTAGCCTTGAAAGTCTCAACTTTTCCATCTACACCAAGTAATCTTCTCAAGATATACTTGCTCCTGATGGGGATTTAACCCTTCAGATATAGCATACAAAGTCCATACTTTGTTGGTATGCATGGATTCCATCTCAGATCGCTAAGCATCCAGCCATTCTTACAGAGTCCCCACTCTTGATGGCTTGGTCGAAACTAGTTGGGTCTGAAAGGTTCCTAGGCACCCTAGTGGGTTCTCACAAGGCATCGAACATGCCAAATTAAAATTTTTAGTGCCGAGAAACCCTAGACTACGGATCTTAACTAGATGTTTAGGCGAAATAGAAAACTAGTTAACGCTTAACTACTAGGATACGGAAATTACAACCTTTGTAGATCCGGATATCCACCTCCACGGCTCCGCAACGTCATGTCCTCGCTGTCCATCATAAATCCTTGACTCGATCATCGGCTTCATCGGGAAAGCAAGCGGAATAGGTCGTCGGCTTTGTGTCAAAGACGATCTACGTCGAGGTTGCACAAACTCAAGCTCCGACTTCACAAACTTGTGAAACTTGTGAAGTAAACACCCAAAACAACTTGGCAAGAAGTAGAGGGTGAAGAAATAGGAGGTGGGTTCACTTTAGATTTGGATTTCTCTCACTAAAACTCAAGTTGCCATTGGAGTAGCAAGCTTGAAGAAGAAGAAGAAGATGAGCTCAAGAAAATAATATGATAAGTCTTATGATAAAATAAATTTTAAATCAAATACTTATCATAACTTGAACTAGGGTTAAGTGTAGAGAATTAACCATGGTCACTTGGATGGGTTAGGGTTAAGCATGAAGATAAGGATGGTTGCTAAAGTCAAAGCTTCATGAAGCTTCAACAAATGACAAAGAAAGCCACCATTCTCATCTTAATCTATTTCAAATAAATAAACAAACAAATAAATAAATAAACATATATGCAAAACCCTAATTATCAATTAACCATGGATTAATTCTATAAACTTAACTAATGATCAAGTATCATCAAACATGATACAAAAAGTGCACAAAAGTATATCACATATACAATGTGCAATCCAAGTGAGAAAAATCCGTTTAAAGTGAACCAATACTAGTTAATGCAAAGTAATATATCAAATATATAATTATACATTAAATCATTAAATCAACACTTGATTCAATGATCCGGTCATGTCGCACATAACCGACTAGTATTCAATGCATCGATTTATCGAATCAATGATTCGATAACTAGGTCATATCGAATATAACCATTCGAAACATATATCGCGAGAATGAAATGCGGTATCACATACACGCATTATTCTCGGTCCTGCACATATCTCATATGCGCTCCTATTTCGTTTCGCTTGAGCCAGGAAACCTCTGTGTAGGACTCTAAAGACTCGTCAATACGCCCGTAGCAGATGATGATCATATCAAGCACCCACAAGCCGCAAGCGGTCTGCTAAACGTAACGGCCACCCGGGTATTGAGCGATCAGAAGATCGACGAGCTAGCCCACTCATACTCCTGCGAATCCGACCAGTAACACTTACCATACAGTCAAGTCTCTTCGTCTGATACGTCGCATATCAAGTCTAGGGGTGGTATACGTCAGACCCCAATAACCCGATAAGTCGTGCTGATGTGAGGCTCGTAACGGGTCGAGAAACTACTGGTAACACTTACCAGCAAATCTCTGATCAGCCCTGGCCAGGGACTTCCCTGTTACGGCCAATCGAGCACTGCGCAACATCAACCCCCAATACCGGGAGAGACGAAACCCCTCCTATCGCTCATTGCCTCCATGTGACTCGGGACTGTACCCAAAGACCACCGTTTTACACGCCCTCATGGACGTGGTAAGGTGGAGATCAAAGCACAGTGGGAATCACACAAGACTCTATGACGATCTCGGGTCTACAGACTAACCTGTACAAGTGTCACCTGAGAACTGCCATCTGACGTGAGGTATAATACCAACTGGGAGTTCTCGGCGAGTCCGTCCAGTGTACTCAGTCTCCACTGAGCACCCGTATACCATCTCTGATGTCAAACACCAATGGATATGGGATCATCCATCGCCCATCACATGGGTCGAGAAGCGTATACGCTAGTCTACTCTGGTATATCGATGCCCCGTCTCGATACACCCACGACTAGGGACCTTGAAGGATGTACTTATGGACTACCATGTCCCCACTAGTATGATCTGCATCATAGTCTAGGTAGTCAAGTACAAATCCTAAGGGCTTTACCAATATGTAACTATAAGACAGTATAAAGAGACTAGTGTACATGTTAAGATAAATGGCAACCAGATAGCATACTATCATGTCGAGCAAGAAAGTCATCTCTATATATGTCCAAGCATCCAATATAATATACATAATCTGTACAATACTGGCCTCTAGGGCATACATACAACTAACAATCTCCCACTTGCACTAGGGCCAGCTGCTGTAGTATCTCATACCGAGCATCCCGAAGAGTCTCTCAAACTGTATCTGGGGAATGGCCTTCGTGAGTGGATCCGCCGTGTTGTTCTTCGTGTCAACTCTCCTGACCTCGATCTCCCGGCGATCAACTATCTCCCGGATCAGGTGATACCGCCTCAGAATATGTCTGGACCGCTGATGGGACCTGGGTTCCTTGGCCAAAGCCACCGCTCCATTGTTATCGCAATACAAAGGTATTGGATGCTCAATGGATGGAACCACTCCAAGTTCAGTAATGAACTTCTTGATCCAAACAGCTTCTTTAGCAGCATCGTTGGCAGCGATGTATTCAGCCTCCATCGTCAAGTCTGCCACGGTTTCCTGCTTGGAACTCTTCCAGCTAACCGCCCCTCCGTAAAGGGTAAAGACAAAGCCCGACTGCGACTTAGAGTCGTCCTTATCACTCTGGAAGCTGGAATCGGTAAAGGACTCCACTTGGAGTTCTCCGTTACCATACACCAAGAACATATCTCTAGTCCTTCGCAAGTACTTGAGAATGCTCTTCACAGCTGTCCAGTGACTCTCTCCAGGATCAGCTTGATACCTACTCACTACACTTAGTGAGTATGCTACATCGGGTCTGGTACATAGCATCGCATATGTAAGTGCCGCGCACTAAACTCCGGATCGAACCATTAACTAGTCTAAGCTATCTACAAGAAAGGGAATAGAGATATACCGACGATCCAAGTCCTCCGGTCTTCTCATCATCGTCCCGATCTCCTGCGGAATGTCCCGTCGTCGCCACCTTGCCGGAAGGGCACCACATCGCCTACTTTGTTTACGGGCTCCCACCTCAATGCCGAGGCAACTCGGGCACGAAGCCGGCTACTCGACGTGCCCAAGAAATGCTGTAGGAAGTGTAGTGTAGAGGCTACTTGTCTCTTTGGGGTTTGTTGCCTTTGGATGGAGGAATGAGGATTGAACTTTGGAGGGTAATGAAGCTACCAATTTTTGCAAGGAAATGAGATGAAGAATGAAGCATCAAAAATGAACCTCTCATTTTTTTTTTCTCTCCTCACAATGTGTGGCCGGCCATAAGCTTTTGGAGAATGGTGGAGAGTGTATCCAAATTGCAAGAGGGAGGTAAGTGTAGGAGAAACAAAAGAGGTGACCACAACATCAACCATACCCTTTCCTCCATACCCTTTCCTATTCAATCAAATCTCAAAAAGCAAAAGCATGGTGGAAAAGATATGAAAGCTATCATATCAAACAATATGCAAAGAAACCCTCCACAAAATGTTATTTGCAAAACTGCAAATAACACCCTCCATCGGAAAAGTCCGGCCGGGAAAGAACAAAGGAAAACCGGCCGGAACGGAATGCAAAGTGGCAACTCCAGAAAAATGGTCCCGTAATAAATTACAGGAAAACCCCGATACTGTGCATGCACACCCGCATCTGTATTCCGTCCGGATACAAATGCAAAGAGACAAAATCTACACTGTACTAAACTAGGACCGGCTTAAACCAAAGCCGGCTAGTATTATCCGTTCGATCCTGATCCGTGCAATACCGCACGTATCTGATCGAACCCTGTCATAATCCTATACGGCTACTAGTACAAACCGTCCGATCCTGATCCGTGCAATACCGCACGTATCTGATCGGACCCTGCCATATCTCCATACGGCCTCTACAGCGTTTCGCCCGAAACTTGAGTAACTGAAAGTGTGGTGGACTCTAAAGACTCGTCAATACTATGGCTGTGGATTTAACCACTAGCCCGTCAGAGGTATAAGCCAATACGTAACGGGCCACCAGCTATTGACTAAAAGGGACGTCGATGAGCGAACTCATCCTGACACCCTACTGAGCCTGTCAGTGACAATATCCGTGCAGTCTGGTCCGTTCGTCTATGAGTATCGCATGGCGGGCCTAGGGGGTTGGTAAAAGTCAGACCCCCAAAAGCGGTACAAGTCGTGTCGGAGTGTAGCCCAGAACACCCTGAGATACTACTGGAATACCTACCAGTAAATCTCCTTGCCTTGGCCAAGGACTTTGTGTAATGGCTCTCCTAGACACAGCACGACCTCACCCCTAATACCGGGAGAGACGAACCCCTGAAGATACGCTCACTGCCTCCATGTGGCTCGGGACTGTACCCAACTAAAACCTGTTTGCACGACTCCTTTGAGCCGTGGTAGGGTAGTAATCAAAGTACAGTGGGAACTCACACGAGACAAATGACGATCCCCAGTTCGATGAACTAACCTGCACACATGTCACCAGGGAACTGCCATCTGACGTCTGGTATATGACCAACTAGCATGTTCCCGGCGAGTCCTGTCCGGTGTACTCATAACCCAATGAGCACCTGTATACATCTTAGGTGATCCAACTGACACCAGTGGCTTGTGAGACCGGCCACCGCCCCTCGTTGGGGTCTCGACTGTATACACTAGTCTACTAATGGAGTATCGATGCCCAGTCTCGAAACTCCCACGACTAGGGACCTTTTAAGGATAAGCTTGTAGACCCCCAGCTCCCACTTATATGATCGCCCTCATACTGCTGGTGGTCAAGCAAGAATCCTAGGGGCTCTATCAACGTGTAATAGCGACGTGTCATGTCACTTAAAACAGTACACGATGATAAAGGTAAACCAGATAGCATACTATCATCTCGAGTAAGACTGTCCTACCGGGATAGGTCCTCCCTCAATCATTACAATCACGTACCTGTGAACTAATAATTGACTCTGAGGGCACTATCTCCAACAATCTCCCACTTGCACTCAAGGCTAATTATTGCGATGTCGCATACTCACAGCCCGTGTGATACCGAACATCCAACTCCTCTACTAGTCAGTCTCACAAAGCTCGTTTGCGGAACTATTGCGTTCGAGGAATAGCCTCAGTGAGTGGATCCGCTTTGTTGTTTCTTTCCATGTCTCTCTATATCTCAAGTTCGCGGAGAAAGCCATCTCCCGAAATGAGCAATACCTGTCTTAGAATGGGTCTGGATGTCTGATGGGACATAGCTCATAAATGAACTCCAAATCCAAAACTTCTTAGACTGTATCGTCAACTGAACTTAATCAGTATCCTGCGCGCCATGCCTCCCTCAGTATTGCCTTGGACCACCTGTCCAAAATACTGCCCCTCATCAGAAGGAAAAACTATAACTCTGACAACCTCCTTGTCGTCCATGTCACCTTGGAAGCCTGGAATGATAACTGTCTCCTAAATGAGGCTGTCGTTATCATATCCCTAGAACATCCACTTATGTTCTAAAACTGCTTCCGACTGTTTCTCCAGGATTGGATTAATGTCAACTTATTGCATCTAGTGCAAGAACAACATCTGGTGTGGTACTTGACATCTCACGATTGACTCAATTGCCTGAGCAAGTGATCTGCCAATCATGCCCGTCCCTCTCCCCTTTAGTCTGTAAGACACCTTTGGAGAGGGTGACTCCATTACCTGCAGGTACACTACCGTGCCAGGAGTCGACCATCCTAAATACTCTTAGAATGCTGTCAAGTACCCTGATTGGGAAACCTTCCAAATCTAGATCTAAAACCATAGATCCAGTAACTAGTATGTCTGATATAAAATCCATTTCCTTTGTGGAGAAACTACTGTGTGACGACCAAAGTATAACCGATCGTAGTACAGGAGTTTCTTTTCCTATTCTGTGTATGTCATCCAGGTACCAGGACATCACACCCTACTACCTTCTCAACAGATCCATCCCCTATTCTGATGAAGTCAAACCCATGACTGTCACGTCAGAAATAGATGATCTATCTCCGCTACTTCTGCTTTAGTCTATAAATAGACATAAGCTACCTGTCCACCAATGCTTCCGCTGCTCCCACTGACTACGACAACCCTCTGGCAGAGTCATATAGACGTACACTTCTAAAACTGGTTTAGAATGACGCTATACTCATCCTCCCGCCGGGTCTCGTAACCTGGAACAACAGCAATGGCAATTGTGGGTAAACAAGAACTTCCCTGTCACCGTTCTTGAGGCTACCGTAGTGCCTCTCGGGTGCCTGAAGTTACCCACCGTATCTGCGGAGTGGCCAATGGAATGTCAATCCAGATTGAATCTTTAGGTTCCTTATCAAATCTTCAGTAATCGTTTGTGGTTCTGGAATCACTTCCAGTTCTACCATACTCCCACTACTGTTTTTCTGAAAAATCCATTTTTAATAAAACTGTGGCGAGTCTAGAACAATATCGCTATTGTTCATCCAGATGGTAGAAAGTCAACCCGCGTCATAGCCTGGGTCAACCCACAAACAGCCATTACAGAAACGTGCCTTGAGTTGTCCAGTGTCTGGTTTTAAGCATAAACCGAACAACTCCCCGTACCTTAACAATGTTAAGATATGAACTGTTCTATATCCAATATAGAAAACAGAGGCACTGATTTAATTGAACCAGATTCACATCATGCAGCTGTCTCCAGTGCATGTCAACAAAATGGAGAGAGGCCGATCAGCGTTACTCAACTTAGGAATGCTTCCAATTATGAGTAACCTGAAAGAGAAGGAATTTCTCTTTATCATTACTATCAACTGAATACCATACACAAGTATCTACATCTTCGATCTCTTTGAAGAATCCCGATACTTGCTATACCTGGTTCTCTACTCTATTCAAATACCTATAACTCCTCAAAACTTAGACCCTGTGTTTCCACGAAACACTTGTCTAAAAACTAGAGAAGTCATAAGTAAACCGAATATAGTACGAGGACCAACCCCTCTGTCCTGATGGACCCTGGACAACATACAATACTCTGTATAAGTCCCTTGAGTCTGATAACTCATTCACTGTATGTCGTAGGTTGAAAACTGTACTTATGGTTAAGAAGAATTACACCATTGTTTAATGCTCCTTACCTAACCATCCACTGATATAGGTAAATGTCGTAGACATAATTTCAGAAAGGTATATCTCACTCTATGAAAATAGACGTACAGATATATCAATTTGAAATTGGTGCATAACAGCGGATATTCAAAACCATATATTTGCCGACCGGCAAACAACCCAGGTGATCTCCTCAAATATCACCGATTACAACGAATCCCGATATAATGAGGATGATCACCCAATTCCCAATAACTTACTCCCACTCATCATCTGTAAAACCATACAGATATGAGAATCAAACCTGGTAAATACATACCCTGGAGCAAGTGTCTAATCGGGAAATCAGTTTCCTTTAACAGTACATAGTGAGACTGAAACATTGAAATGTTTCGATGGGGTATTCTGGTATTCCTAGTAATGCCTCTTCCAGATTTACGACTGTAACCGTATAGTTCTTTGCCACCTTTCCAAATCCCTTCATATGTCTTTAGTCTTTACCTTCTGCACACCCCATTAGGCCAAATGGTTTTCTTCCTTCCCTACCGTTCGGCACCAGCCTATGGTTTGGAAGAAGACTATCCAATAAGCATAATGGGTGTACTGTCCCAATCCTAGGAACACTCGCAACACGAGAGAAGGTGAAGATAAAAGACACCTGAATGTACTTTATTCCTATTTCTCCTGAACCAGAATCCATCCCCGAACTGGAACAAGTTCCATTCGAGTTCGTATATAACTATACGATGGAGTATCCAAATAAACTGTGGATCTTCGTAGTGATACGGAGTGTCCTGGAGAAATACAAAGGTGATGTGGGAGTGGTAACGAAATATTTGGTTTGGTCGTGAATATCTGTTGCAATTTACTTTGCCCTCTTACTAATCCCTTGCTTTGTCTGAACTTAATACCTTCTGCACACCATCGTTATGCTAATTGGTTTTCTTCATTCCCTACCGGTCGGCACCAGCCTAAGGTTTGGAAGAAGACTATCCAATAAGCATAATAGGTGTACTACCCCTAAACCAAGGAGTACTCGTAACCTGAGAGAGGGTAAAAGGAAAAGACAACTGAATAATCCTATCCGTTTTCTCCAGAACCGGAAACCATCCTCGAATAAATTCCTTCGAGTTCGTATCTAACCATACGATGGTTTTGTCCAATGGAAGTGGACGTTCGTAGTAACACGGGGTGTCCTGGAGAAAAGGGTAAAAGTAGGAGTGGCAATGAGGTTTGCAACTCTGACAATCCAAAAACCAGTGTTTAAGAAGGTTCGGTCAATTTGGTCACTGAGTCAAAGTCTTAGGGTCGGGTCCATGGTCGCTGCCAAAGAGAGAGAGAAAAGAAACACTCAGCGTGCACTCTAACCTAGATCAGAATGGTTACCAATTTATCTAATCTGGAATCCTCCCACTGTAACTCAAATTCTCCTCCAAACCTAAAGAAGAATTAGTCGGGGTCACCCGAGGAGTAAACTAACTCATCAGTGGGAATCGGGATCCAACTCTCATCGCATGACAACGTGACGGAATCCGCTCACGGTGTCACACTCCAGAAGGTATGCGCATATCTGGCAAGTTTCAGTTCTTTCGAAAACTCCCGATGTGATTTCTGCCCCATGCTCTTATGACCTTGACTTTGGCCAACATATCATAAGTCACATGTCAAGTTCTACCCGTCATTCTCCAGGTTAATTTGAATCCACCCGTACATACCCTTGACTTTGGCCAAAATGGCAGCACGACTGTCCCAAACCAACGCATCTATCTATGCTGCATATGAATACCCCAATAGCTACCAATCACTGTGCCTTGACTTTGGCCAACATACACAGCTTGAATACTATTGACCACCCATATGAAACGACGGAGGGCTACGAATGGTTTCTGGCGAAAACCTTTAACGTAAAGAACTTGATATCGTTGAAGGAACGGATAGCTTTTTAGAAAATATAGTGACGAAAACCTTTACTAAAGAGGTCACTCCCGGTGAAGGGATCTCGGCTCTTTCCCCGTAGAATGAGGTGCAGGATATTCCAAATGAATACCACGGTGCAAAGCAAAAGTAATCGGCTATAGTGAAGTTAATGCCCTGACGCAAACTTCTGTCCAAGGGGTCACTCCCGGTGAAGGGATCTCGGCCCTTGCCTCGTCGACTGAGGAGCAGGATATTCTAAATGAATACCACGATGCAAAACAAAAGTAAATGTCCTTGCAATAACAGCTTTTATAAAAGTGTTCCAACAACATCAGATTAGGTTTGTTTTAACTTGCATTGATCCGAATCAATGCAGTCCCATCAATTGATCACACCAAAAAGAACGAAAATATACTGATGTACGTATATGCCATCCGCATTCGCCACTGGGTCCCGTCATTACCCGTTAGGTTAGCTAACTAACGACAGAGCGGGGACTGGGCTAGCGCGGATGTAAAACATATACAACATCTACTAATATATATACCAATATATTATATTCGCTCAAGGCGTGAATGAAATGCAACATCACAGAGAATGAACAGCATCACAGAAACAATACAGATATCTGGGATCCCCGGGTTTCACAGAGCCGCTGAAACCCGACGTTCCCCTGGTCGTGTGGATAGCCTGTGCAATGAAATCCTAGACCCCTACGGGCGCGGCAAGTCACCCGCCAAAACCTGAAGCGAGGCAGCCCCCTTCAGCGCCGTGAATGGACCACCCAGCACTTCACGGAATCCGGCAACTTGGGCACCCCTCCTGGGTCAACCTGTACCCCCTACGAGTGCGGCGAATAGCCAGCCAATCCTGGAGTGAAGCCCCCTCCGTCCCAATGCCATGAGATGCGGGCTTGTTGTCTTCTAGAACCCGGCTATCCGTGCACCCCTCCGCGGGGCAATCCTAGTACAGAAAGTAAAATATACATACAACGGGTACATCGACTGCAACCAGGTCGTGCCCCAAAAGAATAATACAAACAGGCAGTGACGGCAGTCCACAAGTCGGACGCTCGCCCCGCAATATCAAATGTATATAATACAACAACACTGTACTAGCATTGCATCCAGGCTATCCCCACGACCGATCCGCAACATCACAGCAAATACATAGAACATCAACGTGAAAGTCACGTTCGCAAATCCGTCTAACCGGGCTATAGCAGTTAGACCGGATTTACCGATCGAGTGACATTCACGGTCGCAGATATAATGTAAATACTGTGAAAAATGTGTTTAAAAAATTTCCGATTGATCAAACAATTAACAAGTGGGCCCCAAAGAAAACTGTAGCACTCACAGAAACAATTGGCCCAACTTTAATATTCCAAAGCCCATATTTTAAGCCCAGAAGGCCTCTGTAAAAAAATGGTGAAGTGATGTGAATAGTGCGCGGCGGAAAGGGCCGCACAAATGGGGTTTTCGCGGCGGTTCCGCGCTCCAACTGTGGAGTCACTTCATCGAATTTTTACAGAGCTCTTAGATTTTCCAGTACATCAATATTTTACAACCTGAAAAATTTTTCGAGACCAAAAATTTTCAACAGAAACTGTCGTGGGCAAATACGGGTTTTTGGACATTTCGATCGATCGGAACTGAAAAACACATTACACAAAGCTAGACTAAGTTAATGGGGAGGCTCTGATACCACTGTAAGTGCCGCGCACTAAACTCCGGATCGAACCATTAACTAGTCTAAGCTATCTACAAGAAAGGGAATAGAGATATACCGACGATCCAAGTCCTCCGGTCTTCTCATCATCGTCCCGATCTCCTGCGGAATGTCCCGTCGTCGCCACCTTGCCGGAAGGGCACCACATCGCCTACTTTGTTTACGGGCTCCCACCTCAATGCCGAGGCAACTCGGGCACGAAGCCGGCTACTCGACGTGCCCAAGAAATGCTGTAGGAAGTGTAGTGTAGAGGCTACTTGTCTCTTTGGGGTTTGTTGCCTTTGGATAGAGGAATGAGGATTGAACTTTGGAGGGTAATGAAGCTACCAATTTTTGCAAGGAAATGAGATGAAGAATGAAGCATCAAAAATGAACCTCTCATTTTTTTTTTTCTCTCCTCACAATGTGTGGCCGGCCATAAGCTTTTGGAGAATGGTGGAGAGTGTATCCAAATTGCAAGAGGGAGGTAAGTGTAGGAGAAACAAAAGAGGTGACCACAACATCAACCATACCCTTTCCTCCATACCCTTTCCTATTCAATCAAATCTCAAAAAGCAAAAGCATGGTGGAAAAGATATGAAAGCTATCATATCAAACAATATGCAAAGAAACCCTCCACAAAATGTTATTTGCAAAACTGCAAATAACACCCTCCATCGGAAAAGTCCGGCCGGGAAAGAACAAAGGAAAACCGGCCGGAACGGAATGCAAAGTGGCAACTCCAGAAAAATGGTCCCGTAATAAATTACAGGAAAACCCCGATACTGTGCATGCACACCCGCATCTGTATTCCGTCCGGATACAAATGCAAAGAGACAAAATCTACACTGTACTAAACTAGGACCGGCTTAAACCAAAGCCGGCTAGTATTATCCGTTCGATCCTGATCCGTGCAATACCGCACGTATCTGATCGAACCCTGCCATAATCCTATACGGCTACTAGTACAAACCGTCCGATCCTGATCCGTGCAATACCGCATGTATCTGATCGGACCCTGCCATATCTCCATACGGCCTCTACAGCGTTTCGCCCGAAACTTGAGTAACTGAAAGTGTGGTGGACTCTAAAGACTCGTCAATACTATGGCTGTGGATTTAACCACTAGCCCGTCAGAGGTATAAGCCAATACGTAACGGGCCACCAGCTATTGACTAAAAGGGACGTCGATGAGCGAACTCATCCTGACACCCTACTGAGCCTGTCAGTGACAATATCCGTGCAGTCTGGTCCGTTCGTCTATGAGTATCGCATGGCGGGCCTAGGGGGTTGGTAAAAGTCAGACCCCCAAAAGCGGTACAAGTCGTATCGGAGTGTAGCCCAGAACACCCTGAGATACTACTGGAATACCTACCAGTAAATCTCCTTGCCTTGGCCAAGGACTTTGTGTAATGGCTCTCCTAGACACAGCACGACCTCACCCCCAATACCGGGAGAGACGAACCCCTGAAGATACGCTCACTGCCTCCATGTGGCTCGGGACTGTACCCAACTAAAACCTGTTTGCACGACTCCTTTGAGCCGTGGTAGGGTAGTAATCAAAGTACAGTGGGAACTCACACGAGACAAATGACGATCCCCAGGTCGATGAACTAACCTGCACACATGTCACCAGGGAACTGCCATCTGACGTCTGGTATATGACCAACTAGCATGTTCCCGGCGAGTCCTGTCCGGTGTACTCATAACCCAATGAGCACCTGTATACATCTTAGGTGATCCAACTGACACCAGTGGCTTGTGAGACCGGCCACCGCCCCTCGTCGGGGTCTCGACTGTATACACTAGTCTACTAATGGAGTATCGATGCCCAGTCTCGAAACTCCCACGACTAGGGACCTTTTAAGGATAAGCTTGTAGACCCCCAGCTCCCACTTATATGATCGCCCTCATACTGCTGGTGGTCAAGCAAGAATCCTAGGGGCTCTATCAACGTGTAATAGCGACGTGTCATGTCACTTAAAACAGTACACGATGATAAAGGTAAACCAGATAGCATACTATCATCTCGAGTAAGACTGTCCTACCGGGATAGGTCCTCCCTCAATCATTACAATCACGTACCTGTGAACTAATAATTGACTCTGAGGGCACTATCTCCAACAGCATACATGATAGAGCCTACTGCGCGAAGCATAGGGTATCCCTTGCATGCGAGCTCTCTCCAAATCAGTCTTGGGAGACATCTCTTTGGAGAGAGTGACTCCAGAGATCGTGGGCAAGTTCCCACGCTTGGACTCTTCCATACTAAACCTCTTTAGTATGGTGTCAATGTACCTGGATTGGGACAATCCCAAAATCCGTTTGGATCTATCTCTATAGATCCTAATTCCCAATATGCAGGAGGCATCACCAAGATCTTTCATCGAGAATCTTTGTGATAAGAAGAGCTTGACCGATTGCAGCATAGGAATATCATTTCCTATCAAGAGTATGTCGTCCACGTACAATACGAGGAAGACAACCTTACTCTCTGCCACCTTCTTGTAGATACAAGGTTCATCTGGATTTTTGACGAAATCAAACTCTTTGATAACGACGTCAAAGCAGATGTTCCAACTCCGCGATGCTTGCTTTAATCCATATATGGATTTAAGCAGCTTGCACACCTTCCCGCTGCTCCCACTGTCTACGAAGCCCTCTGGCTGAGTCATGTACACGCACTCTTCTAAATCACTATTTAGAAAGGCGGTCTTAACATCCATTTGCCAGATTTCGTAGTCATGAAAGGCAGCAATAGCAAGCATGATTCGGATGGATTTAAGCATAGCCACTGGAGAAAAGGTCTCGTCATAGTCCACACCTGGTCTTTGACGAAAACCCTTTGCTACAAGTCTAGCTTTGAAAGTCTCCACTTTCCCATCTACACCAAGTTTCTTCTTAAAGATCCACTTGCTCCCAATGGGTTTTACCCCTTTAGGAGCAACTTCCAAAGTCCATACTTTGTTGGTGTACATGGAATCCATCTCGGACCGCATAGCATCCATCCATTTCACTGAGTCCCCACTAGTGATGGCCTGCTCGAAGCTAGTTGGGTCATCATCCTCTATGATGCAATCCTCACTGCCACCATCAATGAGAAAACCGTAGTATCTCTCAGGTTGGCGAGGAACCCTACTAGATCGGCGGAGAGGCTGGGGTTCATCGGGAACTACGGAATCCTCTGGTTCAACCAAATCTTCTGTTGTAGTCTGTATTGCTGGAACCTCTTCCAGTTCTACCTCAATGCCACTTATCTGTTTCATAAGAAAAAATTTTTCTAAGAAAGTGGCATGTCGAGAAACAAACACTTTTTGTTCCTCGGATTGGTAGAAGATATACCCTCGCGAATGTTTGGGATATCCAACAAACTTACATAGAACAGACCTTGCCTCGAGCTTGTCCGGATTTTGTGTTTTAACATAGGCCGGACAACCCCATATCTGAATAAAATTAAGACATGGTCTCTTGCCATTCCATATCTCATATGGAGTGGTAGGCACTGATTTGGTCGGAACTCTATTCAGTAGGTATGCAGCAGTCTCCAGTGCATATCCCCAGAAGGAAATAGGTAACTCAGCTGTACTCATCATAGAGCGCACCATATCTAATAGGGTGCGATTCCTCCGCTCCGATACACCGTTGTGCTGTGGTGTATAAGGAGGAGTCAGCTGAGAGAGAATCCCATTCTCTTTTAGGAAGCCCAGGAATTCATTGCTTAAGTATTCTCCTCCTCGATCAGATCGAAGGATTTTAATACTTTTTCCGGTTTGGTTCTCAACTTCTTGTTTATATTCCCTAAATTTCTCAAAAGCTTCTGATTTGTGTTTCATCAGGAACACATACCCGAACCTAGAGAGATCGTCAGTGAATGTAATGAAGTATGAAGAACCATCCCTGGCATGTGTAGACATGGGACCGCATACATCACTATGTATCAGTCCTAAGAGTTCGGTAACTCTTTCTCCGTGTCCTGTAAACCGAGTCTTGGTCATCTTGCCTTTGAGACATGACTGGCAAGTGTCATAGGATGAAAATTCAAACGGATTTAAATATCCATCCTTATGCAACTTAGCCAGTCGTGTCGTATTGATGTGACCTAGTCTACAATGCCACAAGAAGGATTCGTTGAGTTCAGAACTCTTCCTCTTGTGTGTGTTTGTTATGCTCAGAACTGTTGATTGATTTAGAACATAAATGCTATTGCACAACGTGCCTGATCCAACCAACTTTTGGTTATGGAAAATGTTCATAACATTGTCCTGTAATACAAAATTATATCCTTCTTTACTTAGTAAAGAAACTGATATAATGTTGCATATCAGGTTCGGCATGTAATAACATTCGTTCAGAACCAATGTATTACCAGTTGGTAATACAAGGTGATATTCCCCGACAGTCTTAGCTGCAACAATTGCACCATTTCCGACTCTAATGTCTTTATCACCTTCTCCAAGTTCTCTACCTTTCTTAAGCCCATGTAACTGATTACATATATGGGATCCTGACCCGGTATCTAATACCCAGGACGTAGAGCAAATGGAGAAACAGTTCTCAGTAACGAACACACCCGAAGAAAATGCATCAACATGTACTTTCTTCATTCGGGTGTCATGGGAATCCTGGTATTCCCCTATATCCTGTTCATTCCTATAACTTTTATAAGAAAGAACGGAACCAACGTTCCCCAGCACAGTATAACATGCGGGTTCGGTCAATACATCCATATTATTATCTTTATTAAGGCATGAAATGGTCGCTACCTGGAGAGAGAGAGAAGAAAACACTTTAGCGTATGCTCGTGCAAGATCAGATTGGTTATTATCTTATCTAATCAGGATGGCTCCCACTGCTTTTTATCAAATCTTCCTCCAAACCCTAAAAGGAAAGACTAGCCGGGATTAATTACACACTACAAGTTCGCCAATCTTTTAGCCAGGCCAGTGTCGGTACTTTGAGGGAGGTCCCCCGTGCTTTCGCACGAACCTAATTACTGTAAACCTCGTTTTCCCAGAGGCGTAACCTCGTTAACACCTTTCTAGACACCTACTTGATCGGCTAATTGTAATGTGTAAAACTCTCCCAGGAGTAACTCTTACTCGCAGTGGGTATCGGGATCCAACTATCTCATAGAAGGTATGCAATCTCATTGCAAATTTCAACACTTGAAATTCCCGATAATATTTTGCCCCTAGCGTCTTATGACCTTGACGGAGGCCAAACAACCCATAGTCCGCTAGTCAAGTTCAACCCGTCATTTCCTGATTGAATTAAACCCACCCGTACGACCCTTGACGGAGGCCAAACAACGCCGTACGAATACCCTAATCCAATCCATCATATGCTAGCAGATAAGCACTAGTTAGCTACCGTACACTGCGCCTTGACGGAGGCCAAACTACCGCAGCACGAATACTAACTAATACTTATCTGAAATGACGGAGGGCTACGCAGGTTTTTCATAAAAACCATGAGCGTAATGAACTTGATATCGTTGTAGAATCAAATGATGTTTTGAAATGGAGTGATTTTGAGGCTTTTCTAGTTTTGCTAAAGGAGTCACTCCCGGTGAAGGGATCTCGGTCCTTTCCTCGTCGAATGAGGTGCAGGATATATCATATATATCGCTGTGCAAAGAAAAAAACCCAAAAGTAGTCAAAAGCAAACCGAATGTGTAGCATCTGCCAGTTATTGCTAAAGGAGTCACTCCCGGTGAAGGGATCTCGGTCCTTTCCTCGTCGAATGAGGTGCGGGATATATCATATATATCGCTGTGCAAAGCAAGAACTGTAGCTAGCTGTTTTATTTTAAAATCTGATTCTACAACATCTTAGGTTTCTTATCTTTCATTAATCACATTAATGAAGTCCCATCATTTAAATACCTAAACATCACAGATAGATATGACGTACACTTATGCCATCCGCATTCGCCTCGATGTCCCCTCGTGCACCGTTAGGTTAGGTAACTAACGACAGAGCAGGGCAGGGCTAGCGCGGGTGTAAAACATAAGTAAAGTCTATATAATATATCATATATACTATATACTATATCCATCACAGAATCACAACACAGATATCGCAGCAGAATAAACATATGAAATATTGGATATACAAGGACGTCCGTGTTTTCAATACGAGCCAGTATAAAACACGGATTCCACGGTCGTGATGAATAGCCAATCCCACACCCCTAGACCCCTACGAGAGCGGCAAGCAACCCTGCCAATTCTAGGGTTAGGAGACCCGGACTCGACTCCTCGAGTTGGTCTCCCACTGGACCCCAGAACCCGGTTACTTGTGCTCCCCTCCTTGGGTCTATCCTAATGCGGAAAAGTAAATAATATACAAAGGGTGACAACTTCCGCTACCTGGAAGCGCCCCAAATAAAAGAATATTACATACAAGTTTTTACATGAATGAAAATGAAAAACACTCATCTCACATAAAAACCCCCGGCTATTCGAACACGACGATCCAATATAACATATCCAACAACACATAACATCACATGTCATCAACGTAAGTAAGTATGCATACCCCAATTGTCGTTGATGTATAGCAACGAAACCGGCGATATGAACATACTACACTTACGGTCACAGAAAAGAAAGTGTAAAACTACAACAATTGGAATCCGCAACCTCTTTAGACATCACATGCCTAACAGTTATAAACCCCGCATTTTAGTCCCATCATCGAAAACTCTTTTCGATATCCAATGAAACTAAACCGCTAGATTTATAACATCCATCCAGTTATCTCATAACCTTTTGTGAATTCCAATTATTGTATCCAATTCCGGATAAATAGAATATATTAAACTTTCCGATCAAACATTCGACACCCAAGTTTTCCCGACACCGATCAACACATGAAATAGGTTCAAAGACATTCACTTCATACCTCAGTACCAACGGTCCAGCCGTAGAAGGGTCAAGCCAACGCCTCACATGTGGCACGCCGTACTGCCCCAAACCCGAAGATTCAAAGGGCAGTTCAAGACGGTCACATAATCGAGTTAAGGTTTGTGTCTTCTAGAGGGACCATCGCGTTACTTGCACTACTCAGAATGTCTTTTAACCACAGAAAAATCCAACACTTGGAATTTTTCCGGCAGGGGAAAACCTGGGTATTTATATCCGGTCGAACTCTTTAACATATTCTACAGTTATCTGGAAAAACACAAAAGACGAAATTTGATAATCCGATCGAAATACAGATTCCCAATAGTAACCCAGAATACTCTTCTGTAAAGTCACAATAAAAATATCCCAGAAAACACAGCATTGAATTATATGAGTTACTGTGAAGAAAAAATTGTGTAAGGGAACAGTACTGCCGCGGAAGCGCCGCACATGCCTAGCATGTGCCGCGCTTCCGCGGTGGAAAAGTTGAATTACCCCCTCGTATTTCACAGTAATTCTAATAACACCCTGCTTGATTTTCTACATATTTTTAATTGACAAAAATCCGAATATTTAGAAAAAGTCCAGAGAGCATTTTTAGGTTTTGGATTTCGGTTCGATCGGGTTTCAAACGTCGTCGGGACTTCGCCTAAGGCTCTAGCTAGGCTCTGATACCAGTGAAAGGTTCCTAGGCACCCTAGTGGGTTCTCACAAGGCATCGAACATGCCAAATTAAAATTTTTAGTGCCGAGAAACCCTAGACTACGGATCTTAACTAGATGTTTAGGCGAAATAGAAAACTAGTTAACGCTTAACTACTAGGATACGGAAATTACAACCTTTGTAGATCCGGATATCCACCTCCACGGCTCCGCAACGTCATGTCCTCGCTGTCCATCATGAATCCTCGACTCGATCATCGGCTTCATCGGGAAAGCAAGCGGAATAGGTCGTCGGCTTTGTGTCAAAGACGATCTACGTCGAGGTTGCACAAACTCAACCTCCGACTTCACAAACTTGTGAAACTTGTGAAGTAAACACCCAAAACAACTTGGCAAGAAGTAGAGGGTGAAGAAATAGGAGGTGGGTTCACTTTAGATTTGGATTTCTCTCACTAAAACTCAAGTTGCCATTGGAGTAGCAAGCTTGAAGAAGAAGAAGAAGATGAGCTCAAGAAAATAATATGATAAGTCTTATGATAAAATAAATTTTAAATCAAATACTTATCATAACTTGAACTAGGGTTAAGTGTAGAGAATTAACCATGGTCACTTGGATTGGTTAGGGTTAAGCATGAAGATAAGGATGGTTGCTAAAGTCAAAGCTTCATGAAGCTTCAACAAATGACAAAGAAAGCCACCATTCTCATCTTAATCTATTTCAAATAAATAAATAAACAAATAAATAAATAAACAAATATGCAAAACCCTAATTATCAATTAACCATGGATTAATTCTATAAACTTAACTAATGATCAAGTATCATTAAACATGATACAAAAAGTGCACAAAAGTATATCACATATACAATGTGCAATCCAAGTGAGAAAAATCCGTTTAAAGTGAACCAATACTAGTTAATGCAAAGTAATATATCAAATATATAATTATACATTAAATCATTAAATCAACACTTGATTCAATGATCCGGTCATGTCGCACATAACCGACTAGTATTCAATGCATCGATTTATCGAATCAATGATTCGATAACTAGGTCATATCGAATATAACCATTCGAAACATATATCGTGAGAATGAAATGCGGTATCACATACACGCATTATTCTCGGTCCTGCACATATCTCATATGCGCTCCTATTTCGTTTCGCTTGAGCCAGGAAACCTCTGTGTAGGACTCTAAAGACTCGTCAATACGCCGGTAGCAGATGATGATCATATCAAGCACCCACAAGCCGCAAGCGGTCTGCTAAACGTAACGGCCACCCGGGTATTGAGCGATCAGAAGATCGACGAGCTAGCCCGCTCATACTCCTGCGAATCCGACCAGTAACACTTACCATACAGTCAAGTCTCTTCGTCTGATACGTCGCATATCAAGTCTAGGGGTGGTATACGTCAGACCCCAATAACCCAATAAGTCGTGCTGATGTGAGGCTCGTAACGGGTTGAGAAACTACTGGTAACACTTACCAGCAAATCTCTGATCAGCCCTGGCCAGGGACTTCCCTGTTACGGCCAATCGAGCACTGCGCAACATCAATCCCCAATACCGGGAGAGACGAAACCCCTCCTATCGCTCATTGCCTCCATGTGACTCGGGACTGTACCCAAAGACCACCGTTTTGCACGCCCTCATGGACGTGGTAAGGTGGAGATCAAAGCACAGTGGGAATCACACAAGACTCTATGACGATCTCGGGTCTACAGACTAACTTGTACAAGTGTCACCTGAGAACTGCCATCTGACGTGAGGTATAATACCAACTGGGAGTTCTCGGCGAGTCCGTCCAGTGTACTCAGTCTCCACTGAGCACCCGTATACCATCTCTGATGTCAAACACCAATGGATATGGGATCATCCATCGCCCATCACATGGGTCGAGAAGCGTATACGCTAGTCTACTCTGGTATATCGATGCCCCGTCTCGATACACCCACGACTAGGGACCTTGAAGGATGTACTTATGGACTACCATGTCCCCACTAGTATGATCTGCATCATAGTCTAGGTAGTCAAGTACAAATCCTAAGGGCTTTACCAACATGTAACTATAAGACAGTATAAAGAGACTAGTGTACATGTTAAGATAAATGGCAACCAGATAGCATACTATCATGTCGAGCAAGAAAGTCATCTCTATATATGTCCAAGCATCCAATATAATATACATAATCTGTACAATACTGGCCTCTAGGGCATACATACAACTAACAGGGTCATCATCTCATGATGCAATCCTCGCTCCCACTGTCATTGAGAAACCGAAGTATCTCTTAGGCGGATGAGGAACCCTACCGGATTGGCGGAGAGGCTGAGGTTCGTCGGGAACTATTGAATCCTTATTCAATAGGTATGCAGCTTCACAAGTGCATAAACCTTAAAAGGAAACAGGTAACTCAGTAGTACTCATCATAGAGCGCGCCATATCTAATAGGGTACGATTGCTCCGCTCTGATACACTGTTGTGCTGTGGTGTATACGGAGGAGTAATGCTGAGAGAGAATCTTATTCTCCTTTCGAATAGCCCAGGATCTCCATGCCTAAGTATTCTCCTCCCTGATCACATCAAAGGACATAATACTTATTCCTTTATTGGTTCTCTACTTCTGACTTATATTCTTTGAATTTCTCAAAAGTTTCAGACATGTGTTTCAAAAGGAACATGTGTCTGAATCATGAGAGATCATCAGTGAATGTAAGGAAGTATAAAGAACCAGTCCTGGCAATTGTAGACAGGGGACTTACTACATCATTATGTATCAGTCCCAAGAGTTCACTAACCCTTTCTCTGTTTCAAGTAAACGAAGCTATGGTCATCTTATCTTTGTGACATGACTGGCAAGTTTCACAAGATATAAATTCAAACTGATTTAAATATGCATCTAAATGTAACTTAGCTAGTCGGGTTGCATTGATATGACCTAGTCTATAATGTCTCAAGAAGGATTCGTTCATTTATGAATTCTTTCTCTTGTGTGTGCTCTGTACGTTAAAAACTGTGGTTTGATTTAGAATGTATATGCTTTTAGATAACGTGCCTGAACCAATCAACACTTGATATAGGAAATGTTTAAAACATTATCCAACAATACAAAATTATATCCTTCTTTACTAAATAAAGAGACTGATATGATGTTGTATGTCAGGTTCGGTATCTAATAATATTAGTTCAGAATCAATATATTTGGTAATACAGGGTGATAACTGCCAACACCTTGGCTGCAAAAATTGCACCATTTCCAACTCTTGAAACTTATCACCCGTTCTCAGTTCTCTACCTATTTGTAGCCCATGTAACAGATTACATATCCGGGATCCTGGTCCGGTATCAAATACCCAGGATGTATAGGATACTGAGAAACAGTTCTATGTAATGAACTCACGCGAAGAAGATGCATCATATGCACTTTCTTCATTTGGACGGCATGGGAATCCTTGTATTCCCCTATTTCTTGCTCGGTCTTATAACAATTATAAGTTGGAGCGGGACCAAGGTTCCCCAGCTCAATACAACAAGTGGGTTCGGTCAATACATCCAGATTATTATCTTGATTAAGGCGTGACATAGTCGTTACCTGGAAAGAGAGATAGAAGAAAACACTCTGCGTGCGCTCTTGCAAGATTAGATTCGTTATATATTTTATCTAATCAGGATGGCTCCCACTATTTTTATCAAATCTTCCTACAGATCTTAAATGGAACGACTAGCCGGGATTAATTACACACTACAAGTTCGCCAATATTTCAGCCAGGCCAGTGCCGGTACTTTGAGAGAGGTTCCCCGTGCTTTTGCACAGACCTAATTAAAATAAACCTCGTTTTCCCAGGGGCGTAACCCAGTTGACACCTTTCTAGATACCTACTTGATTGGCTAATTGTAAAGTGCAAAACTCTCACAGGAGTAACAATTACTCACAGTGGGTATTAGGATCCAACTATCTCATAGAAGGAATGCAATCTCATTGCAAATTTCAACACTTGAAACTCCCGATAATGGTTTTTACCCGTAGTGCCTATGACCTTGACTATGGTCAACAAATTATAAGCACTAGTCATGTTCTACCCGTCATTTTGTGATTAATTAGACCCAGCCACATGACCCTTGGCTAAGGTCAACAAAGTCGCATGATTATCCTAACTAATCGCATCTTATGCTGTGTAGGAAGACATCACTTAACAAACGCGGCACGAGTACTAAGTACTCTACTTCCTAAAATGACGGAGGGTTGCTGATGGTTTTTAAGAAAACCTTTAATGCTTTGAACTTGATCTCACTGCAGTATCAAATGGTTTAAAATGGAGTGTTTTTTAGGCTTTTGCTAGTTTTGCTAAAGAGGTCACTCCCGGTGAAGGGATCTCAGCTCTTTCCTCATCAAATGAGGTGCAGGATATTCACAATACCACTATGCAAAGCAAGAACTAAAAGAAGCAGTCAAAAGAAAAAACCGAGGGTTGTAGCATCTGCTAGTTATTGCTAAAGAGGCCACTCCCGGTGAAGGGATCTCGGCTCTTTCCTCGTCGAATGAGGTGTTGGATATTCTACAAGGAATACCGCTATGCAAAGCAACAACTAGAGCTTCCTAATTTTTGAAATTCAATTCCACAACATTTTTTAGGTTTATTTTCTTCCATTAATCTCATTAATGAATGTCCCATCATTTAAGTTACCTAAACATCACAGATAAATACAACGTATGCTTATGTCATCTGCATTCGCCTCGATGTCCCGTCATGCATCGTTATGTTAGGTAACTAACGGCAGATCGGGGCAGGGCTAGCGCGGGTGTAAAATATAAGCAACGTCTGTATAATATACCATATATACTATATACAGTATCTATCTCAACATATCAAATGATCGCATCACAGATAACGCAGCAGAAAACAATATATGAAATATTGGATATACTAGGATGTCTGTGTTTTATTTTGAGCCAGTATAAAACACGGATTCCACGGTCGTGATGAATAGCCAAACCCACATCCTAAGACCCTTATGAGAGAGGCAGGAAACCCTACCAATTCTAGAGTTAGGAGACCCAGACTCGACTCCTCGAGATGGTCTCCTACTGGACTCTAGAACCCGGTTACTTGTGCTCCCCTCCTTGGGTCTATCCTAATGCGGAAAAGTAAATAATATAAATCAACGGTGACATCTTCCTCAGCCCAGAAGCACCCCAATAAAAGAATATTACATACAAGTTTTTATATGAATGAAAAAGAAAAAAAAACTCTCATTTCATATAAAAACCCCCGGCTATTCAAACACGACGATCCAATATAACATATCCAGCAACACATAACATCACATGTCATCAACGTAAGTAAATATACGTATCCCAATTGTCGTTGAAGTATAGCAACGAAACTGGATATACACCACATATTACACTTACGGTCGCAGAAAAGAAAATGAAAACTACAACAGTTGGAATCCGCAACTATCATAGACATCACATGCCTAACCAAATGAATTCCTTAAATATCGCATGCCTAACAATTATAAACCCCGCATTTTAGTCTCGATATTGAAAACACTTTCCAATAAACAGTCGGGCGATTCAACAAGATTCCCGACATTCCGATCGAATACTCGTCGGAAACTTTAGTAGACGGCCGCACCCCTCGATACCGTCGACGAAGTGGACTTTGGCGGAACACCACGGCCGCAAGCACCCGGACGAATGCTTTTTGGCAACGGAGTTCTCCTATAGTCACTTGGTCATGGTTATGGGGTGTGGCTATCTAATAATGTTACCCGGCGAGTATCCGAATACACTAAGTGATTACGACGGACTTTTGATCATATCAAAATCCCATGGCAACCAATCAAATGAGACTAAATTGCTAGACTTATAAAATTCAAATGTTGTTGATTCCAAGTATTGTATCACAATATATACTAGATTATGTTAAACGTTTCGAGTGAATCAACCAACACCCCATCACCCGATAAGCTCAACACTTGAGCGAAGTTAAAGTACCCAAAACGTGCCACAGTACCTATGATCCAGCCGTAGAAGTGTCAAACCAATGCCTCACCTATGACACCGCGGAACTACGGCAAACCCTAAGGCTCAAGCCACGGTTCTGAGAGCATAGAATCGTGTTAAGCTTTATATGTTCTTATAGAGGGTCCATAGAGTTACTTGCATGAACATTGAATATAATTAACTTAGAAAAATGCCAACACTTGGAAATTTCAAAAGGGGTCATGGGGTGATGTTTGAATTTCGTTCGAAATGTCAAGCATAGCCTAGATTACCATCACAATGTTAAATTATACGACTATGAAACACTCCGTTTTGGTCCTATAGCAAAATTTACATCACATGAAAATTTGGACCAAGCAAACAATACCTAAAACCCTAAAATGAGCATGCCAGAGCAGAAAACAAAAACGACACACAGAGGAGCAAAGGGGGCCGGCCTCCCCGGTTTTTGGATGAATGTGCTCGGTTTAAAACCTAACAAAGGGTCTCGTTTTTGTTCGGTGCACTATAGGCATCACATACATGACTCTGCACTTGTTTGCAAAATTTTTATAGACCTTTTGAAAATCAACAGAGAGCATGAACTGCCGAGTTTTAGAAACTGTATTACAGATTTGTTTCGGTTTCGTATTACATCTAATATCATCTAAGATTCTAGTTAGGCTCTGATACCATGTTGGGATTCCATAGCACCTAGCCTAGGGTTTACAAGCATCACACATGCCACAACAAAAAAAAATTAGGGGGTGCTAAGCAATCAACTACGAATCGTACAAGAATAATAGGGTAACAAAACATGTAATCTATCATCACAAAGAGAAGTGAACAAAAATACAACCTTTGTAGATCCGGTCCTTCACTTCTAAATCTCCGTGTTGATGTCCCTTCGCTGCGATCATCGAACTCCCGGACTCTAGTATGGAATTCCCCGGAGAAATGAACAAGATTGCTCGTAGTCTTCGAGGCCGAAGATGATCTACGTCGAGGAGACTCAAACTCAAGCTGCCACTTCACTAGCTCAAGAACTTTGTGAAGAGAACACCCTAAACTAAATGACAAGTAGTACAGGATGATGAAATAGGAAGTGGGTTCATTTTAGATTTTGATTTCTCACTTTGTTTCTTCACATAGAAAAATCTAGAAAGCTTTTTTCTTTTGGATGAAGAAGAAGAAGAATAATAAAATCAAGTGAAGAGAATAATGATAATTATGCAACCATGGGTGAGTTAGTATCATCCACTAACTATTGTAGAGACTAAACCATGGTTTAATATAATGGTTTGGTTTAGAAATGTCTTAAGTAAAACAAAATGTGTGGACTTTGTCAAAGATGCTTGAAGCTTCATGAAGCTTTAAGTCATGACAAATGACGCCACCATTTTGAAATACTTAAAATAAATAAAACCCTGATTATTATAAATAAGCATGGTGTAAGTCTTACACACACCCAAGTTTGCATGTATCATCAAGTATGATACAAACATGTACACAATTATATATCACATATACATTATGTGCACATCAAGTGAGAAAAGCAATCTTAAGTGAACCAATACTAGTTAATGTAAAGTAATATATCAAATATATAATTATACATTAAATCATTAAATCAACACTTGATTTAATGATCCGGTCATATCGCATATAATCGACTAATATCTAGTGTATCAATATATCGAATCAACACTTGATTCGGTAACCCGGCTATATCGCATATAACCGACCGATGATACAAATCGCGAGAATAGAATACAATATCATATACTGGTATTATTCTTGATCCCGCACATATCTCATATGCGCTCCTATTTCGTTTCGCCTGAGCCAGGAAACCTCTGTGTAGGACTCTAAAGACTCGTCAATACGCCGGCAGTAGCTGATTATCATATCAGACACCCACAAGCCACAAGCGGTCTTCTAAACGTAACGGCCATCCGGGTATTGAGCGATCAGAAGATCAACGAGCAAGCCTGCTCACACTCCTGTGAATCCGATCAGTAACACTTACCGCACAGTCCGGTCTGTTCATCTGATATGTCGCATATCTCGCCTAGGGGTGGTAAACGTCAGACCCCAGTAGCTTGATAAGTCATGCCGATGTAAGGTCCATAACAGTCATGAAACTACTGATAACTCTTACCAGTAAATCACATCAACCCTGGCCACGGATTTCATGTTATGGCCAATCGAGCATAGCGCAGCATCAACCCCCAATACCGGGAGAGACGAATCCCCTCCTATCGCTCATTGCCTCTATGTGACTCGGGACTATACCCAAAAACCACCTGTTTGCACGACTCAGTAGAGTCGTGGTAGGTTGGAAATCAAAGCACGGTGGGAGACACACAAGACTTTATGACGATCTTGGGTCAACAGACTAACCTGTACTAGTGTCACAAGAGAACTGCCATCTGACGTGAGGTATAATACCATCTGGGAGTTCTCGGCGAGTCCGTTCAGTGTACCCAGTCTCCACTGAGCACCCATATACCATCTCTGATGTCAAATATCAATGGATATGGGATCATCCATCGTCCATCACATGGGTTGAGAAGATATACACTAGTCTACTATGGAATATCGATGCCCCGTCTCGATATTCCCACGACTAGGAACATTGAAGGATGTACTCATGGACTACCTAGGCCCCACTAGTATGATCTGCATTATAATCCTGGAAGTCGAGCACACATCCTAAGGGCTTTATCAACATGAAACAAAGAGACATCATGTGTACATGTTAAGATAAAGAGCAACCAGATAGCGTACTATCATGTCGAGCAAGAAAGTCCTCCCCATATATTTCCCAGTATCCACTATAATATACATCTCATGTACAATAATGGCCTCTAGGGCATACATACAACTAACATAGTAAGCAGGCATCAGTCAAACCCACGGGGAATCACTGGACTGCTGTGAAGAACATTCTTAAGTACTTGAGAAGGACTAAAGAATTGTTCTTGGTGTATGGTAACGGGGATCTCCAAATGGAGGCCTTTACTGATTTGAGCCTCCAGAGTGATAAGGATGACAGCAAGTCTATCTCAGGGTTGGCATTTACCCTCAACGGAGGGACGGTGAGTTGGAAGAGTTCCAAATAGGATACCGTTGCAGACTCTATGATGGAAGCTAAGTAAATTGCTACAAATGATACTGCCAAGGAAGCCGTCTGGATGAGGAAGTTCATCTCGGAGCCAGGAGTAGTTCCAACTATTATTGATCCAATACCATTATATTGTGACAATAATGGGGCTATGGCGTTGGCCAAAGAGCCCAGGTCCCATCAGAAGTCCAGACACATCCTGAGGCGATATCATTTGATCCGGGAGATAGTTGATCGCCATGAGATCGAGATTAGGAGAGTAGATACAAAGGATAACACTGCGGATCCACTCACTAAGGCCCTCCCTCAGCCGCAGCATGAGCGACTTTTTGAGATGTTGGGTATGAGATGTTGGGTTACCTACAACGACAACAAGGTTTCGGGTGGCATCTCCCATACCAATTTCAAATTTTTGCCATTATAGATAACCTTAACACAAGATCTTAAGGTAAAGAATCAAACATTAGCTATATGTTAACAACTTAACATCTAAGAGTTAGGGATTACAACCTTTGTAGTCTGTTCCTTCGCTTCATAAGCTCCGAGTTGAGGTCCCTTCGCTGCGATCATCAAGTTCCCGGTCTCTCGAGTGGCTCCATGAGGTGAATGATGCATCTTGCTTGAAGTCTTCGAAATCCAATATGACCTATCTTGAGGAAACACAAACCCTAGCTCTTGCTTCACTAATAACGTATTAGTGAAGCAAACCCCCTAATCTAAGTGGCTAGAATAGATGAGGATGATGAAGTAGGAATTTTTCTCTCTTTAGTTTTCTATTTCTCATATTCATTCATCACAAAAGAAAAATCAAGCAAGCTTTTTCAAGAGCAAGAAGAAGATGAAGTTGTGATGAAAATGAATTCTTATTAAGGTTAGAAATGCATGTAGAGACTTGACCATGGGTTAGGGTTAGGGTTGGGTTAATAAATATCAAGAAAATATCTAAAGAGTGGAATTTAGTCAACAAAGATAAATATCCACACAATTTAGAATTAACCCAAAACAAAACATTAACTCTAATCCAAACCCTAGCATAGTTTAATCTCAAAACCCTAGTTGCTTTTGTAACCCTAACATGTTACAATATTATATATCACATATATAATATATAATGTAACAAAAGAAAATAATACATTTAACATATATCATATATATATCAATGTATTATCAAGTGAGAAAAAGAATCATTTAAGTGAGCTTATATTAGTTAATGTAATGTAATATATCACATATATAATTATACATTAAATTATCGAATCAACACTTGATCCGATAATCCGTCTATATAACATATAACCGACTAATATACATGTATCATTTTATCGAATCAACACTTGATCCGATATCCCGGCTATATCACATATACCCGGCTGATATCACATATCGGGAGAATATAATACGGTATCTCATATCGTATTAATTTCGGTCCCGCAGATATCACATATGGGCTCCTACTCCGTTTTGCCTGAGCCAGGAAACCTCTGTGTAGGACTCTAAAGAATCGTCAATACGCCGACAGTAGGTGATGATCATATCAAACACCCACAAGCTGCAAGCGGTCAGCTAAACGTAACAGCCATCCGGGTATTAAGCGATCAGAAGATCAACAAGGAAGCCTGCACACACTCCTGTGAATCCAACCAGTAACACTACCGTACAGTCCGGTCTCTTCGTCTGATATGTCGCATATCCAGTCTAGGGATGTTAAACGTTAGACCCCAGTAACTGATAAGTCGTGTCTATGTGAGGCTCATAATAGGTCGAGAAACTACTGATAACACTTACCAGTAGCACTCCAAATCAGCCCTGGCCAGGGACTTCCAGTTATAGCCAATCGAACACAGCGCAACATCAACCGCCAATACCGGGAGAGACGAAACGCCTCCTATCTCTCATTGCCTCCATGTGATTCAGGACTGTACCCATAAGCCACCGTTTTGCACGTTCTCATGAACGTGGTAAGGTGGAAATCAAAGCACAGTGGGAATCACACAAGACACTATGACGATCTCCGGTCTATAGACTAACCTGTACAAGTGTCACCAGAGAACTGCTATCTGACGATAGGTATAATACCATCTAGGAGTTCTCGGCGAGTCCGTTCAGTGTACCCAGTCTCGACTGAGCACCCGTACACCATCTTTGATGTCAAACACCGATGCATATGGGATCATCCATCTCCCATCATATGGGTCAAGATGCGTATACGCGAGTCTATTCTGGAGTATCGATGCCATGTCTCGATACACTCTCGATTAGGAACAATTATAGGATGTACTCGTTGACTACCCTGGACCCACTAGAATGATCTGCATCATAGTCCCAGTAGTCGAGTACATATCCTAAGGGCTTTATCAACATATGAGAGTAAGACAGTAATACAATACAAGTCAACATTTTAAGACAAAGTAAAACCAGATAGCATACTATCATGTCAAGCAAGAAAGTCCTCTCTATATATATCCAAGCATCCGTTATAATATACATCATATGTACAACAATGGTCTCTAGGGCATGTACATAACTAACAATTTCCCACTTGCACTAAGGCTAGCTGTTGTAGCATCTCATACCCAACATCCCGAAAAGTCTCTCAAAGTGTATCTGGGGTATGGCCTTTGTGAGTGGATCCGCAATGTTGTCCTTCATGTCAACTCTCCTGACCCCGATCTCGTGGCGATCAACAATCTCCCGGATCAGGTGATACCACCTTAGAATATGCCTGGATCTCTGATGGGACCTGGGTTCCTTGGCTAAAACCACAGCTCCATTGTTATCATAATACAAAGGTATTGGATGCACAATGGATCGAACCACACCAAGTTTAGTGATGAACTGCTTCATCCAGACAGCCTCTTTGGCAGTATCGTTGGCAGCGATGTACTCAGCCTCCATCGTCGAGTCTGCCATGATTTCCTGTTTGGAACTCTTGCAAGACACCGCCCCTCCATTGAGGGTAAAGACAAATCCCGAGTGCGACTTAGAGTCGTCCTTATCACTTTGGAAGCTCGAATCGGTAAAGGACTCCACCTGGAGTTCTCCGTTACCATACACCGAGAACATCTCTTTAGTCCTTCTCAAGTACTTGAGAATGTTCTTCACAGCTGTCCAGTGATTCTCTCCTGGATCTGCTTGATACCTACTCACTACACTTTATGAATATGCTACATTGGGTCTGATGCATAGCATTGCGTACATGATAGAGCCTACTGCCAAAGCATAGGGTATCCTTTGCATGCGAATTCTCTCCAAATCAGTCTTGGGAGACATCTCTTTAGAGAGAGTCAGTCCAGAGATCGTGGGTAAATCCTCACGCTTGGATTCTTCCATACTAAACCTCTTTAGTATGGTGTCAATGTACCTGGATTGGGACAATCCGAGTATTCGTTTAGATCTATCACTATAGATCTTAATCCCTAAAATGTAGGAGGCATCACCTAGATCTTTTATTGAGAATCTATGTGATAAGAAGAGCTTGACCGAGTGCAGCATAGGAACATCATTTCCTATCAAGAGTATGTCATCCACGTACAATACGAGGAAGACAACCTTACTCTCTACAACCTTCTTGTAGATACAAGCTTCATCTACGTTCTTGATGAAGTCAAACTCTTTGACTACCACATCAAAGCAGATGTTCCAACTCCGTGATGCTTGCTTTAACCCGTAGATGGATTTAAGCAGCTTGCACACCTTTCCGCTGCTCCTACTATCTACGAAGTCCTCTGGCTGAGTCATGTACACGCACCCCTCTAATCACAATTTAGAAAATCGGTCTTAACATCCATCTGCCAAATTTCGTAGTCATGGTATGCAGCAATGGCAAGTAAGATCCGGATGGACTTAAGCATAGCCACTGGAGAAAAGGTTTCGTCATAATCCACACTTGGTCGTTGACGAAAAACCTTTGCAACAAGTCTAGCTTTGAAAGTCTCAACTTTTCCATCTACACCAAGTTTCTTCTTAAAAATCCATTTGCTTCTAATAGGTTTTACCCCTTTAGGAGCAACTTCCAAAGTCCATACTTTGTTGGTGTACATGGATTCCATCTCAGATCGCATTGCATCCAGCCATTTCACAGAGTCACCACTCATGATGACCTGCTCGAAGCTAGTCGGGTCATCATCTTCCATGATGCAATCCTTGCTCCTACTGTCTATGAGAAAACCGTAGTATCTCTCAGGTGGATGAGGAACCTTACTAGATAGGCGGAGTGGCTAGGTTTCGTCGGGAACTATCGAATCCTTTGGTTCCACCAAATCGTCTGTCGTAGTTTGTGTAGCTGGAACTTCTTCTAGTTCTACCTCCTCACCACTAATTTCCCTTGCACGAAATTCCTTTTCTAAAAAGGTGGCATGTCGAGAAACAAACACCTTTTGTTCCTCAGTATGGTAGAAAATATACCCTTGTGAGTTTTTGGGATATCGTAAAAACTTGCACAGGATAGACCATGCCTCGAGTTTGTCCGGATTATGCCTTTTGACATAGGCCGGACAACCCCATATCTTAACATAATTAAGAGATGGTCTTTTTCCCTTCCATATCTCATATGGAGTGGTAGGCACTGATTTAGTAGGAACTATATTCAATAGGTGTATGGCTGTCTCAAGCGCATACCCCAGAAGGAAATAGGCAACTCAGCAATGCTCATCATAGAGCGCACATATCTAATAGGAAGCGATTCCTCCACTACGATACACCGTTGTGCTGTGGTGTATACGGAGGAGTAAGTTGAGGGAGAATACCATTCTCTTTTAGATAGTCCAGGAAGTCATTGCTCAAGTATTCTCCTCCTCGATCAGATCGAAGTATCTTAATACTTTTACCCGTTTGGTTCTCGACTTCGTGCTTATATTCTCCTTCTTCTTCCTCCTTCATGCTCTCTTGACTTTTCTTTAGAGTGAGGAACACAAAAAGAAAGGGTTTTTAAGTGAGAAAACAAACCACATCACCATTCTACTTTAGTCTATCCTACTAGTGTAGAGTGTTTGCTTCATCTTCATTCTTGATCAAGTGAAGCAAGGAGCTTTGAGCAAATGGACTTCGGGTGGATCGTCGTGGACTTGGAAGGAGCTTAAGCAAGCCGGTTCAAACTCTAGGAGATCGAAGGGGTCAAAAGAGAGGTCTACAAAGGTTGTATTTCTTCTCACTTAGTGTTAGACACTAGATAGTATATGATACTATATGTTGTTACTCTAACTTTCTGGTTCGATTCCTAGGTTAGTTTGTTTAGCACCTGCTAAATTTTTAATATGGAATGTGTGATGCTTGCAAAACCCAAGGCAAGATGCTAAGGAAACCCTACACCGATTAAATTGCTTACTGAGTTATAGTCTAGGGTCGGGACATGGTCGCTGCCAAAGAGAGAGAGAAAAAAACATTCAGCGTGCACTCTAATCTAAATCAGAATGGTCAATCACTTTATCTAACCAGGATGTCTCCCAATGTTTCCTTAAATTCTCCTCCAAACCTGAAAAAAGAATTAGCCGGGATCATCTAAAATCACCCAAGGAGTAAACCAACTCATCAGTGGGAATCGGGATCCAACTATCATCGCTTGATAACCTGATGGAATCCACTCAAGTTATCACACTCCAGAAGGTATGCACATGCCTGGCAAGTTTCCTGTATGTTTGAAACTTCCGATGTGATTTCTGTTAGTTATATGTATGCCCTAGAGGCCATTACTGTACATAGGATGTATATTGTAGTGGATGCTGGGACATATATAGGGAGGACTTTCTTGCTCGACATGATAGTATGCTATCTGGTTACCCTTTACCTTAAGGTGTATGCCGATTGTCTCTCTGTTACATGTTGGTAAAGCCCTTAGGATCTGTACTTGACTACCTGGACTATGATGCGGATCATACTAGTGGGGACATGGTAGTCTATAAGTACATCCTTCAAAGTCCCTAGTCGTGGGTGTATCGAGACGGGGCATCGATATACCAGAGTAGACTAGCGTATACCTTCTCGACCCATACAGATGGGCGATGGATGATCCCATATCCATTGGTGTTTGACATCAGAGATGATATACGGGTGCTCAGTAGAGACTGGGTACACTGGACGGACTCGCCGAGAACTCCCAGATGGTATTATACCTCACGTCAGATGGCAGTTCTCTGGTGACACTGGTACAGAGTAGTCTGTTGACCCGAGATCCTCATAGAGTCTCGTGTGGTTCCCACTGTGCTTTGATTTCCATCTTACCACGTCCAAGAGGGCGTGCAAAACGGTGGTTTTTGGGTACAGTCCCGAGTCACATGGAGGCGATGAGCGATAGGAGGGGATTCGTCTCTCCCGGTATAGGGGGTTGATGTTGCGCTGTGTTCGATTGGCTATAACAGGAAATCCCTGGCCAGGGTTGCTGAGATTTACTGGTAAGTGTTACCAGTAGTTTCTCGAATAGTTATAGACCTCATATCGACACGACTTATTGAGCTATTGGGGTCTGACGTTTACCACCCCTAGGCGAGATATGCGACAGATCAGACGATCAGACTGGACTGTACGGTAGTGTTACTGGTCGGATTCACTGGAGTGTGAGCGGGCTTGCTCGTCGATCTTCAGATCGCTCAATACCCGAGTGGCCGTTACGTTTAGCAGACCGCTTGCGGCTTGTGGATGTTTGATATGATCATCATCTGCTGCCGGCGTATTGACGAGTCTTTAGAGTCCTACACAGAGGTTTCCTGGCTCAAGCGAAACGAAATAGGAGCGCATATGAGATATGTGCGGGACCGAGAATAATGCGTGTATGTGATACCGTATTCTATTCTTGCGATAAATATATCGAATGGTTGTATGCGATATAACCTAGTTATCGATTCAAGCGTTGATTCGATAAGCCGATATATTGTATACTAGTCGGTTGTGTGCGACATAACCGGGTCATTGAATCAAGTGTTGATTTAATGATTTAATGCATATTTATATATTTGATATATTACTTTGCATCAACTAGTATCGGTTTACTTAAGATGGATTTTCTCACTCGGATGTGCGCATTACATATGCGATATGATTTTGTGCACTTGTTTGTATCATGTTTGATGATACAAGTTTACTTGGTTAAGTGCAAAGAATAAACCATGGTTAAAAGAATGGTTAGGGTTTCATTTCCTTTATTTATTCATTTATTTATTTGTTTATTTATTTTTGATAAATGAATAAAAGGAAGAGAAAAGAATGGTTGCTAGATTTGGAGTTTAGTTGAAGCTTCATGAATCTTTGATAAAGTCAACCATTCTTATCTCATCCTCAACCTAACCATTCCCACTAACCATGATTCATTCTCTACACTTAACTCTAGTTAAAATTATGATAAGAATTCATTTTCTTTTCATTTTCTAATAACTTATCATAATCTTTTCTTCTTCTTCTTCCTTGACTTCAAGAAGAAAAGCTTGAGGTCATCAATGGTGATTGATGTTTTTGAGTGAGAAATCCAATTCTAAAGTCTACCCACTTCCTATTTCTTCATCCTCTACCTCTTGCCAAGTAGTAGAGTGTGTTTCCTTCACAAGATTTTAGGGTTTGGTGAAGGTGGAGCTTGATCCATCGATGCCTCGACGTAGATCATCTTCGGCATGGACATCGACGACCTAGCTTGCCCATTCTCCGACGAAGCCGACTCTAGAGCCCGGATTAGATTTGGACAGCGGAGACGACCTCGTTGCGGAGCCGTGGAGGTGGAGGACCGGATCTACAAAGGTTGTATTTCTGTATTCCCTTAGTTAATTGTTCACTAGTTCTATTTTCGCCTAGACATCTAGCCAACGATCCGTACATTAGGGTTTGTAGGCACCGTAAAATTTGAAATTGCCATGGTTGATGGCTTGGGAGACCTCACTAGTGTGCCTAGGAACCCTGCAGTGGTATCAGAGCCTAGCTAGAGCCTTAGGCGAAGTCCAGACGGAAATTGAAGTCCGAACGAACCCGAAACCCCGATTCAAAGTTGCTCTCTGTACAATTTTTAAAATCTGGGATTTTTCAACATTAAAAATGTTCAGAAAACTCAGCAGGCAATTATAAGAAATACTGTAAAATTCGGCTGCCCAATTCCAACAGTGTGCCGCGCTTCCGCGGCACGAGCCTGGCTCGTGCGGCGCAAGCGCGGCCATTTTGTCGCTTCTGGCATCCTAATTTCTACAGTAATTCATATTGTGCTGTGCTGGTATTCCTGGGTATTTTTAATATTTTTTCCAGAGTTGAATTTTTCTGAGTTGATTTGGGAATTCGGTGTTTCGATCGGGATATCAAATTTTGTCTGTGTGGCTTTCCGGATAAATTTTAGGATATGTTAAAAAGTTCGACCGGATATAAATACCCAACTTTTCCCCTGTCGGGAAATTTCCAAGTGCTGGATTTTTCCACAGTTTGACGACGTTCTAAGTAGTGCAAGTAACGCGATGGTCCCTCTAGAAGACACAAACCTTAACTCGATTATGTGACCGTCTTGAACTGCCCTTTGAACCTTCGGGTTTGGGGCAGTACGGCGTGCCACATGTGAGGCGTTGGCTTGACCCTTCTACGGCTGGATCGTTGGTACTGAGGCACGAACGGAATGTTGTTAGACTTGTTTCATGTGTTGATCTGTTTCGGGAAAACTTGGGTGTTCGATTGTTCGATCGGAAAGTTTAACATTTTCTATTTATCTGGAATGGGATACAATAATTGGAATTCACAATAAGTTATATGATAACTGAATGAATGTTATAAACGTAGCAATTTAGTCTCACTTGATCGGTTGCCACGGAATTTTGATGTGATCAAAAGTCCGTCGCAATCACGTAGCGTACGCGGATACTCGCCGGGTAAACTTAATAGACAGCTTCACTCCATAGCCCCGACCAAGTGACTGTAGGAGAACCCCGTCGCCGAAAGCATCCGTCCGGGTGCTCGCGGTGGCGGTGTTCCGCCTTGGTGCACTTCGTCGACGGTATCGGGGGTGCGGCCGTCTACTGAAGTTTGCGACGAGCATTCGATCAGGCTGTCGGGAATCTTGTTGAATTGCCCGACTCGATATTGAAAAGAGTTTTCGATAATGAGACTAAAATGCGGGGTTTATAATTGTTAGGCATGCGATGTCTAAGTAATTCATATGGTCAGGCATGCGATGTCTGAGGTGGTTGTGGATTCCAACTGTTGTAGTTTTACACTTTCTTTTCTGTAACCGTAAGTGTAGTATGTTCATATCGCCGGTTTCGTTGCTATACGTCAACGACAATTGGGGTATGCATACTCACTTACGTTGATGACATGTGATGTTATGTGTTGCTGGATATGTTTTATTGGATCGTCGTGTTTGAATAGCCGGGGGTTTTTATGTGAGATGAGTGTTTTTCATTTTCATTCATGTAAAAACTTGTATGTAATATTCTTTTATTGGGGAACTTCCAGGCTGCGGAAGTTGTCACCTCTTGTATATTATTTACTTTTCCGCACTAGGATAGACCCAAGGAGGAGGGCACAAGTAACCGGGTTCTGGAGTCCAGTGGGAGACCAACTTGAGGAGTCGAGTCCGGGTCTCCTAACTCCAGAATTGGTAGGGTTGCTTGCCGCTCTCGTATGGGTCTAGGGGTGTGGGTTTGGCTATTCATCACGACCGTGGAATCCGTGTTTTATAATGGCTCGTATTGAAAACACGGACGTCCTAGTATATCCAATATTTCATATGTTTCTTCTGCTGCGATATCTGTGATGTGATCATGTGATGTTTCTTTGATAGATACTTTATATAGTATATATGATATATTATATAGACGTTACTTATGTTTTACACCCGCGCTAGCCCTGCCCTGCTCTGTCGTTAGTTACCTAACCTAACGGTGCACGAGGGGACATCGAGGCGAATGCGGATGGCATAAGTGTACGTCATATCTATCTGTGATGTTTAGGTACATAATTGATGGGACTTCATTAATGAGATTAATGAAATAAAAGAAACCTAAGATGTTGTAGAATCGAATTTCAAAATAAAACAGGTAGCTACAGTTCTTGCTTTACACAGCGGTATATGTGATATATCCTGCACCTTATTCGATGAGGAAAGGACCGAGATCCCTTCACCGGGAGTGACTCCTTTAGCAATAACTGGCTGATGCTACACACTCGGTTTGTCTTTTGATTTCTTTTAAGAGTTTTTGCTTTGCACAGTGATATATATGATATATCCCGCACCTCATTCGACGAGGAAAGGACCGACGATCCCTTCACCGGGAGTGACTCCTTTAGCAAAACTGGAAAAGCCTCAAAAGCACTCCATTTTAAAATCATTTGATTCTACAACGATATCAAGTTCATTACGCAATAGGTTTTCAGAAAAACCTGTCGTAGCCCTCCGTCATTTCAGATACGTACTAGTTAGTATTCGTGCTGCGGTTGTTTGGCCTCCGTCAAGGCGTAGTGTACGGTAGCTAACTAGTGCTTATCTGCTAGCATATGATGCGATTGGATTAGGGTATTCGTACGGCGTTGTTTGGCCTCCGTCAAGGGTCGTGCGGGTGGGTTTAATTCAATCAGGAAATGACGGGTTGAACTTGACTAGCGGACTATGGGTTGTTTGGCCTCCGTCAAGGTCATAGCGAGCTAGGGGCAAAATATTATCGGGAATTTCAAGTGTTGAAATTTGCAATGAGATTGCATACCTTCTATGAGATAGTTGGATCCCGATACCCGCTGCGAGTAAGAGTTACTCCTGGGAGAGTTTTATACATTACAATTAGCCGATCAAGTAGGTGTCTAGAAAGGTGTTAACGAGGTTACGCCTCTGGGAAAACGAGGTTTACAGTAATTAGGTTCGTGCGAAAGCACGGGGGACCTCCCTCAATGTACCGACACTGGCCTGGCTGAAAGATTGGCGAACTTGTAGTGTGTAATTAATCCCGGCTAGTCTTTCCTTTTAGGGTTTGAAGGAAGATTTGATAAAAAGCAGTGGGAGCCATCCTGATTAGATAAAATAATAACCAATCTATTCTTGCCAGAGCGCACGCTGAGTGTTTTCTTCTCTCTCTCTCCTGGTAGCGACCATATCACGCCTTGATCAAGATAATAATACGGATTATTGACCGAACCCACTTGTTATACTGAGCTAGGGAACGTTGGTCCCGCTCCAACTTATAATTGTTATAAGACAGAGCAGGAAATTGGGGATTACCAGAATTCCCGTGCCGCCCAAACGAAGAGAGTGCATGCTGATGCATCATCTTCGGGTGTGTTCATAATGCAGAACTGTTTCTCAGTATCCTTTACGTCCTGGGTATGTGATACCAGATAAGGATCCCAGATATGTAATCTGTTACATAGGGCTACAGAAAGGTAGAGAACTGAGAACGGGTGATAAGTTTCATGAGGCAGAAAACGGGGCAAGTGTTGCAGCCAAGTCTGTCGGTCACTGTCACCCTGTATTACCGATACATTGATTCTGAACGAATGTTATTAGATACCGAACCTGATATACAAAATTATATCAGTTTCTTTATTAGTAAAGAAAGGATATAATTTTGTATTGTTGGATAATGTTTTGAACATTTCCTATATCAAAAGTTGATCGGTTCAGGCACGTTATCTAAAAGCGTTGATGTTCTAAATCAAACTACAGTTCTTAGTATATGGAACACACACAAGAGGAAGAGTTCAGAAATGAACGAATTCTTCTTGAGGTATTGTAGACTAGGTCAGATCAATGCGACCCGACTGGCTAGAGTTACATATAGATGTATATTTAAATCAGTTTGAATTTACATCTTGTGAAACTCGCCAGTCATGTCACAAAGATAAGATGACCATAGCTCCGTTTACTTGAAACAGAGAAAGAGTTAGTGAACTCTTGGGATGATACATGTTGATGTATGTAAGGTCCCCAGTCTACACATGCCAAGACCGGTTCTTTGTACTTCGTTACATTCTCTGATGATCTCTTTAGATTCAGACATATGTTCCTGCTGAAACACAAGTCCGAACCTTTTGAGATATTCATAGAATATAAGTTAGAAGTAGAGAACCAAAAATACGGGTATAAGTATTATGTCCTATGATGAGATCAGGGAGGAGAATACTTGAGCACGGAAATACTGGACTATTCTAAAGGAGAATGAGATTCTCTCTCAGCATTACTCCTCTGTATACACCATAGCACGATGGTATATCGGGGCGGAGCATTCACACCCTATGTGATAAGGTGTGCTCTATGATGAGTACTACTGAGTTACCTAATTTCTTTAGGGAGTTATGCACTTGAGAAGCTGCATACCTATTGAATAGGATTCGAATCAAATCAGTTGCCTACCACTTCATATATGATATGGAAAAGGAAGAGCCCATGTCTTAAGCTAGTTAAGATTTGGGGTTGTCCGGCCTATGTCTAAAAGCAAAATCCGGACAAGCTCGAGGCAAAGTCTGTTATGTAGAACTGGAAATGTTCCAGCTATACAAACTACAGCAGATGATTTGAAACAACCAAAGGATTCGATAGTTACCAACGAACCTCAGCCTCTCCGCCGATCTAGTAGGGTTCCTCACCCACCTGAGAGATACTTCGGTTTCTCTATGACAGTGGGAGCGAGGAATGCATCATGAGATGATGACCCAACTAGTTTCGAGCTGGCCATCTGGGGTAAGACTCTGTAAGAATGGCTGGATGTTTATCGATCTGAGATGGAATCCATATACACCAACAAAGTATGGACTTTAGTTGCTATATCTGAAGGGTTAAATCCCCATCAGAAGCAAGTATATCTTGAGAAGATTACTTGGTGTACATGGAAAGGTTGAGACTTTCAAAGCTAGACTTGTTAAAGGTTTTCGTCATCGACCAGGCGTGGATAAATGATGAAACCTTTTCCAATAGCTATGCTTAAGTCCATCCAGATCCTACTTGCCACGGCTACACACCATGACTACGATATCTGGCGGTTGGGTGTCATGACTGCTTTTCTAAATGATGATTTAGAAGAGAGCGTCTATAAGTACACAGCCAGAGGGCCTCATAGACAGTGGGAGCAGCGGAAACGTGTGCAAGATGTTTTATATGATAAAGCAGGTATCGCGGAGTTGGAACATCTGTTTTGATGAATTAGTCAAAGAAGTTGACATCATCAAAATGGTAGATGAACCTTGTATAAACAAAAAGGTAGTAGGGAGTATGGTGACGATCCTCGTAGAGTACGTGGATGACATACTCTTGATAAGAAAAGAGTTTCTTATGCTACGCTCGGTCAATCTCCGCTTATCACTAGAATTCTCCATATAGGATCAAAGTGATACCTACTAAATCCTGGATTTTGGATCTATGAGATAGATTTAATTGGATGTTAGGATTCTCACTAGTTGTAGTGAGATGGTATCAATCGATCCTGGGGAGAATCACTGGAAGTGTTCCAGGGTGATAAAGACGAATGAATGTCAGTCACAGGCATTGTCTTTACCCTCAGTAAAGGGACGGTATGTTGGAAGAGTTCCAAGCTAGATACCGTGACATACTAGACGATAAAGGCATGATACATCGCTACTTGAGATGCTACCAAAGAGGCTGTTTGGGTGTATATTTGTTCATGAGATGAACTTCGTTCCTACCGTTGTGAGACAATGGAGTTGTGGCTCATGCCGAGGAACGCCGGTCCCATCAGTGATCCAGACATATTCTAAGGCAGTATCACCTGATCAAGGAGATAGTTGATCTCCAGGGTGATCGAGGTTTGGAGAGTAGACTCAGAGGACAACATAGCGGATCCACTCACAAAGGCCTGTTCCCAGAGAGAGACTTTCATGGGATGGTTGAGTATGAGATACTACAACCACTGCTACAGATGGCCCTAGTGCAAGTGGGAGATTGTTAGTTATATGTATGCCCTAGAGGCCATTACTGTACATAGGATGTATATTGTAGTGGATGCTGGGACATATATAGGGAGGACTTTCTTGCTCGACATGATAGTATGCTATCTGGTTACCCTTTACCTTAACGTGTATGCTGATTGTCTCTCTGTTACATGTTGGTAAAGCCCTTAGGATCTGTACTTGACTACCTGGACTATGATGCGGATCATACTAGTGGGGACATGGTAGTCCATAAGTACATCCTTCAAAGTCCCTAGTCGTGGGTGTATCGAGACGGGGCATCGATATACCAGAGTAGACTAGCGTATACCTTCTCGACCCATACAGATGGGCGATGGATGATCCCATATCCATTGGTGTTTGACATCAGAGATGATATACGGGTGCTCAGTAGAGACTGGGTACACTGGACGGACTCGCCGAGAACTCCCAGATGGTATTATACCTCACGTCAGATGGCAGTTCTCTGGTGACACTGGTACAGAGTAGTCTGTTGACCCGAGATCGTCATAGAGTCTCGTGTGGTTCCCACTGTGCTTTGATTTCCATCTTACCACGTCCAAGAGGGCATGCAAAACGGTGGTTTTTGGGTACAGTCCCGAGTCACATGGAGGCGATGAGCGATAGGAGGGGATTCGTCTCTCCCGGTATAGGGGGTTGATGTTGCGCTGTGTTCGATTGGCTATAACAGGAAATCCCTGGCCAGGGTTGCTGAGATTTACTGGTAAGTGTTACCAGTAGTTTCTCGAATAGTTATAGACCTCATATCGACACGACTTATTGAGCTATTGGGGTCTGACGTTTACCACCCCTAGGCGAGATATGTGACAGATCAGACGATCAGACCGGACTGTACGGTAGTGTTACTGGTCGGATTCACTGGAGTGTGAGCGGGCTTGCTCGTCGATCTTCAGATCGCTCAATACCCGGGTGGCCGTTACGTTTAGCAGACCGCTTGTGGCTTGTAGATGTTTGATATGATCATCATCTGCTGCCGGCGTATTGACGAGTCTTTAGAGTCCTATACAGAGGTTTCCTGGCTCAAGCGAAACGAAATAGGAGCGCATATGAGATATGTGCGGGACCGAGAATAATGCGTGTATGTGATACCGTATTCTATTCTCGCGATAAATATATCGAATGGTTGTATGCGATATAACCTAGTTATCGATTCAAGCGTTGATTCGATAAGCCGATATATTGTATACTAGTCGGTTGTGTGCGACATAACCGGGTCATTGAATCAAGTGTTGATTTAATGATTTAATGCATATTTATATATTTGATATATTACTTTGCATCAACTAGTATCGGTTTACTTAAGATGGATTTTCTCACTCGGATGTGCGCATTACATATGCGATATGATTTTGTGCACTTGTTTGTATCATGTTTGATGATACAAGTTTACTTGGTTAAGTGCAAAAGAATAAACCATGGTTAAAAGAATGGTTAGGGTTTCATTTCCTTTATTTATTCATTTATTTATTTGTTTATTTATTTTTGATAAATGAATAAAAGGAAGAGAAAAGAATGGTTGCTAGATTTGGAGTTTAGTTGAAGCTTCATGAATCTTTGATAAAGTCAACCATTCTTATCTCATCCTTAACCTAACCATTCCCACTAACCATGATTCATTCTCTACACTTAACTCTAGTTAAAATTATGATAAGAATTCATTTTCTTTTCATTTTCTAATAACTTATCATAATCTTTTCTTCTTCTTCTTCCTTGACTTCAAGAAGAAAAGCTTGAGGTCATCAATGGTGATTGATGTTTTTGAGTGAGAAATCCAATTCTAAAGTCTACCCACTTCCTATTTCTTCATCCTCTACCTCTTGCCAAGTAGTAGAGTGTGTTTCCTTCACAAGATTTTAGGGTTTGGTGAAGGTGGAGCTTGATCCATCGATGCCTCGACGTAGATCATCTTCAGCATGGACATCGACGACCTAGCTTGCCCATTCTCCGACGAAGCCGACTTTAGAGCCCGGATTAGATTTGGACAGCGGAGACGACCTCGTTGCGGAGCCGTGGAGGTGGAGGACCGGATCTACAAAGGTTGTATTTCTGTATTCCCTTAGTTAATTGTTAACTAGTTCTATTTTCGCCTAGACATCTAGCCAACGATCCGTACATTAGGGTTTGTAGGCACCGTAAAATTTGAAATTGCCATGGTTGATGGCTTGGGAGACCTCACTAGTGTGACTAGGAACCCTGCAATTTCTACCCATGCTCTTATGACCTTGACGAAGGCCAACATATCATAAGTCAAATGTCAAATTCTACCCGTCATTGTCCAAGTCAATTTGAACCCACCCATACATACCCTTGACGAAGGCCAAAATTGTTAGTTGTATGTATGCCCTAAAGGCCATTATTGTACATATGATGTATAATATATTGGATACTCGGACATATATAGAGAAGACTTTCTTGCTCGACATGATAGTATACTATCAGGTTGCTCTTTATCTTAACATGTATACTTGTCTCTTGATGCTGTCTTAGGGTTACATGTTGGTAAAGCCATTAGGATGTGTACTTGAGTACGAGGATTATGATGCAGATCATACTAATGGGGCTATGGTAGTCCATAAGTTCATCCTTTAATGTTCCTAGTCGTGGGTGTATCTGTTGGAGATAGTGTCTTCAAAGTCAATTATTGGATCACAGGTACGTGATTGCAATGATTGAGGCAGGACCTATACCGATATGACAGTCTTGCTCGAGATGATAGTATGCTATCTGGTTTGTCTTTATCATCGTATACATGCTTTAGTTCACTATTGCATAATGATAGAGCCCATAAGATTCTGCTTGACAGCCAGCAGTATGATGGTGATCATATACGTGGGAGCTGGGGGTCTATAAGCACATCCTTAAAGTGTCCCTAGTCGTGGGAGTTTCGAGACAGGGCATCGATACTCCAGAGTAGACTAGTGTATACAGTCGAGACCCCGATGAGGGGTGGTGGCCGGTCTCACAAGCCACTGGTGTCAGTTGGATAACCTAAGATGTATACATGTGCTCATTGGGTTATGAGTACATCGGACATGACTCGCCGGAAACATGCTAGTTGGTATTATACATATCGTCAGATAGCAGTTCCCTGATGACATGTGTACAGGTTAGTTTATCGACCTGACATCGTCATTTATCTCGCGTGAGTTCCCACTGTGCCTTGATTCCTACCCTACCACGGCTCAAAGGAGTCGTGCAAACAGGTATTTTTTGGGTACAGTCCCGAGCCACATGGAGGCAGTGAGCGGATCGTCGGGGATTCGTCTCTCCCGATATTGGGAGTTGATGTCGCGCAGTGCACGGGTGGCCATCACTAGAAATCCTCGGCCGAAGTAGTGGAGAATTACTGATTTGGATTGGTAGTTTCTCAGATGGTGATGGGCTTCATGACGACACGATTTATCGCGTTATTAGGGGTCTGACTTTATCCACCCCCCTAGACTCGATATGCGATAATCTTTAGACGAACGGACCGGACTGTATGGATATTGTCACTGTCAGGCTCAGTAGGGTTTCTGGATGAGTTCGCTCGTCAGCTTCCCCTTCCTTCAATACATAGGAAACCGTTACGTACAGCTTGTACCTCTGACGTGCTAGAGGTTATACCAGTGCCGGTGTTTTGATGAGTCATTAGAGTCCCCCACAAACTGTTTCCTAAGTTCGGGCAAAACGTTGTAGAAGCCGTATGGTTTTATGGCAGGGTTCGGAAAAAGCACGTGCGTTTTCACACGTGTCATTTTTCGGGCAGATAATACTGGTAGGTTTTGGTTTAAGCCGAATCCCAGTATTATACTGTGTAGATATAATATCTTTGTCTCAGTTGCATTTGTATTCGGTCGTAATACAAATGCGGGTATGTTTATACTGATACGGGGTTATCCTGAAATTCGTTTCAGGATCACTTTTGGAAGTTGCCAGTTTCCAGTTTTCTATCGGCCGTATTTAACATTCGGTTAAATGCGGATTTATCTTTTCTTCTTGGGTGAGTCATGAGGGCGAGTCATGATTGTAGATGGTTCTAGAAGTAATGATTAGGCTTGTGAGTCATTAGTGCTTTAATTGTGCATTTATTGTGTTCATACAAGGTGTATGATGACTCATTCTTTTGCATTAACTCTTCTTTGTATTTGCTTAAGATCTTTTCCTTATGGTCACCCTTTTTGCTCCTACACTCACCTCCCTCCTCTCCTTTATATGGCCAGCCATTCACTTGGTGAGGATGATGGTTGTTCATCTGAGGGAAAAGATTATGATAGTGTTTTGGTGTATGGAAAGTAGATAGCTACAATTCTCATTTCACCCGATTCAAATGGCAACTTCGTTAACCGTTCGTCCATAGGTTTGGACGTAACGAGACAAAGTGTTCTACTCATTCTCTACATCATCTTGGTCGTCTCTTTTAGCAAACTTGGCGACCGAGTTGCCTCGGTTCAGAGGCGGGAGCCCGTTTAAAGATCCGTCGACGTGGTGCCACCTGGACGAGAAGAATGGAGATCGAGGAGATCGGAGCAGCCGCAACAAAGCGTGGGATGATGGTTGAAGACCAAAGGACTCGGATCATTCGGTATAACATATCTACCCACTTTGTAGTTTGTTAGTTTAGCTTTAATGGCCGATCCGGGTTATAGTACGCGATAGCGCCAGTTGTAAAAAGTTATTGTTCTGCATTTGGCGTCTGTTAGACGGCCGGAGCGCTACCGTGGACTTACAGTGGTATCAGAGCCTCACCATTAAGCTTTACTAACTTGTGCTAACGCGTTTAAAAGATTGATCGAACGGAATTTCCGAAATCACAATTTTCAGCACACAAGTTTCTGTCGATTTTTTAAAGGGCCTAAAAATAATTTTGCATATCATAGAAATGCTTGCAGGGTTTTCTAAGCATTCTGGGAAAATTTGGGCACGCGATCCCATATGACCACCGCGGATCCGCGGTGAAACCTAGGGTTTGACCGCGGAACTGCGACGACTTTGTGGGAACAGTGCTACAATTTTTCCAGTGAGCTTCAAATTGGGAAATTGTGGTTTCAGGTACTGTTCGTTTGGGTCCAGATTTTGTCGTTGTACAGCAGATGTACATGGGGCCCACTTCGGGATGTTTTGTCGATCGAAATTTTAAACTTGTTAGTATGCAGTACTTACTTTATATCTCCGGCCGGGAATGTCATTTGATCGGTAAACCGCGTCTAATTTCTATAGTTCTTTTAGACGGATTTGCGAACGTGACATTTGCGTTGATGTTCTGTGTTGTACTGTGATGTTGCGGATTTGTCGTGGTGGATAGCAGGGTGCAATGATAGTGCAGTTTGGATTAATTTGTACATTTGATATTGCGGGGCGGGCGTCCAACATGTGGACTGCTGTCACTGCCTGTTGTATAATATTCTTTTGGGGCACGACCGGGTTGAGGTCGATGTACCCGTTGTACATATTTTATTTTCTGTACTAGGTTTATCCCGCGAAGGAGTACACGGATAGCCGGGTTTTGGAGGCAACGGGTCCGTATCTCATGGCTTTGAGAGGCAGAGGTACCTCACTCTAGAATTGGCAAACTATTCGCCGCACTCATAGGGGGTACAGGTTGACCCAAGGAGAGGTGCTCAATTTATCGGATTCTGTGAAGTTCCGGGTGTTCCATTCACTATGCTGTGGGGGACTACCTCGCTTCAGGTTTTGGCGGGTAACTTGCCGCACCCGTAGGGGTCTAGGTTTCATTGCACATGCTATCCACATGACCAGGGGAACGTCGGGTTTCAGTAGCGGCTCTGTGAAACCCGGGGATTTCAGATTATCTGTATTGTTCTGTGATGCTTATTACTTTTCTGTAATGTTGCATATTATCACGCCTGGAGCGATTATTGTATATTGGTATATACTATTAGATGTTGTCTATGTTTTACACCCGCACTATTCCAGCCCCCGCTCTGTCGTTAGTTAAGTAACCTAACGGGTGATGACGTGACCCAGTGACGAATGCGGATGGCATATACGTACATTATATTTTCGTTCTTTTCTGGTGTGATTGATTGATGGGACTGCATTGATTCTTATCATTGCAAGGATAAAACAAACCTATATTTGATGTTGTTGGAACAAATTTTAAAAGGTGTTATTACAAAGATGTTTACTTTTGTTTTGCATAGTGATATTCAGTTAGAATATCCTGCACCTCATTCCACGAGGCAAGGGCCGAGATCCTTTCACCGGGAGTGACCCCTTGGGCAGAAGTTTACGTCAGGGTAATAACTTCAATATAGTCGATTACAAGTTGCTTTGCATAGTGATATTCGGTTGGAATATCCTGCACCTCATTCCACGAGGAAAGAGCCGAGATCCCTTCACCGGGAGTGACCTCTTTAGAAAAGGTTTTTCGTCACTATATTTTTATAAAAAGCTATCAGGTTCCTTCAACGAGATCAAGTTCATTACGTTAAAGGTTTTTTCGCCAAAAACCAGCCGTAGCCCTCCGTCGTTTCTTTTGGGTATTCAGCAGCATTCAAGCTATGTATTTTGGCCAAAGTCAAGGCATAGTGTTTGGTAGCTGCTGGGTATTCATCTGTTGCATAGATAGATGAGTTGGTTTGGGACAGTCATTCAGCCATTTTGGCCAAAATCAAGGGCATGTGCGGGTGGGTTCAAATTGACCTGGATAGTGACGGGTAGAACTTGGCATGTGACTTATGACATTTTGACCAAAGCCAAGGTTATAAGAGCATGGGGCAAAAATCATATCGGGAGTTTCAAACATACAAGAAACTTGCCAGGCATGCGCATACCTTCTGGAGTATGATAACTTGAGTGGCTTCCATCAAGTTATCATACGATGATAGTTGGATCCCGATTCCCACTGATGAGTTAGTTTACTCTTCGGGTGATCCCGACTAATTCTTCTTTCAGGTTTGGAGGAGAATTTGAGATTACAGTGGGAGGTTTCCTGATTAGATAAATTGATAACTATTCTGATCTAGGTTAGAGTGCACGCAGAGTGTTTCTTTTCTCTTTTTCTCTTTGGCAGCGACCTTTGACTGACCCTAGACTATGACTCAGTGACCAAGTTAACCGAACCTTCTTAATATACTGGCGTTTGGATTGTCTAAAGTTGCATGAGTCATTGCCGCTCCTTCTTTTACCCTTTGCATTTCTCAGAACACCCTGTATTACTACGGACATCCACTTCCATTGGATAGATCCATCGTATGGTTATATACGAACTCGAAGGGACTTCTTCGAGGATGGATCTAGGTTCAGGAGAAATAGAATTAGTTTATTCAGTTGTCTTTTATTATCACCTTCTCTCAGGTTGCGAGGGCTCCTTAGTTTAGGAGAGTACACCTATTACGCTTATTGGATAGTCTTATTCCAAACCATAGGCTGGTGCCGAAAGGTAGGGAATGAAGAAAACCAATTAGCCTAAGTAGGTTGTGCAGAAGGTAATATGTAAAGACAAGATAAAGGATTAGAAAGTGTAAGTCGATGTAGTACACCCCAGTACTTGTGGGGAGGCGGAATTTTCAAAAACGATCAAGTTTAAAGAACGAACATCGACTAACTGCTTGAATCGAAGCTAAACTATAAATAACCGTACACAAAGAGTTTCTTTTCAATTGTGTTTAGGGATTATACCTAATGAAACCGGTCCTTCGTCTTTGTGTCCTCCTTTGTTCTCCTCGACCTTCTCTAGGTAGTAGACGATCCACCCGAGAGCAAAACACCAAGCTACACCTCTAACTTGAGGTAACTAATCTACTTTGATTGCTAATCAAAGAAGAAAGGATGATATAGAGTGAAGGTAATGGATGTTTAAGTCTAACTAAACCTTTGATCTCAACACATGAGGATTAAGGATTAGTTTCTTGAAGATGAGAGCTTGAGGAGAGAGAATGTGAGATAAGATAATGAGATGAGAGAGAGTGTATCATAATATATTATGAAGCATTCTTATTTTTAGAATAATGAATAATAGAAATGAATAAGCAAGCTTCATAAATGAAAAATGGTGATTCATTAAGCATGTGTCATTATCATTTATGGTGCAATAATGATAATGATGAATCACCCTCATGACTCACAATCTTATCCAAAGTAACCTCCTTAGTCACATCTTCTAGAAGCTTCTCGCACAATTACGAGAACGCCCCTCCGATCCGCAAAAATACGGAAAAACTTTAGACTGTAAAAATCCAATAACCGGATACCAGTAACTGGCTTAAACCAAAGCCGACTGGTAAAAACTGTCCGAAAGTCGTACGTGCGTAAACGCACGTATGCGTCCGAACCCTTTGTCGCAAAACCATGCGACCTCTATATCGTTTTGCCTGGAGTAGGAAACTCTCTGTGTGGGACTCTAGAGACTCGACTACTACGCTGGCAGTGGGTTTAACCACAGACCGCAAGCGGCACTAGCTGTACGTAACGGTCCCCAGGTAGTTGTCGATAAGAAGGCCGATGAGGAAACCCATCCGAACTCCTACTGAGTCTGATGTGACAATCTCCATACAGTCCGGTCCGTTCGTCCAAGACTATCGCATATCGGGCCTAGGGGGGCGGCAAGCGTCAGTCCCCTAATAGCGGTATAAGTCGTGTCGGAGGGAAGCCCATTACACCCTGAGAAACTACTGGAACCTACCAGTAAATCTCGCTTGCCCTGGCCAGGGACTTTGCGTAATGGCTCTCTGACACAGCACGATATCTACTCCCAATACCGGGAGGGACGAATCCTGTCTAACCGCCACTGCCTCCAAGTGCTCGGGACTGCACCCAACTGCTACCTATTTGCACGACTCCTTTGAGCCGTGGTAGGGTAGCAATCTAAGAACAGTGGGACACACTCGAGGCGAAGTAGCAGTGTCAAGTCTGCGGACTACGCTGTACTCATGTCACCTGGGAACTGTTCACTGACGACTGGTATCAAACCAACCAACAGTTCCCTGTGAGTCCTGTCCGGTGTACCCGTAACCTAACAAGCTCCTGTATACTATCTCCAGTACGACGTACTGACGGCTGTGGGACAGACCATCTCCCTAACTGGGATGAGAAGCATACACACCAGTCTACTCCGGTGTATCGATGCTCTGTCTCGATAATCCAACGACCAAGGACCTGAATAAGGATGTGCTTGTAGACTACCCAGCCCCCACTAGTGTGACTGCCATCACAATGCTGGTAGACAAGCAAGATCCTAAGAGCTCTATCAATACGTACACTCACATATTAAGATAGAAAAACCAAGTAGCATACTACCATGTTTAGCAAGACTGTTATATACATATGAATATCCCAAGCTTCCATTAAGTAATATACAAGCTAGTATGATACAGTAATGGCCTTCTAGGGCATAAACACTAACAATCTCCCACTTGCACTAGGGCCATGTACTGGCATATCGCAGACCGATGATCTCGAGTAGCCTCTCGAACTGAATCTGAGGTAAGGCCTTCGTGAATGGATCAGCAATGTTCTCTTCAGTAGCAACTCTCCGAACCTCGATCTCCTGACGATCAATGATCTCCCTGATCAGGTGATACCGCCTCAAGATGTGTCTGGACTTCTGATGGGACCTTGGTTCCTTCGCTAAAGCTATAGCTCCGTTGTTGTCGCAATACAGAGGTATTGGATCAACTATGGTAGGAACCACTTGAAGTTCTGTTAGGAACTTCTTCATCCAGACTGCTTCTTTTGCGGCATCGCAAGCAGCTATATACTCCGCTTCCATCGTCGAGTCGGCAACGGTGTCCTGCTTGGAGCTCTTCCAGCACACCGCCCCTCCATTGAGGGTAAAGACATAACCCGACATGGACTTGGAATCGTCCTTATCACTCTGGAAGCCGGAATCAGCAAAGGCCTCCAACTTGAGGTCTTTTCCGCCGTAAACCAAGAACATCTCCTTAGTCCTCCTCAGGTACTTGAGAATGTTCTTTACTGCTATCCAGTGTTTCTTCCCTGGGTCTGACTGATACCGGCTTACCACGCTCAGTGCGTAAGCTACATCTGGTCTGGTACACAACATCGCATACATTATTGAGCCTACCGCAGAAGCGTAGGGTATAATAGACATGCGTTCCCTTTCCAAATCAGTCTTGGGAGACATCTCTTTGGAGAGGGTGATTCCGTGACAAGCCGGTAAATTACCGCGCTTAGAATCTTCCATACTGAATCTTTTCAGTATAGTGTCGATATACCTGGACTGTGAAAGTCCCAACATCCTCTTGGATCTATCACGATAGATCTGGATCCCCAGAATGTAAGAGGCATCACCCAGGTCTTTCATGGAGAACCTTTGTGACAAGAATCCTTTGACAGATTGTAGCATAGGAATGTCATTTCCTATCAATAGAATGTCATCCACGTACAAGACGAGGAATACGACACTTCTGGCTACAGCTTTACTATATATGCATGGTTCATCTGGATTTTTGATAAAGTCATATTCTTTGACTGTCTCATCAAAACAGATGTTCCAACTCCGCGATGCCTGCTTTAGTCCATAAATGGACTTAAGCAGCTTGCATACTTTCCCGTTGCTCCCACTCTGATTGAAACCCTCTGGCTGATCCATATAGACGCTTTCTTCTAAATTTCCATTCAGAAAAGCCGTCTTTACGTCCATCTGCCATATTTCATAATCATGGAAGGCAGCAATTGCAAGAAGGACCCGAATGGATTTGAGCATAGCCACTGGAGAAAAAGTTTCATCATAGTCCAAACCAGGTCAATGACGAAAACCCTTTGCAACAAGTCTAGCCTTATAGGTTTCCACCTGTCCATCTACACCAATCTTTTTCTTGAAGATCCATTTGCATCCTTTGGGTTTTACCCCATCTGGAGCAAAGTCCAAAGTCCATACTTTGTTGGTGTACATGGACTCCATTTCGGTCCGCATTGCATCTAGCCATCGTACCGAGTCGCCGCTCTGGATGGCCTGCCGGAAGTCAGTAGGTTCATCATCATCTATGATGCAATCCTCTCTATCCCCATCTATGAGAAAACCGTAGTATCTCTCGGGCGGATGAGACGGCCTACTACTCCTGCGGAGGGGTGCGGGAATGTTCTGTTCTTCTTGAACCTCTAGTTCTACCAAACTTTCAGTAGCAGTTTGTGGTTCTGGAATTTCTTCCAGTTCTATTTCGCTCCCACTTATTTCTTTTTCTAAAAACTGATTTTCCAGAAAATGGGCATTACGAGAAACAAAAACCTTTTGTTCCTCTGCGTAATAGAAATAATATCCCTTGGAGTTCTTTGGATATCCCACAAACATACATTTTACTGATCGTGCCTCGAGTTTGTCCACATGCTGCTTTTTAACAAAAGCTGGACATCCCCAAATCTTCATATGCTGAAGATGGGGTTTCTTCTCAGTCCACATCTGATATTGAGTGGTAGGCACAGTCTTGGTAGGAGCCCTGTTCAGAAGATATGCCGCTGACTCTAGCGCATAACCCCAGAAAGATCGCGGTAACTCAGCATTACTCATCATGGATCGTACCATATCCAATAGGGTTCGATTCCGTCTCTCCGATACACCGTTATGCTGTGGAGTGTATGGAGGAGTAAGCTGAGAGAGAATTCCTTTCTCTTTTAGGTAACCTAGGAACTCGGCACTTAAGTATTCTCCACCTCGATCAGATCTTAGTGTCTTAATATTTTTGCCGGTTTGGTTTTCTACTTCATTCTTATACTCTTGGAATTTCTCAAAAGCCTCGGATTTATGTTTCATCAGATAAATGAATCCGTATCTTGAGTAATCATCCGTGAAAGTAATGAAATAGGAAAAACCACCTCTCGCATGTGTAGACATTGGACCGCATACATCGCTGTGTATGAGTCCTAAGAGCTCGCTCGCTCTTACTCCTTGTCCAGTAAATGGAGTTTTTGTCATCTTTCCTTTGAGACAAGATTGACAAGTGTCATAAGATTGATATTCGAACGTGTCTAAATATCCTTCTCTATGCAACTTAGTCAACCTTCTCTCATTGATGTGACCCAGTCTACAATGCCATAAGAAAGCTTTATTTAAATCTGGAGACTTTCTTTTTAGTGTGTTCTGGACATTGAAAATTTGGAGTTGGTTTAACACATATATGTCGTTATTTAGAGTACCGGACCCAATCAAACCATGATTAAGGTGGATGTTAACAACATCTCTTACAAACGTGAAATCATAACCTTTATTTGATAACAAGGAAACTGATATGATATTACACGTTAAGCTTGGTACAAAATAACAGTTATGCAAAACCAAAATATGTCCACTCGTCAATCCTAGGTGATAATCCCCGACGGACGCAGCTCCCACGCTAGCTCCGTTAGCAACCCTGAGGATCATATCACCTTCCTTCTGCACTCTACGGTTTCTCAGTGCCTGCAATGAATTGCAAATATGAGATCCTGATCCGGTATCCAATACCCAGGAAGTAGAGTTGATTGACAGACAATTCTCAATTACAAACACACCTGAAGTCGAAGCCACAGCTTGCTTCGGTTCCTGGTTCTTGGCGATCCACGCCTTGCAATCCTTCTTCCAGTGCCCTTTCCTGTGACAATGGAAGCACTCATCCTGGCCAACTATCGGTACTGCTATCTTTTTCTTTCCCTTCTTTCCCACCTTACTAACACCTCCTCTAGGTTTGGGTGCGGCCTTCTTCTTCCTTCCTTTGGCCCTAGCCTTGGACCCGGAAGAAGATGCACTGCTAACAAACATAGCAGGTGTTTCCCTTGCCTTCTGCAAGGTGCCCTCTGCACTCCTTAACATGTTCAGGAGTTCCGCAAGTTCAACTTCTTTTCCTTGAAGATTGAAGTTGAGGATAAACTGGGCGTAGGTGGGAGGAAGGGACTGGAGAATAAGGTCTGTATAGAGCTCATTATCCAAAGTCGTCCCAAGGTCTGCGAGCTCCTCAATATAGCCGATAATCTGTAGGACATGTTCACCTACCGATGACCCGATAACCAACCTCGCTCGAAACAATTTCTTAGAGGTCTCGTATCTTGCTATACGAGATTGCTCTCCATAAAGTTCCTTTGTATGGAGAAATATGCCATCTAGGGACATATCCTCGTGCCTCCTCTGATGTTCATTGTTCATCGAGGCAAGCACGATGCACTTGGCTCTCGCGCAATCTAAATCCCAGGTTTTGCGGATTTCCTTATCCGCATTGCTGGATTTGGGACCAGGGACAGCAGGTGCCGTAGCGGTGAGGACGTACCCCAATTTGTCATAGGTCAAGGCCATTTTGACATTCCGCAGCCAATCTTTATAGTTTGGCCCCGTCAGTATATTCTTTTCTAAAAGTAACTTAAGTCCAGTCATTTTCAGGGTCGCTGCAATTAGGAGAGAGAGAAGAAAACACTTTAGCATGATGCTCTTGCAAGTTTAGAGTGGTTTTTAGTTTATCTAAACTGGATGGCTCCCACTGTTTCTCGAATCCTTCCTCAAACCATAAAAGAAGAATTAGCCAGGACTATTCTCACCGTACAATACTTGCTTAACCGTTCAGCCAGGCTGGTGTCGGTACTTCGAGGGAGGTTTTCCAACGCTTTCGCGAAGTTCCTTAATTAAATAACCTCTTTTCTCTGGGGGCGTATCCCCGCTGACACTTTTCTGGACACCTACTAGGTTTATAGCATTGATCGTTAAGTGACGAATATCCTGATAAGTAGCATATACTCACAGTAGGATCGGGATCCAAATATCATCGTATGATAATGTTGAAGGAATCCTACCAACATTCATCAAACTCCAAATGGTATGCATCTCTTTGCAAATTTCAATTTCTTTAGAAATTCCCGATATAAGTTTTTGCCCCATGCTCTTATGACCTTGGCTTTGGTCAAAATGTCATAAGTCACATGTCAAGTTCTACCCGTCATTATCTTGTCAATTTGAACCCATCCGTATATACCCCTGACTTTGGTCAAATGGTAATACGACTGTCCCAAACCAACTCATCTATCTTATGCAACAAATGAAAACCCAGCAGCTACCAAACACTATGCCTTGACTTTGGCCAAAATGCATAGCTTGAATACTACTGAATACCCAAATGAAATGACGGAGGGCTACGAATGGTTTTGGCGAAACCGTGAACGTAGTGAACTTGATATAACCGAAGGAACCTGATAGCTTTTAAAAAGAGTGGTTAAAGCTCCGCATTTAAAAATATCTGTTTTAAAAATAATCGAGTGGTTTCTTTTAAATTGTTCCAACGATTTAACCTTGGTTTATTTTCTTTGCATTATAGATAATGCGTCCCATCATTAACCTATCATTGCAGAAAACAACGAAAATATGACGTCCTCTTATGCCATCCGCATTCGCCACGGGGTCCCGTCATCACTCGTTAGGTTACTTAACTAACGACAGAGCGGGGGCTGGGCTAGCGCGGGTGTAAAACATAAGTGACGTCTAAATAGCTACAATATATATAGATATTTTACATTCGTCTGACGCAATGATATTCATTCCAGAACACAGATAAACAATATTGGATTTGCAAGCAATCTGTATTTCTTTTGAGCCTGCAAGAAAAGACAGATTACACAGTTGTGATGAATAGCCGATACCCCACCCTCGACCCCTACGGGTACGGCAAACTACCCGCCCGGCAGTTTGTGTACCCCACCTTGGGTCAGTCCTAGGAGCAAAAACAGTAAAATGAAATAATACAACGGTGGCTACAACCGCAACCTGGAAGTGCCCCGCAAAAATAATATTACAACAAATTACATTTACAACAAATGAATTAAACAATAACCCATTGCAAACCCCGGCTATACACCACAACAGTCCAATACAGTTTATATGCACAAACAGATATAACCATTACAGAAATGTGCAACCCCCTGCCAACCGACATACTAGCAGTTAGGGGAGGTTTACGAACACATTTATCAATCACAGATATAATCCAATATGCAAATACTGTACAATTTTGATCGATTAAACAACATCAATATTGCTCCAAAATCTGCTCTGTTAAACAGTAACCTGAGCAAATATTAAATATTCCAGAGAACCCCAAATACCAGAGAGGACCCACACACGAAATACGAGTCCATGACTCGGCAACTCGGCCGCGGAACCGCGGCGGATCGGTGGGATCCGCCGCGCTTCCGCGGCGCTTTAGCCGACTCATGGGCTCGAATTTCTTGTGTGTTCTTCTAGACTGTTTACTAGCTTTCTGAGCTTACCTGAAAAATTTTATGACTTCATTTTAAGTTCGACAGAAACTGAACAGATTTAGGGTTTTCCGGCTTTGTTTTTCCGTTCGAAATTCGTACAAATTTGCAATCAAGTTATTTAGTGTTTAGCGAGGCTCTGATACCACTGTAAGTCGATGTAGTACACCCCAGTACTTGTGGGGAGGCGGAATTTTCAAAAACGATCAAGTTTAAAGAACGAACATCGACTAACCGCTTGAATCGAAGCTAAACTATAAATAACCGTACACAAAGAGTTTCTTTTCAATTGTGTTTAGGGATTATACCTAATGAAACCGGTCCTTCGTCTTTGTGTCCTCCTTTGTTCTCCTCGACCTTCTCTAGGTAGTAGACGATCCACCCGAGAGCAAAACACCAAGCTACACCTCTAACTTGAGGTAACTAATCTACTTTGATTGCTAATCAAAGAAGAAAGGATGATATAGAGTGAAGGTAATGGATGTTTAAGTCTAACTAAACCTTTGATCTCAACACATGAGGATTAAGGATTAGTTTCTTGAAGATGAGAGCTTGAGGAGAGAGAATGTGAGATAAGATAATGAGATGAGAGAGAGTGTATCATAATATATTATGAAGCATTCTTATTTTTAGAATAATGAATAATAGAAATGAATAAGCATGCTTCATAAATGAAAAATGGTGATTCATTAAGCATGTGTCATTATCATTTATGGTGCAATAATGATAATGATGAATCACCCTCATGACTCACAATCTTATCCAAAGTAACCTCCTTAGTCACATCTTCTAGAAGCTTCTCGCACAATTATGAGAACGCCCCTCCGATCCGCAAAAATACGGAAAAACTTTAGACTGTAAAAATCCAATAACCGGATACCAGTAACTGGCTTAAACCAAAGCCGACTGGTAAAAACTGTCCGAAAGTCGTACGTGCGTAAACGCACGTATGCGTCCGAACCCTTTGTCGCAAAACCATGCGACCTCTATATCGTTTTGCCTGGAGTAGGAAACTCTCTGTGTGGGACTCTAGAGACTCGACTACTACGCTGGCAGTGGGTTTAACCACAGACCGCAAGCGGCACTAGCTGTACGTAACGGTCCCCAGGTAGTTGTCGATAAGAAGGCCGATGAGGAAACCCATCCGAACTCCTACTGAGTCTGATGTGACAATCTCCATACAGTCCGGTCCGTTCGTCCAAGACTATCGCATATCGGGCCTAGGGGGCGGCAAGCGTCAGTCCCCTAATAGCGGTATAAGTCGTGTCGGAGGGAAGCCCATTACACCCTGAAAAACTACTGGAACCTACCAGTAAATCTCGCTTGCCCTGGCCAGGGACTTTGCGTAATGGCTCTCTGACACAGCACGATATCTACTCCCAATACCGGGAGGGACGAATCCTGTCTAACCGCCACTGCCTCCAAGTGCTCGGGACTGCACCCAACTGCTACCTGTTTGCACGACTCCTTTGAGCCGTGGTAGGGTAGCAATCTAAGAACAGTGGGACACACTCGAGGCGAAGTAGCAGTGTCAAGTCTGCGGACTATGCTGTACTCATGTCACCTGGGAACTATTTGTAAGTCCATATTGCGACCCCCGGTGCTTACGGGGAGGCGGAAACGGTATAAAAAAACGAATTTTTTTCGCAAGAGGCAACATGGACTAAACTTGGTCGGGATCGTTGTCTAAACTAAAACTAGCAATCTAGCTAAAGAGAGTTAGCTACTATGGAAGATGGTTATACCTAACTTGAACTCCTTCTTCTTCAAACCTTGTAGAGGTTGATGGTTCTCTTTACGTCGCCTTCTCCCGTCGAAGATGGATCCACCTCGAAGGTTCGACTTTGGGCTCTTCCTCGATCTTTGAGTGAACTAGGGTTTCCGGCTTGCTAAACCTTCATCCTAGAATGAGTAGAGAGAGATTAGGGTTTGCTTTTCTTTCTAAAGAGAATGATTCTCAACACATGAGAAGGTTTCTCTTTTCAAGAGGAAGAAGAAGATGAAATGAGGAGAGAGAGAGGTTATGATAGAATGAGCTTTTTTTTTCCTTTTGCAACCATAACAAAAGAAAAAGGATAATCAAATAATAATAATAATCAAAATGAAAAAGGTTTGATGGAAAGTTTAGGAATGACTAATATCATTACAAACATTAAATGAAAAAGCAAGAATGAAAAAGCATCTTGCATTTGTAATGATGGTAGTCAAATGTTCAACCATGGTCAACAAGTCAACCATGGTCAACAAGTCAACAAAAACTAACCATGACACAATTTCATTTTATTATATATTATTAAATGATATAATACAAATCCATTAGGGTTTGGAAAAATACAACTGTCAACTGTGCATACGCACCCGTTCCGAAACCCTAATGAAAAATCATCTTCCTCCTCCTCAAAAAGAACTGTGCATACACACCTGCATTCTTGTTCCGAGGAACATGAATACTGAGAGATAAAAGCAACCCCAAATACTATACCAGTATCCGGCTCAAACCAGAGACCGCTGGTAATATCCGTCCGGACTCCAAACGGGCACAAGTGCGCGGATGAGAACGAACCCTGTCGCAAAACCATGCGACCTCTACTCTGTTTTGCCCAGAGGCGAATACCCTCTGTGTGGGACTCTAAAGACTCGACACTACGCTGGCAGTGGGTTTAACCACAGACCGCAAGCGGCACTAGCTGTGCGTAACGGTCCCCAGGTAGATGCCGACAAGAAGGCTGACGAGGTGAAACCCCATCTGAACTCCTACTGAGTCTGAATGTGACATTCTTCGTACAGTCCGGTCTGTTCGTCTGATACATCGCATGGCGGGCCTAGGGGGCGGTAAAACGTCAGTCCCCCAATAGCGGTACAAGTCGTGTCGGAGTGAAGCCCAAAACACCCTGAGATAACACTGGAAACCTACCAGTATATCTCGCTTGCCCTGGCCAGGGACTACTCGTGTAATGGCTCTCCTAGACACAGCGCGATGTCAACCCCCAATACCGGGAGAGACGAATCCTGTCTAACCGCCACTGCCTCCAAGTGCTTCGGGACTGCACCCAACTACCACCTGTTTGCACGACTCCTTTGAGCCGTGGTAGGGTAGTGATCAAAGTGCAGTGGGAACACACTCGAGGCGAAGTGCCAGTGTCAAGTCAGCGGACTAAGCTGTACTCATGTCACCTGGGAACTGATAACTGACGATAGGTATAATACCAACCTGTCAGTTCCCGACGAGTCCTGTCCAGTGTACTCGTAACCCAACGAGCACCCGTATACTATCTCCAGTACGACGTACTGATGGCTGTGGGACAGACCATCTCCCACACTGGGATGAGAAGCGCATATGCTAGTCTACTCCGGAGTATCGATGCCCTGTCTCGATAGTCCTACGACTAGGGACCTGTATAAGGATGTGCCTATAGATTACCCAGCCCCCACTAGTGTGACTGCCATCACAACGCTGGTAATCAAGCAAAGATCCTAAGGGCTCCACTAATGCGTATAAGTGATATACTGAAATAAACACAAGTACACATTGAAGTAGAAACAAACCAAGTAGCATACTACTATATTGAGCAAGATTGTTTATACAAGGTGAATATCCCAAGCTTCCATTAAGTAATATACAAACTAGTATGATACAGTAATGGCCTCTAGGGCATATACACTAACAATCTCCCACTTGCACTAAGGCCATGTACTGGCGTATCGAAGACCTATCATCTCGATCAGCCGCTCGAACTGAGTCTGGGGTAGGGCCTTGGTGAATGGATCTGCAGTGTTCTCTTCTGAAGCAACCCTCCGAACCTCGATCTCCTTGCGATCCACGATCTCCCTGATCAGGTGATACCGCCTCAAGATGTGCCTGGATCTCTGATGGGACCTGGGTTCCTTTGCTAAAGCTATAGCTCCGTTGTTGTCGCAATACAGAGGTACTGGGTCAACAATGGACGGAACCACCTGAAGTTCTTTTAAGAACTTCCTTATCCAGACAGCTTCTTTTGCGGCATCAGATGCAGCGATGTATTCCGCTTCCATAGTCGAGTCTGCAACGGTTTCCTGTTTGGAACTCTTCCAACACACCGCCCCTCCATTGAGGGTAAAGACAAAACCCGACATGGACTTGGAATCATCCTTGTCACTCTGGAAGCTGGAGTCAGCAAAGGCCTCAATCTGGAGGTCTTTTCCGCCATACACCAAGAACATCTCCTTAGTCCTCCTCAGGTACTTGAGAATGTTCTTTACCGCTATCCAATGTTTCTCCCCAGGGTTTGACTGATACCGGCTTACTACACTCAGTGCATAAGCTACATCCGGTCTGGTACACAACATCGCATACATTATAGAGCCTACCGCAGAAGCGTAGGGTATAATAGACATGCGATCCCTCTCCAAATCAGTCTTGGGAGACATCTCTTTAGAGAGGGTGATCCCGTGACAAGCCGGTAAGTTACCGCGCTTGGAATCTTCCATACTGAATCTTTTCAGTACGGTGTCGATGTACCTGGACTGTGAAAGTCCTAATATCCTCTTGGATCTATCACGATGGATCCGGATCCCCAGGATGTAAGAGGCATCACCCAGGTCTTTCATGGAGAACCTGTGTGACAAGAAACCCTTGACAGATTGTAGCATAGGAATGTCATTTCCTATTAAGAGAATGTCATCCACGTATAAAACAAGGAATACCACAGTTCTCGCTACAAATCTACTATAGATGCATGGTTCATCTGGATTTTTGATAAAGTAAAATTCCTTGACCGTCTCATCAAAACAGATGTTCCAACTCCGCGATGCCTGCTTTAGTCCATAGATGGACTTAAGCAACTTGCACACCTTTCCGCTGCTCCCACTCTGAATGAAACCCTCTGGCTGATCCATATAGACACACTCCTCTAAATTTCCATTTAGAAAAGCGGTTTTTACGTCCATCTGCCAAATCTCATAATCGTGGAAGGCAGCAATGGCAAGAAGGATCCGAATGGATTTCAGCATAGCCACTGGAGAAAAGGTTTCGTCGTAGTCCAAGCCAGGTCTTTGACGGAAACCCTTTGCTACAAGTCTAGCTTTATAGGTCTCAACCTGTCCATCTACACCAATCTTCCTTTTGAAGATCCACTTGCATCCTACGGGTTTTACCCCGTCTGGAGCAATGTCCAACGTCCATACTTTGTTGGTGTACATGGACTCCATTTCGGTCCGCATTGCATCCAGCCATTTTACCGAGTCAATGCTCTGAACGGCCTGCTGGAAGCTAGTAGGCTCATCATAATCTATGATGCAATCCTCTCGATCCCCGTCTATGAGAAAACCGTAGTATCTCTCGGGCGGATGAGACTGCCTACTACTTCTACGGAGCGGCATAGGAATGTCCTGTTCTTTTAAACCCTCTGGTTCCACTAAGCTTTCAGTAATAGTCTGAGGTTCTGGAATTTCATCCAGTTCTACTGCGCTCCCACTTATCTGATTTTCCAAAAACTCAGTTTCCAAGAAGTGGGCATGACGAGAAACAAGGACTTTTTGCTCCTCTGCGTAATAGAATAGATACCCCTTGGAGTTCTTTGGGTATCCCACAAACTTGCACAGTACTGAGCGTGCCTCGAGCTTGTCCGCATGCTGCTTTTTTACAAAAGCCGGACATCCCCATGTCTTAAAGGCTTTAAGACAGGGTTTCTTCCCACTCCACATCTGATATGGTGTGGTAGGCACAGTCTTAGTAGGAACTTGGTTCAAGAGATGTGCAGCTGTTTCTAGTGCATATCCCCAGAAAGATCGCGGTAACTCAGCCTTACTCATCATGGAACGAACCATATCCAATAGGGTTCGATTCCTCCTTTCTGATACACCGTTATGTTGCGGAGTGTATGGAGGAGTACGCTGAGAGAGAATACCATTCTCTTTTAAATAGTCCAATAACTCGGCACTCAAGTATTCACCACCTCGATCCGATCTTAGGATCTTGATACTTTTGCCTGTTTGTTTTTCAACTTCATTCTTGTAATCCCGAAATTTCTCAAAGGCCTCGGATTTGTGCTTCATTAAGAAGACATGTCCATACCTAGAGAAATCGTCTGTGAAAGTAATGAAGTATGAATAACCGCTTCGGGCATGTGTAGACATTGGACCACACACGTCACTGTGTATGAGTCCCAAGAGCTCGCTCGCTCTTTCTCCGTGTCCAGTGAACGGAGTCTTTGTCATCTTTCCCATAAGACAAGATTCACAAGTGGCATAAGACTGATACTCGAACGGATCCAAGTATCCTTCTTTATGTAACTTAGTCAACCGTGTCTCATTGATGTGACCTAGTCTACAATGCCATAAGAAAGCCTGATTGATATCTGGAGACTTTCTTTTGTGTGTATTCTGGACATTGAAAATCTGTGGTTGGTTTAATACGTATATACCATTGCTCAGTGTACCTGACCCAATCAGAACTTGATTAAGGTGAATGTTTACAACATTACTTACAAACGCAAATTCATAACCTTCTTTAGAAACCAAAGATACAGAAATGATATTACAAGTTGCGTTGGGTACAAAAAAGCAATTACGCAAAACCAAAACATGCCCATCTGTCATTCCCAGGTGATAGTCCCCCACGGCTTTAGCATCCATGCTAGCTCCGTTCGCAACTCTGAGGGTCATGTCACCTGCCTTCAAAAACCTACGGTTTCTCAACGCCTGCAAAGAATTACAGATATGAGATCCTGATCCGGTATCCAATACCCAGGAAGTAGAGTTTATAGAAAGACAGTTTTCAATAACATACACACCTGAAGCTGAAGCTGCAACCTGCTTCAGTTCCTGTGTCCTGGCTTTCCAAGCCCTGCAATCTTTCTTCCAGTGTCCACTCTTGTGACAATAGAAGCATTCCTCTTTACCAACAAGCTTCCCCGCTATTTTTGTTGCCTTTTCCTTTCCCTTCGCACCCACTTTACTAACACCGCCCCTTGGTTTGGCGGGGGCTTTCCTCTTCTTTCCCTTGGCTTTCGCCTTGGACCTAGAAGAAGAAGATCCTCCTACAAACAAAGTGGATGTATCCCTGCCCTTCTGTAGGGTGCCCTCTGCGCTCCTCAGCAGGTTGAGGAGTTCTGAAAGTTCAACTTCCTTTTCTTGCAAGTTGAAATTCAGTATGAACTGGGCGTAAGTGGATGGAAGGGACTGGAGAATTATATCTGTGTAGAGTTCACTATCCAACGTGGTCCCAAGTTCCGCGAGCTCCTCAGTGTAGCCAATCATCTTAAGCACGTGGTCCGCTACCGATGATCCGACGGCCAACTTAGTCGAAAATAACTTCTTCGACACTTCGTATCTTGCGATACGAGACTGCTCTCCATACAGTTCTTTTGTATGAAGAAATATGGATTCCAAATCCATATTCTCGTGCCTCCTCTGATGGTCATTGTCCATCGAGGCAAGTACGAGGCATCTGGCCTTCGCGCTGTCAATCTCCCAAGTCTTACGGATTTCCTTATCCGCGACGCTGGAGGTGGGACCTGGGACGGGGGGAGCTTTGGTGGTAAGAAGATACCCCAGCTTGTCGTAAGAGATTGCCAATTTGACATTCCTGAGCCAATCTTTGTAGTTTGGCCCTGTCAATATGTTTTTATCTAGAAGTAACTTAAGTCCAGTCATTTCGATTTGGTCCCTGCAGGGGGAGAGAAGAAACACTTAGCACGATGCTCTTGCAAGTTTAGAATGGTTTTTAATTTGTCTAAACAGGATGGCTCCCACTGTCTCTCGAATCCCTCCTCAAACCACAAAAGGAAGAATTAGCCGGGATCAATCCCACCGTACAATACTTGCTTAACCGTTCAGCCAGGCCAGTGTCGGTACTTCGAGGGAGGTTTTCCAACGCTTTCGCGAAGTTCCTTAATTTAAGAACCACTTTTCCCTGGGGGCGTAGCCCCGCTAACACCTTTCTAGGCACCTACTAGGTTTATAGCATTGATCGTTTAGTGAGAAATTTCCCGAGGAGTAGCATATACTCACAGTAGGATCGGGATCCAAATATCATCGTGTGAAGAAAATGAAGGAATCCTACCATAATCATCACACTCCAAATGGTATGCAAATCTAGCAAGTTTCAGTACTTATGAAACTCCCGATGTGGATTTTTGCCCCATGCTCTTATGACCTTGACTAAGGCCAACAAATCATAAGTCACACGTCAAGTTCTTCCCGTCGTTATCCAGGTTAATTTGAACCCACCCGTATATACCCTTGACTATGGCCAACAAGGCAATACGACTGTCCCAAACCAACGCATTCTATCTATGCAACATATGAATACCCACCAGCTACCAAAACACTGTGCCTTGACTAAGGCCAACAAACACAGCTTGAATACTGTTGAATATTCATATGAAACGACGGAGGGCTACGGATGGTTTTGGCGAAACCGTGAACGTAGTGAACTTGATATAATCGATGGAACGAGATAGCTTTTAGAAGGAGTGGCTCAAGCTCCGCATTTAAAAGTTAGTTTTGAAAAGAACCGAGTGGTTTTTCGAAAGTGTTCCATCGACTTAAACTTGGTTTATTATCTTGCATTAGTTCTTTTAATGCGTGATATTCTTGCATTAGTTCTTTTAATGCGTCCCATCATTTAATCCTACCATTGCAGAAAACAACCAAAATATGACGTACGCTTATGCCATTCGCATTCGCCACGGGGTCCCGTCATCACTCGTTAGGTTACTTAACTAACGACAGAGCGGGGGCTGGGCTAGCGCGGCTGTAAAACATAAGCAACGTCTAAATAGAAAACAATGATAGACATTACAGATCACAGATGAATACATTGGATATACTAGCAATCCGCATTTCTTTCGAGCCTGAAACGAAAAGCGGATAACACGGTCGCGGTGAATAGCAAATACCCCACCCAAGACCCCTACGGGTGCGGCAAACTACCCGCCAAGTTCCCGGTAGTTTGTGCACCCCACCATGGGTCTATCCTAGGAGCAAAAACAGTAAAAAGAATTATACAATGACGGCTACAACCCCGACCCGGTTGTGCGGCCAAACAAATAATATTATTACATCAATTTACATTTACAATGAATGAAAGAAAAACAAAAGCTCATCTCACATCCACCCCGGCTATTCACCCGCGACAGTCCAACACATTCATATACACATTCCAGCACATTACAGATCATGTATAACCCCGACTAATCGACTTATAGCGATTAGCCGACGTTCAATACATGCAAACATCACAGATATAACCAACATAGTCAAAGTGCAGTGAAGTTCGGAAAAATACGGAATTATAGGCCCCCAAAAGTAAATTTTAGTTCTGGAAAATCTGGGCATATAATATATATCCTAAAAATCCTAAAATCAACACAGAAAGACACTGCACGAAAAACGATGCAGAGAGGACATCAAACCGCGGCGCTTCCGCGGCACGAGCCTACCTCGTGCGGCGGAAGCGCGGCGGTTTGGATGAATCTCTGTGTCGTTTTTCATGGGTGTTTTTAGAAAACCCTGAGATGAATTTACAAATATAAAGTTTTCCATTTTGATCCAAAAAAAAATCAACAGAAACTCAGGTTTTTAAAAATACGGTTTTTGGGTTTTTTACGGTTCCGAACTTCGTTACACTTCACTACCAAGCTAGTTTAAGTTTAGTTAGGCTCTGATACCACTGTAAGTCCATATTGCGACCCCCGGTGCTTACGGGGAGGCGGAAACGGTATAAAAAAACGAATTTTTTTCGCAAGAGGCAACATGGACTAAACTTGGTCGGGATCGTTGTCTAAACTAAAACTAGCAATCTAGCTAAAGAGAGTTAGCTACTATGGAAGATGGTTATACCTAACTTGAACTCCTTCTTCTTCAAACCTTGTAGAGGTTGATGGTTCTCTTTACGTCGCCTTCTCCCGTCGAAGATGGATCCACCTCGAAGGTTCGACTTTGGGCTCTTCCTCGATCTTTGAGTGAACTAGGGTTTCCGGCTTGCTAAACCTTCATCCTAGAATGAGTAGAGAGAGATTAGGGTTTGCTTTTCTTTCTAAAGAGAATGATTCTCAACACATGAGAAGGTTTCTCTTTTCAAGAGGAAGAAGAAGATGAAATGAGGAGAGAGAGAGGTTATGATAGAATGAGCTTTTTTTTTCCTTTTGCAACCATAACAAAAGAAAAAGGATAATCAAATAATAATAATAATCAAAATGAAAAAGGTTTGATGGAAAGTTTAGGAATGACTAATATCATTACAAACATTAAATGAAAAAGCAAGAATGAAAAAGCATCTTGCATTTGTAATGATGGTAGTCAAATGTTCAACCATGGTCAACAAGTCAACCATGGTCAACAAGTCAACAAAAACTAACCATGACACAATTTCATTTTATTATATATTATTAAATGATATAATACAAATCCATTAGGGTTTGGAAAAATACAACTGTCAACTGTGCATACGCACCCGTTCCGAAACCCTAATGAAAAATCATCTTCCTCCTCCTCAAAAAGAACTGTGCATACACACCTGCATTCTTGTTCCGAGGAACATGAATACTGAGAGATAAAAGCAACCCCAAATACTATACCAGTATCCGGCTCAAACCAGAGCCCGCTGGTAATATCCGTCCGGACTCCAAACGGGCACAAGTGCGCGGATGAGAACGAACCCTGTCGCAAAACCATGCGACCTCTACTCTGTTTTGCCCAGAGGCGAATACCCTCTGTGTGGGACTCTAAAGACTCGACACTACGCTGGCAGTGGGTTTAACCACAGACCGCAAGCGGCACTAGCTGTGCGTAACGGTCCCCAGGTAGATGCCGACAAGAAGGCTGACGAGGTGAAACCCCATCTGAACTCCTACTGAGTCTGAATGTGACATTCTCCGTACAGTCCGGTCTGTTCGTCTGATACATCGCATGGCGGGCCTAGGGGGCGGTAAAACGTCAGTCCCCCAATAGCGGTACAAGTCGTGTCGGAGTGAAGCCCAAAACACCCTGAGATAACACTGGAAACCTACCAGTATATCTCGCTTGCCCTGGCCAGGGACTACTCGTGTAATGGCTCTCCTAGACACAGCGCGATGTCAACCCCCAATACCGGGAGAGACGAATCCTGTCTAACCGCCACTGCCTCCAAGTGCTTCGGGACTGCACCCAACCACCACCTGTTTGCACGACTCCTTTGAGCCGTGGTAGGGTAGTGATCAAAGTGCAGTGGGAACACACTCGAGGCGAAGTGCCAGTATCAAGTCAGCGGACTAAGTTGTACTCATGTCACCTGGGAACTGATAACTGACGATAGGTATAATACCAACCTGTCAGTTCCCGACGAGTCCTGTCCAGTGTACTCGTAACCCAACGAGCACCCGTATACTATCTCCAGTACGACGTACTGATGGCTGTGGGACAGACCATCTCCCACACTGGGATGAGAAGCGCATACGCTAGTCTACTCCGGAGTATTGATGCCCTGTCTCGATAGTCCTACGACTAGGGACCTGTATAAGGATGTGCCTATAGATTACCCAGCCCCCACTAGTGTGACTGCCATCACAACGCTGGTAATCAAGCAAAGATCCTAAGGGCTCCACTAATGCGTATAAGTGATATACTGAAATAAACACAAGTACACATTGAAGTAGAAACAAACCAAGTAGCATACTACTATATTGAGCAAGATTGTTTATACAAGGTGAATATCCCAAGCTTCCATTAAGTAATATACAAACTAGTATGATACAGTAATGGCCTCTAGGGCATATACACTAACACTATTCACTGACGACTGGTATCAAACCAACCAACAGTTCCCTGTAAGTCCTGTCCGGTGTACCCGTAACCTAACAAGCACCTGTATACTATCTCCAGTACGACGTACTGACGGCTGTGGGACAGACCATCTCCCCAACTGGGATGAGAAGCGTACACACCAGTCTACTCCGGAGTATCGATGCTCTGTCTCGATAATCCAACGACCAGGGACCTGAATAAGGATGTGCTTGTAGACTACCCAGCCCCCACTAGTGTGACTGCCATCACAACGCTGGTAGACAAGCAAGATCCTAAGAGCTCTATCAATACGTACACTCACATATTAAGATAGAAAAACCAAGTAGCATACTACCATGTTTAGCAAGACTGTTATATACATGTGAATATCCCAAGCTTCCATTAAGTAATATACAAGCTAGTATGATACAGTAATGGCCTTCTAGGGCATAAACACTAACAGAAAGAGGGCAAGGTAAATTGCGACTGTTATCATTCATGACCAAACCACGTACTTCATCGCCACTCCTATTTCACCTTTGCTTTTTCCCAGTTCGGGAGAAATAGAATAAGGTATTATTCAGTTGTCTTTTATCATCACCTTCTCTCAAGATACGAGTACTCCTTGGTTTAGGAAAGTACACCTATTATGCTTACTGGATAGTCTTCTTCCAAACCATAGGCTGGTGTCGAACGGTAGGGAAAGAAGAAAACCACTTAGCCTAACGATGGTGTACAGAAGGTAATGAATAAAGACAAATAAAGGGATTTGGAGAGATGGCAAAGAAATATACGGTTATAGTCATGAATTGATTTATGGAAGAGGCATTACTAGGAATACCAGGATACCCCTACGAAACATTTTCATGTTTCAGTTTCACTGTGCATTGTTAATTGAAAACTGATTTCCCGATTATATACTTACTCCGAGGTATGTATTTACCAGGTTCCATTCTCATATCTGTATGGTTTTACAGATGATGAGTGGGAGTAGGTTATTGGGAATAAGGTGATCATCCTTATTATATCGGAATTCGTTGTAATTGGTGATATTTGAGGAAGTCGCCTGGGTTTTTGCCGGACGGCATGTATTTGGTTTTGAGTATCCGTTGTTGTGCACCAATTTCAAAATGATATATCTGTACGTTTATTTTTATAAAGTGAGATATAACTTTTTTAAATTATGTCCGTGACATTTACCTATATCAGTTGACGATTGGGTAAGGAGCATTGAACAACGGAGTAGTTCTTAATCATAAGTATAGTTTTCAACCTACGAGGCACAGGTTTTGTGTTATTCAACTCAGCGGACTTATACAGAGTATTGTATGTTGTCCAGTGTCCGTCAGGACAAAGGGGTAGGTTCTCATACTATGTTCTGTTTACTTATGACTTCTCTAGTTTTTAGATAAGTGTTTCGTAGAAATACAATATCTAAGTTCTGAGAAGTTGTGGGTATAAGAATAAACTAGAGAACCAGATGTCGCAAGTATCGGGATTCTGCAAAGAGATCGAAGATGTAGATTCTTGTGATTGGTATTCAGTAGATAGTAATGATTTTTAAGAAACTTCTTTCTCTTTCGGGTTACTCATAATTGGATGTATTCCTAAGTTGAGTAATGCTGATTAGTCTCTCACCATTAAGTTGATATGCACTGGAGACAGATGCATGATTTGAATCTGGTTCCAATTAAATTAGTGTCTCTATTTCTATATTGTATATAGAATGGTTCATATCTTAACGATGTTAAGATACGGGGAGTTGTCTGGCTTATGCTTAAAACCAGACACTGGATAACTCAAGGCACGTTTCTGTAATGGCAGTTTGTGGGTTGACCCTGGCTTTGACAAGGGTTGATTTTCTACCATCTGAAAGATCAATAGTGATATTGTTCTTGACTCGCCACAGTTTTAGTAAAATGGATTTTTTTTCAGAAAACAGTAGTGGGAGTATGGTAGAACTGGAAGTGATTCCAGAACCGCAAACGATTACGGAAAATTTAATAGGACCTATATATTCAATCAAGTTTGACATTCCAATAGCCACTCCGCAGATATGGTGGGTTAACCTCAGACACCCGAGAGGTACTCCGGTAGCCTCAAGGACGGTGACAGGGAGGTTCTTGTTTACCCAGACTTGACACTACTGTTGTTGTTAGTGTATATGCCCTAGAGGCCATTACTGTATCATACTAGTTTGTATATTACTTAATGGATGCTTGGGATATTCACCTTGTATAGACAATCTTGGTCAAAATAGTAGTATGCTACTTGGTTTGTTTCTACTTCAATGTGTACTTGTGTTTATTTCAGTATATCACTTATACGCATTAGTGGAGCCCTTAGGATCTTTGCTTGATTACCAGCGTTGTGATGGCAGTCACACTAGTGGGGGCTGGGTAATCTATAAGCACATCCTTATACAGGTCCCTAGTCGCAGGACTATCGAGACAGGGCATCGATACTCCGGAGTAGACTAGCGTATGCGCTTCTCATCCCAGTGTGGGAGATGGTCTGTCCCACAGCCATCAGTACGTCGTACTGAAGATAGTATACGGGTGCTCGTTGGGTTACGAGTACACTGGACAGGACTCGTCGGGAACTGACAGGTTGGTATTATACCTATCGTCAGTTATCAGTTCCCAGGTGACATGAGTACAGCTTAGTCCGCTGACTTGACACTGGCACTTCGCCTCAAGTGTGTTCCCACTGCATTTTGATCACTACCCTACCACGGCTCAAAGGAGTCGTGCAAACAGGTGGTGGTTGGGTGCAGTCCCGAAGCACTTGGAGGCAGTGACGGTTAGACAGGATTCGTCTCTCCCGGTATTGGGGGTTGACATCGCGCTGTGTCTAGGAGAGCCATTACACGAGTAGTCCCTGGCCAGGGCAAACGAGATATACTGGTAGGTTTCCAGTGTTATCTCAGGGTGTTTTGGGCTTCGCTCCGGCACGACTTGTACCGCTATTGGGGGACTGACGTTTACCACCCCCTAGGCCCGCCATGCGATGTATCAGACGAACAGACCGGACTGTACGGAGAATGTCACATTCAGACTCAGTAAGAGTTCAGATGGGGTTTCACCTCGTCAGCCTTCTTGTCGGCATCTACCTGGGGACCGTTACGCACAGCTAGTGCCGCTTGCGGTCTGTGGTTAAACCCACTGCCAGCGTAGTGTCGAGTCTTTAGAGTCCCACACAGAGGGTTTTCGCCTCTGGGCAAAACAGAGTAGAGGTCGCATGGTTTTGCGACAGGGTTCGTTCTCATCCGCGCACTTGTGCACGTTTGGAGTCCGGACGGATTATACTGGCAGGCTCTGGTTTGAGCCAGATACCGGTATATGTTTTGGGGGTTGCTTTTATATCTCGGTATTCTTGTTCCTCGGAACGAGAATGCAGGTGTGTATGCACAGTTGCTTGAGGCGGAGGATGAGTTTTTCATTAGGGTTTCGGAACGGGTGCGTATGCACAGTTGACAGTTATCATTTTCCAAACCCTAATGGATTTATGGATTATCTATTTATAATAGTAATTAAATGAGAATTTTGTTATGGTTGATTTTGTTGACTTGTTGACCATGGTTGACTTGTTGACCATGGTTGAATGTTGACCACCATCATGCTTTAAAAAAGTCTTCGTTGATTTATGCTTACATGAAGCATGGTAGTGGTCATTCCAAATTACCATCAACTATTCTCATTTTCAATTATTATTATTAGATAATTCTTTTCTTTTGCATTATGGTTGCAAGAAACAAAAGAATAGCTCATTCTATCATATTCACTCTCTCTCTTCACTTCATCTTCTTCTTCTTCTAGCAAAAGAGAAACCTTCTAATGTGTTGAGAATCCTTCTCTTTAAAAACAAAAGCAACCCTTAGACACTCTCTACTCACTCTAGGATCAAGGGTTTAGCAAGCCGGCGATTCTAGTACACTCCAAGTTCGAGAAAGAGCCCAAAGGTCGAGCCTTCGAGGTGGATCCATCTTCGACGGAAGAAGGCGACAAAGGAAAACCATCAACCTCTACAAAGTTTGAAGAAGAAGGAGTTCAAGTTTAGGTATAACCATCTTCATCCGAGTAGCTAACTCACTTTAGCATAGTTTGCTAGTTTTAGTTTAGGTAACGATCCCGACCTAGTTTAGTCCATGTTGCCTCTTGCACTAAAAATTTGATTTTTATACCGTTTCCGCCTCCCCGTAAGAACCGGGGGTCGCAACGTGGACTTACAGTGGTATCAGAGCCTAACTAAACTTAAACTAGCTTGGTAGTGAAGTGTAACGAAGTTCGGAAACGAAAAATCACAAAACCGGAAAAATTACAAAACCTGAGTTTCTGTTGAAATTTTTTTGGATCAAAATGAAAAAATTTATACTTGTAAAATCGTCTCAGGGTTTTGTGAGTGCACCCATGAAAAACGATGACCTAATTCCCTCAAAACGCCGCGCTTCCGCCGCACTAGGTAGGCATGTGCGGCGGAAGCGCCGCTGTCTGTCGCTTTCTGTCCATCGATTTTCGTGCAGAGTGTTTGTGAGTTGGTTTTGGGATTTTTAAAATATATTATATGTGCCCAGATTTTGCAGAAAAGAAATTTCCTTTTGGGGTCCTATAATTCCGTATTTTTTCCGAACTTCACTACACTTTGACTATGATGGTTATATCTGTGATGTTTGCATGTATTGAACGTCGGCTAATCCTTATAAGACGATTAGTCGGGGTTATACATGATCTGTAATGTGCTGGAATGTGTATATGAATGTGTTGGACTGTCGCGGGTGAATAGCCGGGGTGGATGTGAGATGAGCTTTCGTTTTTCTTTCATTCATTGTAAATGTAAATTGATGTAATAATTATTATTTGTTTGGCCGCACAACCGGGTCGGGGTTGTAGCCGTCATTGTATAATTCTTTTTACTGTTTTTGCTCCTAGGATAGACCCATGGAGGGGTGCACAAACTACCGAGGACTTGGCGGGTAGTTTACCGCACCCGTAGGGGTCTTGGGTGGGGTATTTGGCTATTCACCGCGACCGTGTTATCCGCTTTTCGTTCCAGGCTCGAAAGGATTACGGATTGCTAGTATATCCAATGTATTCATCTGTGATCTGTAATGTCTATCATTGCTTATTATTTAGGCGTTGCTTATGTTTTACAGACGCGCTAGCCCAGCCCCCGCTCTGTCGTTAGTTAAGTAACCTAACGGGTAATGACGGGGCCCAGTGGCGAATGCGAATGGCATAAGCGTACGTCATATTTTGGTTGTTTTCTGCAATGGTAGGATTAAATGATGGGACGCATTAAAAGAACTAATGCAAGAATATCACGCATTAAAAGAACTAATGCAAGATAATAAACCAAGTTAAAGTCGTTGGAACACTTTCGAAAAACCACTCGGTTCTTTTCAAAAACAACTTTTAAATGCGGAGCTTGAGCCACTCCTTTTAAAAGCTATCTCGTTCCATCGACCAAATCAAGTTCACTACGTTCACGGTTTTGCCAAAACCATTCGTAGCCCTCCGTCGTTTCGTATGAATATTCAATAGTATTCAAGCTGTGTTTGTTGACCTTCGTCAAGGCATAGTGATTGGTAGCTATTGGGTGTTTATATGTAGCATAGATAGATGCGTTGGTTTGGGACACTCGCATTACCTTGTTGACCTTCGTCAAGAGTATATACGGGTGGATTCAAATTAACCTGGATAATGACGGGCAGAACTTGACATGTGACTTATGATTTGTTGACCTTCGTCAAGGTCATAAGAGCATGGGGCAAAAATCCACATCGGGAGTTTCATAAGTACTGAAACTTGCTAGATTTGCATACCATTTGGAGTGTGATGATTCTGGTAGGATTCCTTCAGTTTCGTCACGCGATGATATTTGGATCCCGATCCTACTGTGAGTATATGCTACTCCTCGGGAAATTTCTCACTTAACGATCAATGCTATAAACCTAGTAGGTGCCTAGAAAGGTGTTAGCGGGGTTACGCCCCCAGGGAAAAGAGGTTATTTAATTAAGGAACTTCGCGAAAGCGTTGGAAAACCTCCCTCGAAGTACCGACACTGGCCTGGCTGAACGGTTAAGCAAGTATTGTACGGTGGGATTGATCCTGACTAATTCTTCCTTTATGGTTTGAGGAGGGATTCGAGAAACAGTGGGAGCCATCCTGTTTAGACAAACTAAAAACCACTCTAAACTTGCAAGAGCATCATGCTGAGTGTTTCTTCTTCTCTCTCCTAATTGCAGCGACCAATCAACATGACTGGACTTAAGTTACTCCTAGATAAAAACAAACTGACAGGGCCAAACTACAAAGATTGGCTCAGGAATGTCAAGATAGCAATCACTTATGACAAGCTGGGGTATCTTCTTACCACCAAAGCTCCCCCTGTCCCTGGTCCAACTTCCAGTGTCGCGGATAAGGAAATCCGCAAGACTTGGGAGATTGATAGCGCGAAGGCCAAGTGCCTCCTGCTTGCCTCGATGGACAACGAACATCAGAGGAGGCATGAGAATATGGACATGGAGTCCATATTGCTCCATACAAAAGAACTGTATGGAGAGCAATCACGTATCGCAAGATACGAAGCGTCGAAAAAGTTGTTTTCGACAAGAATGGCCGTCGGATCATCAGTAGCCGAGCACGTGCTAAAGATGATCGGCTACATTGAGGAGCTCGCTGACCTAGGGATCACATTGGAGAGTGAGCTATATACGGATATAGTTCTCCAGTCCCTTCCTTCCACTTACGCCCAGTTTATACTGAACTTCAACCTACAAGAAAAAGAGGTTGAACTATCAGAGCTCCTCAACATGCTGAGGAGCGCAGAGGGCACCCTACAGAAAATTAGGGATACATCCACTTTGTTTGTAGGAGGATCATCTTCTTCTAGGTCCAAGGCGAAAGCCAAGGGAAAGAAGAAGAAGGCCCCCGCCAAACCAAGGGGCGGTGTTAGTAAAGTGGATACGAAGGGAAAAGGTAAAGTAACAAAGATAGCGGGGAAGCTTGTGGATAAGGAAGAATGCTTCTTTTGTCATAAGAAAGGACACTGGAAGAATGATTGCAGGGCCTGGAAGGCCAGAACACAGGAATTGAAGCAGGTTGCAGCTTCAGCTTCAGGTGTGTATGTTATTGAAAACTGTCTTTCAATAAACTCTACTTCCTGGGTATTGGATACCGGATCAGGATCTCATATCTGTAATTCTTTGCAGGCGTTGAGAAACCGTAGGGTTTTGAAGGCAGGTGACATGACCCTCAGAGTTGCGAACGGAGCTAGCATGGATGCTAAAGCCGTGGGGGACTATCACCTGGGAATGTCAGATGGACATGTTTTGGTTTTGCGTAATTGCTTTTTTGTACCCAACGCAACTTGTAATATCATTTCTGTATCTTTAGTTTCTAAAGAAGGTTATGAATTTGCGTTTGTAAGTAATGTTGTAAACATTCACCTTAATCAAGTTTTGATTGGGTCAGGTACATTGAGTAATGGTATATACGTGTTAAACCAACCACAGATTTTCAACGTCCAGAATACACACAAAAGAAAGTCTCCGGAAATGAATCAGACTTTCTTATGGCATTGTAGATTGGGTCACATCAATGAGAGAAGGTTCACTAAGTTACATACAGAAGGGTATTTGAATGCGTTCGAATATCAGTCGTATGCCACTTGTCAATCCTGTCTCAAAGGAAAGATGACAAAGACTCCGTTTACTGGACATGGAGTAAGAGCGAGCGAGCTCTTAGGACTCATACACAGTGACGTGTGCGGTCCAATGTCTACACATGCCCGAAGCGGACATTCTTACTTCATTACTTTTACGGATGACTTCTCAAGGTACGGTTATGTCTTCTTAATGAAACATAAGTCCGAGGCCTTTGGAAAATTCCAGGAGTATAAGAGTGAAGTGGAGAAACAGACCGGCAAAAGTATTAAGATTCTAAGATCGGATCGAGGTGGAGAATACTTAAGTGCCGAATTCCTGAATTACTTAAAAGAGAATGGTATTCTCTCTCAGCTTACTCCTCCATACACTCCGCAACATAACGGCGTATCGGAGAGACGGAACCGAACCCTATTGGATATGGTTCGGTCCATGATGAGTAACGCTGAGTTACCGCGATCATTCTGGGGATATGCACTAGAAGCAGCTGTGTATCTCTTGAACAAGGCTCCCACCAAGACTGTGCCTACCACCCCATATGAGATGTGGACTGGGAAGAAACCCTGTCTTAAGTATCTTAAGGTATGGGGATGTCCAGCTTTTGTAAAAAAGCAGCATGCGGACAAACTTGAGGCACGTTCAGTACAGTGTAAGTTTGTGGGATACCCAAGGAACTCCAGGGGGTATCTTTTCTATTCCGCTGAGGAGCAAAAGGTCTTTGTTTCTCAGCATGCCCGCTTCTTGGAAACTGAGTTTTTAGAAACCCAGATAAGTGGGAACACAATAGAACTGGAAGAGGTTCCAGAACCACAGACTGTTACTGAAAGCTTAGTGGAACCAGAGGGTTCAACAGAACAGAACATTCCTGCGCCACTCCGCAGGAGTAGTAGGCAGTCTCATCCGCCCGAGAGATACTATGGTTTTCTCATAGACGGGGATCGAGAGGATTGCATCATAGATTATGATGAGCCTACTAGCTTCCAGCAGGCCGTTCAGAGCATTGACTCGGTAAAATGGCTGGATGCAATGCGGACCGAAATGGAGTCCATGTACACCAACAAGGTATGGACGTTGGACATTGCTCCAGACGGGGTAAAACCCGTAGGATGCAAGTGGATCTTCAAAAGGAAGATTGGTGTAGATGGACAGGTTGAGACCTATAAAGCTAGGCTGGTAGCAAAGGGTTTTCGTCAAAGACCTGGCTTGGACTACGACGAAACCTTTTCTCCAGTAGCCATGCTGAAATCCATTCGGATCCTTCTTGCCATTGCTGCCTTCCACGATTATGAGATCTGGCAAATGGACGTAAAGACAGCTTTTCTGAATGGAAATTTAGAGGAGTGTGTCTATATGGACCAACCAGAGGGTTTCATTCAGAGTGGGAGCAGCGGAAAGGTGTGCAAGTTGCTTAAGTCCATCTATGGACTAAAGCAGGCATCGCGGAGTTGGAACATCTGCTTTGATGAGACGGTCAAAGAATTTGGCTTTATCAAAAATCCAGATGAACCATGCATCTATAGTAGATTTGTAGCGAGAACTGTAATATTCCTCGTTTTATACGTGGATGACATTCTCTTAATAGGAAATGACATTCCTATGCTACAATCTGTCAAGGGGTTCTTGTCACAAAGGTTCTCCATGAAAGACCTGGGTGATGCCTCATACATCCTGGGGATCCGGATCCATCGTGATAGATCTAAGAGGATATTGGGACTTTCTCAGTCCAGGTACATCGACACCATAGTGAAAAGATTCAGTATGGAAGATTCCAAGCGCGGTAACCTACCGCTTGTCACGGGATCACCCTCTCTAAAGAGATGTCTCCCAAGACTGATTTGGAGAGGGATCGCATGTCTATTATACCCTACGCTTCTGCGGTAGGCTCTATAATGTATGCGATGTTGTGTACCAGACCGGATGTAGCTTATGCACTGAGTGTGGTAAGCCGGTATCAGTCTAACCCTGGGGAGAAACACTGGATAGCAGTAAAGAACATTCTCAAGTACCTGAGAAGGACTAAGGAGATGTTCTTGGTGTATGGCGGAAAAGACCTCCAGATCGAGGCCTTTGCTGACTCCAGCTTCCAGAGTGACAAGGATGATTCCAAGTCCATGTCGGGTTTTGTCTTCACCCTCAATGGAGGGGCGGTGTGTTGGAAGAGTTCCAAACAGGAAACCGTTGCAGACTCGACGATGGAAGCGGAATACATCGCTGCATCTGATGCCGCAAAAGAAGCTGTCTGGATGAGGAAGTTCTTAAAAGAACTTCTGGTGGTTCCATCCATTGTTGACCCAATACCTCTGTATTGCGACAACAACGGGGCTATAGCTTTAGCGAAGGAACCCAGGTCCCATCAGAGATCCAGGCACATCTTGAGGCGGTATCACCTGATTAGGGAGATCGTGGATCGCAAGGAGATCGAGGTTCGGAGGGTTGCTTCAGAAGAGAACACTGCAGATCCATTCACCAAGGCCCTACCCCAGACTCAGTTCGAGCGGCTGATCGAGATGATAGGTCTTCGATACGCCAGTACATGGCCTTAGTGCAAGTGGGAGATTGTTAGTGTATATGCCTTAGAGGCCATTACTGTATCATACTAGTTTGTATATTACTTAATGGATGCTTGGGATATTCACCTTGTATAGACAATCTTGGTCAAAATAGTAGTATGCTACTTGGTTTGTTTCTACTTCAATGTGTACTTGTGTTTATTTCAGTATATCACTTATACGCATTAGTGGAGCCCTTAGGATCTTTGCTTGATTACCAGCGTTGTGATGGCAGTCACACTAGTGGGGGCTGGGTAATCTATAAGCACATCCTTATACAGGTCCCTAGTCGCAGGACTATCGAGACAGGGCATCGATACTCCGGAGTAGACTAGCGTATGCGCTTCTCATCCCAGTGTGGGAGATGGTCTGTCCCACAGCCATCAGTACGTCGTACTGAAGATAGTATACGGGTGCTCGTTGGGTTAAGAGTACACTGGACAGGACTCGTCGGGAACTGACAGGTTGGTATTATACCTATCGTCAGTTATCAGTTCCCAGGTGACATGAGTACAGCTTAGTCCGCTGACTTGACACTGGCACTTCGCCTCAAGTGTGTTCCCACTGCACTTTGATCACTACCCTACCACAGCTCAAAGGAGTCGTGCAAACAGGTGGTGGTTGGGTGCAGTCCCGAAGCACTTGGAGGCAGTGACGGTTAGACAGGATTCGTCTCTCCCGGTATTGGGGGTTGACATCGCGCTGTGTCTAGGAGAGCCATTACACGAGTAGTCCCTGGCCAGGGCAAACGAGATATACTGGTAGGTTTCCAGTGTTATCTCAGGGTGTTTTGGGCTTCGCTCCGGCACGACTTGTACCGCTATTGGGGGACTGACGTTTACCACCCCCTAGGCCCGCCATGCGATGTATCAAACGAACAGACCGGACTGTACGGAGAATGTCACATTCAGACTCAGTAGGAGTTCAGATGGGGTTTCACCTCGTCAGCCTTCTTGTCGGCATCTACCTGGGGACCGTTACGCACAGCTAGTGCCGCTTGCGGTCTGTGGTTAAACCCACTGCCAGCGTAGTGTCGAGTCTTTAGAGTCCCACACAGAGGGTTTTCGCCTCTGGGCAAAACAGAGTAGAGGTCGCATGGTTTTGCGACAGGGTTCGTTCTCATCCGCGCACTTGTGCACGTTTGGAGTCCGGACGGATTATACTGGCAGGCTCTGGTTTGAGCCAGATACCGGTATATGTTTTGGGGGTTGCTTTTATATCTCGGTATTCTTGTTCCTCGGAACGAGAATGCAGGTGTGTATGCACAGTTGCTTGAGGCGGAGGATGAGTTTTTCATTAGGGTTTCGGAACGGGTGCGTATGCACAGTTGACAGTTATCATTTTCCAAACCCTAATGGATTTATGGATTATCTATTTATAATAGTAATTAAATGAGAATTTTTTTATGGTTGATTTTGTTGACTTGTTGACCATGGTTGACTTGTTGACCATGGTTGAATGTTGACCACCATCATGCTTTAAAAAAGTCTTCCTTGATTTATGCTTACATGAAGAATGGTAGTGGTCATTCCAAATTACCATCAACTATTCTCATTTTTAATTATTATTATTAGATAATTCTTTTCTTTTGCATTATGGTTGCAAGAAACAAAAGAATAGCTCATTCTATCATATTCACTCTCTCTCTTCACTTCATCTTTTTCTTCCTCTAGCAAAAGAGAAACCTTCTCATGTGTTGAGAATCCTTCTCTTTAAAAACAAAAGCAACCCTTAGACACTCTCTACTCACTCTAGGATCAAGGGTTTAGCAAGCCGGCGATTCTAGTTCACTCCAAGTTCGAGAAAGAGCCCAAAGGTCGAGCCTTCGAGGTGGATCCATCTTCGACGGAAGAAGGCGACAAAGGAAAACCATCAACCTCTACAAAGTTTGAAGAAGAAGGAGTTCAAGTTTAGGTATAACCATCTTCATCCGAGTAGCTAACTCACTTTAGCATAGTTTGCTAGTTTTAGTTTAGGTAACGATCCCGACCTAGTTTAGTCCATGTTGCCTCTTGCACTAAAAATTTGATTTTTATACCGTTTCCGCCTCCCCGTAAGAACCGGGGGTCGCAACGTGGACTTACAGTTGTTCCAGACTATGAAACCCGGCAGGAGGATATGTATAGCGTTGTTCTAAACTAGCTTTAGAAGTGTACGTATATATTATTCTACCAGAGGGTTGTCGTAGTCAGTGGGAGCAGCGGAAGCATAGTGGGCAAGTAGCTTATGTCTATTTATAGGCTTGAGCAGATATAGCGGAGATAAGATCATCTATTTTGATGTGACAGTCATGGGTTGGACTTCATCATAATAGGGGATAGATCTGTTAAGAAGGTAGTAAGGTGTGATGTCCTGGTATTTGGATGACACACACAGAGTAGGAAGTAAAATTCCTATACTACGACCGGTTGTACTGTGGTCGTCACACAGTTGTTTCTCCACAAAGGATATGGATATAATATCTGACATTCTGGTTACTAGATCTATGGTTTTAGATCTAGATTTGGGTAGTTTCCCAATATGGGTACTTTGACAATGTTCTAATAGTATTTTAGAATAGATGACTCCTGGCATGGTGGTGTACCTGCAGGTGATGGAGTCACCCTCTCTAAAGATGTCTTAGAGACTAAAGGAGAGAGGGATGTGCATGATTGGCAGATCACTTGCTTAGGCAATTGAGTCAATCATGAGATGTCAAGTACCACACCAGATGTTGTTTTTGCACTAGATGCGATAAGATTATATTAATCCAATCCTGAAGAAACATAAGGAAGAAGTTTTAGAACATAAGTTCTTGTTCTACGGATTTGATGACGGCAGCCTCCTTCGGGAGACGGTTATCATTCCAGGCTTCAAAGGTGACATGGATGACAGTGTGATTGTCAGAGTTATAGTTTTCCCTCTGATGAGAGACAATATTATGGACAGGTGGTCCAAGAGGATACTGTGGGAGGCATGGTACTGATACTGATTAGGTTCAGTTATCAATAAAGTCTAAGAAGTTTGGATTTGGAGTTCATTTATGAACTAGGTCCCATCAGATATTCAGACATATTCTAAGACAGGTATTACTCGATTCGGGAGATGGATTTCTCCGCGAACTTGAGATTAAGAGAGACATAGAAAGAAACATCAGGGCGGATCCACTCACTGAGGCTATTTCTCGAACACAAGAGTTTTACAAACTAGTTTTGTGAAACTGATTAGTAGAGGAGTTAGATGTTCGGTATCACACGGGCTGTGAGTATACGACATCGTAATAATTAGCCTTAAGTGCAAGTGGGAGATTGTTGGAGATAGTGCCCTCAAAGTCAATTATTGGATCGCAGGTTCGGGATTGCAATGATTAAGGCAGGACCTATACCGATATGACAGTCTTGCTCGAGATGATAGTATGCTATCTGGTTTGTCTTTATCATCGTATACATGCTTTAGTTCACTATTGCATGATGATAGAGCCCATAGGATTCTGCTTGACAGCCAGCTTGTAAGTGCACGTCGGCGCCCCGGCCGACAATCCGACGCCGGAATGCGGAAACAAAACTTTTCTAAAACTTAGAAACCAGCACCACCGCGCACTAAAATCCCGGATCGGGCCATTAACCTAACTCTAACAAATACGAGAAAGAGTAGAATTCTATACCAAGCAATCCGTGTCCTTCGGTCTTCGCCTCCACTCCGATCACCTCGCGGAATCACCGGTCGTCGCCTCCTCGTCGAAACAGGAACCACATCGCCGAGTTCTTTTACGGGCTCCAACCTCTTGACCGAGGCAACTCGAGCATGAAATTGGCGAGCCTACATGCCCAAGGATTGCTGTAGGCAAGTGTAGAGAGGTATGTCTCTTTGGTGTTTGAAGTTGCCTTTGGATGAGGGAAATAATGAACAATGGAGATGAACTTTGGTGTATCAAAGAATGAGATGATAATTTCCCTACTAATAAAATGAATCTCTCTCTCTCTCTCCCTAAAGTGGCCGGCCCCTTAAGAAAATGGTGGAGAAAGAAATTGCAAGAGAAAAATGAATTGATAAACATGAATAAAGATCATAACAATATCAACCTCTCATCCTTTCCAAATCCTTTCTCATTTAATGCATGAGAATTGATGGAAAAAGAATCTCATCATGAAGCCACAAATTACTAATAACCCCCTCTACAAATGATAATTTGCACAACTGCAAATAACCCCCTACATCGGAAAAGTCCGGTCGGGAAGGAACAAAGAAAAACTGGCCGAAACGGAATGCAAACTGGCAACATCAGAAAACTGATCCCGTAATTAATTACAGGAAAAACCCGCGACTGCATATACATGCCCGCATTTGTATTCCCACTGAATACAAATGCAATAAGACAAAATCTATACGGTACAATACTAGGATCCGGCTTAAACCAAAGCCCGCTAGTATTATCCGTCTGATCATGATCCGTGCAATACCGCGCGTATCTGATCGAACCCTGCCATATCACCATACGACCTCTACAGTGTTTCGCCCGAAACTTGAGTAACTGTGTGTGGTGGACTCTAAAGACTCGTCAATACTATGGCTGTGGATTTAACCACTAGCACGTCAGAGGTATTAGCCATACGTGACAGGCTACCAGCTATTGACCAAAAGGGACGTCGATGAGCGAACTCATCCTGACACCCTACTGAGCCTGTCAGTGACAATATCCGTACAGTCCGGTCCATTCGTCTATGAGCATCGCATGGCGGGCCTAGGAGGTTGGTAAAAGTCAGACCCCCAAAAGCTGTACAAGTCGTGTCGGAGTGTAGCCCAGAACACATTGAGATACTACTGGAATACCTACTAGTAAATCTCCTGCCTTAGCCAAGGACTTTTCATGTACTGGCTCTCCTAGACACAGCGCGACCTCACCCCTAATACCGGGAGAGACAAACCCCTGCAGATCTGCTCACTGCCTCCATGTGGCTCGGGACTGTACCCAACTAAAACCTGTTTGCACGTCTCCTTTGAGCGTGGTAGGATAGTAATCAAAGCATAGTGTGAACTCACACGAGACAAATGACGATCTCAGGTCGATGAACTAACCTGTACACATGTCACCAGGGAACTGCTATCTGACATCATGTATAATACCAACTAGCAGGTTCCCGGCGAGTCCAGTCCGGTGTACTCATAACCCAATGAGCACCTGTATACATCTTAGAACGAACTGACACAAGTGGCTTGTGAGACCGGCCACCGCCCCTTGTCGGGGTCTCGACTGTATACACTAGTCTACTCTGGAGTATCGATGCCCTGTCTCGAAACTCCCACGACTAAGGACTTTTAAAGGATGTGCTTATAGACTCCAGCTCTCACGTATATGATCGCCCTCATACTGCTGGTAGTCAAGCAAGAATCCTAGGGGCTCTATCAACGTGCAATAGTGACCTGTATGGTCACCTAAAGCAGTACACGATAATAAAGATAAATCAGATAGCATACTATCATCTTGAGTAAGACTGTCTTACTGGGACAGTTCCTCCCTCAATCATTGCAATCACGTGCCTGTGATCCAATAATTGACTCTGAGGGCACTATCTCCAACAATCTCCCACCTGCACTCAAGGCTTATTATTGCGATGTCGCATACTCACAGCCCGTGTGATACCGAACACCCAACTCCTCTACTAATCAGTCTCACAAAGCCTGTTTGCGAAACTATTGTGTTCGAGGAATAACCTCAGTGAGTGGATCCGCTGTGGTGTTTCTTTCTATATCTCTCTTTATCTCAAGTTCGCGGAGAAACCCATCTCCCGAAATGAGCAATACCTGTCATAGAATATGTTTGGATGACTGATGGGACCTAGCTCATAAATGAACTCCAAATACAAAATTCTTAGACTGTATCGTCAACTGAACTTAATCAGTATCCTGTGCCAACCTTCCCTCAGTATCCACCTGGACCACCTGTCCAAATTACTGCCCCTCGTCAGAGGGAAAACTATAACTCTGACAGTCACTCTGTCATCCAGGTCACCTTGGAAGCCTGGAATGATAACTGACTCTCAAAGGAGGCTGTCGTTATCATATCCCTAGAACATCCACTTATGTTCTAAAACTGCTTCCGATTGTTTCTCCAGGATTGGATTAATATCATCTTATTGCATCTACTGCAAAAACAACATCTGGTGTGGTACTTGACATCTCATGATCGACTCAATTACCTATGCAAGTGACCTGCCAATCATGCACATCCCTCTCCCCTTTAGTCTGTAAGACACCTTTAGAGAGGGTGACTCCATCACCTGCAGGTATACTACCGTGCCAGGAGTTGTCCATTCTAAATACTCATAGAATGCTGTCTAAGTACCCAGATTGGGAAACTACCCAAATCTAGATCTAAAACCATAGATCTAGTAACCAGAATGTCAGATATAATATCCAAGTCCTGTGTGGAGAAACCACTATGTGACGACCAAAGTATAACCGATCGTAGTATAGGAATATCACTTCCTACTCTGTATATGTCATCCAAATACCAGGACATCACACCCTACTACTTTCTTAACCGATCCATCCTCTATTCTGATGAAGTCAAACTTATGACTGTCACATCAGAAATAGATGATCTATCTCCGCTATATCTTCTTTAGTCTATAAATAGACATAAGCCACTTGTCCAACATGCTTCCGCTGCTCCCACTGACTACGACAACCCTCTGGTAGAGGCATATACACGTATGCTTCTAAAGCCAGTTTAGAACGACGCTATACTCATCCTCTTGCCGGGTATCACAGTCTGGAACAACAGCAATGGCAAGTCTGGGTAAACAAGAACCTCCCTGCCACCGTCCTTGAGCATACCGAAGTACCTCTCGGGTGCCTGAGGTTACCCACTTTATCTGCGGAGTGGCCAATGGAATGTCAAGCCAGATTGAATCTTTAGGTTCCTATCAAACTTTCAGTAATTGTTTGCGGTTCTGGAATCACTTCCAGTTCTACCATACTCCCACTATTGTTTCCTGAAAAAATCCATTTTTATTAAAACTGTTGTGAGTCAAGAACAATATCACTATTGATCTTCCAGATGGTAGAAAATCAGCCCTCGTCATAGCCCGGGTCAACCCATAAACAACCATTACATAAACGTGCCTTGAGTTATCCAGAGTCTGGTTTTAAGCATAAGCCGGAAAACTCCCCGTACCTTAACAATGTCAAGATATGAACTGTTCTATATCCAATATAAAAACAAAGGCACTGATTTAATTGAACCAGATTCAAATCATGCAGCTGTCTCCAGTGCATGTCAACTAAATGGAAGGAGGCCGATCAGTGTTACTCAACTTAGGAATGCTTCCAATTATGAGTAAGCTGAAAGAGAAGCAAGTTCTCTTAATCATTATTATCAACTAAATACCATTCACAAGTATCTATATCTTCGATCATCTTGAAGAATCCCGATACTTGCAATACCTGGTTCTCTACTTTACTCTTATACCTATAACTTCTCAAAACTCAGACCTTGTGTTCCTACGAAACACTTATCTAAGAACCAGAGAAGTCATAAGTAAACCGAATATAGTACGAGGACCAACCCCTCTGTCCCAATGGACACTGGACAATATACAATACTCTGTATAAGTCCCCTGAGTCTAGTGACTCAATCACTGTGTGTCGTAGGTTGAAAACTGTATAATGGTTATGAAGAATTACACCGCTGTTTAATGCTCCTTACCTAACCATCCACTGATATAGGTAAATGTCACAGACATAATTTCAAAAAGTTATATCTCACTCTATAAAAATAGACGTACAGATATATCAATTTGAAATTGGTGCATAACGACGGATATTCAAAACCAAATATTTGCCGTCCGGCAAACAACCCAGGTGACTTCCTCAAATATCACCAATTACAACGAATCCCGATATATTGAGGATGATCACCTAATTCCCAATAACTTACTCCCACTCATCATCTGTAAAACCATACAGATGTGAGAATCATACCTGGTAAATACATACCCTGGAGCAAGTATCTAATTGGGAAATCAGTTTTCTTTTAACAGTACACAGTGAAACTGAAACATTGAAATGTTTCGATAGGGTATCACGGTATTCCTAGTAATACCTCTTCCATTATCCAGATTCACAACTGTAACCGTATAATTTTTTGCCATCTCTCCAAATCCCTTTATATGTCTTTAGTCATTACCTTCTGTACACCACTTTAGGCCAAATGGTTTTCTTCCTTCCCTACCGTTCGGCACCAGCCTATGGTTTGGAAGAAGGCTATCCAATGAGCATAATGGGTGTACTGTCCTAATCCTAGGAGCACTCGCAATGCGAGAGAAGGTGAAGATAAAAGACAACCGAATAAACCTTATTCATATTTCTCCTGAACCAGAATCCATCCCCGAACTGGAACAAGTTCCTTTCGAGTTCGTATATAAGCATACGATGGAGTATCCAATAAACTGTGGATTTTCGTAGTAATACAGAGTGTGCTGGAGAAATACAAAGGTGATTCAGGATTGGCGAAGAAATACTTGGTTTGGTCGTGAATAGCACTCGCAATTTACTTTGCCCTCTTACTAATCCTTTGATATATCTTTACTTAATACCTTCTGTACACCATCGTTATGCTAATTGGTTTTCTTCATTCCCCACCATTCGGCACCAGCCTAAGGTTTGGAAGAAGACTATCCAATAAGCATAATGGGTGTACTGCCCTAATCTGAGGAGCACTCGCAATGCGAGAGAAGGTGAAGATAAAAGACAACCGAATAAACCTTATTCCTTTTTCGCCTGAACCAGAATCCATCCCCGAACTGGAACAAGTTCCTTTCGAGTTCGTATATAACCATACGATGGAGTATCCAATAAACTGTGGATATTCGTAGTAATACGGGGTGTCCTGGAGAAAAGGGTAAAAGTAGGAGTGGCAATGAGGTTTGCAACTCTGACAATCTAAAAGCCAGTGTTTAAGAAGGTTCGGTCAATTTTGGTTACTGAGTCATAGTCTAGGGCCGGGTCATGGTCGCTGCCAAAGAGAGAGAGAAAAGAAACACTCAGCGTCCACTCTAACCTTGATCAGAATGGTTATCACTTTAACTAATCAGGAAACCTCCCACTGTACCGTCAAATTCTCCTCCAAACCTGAAAGAAGAATTAGTCGGGATCACCCGATGTGTAAACCAACTCATCAGTGGGAATCGGGATCCAACTATCATCGCATGATAACGTGACGGAATCCGCTCACGTTATCACACTCCAGAAGGTATGCGCATATCTAGCAAGTTTCAATTTCTTTTGAAACTCCCGATGTGATTTTTACCCCATGCTCTTATGACCTTGGCGTGAGGTCAAAATGTCATAAGTCACATGTCAAGTTCTACCCATCATTATCCAGGTTAATTTGAACCCACCAGTACATACTCTTGATGTAGGCCAAAATAGTAGTACGATTGTCCCAAACCAACGCATATATCTATGCAACAGATAAATATCCGGCAGCTACCAATCACTATGCCTTGGCGTGAGGTCAAAATACATAGCTTGAATACTACCGAATATTTAACTGAAATGATGGAGGGCTACGAATGGTTTCTGGCGAAAACCTTTAACGTAATGAACTTGATATCGTTGAAGGAACTGGATAGCTTTTTAAAAATATAGTGACGAAAACCTTTACTAAAGAGGTTACTCTCGGTGAAGGGATCTCGGCTCTTTCCCCGTAGAATGAGGTGCAGGATAATCCAACTGAATACCACGATGCAAAGCAAAAGTAAATGACTATAGTGAAGTTATTGCCCTGACGCAAACTTTTGTCCAAGGGGTCACTCCCGGTGAAGGGATCTCGGCCCTTGCTTCATCGACTGAGGAGCAGGATATTCCAACTGAATACCACTGTGCAAAACAAAAGAGAACGCCCTTACAATAACAGCTTTTTGAAAAGTGTTCTAACAACATCAGAATAGGTTTGTTTTAGCTTGCATTGATCTGAATCAATGCAGTCCCATCAACTGATCACACCAATAAAGAACGAAAATAATGATGTACGTATATGCCATCCGCATTCGCCACTGGGTCCCGTCATCACCCGTTAGGTTACTTAACTAACGACAGAGCGGGGACTGGACTAGCGCGGATGCAAAACATATACAACATCTACAAGTATATTTATCAATATATAATATCGCTCAAGGCGTGATAAAATGCAACATCACAGAAATGTAGCCAGCATCACAGAACAATACAGATATCTGGGATCCCCGGGTTTCATAGAGCCGCTACTGAAACCCGACGTTCCCCTGGTCGTGTGGATAGCCTGTGCAATGAAATCCTAGACCCCTACGGGCGCGGCAAGTTACCCGCCAAAACCTGAAGCGAGGCAGCCCCCTTCAACAACGTGAATGGACCACCCAGCACTTCACGGAATCCGGTAACTTGGGCACCCCTCCTTAGGTCAACGTGTACCCCCTACGAGTGCGGCGAGTAGCCCGCCAATTCTAGAGTGAAGCCCCCGCCATCTCAACGCCATGAGATGCGGGCCCGTTGCACTATAGAACCCGGCTACCCGTGCACTCCTCCGCGGGGTAATCCTAGTATACAAAGTAAAATATACATACAACGGGTACATCGACCTCAGCCCGGTCGTGCCCCAAAAGAATAATATACAAACAGGCAGTGACGGCAGTCCACATGTCGGACGCTCGCCCCGCAATATCAAATGTACATAATAAACTCAAAACTGTACTAACATTGCATCCAGGCTATCCCCCACGACCAATCCGCAACATCACAGCACAATACAGAACATCAACGTAAATGTCACATTCGCAAATCCGTCTAAAAGGGCTATTGCAGTTAGACTGGATTCACCGATCAAATGACATTCACAGTCGCAGATACAATGTAAATACTGTGAACTAACATGTTTAAAATTTTCGATCGATCAAATTTACCGAAGTGGGCCCCAAGCACTACTGTAGCACTCAAAGAAAATCTGGGCCCAAACAAAACATTCTAAAAACCCTATTCTCAAGTCAGAAGCCTACTGTGAAAATTTGGTGCAATGAACAGTCAACCCTGCAGCGGAACCGCGGCCAATATGTGGGTTTGGCCGCGGTTCTGCTGTGTAAAGGTGACGTCACGCGACTAAATTTTCTCAGATTGCTTAGAATTCTCTGCACATGTTTCTGCAACGTACTGAAAAATTTTTCGAGCCAAAACAAAATCGACAGAAACTTGTGCACTAGAAAATACGGTTTTTGGTATTTTTGTTCGATCGAGTTCTAAACACGTTAGAGCAAGCTAGGCTAAGTTAATGGCGTGGCTCTGATACCGGTGTAAGTGCACGGCAGCGCTCCGGCCGTCAATCCGACGTCGGAATGCGAAAACGAAACTTTTCTAAAACTTAGAAACCAGCACCACCGCGCACTAAAATCCCGGATCGGGCCATTAACCTAACTCTAACAAATACAAGAAAGGGTAGAATTCTATACCAAGCGATCCGTGTCCTTCGGTCTTCGCCTCCACTCCGATCACCTCGCGGAATCACCGGTCGTCGCCTCCTCGTCGAAACGGGCACCACATTGCCGAGTTCTTTTACGGGCTCCCACCTCTGGGCCGAGGAAACTCGAGCACGAATTTGGCTAGCCGACGTGCCCAAGGCATGCTGTAGGCAAGTGTAGAGAGGTATGTCTCTTTGGGGTTTGAAGTTGCCTTTGGATGGAGGGAAATAATGAACAATGGAGATGAACTTTGGTGTATCAAAGAATGAGATGATAATTTCCCCACTCACAAAATGAATCTCTCTCTCTCCCTCCCTAAAGTGGTCGGCCCCTTAAGAAAATGGTGGAGAGAGAAATTGCAAGAGAAAAATGAATTGATAAACATGAATAAAGATCACAACAATATCAACCTCACATCCTTTCTAAATCCTTTCTCATTTAATGCATGAGAATTGATGGAAAAAGAATCTCATCATGAAGCCACAAATTACTAATAACCCCCTCCACAAATGATAATTTGCACAACTGCAAATAACCCCCTCCATCGGAAAAGTCCGGCTGGGAAGGAACAAAGAAAAACTGGCCGAAACGGAATGCAAACTGGTAACATCAGAAAACTGATCCCGTAATTAATTACAGGAAAACCCCGCGACTGCATATACATGCCCGCATTTGTATTCCCACTGAATACAAATGCAATGAGACAAATTCTACACGGTACAATACAAGGATCCGGCTTAAACCAAAGACCGCTAGTATTATCCATCCGATCATGATCCGTGCAATACCGCGCGTATCTGATCGAACCCTGCCATATCTCCATTCGGCCTCTACAGCATTTCGCCCGAAACTTGAGTAACTGTGTGTGGTGGACTCTAAAGACTCGTCAATACTATGGCTGTGGATTTAACCACTAGCACATCAGAGGTATTAGCCATACGTGACGGGCTACCAGCTATTGACCAAAAGGGACGTCGATGAGAGAACTCATCCTGACACTCTACTGAGCTTGTCAGTGACAATATCCGTACAGTCAGGTCCGTTCGTCTATGAGCATCGCATGGCGGGCCTAGGGGGTTGGTAAAAGTCAGACCTTCAAAAGCGGTACAAGTCGTGTCGGAGTGTAGCCCAGAACACCCTGAGATACTACTGGAATACCTACTAGTAAATCTCCTGCCTTGGCCAAGGAATTTTCATGTACTGGCTCTCCTAGACACAGCGCGACGTCACCCCTAATACCGGAAGAGACGAACCCCTGCAGATCCGCTCACTGCCTCCATGTGGCTCGGGACTGTACCCAACTAAAACCTGTTTGCACGTCACCTTTGAGCATGGTAGGGTAGTAATCAAAGCATAGTGGGAAGTCACACGAGACAAATGACGATCTCAGGTCGATGAACTAACCTGTACACATGTCACCAGGGAACTGCTATCTGACGTCAGGTATAATACCAACTAGCAGGTTCCCGGCGAGTCCTGTCCAGTGTACTCATAACCCAATGAGCACCTATATACATCTTAGGTGAACCAACTGACACCAGTGGCTTGTGAGACCGACCACCGCCCCTCGTCGGGGTCTCGACTGTATACACTAGTCTACTCTGGAGTATCGATGCCCTGTCTCGAAACTCCCATGACTAGGGACTTTTTAAGGATGTGCTTATAGACTCCAGCTCTCACGTATATGATCGCCCTCATACTGCTGGTAGTCAAGCAAGAATCCTAAGGGCTCTATAAACGTGCAATAGTGACCTATATGGTCACCTAAAGCAGTACACGATGATAAAGATAAACCAGATAGCATACTATCATCTTGAGTAAGACTGTCCTACTGGGACAGGTCCTCCCTCAATCATTGCAATCACGTGCCTGTGATCCAATAATTGACTCTGAGGGCACTATCTTCAACACAGCAGTATGATGGTGATCATATACGTGGGAGCTGGGGTCTATGAGCACATCCTTAAAGTGTCCCTAGTCGTGGGAGTTTCGAGACAGGGCATCGATACTCCAGAATAGACTAGTGTATACAGTCGAGACCACGACGAGGGGCGGTGGCCGGTCTCACAAGCCACTGGTGTTAGTTGGATCACCTAAGATGTATACAGGTGCTCATTGGGTTATGAGTACACCGGACAGGACTCGCCGGGAATGCTAGTTGGTATTATACATATCGTCAGATAGCAGTTCCCTGATGACATGTGTACAGGTTAGTTTGTCGACCTGAGATCGTCATTTATCTCGTGTGAGTTCCCACTGTGCTTTGATTCCTACCCTACCACGGCTCAAAGGAGTCGTGCAAACAGGTATTTTTTGGGTACAGTCCCGAGCCACATGGAGGCAGTGAGCGGATCGTCGGGGATTCGTCTTTCCCGGTATTGAGGGTTGATGTCGCGCAGTGCACGGGTGGCCATCACTAGAAATCCTCGGCCGAGGTAGTGGATAATTACTGATTTGGATCAGTTGTTTCTCAGATGGTGATGGGCTTCATGCCGACACGATTTATCGCGTTATTAGGGGTCTGACTTTATCCACCCCCCTAGACTCGATATGCGATACTCTTTAGATGAACGGACCGGACTGTATGGATATTGTCAATGTCAGGCTCAGTAGGGTTTCTGGATGAGTTCGCTCGTCAGCTTCCCCTTCCTTCAATACATAGGCAACCGTTACATACAGCTTGTACCTCTGACGTGCTAGAGGTTATACCCAGTGCCAGTATGTTGATGAGTCATTAGAGTTCCCCACAAACTGTTTCCCAAGTTCTGGGGAAATGTTGTAGAGGACGTATGATTTTATGGCAGGGTTCGGAAAAAGCACGTGCGTTTTCACACGTGTCATTTTTCGGGCAGATAATACTGGTAGGCTTTGGTTTAAGCCGGATCCCAGTATTATACTGTATAGATATAATATCTTTGTCTCAGTTGCATTTGTATTCGGTCGTAATACAAATGCGGGTATGTTTATACTGATACGGGGTTATCCTAAAATTCGTTTCAGGATCACTTTTGGAAATTGCCAGTTTCCAGTTTTCTATCGGTCATATTTAACATTCGGTTAAATGCGAATTTATCTTTTCTTCTTGGGTGAGTCATGTGGGTTAGTCATGCTTCTAGATGGTTCTAGAACTAGTGATTAGGCTTGTGAGTCATTAGTGCTTTAATTGTGCATTTATTGTGTTCATACAAGGTGTATGATGACTCATTCTTTTGCATTAACTCTTCTTTGTATTTGCTTAAGATCTTTTCCTTATGGTCACCCTTTTTGCTCCTACACTCACCTCCCTCCTCTCCTTTATATAGCCGGCCATTCACTTGGCGAGGATGATGGTTGTTCATTTGAGGGAAAAGATTATGATAGTGTTTTGGTGTATGGAAATTAGATAGCTACAATTCTCATTTCACCCGATTCAAATAGCAACTTCATTAATCGTTCGTCCATAGCTTTGGACGTAACGAGACAAAGTGTTCTACTCATTCTCTGCATCATCTTGGTCGTCTCTTTTAGCAAACTTGACGACCGAGTTGCCTCGGTTCAGAGGCGGGAGCCCGTTTAAAGATCCGTCAACGTGGTGCCACCTGGACGAGAAGAATGGAGATCGAGGAGATCGGAGCAGCCGCAACAAAGCGTGGGATGATGGTTGAAAACCGAAGGACTCGGATCGTTCGGTATAACATTTCTACCCACTTTGTAGTTTGTTACTTTAGCTTTAATGGCAGATCCGGGTTATAGTACACGATAGCGCCAGTTGTAAAAAGTTTTTGTTCCGCATTTGGCGTCTGTTAGACGGCCGTGGTGCTACCGTGGACTTACAGTATCGAGACAGGGCATCGATATACTAGAGTAGAATAGCATATATGCTTCTCAACCCATGAGATGGGCGATAGATGATCCCATATCCATTGGTGTTTGACATCAGAGATGGTATACAAGTGCTCAGTGGAGACTGGGTACACTGGACGGACTCGCCGAGAACTCCTAGTTGGTATTATACCTATCGTCAGATAGCAGTTCTCTGGTGACACTGGTACAGGTTAGTCTGTAGACCCGAGATCGTCATAGAGTCTTGTGTGATTCCCACCGTGCTTTGATTTCCACCTTACCACGTTCAAGAGGATCTGCAAAACGATGGTTTTTGGGTACATTCCTGAGTCACATGGAGGTGATGAGCGATAGGAGGGGTCTCGTCTCTCCCGGTATTGGGGGTTGATGTTGCGCTATGCTCGATTAGCCATAACAGGGAAGTCCCTGGCCAGGGCTGATTTAGAGATTTACTCGTAAGTGTTATCAGTAGTTTCTCGACCCGTTATGAGCCTCATATCAGCATGACTTATCGGTTATTGGGGTCTGACGTTTACCACCCCTAGACTTGATATGCGACATATCAGACGAGGAGATCGGACTGTTCGGTAGTGTTACTTTCAGGCTTTTGCAGGAGTTAGAGCGGGCTTGCTTGCCGATCTTCTGATCGTAAAATACCCGGGTGACCGTTACATCCAGCTAGTATCGCTGATGGCTTGCCGGTGTTTGATGTGATCATCACTTACTGCTGACGTATTGACGAGTCTTTAGAGTCCTACATAGAGGTTTTACTGGCTCAGGCAAAAAGAAGTAGACACACATATATGATATGTGCGGAACCGAGAATAATAAGAGTATGTGATACCGTATTATATTCTCGCGATTTAATCGTATCGGTCAGTTATATGTGATATAGCCGGGTTATCGAATCAAGTGTTGATTCGATAAGTTGATACAGATTATATTAGTCTGTTATATAAGATATAGCCGGATTATTAAATCAAATAATGATTTGATAATTTAATGTATAATTGTATATGTGATATACTAGATTACATTAACTAATATTAGCTCACTTAAGCATTTATTTTTCTTAATTGTGTGCATGTGATATATATGTGATATATATTAATGTACATTATTTTGTGTCATGGTTGTTGATACACACTACATGGGTGTATGAGACTTACACCATACTAATTATAATATGGGGTTTAAGTATTTAAAGTAAATCCAAATTAGTGGATAATTGTTCATATGCATGGAGCTTGTAGAAGCTTGTGGATGCATTGACAAAGTCTACTCATTTTGTTTTACTTAAGATATTTATTAACCTAACAATTATAATTTAGCCATGGTTATGTCTCTACATGAGTTAGTATATGATACAAACTCACCCATGGTTGATTCTCTCACCTCATTAGTTCATTCTCATCTCTTGAGCTCATTTTCTTCTTCCTTGAGCTAAAACTTGCTAGGGTTTTCTAAAGAGAGAAAATATTGTGAGAAAAATAAAACTAAAGTGAGCCCAATTCCTACTTCGTCATCCTCTATTAGATTAGCACTTTAGTATTGGGTGTTTACTTCATTAATCTCTCAATTAGTGAAGTAGTAGCTTGTGTTAGTGTCTCCTCGACGTAGATCATCTTCGACCTCGAAGACTTCAAGCAAGATCGTTCTTTTCATCTTGAGAAGCCATGCAAGAGTCCGAGACTTGGATCGCAGCGAAGGGACTTCAACTCGGAGCTTTAGAAGTGAAGGACCGGTCTATAAAGGTTATATTCTGCAAAAACATAGATGTAAAGTATTTTACTTTGTGTTTCGTATGATTCTCTAGTTATCGATTCTAGTGTAGGGTTCTTTAAAACGGAAAATTTTTGAAAATGGCATGGACGATACCCCTCGAAACCTTGCTGTCGTTCATAAGAACCCTACAGTGGTATCAGAGCTACTAGGCATTATATGTCGACCTATGGGGGGTTCTCACTGTGTGATAGTGTGGCGAAGCATAGGCTCTTACCCCCAGGGTGTCCCGAGACCGGAAGGTGTTCCGGCGGGTTGTAGTCCTCACGAGGGGGCATGCATAAAAAGTAGTTGCTGAGGGACCCGTTGGTGCCACGGTGTCCCCATTGGATGGGGCGGCTGCTTGACCTATTGGTATCAGAGCCTAGTTAGAGATTTAGACGGATTGTGTTAGATTACGAAACCGAAACAACTCCGAAACTTGACGCATCAAAACCAAGTTTCTGTCGAATTTTAAATGAGCTCTAAAAATTTTTCAAACAAGTGCAGAATCATATTTGAGTGATTATAGGAACATGGAAGAAAATTGGGACCCTGTGCTTGGATTTTGACTGAGCACATGGGTGATTTTTCCGAGGTGGCCGGCCCTAGTGTAGCTTTTTGGTCCTAAATTTTTTTCATGTTCTGTGCTCTGGGTTTTGGTGCTTCAGGTGTTGTTTGATTTTGCTACCTTTTCATGTGATGATTAACTTACTGCAATGGCAACTCGGAGGGTTTCATAGTCGTAATTCTAACTGTTTTCGGGTTACTTTAGACGGTGTTAAAAAGTTCGAACGGATATCAAATACCCACTTTTTCCCTTGCCGGAAAATTTTCCAAGTGTTGGATTTTTTCCGTAGTTAAAAAGCATTCAAACATCTTGCAAGTTATGTGATAGACACTCTAGAAGAACAAAACCTTAACTCGATTATGTGACCGTTAGAACCGCCACTGAACCTTCGGGTTTATGGTGGTTCAACGGTGCCACATGTGAGGCGTTGGTTGACCCTTCTACGGCTGTCCATTGGTACTGTGGCATGTGATGAATAATTTTATGCTATGCTCAACTGTTGAGCTTTCTGGGTAATTGTAGGTGTTTGTTGATTCGATCGAAATATTTAACATCGTCTAGTTTTTCTACGACCGTAAGTGTAATATGTGGTGTATCGCCGGTTTCGTTGCTATATGTCAACGACAATTGGGATACGTATATTTACTTACGTTGATGACATGTGTAACGCCCCACGCCTCAGTACAGATGGTATTGTCCGCTCTGGCCGAAACCGCACGGTTTTTCCCTTTAGAGTGAACCGGACCCGACCAGGGGCCACTTCCCAGGAGGTCACCCATCCCAAGACTTCCCTGGCCCGAGCACGCTTAACTACGGAGTTCTCAAGCTCCTGTAGTTCCGGATCACTTAAAAGGCGCCTCTGTAATTGAGGGTGGTATCATTATATTTATAATGCAGTTCGGTCCTCTTTCGGAATGTGCTTTAAGGACCCGATCCCATTGTTCTGAAATGGCTCCCTCACTCAGATCACCATGATGTCCGCAACAAACCGCACTGAGTGTGGACAGAGCAGATCACCATGATGTCTTAAGACCGCACTGCTCTGGGGACAGAGCAGATCACCATGATGTCTTAAGACCGCACTGCTCTGGGGTATTACATTCCCCCCATCTAAGAACAATGGTTCGTCCTCGAACCACAGACCTACTGTTGAGGGACCTGCATGGGCCACCATAAATGTAACGCCCCACGCCTCAGTACAGATGGTATTGTCCGCTCTGGCCGAAACCGCACGGTTTTTCCCTTTAGAGTGAACCGGACCCGACCAGGGGCCACTTCCCAGGAGGTCACCCATCCCAAGACTTCCCTGGCCCGAGCACGCTTAACTACGGAGTTCTCAAGCTCCTGTAGTTCCGGATCACTTAAAAGGCGCCTCTGTAATTGAGGGTGGTATCATTATATTTATAATGCAGTTCGGTCCTCTTTCGGAATGTGCTTTAAGGACCCGATCCCATTGTTCTGAAATGGCTCCCTCACTCAGATCACCATGATGTCCGCAACAAACCGCACTGAGTGTGGACAGAGCAGATCACCATGATGTCTTAAGACCGCACTGCTCTGGGGACAGAGAAGATCACCATGATGTCTTAAGACCGCACTGCTCTGGGGTATTACTGTCACGCCCCGCTTCCCAGTGTACGGCGAAGTGGACGTGACGAGGCCCGCTACGTATGTACTCAGAAGTACATACGCTAAGCGTAACTAAGCAATATAAAATGAATCACAAGAGACGAATAATAGAAATAACAGCAACTTTTATTAATAACATTCTTTATACAATGCATGAAATGAAAATACATCTGAAATGAAAAAGCAATGCCTAAACAGTGGCATAACAATAAAAGGAAATACTGGAAAGAACAAGATACAATGTCTAGAGCTCTGGGTCTTCCTGGAACTGCTCCAAATCTTCACTTGTGGGCTCGGTCTCAACTTGGTCCAACGCACCTGACGACATTCAAAGAAGAGAGAAATAGAATGTCGTCAGCGAACAGGTCGCTCGGTAAGTCCCAAAGAAAAGTGGAGTGAGAATGGTAGAGTAACAGTATTTTCTAGAGTATTATGTTGTAGAATATTATGGAATATTGTTTAACGCAGTTGTTTGTAGCTTGGTACAGAAGAATGCCAGTGTATACGAGGGGGATCTCTATATGCTAGAGATCAGTGCAAACGGAGAGTACAAGGAACCGTTATGCCACGGTACAACAGCAACAGTATTCATGTTAGGTGTCTTAATCTGACCACCTCATTCCACTTTTAACATCTTCCGTACCAATCTACCCCTTTAAACCCCGCGATGTCATGTTTGTATTGTTATCTTGTAAACTTGTAATGATTGCTTGATTGACTTGATTAACTGATTGACTTACCGAAACCATGATATCAGGAAACGGTTATAACCGTAGAGTCATGTAAATGGAATACTGGAAACTTGTAAAAAGAATATCCATGGTTCGGTTCAGTCAGACCGATTGTTAACTGATTCTGGGATTCATGTATTCAAGTTGTGTTGGAATATAATTGAAATATAGATTGACTTGAAATATATTCAAGTCAGAATTAGTCAGACTCTAACCCGAGTCCGACTAAAAGAAATATAATTTGAAGTTCAATATTAGCTAGGGGCCTTATTGTAATTTGTGAAACTTGAGGGGGTTTTATGTAAAAATACTTTTGTATAGTTTTCCATATACACCTCAAGTATTTAATAATCGTCTTTATTGTTATAATAAATGTGAATTTTATTTGTGTTATTCTAGTGAATATATCCTAATAAAAGTATTAATTTTTTATTTGAAATTCGTGTTATTTTAATGTAACTTTTAATCTTTGAATTTTAGGAAAAAGTGGAAATTTTATATTATAACAAAATAAATGTTTAAATGATAATTATATATAATTAAACACATAAATAATTTTTAAATGAATATTTTATTTACAAAAATATCACTTTCTTTAAATATCGTATTTTAAACCTTTCGAGACCGAATGCTCCTTGCGGAGGTCTGAATCTCGCACTACTAGCCTGCGGGTGCACGATGAACCGTGCTATCCCTAACAGGTTCCCCAAAGATGGGTTGTAATGGCACTTTGCTCAGGTTTTTATAAATACTTTTAATTTAGGGAAAAGGTTTTCTAACTATAGGGTATTTATTTGTAAAAGTATATAGTTCTCCATATTTTAGTTGTTAGGGTTTCCTAGACCATCTAACCTATATTCTATGGTCTAAACGATGAGTCATTAGAAGCCTCAAATCGCCTCTTCACCGTCGAATGCAGCCAGGTAAGTGCCAGGTAAGTGGGAAGGAACCACAGTCGTGGGCCTAATTAAAAACCACTAGCCTTAGACACACTTGCCTAGACCCACAAGACAGTTTAGATAAACGATCGATGTCCATGACCAATCGTGCTTTCATTTTGTATAAGTTTTATTTAAAAAGAATTTACAATTTAAAGATTAAACTAAAAGTTATAAAGATTATGGTATTTTAGTAAAAAAGTCCTATAATATCGTATTCTGTATTTTGTTATTCAGCAATTAGGGTTATAATGAGTGTGTGTAAGGGTAGGTCATTACCCCGTGACTTATATTAAGTTTTGGTGAAGTTTCAAGGTGAAATGAGTTATGTTAAAGTTAAGGGTATTAAAGTGCAAGAATACGGTTTCCATAAACGTTATCATTTCATATGTGAAATTTTATCCAAATTGAATGAAACAAGTTTTGTTATCAAAATAAACATGATTAGGAGTGGGGTATCTAAATAGAACATTAAAATTTAACTTGATGGTATTTTTATGCAAGAAATACGGTTTTCTAAAGAACTTGTCATTTCATGTGGAAAAGTACAATTAAATTTGATTTAAGAGTGATTAATAGTCAACATGCAAGAGGGTTGATAATATGTATTAGGTGACAAGTGGAATTTTTAAGAAAAACCGAATCGGAAATCGGTTTGTCCGATTTCCGTCGGGTTTCAAAAAGTCGTATTTTGCAAATATAGAAAAGAGAGGTAGAAGGTTGGGACTTACGGGTTTGGACAAGCTAAGCGTTCTAAAAGGTGTGGTGGTTGCCGATTCGTCGGAAACGTCACGTCGGTCTTGATCCGGTCGCCGGAATCCGTCGTCGGTTTCGGCAGCGCTTCGCTTCTCGCTCTTTGCACCAAGTTCTCAAGAGTTTTAGAGAGTATACTTAGAGTTGTGAGGGGAAAAGGTAGAGGGTTGGGTCCTTTATATAGGGCTAGGCTAGGGTTAGGGTTAGGGTTAGGGTAGATGAAAAGTTAAAAAATAAAAATGTTATAAAATGTAATAAAAATGTATTAAAAGTGGAGTAATTGGGGGTTTTAAAGAGCTCTGGAAGTGGTATTGGGCTGAAATTTTGCAGGTGAGTAGGGAATACCAAAAGACACAACTTTCATGTTGTGACCCTTGCCTGAATCGGCCTAAAAGGGGGTGACTCGGCCGTGACTCGGTCGAATCACTGAGTCGGCCGAGTCAAGGCCGAGTTGGCCGATTCCCAACCGAGTCCGGTGACCAGGATCTCCCCCGGCGGTTCATCTACCCTTTGCAAGTGTTACATCTTTGGGTGTAGTGGGGTTTTTGTGAGATATGCACGTGTAAACTCTTGGTATTCTAAAGGTTTTTTTTAAAAATCAATATGAAAAATAATGTGGGGTATGGGATTCGAACTCTAGTGGCTTAGTTCAGCAGTGCAAGGTATTACCAATGAGCTACAAGCTCCTTCTTGTAATTATTGTAAAGAGATAGATACTTAAAGTGTTATCAGCAACATTAATACTCCAAGTATACTTCAATTTTAAATCAAATTTTGGTATACAAAAATTGGAGTTGTTACAATCTACCCTCCTTACAAAAAATTTCGTCCTCGAAATTTACAACTTTTATTTAAGGACTAATTTACAAAAAGGTGCGGATATTTTGCACGCATCTCATCTTCCCTTTCCCACGTGGATTCTCCTGGAGTGTCTTTTCTCCACATTATCCGGACCAAATTAACTTCCTTGTTCCGAAGTGTCTTTACCTTTCTATCCAGGATCTCCACAGGTTGTTGCTCACAAGACAAATCGGGCTGTATCGTAAGCTCGGAATGATCAAGTACATGGCTGGGGTCACTCACATACCTTCTGAGTTGGGATATGTGGAACACGTTATGCACTCCTTCCAATGAGGGTGGAAGCGCTAATCGGTATGCCACTTCACCGACTCGTTCGAGTATATCGAACGGTCCAATGTATCTCGGACTCAACTTTCCCCGTCTTCCAAATCTGATCACTCCGCGGTTCGGAGATATCTTCAAGAATACATGGTCTCCTGGCTGGAACTCCAAGTGTCGTCTCTTTGCATCAACCCAATGTTTCTGTCTATCTTGGGCTATGCGCATTCTTTCTCTGATAGTTCGAACCACATCAACGGTCGCTACTATCATCTCTGGTCCAAGGAGTTCCCTATCTCCGATGTCGTCCCAACTTAATGGCGATCGACACTTCCTTCCATATAATGCTGCAAAAGGTGCCATTCCTATGCTTGCTTGGTAGCTGTTGTTGTACGCGAACTCCACAAGATGCAAGTGATCTTCCCACGATCCTTTGAAGTCGAGCATACATGCTCTGAGCATATCCTCCAAGATCTGAATAGTTCATTCCGACTGACCATCTGTTTGTGGATGATAAGCCGTGCTGAAGTTCAGACTTGTTCCCAAGCTAGCTTGCAGACTTTGCCAAAATTGTGATCGGAACCTGGTGTCACGATCGGAGACAATGCAGACTGGTACTCCATGAAGTCTCACAATTTCCTGTTTGAGTTCATGGGTATCAGAGATAGTACATTATGAAGAATTTCGTTTAAATCTAAATTAGGTTATTACCTCCATGTACTTCTTCGCTAATGTCTCAGTTGATTGGCCAACTCGAAATGGGATGAAGTGAGCCGACTTTGTGAGTCGATCCACAATGACCCAAATCGCATCGTTACCTTTTGTGCTGCGAGGAAGGGCAGTTACAAAGTCCATCGTAATGTGCTGCCACTTCCATTCTGGAATTGGTAACGGTTGAAGTAATCCAGCAGTCCTGTGATGTTCAGCCTTTACTTGCTGACACACCAAGCATTTTGCGACGCTTCTGGCTACTTCACGCTTCATACCATGCCACCAATAATTCTGACATAGATCTTTGTACATTTTGGTACCTCCAGGATGTACTGAATAGGGAGAGCTGTGAGCTTCTTTCATTAACTCTTCCCGAACAGGACCCTTTGGTACACACAATCTGCTGCCGTATCTCAAAGATCCGTCTTCATGGATGATGAAATCTGTTCTGAGTCCATTCTCCACTTGTTCTCTGATCTTTTGCAACTTAGCATCGCTGGCTTGAGCTGCTTTGATCTGATTGACAATAGTTGATTGAACTTTTAGATTCATCAAATTTGAAACATCACCTGGCATGACTAGTTCGATCTCCATCTGATGTAGGTCTTGCTGAAGCTTCCACTGGGCGGTGAGATTCATTGCTAATGGTTGGCGACTAAGAGCATCAGGTACTACGTTCACCTTTCCTGGATGATATTGCAAATTGATGTCGAAGTCCGCCATAAGTTCTAACCATCTTCTCTGCCGCATATTCAATTCCTTCTGAGTAAACACATACTTCAGACTTTTATGATCTGTGTAGATGTTCACTCGTTCACCAAGTAAGTAGTGGCGCCAAATTTTAAGAGCAAAAATAACGGCTGCCAACTCTAGATCATGCGTCGGGTAATTGCGCTCATGAGTCTTCAGTTGTCTTGAAGCATAAGCCACAACCTTACCGTGCTGATGTAGAACACATCCTAATCCTTTACCGGATGCATCGCAATGTACTTCGAATCCTCCAGATTGATCCGGTAATACAAGAATAGGTGCAGACGTCAGCCTCGACTTGAGTTCTACAAAAGCTTGCTCGCATGCTTCTGACCACACAAATTCTTCATCTTTTCGTGTGAGCTTGGTCAGGGGTGTTGCTATTTTCGAAAAGCCTTCAATGAATCTTCTGTAATATCCAGCTAAACCCAAGAAACTCCGAATATCCTTCACTGATTTTGGTGTAGGCCATTCGCTGACTGCTGAAACTTTTGCTGGATCCACAGAAATCCCTTCTCCTGATACGATATGTCCAAGGAAACCAACTTTTTTTAACCAAAACTCGCACTTGCTGTATTTGGCATAAAGCTTATGTTGTCGAAGAGTTTCCAGGACAATTTGTAAGTGCTCCGCATGCTCTTTCCGGTTCTTAGAATATACCAGGATGTCGTCGATGAAGATGACAACGAACCTGTCTAAATACTCCCGGAAGACTTGGTTCATAAGATTCATGAAAATTGCTGGTGCATTGGTCACTCCAAATGGCATTACTAGAAATTCGTAATGTCCATAGCGAGTTCTGAAAGCTGTTTTGTGAATATCAGCTTCCTTGACCTTCACTTGATGATAACCTGAACGAAGATCTAGTTTAGAGAAGACACAAGATCCACTTAACTGATCGAATAAGTCGTCGATGCGCGGAAGTGGGTATTTGTTCTTAATAGTAACTTCGTTCAAGGCTCTATAGTCGATGCACATCCTATATGAACCTTCCTTCTTCTTCACCAGTAGCACAGGTGCTCCCCAACTTGAAGTGCTGGGACGAATCCATCCTTTCGCCAGTAATTCGTCCAACTGTGTTCGTACTTCCTTCAAACCTTCTGGACTTAGTCTATATGGTGCTTTGATTACTGGTTGTGCTCCTGGTACTAAGTCAATACTGAATTCAAGAGCTCGATCAGGAGGCAAACCTGATATATCGTCAGGGAATACGTCATCGAACTCTCGAACTACCTCCGGTCTTGCTTCTTCTTCTGCATGAGCTGCTGCAACTATTGCTTCCTTTGGCTTTGCTTTGTAAATGCTTGGCTCCAATGTATGGTCTCCACTCTTGAAGTAAAAGATCGGATGATCTGGGATCTCAAATACTACCCTCCTTTGGCGACAGTCGATGGTAGCATAAAAGGTTCCAAGCCAGTCCATTCCTAGAACCACATCAAAGTTCGGTATGTCCAGTACTTTGAAGTCAGCGTAAAATTCTCGACTGCAGACGATGACCGGACACATGCTGTATCCCATAGTTGCCTTTAGAACACCATTTCCGGAACTGACGTTCCAGCAGGATACGAGCGGTGAGACTGGAATCGCATGGGTTCGGACAAACCGTTGCGACATAAAGCAGTGGGATGCTCCAGTATCAAACAGTGCAAGTGCAGGTAGTGAAGCTACTAGAATTGTACCTAAGGTATATGGGATAGGTTTTAGGTATAGGGAAAGTGTGTAGGTAACCAAAACTAGAAGATAAATTTGGGAAGGAAATTTACCAGTAATGACTTGGCCAGTGGCCTCAGCTTCTTCAACAGACATCATAAAAGCCTGGCGCATCGGCACATTCCTCCTGGCCTGAGGAGCATTCCTCTGAACGTTTCTTTGTGCTTGATGGAACTGTCGAGGAGGTGGTGCAGCTTGTGGTCCTCTAGGTGGTGCAGGTAGTGCAAGTCTGGTAGCAGGTGCTGGAAGAGCTGGTCGCTGCTGATAGTTGTTAGCCGGCCGGGTTGCAGCAACTGAGTTCTGCCTTTGAGGACAGGATCCAATGTCATGAGTGGCTGAACCGCAGATCAAGCAAAGGCGGTTGGCTCGACGGCAATCCTTCATCATATGTCCCTTTCTCTTACAGTAGGTGCAAAAGGCTGGGCTAGGGTGATGAGTTGGTACTCCGGGACGCCTCGGCACGAAGGATGGTCTGGACGTGGCTCCACCTGCCATCTGGTTGGCAGGACGCTTGACTCCTACAGAGTGAGGTCTTCCCCTCTCTTTTATCACTGCCTCGTAACTGCGGGCAGCTTCCAGGGCTTCCTCGTGAGTCAAAAACTTCCCGGTGGCTAGAGCAGCCTTGATTTCGGTGTCCAAACCTTGCTGAAAACGACGGGCTCTGATCTCGTCCGTCGGTATCAGGTGTGCCGCGAATCTGTTTAAAGGTTGTGTTAGCTGTGTAGTAGGTGATATTAAAAAAAAAATTGAACTACTGTGACAGATCTTACCGGCTCAACATAGTAAACTCAGCATCATACTCATCTACAGATTTCTCCCACATAGATCCTTGTTGTAGGTGAATAAATTGCTGTTCCATAGCGAACCTGGCGGTCACAGGGAAATATTTCGCGTCGAACTTCTCGCGAAATGTTTTCCATTCAATCGGCTGGGCTAGACGGGTCTCTTCCGCCTTCCACCAATTTCGAGCATTATCCGTGAGCTGTAGCTTCGCTACACGGACCCAGGCATTATCTGGCACTTGAGCTGCTGCCAGATCATCTTCAATACTTTGCGCCCATTCTTCTGCTTCGAGAGGGCTCCCTTTTCCCGAGAATTGCTTCGGGTGCAACGCTCTGAACTGTTTGATTCCCGGTGCATCTGTCTCAGGACGACTCAGAAGTTGTTGTTGTCCCTCTAGCAGACTGCGGATCGCATCGAAAAGCATGGTTTGCTCAGTGGATGGTGCGGGAACAACTGGAGTGAGAGGTAGTGCTGAAGGGGTGTTGTTGGCATTGGTGCTGGTGTTGTTCGGGGAATTGTTTGGGGAATCCATAATCCTGAAGAAAAATTTGGATTAGGACAGATTCAAATACATGAAATGATAAGATTCAAGGAATAAAGACTTGTAAGATTCAAATAACATGAATTGTAAAGAATGTTTTAGTTGCTGTTTCTTGTGTTACATTGCTTAGGTTGTTCACGCTGACCAGAACTGCATGATAGGGATTCATACAGCTCTGACCTGCATGGGCCACCATAAATGTAACGCCCCACACCTCAGTACAGATGGTATTGTCCGCTCTGGCCGAAACCGCACGGTTTTTCCCTTTAGAGTGAACCGGACCCGACCAGGGGCCACTTCCCAGGAGGTCACCCATCCCAAGACTTCCCTGGCCCGAGCACGCTTAACTACGGAGTTCTCAGGCTCCTGTAGTTCCGGATCACTTAAAAGGCGCCTCTGTAATTGAGGGTGGTATCATTATATTTATAATGCAGTTCGGTCCTCTTTCGGAATGTGCTTTAAGGACCCGATCCCATTGTTCTGAAATGGCTCCCTCACTCAGATCACCATGATGTCCGCAACAAACCGCACTGAGTGTGGACAGAGCAGATCACCATGATGTCTTAAGACCGCACTGCTCTGGGGACAGAGCAGATCACCATGATGTCTTAAGACCGCACTGCTCTGGGGTATTACAACATGTGACGTTATGTGTTGCTGTATATGTTATATTGGATCGTCGTGTTTTGAATAGCCGGGGGTTTTATGTGAGATGAGAGTTTTTATTTTCATTCATGTAAAATTCAATGTATGTAATATTCTTTTATTGGGGCACTTCCGGGTTGAGGATGATGTCACCATTGTTGTATATTATTTACTTTTCCGCATTAGGATAGACACAAGGAGGGGAGCATAAGAAACCGGGTTCTAGAGTCCAGTGGGAGACCAACTCGAGGAGTCGAGTCCTGGTCTCCTAACTCTAGAATTGATAGGGTTGCTTGCTGCTTACGTAGGGGTCTAGGGATATGGGTTTGGCTATTTATCACGACCGTGGAATCCGTGTTTTATATAGGCTCAAAATAAAACATGGACCTCCTAATATATCCAATATTTCATATGTTTCTTCTGCTGCTCTGTGATGTGATCACTGTGGATTCTGAGACAAATGGATATACATTATATATGAGATATATAGTAGACGTTGCTTATGTTTTGCACCCGCGCTAGTCCCATCCCGGTATGCCGTTAGTTAAGTAACCTAACGGTGCATAACGAAACATTGTGGCGAATGCGGATGGCATAAGCGTACGTTGTATTTTCGTTTCTTCTATGATGCTTATGAAGCTTAAATGACGGGACTTCATTAATATGATTAATGAAAGAAAAACAAACCCAAAAGATGTTGTGGAATTAAATTTTTAAAAAGGGTAGCTACAGTATTTGCTTTGCATAGTGATATATGTGATATATCCTGCACCTTATTCGATAAGGAAAGAGCTGAGATCCCTTCACCGGGAGTAACCTCTTTAGCAATAACTGGCAGATGCTATAACACTCAGTTGGTATTTTGATTGCTTTTAGTGTTTTTTGCTTTGCATAGTGATATATGTGATATATCCCGCACCTTATTCGATGAGGAAAGAGCCGAAATCCCTTCACCGGGAATGACCTCTTTAGCAAAACTAGTAAAAGCCTAAAAAACACTCCTTTTCAAAATTCACTCGATTCTACAACGATATCAAATTCACTACGCAAAAGGTTTTCAGAAAAACCTGTCGTAGCCCAACATCATTTTAGATAAGTACCACTTAGTATTCGTGCTACGTTTGTGGACTATGTTAAGGCGTAGTGTGCTGTAGCTAATTAGTGCTTATCTGCTAAAGCATGAGATGTGATTGGATTAGGGTAGTCGTACGACTTTGTTGACTATGTTAAAGGTCGTGCGGGTGGGTTTAATTGTTAGTTATATATATTCCCTAGAGGCCATTATTGTACATATGATGTATATTATAGTGGATGCTTGGATATATATAGTGAGGACTTTCTTGCTCGACATGATAGTATGCTATTTGGTTTCACCTTGTCTTAATATGTTGACTTATATTAGTTTACTGTCTTCCTCTCACATGTTGATAAAGCTCTTACGATATGTACTCGACTACTTGGACTATGATGAGTTCATACTAGTGGGGCCACAGAAGTCTATGAGTACATCCTATAATTGTTCCTAGTCGAGGGTGTATCGAAACAGGGCATCGATACACCAGAGTAGACTAGCGTATACGCATCTTGACCCATATGATGGGCGATGGATGATCCCATATCCATCGGTGTTTGACATCAAAGATGGTGTACGAGTGCTCAGTGGAGACTGGGTACACTGAACGGACTCGCCGAGAACTCCCAGATGGTATTATACATCACGTCAGATGGCAGTTCTCTGGTGACACTGGTACAGGGTAGTCTGTAGACCCGAGATCGTCATAGAGTCTTGTGTGATTCCTACTGTGCTTTGATTTCTATCTTACCACGTCCAAGAGGGCGTTCAAAACGGTGGCTTTTGGGTACAATCCCGAATCACATGGAAGCAATGAGCGATAGGAGGGGTTTCGTCTCTCCCGGTATAGAGAGTTGATGTTGTGCTGTGTTCGATTGGCTATAACTGGAAGTCTCTGGCCAGGGCTGATATAGAGTGCTACTGGTAAGTGTTATCAGTAGTTTCTTGACCTGTTAAGAGCCTCACATTGACACGACTTATCGGTTACTGGGGTCTGACGTATACCACCCCTAGACTGGATATGCGACATATTAGACGAAGAGACCGGACTGTACGGTAGTGTTACTGATTGGATTCACAGGAGAATGTACAGGCTTGCTTGTTGATCTACTGATCGCTCAATACCTGGGTGGCTGTTACATTTAGCTGACCGCTTGCAGCTTGTGGGTGTTTGATATGATCATCACCTACTGCCGGCGTATTGACGATTTTTTAGAGTCCTATACAAAGGTTTCTTGACTCAGGCAAAACGGAGTAGGAGCACATATGTGATATGTGCGGGACCGAGAATAATATGATATGAGATACCGTATTCTATTCTCGCAATATGTGATATAGCCGGGTCATCGGATCAAGTGTTGATTCGATAAATCGGTACATGTTATATTAGTCGGTTATATGCGATATAGCCGGATTGTCGGATCAAGTGTTGATTCCATAATTTAATGTATAATAATATATGTGATATATTATATTACATTAACTAATATTGGCTCGCTTTATTGATTCATTTTCTCACCGGATAATACATTGATATATATGCGATATATGTTAAATATATTATTTTTCTTTTGATACAAAAATATATTATATGTGTGATTTATAATATTGTAACAAGTTATGATTACAAATGCAACATGATTTGTGGAGGTTAAACATAGTTAGGGTTTGATTTGGGTTAGCTTTTTCATGAAGCTTCTAGAAACTTTGTTTTGTTTTAAGCAAAGATATTTTGTTGAAATTTTGTGGAGATATTTCCTAACCCAACCCAAACCCTTTATCTTAGTTAAATCTCTACAATGGTTAAAGCCTTTCTTTATTAACCAAGGGTTTCAATTGTAACCATTGCAATAATTAATTATTCATCACAAAAGGAATAATTCATCTTCTTCTTCCTTGAGCTCTTGAAAAAGCTTTACTAGGTTTTTCTTTTGTGATGATATTGAGTGAGATTTTGAAAACAAATGAGAGCCAAATTCCTACTTCATTATTCTCATCTAATCTAGCCACTTAGATTAGGGTGTTCACTTCATTAATACTTGATTAGAGAAGCGAGAGCTTAAGTTAAAGATTCTTCAAGGTAGATCATCTTCGAAAAGGAAGACTTCAAGAAAGCATGGATCATTCGGCTTGTGGAGCCTCTCTAGAGTCCGGAAGTTCATGGATCGCGATGAAGGGACTACTACTCTGAGCTTATGAAGCGAAGGAGCAGACTACAAAGGTTGTAATCCCTCTCTCTTATATGTAAAGATGTTTACATGTTTTGTTAACCCTAAATCTCTAGCAAAGATCCTTGCTTTAGGTTGTTCGGCACTTGAAAAAATTTAGATCTGGCATGGTTGATGCCTTATTGTAACACTTTGAAATTTCGTTAGAATATTTTTCGTGTTAATTAGCAATTGAGCGTTATATTTCATATGTGTACATGGGATTATTAGTTATAATTTAGTCATGTTTACCCTAATTAGAATTTTTGTGTTAAGTGCACACATGCACACTTAGCAAAATTTTTGTGACCTAGGTAAAAAGTGTTAACATGTTAACCATTTTCTTTCATGCATGGTTGTTATTTTTCCCCACCCTTTTATCAAAGTAAAACCCTTTTTTCAATTATTCAAATCCAATAGAAAATGAGGCATGGTGTTAGGTAAAGGACTTTGACTTTTTGACCCTTTTCTTCTCTCTTCTCTCTCTTCCTCCTCATTTCTGAATTCTTCAGAATTTCCAGCAGAAAAACCCTCGCTTTCCTTCATCTTTCCCTCTCCTTTTCACTTCTCTTTGATCCCTACACCAAAACCCACACAATCAACACATTTTCATCACAAAACCATGGAAAAGTGAGCTTTTTGAGGTGTTTGGAGGCAAATCTGCACACTTGATGCTAGAGCTGGAACTTTTGGTTTTTCTAAGGTCATTTGAAGGTATAAATCTCACTCCTAGCACCCTATCTCCATAATTTGCATGTTTAGTTTCAAAATATCACCTTTTTGTGCAACTTTAGGACTATTGAAGGGATTTAGTGATGATATATTAAAATTTATGTTGTTGTGGCTTGATTAGCTTGTAAATGAGTTATTAGTGTGGGTTTAGACCTGGGTTTGCTTCAGGTTCCACAAAAATACCCTAATGTTTTGTTTTAGTGCTAAATTGGACCTTTTAATTAGATTTAGTGATCTGTTGGATCTGCTACAACCCGGGTTGGTTCAGAATGAAACTAGAATTGTCTGTAGCATATACAGAGGGTATAGAGTGCACACACCAAACCGGGAACCCACCTCCCAACCCAAGCTGCCGAAAAATGAGTTCTGGCCGCAATTTGCGGCCAGATTAGTGAATTGGGGGTTGGGGTTTGGGTCACAGGAGTCTGCTGCTATGTGGGGTATTTTGGTATATCTATTTTTATAATATCGGTTTTGTATCAAAATCTGGAATAGAATATCCTATTTCCCGTATTTTTAATCTTTCGCGACACGCGTGATACGTGTGTGTGGGTTTGGGGTTTCTGTGTATCGTGACGCGTCGGAGTGGCTTCAGACGCGTAATCACACATTTTAGCGTATCGCGCACACGCGCGCTTAGTTCGCGACGCGGGTTTCTAGTTGACTTTAAATATCGTGTTTATATGATTTTGAGCTTATGCGTGATATTCTGTGGAATTCTAGGTTCGCGGGCGAGTGCGACGGATGCCACGAAGAAAGGGAAACAAGTCATCGGCTATACCTAGCGAGAGACTATGGCGAGTAGATTTAACATCTACGGGGATATCGTCCGCATGGCGTTCTACGTCAGGGCTGATAGGATCTTATAGCTACATTTCTATACATTGATTGTTCATGGCTACTATTTAGTGCATACCACATTCCTTGATATATGTATATAAACTAGAATTGATAGAACACCGCACCATTACTAACGGTTTATGTTGCATGAGCACTATCCTGCATGCTACACACACACCGTTAGTAATTGCCATGACACTCACACTGTAGAATTTCTATGATATTCATACTTGATGCATATATCACATCGGATCATTATGTTGTAGCTCATCTTTATGTGACTTGACATGATATTCATACATGATGCATATATCACATCAGATCATTATGTTGTAGCTCATCTTTATGTGACTTGACATGATATTCATACTTGATGCACATATCACATCACATTGACTTGCATATTGGTTTGGATTACATGTGATTTATGGATTTGGGAACCGTGGCTATTTCAAATATGTAATCATTTAAAAACCCGGTTCCCTTGATATGATATTTCGGTGCGTCCACTCTATGTTTTCTCGGTGCTAGAGTGATATATATGAGATAGATATATATGAGAGAGAGGGCTGACCCGGACTGACCGATGCCCGATATATATGAGAGAGAGGGCTGACCCGGACTGACGGATGCCCGATATATATATGAGAGGGAGGGCTGACCCGGACTAACGGATGCCCGATAGACATATGAGAGAGGGGGCTGACCCGGATTGACGGATGCCCGATATAGGAGGATTTTGCGTGTCGATGCTACATACGTGTATTTATGATATTTAGGTGCCGATGTTGGGCACTCGTGATTCTCAGTGATGTACAGGATTTGAGGAACGATGGGATTGCCGGCGTCTGGGTTTTTGGGATTTAGGGTGCATTGATGGACTCCGATCACATATTCCACGTTGACATTCCGTGTAGATGTATACTTCCCATGCTCAGCATTCATTATTGTATCTCATCCTGTAGTTATATTACCTGATAGAGCACTTGCATGATTATTGCACATACTGCTTATCACACATTGATACCATCTGTTGGCATATGATAGAGTAGCGCAGTACGTGCATGCTTGCGATTACCTTTATATGTTATCTCTATTCATGAGTTGGCAACTCACCCCCGTTATGCCACAGTGTTTGCAGGTTGCCCTTCGGAGTAGTCACGGCAGGCTGCTTTCTTACATCTTTTGGCTACAGATACCACTAAAGTTGATGCGTGAGCTGTTTTGCTGTTAGGTGGGTTGTGGTATCTGGTTACTTTTATTGTACACACTTTTGTATCTAGTATTCTCCATCTACCTTATATGTATTTGACTTAGAGACAGTATGAGGACGGGGATGTATATTATTTGTATTCTGGTGTCGAGCTCGTTGTGAGCTGACTTTACTTATGCAGTTTATTCTATCTGTGATGTTCCCACTTGTTACTCTTGACCTTCGCTACGGCGTCGTATATTGCTATCTTGGTGATTGTTTACTTAAGATTTCTTATCACTTTTTAAATGCTTCCATTTAAAACTTAAAACACTTTATACTTTTACTGGTTTGATTTCTGGGTTTTCGGTTAACTTAGCCGCGTTACGCCTGTAGACGTTACGTGGTTAAGTGCCGGTCATGGGCCAAACTTTGGGTCGTAACAAAGTTGGTATCAGAGCGTAGGTTTTACCTTCGGAGTGTAGGATGACCCTGGTATGATGGAGTAGGTAGCTGCAGCAGAGTGGCGTAGCGTGCGTATGTTCCGCGGCCTACTCACGACACGGTACTCCGCCTAAGCGAACTTAGGACTTGTTGATTTAAAATTCCTTCTTGAGTACATACATTCTTGCGATTCGATTTCCGTATCCTTATCGAATCCTATTGTTCCTTTCAGCCATTATGCCGCCAAAGACTACGAGGGCGCAGAGAGCGGCCGCGAGGGCCGAGATTCGAGTTGACTCATCCGAGACGAGGACTGATCCGGGTAGTACACCGGTTGTGCCCGAGCAGGCTGTTCCTGCTGTGACAGATCAGATTGCCATGTTAGGGGCTGGTGTGCAGGAGATGCGCCAGACGGTAGGATCCAGTATGCAGGAGATGCGCCAGATGATGGGATCTCTAGTTGAGACACTTCGAGCGCAGCGACCAGAGATAGTTCTACCCGTTGCAGAGACCATGGTGGTACCCACAGTACAGGCAGTTGCACCTGCAGCTATAGAGGTTATTACAGTATCGCTGTCAGAGTTTATGAGGCTGAAGCCTCCGGTCTTCACAGGCAAAGACGCAGCCGAGGACCCACAGTCTTTCATTGATAGGATAGCGTGGATATGTCGTTCACTTAGATGCACAGATGCGAGATGGGTTGAGTTCGCGAGCTTTCGCCTGGAAGGTCTCGCGCAGAAATGGTGTGAATCAGTCGAGAAGGGTAGAGCAGCAGGTCTTCCTCTTATGACCTAGACAGAGTTCGTGGCGCTATTCCTTGCCCGTTTTCTTCCACTGAGCGTCAGAGATGCTAGAGCACGCAGGTTCGAGTCCTTACGTCAGACTCCGGAGATGTCAGTGGCAGAGTATGATGTCTTGTTCACCGAGCTATCAGTGTATGCTCCGTACCTAGTGGCTACTGAGGAGTTGCGAGTTAAGAGATTTGTCCGAGGCTTGCTTACACCACTGTTTCTAGCGATCAGTGCACAGCATTACGAGACATATGCAGCAGCTGTAGACGCAGCCCTATTAGTCGAGGAGCACCTTGCTGAGACTTCGGTAGTTCCAGAGCCGAAGAGAGTTCGTGTGGATATATCAGTGCAGAGACAGCCTTTCCGACGCCGTGATAGACGTCTTTCAGGTAGCAGAGATTCGGGGCGAGGCAGGTTGTTTAGATCCTATCCCAAGGAGGGTCAGCGACCATCATCGGGATCTTTCCGTTGTGGGAGTTCTTATCATCGTGTACGAGATTGTCCTGAGATTCCCCGAAGGGAGGCAGCAGCACCGCACGTCATACTACCACCTTCACCACCCCAGACGGCGTTGCGTATTGTACCTACTGTTACTCCGGATCAGACTCATGCACAGAGAGGTCATGGTCGTGGAGGATTTGTTCATAGAGGATGAGGTGATCGAGGCAGAGGACAGCCAGCGGTCGGCGAGGACAGTCAGTCGCAAGTGGAGGATAGGCGCGGGTTTTTGCTTTGATGCATCAGGACGCGCAGGCGTCTAATGCGGAGGTCTCAGGTATCATTCTAGTATGTTTAGTTGATGCACACGTATTATTCGATCCCGGATCCACGCACTCGTACGTATCCACACACTTTGTGCCGAGTTTGGGTAGAGAGTCCGGTTTGCTTGATCAGCCGCTTGTTGTGACTACTCTTATGGGAGAGTCGTTTGTTGCTAGGCACGTGTTCCGATCCTGTATCGTCCGTATCGGCGAGAGAGAGTTGCCGGTCGATTTGATCCTTCTTGAGATGTTGGACTTCGACGTTCTTTTGGGCATGGATTGGTTAGCCACGTGCTATGCTTATGTTGACTGCCGCGAGAAGACAGTTAGATTTTGTTTTCCCGGCGAGTCGGTTTTTGTTGTGTTTGGGGACCATGGTGCCACCCCTCACAGTGTGATTTCTTCTTTTCGTGCTGGACAGCTTTTGAGGAAGGGATGTTAGGGATTTCTCGCCTATGCTTGCGATACTAGAGCTACAGAGCTTTCGATGGATCAGGTTCTAGATGTTAGCGAGTTCCCTGATGTGTTCCCTGACGAGCTTCCTGGGCAACCGACCGAGCGTGATATTTCTTTCTGTATTGATTTGGTTCCTGGCACGGGGCCTATTTCTGTACCGCCTTATCGGATGGCCCCGGCGGAACATAGAGAATTGAAGGGTCAGTTGCAAGATTTGCTGGATAAGGGACTTATTCGACCCAGTGTTTCTCCTTGGGGTGCTCCAGTCCTGTTTGTCAAGAAGAAGGACGGCAGCATGCATTTATGTATCGACTACCGTCTGCTGAACAGGGTGACAGTGCGGAACATGTATCCTTTGCCACGCATAGACGATTTGTTCGACCAGCTTCAGGGGGCAGGATACTTTTCGAGGATCGATTTGCGATCAGGCTACCATCAGCTGCGGGTTCGACAGGAGGACATTCCTAGGACAGCTTTCCGCATGCGCTACGGCCATTATGAGTTTTTGGTGATGTCGTTCGGACTCACCAACGCGCCAGCAGCATTCATGGACTTGATGAACCGCATTTTCCGGCCGTATCTTGATCTGTTCATCATAGTATTCATTGACGATATCTTGGTGTACTCTCAAAGTAGAGAGGAGCACGAGCAGCACCTGCGGATTACACTGCAGACCTTGAGGGAGCATCAGCTTTTCGCCAAATTCTCAAAGTGTGCTTTCTGGCTGGATAGCGTAGACTTCTTAGGGCATGTGATTACACGAGATGGTATATGTGTAGACCCGAGGAAGATTGAGGCCGTTCGGAGTTGGCCTAGACCCACATCGGTTACGGAGGTTCGCAGCTTTCTAGGGCTGGCCGGTTACTATAGGCGATTTGTGCAAGACTTCTCTCGCATCGCTACACCTTTGACCGGGTTGACCCGGAAGGGAGTTCGTTTCGACTGGATGGAGAAGTGTGAGCACAGTTTTCAGCAGCTACGGGCTCTACTGACTACGACACCAGTACTATCTTTGCCTTCAGGATCAGGCGGGTTTGTGGTCTATTGTGATGCTTCACGAGTGGGGCTAGGGTGCGTTTTGATGCAGCATGACAGGGTGATCGCGTATGCTTCGCGGCAATTAAGGAAACATGAACAGAACTACCCCACTCACGATTTGGAGATGGCTGCAGTGGTCTTTGCACTTAAGATCTGGCGACATTACCTATATGGCGAGTCGTGCCAGATATTCACTGATCACAAGAGTTTAAAGTATATATTTCAGCAGCGAGACCTGAACCTTAGACAACGCCGATGGATGGAGTTAGTGAAGGACTACGATTGTGAGATCTTGTATCACCCGGGCAGGGCTAATGTAGTGGAGGATGCTTTGAGCTGGAGGACCGGGGGTAGTCTATCTTGTTTGAGCGTAGTACAGAGGCAGTCGTCGGCAGATTGGCAGATTTTATGCGACATCCGGGTACAGTTCGAGTTCACGCCGATCAGAGGACAGATTGCGCATGTTCGTGCATGCCCACAGTTGCTTGACCGTATACACGAGGCACAGCATAGTGATGACCGATGTTCAGAGATCGTGGCACAGATGGGACAGGGCAGATTTTCCGAGTTCGTGATCGATGATCAGGGGATACTACGATTTGGGACTCGACTGTGCATACCAGATGCTGAGGGATTGCGGCGCGAGATTCTTGAGGAGGCACATCGATCGGTATACAGTGTTCATCCCGGTTCCACCAAGATGTACCATGACATGAGAGATGTTTACTGGTGGGACGAAATGAAGAGAGACATCGCAGATTTTGTGTCGAGATGCCTGACTTGTCAGCAAGTCAAGGCCGAGCACCAGAGGCCCACGGGAGAGCTACAGCCATTACCCATTCCGGAGTGGAAATGAGAGCAGATTTCTATGGACTGCATTGTGGGTCTACCCAGGACTAGTCGAGGGTATGACTTCATCTGGGTGGTCGTGGATCGTTTGACGAAAGCGGCTCACTTCCTACCAGTGAAGACGACTTTCGGATTTTCTCAGTATGCCAAGATTTACACTAACGAGTTTGTACGACTGCACGGGGTTCCGACATGTATCATGTCCGACAGAGGCACCCAGTTTACCAGCCGGCTATGGCAGAGACTTCAGGAGGCTTTGGGCACTCGCTTGAGCTTCAGCACAGCATTTCATCCGCAGACCGACGGACAGTCAGAGCAGACCATTCAAACTCTCGAGGACATGCTCAGAGTGTGTGTTTTAGATTTTGGGGGTAGCTGGGATCATCATTTACCCTTAGTAGAGTTCTCCTACAACAACAGCTACAAAGAGACCATTCAGATGGCACCATTTGAGGCTCTTTATGGGAGGAGATGCAGATCGCCCACCTGCTGGACAGAGCTCAGTGAGAGCAGTATCTTAGGGTCGTAGATTATGGAGGAGACGACCGCGAAGATCCAGTTGATTCGTGATAGGATGAGAGCAGCCCAGAGTAGGCAGAGATCTTATGCGGACCGTCGGCGGCGCAGACTTGAGTTTTCTGTTGGTGACCATGTATTCTTGAGGGTCTCCCCAATGAAAGGTGTGATGTGATTTGGGAAGAAGGGGAAGCTTAGTCCCAGATTTGTGAGCCCCTTCGAGATCCTCGAGCGTGTTGGTGCAGTTGCGTATCGGTTAGCCCTTCCGCCCAGTTTTCCAGATGTGCACCCCGTATTTCATATTTTGATGCTCCGCAAATATCTTCGTGATCCTTCGCATACGATTCAGCACCTGACGATCCAGCTTGAGCTCGACCTTTCCTTTGCAGAGCAGCCGGTGATGATCTTGGATCGACAAGTGATGAAATTGAGGTCGAAAGAGATACCGTCCGTCAAGGTACTTTGGCGTGGTCCAAGCAGAGAGGAGGTCACTTGGGAGATCGAGAGTGAGATGAGGAAGAGGTATCCACACCTTTTTGAAGGTACGTGTAGTTAGATTTTGAAATTCGGGGACCGAATTTCTTTAAGAAGGGTAGATTGTAACACTTTGAAATTTCGTTAGAATGTTTTTCGTGTTAATTAGCAATTGAGCGTGTTATTTCATATGTGTACATGGGATTATTAGTTATAATTTAGTCGTGTATATCCTAATTAGAATTTTTGTGTTATGTGCACACATGCACACTTAGCACAATTTTTGTGACCTAGGTAAAAAGTGTTAACATGTTAACCATTTTCTTTCATGCATGGTTGTTATTTTTCCCCACCTTTTATCAAAGTAAAACCCTTTTTTCAATAATTCAAATCCAATATAAAATGAGGCATGGTGTTAGGTAAAGGACTTTGACTTTTTGACCCTTTTCTTCTCTCTTCTCTCTCTTCCTCCTCATTTCTGAATTCTGCAGAATTTCCAGCAGAAAAACCCTAGCTTTCCTTCATCTTTCCCTCTCCTTTTCACTTCTCTTTGATCCCTACACAAAAACCCTACACAATCAACACATTTTCATCACAAAACCATGGAAAAGTGAGCTTTTTGAGGTGTTTGGAGGCAAATCTGCACACCTGATACTAGAGCTGGAACTTTTGGTTTTTCTAAGGTCATTTGAAGGTATAAATCTCACTTCTAGCACCCTATCTCCATAACTTGCATGTTTAGTTTCAAAATATCACCTTTTTGTGCAACTTTAGTGCTATTGAAGGGATTTAGTGATGATATGTTAAAATTTATGTTGTTGTGGCTTGATTAGCTTGTAAATGAGTTATTAGTGTGGTTTTAGACCTGGGTTTGCTTCAGGTTCCACAAAAATACCCTAATGTTTTGTTTTAGTGCTAAATTGGAATTTTTAACTAGATTTAGGGATCTGTTAGATCTGCTACAACCCGGGTTGTTTCAGAATGAAACTAGAATTGTTTGTAGCATATACAGAGGGTATAGAGTGCACACACTAAACCGAGGGACCCACCTCCCAACCCAGGCTGCCGAAAAATGAGTTCCGGCCGCAATTTACGGCCAGATTAGTGAATTGGGGGTTGGGGTTTGGGTCACAGGAGTCTGCTGCTATGTGGGGTATTTTGGTATATCTATTTTTATAATATCTGTTCTGTATCAAAATCTGGAATAGAATACCCTATTTCCCGTTTTTTTAATCTTTCGCGACACGCGTGATACGTGTGTGTGGGTTTGGGGTTTCTGCGTATCGCGACGCGTTGGAGTGGCTTCAGACGTGTAATCACACGTTTTAACGTATCGCGCATACGCGCGCTTGGTTCGCGACGCGGGTTTCTAGTTAACTTTAAATGTCGTGTTTATATGATTTTGAGCTTATGCGTGATATTCTGTAGAATTCTAGGCTCGCAGACGAGTGCGACGGACGCCGCGAAGAATGGGAAATAGGTCATCGGCTATACCTAGCGAGAGACTACGGTGAGTAGATTTAACATCTACGGGGATATCGCCCGCATGGCGTTCTACGTCAGGGCTGATAGGATCTTATAGCTATATTTCTATACATCGACTGTTCATGGCTACTATTTAGTGCGTACCACATTCCCTGATATATGTATATAAACTAGAATTGATAGAACACCGCACCATTACTAATGGTTCATGTTGCATGAGTACTATCCTGCATGCTACACACACACCGTTAGTAATTGCCATGACACTCACACTGTAGAATTTCCATGATATTCATACTTGATGCGTATATCACATCGGATCATTATGTTGTAGCTCATTTTTATGTGACTTGACATGATATTCATACTTGATGCATATATCACATCGGATCATTATGTTGTAGCTCATCTTTATGTGACTTGACACGATATTCATACTTGATGCACATATCACATCACATTGACTTTCATATTGCTTTGGATTACATGTGATTTCTGGATTTGGGAACCGTGGCTATTTCAAATATTTAATCATTTAAAAACCCGGTTCCCTTGATATGATATTTTGGTGCGTCTACTCTATATTTTCTCGGTGCTAGAGTGATATATATGAGATAGATATATATGAGAGAGAGGGCTGACCCGGACTGACGGATGCCCGATATATATGAGAAAGTGGGCCGACCAGGACTGACGGATGCCCGATATATATATGAGAGGGAGGGCTGACCCGGACTGACGGATGCCCGATAGACATATGAGAGAGGGGCTGACCCGGACTGACGAATGCCCGATATAGGAAGATTTTGTGTGTCGATGCTAGACACGAGTATTTATGATATTTGGGTGCCGATGTTGGGCACTCGTGATTCTCAGTGATGTACAGGATTTGAGGGCCGATGGGAGTGCCGGCGTCTGGGTTGTTGGGATTTAGGGTGCATTGATGGACACCGATTACATATTCCATGTTGACATTCCGTGTAGATGTATACTTGTAAGTGCACGGCGGCGCCCCGGTCGTCAATCCGACCGCCAAATGCGGAAACGGTGAAAAACTTTAATTTTGCGGACTTAGCAAACCGGCACCACCGCGCACTAAAACCCCGGATCGGGCCATTAAACTAGATCTAGCAAAGTACAAGAAGGGGAAGAGATATACCGAATGATCCGAGTCCTCCGGTCTTCTTGTCATCGTCCCGATCTCCCGCGGAAACTCCGGTCGTCGCCTCCTCGCCGGATGGGCACCACATCGCCTGCATCTTTTACGGGCTCCCACCTCAATACCGAAGCAACTCGGGCACGAAGCTGGCAAGTCGACGTGCCCAAGATGTGCTGTAGAATGTGTAGTGGCTAATGTCTCTTTGGGGTATTGGAGTTGCCTTTGATGTGGAGGGAAGAATGAACCTTAAGGAAATAATGCTATCAATTTTGCAAGGAAATGAGATGAACAAATGATACACCAAAAATGAACCTCTCATTTTCTCTCCTCTTTTCCAATTGTGGCCGGCCATCATCCAAGGAAAATGGTGGAGGGAAAAGAACAAAAGCAAGAAGGAAGGTGAGTGTAGGAAAAGGTGGAGAGTGACCATATCCAAACATACACCATGCTTACACCTTAACCTTTCAAATCTCATTTATTGCAAGTAATGGATGAAAGATATCATAATCAAAACTTTAGCAATAAAACCCTCCACAAAGTGTTATTTGCAAACTTACAAATAACCCCCTCCAACGGAAAAGTCCGGCCGGGAAAGAACAAAGAAAAACCGGCCGGAACGGAATGCAAACTGGCAACTCCAGAAAACTGGTCCCGTAATAAATTACAGGAAAACCCCGATACTGTGCATATACACTCGCATCTGTATTCCGTCCGGATACAAATGCAAAGAGACAAAATCTACACTGTACTAAACTAGGATCCGGCTTAAACCAAAGCCGGCTAGTAATGTTCGTCCGATCCTGATCCGTGCAATACCGCACGAATTTGATCGAACCCTGCCATATACCTATACGGCCTCTAGTACAAACCGTCCGATCCTGATCCGTACAATACCGCACGTATCTGATCGGACCCTGCCATATCTCCATACGGCCTCTACAGCGTTTCGCCCGAAAGCTGAGTAACTGAAAGTGTGGTGGACTCTAAAAACTCGTCAATACTGTGGCTGTGGATTTAACCACTAGCACGTCAGAGGTATAAGCCAATACGTGACGGGCCACCAGCTATTGACCAAAAGGGACGTCGATGAGCGAACTCATCCTGACACCCTACTGAGCCTGTCAGTGACAATATCCGTACAGTCCGGTCCGTTCGTCTATGAGCATCGCATGTCGGGCCTAGGGGGTTGGTAAAAGTCAGACCCCCAAAAGCGGTACAAGTCATGTCGGAGTGTAGCCCAGAACACCCTGAGATACTACTGGAATACCTACCAGTAAATCTCCTGCCTTGGCCAAGGACTTCGTGTAATGGCTCTCCTAGACACAGCGCGACCTCACCCCCAATACCGGGAGAGACGAACCCCTGAAGATCCGCTCACTGCCTCCATGTGGCTCGGGACTGTACCCAACTAAAACCTGTTTGCACGACTCCTTTGAGCCGTGGTAGGGTAGTAATCAAAGTACAGTGGGAACTCACACGAGACAAATGACGATCCCCAGGTCGATGAACTAGCCTGTACACATGTCACCTGGGAACTGCTATCTGACGTCAGGTATAAGACCAACTAGCATGTTCCCGGCGAGTCCTGTCCGGTGTACTCATAACCCAATGAGCACCTGTATACATCTTAGGTGATCCAACTGACACCAGTGGCTTGTGAGACCGGCCACCGCCCCTCGTCGGGGTCTCGACTGTATACACTAGTCTACTCTGGAGAATCGATGCCCTGTCTCGAAACTCCCACGACTAGGGACCTTTTAAGGATGTGCTTATAGAATCCAGCTCTCACTTATATGATCGCCCTCATACTGCTGGTGGTCAAGCAAGAATCCTCGGGGCTCTATCAACGTGCAATAGTGACCTGTCAGGTCACCTAAAGTAGTACACGATGATAAAGGTAAACCAGATAGCAAACTATCATCTCGAGTAAGACTGTCGTCTCGGGATAGGTCCTCCCTCAATCATTGCAATCACGTGCCTGTGATCCAATAATTGACTCTGAGGGCACTATCTCCAACAATCTCCCACTTGCACTCAAGGCTAATTATTGCGATGTCGCATACTCACAGCCCGTGTGATACCGAACACCCAACTCCTCTACTAGTCAGTCCCACAAAGCTCGTTTGCGAGACTATTGCGTTCGAGGAATAGCCTCAGCGAGTGGATCCGCTTTGAAGTTTCTTTCTATGTCTCTCTATATCTCAAGTTCGCGAAGAAAACCATCTCCCGAAATGAGCAATACCTGTCTTAGAGTGTCTGGATGTCTGATGGGACCTAGCTCATAAATGAACTCCAAATCCAAACTTCTTAGACTGTATCGTCAACTGAACTTAATCAGTATCCTGCACCATGCCTCCCTCAGTATTGCCTTGGACCACCTATCCAAAATACTGCCCCTCGTCAGAAGGAAAACTTATAACTCCGACAATCTCCTTGTCGTCCAGGTCACCTTGGAAGCCTGGAATGATAACTGTCTCCCAAATGAGGCTGTCGTTATCATATCCCTAGAACATCCACTTATGTGCTAAAACTGCTTCCGACTGTTTCTCCAGGATTGGATCAATGTCAACTTATTGCATCTAGTGCAAGAACAACATCTGGTGTGGTACTTGACATCTCATGATTGACTCAATTGCCTAAGCAAGTGATCTGTCAATCATGCACATCCCTCTCTACTTTAGTCTATAAGACACCTTTAGAGAGGGTGACTCTATCACCTGCAGGTACACTACCGTGCCAGGAGTCGTCCATTCTAAATACTCTTAGAATGCTGTCAAAGTACCCTGATTGGGAAACCACCCAAATCTAGATCCAAAACCATAGATCTAGTAACCAGTATGTCTGATATAATGTCCAAGTCCTATGTGGAGAAACTACTGTGTGACGACCAAAGTATAACCGATCGTAGTATAGGAATATCACTTCCTACTACCTTCTCAACAGATCCATCCCCTATTCTGATGACATCAAACCTACGACTGTCACATCAGAAATAGATGATCTATCTCCGCTACATCTGCTTTAGTCTATAAATAGACAGAAGCCTGATGTCCACCAATGCTTCCGCTGCTCCCACTGACTACGACAACCCTCTGGCAGAGTCATATAGATGTGCACTTCTAAAGCTAGTTTAGAACGACGCTATACTCATCCTCCTGCCGGGTCTCGCAGCCTGGAACAACAACAATGGCAAGTGTGGGTAAACAAGAACTTCCCTGTCACCGTCCTTGAGGCTACCGTAGTACCTCTCGGGTGCCTGAAGTTACCCACCTTATCTGCGGAGTGGCCAATGGAATGTCAAATCAGATTGAATCTTTAGGTTCCTTATCAAATCTCCAGTAATCGTTTGCGGTTCTGGAATCGCTTCCAGTTCTACCATACTCCCACTACTGTTTTCTGAAAAATAACCATTTCTTTTAAAAATGTGGCGAGTTAAGAACAATATCACTATTGATCTTCCAGATGGTAGAAAGTCAACCCTCGTAATAGCCTGGGTCAACCCACAAACTGCCATTACAGAAACGTGCCTTGAGTTATCCAGAGTCTGGTTTTAATCATAAGCCGGACAACTCCCCGTACCTTAACAATGTTAAGATATGAACTGTACTATATCCAATATAGAACCAGAGGCACTGATTTAATTGAACCAGATTCAAATCATGCAGCTGTCTCCAGTGCATGTCAACTAAATGGAGAGAGGCCGATCAGCGTTACTCAACTTAGGAATGCTTCCAATTATGAGTATCCTGAAAAAGAAGCAATTTCTCTTTATCATTACTATCAACTGAATACCATACACAAGTATCTACATCTTCGATCACCTTGAAGAATCCCGATACTTGCTACACCTGGTTCTCTACTCTATTCAAATACCTATAACTCCTCAAAACTTAGACCCTGTGTTTCTACGAAACACATATCTAAGAACTAGAGAAGTTAAAAGTAAACAGAATATAATATGAGGACCAACCTCTCTGTCCTAATGGACACCGGACAACATATAATACTCTGTATAAGTCCGCTGAGTCTAACAACTCTTTCACTGTGTGTCGTAGGTTGAAAACTGTACTTATGGTTAAGAAGAATTACACCGCTGTTTAATGCTCCTTACCTAACCATCCACTGATATAGGTAAATGTCATCGATATAATATCAAAAGGTATATCTCACTCTATGAAAATAGACGTACAGATATATCAATTTGAAATTGGTGCACAACAGCGGATATTCAAAACCAAATATTTGCCGACCGGCAAACAGCCCAGGTGATCTCCTCAAATATCACCGATTACAACGAATCCCGATATAATGAGGATGATCACCCAATTCCCAATAACCTACTCCCACTCATCATCTGTAAAACCATACAGATGTGAGAATCAAACCTGGTGAATACATACCCTGGAGCAAGTGTCTAATCGGGAAATCAGTTTTCTTTTAACAGTACACAGTTGAACTGAAACATTGCAATGTTTCGATGGGGTATCCTGGTATTCCTAGTAATGCCTCTACCATTATCCAGATTCACAACTATAACCGCATAATTCTTTGCCACCTCTCCAAATCCCTTTATATGTCTTTAGTCGTTACCTTCTGCACACCCCTTAGGCCAAATGGTTTTCTTCCTTCCCTACCGTTCGGCACCAGCCTATGGTTTGGAAGAAAACTATCCAATAAGCATAATGGGTGTACTGTCCTAGTCCTAGGAGCACTCGCAATGCGAGAGAAGGTGAAGATAAAAGACAACCGAATAAACCTTATTCCTATTTCTCCTGGACCAGAATCCATCCCCGAACTGGAACAAGTTCCTTTCGAGTTCGTATATAACCATACGATGGAGTATCCAATAAACTGTGGATCTTCGTAGCGATACAGAGTGTCCTGGAGAAATACAAAGGTGATTTAGGATTGGCGAAGTAATACTTGGTTTGGTCGTGAATATCAGTCGCAATTTACTTTGCCCTCTTACTAATCCCTTGCTTTGTCTTAATCTTAATACCTTCTGCACACCGTTTAGGCTAATTAGTTTTCTTCATTCCCTACCGGTCGGCACCAGCCTAAGGTTTGGAAGAAGACTATCCAATTTGCGTAATAGGTGTACTATCTCCTAAACTAAGGAGTACTCGTAACTTGAGAGAAGGTAAAAAGGAAAAAACAACTGAATAATCCTATCCGTTTTCTCCAGAACCGGAAACCATCCTCGAATTCCTTCGAGTTCGTATCTAACCATACGATGGCTTTGTCCAATGGAAGTGGACGTTCGCAGTAATACGGGGTGTCCTGGAGAAAAGGGTCAAAGTAGGAGTGGCAATGAGGTCTGCAACTCTGACAATCCAAAAGCCAGTATTAAGAAGGTTCGGTCAACTTGGTCACTGAGTCATAGTCTTAGGGTCGGGTTAATGGTCGCTGCGAGATAGAGAGAGAGAGAAAAGAAACACTCAGCGTACACTCTATACTAGATCAGAATGGTTATCACTTAATCTAATCTGGAAACCTCCCACTGTATCTCAAATTCTCCTCCAAACCTGAAAGAAGAATTAGTCGGGGTCACCCGAGGAGTAAACCAACTCATCAGTGGGAATCGGGATCCAACTCTCATCGCATGATAACGTGACGGAATCCGCTCACGGTATCACACTCCAGAAGGTATGCGCATATCTGGCAAGTTTCAGTTCTTTTGAAACTCCCGATGTGGATTTTTGCCCCATGCTCTTATGACCTTGACTAAGGCCAACAAATCATAAGTCACATGTCAAGTTCTACCCGTCATTGTCCAGGTTGATTTGAACCCACCCGTACAAGCCCTTGACTAAGGCCAACAAGGCTATACGACTGTCCCAAACCAACACATCTATCTATGCAGCATATGAATACCCAATAGCTACCAAACACTGTGCCTTGACTAAGGCCAACAAACACAGCTTGAATACTATTGACTACCCATATGAAACGACGGAGGGCTACGAATGGTTTCTGGCGAAAACCTTTGACGTAGTGAACTTGATATCGTTGAAGGAACGGATAGCTTTTTAGAAAATATAGTGACGAAAACCTTTACTAAAGAGGTCACTCCCGGTGAAGGGATCTCGGCTCTTTCCCCGTAGAATGGGGTGCAGGATATTCCAAATGAATACCACGGTGCAAAGCAAAAGTAATCGGCTATAGTGAAGTTAATGCCCTGACGCAAAATTCTGTCCAAGGGGTCACTCTCGGTGAAGGGATCTCGGCCCTTGCCTCGTCGACTGAGGAGCAGGATATTCTAAATGAATACCGCGATGCAAAACAAAAGTGAACGTCCTTGCAATAACAGCTTTTTGAAAAGTGTTCCAACAACATCAGAATAGGTTTTTTTAACTTGCATTGATCCGAATCAACGCAGTCCCATCAATTAATCACACCACAAAGAACGAAAATATACAGACGTACGTATATGCCATCCGCATTCGCCACTGGGTCCCGTCATCACTCGTTAGGTTAGCTTACTAACGACAGAGCGGGGACTGGACTAGCGCGGATGAAAAACATATACAACATCTACTAATATATATACCAATATATTATATTTCGCTCAAGGCGTGAAAAGAAATGCAACATCACAGAAATTTACAGCATCACAGAACAATACAGATATCTGGGATCCCTGGGTTTCACAGAGCCACTACTGAAAACCCTACGTTCCCCTGGTCGTGTGGATAGCCTGTGCAATGAAATCCTAGACCTCTACGGGCGCGGCAAGTTACCCGCCAAAACCTGAAGCGAGGCAGCCCCTTTCAGCTCCGTGAATGGACCACCCAGCACTTCACGGAATCAGCCATGAGATGCGGGCTTGTTGCCTTCCAGAAACCGGCTATCCGTGCACCCCACCGCGGGGTAATCCTAGTACAGAAACTAAAATATACATACACCGGGTACATCGACCGCAACCAGGTCGTGCCCCAAAACAATAATACAAACAGACAGTGACGGCAGTCCACATGTCGGACGCTCGCCCCGCAATATCAAATGTACATCATACAACAACACGGTACTAGCATTGCATCCAAGCTATCTCCCACGACCGATCCGCAACATCACAGCAAATACATAGAACATCAACGTGAAAGTCACGTTCGCAAATCCGTCTAACCGGGCTATAGCAGTTAGACCGGATTTACCGATCGAGTGACATTCACGGTCGCAGATATAATGTAAATACTGTGAAAAAATATGTTTAAAATATCCGATCGATCAAAAATTAACAAGTGGGCCCCCAAGCAATACTGTAGCACTCACAGAAAATCTGGGCCCAATTTTAATATTCCAAAACCCCTAATTTTATCCCAAAAGCCCACTGCAAAAAAAACTATCAGATGATCTCTCATTATAGCGGGGGATCCGCGGCCTAGTAAAGGTTAATGGCCGCGGATCCGCGCTCTTGATGAGTGATCATGTTGTCGTTTTCTTTCAGTGTTCTTATAACTCTCTGCACATCATTCTGAGACAACCTGAAAAATTTTTCGAGACCAAAAAATTTCAACAGAAAACTGATGCGAAGTAAAATGTAGATTTTGGAATTTTGGTCGATCGGAAATGCAAAACACATCAAACGAAGCTAGACGAAGTTAATGGCGAGGCTCTGATACCACTGTAAGTGCACGGCGGCGCCCCGGTCGTCAATCCGACGGCCAAATGCGGAAACGGTGAAAAACTTTAATTTTGCGGACTAAGCAAACCGGCACCACCGCGCACTAAAACCCGGATCGGGCCATTAAACTAGATCTACCAAAGTACAAGAAGGGGAAGAGATATACCGAATGATCCGAGTCCTCCGGTCTTCTTGTCATCGTCCCGATCTCCCGCGGAAACTCCGGTCGTCGCCTCCTCGCCGGAAGGGCACCACATCGCCTGCATCTTTTACGGGCTCCCACCTCAATACCGAGGCAACTCGGGCACGAAGCTGGCAAGTCGACGTGCCCAAGATGTGCTGTAGAATGTGTAGTGGCTAATGTCTCTTTGGGGTATTGGAGTTGCCTTTGATGTGGAGGGAAGAATGAACCTTAAGGAAATAATGCTATCAATTTTGCAAGGAAATGAGATGAACAAATGATACACCAAAAATGAACCTCTCATTTTTTCTCCTCTTTTCCAATTGTGGCCGGCCATCATCCAAGGAAAATGGTGGAGGGAAAAGAACAAAAGCAAGAAGGAAGGTGAGTGTAGGAAAAGGTGGAGAGTGACCATATCCAAACATACACCATGCTTACACCTTAACCTTTCAAATCTCATTTACTGCAAGTAATGGATGAAAGATATCATAATCAAAACTTTAGCAATAAAACCCTCCACAAAGTGTTATTTGCAAACTTGCAAATAACCCCCTCCAACGGAAAAGTCCGGCCGGGAAAGAACAAAGAAAAACCGACCGGAACGGAATGTAAACTGGCAACTCCAGAAAACTGGTCCCGTAATAAATTACAGGAAAACCCCGATATTGTGCATACACACTCGCATCTGTATTCCGTCCGGATACAAATGCAAAGAGATAAAATCTACACTGTACTAAACTAGGATCCGGCTTAAACCAAAGCCGGCTAGTAATGTTCGTCCGATCCTGATCCGTGCAATACCGCACGAATCTGATCGAACCCTGCCATATACCTATACGGCCTCTAGTACAAACCGTCCGATCCTGATCCGTGCAATACCGCACGTATCTGATCGGACCCTGCCATATCTCCATACGGCCTCTACAGCGTTTCGCCCGAAAGCTGAGTAACTGAAAGTGTGGTGGACTCTAAAAACTCGTCAATACTATGGCTGTGGATTTAACCACTAGCACGTCAGAGGTATAAGCCAATACGTGACGGGCCATCAGCTATTGACCAAAAGGGACGTCGATGAGCGAACTCATCCTGACACCCTACTGAGCCTGTCAGTGACAATATCCGTACAGTCCGGTCCGTTCGTCTATAAGCATCGCATGTCGGGCCTAGGGGGTTGGTAAAAGTCAGACCCACAAAAGCGGTACAAGTCGTGTCGGAGTGTAGCCCAGAACACCCTGAGATACTACTGGAATACCTACCAGTAAATCTCCTGCCTTGGCCAAGGACTTCGTGTAATGGCTCTCCTAGACACAGCGCGACCTCACCCCCAATACCGGGAGAGACGAACCCCTGAAGATCCGCTCACTGCCTCCATGTGGCTCGGGACTGTACCCAACTAAAACCTGTTTGCACGACTCCTTTGAGCCGTGGTAGGGTAGTAATCAAAGTACAGTGGGAACTCACACGAGACAAATGACGATCCCCAGGTCGATGAACTAGCCTGTACACATGTCACCTGGGAACTGCTATCTGACGTCAGGTATAAGACCAACTAGCATGTTCCCGGCGAGTCCTGTCCGGTGTACTCATAACCCAATGAGCACCTGTATACATCTTAGGTGATCCAACTGACACCAGTGGCTTGTGAGACCGGCCACCGCCCCTCGTCGGGGTCTCGACTGTATACACTAGTCTACTCTGGAGAATCGATGCCCTGTCTCGAAACTCCCACGACTAGGGACCTTTTAAGGATGTGCTTATAGACTCCAGCTCTCACTTATATGATCGCCCTCATACTGCTGGTGGTCAAGCAAGAATCCTCGGGGCTCTATCAACGTGCAATACTGACCTGTCAGGTCACCTAAAGCAGTACACGATGATAAAGGTAAACCAGATAGCAAACTATCATCTCGAGTAAGACTGTCGTCTCGGGATAGGTCCTCCCTCAATCATTGCAATCACGTGCCTGTGATCCAATAATTGACTCTGAGGGCACTATCTCCAACAATACTTCCCATGCTCAGCATTCATTATTGTATGTCATCCTGTAGTTATATTACCTGATAGAGCATTTGCATGATTATTGCACATACTGCTTATCACACATTGATATCATCTGTTGGCATATGATAGAGTAGCGCAGTACGTGCATGCTTGCGATTACCTTTATATGTTATCTCTATTCATGAGTTGGCAACTCACCCCCATTGTGCCACAGTGTTTGCAGGTTGCATTTCGGAATAGTCACGGCAGGCTGCTTTCTTACATCTTTTCGCTACAGATACCACTACAGTTGGTGCGTGAGCTGTTTTGCTGTTAGGTGGGTTGTGGTATCTGGTTACTTTTATTGTACACACTTTTGTATCTAGTATTCTCCATCTACCTTATATGTAATTGACTTAGAGACAGTGTGAGGACGGGGATGTATATTATTTGTATTCTGGTGTCGACCTCGTTGTGAGCCGACTTTACTTATGCAGTTTATTATATCTGTGATGTTCCCACTTGTTACTCTTGGCCTTCGCTACGGCGTCGTATATTGCTATCTTGGTGATTGTTTACTTAAGATTTCTTATCACTTTTTAAATGCTTCCATTTAAAACTTAAAACACTTTATACTTTTACTGGTTTGGTTTCTGGGTTTTCGGTTCACTTAGCCGCGTTACGCCTGTAGACGTTATGTGGTTAAGTGCCGGTCATGGGCCAAACTTTAGGTCGTGACACTTATGAGCCATATGATATTGCCCAGTAACCCTACAGTGGTATCAGAGCCTAGCTAGAGCATTAGGTGATGTGTAGACGAAGTTAAGAGTCCGATCGAACCCCGAAATGTCATGTTTGACCCCCTCTCCGGAAATTTTTTAAAAAGATATTTTTTTCCACATTAAAAGTACTTAAAAAATCAAGCAGGTAATTGTATGGATTACTGTGAAATATGACTCACTATAGCCTTTAAGCCGCCGCGGAACCGTGTTCATACCATGCTTTTGGCGGCGGTTCCGCGGCAGAACTTGAGTGTCAGGGATACTTATTTCTAGGGTTCATCCGTATGTATTACTACATGCTTCTGAGAATTTTTAATATTACTCAAGTGTTGAGTTTTCTGAAGATCTTTGAAATTCGTTGATTCGATCGGAAAGTTTAACATCATTTAGTTTTTCGGGTAATTTAGAATGTGTTAAAATGTTCGAACGGTTATCAATAACTCATTTTTTTCATGACGGAAAACTTTCAAGTGTTGGATTTTTTCCTCTGTTTAAAACTTTCGGGAAATCATGCTAGCGTATCTGTGGACCCTCTAGAAGAACGTAACCGTAACTCGATTATGTGACCGTCAAAACTGCCACTGAACCCTAGGGTTTGTGGTTGTTTAGCGTTGCCACATGTGAGGCGTTGGTTTCACCTTTCTATGGCTGGTGCATTGGCCAAGTGACATGTTCTGGGTTTTTTGAACTCCGCTCAAGTGTTGGGCTATTTGGGAAATCTTGGGTATTTGATTATTCGATCGGAAAGTTTAACATTGTCTATTTATCTGGAATGTGATACAATATGTGGAATTCATATAGTTAGGCATGAAATGCGAAGTTTGTGATATTTCGGATTTTAGATGTCTAAAGTATTTGTGGATTCCAAATGTTGTAGTTTTACACTTTCTTTTCTGTGACCGTAAGCGTGATATGTGGTGTATCGCCGGCTTCGTTACTACACATCAACGACAGTCGGGATACGCATACTTGCTTACATTGATGATATGAGATATTATGTGTTGCTGTGATATGTTATATTGGATCGTCGTGTTCTGAATAGCCGGGGGTTTTATGTGAGATGAGGGTTTTTATTTTCATTCATGTAAAATTCATTTGTATGTAATATTCTTTTATTGGGGAACTTCCGGGTTGAGCATGATGTCACCATTGTATATTATTTACTTTTCCGCATTAGGTAGACCCAAGGAGGGGAGCACAAGTAACCGGGTTCTAGGGTCCAGTGGGAAGCCATCTCGAGGAGTCGAGACCGGGTCTCCTAACCCTAGAATTGGCAGTGTTGCTTGCCGCTCTCGTAGGGGTCTAGGGATGTGGGTTTGGCTATTCATCACGACCGTGGAATCCGTGTTTTATACAGGCTCGATGTAAAACACGGACGTCCTAGTATATCCAATATTTCATATGTTATCTTCTGCTGCAATGTTCTGTGATGAGATCATATTACTGCCTGAGACGAATGCTTATACTATATATATATATATATATATATATATATATATATCATGATATATAAATATTACAGTTTTCGTTTCTTCTGTGATGCTTAGGAAGCATAATTGATGGGATTTATTAATGAGATTAATAAAAGAAAAGAAACCTAAAAGATGTTGTAGAATCAAAACTTTATAAGAAGGGTAGCTACAGTCTTGCTTTGCACAGCGGTATATATGATATACCCTATACCTTATTCGATGAGGAAAGAGCTGAGATCCATTCACTGGGAGTGACCTCTTTAGCAAAACTGGCAGATGCTACAAACTCGCGGTTTTGGTTTTTGATTGCTTCTATAGTTCTTGCTTTGCACAGCGGTATTTGTGAAATATCATGCATCTTATTCGATGAGGAAAGAGCCGAGATCCCTTCACCGGGAGTGACCTCTTTAGCGAAACTGGAAAAGCCTCAAAGACACTCCTTTTCAAAAATCACTTGTTTCTACAACGATATCAAGTTCATTACGCTCATGGTTTTCTGAAAAACCTGCGTAGCCCTTCGTCATTTCAGATAGATATTACTTAGTATTCGTGCTACGTTTGTTGGCCTGCGTCAAGGCGTACTGTGCGGTAGCTAACTAGTTCATATCTACAAACCAACATCACAGATCACAGATATGCACAACCCCCACTAATCGATGTATAGCGATTAGTAGACGTTTAGTACATATATCACATCACAGAAGATCCGATTAGCTAAAGTACTTAGAATTTCGATCGAAAACTTGATTTGAAACTACCCCAAGCATGTTCACACCATAATATTGTATTTTATATTCCCCATTCTTATGCATTTTACAATGAAAACAGGTGCTTTTGACGCATGTCTGCTACATGTTACAGGTTACAGGTTCTTGGACAGAAAACAGTGAAAACGATGTAAAGACGATGAAAAAGTGGACTTTGACCAACAAACAGAAGATTCTTGATCAAGCCTACATAAGGAACAATTCACAAAGCAAGATTCAAGACATCGACTCAAAGCGAACGGGTTAAAGTCCACAACAATGTTCACTGGAAATCTGGAAGAGAAACAGAAGCCCAAATGGAAAAAGATAGACAGAACTAAGTAGCCCAAGATGACAAGAAACCAGCCCATAAAGCCCAGAGCCCAATTCTTCCTTTTGGCCGCGGAACCGCGGCCAAACAGGGCCTTGGGCCGCGGTTCCGCGGTGGGTCTGAGGAATTGGAAAGTGAATTTTTTACCAAATGTTTTGGAGGCTTTGACTGGTCTTTTCTTAGAGGGCATTTTTGTAAATGCAGATGTGCGAATCAAATGTAACCTAGGGTTTCCTATTCTCTATAAATAGGAACTCTAATCATTGTAATTTCTTATGCCTCCCTTCATTAATAAATTTTAGAATTCTTTTGGAGAGCATCGGTGTTTCTTTTCCATTCAGAAATTCAGATCTGACAAACCTGCATGGATGATTGGAGGGATGCATCTGTAAGTATTTTAATTCCTTGCCTTAGATGTTAGCTTAGGGAAAGGCTTTTGAGAGATGAGATCTCTCATCCCTTTCTTACCCATCAATTAGAATCTATAGGACTCCATGCATACATGCACATACCGCTCCCTACGGCACTCTATCCCTCGAGGTAGCGGTGATACCGTAGTATAAAGGCCCGGTTGTGATGTTTTCCATGAAGGTTAGGGTAAAGATTGATAAAGGAAGGACAAGAACCTAGAGGAAGGAACACCTTCCCGAACGGATCTAATCCACTTTATTGATAATTACCATAACTCCTCTTAGATCCTAATTTGTGTATAGAAAGCGTTGAGATTTATTTACATTTCCAAACCATTCCTAAACCTAACGCTAGCAAGAATAGATTTAATTAATTGCCCTAGAATAATTAGATTTTTAGATTTAATAAACAATCGAACACCCTTCGGAATTAACTCGTAAGAACGAATCGGAAATTCACAACATCCCTGTGGACCGACCCGTACTCACCGGCTAGCTGCAAAGCGACGCCGTTCTTGATTGCGGTTACAAATATTTTTGATCTATCTTTTAGAAAGCGCAAGCACGCTGAATCACACCAATCAAATGGCGCCGTTGCCGGGGATGGCGTAGAATTTTCTTTTCGTAATTTCGGGTTAATCATAAAATTTAAAAAATCATAAAAATCTGAAAAATCATAAAAAAAAATATAAAAATATATCAATTGTTATTTTTGGAAAGGGATACTTTGTGGTTGAATTTTTGCAGGATATACAGAATCGGATCTGGAAGTTTCCAGAAAGCAAAACAGAAAATAAAACATCGGAACAGAAGCGATTTTAAATAACAGAACATTGAAATTTTTCTGGAGAACCAAATCCATCATCATGCCGCGTTTCCGCGGCCAAAACCCACATTAGGCCGCGGAAACGCGGCCGACTTGTCGAGTTGTGGCGCGAAAAAAATTCTCGGGATCCGTGCAAGCTATTCAACCGCGGAACCGCGGTGTAAACATCATTTAGGCCGCGGAAGGGCGGCGCCGTCGTGCCTTCAGCGCAGGAAATTTGCTCCGTAAGCTTCTCTGGTTCATCCTCCGTGATTTTTGAAATATATTTTCTGAAAATTCCTGCAGGATTTTGTGCGCTATAAAAATATACTCCCTTCCAATAACGATCTTGTGCAGGATTTTTGGGCCCCGCTTGAACTAAATTGATTACAAGAAATATTTTGTTGTTGCATGTCTTTTCTCAAATATCTTTTTGCAACAGTTTTTTCCAAATAAAGATTCTTGTGATATGCTTAAGATAATAACTGATTGCAGGTAATATATTTTAGATTGCATATCTTTAATTAAAAAATCTTTTTGCAACAAATTTTCAAACAAAGAAAAAGAAAAAGGAAAATTTTTATTAGAGAACTTGCAAACTTTAGCCCCAAATAAATCCTTGCACCATCCAACCTTCCTTCTTTCAACCTTTCTTCTTTTAACATGGGTACCCCACATAAAAAAATCACTTGCCGAACTTTGGTATCCTGAACCTAATTTTGCGTCGTTCGGCAATTTGTTCGGTCAATCTAAAGACGATCCCTCCATGCCAAAAAAATCTTTGAAAGATCACATAGAGGAGTCTAGGAGAAACAGTTTGACTTTTCAACCCACTTTGTGTCAACCTAGTCAACCTTTACCACCTACATATGTTGACACCACTTTTCCAAGTCCTGCTGTAACTCCTAGGCCGATGTCCATTGCTGAGCATATTGCTCAATCTCGTAGCCGATCTTTCACCTCTCTCCACACATCTAGTTCTAGGGATCAACAAGACTATTCACCTTTTTATCCACATGTTGACCCTACCCCAGTCCAATCACCCACTTCCTACCAGTCCTACCCGACTTTCCCACCGTCACTAGACCCTGTTCCTACACAGCCTTTTGGGAGTTTCACATATCCAAACAATTTTGAATCTTTTACCGAAACCCCCTTACCACCCAAGTCTAGTTTGGAAGAGGCGTTGGAGGCGTATATCGCAGCAACAGATAAAATGGTTAGGAATGTGGAGGCGTCCGTGGCCACCCTTATGCAACCTAGTGAACCGGTAGCTAGTGTCCCGCTAGCTCCAAATTTTTCAATGTATGAGGCGGCAGTTGGACGGAGTGAGAATGAGAGAGGATTTTCAAATCAAACCTACCCTTACCCAATAGAAGCCCACAACTCCTGTTTTCCATCAATTGCCCTAAATAGTTCACCTGTTGAAAATAAAACTGAGTTGTGTGATTTTATAGTGTTTGATTTGCCAGATTGTGAAGAACCCCCTTCGAGTGAAACAGCACCTAATCTGTTTGACCTTTACACTTCCACTCTAGAACCTACATTGATAAACATCCATGCTTTTGAGGAGGTGTCTAAAGAAATTGACTTTCACTTGATTGAGGATATAGACGCCGGGAATATTTCGGATGATGAACCTGTCGATTTAATTGAAGTTTTATGTTCAAATCATCATCCCGAGTTATTAAATGTTTCTCCCGAATCTCATATGCGTCTTGATTTTGATGATAATGGCATGGATGAGTTGAATATCGAGGAGAATTATGAGGATAATTATGAGGATAGTCTTGAGGATAATATTGAGGTTGAACCATTTTTATTTGATGTGTCGGATTTTCCAATTCAGCCTCCTGAACCTTTGACTGTTATATCACCCTCCCTCTTTCCCATTGTTCCGACCGAACAAATGACCGTTACGCTTTCTTCTCCTATACCAAGTTCGGCGTACCCATGTTTTCTCACGAATCTTGAGGGATTTGATCCCATTTCTCGACGAGTTGATAGGTTAGCGCAATCGCTTTTAACACATCGGTCATCACAAATTGCGCTAATTTATTCACTCAATTTACACCCTCAAGATCGTACTCCACTTCCTTCTTCTTTTCGCCATTCTTCTCCCCCACCGAGACCATATTCTACCATTCTTCTTTCTACACGGTCTCGCGTGCTTTTCATATCTTTTCTTTCCATCCCATTCTTGCACCAGCTATACCATTTCTACGATAAGATTTTTGAATGGTTGGTGCTAACTTTTGGCTTGTGCAAGGCCAAGCTTAAGTTTGGGGGAATCTTTGTATATATGTATATATTTTTTGTTTTCTTTTTCTATAAAAAAAATAAAAAAAATTTCAAAACATTAAAAATATAAAAAAAAATTGTAAATAAATAAACAGGGGAGTATCGGCATTTTGACCCTCTTTGTTTAGCATGACAGTGAGGACACTGTCAAATTCAAGTTTGGGGGTATGCTCGGTACGTCTTCTTCCTTCGCATTCATTTGTACATATTTTTGCATTTGCATACTTATTTGAAAACCCATAAAAATTTGAAAAATTTCAAAAATTATAAAAATTAATGTATTTAATTTTGGCTAATTGACTAGAGTTTGACAAATAGGTTAACTGGTTAGGAACAACTAGATCTTAGACGTAGTAAATTAAAAACCCTAAAAATAACCTTCCTTAAAGTTTAACGGTAGAAAGTATATGCCTTGTAGTTTATTTAGAAATAGGCAAATTTTGGGTTCACTTCTTGGGCTAAGTCGAGACGAAGGAAAAGTATTAAAACTTTTATTAGAGTATAAGTTTGAAAAATAGTTCCTAGCTTAAATCTAGATTCTGAAAATGTATACCCTACAATTTGCACAATCACGCACCTTGAAACTTGGAATAGTAGAGGAGACCTTGAAATGCTCTTGTCTAAAGTCCTTAGTACAAAGAAAAAAAAAGGGGTGAATAAAGAAAAAAAAAATGAACACTGGTTTTTGTGATTACTTAAGGCTGCAAAAATAGAAAAATATTTAGCGAGGGTGCTTCATCACCTAGTGCCTTAGACCAACTGGTTTGGGAGTCACTGCTAAAGCTTTGGGGGTTGCAAAGACTAGGAAGTACGCTTTAAAGTGCAAACGCATTTTGTAATCGGTCGTTGGTACCTCAAGAAGTATTAACGGTCGCATGAAGGATGTGTAAGCAAATTTCATTCACCAACTAATTAGTACTTTGGACAATAGATGAGAGTACGATTGCTTGATTTGAATTTCCAAGTGTAGGGGTGATCTATACACACACGTAAGGGTATGTGATTGGAATCTAGATAAGAGAAAGGAATGAAGAATAGAACTTGTATCTTTAATAGAGTTGATAGAAATTCCTAAGTGGAGATGAAACTCTAGAAGGAAAACTTAAGAAATGCCGAAAGCTAAGTAGGTCTACATGCATATATAATCTTAAGTTAAATAGTGAGGAAGTGTGAAGTATATGGGTGGATAATTTGCGGGTCGACGATAATAGAATTCTTAGTTAGAAAACCTAATTGGAGAACAAAAGTCGAAAGGCCAAATTGATAGGATTTTGTGGGTGTAATCCGCTGAAAACCCTCAGGAGACAACACTCCTCCTACTAGGGACACCTAGAGGTTTAACGGCTTGTTGCACGAGCTCAGTGCAATCGCGTTTCCCTGCGAAAGTGCGGTTAGGTTTTTTGTAGAGAATAAAACAATAAGTTTGCTCGAGGACGAGCAAAAGATAAGTTTGGGGGTATTTGTTCACACCATAATATTGTATTTTATATTCCCCATTCTTATGCATTTTACAATGAAAACAGGTGCTTTTGACGCATGTCTGCTACATGTTACAGGTTACAGGTTCTTGGACAGAAAACAGTGAAAAAGATGTAAAGACGATGAAAAAGTGGACTTTGACCAACAAACAGAAGATTCTTGATCAAGCCTACATAAGGAACAATTCACAAAGCAAGATTCAAGACATCGACTCAAAGCGAACGGGTTAAAGTCCACAACAATGTTCACTGGAAATCTGGAAGAGAAACAGAAGCCCAAATGGAAAAAGATAGACAGAACTAAGTAGCCCAAGATGACAAGAAACCAGCCTATAAAGCCCAGAGCCCAATTCTTCCTTTTGGCCGCGGAACCGCGGCCAAACAGGGCCTTGGGCCGCGGTTCCGCGGTGGGTCTGAGGAATTGGAAAGTGAATTTTTTACCAAATGTTTTGGAGGCTTTGACTGGTCTTTTCTTAGAGGGCATTTTTGTAAATGCAGATGTGCGAATCAAATGTAACCTAGGGTTTCCTATTCTCTATAAATAGGAACTCTAATCATTGTAATTTCTTATGCCTCCCTTCATTAATAAATTTTAGAATTCTTTTGGAGAGCATCGGTGTTTCTTTTCCATTCAGAAATTCAGATCTGACAAACCTGCATGGATGATTGGAGGGATGCATCTGTAAGTATTTTAATTCCTTGCCTTAGATGTTAGCTTAGGGAAAGGCTTTTGAGAGATGAGATCTCTCATCCCTTTCTTACCCATCAATTAGAATCTATAGGACTCCATGCATACATGCACATACCGCTCCCTACGGCACTCTATCCCTCGAGGTAGCGGTGATACCGTAGTATAAAGGCCCGGTTGTGATGTTTTCCATGGAGGTTAGGGTAAAGATTGATAAAGGAAGGACAAGAACCTAGAGGAAGGAACACCTTCCCGAACGGATCTAATCCACTTTATTGATAATTACCATAACTCCTCTTAGATCCTAATTTGTGTATAGAAAGCGTTGAGATTTATTTACATTTCCAAACCATTCCTAAACCTAACGCTAGCAAGAATAGATTTAATTAATTGCCCTAGAATAATTAGATTTTTAGATTTAATAAACAACCGAACACCCTTCGGAATTAACTCGTAAGAACGAATCGGAAATTCACAACATCCCTGTGGACCGACCCGTACTCACCGGCTAGCTGCAAAGCGACGCCGTTCTTGATTGCGGTTACAAATATTTTTGATCTATCTTTTAGAAAGCGCAAGCACGCTGAATCACATCAATCAAAGCACAACACAGTACTCAACTAAATCTGGGCAGAAACAAATTATCAGAAAAATCACAAAATACAAATCTAGACAGACTGCAGGAAAAACGAGTCGACTCGGCCGCGGATCCGCGGTGAAACGCATGGTTTCGTTGCGCTTCCGTGGCGGTATGACCGATTCATGACCTCGTTTTACTTGTGTGTCCTTAAAAAAGCCTGCACGTATTTTTAAGGTCCCTGGAAAAATTTTTGGACCAGTTTTTAAAAACGACAGAAAAGTGTAATTTTTTACGTGTTTTGCGATTTTTTCGGCGATCGAATTTCTAACACTTTGCTAACAAGTTAGTAATGGTTTAGCGAGGCTCTGATACCACTGTAAGTCTACGTTACCCACCCCGATACTTCCGGAGAGGCGGAATAAGTAAAAATCGAATTTTCAACACAAGGTAACATAGACTAACACTTGAGGATCTTTGTCAAACCATTGCTAACAAACAACATGAGGTTCTATCCACTATGGTTAGGAGATTATACCTCATGCAACAAGTCCTTCGGGTCTTCTTTCTGCTGTCCTCCTCGTCCATGCAAGCTCCGAGGATCGATCCGGATCTTGGTCACCTCTGCGACCTCCTAGAGTCGAAGACGATCCACCCGAGAGTCTGTAGTCCGAGGTCCACCTCAAGCCGAGGTAACTAGGGCAACAAGTTTGCTATTCTTGAAGTCCTAGGTGGTGTAGAAGATGATGGTGGATTTGTTTGTGTATTTTGTTTCTATTTTTCTCAACACATGAGAGCAATAGAAAAATCAAGAGAGGAAGAAGAAGGAGGAACCATGGGAGCTCTCTCTTTTGATGAGAGAGAATGAGCAAGAGATAATGATGCATAAGAAGAAATAATTACTAATATCTTATAATGATAAAGTGTGATGGCTACTTTTGATTTGACCATTATCATCTTAAAATTAAATCCAAAAGAATAAGAAGGATCTAGTGCTCTCATGAAATATCCAAGTCAACAATGGTCAAATGGTCAACATGGTCAAATGGTCAAAGCAATTAGCCATAACACAATTATCATTAAAAATATTAGTAAATAATTTCCTCACCGCATAATGGTTTTGACCGAACCAACATTCAAAACCCTAATGAGGCACCTCCTTCTTCGCTCCTCAGAACCGTGCATACACACCCGCATCCGCATCCTGTAGAATGCGAATGCACAGAAGACAAAACTAATCCATCTATACAATACTAGGATCCGGCTTAAACCAAAGCCCACTAGTATCGTCTTCCCGAACATCATACGCACACAAGTGCACGTAAGTGTTCGTAACCTTGCCGTAAAACCATACGGCCACTACACCTTTTGCCTAGTGCAGAGAAACTCTCTGTGTGGGACTCTAAAGACTCGACACTATGCTAGCAGTGGGTTTAACCACCGACCGCAAGCGGCACTAGCTGTACGTAACGGTCCCCAGGTAGACGTCGATAAGAAGGCCGATGAGGTGAACCCATCCGAACTCCTACTGAGCCTGAATGTGACAATCTCCGTACAGTCCGGTCTATTCGTCTAAGAGTATCGCATGTCGGGCCTAGAGTGCGGTAAACGTCAGACCCCTAATAGCGGTACAAGTCGTGCCGGAGTGTATCCCAGAACACCCTTAACACTACCAGTAATTCTCGCTTGCCCTGACCAGGGACTTTATGTAATGGCTCTCCTAGACACAGCGCAATATCATCCCCCAATACCGGGAGAGACGAATCCTATCTAACTGCTACTGCCTCCAAGCGCTTCGGGACTGCACCCAACTACTACCTGTTTGCATGACTCCTTTGAGCCGTGGTAGGGTAGTAGTCAAAGTACAATGGGAACACACTCGAGGCGAAGTAGCAGTGTCAAGTCGACGGACTAAGCTGTACTCCTGTCACCTGGGAACTGTTATCTGACGATAGGTATAGTACCAACCAACAGTTCCCGACAAGTCCTGTCCAGTGTACTCGTAACCTAACGAGCACCCGCATACTATCTCCAGTACGACGTATTAATGGCCGTGAGACAGACCATCTCCTCTGCTGGGATGAGAAGTGTATACGCTAGTCTACTCCGGAGTATCGATGCCCTTTCACGATAATCCTACGACTAGGGACCAGTATAAGGATGTGCTTGTAGATTACCCAGCTCCCACTAGTGTGACTGCCATCACAATGCTTGTAATCAAGCAAAGATCCTAAGGGCTCCACTAATATGTATAAGCGATATGCTAAAAGAAACACATGCACATACTAAAGTAGAAACAAACCAAGTAGCATACTAACATTTTGAGCAAGATTGTCTATACAACTGTGAACATCCCAAGCTTCCATTAAGTAATATACAAACTAGTATGATACAGTAATGGCCTCTAGGGCATATACACTAATAATGATCACCACCTACTGCCAGCGCATTGACGAGTCTTTAGAGTCCTACATAGAGGTTACCTGGCTCAAGCGAAACGGAGTATGAGCACATATGTGATATGTGTGGGACCGAGATTAATACGATATGTGATACCGTATTCTATTCTCACGATATGTGACATCGGTCGGTTATATGTGATATAGCAGGGCTATCGAATCAAGTGTTGATTCGATAAGCTGTTGCATTTGAAATTAGTCGGTTATATGTAATATAGCCGGATTATTTAATCAAGTATTGATTTAATGATTTAATGCATAATTATATATTTGATATTTGAATTTACATTAACTAATATTGCTCACTTATTTGTTTCTTTTTCTCACTTTTGTATACATGTGATATTTATGATATATACATTGTATCATGCAAGGTTATATATGCAACTTGGATGTGTAAGACTTATACCATAACCATGATAAGTTTAGGATTTTATTTATCTTAGTAATTAAAAAAATAGTTGGAATTATCTCATGGCTAGAAGCTTCACTAACCATTGACTTAGTCCAGCTTATTTGTTTTACTAAAGATATTTGTAAACCCAAACACTTACCATATGCCATGGTTAAGTATCTACAATGGCTAACATATGATATTAACTTACCATGGTTGCAAATCTAACCTCAATCTCATTCATTTGTTCATTCTTTCATCTTCATCTTCTTCTTGAGCTTGAGAAGCTTTCTAGGGTTTGAAGATGAGAAGAAATATTGTGAGAAAATCAAATCCAAAGTGAGCAAAATTCCTACTTCACCATCCTCTACTACTTGCCATTTAGTTTAAGGTGTTTACTTCACAAAGTTCATCACTTTGTGAAGAGGTAGCTTGTACTTGAGTTCCCTCGACGCAGATCATCTTCGGCCTCGAAGTCTTCAAGCATGTTTGCTCACTACGCTTTGTGAAGTCCATCTTGAGTCCGGGAGATCGATGATCGTAGCGAAGGGACGAAAACATGGAGCTATTGAAGTGAAGGACATATCTAAAAAGGTTGTATCTCTTATTCACTTCATTATGTAATGTTTGATTACATATAATGTTACCCTAGTTTTCTAGTATGATTCCTTGGATGTTTACTTAGCACCCCCTAAATTTTTTGTTGTGGCATGCTTGATGCTTGCAAACCCTAGGCTAGGTGCTGAGGAATTCCCAACATGGTATCAGAGCCAAACTAGAAACATAGACGATATTAGATTAATACGAAACCGAAACAACTCCGAAATACGATTTCTGAAACCCTGCAGATTTTGCTCTCTGTCGATTTTGCAAATTCTTTAAAAATTATGAAAACAACTGCAGAGTGATGTATGTAATACATATAGTGCACATAAAAAATTTGAGAGCATTTGCTCGGAAATGACCTGAGATCACTACCCTAGTGGCCGACCACCTTTACCCCAATCTGCCTCATTTTTGTTGTGTGCACTATACTGTAGATTGTGCGGTTTCAGGTATTGTTTCTTTAGTCTAAAAGTTCATGTGATGTAAATTTTGATACAGGACTAATACAGAGTGTTTCGTAGTCGTATATTTTTAACATTGTAAAGATAACCTAGATGATGTTTAACACTTCGAGCGAGCTTCGAACACTGCCTCATAATACCCTCTGATGTTTTCCAAGAGTTGGAGTTTTCTAAGTTGAGTATATTCAATAGTCGTGCAAGTAACTCTATGGACACTTTAGAAGAACAAAAACCTTAACTCGATTCTATACCCAAGGAACAGCGATCGAACCCTAGGGTTTGGCGTAGTTCCTGTTAGTGTATATGCCCTAGACGATATTACTGTATCATACTAGTTTGTATATTATATAATGGAAGCTTGGGATATTCACCTTGTATTGACAATCTTGCTCAAAATAGTAGTATGCTGCTTGGTTTGTTTCTATTTTAATGTGTATATGTGTTTCTTTTAGTACATCACCTATACACATTAGTGGAGCCCTTAGGATCTTTGCTTGATTACCAGCATTGTGATGGAAGTCACACTCATGGGGGCTGGGTAATCCACAAGCACATCCTTATGCAGGTCCCTAGTCGTAGGATTATCGAGACAGGGCATCGATACTCCGGAGTAGACTAGCGTATACGCTTCTCATCCCAGCAGGGGAGACGGTCTATCCCACAGCCGTCAGTACGTCGTACTTGAGATAGTATGCGGGTGCTCGTTAGGTTATGAGTACACTGGACATGACTCGTCGGGAACTGTTGGTTGGTACTATACCTATCGTCAGTTATCAGCTCCCGGGTGACATGAATACAGCTTAGTCCGCTGACTTGACACTGTCACTTCGCCTCGAGTATGTTCCCACTGTACTTAGATTACTACCCTACCACGGCTCAAAGGAGTCATGCAAACAGGTAGTAGTTGGGTGCAGTCCCGAAGCACTTGGAGGCAGTGACGGTTAGACAGGATTCGTCTCTCCCGGTATTGGGGGTTGATATCGCGCTGTGTCTAGGAGAGCCATTACACAAAGTTCCTGGGCAGGGCAAGCGAGATATACTGGTAGGTTTTCAGTGTTATCTCAGGGTGTTCTGGGCTACACTCCGACACGACTTGTACCGCTATTAGTGTAGGGTTGGTAGGCACGCATACATGGGTCTATGAGGCATCAACCATGCCCGATTAAAATTTTAGCCGTGCCGAACAACCCAAAGCCGGATCTTTAAACTAGGGTTTAGGCGAAAACAAGCATGTTAAACTCTTTAACACTAAGTGAGAGGGATTACAATCTTTGTAGATCCGGTCCTTCACTTCTTAAGCTCCATGTTGAGGTCCCTTCGCTGCGATCATCGTGTTCCGGACTCTCGCGAGGCTTCACGAAGAGAATGATGCAACCTTGCTTCCGATCTTCGATAACATAGATGATCTACTTTGAAGTTTCATTAACGCAAGCTAACACTCATAAAATGAAGTGAACACCTTCATCTAAATGGCAAGGGTAGATGAGTATGATGAAGTAGGAATTTTGCTCTCATTTATAATCTTTTTCTCACTCATTTTCATCACAAAAGCAAAACTAGAAAGCTTTTCAAGAAGGAACTCAAGCAAGAAGAAGAATGAATAATCTTTTTCCTTTTGTGATGAACAATGAATTGTTGTAGTGGTTACAAATCTAACCTTTGGTTAAGCATGAAGGAGTTAACCCTTGTAGAGAATTAACTAGAGTTAATGGTTTGGATTGGGTTAACATAATATCTTCACAAAATAACAAGCAAACCACAAAGTCAAAGCTTCATGAAGCTTCATGGAAGCTTCATGCAAAAGCTAACCCTAGTCCAAACCCTAACCAAGTTTAAACCCTAAACCATTGTTAAATTTGTAACCCTAACATGTTACAATATTATGTATCACATATACAATATATTTTGTAACAATAGAAAAAAATACAATTAACATATATCGCATATATATCAATGTATTATCCCGTGAGAAAATGAATCTTTTAGTGAGCAAATATTAGTTAATGTAATTTAATATATCATAAATATTATTATACATTAAATTATCGAATCAACACCTGATCCGATAATCCGGCTATTTCACAAATAACCGACTAATATGATGACCCGGGTATATTACATATACCCGGCCGATATCTCATATCGCGAGAATCCAATATGGTATCACATACCGCATTATCCTCGGTCCCGCACATATTACATATGTGCTCCTACTTTTTTTTTTGCCTGAGCCAAGAAACCTCTGTGTAGGACTCTAAAGAATCGTCAGTATGCCGACAGTAGGTGATGATCATATCAAACACCCACAAGCTGCAACCGGTCAGATAAACGTAACAGCTACCCAGGTATTGAGCGCTCAGAAGATCAACAAGCAAGCATGTACATTCTCCTGTGAATCCAATCAGTAACACTCCCGTACAGTCCGGTCTCATTGTCTGATATGTCGCATATCTCGTCTAGGGGTGGTAAACGTCAGACCCCAGTAGCTCGATAAGTCATGTCGATATGAGTTCTATAACAGTTCGAGAAACTACGGATAACACTTACCAGTTAATCTCAGCAACCCTGGCCAGGGATTTCCGGTTATAGCCAATTGAACACAACGCAACATCAACTCCCTATACCGGGAGAGACGAATCCCCTCCTATCGCTCATTGCCTCCATGTGATTCGGGACTGTACCCAAAAGCCACCTTTTTGCACGACCTCTTGGACGTGGTATGATGGAAATCAAAGTACAGTGGGAATCACAAAAGACTCTATGGCGATCTCGGGTCAACAGACTACTCTGTACCAGTGTCACCAGAGAACTGCCATCTGACATAAGGTATAATACCATCTGGGAGTTCTCGGCGAGTCCGTCCAGTGTACCCAGTCTCCACTGAGCACCCGTACACCATCCTTGATGTCAAACACCGATGGATATGGGATCATCCATCGCCCATCATATAGGTCAAGATGCGTATACGCTAGTCTACTCTAGTGTATTGATGCCCTGTCTCGACACACCCTCGACTAGGAACAGTTATAGGATGTACTCGTCGACTACCGTGGCCCCACTAGTATGATCTCATCATAGTCCCAGTAGTCGAGTACATATCCTAAAGGCTTTATCAACATGTAACATAGAGACAATCAAAGTACATGTTAAGATAAAGAGCAACCAGATAGCATACTATCATGTCGAGCAAGAAAGTCCTCCCTATATATGTCCTAGCATCCACTACAATATACATCGTATATACAGTAATGGCCTCTAGGGCATACATATAACTAACAATTAGGGGACTGACGTTTACCGGCCCCCCCAGGCCTGCCATGCGATATTCTCAGACGAACAGACCGGACTGTACGCAGACTGTCACATTCAGGGTCAGTAGGAGTTCAGATGGTTTTCACCTCGTCCGTCTTCTTATCGGCATCTACCTGGGGGCCGTTACGCATAGCTAGTGCCGCTTGCGGTCTGTGGTTAAACCCACTTCCAGCGTAGTGTCGAGTCTTTAGAGTCCCACACAGAGAGCTATTCGCCTTTAGGTAAAAGAGTAGAGGTCGCATGGTTTTGCGGCAGGGTTCGGTCACATTCGTGCACTTGTGCACGTTTAGTGTCCGGGCAGTTATCACTAGCGGGCTTTGGTTTAAGCCAGATCCTAGTGTACATTTTGGGATTGGTTTTATCTCGTTTGTATTCGTGTTTCTCGGAACGCGGATGCGGGTGTGTATGCACGGTTGACAGAAACAGAGGCAGAGGATTCTCATTTGGGTTGTTGACTGTTGACTTTTGCTAAACCCTAATGAGAATTAGAAATATGATTAATGATAATATTAATTAAGTATTATTGTGCCATGGTTGGGTTGAAAGGTTGACTTTGTTGACTTGTTGACTTTGTTGACCGGTTGACTAGGTTGGACTTGGTGACCATCATCATTACAATGGCTATCATTTCATGGCAAAGACTTTTGCTTGCTTGTTATTCTTTACAAAATGAGTGCATGAAATGATATTGCCATTTTGACTTGAACCATCACATAATACTCAATTACTATTATTGTTATGATTATTTTGGATTATGAGAGCAAGGGTGAGAAAAGTCTTGCTCATTCTATCATTCTCATTCTCTCTCATCCTCAAGCTCTCCCTCTTCCTCTTGCTCTCTCTCTACTTCATGGTTCTATTGTCTCATGTGTTGAGAAGTAAGAACCATAGAGATAAAACCCAAAACACTTCTCTACTCATCCTAGTATACAAGGTCTAGCAAACCAAGTGTTCTAGTTTCCTCAAGATTGAGGTTGGAGCCAAAGGTAGAAGCTTTCAGGTGGATCCATCTTCGGCATAAGGAGACGACGAGGAGAGAACCATCCGACCGGCACAAGGAGACGACGAGAAGGCGAAGAGAAGGAGTTCAAGCTAAGGTATAACCCCCTAACCGAGTAGGTAAAACTCCTAGTTAGGTTGTTAGATAGTTGTTTAACAAAGATACGTATTTTGAGTCCATGTTACAACCAAAGAAAAATCGTTTTTCACCATTTCCGCAAACCCAAAGAACCGGGGACGGGTAACGTGGACTTACAGTGGTATTAGAGCCTGGTTAAAGACTATATAACATGTTAGCAAAGTAACTAGAAGTTCGATCGGAGAAAAAGTCACGAAACATGCCCGGAATTCAAACTTTCTGTCGATTTTTAAACTGCTGTAAAAATTATTTGACATATACCAAAAATCGACTCAGGGTTTTTAATAAACACTGCAGAAAAACGATCCACTGAACCGACCAACTCACCACGAAAACACGGCAAGAAGAGCTTCTTGCTGCGGATCCGCGACCGAGTTGACTCGGCCGTGGATCGGGTTTGCTGCAGTGTATTTATTGGGGTGTTTTGGGATTTTTAGAATATGATTTTTCTGCCCAGATTTTCCAGAAAGAAAATTTTGTTTTTGGGGTTTAAAAATCCGTATTTTGATCGAACTTCTAAAGACTTAAGCTAACGGGTTATATCTGTGATGTGATATATGTATTGAACGTCTGTTAATCGCTATACGTCGATTAGTGGGGGTTATACATATCTGTGATCTGTAATGTTGATGGTATGTGTATATGAATTCATTGGATTGTCGCGGATGAATAGCCGGGTGGTTGTGAGATGAGAGTTTTCTTTTTCTTTCAATTCATGTAATTTGTAATTGATGTAATATTATTTATATGGCCGCACAACCGGGATGGGATTGTAGCCGTCACTGTATAATTCTTTTAATGTTTTTGCTCCTAGGATAGACCCAAGGTGGGGTGCACAAACTACCGGGTATCTCGAAGTGCCGAGTGGCCTACTCACGGTGTTGAGAGAGGTTCCTTCGCTTCGGATACTTGGCGGGTAGTTTGCCGCACCCGTAGGGGTCTAGGGTGGGGTCTTGGCTATTCATCGCGACCTTGTAATCCGCTCTTCGTTACAGGCTCGTACGGAATGTGGATTCCTATTATATCCAATGTGTTCATCTGTGATCTGGAATGGCTATCATTGCATGTAACGAATGTGTATATCTATATATGATATCTATTTAGGCGTTGCTTATATTTTGCATCCGTGCTAGTCCAGCCCCCGCTCTGTCGTTAGTTAAGTAACCTAACGGGTAATGACGGGGCCCCGTGGCGAATGCGGATGGCATAAGCGTACGTCATATTTTCGTTGTTTTCTGCAATGGTAGGATTAAATGATGGGACACATTTAATTAATGCAAGAAAATAAACCAAAGTAGAGTCGTTGGAACACTTTCAAAACCACTCGGTTTCTTTTCAGAAACAACTTTTAAACACGGAGCTTAAGCCACTCCTTTTAAAAGTTATCTCGTTCCATCGATTATATTAAGTTCACTACGTTCACGGTTTCGCCAAAACCATTCGTAGCCCTCCATCATTTCAGTTAAATATTTGGTAGTATTCAAGCTATGTATTTTGACCTCACGCCAAGGCATAGTGATTGGTAGCTGCCGGATATTTATCTGTTGCATAGATAGAATGCGTTGGTTTGAAACAGTCGTACTGCCATTTTGGCCTACGTCAAGGGTAGGTATGGGTGGGTTCAAATTAACCTGGATAATGATGGGTAGAACTTGACATGTGACTTATGACATTTTGACCTCATGCAAAGGTCATAAGAGCATGGGGCAAAAATCCACATCGGGAGTTTCTAAAGAAACTGAAACTTGCTAGCGCTGCATACTATTTGGAGTGTGATGATTCTGGTAGGATTCCTTCAGTTTTGTCACACGATGATATTTGGATCCCGATCCTACTCTGAGTATATTCTACACCTCCGGAACTTTCTCACTTAACGAACAATGCTATAAACCAAGTATGTGTCTAGAAAGGTGTTAGCGGGGCTACGCCCACAGGGAAAAGAGGTTATTTAATTAAGGAACTTCGCGAAAGCGTTGGAAAACCTCCCTCGAAGTACAAACACTGGCCTGACTCAACGGTTAAGCAAGTATTGTACGGTGAGATTGATCCCGACAAATTCTTCCTTTTTGGTTTGAGGAGGGATTCGAGAGACAGTGCGTAACGTTTTAGAAATCTTTTTGTGAATTTTTCCGTTTTAGGGCAAAATTGTCGGTTTTTCCCGTTTTAACCCGATTTCGATCAAACGACCGTATAAGCTTACCGACACCTAATTTGGCCAAAATAAAGCTTGTGCGCGAACTTTGGGAGTATTTGGGAGGTTTTGGTTCAGATAGATTTTTTCCCGAATAAAATATTATTTTAAGCGGTATTTTGTGCACGTAAATCGGGAAAATTTTTATTTTGTGAATAAATTAATTTTGTCACTAGAATTATTTTAGAAGGTTCTTTTTAAATATCTAGATTTTTTTTGGTGACTAATGGCTTGGATTTAAAAAGAAAAGAAAAGGGTGTAATGGTGGCAAAATGCATTAATTAGCATTTATTACTCTTTTTCCTAACTATTTCCTCACAAATTATTCACAAAAATACCCTCCATCACCCCTTGGCCGAGCTCACCCCCCCTTTCTGTCCTAAACATTTCCAAACTCATTTCTCTCTCATTTTCTTTCAAAAACACAAAAAGAAATCCAAAAATTCCTATATAAATATTAAACCTTTTTTCCTTCAATAATCCTTCATTGATCTTCATCAAAGCTTGATTTTTGGAGGCTAAAGTGATGGATCTAACTTCCTTTTGGTTTTCTTGAGGAGGTATAATTTCTTACCTTAATCCATAATTAATTGCTTTAATCTTTAACTAGCTAATTTAGTTAACTAGTTAAGTGCTTAGTTTAGCATTTAATTCATGATTAATTCATTATAATTGGTTTAAGAAATTCATGTTAGGGTTAAATTTTGATTAAGTGATTAGTGTTTAATTCAAGTGTTAAATTGTGTTTTGGAAAAGATTAATCTAGTAGAAAATGTTAAAATTTGCTAATAAGCATTTTGGTTTAATTAAGCAAAATTGCTTACTAGATTTTTGCTAAAACATAATTAGCGAGTGTTAAAAATATAGGATTGGTTTAGATAGCTTAGTTAAGCTATTTTAAGGTATTTGTAATTGTTAGATTTGTGTTATCTTGAATCTAGTGCGATATATTGCGATAGGTTGCTTACTAGATTTCGGGGTTTTCCGACGTAGGGTTCGTTTGGTAGTTGCGAGGTTATATCCAGTGTATTCCTCGTAATTTTTGTGTTGTGTTGCGCGATCGGGACGATCGGGGTCCAGACTTGGTGTTTTGTAGTTTAGCGACCCCAATTAGGGTTTTGGCCGGTATCGTGCGCGACAGATGCGCTAAGCGCGCAGTGTAATTTTCAGGGCATTTTCGTCGCGTTTCGTTGTCTTTTCGTCATTTTAGGATATTTAGTTTATGTGTTGTATTTATGAAATTTTAGGTTCGCAGGCAGGGAATTCGGGTGCTGCGGACAAGGGGAAGCAGGTGGTCGGATTTTCTTAGCTCGAGACCATCGGTGAGTAGATTTAACATCTACGGGGGAATTGCCCGTATGGCGTTATGCGTCGGGGCGAATATGATATGATAGCTGCATGTATTTGCATATTAGTTACTTTCATATGAATGCCATTGCATAGCATTATCTGTTGTACTTGACTCGTAAGTTTAGATATAACACATTACTGACGGTTCATGTTGCACGAGCACTAAATTGTATGCTACACCCACACCGTCTTTAATTGCCATGATACGCACAAACACCTACATATGTGATATGATTGTGGATAGGAATGATTGGAGTAGTAACTCTTATTCTATTGTGCTTATGAAATACTGTGAACACATACTTACGTGATATTGCATTGGGCAGGAATAGTTAAGGTAGTGAACCTTATTCCACTTCACTTATATCTTGCTATAATTACTTATACATCATGCATACATATTGACATGTACACCCTCGTACTTTATTACATGTAGATACTTAAACCTTGCTACACTTACATGTACACTTCATATGATACTGCATTTATTTTCGAAGGAATTTGGAACCGCATGATTTGTTTTAAGCTAGATTCAATTTAAAGAGCGGTTTTCCTTTTATATGCTCATATTGATGTTTTATGTTGCATATATCAGTTTTATATGGATTTTACGCATTGAGATATGGATTTCATATGATTTATGGATTTGAGAACCGTGGGGGATATTTTCAAGAAAACTTTGTATTGTTTGAAAACCCGGTTTCTCTTGATATGATATTTGATGCGTCCACCATGTGATTTCTCGGTTCTGAGATTTGGCTTGTGATACTCGATTCAAGGAGCGGGACGCACCGTCTGCGGGTACATGGTGGACCCGGTATGGTACCCCGGGGTGAGTGGTGATTTCGTGGTGTAGACGATAAACCTGATGGTGGGACCACTACCTACCGGTGATTGTATTTGGACTCGGCGGTTATCATGGAGATGCCGACCGGAGTGAGGTATGACATATCGTCAGGGCAAGTCATAGTGACAGCGCCTGAGTTATGAGGATTTACGTGTCGATGCTAGACACGGGTTTCATGATGTTTCGAGTGTCGGTGTTTGACACTCAGGTTTTCCTGAGACATACAGGATGTGAGGGCCGATCTGAGGATGCGGTGCCTGAGGATTTGGGATTTGATGTGTCAGTGAGGGACACTGGTGTTTTTCCATGCTGATGATTTTTGCATGAGATTTTATATTATATCATCCCACACTCAGGATTATGTTGATATGCATTGTTTCATGTAGTTGTAGTATCCTGATGATGTACCTTTACATGATTGTTGCATATTCACTTATCATACTTATGATATCGGATTACTTGTGATAGATAGATCGTTGTTCGTGCATACTTGCGATTACTGTATGATGTTATTTACTATTCACGAGTTGGCAACTCACCCCCGTTGTGCCACAGTGTTTTGCAGGACTTACCCTCTGAGTAGTCACGGCAGGGCATCTTATCATCTCTACTTTTGCGGATACTGCTACGGTTGGCTGTGAAGCCTTGCTTTTAGGTGGGTTGCGGTTATCTGTTTGTACTTTGTATATTTTTTTGTTGGATCTAGTATTCTCCATCTACCACTATGTTGTATATGACTTAGAGACGACTTGTGAGGATTCAGTGTTATTTTGTGGTGACTTTGGGTGCCGTGCTCGTGGGAGCCAGTTTTGTTGAAAAGTTTTACTTCTTTATGCAGTTTCCTTTTATATTTCTTCGCTTCGGCGTCGTATATATGTTGTGGTGGTTGTCTCCGCCGTTGGGCGTGATTTGCTCCCGTTTGGGATGCTTTTATTATTATCTATGTTGTACCCGTTTTCGGGGTTAGTTTTTACAAAGGAGGTGCTGCCAAAATTTTTATGAACGAAAACTAAACTTAAAGATTTTTACTTAAAAAAATTCTGAATGTTTAAAACAATGTTTTCTCCGTTGATCCAGTTTTGGGTGGTTTAGATTTCTGGGTTTCGGCTTACTTAAGTTGCGTACGCCTTTAGACGTTACGTAGTTTAAGTGCCGGTTACGGGCCAAATTTGGGTCGTGACAAAGTTGGTATCAGAGCGCTAGGTTTTTACCTTTCGGAGTATAGGATGACCTTGGTATGATGGAGTAGGTAGCTTAAGCAGAGTGACGTAGCGTGTGTATGTTCCGCGGCATACTTACGACACGGTACTCCGCCTAAGTGACCTGAGGACTTATTGATTGATATACATCTTTGTGATTCGATTTCCATTTCCTTATCGAATCTTGTTTCAATTTCCAGCCTATATGCCGCCGAAGACTACGAAGGCACAGAGAGCGGCCGCGATGGCCGAGGCCAGAGTCGACTCGTCTGAGGTGAGGGTTGACCAGGGCGATACGCCTGTGGTACCGGAGCACATTGCTATGATTGGGGCTGGTATGCAGGATCTGCGCCAGATTGTGGGGACTTTAGTAGAGGCCATTCGAGCACAGGGGCAGGCTGTTGTTCCACCCGTTACAGGGACCACGATGGTACCTACTGATCCGGCAGTCGTAGTTGCAGCTCCAGAGGTTATTACCATTTCACTGACGGAGTTCATGAGGCTGAGGCCTCCGGTGTTTACTGGCACAGATGTTACTGAGGATCCGCAGTCGTTCATCGACCGGATGTCCAGGATTTGTCGCTCACTCCGATGCTCCGACGAGAGATGGGTAGAGTTTGCAAGTTTCCGGCTGGAGGGTATGGCCCAGAAGTGGTGTGAGTCGTTGGAGAGGGGAAGAGCCGCTGGTCTTGCTCCTATGACCTGGGCTGAGTTTGTGACGTCGTTTCTTGCCCGTTTTCTTCCACCGAGCGTCAGGGATGCGCGAGCACGTAGATTTGAGTCGTTACGTCAGACGCCGGGGATGACGGTGTCGGAGTTTGATGTTTTGTTTACTGAGCTGTCGGTGTATGCTCCGTACCTGGTGGCGACTGAGGAGATGAGGGTGAAGAGGTTTGTTCGAGGCCTGCTTACCCAAGTGTTCCTAGCCATCAGCATTCAGCATTGCGACACGTATGCGGCAGCTGTCGATGCAGCCCTATTGGTGGAGGAGCGTCTAGCTGAGTCATCGGTTGTTCCAGAACCGAAGAGGACTCATACGGATGAGCCAGCACGGGGACCGAGGTTTGTCCGCAGAGGCAGAGTTCCATCAGACTCGGGGAGTAGCAAAGATGTGGGACGTGGCCAGTTATTCAGTTCTTATTCCCAGGAGGGCCAGCGACCGTCTTTTGGATGCTTCGGTTGTGGTAGTTTGCAGCATCTTGTTCGGAATTGTACTGTGGTGCATCAGAGAGGGCCAGCAGTACCGCAGGTTACCTTACCACCTTCTCCGCCTCAGAGAGCGTTGCCTCTTATTCCTGTTGTTGCGCCGCGTAAGACTCCTACTCAGAGAGGTTGTGGTCGCGGTGGTTTTGTGCCGAGAGGACGAGGTGGCAGAGGCAGAGGACAGCCTGTAGCCGGTAGAGGGCAGGCACGGGTTTTTGCCATGACTCTCCAGGACGCTCAGGCGTCCAATGCTGTGGTTTCAGGTACCCTTTCCTTATGTTCTTTTGATGCACATGTTCTTTTCGATCCGGGATCTACGCATTCGTATGTTTCTACGCACTTCGCGCCGAGGTTAGGCCGAGAGTCGTGTTTGCTGGATCAGCCGCTAGTAGTGACTACTCCTGTGGGAGAGTCGTTTGTTGCGCGGCACGTGTTCCGATCATGTGCTGTCCATTTAGGAGACAGAGATCTGTCTGTCGACTTGATCCTTCTTGAGATGTTGGACTTCGACGTTCTGTTGGGCATGGATTGGCTAGCGACTTGCTATGCGTCCGTGGACTGCCGCGAGAAGACAGTTAGATTTTGTTTTCCCGGCGAGCTAGTGTTTGTTGTGCAGGGAGACCGTGGTGTCGCCCCTCACAGTTTGGTTTCTGTTCTGTGCGCTAGTCGGCTTTTGAGGAGGGGATGTCTGGGATTCTTGGCTTTCATTCATGATACTGGAGTTACGGTGGAGTCGTTGGACCAGGTTTCTACCGTGCGAGAATTTCCCGATGTCTTTCCCGATAAGTTACCTGGGATGCCGCCAGAGCGCGATATTGAGTTTTGCATTGATCTGATTCCTGGCACGGAGCCTATTTCTATACCGCCTTATCGGATGGCTCTGGCAGAGCTTAGAGAGCTTAAAGATCAGTTGCAAAAGTTGCTTGTTTTGGGACTTGTGCGTCCGAGTGTTTCGCCGTGGGGTGCTCCTATTCTGTTCGTCAAGAAGAAAGACGGCAGTTTGAGGCTATGTGTGGATTATCGTCAGTTGAACCGAGTTACGGTGCGGAACAGGTATCCTTTACCCCGCATTGACAATTTATTTAATCAGCTCCAGGGTGCGAAACATTTTTCGAAGACTGATTTGCGTTCGGGTTATCATCAGTTGCGGGTTCGGAATGATGACATTTCGAAGACTGCTTTTCGTACGCGCTATGGGCATTATGAGTTTTTGGTGATGTCGTTCGGACTCACCAATGCGCCAGCAGCGTTCATGGATCTGATGAACCGGATTTTCAGGCCGTTCCTCGACCAGTTCATTATAGTGTTTATTGATGACATACTGGTCTACTCTAGGAGTCATGAGGAGCATGAGCAGCACTTGAGGATTACTTTGCAGATATTGAGAGAGCACCGGCTTTATGCTAAATTCTCAAAGTGCGCATTTTGGCTTGATAGAGTTGACTTCCTGGGTCATGTGGTGACTGCTGATGGTATTCTTGTGGACCCGAGGAAGATCGAGGCTGTACAGCTTTGGCCCAGACCTGTATCGGTGACGGAGGTCCGCAGCTTTTTGGGCTTAGCTGGTTATTATCGTCGTTTTGTGCAGGATTTCTCGAGTATCGCTGCACCGCTGACTGGAGTGACCCGAAAGGGGATTCCTTTTCTCTGGACTGATGCGTGCGAGCAGAGTTTTCAGCAGTTGAAGACTCGGTTGACGACAGCACCAGTTCTTTCTTTACCTTCTGGATCGGGCGGCTATTGATTGAAAGAAACCGCAATCAAGACGGTGTCGCTATGCAGCTAACCGGTTGAGCACGGGTCGATCCACAGGGAGATGGTTGTATGTCCTTTCTTGTCTTAGACGAGTCAATAAAGAATCTGTATGTTTGTTTGATCTAACTTATGTGTTTATTTGCAAGTATAAAGTTGTTAAGAAGAAAATACGAGATTGTAAGCTAAGAAATCCGTACTCGAAACCTTTGAGCCGAGTCTTGACCAATTGAAGCTAGAGCAATCGGCAACAACGTGGATTAGGGGATTTAAGCGCGGTATTCGTGGAATCCGGCTTATTTACCCTTGTCCTTCCGTTCTTGTCTCTTGCTTTTGCCTCCGGCCAAACCGAACGCAACCGGTCGCGGTTAGGAATCACTGTTACCTTGTCAGGGTAGGGTGCCTAACGGAGCGCTTGCGTATGGTTTGGGCGGAGTTCAATGGAAAATAACGGGAAAAGGAAAAGAGCAAAGAAATGTTAACTTACAATATCATATGGATTCTTAACAACAACAATAATTACAACATTCACAAAATGAGCAAAAGAGAACAAAAAGAAAAGAACAAAGAAAAGAAAAGATTACAAGTATTAAGTGCATGAAATAAATTGCAAGTAATTAAAGACAAGGCAATAAATTGCAAGTAATGAAAAGCGATAAAAAGAACACGAAACTAGGACTCAAGACAAGCATGTGATCAATAGCCAACCCTTAAACTTGCAAGCTCAATGAAGAGGTTGCAAGATCAAGGGAAGGGTAGAGAACGCATGTGAAGTGTAGAACTAGTCCCGTGAGAAAATACGACCCTTGAGATCAATAACTAACTCTTAACCATTCAAGCTCAATGAAGAGGTTGGATGATCAAGAGAAAGCAAGAATCTCAAGGGGGAGCGAAACTAACAAGAAAGATAAAAAACCCTCATCTTCATTAATCTTCCACTCAAAAAGCTCTCACTACAATTTTAATGGAGAAAGAATGAAGAAGAAGAAGAAGAAGAACAAAACTACACAAAAAAGAGGCTAAAGAAAAGCTCCCTTGGCTTAGCTCGGTTCTGGAGTGTTTATAGGCTGGAGAATGGAATTCTAGGGCAACCATCTGATATAAAATGAAGTACCAAAAATACCCCCCAAAATTCATCAGAAGAGGCGCCAGTACGGCCGCTTTTCCGCGGCCAATACCCCCTATTGGCCGCGGAAACGCGGCCATTCAGTGGAGTTGTGATGTGAGGTTTTGTCGTTTTCCCTGGTTTTATATTTCCTCGTGTTTGAAATCTAAAAACTGAATAAAAGTCTTCCAGAATATCCTCAGAATTCCTAGTCCAAGATTGCACTCTTTTTCACTTTTGACTTTATCTCTCTCGAGCTCCGCGCACCCATTGATTCTTGTGCAGCCCCCCTCGTGCTCTGTGCTTGTCCCAGACATGAATGACCACTGTTACATGTCTTGTATCGGGAACCGGTACTCGGCACTGGACGGATATGGATGACCGGAACCCGGCTTTTATCTGCTGTCAACAGATGTTCTGCTTTTGGCGTAACTGTGGAGATTTTATCTTGATTTGCAATATTTGTACTGGAAACCTGTATTCTGTAAACATGTAACAAACATGGATTAAAAGCACCTACCTATAAACACACGAGCGTAAGAATCGGCGGTATAAAATGCAATATTCTGATATGAACAGATACCCCCAAACTTAACTTTTGCTCGTCCCGAGCAAAACCAATTATTCACAAAAATAAAATGATAACCGCAATTTCGCAGGGAACGCGATTGCACTGAGCGCGTGCAACAAGCCGTTAAACCTCTAGGTGTCCCTAGTAGGAGGAGTGTTGTCTCCTAAGGGTTTTCAGCGGATACTACCCACAAAATCCGGTCAAGTTGGTTTCGTAAAATAACTAAGATTCAAACCCTAAAGTTTTGTTTTTAGAAAATAACAATTCTATAATCCTAAGTCTAGACCATCGAACCTTTATTTTTCACACCTCGCTTCTTATTTAACTACAGATTTTATATGTCTTTACGTGCAGTGCAAATAGTGTCGTTAAGTTCCCGAAAGGTCGAATAAAGTCATCATGTCGCACAATAAAGCCCAGATAACAATTTTAAAAGGATCACATAAGTTTTATAAAGAGTTAAGCATTTTTCAAGTTTCGTTTTCCAGTAAGGTTTCAATTTCAGAATTTCTATCTTCCATAACAGGAAACTAAGTCGTATTTTTCACTCCACCTTTTTCTTGTTTTCATTTCATACACACCTCTGTGAACGTGCAATAGTCTTTATCATAGAATAAAACCTTCATATCTCCGTTAAACATTTTTATAAAAGCCTCTCTTTTATCAAGATTATTCTCACACAAAGAACCGTTAGGAATTTTAACTCGAAGAGAACACTTGCTTGACTTTGCTTTAAACTGGACTTTCTAGGCTTCTTAGCGAGCTTTGGGCCAATGCACCCAAACCAGTTGGTTTCAGGGCATTAAGTGTAGAAACACCCCAGCGGACTTAATTACTCAAGTTACCTAGGTCCAAAAACAAAAGACAGTTTGGCGTGAAAATCAGATGATTTAATACGAACAGAGATATAACCGGCAGTTCAATTATTTTTTTGGATAAAAGACGTGTTTAGTGGGTTTGGTGTGTAATCATTCCAATCAAGTTTCAGATGGGTTATTTTTCAGACTTAGCTCCAATTACGGCATCAATAACATTCCTTCATATTCGCTTTACTTCATAAACTATTCTTGACATTACTTATTTCAGAACAAACCTATTTGATCCTCAGAAAATCATTTATCTGCTTAAAAGTTTAAACATGAAAGACTTGTCATCTAATTCCCAAAATTCACGACACGTGTAGTGTGATGTAAAGACGTATATCAGCTATAGTTAACATCAAAGGAGAGTTATCTTTCAGGTTTTCAAAATCCAAACATAAGATCTAGTTATTCCTATTTTTTCAAACAAAAACCGTCGAAATGTTGAATCAGAGTTCTTTCACAAGCTAACTTGACAAAAAAGTTTTTATATTTTTAGAAAATTTTCAGATTTTTATGGATTTTATGTATTTAATATGCAGATGTAAAATATACATATGAATGCGAAGGAAGAAAGCTTACCGAGCACACCCCCAAACTTAAACTTGACAGTGCCCTCACTGTCAGGCTATACCAAGAGGGTCAAAATTGCCGGCGCTCCCTAAAAACAAATTATATACAACAAGGAAAACCAAAAATATATACAAAAAAAGGTGTCCCCCCCAAACTGAAGTAAAACAGTGTTACCACTGTTAAGCGTTGAAGTTCAGGATTAGGGGGGAAAGAACAGTATCAAGCTATACAAGGCCTTACACAGGCCAAAAGTTAGTACCAACCATTCAAAGATTTTATCGTGAAAAAGCAGTGGTTGGTCAAAGAAGGCGTAGAGAAAAGAAATGGAGAATACGCGAGACCGTATGGAGATAGAAGCGAGATACGGTCTCGGTATATCAGAAGAAGAAGAATGGCGGAAGGGAAAAAGAAGTGGAATACGAACTTGAGGGTGCAAATGGAGTAAATAGATTAGCACAATTTGTGATGACCGATGTGTGAAAAGTGATTGTGCTAATATATTTACTCGTCGAGAAATTGGGTCGAATCCCTCAAGATTCGTAAGAAACCATGGGTACGCCGAACTTGGTAAACCAGACACAGGAAGTGAAAATGATACGGTTTCTCGCAATGTAGGAACGATGGAAAGGATGGAGGGAAGTGATTGAGGAAGGGCATCGGTTAAGGGTTCTGGAGGGTGTACACAGTCAGTGAAAGGAATAGGATGAATTGGAAAATCCGACTCATCATCTAGAACTGTTTCATCCTCAAAAATATCCTCAAAATTCTCCTCAAGGTTAAGCTCATCCATGCATATTTCATCAAAGTCCAGACGCATATGTTGTTCGGGAAAAACATATAATGACTCGGGATGATGATTTGAAGAGACAAACTCAGCCAAATCTACGGGTTCATCATCCAAAATATTCCCAGCGTCAATATCCTTAATCAAGTGAAAATCAAAATTCTCTGACACCTCAACCAAAGCATGGATATTTATCAATTCAGGTTCTAAGATGGAGGTGTAGAGGTCAAAAGGATTGGGTGTGGTTTCACTTGGCAAGGTCCCTTCACAATCGGGCAAATCAAACACTACAAAGTCGCACAACTCATTAAACATTCTATCTTCAACTGATAATTCATTTGGGACACTTGATAGACTTTCATCACAGGAGTTGTGGGATTCAATTTGAGACGGGTAGGTTTGATTTGGAAGGGGGTACAGCTCACTCTCTCCACTCAAATTCACAGCCTGTCCTACCGCCTCATCATACATTGGAAAATTTGGAGCTAGCTGGAAACTAGCTACCAGGTCAGTTGGTTGTATGAGAGCGGCTATGGACGCATTCAATTCCATCATCTGTTGGCTTGACGCTACCCTAAAGTCTTCCAAGGACTGTTCTAGACTAGACATTGGTTGAGAATGGGTTTCAGTAAAAGATTCAAAGTTGTTTGGATACTGAAAACTCCGAAATGGCGGTTCTGATTCTATGTCTAGGGAAGGTGCAAAAGTAGGGTAGGATTGGTAGGAATTGAATAGCTGGACAGGAGCAGGATCAACATTTGGATAAGAAGGTGAATGGAATTGTTGATCCCAAGAATTTGAAGTGGTGAAAGGAGTGAAAGATCGGCTACGGGATTGTTCAATACGTTCAGCGATGGACAAAGGACGACTTGCAACAGGGGTATCAACATAAGCGGGTGCGGGAGGTTGAAAAGGTTGATACGAAGTGGAATGAGGAGTGCAAGTGTTTGTCCTAGACGCTGCTATGCGATCTTTCAGTGAAACTTTGGGCATGGAGGGGTCGTTTGAAGTTCGACCAAAACAAGAACCGTAAGAAGTAATGTCTGGCTGGGGGTACCAGAGTTCGGCAAGAGTTTTTCGAGGTGGGGTACCCATGATATGAAGAGAGAGAAAGAAAGGTAGAGAAAAGGAGGGGAAAAAGAATGTGATATTTTTTTATTTTTTTTATATATTAACAAAAGAATAAAAAACAATATGGACAAAAATAATCACGACACAAAAAATACCACACACCTAATCGTTCTAGGGTTAACCTAGGTCAACTAGACCTGCTCCAGAACTTGATTGTCGAAGTAAAACTGTGTCGAGAAATAGGCTCAAGATACACTGATCACGAGGCCAGGTAAGTGCAGAGATAAGGGGAGGTTTTCCAACTGTTTCGCGAAGTTCCTTAATTAAATAACCTTTTCTCTTTTGGCGGTATCGCCGTTAACACTTTCCTAAACACCCCGTAAACAATATACCGTTAAGCAAGGTTCTAAACACAGTTAACTTCTCCTAGTGAGCGCGAAGTCCTTAAGGCTTAAAGTCTAGTTTCTTTTAAATTTTGTGCGGGTAAACGTTATGCTTAAGTTCGTGATTTGTGGGCCACGGAAAAGGTGATGAAATCCTTTACCGTATCTTGTGGGGTTCGCTTGCCCTTAAGTCCGTATTAATGTATGCAATGCGTAATTCAAAAATTCTGTAAAGAATCAAACAATCGTTTTTTAGTTTAAGCACGGCACTGCAACAAATACGGGTTAGTCAATTTTTTTAGCGTTTGCTAGCGAACTTGCAAAGAATCCTGCAAAGAATAGTATATTGGAAGCGTCGGATTTAAGAAGAAGGTGTTACTAAAGTACGTACCGTTAAGTTTTGGGTTAGGAAACCCCCGTTGAATCAAATCCGGTAAGCTTGAAAAGTTCGCTTGCGCGGGTCAAACTACCCGGATCTTTGGCACTGTACTTTGCAATCACCTTAGACTTGAATGTACACTTTGCTCCCCACAATTGCAGTTTGCAAATCTGCAAAAATCTGCACTCTTGCCCACAAAAATTATCAAAAAAAAACAAAAAGAATATTTTTTTTTTATAAATATATACAAAAAGAATATTAACCCGAATAACAAGGAAGAAAATACGCTACCGTCTCCCCTGCAACGGCGCCATTTGATTGAAAGAATTAAAGTTAACCGCAATCAAGACGGTGTCGCTATGCAGCTAACCGGTTGAGCACGGGTCGATCTACAGGGAGATGGTTGTATGTCCTTTCTTGTCTTAGACGAGTCAATAAAGAATCTGTATGTTTGTTTGATCTAACTTATGTGTTTATTTGCAAGTATAAAGTTGTAAAGAAGAAAATACGAGATTGTAAGCTAAGAAATCAGTACTCGAAACCTTTGAGCCGAGTCTTGACCAATTGAAGCTAGAGCAATCGGCAACAACGTGGATTAGGGGATTTAAGCGCGGTATTCGTGGAATCCGGCTTATTTACCCTTGTCCTTCCGTTCTTGTCTCTTGCTTTCGCCTCCGGCCAAACCGAACGCAACCGGTCGCGGTTAGGAATCACCGTTACCTTGTCAGGGTAGGGTGCCTAACGGAGCGCTTGCGTATGGTTTGGGCAGAGTTCAATGGAAAATAACGGGAAAAGGAAAAGAGCAAAGAAATGTTAACTTACAATATCATATGGATTCTTAACAACAACAATAATTACAACATTCACAAAATGAGCAAAAGAGAACAAAAAGAAAAGAACAAAGAAAAGAAAAGATTACAAGTATTAAGTGCATGAAATAAATTGCAAGTAATTAAAGACAAGGAAATAAATTGCAAGTAATGAAAAGCGATAAAAAGAACACGAAACTAGGACTCAAGACAAGCATGTGATCAATAGCCAACCCTTAAACTTGCAAGCTCAATGAAGAGATTGCAAGATCAAGGGAAGGGTAGAGAACGCATGTGAAGTGTAGAACTAGTCCCGTGAGAAAATACGACCCTTGAGATCAATAACTAACCCTTAACCATTCAAGCTCAATGAAGAGGTTGAATGATCAAGAGAAAGCAAGAATCTCAAGGGGGAGCGAAACTAACAAGAAAGATAAAAAAACCCTCATCTTCATTAATCTTCCACTCAAAAAGCTCTCACTACAATTTTAATGGAGAAAGAATGAAGAAGAAGAAGAAGAAGAAGAACAAAACTACACAAAAAAGAGGCTAAAGAAAAGCTCCCTTGGCTTAGCTCGGTTCTGGAGTATTTATAGGCTGGAGAATGGAATTCTAGGGCAACCATCTGATATAAAATGAAGTACCAAAAATACCCCCGAAAATTCATCAGAAGAGGCGCCAGTACGGCCGCGTTTCCGCGGCCAATACCCCCTATTGGCCGCGGAAACGCGGCCATTCAGTGGAGTTGTGATGTGCGGTTTTGTCGTTTTCCCTGATTTTATATTTCCTCGTGTTTGAAATATAAAAACTGAATAAAAGTCTTCCAGAATATCCTCAGAATTCCTAGTCCAAGATTGCACTCTTTTTCACTTTTGACTTTATCTCTCTCGAGCTCCGCGCACCCATTGATTCTTGTGCAACCCCCCTCATGCTCTGTGCTTGTCCCAAACACGAATGACCACTGTCACATGTCTTGTATCGGGAACCGGTACTCGGCACTGGACGGATATGGATGACCGGAACCGGCTTTTATCTGCTGTCAACAGATGTTCTGCTTTTGGTGTAACTGTGGAGATTTTATCTTGATTTGCAATATTTGTACTGGAAACCTGTATTCTGTAAACATGTAACAAACACGGATTAAAAGCACCTACCTATAAACACACGAGCGTAAGAATGGGCGGTATAAAATGCAATATTCTGATATGAACAACTATATTGTTTATTGTGATGCTTCTCGAATGGGGCTCGGCTGTGTTTTGATGCAGCATGATAGGGTGATTGCATATGCTTCTAGGCAGCTGAAGAAGCACGAGCAGAATTACCCCACTCACGATCTTGAGATGGCAGCGGTAGTCTTTGCGTTGAAGATTTGGAGACACTACTTGTACGGAGAGTTGTGTCAGATCTTCACGGATCACAAGAGTTTGAAGTATATCTTCCAGCAGCGAGATCTGAACCTGAGACAGCGCCGATGGATGGAGCTAGTGAAGGATTATGATTGTGAGATCCTTTATCACCCGGGCAAGGCGAATGTCATAGCTGATGCTTTGAGTCGTAGGCCCGTGGGTAGCTTGTCCCAGTTGAGCGCAGTTCAGTGTCAGTCTTCTGCAGATTGGCAGCTCTTGTGTGATAGTAGAGTGCAGTCCGAGTTCACTTACGCTGGGGGACAGCTTGCCCATGTCCATGCCCGTCCACTTCTTTTTGATCGTATCTGTGAGGCGCAGCCCAGTGATGCCCGTTTGATTGAGATTCTTGAGCTTGTTCGGCAGGAAAGAGTTTCGGAGTTCATGATTGATGACCAGGGTGTGCTACGATGCGGGACTCGCTTGTGTGTACCAGATGTTGATGGGTTGAGACGCGAGATCCTAGAGCAGGCACATCAGTCGGCCTTTAGCGTTCATCCAGGTTCCACCAAGATGTACCGTGACTTGAGGGACTTCTACTGGTGGGAAGGGATGAAGCGTGATATATCGGACTTCGTTTCGAGGTGCCTGACTTGTCAGCAAGTCAAGGCTGAGCATCAGAGACCGGTTGGAGAGTTGCAGCCTTTACCCGTTCCGGAGTGGAAATGGGAGCAGATTTACATGGACTTCATTGTGGGTCTGCCCAAGACGAGTCGAGGGTATGACTCTATTTGGGTTATTGTAGACCGGTTGACGAAAGCGGCTCACTTTCTTCCGGTGAAGACCACTTTCGGTTATGCTCAGTATGCTCAGTTGTACATAGATGAGATTGTGCGTTTGCACGGTGTTCCCACATGCATAGTATCCAACAGAGGCACCCAGTTTACTAGCCGTCTTTGGCAGAAGCTTCAGGAAGCTTTGGGTACCCGGCTGAGTTTTAGTACCGCTTTTCATCCACAGACCGATGGCCAGTCGGAGCGGACTATACAGACTCTAGAGGATATGCTCCGTGCATGCGTGCTTGATTTTGGTGGCAGTTGGGATCATCACTTGCCGTTGATTGAGTTCTCCTACAACAACAGCTTTCAGGAGACTATTCAGATGGCACCTTTTAAGGCTTTATATGGTAGGAAGTGTCGATCGCCAGTCTGTTGGACCGAGCTTAGTGAGAGTTTGGTTTTGGGACCCCAGCTAGTTCAGGAGACCACGGAGAAGCTCCAGCTGATTCAGGATAGGATGAGAGCAGCCCAGTGCAGGCAGAAGTCTTATGCCGACCGTCGTCGTCGCAGACTTGAGTTCGCAGTGGGGGATCATGTATTCCTGAGGATTTCTCCGATGAAGGGCGTTATGCGATTTGGGAAGAGAGGGAAGCTCAGTCCCAGATTTGTAGGTCCTTTCGAGATCCTTGATCGAGTGGGTTCTGTTGCTTATCGTTTGGCGCTCCCGCCCAGTTTTCCGGATGTTCACCCTGTTTTTCATGTGTCGATGCTTCGTAGATACCTTCATGATCCTTCTCACACGATTCAACACGAGACCGTTCAGCTTGAGCGCGATCTTTCGTTCACCGAGCAGCCGGTAGTTATTTTGGATCGGCAGGTGAAGAAATTTCGTTCAAAGGTCTTGCCATCTGCGAAGGTTCTTTGGCGTAGCCCGACTAGTGAGGAGATCACTTGGGAGGCCGAGAGCGAGATGCGGAAGAAATTCCCCCATCTTTTTGAAGGTACGCTTAGTATGAAATTTTAATTCGGGGACCGAATTTCTATAAGAAGGGGAGATTGTAACGTTTTAGAAATCGTTTTGCGAATTTTTCCGTTTTAGGGCAAAATTGTCTGTTTTTCCCGTTTTAACCCGATTTCGATCAAACGACCGTATAAGCTTACCGACACCTAATTTGGCCAAAATAAAGCTTGTGCTCTAACTTTGGGAGTATTTGGGAGGTTTTGGTTCAGATAGATTTTTTCCCGAATAAAATATTATTTTAAGCGGTATTTTGTGCACGTAAATCGGGAAAATTTTTATTTTTTGAATAAATTAATTTTGTCACTAGAATTATTTTTGAAGGCTCTTTTTGAATATCTAGATTTTTTTTGGTGACTAATGGTTTGGATTTAAAAAGAAAAGAAAAGGGTGTAATGGTGGCAAAATGCATTAATTAGCATTTATTACTCTTTTTCCTAGCTATTTCCTCACAAATTATTCACAAAAATACCCCCCATCACCCCTTGGCCGAGCTCACCCCCCCCCATTTCTGTCCTAAACATTTCCAAACTCATTTCTCTCTCATTTTCTTTCAAAAACACAAAAAGAAATCCAAAAATAAATCCAAAAATTCCTATATAAATATTAAACCTTTTTTCCTTCACTAATCCTTCATGGATCTTCATCAAAGCTTGATTTTTGGAGGCTAAAGTGATGGATCTAACTTCTTTTTGGTGTTCTTGAGGAGGTATAATTTCTTATCTTAATCCATAATTAATTGCTTTAATTTTTAACTAGCTAATTTAGTTAACTAGTTAAGTGCTTAGTTTAGCATTTAATTCATGATTAATTCATTATAATTGGTTTAAGAAATTCATGTTAGGGTTAAATTTTGATTAAGTGATTAGTGTTTAATTCAAGTGTTAAATTGTGTTTTGGAAAAGATTAATCTAGTAGAAAATGTTAAAATTTGCTAATAAGCATTTTAGTTTAATTAAGCAAAATTGCTTGCTAGATTTTTGCTAAAACATAATTAGCGAGTGTTAAAAATATAGGATTGGTCTAGATAGCTTAGTTAAGCTATTTTAAGGTATCTGTAATTGTTAGATTTATGTTATCTTGAATCTAGTGTGATATATTGCGATAGGTTACTTACTAGATTTCGGGGTTTTCCGACGTAGGGTTCGTTTGGTAGTTGCGAGGTTATATCCAGTGTATTCCTCGTAATTTTTGTGTTGTGTTGCGCGATCGGGACGATCGGGGTCCAGACTTGGTGTTTTGTAGTTTAGCGACCCCAATTAGGGTTTTAGCCGGTATCGTGCGCGACAGATGCGCTAAGCGCGCAGTGTAATTTTCTGGGCGTTTTCGTCGCGTTTCGTTGTCTTTTCGTCATTTTAGGATATTTAGCTTATGTGCTGTATTTATGAAATTTTAGGTTCGCAAGCAGGGACTTCGGGTGCTGCGGACAAGGGGAAGCAGGTGGTCGGATTTTCTTAGCTCGAGACCATCGGTGAGTAGATTTAACATCTACGGGGGAATCGCCCGTATGGCGTTATGCGTCGGGGCGAATATGATATGATAGCTGCATGTATTTGCATATTAGTTACTTTCATATGAATTCCATTGCATAGCAATATCTGTTGTACTTGACTCGTAACTTTAGATATAACACTTTACTGACGGTTCATGTTGCACGAGCACTAAATTGTATGCTACACCCACACCGTCTGTAATTGCCATGATACGCACAAACACCTACATATGTGATATGATTGTGGATAGGAATGATTGGAGTAGTAACTCTTATTCTATTGTGCTTATGAAATACTGTGAACACATACTTACGTGATATTGCATTGGGCAGGAATAGTTAAGGTAGTGAACCTTATTCCACTTCACTTATATCTTGCTATAATTACTTATACATCATGCATACATATTGACATGTACACCCTCGTACTTTATTACATGTAGATACTTAAACCTTGCTACACTTACATGTACACTTCATATGATACTGCATTTATTTTCGAAGGAATTGGGAACCGCATGATATGTTTTAAGCTAGATACAATTTAAAGAGCGGTTTTCCCTTTATATGCTCATATTGATGTTTTATGTTGCATATATCAGTTTTATATGGATTTTACGCATTGAGATATGGATTTCATATGATTTATGGATTTAAGAACCGTGGGGGATATTTTCAAGAAAACTTTGTATTGTTTGAAAACCCGGTTTCTCTTGATATGATATTTGATGCGTCCACCATGTGATTTCTCGGTTCTGAGATTTGGCTTGTGATACCCGATTCGAGGAGCAGGACGCACCGTCTGTGGGTACATGGTGGACCCGGTATGGTACCCCGGGATGAGTGGTGATTTCGTGTTGTAGATGATAAACCTGACGGTGGGACCACTACCTACCGGTGATTGTATTTGGACTCGGCGGTTATCATGGAGATGCCGACCGGAGTGAGGTATGACATATCGTCAGGGCTAGTCATAATGACAGCGCCTGAGTTATGAGGATTTACGTGTCGATACTAGACACGGGTTTCATGATGTTTCGAGTGTCGGTTTTTGACACTCAGGTTTTCGTGAGACATACAGGATGTGAGGGCCGATCTGAGGATGCGGTGCCTGAGGATTTGGGATTTGATGTGTCAGTGAGGGACACTGGTGTTTTTCCATGCTGATGATTTTTGCATGAGATTTTATATTATATCATCCCACACTCAGGATTATGTTGATATGCATTGTTTCATGTAGTTGTAGTATCCTGATGATGTACCTTTACATGATTGTTGCATATTCACTTATCATACTTATGCTATCGGATTACTTGTGATAGATAGATCGTTGTTTGTGCATACTTGCGATTACTGTATGATGTTATTTACTATTCACGAGTTGGCAACTCACCCCCGTTGTGCCACAGTGTTGTGCAGGACTTACCCTCTGAGTAGTCGCGGCAGGGCATCTTATCATCTCTACTTTTGCGGATACCGCTACGGTTGGCTGTGAATCCTTGCTTTTAGGTAGGTTGCGGTTATCTGTTTGTACTTTGTATATTTTTTTGTTGGATCTAGTATTCTCCATCTACCACTATGTTGTATATGACTTAGAGACGACTTGTGAGGATTCAGTGTTATTTTGTGGTGACTTTGGTTGCCGTGCTCGTAGGAGCCGGTTTTGTTGAAAAGTTTTACTTTTTTATGCAGTTTCCTTTTATATTTCTTCGCTTCGGCGTCGTATATATGTTGTGGTGGTTGTCTCCGCCGTTGGGCGTGATTTGCTCCCGTTTGGGATGCTTTTATTATTATCTATGTTGTACCCGTTTTCGGGGTTAGTTTTTACAAAGGAGGTGCTGCCAAAATTTTTAAGAACGAAAACTAAACTTAAAGATTTTTACTTAAAAAAATTCTGAATGTTTAAAACAATGTTTTCTCCGTTGATCCAGTTTTGGGTGGTTTAGATTTCTGGGTTTCGGCTTACTTAAGTTGCGTACGCCTTTAGACGTTATGTAGTTTAAGTGCCGGTTACGGGCCAAATTTGGGTCGTGACACAGTGGGAGCCATCCTGTTTAGACAAATTAAAAACCACTCTAAACTTGCAAGAGCATCATGCTAAAGTATTTCTTCTCTCTCTCCTAATTGCAGCGACCAAACATCATGACCGGACTTAAGTTACTACTAGATAAAAACATACTGACACGGCCAAACTACAAAGATTGGCTAAGGAATATCAAAATGGCAATCACTTATGACAAGTTGGGGTATCTCCTTACCACCAAAGCTCCTCCTGTCCCAGGTCCCAAAACCAGCGTCGCGGATAAGGAAATCCGTAAGACCTGGGAAATCGACTACGCGAAGGTCAAGTGCCTCATGCTTGCCTCTATGGATAATGAACATCAGAGGAGGCACGAGAATATGGACCTTGAATCCATATTTCTCCATACAAAAGAACTGTATGGAGAGCGATCCCGTATCGCCAGATACGAAGTCTCGAAAAAGCTATTTTCGGCGAGATTGGCCGTCGGATCATCGGTAGCGGAACATGTGCTTAAGATGATTGGCTTCATTGAGGAGCTCGCGGATCTTGGGACCACGTTAGAGAACGAGCTCTACACGGACTTGATTCTCCAGTCCCTTCCTTCCACTTACGCCCAGTTTATTCCGAACTTCAACTTGCAAGTAAAAGAAGTTGAGCTTTCAGAACTCCTCAACATGCTGAGGAGTGCAGAGGGCACTCTACAGAAAGGTAGGGAAACATCCACTTTGTTTGTAGGAGGATCTTCCTCTTCTAGGTCCAAGGCGAAAGCCAAGGGAAAGAAGAAGAAAGCCCCCACCAAACCAAGGGGCGGTGTTAGTAAAGTGGATATGAAGGGAAAGACAAAGGAAACAAAGGTAGTGGGAAAGCTTGTAGGAAAGGAAGAATGCTTTTACTGTCACAAGAGAGGACACTGGAAAAAGGATTGCTGGGCTTGGAAGGCCAGATACCAGGATCTGAAGCAAGTTGCGGCTTCAGCTTCAGGTGTGTATGTTATTGAAAACTGTCTATCAATAAACTCTACATCCTGGGTATTGGATACCGAATCAGGATCTCATATCTGTAATTCTTTACAGGCACTGAGAAGGCGTAGGGTTTTGAAGGAAGGTGATATGACCCTCAGAGTTGCAAACGGAGCTGGCATGGATGCTGAGTCCGTGGGGGACTATCACCTGGGATTGTCAGATGGACACGTTTTGGTTTTGCGTGATTGTTATTTTGTACCCAATGCAACCTGTAATATCATATCTGTATCTTTATTATCTAAAGAAGGTTATGAATTTGCATTTGTAAGCAATGTTGTAAACATTCACCTTAATCAAGTTTTGATTGGGTCAGGTACATTAAGCAATGGTATATACGTATTAAACCAACCACAGATTTTCAATGTCCAGAATACATACAAAAGAAAGTCTCCGGAAACAAATCAGGCTTTCTTTTGGCATTGTAGACTGGGTCACATCAATGAGAGAAGGTTGACGAAGTTACATACAGAAGGATATTTGGATCCGTTCGAATATCAATCATATGCAACTTGTCAATCCTGTCTCAAAGGAAAGATGACAAAGGCTCCGTTCACTGGACACGGAGTAAGAGCGAGCGAGCTCTTGGGACTCGTACACAGCGACATGTGCGGTCCAATGTCTACACATACGCGAAGCGGTTATTCTTACTTCATTACTTTTACGGATGACTTTTTAAGGTACGGATATGTCTTCTTAATGAAACATAAATCCGAAGCCTTTGGAAAATTCCAGGAATATAAGAATGAAGTAGAAAAACAAACAGGCAAAAGTATCAAGACACTGAGATCTGATCGAGGTGGTGAATACTTAAGTGCCGAGTTCCTGGATTACTTAAAAGAGAATAGAATTCTCTCTCAGCTTACTCCTCCGTACACTCCGCAACATAACGGTGTATCGGAGAGACGGAACCGAACCCTATTAGATATAGTACGGTCCATGATGAGTAACGCTGAGTTGCTGCGATCATTCTGGGGATATGCGCTAGAATCAGCTGCATACCTTTTGAACCGAGTTCCAACTAAGACTGTGCCTACCACACCATATGAGATATGGAGTGGGAAGAAACCCTATTTTCAATGTCTGAAGATCTGGGGATGTCCAGCTTTTATCAAAAATCAGCATGCGGACAAACTCGAGGTACGCTCAATACTGTGCAAGTTTGTAGGATGCCCAAAGAACTCCAGGGGTATCTCTTCTATTACGCAGAGGAACAAAAGATCTTTGTTTCTCGTAATGCCCACTTTCTGGAACACCAGTTCTTAGAAAAGGAAATAAGTGGGAGCGCAATAGAACTGGAAGAAATCCCAGAACCACATACTATTACTGAAAGCTTAGTAGAACCAGAGGGTTCAAAAGAACATGACATTCCTACGCCGCTCCGCAGGAGTAGTAGGCAGTCTCATCTGCCCGAGAGATACTACGGTTTTCTCGTAGATGGGGATAGAGAGGATTGCATCATTGATTATAATGAGCCGACTAGCTTCCAGCAGGCCATTCAGAGCGTTGACTCGGTAAAATGGCTGGATGCAATGCGGACCGAAATGGAGTCCATGTACACCAACAAAGTATGGACGTTGGACGTTGCCCCAGATGGGGTAAAACCCATAGGATGCAAGTGAATCTTCAAAAGGAAGATTGGTGTAGATGGACAGGTTGAGACCTATAAGGCTAGACTTGTTGCAAAGGGTTTTCGTCAAAGACCTAGTTTGGACTATGACGAAACCTTTTCTCCAGTGGCTATGCTGAAATCCATTCGGATCCTTCTTGCCATTGCTCCCTTCCACGATTATGAGATTTGGCAGATAGACGTAAAGACCGCTTTTCTAAATGGAAATTTAGAGGAGTGTGTCTATATGGACCAGCCAGAGGGTTTCATTCAGAGTGGGAGCAGCGGAAAGGTGTGCAAGTTGCTTAAGTCCATCTATGGACTAAAGAAGGCATCGCGGAGTTGGAACATCTATTTTGATGTGACGGTCAAAGAATTTGGCTTTATCAAAAATCCAGATGAACCATGCATCTATAGTAGATTTGTAGTATGAACTGTCGTATTCCACGTTTTATACGTGGATGACATTCTTTTAATAGGAAATGACATTCCTATGCTACAATCTGTCAAAGGTATCTTGTCACACAGGTTCTCCATGAAAGATCTGGGTGATGCCTCTTACATTCTAGGGATCCGGATCTATCGTGACAGATCCAAGAGGGTATTAGGACTTTCACAGTCCAGGTACATCGACACCATACTGAAAAGATTCAGTATGGAAGATTCCAAGCGCGGTAATCTACCGGCTTATCACGGGATCACCCTCTCCAAAGAGATGTCTCCAAAGACTGATTTGGAAAGGGATCGCATGTCTATTATACCCTACGCTTCTGTGGTAGGCTCGATAATGTATGCGATGTTGTGTACCAGACCAGATGTAGCTTATGCACTAAGTGTGGTAAGCTGGTATCAGTCAAACCCTGGGGAGAAGCACTGGATAGCGGTAAAGAACATTCTCAAGTACCTGAGAAGGACTAAGGAGAAGTTCTTGGTGTACAGCGGAAAAGACCTCCAGATCGAGGCCTTTGCTGACTCCAGCTTCCAGAGTGACAAGGATGATTCCAAGTCCATGTCGGGTTATGTCTTTACCCTCAATAGAGGGGCGGTGTGTTGGAAGAGTTCCAAACAGGAAACCGTTGCTGACTCGACGATGGAACCGGAATATAGCACTGCTGCAGATGCCGCCAAAGAAGCCGTCTGGATAAGGAAGTTCTTGACAGAACTTCTGGTGGTTCCGTCCATTGTTGATCCAATACCTTTGTACTGTGACAACAACGGGACTATATCTTTAGCGAAGGAACCCAGGTCCCATCAGAAGTCCAGACACATCTTGAGGCGGTATCACCTGATCAGGGAGATCGTGGGTCGCCAGGAGATCGTGGTTCGGAGAGTTGCTACAGAAGATAACACTTCTAATCCATTCACGAAGGCCTTACCCCAGACTCAGTTCGAGCGGCTGATCAAGATGATAGGTCTTCGATACGCCAGTACATGGCCTTAGTGCAAGTGGGAGATTGTTTGTGTATATGCCCTAGAGGCCATTACTGTATCATACTAGTTTATATATTACTTAATGGAAGCTTGGGATATTTACCTTATATTGACAATCTTGCTCAAAATAGTAGTATGCTACTTGGTTTTTTTCTACTTTAATGTGTACATGTGTTTCTTTTAGTACATCACCTATACACATTAGTGGAGCCTTTAGGATCTTTGCTTGATTACCAGCGTTGTGATGGCAGTCACACTCGTGGGGGCTGGGTAATCCACAAGCACATCCTTATGCAGGTCCCTAGTCGTAGAACTATTGAGACAGGGCATCGATACTCCGGAGTAGACTAGTGTATGCGCTTCTCATCCCAGCAGGGGAGACGGTTTGTCCCACAGCCGTCAGTACGTCGTACTTGAGATAGTATGCGGGTACTCGTTAGGTTACGAGTACACTGGATAGGACTCGTCGGGAACTGTTGGTTGGTACTATACCTATCGTCAGTTATCAGTTCCCAGGTGATATGAGTACAGCTTAGTCCGCTGACTTGACACTGTCACTTCGCCTCGAGTGTGTTCCCACTGTACTTAGATTACTACCCTACCACGGCTCAAAGGAGTCGTGCAAACAGGTAGTAGTTGGGTGCAGTCCCGAAGCACTTGGAGGCAGTGACGGTTAGACAGGATTCATCTCTCCCAGTATTGGGGGTTGATATCACGCTGTGTCTAAGAGAGCCATTACACAAAGTCCCTGGCCAGGGCAAGCGAGATATACTGGTAAGATTCCAGTGTTATCTCAGGGTGTTCTGAGCTACACTCTGACACGACTTGTACCGCTATTAGGGGACTGACGTTTACCGCCCCCTAGGCCCGCCATGCGATATTCTCCGACGAACTGACCGGACTGTACGCAGACTGTCACATTCAGGCCCAGTAGGAGTTCAGATGGGTTTCACCTCGTCCGTCTTCTTATCGGCATCTACCTGGGGGTCGTTACGCACAGCTAGTGCCGCTTGCGGTCTGTGGTTAAACCCACTTTCAGCGTAGTGTCGAGTCTTTAGAGTCCCACACAGAGAGCTATTCGCCTTTAGGCAAAAGAGTAGAGGTCGCATGGTTTTGCGACAGGGTTCGGTCACATCTGTGCACTTGTGCACGTTTAGTGTCCGGACGGTTATCACTAGCGGGCTTTGGTTTAAGCCAGATCCTAGTGTACGTTTTGGGATTGGTTTTATCTCGTTTGTATTTGTGTTCCTCTGAACGCGGATGCGGATGTGTATGCACGGTTGACAGAGACAGAGGCAGAGGATTCTCATTAGGGTTGTTGACTGTTGACTTTTGCTAAACCCTAATGAGAATTAGAAATATGATTAATGATAATATTAATTAAGTATTATTGTGCCATGGTTGTGTTGAAAGGTTGACTTTGTTGACTGGTTGACTAGGTTGGACTTGGTGACCATCATCATTACAATGGCTATCATTTCATGGCAAAGACTTTTGCTTGCTTGTTATTCTTTACAAAATGAGTGCATGAAATGATATTGCCATTTTGACTTGAACCATCACATAATACCCAATTACTATTATTGTTATGATTATTTTGGATTATGAGAGCAAGGGTGAGAAAAGTCTTGCTCATTCTATCATTCTCATTCTCTCTCATCCTCAAGCTCTCCCTCTTCTTCTTGCTCTCTCTCTAGTTCATGGTTCTATTGTCTCATGTGTTGAGAAGCAAGAACCATAGAGGTAAAACCCAAAACACTTCTCTACTTATCCTAGTATACAAGGTCAAGCAAACCAAGTGTTCTAGTTTCCTCAAGATTGAGGTTGGAGCCAAAGGTAGAAGCTTTCAGGTGGATCCATCTTCGGCACAAGGAGACGACGAGGAGAGAACCATCCGACCACTACAAGGAGTCGAAGAGAAAGAGTTCAAGTTAAGGTATAACCCCCTAACCGAGTAGGTAAAACTCCTAATTAGGTTGTTAGATAGTTGTTTAACAAAGATCCGTATTTTGAGTCCATGTTACCACCAAAGAAAAATCGTTTTTCACCATTTCCGCAACCCCAAAGAACCGGAGACGGGTAACGTAGACTTACAGTTCCGCGGTGCCATAGGTGAGGCGTTGGTTTGACCCTTCTACGGCAGGTCTATAGGTACTGTGGCACGTTTTGGGTATTTCAACTTTGCTCAAGTGTTGAGTTCTTAGGGAGATGAAGGTGTTTGTTGATTTGATCGAAATGTTTAACATCGACTAGTTGATTATGATACAATACTTGGAATCCACAATAATTGAATTTTATAAATCTAGCAATTTAGTCTCAGTTGATCGGTTACCACGGGATTTTGATGTGATCAATAGTCCGTCGCAATCACGTAGCGTGCGCGGATACTCGCCGGGTAACATTATTAGAAAGCCACGTCCCACAGCCCCGACAAAGTGACTGCAGGAGAACCCCGTAGCCTAAAGCACCCGTTCGGGTGCTTTAGGCTACGGGGTTCTCTTGCAGTCACTTTGTCGGGGCTGTGGGACGTGGCTTTCTAATAATGTTACCCGGCGAGTATCCGCGCACGCTACGTGATTGTGCTCGCGGCAGCGGTGTTCCGCCTTAGTGCACTTCGTCGACGGCATCGTGGGTATGGCCGTCTACTAAAGTTTCCGACGAGCATTCGATCAAAATGTCGGGAATATTGTTGAATTACCCGACTTGTTATTGGAAAGTGTTTTCAATATTGAGATTAAAATGCGGGGTTTATAATTGTTAGGCATGCGATGTCTAAGGAATTCGTATTGTTAAGCATGAATCCGCAGTATGAGATATTTCGGGTTTATGATGTCTAAGGTGGTTGCGGATTCCAACTGTTGTAGTTTTTCACTTTCTTTTCTGCGACCGTAAGTGTAATATGTGGTGTATTGCCGGTTTCGTTGATATACGTCAACGACAATTGGGATACGCATATTTACTTACATTGATGACATGCGATGTTATGTGTTGCTGTGATATGTTATATCGGATCATCGTGTTTGAATAACCGGGGTTTTTTATGTGAGATGAGAGTTTTTCATTTTCATTCATGTAAACTTCAATGTATGCAATATTCTTTTATTAGGGCACTTCCGGGTTGAGGTTGATGTCACCATTGATATATATTATTTACTTTTCCACATTAGGATAGACCCAAGGAGGGGAGCACAAGTAGCCGGGTTCTGGGGTCCAGTGGGAGACCATCTCGAGGAGTCGAGTTCGGGTCTCCTAACCATGGAATTGGCAGGGTTGCTTGACGCTCTCGTAAGGGTCTAGGGATGTGGGTTTGGATATTCATCATGAACGTGGAATCCGTATTTTCTATTGTTGGCTAAATACAAAATACGGACGTCCTAGTATATCCAATATTTCATATGTTGTCTTCTGCTGCTAATATTCTGTGATGTGATCGTTTTATATTCTGAGATAGATACTTTACATTATAATATATATGATATATTATAGACGTTGCTTATGTTTTTCACCCACGCTAGCCCTACCCTGCCTTGCCGTTAGTTACCTAACCTAACGGTGCATGACGGGATTTCGAGGCGAATGAGGATGGCATAAACGTACGTTGTATTTATCTGTGATGTTCAGGTAACTTATATGACGGGACCTTCATTAATGAGATTAATGAAAGAAAAATAAACCTAAAGATGTTGTGGAATCGAATTTTCTAAAATTGGTAGCTCTAGTTGTTGATTTGCAAAGCGGTATTCCTTGTAGAATATACAGCACCTTATTCGATAAGGAAAGAGTCGAGATCCCTTCACCGGGTGTGACCTCTTTAGCAGTAACTGGCAGATGCTACAACCCTCGGCTTCGTCTGTTGATTGTTTTTCTAGTTCTTTCTTTACATAGTAGTATTGTGAATATCCAGGACCTCATTCGACGAGGAAAGAGCCGAGATCCCTTCACCGGAAGTGGACTCTTTAGCGAAACTAGTAAAAGCCTAAAAAACACTCCATTTTAAACCATTTGATTCTGCAACAAGATCGAGTTCAAAGCGTTAAAGGTTTTCTTAAAACCATCTTCAACCCTCCGTCATTTTAGGAAGTAGAGTACTTTGTATTCGTGCTTCGTTTCTCGACCATAGCTGAGGCGTAGTGTACGGTAGCTAAGTAATGTCTTCCTACAAAGCATATGATGTGATTAGTTAGGACAGTCACATGATTATGTCGACCATTGCCGAGGGTCATGTGGCTGGGTCTAATTAATCAAGAAATGATGGGTAGAACTTGAATAGGACTTATGATATGTTGACCATAGCCAAGGTCATAAGTACTACAGGTAAAAACCATTATCGGGAATTTCAAGTGTTGAAATTTGCAATGTGATTGCATACCTTCTATGAGATAGTTGGATCCTGATACTCACTGCGAGTAATTATTACTTCTGGAAGAGTTTTGCACTTTACAATTAGCCAATCAAGTAGGTGTCTAGTAAGGTGTTAAAGGGGTTACTCCCATGGGAAAATGAGGTTTATTTTAATTAGGTCCGTGCGAAAGCAAGGATAACCTCCCTCAAAGTACCGGCACTGGCCTGGCTGAAAAATTGGCGAACTTGTAGAGTGTAATTAATCCCGGCTAATCTATCCTTTTAGGGTTTGGAGGAAGATTTGATGAAAACAACGGGAGCCATCCTGATTAGATAATTATATAACCAATCTAATCTTATAAGAGTGCACGCAGAGTGTTTTCTTCTCTCTCTCAAGGTAGCGACCCTGTCACGCCTTACTCAGGATAATAATATGGATGTATTGACCGAACCCGCTTATTATACTGAGCTAGGGAACGTTGGTCCCGCTCCAACTTATAATTGTTATAAGACAGAGCAGGAAATAGGGGATTACCAGAATTCTTGTGCAGCCCAAATGAAGAAAGTACATGATGATGCATTTTTTTCGGGTGTGTTCATTACAGAGAACTGTTTCTCAGTATCCTCTATGTCCTGGATATGAGATACAGGATTTGGATCCCATATATGTAATCTGTTACATGGGCTATAGAAAGGTAGAGAACTGAGAATAGGATGATATGTCTCTAAGTATAGAAATTGGTGCAAATGTTGCAGCCAAATCAGTTGGCAGTTATCACCTTGTATTAACAAATACATTGATTCTGAACAAATGTTATTAGATACCGAACCAGATATATCATATCAGTCTCTTCATTATGTAAAGAAGGATATAATTTTGTTATGTTGGATAATGTTTTGAACATTTCCTCTATCAAGTGTTGAACGCTTCAGGCACGTTATCTAATAGCATATACGTTCTAAATCAAACCACAGTTCTTAACGTACATAATACACACAAGAGGAAGAGTTCAGAATTGATCGAATCCATCTTGAGGCATTGTAGACTAGGTCATATCAATGCGACCCGACTAGCTAAGTTACATTAAGATGCATATTTAAATCAGTTTGAATTTACATCTTGTGAAACTTGCTAGTTATGTCATAAAGATAAAATGACCATAGCTCCGTTTACTTGAAACAGAGAAAGAGTTAGTGAACTCTTGGGACTGATACATGATGATGTATGTGGTCCCCTGTCTACACATGCCAAAACTTGTTCTTTATACTTCATTATATTCACTGATGATCTCTCAGGATTCGGATATGTGTTCCTGTTGAAACACAAGCCTGAAGCTTTTGAGAAATTCAATGAATATGAATCAGAAGTAGAGAACCAAAACGGGTATAAGTATTATGTCCTTTGATGCGATCAGGGAAAAGAATACTTGAGCATGGAGATCCTGGACTATTCTAAAGGAGAATGAGATTCTCTCTCAGCATTACTCCTCTGTGTACACCATAACACAACGATGTATCGGGGCAGAGCAATCGCACCCTATTAGATATGGTGCGCTCTATGATGAGTACTACTGAGTTGCCTATTTTCTTTGGGTGTTATGCACCTGTGAAGCTGCATACCTATTGAATTCGATTCCAACCAAATTAGGTGCCTACCACTCCATACCACTCTATATAAGATATGGAATGGGAAAAGCCCATGTCTTAAGCAAGTTAAGATTTGGGGTTGTCCGGCCTATGTCAAAAGTAAAATCCGGACAAGCTCGAGGCAAGGTCAGTTCTGTGGAAATTTGTTGGATATCCTAAGCATTCGCAAAGGAATATCTTCTACTGCACCGAGGAACAAAAGGTGTTTTATTTCTCGGCATACCACCTTTTTAGAAAAAGGATTTTTTTATGGAAGAAATTTATGGTCATGAGGTAGAACTGGAATAAGTTCCATCTATACAAACTGCAGCTGATGATTTGGTAGAACCAGTGGATTCAATAGCTCCCGATGAACCTCAGCCTCTCCGTCGATCTGGTAGGGTTCCTTATCTTCCTGAGAGATACTATGGTTTCCTCGATGACAGTGGGAGCGAGGATTGCATCACAAGATGATGACCCAACTAGTTTCAAGCAGGCCATCAAGAGTAAGGACTCTGTAAGAATGGCTGGATGCTATGAGATCTGAGATGGAATCCATGTACACTAACAAAGTATGGACTTTGGTTGTTTTATCTGAAGGGTTAAACCCCCATCAGGAGCAAGTATATCTTGAGAAGATTACTTGGTGTAGATGGAAAAGTTAAGACTTTCAAAGCTATGCTTAAGTACATCCAAATCCTGCTTTCCATTGCTACATACCATGACTACGATATCTGGCGGTTGGGTATCATGACTGATTTTCTAAATATTGATTTAGAAGGGAGTGTCAATAAGTACACAGCCAGAGGGCTTTGTAGACAGTGAGAGCAGCGGAAACGTGTGCAAGTTGCTTTACTGGATAAAGCAGGCATCACGGAGTTAGAACATCTGTTTTTGATGTGGTAGTCAAAGTCTTTGACTTCATCAAAATGGTAGATGAACCTTGTATATACAAAAGGGTAGTAGAGAGTAAGGTGGTCTTCCTCGTATAGTACGTGGATAATACTCTTGATAGGGAAGGTATTTCCTGTGCTACACTTGGTCAATCTCCTCTTATCACAAGGATTTTTCATATAGGATCGAGGTGAAACCTCCTGAATCCTGGGTTTTGGATCTATGATATAGATCTAAGTGGATGTTAGGATTCTTACTAGGTATTATGAGATGGTATCAATCAATCCTGAGGAGAATCACTGGATAGCTTCCATGGTGGTAAGGATGACTGAATGTCAGTCACGGGCATTTTCTTTACCCTCAGTAGAGGGACGGTATGATGGAAGAGTTCTAAGCTGTATACCATGACAAACTAGACGATAAAAGTTGAATACATTGCTACTAACGAGACTACCAAAGAGGTAGTCTGGGTATATATTTGTTCATAAGATGAACTTGGTTCCCACCATTGTATGATAATGGAGCTGTGGCTTTGGCATAAGAACCCCCGTCCGGTCAGTGACCCAGACATATTCTAAGGCAGTATCACCTGATCATGAAGATGGCTGATCTCCAGGGAGATCGATGTTAGGAGAGTAGACTCAGAGGACAACACGGCGGATCCACTCACAAAGGCCTTCTCCCAAGAGAGACTATTATGGGATGGTTGAGTATGGGATACTACAACCACTACTGATTGTTGGGTATTAGATACTACAACATATGGCCTTAGTGCAAGTAGGAGATTGTTAGTTATATGTATGCCCTAGAGGCCATTATTGTATATATGATATATATTATAGTGGATGCTTGGACATTCAAAAGGAGGACTTTCATGCTTGACATGATAGTATGCTATCTGGTTGCTCTTTATCTTAACATGTACACTTGATATCTCTATGTTACATGTTGATAAAGCTCTTAGGATGTGTACTTGACTACCACGATTATGATGCAGATCATACAAGTGGGTCTGGGTAGTCTATGAGTATATCCTTTAATTGTTCCTAGTCGAGGGTATATCGAGATAGGGCATCGATACTCCAGAGTAGACTAGCGTATAGCTTCACGACCTATATGATGGGATGATCCCATATCCATTAGTGTTTGACATCAGAGATGGTATACGGGTGCTCAGTGAACATTGGGTACACTGAACGGATTCTCCGAGAACTCTTATATGGTATTGTACCTCACGTTAGGTAGCAGTTCTCTGGTGACACTGGTACAGGTTAGTCTGTAGACCTGAGATCGTCATAGAGTTTTGTGTGTCTCCCACTGTGCTTTGATTTCCACCCTACTATGGCTCTACTGAGTCATGCAAATAAGTGGTTTTTGGGTACAGTCCCGAGTCGCATGGAGGCAATGAGCGATAGGAGGGAATTCGTCTCTCCCGGTATTGGGGGTTGATGTTGCGCTATGCTCGATTGGCCATAACAGGAAATCCCTGACCAAGGTTGCTGAGATCTGCTGGTAAGTGTTATCAGTAGTTTCTCGAACCGTTATGGACCTTACATCGGCATGACTTATTAAGTTACTGGGGTCTGACGTTTACCACCCCTAGACGAGATATGCGACATATCAGATGAAGAGACCGGACTGTACGGTAGTGTTGCTGATTGGATTCGTAGGAGTGTGAGAAGGCTTTCTTTTTGATCTTCTGATCGCTCAATACCCGGGTGGCCGTTACGTTTAGCAGACCGCATGCGGCTTGTGGGTGACTGATATGATCACCACCTACTGCCGGCGTATTGACGAGTCTTTAGAGTCCTACACAGAGTTTTCCTGGCTCAAGCGAAATGGAGTAGGAGCATATATGTGATATGTGCAGGACCGAGATTAATACGATATATGATATCGTATTCTATTCTCATGATATGTGACATCGGTCGGTTATATGTGATCGAGGCCTTTGCTGACTCCAGCTTCGAGAGTAACAAGAATGACTCTAAGTCCATGTCGGGTTATGTCTTAACCCTCAATAGAGGGGCGGTCTGTTGGAAGAGCTCCAAACAGAGTACCGTTGCTGACTCGACAGATGGAAACGCAGTATTTCACTGCATAAGACAACACAAAAGAGGCAGTCTGGATGAGGAAGTTCTTAACTGAACTTCATATTGTTCCTTCCATTGTTAGTCTTATACTTTAGTATTGACAACAAACGGTGCTATAGATTTAGAGAAGGAACCCAGGTCCCATCAGAGATCCAGAAAAATCTTGAGGCGGTACCACCAAGTCAGGGAGATACTTGATCTCCGGGAGATTGAGGTGAGGAGAGTAGATTCGGAGAACAACACTGCAGATCCTCTCACAACAGGCCATCTCTCAGACACTGTTCAAGAGGCTATTCGAGATCTGTTAGTGTATATGCCGTAGAGGCCATTACTGTATCATAGTAGTTTGTATATTACTTAATGGAAGCTTGGGATATTCACAGTTGTATAGACAATCTTGCTCAAAATGGCAGTATGCTACTTGGTTTGTTTCTACTTTAATATGTGCATGTGTTTCTTTTAGCATATCGCTTATACATATTAGTAGATCCCTTAGGATCTTTGCTTGATTACCAGCGTTGTGATGGCAGTCACACTTGTGGGGGCTGGGTAATCTATAAGCACATCCTTATACAGGTCCCTAGTCATAGGATTATCGAGATGGGGCATCGATACTCCGGAGTAGACTAGCGTATGCACTTCTCATCCCAGCAGGGGAGATGGTCTGTCCCACAGCCATCAGTACGTCGTACTGGAGATAGTATGCGGGTGCTTGTTAGGTTACGAGTACACTGGACAGGACTCGTCGGGAACTGTTGGTTGGTATTATACCTATCATCAGATAACAGTTCCCAGGTGACAGGAGTACAGCTCAGTCCGTCGACTTGACACTGCTACTTCGCCTCGAGTGTGTTCCCACTGTACTTTGATTACTACCCTACCACGGCTCAAAGGAGTCGTGCAAACAGGTAGTAGTTGGGTGCAGTCTTGAAGCACTTAGAGGCTGTAGTGGTTAGATAGGATTCGTCTCTCCCGGTATTGGGGGTTGATATCGCGCTGTGTCTAGGAGAGCCATTACACAAAGTCCCTGGCCAGGGCAAGCGAGAATTACTGGTAGTGTTTCCAGTAGTTTTTCAGGGTGTTCTGGGCTACACTCCGGCACGACTTGTACCGCTATTAGGGGTCTGATGTTTACCGCCCTCCTAGGCCCGTCATGCGATACTCTCAGACGAACAGACCGGACTGTACGGAGATTGTCACATTCAGGCTCAATAGGAGTTCGGATGGGTTTACCTCATCGGCCTTCTTATCGACATCTACCTGGGGACCGTTACGTACAGCTAGTGCCACTTGCGGTCTGTGGTTAAACGCACTGCCAGTGTAGTGTCGAGTCTTTAGAGTCCCACACAGAGAGTTTCCCTGCACTGGGCGAAAGGTGTAGAGGCCGTATGGTTTTACGGCAAGGCTACGATCACTTACGTGGACTTGTGCGCGTATGCTGTTTGGGCAGACAATGCTAGTAGGATTTGGTTCAAGCCGGATCCTAATATTGTATGGATGGATTAGTTTTGTCTTCTGTGTATTCGCATTCTACGGAATGCGGATGCGGGTGTGTATGCACGGTTGTGAGGAGCGAAGAAGGAGGAGGTGCCTCATTAGGATTTTGACCGTTGGTTCGGTCAAAACCATTATGAGGTGGGGAAAATATTTACTAATCTTTTTAATGATAATTATGTTATGGCTAATTGCTTTGACCTTTTGACCATGCTTGACCATGTTGACATTTGTCCATTGTTGACTTGGATCTTTCATGAGAGCACTAGACTCTTCTTTTGCGTTTTGCTTTATCAAGACATGATAGTGGTCAAATCAATCTTAGCCATCATAATTATGATAAAAGATGGTTTTTATTTTTCCATGGTTCATTATTCTTTTGGCATTCTCTTTCTTCATTTTTGAGCTCTCATATTTTGTTCTTCTTCTTCCTCCTCACTAAGAAATCCTAAAGTTCTCATGTGTTGAGATAATTAGGATTTAAATAGACAAATAAATCCACCATCATATTCTACACCATCTAGGACTTCAAGAGTAGCACACTTGTTGCCCTAGTTACCTCGGCTTGAGGTGGAGCTCGGATTACAAACTCTCAGGTGGATCGTCTTCGACTCAAGGAGGCCGTGGAGGTGACCAAGATCCGGATCGATCCTTGGAGCTTGCATGGACGAGGAGGAAAGCGGAGAGAAGACTTGAAGGACTTGGTTCGTGAGGTATAATCTCTTGAGCATAGTAGTTAGAACCTCTTCTAGTTTTGTTAGCAATGGTTTGGCAAAAATCCTTAACTTTTAGTCCATGTTACCTTGTGTTAAAAAATTGTTTTTTACCTATTCCGCCTCCCCGTAAGCACCGTGGTGGGTAACGTAGACTTACAAGATCATTGGTCTGCGATACGCCAATATATGGCCTTAGTGCAAGTGGGAGATTGTTAGTGATATATGCCCTAGAGACCATTATTCTATCATACTGGTTTGTATATTACTTAATGGAGGCTTGGGATATACACGGATAAAGTAACAGTCTTGCTCAAAATGGTAGTATGCTACCTGGTTTGTTTCTACCTCAATATGTGCATGTGTTTCTTTTAGCATATCGCTTATACATATTGGTAGAGCCCTTAAGATCTTTGCTTGATTACCAGCGTTGTGATAGCAGTCACACTAGTGGGGGATGGGCAGTCTATAAGCACATTCTTTTACAGGTCCCTAGTCGGAGGATTATCGAGATGGGGTATCGATACTCCAGAGTAGACTAGTGTATACGCTTCTCATCCCAGCAGGGAAGATGGTCTCTCCCACAACCATTAGTACGCCATACTGAAGATAGTATACAGGTGCTCATTAGGTTTTGAGTACACTGGACAGGACTCGTCGGGAACTGCGGGTGGGTATTATACCTATCGTCGGGTAGCAGTTCCCAGGTGACATGACTAAAGCATAGTCTGTTGACTTGACACTGCTGCTTCGCCTCAAGTGTGTTCCCACTGTACTTTGATTACTATCCTACCAAGGCTCACAGGAGTCGTGCAAACAGGTAGTAGTTGGGTGCAGTCCCAAAGCACTTGGAGGTAGTGGCGGATCGATATGATTCGTCTCTCCCGGTATTGGGAGTTGATGTCGCGCAGTATTTGGAAGGCCATTACACAAAGTCCTTGGCCAAGGCAAGTGAGATTTACCGTGTAACATTTCAGAAAAAATAAAATATTATTTTTGGGAATTTAAATAATTTAAATAATAAATATTATGAATATTTTAATGATGCGGTATAATTAAATACCTATAAATTGGGAAATATTGGAAAATTAAATTGAAAGGTTATTTTTGGAGGGATTTATGCGATATAGGCACATTATAAATTTTTATAATTTATTATATACAATTTTAATTCATAACTTGATTAATTTTCACTAATCATGCATTGATTGTATTTTGTGCATGTGACATGCACCATATCATATTTGCTAGCATTTGTTACATTGTTCTGCCATGGCTTTCTCTTTTCTTTCATGCTTAGCTTTGTTTTAAATGAGATGAAGGATAAAAGAAAAGAAAAGAAAAGAAAAGGGAATAAACAAATAGGTATAGGCATGAGGGAGAGAGAGAGGTGAGGGGTCTTCATTGACCATGGTCATTGTTTCTTCCTTCATCTTCATCACTTTCTTCTTCTCATTCCCTCACCATGGCTGCCTCTTCTCCCATCTCCTTCACCTCCTCACAAACACCCACATTTCCACCTCAAAACACATCATTCCCTTCACCAAAAGTGTGCATAAGCACATTACAAGCATGGAAGATCAAGAAAAATTGGATTTTGAGCACTTGGTGCAACTCAAGAAAATTCTTGAGTTACCAAATGAGGTATATCCTTCACCATTAGTGTAGTATTTCAATTCCTTTAGCACCTATTTAAATTTAGAAGTGTTTTAGTGATGTTTAGTGAGCTTGGAAAATTCCAAGTTTAGGTTAGGATTTGTTTTGGATTGATATGGTGAAATCGAGGTTTAGTGGTGACTTTACACACCCGTAGCGTAAATCTTATAGACTGAAACCAGAGGCTAAACCCCTTAACCCAACATAGAAACCCCAATATCGGAAAATTGTGGGATTTGTGATGAAATTTAGGTATCTGCTACGACCCGGGCACCTGAAAAATATTTAGCGAAGACTAAGAGATTTGCAGGCAACCTTGAAGCTACCTTAAAGACCCGAGACCCTAACTCTTCTACTTGGCCGCAAATAAATGCCTTCTGGCAGCAAATTGCGGCTAGGACTTGACCGCCAGGCCTCGTGCTTAGTCTGTGGTTCCTATATCAGTTAATTAGACCCTCCACATATGCAAAATTAGCTAATTTCACCTAGGGTAAAATCTTGAGGTGTTTACTTGAGTTGCTGCATTGTTTTGCGACTTCGTTTTAACTTGGATTTTCGTATTTGGGTTTTAACTTGATGGTTTGACGTTTGTACATCGATATCGAGGATTTGTTTGGCATTCCTTGCATGCGAAGTTCGTAGGTTCTAACCTATGTACCCTTCGTATGCCGTATCGGATTTCTCGTATTTGATTCTCGTTTACGATACGATATTCATTGAATTGTAGGTACCTCCGTGTGGACTTTGAACGATGAAGAAGTGGATGGCGACATCAACTTCGGCAAGTAAGGATCAAGGTGAGTAGATATATATCTACAGGGGAAGTCGGGTGGATGGTGTATAGCACCCCCGCATTTTCGTAGTGTAGCACGCGAATGCGTTATGTTATATATGATATGTGTTTTTGTGAACATGGATATATAGTAATAGGAGCCCTAGGAGATTATCATGTAAGTCCACGGTAGCGCCCCGGCCGTCTAACAGACGCCAAATGCGGAACAAAATTTTTTATACAACTGGCGCTATCGCGTACTATAACCCGGATCTGCCAGTAAAGCTAAACTAACAAACTAAAAAGTGGGTAAAAATGTTATACCGAACGATCCGAGTCCTTCGGTCTTCAACCATCATCCCACGCTTTGTTGCGGCTACTCCGATCTCCTGAATCTCCAGTCTTCTCGTCGAGGTGGCACCACGTCGACGGATCTTTAAACGGGCTCCCGCCTCTGAACCGAGGCAACTCAATCATCAAGTTTGCTAAAAGAGATGACCAAGATTGATGTAGATAATGAGTAGAACACTTTGTCTCGTTACGTCCAAAGCTATGGACGAACGGTTAATGAAGTTGCCATTTAGAATCGGGTAAATGGAAATTGAGTTATGAAATTTCCATACACTAAACTATCATAATCTTTTCAAAGGAAATCAATCATCATATTCCCACAAGAGGGGCCGGCCATATAATGGAGAGGGGGGAAGTGAGTGTAGGAGAGGGGAGGTAATCATAAGGCAAAAGATCAAGAAAAAATATCTTAAGCATTACCAAAATGCATTAATGGATACAATGACTCATAACCTTAGTCATCCTCCATCATTAAATGCACCATTAATGAACTAATGACTCACATGCCTTGTCACCATCTAGAACCATCTAGAAACATGACTCACCCAAGAAAAGATAAATCCGCATTTAACCGAATGTTTAAGACGGGTGATAGAAAACTGGAAACTGGCAACTTCCAAAAGTGATCCTGAAACGAATTTCAGGATTACCCCGTAACAGTATAAACATACCCGCATTTGTATTACGATCGAATACAAATGCAACTGAGACAAAGATATTATATCTACACAGTATAATACTGGGATTCGGCTTAAACCAAATCCTACCAGTATTATCTGCCCGAAAAATGACACGTGCGAAAACGCACATGCATTTTCCGAACCCTGCCATAAATCCATACGGCCTCTACAACATTTCGCCCGAACTTGGGAAAGTGTCTGTGGGGGACTCTAATGACTCATCAACACACTGGCACTGGGTATAACCACTAGCACGTCAGAGGTAGTAGCTGTACGTAACGGTTTTCCTATGTATTGATTGGAAGGGAAGCTGACGAGCGAACTCATCCAGAAACCCTACTGAGCCTGACAGTGACAATATCTGTACAGTCCGGTCCATTCGTCTATGAGTATCGTATATAGGGCCTAGGGGGCCGGTAAACGTCAGACCCCCAATAGCTGTATAAGTCATGTCAGAGCGCAGCCCAGAACACTCTGAGATACTACTGGAATACCTTCCAGTAAATCTCGTTTACCCTGGTCAGGGATTTCGTGTAATGGCTCTCCTAAACACCGCGCGATCTTACCCCCAATACCGGGAGGGACGAATCCCCGACGATCTGCTCACTGCCTCCATGTGGCTCGGGACTGTACCCAAAATATACATGTTTGCACGACTCCTTTGACCCGTGATAGGGTATAAATCAAAGCACAGTGGGAACTCACACGAGACAAATGACGATCTCAGGTCGATGAACTAACACGTACACATGTCACCAGGGAACTGCTATCTGACGCTAGGTATAATACCAACCAGCAAGTTCCCGGCGAGTCCTGTCCGGTGTACTCATAACCCAATGAGCATCTATATACATCTTAGGTGAACCAACTAACACCGATGGCTTGTGAGACCAGCCACTGCCCCTCGTCTGGGTCTCGAATGTATACACTAGTCTACTCTGGAATATTGATGCCCTGTCTCGAAACTCCCACGACTAGGGAAACTTTAAGGATGTGCTTATAGACCCCAGCTCCCATATATATGATCGCCATCATACTGCTGGTAGTCAAGCAAGAATCCTATGGGCTCTATCAACATCTACATGATGATAAAGACAAACCAGATAGCACACTATCATCTTGTGTAAGACTGTTCTATCGGTATAGGTCCTCCCTCAATCATTGCAATCACGTACCTGCGATCCAATAATTGACTTAGAGGGAACTATATCCAACAATCTCCCACTTGCACTTAAGGCTAATTATTGCAATGTCGCATACTCACAGCCCGTGTGATACCGAACATCCAACTCCTCTACTAATCAGTTTCACAAAGCCCGTTTGTAAAACTATTGTGTTCGAGAAATAGCCTCAGTGAGTGGATCCGCACGGATGTTTCTTTCTATGTCTCTCTTAAAATCAAGTTCGCGGAGAAAACCATCTCCCGTATCGAGTAAAACCTATCTTAGAATATGTCTGGATATCTGATGGGACCTAGTTCATAAATGAACTCCAAATCCAAACTTCTTAGACTGTATCGATAACGGAACCTAATCAGTATCTAGCACCATGCCTCCCACAGTATCCTCTTGGACCACCTGTCCATAATATTGTCCCTCGTCTGAGGGAAAACTATAACTCAGACAATCACTCTGTCATCCATGTCACCTTTGAAGCCTGGAATGATAACCGTCTCCCAAAGGAGGCAGCTGTCATCAAATCCGTAGAACATACACTTTTGTTTCTTCGGGATTGGATTAATATAAACTTATCGCATCTAGTGTAAAAACAAAATCTGGTGTGGTACTTGACATCTCACGATTGACTCAATTGCCTAAGCAAGTGATCTGCCAATCATGCACATCCCTCTCCTCTTTAGTCTGTAGGACGCCTTTAGAGAGTGTGACTCCATCACCTGCAGGTACACCACCATGCCAGGAGTCATCTATTCTAAAATACTATTAGAATACTGTCAAAGTACCTACATTGGGAAACTATCCAAATCTAGATCTAAAACCATAGATCGAGAAACCAGAATGTCAAATATTATATCCATATCCCTTGTGGAGAAACAACTGTGTGACGACTAAAGTGCAACAGTTTGTAGTGTAGGAATTTCACTTCCTACTCTGTGTATGTCATCCAAATACCAAGACATCACACCCTACTACCTTCTTAACAGATCCATCCCCTATTCTGATGAAGTCAAACCCATGACTGTCATATCAAAATTAGATGATCTATCTATGCTATAATTGCTCAAGTCTATAAATAGACATAAGCTACCTGCCCACTATGCTTCCGCTGCTCCCACTGACTACGACAACCCTCTGGCAGAATAATATATACGTGTACTTCTAAAACTAGTTTAGAACGACGCTATACATATCATCCTGCCGGGTCTCATAGTCTGGAACAACAGTAGTGTCAAGTCTGGGTAAACAAGAACCTCCCTGTCACCGTCCTTGAGGCTACCGGAGTATCTCTCGGGTGTCTGAGGTTACCCACCATATCTGCGGAGTGGCTAATGGAATGTCAAACCTGATTGAATATATAGGTCCTATTAAACTTTCCGTAATCATTTGCGGTTCTGGAATCACTTCCAGTTCTACCATACTCCCACTACTGTTTTCTGAAAAAATCCATTTTATTAAAACTGTGGTGAGTCAAGAACAATATCACTATTGATCTTCCAGATGGTAGAAAATCAACCCTCGTCAAAGCTAGGGTCGACCCACAAACTGCCATTACAGAAACGTGCCTTGAGTTATCAGTGTCTAGTTTTAAGCATAAGCTGGACAACTCCCCTTACCTTAACATCGTTAAGATATGATCCATTCTATATCCAATATAGAAACTTTGGCACATATTTAATTGGAACCAGATCCAAAAACATGCAGCTGTTTCCAGTGCATATCAACTTAATGGAGAGAAGCTAATCAGCATTACTCAACTTAAGAATACATCCAATTATGAGTAACCAGAAAGAGAAACAAGTTTCTCAAAACCATTAACTGAATACCAATCATAAGAATTTACATCTTCGATTTCTTTGAAGAATCCCGATACTTGTGACACATGGTTCTCTACTTTATTTCTATACCCACAACTTCTCAGTACTTAGGCATTGTATTTATACGAAACACTTGTCTAAAAAACTAGAGAAGTCATAAGTAAATAGAATATAGTACGAGGACCAACCACTTTGTCCTGATGGATACTGGACAACATACAATACTCTGTATAAGTCCACTGAGTTTAATAACTCAAAACTTGTGCGTCGTAGGTTGAAAACTGTCCCCAGGTGATTTCCTCAAATATCGCAAATTACAACGAATTCCGATATAATGAGGATGATCACCTAATTCCCAATAACTTACTCCCACTCATCATCTGTAAAACCATACAGATGTAAGAAGCATACTTGGTAAATACATACCTTGGAGCAAGGGTTTAATTGGGAAATCAGTTTTCTATTAACAATGCACAGTGAATATGAAACATTAATATGTTTTGTAGGGGTATCCTGGTATTCCTAGTAATGCCTCTTCCATAATCCAAATCTTGACTTTAACCGTATATTTCCCTGCCATCTTTCCAATTCCCTTTATTTGTCTTTAGTCGTTACCTTCTGTACACCATCATTAGGCTAAATGGTTTTCTTCCTTCTCTACCATTCGGCACCAGCCTATGGTTTGGAAGTAGAATATCCAGTAAGCATAATAGGTGTACCCTCCGAAACCTAGAAGTACTCGCAATTTGAGAGAAGGTGATGATAAAAGACAACTGAATAAACCTTATTCCTATTTCTCCTGAACCATAATCTATGCTCGAAAAAATATACTTCGAGTTCGTATATAACCATACGATGGATTAATCCAATGGAATTGGATGTTCGTAGTGATACGGGTTGTTCTGGAGAAATTAAAGGTGAAGTAGGAGTGGCGATGAAATACGTGGTTTGGTCGTGAATGTGAATAGTCGCAATTTACTTTGCCCTCTTTCTAATTCCTTTATCTTGTCTTTACATATTACCTTCTACACACCCTACTTAGGCTAATTGGTTTTCTTCATTCCCTACCTTTCGGCATCTGCCTATGGTTTGGAATAAGACTATCCAATAAGCGTAATAGGTGTACTCTCCTAAACCATGGAGCCCTCACAACCTGAGAGAAGGTGATAATAGAAGACAACTGAATAAAACAATTCTATTTCTCCTGAACCTGGATCCATCCTCGAAGAAATCCCTCCGAGTTCGTATATAACCATACGATGGATCTATCCAATGGAAGTGGATGTCCACAGTAATACGGGTTGTTTTGAGAAATACAAAGGGTAAAAGAAGGAGCGGCAATGACTTATGCAACTATAGACAATCCAAAAGCCAGTATATTAAGAAAGTTCGGTCAACTTGGTCACTGAGTTATAGTCTAGGGTCGGTCAAAGGTCGCTGCCAAAGAGAGAGAGAAAAGAAACACTCTGCGTGCACTCTAACCTAGATCAGAATGGTTATCACTTTATCTAATTAGGAAAACTCCCACTGTAATCTCAAATTCTCCTCCAAATCTGAAATAAGAATTAGTCGGGATCATCCGAAGAGTAAACCAACTCATCAGTGAGAATCGGGATACAACTATCATCACATGATAACGTGAAGGAATCCACTCATGTTATCATACTCTAGAAGGTATGCTCAAGTTTTGCAAGTTTCCTGTATGTTTGAAACTCCCGATGTAATTTTTTTATCCCATGCACTTATGACCTTGACGTAGGCCAACAAATCATAAGCCACATGTCAAGTTCTACCCGTCGTTGTCCTGATTAATTTAGGTCATCGTACATGCCCTTGACGTAGGCCAACAAGGCTGTACGTCTGTCCTAAACTAATGCATCTATCTATGCAACAAATGAATACCCAGCAGCTACCAAACACTATGCCTTGACGTAGGCCAACAAACATAGCTTGAATACTACTGACCATCCATAAGAAATGACGGAGGATTACGGCTGGTTTTTGGTGAAAAACCTTTAACGTAATGAACTTGATCTCGCTGAAGGAACCTGATAGCTTTTTATAAAAAATATAGTGGCGAAAACCTTTTGCTAAAGAAGTCACTCCCGGTGAAGGGATCTCGGCTCTTTCCTCGTGGAATGAGGTGCAGGATATTCCAACTGAATACCGCGATGCAGAGCAACTTGTAACCAACTATATTAAAGTTATTACCCTGACGCAAACTTCTGCCTAAGGGGTCACTCCCGGTGAAGGGATCTCGGCCCTTGCCTCGTCGAATGAGGTGCAGGATATTCTAACTGAATACCGCTATGGAAAACAAAAGGAAATGTCTTTGTAATAACTCCTTTTAAAATTTGTTCCAACAACATCAAATATAGGTTTGTTTTATCTTGCATTGATAAGAATCAACGCAGTCCCATCAATCAATCACACCAGAAAAGAACGAAAATAAAATGTACGTATATGCCATCCGCATTTGTCACTGGGTCCCGTCATCACTCGTTAGGTTACTTAACTAACGACAGAGCGGGGACAGGGCTAGCGCGGGTGCAAAACATATACAACATCTAATAGTATATATACTAATATACAATAATCGCTCCAGGCGTGAAAAATGCAACATTACAGAAAAGTAATAAGCATCACAGAATAATACAGATAATCTGGGATCCCCGGGTTTCATAGAGCCGCTACTGAAACCCGACGTTCCCCTGGTCGCGTGGATAGCCTGTGCAATGAAACCTAGACCCCTACGGGTGCGGCAAGTTACCCTCCAAAAAACCTGAAGCGAGGCAGCCCCCTACAGCAAAATGAATGGACCACCCGGCACTTCATGGAATCCAGTAACTTGAGCTCCCCTCCTTGGGTCAACCTGTACCCCTACAAGTGCGGCGAATAGTCTGCCAATTCTAGAGTCAGGCCCCTCTGCCTCTCAATGCCATGAGAAACGGACCCGTTGCCCTCCAGAACCAGGCTATCTGTGCACTCCATCGTGGGGTAAACCTAGTACTGAAATAAGAAATATGTACATCGGGTACATCGACCACAGCCCGGTCGTGCCCCAAAAGAATATTATACAAACAGGCGATGACGGCAGTCCACAAGTCGGACGCTCGCCCTGCAATATCAAATGTACAAGTAAATCCAAACAGTACTACCATTGCACACTGCTATCCACCATGACAAATCCGCAACATCACAGCACAACACAGAACATCAACGCGAATGTCACGTTCGCAAACCCGTCTAAAAGAACTATAGCAATCAGACGCGGTTTACCGATCAAACGACATTCCCGATCAGAGATATAATGTAAATACTGTAAACTAACTCGTTTAAATTTCGATCGACAAAATTTCCCGAAGTGGGCCCCACGTACATCTGCTGTACAGTAATAAAAACTGGGCCCAAAAGAACAGTACCAGAAACCACAATTTCCAAAGATGAAAGCCCAGAAGAAAAATGGCCCACCAAGTCACCAAGATGGCCGCGCTTCCACGGCCGTACAGTCGAATTGGTGGATCGTTTTTCTGCTGTTTCCATTAAAAAGCCTGCTTGATTTTCTGGTATGGTCAAAATAATTTTTAGAATAGATTTAAAATCAACAGAAACTTTAATACATGGAAATTGCGATTTTGAAAATCCTTTCGATCGATATTTTAAACGCGTTAGCACAAGTTAGTATAGCTTAATGGTGAGGCTCTGATACCACTGTAAGTCCACGGTAGCACCTCGGCCGTCAAACAGACGCCAAATGCGGAACAAAAACTTTTATACAACTGGCGCTATTGCGTACTATAACCCGGATCTGCCATTAAAGCTAAACTAACAAACTACAAAGTGGGTAGAAATGTTATACCGAACGATCCGAGTCCTTCGGTCTTCAACTATCATCCCACGCTTTGTTGCGGCTGCTCCGATCTCCTGAATCTCTAGTCTTCTCGCCCAGGTGGCACCACGTCGACGTATCTTTAAACGGGCTCCCGCCTCTGAACCGAGGCAACTCGATCATCAAGTTTGCTAAAAGAGATGACCAAGATTGATGTAGATAATGAGTAGAACACTTTGTCTCGTTACGTCCAAAGTTATGGACGAACGGTTAATGAAGTTGCCATTTGGAATCGGGTAAATGGAAATTGAGCTATGAAATTTCCATACACTAAACTATCATAATCTTTTCAAAGGAAATCAATCATCATATTCCCATAAGAGGGGCTGGCCATATAAAGGAGAGGGGGGAGGTGAGTGTAGGAGAGGGGAGGTAATCATAAGGCAAAAGATCAAGGAAAAATATCTTAAGCATTACCAAAATGCATTAATGGAAACAATGACTCATAACCTTAGTCATCCTCCATCATTAAATGCACCATTAATGAACTAATAACTCACATGCCTTGTCACCATCTAGAACCATCTAGAAACATGACTCACACAAGAAAAGATAAATCCACATTTAACCAAATGTTAAAGACGGGTGATAGAAAACTGGAAACTGGCAACTTCCAAAAGTGATCCTGAAACGAATTTCAGGATAACCCCATAACAGTATAAACATACCCGCATTTGTATTACTACCGAATACAAATGCAACTGAGACAAAAATAATATATCTACACAATATAATACTGGGATCCGGCTTAAACCAAAGCCTACCAGTATTATCTGCCCGAATAATGACACGTGCGAAAACGCACGTGCTTTTCCGAACCCTGCCATAAATCCATACGGCCTCTACAATGTTTCGCCCGAACTTGGGAAAGTGTCTGTGGGGGACTCTAATGACTCATCAACACATTGGCACTAGGTATAACCACTAGCACGTCAGAGGTACTATCTGTACGTAACTGTTTGCCTATATATTGATTGGAAGGGAAGCTGACGAGTGAACTCATCCAGAAACCCTACCGAGCCTGACAGTGACAATATCTGTACAGTCCGGTCCATTCGTCTATGAGTATCGCATATAGTGCCTAGGGGGCCGGTAAACGTCAGACCCCCAAAAGCTGTATAAGTCGTGTCAGAGAGCAGCCCAGAATACTCTGAGATACTACTGGAATACCTTCCAGTAAATCTCGATTACCCTGTCCAGGGATTTCGTGTAATGGCTCTCCTAAACATCGAGCGATCTCACCCCCAATACCGGAAGAGGCGAATCCCCGACGATCTGCTCACTGCCTCCATGTGGCTCGGGACTGTACCCAAAATATACCTGTTTGCACGACTCCTTTGACCCGTGGTAGGGTATAAATCAAAGCATAGTGGGAACTCACACGAGACAAATGACGACCTCAGGTCGATGAACTAACCTGTACACATGTCACCAGAGAACTGCTATCTGACGCTAGGTATAATACCAACCAGCAAGTTCCCGGCAAGTCCTGTCCGGTGTACTCATAACCCAATGAGCACCTATATACATCTTAGGTGAACCAACTAACACCAATGGCTTGTGAGACCGGCCACCGCCCCTCGTCGGGGTCTCGAATGTATACACTAGTCTACTCTGGAGTATCGATGCCCTGTCCCGAAACTCCCACGACTAGGGACACTTTAAGGATGTGCTTATAGAGCCCGGCTCCCATATATATGATCGCTATCATACTGCTGGTAGTCAAGCAAGAATCCTATGGGCTCTATCAACATCTACATGATGATAAGACAAACCAGATAGTATACTATCATCTCGAGTAAGACTGTTCTATCGGTATAGGTCCTCTCTCAATCATTGCAATCACGTACCTGCGATCCAATAATTGACTTAGAGGGCACTATATCCAACATATCAGATAGTGTTAGAATATTAGAAGTTAGTGTTTTAGTTAAATTCTTAGTTACAAAACCCTAGAGTAATATTTTACACACACGCACACACACACGCATACATTCGATGTTCTTGTGCGTATATGGGGATATGTGTATGTGTGTGTGTGTGTATATATATGTATACATATACATGTATGTTGATGTTAGTATATAGTACTTGGAGATGAGTCAATGCGATGGGGTATGATGCCACGATTTCGGTGATGTGACTTGGTTCGTATTATGAGATACGACATGATATTATAGCGGATCTTTAGGCGATATGTTTTCATACACACGTATAGTACTAGATTTTAGATTTGCACCCCTAATTCTGGATATGATGATAAGGATACCAGATAAATAATCAGATAAATGTGATATTCGACCCGTACCCAGATTTGGGATGCCGTACAATGGATTTACCGTATGAGATATAATTATGATTATAGATCCGCACTCTTGACTCGAGAATGTCATATTATATATTGTATCGTACGTGATACTATTGAGGCGGGATCACCGACTACTAGATATAGATATCGACTCAGACTTAGGTGGTTTTCCTTACCCCTTTCGATTAGTCTGTCAGTTTAGTCATGTAGTTTATGTTGGAGATAGTGCCTCAGAGTCAATTATTTGATCACATGCACGTGATCGCAATGATTGAGGGAGGACCTATGCCGGTAGGACAGTCTTACTCAAGATGATAGTATGCTGTCTGGTTTATCTTTATCACCGTGTACTGCTTTAGGTGACATTACAGATCACTATTGCATGTTGGTAGAGACCTTAGGATTCTTGTTTGATGGCCAGCAGTATGATGGCGATCATATACGTGGGAGCTAGGGTCTATAAGCACATCCTTAAAAGGTCCCTAGCCGTGGGAGTTTTCGAGACAGGGCATCGATACTCCAGAGTAGACTAGTGTATACAGTCGAGACCCCGACGAGGGGCGGTGGCCGGTCTTACAAGCCACTGGTGTTAGTTGGTTCACCTAAGATGTATACAGGTGCTCATTGGGTTATGAGTACACCGGACAGGACTCGCAGGGAACATGCTAGTTGGTATTATATGTTTGTGTATATGTACTAGAGGCCATTACTGTATCATACTAGTTTGTATATTACTTAATGGAAGCTTGGGATATTCACAGCTGTATAGACAATCTTGCTTGAAATGGTAGTATGCTACTTGGTTTGTCTCTGCTTTAATGTGTACATGTGTTGCTTTTAGTATATCACCTATACGCATTAGTGGAACCCTTAGGATCTTTGCTTGATTACCAGCGTTGTGATGGCAGTCACACTCCTGTGGGCTGGGTAATCTACAAGTACATCCTTATATTTATGTCCCTGGTCGTGGGATTATCGAAACAGGGCATCGATACTCCGGAGTAAACTAGCGTATGCGCTTCTCATCCCAGCATGGGAGACGGTCTGTCCCACAGCGGTCAGTACGTCGTACTTGAGATAGTATGCGGGTTCTCGTTAGGTTACGAGTACATTGGACAGGACTCGTCAGGAACTGTTGGTTGGTATAATACCAATCATCAGTTATCAGTTCCCAGGTGACATGAGTACAGCTTAGTCCGCTGACTTGACACTGTCACTTCGCCTCGAGTGTGTTCCCACTATACTTTGATTACTACCCTACCACGGCTCCAAGGAGGCGTGCAAACAGGTAGTAGTTGGGTGCAGTCCCGAAGCACTTGGAGGCAGTGACGGTTAGACAGGATTCGTCTCTCCCGGTATTGGGGGTTGATATCGCGCTGTGTCTAGGAGAGCCATTACACAAGTAGTCCCTGGCCAGGGCAAGCAAGATATACTGGTAGGTTTCCAGTATTATCTCAGGGTGTTCTGGGCTACCCTCCGACACGACTTGTACCGCTATTAGGGGACTGACGTTTACCACCCCCTAGGCCCGCCATGCGATGTTATCAGACGAACAGACCGGACTGTACGGAGATTGTCACATACAGGCTCAGTAGGAGTTCAGATGGGTTTCACCTCGTCAGTCTTCTTATCGGCATCTACCTGGGGGCCGTTACGCATAGCTAGTGCCGCTTGCGGTCTGTGGTTAAACCCTCTGCCAGCGTAGTGTCGAGTCTTTAGAGTCCCACACAGAGGGTTATTCGCCTTTGGGCAAAACAGAGTAGAGGTCACATGGTTTTGCGACAGGGTTCGTTCACATCCGCGCACTTGTGCACGTTTGGCATCCGGACAGTCATTACTAGCGGGTTCTGGTTTGAGCCGGATCCTAGCATATGTTTTGGGGGTTAGTTTTATCTCATAGTATTCATGTTCCTTGGAACACGAATGCGGGTGTATATGCACAGTTGATTGAGGCGGAGGAAGTGGATTTTCATTAGGGTTTCGGAACGGGTGTGTATGCACAGTTGACAGTTGTCTTTTTCCAAACCTTAATGGATATGTGAAATATCAATTAGTAATATTAATTAAATGAAATTGTGTCATGGTTAGGGTTGTTGACTTGTTGACCAAGGTTGACTAGTTGACCATGTTTGAAACATTGACCATCATCATTATTTTTCAAGATGCTCTTTGATCTTTGCAAAAAAACATTTAATGTGATATGATAATGGTCTCATAAAACCAACCATCACCTTTTTCATTTTGGATTAATATTATTAATTAGATAATTCACATATATTGTTATGGTTGTAAAAACCATTCTCATTCTCTCATAACCATTCTCTCTCTTCTTTTCATCTTCCTCCTTCTCTAGTTCAAAGGAAAATTGATCTCATGTGTTGTGAAACATTTCCTTTGAGATAAAATACCCAAAACCACTCTCAACTCATCCTAAGGTTGAAGGTCTAGCAAGATGGACACTTTAGTTCTCTCAAGATCGGGAAAAGAGCTCATGGTAGAGACCCTCAAGTGGATCCATCTTCGGCAAGAGAAGGCGACGAGGAGAGAACCATCCGACCACTACAAAGAGTTCAAGAAGAAGGAGTTCAAGTGAGGTATAACCCCTAACTGAGTAGATAAATCTCTAGTTAGGTTTCTAGTGTGTAGTTTAGCTAAGATCCGTATTTTGTAGTCCATGTTACCTAAACCCTAAAAATCGTTTTTCATCGTTTCCGCAAGCCCGTAAGAACCGGGAGAGGTAATGTGGACTTACAGTGGTATCAGAGCCTGACTAAACACACCCTATCATGTTAGCAAAGTATCTAGAATTTCGACCGGACAAAAAAACCGCGAAACACCCCAGAAAATCCTAGTTTCTGCCGATTTTTATTTCTGCTCTAAAAATAATAAATCATGTCTTAAAAATCGGCTCAGGCTTTTTTATGAACCGGCAATAAAAACGATCTATCGAACCGACCAACTCACCGCAGTTCCGCGGCAGAAGCTTGCTTCTGCCGTGGATCCGTGGCTGAGTTGACTCGGCCGTGGATCGTTTCTCCTGCAGTTTACTTCTGGTGGTGTTTTGTGATTTTTGAGATGGTTTGTTTCTGCCCAGAATTTCCAGAGAACTAATTTATTTTTGGGGTGGTTACAAATCCGTATTTTTGTCGATTTTCTATAGACTTTGGCTAATGGTTGTATCTGTAATGTTATATATGTATTGAATGTCTGCTAATCGCTATATGTCGATTAGTGGGGGTTATACATATCTGTGATCTGTGATGTTGATGGTATGTGTATATGAATTCGTTAGATTGTCGCGGATGAATAGCCGGGAGAAATGAGAGTTTTGTTTATCTTTCAATTCATGTATTATGTAAAATTGATGTAATATTATTTTTTTGGCCGCACAACCGGGATGGGGTTGTAGCCGTCATTGTATAATTTCTTTTTACTTTTTTTGCTCCTAGGATAGACCCAAGGTGGGGTGCACAAGCTACCGGGTATCTCAAAGTGCCGAGTGGCCTACTCACGTCGTTGAGGGAGGTTGCTTCGCTTCGGGTACTTGGCGGGTAGTTTGCCGCACCCGTAGGGGTCTAGGGTGGGGTATTGGCTATTCATTGCGACCGTGTAATCTGCTTTTCGTTACAGGCTCGAACGGAATGCGGATTCCTAGTATATCCAATGTATTCATCTGTGATCTGGAATGGCTATCATTGCTATATATCTATATACGATATCTATTTAGGCGTTGGTTATGTTTTGCATCCGCGCTAGTCCAGCCCGCGCTCTGTCATTAGTTAAGTAATCTAACGGGTGATGACGGGGCCCCGTGGCGAATGCGGATGGCATAAGCGTACGTCATATTTTCGTTGTTTTCTGCAATGGAAGGATTAAATGATGGGACACATTAAAATTAATGCAAGAAAATAAACCAAGTAAAAGTCGTTGGAACACTTTTAAAACCACTCGGTTCTTTTCAAAAACCAACTTTTAAATGCGAAGCTTGAGCCACTCCTTTTAAAAGCTATCTCGTTGTCACGACCCGAAAGAGCACGTGACTGACCCTTGAACCATATGAAGTCTATAGGACCCCATCTGATCCAAGTAAGCCAAAAGCCCAGAAATCTAAAACCATTTAAAGAGTAAATAAGGAAAACTGGTTTTAAGAAGTAAAGAAATCATGTTTCAAAAATCAAAGTTTTTAAATAACTAAGCCGAATATGCATTTTTAAAATGTGAACCTTTCCTGAAAATTTCGGCAGAGTTTCCTTTGTAAAAACTGGCCCCGAACGGGGAACAACAAGAATAATATATATGAAATGATAAAAGGCATGCCCAAGCGGGATCTAGCTCTTCGTCAATCGAAGGTCATAACCACGCAAGCAATAATAATATACAACGCCAAAGGGCGAGGATCAAAACCCAAAAAGAACTCAAAACAACCAGAAAACCGTAATACTAGAAGCGCGACTCTATGGTCGAAATAATACAACACTTTTTTCTAAGTCTGAAACAATATACAAGTTTTGGTAGATGGAATTTCTAGATACAATGAATAATACATGAACAATGGCGGTTCTTGTACAAAAGAACCCACCTACCCAAGCAAGTCACCCATAAGGAAGCAGTGTGCCAGAAATGCCGCTATGGAATCCATACGGCTAAACCTGCAAGAACTGTGGCACAACGGGGGTGAGTTGCCAACTCGTGAATAGAAAATATCTACAAGCAGAGATCGAATGCATGACCCATCCTAGGTCAATATGATCAGATAAATATAAACCTTAATATAAATAAAGCTGAAGCATGCTAAACTGGCAATGTAATCTCTATACATGAGTGTAGTGCCAAGTGCTCGTGCTAGTGCCTCAAGTAATAGCATATCATAACTATGAGGTATGATCAATGTAATCAAATCTGCATATACGTTGATCCCTTCCACTCGTCACCCAATGACAATAACCGTCATGCATGTAAATATCATCAGCATATGCATGGGAATAATATGAGGATATAAACCATCTATGTCCCTCACGACACGTCAAAATCATGGAACCGGAGTGCCCAGCATCGACACTCAAAAACATCATGAAAACTGTGCCCAGCATCGGCACGTAAATCCTCATATATCGGGCTCCGTCAGTCCGGATCGGCCCATGGGCTCTGTCTGCGGTATCGGCCCTCGGCCCCGGCAGTACGCCCATATCCATCTATCGACTCTGGTCGGTATCCTCCAGATAACCGCCAGGTCCAACCAATCACCGGTAGGTACTCGCCACCCTGCCAGGCTCATCTTCTACTCCACGAAAAACATTTCTTGCCCCGGGGAACCATACCGGGTCCACCATGTACCCGCAATCGGCCTCATCCGCCTCCTCGAATTGGGTTTCATATGTCGCTCTCAGCACTGAGAAAACACATGGTAGACGCACTGAAATATCATATCAAGGGTAACCGGGTTTTAAAACAATTACATATTCTCCTTTTGAAATACCCACGGTTCCCAAAAACCAGAAATATCATGGAAACAACATATCTCAATGCGTATAATCAGAAAGCATGATGTATGCGACATGTAAAGAAATGTAAGCAACATACACTGAATGCAACAGTACTACAGTGTAGTGACATGGCAATTATCGATGATGAAGTGTATGAGCTGCAAACAAGTGTACGTGGAACATACGCATCATCGATAATGGTGCTGGTGTCCTAGCAGCATGACTGAAATTTACCAACAATACAAGCGATGCAATGCAAATAGCATGAATATGGGGAATCGAATAATCAACGCAACTGTAAAGAACCTGCCTCAATAGATATATCATGCAACCTTGCCTTTTGAAATAAGATGAATCAGGGCTTTTGGTAAAATAAGGGCTACGGTGTTTTAAAAAAAGATGCGTCGCTTGAAAATATCCGTAGAATCCCTTTTGCCTATCTTTAAAATATCCCCGATTCGTTAGTTTTGAAATAGGTATGACTCGGGTCTAGTCTAACACCTACTATGCGAACTACGAACCCAACAATTAAGTCAATCGGGAAGGGTATAGAAACCACCTAAATCTGAGTCGACATACATATATATATTTATATATATATATAGTCGGTGATCTCGCCTCAATAGTATCACATACGATACAGTATATCATATAACATCCTCGAGTCATGAGTGCGGATCTAACATCAATATAAAGCTCGTACGGTAAATCGTCGTACGGCATCCCAATAGCTGGGTACGGGTCAATATCACATTCATCTCATCACATATCCGGCATCACTACCAGCATATCACATCATAATAACGAACTCTGTCATATCGCCGAATCTCACGGCCTCAATCAAACCTCATCGACTCATCTCAATCCCATGTATCATCCTCAATCCCGTATATGAACACATAGTCCCATACCCATGTGTAGATATACACACCTCTATATGCGCACAGATAAATGAAAGAATGCATGCAAGTATATGTGTACGTGTATGTGTGGGTGCAACCACTACTCTAGGGTTCCGCACTTTACTAAACCAATACATCCTTATCATCAATAATACCATTATTACCATCAATAATCCTAAACAACACATAATAAATATATGTGTGTATACGTATTCGTATACATCACCACGGACTGCGGGGGTGCTATACGCCATCCACCCGACTTCTCCCCGTATATATAATCTACTCACCTTGCTTCTCATGTGTCGGTGCCGATGTCGCCATCTTCATCTTCTTTGCCTCAACATCACGTAGGGTACCTACAAGTATATCACAACGCTAAAGAACATGAAAATCACATCGGAAACCAAAATAGCACACGCTACTCGCATAGGTAAAAACCTATCGCCTCGCATGTAAACACGTTCAATATCCACTTGTCGTTGACGTCCAAATGCCACCCGACAGAAACGAATCACCAAATACCAAAATCCATGCTAAAACAAGTCGTAAATCATACGCCAACTCAAGTAAATCAACCCAGATTTTACCCTAACTGGAATCAGTCAAAACTAGACATACCCAGGGTCAAGACTAGAGGAAATAGGGCCATGCACAAAAATCGAGACAGTTTCCTCCTGATTTGGCCGCAAATTACGGCCAGAAGGAATTAATTGGTGGCCGTGGTTTGGAGTTGGGGGCTAGGGTTTGGTGTGGTGGTTCCATGGTGCCTGCACATCTCACTGTCATCTCGGTTTTATTTTTAGGGTCTCGGGGTGATAGCAGATTCCTAATTACGATCACAGATTCACAGTTTTCTCCGACATCGTCTCATAAATCTGTATTCTGGTTCTAGTTCCAGGTTTGGGTCTAAAATAACATCACACCAGGGTTTCTAAGGTCACCACAATCCTCAATTTCATCTTTAATCTCAGATCTCACATAAACCCTAACTTAAAGTTTCACAAATCCACCAAACGACAACATATCGACACAAAACTAGTATTGATGCCCAAGAAATGAGATACTACTCTAATAGGTGCAAAAATTACCTCCTTTGGCAACTCAAGAAAATTCTTGAGTTGCTCAAAGTCCTCCAAATCCAATCTTGCTAGGTTCAATGTGTAGCTAGTGAGCTTGGGAGCAAGTTATGTGAAGTGGGAATGGGGTTTTGGTGAGGGAAATGAGAGGGATCTATGGAGTGAAGGGGAGGGAGATGAGAGAGGAGCAGGATCAGCAGCAGCTCCAGGGGATGGGGAGAGAGAAATGAGATGAGGAAATGATGGGTATGGTTCAAAAAGTGAGGGTTGACCTAGTCCCTCTCTCTCTCATCATCACACTTATCTTTTCTTTTACTTTTTCTTCACTAAAACTCTTCTCACTTGAATAGTAGACCCAAAAGAAAAGCCATGGTAGAAATGCACAAGCAACACAAGTGTAGAAAATAATATGTGCACATTTTTTGCACAAAAAGCTAAAAATCCAATTAGCGATTTTTAATCGCGATTAACACTAAATTAGCATATAACTAGTGTCAAAAACTTTAAAATGGCATAATTCCATAAAATACCTTATTTTAGAATTTTCCAAAATTTTTCCCCATTTATTTGTATTTAATTATACCCGAATATTAAAATATTCATTAAAATAATATTAAATTATAAAAATTCCCGAAAATAATATTTTATTATTTTGGAAACGTTACAATCTACCCTTCTTAAAGAAATTTGGTCCCCGAATTTAAATTTAAACCCCCTAATACTAAAATATTTCTATACAAATTCCAAGTCATCGGGGCTCCGAAATCAGCAATACATAAAACGTACCATAGCGCAATGCATGCGCATGAGTACTGAGAAGATAACTCAAAAGCAACACTCCATCAAGCATCCCACAATCATCGGAGTTATGGTAAAGACACAAATGTCAAATCCTATACAAAACCAATATGATGTAGATCAGAACTATACATGTAGACATCCAATCTATACATGTGAATAGCTGATGTAAATGCATGCCATATCTTTTTGAGTCGCTGTGCGATACGCGTAACACCGCACAGTGGCGGACGTTTTTCATAAGAAAAAAACTATATACGTATATACATATCCTTTGTTTAATAGGTACGTTCCGCCGTTTTGAAAGCAATTTAGAAGGGTTTCCTTGTTTTTAAATGTTTCGTGTCATATCGGACACGTAGGTATATATATATCGAGACCATAGCTGGTTCTTGGAAATCCCTTCGAACTATCAATGCATGCAAAATATATCCAGGTACTGTCCTCTGACTAGTCCTGCTCAGTATGAAAACAAATATCCAATATCATAAAAATGTACTGCGCCAAAAGGAATAAATCCCAAAAATGCACATAACATCACCCTGTGCGTCTGGTGCGCACGGAAATCAAAATCCATATATGTGCCATACAGGTGCACAAAACAACATTTAGGTGCAACGGGGGTGCACGGAGCATCTGTCATAGGCAACGTGTGTGCCTGACAGCCAAAATCCGGTGCATTTGACATGCACGAAGAATCTCAATTTAGTGCATCGGGTGTGCACCAAAATCGTATATCAAAATATGCGCCCAACATGCGCGAAAATCCAAATCGGTGCATCCATCGTGCACGAATGAAAATCTAAACCCTGCGCACTCAACATGCACGGAATCACAAAATCCAATAGCAAACGTCGAACATGCGTAAGTCCAATCGAAAGCACGGAGTGCAAAAATCATAAATATCAGGGTCAAGTCGACGATATATAGCGCGGCTCAATCAAAATCAAGTGTGCCGCGATGGAAAATCTCACAACCGTGTGCATCAGCGTGCACAAATCAAATCAAAACACTAAAAGTACATGAAAACTACGCTGGAAGCGTAAATTAAATCACCGGCATAAAATAGGCATGAAATCACAATCAATACCTCAAGAATAATAACTCTGCACAAAATATGAATACCCAGTAAGTGCAACCATGGTGCAAGAAAACAAATACCATGAAACTCAGTCATCAAAACTAAATCATGCAAACGGAACGCCCAAAATACCGAAATCCAAGATGACGAATACGTGATAATCAAATCACAAAATCACAAATCATAAATCATAAATACCGTCGTCGGTATATCCTCCTTCGAGGTCGAGAAGGTGCCGGTACATCCAATACTAGCGGCGCAAGATATCTACTTGCCTCATGCACGCGGCTGGCGTCCTCTGCCTCTGGTTCCTTAGTACAACATCTCCTCAGAAGCTGGTCGCATCCCTGCGCCTCTGTATGCATATCCGACCTTTAATCTTAACGGGGTGTAGCACCAGCTCGTCTGCATCTCCCACGAACTTCTTGCCCCGCTTTTCTGTATCATCGACCATTTCGACATCGCGTCTCTATATGCGCACTGCAATGTCCTTGGCTACGGTCCCTCCGAAGTCTCTAACACGGACTCGAAATCATGAACTCGATATCTTCGTCATTCAGTAGGAGATATCTAGCCGTTCACGTCCTCAACGTGCGTATCGCATCTCTGATGTCAGCGGAGTGGAACGTCATCTCGTCGAAATCTCATGTGAACTCTTTACTCCACTCTGCTTCAATATCGACTGATTCGGACTCATCTCATCGTGGCTACATAGGCTGCGCTCCAACGGCTATGCTCGCATCTGGAGTCTCCCAGGCAGTGTCCCATCACAATATCCGAAAGATGTCGAATCGTCCGATCGACTCGTTAGAACCTCATAACCTCCAAGAGCTCAACATCTCGGGTACGGTTTAATAGTATGGAGTACATACCACAGCATCGGTGGTCCAGCCGTAGAAGGGCAAACCCAAGCCTCACTAATGACGCCGCGGAACTGCCGCAAACCCTAAGGTTCAAAGGCTTTTACACGGTCATTATGTCGAGTTAGGGTTTCATTCTTCTAGAGGGTCCATAGAATCTCTTGCATGTCTTTCCGAATACTTTAAACTTGGAAAATGGGTTCCTGACATTCGATCGTCTTAATCGACTCTCAACGAATCCGCGTGAAGTCGCCTCTAGCTGGAATCAATCTATCTGATGACCTTGTATCCGGGTAAGCAAACAAACCATATGTCCTAGTCATCAATCCTCGGTGACTAGCGACTCACCGTCATATCTCTAAGAATATGCTCATGCTGCAGTCGCTCAGATCATCTGGGCGATATCTCATCTTCCGCAGCAACAACTAGCTCCTTCGTCCGTGCACGGGACAACGCCTCAATCGTCCTGGATAAGCGATAATATCAACGGTCATCACATCCTGGCTGGCCTCTATCAATGGCTCAATCCTCTGGTGCCGATCAGCACATCCGGAAATCTCATAAAAGCGATCAATCCAACGCTCATGTCGCGAAAACACAATAAGACGACTCCTCAATATGCAATCGTATGCCTCTGGAATCACGCCCTGGTCAGTCCTCATCCACGATGAGCTCATGCTGACGCAACTCGAGCCGTAGCTCACTCTGCCCGTGCAATCGCGGCAGCAAAACCATAACCAGTATCGATGAGTATGGATCATAGGAATGAATATAATGCTGTGTAAGGAAATGTACATCCTAAGGATTCTTAAGCGGAGTGGCGTGTCGTAAGTATGCCGCGGAACATACGTACGGTACGTCGCTCTACTCAAGCTACCTACTCCATCAACCAAGGGTCATCCTATGCGACGAAAGTTCGGGTAGAATACCCCCTCGACTAAGTCTAAGATCCGTAAGGTCAAGCCTAAGTTCCGTATATATATCACGCCCTAGGCTCCACATAGTCAAACTTAGACTCGAACCAAGGTCAACCTAGCGCTCTGATACCAACTTTGTCACGACCCGAAAGAGCACGTGACTGGCCCTTGAACCATATGAAGTCTATAGCACCCCATCAGATCCAAGTAAGCCAAAAGCACAGAAATCTAAAACCATTTAAAGAGTAAATAAGGAAAACTGGTTTTAAGAAGTAAAGAAATCATGTTTCAAAAATCAAAGTTTTTAAATAACTAAGCCGAATAAGCATTTTTAAAATGTGAACCTGTCCTGAAAATTTCGTCAGAGTTTCCTTTGTAAAAACTGGCCCCGAACGGGGAACAACAAGAATAATATATATGAAATGATAAAAGGCATCCCCAAGCGGGAGCTAGCTCTTCGTCAATCGACGGTCATAACCACGCAAGCAATAATAATATACAACGCCAAAGGGCGAGGATCAAAATCCAAAAAGAACTCAAAACAGCCAAAAAACCGTAATACTACAAGCGCGACACTAAAGTCAAAATAATACAACACTGTTTTCTAAGTCTGAAACAATATACAAGTTTTGGTTGATGGAATTTCTAGATACAATGAATAATACATGAACAATGGCGGTTCTGATACAAAAGAACCCACTTACCCAAGCAAGTCACCCATAAGGAAGCAGTGTGCCAGAAATGCCGCTATGGAATCCGTACGGCAAAACCTGCAAGAACTGTGGTACAACGGGGGTGAGTTGCCAACTCGTGAGTAGAAAATATCTACAAGCAGAGATCGAATGCATGACCCATCCTAGGTCAATACGATCAGATAAATATAAACCTCAATATGAATAAAGCTGAAGCATGCTAAACTGGCAATGTAATCTCTATACATGAGTGTAGTACCAAGTGCTCGTGCTAGTGCCTCAGGTAATAGCATATCATAACTGTGGGGTATGATCAATGTAATCAAATCTGCATATACGTGGATCCCGTCCACTCGTCACCCAATGACAATAACCGTCATGCATTTAAATATCATCAGCATATGCATGGGAATAATATGAGGATATAAACCATCTGTGTCCCTCGCGACACGTCAAAATCATGGAACCGGAGTGCCCAGCATCGACACTCGAAAACATCATGAAAACTGTGCCCAGCATCGGCACGTAAATCCTCATATATCGGGCTCCGTCAGTCCGGATCGGCCCACGGGCTCTGTCTGCGGTATCGGCCCTCGGCGCCGGCAGTACGCCCATATCCATCTATCGACTCTGGTCGGTATCCTCCGGATAACCGCCAGGTCCAACCAATCACCAGTAGGTGCTCACCACCCTTCCAGGCTCATCGTCTACTCCACGAAAAACATTTCTTGCCCCGGGGAACCATACCGGGTCCACCATGTACCCGCAATCGGCCTCATCCGCCTCCTCGAATCGGGTTTCACATGTCGCTCTCAGCACCGAGAAAACACATGGTGGACACAGTGAAATATCATATCAAGGGTAACCGGGTTTTAAAACAATTACATATTCTCTTTTTGAAACACCCATGGTTCCCAAAAACCAGAAATATCATGGAAACAACATATCTCAATGCGTATAATCAGAAAGCATGATGTATGCGACATGTGAAGAAATGTAAGCAACATACACTGAATGCAACAGTACTACAGTGTAGTGACATGGCAATTATCGATGATGAAGTGTGTGAGCCGGCAAACAAGTGTACGTGGAACATACGCATCATCGATAATGGTGCTGGTGTCCTAGCAGCATTACTGAAATATACCAACAATACAAGCGATGCAATGCAAATAGCATGAATATGCGGAATCGAATAATCAACGCAACAGTAAGGAACCTGCCTCAATAGATATATCATGCAACCTTGCCTTTTGAAATAAGATGAATCAGGGCTTTTGGTAAAATAAGGGTTACGGTGTTTTAAAAAAAGATGCGTCGCTTGAAAATATCCGTAGAATCCCTTTTGCCTATCTTTAAAATATCCCCGATTCGTTAGTTTTGAAATAGGTATGACTCGGGTCTAGTCTAACGCCTACTATGCGAACTACGAACCCAACAATTAAGTCAATCGGGAAGGGTATAGAAACCACCTAAATCTGAGTCGACATACATATATATATATTTATATATATATATAGTCGGTGATCTCGCCTCAATAGTATCACATACGATACAGTATATCATATAACATCCTCGAGTCATGAGTGCGGATCTAACATCAATATAAAGCTTGTACGGTAAATCTTCGTACGGCATCCCAATAGCTGGGTACGGGTCAATATCATATTCATCTCATCACATATCCGGTATCACTACCATCATATCACATCACAATAACGAACTCTGTCATATCGCCGAATCTCACGGCCTCAATCAAACCTCATGGACTCATCTCAATCCCATGTATCATCCTCAATCCCGTATATGAACACATTGTCCCATACCCATGTGTAGATATACACACCTCTATATGCGCACAGATAAATAAAAGAATGCATGCAAGTATATGTGTACGTGTATGTGTGGGTGCAACCACTACTCTAGGGTTCCGCACTATACTAAACCAATACATCCTTATCATCAATAATACCATTATTACCATCAATAATCCTAAACAACACATAATAAATATTTGTGTGTATACGTATTCGTATACATCACCACGGACTGCGGGGGTGCTATACGCCATCCACCCGACTTCTCCCCGTAGATATAATCTACTCACCTTGCTTCTCATGTGTCGGTGCCGATGTCGCCATCTTCATCTTCTTTGCTTCAACATCACGTAGGGTACCTACAAGTATATCACAACGCTAAAGCACATGAAAATCACATCGGAAACCAAAATAGCACACGCTGCTCGCATAGGTAAAAACCTATCGTCTCGCATGTAAACACGTTCAATATCCACTTGTCGTTGACGTCCAAACACCACCCGACAGAAACGAATCACCAAATACCAGAATTCATGCTAAAACAAGTCTTAAATCATACGCCAACTCAAGTAAATCAACCCAGATTTTACCCTAACTGGAATCAGTTAAAACTAGACATACCCAGTGTCAAGACTTGAGGAAATAGGGCCATGCACAAAAATCGAGACGGTTTCCTTCTGATCTGGCCGTAAATTGCGGCCAGAAGGAATTAATTGGCGGCCGTGTTTTGGAGTCAGGGGCTAGGGTTTGGTGTGGTGGTTCCATGGTGCCTGCACATCTCACTGTCATCTCGGTTTTATTTTTGGGGTCTCGGGGTGATAGCAGATTCCTAATTACGATCACAGATTCACAGTTTTTCTCCGACATCGTCTCATAAATCTGTATTCTGGTTCTAGTTCCAGGTTTAGGTCTAAAATAACATCACACCAGGGTTTCTAAGGTCACCACAATCCTCAATTTCATCTTTAATCTCAGATCTCACATAAACCCTAACTTAAAGTTTCACAAATCCACCAAACGACAACATATCGACACAAAGCTAGTATTGATGCCCAAGAAATGAGATACTACTCTAATAGGTGCAGAAATTACCTCCTTTGGCAACTCAAGAAAATTATTGAGTTGCTCAAAGTCCTCCAAATCCAATCTTGCTAGGTTCAATGTGTAGCTAGTGAGCTTGGGAGCAAGTTATGTGAAGTGGGAATGGGGTTTTGGTGAGGGAAATGAGAGGGATCTATGGAGTGAAGGGGAGGGAGATGAGGGAGGAGCAGGATCAGCAGCAGCTCTTGGGGATGGGGAGAGAGAAATGAGATGGGGAAATGATGGGTATGGTTCAAAAAGTGAGGGTTGACCTAGTCTCTCTCTCTCTCTCATCATCACACTTATCTTTTCTTTTCTTTTCCTTTTTCTTCACTAAAACTCTTCTCACTTGAATAGTAGACCCAAAAGAAAAGCAATGGTAGAAATGCACAAGCAACACAAGTGTAGAAAATAATATGTGCACATTTTTTGCACAAAAAGCTAAAAATCCAATTAGCGATTTTAATCGCGATTAACACTAAATTAGCATATAACTTGTGTTAAAAACTTTAAAATGGCATAATTCCATAAAAATACCTTATTTTAGAATTTTCCAAAATTTTTCCCCATTTATTTGTATTTAATTATACCCGAATATTAAAATATTCATTAAAATAATATTAAATTATAAAAATTCCCGAAAATAATATTTTATTATTTTGGAAACGTTACACTCATTCCATCGATTATATCAAGTTCACTATGTTCACGGTTTCGCCAAAACCATTCGTAGCCCTCCATCATTTCAGTTAAATATTCAGTAGTATTCAAGCTATGTATTTTGACCTCACGCCAAGGCATGGTGATTGGTAGCTGCCGGATATTTATCTGTTGCATAAATAGATTGCGTTGGTTTGGGACAGTCGTACTGCCATTTTGGCCTACGTCAAGGGTAGGTACGGGTGGGTTCAAATTAATCTAGACAATGATGGGAAGAACTTGACATGCGACTTATGACATTTTGACCTCACGCCAAGGTCATAAGAGCATGGGGCAAAAATCTACATCGGGAGTTTCAAAAGAACTGAAACTTGCTAGCGTTGCATACCATTTGAAGTGTGATGATTCTGGTAGGATTCCTTCAGTTTTGTCACGCGATGATATTTGGATCCCGATCCTACTCTGAGTATATGCTACTCCTCGGGAAATTTCTCACTTAACGATCAATGCTATAAACCTAGTAGGTGTCTAGTAAGGTGTTAGCGGGGCTACGCCCCTAGGGAAAAGAGGTTATTTAATTAAGGAACTTCGTGAAAGCGTTGGAAAACCTCCCTCGAAGTACTGACACTGGCCTGGCTGAATGGTTAAGCAAGTATTGTACGGTGAGATTGATCCTGACTAATTCTTCCTTTATGGTTTGAGGAGGGATTCAAGAGACAGTGGGAGCCATCCTGTTTAGACAAACTAAAAACCACTCTAAACTTGCAAGAGCATCATGCTAAAGTGTTTTTTTTCTCTCTCCTAATTGCAGCGACCATTCAACATGACCGGACTTAAGTTATTACTAGATAAAAACATACTGACAGGGCCAAACTACAAAGATTGGCTCAGGAATGTCAAAATGGTAATCACTTACGACAAGTTGGGGTATCTCCTTACCACCAAAGCTCCCCCTGTCCCAGGACCCACCTCCAGCGTCGCGGATATAGAAATCCGTAAGACATAGGAGATCGATTGCGCGAAGGCCAAGTGCCTCATGCTTGCCTCTATGGACAATGAACAACAGAGGAGGCACGAGAATATGGACTTGGAATCCATATTTCTTCATACAAAAGAACTGTATGGAGAACAGTCTCGTATCGCAAGATACGAAGTGTCGAAGAAACTGTTTTCGGCAAGATTTTCCATCAGATCGTTGGCAGCGGAACACGTGCTTAAGATGATTGGCTTCATTGAAGAGCTCGCGGACCTTGGGACCACGTTAGAGAATGAGCTCTATACGGACTTGATTCTCCAGTCCCTTCCTTCCACTTACGCCCAGTTTATCCTGAACTTCAACTTACAAGGAAAAGAGGTTGAACTTCCGGAGCTCCTCAACATGTTGAGGAGTGCAGAGGGCACCCTACAGAAAGGTAGGAAAACATCCACTTTGTTTGTAGGAGGATCTTCCTCTTCTATGTCCAAGGAGAAAGACAAGGGAAAGAAGAAGAAAGCCCCCGCCAAACCAAAGGGCGGTGTTAGTAAAGTGGATACGAAGGGAAAGGCAAAGGCAACAAAGGTAGCGGAAAAGCTTGTGGGAAAGGGAGAATGCTTTTACTGTCATAAGAGTGGACACTGGAAAAAGGATTGCAGGGCTTGGAAGGCCAGAACCCAGGATCTGAAGCAAGTTGCAGCTTCAGCTTCAGGTGTATATGTTATTGAAAACTGTCTATCAATAAACTCTACTTCCTGGGTATTGGATACCGGATCAGGATCTCATATCTGTAATTCTTTGCAGGCTCTGAGAAAGCGTAGGGTTTTGAAGGCAGGTGATATGACCCTCAGAGTTGCAAACGGAGCTGGCATGGATGCTGAGTCCATGGGGGACTATCACCTGGGCTTGTCAGATGGGCATGTTTTGGTTTTGCGTGACTGTTATTTTGTACCCAATGCAACCTTTAATATCATATCTGTATCTTTATTATCTAAAGAAGGTTATGAATTTGCATTTGTAAGTAATGTTGTGAACATTCACCTTAATCATGTTTTGATTGGGTCGGGTACATTAAACAATGGTATATACGTATTAAACCAACCACAGATTTTCAATGTCCAGAATACACACAAAAGAAAGTCTCCAGATATCAATCATGCTTTCTTATGGCATTGTAGACTGGGTCACATCAATGAGAGAAGGTTGACGAAATTACATACAGAAGGATATTTGGATTTATTCGAATATCATTCATATGCAACTTGTCAATCCTGTCTCAATGGAAAGATGACAAAGACTCCGTTCACTGGAAACGGAGTAAGAGCGAGCGAGCTCTTGGGACTCATACACAGCGATGTGTGCGGTCCAATGTCTACACATGCGTGAAGCGGTTATTCTTACTTCATTACTTTTACGGATGATTTTTCAAGGTTCGGACATGTCTTTTTAATGAAGCATAAATCTAAAGCCTTTGAAAAGTTCCAGGAATACAAGAATGAAGTAGAAAAACAAACAGGCAAAAGTATAAGACACTAAGATCTGATCGAGGTGGTGAATACTTAAGTGCCGAGTTCCTGGATTACTTAAAAGAGAATGAAATTCTCTCTCAGCTTACTCCTCTATACACTCCGCAACATAACGGTGTATCGGAGAGACGGAACCGAACCCTATTGTATATGGTACGTTCCATGATGAGTAACGCTGAGTTGCCGCGATCATTCTGGGGATATGCGCTAGAATCAGCCGCATACCTTTTGAACCGAGTTCCCATTAAGACTGTGCCTACCACACCATATGAGTTATGGAGTGGGAAGAAACCCTATCTTCAATATCCGAAGATCTGGGGATGTCCAGCTCTTTTCAAAATGAAGCATGCGGACAAACTCGAGGCACGCTCAGTACTGTGCAAGTTTGTGGGATACCCAAAGAACTCCAGGGGGTATCTTTTCTATCACGTAGAGGAACAAAAGGTCTTTGTTTCTCGTAATGCCTACTTTCTGGAACACCAGTTCTTAGAAAAGGAAATTAGTGGGAGCGCGATAGAACTGGAAGAAATTCCAGAACCACAGACTATTACTGAAAGCTTGGTAGAACCAGAGGGTTCGAAAGAACAGGACATTCCTACGCCGCTCCACAGGAGTAGTAGGCAGTCTCATCCGCCCGAGAGATACTACGATTTTCTCATAGACGGGGATAGAGAGGATTGCATCATTGATAGTGATGAGCCGACTACCTTCCAGAAGGCCATTCAGAGCGTTGATTTGGTAAAATGGCTGGATGCAATACGGACCGAAATGGAGTCCATGTACACCAACAAAGTATGGACTTTGGACATTGCTCCAGATGGGGTAAAACCCGTAGGATGCAAGTGGATCTTCAAGAGGAAGATTGGTGTAGATGGAAAGGTTGAGACCTATAAAGCTAGACTTGTTGCAAAGGGTTTTCGTCAAAGACCTGGTTTGGACTATGACGAAACCTTTTCTCCAGTGGCTATGCTAAAATCCATTCGGATCCTTCTTGCCATCGCTGCCTTCCACGATTATGAAATCTGGCAGATGGACGTAAAGACCGCTTTTCTAAATGGAAATTTAGAGGAGTGTGTCTATATGGACCAGCCAGAGGGTTTCATTCAGAGTGGGAGCAGCGGAAAGGTGTGCAAGTTGCTTAAGTCTATTTATGGACTAAAGCAGGTATCGCGGAGTTGGAACATCTGTTTTGATGAGACGGTCAAAGAATTTGGCTTTATCAAAAATCCAGATGAACCATGTATCTATAGTAGATTTGTAGCAAGAACTGTCGTGTTCCTCGTTTTATACGTGGATGAAATTCTCTTGATAGGAAATGACATTCCTATACTACAATCTGTCAAAGGATTCTTGTCGCACAGGTTCTCCATGAAAGACCTGGGTGATGCCTTTTACATTCTGGGGATTCGGATCCATCGTGATAGATCCAAGAGGATATTAGGACTTTCACAGTCCAGGTACATCGACACCATACTGAAAAGATTCAGTATGGAAGATTCCAAGCGCGATAATCTACCGGCTTGTCACGGGATCACCTTCTCCAAAGAGATGTCTCCCAAGATTGATTTGGAAAGGGATCGCATGTCTATTATACCCTACGCTTTTGCGGTAGGCTCTATATGTATGCGATGTTGTGTACCAGACTAGATGTTACTTACGCACTGAGTGTGGTAAGCCGGTATCAGTCAAACCCTGGGGAGAAGCACTAGATAGCGGTAAAGAACATTCTCAAGTACTTGAGAAGGACTAAGGAGATGTTCTTGGTGTATGGAGGAAAAGACCTCCAGATTGAGGCCTTTGCTGACTCCAGCTTCCAGAGTGACAAGGATGATTCCAAGTCCATGTCGGGTTTTATCTTTACCCTCAATGGAGGGGCGGTGTGTTGGAAGAGTTCCAAACAGGAAACCGTTGCTGACTCGACTTTGGAAGAGGAATATATCGCTGCATCTGATGCCGCAAAAGAAGCCGTCTGGATGAGGAAGTTCTTGAAAGAACTTCAGGTGGTTCCGTCCATTGTTGATCCAATACCTCTGTATTGCGACAACAACGGGGCTATAGCTTTAGCGACGGAACCCAGGTCCTATCAGAAATACAGACACATCTTGAGGTGGTATCACCAAATCAGGGAGATCGTGGATCGCCAGGAGATCGAGGTTCGGAGGGTTTCTTCAGAAGATAACACTGCAGATCCACTCACGAAGGCCTTACCCCAGACTCAGTTCGAGCGGCTGATCGAGATGATAGGTCTTCGATACGCCAGTACATGGCCTTAGTGAAAGTGGGAGATTGTTAGTGTATATGCCCTAGAGGCCATTACTGTATCATACTAGTTTGTAAATTACTTAATGGAAGCTTGGGATATTCACAGTTGTATAGACAATCTTGCTCGAAATGGTAGTATGCTACTTGGTTTATATCTGCTTTAATGTGTACATGTGTTGCTTTTAGTATATCACCTATACGCATTAGTGGACCCTTAGGATCTTTACTTGATTACCAGTGTTGTGATGGCAGTCACACTCGTGGGGGCTGGGTAATCTACAAGCACATCCTTATATTCACATCCCTGGCCATGGGATTATCGAGACAGGGCATCGATACTCCAGAGTAGACTAGCGTATGCGCTTCTCATCTCAGCATGGGAGACGGTCTGTCCCACAGCTGTCAGTACGTCGTCCTTGAGATAGTATGCGGGTGCTCGTTAGGTTACGAGTACACTGGACAGGACTCGTCAGGAACTGTTGGTTGGTATTATACCTATCGTCGGTAATCAGTTCCCAGGTGACATGAGTACAGCTTAGTCCACTGACTTGACACTGTCACTTCGCCTCGAGTGTGTTCCTACTGTACTTTGATTACTACCCTACCATGGCTCAAAGGAGTCGTGCAAACAGGTAGTAGTTGGGTGCAGTCCCGAAGCACTTGGAGGCAGTGACGGTTAGACAGGATTCGTTTCTCCCGGTATTGGGGGTTGACATCGCGTTGTGTCTAGGAGAGTCATTACACAAGTAGTCCCTGGCCAGGGCAAGCGAGATATACTGGTAGGTTTCCAGTGTTATCTCAAGGTGTTCTGGGCTACACTCCGACACGACTTGTACCGCTATTAGGGGACTGACGTTTACCACCCCTAGGCCCGCCACGCGATGTTATCAGACGAACAGACCGGACTGTACGGAGATTGTCACATACAGGCTTAGTAGGAGTTCAAATGGGTTTCACCTCGTCAGTTTTCTTATCGGCATCTACCTGGGGGCCGTTACCCACAGCTAGTGCTGCTTGCGGTCTGTGGTTAAACCGACTGCCAGCGTAGTGTCGAGTCTTTAGAGTCCTACACAGAGGGTTATTCGCCTTTGGGAAAAACAGAGTAGAGGTCGCATGGTTTTGCGATAGGGTTCGTTCACATCCGCACACTTGTGCACATTTGGTGTCCGGACAGTTATTACTAGCGGGCACTGGTTTGAGCCGGATCCTAGTATATATTTTGGGGGTTAGTTTTAGCTCATTGTATTCATGTTCCTCGGAACACGAATGCTGGTGTGTATGCACAGTTGATTGAGGTGGAGGAAGAGGATTTTCATTAGGGTTTCGGAACGGGTGTGTATGCACAGTTGACAGTTGTGTTTTTCCAAACCCTAATAGATATGTGAAATATCAATTAATAATATTAATTAAATGAAATTGTGTCATGGTTAGGGTTGTTTACTTGTTGACCAAAGTTGACAAGTTGACCATGTTTGAAATATTGACCATCATCATTATTTTTCAAGATGCTCTTTGATCTTTGCAAAAAAACATTTAATGTGATATGATAATGGTCTCATCAAACCAACCATCACCTTTTTCATTTTGGATTAATATTATTAATTAGATAATTCACATATATTGTTATGGTTGTAAAAACCATTCTCATTCTCTCATAACCATTCTCTCTCTTCTTTTCATCTTCCTCCTCCTCTAGTTCAAAGGAAAATTGATCTCATGTGTTGAGAAACATTTCCTTTGAGATAAAATAGCTAAAACCTCTCTCTACTAATCCTAAGGTTGAAGGTCTAGAAAGCCGGACACTTTAGTTCTCTCAAGATCAAGAAAAGAGCTCAAGGTAGAGACCCTCAGGTGGATCCATCTTCGGCAAGCGAAGGCGACGAGGAGAGAACCATCCGACCATAACAAAGAGTCCAAGAAGAAGGAGTTCAAGTGAGGTATAACCACTGTTAGTTATATGTATGCCCTAGAGGCCATTACTGTACATAGGATGTATATTGTAGTGGATGCTGGGACATATATAGGGAGGACTTTCTTGCTCGACATGATAGTATGCTATCTGGTTACCTTTTACCTTAACGTGTATGCTGATTGTCTCTCTGTTACATGTTGGTAAAGCCCTTAGGATCTGTACTTGACTACCTGGACTATGATGCGGATCATACTAGTGGGGACATGGTAGTCTATAAGTACATCCTTCTAAGTCCCTAGTCGTGGGTGTATCGAGACGGTGCAACGATATACCAGAGTAGACTAGCGTATACCTTCTCGACCCATACAGATGGGCGATGGATGATCCCATATCCATCGGTGTTTACATCAGAGATGATATACGGGTGCTCAGTACAGACTGGGTACACTGGACGGACTCGCCGAGAACTCCCAGATGGTATTATACCTCACGTCAGATGGCAGTTCTCTGGTGACACTGGTACAGAGTAGTCTGTTGACCCGAGATCGTCATAGAGTCTTGTGTGGTTCCCACTGTGCTTTGATTTCCATCTTACCACGTCCAAGAGGGCGTGCAAAACGGTGGTTTTTGGGTACAGTCCCGAGTCACATGGAGGCAATGAGCGATAGGAGGGGATTCGTCTCTCCCGGTATAGGGAGTTGATGTTGCGCTGTGTTCGATTGGCTATAACAGGAAATCCCTGGCCAGGGTTGCTGAGATTTACTGGTAAGTGTTACCAGTAGTTTCTCGAACAGTTATAGACCTCATATCGACACGACTTATTGAGCTATTGGGGTCTGACGTTTACCACCCCTAGGCGAGATATGCGACATATCAGACGATCAGACCGGACTGTACGGTAGTGTTACTGGTCGGATTCACTGCAGTGTGAGCGGGCTTGCTCGTCGATCTTCAGATCGCTTAATACCCGAGTGGCCGTTACGTTTAGCAGACCGCTTGCGGCTTGTGGGTGTTTGATATGATCATCATCTGCTGCCGGCGTATTGACGAGTCTTTAGAGTCCTACACAGAGGTTTCCTGGCTCAAGCGAAACGAAATAGGAGCGCATATGAGATATGTGCGGGACCGAGAATAATACGAGTATGTGATACTGTATTCGATTCTCGTGATGTGACACTGATCGGTTATATGCGATATAGCCGGGTTATCGGATCAAGTGTTGATTCGATAAGATGTTACTATTGATACCAGTCGGTTATGTGCGCATGACCGGATCATTGAATCAAGTGTTGATTTAATGATTTGATGTATAATTATATATTTGATATATTACTTTACATTAACTAGTATCGGTTCACTTTAGACGGATTTTCTCACTTGGTTCGTACGCATTGCATATGCGATATGTTTTTGTGCACTTGTATGTAACATGTTTGATGATGCATGCTAACTTGGTTAAGTGCAAAGAATTAAACCATGGTTAAAAGAATGGCTAGGGTTTCTTTTCTTTTATTTATTCCTTTATTTATTTATTTATTCATTTTGGAAAAGAAGAGAAAAGAGTGGTTGCTAGATTTGGAGTTTAGTTGAAGCTTCATGATGCTTTGATAAAGTCAACCATACTTATCTCATCCTTAACCCTAACCATTCTCACTAACCATGATTCATTCTCTACACTTGACCATGGTTAGAATTATGATAAGAATTCATTTTCTTTTCTTTTTCTATTAACTTATCATAATATCTTTCTTCTTCTTCTTCATTCTTCAAGTGAAGAAAAGCAAGGTCCATCAATGGTGATTGTTGGAAAAGAGTGAGAAATCCAAATCTAAAGTTAACCCACTTCCTATTTCTTCATCCTCTACCTCTTGCCAAGTAGTAGAGTGTGTTTCCTTCACAAGTCATCATGGTTTGGTGAAGGTGGAGCTTGATTCATCGATGCCTCGACGTAGATCATCTTCGGCATGGACATCGACGACCTAGCTTGCCCATTCTCCGACGAAGCCGACTCTAGAACCCGGATTTGATTTGGACAGCGGAGACGACATCGTTGCGGAGCCGTGGAGGTGGAGCACCGGATCTACAAAGGTTGTATTTCCGTATTCTCTTTAGCTAAGTTGTTAGCTAGCTTTCTTTTCGCCTAGACATCTAGTTATCGATCCGTACACTAGGGTTTGTAGGCACCATAATTTTGAAATTGCCATGGTTGATGGCATGGGAGACCTCACTAGCGTGCTTAGGAACCCTACAGTGGTATCAGAGCCTAGCTAGAGCCTTAGGCGAAGTCCAGACGGAAATTGAAGTCCGAACGAACCCGAAACCCCGCATCGATATTGCTCTCTGTACAATTTTTAAAAACAGGGATTTTTCAGCATTAAAAATATTCAGAGAAACATGCAGGAATATCTAAGAGTTACTGTGAAGACGTAAGCCCTAATTCCCTTAAAGCGCCGCGCTTCCGCGGCACGAGCCTGGCTTGTGCCGCGCAAGCGCGGCGGTTTTGTCGTGTTGTGAGGTATTGACAGCACAGTAACTCCTAATTAACAGTTCTGGTATTCCTGGATATTTTTAATATATTTTCAAGAGTTGAATTTTCTGGAGTTGATTTGGGAATTCGGTGTTTCGATCGGGGTATCAAGTTTTGTCTGTGTGGCTTTCCGGATAAATTTTAGAATATGTTAAAAAGTTCGACCGGATATAAATACCCAATTTTTCCCCTGTCGGGAAATTTCCAAGTGTTGGATTTTTCCGTAGTTTAACGACGTTCTAAGTAGTGCAAGTAACGCGATGGTCCCTCTAGAAGACACAAACCTTAACTCGATTATGTGACCGTCTTGAACTGCCCTTTGAACCTTCGGGTTTGGGGCAGTACGGCGTGCCACATGTGAGGCGTTGGCTTGACCCTTCTACGGCTGGACCGTTGGTACTGAGGTACGAACTGAATGTTGTTAGACTTATTTCATATGTTGATCTGTATCGGGAAAAGTTGGGTGTTCGATTGTTCGATCGGAAAGTTTGACATTTTCTATTTATCCGGAATGGGATACAATAATTGGAATTCACAAGTAGTTATGTGATAACTAAATGAATGTTATAAACATAGCAGTTTAGTCTCACTTGATCGGTTGCCACGGAATTTTGATGTGATCAAAAGTCCGTTGCAATCACGTAGCGTACGCGGATACTCGCCGGGTAAACTTAATGGACAGCCTCACTCCATAGCCCCGACCAAGTGACTGTAGGAGAACCCCGTCGCCGAAAGCATCCGTCCGGGTGCTCGCGGTAGCGGTGTTCCGCCTTGGTGCACTTCGTCGACGGTATCTAGGGGTGCGGCCGTCTACTGAAGTTTGCGACGAGCATTCGATCAGGATGTCGGGAATCTTGTTGAATTGCCCGACTTGATATTGAAAAGAGTTTTCGATTTTGAGACTAAAATGCGGGGTTTATAATTGTTAGGCATGCGATGTCTAAGAAATTCATTTGGTCAGGCATGCGATGTCTGAGGTGGTTGCGGATTCCAACTGTTGTAGTTTTACATTTTCTTTTCTGTGACCGTAAGTGTAATATGTGATATCGCCGGTTTCGTTGCTATATGTCAACGACAATTGGGATGGACATATTTACTTACGTTGATGACATGTGATGTTATGTGTTGCTGGATATGTTGTATTGGATCGTCGTGTTTGAATAGCCGGGGGTTTTTATGTGAGATGAGTGTTTTTCATTTTCATTCATGTAAAAACTTGTATGTAATATTCTTTTATTGGGGCGCTTCCAGGTTGCGAGAGTTGTCACCTGTTGTATATTATTTACTTTTCCGCACTAGGATAGACTCAAGGAGGAGGGCACAAGTAACCGGGTTTTGGAGTCCAGTGGGAGACCAACTCGAGGAGTCGAGTCCGGGTCTCCTAACTCCAGAATTGGTAGGGTTGCTTGCTGCTCTCGTAGGGGTCTAGGGGTGTGGGTTTGGCTATTCATCACGACCGTGGAATCCGTGTTTTATACTGGCTCGTATTGAAAACACGGACGTCCTAGTATATCCAATATTTCATATGATTCTTCTGCTGCGATATCTGTGATGCGATCATGTGATGTTCTTTGATAGATACTTTATATAGTATATATGATATATTATATAGACGTTACTTATGTTTTACACCCGCGCTAGCCCTGCCCTGCTCTGCCGTTAGTCACCTAACCTAACGGTGCACGAGGGGACATCGAGGCGAATGCGGATGGCATAAGTGTACGTCGTATTTATCTGTGATGATTAGGTACATAAATGATGGGACTTCATTAATGTGATTAATGAAATGAAAGAAACCTAAGATGTTGTAGAATCGAATTTCAAAATAAAACAAGTAGCTACAGTTTTTGCTTTGCATAGAGGTATATGTGATATATCCTGCACCTTATTCGATGAGGAAAGGACCGAGATCCCTTCACCGGGAGTGACTCCTTTAGCAATAACTGGCAGATGCTACACACTCGGTTTGTCTTTTGATTACTTTTAAGTGTTTTGCTTTGCACAGTGATATATATGATATATCCCGCACCTCATTCGACGAGGAAAGGACCGACGATCCCTTCACCGGGAGTGACTCCTTTAGAAAAACTAGAAAAGCCTCAAAAACACTCCATTTTCAAAATTCATTCGATCCTACAACGATATCAAGTCCATTACGCAATAGGTTTTCGGAAAAACCTGTCGTAGCCCTCCGTCATTTCAGATAAATCCTGTTTAGTATTCGTGCTGCGTTTGTTGACCTTGTCAAGGCGCAGTGTGCGGTAGCTAACCAGTATTTATCTGCTTATGCATATGATGCAGATTGGGTTAGGGTAGTCGTGCGGCCTTGTTGACCTTGTCAAGGGTTGTGCGGGTGGGTTTGATTCAATCAAGAAATGACGGGTTGAACTTGACTTGCGGTCTATGGTTTGTTGACCTTGTCAAGGTCATAGATCGTTCGGGGCAAAATGTTATCGGGAATTTCAAGTGTTGAAATTTGCAATGAGATTGCATACCTTCTATGAGATAGTTGGATCCCGATACCCGCTGCGAGTAAGTGTTACTCCTGGGAGAGTTTTATACATTACAATTAGCCGATCAAGTAGGTGTCTAGAAAGGTGTCAATGGGGTTACGCCTCTGGGAAAACGAGGTTTACAGTAATTAGGTTCGTGCGAAAGCACGGGGGACCTCCCTCAAAGTACCGACACTGGCCTGGCTGAAAGATTGGCGAACTTGTAGTGTGTAATTAATCCCGGCTAGTCTTTCCTTTTAGGGTTTGAAGGAAGATTTGATAAAAAGCAGTGGGAGCCATCCTGATTAGATAAAATAATAACCAATCTATTCTTGACAGAGCGCACGCTGAGTGTTTTCTTCTCTCTCTCTCCAGGTAGCGACCATATCACGCCTTAATCAAGATAATAATACGGAATATTGACCGAACCCGCTTGTTATACTGAGCTGGGGAACGTTGGTCCCGCTCCAACTTATAATTGTTATAAGACAGAGCAGGAAATTGGGGATTACCAGAATTCCCGTGCCGCCCAAACGAAGAGAGTGCATACTGATGCATCATCTTCGGGTGTGTTCATTATATAGAACTGTTTCTCAGTATCCTTTACGTCCTGGGTATGTGATACCAGATCGGGATCCCAGATATGTAATCTGTTACATATGGCTACAGACAGGTAGAGAACTGAGAACGGGTGATAAGTTTCATGAGGCAGAAAACGGGGCAAGTGTTGCAGCCAAGTCTGTCGGTCACTGTCACCCTGTATTACAATACATTGATTCTGAACGAATGTTGTTAGATACCGAACCTGATATACAAAATCATATCAGTCTCTTTATTGGTAAAGAAATGATAGAATTTTGTATTGTTGGATAATGTTTTGAACAATTCCTATATCAAAAGTTGATCGAATCAGGCACGTTATCTAAAAGCGTTGATGTTCTAAATCAAACTACAGTTCTTAGTATACGGAACACACACAAGAGGAAGAGTTCAGAAATGAACGAATCCTTCTTGAGGTATTGTAGACTAGGTCAGATCAATGCGACCCGACTGGCTAGAGTTACATATAGATGTATATTTAAATCAGTTTGAATTTACATCTTGTGAAACTCGCCAGTCATGTCACAAAGATAAGATGACCTTAGCTCAGTTTATTGGAAACAGAGAAAGAGTTAGTGAACTCTTGGGATGATACATGTTGATGTATGTAAGGTCCCCTGTCTACAAATACCAAGACTGGTTCTTTATACTTCATTACGTTCTCTGATAATCTCTCAAGATTCAGTCATATGTTCCTGCTGAAACATGAGTCCGAACCTTTTGAGATATTCACAGAATATAAGTTAGAAGTAGAGAACCAAAATACGGGTATAAGTATTATGTCCTATGATGAGATCAAGGAGGAGAATACTTGAGCATGGAAATCCTGGACTATTCTAAAGGAGAATGAGATTCTCTCTCAGCATTACTCCTCCGTATACACCATAGCACGATGGTATATCGGGGCGGAGCAATCACACCCTATATGATATGGTGTGCTCTATGATGAGTACTACTGAGTTACCTATTTCCTTTTTGGAAGTTATGCACTTGAGAAGCTGCATACCTATTGAATAGGGTTCGAATCAAATCAGTTGCCTACCACTCCATATGAGATATGGAAAGGGAAGAGCCCATGTCTTAAGCTAGTTAAGATTTGGGGTTGTCCGGCCTATGTCTGAAAGCAAAATCCGGACAAGCTCGAGGCAAGGTCTGTTATGTAAAACTGGAAGTGTTCCAGCTATACAAACTACAGCATGATTTGGTACAACCAGAGGATTCAGTGAAAACCAACGAACCTCAGCCTCTCCGCCGATCTAGTAGGGTTCCTCACCCACCTGAGAGATACTTCGGTTTCTCTATGACAGTGGGAGCGAGGAATGCATCATGAGATGATGACCCAACTAGTTTCGAGCTGGCCATCATGAGTAAGACTCTGTAAGAATGGCTGGATGCTTAGTGATCTGAGATGGAATCCTTATACACCAACAAAGTATGGACTTTGGTTGCAATATCTGAAGGGTTAAATCCCCATCAGGAGCAAGTATATCTTGAGAAGATTACTTGGTGTAGATGGAAAAGTTGAGACTTTCAAAGCTAGACTTGATAAAGCTTTTCGTCATCGACCAGGCGTGGATTATGATGAAACCTTTTCAAGTGACTATGCTTAAGTCCATCCAAATCCTACTTGCCACGGCTACATACCATGACTACGATATCTGGCGGTTGGGTGTCTTGACTGCTTTTCTAAATGATGATTTGGAAGAGAGCGTCTATAAGTACACAGCCAGTGGGCATCGTAGACAGTGGGAGCAGCGGAAACGTGTGCAAGATGTTTTATATGATAAAGCAGGCATCGCGGAGATGGAACATCTGTTTTGATGGATTAGTCAAAGAAGTTGACATCATCAAAATGGTAGATGAACCTTGTATAAACAAAAAGGTAGTAGGGAGTATGGTGACGATCCTCGTAGAGTACGTGGATGACATACTCTTGATAAGAAAAGAGTTTCTTATGCTACGCTCGGTCAATCTCCGCTTATCACTAGGATTCTCCATATAGGATCAAAGTGATACCTACTAAATCCTGGATTTTGGATCTATGAGATAGATTTAATTGGATGTTAGGATTCTCACTAGTTGTAGTGAGATGGTATCAATCGATCCTGGGGAGAATCACTGGAAGTGTTCCAGGGTGATAAAGACGACTGAATGTCAGTCACAGGCATTGTCTTCACCCTCAGTAAAGGGACGGTATGTTGGAAGAGTTCCAAGATAGATACCGTGACATACTAGACGATAAAGGCACGATACATCGCTACTTAAGATGCTACCAAAGAGGATGTTTGGGTGTATAGTGGTTCATGAGATGAACTACGTTCCTACCATTGTGAGACAATGGAGTTGTGGCTCATGCCGAGGAACGCCGGTCCCATCAGTGATCCAGACTTATTCTAAGGCAGTATCACTTGATCATGGAGATGGTTGATCTCCAGGGAGATCGAGGTTAGGAGAGTAGACTCAGAGGACAACACAGCGGATCCACTCACAAAGGCCTGTTCCCAGAGAGAGACTTTTATGGGATGATTGAGTATGAGATACTGCAACCACTGCTACAGATGGCCCTAGTGCAAGTGGGAGATTGTTAGTTATATGTATGCCCTAGAGGCCATTACTGTACATAGGATGTATATTGTAGTGGATGCTGGGACATATATAGGGAGGACTTTCTTGCTCGACATGATAGTATGCTATCTGGTTACCCTTTACCTTAACGTGTATGCTGATTGTCTCTCTGTTACATGTTGGTAAAGCCCTTAGGATCTGTACTTGACTACCTGGACTATGATGCGGATCATACTAGTGGGGACATGGTAGTCTATAAGTACATCCTTCTAAGTCCCTATTCGTGGGTGTATCGAGACGGGGCATCGATATACCAGAGTAGACTAGCGTATACCTTCTCGACCCATACAGATGGGCGATGGATGATCCCATATCCATCGGTGTTTGACATCAGAGATGATATACGGGTGCTCAGTACAGACTGGGTACACTGGACGGACTCACCGAGAACTCCCAGATGGTATTATACCTCACGTCAGATGGCAGTTCTCTGGTGACACTGGTACAGAGTAGTCTGTTGACCCGAGATCGTCATAGAGTCTTGTGTGGTTCCCACTGTGCTTTGATTTCCATCTTACCACGTCCAAGAGGGCGTGCAAAATGGTGGTTTTTGGGTACAGTCCCGAGTCACATGGAGGCAATGAGCGATAGGAGGGGATTCGTCTCTCCCGGTATAGGGAGTTGATGTTGCGCTGTGTTCGATTGGCTATAACAGGAAATCCCTGGCCAGGGTTGCTGAGATTTACTGGTAAGTGTTACCAGTAGTTTCTCGAACAGTTATAGACCTCATATCGACACGACTTATTGAGCTATTGGGGTCTGACGTTTACCACCCCTAGGCGAGATATGCGACATATCAGACGATCAGACCGGACTGTACGGTAGTGTTACTGGTCGGATTCACTGGAGTGTGAGCGGGCTTGCTCGTCGATCTTCAGATCGCTCAATACCCGGGTGGCCGTTACGTTTAGCAGACCGCTTGCGGCTTGTGGGTGTTTGATATGATCATCATCTGCTGCCGGCGTATTGACGAGTCTTTAGAGTCCTACACAGAGGTTTCCTGGCTCAAGCGAAACGAAATAGGAGCGCATATGAGATATGTGCGGGACCGAGAATAATACGAGTATGTGATACTGTATTCGATTCTCGCGATGTGACACTGATCGGTTATATGCGATATAGCCGGGTTATCGGATCAAGTGTTGATTCGATAAGATGTTACTATTGATACCAGTCGGTTATGTGCGCATGACCGGATCATTGAATCAAGTGTTGATTTAATGATTTGATGTATAATTATATATTTGATATATTACTTTACATTAACTAGTATCGGTTCACTTTAGACGGATTTTCTCACTTGGTTCGTACGCATTGCATATGCGATATGTTTTTGTGCACTTGTATGTAACATGTTTGATGATGCATGCTAACTTGGTTAAGTGCAAAGAATTAAACCATGGTTAAAAGAATGGCTAGGGTTTCTTTTCTTTTATTTATTCCTTTATTTATTTATTTATTCATTTTGGAAAAGAAGAGAAAAGAGTGGTTGCTAGATTTGGAGTTTAGTTGAAGCTTCATGAAGCTTTGATAAAGTCAACCATACTTATCTCATCCTTAACCCTAACCATTCTCACTAACCATGATTCATTCTCTACACTTGACCATGGTTAGAATTATGATAAGAATTCATTTTCTTTTCTTTTTCTATTAACTTATCATAATATCTTTCTTCTTCTTCTTCATTCTTCAAGTGAAGAAAAGCAAGGTCCATCAATGGTGATTGTTGGAAAAGAGTGAGAAATCCAAATTTAAAGTTAACCCACTTCCTATTTCTTCATCCTCTACCTCTTGCCAAGTAGTAGAGTATGTTTCCTTCACAAGTCATCATGGTTTGGTGAAGGTGGAGCTTGATTCATCGATGCCTCGATGTAGATCATCTTCGGCATGGACATCGACGACCTAGCTTGCCCATTCTCCGACGAAGCCGACTCTAGAGCCCGGATTTGATTTGGACAGCGGAGACGACATCGTTGCGGAGCCGTGGAGGTGGAGCACCAGATCTACAAAGGTTGTATTTCCGTATTCTCTTTAGCTAAGTTGTTAGCTAGCTTTCTTTTCGCCTAGACATCTAGTTATCGATCCATACACTAGGGTTTGTAGGCACCATAATTTTGAAATTGCCATGGTTGATGGCTTGGGAGACCTCACTAGCGTGCCTAGGAACCCTACAACCCCTAACCAAGTAGATAAATCTCCAGTTAGGTTGCTAGTGTGTAGTTTAGCCAAGATCCGTATTTTGTAGTCCATATTACCTAAACCCTAAAAATCGTTTTGCATCATTTCCGCAAGCCCGTAAGAACCGGGAGAGGTAACGTGGACTTACATTATACCTGACATCAGATGGCAGTTCCCTGGTGACATGAGTACAGGTTAGTTCATCGACCTGAGATCATCATTTGTCTCGTGTGAGTTCCCACTGTGCTTTGATTACTACCCTACCACGGCTCAAAAGAGTCGTGCAAACAAGTTTTAGTTGGGTACAGTCCCGAGCTACATGGAGGCAGTGAGCGGATCTGTAGGGGTTCGTCTCTCCCGGTATTGGGGGTGAGGTCGCGCTGTGTCTAGGAGAGCCATTACACGAAGTCCTTGGCCAAGGCAGGAGATTTACTTGTAGGTATTCCAGTAGTATCTCAGGGTGTTCTGGGCTACACTCCGACATGACTTGTACCGCTTTTAGGGGTCTGACTTTTACCAACCCCCTAGGCCCGCCATGCGATGCTCGTAGACGAACGGACAGGACTGTACATATATTGTCACTGACAGGCTCAGTAGGGTGTTAGGATGAGTTCGCTCATCGACCTCCCTTTTGGTCAGTACCTGGTAGCTCGTTACGTACGGTTAATACCTCTGACGTGCTAGTGGTTAAATCCACAACCAAAGTATTGACGAGTCTTTAGAGTCCCCCATAGACAGTTTCTCAAGTTTCGGGCGAAACGCTGTAGAGGCGTATGGATATATGGCTGGGTTCGATCTTGTACGTGCGGTATTGCACGGATCATGATCGGACGGATAATGCTAGCGGGCTTTGGCTTAAGCCGGATCCTAGTATTGTACAGTGCAGATTTTGTCTCATTGCATCAGTATTCGGTTGGAATACAAATGCGGGTATGTATATACAGTCGCGGGGTTTTCCTGTAATTTATTACGGGATCGATTTTTTGAAGTTGCCAGTTTGCTTTCCGTTTCGGCCATTTTCCTTTATTTCTTTCAATGGCTGAAAATTGGTGGAAGGGGGCTTATTTGCAAATGTGCAAATTAGCAATTTGGAGGGTTGTTTTTGTGATGATAGCTTCATGATGGTTCAACCATCATTTGACTTCTTTGTTCATCATTGCTTGCTATGATGGGTTGAGTGATGGGTTTTTGAGTGAGACTTTGTGGTGATGATTATTCCTAATCATCACCCTTTTCTTTTGCTTGCATTATTGCTCCCCCCCCTTGACTTTTCTCTCTCTCCCCTTGACAATGGTATGGCCGGCCACTTCTAAAGGGGGGTTGTCCAATTTTTTGTGTGGGTTTTTTCATCTCATTTGCTCACACAAAATCCCATAGCACCATTTCAAAGTTCATCCCTCCACCTACACTTCCAAATGGCAACCTCACTAACCCCGTGAGACAAAAGCATTCTACACTTAGCCTACAGTATTCTTGGACACGTCGGCTCGCCAACTTCGTGCCCAAGTTGCCTCGGTCAAGAGGTGGGAGCCCGTAAAAGGACCCGGCGATGTGGTGCCCTTTCCGACGAGGAGATGAAGACCGGAGATTCCGCGAGGAGATCGGGATGGAGGCCGAAGACCGATGGACACGGATCGCTCGGTATAGCTCTCTACCCTTTCTCTAGTTAGCTAGTAGTAGTTTAATGGTCCGATCCGGGTTTATAGTCCGTGGTAGCGCCAGTTTCTAAGTAAAGAAAAGTTTTTGTTTTCCGCATTTTGGCCTCGGACAGACGGCCGGGGCGCTGCCATGCACTTACATTGGTATTAGAGACATGCCATTAACATTGTCTAGCTTGCTCTAACGTGTTTACAAGTTCGATCGAACGGATTTTCCAAAAACCCCATTTTCAAGTCTAGTTTTCTGCCGAATTTTTACTGTGCTCAAAAAATTATTTGGTACATTGCAAAAATACTTGCAGGGTTTTATAAGAATTTTGTGAAAATTTGGTCGTTTGAAATTACTGTAGCACGGCAGATCAGCGGCCAAAACCACGTTTTGGCCGCGGATCCGCCGCCGTACTGTGGCCAAACCGCACCAAATTTCTACAGTGGGTTTCTGACATGGAAATAGGGTTTCCGGTATATTCGTTTTGGGCCCAGATTTATTTTGAGTGCTACAGTAGTGCTTGGGGCCCACTTCGGGAAATTTAGTCGATCGAAAATTTTAAACATGTTAGTTCACAGAATTTACATTATATCTGCGACCGTGAATGTTATTTGATCGGTAAATCCTGTCTAACTGCTATAGCCCTTTTAGATGGATTTGCGAATGCGACATTCACGTTGATGTTCTGTGTTGTGCTGTGATGTTGTGGATTTGTCGTGGTGGATAGCCTGGATGCAATGGTAGTACAGTTTTGTTGTATATGTACATTTGATATTGCGGGGAGAGCGTCCGACATGTGGACTGCCGTCACTGCCTGTTTGTATATTATTCTTTTGGGGCACGACCGGGCTGAGGTCAATGTACTCGTTGTATGTATATTTTACTTTCTGTACTAGGATTACCCCGCAGAAGGGTGCACGGGTAACCGGGTTCTAGAGGGAAACGGGCCCGCATCTCATGGCGTTGAGATGGAGGGGGCTTCACTCTAGAATTGGCGGGCTATTCACCGCACTCGTAGGGGGTACAGGTTGACCCAAGGAGGGGTGCTCAAGTTACCGGATTCCATGAAGTGCTGGGTTTTCCATTCACGTTGTTGAAGGGGGCTGCCTCGCTTCAGGTTTTGGCGGGTAACTTGCCGCGCCCGTAGGGATCTAGGATTTTATTGCAAAGGCTATCCACACGACCAGGGGAACGTCGGGTTTCAGTAGCGGCTCTATGAAACCCGGGGATCCCAGATATCTGTATTGTTCTGTGATGCTTATTACATTTCTGTGATGTTGCATTTTATCACGCCTTGAGCGAATATTATATATTGATATATATACTAGTAGATGTTGTATATGTTTTGCATCCGCGCTAGTCCAGTCCCCGCTCTGTCGTTAGTTAAGTAACCTAACGGGTGATGACGGGATCCAGTGGCGAATGCGGATGGCATATACGTACATCATTATTTTCGTTCTTTATTGGTGTGATCAATTGATGGGACTGCATTGATTCGGATCAATGCAAGCTAAACAAACCTATTCTGATGTTGTTGGAACAATTTTTCAAAAAGCTGTTATTGCAAGGACATTCCCTTTTTTTTGCACAGTGGTATTCGGTTATGAATATCCAGCACCTCAGTCGACGAGGCAAGGGCCGAGATCCCTTCACCGGGAGTGACCCCTTGGACAGAAGTTTGCGTCGGGGCAATAACTTCACTATAGTCGATTACTTTTGCTTTGCATCGTGTGGTATTCAGTTGGAATATCCTGCACCTCATTCTACGGGGAAAGAGCCGAGATCCCTTCATCTGGAGTGACCTCTTTAGCAAAGGTTTTCGTCACTATATTTTTATAAAAAGCTATCCAGTTCCTTCAACGATATCAAGTTCATTACGTTAAGGGTTTTTCGCCAAAAACCATTCGTAGCCCTCCATCATTTCAGACGGGTAGCACGTAGTATTCATGCTATGTTTGTTGACCTTCGTCAAGGCATAGTGAATGGTAGCTGCTTATTACCTTTCTGCTGCATAGAGAGATGCGTTGGTTTGGGACAGTCGTATAGCCTTGTTGACTTTCGTCAAGGGCTTGTACGGGTGGATTCAAATTAACCTGGACAATGACGGGTAGAACATGACATGTGACTTATGATTTGTTGACCTTCGTCAAGGTCATAAGAGCATGGGGTAAAAATCACATCGGGAGTTTCTAAAGAAACTGAAACTTGACAGATATGTGCATACCTTCTGGAGTGTGATAACGTGAGTGGATTCCATCATATTATCATGCGATGATAGTTGGATCCCGATTCCCACTGATGAGTTGGTTTACTCCTCGGGTGATCCCGACTAATTCCTCTTTCAGGTTTGGAGGAGAATTTGAGGTTACAGTGGGAGGTTTCCTGATTAGATAAAGTAATAACCATTCTGATCTAGGTTAGAGTGCACGCTGAGTGTTTCTTTTCTCTCTCTCTTTGGCAGTGACTATGGCCCGACCCTTGACTATGACTCAGTGACCAAGATTAACCGAACCTTCTTAAAACACTGACTTTTGGATTGTCAGAGTTGCATACCTCATTGCCACTCCTACTTTTACCCTTTTCTCCAGGACACCCCGTATTACTACGAACGTCCACTTCCATTGGATTAAACCATCGTATGGTTATATACGAACTCGAAGGAATTTATTCGAGGATGGTTTCCGATTCTGGAGAAAAAGTGTTGCGCTACGGCAGCGCCCCGGCCGTCTTACTCGAGGCCAAATTGCGGAATCAAAAATTTTCTTTGCTCGGAAACCGGCGCTACCGCGGACAAAGAAAACCCGGATCGTTTACCATTAACCTATGCTAGCTAACTAGAGATGGGGTGAGAAGTATACCGAGTGATCCGAGTCCTCCGGTCTTCTCTTCATCATCCCGATCTCCCGCGGAAAGCCTTTGCTCCACATCGTCGCCTCCTCGCCGGAAAGGGCACCACATCGCCTTCGTCTTTTACGGGCTCCCGCCTCAATACCGAGGCAACTCGAGCATGAAGCCGGCAACTCGACATGCCCAAGAAGTGCTGTAGAATGTAGTGTAGATGATGCTAGTCTCATTTGTGGTTTGTAGTTGCCATGATGGAGGATTGGGGTTAAGAAAAATGGTGCTTTCATTTTTCTAAAACAAGAAGAAGAAGGAGATGAAGAATTCCTCACATAATCAAGATGAACTCTCTCATTCTTTTTCTTTCTCTCTTTCTTTTTCTTCTTCTCTCTTTTTCTCATAACCAAAAAAGGCTTTTTTCAAGTTAGAATGAGAAGGGTGGAGGAATGAATATCATAACACAAAGGGAGGTGAGTGTAGGAGCTAAAGAAAGGTGACCACATCCTAGACAAGAAAACATTTAACCATGCTTCTTCTCCTATTCACTCCATAACCCTTCAAATCACAATAAAGCAAGCATGGTTGAAAGATAAGAAAGCTATCATAATCAATCATTATGCAAGAAAACCCTCCACTAAGAGTTATTTGCAAAACTGCAAATAACCCCCTCCATCGGAAAAGTCCGGCCGGGAAAGAACAAAGGAAAACCGGCCGGAACGGAATGCAAACTGGCAACTCCAGAAAACTGGTCCCGTAATAAATTACAGGAAAACCCCGACACTGTGCATACACACCCGCATCTGTATTCCGACCGGATACAAATGCAATGAGACAAAATCTACACTGTACTAGACTAGGACCGGCTTAAGCCAAAGCCGGCTAGTAAAATCCGTTCGATCCTGATCCGTGCAATACCGCACGTATCTGATCGAACCTTGCCATATACCTATACGGCTACTAGTACAATACTGTCTGATCCTGATCCGTGCAATACCGCACGTATCTGATCGGACCCTGCCATATCTCCATACGGCCTCTACAGCGTTTCGCCCGAAAGCTGAGTAACTGAAAGTGTGGTGGACTCTAAAGACTCGTCAATACTATGGCTGTGGATTTAACCACTGGCACGTCAGAGGTATAAGCCAATACGTGACGGGCCACCAGCTATTGACCAAAAGGGACGTCGATGAGGAAGCTCACCCCGACACCCAACTGAGCCTGTCAGTGACAATATCCGTACAGTCCGGTCCGTTCGTCTATGAGTATCGCATGGCGGGCCTAGGGGGTTGGTGAAAGTCAGACCCGCAAAAGCGGTACAAGTCGTGTCGGAGCGTAGCCCAGAACGCCCTGAGATACTACTGGAATACCTACCAGTAAATCTCCTGCCTCGGCCGAGGGCTTTGCGTAATGGCTCTCCTAGACACAGCGCGACCTCACCCCCAATACCGGGAGAGACGAACCCCTGAAGATCCGCTCACTGCCTCCATGTGGCTCGGGACTGTACCCAACTAAAACCTGTTTGCACGACTCCTTTGAGCCATGGTAGGGTAGTAATCAAAGCACAGTGGGAACTCACACGAGACAAATGACGATCTCAGGTCGATGAACTAACCTGTACACATGTCACCTGGGAACTGCTATCTGACGTCTGGTATAAGACCAACCAGCAGGTTCCCGGCGAGTCCTGTCCGGTGTACTCATAACCCAATGAGCACCTGTATACATCTTAGGTGAACCAACTGACACCAGTGGCTTGTGAGACCGGCCACCGCCCCTCGTCGGGGTCTCGACTGTATACACTAGTCTACTAATGGAGTATCGATGCCCAGTCTCGAAACTCCCACGACTAGGGACCTTTTAAGGATGTGCTTATGGACCCCAGCTCCCACGTATATGATCGCCATCATACTGCTGGTCGTCAAGCAAGAATCCTAGGGCCTCTATCAACGTGCAATAGCGACATGTCAGGTCACCTAAAGCAGTACACGATGATAAAGATAAACCAGATAGCATACTATCATCTCGAGTAAGACTGTCCTACCGGGATAGGTCCTCCCTCAATCATTGCAATCACGTGCCTGTGATCCAATAATTGGCTCTGAGGGCACTAACTCCAACAATCTCCCACTTGCACTCAAGGCTAATTATTGCGATGTCGCATACTCACAGCCCGTGTGATACCGAACACCCAACTCCTCTACTAGTCTGTCTCACAAAGCTCGTTTGTGAAACTATTGCGTTCGAGGAATAGCCTCAGTGAGTGGATCCGCTGTGATGTTTCTTTCTATGTCTCTCTATATCTCAAGTTCGCAGAGAAAGCCATCTCCCGAAATGAGCAATACCTGTCTTAGAATGTCTGGATGTCTGATGGGACCTAGCTCATAAATGAACTCCAAATCCAAACTTCTTAGACTGTATCATCAACCGAACTTAATCAGTATCCTGCGCCAAGCCTCCCTCAGTATTGCCTTGGACCACCTGTCCAAAATACTGCCCCTCCTCAGAAGGAAAACTATAACTCTGACAACCTCCTTGTCGTCCATGTCACCTTGGAAGCCTGGAATGATAACTGTCTCCTAAAGGAGGCTGCCGTTATCATATCCCTAGAACATTCACTTATGTTCTAAAACTGCTTCCGACTGTTCCTCCAGGATTGGATCAATATCAACTTATTGCACCTGCTGTAAGAACAACATCTGGTGTGGTACTTGACATCTCATGATTGACTCAATTGCCTAAGCAAGTTATCTGTCAATCATGCGTATCCCTCTCCCCTTTAGTCTGTAAGACACCTTTAGAGAGGGTGACTCCATTACCTGCAGGTACACTACCATGCCAGGAGTCGTCCATTCTAAATACTCATAGAATGCTGTCAAGGTACCCAGATTGGGAAACCACCCAAATCTAGATCTAAAACCATAGATCTAGTAACCAGTATGTCTGATATAATATCCAAGTCCCTTGTGGAGAAACCACTGTGTGACGACCTCAGTATAACCGATCGTAGTATAGGAATATCACTTCCTACTACCTTTTCAACAGATCCATCCCCTATTCTGATGACGTCAAACCCATGACTGTCACATCAGAAATAGATGATCTATCTCCGCTATATCTGCTTTAGTCTATAAATAGACATAAGCATGAAATCCACCAATGCTTCCGCTGCTCCTACTGACTACGACAACCCTCTGCCAGAGTCATATAGACGTACACTTCTAAAGCTAGTTTAGAACGACGCTATACTCATCCTCCTGCCGGGTCTCGCAGCCTGGAACAACAACAATGGCAAGTGTGGGTAAACAAGAACTTCCCTGTCACCGTCCTTGAGGCTACCGAAGTACCTCTCGGGTGGCTGAAGTTACCCACCGTATCTGCGGAGTGGCCAATGGAATGTCAAATCAGATTGAATCTTTAGGTTCCTTATCAATCTCCAGTAATCGTTTGCGGTTCTGGAATCACTTCCAGTTCTACCATACTCCCACTTCTGTTTTTGAAAAAATCCATTTTTTAATAAAACTGTGGCGAGTCTAGAACAATATTTCTATTGATCTGCCAGATGGTAGAAAGTCAACCCTCGTCATAGCCTGGGTCAACCCACAAACAGCCATTACAGAAACGTGCCTTGAGTTATCCGGAGTCTGGTTTTAAGCATAAGCCGGACAACTGCCCGTACCTTAACATCGTTAAGATATGAACTGTTCTATATCCAATATAGAACCAGAGGCACTGATTTAATTGAACCAGATTCAAATCATGCAGCTGTCTCCAGTGCATGTCAACTAAATGGAGAGAGGCCGATCAGCGTTACTCAACTTAGGAATGCATCCAATTATGAGTATACTGAAAGAGAAGCAATCTGTCTTCATCATTACTATCAACTGAATACCATACACAAGTATCTTCATCTTCGATCACCTTGAAGAATCCCGATACTTGCAATACCTGGTTCTCTACTCTATTCTTATACCAATAACTCCTCAAAACTCAGACCCTGTGTTTCCACGAAGCACATGTCTAAGAACTGGAGAAGTTAAAAGTAAACAGAATATAGTACGAGGACCAACCCCTCTGTCCTGAGGGACACTGGACAACATACAATACTCTGTATAAGTCCGCTGAGTCTAACAACTCTTTCACTGTGTGTCGTAGGTTGAAAACTGTACTTATGGTTAAGAAGAATTACACCGCTGTTTAATGCTCCTTACCTAACCATCCACTGATATAGGTAAATGTCATCGACATAATATCAAAAGGTACATCTCACTCTATGAAAATAGACGTACAGATATATCGATTTGAAATTGGTGCACAACAGCGGATATTCAAAACCAAATATTTGCCGACCGGCAAAACAACCCCAGGTGACTTCCTCAAATATCACCGATTACAACGAATCCCGATATAATGAGGATGATCACCCAATTCCCAATAACTTACTCCCACTCATCATCTGTAAAACCATACAGATGTGAGAATCCAACCTGGTAAATACATACCCTGGAGCAAGTGTATAATCGGGAAATCAGTTTTCTATTAACAGTACACAGTGAAACTGAAACATTGAAATGTTTCGTCGGGGTATCCTGGTATTCCTAGTAATGCCTCTTCCATTATCCAGATTCACAACTGTAACCGTATATCTCTTTGCCATCTGTCCAAATCCCTTTATTTGTCTTTAGTCATTACCTTCTGTACACCCCTTTAAGCCAAATGGTTTTCTTCCTTCCCTACCGTTCGGCACCAGCCTATGGTTTGGAAGAAGACTATCCAAAAAGCATAAAGGGTGTACTGTCCTAATCCTAGGAACACTCGCAATGCGAGAGAAGGTGAAGATAAAAGACACCTGAATGTACTTTATTCCTATTTCTCCTGAACCAGAATCCATCCCCGAACTGGAACAAGTTCCTTTCGAGTTCGTATATAACCATACGATGGAGTATCCAATAAAATGGGATCTTCGTAGTGATACGGAGTGTCCTGGAGAAATACAAAGGTGATTTAGGATTGGCGAAGAAATACTTGGTTTGGTCGTGAATATCAGTCGCAATTTACTTTGCCCTCTTACTAATCCCTTGCTTTGTCTGAACTTAATACCTTCTGTACACCGTTTTAGGCTAACTGGTTTTCTTCATTCCCTACCGGTCGGCACCAGCCTATGGTTTGGAAGAAGACTATCCAATTTGCGTAATAGGTGTACTACTCCTAAACCAAGGAGTACTCGCAACCTGAGAGAAGGTGAAAAGAAAAGACAACTGAATAATCCTATCCGTTTTCTCCAGAACCAGAAACCATCCTCGAAGTCCTTCGAGTTCGTATATAACCATACGATGGTTTTGTCCAATGGAAGTGGACGTTCGTAGTAATACGGGGTGTCCTGGAGAAAAGGGTAAAAGTAGGAGTGGCAATGAGGTCTGCAACTCTGACAATCCAAAAAGCCAGTGTTAAGAAGGTTCGGTCAACTTGGTCACTGAGTCATAGTCCAGGGTCGGGTCAATGGTCGCTGCCAGAGAGAGAGAGAAGAAACACTCAGCGTGCACTCTAACCTAGATCAGAATGGTTACCACTTTGTCTAATCTGGAAACCTCCCACTGTACCTCAAATTCTCCTCCAAACCTGAAAGAAGAACTAGTCGGGGCCACCCGAGGAGTAAACTAACTCATCAGTGGGAATCGGGATCCAACTATCATCGCATGATAACTTGACGGAATCCACTCAAGTCACCACACTCCAGAAGGTATGCGCATGCCTGGCAAGTTTCAGTTCTTTTGAAACTCCCGATGTGATTTTTACCCCTAGGACTCAAGTGACCTTGACGGAGTCAACAAATCAAAGAGTCCTAGTCAAGTTCAACCCGTCATTATCTGGATTGCATTAAACCCACCCGTACGTGCCCTTGACGGAGTCAACAAGGCCGCACGACTGTCCTAACCAATCCCACTTATGCAACAAACAAGCACCACTTAGCTACCGTACACTACGCCTTGACGGAGTCAACAAACGCAGCACGAATACTAAATAATACCCATAAGAAATGACGGAGGGCTACGAATGGTTTTTGGCGAAAAACCTTTAACGTAATGAACTTGATATCGTTGAAGGAACTGCATAGCCTTTTTAGAAAATATAGTGACGAAAACCTTTACTAAAGAGGTCACTCCCGGTGAAGGGATCTCGGCTCTTTCCCCGTAGAATGAGGTGCAGGATATTCCAACTGAATACCACGATGCAAAGCAAAAGTAATCGGCTATAGTGAAGTTAATGCCCTGACGCAAAATTCTGTCCAAGGGGTCACTCCCGGTGAAGGGATCTCGGCCCTTGCCTCGTCGACTGAGGAGCAGGATATTCCAAATGAATACCACGATGCAAAACAAAAGTGAACGTCCTTGCAATAACAGCTTTTTGAAAAATGTTCCAACAACATCAGAATAGGTTTGTTTAAACTTGCAATGATCCGAATCAATGCAGTCCCATCAATTGATCACACCACAAAGAACGAAAATATACTGACGTACGTATATGCCATCCGCATTCGCCACTGGGGTCCCGTCATCACCCGTTAGGTTAGCTTACTAACGGCAGAGCGGGGACTGGACTAGCGCGGATGAAAAACATATACAACATCTACTAATATATATACCAATATATAGTATTTCGCTCAAGGCGTGAATAAAATGCAACATCACAGAAATGTACAGCATCACAGAACAATACAGATATCTGGAAGCCCCGGGTTTCACAGAGCCGCTGCTGAAACCCGACGTTCCCCTGGTCGTGTGGATAGCCTGTGCAATGAAATCCTAGACCCCTACGGGCGCAGCAAGTCACCCGCCAAAACCTGAAGCGAGGCAGCCCCCTCCAGTACCGTGAATGGACCACCCAGCACTTCACGGAATCCGGTAACTTGGGCACCCCTCCTGGGTCAACCTGTACCCCCTACGAGTGCGGCGAATAGCCCGCCAATCCTAGAGTGAAGCCCCTTCCGTCTCAATGCCATGAGATGCGGGCCCGTTGCCCCCTAGAACCCGGCTATCCGTGCACCCCTCCGCGGGGTAATCCTAGTACAGAAAGTAAAATATACATACACCGGGTACATCGACCGCAACCAGGTCGTGCCCCAAAAGAATAATACAAACGGCAGTGACGGCAGTCCACATGTCGGACGCTCGCCCCGCAATATCAAATGTACAAAATACAACAAAACTGTACTAGCATTGCATCCAGGCTATCCCCCACGACCGATCCGCAACATCACAGCATAAACATAGAACATCAACGTGAAAGTCACGTTCGCAAATCCGTCTAACCGGGCTATAGCAGTCAGACCGGATTTACCGATCGAGTGACATTCACGGTCGCAGATATAATGTAAATACTGTGAAATAATGTGTTTAAAATTTTCCGATTGACCAAAAATTAACAAGTGGGCCCCCAAACAAAACTGTAGCAGTCACAGAAAATCTGGGCCCAAATTTAATATTCAAAAACCCCATTTTCAAGTGCAAGACAATCGGGAAAAAAATTGGTACAGAGAAGAATTTAACCGGCGGCGGAAGCGCGGCCAAAGCTATGCTTTGGCCGCTCTTCCGCGGTGACATGAAGGGTTCAGGCTACCAATTTTTACCAGATCTCTTATATTTCCCTGCACATCATTCTGCAACCACCTGAAAAATTTTTCGACTTCAAAAATTTCGACAGAAACTGATGTGCAATAAAAATACGGTTTTTGGAAATTTCGGTCGATCGGAAACGCAAACACATCAAACGAAGCTAGGTAAGGTTAATGGCGTGGCTCTGATACCATGTTGCGCCACGGCAGCGCCCCGGCCGTCTTACTCGAGGCCAAATTGCGGAATCAAAAATTTTCCTTGCTCGGAAACCGGCGCTACCGCGGACAAAGAAAACCCGGATCGTTTACCATTAACCTACGCTAGCTAACTAGAGATGGGGTGAGAAGTATACCGAGTGATCCGAGTCCTCCGGTCTTCTCTTCATCATCCCGATCTCCCGCGGAAAGCCTTTGCTCCACATCGTCGCCTCCTCGCCGGAAAGGGCACCACATCGCCTTCGTCTTTTACGGGCTCCCGCCTCAATACCGAGGCAACTCGAGCATGAAGCCGGCAACTCGACATGCCCAAGAAGTGCTGTAGAATGTAGTGTAGATGATGCTAGTCTCATTTGTGGTTTGTAGTTGCCATGATGGAGGATTGGGGTTAAGAAAAATGGTGCTTTCATTTTTCTAAAACAAGAAGAAGAAGGAGATGAAGAATTCCTCACATAATCAAGATGAACTCTCTCATTCTTTTTCTTTCTCTCTTTCTTTTTCTTCTTCTCTCTTTTTCTCATAACCAAAAAAGGCTTTTTTCAAGTTAGAATGAGAAGGGTGGAGGAATGAATATCATAACACAAAGGGAGGTAAGTGTAGGAGCTAAAGAAAGGTGACCACATCCTAGACAAGAAAACATTCAACCATGCTTCTTCTCCTATTCACTCCATAACCCTTCAAATCACAATAAAGCAAGCATGGTTGAAAGATAAGAAAGCTATCATAATCAATCATTATGCAAGAAAACCCTCCACTAAGAGTTATTTGCAAAACTGCAAATAACCCCCTCCATCGGAAAAGTCCGGCCGGGAAAGAACAAAGGAAAACCGGCCGGAACGGAATGCAAACTGGCAACTCCAGAAAACTGGTCCCGTAATAAATTACAGGAAAACCCCGACACTGTGCATACACACCCGCATCTGTATTCCGACCGGATACAAATGCAATGAGACAAAATCTACACTGTACTAGACTAGGACCGGCTTAAGCCAAAGCCGGCTAGTAAAATCCGTTCGATCCTGATCCGTGCAATACCGCACGTATCTGATCGAACCTTGCCATATACCTATACGGCTACTAGTACAATACTGTCTGATCCTGATCCGTGCAATACCGCACGTATCTGATCGGACCCTGCCATATCTCCATACGGCCTCTACAGCGTTTCGCCCGAAAGCTGAGTAACTGAAAGTGTGGTGGACTCTAAAGACTCGTCAATACTATGGCTGTGGATTTAACCACTGGCACGTCAGAGGTATAAGCCAATACGTGACGGGCCACCAGCTATTGACCAAAAGGGACGTCGATGAGGAAGCTCACCCCGACACCCAACTGAGCCTGTCAGTGACAATATCCGTACAGTCCGGTCCGTTCGTCTATGAGTATCGCATGGCGGGCCTAGGGGGTTGGTGAAAGTCAGACCCCCAAAAGCGGTACAAGTCGTGTCGGAGCGTAGCCCAGAACGCCCTGAGATACTACTGGAATACCTACCAGTAAATCTCCTGCCTCGGCCGAGGGCTTTGCGTAATGGCTCTCCTAGACACAGCGCGACCTCACCCCCAATACCGGGAGAGACGAACCCCTGAAGATCCGCTCACTGCCTCCATGTGGCTCGGGACTATACCCAACTAAAACCTGTTTGCACGACTCCTTTGAGCCGTGGTAGGGTAGTAATCAAAGAACAGTGGGAACTCACACGAGACAAATGACGATCTCAGGTCGATGAACTAACCTGTACACATGTCACCTGGGAACTGCTATCTGACGTCTGGTATAAGACCAACCAGCAGGTTCCCGGCGAGTCCTGTCCGGTGTACTCATAACCCAATGAGCACCTGTATACATCTTAGGTGAACCAACTGACACCAGTGGCTTGTGAGACCGGCCACCGCCCCTCGTCGGGGTCTCGACTGTATACACTAGTCTACTAATGGAGTATTGATGCCCAGTCTCGAAACTCCCACGACTAGGGACCTTTTAAGGATGTGCTTATGGACCCCAGCTCCCACGTATATGATCGCCATCATACTGCTGGTCGTCAAGCAAGAATCCTAGGGCCTCTATCAACGTGCAATAGCGACATGTCAGGTCACCTAAAGCAGTACACGATGATAAAGATAAACCAGATAGCATACTATCATCTCGAGTAAGACTGTCCTACCGGGATAGGTCCTCCCTCAATCATTGCAATCACGTGCCTGTGATCCAATAATTGGCTCTGAGGGCACTAACTCCAACAAAAAGAATAGGACTATTCAGTTGTCTTTTCCTTTTACCTTCTATCAGGTTGCGAGTGCTCCTTAGATTAGGACAGTACACCTATTACGCTTATTGGATAGTCTTCTTCCAAACCATAGGCTGGGGCCGAACGGTGGGGAATGAAAAAAACCAATTAGCCGAACGATGGTGTACAGAAGGTATTAAGTAAAGATAAATAAAGATATTAGTAAAAGGGCAAAGTAAATTGCGACTGATGTTCACGACCAAACCAAGTATTTCATCGCCACTCCCACATCACCTTTGTATTTCTCCAGAACACTCCGTATCACTACGAAGATCCACAGTTTATTGGATACTCCATCGTATGGTTATATACGTACTCGAAGGAACTTGTTCCAGTTCGGGGATGGATTCTGGTTTAGGAGAAATAGGAATAAGGTTTATTCAGTTGTCTTTTATTTTTACCTTCTCTCGAGTTGCGAGTGCTCCTAGGATTAGGACAGTACACCCATTATGCTTATTGGATAGTCTTCTTCCGAACCATAGGCTGGTGCCGAAAGGTAGGGAATGAAGAAAACATTTAGCCTAAGAGGGTGTACAGAATGTAAACGACTAAAGACATATGAAGGGATTTGGAGAGATGGAAAAGAAATATACGGTTTCAGTTGTGAATCTGATAATGGAAGAGGAATTACTAGAAATACCCGGATACCCCATCGAAATATTTCAATGTTTCAGTTTCACTGTGTACTGTTAAAATAAAACCGATTTCTCAATTAGCCCTTGCTCCAGGGTTTGTATTTACCTGGTATGATTCTCACATCTGTATGGTTTTACAGATGATGAGTGAGAGTAAGTTATTGGGAATTAGGTGATTATCCTCATTATATCGGAATTCGTAGTAATTGGTGATATTTGAGAAAGTCACCCAGGTTGTTTGTCGAACGGCAAATATTTGGTTTTGAATATCCGTTGTTATGCACCAATTTCAAATTGATATATCTGTACGTATATTTTTATAGAGTGAGATATACCCTTTTTGAAATTATGTCCATGACATTTACCTATATCAGTGGATGGTTAGGTAAGGAGCATTAAACAGCGGCGTAATTCTTCTTAACCATAAGTACAGTTTTCAACCTACGACACACTGGGAATGAGTTATTAGACTGAAAAGACTTATACAGAGTATTGTATGTTGTCCAGTGTCCTTGAGGACAGAGGGGATGGTACTCGTACTATATTCTGTTTACCTGTGACTTCTCTAGTTCTTAGTCATGTGTTTCGTAGAAATGCAAGGTCCAAGTTTTGAGAAGTTATAGGTATATGAATAAAGTAAAGAACCAGGTATTGCAAGTATCAGGATTCTTCAAGGTGATTGAAGATGTAGATACTTGTGTATGGTATTCAGTTGATAGTAATGATTTTGATAAACTTGTTTCTCTTTCAGGTCACTCATAATTGGAAGCATTCCTAAGTTGAGTAACGCTGATAGGCCTCCTTCCATTTAGTTGACATGCACTGGAGACAGCTGCATGATTTGAATCTAGTTCAATTAAATCAGTGCTTCTGTTTCTATATTGGATATAGAACGGTTCATATCTTAACGATGTTAAGGTACGGGGAGTTGTCCGGCATATGCTTAAAACCAGACTCTGGATAACTCAAGGCACGTTTCCGTAATGGCAGTTTGTGGGTTGACCCGGGCTATGACGAGGGTTGACTTTCTACCATCTGGAAGATCAATAGTGATATTGTTCTTGACTCGCCACAGTTTTGATAAAAATGGATTTTTTCAGAAAACAGTAGTGGGAGTATGGTAGAACTGGAAGTGATTCCAGAACCGCGAACGATTACTGAAAATTTAATAAGAACCTAAAGATTCAATCTGGTTTGACATTCTATTGGCCACTTCGCAGATATGGTGGGTAACCTCAGGCACCCGAGAGGTACTCTGGTACCCTCAAGGACGGTGACAGGGAGGTTCTTGTTTACCCAGACTTGCCATTGCTGTTGTTCTAAACTGTGAGACCCGGCAGGAGGATGAGTATAGCGTCATTCTAAACAAGCTTTAAAAGTGCACGTGTATATGACTCTGCCAGAGGGTTGTCGTAGTCAGTGGGAGCAGTGGAAGCATAGTGGACAAGTAGCTTATGTCTATTTATGGACTAAAGCAGATATAGCGGAGATAGATCATCTATTTCTGATGTGACAGTCATAGGTTTAACTTCATCAGAATAGGGGATGGATCTGTTAAGAAGGTAGTAGGGTGTGATGTCCTGGTATTTGGATGACATACACAGAGTAGGAAGTGATATTCTTATACTACGATCAGTTATACTTTGGTTGTCACACAGTGGTTTCTCCATATAGGATATGGATATCATATCAGATATTCTGGTTACTAGATCTATGGTTTTAGATCTAGATTTGGGTAGTTTCCCAATCAGGGTACTTAGAAAGCTTTCTAAATGTATTTAGAATAGACGACTCCAGGCATGGTGGTATACCTGCAGGTGATGGAGTCACCCTCTCTAAAGGTGTCTTACAGACTAAAGGGGATAGGGATGTGCATGATTGGCAGATCACTTGCTTAGGCAATTGAGTCAATCATGAGATACCAAGTACCACACCAGATATTGTTTTTGCACGAAATGCAATAAATTGATATTGATCCAATCCTAGAGAAAAGATCGGAAGCAGTTTTAGAACATAAGTGGATGTTCTAGGGATCTGATAACGGCAGCCTCTTTCAGGAGACGGTTATCATTCCAGGCTTCCAAGGTGACCTGGATGACAGAGTGGCTGTTAGAGTTATAGTTTTCCCTCCGACGAGGGGCAGTATTTTGGACAGGTGGTCCAAAGGGATACTGAGGGAGGCATGGCGCAGGATACTGATTGGTTTCAGTTGACGATATAGTCTAAGAAGTTTGGATTTGGAGTTCATTTATGAACTAGGTCCTATCAGATATCCAGACATATTCTAAGACAGGTATTGCTCATTTCGGGAGATGGCTTTCTCTGCGAACTTGAGATAAAGAGAGACATAGAAAGAAACATCAGAGCGGATCCACTCACTGAGGCTATTCCTCGAACACAATAGTTTCACAAACAGGCTTTGTGAGACTGATTAGTAGAGGAGTTGGGTGTTCGGTATCACACGGGCTGTGAGCATGCGACATCATAATAATAAGTCTTGAGTGCATGTGGGAGATTGTTGGAGATAGTGCCTCAGAGTCAATTATTTGATCACAGGCATGTGATTGCAACGATTGAGGGAGGACCTATGCCGGTAGGACAGTCTTACTCAAGATGATAGTATGCTATCTGGTTTATCTTTATCATCGTGTACTGCTTTAGGTGACATTACAGATCACTATTGCACGTTGGTTGAGCCCTTAGGATTCTTGCTTGACGGCCAGCAGTATGATGGCGATCATATACGTGGGAGCTGGGGTCTATAAGCACATCCTTAAAAGTTCCCTAGTCGTGGGAGTTTTCGAAACAGGGCATCGATACTCCAGAGTAGACTAGTGTATACAGTCGAGACCCCGACGAGGGGCGGTGGCCGGTCTCACAAGCCACTGGTGTCAGCTGGTTCACCTAAGATGTATACAGGTTCTCATTGGGTTATGAGTACACCAGACAGGACTCGCCGGGAACATGCTGGTTGGTATTATACCTGACGTCAGATGGCAGATCCCTGGTGACATGTGTACAGGTTAGTTCATCGACCTGAGATCGTCATTTATCTCGTGTGAGTTCCCACTGTGCTTTGATTACTACCCTACCACGGCTCAAAGGAGTCATGCAAACAGATTTTAGTTGGGTACACACCCGAGCCACATGGAGGCAATGAGCGGATCTGCAGGGGTTCGTCTCTCCCGGTATTGGCGGTGAGGTTGCGCTGTGTCTAGGAGAGCCATTACATGAAGTCCTTGGCCAAGGCAGGAGATTTACTGGTAGGTATTCCAGTAGTATCTCAGTGTATTCTGGGCTACACTCCAACACGACTTGTACCGCTTTTGGGGGTCTGACTTTTACCAACCCCTAGGCCCGCCATGCGATGCTCATAGACGAACGGACCGGACTGTACGGATATTGTCACTGACAAGCTCAGTAGGGTGTCAGGATGAGTTCGCTCATCGACCTCCCTTTTGGTCAATACCTGGTAGCTCGTTACGTACGGCTAATACCTCTGACGTGCTAGTGGTTAAATCCACAGCCAAAGTATTGACGAGTCTTTAGAGTCCCCCACAGACAGTTTCTCAAGTTTCGGGCGAAACGCTGTAGAGGCCGTATGGATATATGGCAGGGTTCGATCATGTATGTGCGGTATTGCACGGATCATGATCGGACGGATAATACTAGCGGGGTTTGGTTTAAGCCGGATCCTAGTATTGTACATTGTAGATTTTGTCTCATTGCATTTGTATTCGGTTGGAATACAAATGCGGGTATGTATACACAGTCGCGGGGTTTTCCTGTAATTTATTACGGGATCGATTTTTTGAAGTTGCCAGTTTGCTTTCCGTTTCGGCCATTTTCCTTTGTTTCTTTCATTGGCTGAAAATTGGTGGAAGGGGGCTTATTTGCAAATGTGCAAATTAGCAATTTGGAGGATTGTTTTTATAATGATAGCTTCATGATGGTTCAACCATCATTTGACTTCTTTGTTCATCATTGCTTGCTATGATGGGTTGAGTGATGGGTTTTTGAGTGAGACTTTGTGGTGATGATTATTCCTAATCATCACCCTTTTCTCTTGCTTGCATTATTGCTTCCCCCCTTGACTTTTCTCTCTCTCCCCTTGACATTGGTATGGCCGGCCACTTCTAAAGGGGGCTGTCCAATTTTTTGTGTGGGATTTTTTCATCTCATTTGCTCACACAAAATCCCATAGCACCATTTCAAAGTTCATCCCTCCACCTACACTTCCAAATGGCAACCTCACTAACCCTGTGAGACAAAAGCATTCTACACTTAGCCTACAACATTCTTGGACACGTCGGCTCGCCAACTTCGTGCCCGAGTTGCCTCGCTCCAGAGATGGGAGCCCGTAAAAAGACCCGGCGATGTGGTGCCCTTTCCGACGAGGAGATGAAGACCGGAGATTCCGCGAGGAGATCGGGATTGAGGCCGAAGACCGAAGGACACGGATCGCTCGGTATGGTTCTCTACCCTTTCTCTAGTTAGCTAGTAGTAGGTTAATGGTCCGATCCGGGTTTATAGTCCGCAGTAGCGCCGGTTTCTAAGTAAAGAAAAATTTTTGTTTTCCGCATTTTGGCCTCGGACAGACGGCCGGGGCGCTGCCGTGCACTTACAGTTTACTTAGTAGAGTAAGACTGAGCTCGAGTCATACTTATTTCAAAACTAACGAATCGTGAGTATTTCAAAGACAGGCCAAGGGATTCTTCGAATATTTCAAAGGACGTACATTTTTTTAAAAACACCGTAGCCCTATTTTCTAAACACCACGATTCGTGTTATTTCAAATGCCAACACTGTATGACTCATATTTATTATGTGTATTCTTTATTGTTCCATTTACTATTCATTTGCCATATATTCCTGCATTTCGCATCGCATTGCATGCTTAAATGTGTTTTTTATTGTTATTACTAAAATCGTGCTGTCAGGACACCAACACCATTACCGATTATGTGTATACTCCACGCATACATGTTTTCCGGCTCACACATATCATCATCGGTAATTGCCATGTCACGTACACATTAGAAAAAACTATTCCATTAGTATAAATTGCTAGCTCATAATTTCGACATAGTTCTAGTACACTAGTTTTTATATGATAGCTTAGACATTGCATTTATTACTGTGATATCTCATGCATGTGTCTTTTCATTTGCCATGCAATATTATGGAACTTATTACTAGTATTTCATTGTTTATTACCCTTGAGATTGGGATTTCGGATTTCCATGAGATTTCAGGATTTGGAGATACCGCAAAGATTTTATAAACTTATTATCATTTCAAAGATAGAAAATTGCAGTTTTCTCATGATTTAATTTGAGAGGAGTCCACCATGAGTTTTCTAGGCTCTTGAGCGATATCATACACCCGATTCGAGGAGGAGGAGGAACCGTCTGTGGGTGCATGGTGGACCCGGTGCGGTATCCTGGGACAAGATGGTCGCAGATGATGGCGTTGAGCCAGACAGGGAAGCACTACCGACCGGTGATTTTATATGACTCAATGGATATTCGGAGGATACCGATCGGAGTACAGGCCAGTCTGGATAGCCGGAGCCTAAGATATTGAGATTTAATGATACAGGCCAGTCCGGATAGCCGGAGCTTGAGATATTGAGATATTGGGATTTATATTTTGTGTCGATGCTTGACACTGATTCTCTGATGATTCCATTGATGATACTTCAATTTTTATACAGAAATCTCACTAAATAAAGAAAACAGTTTTCTCATTCATGGTTTATTTCATTTTCATTTTAATACATTCATACATCATATATGTACTATGTTGCTACCTGAGGCACTGGCACGAGCACTTGATATTATACTTATGTGTAGATGGTTTCTGGGATTATATTATTGAGGGAATTATTATCATATGTCCTAGGATTGAGTCATACATGCGAATTCTGCTCGGTGATGTTTTCTACTCACGAGTTGGCAACTCACCCCCGTTGTGCTATAGTTTCTTACAGGTTTTGCTGTACAGGTTTTCCTTGGCGGCTTTGCTGGCACACTGCTTCTTTCCGGGTGATTGCTTTGGTAGGTGGGTTCAATCGTATCGTGACTACCATTGTACATTTATTTATTTTAGTTATATCTAGTATCTCTATCAACCAGACTTGTATTAATTTATAGACTTAGAAGACCAGTGTACATTCTTTCGACCTTAGAGTCGTTCTTGTATTATTATTGTTTTCTGGTTTCCTTGATGATGTTGAATTTCATTCTGAGTTTTGATCCTCGCCCTTCGGCGTTGTATATTGTATTGCTTCCATGGTTGTGACCGCCAATGGGTGAAGAGCTAGCTCCTGCTTAGGGATGCCTTTATTTATTATATATATGATTCATGTTGTAACCGTTTGGGGTCAGTATTTACAAAGGAGACTCTGCCGAAATTTTCGGAAAAGACTTGATATTTTAAAAATGTTTACTACGACTTTCTAAGTTATTTATACGTAAACTTTTAAACAAGTTTTCTTTCACTTTCTTCTTTTAAATGGTTTAGATTTCTGGGATTTGGCTTACTTGAATCAGATGGGGTCCTATAGACTTCGATTGATTCAAGTGACAGTCACATGCCATTTCGGGTCGTGACAAAGTTGGTATCAGTGCGCTAGGTTTAACCTTGGTTCGAGTCTATGTTTGACTATGCGGAGTCTAGGACGTATATTTATTTGGAACCTTGGCTTGACCTTACGGAACTTAGACTTGGTCGAGGGGGTATTAGACCCGAACTTTCCTCGCATAGGTTGACCTTGGTTGACGGAGTAGGTGACTTAAGTAGAGTGATGTACCGTGTGTATGTTCCGCGGCATACTTAAGATACGCTACTCCGCTTAAGAAGCCATAGGATGTACATTTACTTGCACATTATTATATTCATTCCTATGATCTATCCTTATCGAATCGGTTTATGGTTTTTTCTGGCATGATTACACGGGCAGAAAGAGCTGCGGCTAGAGTTGCGGATAGTATGAGCTCGTCACGGACGAGGACTGACCAGGGCGTGATTCCAGGGACACACGATTGCATAGATGTATCATCCTACTGTGTTTTCACGCCATGAGCGTTTGTTGGATTGCTTTTACTAAAATTTCTCGAATGTGCAGATCAGCACCAGAGGATTGGGCCACTGCTAAAGGCCAGCCAAAATGTGATGACCGTAAATGCACCGATTATTCTTGATGATTGAGGCACTATTCAGCATGTGGACGAATGATTCAGTTGATGCTACGACTGATGTGATATTACCCCATATGTTGAAGCTCATGCAGCACGAGTTGTACTCAGAGATATGATAGAAGATTGCTAGTCACCCAAGGAGGAATGACTAGGAGATGTGGTTCGTTGCATACCCCGATATGAGGTCATCAGATTGATTGATTCCAGCTAGAGAAGACTTCATGCAGGTACATTGGGAGTCGAAGGAAAATGATCGAATGTCAGGAACCCATTTTTCCAAGTTTAAAGTATTTGGAAAAACATGCAAGTAATTCCGTACACCCTCTAGAAGAATGAAACCTAAACTCAATATAATGACCATAGGAACCCTTTTGAACATTAAGGTTTGCAGCAGTTCCGCGGTGCCATTAATAAGGCTTGGGTTTGCCCTTCTACGGTTGGTCCATAGGTACTGTGGCATGTACCGGATATTATTAAACTGTGCACGAGTGTTGAAGACTAGGGAAATTATAGGACTTTGACGAATCGATCGAAAGGTTCGACGTCGTTCAGATATCATGTGATGGGATACATTGCTTGGGAGACTCCAGATATGAGTATAGCCGTTGGAGCGTAGTCCATACAGCTACGAAGAGACGAGTCCGAATCAGTTGACATTAGAGAAAAGTGGAGTAAGAGGTTCATACGAGTTTTCGACGAGATGACGTTCCACTCAGTTGACATCAGAGATGTGATACGCATGCAGAGGCGTTGTATATGGATATACCTTCCAGAAAGAGTCGTGATGAGTATGCAGCCGTTTCGGAATGAGAAATAGATTTAATAAAGGATGATGACTTTCGGGCAGTTCAGCAGAAACGAGATTTGGGAGAAACCTCAACAGAACGTTTCTGGAATACAAAACAAGAAGAACTGGACTCAGGATCGGTCATATTATGCACACCCAGTAGGCCAGAGTTCGGCATTGTCGACGAGACATGTTAGAGTGACCATGACAGTTGGCCAGAGATCTTCAGAGGATGTGCCAGAGCGGGACTATTTCCGCCATCTTTGATTTTGATATTTTGGGCGATTTATTTGCATGATTGAGTTTTCGTGCACAAAGTTGCACTCGGTTTCGATTTGATATCACTCGAGATGGTTGATTTTGATTTCATGCCTACGGTATGCATGTGATTTGACTTATGATTTCGGCATAGTTTTCATGCACTTTTAGTATTTTGATTCAATTTTGTGCACGCTGATGCACCTGGTTATGAGATTATATACCACGGTATACCCGATTTGGATTGAGATGTGCTGTATACCATCGATTTCGATTATGATACTCGATATTTGTTTTCGTGCACCTTGTGCACTTGATTTGGATTTTTGTGCATATTTGACGCGCTTGATGCGATTTTGGTGCACGCCAGATGCACTAAATCGGGATTCTTCGTGCATATCAGGTGCACCTAATATTGCTGTCAGGCACACCCGTTGCCCTTGACAGGTGTTTTCGTGCACACCAGTTGCACTTAGATTTTGTTCTGTGCACATGTATGGCACATTCATGGATTTCGATTTTCGTGCGCACCAGACACACGTGGCATCCTTATACACATTTTGGGATTGATTTCTTTTGGAACAGTATGTTTTATGATATTTACTATATGGTATAGTAGCTGAGCAGGACTAGTCCGAGGACAATACCTAAATATATTTTTGCATGCATTGATAGTTATCGAACTGATTTCCAAAAAAGGAGCTATAGTCTTAGTATTTACTTATGTGTCCGAGATGACACGAGACATTTAACAAAGGAAACCCTTCTAAATTATTTTTCAAAACGGCGGGACGTGTATGTTAAACAAAGGGTGTATATATATATATATATAGTTATTTTCTTACAGTAAACGTCCGCCACTGTGCCGTGATATGCGCATCGCACAGTGAATTGAAAAAGTTTGGCATGCATTTCTTTCAGATGTTTTAACGATACGTACATGTATAGTTTGATGTATATCATGTTGGTTTTCGTATTGGACTTGGACATTGGTGTCTTCACCATAACTCCGATAATTGCGGGATGCTTGACGGAGTTTTGATTTTGGTTTATATACTCGTTTTTCATGTGCATACATTGCGCTACGATGTGTTTTATGTATTTATGATTTCGGAGCCCCGACGACTTGATCTTTTTACTAAAATGTTTTATTATTTGAGGGGTTTAAATTTAAATTCGGGGACCGAATTTATTTAAGGGGGGAAGATTTTAACATTTCAGAAAAAATAAAATATTAATTTTGGTAATTTAAATAATTAAAATAATAAATATTATGAATATTTTAGTGATGCGGTATAATTAAATACCGATAAATTTGGAAATATTGGAAAATTAAATTGAATGGTGATTTTTGGAGGGATTTATGCGATTTAGGCAAATTATAAATTTTTATAATTTATTATATACAAGTTTAATTCTAAATATGATTAATTTTCACTAATCATGCATTGATTGTGTTTTGTGCATGTGACATGCACCATATCATATTTGCTAGCATTTGTTACATTTTTCTACCATGGCTTTTTTATGCTTAGCTTTGTTTTAAATGAGATGGGGGATAAAATAAAAGAAAAGAAAAGGGAAGAAACAAATAGGTATGGGCATGAGAGAGAGAGAGCTGAGGGGTCTTCATTGACCATGGTCATTGTTTCTTCCTTCATCTTCATCACTTTCTTCTTCTCATTCCCTTACCATGGCTGCCTCTTCTCCTACCTCCTTCACCTCCTCACAAACACCCACATTTCTACCTCAAAACACATCATTCCTTTCACCAAACGTGTGCACAAGCTCACTACAAGCATGGGTGATTAAGAAAAATTGGATTTTGAGCACTTGGGGCAACTCAAGAAAATTCTTAAGTTGCCAAATGAGCTATATCCTTCACCATTAGTGTAGTATTTCAATTCCTTTAGCACCTATTTAAGTTTAGAAGTGTTTTAGTGATGTTTAGTGAGCTTGGAAAATTCCATGTTGAGGTTAGGATTTGTTTTAGATTGATATGGTGAAATCGAGGTTTAGTGGTGACTTTACACACCCGTAGCGTAAATCTTATAGACTGAAACCAGAGGGTAAACCCCTTAACCCAAACATAGGAACCCCAATATCAGAAAATTATGGGATTTGTGATGAAATTTAGGTATCTGCTACGACCTGGGGCACCTGAAAAATATTTAACGAAGACTGAGAGATGTGCAGGAAACCTAGAAGCTACCTTGAAGACCTGAGACCCTAACCCCTCCACTTGGCCATAAATAAATGCCTTCTGGCCGCAAATTGAGGCCAGGACTTGACCCCCAGGCCTCGTTCTTGGTCTGTGGTTCCTATATCAGTTAATTAGACCCTCCACATATGCAAAATTGGCTAATTTCACCTAATGTAAAATCTGGATGTGTTTTCTTGAGTTGCTGCATTGTTTTGCGACTTTGTTTTAACTTGGATTTTAGTATTTGGGTTTTAACATGATGGTTTGACGTTTGTACATCGACATCGAGGATTTTTTTGGCATTCCTTGCATACGATGTTCGTAAGTTCTAACCTATGTACCCTTCGTATGCCGTACCAGATTTCTCGTATTTGATTCTCGTTTACGATACAATATTCATTGAATTGTAAGTACCTCCGCGTGGACTTTGAACAATGAAGAAGAGGATGGCAACATCGACTTCGACAAGTAAGGATCAAGGTGAATAGATATATATCTACGGGGGAAGTCGGGTGGATGGCGTATAGCACCCCCTCAGTTTCATAGTGTAGCACGCGAATGCGTTATGTTATATATGATATGTTTTTTTGTTAACATATATCTATAGTAATAGGGGCCCTAGGAGATTATGGGATAGTGTTAGAATATTAGAAGTTAGTGTTTTAGTTAAATTCTTAGTTACGAAACCCTAGAGTAATGTTTTGCACACACACGCGCACACACGCATACATTCGATATTCTTGTGCGTATATGGGGATATGTAATGTATATATATACATATATATCTCTGTGTGTGTGAGTATGTGTATATATATGTATGTATGTATGTATGTATGTATGTATGTATGTATACGTATACATGTATGTTGAGCATAATATATGGTACTTGAAGATGAGTCGATATGGACATGATGCCACGAGATCGGTGATGTGACTTGGTTCATATTATAAGATACGACATGATATTATAGCGGATCTTTAGGCAATGTGTTTTCATACACACGCATATTTATATGTTGATGGTATCAGAATGTACTAGATTTTAGATTAGTACCCCAAATTCAGGATATGATGATAAGGATACCGATGAATAATGAGATAAATGTGATATTCGACCCACACCCAGATTTAGGATGCCGTACGATGGATTTACCGTACGAGTTATAATTACGATGATAGATCCGCACTCTTGACTCGAGGATGTCATATTATATATTGTATCGTACATGATACTATTAGGCGGGATCACCGACTTCTAGATATAGATATCGACTCAGACTTAGATGGTTTTCTTTACCCCTTTCGATTACTCTGTTAGTTTAGTCTTGTAGTTTACTTAGTAGATGTTAGACTGGGCTTGAGTCATACTTATTTCAAAACTAACGAATCAAGAGTATTCTAAAGACAGGCCAAGGGATTTTACGGATATTTCAAAGGACATACCTTTTCTTAAAAACACCGCAGCCCTATTTTCTAAACACCACGATTCGTGTTATTTCAAATGCCAACACTGTATGACTCATATTTATTATGTGTATTCTTTATTGTTCCATTTACTATTCATTTTCCATATATTCCTGCCATTTGCATCGCATTGCATGCTTAAATGTGTTTTTTTATTGTTATTATTAAAATAATGTTGTCAGGACACCAGCACCATTAACGATGATGCGTATGCTCCACGCATACATGTTTTTCGGCTCACACACATCATCATCGGTAATTACCATGTCACGTATACATTAGAAAATACTATTCTATTAGTATAAATTGCTAGCTGATAATTTTGACATAGTACTAGTACGCTTGTTTTTATATGATAGCTTAGACATTGTATTTATTATTGTGATATCCCATGCATGTATATTTTCATTTTTCATGCAATATTATGGAACTTATTACCGGTATTTCATTGTTTATTACCCTTGAGATTGGGATTTCGGATTTCCATGAGATTTTGGGATTTAGAGAAACCGCAAAGATTTTATAAACTTATTATCATTTTAAAGATAGAAAATGGTGGTTTTCTCATGATATGATTTGAGAGGAGACCACCATGAGTTTTCTCGGCTCTTGAGAGATATCATACACACGATTCGAGGAGGAGGAACAACCGTCTATGGGTGCATGGTGGACCCAGTGCGGTACCCCGCGACAAGATGGTCGCAGATGATGTCGTTGAGCCTGGCAAGGGAGCAATACCGACCGGTGATTTTATGTGACTCGACGGATATCCAGAGGATACCGATCAGAGTACAGGCCAGTCCGGATAGCCGGAGCCTGAGATATTGAGATTTGATGATACAGGCCAGTCCGAATAGCCGAAGCCTGAGATATTGAGATATTGGGATATATATTTTGTGTCGATGCTTGACACTAATTCTCTGATGATTCCATTGATGATACTTCGATTTTTATACATAAATCTCACTAAATAAAGAAAACAGTTTTCTCATTCATAGTGTATTCTGTTTTCATTTTAATGCATTCATACATCATATATGTACTATGTTGCTACCTGAGGCACTGACACGAGCACTTAATATTACACTTATCTGTAGATGGTTTCTGGGATTATATTATTGAGGATATTATTATCGTATGACCTAGGATTGAGTCATACATGCGATTTCTGCTCGGTGATGTTTTCTATTCACGAGTTAACAACACACTCCCGTTGTGCCACAGTTTCTTGCAGGTTTTGCCGTACAGGTTTTCCTTGGCGGCTTTGCTGGCACACTGCTTCTTTCCGGGTGATTGCTTTGGTAGGTGGGTTCACTCGTATCGTGAACACCATTGTACATTTATTTATTTTAGTTTTATCTAGTAACTCCATCAACCAGACTTGTATTAATTTATAGACTTAGAAGAGCAGTGTATATTCTTTCGATCTTAGAGTCGCGCTTGTATTATTACGGTTTTCTGGTTTCCTTGATGATGTTGGATTTCATTCTGAGTTTTGATCCTCGCCCTGCGGCGTAGTATATTATATAGCTTGCATGGTTGTGACCGCCAATTTGCGAAGAGCTAGCTCCCGCTTGGGGATGCCTTTATTCATTATGTATATGATTCATATTGTACCCGTTTGGGGTCAGTATTTACAAAGGAGACTCTGCCGAAATTTTCGGAAAAGACTTGATATTTTAAAAATGTTCACTACGACTTTCAAAGTGATTTATACGCAAACTTTTAAACAAGTTTTCCTTCACTTTCTTCTTTTAAATTGTTTAGATATCTAGGATTTTGGCTTACTTGAATAAGATGGGGTCCTATAGACTTCATATGATTTAAATGCAAGTCACGTGCCATTTCGGGTTGTGACATACTGGTAGGTATTCCAGTAGTTTCTCAGGGTGTTTTTGAGCTACTCTCCGACACGACTTATTGCACTATTAAGGGTCTGACACTTGCCGCCGCCCTAGGACCAATATGCGACACTCTCAGACGAACAGACCGGACTGTACGGAGATTGTCATAGATAGACTCGGTTGCAGTTCAGATGAGTTATTCTCATAGGCCTTCTCATCGACAATACTTGGCGGCCGTTACGTACAGCTAGTGCCACTTTCGGCCTGTGGTTAAACCCACTGCCTGCATAGCGTTGAGTTTTTAGAGTCCCACACAGAGGGTTTCCCTGCATCGGACAAAAGATGTAGAGGTCGTATGGTTTTACGACAGGGTTCGGTCACGTGCGTGTACTTGTGCGCACATGATGATACGAACGGGCAATACTAGTGGGCTTTGGTTTAAGCCGGATCATAGTAATGTATTGATGGATTGATTTTCGTCTTTTGAATCCGCATTTTTTGGAATACGGATACGGGTATGTATATACGGACGAGGGGCATTTTAGTAAATTGGTCAAGATGCTTCTAGAAGGTGATATGTCATATTAATATTTTTCATTTTAGTTTAAATGAATATTAATTATGACATGGAGAGAATGAGGTGGAAAATGCATGAATTTAGACATAGCTTCTAATGACACATGGTGGCTTTTTCGCCCATGACTCATTTTTGGTAAATTGAACCATATTAGTGATTATTCATTTGATTTATCAAGTGGATAATTCATATGGTTCACTTTAGACAAAAGAAAAGAAGCTATCTCTATTCTTCATATTTTTTCTCACTAGCTTTTCTCCATTGCCATCTTGTTCCTCAAACACCCTAGTAAACTCATGTGTTGAGTTATCTAGGGTAAGAAAAGACATTCCAATCCATCTACACATCACTACATCATCTACGACATCATGAGTAGCGATCTTGATGCCCTAGTTGCTTCGGTTGAGGTAGGAGCTCGATGCACATTCACTCGGGTGGATCATCTTGGATTTGAGGAGTCCAACGAGGAAACGGCGATCTGATATGATCCATGGAGTCAACGACGAGGTGGAGGACAGCAAGGAATGAAGACACGAGGACATGAGCATGAGGTATAAATTTCTGGGCTTGTAGTTCACCTCACTTAAGTTTTTCTTGTTAAAGTTTATGATCGATCCTTCATTCAAGTCGGTGTTGCGAAGCCCGTAAAAATCATTTTTTGCAATTTCCGCCTCCCCGCAAACTCGTGGGGTGCACGACATCAACTTACAAAAAATACTTGCAGAATGAAGATTCGAACAAAAGTATACGAGCTAAAGGCACTTGCACAATGAGCAGACATTTGGACAAAGAAGAAAAATGGTGAACTTTATTTATGATCCAAAAAAAATACAAGGTATTCTGGGCTCCTCAGCCTTATAAAAATTCCCGGAGGCTTACAAAGTTTTGAAAAAGAAAATATCCCCAAGGAAGGAAAGCTTAGGCCGTCCACTTAGGGATGATCTCGCTCTGCTCAATGCCAGCATCGGGGACCAAAACTTTGACCTCGGGGTCGGCACTTCCACCGACAGCGTCACCCCTAATGGCCGCCCCGGCAACTTCCCCCAACGGGGCCTCCTCGGCCAGGGGATATTTAGCGCAGAGCTCGCTGATATCGAACCCCGGCAATGACTCCTCGACGGTGTCGAGGGCGCTGTGCCACACGACGGCTGCGGATTCGGTGAGATCAGCGTAGAATTGATCTGACACCTTATACGCCTCCACGGCCTTCACTGCCCGGCACACAGCGAGCTTCACCGTGTCAAAAGCCACCCAGACGTCCCTCTTAATGGCATCCCTCGACTTCTTCATTTAGTGATATAATTCGTTCACCTCCTCTAACTTGGGTTGAATAGCCTGGTTGGACTCGTCCTGAAGCCGATAAGACTTCTTCAGCTGGGAGTTCATTAGCCACTCGGCGGCCAGATGAGTGTCGAGCGGCTTTCTCCTCCGCTTGCCGCAGTTGGAAGCGGAGTTCCTCCTCGCTTGGAGGACTCGCTCGCCTTTTTCATGGCCGGGTCTACCTCCTCGGACTCTATGGTGATGAGGAGCGCACAGTGGTGGAGGACCTGAGTAAAGCAACAAACGGGTTAGAAATCTCAAACCGAGGAAATTAGATTTAAAATAATTTCTAAGAAAAGTCAAGAACCAACCTGAACCGCCTCCTGGGCTATGGCGGCCACCTGGGCTTTCATGGTCCCTAGGGTACTTTAGCCCCGGCCGCCTGCTCCATGTCAGAAAGCAGGCTGTCGGCGACTGAGAGCCCAGAGGGTACCTCAATGCAGAAATCGCCCTCTTGCACTGGGATCCCGGAAGGAGGTGGCCGGGAGATCGTCCACTTCTGCATATTGAGGGAGGCTTCGGCAGGCTCAGCCTCTTCCTCCTCCTCTCACACCCGGGGCACCGGTATTGGTAACAGTGCCCTCAAGTCAATTATTGAATCGCATGCACGCGATTGCGATGAGTGAGGGAGGACCTATACGGATAGAACAGTCTTACTCAAAATGATAGTATGCTATCTGGTTTGTCTTTATCATCATGTACATGCTTTATGTGGTATTATAGATCACTATTACATATTGATAGAGCTTATAGGATTATTGCTTGACTACCAACATTATGATGGCGATCATATACATGAGAGCTGTGTGGTCTATAAGCGCATCCTTAAATGTCCCTAGTCATAGGAGTATCGAGACTGGGAATCGATACTCTGGAGTAGACTAGTGTGTACTTATCGAGACCCCGATGAGGGGCGTTGGCCAGGTATCACAAGCCACTGGTGTTAGTTTGTTCACCTAAGATAGTATACAGGTGCTCATTGGGTTATGAGTACACTGAACAGACTCGCCGGGAACATGCTAGTTGGTATTATACCTATTTCAGATAGCAGTTCACAGGTGACATGTGTACAGATTAGTCTATTGACCTGAGATCGTCATTTTTCTTGTGTGAGTTCCCACTGTGCTTTGATTACTACCCTATCATGTCTCAAAGGAATTGTGCAAACAGGTTTTAGTTGGATACAGTCCCGAGCCATATGGAGGCAGTGAGCGGATCGTCGGGGATTCGTCTCTCCTAGTATTGGGGTTTGATATCATGAGGTGCACGGGTGGCATCACATGAAATCCTTGATCAAGGTAGTCGAGAATTACTGATTTGGATCGGTAGTTTCTCAGGTAGTGATGGGCTTCATACCTACACGAAATGTCGCGTTATTAGGGGTCTGACTTTATCCACCACCTGTAGTCGATATGCGATACTCTTAGACTAACAGACTGTATTGTACGGAGATTCTCTTGGACATGCTTAGTAGGGGTCAGGATGAGTTTTCTCGTCAGCTTTACTTTCGCTCAATACCTGGGTAGCCGTTACGTACAGCTAGTGCCGCCGACGTGCTTGTAGTTAAACCCGCTGCCAGCGTATTGACGAGTCTTTAGAGTCCTACACAGAGGGTTTCCCTGCTTTGGGCGAAACGATATAGAGGCCGTATAGTTTTATGGCACGGTTCGATCATATACGTGCACTTGTGCACGTATCATGATTCGGACGGATTATGCTCGTGGCTTTGGTTTAAGCCGGATTCTAATATTATATTATTGGATTATTTTTGTCTCTTTGTAATCATATTTTTCAGAATAGGGATACGGTTATGTATATACGGATGAGGGGTATTCTTGTAATTCATTACAAGATACTTCTAGAAGATGCTACCTCAAATATGTTTTAACCATTTTGTTTAAATGGTTTATGAGGTGGAGGGATAAGGTGTGATGTGCATTTATTGTAGCATGGCTCACTTGGTGACTCACGGGGTGACTCATGGTTTACTATTCTAGCATGCTTGATATTTGTTTGTGTTGTGAGATATTTTGTGATAGATGATTCATTTTTTTATGCTCACAACACTTAGCCAATGAGGAGTTGAGCTAAGTTTCACACTCTCATCCTTTCATGGCTTCTTCTTTTATCTCCACCCTAATAGTCTCATGTGTTGAGAAACTTAGGGTGTTTAGAGTCAAATCAATCCAACATTAGACTCTACATCTTCTAGGCTATCTAGTTTGGCAAACTAGGTACCCAAGTTATCTCGGCTATGAGGTAGGAGCTCGAAATACAAATCCTCAGGTGGATCATCTTCAACGGAGGGAAATCGGCGATCAAGCTTGATCATGGTGGCCTCTGGGAGCATGGGAAGGTCGTTAAAGACCGAACGACATGGATCAATCGGTATAACCATTCTTAACCTCTTTTATTTTGCTAGATTAGGGTTTACGGTAGATCTGGGTTAAAGGGTTGTTCTAGCTCCTGTTTAGAAAATTTTTGTTCCGCAATTGGCTACGGTTTGATGGCCAGGACACTGGCATAACCCAACAGCTGGGCCCCGCGAGTGCTTATAGCTCCCCCCGCGGCATTCTTCTGGAGCTCAGGGAGCGGCAGAGGGCTTATACGGTGGAGATGGCCTTAGGGCCAAGCTCGAATTGGGTTAGGATGAGCTAGCGCCCCCGGCCTTCTTTCCCTGGATCTTCCGGCCAACGCAGCTAGGATTTTTGCTCGGTCCATGAGCTCTGGAAAAAAGGGAACATACAGAAAAAGGGGGTTAGCAACACCAAAACAGCAAAGGAAATTTGACAATGTCTAAACAGATTGTCGAAAGCCCTAACTTACCCAAGAAACGCGCAGGACTGAGCCCAGCCCAGCTTAGTGCCTGCTCGGATAGCAAGACATCCGCCTGTTGGATCGGCTCCTAATGGGACACCACCCTCGCTTCAGGGGAAGTCGACTGCTTTGCCCTCGGGCAGTCGGCCTTGTGCCACTGTGTAGGCACATGCCAATCCTTGCCCTCAAATGGCCCGAAGAATATAAACTTCTCCTTCCATTCATGGATGGAAGAAGGGACGGCTATTACCCCCGACCTAGCTACTCCGCCCTTACGTTTTTTGAATGAGAAATACACCCACGTCGGCTCATCCTTACTGGTGCCGGGGTTATTCTTATAACAAAGGAAAGAGACAAGGAGAGTGAAGCTGAAGGGGATATTTTCAAGTTTTAACCGGACCAAAAACCCGAGGTGAATTTCCACGAGTTCGGCGCTAGCTGGCCAGGGGCAAGATGAGAGCAACGGAGCACCACGCAGACTTCAGTTGGGAAGGGTAGATGCATTCCTTCCCGGAACGCTTTCAAATACAGGGCAATCTCCTTGTCCTTCACCTGGTCCGCCCGCCCTCCCTCTCTAGCTAATCGGATGGAATAGTTAGAGGGGATGTGGAATCGAGCCCGAATTTTGGAAAGCTCGTCCAGACTCTTCAAAACGGAGGGTGCATCACGGGTGTTCCCGATGCGCACTTTGGAGGCCCTTGTCACCGCCCGACGGCGAGTGACAGGGGCAGCCCTGACTCTAGTAGGCAAACCCGACACAGCGGATGAAGAAGATGAACAACCCTCTCGGCTATCTGAAGCTGAAGAGGATGAGGACCCACTGGACTCGGCCCCAACAATGGGTGTCTCATCATCTGACTCTACCCTTACTACCTCTACGGACTCCTCAGATGATGTCATCAAACCTGATTCAAAGGAAGGGACTCGCCGAGGAAAAGTCTACAAGGGATTCGATCTAAAAGAAAGAGCGCCGGGCAATCTTCAACAATGAATGAGAATTTAAGTAAAGTGTCAGCCCTAGGACGGTCCCCTCCTATTTACACACCCCAAAGGAGAACATCCTACAGCCCTGATTGATTCCCGCCAAAACAAAACTTTGATCCCAGTGACCGGAGGGGCTCTACGTGGCGATCAACCATTGGGGACGTCTTTTCGACTGCAAGAGTCCGAGACATCCTGTCACTTCCACCAACCGACGTCCGACAGGTGGCCCATATCCTAACTGGGGATCGACTGAAACGACGCCCCCTCTTTAAAGCGCGATCATTTCATTTATCCACTGACACCATCAGTGGTACGCGCGAAAATTTAGGCACACGACTAGGCGACACATAGGCCCAAAGATCGAAATGACACAACCACTAAATGCCATGCTGTTCCTGGGAGATCCGCATTATGATTCTTGGTTCCAAACTGAGTAGAAGAAAAACCGAGCGCACCACTCTCTACCCGACCCATGAATAGATCAGAACGAGAGGGCGGGCTAATGATGATGCTCACAAGTGGTATCTCCTCAGATTACGACACGTGGCGGATGACGCGTCCTAAAGGCTACGTAAGTAGAATAAATGAGTTGCAGTAGAGGGATTTCTCAGGATCCTCTTCTAATGCAACGTTTCCGACCTTTCAGGAAACCTACCTGAATACATTCTACCTTCACCTAGGAAACTACCAACAACTCGTCTCCGAGCCTTCCGACATGCCGAGCATCCTTGGCCTCCTTGCTCGTTTCCAAGCCTTCTGACATGCTGAGCTTCCTCAGCATCCCGCTCGTCTCTGAGCTCCTGACATGCCAATCTTTCTCGGTTCCCCCCTGATCAATCAAGAGGGCGGATCCCATACGCCCCGCAACGGCTCCGCGTATCTCGCTAAGGCGAGATATCCACCGCCTCACACTCCGCATCCCATGCAGGTTTGTTCCCCTATTAATGAGCGGATCCCACCATTAATGCGGGCGTAATGTAAGGGCATAACTGACGGCGAGGATCTCGCACCGGCTCGCTCCATGTGACCACTATAAAAACCCCTCTTCCAGACGACTCAGGTATCTCGAACTGATTCCAATACGCCGCTACTCTGCGCTTATACCTCGGCACTAACTTGATCGTCGGAGGGTCCTATGGTGGTCACCTACCCTAGGACTTCTTTGCAGGTAACTCGGCATCCAACACCAACCCATTGAGATCCACACTTAACCACTTCTAAAGCAAATCTCAGCCGTCAAAGGCCGCCATCACAGGATCGACGGAGGACAACATCTGAAGGAGATCCCAACCTCCATCACCCCTTCTATGATTAGAAGAATTATATGGGTTGTTGGGTATCTTATTTAACATATCCTTTTCTTTCTTTGAAACAGTCGAATATTAGACTTGGGGGAAACTAATTAAGAGAAACCGAAATTCGGATCCTGATCGCACAGGGTACAATGATCCGGCCATAACTCTCTCTCGAAAAGTCCAAACGATCCTCCATTTAATTTTCTGGAAACTAGACTCAATGAGATTTCAAATGAATCTTCATTTGTCCTAATTGGAAAAATTTATTTAAACCTATAAGAATTTGAATTCAACCTCTGTGCAGATTCATAGATTCTTGATATAAATCTCTTTGATAGTTTTTTTTTACTCCAACAAGCAGTAAGAGCGATCCTAAAATAGGGTGGTATACCGAAGCCTTACTTTTCAAGGGTTCGACATATCAAATTGTGTTAGAAAACCACTTCTTTTCTTTCTTTTTGGGAAAATCAGATATGAAAAAAACAGAGAAGAAAAGACAGACGAAGACGGCGAAGAAAAGGAAAAAGATACCATGAGTAAATTGAAGCAATACAAGAGAAATACGACAAAAAAAAGATGAAGACTAAGGATGCCTTCCATCTTAACATTTTTAACCGGAGAAGGTCAATGAGATTGCCCAATGTGGTGCGTGAAGCCTAAATGACTTTCAAGAGCCTTCTCGAAACTGGCTGTCGTCAACACAACAATTGTACTAATTCCAAAAAATGAAAAAATATGGCGCAATAAATGCAGAAGGAGGACCCAGAATCACTTTAATTGAAAGAAAAATAAGTTATACAACATTTCGAATCTATGGTTATATGAAACATGTTCAGCTCGAAGAACGCCTCCCTACGTTATAGATTAAAGCTCAGATTATTTCTTCACGGGTCTCTCCCCTAGCCACCTCAGCAGCTCATGCTTTAAAGTCCAGCACTAAATTTAGACGCCCGTCCCTCTCCGCCACAATAAGCCGGGGATACTTGAACAGCTCGGCAACCCCTTGCGGGGTCACGGAATGCTTTGGAAAGCAATATTCGAAGATGGCTCGGTATATGGCAGCCACCCAGCGAAAATCCCCGTACAAGCCGTCTCGCTCCGTTAATATAAGAATCAGCCCTATTCCTAAAGCATTCAAGACCGGAGTCGCCATCCCTTATGCACTACTTCAGCCGTGATATTTCTCCACGAAAGGAATCCAGAACGCCATCGGGCTCGGAACGAAACTGCAGGAGTTCGTCATACTCCAGCTTTAGTTCTTCATAACCAAGCTCGGATTCCTCACTGTCTCTCTTATCACCAGTGGCATCTTCGACCTGCAGAACGGCTTATAAGGAAGCTCTTACCAGAAGTTAAAAGGATAAAGCAGAAGGCGAAGTAATACGAAGTCTAAAAATGCTTAGCCATAAAAAAAGCAAAACAGAACAGTAGCAAACAAAACATGTCATTAGACTATTACAAATTGATGGAGGTTATGATCTCCTTCAGATGTTGTCTTCCATCGATCTGTAGCGAGCGTTATTGAACGGTTGAGATTTGAGTTGAAGATTGTCTCCTAGAGTGTGTGGATCTTAATGGGCTAAGTTTGAGGTGGAAGCCGAGCTACCTGCAAGTAAGTCCCAGGATGGGTGACCACCGTAGGACCCTCCGACGATCAAGTTAGAGCGGAGGAATATTGGCAGAGTAGCAGCTTATTAGAATTAAATTGCTTTACCTGAGTCGTCTGAGAGAGGGGTTTTTATAGTGGTCGAATGGAGCGAGATGGTGCAAGATCTTTGCCGTCAGTTATGCCCTTGACGTTACTCCTGCGTGAATGATTGGATCCCTCCAATAATTATGGGATACACTTATTAATGTATGATGCACCGGCGTGGGACGCGGGACATAGGGCGGCGGTTATCTCGCTTTGGTGAGATACGCGGAGCCGTTGCTGAAGCGCTAGGGATCTGCATTCTCGTTTGATCGGGAGAGCTGGGGAGGCTTAGATCGGCAGATGTCTCGGAGACGATCTCGGAGGCCGAGGAAGCTCAGCTCTGCAATAGCTCGGAGGCGAGCAGAAAAGGAGGGGTGCATGTTCGGCTGCCAAATTGCTCGTAGGCAAGAAGTGGATTGCCCACACTGATTTTACCTCGGTAGCCCCTAGGAGTCTAGTGGGCAGTCGCAGGTGACACGTCATTTGCCACGTGTCATGATCTGAGGAATTTCCACTTATGATCATCATTATTAGCCCTCCACTCTCATTCCGACCTATTTATAGGTCGGGTCGAGAATGGCCTGCTTGGTTTTTCTCGGCCCAGTCTGTTGCCGAGAATCATTAGTGCGGATTTTCTGGGGCGACATGGCGTAGGGCGGTTGTGTTGTTTCGATCTTTGAAGCCATGTGGCACCACCCCCCGGAGTTTGGATCTTTGAGCATATCTTCGATGTTATCAGCGGATCAGTGAATTGATTACGCATTAAGGATGGGTGCCGTTTCGCTCGTTCGTCTATTGGACTGCAGGCCACGTGTCCGACGTGGGTTGGCAGACGCGACAGGTTGTCGCTGTCACCTGCAACTGAAGGGACATCCCCAATGGTCGATCGCCACATGGTGCTCCGACGGCTGGCAGGTGCGACGTTTCGTTTTGGCGGGAATCGATCTGGGCCGTTGGATGCTTTCTTTGGAGTGTATAAATAGGAGGGGACCATCCGAGGGCCAACACTTTTATCCTAATTCACTCTTGTTATCAAAGATTGCTCGGCGCTCCTTCCCTTTAGATCGGATCACCCGTGATTTTTCCTCGGCGAGCCCATTCCCTTGAATCAGGTTAGATGTCTTCATCTGAGGAGTTTGTAGAGGTAGTTAGGGTAGAGCCGGACGATGAGGCTCCAGTTGTTGGAGTCGAGTCCAGCGGGTCTTCCTCCCTCCATCTTCAGATAGCTGAAAGGGTTTTTCTGCTACGTGATCTGTGTCGGGCTCGCCCCTAGAGCCAGGGTTGCCCGTGTCGTTCGCCATCGGGCGGCGACAAGGGCCTCTAAGGTGCGCATCGGGAACGCCTGCTATGCGCCCTCCGTCTTGAGGAGTGTGGATGAGCTTACCGAGATTCGGGCTCGATTCCATATTCGCTCCAATTATTCGCTTCGTTTAGCTAGAGAGGGTGAGCGGGCGGACCAGATCCAGAGTAAGGAGACTGCCCTGTATTTGGAAGCATTCCGGTCCGGAATGCGTCTGCCCTTCTCAACCAAGGTTTGTGGGGTGCTTCGTTGCTTCCATCTTACCCCGGGCCAGCTAGCGCCGAACTCATGGAGAATCCTCCTCGGGTTTTTGGTCCGGTTGAAACTCGAAAACATCCCCTTCGGTTTAACCCTCTGATTGAATGAATCTCGGTGTGTAGGTAGAAAAGAGTAAAGATCATAACCAAAGAAATTTGTAAACCGCAATCAATAACGGTGTCAATTGTAGATTCGTTAGCGAGTGCGTATCGTCCACAGGGAAAGAGTGATTTGATCGTAATTGTTTTAGTCGAGTTGAAAATTAAAGGATAAAAGAAAAGAAAATTTGATTCAAGATTTATGAAATTTAGTTTCAAGAATTGTAAAGAACTAGATCTAATATCAAGAAATACTAAAAATCAAGAATCAAGAATCAAGAATTGATGATATGATATCCAAATTGAATGAGTAATCAAGATTTGTAAAGAAGCTCATAGGAATCGATCGAATCTATAGTGAGGATGAAGACTTGTGATTACGTATTCTTATCCATTGATGATTTGTTGCGAGATCGATGACGATCAACGAGATTTAGGGATCTATCAAAGAAACTTGGGTTTCTTCATCATCATCCCTTGTCCTTTCGTTGATTATCATTCATAAGCCATCCTCTAAGAAATTCAATTATCGATCGTTGATCTCTAATTAAGAGCGAAAACATTCAAGAAAGCATCTCGCTCGAAACTAGATTGTCGATGATTCAACTTTCTAGAGTTTACAAAACTCATAGGAATTAAGAATCGTTCAAGAATGTAATCATCATCATCTATCAATTTTCTCGATTCCTCCACGAGCGGAGTTTTCACTCAAACATCATGACAAAGAAAACAATCAAGAATTGAGAACTCATCATAATACTCAAATGTAAAGATAAGCAAGATAAAGAAATTTCACCTTTTATTATTCAACAATTTCGTTACAATTTGCTCAAGACTGCAAGAATTGAGGAGAGAACTCGATCATAGAATTAGCTTCGCATCGTCTCCATGAGTCGCGGATCATCTTGGATCACTTGCTCGGTTAAAGATCGGCGTCACTTCAAAAAGGCTTGATGGCTTCTTGCATGATTTTGTACTCGGAGATCTTGAATTGGATTTTTGAAGTGGATTAGGGTTAGGGTTTAAATGCACAAGTTATGTCACTCAACTTGTGGGTGAATTGGATCAATTTTCAATAACCTTTTAGATGAAGTTTAGGGTCCCTTTATATAGCCTTCTCCTTTAGCTTCCCCTAGAAGCTTGATTAGGATTAGCTTCCTTTAGAAGCTAAGCTAGGTTGTTAAGTAGAAGCTTCTAGAGTTATTTAGTTAGCTAGCTTTCTTGATAAGCTTGGTTGTTGGGAAGAACCTTCTACATTTAGCTAGCTTGTTTGAGAAGCTTGGAAGTGTTTAGCTTGTACAAGAAGCTTGGCTGTTCGGACAGAAGCTTCTGGAGATCTCTGGAGAATGAAGTGGTTTGAATAAGTTTAGCCAGTGAAATGAGAAACCTGAGATGGCAATTTGCTGACGTCATGATGACGCGGCCGCGGATCCGCGGCCCTTTGATGGCCTTTGTGCATGAAATTTCATGGTAATTTCTGTATTGGCTATGTTGCACTTTTAGAATGTCTGGAATATTTTTATACTTTCTTGTTCACTGCCAGATCATAAGTATTGGACTTGGCGTATTTTGATCAGCAATTTTAGCAATTTCGGTTACCTGGAATTTCCTGCACACGTTCTCGAGACAAGTGTTTCGATATACAAAAGATCATGCGTGCAATAATAAACACTCAATTTCCCTCAAAATGCCGGTTATAATGTATAACACATGTTATTTGGTATTTTACAGACAATTTTCTAATATGTGCTATATTCATACCGAACACCTTTAGATGATTGCAAATAGTAGGGAAATTGATCTGTTAAAAATGCAATATTTTCGACTGATCAAATTCCCCAAAACTTATTTTTGGTCGTCTCGAGCAAACTTTTTTTATTAGAAAGAGAAGGACAAAATATAAGAAAACGAAAAACTAACTAGCTCACTTTCGTAGGCAACACGATTGCACAGAGTACGTGCAACAAGCCTTTAAACCTGTAGGTGTCCCTGGTAGGAGGAGTGTTGTCTCCTGAGGGTTTTCAGCGGATTGCACCCATAAAATCCCATAATAAAAGGAAGACTATGAAAGTTACATGTAAAGATAAGAATTATAAAAGAAATACTTTGAAAATCAGAGTTTCCAACTAGACTAGCTTTTCGGTTGTCATGAGCCCTATCTTAATAGTCATGAGAAGATGTTAGAAATCACATCATCCCTCAATAAAACATCATCATTATTCTTCATTCCTACCTTTCTTTCAAACATCGATCATATAACCCTATGTGTGTGTAATAGACATCCCTACACCCGGAGAATTCAATTCAAGCTATCATACTCTTGTCCATCACCTCGGTACTTTTTAATCAATAAATATTTAGATGGATTTGCTCACATTTTTCATGCGACCGTTAATACTTCTTGAGGTACTAACAGACCGATTACTCGTGTGCTTGCTTAATAGGCGTAAATAGCATTTTCCTCGTCTTGCACCACCTAAAGCATAGCAGTGACTCCCAGACCAGTTGGTCTAAGGCACTAGGTGATGAAGCACCCTCGCTATATTTTTTTATTGCTGCCTTAGCGATAACAAAACCAGTGTTCATTTTTTTCTTCACCATTTTATATTTTATTCATTTATAATTTCCTTCATACTTTGGCTTTTAGATAAGAGCATTTTAAGGTATCCTATACTATCCCGAGTTTCAAGACGTGTGTAAGTGCGAATAATAGGGTATCAACGTTCAAATGTTTGGCTTCCAGAATAGGAACTATTTTTCAGACTTATTTTTATCCTCAGATTGGTAACTTCCTTCATCTTACTAACCCTTGGGACAATGGCTCATAACTACTTATTACTAGTTTCGTTTAAGAAAACTTCAAATTTTCTTGGTTTTCTTAAATTTTTCTAATCTTTTGGATGTAATTTTTCACTATCTAATCTTTTATTATCTTATTTATGTACAATTTTTTTTCTATTTTAATGTTTTGTGCTTATGCAAAGTATGATGCAAAGTGATGCAAAAATAAGCATAAACCTCCCCCAAACTTGTTTTCAACAGTGTCCTCACTGTTACCTTCTGCTAAATCTCAAAAATCTGTAAGCCTGGGAGGAAATTTATTAATGGAGGCAACAAATATGATAGTGAAAATCCTCCCCCAAACTTTTTGTTTGGCTCCGCATTTTGAGTAAAAAATTTTATTTTCAAGAGCCAGCTTATACCCCCCCCCAAAAAAAACTTGAGTTAAACAATGTTTATCTTTTGAAAATCACAAGAGGGGGTTACAGTTATTGGTCGATGCAAAGCTTTGCAAAGATCGAAAGTCAACACCAACCATTCAAAGATTTTATCGGTGTAGTGCACAGGTTGGTGAAAGAACAAGTTGAAAAGAGCCAAGAAGAAGTGGGGAAAAGATAAGTGGTGTAAAAGAATGTGTTGGCATCTCGTTTTGGAGAGATGACACAATGATTGTGATGGATTACTCGTATTCTCTTTATAGTCCAGAAGAAGGGGTGGAGGTTCAATTTCTTTGTTTGGGAGATGATTAATCTCAACACCCGTATTTGCTAAAAATGCGAGCTCATCAGCGAAAATTTCCTCAAAACTCTCATCGATACCCCGAAGAATAATGTCATCACAAAGCGCGGGGTGATCTTCAGACTCCAAAAACGGTTCATACACAGTGTTAGTTGTTGACCTGGACAACTCGGTGGAAGTGTCCGTATGTGTATGATACATAGTTGGGTCAAACAACAACATATGAAAAGAGTCTAGATCATTATCATGAGGCTGATCAAATTCGCTGCTGTCGACATTCATTAATTCGACAGAACATACCTGAGCAGTAGGTTCGGAGGGTACACTTCCCAACTTGTAAATGTTCAGCTCAATTGACATCTTCCAGAAAGATAGGGTCATAGAACCGTTACGACAGTTGATTATAGCATTGGAAGTGGCCAAAAAGGGGCGACAAAGAATCACCGGAATTTGGTTCCGTAGGTTTGCTACAGGCTTTGTATCAAGTACAATAAAGTCCACAGGGAATACAAATTCCCCGATTTTGATCAACACTTCCTCTAGTTCATCCCAAGGTTTGGTGATTGATCGGTCGGCCATCTGGAGAGTGCAGTGAGTGTAGGGTTCCTAGACACCCTAGTTAAGTCTTACAAGTGATCAAACATGCACAAATAAAATTTTACGGGTGCCTACGAACCCGACTACGGATCGTTTACTAGATGTTTAGGCGAAACAAGCAAACTAGTTAACATTTTAACTAAGGGAACGGACATACAACCTTTGTAGATCCGGTCCACGACCTCCACGGCTCCGCAACGAAGTCCCCTCCGCTGTCCAAAATGAATCCGGAACTCAAGTATCGGCTTCGTCGAAGAAATGGGCGGGCTTGATCGTCGGTTCGATGCCGAAGATGATCTACGTCGAGGCATCGCTAGAACAAGCTCCAACTTCACCAAGTCGGAAAAACTTGTGAAGGAAACACCCTATACTACTTGGCAAGAGGTAGAGGATGAAGAAATAGGAAGTGGGTAAACTTTAGTTTTGGATTTCTCACTAGATTTCATGACTTGCCATTGAAGTAGCAAGCTTTCTTCAATGTTGAAGAAGATGAAGAAGAAGAAGAAGATATGATAACTTCAATTGTAAAAGAAAAGAAAATACAATACATATCATATCTTTGACCATGGTTTAGTGTAGAGACTTAACTTAGGTTAGATGAGTGGTTAGGGTTAGAGAAGTGACAAGAATGGTGGACTTAGTCAAGGTTCAAGAAGTTTCAACTAAAAACAAAATAAGTCCACCATTTATCTTTCTCTTTATCTTTTCTAAATGAAATAAATAAAAAGATAAATGAATAATCAAATGAAAAGATACCCTAACCACTAACTAACCATGGTTCAATACTTTACACAAAACCAAGAAAGAATGTATCATCAAACATGATACAATAATGTGCACAAAAATATATCACATATACAATGTGCAATACAAGTGAGCAAATCCATTTAAAGTAAACCAATACTAGTTAATGCAAAGCAATATATCAAATATATAATTATACATTAAATCATTAAATCAACACTTGATTCAATGATCCGGTCATATCGCATATAGCCGGCTAGTATCCAACGTATCGGCTTATCGAATCAATCCTTGATTCGATAACTAGGTTATATCGCATATAACCAATCGATACATAGATCGCAAGAATGTAATACGGTATCACATACTCGAATCATTCTCGGTCCCGCACATATCTCATATGCACTCCTATTTCGTTTCGCATGAACTAGGAAACCTCTGTGTAGGACTCTAAAGACTCGTCAATACGCCGGCAGCAGATGATGATCATATCAAGCATCCACAAGCCGCAAGCGGTCTGCTAAACGTAACGGCCACCCGGGTATTGAGCGATCAGAAGATCGACGAGCAAGCCCGCTCACACTCCTGTGAATCCAACCAGTAACACTTACCGTACGGTCCGGTCTGTTCGTCTGATATGTCGCATATCTCGCCTAGGGGTGGTAAATGTCAGACCCCAATAGCTCGATAAGTCATGCCGACTTGAGGTCCATAACATTCGTGAAACTACTGATAACTCTTACCAGTATATCACAGCAACCCTGGCCAGGGATTTCCTGTTATGGCCAGTCGAGCATAGCACAACATCAACCCCCAATACCCGGAGAGACGAATCCCCTCCTATCGCTCATTGCCTCCATGTGAATCGGGACTGTACCTAAAAACCACCTGTTTGCACGACTCAGTAAAGCCGTGGTATGGTGGAAATCAAAGCACAGTGGGAGACACACAAGACTCTATGACGATCTCGGGTCAACAGACTAAGCTGTACCAGTGTCACCAGAGAACTGCCAACTGACGTGAGGTATAATACCATCTGGGAGTTCTCGGCGAGTCCGTTCAGTGTACCCAGTCTCCACTGAGCACCCGCATACCATCTTCGATGTCAAACACCAATGGATATGGGATCATCCATCGCCCATCGCATGGGTCGAGAAGATATGCGCTAGTCTACTCTGGAATATCGATGCCCCGTCTCGATATTCCCACGACTAGGAACATTTCAAGGATGTACTCATGGACTACCCAGGCCCCACTAGTATGATCTGCATCATAGTCCTGGAAGTCGAGTACACATCCTATGGGCTTTATCAACATGTAATCAGAGAGACAGAAAGTATACATGTTAAGATAAAGAGCAACCAGATAGCGTACTATCATGTCGAGCAAGAAAGTCCTTCCTATATATGTCCCAGCATCCACTACAATATACATCCAATGTACAGTAATGGCCTCTAGGGCATACATATAACTAACAATCTTCCACTTGCACTAGGGCCATCTGTAGCAGTGGTTGCAGTATCACATACTCAACCATCCCCTAAAAGTCTCTCTTTGGGAAAAAAGCCTTCGTGAGTGGATCCGCCGTGTTGTCCTCTGAGTCTACTCTCCTAACCTCGATCAACCTGGAGATCAACTATCTCCATGATCAGGTGATGCTTCCTCAGAATATGTCTGGGTCACTGATGGGACCAGGGTTCCAGGGCCGAAGCCACACTTCCATTGTCATATAATGGCAGGAACCTAGTTCATCTTATGAACCAATATACACCCAAACTTCCTCTTTGGTAGTATCTTCAATAGCGATGTTACCAGCCTTTATCGTCTAGTTTGCCACAGCATCTAGCTTGGAACTCTTCCAACATACCGTCCCTTTACTGAGGGTAAATACAGTGCCTGTGACTGACATTCAGTCGTCTTTATCACCCTGGAACACTTCCAGTGATTCTCCCCAGGATCGATTGATACCATCTCACTACATCTAATGAGAATCCTAACATCCAATTACATCTATCTCATAGATGAAAACTCAGGATTTAGGAGGTATCACTTTGATCCTATTTGGGGAATCCTAGTGATAATAGGAGATTGACCGATCGTAGTATAGGAAACTCTTTTCCTATCAAGAGTATGTTGTCTACGTACAATACGAAGATGACCACCTTACTCTCTACTACCCTTTTGTATATACAAGGTTCGTCTACCATTTTGATGAAGTCAAACACTTTGACTATCACATCAAAACAGACGTTCCAACTCCGCAATGCTTGCTTCATTATGTAAAGCAGCTTGCACACGTTTTCGCTGCTCCCACTGTTTACAAAGACCTCTGGCTGTGTTCTTATAGACGTTCTCTTCTAAATCAGTATTTAGAAAAACAGTCATGGCACCCAACCGCCAGATATCGTAGTCATGGTATGTAGCCGTGGTAAGTAGGATCTGGATAGACTTAAGCATAGCTACTGGAAAAAGGTTTCATCATTATCCATGCCTGGTCGATGACGAAAACCTTTAACAAGTCTAGCTTTGAAAGTCTCAACTTTTCCATCTATACCAAGTAATCTTCTCAAGATATACTTGCTCCTGATGGGGATTTAACCCTTCAGATGTAGCAACCAAAGTCCATACTTTGCTGGTGTACATGGATTCCATCTCAGATCGCTAAGCATCCAGCCATTCTTACAGAGTCCCCACTCTCGATGGCCTGCTCGAAACTAGTTGGGTCATCATCTCATGATGCAATCCTTGCTCCCACTGTCATCGAGAAACCGAGGTATCTCTCAGGCGGATGAGGAACCCTACTAGATCGGCGGAGAGGTTGAGGTTCGTCGGGAACTATAGAATCTTATGGTTCTGTCAAATCATCAACTACAGTTTTGTATAGCTGGAACTTTTCCAGTTCTACAGAACTGATCCTGCCTCGATCTTGTCCGGATTTTGCTTTAAACATAGGCCGGACAACCCCAAATCTTAACTCGCTTAAGAGATGGGTTCTTCCCATACCATATCTTATATGGAGTGGTGGGCAGTGATTTGATTGGAACCCTATTCAATAGGTATGCAGCTTCTCAAGCGCATAATACCCTAAAAGGAAATAGGTCACTCAGTAATACTCATCATAGAGCACACCATATCATATAGGGTGTGATTGCTCCGCCCTGATGCACCATTGTGCTGTGGTGTAATCAGAGGAGTAGTACGGAGAGAGAATCTCATTCTCCTTTAGAATGGTCCAGGAATGCCATGCACAAGTATTCTCCTCCCTGATCTCATCATAGGACATAATACTTATACCCGGTTATTGGTTCTCTACTTCTAACTTATATTCTGTGAATACCTCAAAAGGTTCGGACTTATGTTTCAACAGGAACATATGACTGAATCTTGAGAGATTATCAGAGAATATAATGAAGTATAAAGAACCAGTCCTGGCATGTGTAGACAGGAGACTTTACATACATCATCATGTATCAGTCCCAAGAGTTTACTAACTCTTTCTCTGTTTCTAGTAAACAGAGCTATGGTCATCTAATCTTTGTGACATGACTGGCAAGTTTCATAAGATGTAAATTCAAACTGATTTAAATATGCATCTAAAATGTAACTTCAGCCAGTCGGGTCGCATTGATATGACCTAGTCTACAATGCCTCAAGAAGAATTCGTTCATTTCTGAACTCTTCCTCTTGTGTGTGTTCTGTATACTAGGAACTGCAGTTTGATTTAGAACGTCAATGCTTTTAGATAACGTGCCTGAACCAATCAACTTTTGATATAGGAAATGTTCAAAACATTATCCATCAATACAAAATTATATCATTTCTTTACTAATAAAGAGACTGATATGATTTTGTATATCAGGTTCGATATCTAATAGCATTTGTTCAGAATCAATGTATTTGTAATACAGGGTGACAGTGACCGACAGACTTGGCTGCAACACTTGCCCCGTTTTCTGTCTCATGAAACTTATCACCCGTTCTCGGTTTTTCTACCTTTTTGTAGCCCTATGTAACAGATTACATATCTGGGATCCTGATCCGGTATCATATACCCAGGATGCAGAGGATACTGAGAAACAGTTCTTTGTAATGAACACACCCAAAGGAGATGCATCATATGCACTTTCTTCGTTTGGGCGCCATAGGAATTCTGGTATTCCCCTATTTCCTGCTCTGTCTTATAACAATTATAAGTTGGAGCGGGACCAACGTTCCCTAGCTCAGTATAACAAGCGGGTTCGGTCAATATTCCGTATTTTTTATCTTGATTAAGGCGTGATATGGTCGCTACCAGGAGAGAGAGAGAAGAGAACACTCTGCGTGCGCTCTTGCAAGATCAGATTGGTTATATATTTTATCTAATCAGGATGGCTCCCACTGTTTTTATCAAATCTTCCTTCAAACCCTAAAAGGAAAGACTAGCCGGGATTAATTACACTCTACAAGTTCGCCAATCTTTCAGCCAGGCCAGTGTCGGTACTTTGAGGGAGGTTCCCCGTGCTTTCGCACGGACCTAATTACAGTAAATCTCATTTTCCCAGAGGTGTAACCCCGTTGACACCTTTCTAGACACCTACTTGATCGGCTAATTGTAAATTGCAAAACTCTCCCAGGAGTAACAATTACTCGCAGTGGGTATCGGGATCCAACTATCACATAGAAGGTATGCAATCTCATTGCAAGTTTCAACACTTGAAACTCCCGATAAAGGTTTTTACCCCTAGCACCTATGACCTTAACTATGGTCAACAAATCATAAGTACTAGTCAAGTTCTACCCGTCATTTCGTGATTAATTAGACCCACCCATATGACCCTTAACTAAGGTCAACAAAGTCACGCGACTGTCCTAACTAATCGCATCATATGCTGTGTAGGAAGACATCACTTAGCTACCGTACACTGTGCCTTGACTATGGTCAACAAACAAAGCACGAATACTAAGTACTCTACTTCCTAAAATGACAGAGGGTTGCGGCTGGTTTTTGTGAAAACCTTTAACGCTTTGAACTTGATCTCGTTGTGGAATCAAATAATTTTTAAATGGAATGTTTTCGAGGCTTTTTCTAGTTTTGCTAAAGGGGTCACTCCCGGTGAAGGGATCGTCGGCCCTTTCCTCGTCGAATGAGGTGCGGGATATATCATATATATCACTGTGCAAAGCGGAAACTATAGAAGCGTTCAAAGACAAACCGAGGGTTGTAGCATCTGCCAGTTATTGCTAAAGGAGTCACTCCCGGTGAAGGGATCTCGGTCCTTTCCTCATCGAATAAGGTGCAGGATGTTCTATAATGAACACCGCGATGCAAAGCAAGAACTGTAGCTACCTGTTTTATTTTGAAATTCGATTCCACAACATCAATTAGGTTTATTTTCTTTCATTAATCTCATTAATGAATATCCCATCATTAAAGTCCACCTAACCATCACAGATAAATATAACGTACGCTTATGCCATCCGCATTCGCCTCGATGTCCCGTCTGCACCGTTAGGTTAGGTAACTAACGCCAGAGCGAGGCAGGGCTAGCGCGGGTGTAAAACATAAGCAACGTCTATATAATATATCATATATACTATATATAATACCTGTCACAGAACATCACATGATCACAGATAAATCACAGCAGAAGAAACATATGAAATATTGGATATGCTAGGACGTCCGTGTTTTCAATACGAGCCAGTATAAAACACGGATTCCACGGTCGTGATGAATAGCCAATCCCACACCCCTAGACCCCTACGAGAGCGGCAAATAACCCTACCAATTCTAGGGTTAGGAGACCCGGACTCGACTCCTCGAGTTGGTCTCCCACTGGACCCCAGAACCCGGTTACTTGTGCTCCCCTCCTTGGGTCTATCCTAGTGCAGAAAAATAAATAATATACATACGGTGACTACTTCCGCAACCTGGAAGTGCCCCAATAAAAGAATATTACATACAAGTTTTTACATGAATGAAAATGAAAAACACTCATCTCACATAAAAAAACCCCGGCTATTCAAACACGACGATCCAATATAACATATCCAGCAACACATAACATCACATGTCATCAACGTAAGTAAATATGCGCATCCCAATTGTCGTTGACATATAGCAACGAAACCGGCGACATCACATATTACACTTACGGTCACAGAAAAGAAAGTGTAAAACTACAACAGTTGGAATCCGCAACCACCTCAGACATCGCATGCCTGACCAAATGAATTCCTTAGACATCGCATGCCTAACAATTATAAACTCCGCATTTTAGTCTTATTATCGAAAACACTTTTCAATATCGAGTCGGGCAATTCAACAGGATTCCCGACACTCTGATCGAATGCTCGTCGCAAACTTTAGCAGGCGGCCGCACCCCCGATACCGTCGACGAAGTGCACCAAGGCGGAACACCACTGCCGCGAGCACCCGACCGGATGCTTTCGGCCACGGGGTTCTCCTACAGTCACTTGGTCGGGGCTATGGAGTGAGGCTGTATATTAAGTTTACCCGGCGAGTATCCGCGTACGCTACGTGATTGCGACGGACTTTTGATCGCATCAAAATTCCGTGGCAACCGATCAAGTGAGACTAAACTGCTATGTTTATAATATTCATTCCGTTATCTCATAACAATTTGTGAATTCCAATTATTGTATCACATTCCGGATAAATAGAAAATGCTAAACTTTTCGATCGAATAATCGAACACCCAAATTTTCCCGATACAGCTCAACACATGAAATAAGTCTAACAACATTCAGTTCGTGCCTCAGTACCAACGGTCCAGCCGTAGAAGGGTCAAGCCAACGCCTCACATGTGGCACGCCGTACTGCCCCAAACCCGAAGGTTCAAAGGGCAGTTCAAGACGGTCACATAATCGAGTTAAGGTTTGTTGTCTTCTAGAGGGTCCATCGCGTTACTTGCACTACTTAGAACGTCGTTAAACTACGGAAAAATCCAACAATTGGAAATTTCCCGGCAGGCGAAAAAGTGGGTATTTATATCCGGTCGAACTTTTTAACATATTCTAAAATTACCCGGAAAGCCACACCGACAAAATTAGACAGTCCGATCGAATATACATAGTTCCCAATACAAGCCAGAAAATAAAACTCTGGAATAAATATTAAAATAATCCCAGGAAACCCAGCACTACTTACTAAGAGTTACTGTGCAAACTTTGATGCACAAAGAGACAAAATCGCCGCGGATCCGCCGCATGTGCCTCTGTAGGGCCGCGGATCCGCGCCACTTTTGTCGAATCAGGAGTACGAATTTTGCAGTAACCCTTAAATGTTCCTGCTGAATTTTCTGGATATTTTTAATTTCGAAAAATCCACATTTTACAGAAAAGTCCAGAGAGCAATTTTCTAGTCGGGTTTTGGGTCGTTCGGACTTCAAATTCCGTCGGGACTTCGCCTAAGGCTCTAGCTAGGCTCTGATACCACTGTAGGGCTCCTAGACACCCTAGTTAAGTCTTACAAGTGATCAAACATGCACAAATAAAATTTTACGGGTGCCTACAAACCCGACTACGGATCGTTTACTAGATGTTTAGGCGAAACAAGCAAACTAGTTAACATTTTAACTAAGGGAACGGACATACAACCTTTGTAGATCCGGTCCACGACCTCCACGGCTCCGCAACGAAGTCCCCTCCGCTGTCCAAAATGAATCCGGAACTCAAGTATCGGCTTCGTCGAAGAAATGGGCGGGCTTGATCGTCGGTTCGATGCCGAAGATGATCTACGTCGAGGCATCGCTAGAACAAGCTCCAAATTCACCAAGTCGGAAAAACTTGTGAAGGAAACACCCTATACTACTTGGCAAGAGGTAGAGGATAAAGAAATAGGAAGTGGGTAAACTTTAGTTTTGGATTTCTCACTAGATTTCATGACTTTCCATTGAAGTAGCAAGCTTTCTTCAATGTTGAAGAAGATGAAGAAGAAGAAGAAGATATGATAACTTCAATTAAAAAAGAAAAGAAAATACAATACTTATCATATCTTTGACCATGGCTTAGTGTAGAGACTTAACTTAGGTTAGATGAGTGGTTAGGGTTAGAGAAGAGACAAGAATGGTGGACTTAGTCAAGGTTCAAGAAGTTTCAACTAAAAACAAAATAAGTCCACCATTTATCTTTCTCTTTATCTTTTCTAAATGAAATAAATAAAAAGATAAATGAATAATTAATTGAAAATATACCCTAACCACTAACTAACCATGGTTCAATACTTTACACAAAACCAAGAAAGAATGTATCATCAAACATGATACAATAATGTGCACTAAAATATATCACATATACAATGTGCAATACAAGTGAGAAAATCCATTTAAAGTAAACCAATACTAGTTAATGCAAAGCAATATATCAAATATATAATTATACATTAAATCATTAAATCAACACTTGATTCAATGATCCGGTCATATCGCATATAGCCGGCTAGTATCCAACGTATCGGCTTATCGAATCAATCCTTGATTCGATAACTAGGTTATATCGCATATAACCAATCGATACATAGATCGCGAGAATGTAATACGGTATCACATACTCGAATCATTCTCGGTCCCGCACATATCTCATATGCACTCCTATTTCGTTTCGCTTGAACTAGGAAACCTCTGTGTAGGACTCTAAAGACTCGTCAATACGCCGGCAGCAGATGATGATCATATCAAGCATCCACAAGCCGCAAGCGGTCTGCTAAACGTAACGGCCATCCGGGTATTGAGCGATCAGAAGATCGACGAGCAAGCCTGCTCACACTCCTGTGAATCCAACCAGTAACACTTACCGTACGGTCCGGTCTGTTCGTCTGATATGTCGCATATCTCGCCTAAGGGTGGTAAACGTCAGACCCCAATAGCTCGATAAGTCATGCCGACTTGAGGTCCATAACATTCGTGAAACTACTGATAACTCTTACCAGTATATCACAGCAACCCTGGCCAGGGATTTCCTGTTATGGCCAGTCGAGCATAGCACAACATCAACCCCCAATACCGGGAGAGACGAATCCCTTCCTATCGCTCATTGCCTCCATGTGAATCGGGACTGTACCCAAAAACCACCTGTTTGCACGACTCAGTAGAGCCGTGGTATGGTGGAAATCAAAGCACAGTGGGAGACACACAAGACTCTATGACGATCTCGGGTCAACAGACTAAGCTGTACCAGTGTCACCAGAGAACTGCCATCTGACGTGAGGTATAATACCATCTGGGAGTTCTCGGCAAGTCCGTTCAGTGTACCCAGTCTCTACTGAGCACCCGCATACCATCTTCGATGTCAAACACCAATGGATATGGGATCATCCATCGTCCATCGCATGGGTTGAGAAGATATGCGCTAGTCTACTCTGGAATATCGATGCCCCGTCTCGATTTTCCTACGACTAGGAACATTTCAAGGATGTACTCATGGACTACCCAGGCCCCACTAGTATGATCTGCATCATAGTCCTGGAAGTCGAGTACACATCCTATGGGCTTTATCAACATGTAATCAGAGAGACAGAAAGTATACATGTTAAGATAAAGAGCAACCTGATAGCGTACTATCATGTCAAGCAAGAAAGGCCTTCCTATATATGTCCCAGCATCCACTACAATATACATCCAATATACAGTAATGGCCTCTAGGGCATACATATAACTAACAGTGAGCTGGTTTCAACTCTCCGATCCCTAACTGCTCATAAACTGTGAAAGGAAGCAGGTTAACACTTGCGCCAAGGTCAAGTAGAGCACAGTTAATGTGTTTATCCCCAATCGAAATAGAAATAGTAGGATAGCCAGGATCCTTACGTTTCCTAGGTAATTGTTGGGGAAAAGCTGTGTCTACAGTCTTTGACATGAATACCATCTTGGGCACTTGAGTCTTCCTCTTCCTAGTGCACAAGTCTTTGAGAATTTTCTCATAAGCCGGGACTTGTTGGATAGCATCTAGAAGAGGGATGTTGATATTAACCTGTTTAAAAATTTCCGTGATCTTCTCTATTTGCGGACTTGGTCTGTTTCCCCTTAACCGATTCGGATAAGGATCTTGAGCAATAAGATCGGGGTCCAACATTAGAGAAGATCGTGTGGGTAGGAACGATCTAAAAATAGGAGTGGGGATCGTCTTTGGTGGACTAGAAGAGGTTTGCTGAGGTATCGAGCCTTTGGGAAAACGGAGAATAGGCTTGGAAGAAAATGGTGGGGTAGACGAACTGGGGTCAGAAACAGAAGTAGAAGTGGAAGGAAAAGTCTCAGCCGGGGTATCATCGAATGATTCTTCATTATCATCAATTTCTTCCCCAACGTGATTGTCAAGCACTCTTCCAGATCTCAACGTTGTGATGGCATTGACATTGTAATGCCCAGGATTCGGCAGGGGTTGAGACAGAAGTTTCCCTTTCTCTCTCGCACTCATTTCGGCTTTTAATCTTGCAATTTCTGCTTCCATCGATTTAATACTCTCACCATGAGAGTCAGAGTTTTTCTGGATTTTATCGACAGAAGACTTTATTTCAGCCGAAACTTGCATGAGATTTGTCAGAAGCAAATTCATGAGTGACGAGGATTCATCAGTTCCGGTCAACTGCAAAGGATTATTTGGTGCAGGTGCGTTGACCGGATTTTGAAAGTTTTGTGATTGGTAGGGGTGCTGACTCAATTTAAGTGGTTACTATTGTGGTGGAGGAGCCCTTTGGAAATTGTTTTAATTTGGAACCGTGTTTTGAGTTTGTGATTGGTTCCAAGCAAACTTAGGGTGATTCCTCCAACCCTGATTATAAGTAGAAGAAAACGGGTCGTTTCTAGGTCTTTGTTGGAAAGAAGAACTGATATGCTCATGACCTTGAAACGGAGAATTCAGTGGACATTCTTCCCTAAGATGTGATGGATCAGAACAACATCCACAGACAGTTTTGGAGAGCGACATTTGATTTAAGGAGGCTGCTAAAAATTTATTTTCCATAGTTTCGAGTTTCTTTTGCATAGCTGACATTTCATCTCTAACTCCTATGGAAACATCAGATTGGTTATTGCCACCCTTAGACGATGGTTGGTTTACACCCTCCCACTGTAAAGATTTTTCAATGAAATCTTCTAAGAATCTCCAGGCTTCACCATCATCTTTAGTCATGAAGGTGCCTTGACACATAAATTCAAGGGTCTGTTTTGTGGTAGGATTAATGCCCTCATAGATGATTCTGCACAGATCCCATCTAGGGATTCCGTGATGTGGACATTGAACTAACAGATCCTTGAAGCGTTCAAGACACTTCGAGAATGGTTCATTTGGAAGCTGGGTAAATTGATTTATTTTGCTACGGACTCGAGCTGTTTTATGATTGGGGTGGAATTTCTTTAGGAATGCTTTTACGAATTCTCCCCAGTTTGAAATAGAAGGTGCGGCTGTGTTATAAAGCCACCTCTCGGCTATATCGCACAAAGTAAATGGGAGAAAACATAGACGCATAGCATCCACAGAAGGCTGTGAAGTACCCATCATAGCGCATACATTTTCAAATTTGGTAATAAAGACGTATGGTTCTTCAGACTCGAGACCGTGATATTTGGGTAGAAGATTGATGTATTGAGGTTTGATTTCAAAATTGTCCTCATTTGCTGGTGGAATGGTGAGACAGGTCGAAAGAGGACCTCGCATAGGGTAACATCTCTCTTGGAGAGAGATGCGGGGTGGATTTTGCGCACCTGCGGACGGTAGCAGAGTAGTGTTAAAGAAGTTCGATGGAGAACTGTCCATCGAAGTGGGTGTGGTGGTAGGTAAAGAAGAAGTAGACATAGAATTATCGACTTCAGAGTTGATAGGAGGAACGCGAATAAGACGGGCACTAGAATCCGGTGTCCAGCCGAGCATGTACTAAAGGTTTTAGCACAAGTGGCAGTGTTGTGATAATTAAGGAAAATGATGGATTGGTGTTTGTTTTGAAAAGATACGGAGTTTTGGAAAAAAAATGCAAATCACAAACAATGTACAAGCAACCCTAATTCAAGTGGTCACCTAGGTCAAGTCTCTAGATCGCTCCTAGACTTCCAGAAGACAAGTCGCAAGATAGATCCTCTACTGCCTCTTTGTCCCTCCTGCGGCCAGGTAAGTGCCAAGTAAGTGGGAGGTTCTCCACTACGTAAGTAGTGGGCCTAATTAAGTAACCACTTGCCTTAGACACACTTGCCTTAGATACCACAAAAGAAATGCAGATAAGCAATAGATTACCCATGACCTCCTTCTGTCCTAAGTGAGCGCGACAGTTCTTAGAGTCTTGTCTAGACATTTTTTAATTAATGAGGGTAATGCGGATGCAGTTTTGTGATTTTTGGGGTTTAGGAAAGGTAATGAACTCCCCACCTAATCTAAATTTGGTCTTTGCCCCTTAATTTCCGTATTAAAAATGCAAACAACCAAGATCAAACACGTATAATTTTTATTTTTGCGGCACTGCGAATTTTTCCAAAGAAACCTGCAGAAATTGGTTAATGGAGCAGAGAAGGGAAGAGATATACCTGAGAATTTTCGTATAGCGAAGCCCTTAGATAGCCGCGGAACCTCCTTAATGAGCCTCTAATGCCACGCTTCTGCAGTCAGGTAGTTCGATCCCTACACAAAAATTTTAGGCACCGCTTCTGTTGCTTCACTGAGCTCTCTAGAATATTCAGAAATTTTTTCCACTCGCTCCACCGATTCCAGATTTCCTCGCAACAAATCACAACGAATCGTTTAGTGTTTGTGCGAATTTTGATCTAAAAATTCTGATGGATTAATAAATCTTTCAACTCAAAATTCAAAAACAAACAAATTAGCATACTGTCCCCGGCAACGGCGCCATTTGATTGAATAAATCTCGGTGTATAGGTAGAAAAGTGTAAAGATCACAACCAAAGAAATTTGTAAACCGCAATCAATAATGGTGTCAATTGTAGGTTCGTTAGCGAGTGCGGATCGTCGATAGGGAAAGTGTGATTTGATCGTAATTGTTTTAGTCGAGTTGAAAATTAAAGGATAAAAGAAAAGAAAATTTGATTCATGATTTATGAAATTTAGTTTCAAGAATTGTAAAGAACTAGATCTAATATCAAGAAATACTAAAAATCAAGAATCAAGAATCAAGAATTGATGATATGATATCCAAATTGAATGAGTAATCAAGATTTGTAGAGAAGCTCATAGGAATCGATCGAATCGATAGTGAGGATGAAGACTTGTGATTACGTATTCTTATCCATTGATGATTTGTTGCTAGATCGATGACGATCAACATGGTTTAGGGATCTATAGAAGAAACTAGGGTTTCTTCATCATCATCTCTTGTTCTTTCATTGATTATCATTCATAAGCTAGCCTCTAGGAAATTCAATTATCGATCGTTGATTTCTAATTAAGAGCGAAAACATTCAAGAAAGCATCTCGCTCGAAAATAGATTGTTGAGGATTCAACTTTCTAGAGTTTACAAAACTCATAGGAATTAAGAATCGTTCAAGAATGTAATCATCATCATCTATCAATTTCTCGATTCCTCCACGAGCGGAGTTTTTACTCAAGCATCATGACAAAGAAAAACAATCAAGAATTGAGACTCATCATAATGCTCAAATGTAAAGATAAGCAAGATAAAGAAATTTCACCTTTTATTATTCAACAATTTCGTTACAATTTGCTCAAGAATACAAGAATTGAGAAGAGAACTCATTCTTCGAATTAGCTTTGCATTGTCTCCGTAAGTCGCGGATCGTCTTGGATCACTTGCTCGGTTGAAGATCGGCGTCGCTTCAAAAAGGCTTGTTGGCTTCTTGCTTGATTTTGTACTCGGAGATCTTGAATTGGATTTTTGAAGTGGATTAGGGTTAGGGTTTGAATGCACAAGTTGTGGGTGAATTGGCTCAATTTTCAACAACCTTTTAGATGAAGTTTAGGGTCCCTTCATATAGCCTTCTTCTTTAGCTTCCCCTAGAAGCTTGATTAGGATTAGCTTCCTTTAGAAGCTAAGCTAGGTTGTTAAGTAGAAACTTCTAGAGTTAGTTAGTTAGCTAGCTTCCTTGATAAGCTTGGTTGTTGGGAAGAACCTTCTAGATTTAGCTAGCTTGTTTGTGAAGCTTAGAGGTGTTTAGCTTGTACAAGAAGCTTGGCTGTTCGGACAGAAGCTTCTGGAGATCTCTGGAGAATGAAGTGGGTTGAATAAGTTTAGCCAGTGAAATGAGAAACCTGAGATGGCAATTTGCTGACGTCATGATGACGCGGCCGCGGATCCGCCGCCAATAGGGCCATTCGGCCGTGGATCCGCGGCCCTTTGATGGCCTTTGTGCATGAAATTTCATGGTAATTTCTACGTTGACTTTGTGGCACTTTTAGAATGTCGGGAATATTTTTATACTTTCTTGTTCACTGCCAGATCACAAGTCTTGGATTTGGCGTATTTTGATCCGCACTTTTAGCAGTTTCGCCTCTTTTACCTAGAATTTCCTGCACACGTTCTCGAGACAAGTGTTGCGATATACAAAAGATCATGCGTGCAATAATAAATACTCAATTTCCCTCAAAATGCTGGTTATAATGTATAACACATGTTATTTGGTATTTTACTGACAATTTGCTAATATGCGCTATATTCATACCGAACACCTTTAGATGACTGCAAATAGTAGGGAAATTGATGTTTTAAAATTGCAATATTTTCGACTGATCACCCTCCTCATTTCCTTCCTCTGTTATAAGAATCACCCTGGCACCAGCAAGGATGAGCCGAGCTGGGTGTATTTTTCCTTAAAAAATATAAGGGCGGGTGGCCGGGTCGGGTGTGGTAGCCGTCCCTTCTTCCATCCATGAATGGAAGGAGAAGTTCGTATTCGTCGGGCCACCCAAGGTGGAGAATTGGCATGTGCCTACACATTGGCACAGGGCTGACTGCCCGAGGGCGAAACCGTCATCCTCACCTGAGGAAAGGGCGGGGTCATTGTGGGAGCCGATCCAGCGGGCCGACGTCTTATTTTCTTAGCAGGCTTTGAGCTGGGCTAGGCTCAGCCCCACGTGCTTTCTGGGTAAGTTAGGGCCGTGGAAGATCTATTTAGATTTTGATGAATTTTCTTTGCCCTTTTCAGCATCACTAACGCTATTTTGTGTATTCTCCTTTTTACAGAGAAATGGACCAATCCAACTTCTTAGCTGCCATAGCCGTGAAGGTCCAAAAGAAGACCGGGGGTGGAAGTTCGTCCCGACCCAGTTCGAGTTCGGCCCCAAGGCCAACTCCTCCGATGAAGCCTTATGCCGTGCCCTAAGCCCCGGAAGAAAGCCGCAGGGGGAGGGGGCAAAACCACGCACTGGACCCGGTGCCCCCGGGGAGGGAGGTAGAGGAGGAGGAACCTACCAACGTTCCCCTCAAAAGGCAGAAAAGAACGGTCTCTCGGGTGCCCTCCACCGGAATTCCAGTGCAGGAGGGTGACTTCTACTTCAGGGTGCCCTCGGGGCTCTCTGTCGCCGACAGCTTGCTCTCCGACATGGAGCAAGAAGCTGGGGGCAATATTCCCCGCGGGACCGTGAAGGCCCATGTGGAAGCCATTGCTCAGGAGGTGGTTCAGATCAGTATCTGTTTTTCTTTAAGAATTTTCTTAAGTATATTTTTTTCAGTTTGAACATTTCTAACTTCTTTTGCTGCTTCCCTCAGGTCCTCCACCACTGCGCCCTCATTGTCAATATGGAATCCGAGGAGATAGCCCCGGCCATGAAGAAGGCGGGTGAATCGTCCTCACGGGAGGAGGATCTGCGCCTTCATTTGCAGCAGGCGGAGGAGAAGATAACCGCCCTCGAACCTTGAGTGGTCACCGAGGAGCTGACGAATTCCAAGTACAAGGAGTCTCACCGACATCTGAGTGAATCCAACCGGGCCATCCAGGCTAAGTTAGAGGAGGTTGGCAACCTTTATAACACAATGAAGAAGTCGAGGGATGCCAGCGGGAAGGATGCTCAGGTGGCGCTAGATGCGGTGAAGCTTGCCGAGGTCGGAGCGGTGAAGTCCGTGGAGAGGTATAAGGTGTTTGACCAGTTCTACGCCGACCTCACCGATGCCTCGGCCATCGTTTGGCACGAGGCCCTTGACACCGTCAAGGCATCATTGCCAGAGTTTGTCGACAGTGAGCTCCGCGCTAAGTACCTTCTCTCCGAGGATGTGCCGCAGGGGGTGGTCGCATGGGGAAAAGCAGTCCAAGAGATCGAAGCCCCGACCCCCGAGGGCGGTGTCAAGCTGGGCGAAATCCCAGCGGATCCCACGGCCTGAACCATCTTCCCTTGGGAGTTTTTTTTTCTTTTTAAAATTATGTGAAGCTCTAGGTATTTTTGTAAGGCCGAGGAGCTCAAAATACCTTGCACAAATTTGAAATATAAATAAAGTTGTGTTTATTTTCCTCTGCATTAATGTATGTTTTCTACGTGAGTTTATTAGCTTGTCGGTCTTCTCTTCTCGCGAGTGTTAGGTTGTAAGTCTATGCCAGGCTTTTTAGGTGACGATCATGCTTCGAGTGTAAGTCGAATAATAGCCAACTGCGGGAAGGTCGTTTCAGTACCCTCCCGCTCCCCGGAGTCGAGGTGGCGATCATTCATTTAGGATGAATCAAAAGATATCCCAACATTAGGAAGGTCGGTATCAGTCCATACCTCAGAGTCGACGTGACGACCACCTGTTTTAGTATGAGTAGAAAATCAGCCAAGTTAGAATAGGTCGGCCATAACTGAATCTACCCCTCGGAGATTAGCCGAGCAGGAATCTGCATGGTGGTCTCTGTAGAAGGGCTTTAGATCCTTAGCGTTGATGGGTAGGAAGCTACCCGCTAGGGATGGACCGGGTAGGGAAACTGCTTGGCGGCCTTGTTTAGAGGGCCTTAGATCCTTAGCGTAGATGGGTAGAAAGCTACCCGCTAGGGATGGACCGGGCAGGGAAGCTGCTCGGTGGCGTCGAGAGGAGGGCTTTAGATCCTTAGCGTAGATGAGTAGGAAGCTATACACTAGGGATGGACCGGGTAGGGAAGCTGCTCGGTGGCCTCAAGAGGAGTGCTTTACATCCTTTGCGGAAGCTACCCGCTTGGGATAGACCGGATGAGGAAGCTGCTCGGTGGCCTCGAGAGGATGGCTTTAGATCCTTAGCGTGGATGGGTAGGAAGCTACCCGCTAGGGATGGACCAGGCAGGGAAGCTGCTTGTTGGCCTCGAAAGAAGGATTTGGATCCTTAGTGTGGAGGGGTAGGAAGCTACCCGCTAGGGATGGATCGGACAGGGAAGCTGGCCGGTGGCCTCAAAAGGAGGGCTTTAAATCCATAGCGTACATGGGTAGGAAGCTACCCGCTAAGGATGGACCAGGAAGGGAAGATGCTCGGTGGCCTCGAAAGGAGGGCTTTTAGATCCGCGACGTTGTTGGGTAGGAATTTACCCGCTTGTAGATAAGCTGAGCAGGAAGCTACTCGGCGGCCTCGTGATGAGGGCTTCGATCAACAGCGTTGTTGGGCAGGAAGCTACCCACTGTGGATGAACCGAGCAGGATGCTGCTCAGTCACCTCGTGAGGAGGGCTTTCGATCCACATCATTGTGGGGGAAGGAAGATACCCACCATGGATGGTCCAGCAGTAAATTGCTCGGCGGCCTCATGATGAGGGCTTCGATCAACAGCATTGTTGGGCAGGAATCTATCCATTGCGGATGAACCGAGCAGGAAGCTGCTCGGTCGCCTCTTGAGGAGGGCTTTAGATCCTTAGTGTAGATGGATAGGAAGCTACCCTCTAGAGATAGACCGGGCAGGGAAGCTGCTCGGTGGCCTCGAGAGGAGGGCATTAAATCCTTAGCAAAGATGGGTAGTAAGCTACCCGCTAGGGATGGACCGGGTAAGGAAGCTGCTCGGTGGGCTCGAGAGGAAGGCTTTTGATCCATAGCATTGTTGGGTAGGAAGCTACCCACTGCAGATGGGCCAACAGGGAATTGCTCGGCGGCCTCATGATAAGGGCTTTTGATCCTTAGCGTTGTTGGGCAGGAGGCTACCCGCTAGGGATGGTCTGAGCAGGAAGTTACTCGGCCGCCTTCCGAGAAGGGCTTTTGATCCACAGCGTTATTAGGTAGGAAGCTACCCACTGTGGATGGGCCAGTAAGAAATTGCTCGGCGGCCTTGTGATGAGGGCATTTGATCCTTAGCGTTGTTGGGCAGGAAGCTACCTGCTAGGGATGGTCCGAGCAAGAAACTACTCGGCCGCCTTACGAGGAAGGCTTTTGATCCTTAGCGTAGATGGGTTGGAATCTACCTGCTAGGGATGGACCGGGTAAGGATGCTCTTTTTATCCCCTAGGTATATTGTACACAATTTTTAAATCAAACCTAGGGGTCTCGGAACCGAGAAAAGAAACAAAAGTTGTGCAAAAGGTCTACTTTTTGAGAGGGCCTAGCTCTGGAGATTTAATTCAATGTCAATAAGAATTACATTGTTTCAAAAGAAGAAGACACACTTTTTTTTCTTATTTATACAACTTAAGCTTTTCAGCGTTGTAAGTGTTAGTTATATGTATGCCCTAGAGGCTATTACTGTACATGTGATGTATATTGTAGTGGATGCTTGACATATATATGGAGGACATTCTTGCTCGACATAATAGTATGCTATTTGGTTGCACTTTATCTTAACTTGTACACTTATTGTCTCTTTATTACATGTTGATAAAGCCCTTAGGATGAGTACTTGACTATCAAGATTATGATGCAGATCATACTAGTGGAGATAGGGTAGTCGGTAAGTACATCCTTCAAATGTTCCTAGTCATGGGAGTATCGAGACATGACATCGATACTCCAGAGTAGACTAGCGTACGTGCTTCTTGACCCAAATGATGGGCGATGAATGATCCCACATCCATTGGTGTTTGAATTCAGCGAAGGTATACGGGTGCTCAGTGGAGACTGTGTATACTGAACGGACTCACTGAGAACTCCTAGATGGTATTATACCTATCGTCAGATAGCAGTTCTCTGGTGACACTGGAACAGGTTAGTCTGTCGATCCGAAATCGTCATAGAGTCTTGTGTGATCCCCACTGTGCTTTGATTTCCACCATACCACGTTCAAGAGATCGTGCAAAACGTTGGTTTTTGGGTACAGTCCCGAGTCACATAGAGGCAATGAGCAATAGGAGGGGATTCATCTCACCCGGTATTGGGGGTTGATGTTGCGCTATGCTTGATTAGCCATAACAGGAAATCCCTGGCCAAGGTTGCTGAGATTTACTGGTAAGTGTTATCAGTAGTTTCTCGAACCGTTATGGACCTTGCATCTGTAAGTCCACGTTGCCAACCCCGGTTCTTGCGGGGAGACGGAAACGGTATAAAAATCAAATTTTTAGCGCATGGGGCAACATGGACTAACAAAAGTCGGGATCTTTTCTAAACTAAACTAGCAAGAAAGCTAAAGAGAGTTAGCTACTCGGAAAAGAGGTTATACCTAACATGAACTCCTTCTTCTTGAAACCTTTGTAGGGGTTGATGGTGCTTTCCTCGTCGCCTTCTTCCGTCAGAGATGGATCCACCTGAGGGTTCAACCTTTGGGCTCCTTTCTCGAACTTTGAGAAAACTAGGATCTTTGGCTTGCTAAACCTCTAAACCTAGAGTAAGTAGAGAGTGGCTTTGGGGTGTTTTTATCTCAAGGAGATGGATTCTCAACACATGAGAAGGGAGCTCCTTGAACTAGAGGAGGAGGAAGAAGAAGAGAGGAGAGAGAAGTGTTATGATAGAATGAAATGCTTTTTTACAACCATAACATAATATCAAATGAATTATCAAAATAATAATAGTAATGTAAATGAAATAGTTGATGGATGGTTTGGAATGACCATTATCATTACACACATTAAATGATTTTGCTAGAATCAAAGAGCATCTTTGATATGTAATGATGATGGTCAAACTTTCAACTATGGTCAACTAGTCAACCTTGGTCAACAAGTCAACAAACCCAACCATGACACAATTTCATTTAATTAATATTATTAATTGATATATATCATAAATCCATTAGGGTTTGGAAAAAGACGACTGTCAACTGTGCATACGCACCCGTTACGAAACCCTAATGAAAATCCTCTTCCTCCGCCTCAATCAACTGTGTATACACACCCGCATTCTTGTTCCGAGGAACATGAATACTATGAGATAAAATCAACCCCAAAACATATACCAGTATCTGGCTCAAACCAGAGCCTGCTAGTAATATCCGTCCGGACTCCAAACGTGTACAAGTGCGCGGATGAGAACGAACCCTGTTACAAAACCATGCGACCTCTACTCTATTTTTCCCAGAGGCGAATAGCCCTCTGTGTGGGACTCTAAAGACTCGACACTACGCTGGCAGTGGGTTTAACCACAGACCGCAAGCGGCACTAGCTGTGCGTAACGGTCCCCAGGTAGATGCCGATAAGAAGACTGACGAGGTGAACCCCATCTGAACTCCTACTGAGTCTGAATGTGACAGTCTCCGTACAGTCCGGTCTGTTCGTCTGATACATCGCATGGCGGGCCTAGGGGGCGGTGAACGTCAGTCCCCTAATAGCGGTATAAGTCGTGTCGGAGTGTAGCCCAGAACACCCTGAGATAACACTGGAAACCTACCAGTATATCTCGCTTGCCCTGGCCAGGGACTACTCGTGTAATGGCTCTCCTAGACACAGCGCGATGTCAACCCCCAATACCGGGAGAGACGAATCCTGTCTAATCGTCACTGCCTCCAAGTGCTTCGGGACTGCACCCAAAAAAAAACTACCTGTTTGCACGACTCCTTTGAGCCGTGGTAGGGTAGCAATCAAAGTGCAGTGGGAATACACTCGAGGCGAAGTGACAGTGTCAAGTCAGCGGATTAAGCTGTACTCATGTCACCTGGGAACTGATAACCGACGATAGGTATAATACCAACCAACAGTTCCCGACGAGTCCTGTCCAGTGTACTCGTAACCTAACGAGCACCCACATACTATCTCAAGTACGACGTACTGACGGCTGTTGGACAGACCGTCTCCCACGCTGGGATGAGAAGCGCATACGCTAGTCTACTCCGGAGTATCGATGCCCTGTCTCGATAGTCCAACGACTAGGGACCTGTATAAGGATGTGCTTATAGATCACCCAGCTCCCACGAGTGTGAGCGCCATCACCATGCTGGTAATTAAGCAAAGATCCTAAGGGCTCTACTAATAAGTATATCAGCGATATGCTAAAAAAAACACATGCACATATTAAAGTAGAGACAAACCAAGTAGCATACTTACATTTCGAGCATGATTGTATATACAACTGTGAATATCCCAAGCTTCCATCAAGTAATATACATACTAGTATGATACAGTAATGGCCTCTAGGGCATATACACTAACAATCTCCCACTTGCACTAAGGCCATGTATTGGCGTATCGAAGACCTATCATCTCGATCAGCCGCTCGAACTGAGTCTGGGGCAAGGCCTTGTTGAATGCATCTGCTGTGTTTTCTTCTGAAGCAACCCTCCGAACCTCGATCTCCTTGCGATCCATGATTTCTCTGATCAGGTGATACCGCCTCAAGATGTGTCTGGATCTCTGATGGGACCTGGGTTCCTTCGCTAAAGCTATAGCCCCGTTGTTGTCGTAATACAGAGGTATTGGATCAACAATGGACGGAACCACCTGAAGTTCTTTCAAGAACTTCCTCATCCAGACGGCTTCTTTTGCGGCATCAGATGCAGCGATGTATTCCGCTTCCATAGTCGATTCTGCAACGGTTTCCTGTTTGGAACTCTTCCAACACACCACCCCTCCATTGAGGGTAAAGACAAAACCCGACATGGACTTGGAATCGTCCTTGTCACTCTGGAAGCTGGAGTCAGCAAAGGCCTCGATCTGGAGGTCTTTTCCACCATACACCAAGAACATCTCCTTAGTCCTTCTCAGGTACTTAAGAATGTTCTTTACAGCTATCCAGTGTTTCGCCCCAGGGTTTGACTGATACCGGCTTACCACACTCAGTGCATAAGCTACATCCGGTCTGGTACACAACATCGCATACATTATAGAGCCTACCGCAGAAGCGTAGGGTATAATAGACATGCGATCCCTCTCTAAATCAGTCTTGGGAGACATCTCTTTAGAGAGGGTGATCCCGTGACAAGCCGGTAGGTTACCGCGCTTGGAATCTTCCATACTGAATCTTTTCAGTATGGTGTCGATGTACCTGGACTGTGAAAGTCCTAATATCCTCTTGGATCTATCACGATGGATCCGGATCCCCAGGATATGTGAGGCATCACCCAGGTCTTTCATGGAGAACTTGTGCGACAAGAACCCCTTGACAGATTATAGCATAGGAATGTCAATTCCTATTAAGAGAATGTCATCTACGTATAAAACGAGGAATACTACAGTTCTCGCTACAAATCTACAATAGATGCATGGTTCATCTGGATTTTTGATAAAGCCAAATTCCTTGACCGTCTCATCAAAACAGAAGTTCCAACTCCGCGATGCCTGCTTTAGTCCATAAATGGACTTAAGCAACTTGCACACCTTTCCGCTGCTCCCACTCTGAATGAAACCCTCTGGCTGATCCATATAGACACACTCCTCTAAATGTCCATTTAGAAAAGCTGTCTTTACGTCCATCTGCCAAATCTCATAATCGTTGAAGGCAGCAATGGCAAGAAGGATCCGAATGGATTTCAGCATAGCTACTGGAGAAAAAGTTTCGTCATAGTCCAAACCAGGTCACTGATGAAAACCCTTTGCAACCAGTCTAGCTTTATAGGTCTCAACCTGTTCATCTACACCAATCTTCCTTTTGAAGATCCACTTGCATCCTACGGGTTTTACCCCATCTGGAGCAATGTCCAATGTCCATACTTTGTTGGTGTACATGGACTCCATTTCGGTCTGCATTGCATCCAGCCATTTTACCGAGTCGACGCTCTGAATAGCTTGCTGGAAGCTAGTAGGCTCATCAAAATCTATGATACAATCCTCTCTATCCCCGTCAATGAGAAAACCGTAGTATCTCTCGGGCGGATGAGACTGCCTACTACTCCTGTGAAGTGGCGTGGGAATGTCTTGATCTTTCGAACCCTCTGGTTCCACTAAGCTTTCAGTAATAGCTTATGGTTCTGGAATTTCTTCCAGTTCTATTGCGCTCCCACTTATTTCTTTTTCTAAGAACTGATGTTCTAGAAAATGGGCATTACGAGAAACAAGGACTTTTTGTTCCTCTGCATAATAGAAAAGATACCCCCTGGAGTTCTTTGGGTATCCCACAAACTTGCACAGTACTGAACATGCCTCGAGTTTGTCCGCATGCTGCTTTTTGACATAAGCTGGACATCCCCAAATCTTCAAGTATTGAAGATAGGGTTTCTTCCCACTCCATAACTCATATAGTTTGGTAGGCACAATCTTAGTGGGAACTCGGTTCAAAAGGTATGCAGCTGTTTCTAGCGCATATCCCCGGAATGATCGCGGCAACTCAGCGTTACTCATCATGGACCGTACCATATCCAATAGGGTTCGGTTCCGTCTCTCCGATACACCGTTATGTTGCGGAGTGTATGGAGGAGTAAGCTGAGAGAGAATTCCATTCTCTTTTATGTAACCCAGGAACTCGGCACTCAAGTATTCACCACCTCGATCAGATCTCAGTGCCTTGATACTTTTGCCTGTTTGTTTTTCTACTTCATTCTTATATTCCTGGAACTTTTCAAAAGCTTCGGATTTATGCTTCATCAAGAAGATATGCCCGAACCTTGAGAAATCATCCGTAAAAGTAATGAAGTAAGAATAACCGCTTCGCGCATGTGTAGACATTGGACCGCACACATCGCTGTGTACGAGTCCCAAGAGCTCGCTCGCTCTTACTCCGTGTCCAGTGAACGGAGTCTTTGTCATCTTTCCTTTGAGACAGGATTGACAAGTTGCATACGATTGATATTCGAACGGATCCAAATATCCTTCTGTATGTAACTTAGTCAACCTTCTCTCATTGATGTGACCCAGTCTACAATGCCATAAGAAAGTTTTATTGATTTCTGGAGACTTTCTTTTGTGTGTATTCTGGACATTGAAAATCTGTGGTTGGTTTAACACGTATATACCGTTGTTCAATGTACCTGACCCAATCAAAACTTGATTAAGGTGAATGTTCACTACATTACTTACAAATGCAAATTCATAACCTTCTTTAGATAATAAAGATACAGAAATGATATTACAGGTTGCATTTGGTACATAATAACAACTACGCAAAACCAAAAAGTGTCCATCCGACAATCCCAGGTGATAGTCCCCCACGGCCTCAGCATCCATGCTAGCACCGTTTGCAACTCTGAGGGTCATGTCACCTGCCTTCAAAACTCTACGTTTTCTCAACGCCTGCAAAGAATTACAGATATGAGATCCTGATCCGGTATCTAATACCCAGGACGTAGAGTTTATTGATAGACAGTTTTCAATAACATACACACCTGAAGCTGAAGCCGCAACTTGCTTCAGATCATGGGTTCTGGCCTTCCAAGCCTTGCAATCCTGTTTCCAGTGTCCACTTTTGTGACAGTAAAAGCACTCTTCTTTCCCCATAAGCTTCCCCGCTACCTTTGTTGCTTTTGCCTTTCCTTTTCCCTTCGTATCCACTTTACTGACACCGCCTCTTGGTTTGGCGGGGGCTTTCTTCTTCTTGCCCTTGGCTTTCTCCCTGGACCTAGAAGAGGAAGATCCTCCTACAAATAAAGTGGATGTCTCCCTACCTTTCTGTAGGGTGCCCTCTGCACTCCTCAGCATGTTGAGGAGCTCTGAAAGTTCAACTTCTTTTTCTTACAAGTTGAAATTCAGGATGAACTGGGCGTAAGTGGAAGGAAGGGACTGAAGAATCAAGTCCGTATAGAGCTCATTCTCCAACGTGGACCCAAGTTCCGCGAGCTCCTCTATGTAGCCAATCATCTTAAGCACGTGTTCCGCTACCGATGATCCGACGGCAAACCTTGCCGAAAACAACTTCTTCGACACTTCGTATCTGGCGATACGAGACTGCTCTCCATACAGTTCTTTTGTATGAAGAAATATGGACTCTAGGTCCATATTCTCGTGCCTCCTCCGATGTTCGTTGTCCATCGAAGCAAGTACGAGGCATTTGGCCTTCGCGCAATCTATTTCCCAGGTCTTACGAATTTCCCTATCCGCGACACTGGTTTTGGGACCTGGGACAGGGGGAGCTTTGGTGGTAAGGAGATACTCCAGCTTGTCGTAAGTGATTGCCATCTTGACATTCCTGAGCCAATCTTTGTAGTTTGGCCCTGTCAATATGTTTTTATCTAGTAATAACTTAAGTCCGGTCATGTTGAATGGTCGCTGCAATTAGGAGAGAGAAAAGAAACACTTTAGCATGATGCTCTTGCAAGTTTAGAGTGGTTTTTAGTTTGTCTAAACTGGATGGCTCCCACTGTCTCTCGAATCCCTTCTCAAACTGTAAAGAAAGGATTAGTCAGGATCACTCTCACCGTACAATACTTGCTTAACCGTTCAGCCAGGCCAGTGTCGGTACTTCGAGGGAGGTTTTCCAACGCTTTCGCGAAGTTCCTTAATTAAGTAACCACTTTTCCCTGTGGGCGTAGCCCCGCTAACACCTTTCTAGACACCTACTAAGTTTATAGCATTGATCGTTAAGTAAGAGTTTTCCCGAGGAGTAGCATATACTCACAGTAGGATCGGGATCCAAATATCATCGCGTGATAAAACCAAAGGAATCCTACCAGAATTATCACACTTCAAATGGTATGCAGCGCTAGCAAGTTTCAGTACTTATGAAACTCCCGATGTGGATTTTTGCCCCATGCTCTTATGACCTTGGCGTGAGGTCAAAATGTCATAAGTCGCATGTCAAGTTCTTCCCATCATTATCCTGGTTAATTTGAACCCACCCGTACCTACCCGTGACGTAGGCCAAAATGGCAGTACGACTATCTCAAACCAACGCATTCTATCTATGCAACAGATAAATATCCGGCAGCTACCAATCACCATGCCTTGGCGTGAGGTCAAAATACATAGCTTGAATACTACCGAATATTTAACTGAAATGATGGAGGGCTACGGATGGTTTTGGCGAAACCGTGAACGTAGTGAACTTGATATAATCGATGGAACGAGATAGCTTTCAAAAGGAGTGGTTCAAGCTCCGCGTTTTAAAAGTTTAGTTTTGAAAAGAACCGAGTGGTTTTCAAAGTGTTCCAATCGACTTTTACTTGGTTTATTTTCTTGCATTAGTTCTTTTAATGCGTGATATTCTTGCATTAGTTCTTTTAATGCGTCCCATCATTTAATCCTACCATTGCAGAAAACAACCGAAATATGTCGTACGCTTATGCCATTCGCATTCGCCACGGGGCCCCGTCATCACCCGTTAGGTTACTTAACTAACGACAGAGCGGGGGCTGGGCTAGTGTGGCTGTAAAACATAAGCAACGCCTAAATAGTTATAAATATATAGCAATGATAGACATTACAGATCACAGATGAATGCATTGGATATACTAGGAATCCGCAATCCTTTCGAGCCTGCAACGAAAAGCGGATTACATGGTCGCGGTGAATAGCCAATACCCCACCCAAGACCCCTACGGGTGCGGCAAACTACCCACCAAGTACCCGAAGTGGAGCAACCTCCCTCAACGCCGTGAGTAAGCCACTCGGCACTTCGAGATACCCGGTAGTTTGTGCACCCCTCCATGGGTCTATCCTAGGAGCAAAAATAGTAAAAAGAATTATACAATGACGGCTACAACCCGACCCGGTTGTGCGGCCATACAAATAATAATATTACATCAATTTACATTTTACAATGAATGAAAGAAAAAGAAACACTCATCTCACATCCACCCCGGCTATTCACCCGCGACAGTCCAACGCATTCATATACACAAACCATCATCAAACACAGATCACAGATATGTATAACCCCGACTAATCGACATATAGCGATTAGCCGACATTCAATACATATAAACATCACAGATATAACCATTATAGTCAAAGTGTAGTGAAGTTCGATAAAAATACGGATTTATAGGCCCCCAAAAACAAATTTCTTTTCTGGAAAACCTGGGCACAAATAAACCATCTGAAAAATCCCAAAACCCTACCAGAAGAACACTGCACAAAACCCGATCACGAGAGGATCCCAAACGGCGGCGGTTCCGCGGCAAATGCATACCTATCGCCGCGGAACCGCGGTGGTTTGAGGGAATCAGGCGACCGTTTTTAGTGGGTGTTTTCACAAAACCCTGAGCCGATTTTAGGAGTAAAACTTTTTATTTTTAGAGCACAAAAAATTTCAACAGAAAGTTAGGGTTTTGATTTTCCGGTTTTTGCGATTTTTCCGATCGAACTTCCATACACTTTACTACTAAGCTAGTTTAAGTTTAGTTAGTCTCTGATACTACTGTAAGTCCACGTTGCCAACCCCGGTTCTTGCGGAGAGACGGAAACGGTATAAAAATCAAATTTTTAGCACATGGGGCAACATGGACTAACAAAAGTCGGGATCTTTTCTAAACTAAACTAGCAAGAAAGCTAAAGAGAGTTAGCTACTCGGAAAAGAGGTTATACCTAACTTGAACTCCTTCTTCTTGAAACCTTTGTAGGGGTTGATGGTTCTTTCCTCGTCGCCTTCTTTCGTCAAAGATGGATCCACCTGAGGGTTCAACCTTTGGGCTCCTTTCTCGAACTTTGAGAAAACTAGGATCTTTGGCTTGCTAAACCTCTAACCCTAGAGTGAGTAGAGAGTGGCTTTGGGGTGTTTTTATCTCAAGGAGATGGATTCTCAACACATGAGAAGGGAGCTCCTTGAACTAGAGGAGGAGGAAGAAGAAGAGAGGAGAGAGAAGTGTTATGATAGAATGAAATGCTTTTTTACAACCATAACATAATATCAAATGAATTATCAAAATAATAATAATAATGTAAATGAAATAGTTGATGGATGGTTTGGAATGACCATTATCATTACACACATTAAATGATTTTGCTAAAATCAAAGAGCATCTTTGATATGTAATGATGATGGTCAAACTTTCAACTATGGTCAACTAGTCAACCTTGGTCAACAAGTCAACAAACCCAACCATGACACAATTTCATTTAATTAATATTATTAATTGATATATATCATAAATCCATTAGGGTTTGGAAAAAGACGACTGTCAACTGTGCATACGCACTCGTTCCGAAACCCTAATGAAAATCCTCTTCCTCCGCCTCAATCAACTGTGTATACACACCCGCATTCTTGTTCCGAGGAACATGAATACTATGAGATAAAATCAACCCCAAAACATATACCAGTATCTGGCTCAAACCAGAGCCTGTTAGTAATATCCGTCCGGACTCCAAACGTGCACAAGTGCGCGGATGAGAACGAACCCTGTCGCAAAACCATGCGACCTCTACTCTGTTTTGCCCAGAGGAGAATAGCCCTCTGTGTGGGACTCTAAAGACTCGACACTACGCTGGCATTGGGTTTAACCTCAGACCGCAAGCGGCACTAGCAGTGCGTAACGTTCCCCAGGTAGATGCCGATAAGAAGACTGACGAGGTGAACCCCATCTGAACTCCTACTGAGTCTGAATGTGACAGTCTCCGTACAGTCCGGTCTGTTCGTCTGATACATTGCATGGCGGGCCTAGGGGGCGGTGAACGTCAGTCCCCTAATAGCGGTACAAGTCGTGTCGGAGTGTTGCCCAGAACACCCTGAGATAACACTGGAAACTTACCAGTATATCTCGCTTGCCCTGGCCAGGGACTACTCGTGTAATGGCTCTCCTAGACACAGCGCGATGTCAACCCCCAATACCGGGAGAGACGAATCCTGTCTAACCGTCACTGCCTCCAAGTGCTTCGGGACTGCACCCAAAAAAAACTACCTATTTGCATGACTCCTTTGAGCCGTGGTAGGGTAGCAATCAAAGTGCAGTGGGAACACACTCGAGGCGAAGTGACAGTGTCAAGTCAGCGGACTAAGCTGTACTCATGTCACCTGGGAACTGATAACCGACGATAGGTATAATACCAACCAACAGTTCCCGACGAGTCCTGTCCAGTGTACTCGTAACCTAACGAGCACCCGCATACTATCTCAAGTACGACGTACTGACGGCTGTGGGACAGACCGTCTCCCACGCTGGGATGAGAAGCGCATACGCTAGTCTACTCCGGAGTATCGATGCCCTGTCTCGATAGTCCAATGACTAGGGACCTGTATAAGGATGTGCTTATAGATCATCCAGCTCCCACGAGTGTGAGCGCCATCACCACGCTGGTAATCAAGCAAAGATCCTAAGGGCTCTACTAATATGTATATCAGCGATATGCTAAAAGAAACACATGCACATATTAAAGTAGAGACAAACCAAGTAGCATACTACCATTTCGAGCAAGATTGTATATACAACTGTGAATATCCCAAGCTTCCATCAAATAATATACATACTAGTATGATACAGTAATGGCCTCTAGGGCATATACACTAACAGCATCGGCTTGACTTATCAGGCTATTGGGGTTTGGCGTTATACCACCCCCAAGCTGTGATATGCGACATATCTAACGAAGAGACCGGACTGTACGGTAGTGTTACTGATTGGATTCACGGGAGTATGAGCAGGATTGCTTGTTGATCTTCTGATCGCTCAATACCCGGGTGGCTGTTACGTTTAGCAGACCGCTTGTGGCTTGTGGGTGTTTGATATGATCATCACCTACCGCCGGCGTATTGACGAGTCTTTAGAGTTCTACACATAGGTTTCTTGGTTCATGCGAAACGAAGTAGGAGCACATATGTGATATGTGCAGGACCGAGATTAATACACGTATGTGATACCGTATTTTATTCTCGTAATATGTGATATCGGTCGGTTATATGTGATATAACCGGGCTGTCGAATCAAGTGTTGATTCGATAGGTTGATACATATGATATTAGTCGGTTGTATGTGATATAGCCGGATTATTAAATCAAGTGTTGATTTAATAATTTAATGTATAATTATATATTTGATATATTAACTTAAATTAACTAATATTAGCTCACTTAACATTTTTTTCCTCACTAGTGTACACTTGGTATATATGTGATATATATTAATGTATATTATTTTATGTCATGCTTGAGGCCACATGCTACATGGGTGTATGAGACTCACGCCATCCTTGATATAATGAAGGGTTTTATTTATTTAAAGTTAAACAAAATTAGATGGAAATTGTCATAGCTAGAAGCTTGGAGAAGCTTGTTGCTAACCATTGACTTAGTCCACTGATTTTGTTTTACATTAGATATTTATTAACCTAACCATTATTGTTAGCCATGGTTTATTCTCTACATGAGTTAGTGTATGATACTAACTCACCCATGGTTGCTATTCTCAACTCATGAGTTTTTTTATTCCCATCTCCACTTCATCTTCTTTTTCCTCATAAGAAAGCTTTCTAGCTTTTATAGTAGTGAAGAAATATTGTGAGAAAAATAAATCTAGAGTGAGCCCAATTTCTACTTCATCATGCTCTACTATATTAGCCATTTAGTTTAGAGTGTTTGCTTCACTAATCTACCATTAGTAAAGAGGTAGCATGAGCTTTAGTCTCCTCGACGTAGATCAGCTTCGACCTCGAAGAGTTCGAGCAAGCTTGTTCATTTCTTCATGTGAACTCTTAGTAGAGTTTGGGTGTTCACTACTTGGAGTGAAGGGACTACTACACGGAGCTTTAGAAGTGAAGGGCCGGTCTACAAAGTTTATATTCCTCATTCACTTAGACGTAAAGTTATTTGCATTGTGTCTAAATCTCTAGTTAAGATTCTAGGGCTAGGGTTCTTTAGTACGGCAATATTTTGAAATTGGCATGGACGATGCCTCCCGAAACCTTGCTGTTTCCCTAAGGAACCCTGTAGTGGTATTAGAGCCATGCTAGAGAATTAGATGATGTTTGTTAGATTATGAAACCAAAACAACTTCGAAATACACGAAACATAATCCTAGTTTCTGTCGAATTTTAAATAGCCTCTAAAAATTTTTTTAGCAATTGCAGAATGTTATATGAGATATAACATGAACACAGTAGAAATTTGAACCTTCCCCACCTGTTTTTGGCTGGCCACAGGAGCAAAATATCCGAGATCACCGGTTCTTCTGGGGTGTTTTGGCTTCAAATTTTTTCTGTGTTCCAGTCTCTGGGTTTTGGTGTTTCAGGTGTAACTTGTTTTTTCTAAATTTGCATGTGATGTTATCTTTGTGCAAAGGTAATTCGGAGTGCTTCGTAGTCGTAATTCTAACATCTATTCGGGTTATTTAGACGACGTTAAAAAGTTAGAACGGATATCAATAACTCATATTTTCCCTCGTTGGAAATTTTCCAAGAGTTGGATTTTTTCCAAGTTTGAAATCTTCAGAAAATCATGCAAACGATTCTGTGGACGCTCTAGAAGAACGATACCCAAACTCGACTTTTTAGATCGCGGAACCGCGATCATACCCTATGGTTTGCGGAATTTCCGTGGCGACATGAGTGAGGCATGGGTCGGCCCTTTTATGGATGGTTCATAGGTGCTGTGGCATGTTCTGGGTATTTTTTAAACTTCGGTCAAGTGTTGAGCTTTCTGCGAAATTTTGGATGTTTGTTTATTCGATCGAAAAGTTTAACATCGTCTAGTTATCTTTGATTGTGTTACAATATTTGGAATCCACATAATTAGTTATGAGATAAGTAGTTTGAATTTTATAAATCTACCAGTTTAGTCTCATTTGATCGATTGCCACGGAATTTTGATGTGGATCAAAAGTTCGTCGCAATTACGTAGTATACGCGGATACTCGCCGGGTAACCTTACTAGATAGCCATGCCCCCATAGCCCCAACTAAGTGACAGTAGGAGAACCCCGTTGCCAAAAGCATCCGTTCGGGTGCTCGCGGCCGCGATATTCCGCCTACGTGCACTTCGTCGATAGCATCGGGGGTGCGGCCGTCTTCTAAAGTTTCCGACGAGCATTCGATCAGGTTATCAGGAATCTTATTGAATTACCCGACTGGTTATTGGAAAGTGTTTTCAATATCGAGACTAAAATGCCAGGTTTATAATTGCTAGGCATTTGATGTCTAAGGAATTCATTTTGTTGGGGATGAAATCCAAAGTATGTGATACATTGGGTTTATGATGTCTAAGATGGTTGCGGATTCCAGTTGTTGTAGTTTTTCGCTTTCTTTTCTGCGAATGTAAGTGTAATATGTGGTATATCGCCGGTTTCGTTGCTATATGTCAACGACAATTAGGATGAGCATATTTACTTACGTTGATGACATGTGATGTTATGTGTTGCTGTGATATATTATATTGGATCATCGTGTTTTGAATAGCAAGGGGTTTTTATATGAGATGAGAGTTTTTTTTATTTTCATTCATGTAAAAGCTTGTATGTAATATTCTTTTAATGGGGCTCTTCCTGGTTGAGGATGATGTCACCATGTGATGTATATTATTTACTTTTCCGCATTAGTATAGACCCAAGGAGGAGAGCACAAGTAACCAGGTTTTAGGGTCCAACGGGAGACCATCTCGAGGAGTCGAGACCGGGTCTCCTAACTCTAGAATTGGTAGGGTTGGTTGTCGCTCTCGTAGGGTTCTAAAGATGTGGGTTTGGCTATTCATCGCGACCGTGGAATCCGCATTTTTTATTTGGCTTAATAAAAACACGGAATTCCTAGTATATCCAATATTTCATATGTGTTCTTCTGCTGCTGATATTCGGTGATGTGATTACTTTATATGTTGAGACGAATACTTATATTATATATATGATGATATATAATAAATATTGCTATTTTCGTTTCTTTTGTGATGCTTAGGAAGCATAATTTGATGGGACTTCATTAATGAGATTAATGAAATAAAAGAAACTTAAAGATGTTGTAGAAACTTGTTTTAAAAACTGGTAGATCTAGTTTTTGCATTGCATAGCGGTATTCCGTATAGATCCAGCACCTTATTCGATAAGGAAAGAGCCGAGATCCCTTTACCGGGAGTGACCTCTTTACCGAAACTTGCAGATGCTACAACCCACTCGGTTTTGTTTTTTGATTGCTCTTTTAGTTCTTGCTTTGCATAGTGGTATTTGTGAAATATCCAGCAGCTCATTCGATGAGAAAAGAGCCGAGATCTCTTCACCGGGAGTGATCTCTTTAACAAAACTAGCAAAAGCCTCAAAAACGCTCCTTTTCAAAATCACTCAATTCTACAACGATATCAAGTTCATTACGCAAAGAATTTTTCTTAAAAACCTGTTGTAGCCCTCCGTCATTTTCAGATAAGTACTGCTTAGTATTCGTGCTACGTTTGTTGGCCTGCGTCAAGACGAAGTGTGCGGTAGCTAACTAGTGATTATCTGCTGCATACGATGCTATTGGATTAGGGTAGTCGTGCAACTTTGTTGGCCTGCGTCAAGGGTCGTGCGGGTGGGTTTAATTCAATCATGAAATGTACGGGTTGAACTTGACTAGCGGACTATGGTTTTTGGCCTGCGTTAAGGTCATAGGACGCTAGGGGCAGAATATTATTGGGAATTTCAAGTGTTGAAATTTACAATGAGATTGCATACCATCTATGATATAGTTGGATCCCGATACCCACTGCGAGTAAGAGTTACACCTGGGAGAGTTTTACACATTACAATTAGCCGATCAAGTAGGTGCCTAGAAAGGTGTTAACGGGGTTACGCCCCTGCGAAAATGAGGTTATTTTAATTAGGTCCATGAGAAAGCACGGGGAACCTCCCACAAAGTACAAACACTAGCCTGGCCGAAAGATTGGCGAACTTGTAGGGCGTAATTAATCCCAGCTAGTTTTACCTTTTAGGGTTTGAAGTAAGATTTGACAAAAACAGTGGGAGCCATCCTGATTAGATAAAATTATAACCAATCTAATCTTGCAAGAGCGCACGTAGAGTGTTTTCTTTTCTCTCTCTCCTGATAGCGACCATGGCACGCCATAATCAAGATAATAATATGGATGCATTGACCGAACCTGCTTATTATACTGAACTGGAGAACGTTGGTTCCACTCTATCTTATAATTGTTATAAGTCCGAGCAGGAAATAAGGGAATATCCGAATTCCTACATGACCTAATTGAAGAATGAGCTTGTTGATGCATATTCTTCGGGTGTGCTCATTACCGAGAACTGTTTCTCAGTATCCTCTACGTCCTAAGTATGAGATACCGGATCAGGATCCCATATATGTAATTTATTACATGGGCTACACAAAGGTAGAGAACTGGGATATGTCTCTAAGTGTTAAAGAATGGTGCAATTGTTGCAGCCAAATCAGTTGTCAAATATCAGCTTGTATTAATACATTGATTCTGAACAAATTTTATTACATGCCGAACCTGATATATCACATTATATCAGTTTATTTATTAAGTTAAAAAAGAATATAATTTTGTATTGGAGGATAATGTTGTGAACATATTCCTAAATCAAGAGTTGATTGGATAAGACACGTTATGTAATAGCATATACGTTCTAAATCAAACAACAGTTGAAAGTATATAGAACACACACAAGAGGAGTAGTTCACAAATGAACAAATCATTCTTGTAGCATTGTAGACTAGGTCATATCAATGCGAAACGACCAGCTAAGTTAGATAAGGATGAATATGAGAATCTGTTCGAATTTTCATTTTATGATACTTGCCAGTCTTATCACAAAGGTAAAGTGACCAACACTCCGTTTACTCGAAACAGAGAAAGAGTTAATGAATTCTTGGGACAGATACATGATAATGTATGCGGTCCTATGTCTAAAAATGCCAGGTTGGTTCTTAGTACTTCATTACATTCATCGACTATCTCTCAAGATTCGTACATGTGTTCCTGTTGAAACACAAGTCTGAAACTTTTGAGAAATTCAAGAAATATAAGCTTGAAGTTATGAACCAGACGGGTAGAAGTATTAAGTCCTTCGATGTGATCGAGGGAGAGAATACTTACGCATGGAGTTCCTGGAGTTTCTAAAGGAGAATGAGATTCTCTCTTAGCTTACTCCTTTGTATACACCACAGCACAACAGTGTATCGGGGCGGAGGTATCGCATCCTATGAGATATGGCGCGCTCTATGATGAGTACTGCTGAGTTACCTGTTTACTTTTGGTGTTATGCACTTGAGAAGCTGCATACCTATTGAATGGGGTTCCATCCAAATCAGTGCCTACCACTCTATATAAGATATGGTATGGGAAGAGACCTTGTCTTAAACGAGTTAAGATATGGGGATGTCCGGTCTATGTTGAAAAGAAAAATCCAGACAAGCTCGAGGAAAGGTTAGTTCTGTATAAGTTTGTTGGATATCCCGAACATTCGCAAGGGAATATTTTCTACCACACTGAGGAGAAAAAGGTGTTTTGTTTCTCAGCATGCCACCTTTTTAGAAAAGGAATTTCTTGTGAAGAAATTATGGTCATGAGGTAGAACTGGAAGGAGTTCCAGCTTGACAAACTAACAGCGGATGATTTAATGGAACCAAAGGATTCAATAGTCTCCAACGAGCCTCAGCCTCTCCGCGAATCTGGTAGGATTTCTCATCCACTTGAGAGATACTACGGTCTTCTCGGTGACAGTGGGAGCAAGGATTTCATCATGGTAAATGATTGCCCAACTAGGTTCGTACAGGCCATCACAAGTAGAAACTTTGTGAAATGGCTGGATGCTATGCGATCAAAGATGGAATCCATGTACACTAATAATGTATGTCTTTGAAAGTTGCACCTGAAGGGGTAAAACCCATTGGGAGCAACTAGATCTTGAGAAGATTCTTGGGGTAAATGGAAAAGTTGAGACTTTCAAAGCTATGCTTAAGTCCATCAGGATTAAAGCAAGTATCGCAGAGTTGGAACATCTGTTTTGATGTGGCAGTCAAAGAGTTTGACTTCATTAAAATGGTAGATGAATCTTGTAAATACAAGAAGGTTGTAGAGAGTGAGATTGTCTTACACGTGTTGTATGTAGATGACATACTCTTACTTTGAAATGGTTTCCTATGCTACAATCGGTCAAGCTCCTCTTATCACGAGAATTCTCAATGAAAGATCTGGATGATACCTACTACTTCTTTGGATTATGATGTATGGTGATAGATCTAAGTGGATGTTGGGAGTGTCCCAAATCCAGGTGCATTAACACCATACTAAAAGGGTTAAGTATGGAAGATTCTAAGTGTGGTGGTTCGTCCACTTACTCAGGAATCACTCTCTCCAAAAATATGTCTCCCAAGACTGATTTAGAGAGAGCTCGCATGCAATGTGTTAGTTATATGTATGCCCTAGAGGCCATTACTATACATGAGATGTATATTGTAGTGGATGCTTGGACATATATAGGGAGGACTTTCTTGCTCGACATGATAGTATGCTATCTAGTTACTCTTTACCTTAACGTGTATACTGATTGTCTCTCTGTTACCTGTTGGAAAAGCCCTTAGGATGTGTACTTGACTACCTGGACTATGATGCGGATCATACTAGTGGCTACATGGTAGTCCATAATTACATCCTTCAAGGTCCCTAGTTGTGGGTGTATCGAAACGGGGCATCGATATACCAGAGTAGACTAGCGTATGCCTTCTCGACCCATACAAATGGGCGATGGATGATCCCATATCCATTGGTGTTTGACATCAGAGATTATATATGGGTGCTCAGTGGAGACTGGGTACACTGGACGGACTCGCCGAGAACTGCCAGCTGGTATTATACCTTACGTCAGATAGAAGTTCTCTGGTGACACTAGTACAGGTTAGTCTGTAGACCCGAGATCGTCATAGAGTCTTATGTAATTCCCACTGTGCTTTGATTTCCACCTTACCACGTCCAAGAGGGAGTACAAAACGGTGGTTTTTGGGTACAGTCCCGAGTCACATGGAGGCAATGAGCGATAGGAGGGGTTTCGTCTCTCCCGGTATTGGGGGTTGATGTTGCGCTATGCTAGATTGGCCATAACAGGGAAGTCCCTTGCAGGGCTGGTTTAGAGATATACTGGTAAGTATTACCAGTAGTTTCTCGACCCGTTATGAGCCTCATATCGGCATGACTTATCGGTTATTGGGGTCTGACGTTTTACCACCCCTAGACTTGATATGCGACATATCAGACGAGGAGACCGGACTGTACGGTAGTGTCACTGTCAGGCTTTTACAGGAGTTGGAGCAGGCTTGCTTGCTGATCTTCTGATCGCTCAATACCCGGGTAGCCGTTACGTCCAACTAGTATCACTGACGGCTTATGGGTGCTTGATATGATCATCACCTACTACCGGCGTATTGACGAGTCTTTAGAGTCCTACATAGAGCTTGTACTGGCTCAGGCAAAACGAAATAGGAGCGCATATGTGATATGTGCGGGACCGAGAATAATGCATGTATGCGATACCGTATTCTATTCTCGCGATGTTTGTATCGATCGGTTGTATGCGATATAACCTAGTTATCGAATCAAGGGTTGATTCGATAAGTCGATACATTGGATGTTAGTCGGTTATATATGATATAACCGGATTATTAAGTCAAGTATTGATTTAATAATTTAGTGTATAATTGTATATGTGATATACTAATTTACATTAACTAACATTGTTTCATTAAAGAATTAATTTTTCTCACTTGTGCATATGTTAATATATATGTGATATATATTTATTTGTGTACAAATTGTATCATGGTTGTTGATACACACTACATGAGTGTAGAAGACTTATAACATACTAATTATATTTGTTAGGTTTTTATATTTAAAGTAATTCTAAAACAAATGGATAATGAGCACAAATGCATGAAGCTTCATGAAGCTTATCTTTGCATTTGACTTAGTCCACTAGTTTTGTTTTACTTAAGATATTAGTTAACCTAACCATTATGATTACCCATGGTAATGTCTCTACATGAGTTAGTATATGATACTCACTCACCATGGTTAGTTCATTCTCTCTCTTGAGCATTATCCTCATTCTTTTCTTTTGTTCATCTTCTTCTTCATTGAGCAAAAGAAAAAGCTTGCTAGGGTTTTGAAAATAGAGTGAAACTAAGTGAGAAAAGAAATTCTAAAGTGTACCCATTTCCTATCTCACCATCCTCTACTAGACTAGCACTTTAGTTTAGTGTGTTTGCTTCACTAATTCTATGGTTAGTGAAGTAGAAGCTTGAGTTCGTATTCTCTCGAAGTAGATCATCTTCGGCCTTGAAGACTTCAAGCAATTCCGTTGCCTCTTCTCATGGAGCCGTCTGAGAGTCCGGGAGTTCGATGATCTCAGCGAAGGGACTACTACAAGAAGCTTAAGAAGTGAAGGACCGATCTATAAAGGTTGTATTTCGTATTCACTTAGATTTAAAGAGTTTAACTTTCATATGAAACCCTAATTTTCTAGCAAAGATCTTGTTTAGAGTTATTCGGCACGGCTAAAATTTTAATCCGGCATGGTTGATGCCTTGTAGATCCTTATTATAGTGCATAGTAACCCTACAGTGGTATCAGAGCCTAGCTAGAGCATTAGGCGACGTGTATACGAAGTTAAAACCCCAATAGAACCCAGAAACTACAAAGTAAACCCCTCTCTGGAAAATTTTTCAAAACTGGGATTTTTCTGAATTAAAAATGCTTAAAAAAATCAGCAGGCAAATAAGGGAAATTGTGCAAAACGACAATGTTTGGCGCCCAAAGCGCCGTGGAACCTCGGCACGAGCAGGCTCCCGCGGCGATTCCGTGGCCATATGGTGACGTCATGATCACACGCTTTTGGCGTGTCGGATGTTCAAAGTTCTAAAGTATAACCGCGATCAGGACGGTGTCGCTTTGCAGCTAGCCGGTTGAGCACGGATCGATCCACAGGGAGATGGTTGTATGTCCTTTCTTATTTTAGACGAGTCAATAAAGAATTTGTATGTGTTTGTTCAAACTAACCTATGTGTTTTATATGCAAGTATGAAGTTGTTAAGAAAAAAATACGAAATTGTAAGCTAAAGAAATCCGTACTCAAAACCTTTGAGCCGAGTCCTGACCAATTGAAGCTAGAGCAATCGGAAACAACGTGGATTGGGGGATTTAAGCACGGTATTCGTGGAATCTGGCTTATTTACCCTTGTCCTTCCGTTCTTGTCTCTTGCTTTCGCCTTCGGCCAAACCGAACGCAACCGGTCGCGGTTAGGAATCACCGTTACCTTGGTAGGGTAGGGTGCCTAACGGAGCGCTTGCGTAACGTTTGGGCGGAGTTCAATGGAAAATAACGGGAAAAGGAAATGAGCAAAGAAATATTAACTTACAATACCGTATTTATTCTTAACAACGATAATTACAACCATTCACAAAAACGAACCAAAAAGAGCAAAAGAAAAGAAAAGATTACAAGTAAGTAAGTGCATAGAATTTAAGTGCAAGAAAGTAAAGCATGAATGTAAAGCAAGTAATAAAAAGCAAGAAAGAAATAAGCAAGAAAGTAATTACAAGATCATAGAACTCAAGACAAGCATGGGATCAATAGCCAACCCTTAAACTTGCAAGATCAATCAAGAGGTTGCAAGATCAAGAGAAGGGTAAAGAACTCATGTGAAATGAAGCACTAATTCCATAAGAAGATACAACCCTTGAGATCAATAACAAACCCTTAAACTTTCAAGCTCAATGAAGAGGTTGAAAGATCAAGAGAAAGCAAAAATCTCAAGGGGAAGTTAAAACAAAAGAATGATACAAAAACCCTCATCTTCATTTAACATCCACTCAATGCTCTCACTACATTTTCATGGAGGAAAGATGAAGAAGAAGAAGAAGAAAACTAAAACTAGTAAAAAGAGGCTTAAGAATTTAACACCATGGTTTGGCTCAGTTCTGGGGTATTTATAGGAGGGGAACTGGAAACCTATGGCAAGAATCTGCCCCTACAAGAAAAGAACAACATGCCCCTGAAAAACGACAACGAGAGGAGACTAAATGGCCGCGGTTCCACGGCCTAAGCGTGCTTATGCCGCGGAACCGCGGCCGTTTAGAGGAGTTAGGCCATGAAATTTGATGGGTTTCCCTAGTTTTTAGTACTCTTCAGTGTGGTATATGACTTTTTCTCAGAAACTCTTTCCATTTCTTCCAGAATTTCAGTAGATCTAAAGGTGATGTGATATGATGTGGATCTTTTGCTAAGATTTCCTCGAGCTCCGCGTAGATATGTTGGATCTTGTGTTGACATTGAGCTTTGTGCACGAAAATGACATCGATTTGCCATTTTGTCCTATAAACTGGTGTGTGGCAACATACGGATAGAGAGCGGAGACCCGTGTTTTATCTGTTGTTGGCAGTAATCCGGAATTTGACGTACTTTTCCATGAATTTCACTGTCTAGAGCTGAGAACCAGTATCCTGTAAATATGTAGCAAACACTGATTAAAAGCACCTACCTATAAACACACGGGCATAAGAATGGGCGGTATAAAATGCAATATTCTGTTATGAACAAATACCCCCAAACTTAACTTTTGCTCGTCCCGAGCAAAACCAATTATTCACAAAAAAGTCCTAACCGTACTTTCGCAGGGAACGCGATTGCACTGAGCACGTGCAACAAGCCGTTAAACCTCTAGGTGTCCCTAGTAGGAGGAGTGTTGTCTCCTGAGGGTTTTCAGCGGATACTACCCACAAAATCCGGTCAAGCTAGTTTCATAAGTTAACGTCGATTCTACTCCTACAGTTTAGTATTTACGTTAGAAATTCAATCATCCTAACATAGAAATATCCAACCCTTATTTTTCACACCTCCTATCTATTTAACCTTGGTTCTCCTGAGTTTTCCTTCTAAAGTGCGGCCTCAAATCAGGGATTTTTATCAACTTTACATAAAACACAAGTCTTAATCTTTATTTCTATCTTTTATCCAAATATCGATTGTATACCCCTACGTGTGTGTACATTTGCACCCCTACACTCAAGAATTCAATTCAAACTATAATACCCTTGCCCTAATACCTAATACTACTTCTTTTCATTAAGGATGGACGGATTTGCTCACACACCTTTCATGCGACTATTAATGCTTCTTGAGGCACTAACGACCGATTACTGAATGTGTGAACTTTAAAGCGTAAATAGCAGTTTCCAGGTCTTGACTTTATTCTATTTTTTCTTTTTCTTTTTCTTTTTCTTTTTCTTTTTCAAGACCGGATATATTTTTCATCATGCTCTTTTGGTGTTTAGCTTTAAATACCGTTTTTTCTTTCATACTAGGCTTTCAGGCAAGAGTATTTCTAGGTATCCTCTACTATCCCAAGTTTCAAGGTGCGTGTAAGTGCAGTTTGTAGGGTATATACTTTCTAAATTTGAACTCAAGAAAAGAAACTATTTTTCAGACTTATCCTCCAGTAAAGCTTCAATACTTTCCCTTCATCTTGACTTAACTCAAGAACTGAACTCAAAAAATTGTAAGGACGTATACTTACCAAAGTTGGACAGAATGAGGGTTATTTTAAGGATTTTCAATTCCTAAGTCTAGAATTTAGTTATTTCTAACATATCAACTAAACTTTCAGAATAAAAATCTAACTCACCCTAATAGCTAACTTGACGACAAAGTTTTTATATTTTTTGGAAAATTTTCAATTTTTGTGGGTTTTTAATAAAGTATGCAAATGCAAAATATACAAATGAATGCAAAGGAAGAAAGCTTACCGAGCACACCCCCAAACTTAAACTTGACAGTGCCCTCACTGTCAGGCTACACCAAGAGGGTCAAAATTGACGGCGCTCCCTAAAAACAAATTATATACAGAACAAAAAGGAAAACAAAAAAATATATATACAAAAAAGGAGTCCCCAAAACCTAAGTAAAATAGTGTTTCCACTGTTAAGCGTTGAAGTTCAGGATTAGGGGGGAAAGAGAATAGTATCAAGCTATACAAGGCCTTACAAAGGCCAAAAGTTAACACCAACCATTCAAAAATTCTATCTCTGTAAGATGCGGGTTGGTGAAAGAAGGTGAAGAGGAAAGAAATGGAGAATACGCGAGACCGTATGGAGATAGAAGCGGGATACGGTCTCGGTATATGAGAAGAAGAATGGCGGAAGGGAACAAGAAATGGAGTACGAACTTGAGGGTGAAAATGGAGTGAATAAATTAGCACAATTTGTGATGACCGATGTGTAAAAAGCGATTGTGCTAATCTATTAACCCGTCGAGTAATGGGGTCAAATCCCTCAAGATTCGTAAGAAACCATGGGTACGCCGAACTTGGTAAACCAGACATATGAAATGAAAGTGAGATGGGTTCTTGCAAGGTCGGAACGATGGAAAGGATGGAAGGAAGTGATCGAGGAAGGGTATCTGTTAAGGGTTCGGGAGGGTGTACACAGTCAATGAAAGGGACAGGATGAATTGGAAAATCCGACTCATCATCTAGAACTGTTTCATCCTCAAAAATATCCTCAAAATTCTCCTCAAAGTTAAGCTCATCCATGCATATTTCATCAATATCCAGACGCATATGGGGTTCGGGAAAAACAGTTAATGACTCGGGATGATGAATTGGAGAGGAAAACTCAGCCAAATCTGCGGGTTCATCAACCAAAATATTCCCAGCGTCAATATCCTCAATCAAGTGAAAATCTATATTCTCAGACACCTCAACAAAAGCATGGATATCAATAAATTCAGGTTCTAGAGTGGAGGTGTAGAGGTCAAAAGGATTGGGTGTGGTTTCACTTGGCAAGGTCCCTTCACAATCGGGTAAATCAAACACTACAAAGTCGCACAACTCATTAATCATTCTATCTTCAATCGGTGAATCGTTGGGAACACTAGATAGACATTCAAAACTGGAGTTGTGGGATTCAAGTTGAAATGGGTAGGCTTGATTCGGAAGGGGGTACAGCTCATTCTCACCACTCAAATTCACAGCCTGTCCTACCGCCTCTTCATACATTGGAAAATTTGGAGCTAGTTGAAAACTAGCTACCGGGTCACTAGGTTGTATGAGGGCGGCCATGGACGCATTCAAATCCATCATCTGTTGGTACGACGCTACCCTAAAGTCTTCCAATGACTGTTCCAGACTAGACATGGGTTGGGAAGGGGTTTCAGTAAAAGATTCAAAGTTGTTTGGATACTGAAAACACCCAAATGGCGGTTCAGAAGCAATGTCTAGGGAAGGTGCAAAAGTCGGGTAGGACTTGTAGGAATTGAATGGTTGGACAGGAGTAGGATCAACATTTGGATAAGAAGGTGAATGGAAGTGTTGATCCCAAGAATTTGAAGTGGTGAAAGGAGTTAAAGATCGTCTATGAGATTGTTCAATACGTTCAGCGATGGACAAAGGACGACTTGCAAAAGTGGTATCAACATAAGCGGGTGCGGGAGGTTGAAAAGGTTGATACAAAGTAGAATGCGGAGGGCAAGTATTTGTCCTAGACGCGTCTATGCGATCTTTCAATGACATTTTGGGCATGGAGGGGTCGTTCGATGTTCGGCCAAAGCAAGAACCGTAAGAAGTAATGTCTGGTTGTGGGTACCAAAGTTCGGCAAGAGTTTTGCGAGGTGGGGTACCCATGATATGAAGAGAGAAAGAAAGAAAGGCAAAAAAAGGAGGAGAAAAAGGATGTGATGATTTTTTTTTTTAGTTAGTTATTAACAAAAGAATGAAATATACACTCAAAAAGAATATGGACAAAAACAATCACGACACAAAAATACCACACAGCTAATCGTTCTAGGGTTCACCTAGGTCAACTAGACCTGCTCCAGAACTTGATTGTCGAAGTAAAACTGTGTCGAGAAACGGGCTCAAGATACACTGATCACGAGTCCAGGTAAGTGCAGAGATAAGGGGAGGTTTTCCAACGCTTTCGCGAAGTTCCTTAATTAAATAACCCTTTCTCTTTTGGCGGTTTTGCCGTTAACACTTTCCTAGACACCCCGTAAATAATATACCGTTAAGCGAGGTTCTAAACATAGTTAACTTCTCCTAGTGAGCGCGAAGTCCTTAAGGCTTAAAGTCTAGTTTCTTTTAAATTTTGTGCGGATAAACGTTATGCTCAAGTTCGTGATTTGTGGGCCACGGAAAAGGTGATGAAATCCTTTACCGTATGTTGTGGGGTTCGCTTGCCCTTAAGTCCGTATTAATGTATGCAATGCGCAATTGAATAAAAATTCTATAAAGAATCAAACAATCGTTTTTTAGTTTAAGCACGGCACTGCAACAAATACGAGTTAGTCAATTTGTAGCGTTTGCTAGCGAACTTGCAAAGAATCCTGCAAACAATAGTATATTGGATGCGTCGGATTTGAGAAGAAGGTGTTAGTAAAGTACGTATCGTTAAGTTTTTGGGTTAGGAAACCCCTGTTGAATCAAATCCGGTAAGCTTGAAAAGTTCGCTTGCGCGGGTCAAACTACCCGGATCTTTGGCACTGTACTTTGCAATCACCTTAGCCTTGAGCGTACACTTTGCTCCCTACAATCGCAGTTTGCAAATCCGCAAAAATCTGCACTCTTGCCCACAAAAATGATCAAAAATAACAAAAAGATTTTTTTTTATAAATATATATAAAAAGAATATTAACCCGAATAACAAGAAAGAAAATACGCTACCGTCTCCCCGGCAACGGCGCCATTTGATCGCACGCTTTTGGCGTGTCGGATGTTCAAAGTTCTAAAGTATAACCGCGATCAGGACGGTGTCGCTTTGCAGCTAGCCGGTTGAGCACGGGTCGATCCACAGGGAGATGGTTGTATGTCCTTTCTTATTTTAGACGAGTCAATAAAGAATTTGTATGTGTTTGTTCAAACTAACCTATGTGTTTTATATGCAAGTATGAAGTTGTTAAGAAAAAGATACGAAATTGTAAGCTAAAGAAATCCGTACTCAAAACCTTTGAGCCGAGTCCTGACCAATTGAAGCTAGAGAAATCGGCAACAACGTGGATTAGGGGATTTAAGCACGGTATTCGTGGAATCCGGCTTATTTACCCTTGTCCTTTCGTTCTTGTCTCTTGCTTTCGCCTTCGGCCAAACCGAACGCAACCGGTCGGGGTTAGGAATCACCGTTACCTTGGTAGGGTAGGGTGCCTAACGGAGCGCTTGCGTAACGTTTGGGCGGAGTTCAATGGAAAATAACGGGAAAAGGAAATGAGCAAAGAAATATTAACTTACAATACCGTATTTATTCTTAACAACGATAATTACAACCATTCACAAAAACGAACCAAAAAGAGCAAAAGAAAAGAAAAGATTACAAGTAAGTAAGTGCATGGAATTTAAGTGCAAGAAAGTAAAGCATGAATGTAAAGCAAGTAATAAAAAGCAAGAAAGAAATAAGCAAGAAAGTAATTACAAGATCATAGAACTCAAGACAAGCATGGGATCAATAGCCAACCCTTAAACTTGCAAGCTCAATCAAGAGGTTGCAAGATCAAGAGAAGGGTAAAGAACTCATGTGAAATGAAGCACTAATTCTATAAGAAGATACAACCCTTGAGATCAATAACAAACCCTTAAACTTTCAAGCTCAATGAAGAGGTTGAAAGATCAAGAGAAAGCAAAAATCTCAAGGGGAAGTTAAAACAAAAGAATGATACAAAAACCCTCATCTTCATTTAACATCCACTCAATGCTCTCACTACATTTTCATGGAGGAAAGATGAAGAAGAAGAAGAAGAAAACTAAAACTAGCTAAAAGAGGCTTAAGAATTTAACACCATGGTTTGGCTCAGTTCTGGGGTATTTATAGGAGGGGAACTGGAAACCTAGGGCAAGAATCTGCCCCTACAAGAAAAGAACAACATGCCCCTGAAAAACGACAACGAGAGGAGACTAAATGGCCGCGGTTCCGCGGCCTAAGCGTGCTTATGCCGCGGAACCGCGGCCGTTTAGAGGAGTTAGGCCATGAAATTTGGTGGTTTTCCTTAGTTTTTAGTACTCTTCAGTGTGGTATATGACTTTTTCTCAGAAACTCTTCCCATTTCTTCCAGAATTTCAGTAGATCAAAAGGTGATGTGATGTGGATCTTTTGCCAAGATTTCCTTGAGCTCCGCGTAGATATGTTGGATCTTGTGTTGACATTGAGCTTTGTGCACAAAAATGACATCGATTTGCCATTTTGTCCCTTAAACTGGTGTGTGGCAACATACAGATAGAGAGCGGAGACCCGTGTATTATCTGTTGTTGGCAGTAATCCGGAATTTGACGTACTTTTCATTGAATTTCACTGTCTAGAGCTGAGAACCAGTATCCTGTAAATATATAGCAAACACTTATTAAAAGCACCTACATATAAACACACGGGCATAAGAATGGGCGGTATAAAATGCAATATTCTGTTATGAACACGTCACACTTACCATTTTACACAGTAATGTTCCAATTTAATTTCATAATGTTTCTGAGTATTTTTAAAACTGACTCAAGTGTTGAGTATTCTGGGGTTTATTTTGTAATCGTTGATTCGATCGGAATATTTAATTTCGTTTTGTTTTCCGGATATTTAGAACGTGCTAAAAAGTTCGAATGGATATCAATAACTCATTTTTTCCCGACCCGGAAAATTTCCAAGTGTTGGATTTTTCCGTTGTTTAAGAACGTCTAAATCATGCAAGTTACGCAATGGACCCTCTAGAAGACAACAAACCTTAACTCGATTATGTGACCGTCTTGAACTGCCTTTTGAACCTTAGGGTTTGGGGCAGTATGGCGTGCCACATGTGAGGCGTTGGCTGGACCCTTCTACGGCTGGACCATTGGTACTGTGGCATGTGATGGATGTTTTTAAACTCCCCTCAAGTGTTGAGAACTATTAGGAAAACTTGGGTGTTTGATCATTCGATCGGAAAGTTTAACATTGTCTATTTATCTGGAATGTGATACAATATTTGGAATCCACAAGTAGTTATGAGATAACTGATTTAAATGTTATAAACATAGCAGTTTAGTCTCAGATGATCGGTCGCCACGGAATTTTGATGTGATCAAAAGTCCGTCACAATCACGTAGCGTACGCGGATACTCGCCGGGTAAACTTAATAGACAGCCATACCCCATAGCCCCGACCAAGTGACTGTAGGAGAACCCCGTCGCCAAAAGCATCCATTCGGGTGCTGGCGGCAGCGGTGTTCCGCCTTAGTGCACTTCGTCGACGGCATCCGGGGGTGCGTCCGTCTACTAAAGTTTGCGACGAGCATTCGATCAGGATATCGGGAATCTTTTTGAATTGCCCGACTTGGTATTGAAAAGTGTTTTCGATATAGAGACTAAAATGCGAGGTTTATAATTGTTAGGCATGCGATGTCTAAGGAGGTTGCGGATTCCAACTGTTGTAGTTTTACACTTTCTTTTCTGCGACCGTAAGTGTAATATGTAATATCGCCGGTTTCGTTGCTATATGTCAACGACAATTGGGGTGCACATATTTACTTACGTTGATGACATGTGATGTTATGTGTTGATGGATATGTCATATTGGATCGTCGCGTTTTGAATAGCCAGGGGTTTTATGTGAGATGAGGGTTTTTATTTTCATTCATGTAAAATTAAATGTATGTAATATTCTTTTATTAGGGCACTTCCGGGATGAGGTTGATGTCACCATTTGTATATTATTTACTTTTCCGCACTAGGATAGACCCAAGGAGGAGAGCACAAATAACCGGGTTCTATGGTCCGGTGGGAGACCAACTCGAGGAGTCGAGTCCGAGTCTCCTAACTCTAGAATTGGTAGGGTTTCTTGCCGCTCTCGTAGGGGTCTAGGGGTGTGGGTTTGGCTATTCATCACGACCGTGGAATCCGTGTTTTATAAAGGCTCAAAATAAAACACGGACGTCCTAGTATATCCAATGTTTCATATGTTTCTTCTGCTGCGATATCTGTGATGTGATCATTTGATGTGCTGTGATAAATACTGTATATAATATATATAATATATTATATAGACGTTACTTATGTTTTACACCCGTGCTAGCCCTGCCCCGCTCTGCCGTTAGTTACCTAACCTAATGGTGCACGAGGGGACATCGAGGCGAATGCGGATGGCATAAGTGTACGTCGTATTTGTCTGTGATGTTTAGGTGATTTAAATGATGGGACTTCATTAATATGATTAGTGAAAGAAAAGAAACCTAAAAGATATTGTGGAATCGAATTTTCAAAAACAGGTAGCTACAGTTCTTGCTTTGCATCGCGGTGGTCCTTGTAGAACATCCTGCACCTTATTCGATAAGGGATCTCGGCCGGGAATGACCCCTTTAGCAATGACTGGCAGATGCTACACCCCTCGGTTTTGACTTTTGATTGCTTTTCTATTTCTTGCTTTGCATAGTGGTATATGTGATTTGTCCTGCACCTCATTCGACGAGGAAAGAGCCGAGATCCCTTCACCGGGAGTGACCTCTTTAGCGAAACTAGCAAAAGCCTCAAAAACACTCCATTTTAAAATCATTTGACTCTACAACGATATCAAGTTCATTACGCAATAGGTTTTCAGAAAAACCTGTCGTAGCCCTCCGTCATTTCAGATAAGTCCTACTTAGTATTCGTGCTACGTTTGTTGACCTCCGTCAAGGCGTAGTGTGCGGTAGCTAACTAGTATTTATCTGCTTATGCATATGATGCAGATTGGATTCGGGTAGTCATACGACCTTGTTGACCTCCGTCAAGGGTCGTGCGGGTGGGTTTGATTCAATCAAGAAATGACGGGTTGAACTTGACTAGTAGCCTATGGTTTGTTGACCTCCGTCAAGGTCATAGGGTGCTAGGGGCAAAATTATCGGGAATTTCAAGTGTTGAAATTTGCAATGAGATTGCATACCTTCAATGAGATAGTTGGATCCCGATACCCACTGCGAGTAATTGTTACTCCTGGGAAAGTTTTACACATTACAATTAGCCGATCAAGTAGGTGTCTAGAAAGGTGTCAACAGGGTTACGCCTCAGGGAAAATGAGGTTTACTTTAATTAGGTCCGTGCGAAAGCACGGGGGACCTCCCTCAAAGTATCGACACTGGCCTGGCTGAAAGATTGGCGAAGTTGTAGGGTGTAATTAATCCTGGCTAGTCTTTCCTTTTAGGGTTTGAACGAAGATTTGATAAAAACAGTGGGAGCCATCCTGATTAGATAAAATAATAACCAATCTGATCTTGCAAGAGCGCACGCAGAGTGTTTTCTTCTCTCTCTCTCTCCAGGTAGCGACCATGTCACGCCTTAATCAAGATAATAATACGGATGTATTCACCGAACCCGCTTGTTATACCCGCTCCAACTTATAATTGTTATAAGACAGAGCAGGAAATTGGGGATTACCAGAATTCCCGTGCCGCCCAAACGAAGAAAGTGCATGCTGATGCATCATCTTCGGGTGTGTTCATTACAGAGAACTATTTCTCAGTATCCTTTACGTCCTGGGTATATGATACTGGATCAGGATCCCACATATGTAATCTGTTACATGGGCTATAGATAGGTAGAGAACTGAGAACGGGTGATAAGTTTCATGAGATAGAAAACGGTGCAAGTGTTGCAACCAAGTTTGTTGGTCACTATCACCCTGTATTACCAGAATGCATTGATTTTGAACGAATGTTATTAGATACCGAACCTGATATACAACATCATATCAGTCTCTTTATTAGTAAAGAAAGGATATAATTTTGTATTGTTGGATAATGTTTTGAACATTTCCTATATCAAGAGTTGATCGGTTCAGGCACATTATCTAAAAGCATTAATGTTCTAAATCAAACTACAGTTCTTAGTATACAGAACACACACAAGAGGAAGAGTTAAGAAATGAACGAATCCTTCTTGAGGTATTGTAGACTAGGTCATATCAATGCGACCTGACTAGCTGAAATTACATAAAGATGCATATTTAAATTAGTTTAAATTTACATCTTGTGAAACTTGTCGGTCATGTCACAGAGATAAGATGACCATAGCTCCGTTTATTAGAAACAGAGAAAGATTTAGTGAACTCTTGGGATGATACATACTGATGTATGAAGGTCCCCTATCTATACATACCAAGACCGGTCCTTTGTACTTCATTACGTTCTCTGATAATCTGTCAAGATTCAGACATATGTTCCTGTTGAAACACAAGTCCGAACCTTTTGAGATATTCACAGAATATAAGTTAGAAGTAGAGAACCAAAACATGTATAAGTATTATGTCCTTTGATGCGATCAAGGAGGAGAATACTTGAGCACGGAATTCCTGGATTATTCTAAAGGAGAATGAGATTCTCTCTAAGCATTATTCCTCCGCATACACCACAGCACGTCGGTGTATCGGGGCGGAGCAATCACACCCTATGTGATAAGGTGTGCTCTATGATGAGTATTACTGAGTTGCCTATTTCCTTTTGGGAGTTGTGCACTTGAGAAGCTGCATACCTATTGAATAGGGTTCTGATCTAATCAGTTGCCTACCATTTCATATGAGATATGGAAAGGGAAGAGCCCATATATTAAGTTTGTTAAGATTTGGGGTTGTCCAACTTATGTCTAAAAGCATAATCCGGACAAGCTCGAGGCAAAGTCAGTTCTGTAGAAGTTTGTTGGATATCCCAAGCATTCGTAAGGGAATATTTTCTACCAAACCGAGGAACAAAAGATGTTTTGTTTCTCAGCATGCCACCTTTGTGAACGGGAATTTCTTGTGAAGAAATTAGTGGACATGTGGTAGAACTGGAAAGAGTTCCAGCTATACAAATTGCAGCTGATGATTTGGTAGAACCAAAGGATTCAATAGTTTCCAACGAACTTCAGCCTCTCCGCCGATCTAGCAGGGTTCCTCACCCACCTGAGAGATACTTTGGTTTCTCTATGACAGTGGGAGCGAGGATTACATCATGAGATGATGACCGAACTAGTATCGAGCAGGCCATCAGGAGTGGGACTCTATAAGAATGGCTGGATGCTTAGCGATCTGAGATGGAATCCTTATACACCAACAAAGTATGGACTTTGGTTGCTTTATCTGAAGGGTTAAATCTCTATCAGGAGCAAGTAAATCTTGAGAAGATTACTTGGTGTACATGGAAAAGTTAAGACTTTCAAAGCTAGACTTGTTAAAGGTTTGCATCATTGACCAGGTATGGATTATGATGAAACCTTTTCTAAGTAGCTATGCTTAAGTCCATCCAGATCCTACTTGCCACGGCTACATACCATGACTACGATATCTGGCGTTTGGGTGCCATGACTGCTTTTCTAAATGATGTTTTAGAAGAGTGCGTCTATAAGTACACAGCCAGAGGGCCTTGTAGACAGTGGGAGCAACGGAAACGTGTGCAAGATGTTTTATGTGATAAAGCAGGCATCGCGGAGTTGGAACGTCTGTTTTGATGTATTAGTCAAAGAGTTTGACATCATCAAAATGGCAGATGAACCTTGTATAGACAAAAAGGTAGTAGAGAGTATGGTAGTGATCCTCGTAGAGTATGTGGATGACATACTCTAGATGGGGAAGGAGATTCCAATGCTACGCTCGGTCAATCTCCGCTTATCACAAGGATTCTCCATATAGGATCAAAGTGATACCTACTAAATCCTGGGTTTTGGATCTATTAGATAGATCTAATTGGATGTTAGGAATCTCACTAGTTATAGTGAGATGGTATCAAATGATCCTGGGGAGAATCACTGGAAGGGTTCCAGGGTGATAAGGACGACTGAATGTCAGTCACAGGCATTGTCTTTACCCTCAGTAAAAGGACGGTATGTTGGAAGAGTTCCAAGCTATATACCGTGGCATACCAGACGATAAAGGCTTAATACATCGCTACCAAAGATGCTACCAAAGAGGAAGTCTGGGTGTATATAAGTTCATGAGATGAACTTCGTTGCTACCATTGTGTGACAATGGAGTTGTGGCCTATACCTAGGAACGCCCGTCCCATCTGAAATCCAGATATAATTCTTAGGCAGTATCACCTAATCATGGAGATGGTTGATCTCCAGGGGATCGAGGTCAGGAGAGTAGACTCAGAGGACAACACGGCGGATCCACTCACAAAGGCCTTTTCCCAGAGAGAGGCTTTTATGGGATGGTTGAGTATGAGATACTATAACCACTGTTATCAGATGGCCCTAGTGCAAGTGGGAGATTGTTAGTTATATGTATGCCATAGAGGCATTACTATACATAAGATGTATATTGTAGTGGATGCTTGGACATATATAGGGAGGACTTTCTTGCTCGACATGATAGTATGCTATCTGGTTACTCTTTACCTTAATGTGTATACTGATTGTCTCTCTGTTACATGTTGGTAAAGCCCTTAGGATGTGTACTTGACTACCTGGACTATGATGCGGATCATACTAGTGGGGACATGGTAGTCCATAAGTACATCCTTCAAGGTCCCTAGTCGTGGGTGTATCGAGACGGGGCATCGATATACCAGAGCAGACTAGCGTATGCCTTCTTGACCCATACAGATGGGCAATGGATGATCCCATATCCATTGGTGTTTGACATCAGAGATGATATACGGGTGCTCAGTGGAGACTGGGTACATTGGACGGACTCGTTAAGAACTCCCAGATGGTATTATACCTTATGTCAGATGGCAGTTCTCTGGTGACACTGGTACAGGTTAGTCTGTAGACCTGAGATCGTCATAGAGTCTTGTGTGATTCCCACTGTACTTTGATTTCCAACTTACCACGTCCAAGAGGGCATGCAAAACGGTGGTTTTTGGGTACAGTCCCGAGTCACATGGAGGCAATGAACGATAGGAGGGGTTGCGTCTCTCCCGGTATTGGTGGTAGATGTTGCGCTATGCTCGATTGGCCATAACAGGGAAGTCCTTGGCCAGGGCTGGTTTAGAGATATACTGGTAAGTGTTACTAGTAGTTTCGCGACCCGTTATGAGCCTCATATCGGCATGACTTATCGGTTATTGGGGTCTGACGTTTTACCACCCCTAGACTTGATATGCGACATGTCAGACGAGGAGACCAGACTGTACGGTAGTGTCACTGTCAGGCTTTTACAGGAGTTGGAGCAGGCTTGCTTACTGATCTTTTGATCGCTCAATACCCGGGTAGCCGTTACGTCCAGCTAGTACCGCTGACGGCTTGTGGGTGCTTGATATGATAATCACCTACTGCTGGCGTATTGACGAGTCTTTAGAGTCCTACATAGAGGTTGTACTGGCTCAGGAAAAACGAAATAGGAGCGCATATGTGATATGTGCGGGACCGAGAATAATGCGTGTATGCGATACCTTATTCTATTCTCGCGATGTTTGTATCGATCTGTTGTATGCGATATAACCTAGTTATCGAATCAAGGGTTGATTCGATAAGTCGATACATTGGATGTTAGTCGGTTATATGTGATATAACCGGATTATTAAGTCAAGTATTGATTTAATAATTTAGTGTATAATTGTATATGTGATATACTAATTTATATTAACTAACATTGGTTCACTTAAGCTTTAATTTTTCTCACTTGTGCATAAGTTAATATATATGTGATATATATTTATTTGTGTATAAATTGGATCATGGTTGTTGATACACATTACATAGGTGTAGAAGACTTATACCATACTAATTATATTTTTTAGGTTTTTATATTTAAAGTAATTCGAAAAAAAATGGATAATGAGCACAAATGCATGAAGCTTCATGAAGCTTAACTTTGCATTTGACTTAGTCCACTAGTTTTGTTTTACTTAAGATATTAGTTAACCTAACCACTATGATTACCCATGGTAATTGTTTCGCCCAATAAGAGCAAAGCTCTGTTGAAATTTAAAATTCAAAATTTTGAAGCAACGCTTTAAATCTCGGACGCAACGCGCCACATGTCAGGCACTGATACGTCAGCGCATTGCCCAAGAAGGCGCGCCCAATCAGAGCAAAGCTCTATTTTAAGCAAAATTAAAGGAAACAACGCTTCAGTTGCGCAAGCACTGGGCTGCGATGCGTGACACGTGTCAGCGCAAATGCGCTAGCGCAGTTGCGCTGCGCGACACGTGTCAGCGCAGTTGCGCTGCGAAGTGCACTGCGCGACACGTGTCAAAGCAGATGCGCTAGCGCAGTTGTGCTGCGCTGTGCGCTGCGCGACACGTGTCACGCGCTGGAGCATTTGCGCCAAACAGAATAAAGATTTTAAAGAAATCTTTCTGTTTTTGTTAAAACAAGAAAATTTTCTTCTGAAAAACAGAAGCCCTTGGATCAAAGATCCAACGGTGGGGAAAATTCCCCAAATCAATCAGAGAAAGATCTCTTTAACAAATTTAACTAATTTATGGGCACTATAAAAAGGACCCCAAGTCTCAATTCAAAGACATCAACATTTTTCTTGAAAAAAGTCAAGAGCTTCAAACAGAGAGAGAACTCTGAGAAAATTCCAAAGAAAAAGGTAAAAACCTTCATGAGAGAGATGAAATCTCTTTTAATAAATCATTGATCTAAAAAGCAGATCAATGATCTTCACATAATAAACAGTGCTTTGCACTTCTTATGAACCACTGGTTCTTTAAAACAAGAAAACAACAAAAATAAAAAAAAATAGTGCTTTGCACTTTTATGAACCTCTGGTTCTTGAAATAAAAAGAAAAACTTATTTTTCTTTGATCTAAATTAGATCAAGAAATCAAATAGTGCTCTGCACTTCTGTTCTTGAATCTAAAAGATTCTTTGTGCTTTGCACATCCAAACTGCGCTGTTGCGCTCTTGGGAAAGCGCCACGTGTCAGCATCTGAATCACTTGCGCTATGAGATTTGAGATAGAGCTTTGCTCTCTGTAATTGGCGCAACTTACCAAGGTGCGCCACGTGTCAGCAGCGCAAGCGCAGCGCACTGCGCTTGCATGACACGTGTCGTCATCACAAGCGCTTGCGCTCTCTGATTGGCGCAAAGCGCCTGAAAATGCAATGCATTTTCTGAGGGGCCAGGCCCAATTAAAAGACCAAACATGCCTAATTAAATTGATGCTCTGCATCATTTATAAATGGGCAAAGCCCAAACTAAATAATAAAAATGCTATGCAGATGCCTTGCAGAGCCCAAAATAAATTGATGCTCTGCATCTTTTATAGGCAGAGCCCAAACAAAAGAATAGAAAATAATGCAATGCATTATTTAAAAATGGGCCAAGCTCTGACACAGGTCTAACAGACTAAAAAAAAATAAAAGGCGTTGAATACTTTTCAACAGGACTTAGCCTAATTATGGCCGTAAGTCCTCAAATTTAACTGACTGAGCGAGATTGCTCCCTTAAATCAATTTATATCCGATTCGAGGGAACATCTCCGAGCTCCTCTGACACCTCTCGTTGTAATCCTTCAACGATGTCAGAGAGGCGACGGGTCCCAACGACCACACATGAATATGGACTGCGGGGTCCTTAAACCCGTGGACCGAAACGTCCCTAAACTAATATTGGACCGAAACGTCCCTAAACTAATATTGGACCGAGACGTCCTTAAACTAACATTGGACCGAAACGTCCTTAAACTAATGATGGACCACCACGTCCCTAAACTGGCGATGGACCGAAACGTCTCTAAATTGGAATGCGGACCACCACGTCCCTAAACTGGAGCATGGACCAAAACGTCCCTAAACTAATATTGGACCGAAACGTCCCTAAACTAATATTGGACCGAAACGTCCTTAAACTAACATTGGACCGAAACGTCCTTTAACTAATGATGGACTACCACGTCCCTAAACTGGCGATGGACCGAAACATCCTTAAACTAATGATGGACCACCACGTCCCTAAACTGGAATGCGGACCACCAGGTCCCTAAACTGGAGCATGGACCGCAACGTCCATAAACTACCTATGGACCACTACGTCCCTAAACTGGAACAATAGAGCCCCCAAATGCTCTTTTGCCAGATCTAAACGGTCCTGTTTAAGTTAATCTTAGCCCCAAACACGGCTAACGTATCCTTAAACACTCAAATGAACGATAAAACTCCAAATCAACCTTGGTTCAAGGGTACATCTCTGAACTCCTCTGACATCCACCGTTGTAATCCTTCAACGACGTCAGAGAGGTGACGAGTCCTGAAGGCCATATATTAAATGAATCACTACGTTAAGTTGATCTTAGTCTCAAACAGGACTAACGTATCCTTAACGAACGTTTAAGTTGATCTTAGCCGCAATACGGCTAACGTATCCTTAAACTAAAAACACCAAACCCAAATCTAAGTAAATACGGATTTGGACTATTCCACGTCTTACGGGCGACGGCATTACTCAGTCTCCGTATACAATCTACGGGCAACCACAAACAAAACAAACACACACGACACGAAGTGAAATTCTGGAGAAGGAGAAAGTGGCTGCCGCGATGCGGTAGCGTAATTAACTGCAGGGGCTTGCGCCTGCAGGGAAGAGCGTCCCCACAATCAAAAACCCCTCAAGCGAGGGGGAATCTGACGAAGTCTGCTACATCGGCCGCATCCGTCTAAACCTCCGATACACGGTGCCATAAATCAACTTGGCATCTTCAGAGAGGTGAACGGATAAAACCAAATAGCATCTGCCCCGAATCTCAGGCAAGACGTTCAGTCTCGGCCGTCTTTCGGAGGGGAACAGATTCTGGCACGCCCGGTGGGACCTCTTCCTCTTTCCACTCCATACTTCGTGTATCGTCTTTGCGAACCAATCGCGGTTTGTTAACGGTTGCCTATGGATTTCAAGTTTACTAAGATTTGGTCTCTTGCTCGGTGCAGAAGAGAAGTCAAGCATCAATGGCCTCAACGTGTTCGAAGTGCTCCAACTGCAGCTGCAGCTCGCGTTCGGCCTCAACTGGAGGCATAACCTACGGGCCTCAAGCGGCCTCTTTCTTCACCATGCCCGTGGGGAAGATTACTCAATCCACCACGGGGCTGTTTTTCGGAACTATGCTTCCGCCAACAAGCTTCAGCACCCCCGTGCCCGTACAAGAAGCTTCTAAGAAGTCGGTCTTCGATTGACTTTTAGTTACGGTGGCCCCTCTCAACGGGTCGCCCAACACCAGTGCCTCGGTCTTCTCCAGACTGGGCCAAAACTCCTATGAGCCCACAATGAAGATTGCAGTCCCGGAAAGGGTTATTCCAAAAAGAGTAGCCAAACCTGCTCCTGAAGTCGTCAAGGCGGCTTCTCCTGCTAGGAGATCGGTCTTTGCAAGATTGACCATCCCAACTCCCACTCCTACTCTTGCTGCTCGAAAGACATCAGTCTTCAATAGGCTGACACCGGCAACCACCCCACACCTAAGCAGGGGGCAAGAAGAAGTTGTTTCTGTCTCTGAGCCAATACCGACGACTCTTCGCGCCCGACGACGCCACTGGTGCCGGATAAGGAGGGTCGGGGGCAACTCCCCTTCTGGGATGACTCCGCCAACTCCGACGGTGGAAGTTAACGCTGCTGTTCCAACCGGGAACAGCTTTGAGCTGTTGAATAGGGTACACAAAAACTTGCCAACTGCGGTCCTTAAAAGATCTCCTCCGCCGGTAGAAACCGCTGTGGAAGTAGAAAAGCCGGAGCAACCTCTTCAATCGCTGTCCTCCAGGATCTATAGGATATGGCGACGAGTCCGAAAATCTATCATTGATCCTAACTCCTCTCGTCAGCACAGAAGTCAAAAGGTCGGCAGGAAGAAAATCCCCTGGTTAATCAACGAAAGGCGACGACCGCTTCGGTGCCCAAAGCAACGGCCCCCTCAACTTCTACGGCCCATAAAAGAAGAAGGCCCGAGAAAGTGCCAACACCTGCAGTAAATACCAAAGGAGGTGAACCGAAACGCCCTAGGTCTGGGGGCATTGTAGTTCATACCGTCTGTATGGCGTCTGGTAAAGAGGACAGCCGCATATCAACAGGTCATAGACCGCACACGAGGTCAGTGACCAAGGCTTAGGAGCAGCAGCAGAAACTCCAAGAGATGATGAACGCTATGGCCGTACTTACAGGGCCAAAAGAAACCCCTGAAACGTCCTCGGACGAGCGTCAAGAACAAGAAACTGACGCTGAATTCCTTCGTCGCGTACTGGAGAAAAAGGATAAAGAAGCTGCGGAACAGGCAGCCAACATAAAGAAAATGGCCTTCCTGTTCCAGGATAAAGTGGGTATGATGATTCAACAAGATCCACCTGCTGAAGATCCCCCGATCATCCTTGAAGACGATAGGGGAGAGACATCGAATCCTCCGCCAGCTCTATCAACGGCTAAAGAGGATACAATCTCTAAAGCTGATTTGGACGAGTATATAGCCCAACAAATACGGGTTCATCATGCGACCGAAGCAGCCGGCCAGGTCATAAAAACGGGGCGGCCATATCCAAGTTGGTACGACCAAATCAAGTACCCACCAGGTTACACAATTCCCAAGTTCCATGTCTACAAGGGAACGGGCAATCCTCACCAGCATGTCGCCCATTTCAGGGCACTCTGCGGCAACACCGGTGGTGATGACAAGCTTTTACTTCGCCAGTTTGTTCGAAGTTTATCGGATACGGCGTTCGAGTGGTACTCTGAGCTCCCGAACGACTCTATCAAAACCTTCGCGGAAATGGAGCTATTGTTTCTCAGCGTTTTGCATGCGCCAGTGAACGTACCCCGATGACGGCACTGATTAACGCCAGGGTAAAACCAGGCGAGACATGGGTCCAATATGCTATACGGTGGCGTAATTTATGGTCAAAATGCGAGCAGCGCATTGAAGAAGCTCCCGCAGTGGGTATGTTTGTGGGCACCCTTGATCCGCAAGCAACCATTTCGCAATTTATGATGTTTTTCAAGCCGACTACCTTCTACGCCTTGATTGACAAGCTAGCGCAAATGGATCAGATGGGACATAAACCCCCTCTTCCAAAGCCGGACTCCCGAAATGACAAAGGAAAGGGAAAAGCAATCGTCGTCGCTAATGCTCAACAACAACCGAGCAACTCGAAGCCGGTTGTGCGTCAAAATAATACGCGTCCATACGTGGACCTTGAGGAGAGGCTAGGACGTTCTTACTCCTTTCCCCGCGATAAAACAAAAAGGTTATTCGAGCTTGCATTGCGCAACAGACTCATAAATCTGCCGGATCCAAAACGTCCATTACAACCAAGTGACGTCAACGAGCCCAACTACTGTCCTTATCATCGAGTACTAGGCCATCCGATCGAAGATTGTTACGTTTTCAAGAATTGGATTGAAAACCAGTACCGACAGGGCAAGTTCACGTTATCTGATAAATGGAACGTGAATCCCCCGCAGCCCCACACCTCTAAGGGGACGAATACGCCGGGGGCAACATGCTCCGTCGTTGAAGAAGCTCCTTGGGGGGTTGTATTATCAGCCAAGACAAAGAGGATGCTAAACGACCTTCAGACATGTCCAGCGATTAGGTGGAAGAACCCATTAGAACCGCAGGTCATTGAGGGGATGTTGAAGCCATGTCCAACTCCAAAGACTGATGGTAGTGGCTCAAGCACTCGCAACCAGCCGTCAAAATCCTCGAAAAAGAAGAAAAAGAAGTCAAAGAAGCCCGTGAAGCCTGGTGACAAGCGCACGGACCTGCAAAAACAAATTGACGCGCTGGAGGAATACAACCAGAAAGAACGGACTCCCATTACATTCCAGGAGTTTCTCAAACACGTCTTTCAAGAGGAAAGTGAGGGAGAAAGTTCATCGGATGAATCCGAGGAATATGTGGCGAGCTGTCATATGATTTCCCATTCGATCACGAACGATGAGGAGACTCCTTGCACCAAAAAGCTGGGGGCAGATCCTGAACCAAAAGTTCTGGGGCCATCAGATGAAGTTATTGACGCATTCCTTAATGAAGCTCGGTTGAAAAGTAAAGCTGATAGGGAACGCGAGGTGGCTATATTTGAAGGGGCCAAACGCCAGCGACTTGATGAAGGAGCTGAGACGATCCCGTTGGAACTAAACACCTCCGCTACCGACAAAAGCCAATTCAAGATGAGGAAAAAGTTTGCTAAGGCCATATCAATGGGCATGAAGCTACCATCCTCTGAAGGAAACATCACTGGTGAAATGGAAACGCACCCCTCCTATTGCTTATATCATCAAAAGATTTCGCACCCCACTCAAGAGTGCAAAGCTTTAAAATAGATGGTGGCAAGGATATGTTGCTCATCGACAACGCTTTAAGCGGGAAAAGCGTAAAACTCGTCGAGAGCAAAAAAATACGACCGAAGGGCTTAAAAGAACTGCTGGCGATTGTTGTATGGTTAACACCGGTAGATCACAAGTACCCACATTCGGGAGTGATTCTGATGAAGAGCTAGAACTTGCCCCTCTCTTTAAAGAGTCCGCTTCGAGAAAAGAAGAAGAACCGAAGGTTTGCGAAAATATCCGGCTAGTAATCGCACGCTGCCCGAAAAGAACCTCGGACCCTCGAACAAAAAAATAAAGGGAAAGAAAAGGCCTCTGAAGATATCGTCTTAGATGACCAGGTGGTGGAAGAGCTAGCTGCCAAAGACCCACCAAAGAAGAATAAGGTGGATTACAACGTCTTAGCACATCCGAGGAAGCTGCCTTCACAGCTCAGCATTCTCGACGCCCTTTTGCTATCAAAAGAGGCGAGAGATTCGTTGATTAAGGCGCTCTAAGACCCAGAACAATTCCAAGCATGCCTGGCCGAGGAAAAGATGAAGGATGAATTGGAGGAAGTGCACACGGCCGATGACACTTTTGGCGATGAAGACCTTCTACTTGGGACGTGCGAACACAATCGCCTTCTCTATATCTCGGGATACTGCCATGATATAAAGATAGGCAAAATCCTGATCGATAACGGGTCGTCTGTTAATCTACTCAACGTGCGGGTGTTGAAGGAAATCTGCATGAGCGTCCAGCACCTTGCTCGGGACAAGATCACCATCTCCGGGTTCGACTCCCAATCGTCAAAGACTCTTGGATCTGTGATACTGAAGCTACGCTTCGGGCTACTCGTCATGGACATTAAGTTCCACGTCATAGACGCCAAGACATGCTACAACGCTTTGCTCGGCCGACCATGGTTACACGAGTACAACATCATCCCTTCTACACAGCATCAGTGTATGAAATATTTTAAGGATGGTTTCGAGTATACCGTGACGGGAGAACTGAACCCGTTCTCTGTGAACGAGGTCCGCAAATATGAAGACGCCAAATACTTCTTACCGGATTTCGAAGACACAGAGAAGTGTCACAAGCCAGAGAATAAAACTAACGCTACCATCCCTGTCTTCGGCAGTGATACTGAGGAGGAAGAGGAGATAGTTTATTCGGGTCCGCCCCAACACAACAAGCCGGGACCATCGGCTCCTACATTGATCTTTGGCAGCGACTCGGAAGATGAAGTCCATGCTGTATTCTCTGCTCGACCTTCAATACAGACGTCCGCTGACGAAGAGCAAAGTCTATAAGTGGCCATAGTGCCGCTTAAACACCATAAAGAACTGGATGCACTTAATATCTACATTGTAGAAGAGTTGCGAACATTCTATATCCCTCCCAGGCGAGAGAGCGAGAAAGCAATTCTGTTTTACCGCTCTGAAGAAACCAAGGTAGAAAAAGAAATCTGGCATGGCGCGGATTCTACGCTCGACAGGCCTCAGCCTATCCGTCTCCCCAGATATTATACGGAAGGTTTGAAAAAGCTGCTGAAACGCCAGGGGATATCCTTCAAACAGACCGTTAGAGAGGCCAAATTCCATGACAAGGTCTGGAACGTCCCCGGGACTCAGCGCAAACTGCCTAACGGGAGAATGGAAACAAAAGGGCTTGGATACATCCGGTCAAAAAAACGAGAGTTACTAATCGGCTGCTACATCGTATATGACCTTGATAAAGAAGCGGAAACTCAATCGGAGGACGCTAATCCTAAGTCAGTGAAAGTTCCAGATGCAAAGGAGCCCAGTCCGTCGTTCGAAGAACAAATGGACAAACTTATAAAGAAAGCTGGTCAAAAAGTCCGAGATGATCACAACCGTGAGACGGCCATCTACGAGAAAGCCAAGACGCAACGCCTTCTCCAACAGGCCGTAAAGGATGAAAATGCCGCTCCTTGTAAACCTGTTATAAAGAAGGCTCGGCGCAAAAGCAGAAATAAGTCGAAAGGCCAAAAAGGCGCTCAACAGCAACAAAGCATGGCTAAGAAGTCACACAAACGGGAGGCGAGCGTTATTGATCTATCCCTCATGAAGAAAATGAGTCGAGCATACTCTTTTCCTCTGGATAAGACGAGGAGGATACTTGAACTTGCGCTAAAACATCAGATGCTCACACTGCCGGAGTCCAAGCACCCCGAACAAGCAAGCGAAGTCTCTGACCCAAACTATTGCTCTTACCATCGAGTAATAGGGCACTCGCTCGAAGACTACTTCACCTTTAAGAATTGGGTCGAAGATCAGTACCAGCTCGGCAAGTTCGCTCTGTCTGACAACTGGAAGGTAACGCCACCACAGAAGCACAAGCCCAAGGCCACGAAAGAAAAACCGGTTCCACATTGGGATTGGAAACGAATTCGCACCTGTCACATGATTACAATATTAAAAGAAGAGCCTGAGGACATAGATGAGCTCCCTTGGTGCTTCGAAAACAGCAGCGACGAGATAATCTCAGAATTCCTAACAGCGCCAAAAGAGCTGGAAGATGGAATCCATACCACTGCAGATTACCTCAAGAAGATTGAGTTGGGATCGATAGACGATCCGCGACCAACATTCATCAGTGAGCTGCTATCTGAAGAAAGGGTGGCTGCGTTAAAAGACGTTCTCGTACAGCATAGAGATTGCTTCGCATGGAACTATTCCGAAATGCCGGGACTAAATCCAGAAATTGCCGTGCATAAATTGGCGATATCCCCGGATATCAAGCCAGTCAAACTGGCGCCGAGGAGAATGCGGCTCGAGCTTGAGATGAGCATCAACGCCGAGGTCAAAAAGCTGATCGACTCTGGCTTTATTCAGGAGGTTCAATATCCGGAATGGATCGCCAACATTGTCCCAGTGATAAAGAAAAATGGGACAGTGCGTATATGCGTGGACTTCCAGGATCTCAATAAAGCTTTCCCGAAGGATGATTTTCCAGTGCCAGTCACCGAACTGATGATAGACAATACGTCCACTCATGAGGTTTTCTCCTTCATGGACGGCTCGTCAGGATATAATCAGATAAAAATGCATCCCAAAGACCAGAAGCACACCGCCTTCCAGACTCCTTTGGGTATATTCTGCTACAAGGTGATGCCCTTCGGTCTAAAGAACGCCGGTGCCACCTATCAGAGGGCCATGACGAAGATCTTCGATGACCTCATACATGAAATCGTCGAATGCTACATCGATGACCTCGTGGTTAAGAGCAAATTATACGAAGAACATCTCGAGCATCTAAAGACTGTATTTCAACGCCTTCGACAATACAACTTGAAGATGAACCCCCTTAAGTGTGCATTCGATGTTTCCTCGGGCAAATTCTTAGGATTCATCGTCCGACACCGGGGTATCGAAATAGATCCGTCCAAGATCAAGGCGATCATGGAAATGCCCCCGACCCTAGGCCTACGTGGGATCGATTTCCTCTTAGCAGCCACCTTGGGACGGCGGGTCTCGATGTCCGCACCCATGCCAGACTCCGGCGAGGATACAACCACTGTCTCCACTGGAGCACAGGGCGCTGTAGGTGAATCTGTGACATCAGGGAGCGACAAGCCACGTGGAGGACTTTGCGCACGCGGTGGCCCGGTTCTAACCTCTTTTAGAGGAGCGACTACTGGAGTCCTAGGAACCAAAGGAGCGTTGCGATCAGTACCTGGAGGCGCACCCTTACGATCGACCAACAGTCGCCTTTCCTCCTTTATAACTGCTCCTGTTGCATGATTCTACCAGTCTTTGTACACATTGAGGAGTCTCGGAGCATAAGCCGGCGCATTGATAAAAAAATGAGAGCTCGTATTCAGGCGCATGAAATGGTGCAGTGCGTTCTCCATCCCTTCTTCAGTGGCAGTGGGTTCCAGCAAGAAGGCTTCCAAGGGGACCCCTTGATCGTAGCCCAGTTGTTGAGCAAAACGATGAGGGTTGTACCTCATAAAAATTGCCATACCATTCTGCCTAAAAACTAGGAAACCCGGTCTAATGGAATATAAGTGAAGGGTCTCCCGAGCCGTCAAAACTGAGGCTCCATCCTTAAAGACATCTTGTACTGGCCGCGTCGCAATGGTAGACACCTTTCGAATGGTCAATACCTTATCGACAAAGGACATCCCGGCTCCAACGGTATGAGGGCGAAGGAGTAAGCCCCTGGTGTTCCGCGGTGATGGGGTTACGATTGATGCGCCGATCAGCTGTATAATGCGAGGAAAACCGCACTTGTCAAAGAACGAGGGCCTTTTATGCATGCCAAAGACACCCGCCGTGTGTAGCTCAAGCCACGATGCAAAGTAATGCATCGGGAAGACCACGTGCAGTACCCCGGGCTCATTAGCATCCGCTGCTCGACTGAGGCCATGGTATAAGTGCGCCAAGCCAGCGATCCCAACAGCCACCTTTACCCCGATGGCCATCCGGTAGGCTGGGTAAAAGACAGAGGGTCGCATCCGATGAGAGTGCATTGGGATCGCAAACCAGCTCAGCCACAATCCAAGAAATCCTAGGAAAAAGGCCTCCTCATCCATTCCAGGGGCCGCAATTTCTGCAAATGACATGGTAGGGAAGTCCGGAAGGAAAAAACCCTTTTGATCTATATCCTTCTCCGGTAGGTTGTCCAAACCTAGACCGAAAGGGTCATCCAGGGTGGCAAACTTGGCAGCTTCTGATGAGATGACGCTTGGACGAAGGAAACGAGCAATGAAGTCCTCAAAGTTAACTCCCCGACTCCCATGTTCGACGAAGAGGGACTCATATATGTTCAACACTTTAATCAAGCTTGGGAACTGGTGCTGAACAATATTCTCCGGCCTGAGCCCCCTTACAATTGGCTTAGCACCAAAGACATACTCATTTGTCAGAAGCAACTCCTCATAATGTTCCCCCATCACTGGTAAACCGGATACCTCCGTGAACTCCTCCAAGGAGATTGACACTTCCCGATCCATGGCAAGGAAAGTGTGGGCAGGAATATTCCATTGCTCCAAGAAAGCCTTGAACCGCCAGGTGGGGAGCATGGGATACTGGAAAAGAGAGACGTAGACCGCGGTGTACAGTCCTAATCTTATCAACTGCGACTTCTTCGTCGACAGGATGTACCGGGCCCACGGCAGATAGCCAATCGGGTGGCGGGGGATCAGACCAAGGTTATATGATTGCCCCCAAGGTCGTGCTTCAACTTGACAGATACGGCGTCCTAGGATGTCTAAAACCATGGGATGCTGAACCGGTATCGCATATATGGCGGGATATAGAAAGCCCTTCGATGTCCAATCCACCAACTCCATGGCATACCGCACCGAGGGTGGGGTAGCATAGTGAATCGCCGTGATGGGCTCGGACGGCACTGCGCATGTGAAACTACGTCGACCCATAATGATCTGGTTATACCACGACCCCTAAAAGTGGAGACTCTTGTACTCCGGGTCGTATTCTCTAATCATGGCCAGGACTTCACGATCCAAGGGCGCTACGGGAAATCCCTCCTCTGAATGAGCAAACGGGAATGAGGTGTCGAGAAACATGATCGCTGCAAATGAACAGAAATTAGCCGTTAGTGTTGTAATTCCAACGCTTAGCGTTTAAGAAAAATTCATTAATTAATCAATTAAATTAAAAATTAATTTAATTAAAATTAATTAATTACACCACACAGCAGTGCAGTGGGTAGGAGACCGAAGGGGGACCCACAAAATCTGGATGACAATACGTCAGTTAATAAGACAACCTCATCATTGGATGAGATTGTCAGTTGGTCCCCAGGAAAACATTCCCATTAATAAAAAAAGGAGGGGAAGAATCCCTAGAGACAAGGAGAAAATCTTCTCTTTCAGAGCAAACCTCTGTCACAGAGTGACACTTGTCAAACTCTGGTCCCAGGGAAATAAGATTCCTTAAAAGAGCATAGCTCTATGGTAATAATGGAAAAGTCCATCAGAAAATGTTTACACCTAAAAGAATTAAAAATTTTGGAATCTTGAAAAATCCATGAAAAACTTATGAAAATTTCTTCATTTTTCAGATCTAAAAGATCTACAGATGATTCAAAGAGCAAAGCTCTATCCATGGGTTAGAACCCATGAACAAGATCTCTGCAGATCTATAAGTTTTTGAGAGCAAAGCTCTGTTTATGAAATCCCAATGGGGATCTCTTTAGATCAAAAGATATGTAAGAGCAAAGCTCTATTAGTTAATTAAAATATTTAACTTAAGATTAATTTTACCTAAAATTTTCTAACTTGGAAAATGAGAGCAAAGCTCTAAAGTTCTAGAAACGAGAGCAAAGCTCTGGAATTCTAAGCAAGAGCAAAGCTCTGGAAATCAAAATCTAGAAAATGGTGAGATTTTTCTAAGGGCCAGAGATCCTATTTATAAGGCGCTTGCGCCCCTTGAGCTCACCCCTTGACCCAACGATCAGGAGTTTGCCACCGCTGCACTCACATGTGCGCCACGTGAGCGCAACGGTGGGGGGGCATTTGTTTCGCCCAATCAGAGCAAAGCTCTGTTGAAATTCAAAATTCAAAATTTTGAAGCAACGCTTCAAATCTCGGGCGCAACACGCCACATGTCAGGCGCTGATACGTCAGCGCAGCGCCCAAGAAGGCGCGCCCAATCAGAGCAAAGCTCTATTTTAAGCAAAATTAAAGGAAGCAACGCTTCAGTTGCGCAAGCACTGTGCTGCGCGACACGTGTCAGCGCAGATGCGCTAGCGCAGTTGCGCTGCGCTTTGCGCTGTGCGACACGTGTCAGCGCAGATGCGCTAGCGCAGTTGTACTACGCTGTGCGCTGCGTGACACGTGTCAGCGCAGATGCGCTAGCGCAGATGCGCTGAGCTGTGCACGACAAGTGTCAGAGCAGATGCGCTAGCGCAGTTGCGCCAAACAGAATAAAGATTTTAAAGAAATCATTCTGTTGTTGTTAAAATAAGAAGATTTTCTTCTATAAAACAGAAGCCCTTGGATCAAAGATCCAACGGTGGGGAAAATTCCCCAAATCACTCAGAGAAACATCTCTTTAACAAATTTAACTAATTTATGGGCACTATAAAAAGGACCCCAAGCCTCAATTCAAAGGCATCAACATTTTTCTTGAAAAAAGTCAAGAGCTTCAAACAGAGAGAGAACTCTGAGAAAATTCCAAAGAAAAAGGTAAAAACCTTCCCGAGAGAGAAGAAATCTCTTTTAATAAATCATTGATCTAAAAACCAGATCAATGATCTTCACATAATAAACAGTGCTTTGCACTTCTTATGAACCATTGGTTCTTTAAAACAAGAAAACAACAACAACAAAAAAATAGTGCTTTGCACTCTTATGAACCTCTGGTTCTTGAAATAAAAAGAAAAACTTATTTTTCTTTGATCTAAATTAGATCAAGAAATCAAATAGTGCTCTGCACTTCTGTTCTTGAATCTAAAAGATTCTTAGTGCTTTGCACTTCCAAACTGCGCTGTTGCGCTCTTGGGAAAGCGCCACGTGTCAGCATCTGAATCACTTGCGCTATGAGCTTTGAGATAGAGCTTTGCTCTCTGTAATTGGCGCAACTTACCAAGGTGCGCCACGTGTCAGCAGCGCAAGCGCAGCGCAGTAGCGCAGCGCACTAGCGCAGCGCACATGACACGCGTCGTCATCACAAGCGCTTGCGCTCTCTGATTGGTGTAAAGCGCCTGAAAATGCAATGTATTTTCTGAGGGGCCAGGCCCAATTAAAAGACCAAACAGGCCTAATTAAATTGATGCTCTGCATCATTTATAAATGGGCACAGCCCAAACTAAATAATAAAAATGCTATGCAGATGTCTTGCAGAGCCTGATTGTTGGGGATTCTGCGTGTTCAAGTTTAGTTAATTACCGCAATCAAAACGGTTTCGTTTGTAGCTAGCCGGTTGAGTACGGGTCGTCCGCAGGGAGATGGGAATCTTTTTCTATGTGCTTTAACGAGTTAAGTCCAATTTTCCAGATTAGTTTGTGATTAACTAAGTGTTAAAATGATATGTAAAGAGAGCTTGTTAGGGTTAGGATTAGGTTAGTTTGAGTTAGGAGTCGCTCACTTCTTTCGTTGCCACTCTTAATATCGGTGTTACGGTAATCGGCAACAACGGGGATTAGCACGACTAGGAAGGAACTTGCGAGTATAAGCTAGACTTTCCAACGCTTAAGTTCTTCCTTTTGGTGCTTGTCCGTCCGTTCTTGGCTCTTAGCCATAACCTCCGGTTAATTCAACCACAACCGGTCTCACTACGGAATCACCGCTATCATGTAGGATAGGGTGCCGAAGGGAGCAGATTGTGGTTCAATTAACGGGAGTCGATTTAAGATGTTGGGCAAGGAAAGAGTGAGAGGGATTTCCTTCTCTCAAACTTCCCTTATCCTACACTAACAAGTATGGAAACTACTCACACATCATAACGGAAAGAAAAGAAAACAAAAGAGGAAGATAGAAAGAAAGAGATTAGTAGATAACAACTAGCTATTTGCGACCTCACCTTGGCAAGGATCAAGCGTAAGCATCATGGCTGTTTAAGGATAAAGGAAAAGAGAAAAGAAAGAAACAACAAGAAATAACAACAACTAAGTTAACAAATGAAAATTACAAGCATTTAACATAAGAGCAAGACAAGTATGATAATAAAATGAACTTCTTTATTCATCATTCTTCACTCACAAAAGCTCACTACAAGTTTTTCAATGGAGAAGAGATGAGAAGAGGAAGAAGAACAAGTATTCTAAACCCTAAAAAAAATACAAGATTAAGCACCCTTGGCTTCACAAGGTTCTGGACTATTTATAGGCAGGGGGATGGAAACCTAGGGCAAAATTCTGACCCTTCATGAAAAGACAAATATACCCCTGAAGTTTGGCCGACTGCGGCGCCAGTATGGCCGCGGAACCGCGGCCTAGACCCCCCATTGGCCGCGGTTCCGCGGCCGTATGGAGGAGTTGGGCCCTCCAACATTCTGTGCTTCCCTGGTTTTCTCTTTACTTTATTCTGGTATATGTGTTTTCTCAGATTTTCTTCACGATTTTTCCAGAATTTCTGTTGAGCAAAAGGTGATTTGATGTGGATCTTTTTGTCATGATTTCCTCGAGCTCCGCGTAGATTTCTTGGATCTTGTGTTGCCATTGAGCCTTGTGCATAAAAATGACATTGATTTGCCATTTTGTCTCTTAAACTGGTGTGTGGCAACAGACGGATAAAGAGCGGAGATCCGTGTTTTATCTGTGGTTGGCAGGAACCCGGGTTTTTTCGTGTTTTTCCATGAATTTCACCGTTTAGAGCCAAGAACCTGTATCCTGTAATTGACTAGCAAACACGGCTCAAGAGTACCTACCGATATGCAATGTGATAAAAATTGGGTGGTATGAAAATGCAAAAATCTGATATGAACAAATACCCCAAAACTTATCATTTGCTCGTCCCGAGCAAAGCCAATTTATTCACAAAAAATTTCCTAACCTCACTTTCGTAGGGAACGCGATTGCACTGAGCATGTGCAACAAGCCGTTAAACCTCTAGGTGTCCCTAGTAGGAGGAGTGTTGTCTCCTAAGGGTATTCAGCGGATACTACCCACAAAATCCGGTCAAGTTGGTTTTGTAAAATAACTAAGATTCAAACCCTAACATTTTGTTTCAGAAAATAACAATTCTATTATCCTAAGTCTAGACTATCGAACCTTTATTTTTCACACCTCGCTTCTTATTTAACTACAGATTTTATATGTCTTTACATGCAATGCAAATAGTGTCGTTAAGTTTCCAGAAGGATCGATTTACATCATCATGTCACACAATAAAGCCCAGATAAAAATTTTGAAAGGATCACATAAGTTTTATAAAGAGTTAAGCATTTTTCAAGTTTCGTTTTCCAGTAAAGTTTCAACTTTAGAATATCTATCTTCCTTAACAGGAAACTAGTCTTATATTTCACTCCACCTTTTTCTTGTTTTCATTTTATACACACCTCTGTGAACATGCAATAGTCTTTATCATAGAATAAAACCTTCATATCTCTGCTAAAATTTTTATAAAAGCCTGTCTTTTATCAAGATTATTCTCACATAAAGAACCGTTAGGAATTTTAACTCAGAGAGAACACTTGCTTGATTTTGTTTTAATCTGGACTTTCTAGGCTTCTTAGCGAGTTTTGGGCCAATGCACCCAAACCAGTTGGCTTTAGGGCATTAGGTGTAGAAACACCCCGGCGGATTTAATTACTCAAGTTACCTAGGTCCAAAAACAAAAGACAGTTTGGCGTGAAAATCATGATGATTCAATACGAACGGAGACATAACCGGCAGTTCTATTATTTTTTTGGATAAAAGACGTATTTAGTGGGTTCGGTGTGTAATCATTCCAATCAAGTTTCAGATGGGTTATTTTTCAGACTTAGTTCTAATTAAGGCATCAATAATATTCCTTCATATTCACTTCACTTCATAAACTATTCTTGATATTACTTATTTCAGAACAAACCTATTTGATCCTCAGAAACTCATTGATCCATTTAAAAGTTTTTAGACATAAAAGACTTGTCATCTAATTTCCAAAACTCACGACACGTGTAGTGTGATATAAAGACGTATATCAGCTATAGTTAACTTCAAAGGAGAGTTATCTTTCAGATTTTCAAAATCTAAACATAAGATTTAGTTATTCTTATCTTATCAAACAAAACCGTCGAAATGTTGAATCAGAGTCCTCCCACTTGACAGAAATGTTTTTATGTTTTTTTTAGAAAATTTTCAGATTTTTATGGATTTTATAAATTTTAACATGCAGATGCAAAATATACATATGAATGCGAAGGTTAGAAATGCGTACCGAGCGTACCCCCAAACTTAAACTGGACAGTGTCCTCACTGTCATTGCATGAAGAGATCATTTGAAAGGTCAAAATTGTCGGTTAGATATACACAAAATTTTTATTTTTATTTTTTTGTTTTTTTTGTTTTAAGAAAAAGAAAAAGAAAAAGAATATCCACAAAAATGTACAAAATGGTATATACATACCCCCAAACTTATTTGGAACAGTGTCCACTTGTTCTTGGCTGGATAACCGAAGTTTGGAGGTAGGCAGAGGAAGATTATGCAGGGTAAACCGGCTCCTGTAAGAACAGGAGCTCCTCTGTTGGTTCGGCGCTAAGGTACGGTTTTAGTCGGTGTCCATTTACTTTGAAAAATGAACCGTCCTTTGGATTCTCCAAATCCACAGCGCCATGCGGATACACATTCCGCACAAAATACGGCCCTTTCCAGCGAGATCTGAGCTTTCCTGGATGGAAGTGTAGTCTGGTGTCGTAAAGCAGTACTTGTTGACCAGGTACGAAAGTTTTGCGCAAAAGGTGTTTATCGTGAAACACCTTCGTTCGGTTCTTAACGACAAACGCGTTATCGTAAGCCTCATCCCTAAGCTCGCTTAATTCGTTCAACTGCAGCTTCCGATGGCTGCCCGCATCTTCGAGAGATAGATTCAACTCCTTTATCGCCCAAAATGCGCGATGCTCTATTTCGACAGATAGGTGGCAAGCCTTTCCGTACACAAGCCGATAGGGAGACATGCCAAGATCGGTCTTATAAGCGGTTCTAAATGCCCAAAGGGCATCAGTGAGTTTCAGCGACCAATCTTTTCGGTTCTTGGAAACCGTCTTCTCCAGTATCTGCTTGATTTGCCGATTTGAAACTTCGGCCTGCCCGTAGGTTTGGGGGTGGTAGGGCGTAGAGAGCTTATGATTAATGGAATATTTTTGCATCAAGGCCTCGAAAGTCTTGTTGCAGAAATGACTTCCATTGTCGCTAATGATCGCTCGGGGGTGCCCAAAACGGGAGAAAATGTTTTCTTTAAGAAACCTAACGACAACCTTGTTGTCGTTAGTCCGGCTGGGCACAGCCTCAACCCACTTAGAGATGTAATCAACAGCGAGAAGGATGTACAAGTTCCCAAAAGAGCAGGGAAACGGCCCCATGAAATCGATCCCCCAAACATCGAAAATGTCCACAACCAAGATCGGTTGGAGCGGCATCTCGTTCCTCCGGGATATCCGGCCCAAGTGTTGGCACCGGGAGCAAGTCTTGCAATAGTCATGAGCGTCTTTGAAGAGTTGTGGCCAGTAGAAACCACATTGCAAGATCTTCTCAGATGTCTTTCTGGGGCCAAAATGCCCGCCACATGCTTGATCGTGGCAAAATGACAGCACACTCTTGAATTCCTCGTCAGGGACACACCGACGAATAATCTGGTCGGGACAGTACTTGAACAGATAGGGTTCATCCCAGTAAAAGTGTTTTACTTGGGATAAGAAGCAAAGTCTGTCCTGACTTGACCATTCAGTCGGTAGTAATCCCGTGGCCAAATAGTTCATAATATCTGCAAACCAGGGTTCGCAAGATATTGTCAAGAGCTGTTCATCCGGGAAAACGTCGTTGATCGGAATTGGAAGCGAAGGCGAAGAAGGAAGTCGTGAGAGATGGTCGGCAACTACGTTTTCACATCCTCGTTTGTCCTTAATGACAAGGTCAAACTCTTGAAGCAAGAGGATCCAACGTATTAGCCGAGATTTTGCATCTTTCTTCGCAAAAAGATGGCGCAGAGCAGAATGGTCTGTGTAGACAATGACTGGAGTGCCGATGAGGTAGGGCCTGAACTTTTCTAAAGAAAATACAACAGCCAAGAATTCCTTCTCAGTTGTTGTATAATTGAGTTGGCCGTCGTTCAGGGTTCGGCTCGCATAATAGATTACGTGCGGCATCTTGTTGATGTGTTGTCCAAGGACAGCACCAATGGCAAAATCGGATGCATCGCACATAATCTCAAACGGGTGCGTCCAGTCAGGTGAAGAAAGAATGGGAGCAGAAGTGAGTGAGCTTTTTAATGACTCGAATGCAGTCATACAGCTCGAGTTGAAGTCGAATGGCATGTCCTTGGCCAGCAAAAGAGTCAAGGGCCTAGCAATCTTGCTAAAGTCCTTGATGAACCGTCTATAGAAACCGGCATGGCCAAGGAAGGCTCGGATGTCTCGGACGCATCTGGGAGGAGGTAGATTGGAAATGACCTCAATCTTTGCTTTGTCAACCTCTATGACATTTTGCGAGATGATATGTCCTAAGACAATACCTTCGCGCACCATGAAGTGGCATTTCTCCCAATTCAAAGTGAGGTTCTTGTCCTTACATCGGGTAAGGACAGCGTCGAGATGCAGCAAACACTTGTTGAAGGAATCGCCGAAGATGGAGAAATCGTCCATGAAGATCTCTAGAAATTTTTCCACCATGTCTGAGAAGATTCCTATCATACACCGCTGGAAGGTAGCGGGCGCATTACATAACCCAAAGGGCATGCGACGATATGCAAACGTGCCGAAAGGACAAGTGAAATTGGTCTTGTCCTGGTCTTTTTCGGCGATGGGAATCTGATTATAGCCGGAGTAGCCATCAAGAAAGCAGTAGTACTCATGTCTGGCCAATCGTTCAAGCATTTGGTCAATGAAAGGTAACGGAAAGTGGTCCTTCCGCGTTGCGGCGTTGAGTTTTTTGTAATCGATGCATACTCGCCACCCAGTTTGGGTGCGAGTAGGGATTAACTCATTCGCCTCTGTTAGTTGTATGTATGACCTAGAGTCCAGTATTGTACAGATTATGTATATTATATTGGATGCTTGGACATATATAGATATGACTTTCTTGCTCGACATGATAGTATGCTATCTGGTTGCTCTTTATCTTAACATGTACACTAGTCTCTTTATACTGTCTTATAGTTACATGTTGGTAAAGCCCTTAGGATTTGTACTTGACTACCTAGACTATGATGCAGATCATACTAGTGGGGACATGGTAGTCCATAAGTACATCCTTCAAGGTCCCTAGTCGTGGGTGTATCGAGACGGGGCATCGATATACCATAGTAGACTAGCGTATACGCTTCTCGACCCATGTGATGGGCGATGGATGATCCCATATCCATTGGTGTTTGACATCAGAGATGGTATACGGGTGCTCAGTGGAGACTGAGTACACTGGACGGACTCGCCGAGAACTCCCAGATGGTATTATACCTCACGTCAGATGGCAGTTCTCAGGTGACACTTGTACAGGTTAGTCTGTAGACCCGAGATCGTCATAGAGTCTTGTGTGATTCCCGCTCTGCTTTGATCTCCACCTTACCACGTCCTTGAGGGCGCGCAAAACGGTGGTCTTTGGGTACAGTCCCGAGTCATATGGAGGCAATGAGCGATAGGAGGGGTTTCGTCTCTCCCGGTATTGGGGGTAGATGTTGCGCTGTGCTCGATTGGCCGTAACAGGGAAGTCCCTGGCCAGGGCTGATCAGAGATTTGCTGGTAAGTGTTACAAGTAGTTTCTCGACCCGTTACGAGCCTCACATCGGCACGACTTATCGGGTTATTGGGGTCTGATGTTTACCACCCCTAGACTTGATATGCGACGTATCAGACGAAGAGACCGGACTGTACGGTAAGTGTTACTGGTCGGATTCGCAGGAGTGTGAGCGGGCTAGCTCATCGATCTTCTGATCGCTCAATACCCGGGTGGCCGTTACGTTTAGCAGACCGCTTGCGGCTTGTGGGTGCTTGATATGATCATCATCTGCTACCGGCGTATTGACGAGTCTTTAGAGTCCTACACAGAGGTTTCCTAGCTCAAGCGAAACGAAATAGGAGTGCATATGAGATATGTACGGGACCGAGAATGATGCGTGTATGTGATACCGTATTTGATTCTCGCGATTAATGTTTTGATTGGTTATATGAGATATGACCTAGTTATCGAATCATTGATTCGATAAATCGATGCATTGCATACTAGTCGGTTATGTGCGACATGACCGGATCATTGAATCAAGTGTTGATTTAATGATTTAATGTATAATTATATATTTGATATATTACTTTGCATTAACTAGTATAGGTTCACTTTAAACGGATTTTTCTCACTTGATTTGCACATTGTATATGTGATATACTTTTGTGCACTTTTATGTATCATGTTTGATGATACTTGACCATATTGTTAAGTGTATGGAATTAAACCATAGTTAACTTGAGATTAGCGTTTTATTTATGCATTTATTCATTTAATTGTTTATTCATTTATTTGGATAAATATTTGGAGGAGAATGGTGGCATTTCTTGTTTTATGTTGAAGCTTCAAGAACCCTTGACTTATGCAACCATTCTTGTCCTCATGCTTAACCCTAACCCACTCATTTGACCATGGTTTATTCTCTACACTTAACCCTAGTTATTGTTATGATAAGTATTGATTTATTATTCATTTTAAAAACAACTTATCATAACAAGCTTCATCATCAATGGCAACTTGAGCACAAGTGAGCAAAATCCAATTCTAAAGTGAACCCACCTCCTATTTCTTCACCCTCTACCTCTTGCCAAGTTGTTTTGGGTGTTTTCTTCACAAGTTTCACAAGTTTGTGAAGTCGGAGCTTGAACTAGTGCAACCTCGACGTAGATCGTCTTTGACACGAAGCCGACGACCTTGCTCGCCCGATTTTCCGATGAAGCCGACGAATGAGTCGAGGATTCATGATGGACAGCGAGAGCATGACCACGTGGAGCTAAGGAGGTGGAAATCCGGATCTACAAAGGTTGTAGCATCTAACCTTTAGTTAAATAGTTAACTAGTTTTATATTTCGCCTAGACATCTAGCAACGATCCGTTAACTAGGGTTTCTCGGCACCATAATTTTTAAATTTGGCATGTTCGATGCCTTGTGAGACCTCTATAGGGTGCCTAGGAACCTTTCACTGGTATCAGAGCCTAGCTAGAGCCTTAGGCGAAGTCTAGACGGACTTTGAAGTCCGATCGAACCAAAAATCCGAACCCAAAATAGCTCTCTGGACTTTTTCCAATTTCTGGGATTTTTCAAGATTAAAAATTATCAAAAAAATCAGCAGGGAATATAGTGAGTTACTGTGAAACACGTGATGATAAATCCATTAATGAAGCGATGATCCGCGGCCCACTCCATAGAACTAGCGGCGCTTCCGCGGCCATCCTGTAGATTTACATCACGTGGCTTGCACAGTAATTCATGTTTTGTAGTGCTGAGTCTTCTGGAAATTTTTAATATTTTTTCCAGAGTTGAATTTTTCTGGGTTGTTTTGGGATTTCATGGACTCGATCGGATTATCAAATTTCGTCTTTTGTGGCTTTCCGGATAATTTCCAGAATATGTTAAAAAGTTCGACCGGATATAAATACCCAATTTTTCCCCTGTCGGGAAATTTCCAAGTGTTGGATTTTTCCGTAGTTTAACGACGTTCTAAGTAGTGCAAGTAATGCGATGGACCCTCTAGAAGACAACAAACCTTAACTCGATTATGTGACCGTCTTGAACTGCCCTTTGAACCTTCAGGTTTGGGGCAGTACGGCGTGCCACATGTGAGGCGTTGGCTTGACCCTTCTACGGCTGGACCGTCGGTACTGAGGCACGAACTGAATGTTGTTAGACTTATTTCATGTGTTGAGCTGTATCGGGAAAACTTGGGTATTCGACTGTTCGATCGGAAAGTTTAACATTTTCTGTTTATCTGGAATGTGATACAATAATTGGAATTCACAAACAGTTATGTGATAACTGAATGAATGTTATAAATTTAGCAATTTAGTCCTATATGATATTGAAAAGAGTTTTCGATAATGAGACTAAAATGCGGGATTCATATCTGTTAGGCATGCGATGTCTAAAGAGATTGCGGATTCCAATTGTTGTAGTTTTACACTTTCTTTTCTGTGACCGTAAGTGTAGTATGTTCATATCGCCGGTTTCGTTGCTATACGTCAACGACAATTGGGGTATGCATACTTACTTACGTTGATGACATGTGATGTTATGTGTTGCTGGATATGTTATATTGGATCGTCGTGTTCGAATAGCCGGGGGTTTTTATGTAGATGAGTGTTTTTCATTTTCATTCATGTAAAAACTTGTATGTAATATTCTTTTATTTGGGGCACTTCCAGGTAGCGGAAGTTGTCACCCTTTGTATATTATTTACTTTTCCGCATTAGGATAGACCCAAGGAGGGGAGCACATGTAACCAGGTTCTGGGGTCCAGTGGGAGACCAACTCGAGGAGTCGAGTCCGGGTCTCCTAACCCTAGAATTGGCAGGGTTGCTTGCCGCTCTCGTAGGGGTCTAGGGGTGTGGGTTTGGCTATTCATCACGACCGTGGAATCCGTGTTTTATACTGGCTCGTATTGAAAACACGAACGTCCTAGTATATCCAATATTTCATATGTTTATTCTGCTGCGATATCTGTGTTGTGACTCTGTGATGGATATAGTATATAGTATATATGATATATTATATAGACGTTACTTATGTTTTACACCCGCGCTAGCCCTGCCCTGCTCTGTCGTTAGTTACCTAACCTAACGGTGCACGAGGGGACATCGAGGCGAATGCGGATGGCATAAGTGTACGTCATATCTATCTGTGATGTTTAGGTATTTAAATGATGGGACTTCATTAATGTGATTAATGAAAGAAAAGAAACCTAAGATGTTGTAGAATCAAATTTTAAAACAAAACAGGTAGCTACAGTTCTTTCTTTGCATAGCGGTATATATGATATACCCCGCACCTTATTCGATGAGGAAAGGACCGAGATCCCTTCACCGGGAGTGACTCTTTTAGCAATAACTGGCAGATGCTACACACTCGGTTTGCTTTTGACTGCTTTTGGGTTTTTGCTTTGCACAGCGATATATATGATATATCCCGCACCTCATTCGACGAGGAAAGGACCGAGATCCCTTCACCGGGAGTGACTCCTTTAGCAAAACTAGAAAAGCCTCAAAATCACTCCATTTCAAAACTTCATTTGATTCTACAACGATATAAAGTTCATTACGCAAAGGGTTTTCTTAAAAACCTGACGTAGCCCTCCGTCATTTCAGATAAGTAATAGTTAGTATTCGTGCTGCGTTTGTTGACTCAGTCAAGGCGTAGTGTGCGGTAGCTGATTACTATTTATATGTTTATGCATATGATGCAGATTGGATTAGGGTAGTCGTGCGGCCTTGTTGACTTAGTCAAGGGTCGTGCGGGTTGGTTTAATTCAATCAGGAAATGACGGGTTGAACTTTACTTGCGGTTTATGGTTTGTTGACTCAGTCAAGGTCATAGATCGCTTGGGGCAAAATATTATCGGGAATTTCAAGTGTTGAAATTTGCAATGAGATTGCATACCTTCTATGAGATAGTTGGATCCCGATACCCACTGCGAGTAAGAGTTACTCCTGGGAGAGTTTTACACATTGCAATTAGCTGATCAAGTAGGTGTCTAGAAAGGTGTTAACGAGGTTACGCCTCTGGGAAAATGAGGTTTACATTAATTAGGTTCGTGCGAAAGCACGGGGGACCTCCCTCAAAGTACCGACACTGGCCTGACTGAAAGATTGGCGAACTTGTAGTGTGTAATTAATCCCGGCTAGTCTTTCCTTTTAAGGTTTGAAGGAAGATATGATAAAAAGCAGTGGGAGCCATCCTGATTAGATAAGATAATAACCAATCTGATCTTGCACGAGCATACGCTAAAGTGTTTTCTTCTCTCTCTCTCCAGGTAGCGACCATTTCATGCCCTAATGAAGATAATAATATGGATGTATTGACCGAACCCGCATGTTATACTGTGCAGGGGAACGTTGGACCCGTTCTATCTTATAAATGTTATAAGACTGAACAGGAAACAGGAGAATATCTGGATTCTCACACCGCCCAAACGGAGAACATGCATGTTGATGCATCATCTTCGGGTGTGTTTGTCATTGAGAACTGTTTCTCAGTTCACCCTACGTCCTGGGTATTAGATACCGGGTCAGGATCCCACATATGTAAGATGTTACATGGGCTGCGAAAAGGTAGAGAACTGAGAAAAGGTGAACATTCCGTTCATGTAGGGAATGGGGCAAATGTTGCAGCCAAAGCAGTTGGCATATATCACCTGGTATTACCAAATGGTGATACACTAGTCCTGAATGAGTGCTATTATATACCGAACATGATGTGCAACATTATATCAGTTTCTTTATTAAGTAAAGAAGGTTATAATTTTGTAGTAAAGGATAATGTTATGAACATATTCCTAGATCAAAGGTTGATTGCATCAGGCTCGCTACATAATGGCATATTCATTCTCAATCAAAATACAGTCTTCAACATACAAAACACACACAAAAGGAAAAGCTCAGAAATGAACGAATCCTCTTGTGGCACTGTAGGCTTGGCCATATCAATGAGACACGACTAGCTAAGTTTCATAAGAACGGATATTTGAATTCATTCGAATTATCATCTTATGACACTTGCCATTCATGTCTCAAAGGAAAAATGACCAAAACTCCGTTTAAAGGACACGGAGAAAGAGTTACTGAACTCTTGGGACTGGTGCATAGTAATGTATGCGGTCCAATGTCTACACACGCCAGAAATGGTTCTTCCTACTTCATTACATTCACTGACGATCTCTCTAGATACGGGCATGTGTTCCTGTTGAAACACAAGTCTGAAGCTTTTGAGAAATTCAAAGAATATAAGCACGAGGTAGAGAACCAAACGGGCAAAAGTATTAAGGTTCTTCGATCTGATCGAGGAGGTGAATACTTAAGCAGTGAATTCCTGGATTATCTAAAAGAGAATGGGATTCTCTCTCAGCTTACTCCTCCTTATACACCACAGCACAACGGTGTATCGGAACGAAGGAATCGCACCCTATTAGATATGGTGCGTTCAATGATGAGTAATGCTGAGTTACCTATTTCCTTTTGGGGGTATGCGCTTGAGACAGCCATATACCTATTGAATCTGGTTCTGTCTAAATCTGTACCTACCACACCATATGAGATATGGAGTGGGAAGAGACCATATTTTAAGCGAATTAAGATATGGGGTTGTCCGGCCTATGTCAAAAAGCAAAATCCGGACAAACTCGAGGCACGATCAGTCCTTTGCAAGTTTGTGGGATATCCTAAGAATTCTCAAGGATATTTTTTCTACCAAGCTGAGGAACAAAGAGTGTTTGTTGCTCAACATGCCACCTTTTTGGAAAGGGAATTTCTTGCAAAAGAAATTAATGGCAAAGAGGTAGAGCTGGAAGAGGTTCCAGCACCACAAACTGCAACTGACAATTTAGTAGAACCAGAGGATTCATTGGTGCCCGACGTACCCCAGCCTCTCCGTCGATCTAGTAGGGTTTCTCGTCCACCTGAGAGATACTATGGTTTTCTCATTGATGGTGGTAGTGAGGATTGCATCATGGAGGATGATGACCCAACTAGCTTCGAGCAGGCCATCACGAGTGGGGACTCAGTGAAATGGCTGGATGCTATGCGGTCCGAGATGGATTCCATGTACACCAACAAAGTATGGACTTTGGAAGTTGCTCCTGAAGGGGTAAAACCCATTGGGAGCAAGTGGATCTTTAAGAAGAAACTTGGTGTAGATGGGAAAGTGGAGACTTTCAAAGCTAGACTTGTAGCAAAGGGTTTTCGTCAAAGACCACGTGTGGACTATGACGAGACCTTCTCTCCAGTGGCTATGCTTAAATCCATCCGAATCATGCTTGCCATTGCTGCCTTTCATGACTACGAAATCTGGCAAATGGATGTTAAGACCGCCTTTCTAAATGGTGATTTAGAAGAGTGCGTGTACATGACTCAGCCAGAGGGCTTCATAGACAGTGGGAGCAGCGGGAAGGTGTGCAAGCTGCTTAAATCCATTTATGGATTAAAGCAAGCATCGCGGAGTTGGAACATCTGCTTTGACGTCGTTATCAAAGAGTTTGATTTCGTCAAAAATCCAGATGAACCTTGTATCTACAAGAAGGTGGCAGAGAGTAAGGTTGTCTTCCTCGTATTGTACATGGACGACATACTCTTGATAGGAAATGATATTCCTATGCTGCAATCGGTCAAGCTCTTCTTATCACAAAGATTCTCAATGAAAGATCTTGGTGATGCCTCCTGCATATTGGGAATTAGGATCTATAGAGATAGATCCAAACGGATTTTAGGATTGTCCCAATCCAGGTACATTGACACCATACTAAAGAGGTTTAGTATGGAAGAGTCCAAGCGTGGAAACATGCCCACCATCTCTGGAGTCACTCTCTCCAAAGAGATGTCTCCCAAGACTGATTTGGAGAGAGCTCGCATGCAAGGGATACCCTATGCTTCGGCAGTAGGCTCTATCATGTATGCGATGCTATGTACCAGACCCGATGTAGCATACTCACTAAGTGTAGTGAGCAGGTATCAAGCTGATCCTGGAGAGAGTCACTGGACAGCTGTGAAGAGCATTCTCAAGTACTTGCGAAGGACTAGAGATATGTTCTTGGTGTATGGTAACGGAGAACTCCAAGTGGAGTCCTTTACCGATTCGAGCTTCCAGAGTGATAAGGACGACTCTAAGTCGCAGTCGGGCTTTGTCTTTACCCTTTACGGAGGGGCGGTTAGCTGGAAGAGTTCCAAGCAGGAAACCGTGGCAGACTCGACGATGGAGGCTGAATACATCGCAGCCAACGATGCTGCCAAAGAGGCTGTCTGGATCAAGAAGTTCATTACTGAACTTGGAGTGGTTCCATCCATTGAGCGTCCAATACCTTTGTATTGCGATAACAATGGAGCGGTGGCTTTGGCCAAGGAACCCAGATCCCATCAGCGGTCCAGGCATATTCTGAGGCGGTATCACCTGATCCGGGAGATAGTTGATCGCCGGGAGATCGAGGTCAGGAGAGTTGACACGAAGAACAACACGGCGGATCCACTCACGAAGGCCATTCCCCAGATACAGTTTGAGAGACTCTTCGGGATCCTCGGTATGAGATACTACAGCAGCTGGCCCTAGTGCAAGTGGGAGATTGTTAGTTGTATGTATGCCCTAAAGGCCAGTATTGTACAGATTATGTATATTATATTGGATGCTTGGACTTATATAGAGATGACTTTCTTGCTCGACATGATATTATGCTATTTGGTTGCTCTTTATCTTAACATGTACACTAGTCTCTTTATACTGTCTTATAGTTACATGTTGGTAAAGCCCTTAGGATTTGTACTTGACTACCTGGACTATGATGCAGATCATACTAGTGGGGACATGGTAGTCCATAAGTACATCCTTCAAGGTCCCTAGTCGTGGGTGTATCGAGACGGGGCATCGATATACCAGAGTAGACTAGCGTATACGCTTCTCGACCCATGTGATGGGCGATGGATGATCCCATATCCATTGGTGTTTGACATCAGAGATGGTATACGGGTGCTCAGTGGAGACTGAGTACACTGGACGGACTCGCCGAGAACTCCCAGATGGTATTATACCTCACGTCAGATGGCAGTTCTTAGGTGACACTTGTACAGGTTAGTCTGTAGACCCGAGATCGTCATAGAGTCTTGTGTGATTCCCGCTGTGCTTTGATCTCCACCTTACCACGTCCATGAGGGCGTGCAAAACGGTGGTCTTTGGGTACAGTCCCGAGTCATATGGAGGCAATGAGCGATAGGAGGGGTTTCGTCTCTCCCGGTATTGGGGGTAGATGTTGCGCTGTGCTCGATTGGCCGTAACAGGGAAGTCCCTGGCCAGGGCTGATCAAAGATTTGCTGGTAAGTGTTACCAGTAATTTCTCGACCCGTTACGAGCCTCACATCGGCACGACTTATCGGGTTATTGGGGTCTGACGTTTACCACCCATAGACTTGATATGCGACGTATCAGACGAAGAGACCGGACTGTACGGTAAGTGTTACTGGTCGGATTTGCAGCAGTGTGAGCGGGCTAGCTCGTCGATCTTCTGATCGCTCAATACCCGGGTGGCCGTTACGTTTAGCAGACCGCTTGCGGCTTGTGGGTGCTTGATATGATCATCATCTGCTACCGGCGTATTGACGAGTCTTTAGAGTCCTATACAGAGGTTTCCTAGCTCAAGCGAAACGAAATAGGAGTGCATATGAGATATGTGCGGGACCGAGAATGATGCGTGTATGTGATACCGTATTTGATTCTCGCGATTAATGTTTTGATTGGTTATATGAGATATGACCTAGTTATCGAATCATTGATTCGATAAATCGATGCATTGCATACTAGTCGGTTATGTGCGACATGACCGGATCATTGAATCAAGTGTTGATTTAATGATTTAATGTATAATTATATATTTGATATATTACTTTGGATTAACTAGTATAGGTTCACTTTAAACGGATTTTTCTCACTTGATTTGCACATTGTATATGTGATATACTTTTGTGCACTTTTATGTATCATGTTTGATGATACTTGACCATATTGTTAAGTGTATGGAATTAAACCATAGTTAACTTGAGATTAGGGTTTTATTTATGCATTTATTCATTTAATTGTTTATTCATTTATTTGGATAAAGATTTGGAGGAGAATGGTGGCATTTCTTGTTTTATGTTGAAGCTTCAAGAACCCTTGACTTATGCAACCATTCTTGTCATCATGCTTAACCCTAACCCACTCATTTGACCATGGTTTATTCTCTACACTTAACCCTAGTTATTGTTATGATAAGTATTGATTTATTATTCATTTTAAAAACAACTTATCATAACAAGCTTCATCTTCTTCTTCTTCTTCAAGCTTGCTACATCAATGGCAACTTGAGCACAAGTGAGCAAAATCCAATTCTAAAGTGAACCCACCTCCTATTTCTTCACCCTCTACCTCTTGCCAAGTTGTTTTGGGTGTTTTATTCACAAGTTTCACAAGTTTGTGAAGTCGGAGCTTGAACTAGTGCAACCTCGACGTAGATCGTCTTTGACACGAAGCCGACGACCTTGCTCGCCCGATTTTCCGATGAAGCCGACGAATGAGTCGAGGATTCATGATGGACAGCGAGAGCATGACCACGTGGAGCTAAGGAGGTGGAAATCCGGATCTACAAAGGTTGTAGCATCTAACCTTTAGTTAAATAGTTAACTAGTTTTATATTTCGCCTAGACATCTAGCAACGATTCGTTAACTAGGGTTTCTCGGCACCATAATTTTTAAATTTGGCATGTTCGATGCCTTGTGAGACCTCTATAGGGTGCCTAGGAACCTTTCAGCCTCGTTAGTGATGACCGTTATACCTGATTTCTTGGGGACAACGTGAATGGGGCTAACCCACTGGCTATCAGAGATAGGGTAAATGATACCACTATCCAGACATTTTACGATCTCCTTCTTCACAGCCTCTTTCATGACTGGATTGAGACGTCTTTGTGGATCCCGGGCTGGTTTGGAATCATTCATCGGATGAATGTGATGTTCAACGATCAGGTGACTAATCCCCTTGATGTCCGCCATGGACCAGCCAAAAGCTTGCCTGTTGCTGTGCAAGACCGCGAGAAGGGCTTTCTCTTGCTCTGGAGCTAGAGAAGCCGAGATGATGACAGGGAGGGTCTCGTTCTTACCTAAGTAAGCATACTTAAGGTGAGACGGCAAAGGCTTGAGTTTGAGCGTTGGAGGTGAAACGATGGAAGGCAAGATTGGTGAAGCGGTCTCGAACTCAAAAGATTCCAGAAAAGGTTCAAAACGAGTGTAAGCGACCGAGTCGGATGGTTCAGGTAACTCATCCGGAAATTTGAAGGATTCAAACTCAGGATGCGAGCGGCTAAGATCGTTCAAGAACGTGAAACACTCGTAGTCGTTGTCGGGCGCAGAAACAGCAGCAGGTTCGAGGAGGAACGCACTAGTGGTTAAGGTTATCGTGATCGAACAGAAACTCCTCGAATTCACACTCTTCTGGGGTGATCTCCTGGATTGAGCAAACGTCCAGTATATGAGCATTAGGTTCGGAGGGCTGATTACCCAACCTAAAAATGTTGAGTTCAATTGTCATGTTTCCAAAAGAGAGGTTCATCGAACCATTGCGACAATTGATCACAGCATTTGAGGTTGCAAGGAATGGGCGACCGAGTATCACCGGAATTTGATTCTGGGGGTTAGCTACAGGCTGTGTGTCTAATACAATGAAGTCAACGGGGAATATGAAGTCCCCGACTTTGATTAACACATCCTCTAGCTCACCCCTAGGATGGGTGATCGATCAATCGGCTATTTGGAGAGTACAGTGTGTGGGTTTCAGCTCTCCTACGCCTAATTGCTCGTATACTGAGTATGGAAGCAGGTTAACGCTGGCACCAAGATCTAATAGTGCGCGGTTGATGTTCTTATCCCCAATGGTAATAGAAATCGTAGGACAGCCAGGGTCCTTCCGTTTTTGTGGTAAAGATTGGGTAAGATCATCACTCACAGCACTAGCCAAGAAAACTTTCTTTGGTACATGAGACTTCCTCTTTTTCGTGCACAAGTCCTTTAAGATTTTCGCGTAGGATGGGACTTGTTGGACGGCATCTAAAAGAGGAATGTTAATGTTAACCTGCTTAAATAACTCCAGAATCTTCTCCATTTGAGGATTTTGTTTATTAGACCTCAACCGGTTTGGAAATGGGACGTTTTTAAAATTGGTTGAGTCTAATGCTTGTGGAGGAGATTGTGGAGTCGGAACGGATCCCAGAACATGTGTTTTCGTGGAGTGAGAAGCGGGTCCGTTCAGAGCAGAAGATGAAGAAGAAGAAGGAGAGCCTTTTGAAGAATGGAGAATAGGCTCAGAAGATGAAGAAGCAGGAGAAGAAGAAGAAGAAGAAGAAGAAGCGGCGGCCAGGGTGTCATCGTTGATCCGTGTGCCAATGTTGTTTTGCAGCATCCTTCCCGATCTCAATGTGGTCACGGCACTCACATTATGATTCTGTTGTTCAAGAGCAACATGTACATTATATGGGTGACCGGGATTTGGGAGTGGCTGGGACGGGAGCTTCCCCTTCTCTCGCTCGCTTAAGGCCTCATTCAGTTGTGCAATCTGGGCCTCGATGGTCTTGATGCTTTGCCCGTGAGCGGCAGTGTATTGCACTAAGGACTGAATGGAAGACTGGATGTTGGCGGTGGATTGTGTCGATTGTTTAACGAACGCCTCCAGACTTCGTTCGAGCGAGGAAACCTTATCGTTGTTTGACGGAACAAAGTTGTTTTGGGGAAAAGAATTGTTGGGTGCAAAGTTGTTCGTCTGATTTTGAAAAGGTTGGGGTTGGAAGGGATGCTGAAATTGATGTTGAGTTTGTTGTTGCGCTTGTTGTTGCGGCGGAGGGGGTCTTTGGAAATTGTTGCCTTGGAATTGATTCTGATTCTGATTCCAGGCGAAATTGGGGTGGTTCCTCCAACCGGGATTGTAGGTGGAAGAGTATGGATCATTCCTCGGTCTTTGCTAAAATGCAGCATTAACCTGATCCTGTCCTTGCGATGGTGGATTGTAAGGACACTCTTCGGTTAAGTGAGAAGGATCGGAACAACAAACGCAAATGGTACGAAGGGGGAGAACAGGGGTAGGAGCAGGAGAAGAAAATTTGCTCTCTATCGCTTCAAGCTTTCTTGTTATTGCAGCCATTTCAGCTTTCATCGCAATAGAGACATCAAGTTGGTGAATTCCTACCCTAGACTGACCGGTAGAAGTGGAGATAGAAGAAGAAGAAGTCGGTCTGGTGCTCTCCCATTGTAGCGTTTGCTCCGCAAGGTCGTCAAAGAATTGCCACACTTCCTCGTCAGATTTCGAAAGGAAGTGGCCCTGACAGATGGTTTCCAACAACTGCTTCGTTGCTGGGTTCAGGCCCTCGTATAAAGTTTGGCAAAGTTGCCATTTCTCAATACCGTGGTGAGGACACTGAACAAGAAGGTCTTTGTACCGGTCAAAGCACTTCCAGAAGGGTTCAGAAGGAAGCTGAGAGAATTGGTTGATTTCATTGCGAATCCTTGCGGTTTTATGATTCGGATAGAACTTTTTGAGAAACGCTTTAACAAACTCGTCCCAACTGGTTATGGAGTGGGAAGCGGTGCTATACAGCCATTTTTCAGCAAGATCGCATAAAGTGAATGGAATGACCCGTAGACGTATAGCATCGTCCGACAGTTGGGTAGTTTTCATCATGGCACAAACGTTTTGAAATCCATTGATGAAGATATAGGAATCTTCATATTCAAGCCCATGAAATCGTGGAAGCATGTTGATGAAGTGGGGATTAATTTCAAAATTTTCCCCATTGGCTGGTGGAAGAGAAAGGCAGGTGGGAAGTGCAGAACGGGTGGGATAGAAACGATCCTGGAGCGCGATTCGCTGTGGCGCTGCAACAGGCGATGGTGGTGGGTTATTGGTCTCCGTAGGAGGTGGAGCCAATCCAGGGGTAGTCAAAGAGATGTTTGGATTAAATCCTGACATCGCGGAAGAATGGGTTAGTGATGGTGAAGGTGAAGATGTATGAACAGAATTCCGGTCAACGTCGGAGTTGGCCGGCAAAGGTAAAGATGAAAGAGAAGTGGACGGAGTTTCGACGTCTGAGTCGATCGCGTAGTCGGTAGCGACTAACGTAACGCGGACTAGACGGGCGCTAATGTCCCGAGTCCAAGCGGACATACACTAAACGAGTTTAGTATAGTCAAAGCGGAGAAGGTGAGGGTAAGAAAACGTCAATGGAGAAAGGCGATGGGTGGTGGGTGAAAAATGGATTTTGGCGACAAAGGGCAAGTTTTTATAAAAGTTTTTGATTTTTTCCCTTTTTTTTATTTTTAGAAAGAGCTTTACAGAAATATGTACGGACTTACGGCTTTAAGCAATCACAAACAAGATATGCACAATCACACCTAGATCTAGGGTCACCTAGGTCTGCTAGACAGCTCCTAACTGTTCCAGAGGGCTAGAAATAGGACCTCAAACCGCCTCTTCTCCGTCAACTGCAACCAGGTAAGTGCCAGGTAAGTGGGAGGTTGTCCAACACTTTCGCGAAGTTCCTTAATTAAATAACCACTTGCCTTCGACACACTTGCCTAGACACCGCAAAAGTCAGATAGGATAAACGGCCGATACCTGTAACTAGTCCTCTGTCCTATTGAGCGCGAAGTCCTTAGGGCTGAGTATAGTTTTTTTTAATTTAACAATGGTCAATGCATATGCTTTTTGTGATTTCTGGGGTCCTGGGAAGGGTGATGAAATCCCCACCCAATCTGAATTGGTTTCAAGCCCCTTAAGTCCGTATTAATGAATGCAAAGCGGTAACAAATCAACTGCAAACAATTTTTATTTTTAGCGTGGCGCAAAGAATCCTGTACAAGAACAGTTTATTGGAAGGGGGAAGAGAATTTGCGCAAAGAATGCTTCAGAAAACACAGTTTATTGGAGTCCAGAAGAGTGGGAGAGAGGAGAGAAACACTTACAGGGATTTTGGTACCCTGAGGCCACCAAACGGCCGCGGATCCGCTGCCTAAGCCAGCTTATGCCGCGGTTCCGCGGCAGTAGGGTGGAGTTGGGCTTCTAAAATTTTTGGGTATCCTCTGCTTGTATGGATGTGCTGAATTTTGACTTGCTTACTGTATCTGCTCCAGATTTTTACAGTAGACCGTTTGCTTCGTTTTGATCCGTCGCGGTGTAGCCGCGAAATGTGGGTCTATCTTCCCACGTCTTTGGCACTGAACTCGAACTCCGTATTATCCTGCACACTTGCACAAAAACTAATCAAAAATAACAAGATGATTTTTCTTTACAAAGTATATTTTTTTTTTTGGTTATATTTATATTCACAAGTTAACCCGAAATTACACAAAGAAATAAACTACCGTCTCCCCGGCAACGGCGCCATTTGATTGTTGGGGATTCTGCGTGTTCAAGTTTAGTTAATTACCGCAATCAAAACGGTTTCGCTTGTAGCTAACCGGTTGAGTACGGGTCGTCCGCAGGGAGATGGGAATCTTTTTCTATGTGCTTTAACGAGTTAAGTCCAATTTTCCAGATTTGTTTGTGATTAACTAAGTGTTAAAATGATATGTAAAGAGAGCTTGTTAGGGTTAGGATTAGGTTAGTTTGAGTTAGGAGTCGCTCACTTCTTTCGTTGCCACTCTTAATATCGGTGTTACGGTAATCGGCAACAACGGGGATTAGCACGACTAGGAAGGAACTTGCGAGTATAAGCTAGGCTTTCCAACGCTTAAGTTCTTCCTTTTGGTGCTTGTCCGTCCGTTCTTGGCTCTTAGCCATAACCTCCGGTTAATTCAACCACAACCGGTCTCACTACGGAATCACCGCTATCATGTAGGATAGGGTGCCGAAGGGAGCGGATTGTGGTTTAATTAACGGGAGTCGATTTAAGATGTTGGGCAAGGAAAGAGTGAGAGAGATTTCCGTCTCTCAAACTTCCCTTATCCTACCCTAACAAGTATGGAAACTACTCACACATCATAACGGAAAGAAAAGAAAACAAAAGAGGAAGATAGAAAGAAAGAGATTAGAAGATAACAACTAGCTATTTGCAACCTCACCTTGACAAGGATCAAGCGTAAGCATCATGGTTGTTTAAGGATAAAGGAAAAGAGAAAAGAAAGAAACAACAAGAAATAACAACTAAGTTAACAAATGAAAATTACAAGCATTTAACATAAGAGCAAGACAAGTATGATAATAAAATGAACTTCTTTATTCATTATTCTTCACTCATAAAAGTTCACTACAAGTTTTTCAATGGAGAAGAGATGAGAAGAGGAAGAAGAACAAGTATTCTAAACCCAAAAAAAAAAATACAAGATTAAGCACCCTTGGCTTCACAAGGTTCTGGACTATTTATAGGCAGGGGGATGGAAACCTAGGGCAAAATTCTGACCCTTCACGAAAAGACAAATATACCCCTGAAGTTTGGCCGACTGCGGAGCCAGTATGGCCGCGGAACCACGGCCTAGACCCCCATTGGCCGCGGTTCCGCAGCCGTATGGAGGAGTTGGGCCCTCCAACATTCTGTGCTTCCCTGGTTTTCCCTGTACTTTATTCTGGTATATGTGTTTTCTCAGATTTTCTTCACGATTTTTCCAGAATTTCTGTTGAGCAAAAGGTGATTTGATGTGGATCTTTTTGTCATGATTTTCTCGAGCTCCGCGTAGATTTCTTGGATCCTGTGTTGCCATTGAGCCTTGTGCATGAAAATGACATTGATTTGCCATTTTGTCTCTTAAACTGGTGTGTGGCAACAGACGGTGTTGGAGATAGTGCCCTCAGAGTCAATTATTGGATCACAGGCACGTGATTGCAATGATTGAGGGAGGACCTATCCCAGGAAGACAGTCTTACTCGAGATGATAGTATGCTATCTGGTTTACCTTTATCATCGTGTACTGCTTTAGGTGACCTGACAGGTCGCTATTGCACGTTGATAGAGCCCCTAGGATTCTTGCTTGACTGCCAGCAGTATGAGGGCGATCATATAAGTGAGAGTTGGAGTCTATAAGCACATCCTTAAAAGGTCCCTAGTCGTGGGAGTTTCGAGACAGGGCATCGATTCTCCAGAGTAGACTAGTATATACAGTCGAGACCCTGACGAGGGGCGGTGGCCGGTCTCACAAGCCACTGGTGTCAGTTGGTTCACATAAGATGTATACAGGTGCTCATTGGGTTATGAGTACACCGGACAGGACTCGCCGGGAACATGCTAGTTGGTCTTATACCTGCCGTCAGATAGCAGTTCCCTGGTGACATGTGTACAGGTTAGTTCATCGACCTGAGATCATCATTTGTCTCGTGTGAGTTCCCACTGTACTTTGATTACTACCCTACCACGGCTCAAAGGAGTCGTGCAAACAGGTTTTAGTTGGGTACAGTCCCGAGCCACATGGAGGCAGTGAGCGGATCTTCAGGGGTTCGTCTCTCCCGGTATTGGGGGTGAGGTCGCGCTGTGTCTAGGAGAGCCATTACACAAAGCCCTCTGTCGAGGCAGGAGATTTACTGGTAGGTATTCCAGTAGTATCTCAGGGTGTTCTGGGCTACACTCCGACACGACTTGTACCGCTTTTGGGGGTCTGACTTTTACCAACCCCCTAGGCCCGACATGCGATGCTCATAGACGAACGGACCGGACTGTACGGATATTGTCACTGACAGGCTCAGTAGGGTGTCAGGATGAGTTCGCTCATCGACGTCCCTTTTAGTCGGTATCTGGTGGCCCGTTACGTATTGGCTTATACCTCTGACGTGCTAGTGGTTAAATCCACAGCCATAGTATTGACGAGTCTTTAGAGTCCACCACACTTTCAGTTACTCAAGCTTTTGGGCGGAACGCTGTAGAGGCCGTATGGAGATATGGCAGGGTCCGATCAGATACGTGCGGTATTGCACGGATCAGGATCGGACGGTTTGTACTAGTGGCCGTATAGTTATATGGCAAGGTTCGATCAGATACGTGCGGTATTGCACGGATCAGGATCGAACGGATTTTACTAGCCGGCTTTGGTTTAAGCCGATCCTAGTTTAGTACAGTGTAGATTCTGTCTCATTGCATTTGTATTCGGTCAGAATACAGATGCGGGTGTGTATGCACAGTATCGGGGTTTTCCTGTAATTTATTACGGGACCAGTTTTCTGGAGTTGCCAGTTTGCATCCCGTTCCGGCCGGTTTTCCTTTGTTCTTTCCCGGCCGGACTTTCCGATGGAGGGGGGTTATTTGCAAGTTTGCAAATAACATTTGTGGAGGGGGTATCTTGCATATTGGTGGCATCATGATAGCTTTTCATGATGAGATTCTTTTTCCATCTCATCACTTGCTTTATGAGATTAGAAGTGATTAGAATGGTTGATGTGAGCTTTGCTTTATGATGTGGTCACCCTCCACCTTTTTCCTACACTCACCTCCCTTTGTATTATGATTCATTCTCTCCACCATTTCAAAATGAGCAAGGCCGGCCACATTTTTTGGAGAGGGGAGAAAAAGAGATGAGTTCATTTGCATGAGAAAAATTATTCACCTATCATTTTTCTTGCTACACTATTTCTAGCTCTCTTCAATGTTCTTCATCCCTCCATCACCAGGGCAACCACTACTCCAAAGAGACAAGCATCATCTACACTTCATTCTACAGCACATCTTGGGCACGTCGACTAGCCAGCTTCGTGCCCGAGTTACCTCGGTATTGAGGTGGGAGCCCGTAAAAGATGCAGACGATGTGGTGCCCTTCCGGCAAGGATGCGACGACCGGAGTTTCCGCGGGAGATCGGGACGACGACGAGAAGACCGGAGGACTCGGATCACTCGGTATATCTCTCACCCTTTCTCTTGTTAGCTAGTATCGGTTAATGGTTACGATCCGGGTATATTGTCCGCGGTAGCGCCAGTTTAAAAGTTAAGAAAATTTTCATTCCGTATTTTGGCCTCGGATAGACGGCCGGGGCGCTGCCGTGGTGCAACATGGTATCAGAGCCTCGCCATTAACTTCGTCTAGCTTCGTTTGATGTGTTTTGCATTTCCGATCGACCAAAATTCCAAAACTTGCATTTTTGTTCACATCAGTTTTCTGTTGAAATTTTTTGGTCTCGAAAAATTTTTCAGGTTGTAAATCATTGATGTACTTGAAAATCTAAGATCTCTGTAAAAATTCGATGAAGTGACTCCACTGTGAGAGCGCGGAACCGCCGCAAACACCCCCTTCTCGCCGCGGTTCCGCCGCACTACCTTGGATTCGCTGCACCAAATTTTTACAGAGGCTTTCTAGGGTTAAAATTGGGGTTTTGGAATATTAATATTGGGCCCAGATTTTCTGTGAGTGCTACAGTATTGCTTGGGGGCCCACTTGTTAATTTTTGATCGATCGGATATTTTAAACACATTTTTCACAGTATTTACATTATATCTGCGACCGTGAATGTCACTCGATCGGTAAATCCGGTCTAACTGCTATAGCCCGGTTAGATGGATTTGCGAACGTGACTTTCACGTTGATGTTCTGTGTTTTGCTGTGATGTTGCGGATCGGTCGTGGGGGATAGCCTGGATGCAATGCTAGTACAGTTTCTGTTGTATTATGTACATTTGATATTGCGGGGCGAGCGTCCGACATGTGGACTGCCGTCACTGCCTGTTTGTATTATTCTTTTGGGGCACGACCTGGTTGCGGTCGATGTACCCGTTGTATGTATATTTTACTTTCTGTACTAGGATTACCCCGCGGAGGGGTGCACAGATAGCCGGGTTCAAGAGGGCAACAAGCCCGCATCTCATGGCATTGAGACGGAGGGGGCTATACTCTAGGATTGGCGGGCTATTCGCCGCACTCGTAGGGGGTACAGGTTGACCCAGGAGGGGTACTCAAGTTACCGGATTCCGTGAAGTGCTGGATGGTCCATTCTGTTAGTGTATATGCCCTAGAGGCCATTACTGTATCATACTAGTTTGTATATTACTTAATGGAAGCTTGGGATATTCACCTTGTATAAACAATCTTGCTCAATATAGTAGTATGCTACTTGGTTTGTTTCTACTTCACTGTGTACATGTGTTTATTTTGCGATATCACCTATACACATTAGTGGAGCCCTTAGGATCTTTGCTTGATTACCAACGTTGTGATGGCAGTCATACTAGTGGGGGCTGGGTAATCTATAAGTACATCCTTATACAGGTCCCTAGTCGCAGGACTATCGAGACAGGGCATCGATACTCCGGAGTCGACTAGCGTATGCGCTTCTCATTCCAGTGTGGGAGATGGTCTGTCCCACAGCCATCAGTACGTCGTACTGGAGATAGTATACGGGTGCTCGTTAGGTTACGAGTACACCGGACAGGACTCGTCGGGAACTGACCAGTTGGTATTATACCTATCGTCAGTTATCAGTTCCCAGGTGACATGAGTACAGCTTAGTCCGCTGACTTGACACTGGCACTTCGCCTCGAGTGTGTTCCCACTGCACTTTGATCACTACCCTACCACGGCTCAAAGGAGTCGTGCAAACAGATAGTTGTTGGGTGCAGTCCCGAAGCACTTGGAGGCAGTGACGGTTAGACAGGATTCGTCTCTCCCGGTATTGGGGGTTGACATCGCGCTGTGTCTAGGAGAGCCATTACATGAGTAGTCCCTGGCCAGGGCAAGCGAGATATACTGGTAGGCTTCCAGTGTTATCTCAGGGTGTTTCGGGCTTCACTCCGACACGACTTGTACCGCTATTAGGGGACTGACGTTTACCGCCCCCTAGGCCCGCCATGCGATGTATCAGGCGAACAGACCGGACAGTACGGAGAATGTCACATTCAGACTCAGTAGGAGTTCAGATGGGGTTCACCTCGTCAGCCTTCTTGTCGGCTTCTACCTGGGGACCGTTACGCACAGCTAGTGCCGCTTGCGGTCTGTGGTTAAACCCACTGCCAGCGTAGTGTCGAGTCTTTAGAGTCCCACACAGAGGGAATTCGCCTCTGGGCAAAACAGAGTAGAGGTCGCATGGTTTTGCGACAGGGTTCGTTATCATCCGCGCACTTGTGCACGTTTGGAGTCCGGACGGATATTGCCAGCGGGCTCTGGTTTGAGCCGGATACTGGTATATGTTTTGGGGTTACTTTTATCTCTCAGTATTCATGTTCCTCGGAACAAGAATGCAGGTGTGTATGCACAGTTGTTTGAGGCGGAAGAAGAGGTTTTTCATTAGGGTTTCGGAACGGGTGCGCATGCACAGTTGACAGTCGTCTTTTTTCCAAACCCTAATGAATTAGTGAGATATCAATTAATAATAGTAATTAAATGAAATTATGTTATGGTTGGTTTTGTTGACTTGTTGACCATGGTTGACTTGTTGACCATGGTTGAATGTTTGACCATCATCATTACTTTGCAAGGATGCTCCTTGATTCTAGCTTACATTTCATTTAATGAAGTATGATAGTGGTCATTCCAAAACAACCATCAACTATTCTCATTTGAATTATTATTATTTAGATAATTCTTTTTCTTTTTGATATGGTTGCAAAAGGAAAAAGAGAGCTCATTCTATCATAATCATTCTCTCTCCTCACTTCATCTTCTTCTTCCTCAAGCGCAAGGAGAATCCTTCTCATGTGTTGAGAATCCCTCTCCTTGAAAAGAAAACACCCCTTAGAAACTCTCTACTCACTCTAGGATCAAAAGTTTAGCATGCCGAAGATTCTAGTTCTCTCAAAGTTCGAGAAAGAGCCCGAAGGTTGAACCCTCAGGTGGATCCATCTTTGACGGAAGAAGGCGACGAGGAAAGAACCATCAACCTCTACAAAGTTTGAAGAAGAAGGAGTTCAAGTTTAGGTATAACCATCTTTCCGAGTAGCTAACTCTCTTTAGCTTGTTTGCTAGATTTAGTTTAGGAAAAGATCCCGACTTTGTTAGTCCATGTTGCCCCATGCGCTAAAAATTTGATTTTTATACCGTTTCCGCCTCCCCGTAAGAACCGGGGGTCGCAACGTGGACTTACAGTGGTATCAGAGCCTAACTAAACTTAAACTAGCTTGGTAGCGAAGTGTATGGAAGTTCGAAACCGAAAAATCACAAAAACCGGAAATCAAAAACCCTAAGTTTCTGTTGAAATTTTTTATGCTCTAAAAGTAAAACTTTTTACTCCTAAAATCGGCTCCGGGTTTTCTGAGAACACCCAAGAAAAACGATCCCATAAATCGCTCAAACTGCCGCGGATCCGCGGCCTCAGCTATTCTCTTAGCCGCGGATCCGCTGCCGTTTAGCCTCTTCATGTGATCGTGTTTTGTGCAGTGTTCATCTGGTAGGGTTTTGGGATTTTTCAAATATGTTATATGTGCCCAGATTTTCCAGAAAAGAAATTTACTTTTGGGGTCCTATAAATCCGTATTTTTTTCGAACTTCGCTACACTTTGGCTATATTGGTTATATCTGTGATGTTTGTATGTATTGAACGTCGGCTAATCGCTATAAGTCGATTAGTCCGGGTTATACATCTCTGTGATATGTGTTTGTTATTGGAATGTGTATATGAATGTGTTGGACTGTCGCGGGTGAATAGCCGGGGTGGATGTGAGATGAGCTTTTGTTTTTCTTTCATTCATTTGTAAATGTAAATTGATGTAATAATATTATTTGTATGGCCGCACAACCGGGTCGGGGTTGTAGCCGTCATTGTATAATTCTTTTTACTGTTTTTGCTCCTAGGATAGACCCATGGAGGGGTGCACAAACTACCGGATACTTGGCGGGTAGTTTGCCGCACCCGTAGGGGTCTTGGGTGGGGTTTTGGCTATTCACCGCGACCGTGTAATCCGCTTTTCGTTGCAGGCTCGAACGGATTGCGGATTCCTAGTATATCCAATGTATTCATCTGTGATCTGTAATGTCTGTCATTGCTTTATATTTAGGCGTTGCTTATGTTTTACAGCCGCGCTAGCCCAGCCCCCGCTCTGTCGTTAGTTAAGTAACCTAACGGGTGATGACGGGACCCCATGGTGAATGCGAATGGCATAAGCGTACGTCATATTTTGGTTGTTTTCTGCAATGGTAGGATTAAATGATGGGACGCATTAAAAGAACTAATGCAAGAATATCACGCATTAAAAGAACTAATGCAAGATAATAAACCAAGCTAAAGTCGTTGGAACACTTTCGAAAAACCACTCGGTTCTTTTCAAAACTAACTTTTAAATGCGGAGCTTGAGCCACTCCTTTTAAAAGCTATCTCGTTCCATCGATTATATCAAGTTCACTACGTTCACGGTTTTACCAAAACCATTCGTAGCCCTCCGTCGTTTCACATAAATAGTCAATAGTATTCAAGCTATGTTTGTTGGCCAAAGTCAAGGCATAGTGATTGGTAGCTATTGGGTATTCATGTGCAGCATAGATAGATGCGTTGATTTGGAACAGTCGCACTACCTTGTTGGCCAAAGTCAAGGGTAGGTACGAATGGATTCAAATTAACCTGGAGAACGACGGGCAGAACTTGACATGTGACTTATGATTTGTTGGCCAAAGTCAAGGTCATAAGAGCATGGGGTAAAAATCCACATCGGGAGTTTCATAAGTACTGAAACTTGCTAGATTTGCATACCATTTGGAGTGTGGTGATTATGGTAGGATTCCTTCATTTTCGTCACGCGATGATATTTGGATCCCGATCCTACTGTGAGTATATGCTACTCCTCGGGAAATTTCTCACCAAACGATCAATGCTATAAACCTAGTAGGTGCCTAGAAAGGTGTTAGCGGGGCTACGCCCCTAGGGAAAAGAGGTTCTTAAATTAAGGAACTTCGCGAAAGCGTTGGAAAACCTCCCTCGAAGTACCGACACTGGCCTAGCTGAACGGTTAAGCAGGTATTGTGCGGTGGGATTGATCCCGGCTAATTCTTCTTTTATGGTTTGAGGAGGGATTTGAGAGACAGTGGGAGCCATCCTGTTTAGACAAATTAAAAACCATTCTAAACTTGCAAGAGCATCGTGCTAAAGTGTTTCTTCTCTCCCCCCTGCAGCAACCAAATCGAAATGACTGGACTTAAGTTACTTCTAGATAAAAACATACCGACAGGGCCAAACTACAAAGATTGGCTCAGGAATGTCAAAATGGCAATCACTTACGATAAGCTGGGGTATCTTCTTACCACCAAAGCTCCCCCCGTCCTAGGTCCCACCTCCAGCGTCGCGGATAAGGAAATCCGTAAGACTTGGGAGATTGATTGCGCGAAGGCCAAGTGCCTCGTGCTTGCCTCTATGGACAACGATCACCAGAGGAGGCACGAGAATATGGACTTGGAATCCATATTTCTTCATACAAAAGAACTGTATGGAGAGCAGTCTCGTATCGCAAGATACGAAGTGTCGAAGAAGTTATTTTCGGCAAAGTTGGCCGTCGGATCATCGGTAGCGGACCACGTGCTTAAGATGATAGGCTACATTGAGGAGCTCACAGAACTTGGGACCATGTTGGAGAGTGAGCTCTATACGGACTTAGTTCTCCAGTCCTTTCCTTCCACTTACACCCAGTTCATACTGAATTTCAACTTGCAAGAAAAAGAAGTTGAACTTTCAGAACTCCTCAACATGCTGAGGAGTGCAGAGGGCACCCTACAAAAAGGTAGGGAAACATCCACTTTGTTTGTAGGAGGATCTTCTTCTTCTAGGTCCAAGGCGAAAGCCAAGGGAAAGAAGAGGAAAGCCCCCGCCAAACCAAGGGGCGGTGTTAGTAAAGTGGATACGAAGGGAAAAGCAAAGGCAACAAAGATAGCGGGGAAGCTTGTGGGTAAAGAGGAATGCTTCTATTGTCACAAGAGTGGACACTGGAAGAAAGATTGCAGGGCTTGGAAGGCCAGGACACAGGAACTGAAGCAGGTTGCGGCTTCAGCTTCAGGTGTGTATGTTATTGAAAACTGTCTTTCTATAAACTCTACTTCCTAGGTATTGGATACCGGATCAGGATCTCATATCTGTAATTTTTTGCAGGCGTTGAGAAACCGTAGGTTTTTGAAGGCAGGTGACATGACCCTCAGAGTTGCGAACGGAGCTAGCATGGATGCTAAAGCCGTGGGGGACTATCACCTGGGAATGTCAGATGGGCATGTTTTGGTTTTGCGTAATTGCATTTTTGTACCCAACGCAACTTGTAATATCATTTCTGTATCTTTGGTATCTAAAGAAGGTTATGAATTTGCGTTTGTAAGTAATGTTGTAAACATTCACCTTAATCAAGTTCTGATTGGGTCTGGTACATTGAGCAATGGTATATACGTATTGAACCAACCACAGATTTTCAATGTCCAGAATACACACAAAAGAAAGTCTCCGGAAATCAATCAGACTTTCTTATGGCATTGTAGACTGGGTCACATCAATGAGAGAAGGTTGACTAAGTTACATATAGAAGGGTATTTGGATCCGTTCGAATATCAATCATATGCCACTTGTCAATCCTGTCTCAAAGGAAAAATGACAAAGTCTCCGTTCACTGGACACGGAGTAAGAGCAAGCGAGCTCTTGGGACTCGTACACAGCGACGTGTGCGGTCCATGTTAGTTATATGTATGCCCTAGAGGCCATTACTGTACATAGGATGTATATTGTAGTGGATGCTGGGACATATGTAGGGAGGACTTTCTTGCTCGACATGATAGTATGCTATCTGGTTGAACTTTACCTTAACGTGTATGCTGATTGTCTCTCTGTTACATGTTGGTAAAGCCCTTAGGATCTATACTTGACTACCTGGACTATGATGCGGATCATACTAGTGAGGACATGGTAGTCCATAAGTACATCCTTCAAAGTCCCTAGTCGTGGGTGTATCGAGACGGGGCATCGATATACCAGAGTAGACTAGCGTGTACCTTCTCGACCCATACAGATGGGCGATGGATGATCCCATATCCATTGGTGTTTGACATCAGAGATGATATACGGGTGCTCAGTAGAGACTAGGTACACTGGACGGACTCGCCGAGAACTCCCAGATGGTATTATACCTCACGTCAGATGGCAGTTCTCTGGTGACACTGGTACAGAGTAGTCTGTTGACCCGAGATCGTCATAGAGTCTTGTGTGGTTCCCACTGTGCTTTGATTTCCATCTTACCACGTCCAAGAGGGCGTGAAAAATGGTGGGTTTTGGGTACAGTCCCGAGTCACATGGAGGCAATGAGCGATAGGAGGGGATTCGTCTCTCCCGGTATAGGGGGTTGATGTTGCGCTGTGTTCGATTGGCTATAACAGGAAATCCCTGGCCAGGGTTGCTGAGATTTACTGGTAAGTGTTACCTGTAGTTTCTCGAAGTGTTATAGACCTCATATCGACACGACTTATCGAGCTATTGGGGTCTGACGTTTACCACCCCTAGGCGGGATATGCGACATATCAGACGATCAAACCGGACTGTACGGTAGTGTTACTGGTTAGATTCACTGGAGTGTGAGCGGGCTTGCTCGTCGATCTTCAGATCGCTCAATACCCGGGTGGCCGTTACGTTTAGCAGACCGCTTGCGGCTTGTGGGTGTTTGATATGATCATCACCTGCTGCCGGCGTATTGACGAGTCTTTAGAGTCCTACACAGAGGTTTCCTGGCTCAAGCGAAACGAAATAGGAGCGCATATGAGATATGTGCGGGACCGAGAATAATGCGTGTATGTGATACCGTATTCCATTCTCGCGATGAATGTATCGAATGGTTGTATGCGATATAACCTAGTTATCGATTCAAGCGTTGATTCGATAAGCCGATACATTGTATACTAGTCGGTTGTGTGCGACATGACCGGATCATTGAATCAAGTGTTGATTTAATGATTTAATGTATAATTATATATTTGATATATTACATTGCATTAACTAGTATCGGTTCACTTTAAAATGGATTTTCTCGCTCGGAAGTGCGCATTACATATGCGATATGATTTTGTGCACTTGCTTGTATCATGTTTGATGATGCATGCTTTTTGGTTAAGTGTAAAGTATTAAACCTTGGTTAATGAAATGGTTAGGGTTTATAATTTATTTATTCATTTATCTTATTTAGTTATCCATTTATTTTTGATAAATGAATAAAAGAAAGAGAGAAGGATGGTGGCTTCTTTTGTTGTTTTGTTAAAGCTTCATGAAGCTTTGACTTAGTCCACTATTCTTATCTCATCCTTAACCCTAACCATACCACTCAACCATGATTAATTCTCTACACTAAACCATGGTTCTAAGATGATAAGAATGTATTATTCTTTTCTTTTTAGAATTATCTTATCATAAGCTTCTTCTTCTTCTTCCTTGACTTCAAGAAGAAAAGCTTCACCTCCATCAATGGTGATTGATGCATATGAGTAAGAAATCCAATTCTAAAGTCTACCCACTTCCTATTTCTTCATCCTCTACCTCTTGCCATGTAGTAGCGTGTGTTTCCTTCACAAGTTTTAGGGCTTGGTGAAGGTGGAGCTTGATTTAGCGATGCCTCGACGTAGATCATCTTCGGCATGGACATCGACGACCTAGCTTGCCCATTCTCCGACGAAGCCGATCCTAGAGCCCGGATTTGACTTGGACAGCGGAGAGGACTTCGTTGCGGAGCTATGGAGGTGGAGCACCGGATCTACAAAGGTTGTATTTCCGTTTTATCATTAGTTAAGTGTTAACTAGTTCAATGTTCGCCTAGACATCTAGCAAACGATCCGTAGTTTAGGGTTTCTCGGCACGTTAAAATTTTAATTTGCATGATCGATGCCTTGGGAGACCTCACTAGTGTGCCTAGGAACCCTACAGTGGTATCAGAGCCTAGCTAGAGCCTTAGGCGAAGTCCAGACGGAAATTGAAGTCCGAACGAACCCGAAACCCCGAACCAATATTGCTCTCTGTCCATTTTTTAAAAACAGGGATTTTTCAGTATTAAAAATATCCAGAAAAACATGTAGGAAAATCTAAGAGTAACTGCGAAGTCGTATGCCCTAATTCAATTGAAGAGCCGCGCTTCCGCGGCACGAGCGTGCCTAGTGCGGCGGAAACGCGGCCAGTTTGTCGTGTTGTGAGGTATTGATTGCACAGTAACTCCTATTTAAAAGTGCTGGTATTCCTGGGTATTTTTAATATATTTTCAAGAGTTGAATTTTTCTGAGTTGATTTGGGGATTCGGTGTTTCGATCGGGGTATCAAATTTTGTCTGTGTGGTTTTCCGGATAAATCTTAGAATATGTTAAATAGTTCGACCGGATATAAATACCCAACTTTTCTCCTGTCGGGAAATTTCAAAGTGTTGGATTTTTCCGTAGTTTAACGACGTTCTAAGTAGTGCAAGTAACGCGATGGTCCCTCTAGAAGACAACAAACCTTAACTCGATTATATGACCGTCTTGAACTGCCCTTTGAACCTTCGGGTTTGGGGCAGTACGGCGTGCCACATGTGAGGCGTTGGCTTGACCCTTCTACGGCTGGACCGTTAGTACTGAGGTACGAACTGAATGTTGTTAGACTAGTTTCATGTGTTGATCTGTATCGGGAAAACTTGGGTGTTAGAATGTTCGATCGGAAAGTTTAACATTTTCTATTTATCTGGAATGGGATACAATAATTGGAATTCAAAAGTTGTTATGTGATAACTAAATGAATGTTATAAACATAGCAGTTTAGTCTCACTTGATCGGTTGCCACGGAATTTTGATGTGATCAAAAGTCCGTCGCAATCACGTAGCGTACGCGGATACTCGCCGGGTAAACTTAATAGACAGCCTCACTCCATAGCCCTGACCAAGTGACTGTAGGAGAACCCCGTCGCCGAAAGCATCCGTTCGGGTGCTCGCGGTAGCGGTGTTCCGCCTTGGTGCACTTCGTCGACGGTATTGGGGGTGCGGCCGCCTATTGAAGTTTGCGACGAGCATTCGATCAGGATGTCGGGAATCTTGTTGAATTACCCGACTTGATATTGAAAAGTGTTTTCGATTTTGAGACTAAAATGCGGGGTTTATAATTGTTAGGCATGTGATGTCTAAGATATTTATTTGATTAGGCATGCGATGTCTATGCAGATTGCGGATTCCAACTGTTGTAGTTTTACACTTTCTTTTCTGTGACCGTAAGTGTAATGTGTGATATCGCCGGTTTCGTTGCTATATGTCAACGACAATTGGGATGCGCACATTTACTTACGTTGATGACATGTGATGTTATGTGTTGCTGGATATGTTATATTGGATCGTCGTGTTTGAATAGCCGGGGGGTTTTTATGTGAGATGAGTGTTTTTCATTTTCATTCATGTAAAAACTTGTATGTAATATTCTTTTATTTGGGGCGATTCCAGGTTGCGGGAGTTGTCACCTGTTGTATATTATTTACTTTTCCGCACTAGGATAGACCCAAGGAGGAGGGCACAAGTAACCGGGTTCTGGAGTCCAGTGGGAGACCAACTCGAGGAGTCGGGTCCGGGTCTCCTAACTCTAGAATTGGTAGGGTTGCTTGCCGCCCTCGTAGGGGTCTAGGGGTGTGGGTTTGGCTATTCATCACGACCGTGGAATCCGTGTTTTATACTGGCTCGTATTGAAAACACGGACGTCCTAGTATATCCAATATTTCATATGATTCTTCTGCTGCGATATATGTGATGTGATCATGTGCTGTTCTTTGATAGATACATTATATAGTATATATGATATATTATATAGGCGTTACTTATGTTTTACACCCGCGCTAGCCCTGCCCCGCTCTGCCGTTAGTTACCTAACCTAACGGTGCACGAGGGGACATCGAGGCGAATGCGGATGGCATAAGTGTACGTCATATCTATCTGTGATATTTAGGTAATTAAATGATGGGACTTCATTAATGTGATTAATGAAATAAAAGAAACCTAAGATGTTGTAGAATCGAATTTCAAAATAAAACAGGTAGCTACAGTTCTTGCTTTGCACAGCGGTATATGAGATATATCCTGCACCTTATTCGATAAGGAAAGGACCGAGATCCCTTCACCGGGAGTGACTCCTTTAGCAATAACTGGCAGATGCTACACACTCGGTTTGTCTTTTGATTGCTTTTAAGTGTTTTTACTTTACACAGTGATATATATGATATATCCCGCACCTCATTCGACGAGGAAAGGACCAACGATCCCTTCACCGGGAGTGACTCCTTTAGCAAAACTAGAAAAGCCTCAAAAACACTCCATTTCAAAATTCATTCGATCCTACAACGATATCAAGTTCATTACGCAATAGGTTTTCAGAAAAACCTGTCGTAGCCCTCCGTCATTATAGATAAATACTAGTTAGTATTCGTGCTGCGGTAGTTTGGCATTCGTCAAGGCGTAGTGTGCGGTAGCTAACTAGTATTTATCTGCTTATGCATATGATGCAGATTGGATTAGGGTATTCGTACGGCGTTGTTTGGCATTCGTCAAGGGTCGTGCGGGTGGGTTTAATTCGATCAAGTAATGTACGGGTTGAACTTGACTAGTGGACTATGGGTTGTTTGGCATTCGTCAAGGTCATAGCGAGCTAGGGGCAAAATATTATCGGGAATTTCAAGTGTTGAAATTTGCAATGAGATTGCATACCTTCTATGAGATAGTTGGATCCCAATACCCGCTGCGAGTAAGAGTTACTCCTGGGAGAGTTTTATACATTACAATTAGCCGATCAAGTAGGTGTCTAGAAAGGTGTCAACGAGGTTACGCCTCTGGGAAAACGAGGTTTACATTAATTAGGTTCGTGCGAAAGCACGGGGGACCTCCCTCAAAGTACCGACACTGGCCTGGCTGAAAGATTGGCGAACTTGTAGTGTGTAATTAATCCCGGCTAGTCTTTCCTTTTAGGGTTTGAAGGAAGATTTGATAAAAAGCAGTGGGAGCCATCCTGATTAGATAAAATAAAAACCAATCTATTCTTGATAGAGCGCACGCTGAGTGTTTTCTTCTCTCTCTCTCCAGGTAGCGACCATATCACGCCTTAATCAAGATAATAATACGGATTATTGACCGAACCCGCTTGTTATACTGAGCTGGGGAACGTTGGTCCCGCTCCAACTTATAATTGTTATAAGACAAAGCAGGAAATTGGGGAATACCAGATTTCCCGTGCCGTCCAAACGAAGAGAGTGCATGCTGATGCATCATCTTCGGGTGTGTTCGTTATACAAAGAACTGTTTCTCTGTATCCTCTACGTCCTGGGTATGTGATACCAGATCAGGATCCCAGATATGTAATCTGTTACATAGGGCTACAGAAAGGTAGAGAACTGAGAACGGGTGATAAGTTTCATGAGGCAGAAAACGGGGCAAGAGTTGCAGCCAAGTCTGTTGGTCACTGTCACCCTGTATTACCAATACATTGATTCTGAACGAATGTTATTAGATACCGAACCTGCTATACAAAATCATATCAGTCTCTTTATTAGTAAAGAAATGATAAAATTTTGTATTGTTGGATAATGTTTTGAACATTTCCTATATCAAAAGTTGATCGGTTCAGGCACGTTATCTAAAAGCATTAATGTTCTAAATCAAACTACAGTTCTTAGTATACTGAACACACACAAGTGGAAAAGTTCGGAACTGAACGATTCCTTCTTGAGGCATTGTAGACTAGGTCAGATCAATGTGACCCGACTAGCTAGAGTTACATAAAGATGCATATTTAAATCAGTTTGAATTTACATCTTGTGAAACTCGCCAGTCATGTCACAAAGATAAGATGACCATAGCTCCGTTTACTGGAAACAGAGAAAGAGTTAATGAACTCTTGGGATGATACATGTTGATGTATGTAAGGTCCCCTGTCTACACATGCCAGGACTGGTTCTTTATACTTCATTACGTTCTCTGATGATCTCTTTAGATTCAGACATATGTTCTTGTTGAAACACAAGTCCGAACCTTTTGAGATATTCACAGAATATAAGTTAGAAGTAGAGAACCAATACGGGTATAAGTATTATGTCTTATGATGAGATCAAGGAGGAGAATACTTGTGCACGGAAATCCTGGACTTTTCTAAAGGAGAATGAGATTCTCTCTCGGCATTACTCCTCCGAATACACCATAGCACGATGGTATATCGGGGCGGAGCAATCACACCCTATATGATATGGTGTGCTCTATGATGAGTATTACTGAGTCACCTATTTCCTTTAGGGGGTTATGCACTTGAGAAGTTGCATACCTATTGAATAGGGTTCAAATCAAATCAATGCCTACCACTTCATATGTGATATGGAAAGGGAAGAGCCCATATCTTAAGTTAGTTAAGATTTGGGGTTGTCCGGCCTATAACTAAAAGCAAAATCCGGACAAGCTCGAGGCAAGGCCTGGTATGTAGAACTAGAAATGTTCCAGCCATACAAACTGCAGCTGATGATTTGATAGATCCAAAGAATTCAGTAGATTCCAACGAACCTCAGCCTCTCCGCCGATCTAGTAGGGTTCCTCACCCACCTGAGAGATACTTCGGTTTCTCTATGACAGTGGGAGCGAGGATTGCATCATGAGATGATGACCCAACTAGCTTCGAGCTGGCCATCAGGAGTAAGACTCTGTAAGAATGGCTGGATGCTTAGCGATCTAAGATGGAATCCATATACACCAACAAAGTATGGACTTTAGCTGCTATATCTGAAGGGTTAAATCCCCATCAGGAGCAAGTATATCTTGAGAAGATTACTTGGTGTACATAGAAAAGTTGAGACTTTCAAAGCTAGACTTGTTAAAAGTTTGCATCATTGACCAGGCGTGGATAATGATGAAACCTTTTCAAGTAGCTTTGCTTAAGTCCATCCAGATCCTACTTACCACGGCTGCATACCATGACTACGATCTCTGGTGGCTGGGTGTCTTGACTGCTTTTCTAAATGATAATTTGGAAGAGAGCGTCTATAAGTACACAGCCAGAGGGCTTCGTAGACAGTGGGAGCAGCGGAAACGTGTGCAAGATGTTTTATATGTAAAGCAGGCATCGCGGAGTTGGAACATCTGTTTTGATGAATTAGTCAAAGAAGTTGACATCATCAAAATGGTAGATGAACCTTGTATAAACAAGAAGGTAGTAGGGAGTATGGTGACGATCCTCGTAGAGTACGTGGATGACATACTCTTGATAGGGAAGGAGTTTCCTATGCTACGCTCGATCAATCTCCGCTTATCACTATGATTCTCCATATAGGATCAAAATGATACCTCCTAAATCCTGAGTTTTGGATCTATGAGATAGATTTAATTGGATGTTAGGATTCTCACTAGTTGTAGTGAGATGGTATCAATCGATCCTGGGGAGAATCACTGGAAGAGTTCCAGGGTGATAAAGACGACTGAATGTCAGTCGCAGGCATTGTCTTTACCCTCAGTAAAGGGACGGTATGTTGGAAGAGTTCCAAGATGGATACCGTGACATACTAGACGATAAAGGCAGGAAACATCGCTACTTAAGATGCTACCAAAGAGGATGTTTGGGTGTATATTAGTTCATGAGATGAACTACGTTCCTACCATTGTGAGACAATGGAGTTATGGCTCATGCCAAGGAACGCCGGTCCCATCAATGATCCAGACTTATTCTAAGGCAGCATCGCCTGATCATGGAGATAGTTGATCTCCAGGGAGATCGAGGTTAGGAGAGTAGACTCAGAGGACAACACAGCGGATCCACTCACAAAGGCCTGTTCCCAGAGAGAGACTTTTATGGGATGGTTGAGTATGAGATACTGCAACCACTGCTACAGATGGCCCTAGTGCAAGTGGGAGATTGTTAGTTATATGTATGCCCTAGAGGCCATTACTGTACATAGGATGTATATTGTAGTGGATGCTGGGACATATGTAGGGAGGACTTTCTTGCTCGACATGATAGTATGCTATCTGGTTGAACTTTACCTTAACGTGTATGCTGATTGTCTCTCTGTTACATGTTGGTAAAGCCCTTAGGATCTGTACTTGACTACCTGGACTATGATGCGGATCATACTAGTGGGGACATAGTAGTCCATAAGTACATCCTTCAAAGTCCCTAGTCGTGGGTGTATCGAGACGGGGCATCGATATACCAGAGTAGACTAGCGTGTACCTTCTCGACCCATACAGATGGGCGATGGATGATCCCATATCCATTGGTGTTTGACATCAGAGATGATATACGGGTGCTCAGTAGAGACTGGGTACACTGGACGGACTTGCCGAGAACTCCCAGATGGTATTATACCTCACGTCAGATGGCAGTTCTCTGGTGACACTGGTACAGAGTAGTCTGTTGACCCGAGATCGTCATAGAGTCTTGTGTGGTTCCCACTGTGCTTTGATTTCCATCTTACCACGTCCAAGAGGGCGTGCAAAACGGTGGTTTTTGGGTACAGTCCCGAGTCACATGGAGGCAATGAGCGATAGGAGGGGATTCGTCTCTCCCGGTATAGGGGGTTGATGTTGCGCTGTGTTCGATTGGCTATAACAGGAAATCCCTGGCCAGGGTTGCTGAGATTTACTGGTAAGTGTTACCTGTAGTTTCTCGAAGTGTTATAGACCTCATATCGACACGACTTATCGAGCTATTGTGGTCTGACGTTTACCACCCCTAGGCGGGATATGCGACATATCAGACGATCAGACCGGACTGTACGGTAGTGTTACTGGTTGGATTCACTGGAGTGTGAGCGGGCTTGCTCGTCGATCTTCAGATCGCTCAATACCCGGGTGGCCGTTACGTTTAGCAGACCGCTTGCGGCTTGTGGGTGTTTGATATGATCATCACCTGCTGCCGGCGTATTGACGAGTCTTTAGAGTCCTACACAGAGGTTTCCTGGCTCAAGCGAAACGATATAGGAGCGCATATGAGATATGTGCGGGACCGAGAATAATGCGTGTATGTGATACCGTATTCCATTCTCGCGATGAATGTATCGAATGGTTGTATGCGATATAACCTAGTTATCGATTCAAGCGTTGATTCGATAAGCCGATACATTGTATACTAGTCGGTTGTGTGCGACATGACCGGATCATTGAATCAAGTGTTGATTTAATGATTTAATGTATAATTATATATTTGATATATTACATTGCATTAACTAGTATCGGTTCACTTTAAAATGGATTTTCTCGCTCGGATGTGCGCATTACATATGCGATATGATTTTGTGCACTTGCTTGTATCATGTTTGATGATGCATGCTTTTTGGTTAAGTGTAAAGTATTAAACCTTGGTTAATGAAATGGTTAGGGTTTATAATTTAGTTATTCATTTATCTTATTTAGTTATCCATTTATTTTTGATAAATGAATAAAAGAAAGAGAGAAGGATGGTGGCTTCTTTTGTTGTTTTGTTAAAGCTTCATGAAGCTTTGACTTAGTCCACTATTCTTATCTCATCCTTAACCCTAACCATACCACTCAACCATGATTAATTCTCTACACTAAACCATGGTTCTAAGATGATAAGAATGTATTATTCTTTTCTTTTTAGAATTATCTTATCATAAGCTTCTTCTTCTTCTTCCTTGACTTCAAGAAGAAAAGCTTCACCTCCATCAATGGTGATTGATGCATATGAGTAAGAAATCCAATTCTAAAGTCTACCCACTTCCTATTTCTTCATCCTCTACCTCTTGCCATGTAGTAGAGTGTGTTTCCTTCACATGTTTTAGGTCTTGGTGATGGTGGAGCTTGATTTAGCGATGCCTCGACGTAGATCATCTTCGGCATGGACATCGACGACCTAGCTTGCCCATTCTCCGACGAAGCCGATCCTAGAGCCCGGATTTGACTTGGACAGCGGAGAGGACTTCGTTGCGGAGCTATGGAGGTGGAGCACCGGATCTACAAAGGTTGTATTTCCGTTTTATCATTAGTTAAGTGTTAACTAGTTCAATGTTCGCCTAGACATCTAGCAAACGATCCGTAGTTTAGGGTTTCTCGGCACGTTAAAATTTTAATTTGGCATGATCGATGCCTTGGGAGACCTCACTAGTGTGCCTAGGAACCCTACAGTCCAATGTCTACACATGCGCGAAGCGGTTATTCTTACATCATTACTTTTACGGATGACTTTTCAAGGTACGGTTATGTCTTCTTAATGAAACATAAGTCCGAAGCCTTTGAAAAGTTCCAGGAATATAAGAATGAAGTAGAAAAACAGACCGGCAAAAGTATCAAGATTCTAAGATCGGATCGAGGTGGAGAATACTTAAGTGCCGAGTTCCTGAATTATTTAAAAGAGAACGGGATTCTCTCTCAGCTTACTCCTCCATACACTCCGCAACACAACGGTGTATCGGAGAGACGGAACCGAACCCTATTGGATATGGTACGGTCCATGATGAGTAACGTTGAGTTACCGCGATCATTCTGGGGGTATGCGCTAGAATCAGCTGCGTACCTTTTGAACCGAGTTCCTACTAAGACTGTGCCTACTACACCATATGAGATGTGGTGTGGGAAGAGTCCCCATCTCAGTCACATTAAGACTTGGGGAAGTCCAGCTTTTGTTAAAAAGCAGCATGCGGACAAGCTCGAGGCGCGCTCAGTACAGTGCAAGTTTGTGGGATATCCAAAGAACTCCAAGGGATATTTCTTCTACTGTGAAGAGGAACAAAAAGTTCTTGTTTCTCGTCATGCCTACTTCTTGGAAACTGAGTTTTTGGAAAACCAGATAAGTGGGAGCACAGTAGAACTGGAAGAAATTCCAGAACCACAAGCTATTACTGAAAGTTTGGTGGAACCAGAGGGTTCAAATGAACAGGACATTCCTACGCCGCTCCGCAGGAGTAGTAGGCAGTCTCATCCGCCCGAGAGATACTACGGTTTTCTTATAGACGGGGATAGAGAGGATTGCATCATAGATTATGATGAGCCTACTAGCTTCCAGCAGGCCGTTCAGAGCGTTGACTCGGTAAAATGGCTGGATGCAATGCAGACCGAAATGGAGTCCATGCACACCAACAAAGTATAGACGTTGGACATTGCTCCAGACGGGGTAAAACCCGTAGGATGCAACTGGATCTTCAAAAGGAAGATTGGTGTAGATGGACAGGTTGAGACCTATAAAGCTAGACTTGTAGCAAAGGGTTTCCATCAAAGACCTGGCTTGGACTATGACGAGACCTTTTCTCCAGTGGCTATGCTGAAATCCATTCGGATCCTTCTTGCCATTGCTGCCTTCCACGATTATGAGATTTGGCAGATGAACGTAAAAACCGCTTTTCTAAATGGAAATTTAGAGGAGTGTGTCTATATGGATCAGCCAGAGGGTTTCATTCAGAGTGGGAGCAGCGGAAAGGTGTGCAAGTTGCTTAAGTCCATCTATGGACTAAAGCAGGCATCGCGGAGTTGGAACATCTGTTTTGATGAGACGGTCAAGGAATTTGGCTTTATCAAAAATCCAGATGAACCATGCATCTATAGTAGATTTGTAGCGAGAACTGTAGTATTTCTCGTTTTATACGTGGATGACATTCTCTTAATAGGAAATGACATTCCTATGCTACAATCTGTCAAGGGTTTCTTGTCACACAGGTTCTCCATGAAAGACCTGGGTGATGCCTCTTACATCCTGGGGATCCGGATCCATCGTGATAGATCCAAGAGGATATTAGGACTTTTACAGTCCAGGTACATCGACACTATACTGAAGAGATTCAGTATGGAAGATTCCAAGCGCGGTAAACTACCGGCTTGTCACGGGATCACCCTATCTAAAGAGATGTCCCCCAAGACTGATTTGGAGAGGGATCGCATGTCTATTATACCCTACGCTTCTGCGGTAGACTCTATAATGTATGCGATGTTGTGTACCAGACCGGATGTAGCTTATGCACTGAGTGTAGTAAGCCGGTATTGTTAGTTATATGTATTCCCTAGAGGCCATTACTGTACATAGGATGTATATTGTAGTGGATGCTGGGACATATATAGGGAGGACTTTCTTGCTCGACATGATAGTATGCTATCTGGTTGAACTTTACCTTAATGTGTATACTGATTGTCTCTCTGTTACACGTTGGTAAAGCCCTTAGGATGTGTGCTTGACTACCTGGACTATGATGCGGATCATACTAGTGGGGACATGGTAGTCTATAAGTACATCCTTCAAAGTCCCTAGTCGTGGGTGTATCGAGACGGGGCATCGTTATACCAGAGTAGACTAGCGTATACCTTCTCGACCCATACAGATGGGCGATGGATGATCCCATATCCATTGGTGTTTGATATCGGAAATGATATACGGGTGCTCAGTAGAGACTGGGTACACTGGACGGACTCGCCGAGAACTCCCAGATGGTATTATACCTCACGTCAGATGGCAGTTCTCTGGTGACACTGGTACAGAGTAGTCTGTTGACCCGAGATCGTCATAGAGTCTTGTGTGGATCCCACTGTGCTTTGATTTCCATCTTACCACGTCCAAGAGGGCATGAAAAATGGTGGTTTTTGGGTACAGTCCCGAGTCACATGGAAGCAATGAGCGATAGGAGGGGATTCGTCTCTCCCGGTATAGGGAGTTGATGTTGCGCTGTGTTGGATTGGCTATAACAGGAAATCCCTAGCCAGGGTTGCTGAGATTTACTGGTAAGTGTTACCAGTAGTTTCTCGAAAAGTTATAGACCTCATATCGATATGACTTATTGAGCTATTGGGGTCTGACGTTTACCACCCCTAGGCGAGATATGCGACATATCAGACGATCAGACCGGACTATACGGTAGTGTTACTGGTCGGATTCACTGGAGTGTGAGCGGGCTTGCTCGTCGATCTTCAGATCGCTTAATACCCGGGTGGCCGTTACGTTTAGCAGACCGCTTGCGGCTTGTGGATGTTTGATATGTCATCATCTGCTGCCGGCGTATTGACGAGTCTTTAGAGTCCTACACAGAGGTTTCCTGGCTCAAGCGAAACGAAATAGGAGCGCATATGAGATATGTGCAGGACCGAGAGTAATGCGTGTATGTGATACCGTATTTCATTCTCGCGATCAATGTGTCGAATGGTTGTATGCGATATAACCTAATTATCGAATCAAGGATTGATTCGATAAGCCGATACATTGGATACTAGCCGGTTATATGCGATATGACCGGATCGTTAAATCAAGAGTTGATTTAATGATTTAATGCATAATTATATATTTGATATATTACTTTGCGTTAACTAGTATTGGTTCACTTTATATGGATTTTCTCACTTGTATTGTGCACATTGTATATGTGATATACATTTGTACATTTGCTTGTATCATGTTTGATGATACATGATTGTTTAAGTGTATGTTAAGAATAAACCATGGTTATTTATATGATTAGGGTTTTATTTCCTTTTCTTATTTATTTATTCATTTTTGAAATAATTAGAAAAGGCATAAAGAGAAAATGGTGGCTAATTTTGTTTCATATTGAAGCTTCTTGAAGACTTTGACCTAGTGACCATTTTGTTCTTATCCTTAACCCTAACCATTCTATTAACCATGGTCTTTTCTCTACACTTAACTAAGGTTGAATGTATGATAAGTATTGATTTACTTTTTCTTTTTGAATTAACTTATCATAACTATTTCCTTCTTCTTCTTCATTCTTCAAGTGAAGAAAACCAAGGTCCATCAATGGTGATTGTTGGAAAAGAGTGAGAAATCCAAAACTAAAGTCTACCCACTTCCTATTTCTTCATCCTCTACCTCTTGCCAAGTAGTAGAGTGTGTTTACTTCACAAGTTTCTTGACTTGGTGAAGTTGTGAGCTTGATCTAGCGATGCCTCGACGTAGATCATCTTCGGCATGGACATCGACGACCTAGCTTGCCCATTCTCCGACGAAGCCGATCCTAGAGCCCGGATTTGACTTGGACAGCGGAGAGGACCTCGTTGCGGAGCTATGGAGGTGGAGCACCGGATCTACAAAGGTTGTATTTCCGTTTTCTCATTAGTTAAGTGTTAACTAGTTAACTTTTCGCCTAGACATCTAGTTATCGATCCGTAGCTTAGGGTTTGTAGGCACCGTAAAATTTGAAATTGCCATGATCGATGGCTTGGGAGACCTCACTAGCGTGCCTAGGAACCTACAGTGGTATCAGAGCCTAGCTAGAGCCATAGGCGATGCGTAGACAGAGTTAGAAGTCCGATCGACCCGAAACCCCGACTTTAAAATGCTCTCTGGACTTTTTTGTAAAATGTGGATTTTTGCAAATTAAAAATATGCAGAAAAATCAGCAGGAAAATCTAAGAATTACGATGCAAAAATTACCTAATGATCTTTCTAAAGTGCGGCGGAACCGCGGCATTAGCGTGCTAATGCGGCCCTTCCGCGGCCCTTTTGTCTTATCTGCCATTGAATTTTGCACAGTAACTCCTATTTTTCAGTGCTGGTTTTCCTGGGAATTTTTAATATGCAGTAAACAGTTGAGAATTTTTGGGTTGTATTGGGAATCAAAGATTCGATCGGGGTTTCAAATTTTGTCTGTGTGGCTTTCCGGATAAATTTTAGAATATGTTAAAAAGTTCAACCGGATATAAATACCCAATTTTTCCCCTGTCGGGAAATTTCCAAGTGTTGGATTTTTTCGTAGTTTAACGACGTTCTAAGTAGTGCAAGTAACGCGATGGTCCCTCTAAAAGACAACAAACCTTAACTCGATTATGTGACCGTCTTGAACTGCCCTTTGAACCTTCGGGTTTGGGGCAGTACGGCGTGCCACATGTGAGGCGTTGGCTTGACCCTTCTACGGCTGGACCGTTGGTACTGAGGCACGAACGGAATGTTGCTAGACTTATTTCATATGTTGAGCTGTATCGGGAAAACTTGGGTGTTCGATTGTTCGATTGGAAAGTTTAACATTTTCTGTTTATCTGGAATGGGATACAATAATTGGAATTCACAAAAGTTATAAGATAACTAAATGAATGTTATAAACGTAGCAATTTAGTCTCACTTGATCGGTTGCCACGGAATTTTGATGTGATCAAAAGTCCGTCGCAATCACGTAGCGTACGCGGATACTCGCCGGGTAAACTTAATAGACAGCTTCACTCCATAGCCCCGACCAAGTGACTGTAGGAGAACCCCGTCGCCGAAAGCATCCGTTCGGGTGCTCGCGGCAACGGTGTTCCGCCTTGGTGCACTTCGTCGACGGTATCGGGGGTGTGGCCGTCTACTGAAGTTTGCGACGAGTATTCGATCAGGATGTCGGGAATCTTGTTGAATTGCCCGACTTGATATTGAAAAGTGTTTTCGATAATGAGACTGAAATGCGGGGTTTATAATTGTTAGGCATGTGATGTCTAAGTAATTCATTTGGTCAGGCATGCGATGTCTGAGGTGGTTTCGGATTCCAACTGTTGTAGTTTTACACTTTCTTTTCTGTGACCGTAAGTGTAATATGTGATATCGCCGGTTTCGTTGCTATATGTCAACGACAATTGGGATGCGCATATTTACTTACGTTGATGACATATGATGTTATGTGTTGCTGGATATGTTATATTGGATCGTCGTGTTTGAATAGCCGGGGGTTTTTATGTGAGATGAGTATTTTTCATTTTCATTCATGTAAAAACTTGTATGTAATATTCTTTTATTGGGGCGCTTCCAGGTTGCGGAAGTTGTCACCTGTTGTATATTATTTACTTTTCCGCACTAGGATAGACCCAAGGAGGAGGGCACAAGTAACCGGGTTCTGGGGTCCAGTGGGAGACCAACTCGAGGAGTCGAGTCCGGGTCTCCTAACTCTAGAATTGGTAGGGTTGCTTGCCGCTCTCGTAGGGGTCTAGGGGTGTGGGTTTGGCTATTCATCGCGACCGTGGAATCCGTGTTTTATACTGGCTCGTATTGAAAACACGGACGTCCTAGTATATCCAATATTTCATATGATTCTTCTGCTGCGATATCTGTGATGTGATCATGTGATGTTCTCTGATAGATACAGTATATAGTATATATGATATATTATATAGACGTTACTTATGTTTTACACCCGTGCTAGCCCTGCCCCGCTCTGCCGTTAGTTACCTAACCTAACGGTGCACGAGAGGACATCGAGGCGAATGCGGATGGCATAAGTGTACGTCGTATTTATCTGTGATGATTAGGTACTTAAATGATGGGACTTCATTAATGTGATTAATGAAATAAAAGAAACCTAAGATGTTGTAGAATCGAATTTCAAAATAAAACAGGTAGCTACAGTTCTTGCTTTGCACAGCGGTATATGTGATATATCCTGCACCTTATTCGATGAGGAAAGGACCGAGATCCCTTCACCGGGAGTGACTCCTTTAGCAATAACTGGCAGATGCTACACACTCGGTTTGTATTTTGATTGCTTTTAAGTGTTTTTGCTTTGCACAGAGATATATGTGATATATCCCGCACCTCATTCGACGAGGAAAGGACCGACGATCCCTTCACCGGGAGTGACTCCTTTAGCAAAACTAGAAAAGCCTCAAAAGCACTCCATTTTAAAATCATTTGATTCTACAACGATATCAAGTTCATTACGCAATAGGTTTTCAGAAAAACCTGTCGTAGCCCTCCGTCATTTCAGATAAGTACTAGTTAGTATTCGTGCTACGTTTGTTGACCTCTGTCAAGGCGTAGTGTGCGGTAGCTGATTAGTGCTTATCTGCATAAGCATATGATGTGATTGATTTAGGGTAGTCGTGCGACCTTGTTGACCTCTGTCAAGGGTCGTGCGGGTGGGTTTACTTCAATCAGGAAATGACGGGTTGAACTTGACTAGCAGCCTATGGTTTGTTGACCTCTGTCAAGGTCATAGGACGCTAGGGGCAAAATATTATCGGGAATTTCAAGTGTTGAAATTTGCAATGAGATTGCATACCTTCTATGAGATAGTTGGATCCCGATACCCGCTGCGAGTAAGAGTTACTCCTGGGAGAGTTTTACACAGTGCAAATAGCCGATCAAGTAGGTGTCTAGAAAGGTGTCAACGGGGTTACGCCTCTGGGAAAACGAGGTTTACATTAATTAGGTTCGTGCGAAAGCACGGGGGACCTCCCTCAAAGTACCGACACTGGCCTGGCTGAAAGATTGGCGAACTTGTAGTGTGTAATTAATCCCGGCTAGTCTTTCCTTTTAGGGTTTGAAGGAAGATTTGATAAAAAGCAGTGGGAGCCATCCTGATTAGATAAAATAATAACCAATCTATTCTTGACAGAGCACACGCTGAGTGTTTTCTTCTCTCTCTCTCCTGGTAGCGACCATATCACGCATTAATCAAGATAATAATACGGATTATTGACCGAACCCGCTTGTTATACTGAGCTGGGGAACGTTGGTCCCGCTCCAACTTATAATTGTTATAAGACAGAGCAGGAAATAGGGGAATACCAGATTTCCTATGCCGCCCAAACGAAGAGAGTGCATGTTGATGCATCATCTTCGGGTGTGTTCATTATACAGAACTGTTTCTCAGTATTCTTTACGTCCTGGGTATGTGATACCAGATCAGGATCCCAGATATGTAATCTGTTACATAGGGCTACAGAAAGGTAGAAAAACTGAGAACGGGTGATAAGTTTCATGAGACAGAAAACGGGGCAAGTGTTGCAGCCAAGTCTGTTGGTCACTGTCACCCTGTATTACAATACATTGATTCTGAACGAATGTTATTAGATACCGAACCTGATATACCAAATCATATCTCTCTCTTTGTTAGAAAAGAAAGGATATAATTTTGTATTAATGGATAATGTTTTGAACATTTCCTATATCAAAAGTTGATCGGTTCAGGCACGTTATCTAAAAGCATTGATGTTCTAAATCAAACTACAGTTCTTAGTATATAGAACACACACAAGAGGAAGAGTTCAGAAATGAACGAATCCTTCTTGAGGTATTGTAGACTAGGTCAGATCAATGCGACCCGACTGGCTAGAGTTACATACAGATGTATATTTAAATTAGTTTGAATTTACATCTTGTGAAACTCTCCAGTCATGTCACAAAGATAAGATGACCATAGCTCCGTTTACTAGAAACAGAGAAAGAGTTAGTGAACTCTTGGGATGATACATGTTGATGTATGTAGGTCCCCTGTCTATACATGCCAAGACCGGTTCTTTGTACTTCGTTACATTCTCTGATAATCTCTCAAGATTCAGACATATGTTCCTGTTGAAACACAAGTCCGAACCTTTTGAGATATTCACAGAATATAAGTTAGAAGTAGAGAACCAGAATACGGGTATAAGTATTATGTCCTATGATGAGATCAAGGAGGAGAATACTTGAGCACGGAAATACTGGACTATTCTAAAGGAGAATGAGATTCTCTCTCAGCATTACTCTTCCGTATACACCATAGCACGATGGTATATCGGGGCGGAGCAATAACACCCTATATGATAAGGTGTGCTCTATGATGAGTACTACTGAGTTACCTATTTCCTTTTTGGGAGTTATGCACTTGAGAAGCTGCATACCTATTGAATAGGGCTCGAATCAAATCAGTTGCCTACCACTCCATATGAGATATGGTATGGGAAGAGCCCATGTCTTAAGTCAGTTAAGATTTGGGGTTGTCCGGCCTATGTCTGAAAGCAAAATCCGGACAAGCTCGAGGCAAGGTCTGTTATGTAGAACTGGAAGTGTTCCAGCTATACAAACTACAACATGATTTGATAGAACCAAAGGATTCAGTAGATTCCAACGAACCTCAGCCTCTCCGCCGATCTAGTAGGGTTCCTCACCCACCTGAGAGATACTTCGGTTTCTCTATGACAGTGGGAGCGAGGAATGCATCATGAGATGATGACCCAACTAGTTTCGAGCTGGCCATCAAGAGTAACACTCTGTAAGAATGGCTGGATGTTTATCGATCTGAGATGGAATCCTTATACACCAACAAAGTATGGACTTTGGTTGCAATATCTGAAGGGTTAAATCCCCATCAGGAGCAAGTATATCTTGAGAAGATTACTTGGTGTAGATGGAAAAGTTGAGACTTTCAAAGCTAGACTTGTTAAAGCTTTTCGTCATCAACCAGGCGTGGATCATGATGAAACCTTTTCAAGTGACTATGCTTAAGTCCATCCAGATCCTACTTGCCACGGCTACATACCATGACTGCGATATCTGGTGGTTGGGTGTCTTGACTGCTTTTCTAAATGATGATTTAGAAGAGAGCGTCTATAAGTACACAGCCAGAGGGCCTCGTAGACAGTGGGAGCAGCGGAAACGTGTGCAAGATATTTTATATGATAAAGCAGGCATCGTGGAGTTGGAACATCTGTTTTGATGGATTAGTCAAAGAGTTTGACATCATCAAAATGGTAGATGAACCTTGTATATACAAAAAGGTAGTAGAGAGTATGGAAACGATCCTCGTAAAGTACGTGGATGACATACTCTTGATAGGGAAGAAGTTTCCTATGCTACGCTCGATCAATCTCCGCTTATCACTATGATTCTCCAATAGGATCAAAATGATACCTCCTAAATCCTGGGTTTTTGGATCTATGAGATAGATCTAATTGGATGTTAGGACTCTCACTAGTTGTAGTGAGACGGTATCAACCGATCCTGGGGAGAATCACTGGAAGGGTTCCAGGGTGATAATGACGACTGAATGTCAGTCACAGGCATTGTCTTTACCCTCAGTAAAGGGACGGTATGTTGGAAGAGTTCCAAGAAAAATACCGTGACATACTAGACGATAAAGGCAGGATACATCGCTACTTAAGATGCTACCCTAGAGGCTGTCTGGGTGTATATTGGTTCATGAGATGAACTATGTTCCTCCCATTGTGTGACAATGGAGTTGTGGCTTATGCCAAGGAACGCCGGTCCCATCAGTGATCCAGACATATTCTAAGGCAGTATCACTTGATCATGGAGACGGTTGATCTCCAGGGAGATCGAGGTTAGGAGAGTAGACTCAGAGGACAACACAGCGGATCTACTCACAAAGGCCTGTTCCCAGAGAGAGACTTTCATGGGATGGTTGAGTATGAGATACTGCAACCACTGCTACAGATGGCCCTAGTGCAAGTGGGAGATTGTTAGTTATATGTATACCCTAGAGGCCATTACTGTACATAGGATGTATATTGTAGTGGATGCTGGGACATATATAGGGAGGACTTTCTTGCTTGACATGATAGTATGCTATCTGGTTGAACTTTATCTTAATGTGTATACTGATTGTCTCTCTGTTACACGTTGGTAAAGCCCTTAGGATGTGTGCTTGACTACCTGGACTATGATGCGGATCATACTAGTGGGGACATGGTAGTCTATAAGTACATCTTTCAAAGTCCCTAGTCGTGGGTGTATCGAGACGGGGCATCGTTATACCAGAGTAGACTAGCGTATACCTTCTCGACCCATACAGATGGGCGATGGATGATCCCATATCCATTGGTGTTTGACATCGGAGATGATATACGGGTGCTCAGTAGAGACTGGGTACACTGGACGGACTCGCCGAGAACTCCCAGATGGTATTATACCTCACGTCAGATGGCAGTTCTCTGGTGACACTGGTACAGAGTAGTCTGTTGACCCGAGATCGTCATAGAGTCTTGTGTGGTTCCCACTGTGCTTTGATTTCCATCTTACCACGTCCAAGAGGGCATGCAAAACGGTGGTTTTTGGGTACAGTCCCGAGTCACATGGAGGCAATGAGCGATAGGAGGGGATTCGTCTCTCCCGGTATAGGGAGTTGATGTTGCGCTGTGTTCGATTGGCTATAACAGGAAATCCCTGGCCAGGGTTGCTGAGATTTACTGGTAAGTGTTACCAGTAGTTTCTCGAAAAGTTATAGACCTCATATCGACATGACTTATTGAGCTATTGGGGTCTGACGTTTACCACCCCTAGGCGAGATATGCGACATATCAGACGATCAGACCGGACTATACGGTAGTGTTACTGGTCGGATTCACTGGAGTGTGAGCGGGCTTGCTCGTCGATCTTCAGATCGCTCAATACCCGGGTGGCCGTTACGTTTAGCAGACCGCTTGCGGCTTGTGGATGTTTGATATGATCATCATCTGCTGCCGGCGTATTGACGAGTCTTTAGAGTCCTACACAGAGGTTTCCTGGCTCAAGAGAAACGAAATAGGAGCGCATATGAGATATGTGCAGGACCGAGAGTAATGCGTGTATGTGATACCGTATTTCATTCTCGCGATCAATGTGTCGAATGGTTGTATGCGATATAACCTAATTATCGAATCAAGGATTGATTCGATAAGCCGATACATTGGATACTAGCCGGTTATATGCGATATGACCGGATCGTTAAATCAAGAGTTGATTTAATGATTTAATGCATAATTATATATTTGATATATTACTTTGCGTTAACTAGTATTGGTTCACTTTATATGGATTTTCTCACTTGTATTGTGCACATTGTATATGTGATATACATTTGTACATTTGCTTGTATCATGTTTGATGATACATGATTGTTTAAGTGTATGTTAAGAATAAACCATGGTTATTTATATGATTAGGGTTTTATTTCCTTTTCTTATTTATTTATTCATTTTTGAAATAATTAGAAAAGGCATAAAGAGAAAATGGTGGCTAATTTTGTTTCATATTGAAGCTTCTTGAAGACTTTGACCTAGTGACCATTTTGTTCTTATCCTTAACCCTAACCATTCTATTAACCATGGTCTTTTCTCTACACTTAACTAAGGTTGAATGTATGATAAGTATTGATTTACTTTTTCTTTTTGAATTAACTTATCATAACTATTTCCTTCTTCTTCTTCATTCTTCAAGTGAAGAAAACCAAGGTCCATCAATGGTGATTGTTGGAAAAGAGTGAGAAATCCAAAACTAAAGTCTACCCACTTCCTATTTCTTCATCCTCTACCTCTTGCCAAGTAGTAGAGTGTGTTTACTTCACAAGTTTCTTGACTTGGTGAAGTTGTGAGCTTGATCTAGCGATGCCTCGACGTAGATCATCTTCGGCATGGACATCGACGACCTAGCTTGCCCATTCTCCGACGAAGCCGATCCTAGAGCCCGGATTTGACTTGGACAGCGGAGAGGACCTCGTTGCGGAGCTATGGAGGTGGAGCACCGGATCTACAAAGGTTGTATTTCCGTTTTCTCATTAGTTAAGTGTTAACTAGTTAACTTTTCGCCTAGACATCTAGTTATCGATCCGTAGCTTAGGGTTTGTAGGCACCGTAAAATTTGAAATTGCCATGATCGATGGCTTGGGAGACCTCACTAGCGTGCCTAGGAACCTACAGGTATCAGTCAAACCCTGGGGAGAAACACTGGATAGCAGTAAAGAACATTCTCAAGTATCTGAGAAGGACTAAGGAGATGTTCTTGGTGTATGGCGGAAAAGACCTCCAGATCGAGGCCTTTGCTGACTCCAGCTTCCAGAGTGACAAGGATGATTCCAAGTCTATGTCGGGTTTTGTCTTTACCCTCAATGGAGGGGCGGTGTGTTGGAAGAGTTCCAAACAGGAAACCGTTGCAGACTCGACGATGGAAGCGGAATACATCGCTGCATCTGATGCCGCAAAAGAAGCTGTCTGGATGGGGAAGTTCTTAAAAGAACTTCAGGTGGTTCCGTCCATTGTTGACCCAATACCTTTGTATTGCGACAACAACGGGGCTATAGCTTTAGCGAAGGAACCCAGGTCCCATCAGAGATCCAGGCACATCTTGAGGCGGTATCACCTGATCAGGGAGATCGTGGATCGCAAGGAGATCGAGATTCGGAGGGTTGCTTCAGAAGAAAACACTGCAGATCCATTCACCAAGGCCCTACCCCAGACTCAGTTCGAGCGGCTGATCGAGATGATAGGTCTTCGATACGCCAGTACATGGCCTTAGTGCAAGTGGGAGATTGTTAGTGTATATGCCCTAGAGGCCATTACTGTATCATACTAGTTTGTATATTACTTAATGGAAGCTTGGGATATTCACCTTGTATAAACAATCTTGCTCAATATAGTAGTATGCTACTTGGTTTGTTTCTACTTCAATGTGTACATGTGTTTATTTTGCGATATCACCTATACACATTAGTGGAGCCCTTAGGATCTTTGCTTGATTACCAGCGTTGTGATGGCAGTCATACTAGTGGGGGCTGGGTAATCTATAAGCACATCCTTATACAGGTCCCTAGTCGCAGGACTATCGAGACAGGGCATCGATACTCCAGAGTAGACTAGCGTATGCGCTTCTCATCCCAGTGTGGGAGATGGTCTGTCCCACAACCATCAGTACGTCGTACTGGAGATAGTATACGGGTGCTCGTTAGGTTACGAGTACACCGGACAGGACTCGTCGGGAACTGACCAGTTGGTATTATACCTATCGTCAGTTATCAGTTCCCAGGTGACATGAGTACAGCTTAGCCAGCTGACTTGACACTGGCACTTCGCCTCGAGTGTGTTCCCACTGCACTTTGATCACTACCCTACCACGGCTCAAAGGAGTCGTGCAAACAGGTAGTTGTTGGGTGCAGTCCCGAAGCACTTGGAGGCAGTGACGGTTAGACAGGATTCGTCTCTCCCGGTATTGGGGGTTGACATCGCGCTGTGTCTAGGAGAGCCATTACACGAGTAGTCCCTAGCCAGGGCAAGCGAGATATACTGGTAGGCTTCCAGTGTTATCTCAGGGTGTTTTGGGCTTCACTCCGACACGACTTGTACCGCTATTAGGGGACTGACGTTTACCGCCCCCTAGGCCCGCCATGCGATGTATCAGGCGAACAGACCGGACTGTACGGAGAATGTCACATTCAGACTCAGTAGGAGTTCAGATGGGGTTCACCTCGTCAGCCTTCTTGTCGGCTTCTACCTGGGGACCGTTACGCACAGCTAGTGCCGCTTGCGGTCTGTGGTTAAACCCACTGCCAGCGTAGTATCGAGTCTTTAGAGTCCCACACAGAGGGTATTCGCCTCTGGGCAAAACAGAGTAGAGGTCGCATGGTTTTGCGACAGGGTTCGTTCTCATCCGCGCACTTGTGCACGTTTGGAGTCCGGACGGATATTGCCAGCGGGCTCTGGTTTGAGCCGGATACTGGTATATGTTTTGGGGTTACTTTTATCTCTCAGTATTCATGTTCCTCGGAACAAGAATGCAGGTGTGTATGCACAGTTGTTTGAGGCGGAAGAAGAGGTTTTTCATTAGGGTTTCGGAACGGGTGCGCATGCACAGTTGACAGTCGTCTTTTTTCCAAACCCTAATGAATTAGTGAGATATCAATTAATAATAGTAATTAAATGAAATTATGTTATGGTTGGTTTTGTTGACTTGTTGACCATGGTTGACTTGTAGACCATGGTTGAATGTTTGACCATCATCATTACTTTGCAAGGATGCTCCTTGATTCTAGCTTACATTTCATTTAATGAAGTATGATAGTGGTCATTCCAAAAAACCATCAACTATTCTCATTTGAATTATTATTATTTAGATAATTCTTTTTCTTTTTGATATGGTTGCAAAAGGAAAAAGAGAGCTCATTCTATCATAATCATTCTCTCTCCTCACTTCATCTTCTTCTTCCTCAAGCTCAAGGAGAATCCTTCTCATGTGTTGAGAATCCCTCTCCTTGAAAAGAAAACACCCCTTAGACACTCTCTACTCACTCTAGGATCAAAAGTTTAGCAAGCCGAAGATTCTAGTTCTCTCAAAGTTCGAGAAAGAGCCCGAAGGTTGAACCCTCAGGTGGATCCATCTTTGACGGAAGAAGGCGACGAGGAAATAACCATCAACCTCTACAAAGTTTGAAGAAGAAGGAGTTCAAGTTTAGGTATAACCATCTTTCCGAGTAGCTAATTCTCTTTAGCTTGTTTGCTAGTTTTAGTTTAGGAAAAGATCCCGACTTTGTTAGTCCATGTTGTCCCATGCGCTAAAAATTTGATTTTTATACCGTTTCCGCCTCCCCGTAAGAACCGGGGGTCGCAACGTGGACTTACACATTCACGGTGATGAAAGGGGCTGCCTCGCTTCAGGTTTTGGCGGGTGACTTGCCGCGCCCGTAGGGGTCTAGGTTTTCATTGCACAGGCTATCCACACGACCAGGGGAACGTCGGGTTTCAGCAGCGGCTCTGTGAAACCCGGGGCTTCCAGATATCTGTATTGTTCTGTGATACTATACATTTCTGTGATGTTGCATTTTATCACGCCTTGAGCGAATATAATATATTGGTATATATATTAGTAGATGTTGTATATGTTTTGCATCCACGCTAGTCCATTCCCCGCTCTGTCGTTAGTTAGCTAACCTAACGGGTGATGACGGGACCCAGTGGCGAATGCGAATGGCATATACGTACATCAGTATATTTTCGTTCTTTATTGGTGTGATCAATTGATGGGACTGCGTTGATTCAGATCAATGCAAGATAAACAAACCTATTCTGATGTTGTTGGAACACTTTTTCAAAAAGCTGTTATTGCAAGGACGTTCACTTTTGTTTTGCATCGTGGTATTCATTTGGAATATCCTGCTCCTCAGTCGACGAGGCAAGGGCCGAGATCCCTTCACCGGGAATGACCCCTTGGACAGAAGTTTGCGTCAGGGCATTAACTTCACTATAACCGATTACTTTTGCTTTGCATCGTGGTATTCAGTTGGAATATCCTGCACCTCATTCTACGGGGAAAGAGCCGAGATCCCTTCACCGGGAGTGACCTCTTTAGCAAAGGTTTTCGTCACTATATTTTTATAAAAAGTTATCCGGTTCCTTCAACGATATCAAGTTCATTACGTTAAAGGTTTTTCACCAAAAACCAGTCGTAGCCCTCCGTCATTTCAGATCAGTATTGCTTAGTATTCGTGCTGCGTTTGTCGTTGCTATTCGCCGAGGCGTAGTGTGCGGTAGCTCTGTTATGCTATTCTGTCGCATGGATATGTGGATTGGTTAGGACAGTCGTACGACTTTGTTGATTATTCGTCAAGGGTCGTGCTGGTGGGTTTAACGCAATCAAGATAATGACGGGCTGAACTTGACTAGGACCTTTTGATTTGTTGATTATTCGTCAAGGTCACTTGGGTCCTAGGGGTAAAAACACACATCGGGAGTTTCAAAAGAACTGAAACTTGCCAGGCATGCGCATACCTTCTGGAGTGTGGTGACTTGAGTGGATTCCGTCAAGTTATCATGCGATGATAGTTGGATCCCGATTCCCACTGATGAGTTGGTTTACTCCTCGGGTGATCCCGACTAATTCTTCTTTCAGGTTTGGAGGAGAATTTGACGGTACAGTGGGAGGTTTACAGATTAGATAAAGTGATAACCATTCTGATCAAGGTTAGAGTGCACGCTGAGTGTTTCTTTTCTCTCTCTCTTTGGCAGCGACCATTGACCCGACCCTGGACTATGACTCAGTAACCAAGTTGACCGAACCTTCTTAACACTGGCTTTTGGATTGTCAGAGTTGCAAACCTCATTGCCACTCCTACTTTTACTCTTTTCTCCAGGACACCCCGTATTACTACGAACGTCCACTTCCATTAGACAAAACCATCGTATGGTTATATACGAACTCGAAGGACTTCGAGGATGGTTTCTGGTTCTGGAGAAAACGAATAGGATTATTCAGTTGTCTTTTCTTTTCACCTTCTCTCATTGCGAGTACTCCTTGGTTTAGGAGATAGTACACCTATTACGCAAATTGGATAGTCTTCTTCCAAACCTTAGGCAGGTGCCGAACGGTGGGGAATGAAGAAAACCAATTAGCATAACGATGGTGTACAGAAGGTATTAAGTTAAGACAAAGCAAGGGATTAGTAAGAGGGCAAAGTAAATTGCGACTGCTATTCACGACCGAACCAAGTATTTCTTCGCCAATCCTAAATCACCTTTGTATTTCTCCAGGACACTCCGTATCACTACGAAGATCCCAAGTTTATTGGATAATCCATCGTATGGTTATATACGAACTCGAAAGGAACTTGTTCCAGTTCGGGGATGGATTCTGGTTCAGGAGAAATAGGAATAAGGTTTATTCGGTTGTCTTTTATCTTCACATTCTCTCGCATTGCGAGTGCTCCTAGGATTAGGACAGTACACCCATTATGCTTATTGGATAGTCTTCTTCCAAACCATAGGCTGGTGCCGAACGGTAGGGAAGGAAGAAAACCATTTGGCCTAATGGGGTGTGCAGACGGTATTGACTAAAGACATATAAAGGGATTTGGACAGGTGGCAAAGAATTATACGGTTATAGTTGTGAATCTGGATAATGGAAGAGGCATTACTAAGAATACCGGAATACCCCACAGAAACATTTCAATGTTTCAGTTTCACTGTGTAATGTTAAAAGAAAACTGATTTCCCGATTAGATACTTATTCCAGGGTATGTATTTACCAGGTATGATTCTCACATCTGTATGGTTTTACAGATGATGAGTGGGAGTAAGTCATTGGGAATAGGGTGATCATCCTCATTATATCGGGATTCGTTGTAATCAGTGATATTTGAGGAGATCATCTGGGTTGTTTGCCGGTCGGCAAATATTTGGTTTTGAATATCCGCTGTTGCGCACCAATTTCAAATTGATATATCTGTACGTCTATTTTCATAGAGTGAGATATACCTTTTGATATTATGTCGATGACATTTACCTATATCAGTGGATGGTTAGGTAAGGAGCATCAAACAGCGGTGTAATTCTTCTTAACCATAAGTACAGTTTTCAACCTACGACGCACAGTGAAAGAGTTGTTAGACTCAGCGGACTTATACGGAGTATTGTATGTTGTCCAGTGTCCATTAGGACAGAGGGGTTGGTCCTCATACTATATTCTGTTTACTTTTAACTTCTCTAGTTCTTAGACATGTGTTTCGTAGAAACACAGGGTCTAAGTTTTGAGGAGTTATAGGTATTTGAATAGAGTAGAGTACCAGGTGTAGCAAGTATCGGGATTCTTCAAAGTGATCGAAGATGTAGATACTTGTGTATGGTATTCAGTTTATAGTAATGATAAAGAGAAATTGCTTCTCTTTCAGGTTACTCATAATTGGAAGCATTCCTAAGTTGAGTAACGCTGATCGGCCTCCTTCCATTTAGTTGACATGCACTGGAGATAGCTGCATGATTTGAATCTGGTTCAATTAAATCAGTGCCTCTGGTTCTATATTGGATATAGAACAGTTCATATCTTAACGATGTTACGGTACGGGGAGTTGTCCGGCTTATGACTAAAACCAGACACTGGACAACTCAAGGCACGTTTCTGTAATGGCTGTTTGTGGGTTGACCCAGGCTATGACGAGGGTTGACTTTCTACCATCTGGAAGATCAATAGTGATATTGTTCTTAACTCGCCACATTTTAAAAAAGAAATGGTTATTTTTCAGAAAACAGTAGTGGGAGTATGGTAGAACTGGAAGCGATTCCAGAACCGCAAACGATTACTGAAGATTTGATAAGGAACCTAAAGATTCAATCTGATTTGACATTCCATTGGCCACTCCGCAGATAAGGTGGGTAACTTCAGGCACCCGAGAGGTACTCCGGTAGCCTCAAGGACGGTGACAGGGAAGTTCTTGTTTACCCACACTTGCCATTGTTGTTGTTCCAGGCTGCGAGACCCGGCAGGAGGATGAGTATAGCGTCGTTCTAAACTAGCTTTAGAAGTGTATGTCTATATGACTCTGCCAGAGGGTTGTCGTAGTCAGTGGGAGCAGCCGAAGCATTGGTGAACAGTTGGCTTATGTCTATTTATAGACTAAAGCAGATGTAGTGGAGATAGATCATCTATTTCTGACGTGACAGTCATAGGTTTGACTTCATCAGAATAGGGGATGGATCTGTTAAGAAGGTAGTAGGGTGTGATGTCCTGGTATTTGATGACATACACAGAGTAGGAAGTGATATTCCTATACTACGATCGGTTATACTTTGGTTGTCACACAGTGTTTTCTCCACACAGGACTTGGATATTATATCAGACATTCTGGTTACTAGATCTACGGTTTTAGATCTAGATTTGGGTGGTTTCCCAATCTGGGTACTTAGACAGCATTCTAAGAGTATTTAGAATGGACGACTCCTGGCATGGTAGTGCACCTGCAGGTAATGGAGTCACCCTCTCTAAAGGCGTCTTACAGACTAAAGGGGAGAGGGATGCGCGTGATTGACAGATCACTTGCTTAGGCAATTGAGTCAATCATAAGATGTCAAGTACCATACCAGATGTTGTTCTTGCAGTAGATGCAATAAGTTGATGTTAATCCAATCCTGGAGAAACGGTCGGAAGCAGTTTTAGAACATAAGTTAATGTTCTAGGGATGTGATAACGACAGCCTCTTTTAGGAGACGGTTATCATTCCAGGCTTCCAAGGTGACATGGATGGCAGAGTGGCTGTCAGAGTTATAATTTCTCCTTCTGACGAGGGGCAGTATTTTGGACAGGTGGTCCAAGGCAATACTGAGGGAGGCCTGGCGCTGGATACTGATTAAGTTCAGTTGACGATACAATCTAAGAAGTTTGGATTTGGAGTTCATTTATGAGCTAGGTCCCATCAGATATCCAGACATACTCTAAGACAGGTATTGCTCATTTCGAGAGATGGTTTTCTCCACGAACTTGAGATACAGAGAGACATAGAAAGAAACATCACAGCGGATCCACTCACTGAGGCTATTCCTCGAACGCAATAGTTTCGCAAACGAGCTTTGTGAGACTGACTAGTAGAGGAGTTGGGTGTTCGGTATCACACGGGTTGTGAGTATGCGACATCGCAATAATTAGCCTTGAGTGCAAGTGGGAGATTGTTGGAGATAGTGCCCTCAGAGTCAATTATTGGATCACAGGCACGTGATTGCAATGATTGAGGGAGGATCTATCCCAGGAGGACAGTCTTACTCGAGATGATAGTATGCTATCTGGTTTACCTTTATCATCGTGTACTGCTTTAGGTGACCTGACAGGTCGCTATTGCACGTTGATAGAGCCCCTAGGATTCTTGCTTGACTGCCAGCAGTATGAGGGCGATCATATAAGTGAGAGCTGGAGTCTATAAGCACATCCTTAAAAGGTCCCTAGTCGTGGGAGTTTCGAGACAGGGCATCGATTCTCCAGAGTAGACTAGTGTATACAGTCAAGACCCCGACGAGGGGCGGTGGCCGGTCTCACAAGCCACTGGTGTCAGTTGGTTCACATACGATGTATACAGGTGCTCATTGGGTTATGAGTACACCAGACAGGACTCGCCGGGAACATACTAGTTGGTCTTATACCTGACGTCAGATAGCAGTTCCCTGGTGACATGTGTACAGGTTAGTTCATCGACCTGAGATCGTCATTTGTCTTATATGAGTTCCCACTGTACTTTGATTACTACCCTACCACGGCTCAAAGGAGTCATGCAAACAGGTTTTAGTTGGGTACAGTCCCGAGCACATGGAGGCAGTGAGCGGATCTTCAGGGGTTCGTCTCTCCCGGTATTGGGGGTGAGGTCGCGCTGTGTCTAAGAGAGCTATTACACAAAGCCCTCGGCCGAGGCAGGAGATTTACTGGTAGGTATTCCAGTAGTATCTCAAGGTGTTCTGGGCTACACTCCGACACGACTTGTACCGCTTTTGGGGGTCTGACTTTTACCAACTCCCTAGGCCCGACATGCGATGCTCATAGACGAACGGACCGGACTGTACGGATATTGTCACTGACAGGCTCAGTAGGGTGTCAGGATGAGTTCGCTCATCGATGTCCCTTTTAGTCAGTAGCTGGTGGCCCATTACGTATTGGCTTATACCTCTGACGTGCTAGTGGTTAAATCCACAGCCATAGTATTGACGAGTCTTTAGAGTCCACCACACTTTCAGTTACTCAAGCTTTCGGGCGAAACGCTGTAGAGGCCGTATGGAGATATGGCAGGGTCCGATTAGATACGTGCGGTATTGCACGGATCAGGATCGGACGGTTTGTACTAGTGGCCGTATACTTATATAGCAAGGTTCGATCAGATACGTGCGGTATTGCACGGATCAGGATCGAACGGATTTTACTAGCCGTCTTTTGTTTAAGCCGGTCCTAGTTTAGTACAGTGTAGATTCTGTCTCATTGCATTTGTATTCGGTCAAAATACAGATGCGGGTGTGTATGCACAGTATCGGGGTTTTCCTGTAATTTATTACGGGACCAGTTTTCTGGAGTTGCCAGCTTGCATTCCGTTCCGGCCGGTTTTCCTTTGTTCTTTCCCGGCCGGACTTTCCGATGCAGGGGGATTATTTGCAAGTTTGCAAATAACATTTGTGGAGGGGGTATCTTGCATATTGGTGGCATCATGATAGCTTTTCATGATGAGATTCTTTTTCCTTCTCATCACTTGCTTTATGAGATTAGAAGTGATTAGAATGGTTGATGTGAGCTTTGCTTTATGATGTGGTCACCCTCCACCTTTTTCCTACACTCACCTCCCTTTGTATTATGATTCCTTCTCTCCACCATTTCAAAATGAGCAAGGCCGGCCACATTTTTTGGAGAGGGGAGAAAAAGAGATGAGTTCATTTGCATGAGAAAAATTATTCACCTCTCATTTTTCTTGCTACACTATTTCTAGCTCTCTTCAATGTTCTTCATCCCTCCATCACCATGGCAACCACTACTCCAAAGAGACAAGCATCATCTACACTACATTCTACAGCACATCTTGGGCACGTCGACTAGCCAGCTTCGTGCCCGAGTTGCCTCGGTATTGAGGTGGGAGCCCGTAAAAGATGCAGACGATGTGGTGCCCTTCCGGCAAGGATGCGACGACCGGAGTTTCCGCGGGAGATCGGGACGACGACGAGAAGACCGGAGGACTCGGATCACTCGGTATATCTCTCACCCTTTCTCTTGTTAGCTAGTATCGGTTAATGGTTACGATCCGGGTATATTGTCCGCGGTAGCGCCAGTTTAAAAGTTAAGAAAATTTTCATTCCGCATTTTGGCCTCGGATAGACGGCCGGGGCGCTGCCGTGGCGCAACAGACGGATAAAGAACGGAGATCCGTGTTTTATCTGTGGTTGGCAGGAACCCGGGTTTTGTCGTGTTTTTCCATGAATTTCACCATTTAGAGCCAAGAACCTGAATCCTGTAATTGACTAGCAAACACGGCTCAAGAGTACCTACCGATATGCAATGTGATAAAAATTGGGTGGTATGAAAATGAAAAAATCTGATATGAACAGAGCCCAAAATAAATTGATGCTCTGCATCTTTTATAGGCAGAGCCTAAACAAAAGAATAGAAAATAATGCAATGCATTATTTAAAAATGGGCCAAGCCCTAACATAGGTCTAACAGACCAAAAACAAATAAAAGGCGTTGAATAGTTTTCAACTGGACTTAGCCCAATCATGGCCGTAAGTCCTCAAATTAAACTGACTGAGCGAGATTGCTCCCTTAAATCAACTTATATCCGGTTCGAGGGTACATCTCCGAGCTCCTCTGACACCTCTCGTTGTAATCCTTCAACGACGTCAAAGAGGTGACGGGTCCCAACGACCACACATGAATATGGACTGCGGGGTCCTTAAACTCGTGGACCGAAACGTCCCTAAACTAATATTGGACCGAAACGTCCCTAAACTAATATTGGACCGAGATGTCCTTAAACTAACATTGGACCGAAACGTCCTTAAACTAATGATGGACTACCACGTCCCTAAACTGGCGATGGACCGAAACGTCGTTAAACTGGCGATGGACCACCACATCCCTAAACTGTAATGTGGACCACCACGTCCCTAAACTGGAATGCGGACTACCACGTCCCTAAACTAGAATGCGGACCGAAACGTCCCTAAACTAATATTGGACCGAAACGTCCCTAAACTAATATTGAACCGAAACGTCCCTAAACTAACATTGGACCGAAACGTCCCTAAACTAACATTGACCACCACGTCCCTAAACTGGCGATGGACCGAAACTTCCTTAAACTAATGATGGACCTCCACGTCCCTAAATTGGAATGCGGACCACCACGTCCCTAAACTGGAGCATAGACTGCAACGTCCCTAAACTACCTATGGACCACTACGTCCCTAAACTGGAACAATAAAGCCTCCAAATGATCTTTTGCCGGATCTAAACAGTCCTGTTTAAGTTGATCTTAGCCCCAAACACGGCTAACGTATCCTTAAACACTCAAATGAACGATAAAACTCCAAATCAACCTTGGTTCAAGGGTACATCTCTGAACTCCTCTGACATCCGCCGTTGTATTCCTTCAACGACGTCAGAGAGGTGACGAGTCCTGAAGGCCATATATTAAATGAATCACTACGTTAAGTTGATCTTAGTCTCAAACAGGACTAACGTATCCTTAACGAACGTTTAAGTTGATCTTAGCCGCAATACGGCTAACGTATCCTTAAACTAAAAACACCAAACCCAAATCTAAGTAAATATGGATTTGGACTAATCCACGTCCTACGGGCGACGGCATTACTCAGTCTCCGTATACAATCCACGGGCAACCACAAATAAAACAAACACACACGACACGAAGTGAAATTCTGGAGAAGGAGAAAGTGGCTGCCGCGATGCGGTAGCGTAATTAACTGCAGGGGCTTGCGCCTGCAGAGAAGAGCGTCCCCACAATCAAAAACCCCTCAAGCGAGGGGGAATCTGACGAAGTCTGCTACATCGGCCGCATCCGTCTAAACCTCCGATACACGGTGCCATAAATCAACTTGGCATCTTCGGAGAGGTGGACGGATAAAACCAAATAGCATCTGCCCCGAATCTCAGGCAAGACGTTCAGTCTCGGCCGTCTTTCGGAGGGGAACAGTAATGTCTCTACATGAGTTAGTATATGATACTCACCATGGTTAGTTCATTCTCTCTCTTGATCATTATCCTCATTCTTTTCTTTTGTTCATCTTCTTCTTCATTGAGCAAAAGAAAAGGCTTGCTAGGGTTTTGAAAATAGAGTGAAACTAAGTGAGAAAAGAAATTCTAAAGTGTACCCATTTCTTATCTCACCATCCTCTGCTAGACTAGCACTTTAGTTTAGGGTGTTTGCTTCACTAATTCTATGGTTAGTGAAGTAGAAGCTTGAGTTCGTATTCCCTCGACACAGATCATCTTCGGCCTCGAAGACTTCAAGGAATTCCGTTGCCTCTTCTCATGGAGCCGTCCGAGAGTCCGGGAGTTTGATGATCGCAGCGAAGGGACTACTACAAGGAGCTTAAGAAGTGAAGGACCGATCTACAAAGATTGTATTTCGTATTCACTTAGAGTTAAAGAGTTTAACTTTCATATGAAACCCTAATTTTCTAGCAAAGATCTTGTTTAGAGTTATTCGGCACAGCTAAAATTTTACTCCGGCATGATTGATGCCTTGTAGATCCTTATTAGAGTGCCTAGTAACCCTACACAAAGGATACCCAATGCTTCGGTAGTAGGCACTATCATGTATGTGATGTTATGTACCGGACCAGATGTAGATGACTCACTAGGTGTAATGATCAGGAATCAATCGGATCTTGGGAGAATCACTGGATAGCTGTGGAGGACATTCTTAAGTACTTGAGAAGCACTTAATGAATGTTCTTGGTTCGAGCTTCCAGAGTGATATGGTCGACTGAAAGTCAGTCACAGGCATTGTCTTTACCCTAAGTAGAGGGGCGGTATATTGGAAGAGTTCCAAACTATATACCGTGACAAACTAGACGATAAAGGCTGAATACATTGCTACCAACGATGCTGTCAAAGTGGCTGTATGGGCATTTCTTGTTCATGAGATGAACATGGTTCCTACCGTTTAGTGTCCAATAAGTATTATTATGACAACAATGGAGTTGTGGTTTTAGCCTAGGAACGTCGGTCCCATCAGTGATCCAGACATATTCTGAGGCAAATATCACCTGATCAGAGAGATGGTTGATCTCCAGGGGATCGAGGTCAGAAGAGTTGACGCAAAGGATAACACGGCGGATCCACTGACAAAGGCCTTTCCCTAAAGAGACTTCTATAGGACGTTGAGTATGAAATGCTACAACAAATGGCCTTAGCGAGATTGCTAGTTATATGTATGCCCTAGAGGCCATTACTGTACATGTGATATATATTATAGTGGATGCTTGTATTAGTTATAGGTATGCCCTAAAGGCCATTACTGTACATGCGATGTATATTCTAGTGGATGCTTGGACATATATAGGGAGGACTTTCTTTCTCGACATGATAGTATGCTATCTGGTTGCAATTTATCTTAACATGTACACTTATCATCTCTCTATTACATGTTGATAAAGCCCTTAGGATGAGTACTTGACTACCAGGATTATGATGCGGATCATACTAGTGGGGCAGAGGTAGTAGGCAGGTACATCCTTCAAAAAGTTCCTAGTCATGGGAGTATCGAGACAGGGCATTGATACTCCAGTGTAGACTAGCGTATGCGTTTCTTGACCCATATGATGGGCGATGGATGATCCCATATCTATTGGTGTTTGACATCAGAGAAGGTATACGGGTGCTCAGTGGAGACTGGGTACACTGAACGGACTCGCCACGAACTCATTGATAGTATTATACTTATCGTCAGATAACAGTTCTCTGGTGACACTGGTACAGGTTAGTCTGTTGACCCGAGATCGTTATAGAGTCTTGTGTGATTCCCACTGTGCTTTGATTTCCACCTTACCACGTTCAAGAGATCATGAAAAACAATGGTTTTTGGGTATAGTCCCAAGTCTCATGGAGGAAATGAGCGATATGAGGGGATTCGTCTCTCCCGGTATTGGGGGTTGATGTTGCGCTATGCTCGAATGGCCATAACAGGAAATCCCTGGCTAGGGTTGCTGAGATGTACAGGTAAGTGTTATCAGTAGTTTCTCGAACCATTATAGACCTCACATCGGCATGACTTATCAGGCTATTGGGGTCTGACGAATACCACCCTTAGGCTGTGATATGCGATATATCAAACGAAGAGGCCGGACTGTACGGTAGTGTTACTGATTGGAATCGCAGGAGTATGAGCAGGCTTGCTTGTTGATCTTCTGATCGCTCAATACCCAGGTGGCCGTTACGTTTAGCAGACCGCTTGCGGTTGTGGGTATTTGATATGATCATCACCTACCACTGGCGTATTGACGAGTCTTTAGAGTCCTACACAGAGATTTCCTGGTTCATGCGAAACGAAGTAGGAGCACATATGTGATATGTGCGAGACCGAGATTAATGCGCGTATGGGATACCTGTTAGTAATATGTATGCCTTAGAGGCCATTACTGTACATACGATGTATATTGTAGTAGATGCTTGGACATATATAGGGATGACTTTCTTGCTCGACATGATAGTATGCTATCTGGTTGCTCTTTATCTTAACATGTACACTGATTGTCATTATGTTACATGTTGATAAACCCCTTAGGATGAGTACTTGACCACCAGGATTATGATGCAGATCATACTAGTAGGGACAGTGTAGTCGCTAAGTACATCCTTCAAATGTTCCTAGTCGAGGGTGTATCGAGACAGGGCATCGATATACCAGAGTAGACTAGCATATAGCTTCTCGACCCATGTAGATGGGCGATAGATGATCCCATATCCATTGGTGTTTGACATCAGAGATAGTATACGAGTACTCAGTGGAGACTGGGTACACTGGATGGACTCGCCGAGAACTCCCAAATGGTATTATACCTAACGTCAGATAGCAGTTCTCTGGTGACACTGGTACAGGTTTGTCTGTAGACCCGAGATCGTCATAGAGTCTTGTGTGATTCCCACTGTGCTTTGATTTCTACCTTACCACGTTCAAGAGAACGTGCAAAACGGTGGCTTTTGGGTACAATCCCGAGTCAGATGGAGACAATAAGAGATAGGAGGGGATTCTTCTCTCCCGGTATTGGGAGTTGATGTTGCGCTGTGCTCGATTGGTTATAACAGGAAGTCCTTAGCCAAGGCTGCTTCAGAGATATACTGGTAAGTGTTATCAGTAGTTTCTCGACCCGTTATGAGCCTCATATCGACACGACTTATCGAGTTACTGGGGTCTGACGTTTACCACACCTAGACGAGATATGCGACATATCAAACGAAGAGACCGGACTGTACGGTAGTGTTACTGATTGGATTCACAGGAGTGTGAGCAGGCTTGCTTGTTGATCTTCTGATCGCTCAATACCCGGGTGGCTGTTACGTTTAGCAGACCGTTTGCGGGTTGTAGGTGTTTGATATGATCATCACATGCTGTCGGCATATTGACGAGTCTTTAGAGTCCTACACAGGGGTTTCCTGGCTCAAGCGAAACGGAGTAGGAGCACATATGTGATATATGCGGGACCAAGATTGATACAATATGAGATACCGTATTCTATTCTCGTGATATGAGATATCGGTCGGTTATATATGATATAGCCGGGTTATCGGATCAAGTGTTGATTCGATAAGTTGATTCATATGATATTAGTCGGTTATAGGTGATATTTAGTCGGTTTAGGTGATATAGCCGGATTATTAAATCAAGAGTTGATTTGATAATCTAATGTATAATTATATATTTGATATATTACATTACATTAACTAGTATTAGCTCAGTTATGATTTCTTTTCTCACTTTGGATACATTGATGTATATGTGATATATGTTAAATGTATCAAGCAAGGTTACAAATGCAACTAGGGTTAATGAGGGTTAAACCTTGCTAGGGATAAGATTAGGGTTTATAATCTATCATTAAGTAATTCAAATGTTATGGATAAATGTCATGGTTGATATTTGTTGAAAGCTTGTAGAAGCTTCAAGGCATCTTTGACTTTGTCCATTCTCTTTGTCTTGCTTAAGATATTTTTGATCTAACCTTTAACCATAGCTTATGGTTAACTCTCTACAAGGGTTAAGCATGACATTCTGAACCCTTGGTTGCATTTCTAACCTCACACATATAATTCATTTTGATGAGTTAGCTTTTCTTCTTCTTCTTCTTCCTCAAAAGCTTTCTAGCTTCAATGGAGGTATGAGAAAATGAGAAAGAAAATCATTTCTAATGGAGCAAAATTCCTAATTCATCATCCTCTACTACTTGCCATTTAGTATAGGGTGTTTTCTTCACTAATTTCATAATTAGTGAAGAGATAGCTTGGGTTAGTGTCTCCTCGACGTAGATCATCTTCGGCCTCGAAGACTTCGAACCAAGCATGTTCGTTTCTTCACGGTAGCCTCTCTATAGCCCGGAGTTCACGATCGCAGCGAGAGGGACTACTACATGGAGCTATTGAAGTGAAGGACCGGTCTACAATGGTTGTATTCCTTGCTCACTAGACTTGCAAAGTTATTTGCATTACTTTCCGTCGATTTCTAATTAACGATTCTTAGTTAGGGTTAGCTAAAACGGAAAATTTTTGAACTTGGCATGGATGATGCCTCCTAAAACCTTACTGCCGTCATAGCTAACCCTGCATTTACCGCATTCTATTCTCGCGATATGTTATATCAGTCGGTTATATGTGATATAGCCGGGTTATCGGATCAAGTGTAGGTTCGATAAGATGTTACAATTGATATTAGTCGGTTGTATGTGATATAGCCGGATTATTAAATCAAGTGTTGATTCGATAATTTAATGTATAATTATATATTTGATATATTAACTTACATTAACTAATATTTACTCACTAAACATTTCTTTTTCTCACTTGTGTGCATATAGTATATATGTGATATATATTAATGTATATTTTTTGTGTCATGCTTGATGCCACAAGAAACATGGTGTTAGTGTATATGCCCTAGAGGCCATTACTGTATCATACTAGTTTGTATATTACTTAATGGAAGCTTGGGATATTCACCTTGTATAAACAATCTTGCTCAATATAGTAGTATGCTACTTGGTTTGTTTCTACTTCAATGTGTACTTGTGTTTATTTCAGTATATCACTTATACGCATTAGTGGAGCCCTTAGGATCTTTGCTTGATTACCAGCGTTGTGATGGCAGTCACACTAGTGGGGGCTGGGTAATCTATAGGCACATCCTTATACAGGTCCCTAGTCGTAGGACTATCGAGACAGGGCATCGATACTCCGGAGTAGACTAGCGTATGCGCTTCTCATCCCAGTGTAGGAGATGGTCTGTCCCACAGCCATCAGTACGTCGTACTGGAGATAGTATACGGGTGCTCGTTGGGTTACGAGTATACTGGACAGGACTCGTCGGGAACTGACAGGTTGGTATTATACCTATCGTCAGTTATCAGTTCCCAGGTGACATGAGTACAGCTTAGTCCGCTGACTTGACACTGACACTTCGCCTCGAGTGTGTTCCCACTGCACTTTGATCACTACCCTACCACGGCTCAAAGGAGTCGTGCAAACAGGTGGTGGTTGGGTGCAGTCCCGAAGCACTTGGAGGCAGTGACGGTTAGACAGGATTCGTCTCTCCCGGTATTGGGGGTTGACATCGCGCTGTGTCTAGGAGAGCCATTACACGAGTAGTCCCTGGCCAGGGCAAGCGAGATATACTGGTAGGTTTCCACTGTTATCTCAGGGTGTTTTGGGCTTCACTCCGACACGACTTGTACCGCTATTGGGGGACTGACGTTTTACCGCCCCCTAGGCCCGCCATGCGATGTATCAGACGAACAGACCGGACTGTACGGAGAATGTCACATTCAGACTCAGTAGGAGTTCAGATGGGGTTTCACCTCGTCAGCCTTCTTGTCGGCATCTACCTGGGGACCGTTATGCACAGCTAGTGCCGCTTGCGGTCTGTAGTTAAACCCACTGCCAGCGTAGTGTCGAGTCTTTAGAGTCCCACACAGAGGATATTCGCCTCTGGGCAAAACAGAGTAGAGGTCGCATGGTTTTGCGACAGGGTTCGTTCTCATCCGCGCACTTGTGCACGTTTGGAGTCCGGACGGATTATACTGGCAGGCTCTGGTTTGAGCCAGATACTGGTATATGTTTTGGGGGTTGCTTTTATCTCTTGGTATTCTTGTTCCTCGGAACGAGAATGCAGGTGTGTATGCACAGTTGCTTGAGGCGGAGAATGAGGTTTTTCATTAGGGTTTCGGAACGGGTGCGTATGCACAGTTGACAGTCTTCATTTTCCAAACCCTAATAGATTTATATATTATCTATTAATAATAGTAATTAAATGAGAATTATGTTATGGTTGATTTTTTTGTTGACTTGTTGACCTTGGTTGACTTGTTGACCATTGACCACCATCATGCCTTGAAAGTCTTCCTTGATTCATGCTTACACTTCATTTAAAGAAGCATGATAGTGGTCATTCCAAAATTACCATCAACTATTCTTATTTCAATTATTATCATTTAGATAATATTTTTCTTTTGCATTATGGTTGCAAGAAAGAGAAAAGATATCTCATTCTATCATAACCTCTCTCTCTCCTCATTTCATCTTCTTCTTCCTCTAGCAAAGAGAAACCTTCTCATGTGTTGAGAATCCTTCTCTTTAAAAAGAAAAGCAAACCCTAGTCACTCTCTACTCACTCTAGGTTAAAGGTTTAGCAAGCCGGAAACCCTAGTTCACTCAAAGATCGAGGAAGAGCCCAAAGGTCGAACCTTCGAGGTGGATCCATCTTCGACGGAAGAAGGCGACGAAAAGAGAACCATCAACCTCTACAAGGTTTGAAGAAGAAGGAGTTCAAGTTTAGGTATAACCATCTTCCATAGTAGCTAACTCTCTTTAGCAAGAATACTAGTTTTAGTTTAGACAACGATCCCGACCTTGTTTAGTCCATGTTGCCTCTTGCGATAAAAATTCGTTTTTTATACCGTTTCCGCCTCCCCGTAAGCACCGGGGGTCGCAATATGGACTTACAGTGGTATCAGAGCCTAACTAAACTTAAACTAGCTTGGTAGTGAGGTGTAACGAAGTTCGGAACCGAAAAATCGCAAAACCGGAAAACCAAAACCCTAAGTTTCTGTTGAAATTTTTTCTGCTCAAAATGAAAAACTTTATACTTGTAAATTCGTCTCAGGGTTTTCTAAGAACACCCACCAAAAACGATTGCATAATTCTTCCAAAGAGCCGCGCTTCCGCGGCCTCACCTGTTCATTAGGCCGCGGAACCGCCGCAGGTTGTTTTCATCGTTGCATCGTTTTTCGTGCAGTGTTCTTCTGTGTTGGTTTTGGGATTTTTAAAATTATTATATGTGCCCAGATTTTCCAGAACAGAAATTCACTTTTGGGGTCCTATAATTCCGTATTTTTTTCCGAACTTCACTGCACTTTGGCTATGTTGGTTATATCTGTGATGTTTGCATGTATTGAACGTCGGCTAATCGCTATAAGCCGATTAGTTGGGGTTATACATGATCTGTGTTTGATATTGGAATGTGTATATGAATGTGTTGGACTGTCGCGGGTGAATAGCCGGGGTGGATGTGAGATGAGCTTTTGTTTTTCTTTCATTCATTGTAAATGTAAATTGATGTAATAATATTATTTGTTTGGCCGCACAACCGGGTCGGGGTTGTAGCCGTCATTGTATAATTCTTTTTACTGTTTCTGCTCCTAGGATAGACCCATGGAGGGGTGCACAAACTATGGGGTTCTTGGCGGGTAGTTTGCCGCACCCGTAGGGGTCTTGGGTGGGGTATTTGCTATTCACCGCGACCGTGTAATCCGCTTTTCGTTGCAGGCTCGAAAGGATTGCGGATTGCTAGTATATCCAATGTATTCATCTGTGATCTGTAATGTCTATCATTGCTTTCTATTTAGGCGTTGCTTATGTTTTACAGCCGCGCTAGCCCAGCCCCCGCTCTGTCGTTAGTTAAGTAACCTAACGAGTGATGACGGGACCCCGTGGCGAATGCGAATGGCATAAGCGTACGTCATATTTTGGTTGTTTTCTGCAATGGTAGGTTTAAATGATGGGACGCATTAAAAGAACTAATGCAAGAATATCACGCATTAAAAGAACTAATGCAAGATAATAAACCAAGTTTAAGTCGATGGAACACTTTCGAAAAACCACTCGGTTCTTTTCAAAAACTAACTTTTAAATGCGGAGCTTGAGCCACTCCTTCTAAAAGCTATCTCGTTCCATCGATTATATCAAGTTCACTACGTTCACGGTTTCGCCAAAACCATTCGTAGCCCTCCGTCGTTTCACATAAATAGTGAAGAGTATTCAAGCTGTGTTTGTTGGCCAAAGTCAAGGCATAGTGATTGGTAGCTATTGGATATTCATGTGCAGCATAGATAGATGCGTTGATTTGGAACAGTCGTACTGCCTTGTTGGCCAAAGTCAAGGGTATGTACGGGTGGATTCAAATTAACCTGGAGAACGACAGGAAGAACTTGACATGTGACTTATGATTTGTTGGCCAAAGTCAAGGTCATAAGAGCATGGGGCAAAAATCCACATCGGGAGTTTCATAAGTACTGAAACTTGCTAGATTTGCATACCATTTGGAGTGTGATGATTATGGTAGGATTCCTTCATTTTCGTCACGCGATGATATTTGGATCCCGATCCTACTGTGAGTATATGCTACTCCTCGGGAAATTTCTCACTAAACGATCAATGCTATAAACCTAGTAGGTGCCTAGAAAGGTGTTAGCGGGGCTACGCCCCCAGGGAAAAGAGGTTCTTAAATTAAGGAACTTCGCGAAAGCGTTGGAAAACCTCCCTCGAAGTACCGACACTGGCCTGGCTGAACGGTTAAGCAAGTATTGTACGGTGGGATTGATCCCGGCTAATTCTTCCTTTGTGGTTTGAGGAGGGATTCGAGAGACAGTGGGAGCCATCCTGTTTAGACAAATTAAAAACCATTCTAAACTTGCAAGAGCATCGTGCTAAGTGTTTCTTCTCTCCCCCTGCAGCGACCAAATCGAAATGACTGGACTTAAGTTACTTCTAGATAAAAACATATTGACAGGGCCAAACTACAAAGATTGGCTCAGGAATGTCAAATTGGCAATCTCTTACGACAAGCTGGGGTATCTTCTTACCACCAAAGCTCCCCCCGTCCCAGGTCCCACCTCCAGCGTCGCGGATAAGGAAATCCGTAAGACTTGGGAGATTGACAGCGCGAAGGCCAGATGCCTCGTACTTGCCTCGATGGACAACGACCATCAGAGGAGGCACGAGAATATGGATTTGGAATCCATATTTCTTCATACAAAAGAACTGTATGGAGAGCAGTCTCGTATCGCAAGATACGAAGTGTCGAAGAAGTTATTTTCGACAAAGTTGGCCGTCGGATCATCGGTAGCGGACCACGTGCTTAAGATGATTGGCTACACTGAGGAGCTCGCGGAACTTGGGACCACGTTGGATAGTGAACTCTATACGGATATAATTCTCCAGTCCCTTCCATCCACTTACGCCCAGTTCATACTGAATTTCAACTTGCAAGAAAAGGAAGTTGAACTTTCAGAACTCCTCAACCTGCTGAGGAGCGCAGAGGGCACCCTACAGAAGGGTAGGGATACACCCGCTTTGTTTGTAGGAGGATCTTCTTCCTCTAGGTCCAAGGCGAAAGCCAAGGGAAAGAGGAAGAAAGCCCCCGCCAAACCAAGAGGCGGTGTTAGTAAAGTGGGTACGAAGGGAAAGGAAAAGGCAACAAAGATTGCGGGGAAGCTTGTTGGTAAAGAGGAATGCTTCTATTGTCACAAGAGTGGACACTGGAAGAAAGATTGCAGGGCTTGGAAAGCCAGGACACAGGAACTGAAGCAGGTTGCGGCTTCAGCTTCAGGTGTGTATGTTATTGAAAACTGTCTTTCTATAAACTCTACTTCCTGGGTATTGGATACCGGATCAGGATCTCATATCTGTAATTCTTTGCAAGGGTTGAGAAACCGTAGGTTTTTGAAGGCAGGTGACATGACCCTCAGAGTTGCGAACGGAGCTAGCATGGATGCTAAAGCCGTGGGGGACTATCACCTGGGAATGACAGATGGGCATGTTTTGGTTTTGCGTAATTGCTTTTTTGTACCCAACGCAACTTGTAATATCATTTCTGTATCTTTGGTTTCTAAAGAAGGTTATGAATTTGCGTTTGTAAGTAATGTTGTAAACATTCACCTTAATCAAGTTCTGATTGGGTCAGGTACACTGAGCAATGGTATATACGTATTAAACCAACCACAGATTTTCAATGTCCAGAATACACACAAAAGAAAGTCTCCAGATATCAATCAGGCTTTCTTATGGCATTGTAGACTGGGTCACATCAATGAGACACGGTTGACTAAGTTACATAAAGAAGGATACTTGGATCCGTTCGAGTATCAGTCTTATGCCACTTGTGAATCTTGTCTTATGGGAAAGATGACAAAGACTCCGTTCACTGGACACGGAGAAAGAGCGAGCGAGCTCTTGGGACTCGTACACAACGACGTGTGCGGTCCAATGACTACACATGCGCGAAGCGGTTACTCTTACTTCATTACTTTTACGGATGATTTTTCAAGGTACGGTTATGTCTTCTTAATGAAACATAAGTCCGAGGCTTTTGAAAAGTTCCAGGAATATAAGAATGAAGTAGAGAAACAGACCGGCAAAAGTATCAAGATTCTAAGATCGGATCGAGGTGGAGAATACTTAAGTGCCGAGTTCCTAAATTACTTAAAAGAGAATGGGATTCTCTCTCAGCTTACTCCTCCATACACTCCGCAGCACAACGGTGTATCGGAGAGACGGAACCGAACCCTATTGGATATGGTACGGTCCATGATGAGTAACGCTGAGTTACCGCGATCATTCTGGGGGTATGCGCTAGAATCAGCTGCGTACCTTTTGAACCGAGTTCCTACTAAGACTGTGCCTACTACACCATATGAGATGTGGAGTGGGAAGAGACCCTATCTTAAGCACATTAAGACGTGGGGATGTCCAGCTTTTGTTAAAAAGCAGCATGCGGACAAGCTCGAGGCACGCTCAGTACAGTGTAAGTTCGTGGGATATCCAAAGAACTCCAAGGGATATTTCTTCTACTGTGAAGAGGAACAAAAAGTCCTTGTTTCTCGTCATGCCTACTTCTTGGAAACTGAGTTTTTGGAAAACCAGATAAGTGGGAGCGCAGTAGAACTGGAAGAAATTCCAGAACCACGAGCTATTACTGAAAGCTTAGAGGGACCAGAGGGTTCAAATGAACAGGACATTCCTACGCCGCTCCGCAGGAGTAGTAGGCAGTCTCATCCGCCCGAGAGATACTACGGTTTTCTCATAGACGGGGATATAGAGGATTGCATCATAGACTATGATGAGCCTACTAGCTTCCAGCAGGCCGTTCAGAGCGTTGACTCAGTAAAATGGCTGGATGCAATGCGGACCGAAATGGAGTCCATGTACACCAACAAAGTATGGACGTTGGACATTGCTCCAGACGGGGTAAAACCCGTAGGATGCAAGTGGATCTTCAAAAGGAAGATTGGTGTAGATGGACAGGTTGAGACCTATAAAGCTAGACTTGTAGCAAAGGGTTTCCGTCAAAGACCTGGCTTGGACTACGACGAAACCTTTTCTCCAGTGGCTATGCTGAAATCCATTCGGATCCTTCTTGCCATTGCTGCCTTCCACGATTATGAGATTTGGCAGATGGACGTAAAAACCGCTTTTCTAAATGGAAATTTAGAGGAGTGTGTCTATATGGATCAGCCAGAGGGTTTCATTCAGAGTGGGAGCAGCGGAAAGGTGTGCAAGTTGCTTAAGTCCATCTATGGACTAAAGCAGGCATCGCGGAGTTGGAACATCTGTTTTGATGAGACGGTCAAGGAATTTGACTTTATCAAAAATCCAGATGAACCATGCATCTATAGTAGATTTGTAGCGAGAACTGTAGTATTCCTTGTTTTATACGTGGATGACATTCTCTTAATAGGAAATGACATTCCTATGCTACAATCTGTCAAGGGTTTCTTGTCACACAGGTTCTCCATGAAAGACCTGGGTGATGCCTCTTACATCCTGGGGATCCGGATCCATCGTGATAGATCCAAGAGGATATTAGGACTTTCACAGTCCAGGTACATCGACACCGTACTGAAAAGATTCAGTATGGAAGATTCCAAGCGCGGTAACCTACCGGCTTGTCACGGGATCACCCTCTCTAAAGAGATGTCTCCCAAGACTGATTTGGAGAGTGATCGCATGTCTATTATACCCTACGCTTCTGAGGTAGGCTCTATAATGTATGCGATGTTGTGTACCAGACCGGATGTAGCTTATGCACTGAGTGTAGTAAACCGGTATCAGTCAAACCCTGGGGAGAAACATTGGATAGCAGTAAAGAACATTCTCAAGTACCTGAGGAGGACTAAGGAGATGTTCTTGGTGTATGGCGGAAAAGACCTCCAGATTGAGGCCTTTGCTGACTCCAGCTTCCAGAGTGACAAGGATGATTCCAAGTCCATGTCGGGTTTTGTCTTTACCCTCAATGGAGGGGCGGTGTGTTGGAAGAGTTCCAAACAGGAAACCGTTGCAGACTCGACTATGGAAGCGGAATACATCGCTGCATCTGATGCCGCAAAAGAAGCTGTCTGGATAAGGAAGTTCTTAAAAGAACATCAGGTGGTTCCGTCCATTGTTGACCCAGTACCTCTGTATTGCGACAACAACGGGGCTATAGCTTTAGCAAAGGAACCCAGGTCCCATCAGAGATCCAGGCACATCTTGAGGTGGTATCACCTGATCAGGGAGATCGTGGATCGCAAGGAGATCGAGGTTCGGAGGGTTGCTTCAGAAGAGAACACTGCAGATCCATTCACCAAGGCCCTACCCCAGACTCAGTTCGAGCGGCTGATCGAGATGATAGGTCTTCGATACGCCAGTACATGGCCTTAGTGCAAGTGGGAGATTGTTAGTGTATATGCCCTAGAGGCCATTACTGTATCATACTAGTTTGTATATTACTTAATGGAAGCTTGGGATATTCACCTTGTATAAACAATCTTGCTCAATATAGTAGTATGCTACTTGGTTTGTTTCTACTTCAATGTGTACTTGTGTTTATTTCAGTATATCACTTATACGCATTAGTGGAGCCCTTAGGATCTTTGCTTGATTACCAGCGTTGTGATGGCAGTCACACTAGTGGGGGCTGGATAATCTATAGGCACATCCTTATACAGGTCCCTAGTCGTAGGACTATCGAGACAGGGCATCGATACTCCGGAGTAGACTAGCGTATGCGCTTCTCATCCCAGTGTGGGAGATGGTCTGTCCCACAGCCATCAGTACGTCGTACTGGAGATAGTATACGGGTGCTCATTGGGTTACGAGTACACTGGACAGGACTCGTCGGGAACTGACAGGTTGGTATTATACCTATCGTCAGTTATCAGTTCCCAGGTGACATGAGTACAGCTTAGTCCGCTGACTTGACACTGACACTTCGCCTCGAGTGTGTTCCCACTGCACTTTGATCACTACCCTACCACGGCTCAAAGGAGTCGTGCAAACAGGTGGTGGTTGGGTGCAGTCCCGAAGCACTTGGAGGCAGTGACGGTTAGACAGGATTCGTCTCTCGCGGTATTGGGGGTTGACATCGCGCTGTGTCTAGGAGAGCCATTACACGAGTAGAACCTGGCCAGGGCAAGCGAGATATACTGGTAGGTTTCCAGTGTTATCTCAGGGTGTTTTGGGCTTCACTCCGACAACGACTTGTACCGCTATTGGGGGACTGACGTTTTACCGCCCCCTAGGCCCGCCATGCGATGTATCAGACGAACAGACCGGACCGTATGGAGAATGTCACATTCAGACTCAGTAGGAGTTCAGATGGGGTTTCACCTCGTCAGCCTTCTTGTCGGCATCTACCTGGGGACCGTTATGCACAGCTAGTGCCGCTTGCGGTCTGTGGTTAAACCCACTGCCAGCGTAGTGTCGAGTCTTTAGAGTCCCACACAGAGGGTATTCGCCTCTGGGCAAAACAGAGTAGAGGTCGCATGGTTTTGCGACAGGGTTCGTTCTCATCCGCGCACTTGTGCACGTTTGGAGTCCGGACGGATTATACTGGCAGGCTCTGGTTTGAGCCAGATACTGGTATATGTTTTGGGGGTTGCTTTTATCTCTTGGTATTCTTGTTCCTCGGAACGAGAATGCAGGTGTGTATGCACAGTTGCTTGAGGCGGAGAATGAGGTTTTTCATTAGGGTTTCGGAACGGGTGCGTATGCACAGTTGACAGTCTTCATTTTCCAAACCCTAATGGATTTATATATTATCTATTAATAATAGTAATTAAATGAGAATTATGTTATGGTTGATTTTTTTGTTGACTTGTTGACCTTGGTTGACTTGTTGACCATTGACCACCATCATGCCTTGAAAGTCTTCCTTGATTCATGCTTACACTTCATTTAAAGAAGCATGATAGTGGTCATTCCAAAATTACCATCAACTATTCTTATTTCAATTATTATCATTTAGATAATATTTTTCTTTTGCATTATGGTTGCAAGAAAGAGAAAAGATATCTCATTCTATCATAACCTCTCTCTCTCCTCATTTCATCTTCTTCTTCCTCTAGCAAAGAGAAATCTTCTCATGTGTTGAGAATCCTTCTCTTTAAAAAGAAAAGCAAACCCTAGTCACTCTCTCCTCACTCTAGGTTAAAGGTTTAGCAAGCCGGAAACCCTAGTTCACTCAAAGATCGAGGAAGAGCCCAAAGGTCGAACCTTCGAGGTGGATCCATCTTCGACGGAAGAAGGCGACGAAAAGAGAACCATCAACCTCTACAAGGTTTGAAGAAGAAGGAGTTCAAGTTTAGGTATAACCATCTTCCATAGTAGCTAACTCTCTTTAGCAAGAATACTAGTTTTAGTTTAGACAACGATCCCGACCTTGTTTAGTCCATGTTGCCTCTTGCGATAAAAATTCGTTTTTTATACCGTTTCCGCCTCCCCGTAAGCACCGGGGGTCGCAATATGGACTTACACATGGGTGTACGAGACTCACACCATGCTTGATATAATGAAGGGTTTTTATTTATTTAAAGTTAAACAAAATTAGATGGAAATTGTCATGGCTAGAAGCATGGAGAACTTGTTGCTAACCATTGACTTAGTCCACTAACTTTGTTTTACATTAGGTATTTATTAACTTAATTATTATTGTTAGCCATGGTTTATTCTCTACATGAGTTAGTGTATGACACTAACTCACCCATGGTTGCTATTCTCACCTCAAGAGTTTCATTCTCATCTCCGCTTCATCTTCTTCTTCCTCATAAGAAAGCTTGCTAGCTTTTCAAACGGTGAAGAAATATTATGAGAAAAATAAATCTAAAGTTATCCCAATTCCTACTTCATCATCCTCTACTATATTAGCCATTTAGTTTAGGTTGTTTGTTTCACTAATCTACCATTGGTGAAGAGGTAGCATGAGCTTGAGTCTTCTCGACGTAGATCATCTTCGGCCTCGAAGACTTCAAGCAAGCCTTTTCATTTCTTCATGTGAACCCTTACTAGAGTTCGGGTGTTCACTACTTAGAGCGAAGGGACTGCTACATGGATCTTTAGAAGTGAAGGACCGATCTACAAAGGTTGTATTCCTTATTCATTTAGATGTAAAGTTGTTTGCATTGCTAGTTCGTCTAAATCTCTAGTTAAGTTTCTAGGTTAGGGTTCTTTAGTACGGCAAATTTTTGAAATTGGCATGGACAATACCACCCGAAACCTTACTGCCGCCCTAGGGAACCCTTCAGCTTGGACATATATAGGGATGACTTTCTTGCTCGACATGATAGTATGCTATCTGGTTGCACTTTATCTTAACATGTACACTTATTGTCTCTCTATTACATATTGATAAAGCCCTTAGGATAAGTACTTGACTACCAAGATTATGATGCAGATCATACTAGTGGGGACAGGGTAGTCGGTAAGTACATCCATTAAATGTTCCAAGTCGTGGGAGTATCGAGACAGGGCATCGATACTCCAGAGTAGACTAGCGCATGCACTTCTTGACCCATATGATGGGCAATGGATGATCCCACATCCATTATTGTTTGATATCAGAGAAGGTATACGGGTGCTCAGTAGAGACTGGGTACACTGAACGGACTCTCCGAGAACTCCTAGATGGTATTATACCTATCGTCAGATAGCAGTTCTCTGGTGACACTGGTATAGGTTAGTCTGTCGACCCGAGATCGTCATAGAGTCTTGTGTGATTCCCACTGTGCTTTGATTTCCACCATACCACATTCAAGAGATCTTGCAAAACGGTGGTTTTTGGGTACAGTCCCATGTCACATGGAGGCAATGAACGATAGGAGGGGATTCGTCTCTCCCGGTATTGGGGGTTGATGTTGCGCTATACTTGGTTGGCCATAACAGGAAATTCCTCGCAAGGGTTACTGAGATTTACTGGTAAGTGTTATCAGTAGTTTCTCAAACCGTTATGCACCATGCATCGACATGACTTATCAAGCTATTGGGGTCTGACGTTATACCACCTCCAGGCTGTGATATGCGACATATCTGACGAAGAGACCGGACTATACGGTAGTGTTACTGATTGGATTCGCGGGAGTATGAGCAGGCTTGCTTGTTGATCTTCTGATCGCTCAATACCCAGGTGGCCATTACGTTTAGCAGACCGCTTGCGGTTGTGGGTGTTTGATATGATCATCACCTACTGCTGGCGTATTGACGAGACTTTAGAGTCCTACACAGAGATTTCCTGGTTCATGCGAAAGTAGGAGCACATATGTAATAAGTGCGGGACCGAGATTAATACACGTATGTGATACCGTATTCTATGTAGGGTTACTTGGCACTCTAATAAGAGTCTACAAGGCATCAACCATGCCCGATTTAAAATTTAGACGTGCCGAACAACCCTAACCAAGATCTTTAAACTAGAGATTAGGCGAAACAAAGCATGTTAAACAATTTAACATCTAAGAGTTTCGAATTACAACCTTTGTAGTCTGGTACTTCACTTCTAAAGCTCCATGTTGAGGTCCCTTCGCTGCGATCATCGAGTTTCCGGACTGTAAAGAGGCTCCCCGAAGAGAAAAATGCAAGCTTTCTTCCGATCTTCGATAACTAAGATGATCTACCTCGAAGTTTCTATAACACAAGCTCTCACTCACTAAATGAAGTGAACACCCTAATCTAAATGGTTAGGATAGATTAGGATGATGAAATAGGATTTTAGCTCTCATTTGTTTTCATAACTCACTCTAAATCATCACTAATGAAAAAGCTAGTAAACTTTTCCATCAAGAACTCAAGGAAGAAGAAGAAGAATCATTTTGTGATGAATAATGAAACTCTAGTGTGGTTAGAATTCCAACCATGAGTTAAGTATGAAGACTTAACCCATATAGAGATTTAACTAGGGTAAAGGGTTGGGTTGGGTTAAGGAAATATCTATGCAAAATATCCTAGTCAAAGTCAAAGCTTCTTGAAAGCTTCATGAAGACTTAACCCTAATCCAAACCCTAACCTCAATTAAACTCCATAAAACATGTTGCATTTATTACCATAACATGTTACAATATTATATATCACATATACAATATTTATTGTAACAAAATAAAATAATACAATTATCATATATCGCATATATCTCAATGTATTACCCGAGTGAGAAAAAGAATCTTTTAGCAAGCTTATATCAGTTAATGTAATTTAATATATCAAATATATAATTATACATTAAATTATCGAATCAACACTTGATCCGATAATCCGGCTATTTCACAAATAACCGACTAATATAATCTGTATCAGTTCATCGAATCAACACTTGATCCGATGACCCGGCTATATCACATATACCCGGCCGATATCTCATATCATGAGAATCTAATACGGTATCACATACACGTATTGTTCTCGGTCCCGCATATATCATATATGTGCTCCTACTCCGTTTTGCCTGAGCCAGGAAACCTGTGTGTAGGACTCGAAAGAATCGTCAATACACCGGCAGTAGGTGATGATTATATCAAACACCCACAAGCTGCAAGCGGTCAGCTAAACGTAACAACCACTAAGTTATTAAGCAATCAGAAGATCAACAAGCAAGCATGTACATTCTCCTATGAATCCAATCAGTAACACTCCTGTACAGTCCGGTCTCTTCGACTGATATGTCCCATATCTCGCCTAGGGATGGTAAACGTCAGACCCCAGTAGCTTGATAAGTCGTGTCAATATGAGGCCCATAACAGTTCGAGAAACTACTGATAACACTTACCAGTAAATCTCAGCAACCCTGGCCTGGGATTTCCAGTTATAGCCAACCGAACACAGTACAACATCAACTCCCTATACCGGGAGAAATGAATCCCCTCCTATCACTCATTGCCTCCATGTAATTCGGGACTGTACCCAAAAGCCACCTTTTTGCACGCCCTCTTGGACATGGTATGATGGAAATCAAAGCACAGTGGGAATCACACAAGACTCTATGACGATCTCGGGTCTACAGACAACTCTGTACCAGTGTCACCAGAGAACTGCCATCTGACGTTCGGTATAATACCATCTGGAAGTTCTCAGCGAGTCAGTCCAGTGTACCCAGTCTCCACTATGCACCCGTATACCTTCTCTGATGTCAAACACCAATGGATATGAGATCATCCATCGCCCATCATATGGGTCAAGAAGCGCATACGCTAGTCTACTCTGGAGTATCGATGCCCTGTCTCGGTACTCCCACGACTAGGAACATTTGAAGGATGTACTTGGCGACTATACTTTCCTCACTAGTATGATCCGCATCATACTCCTGGTATTCAAGTACTCATCCTAAGGGCTTTATCAACATGTAACATAGAGACAATCAGAGTACATGTTAAGATAAAGTGTAACCAGATAGCATACTATCATGTCGAGCGAGAAAGTCCTCCCTATATATGTCCAAGCATCCACTACAATATACATCGTATGTACAGTAATGGCCTCTAGGGCATACATATAACTAACAATCTCCCACTTGCACTAGGGCCATCTGTTGTGGTATCGTATACCCAACAATTAGCTGTGGTTGATGTATCTCATACTCAACCATCCCATAAAAGTCTCTACTGGGAAAAAAAGCCTTTGTGAGTGGATCCGCGCTGTTGTCCTCTGTGTCTACTCTCCTAACCTCGATCGCCCTGGAGATCAACCATCTCCATGATCAGGTGATACTGCCTAAGAATTATATCTAGATTTCTGATGGGACGGGGGTTACTTGGCATAAGCCACAACTCCATTGTCACACAATGGTAGGAACGAAGTTCATCTCATGAACTTATATGTATCCAGACTGCCTCTTTGGTAGCATCCTTGGTAACGATGTATCTTGCCTTTAATCGTCTAGTATGTCACGGTATCTAGCTTAGAACTCTTCCAACATACCGTCCCACCACTGAGCGTAAAGACAATGCCTGCGACTGACATTTAGTCGTCCTTATCACCCTGGAACCTTTTCAGTGATTCTCCCAAGAATCAATTGATACCATCTCACTACAAATAGTGAGAATCCTAACATCCAATTAGATCTATCTCATAGATCCATAACCCAGGATTTAGGAGGTATCACCTTGATCCTATATGGAGAATCATTGTGATAAGAGGAGATTGACCGAGCGTAGCATAGGAAACTCCTTCCCTATCAAGAGTATGTCATCCACGTACTCTACGAGGATCACTACCCATACTCCCTACTACCTTTTTGTATATACAAGGTTCATCTACCATTTTGATGAAGTCAAACTCTTTGACTATCACATCAAAACAGATGTTCCAACTCCGCGATGCCTGATTTATCACATAAAACATCATGCTCACGTTTCCGCTGCTCGCACTGTCTACGAAGCCCTTTGGCTGTGTACTTATAGACGCTCTCTTCTAAATCATCATTTAGAAAAGTAGCCATGACACCCAACCGCCAAATATCGTAGTTATGGTATGTAGCCGTGGCAAGTAGGATCTGGATGGACTTAAGCATAGCTTTGAAAGTCTCAACTTTTCCATGTACACCAAGTAATCTTCTCAAGATATACTTGCTCCTGATATGGATTTAACCCTTCAAATAAAGCAACCAAAGTCCATACTTTGTTGGTGTATAAAGATTCCATCTCAGATCGCATTAGCATCCAGCTATTCTTACAGAGTCCTACTTTTTATGGCCTGCTTGAAACTAGTTCGGTCATCATCTCATGATGCAATCCTCACTCCCACTGTCATAGAGAAACCAAAGTATCTCTCAGGTGGGTGAGGAACCCTACTAAATCGGCGGAGAGGCTGAGGTTCGTTGGTTACTATTGAATCCTTTGGTTCTACCAAATCATCAGCTGCAGTTTGTATAGCTGGAACTCTTTCCAGTTCTACTTCATGACCAATAATTTCTTCACAAGAAATTCCCTTTCATAAAGGTGGCATGCTGAGAAACAAAACATGTTTTGTTCCTCGGTTTGGTAGAAGATATTCCCTTGCGAATGCTTGGGATATCCAACAAACTTCCAAAGAACTGACTTTGCCTCGAGCTTGTCCGGATTTTTCTTTTAGACATAGGCCGGACAACCCCAAATCTTAACTTACTTAAGATATGGGCTCTTCCCTTTCTATATCACATATGAAGTGGTAGGCAACTGATTTGATTGGAACCCTATTCAAATAGGTATGCAAATTTACAAGTGCGTAACTCCTAAAAGGAAATAGGAAACTCAGTAGTACTCATCTTAGAGCGCACCATATCAAATAGGGTGTGATTGCTCCGTACCGATACACCGACGTGCTGTGCTGTATACGGAGGAGTAATGCTGAGAGAGAATCTCATTCTTCTTTAGAATAGTCCAGGAATCCCGTGCTCAAGTATTCTCCTCCTTGATGCATCAAAGGACATAATACTTTTACCCGGTTTTTGGTTCTATACTTCTAACTTATATTCTGTGATTATCTCAAAAGTTTCGGACTTGTGTTTCAATCAGGAACATATGTCTGAATATTGAGAGATCATCAGTGAATGTAATGAAGTATAAAGAACCGGTCTTGGCATCTGTAGACAGGGGACTTTCATACATCAACATGTATCTATCCCAAGAGTTCACTAACTCTTTCTCTGTTTCCAATAAACGGAGCTGTGGTCATCTTATCTCTGTGACATGATCGGCAAGTTTCATAAGATATAAATTCAAACTAATTTAAATATGCATCTTTATGTAACTTCAGCTAGTCGGGTCGCATTGATAAGACCTAGTCTACAATGCCACAAGAAGGATTCGTTCATTTCTGAACTCTTCCTCTTGTGTGTGTTCTGTACGTTAAGAACTGTAGTTTGATTTAGAACGTCTATGCTTTTAGATAAAGTGCCTGAATCGATCAACTCTTGATATAGGAAATGTTCAAAACATTATCCAACAATATAAAATTATATCCTTTCTTTACTAATAAAGAGACTGATATGATGTTGTATATCAGGTTCGGTATCTAATAATATTCGTTCAGAATCAATGCATTCTGGTAATACAGGGTGATAACTGCCAACAGACTTGGCTGCAACACTTGCATCTTTTCCAACTCTTGAAACTTATCACCCGTTTTCAGTTCTCTACCTATCTGTAGCCCATGTAACAAATTACATTTGCGAGATCCTGATGCGGTATCTCATACCCAGGACGTAAAGGATACTGAGAAACAGTTCTCGATAATGAACACACCCAAAGAAGATGCATCAACATGCACTTTCTTCGTTTGGGCGGCACAGGAATTCTGGTAATCCCCTATTTCCTGCTCTGTCTTATAACAATTATAAGTTGGAGCAGGACCAACGTTCCCTAGCGCAGTATAACAAGCGGGTTCGGTCAATACATCCGTGTTATTATCTTGATTAAGGCGTGACATAGTCGCAACCAAGAGAGAGAGAGAAGAAAACACTCAGCGTGCGCTTTTAAAAGATTAGATTGGTTATCAATTTATCTAATCAGGATGCCTCCCACTGTTTTAGTCAAATCTTCCTTCAAACCCTAAAAGGAAAGACTAGCCGGGATTAATTACACCATACAAGTTCGCCAATCTTTCAGCCAGGCCAGTGCCGGTACTTTGAGGGAGGTTCCCTATGCATTCGCACGGACCTAATTAAAATAAACATCGTTTTCCCAGGGGCGTAACTATTGGAGATAGTGCCCTCAGAGTCAATTATTGGATCACAGGCACGTGATTGCAATGATTGAGGGAGGACCTATACCGGTAGGACAGCTTTACTCAAGATGATAGTATGCTATCTGGTTTATCTTTATCATCGTGTACTACTTTAGGTGACCTTACAGGTCGCTATTACACGCTGATAGAGCCTCTAGGAATGTTGCTTGACTGCCAGCAGTATGAGGGCGATCATATACGTGGGAGTTGGGGTCTATAAGCACATCCTTAAAAGGTCCCTAGTCGTGGGAGTTTCGAGACAGGGCATCGATACACCAGAGTAGACTAGTGTATACAGTCGAGACCCCGACGAGGGGCGGTGGCCGGTCTCACAAGCCACTGGTGTCAGTTGGTTCACCTAAAATGTATACAGGTGCTCATTGGGTTATGAGTACACCGGACAGGACTCGCCGGGAACATGCTAGTTGGTCTTATACCTGACGTCAGATAGCAGTTCCCTGGTGACATGTGTACAGGTTAGTTCATCGACCTGAGATCGTCATTTGTCTCGTGTGAGTTCCTACTGTGCTTTGATTACTACCCTACCACGCTCAAAGGAGACGTGCAAACAGGTTTTAGTTGGGTACAGTCCCGAGCCACATGGAGGCAGTGAAAGGATCTGCAGGGGTTCGTCTCTCCCGGTATTGGGGGTGAGGTCGCGTTGTGTCTAGGAGAGCCATTACACAAAACCCTCGGCCGAGGCAGGAGATTTACTGGTAGGCATTCCCGTAATATCTCAGGGTGTTCTGGGCTACACTCCGACACGACTTGTACCGCTTTGGGGGTCTGACTTTTACCAACACCCTAAGCCCGCCATGCGATGCTCATAGACGAACGGACCGGACTGTACGGATATTGTCACTGACAGGCTCAGTAGGGTGTCAGGATGAGTTCGCTCATCGACGTCCCTTTTTGGTCAATACCTGGTAGCCCGTTATGTATATGGCTAATACCTCTGACGTGCTAGTGGTTAATTCCACAGCCAAAGTATTGACGACTCTTTAGAGTCCCCCACAGACCATTTTCTCAAGTTTCGGGCGAAACGTTGTAGAGGCCGTATGGAGATATAGCAGGGTTCGATCAGATACGTGCGGTATTGCACGGATCCTGATCGGACGGATTATACTAGCGAGCTTTGGTTTAAGCCGGATTCTAGTATTGTGAAGTGTAGATTTTGTCTCTTTGTATTTGTATTCAGTGGGAATACAAATACGGGTATATATATACAGTCGCGGGGTTTTCCTGTAATTTATTACGGGATCAGTTTTCTGAAGTTGCCCGTTTGCATTCCGTTTCGGCCAGTTTTCCTTTATTCCTTCACGGCTGGACTTTTATGATGAGGGCTAATTTGCAATTGTGCAAATTAGTATTTGTGGAGGGGGTCATTTGTAAAATGAGGCTTCATGATGGTTCTAGCATGATGAGATTCTTTTTACATCTTTTCCTTTGTATTTATGAGATGAGAGTTGATTAGGATTTGGATTTGAAATGGTGTGACCATTTTTCTTCTCATTATCACACATTTCCCCCTTTGCATTATTCTTGAGTTTTTCCACCATTTTGGAGGGAGGGGCCTGCCACTTTTGAGAGAGGGGGGGAGGTTGATTTTATGGTGGTGTGAAAAAGCTTGCCAAAATTCCAAACCTCTCTCCATTGTTCATTCTCTACTCCACATCCATACAAGGCAACTTCACCCCATTGAGACAAAGTGATTCTACACTAGCCTACAGTATTTCTTGGGCACGTCGGCTAGCCAACTTCATACCCGAGTTGCTTCGGTCCAAAAGTGGGAGCCCGTAAAAGAACCCGGCGATGTGGTGCCCGTTCCGACGAGGAGCTGAAGATTGGAGGTTCCGCGAGGAGATCGGAGTGGAGGCCGAAGACCGAAGGACACGGATCGCTCGGTATAGCTCTCTTTCCATTCTCTTGTTTGTTAGAGTTAGGTTAATGGCCCGATCCAGGATTTTAGCGCGCGGTGGTGCCGGTATCTAGTTTTTAGAAAAGTTTCGTTTCCGCATTCCGGCGTCGGATTGACGGCCGGGGTGCCGCCGTGCACTTACACTGGTATCAGAGACACGCCATTAACCTAGTCTAGGTTGGTCTAACGTGTTTACATTTTCGATCGAACAAAATCCCAAAACCGCGATTTCAAAGCATCGGTTTTCTGTCGAATTATTTTTGGCTCGAAAATTTTTTCAGTGTGTTGCAGAAAAACATGCAGGAAGTTTTAAGAATTCTCTGAAAAAAAGGTAGCGTGATACTGTAGACCAACCGCGGAAACGCGGCTAAAACCCCCTTCTGGCCGCGGTCCCGCCGCAGTACAGTGACTTCACTGTACTATTTTTGCACAGAGCTCTTTAGACTTGGAAATGGGGGCTTTGGAATATTCTTTTTGGGCCCAGATTTTCTTTGAGTGCTACAGTAGTGCTTAGGGCCCATTTCGGTAAATTTGATCGATCGAAAATTTTAAACATGTTAGTTCACAGTATTTACATTATATCTACGACCGTGAATGTCACTTGATCGGTAAATCCTGTCAAACTGCTATAGCCCTTTTAGACGGATTTGCGAACGTGACATTCTCGTTGATGTTCTGTGTTGTGCTGTGATATTGCGGATTGGTCGTGGGGGATAGCCTAGATGCAATGGTAGTACAGTTTGGTTTATTATGTACATTTGATATTGCGGGGCGAGCGTCCGACATGTGGACTGCCATCACTGCCTGTTTGTATATTATTCTTTTGGGGCACGACCGGGCTAAGGTCAATGTACCCGTTGTATATTTTACTTTCTGTACTAGGATTACCCCGCGGAGGGGTGCATGGGTAGCCGGGTTCTAGAGGGCAACAAACCCACATCTCATGGCGTTGAGATGGAAGGGACTTCACTCTAAAATTGGCGGGCTATTCACCGCACTCGTAGGGGGTACAGGTTGACCCAAGGAGGGGTGCCCAAGTTACCGGATTCCGTGAAGTGCTGGGTAGTCCATTCACGTTGCTGAAGGGGGCTGCCTCGCTTCAGGTTTTGGCGGGTAACTTGCCGCGCCCGTAGGGGTCTAGGATTTCATTGCACAGGCTATCCACACGACCAGGGGAACGTCGGGTTTCACTAGCGGCTCTATGAAACCCGGGGATCCCAGATATCTGTATTGATCTGTGATGCTTATTAAATTTCTGTGATGTTGCATTTTATCACGCCTTGAGAGAATATTATATATTGATATATATACTAGTAGATGTTGTATATGTTTTGCATCCGCGCTAGTCCAGTCCCCGCTCTGTCGTTAGTTAAGTAACCTAATGGGTGATGACGGGACCCAGTGGCGAATGCGGATGGCATATACGTACATCATTATTTTCGTTCTTTTGTGGTGTGATCAATTGATGGGACTGCGTTGATTCGGATCAAGGCAAGCTAAACAAACCTATTTTGATGTTGTTGGAACACTTTTCAAAAAGCTGTTATTGCAAGGGCGTTCTCTTTTGTTTTGCACAGTCGTATTCGGTTATGAATATCCAGCACTTCAGTCGACGAGGCAAAAGGCCGAGATCCCTTCACCGGGAGTGACCCCTTGAACAGAAGTTTGCGTCAGGGCAATAATTTCACTATAGTCGTTTGCTTTTGCTTTGCATCGTGGTATTCGGTTGGAATATCCTGCACCTCATTCCACGGGGAAAGAGCCGAGATCCCTTCACCGGGAGTGACCACTTTAGCAAAGGTTTTCGTCACTATATTTTTATAAAGCTATCCAGTTCCTTCAAAGATATCAAGTTCATTACGTTAAAGGTTTTCTCCAGAAACCATTCGCAGCCCTCCTTCGTTTCATATGGATAGTCAATAAGTATTCAAGCTGTGTTTGTTGGCCAAAGTCAAGGCACAGTGATTGGTAGCTATTGGGTATTAATATGCAGCATAGATAGATGCGTTGGTTTGGGACAGTCGTACTGCCTTGTTGGCCAAAGTCAAGGGTAGGTACGGGTGGGTTCAAATTAACCTGGAGAATGACGGGTAGAACTTGACATGTGACTTATGATTTGTTGGCCAAAGTCAAGGTCATAAGAGCATGGGGTAAAAATCACATCGGGAGTTTCTAAAGAAACTGAAACTTGCCAGATATGTGCATACCTTCTGGAGTGTGATAACGTGAGCAGATTCCGTCACGTTATCATGCGATGATAGTTGGATCCCGATTCCCACTGATGAGTTGGTTTACTCCTCGGGTGATCCCGACTAATTCTTCTTTTAGGTTTGGGGAAGAATTTGACGTTACAGTGGGAGGTTTCCAGATTAGATAAATTGGTAACCATTTTGATCTAGGTTAGAATGCACGCTGAGTGTTTCTTTTCTCTCTCTCTTTGGGAGCGACCATGACCCGACCCTTGACTATGACTCAGAGACCAAAATTAACCGAACCTTCTTAAACACTGGCTTTTGGATTGTCAGAGTTGCATACCTCATTGCCACTCCTACTTTTACCTTTTTCTCCAGGACACCCCGTATTACTACGAACGTCCACTTCCATTAGATAAAACCATCGTATGGTTATATACGAACTCGAAGGAATTTATTCGAGGATGGTTTCCGGTTCTGGAGAAAACAAATAGGACTATTCAGTTGTCTTTTCCTTTTACCTTCTCTCAGGTTGCGAGTGCTCCTTGGATTAGGACAGTACACCTATTACGCAAATTAGATAGTCTTCTTGCAAACCATAGGATGGTGCCGAATGGTGGGGAATGAAGAAAACCAATTAGCCTAACGATGGTGTACAGAAGGTATTAAGTAAAGACATATCAAGGGATTAGTAAGAGGGCAAAGTAAATTGCGACTGCTATTCACGACCAAACCAAGTATTTCTTCGCCAATCCTAAATCACCTTTATATTTCTCCAGGACACTCCGTATCACTACGAAGATCCACAGTTTATTGGATACTCCATCGTATGGTTATATACGAACTCGAAAGGAACTTGTTCCAGTTCGGGGATGGATTCTGGTTCAGGAGAAATAGGAATAAGGTTTATTCGGTTGTCTTTTATCTTCACCTTCTCTCGCATTGCGAGTGCTCCTAGGATTAGGACAGTACACCCATTATGCTTGTTGGATAGTCTTCTTCCAAACCATAGGTTGGCGCCGAACGGTAGGGAAGAAAGAAAACCATTTAGCCTAAGAGGGTGTACATAAGGTAATGACTAAAGACATATAAAAAGATTTGGAGAGATGGCAAAGAGATATACGGTTACAGTTGTGAATCTGATAATGGAAGAAGCATTACTAGGAATACCAGGATACCCCTACGAAACATTTCAATGTTTCAGTTTCACTGTGTACTGTTAAAAGAAAACTGATTTCCTAATTAGCCCTTGCTCCAGGGTATGTATTTACCAGGTATGATTCTTACATCTGTATGGTTTTACAGATGATGAGTGAGAGTAAGTTATTGGGAATTAGGTGATCATCCTCATTATATCGGGATTCGTTGTAATTGGTGATATTTGAGGAAGTCACCTGGGTTGTTTGCCGGACGGCAAATATTTGCTTTTGAATATCCGCTGTTTTGCACCAATTTCAAATTGATATATCGGTACGTCTATTTTTATAGAGTGAGATATAACCTTTTGAAATTATGTCTATGACATTTACCTATATCAGTGGATGGTTAGGTAAGGAGCATTAAACAGCGGTGTAATTCTTCTTAACCATAAGTACAGTTTTCAACCTACGACACACAGTGAATGAGTCACTAGACTCTGGGGACTTATACAGAGTATTGTATATTGTCCAGTGTCCATTAGGACAGAGGGGATGGACCTCGTACTATATTCGGTTTACTTATGACTTCTCTAGTTTTTAGACAAGTGTTTGGTAGAAACACAGGGTCCAAGCTTTGAGAAGTTGTAGGCATAAGAGTAAAGTAGAGAACCAGGTATTGCAAGTATCGGGATTATTCAAGGTGATCGAAGATATAGATACTTGTGTGTGGTATTCAGTTAATAGTAATGATTAAGAGAACTTGCTTCTCTTTCAGGTTACTCATAATTGGAAGCATTCCTAAGTTGAGTAACGCTGATCGGCCTCATTCCATTTAGTTGACATGCACTGGTGATAGCTGCATGATTTGAATATGGTTCAATTAAATCGGTGGCTCTGTTTCTGTATTGGATATAGAACAGTTCATATCTTAACGATGTTAAGGTACGGGGAGTTGTCCGGCTTATGCTTAAAAGCAGACTCTGGATAACTCAAGGCACGTTTCTGTAATGGCTGTTTGTAGGTTGACCCAGGCTATGACGAGGGTTGACTTTCTACCATCTGGAAGATCAATAGTGATATTGTTCTTGACTCGCCACAGTTTTAATAAAAATGGATTTTTTCAGAAAACAGTAGTGGGAGTATGGTAGAACTGGAAGTGATTCCAGAACCGCAAACGATTACTGAAAATTTGATAAGAACCTAAAGATTCAATCTGGTTTGACATTCCATTAGCCACTCCGCAGATATGGTGGGTAACCTCAGGCGCTCGAGAGGTACTTCGGTATGCTCAAGGACGGTGGCAGGGAGGTTCTTGTTTACCCAGACTTGCCATTGCTGTTGTTCTAGACTGTGAGACCCGGCAGGAGGATGGGTATAGCGTCGTTCTAAACTAGCTTTAGAAGTGCACATGTATATGACTCTGCTAGAGGGTTGTCGTAGTCAGTAGGAGCAACGGAAGCATTGCTGGACAAGTGGCTTATGTCTATTTATATACTAAAGCAGATACATCGGAGATAGATCATCTATTTCTGATGTGACAGTCATAGGTTTAACTTCATCAGAATAGGGGATGGATCTGTTAAGAAGCTAGTAGGGTGTGATGTCCTGGTATTTGGATGACATACACAGAGTAGGAAGTGAAATTCCTATACTACGGTCGGTTATACTTTAGTTGTCACACAGTAGTTTCTCCATATAGGACTTGGATATAATATCAAGACATTCTGGTTACTAGATCTATAGATCTAGATTTGGATAGTTTCCCAATCTGGGTACCTAGACGGCATTCTAAAGGTGTTTTAGAATGGACGACTCCTGGCACGGTAGTGTACCTGCAGGTGATGGAGTCACCCTCTCTAAAGGTGTCCTACAGACTAAAGGGGAGAGGGATGTCCATGATTGGCAGATCACTTGCTTAGGCAATTGAGTCAATCATGAGATATCAAGTACCACACCAGACGTTGTTTTTGCACGAGATGCAATAAGTTGATATTAATCCAATCCTGGAGAAACGATCGGAAGCAGTTTTAGAACATAAGTTGATGTTCTAGGGAAATGATAACGGCAGCCTCCTTTGGGAGACAGTTATCATTCCAGGCTTCCAAGGTAACCTAGATGACAGAGTGACTGTCAGAGTTATAGTTCTCCCTCTGAAGAGGGACAGTACTTTGGACAGGTGGTCCAGGCGGATACTGAGGGAGACATGGCGCAGGATACTGATTAAGTTCAGTTGACGATACAGTCTAAGAAGTTTGGATTTGGAGTTCATTTATGAGCTAGGTCCCATCAGATATCCAGACATATTCTAAGACAGGTATTGCTCATTTCGGGAGATGGTTTTCTCTGCGAACTTGAGATAAAGAGATACATAGAAAGAAACATCACAGCGGATCCACTCACTGAGGCTATTCCTCGAACGCAATAGTTTCGCAAACGAGCTTTGTGAGACTGACTAGTAGGGGAGTTGGGTGTTCGGTATCACACGGGCTGTGAGTATGCGACATCGCAATAATTAGCCTTGAGTGCAAGTGGGAGATTGTTGGAGATAGTGCCCTTAGAGTCAATTATTGGATCACAGGCACATGATTGCAATGACTAAGGGAGGACCTATACCGGTAGGACAGTCTTACTTAAGATGATAGTACGCTATCTGGTTTATCTTTATCATCGTGTACTGCTTTAGGTGACCTTACAGGTCTCTATTACACGTTGATAGAGCCCCTAAGATTCTTGCTTGACTGCCAGCAGTATGAGGGCGATCATATATGTGGGAGCTGGGGTCTATAAGCACATCCTTAAAAAGTCCCTAGTCGTGGGAGTTTTGAGACAGGGCATCGATACTCCAGAGTAGACTAGTGTATACAGTTGAGACCCCGACGAGGGGCGGTGGCCGGTCTCACAAGCCACTGGTGTCAGTTGGTTCACCTAAGATGTATACAGGTGCTCATTGGGTTATGAGTACACCGGTTAGGACTCGCCGGGAACATGCTAGTTGGTCTTATACCTGACGTCAGATAGCAGTTCCCTGGTGACATGTGTACAGGTTAGTTCATCGACCTGAGATCGTCATTTGTCTCCTGTGAGTTCCCACTGTGCTTTGATTACTACCCTACCTCGCTCAAAAGAGATGTGCAAACAGGTTTTAGTTGGGTACAGTCCCGAGCCACATGGAGGCAGTGAGAGGATCTACAGGGGTTCGTCTCTCCCGGTATTGGGGTTGAGGTCGCGCTGTGTCTAGAAGAGCCATTACACAAAGCCCTCTGCCGAGGCAGGAGATTTACTGGTAGGCATTCCAGTAGTATCTCAGGGTGTTCTGGGCTACACTCCGACACGACTTGTACCGCTTTTAGGGGTCTGACTTTTACCAACCCCCTAGGCCTGCCATGCGATGCTCATAGACGAACGGACCGGACTGTATGGATATTGCCACTGACAGGCTCAGTAGGGTGTCAGGATGAGTTCGCTCATCGACGTCCCTTTTTGGTCAATACCTGGTAGCCCGTTACGTATATGGCTAATACCTCTGACGTGCTAGTGGTTAATTCCACAGCCAAAGTATTGACGAGTTTTTAGAGTCCCCCACAGACCGTTTTCTCAAGTTTCGGGCGAAACGCTGTAGAGGCCGTATGGAGATATGGCAGGGTTCGATCTGATACGTGCAGTATTGCACGGATCCTGATCGGATGGATTATACTAGCGGGCTTTGGTTTAAGCCGGATTCTAGTATTGTGCAGTGTAGATTTTTTCTCTTTGTATTTGTATTCAGTGGGAATACAAATGCGGGTATATATATATACAGTCGTGGGGTTTTCTTGTAATTTATTACGGGATCAGTTTTCTGAAGTTGCCAGTTTGCATTCCGTTTCGGCCAGTTTTCCTTTATTCCTTCACGGCCGGACTTTTATGATGAGAGGAGCTAATTTGCAATTGTGCAAATTAGTATTTGTGGAGGGGGTCATTTGTAAAATGAGGCTTCATAATGGTTCTAGCATGATGAGATTCTTTTTACATCTTTTCCTTTGCATTCATGAGATGAGAGTTGATTAGGATTTGGATTTGAAATGGTGTGACCATTTTTCTTCTCATTATCACACATTTCCCCCTTTGCATTATTCTTGAGTTTTTCCACCATTTTGGAGAGAGGGGCCGGCCACTTTTGATAGAGAGAGGGAGGTTGATTTTGTGGTGGTGGGAAAAACATACATCACATTCTTTGCTTGCCAAAATTCCAAACCTCTCTCCATTGTTCATTCTCTACTCCACATCCATACAAGGCAACTTCACGCCATTGAGACAAAGTGATTCTACACTAGCCTACAGTATTTCTTAGGCACGTCGGCTCGCCAACTTCGTGCCCGAGTTGCCTCGGTCCATAGGTGGGAGCCCGTAAAAGAACTCGGCAATGTGGTGCCCGTTCCGACGAGGAGCTGAAGACCGGAGGTTCCACGAGGAGATCGGAGTGGAGGCCGTAGACCGAAGAACACGGATCGCTCGGTATAGCTCTCTTTCCATTCTCTTGTTTGCTAGAGTTAGGTCAATGGCCCGATCCGGGATTTTAGTGCGCGGTGGTGTCGGTATCTAGTTTTTAGAAAAGTTTCGTTTCCGCATTCCGGCGTCGGATTGACAGCCGGGGTGCCGCCGTGCACTTACAGTAACCCCGTTAACACCTTTCTAAACACCTACTTGATCGGCTAATTGTAATGTGTAAAACTCTCACAGGAGTAACTCTTACTCACAGCGGGTATCGGGATCCAACTATCTCATAGAAGATATGCAATCTCATTGCAAATTTCAACTCTTGAAATTCCCAATAATATTTTACTCTTAGCATCCTATGACCTTGACGAAAGCCAACAAACCATAGGCGACTAGCAAGTTCAACCCGTTATTTCCCGATTGAATTAAACCCACCCGCACGACCCTTGACGAAAGCCAACAAAGTCGCACGACTACCCTAACTCAATCGCATCATATGCTTATACAGATAAGCATAAATAGCTACCGCACACTACGCCTTAACGAAAGCCAACAACGTAGTACGAATACTATGAAGTACTTATCTGAAATGACGGAGGGCTATGACAGGTTTTTAAGATAACCCTTTGCGTAATGAACTTGATATCGTTGTAGAATCAAGTGATTTTAAATGGAATGTTTCTGAGGCCTTTTCTAGTTTTGCTAAAGAGGTCACTGCCGGTGAAGGGATCGTCGGCTCTTTCCTTATCGGATAAGGTGCAGGATATTTCACAAATATCACTATGCAAAGCAAAAAATATATAAGTAATCAAAAGACAAACCGTGTCTGTAGCATCTGCTAGTTTCGCTAAAGAAGTCACTCCCGGTGAAGGGATCTCAGCTCTTTCCTTATTGAATAAGGTGCTGGATGTTCTACAAGGAACACCGCTATGCAAAGTAAGAACTAGAGCTACCAGTTTTTAAACAAGTTTCTACAACATCTTTAAGTTTCTTTTAGTTTCATTAATCTCATTAATGAAGTCCCATTTTATTATGCTTCATAAGCATCTCATTTGAAACGAAATCTGCAATATAACATATATCTCATATATATAATATAAACATTCGTCTCAAGCAGTAATATGATTACATCACAGAACATTGCAGCAGAATAACACATATGAAATATTGGATATACTAGGACGTCCGTGTTTTCAATACGAGCCTGTATAAAACAAGGATTCCACGGTCACGATGAATAGCCAAACCCATATTCCTGGACCCCTACGAGAGCGGCAAGCAACACTGCCAATTCTAGGGTTAGGAGACCCGGTCTCGACTCCTCGAGATGGTCTCCCACTGGACCCTAGAACCTGGTTACTTGTGCTCCCCGCCTTGGGTCTACCTAATGCGGAAAAGTAAATAATATACAACGGTGACAACATCCTCATCCCGGAAGTGCCCCAATAAAAGAATATTACATACAATGAATTTTACATGAATGAAAAAGAAAAACTCTCATCTCACATAAAACCACCGGCTATTCAGAACACGACGATCCAATATAACATATCACAGCAACACATAATATCTCATATCATCAACGTAAGCAAGTATGCGTATCCCGATTGTCGTTGATGTATAGCAACGAAACCGGCGATACACCACATACTACGCTTACGGTCACAGAAAAGAAAATGTAAAACTACAACAGTTGGAATCCGCAACCTCCTTAGACATCGGATGCCTAACCAAATGGATTCCTTAGACATCGCATGCTTAACTATTATAAACCCCGCATTTTAGTCTTATTATCGAAAACACTTTTCAATATCAAGTCGGGCAATTCAACAAGATTCCCGACATCCTGATCGAATGTTCGTCGCAAACTTTAGTAGACGGCCGCACCCCCGGATGCCGTCGATGAAGTGCACCAAGGCAGAACACCGCTGCCGCGAGCACCCGAACGGATGCTTTTGGCGACGGGGTTCTCCTACAGTCACTTGGTCGGGGCTATGGGGCGTGGCTGTCTATTAAGTTTACCCGGCGAGTATCCGCGTACGCTACGTGATTGCGACGGAATTTTGATCACATCAAAATTCCGTGGCAACCGATTAACTGAGACTAAACTGCTAGATTTATAACATTCAAATTAGTTATCTCATAACTACTTGTGGATTCCAAATATTGTATCACATTCCAGATAAAAAGACAGTGTTAAACTTTCCGATCGAATAATCAAACACCCAATATTTCCCAAATAGCCCAACACTTGAGCGGGGTTCAAAAAGTATCCATCACATGCCACGGTACCAATGGTCCAGCCGTAGAAGGGTCAAGCCAACGCCTCACATGTGGCAACGCCGTACTGCCCTAAACCCTAAGGTTTAGAGGCGGTTCAGACGGTCACATAATCGAGTTAAGGTTTGTGTTCTTCTAGAGGGCCCACCGTGTTACTTGCATAATTTTCCGGAAGTTTCAAACTCGAGAAAAAAAATCAAACTTTTGAAAAATTTTCGATAGGGCAAAAAGTGAGTTATTGATATCCGTTCGAACTTTTTAACACGTTCTAAAATTATTCGGAAAAAACTTAAACGAAATTAAATTATCCGATCGAATCAACGAGTCCCCAATACAACCTAAAAAGCTCAACACTTGAGTAAATTAAAAATTCCCAGAAACATCAGGAAGTACCTTCGGATGTTACTGTGCAAACAGTAAACCCTAAATCCATTGTTTGGCCGCGGAACCACCGCAAAAGCCATGGTACGGCCGCGGTTCCGCGGCACTTTAGTAGGATTAGTATGACGTGTTTCACAGTAATTCTTGTATTTCCCTGCTGATTTTTTTGAGTATTTTTAATTCACAAAAAATTACATATTTTCCAGAAACTAGGGTTTTACGGGTATTCGGAGTTCGATCGGACTTTAAACTTCGCCTGGACTTCGCCTTAAGCTCTAGCTTGGCTCTGATACCACTGTAGGGTTACTTGGCACTCTAATAAGAGTCTACAAGGTATCAACCATGCCCGATTTAAAATTTAGACATGCCGAACAACCCTAACCAAGATCTTTAAACTAGAGATTAGGCGAAACAAAGCATGTTAAACACTTAAACATCTAAGAGTTTGGGATTACAACCTTTGTAGTCCGGTCCTTCACTTCTAAAGCTCCGTATTGAGGTCCCTCCGCTGCGATCATCGAGTTTCCGGACTCTAGAGAGGCTCCACGAAGAGAAAGATGCAATCTTTCTTCCGATCTTCGATAACTAAGATGATCTACCTTGAAGTTTCTATAACACAAGCTCTCACTCACTAAATGAAGTGAACACCCTAATCTAAATGGCTAGGATAGATTAGGATGATGAAGTAGGATTTTAGCTCTCATTTGTTTTCATAATCTCATTCTAAATCATCACTAATGAAAAAGCTAGTAAGCTTTTCCATCAAGAACTCAAGGAAGAAGAAGAAGAATCCTTTTGTGATAAATAATGAAACTCTAGTGTAGTTAGAATTGCAACCATGGTTTAAGTATGAAGACTTAACCCATGTAGAGATTTAACTAGGGTAAAGGGTTGGGTTGGGTTAAGGAAACATCTATGCAAAATATCCTAGTCAAAGTCAAAGCTTCAAGAAGCATCTTGAAAGCTTCATGAAGACTTAACCCTAATCCAAACCCTAACCTCAATTAAACTCCACAAAACATGTTGCATTTATAACCATAACATGTTACAATATTATATATCACATATACAATATTTATTGTAACAAAATAAAATAATACAATTAACATATATCGGATATATATCAATGTATTATCCGAGTGAGAAAAAGAATCTTTTAGAGAGCTTATATCAGTTAATGTAATTTAATATATCAAATATATAATTATACATTAAATTATCGAATCAACACTTAATCCGATAATCCGGCTATTTCATAAATAACCGACTAATATAATCTGTATCAGTTCATCGAATCAACACTTGATCCGATGACCCAGCTATATCACATATACCCGACCGATATCTCATATCATGAGAATCTAATACGATATCACATACACGTATTGTTCTCGGTCCCGCACATATCATATATGTGCTCCTACTCCGTTTTGCCTGAGCCAAGAAACCTCTGTGTAGGATGATTGATCTCAAAAACTATCTAGTAACCGCAATCAAGAACGGCGTCGCATTGCAGCTAGCCGGTGAGTACGGGTCGGTCCACAGGGATGTTGTGAATATCCTAATCGCTCAAACGAGTTAATTCCGAAGGGTGTTCAGATTGATTATTAAATCTAAAAACCTAATTATTCTATACTACGATTATCTAGATCTAGTCTTGTTAGGGTTAGGTTTAGGGATGGTTTGGAAATGCATGTAAATCTCAACGCTTTCTATACACGAATGAAGATCTATGAGGAGTTTTGGTAATTATCAATAAAGGGGATTAGATCCATTCGGGAAGGTGTTCCTTCCTCTAGGTTCTTGTCCTTCCTTTAGAGATCCTTACCCTAACCTCCATGGAAAACGCGCACAACCGGGCCTTTATACTACGGTATCACCGCTACCTCGAGGGATAGGGTGCCGTAGGACGCGGTGTGTGTGTGTATGCATGGAGTCCTATTAAAAATATATTATGGGCAAGAAAGGGATGAGAGATCTCATCTCTCAAAAGCCTTCCACAAAGCTAACTATAAACAATTATCTATGGCGAGGAATTAAATCTACCTAGGGCAAGAATTGAATCTAAACTAGAGCAATTAAATCAAACTACTTACAGATCGCTCTCTCCAAACATCAACGCAGGGTTGTCAGATCTGAATTCATGAATTGAAAAGAGGCACCGATGCTCTCCAAAAGAGTTCTGGAATTTATTATTAAAAGGAGGCATCAGAAATTACAATGATTTGGGTTCTATTTATAGGAGATAGAAACCCTTGGTTACATTTGATTCGCATATCTGCTTTTACGAAAATACCCCTAAGAAAAGACCTATTCAGCGTCGCCTCAGACTTTGGAAAAAATTCTCGAAGCCCGGGCAGTGGATGGCCGCGGAACCGCGGCATGGGCAGGCTTGGGCTGCGGTTCCGCGGCCCATTGGAGGATTCATTTCCTCAGTTTTCCTGTGCTTCCTTTAGGCTTCCCGGGCTTTGTTATTCTTTAATTCTTTTCTCAATTGGGCTACCAAGTTGGTTCCAGATCTCCAGTGAACAATTTGCTGTGGATTTTTAACCATTTGCCTTGTAATCTTGGACCTTGCATTGCCTTGTATTTTGTGAATTTTATCTTTGATGTAGGCTTGATCAAGAGTCTTCTGTTTGTTGGTTAAAGTCCACTTTTGCATCGTCTTCACTGTTTTAGATCCACGAACCTGTAACCTGTAACATGTAGCAGACATGCGTCAAAATCACCTGTTTATTTATAAAAAGAATAAGAATGGGGAACATAATAATGCAATATTATAGTGAACAAATACCCCCAAACTTATCTTTTGCTCGTCCTCGAGCAAACTTATTTTTTATTCCCGATAAAACCTAACCGCACTTTCGCAGGCAATCGCGATTGCACTGAGCTCGTGCAACAAGCCGTTAAACCTCTAGGTGTCCCTAGTAGGAGGAGTGTTGTCTCCTGAGGGTTTTCAGCGGATACTACCCACAAAATCCTATCAATTAGGCTTTTCAACTTTTGTTCTCCAATTAGGTTTCCTAACAAGGAATTCTATTATCTTCGACTCGTAAATCATCCACCCATATTCTTCACACTTTCTCATCATCTAACTTAAGATCATATATGTTCTGCAGACCTACTTAGCTTTCGGCATTTCTTAAGTTTTCCTTCTAGGGTTTCATCTCCACTTAGGAATTTTTATTAACTCTATTAAAGATACAAGTTCTATTCTTCACTCCTTTCTCTCATCTAAATCTCAATCACATACCCCTACGTGTGTGTATAAATCACCCCTACAGTTGGAAATTCAAATCAAGCAATCATACCCTTGTCCGTTGTCCAAAGTACTTATTAGTAGGTGAATTTTTAATTGAATTTTGCTTACACATCCTTCATGCGACCGTTAATACTTCTTGAGGTACCAACAACCGATTACAAAATATGTTTGCACTTTAAAGCGTAATTCCTAGTCTTGCAACACCCAAGGCTTTTAGCAGTGTCTCCCAAACCAGTTGGTCTAAGGCAGTAGGTAATGAAGCACCCTCGCTAAATATTTTTTTCTATTTTTGCAGCCTCAAGTAATTATAAAAACCAGTGTTCATTTTTTTTTCTTTATTCATTTTTTTTCTTTTATTTTCATTGTACTAAGGACTTTAGAGAAGAGTATTTCAAGGTCTCCTCTACTATTCCAAGTTTCAAGGTGCGTGATTGTGCAATTTGTAGGGTATACATTTTCAGAATCTAGACTTAAGCTAGGAATTATTTTTCAAACTTATACTTTAATAAAAACATCAATACTTTTCCTTCGTTTCGACTTAGCCCAAGAAGTGAACCCAAAATTTGCCTATTCCTAAATAAACTACAAAGACATATAATTTCTACTGTTAAACTTTAAGGAAAGTTATTTTTAGGGTTTTTAATTTTCTAAGTCTAAGATCTAGTTGTCCCTAGCTAGTTAACCTTTTTGTCAAACTGAAGTCAAGTAAGGCCAAAATTGAATACAATAATTTTTATAATTTTTGAAAATTTTCAATTTTTATGGGTTTTCAAATAAGTATGCAAATGCAAAAATATGTACAAATGAATGTGAAGGAAAGAAGGCTTACCTAGCGTACCCCCAAACTTAAACTTGACAGTGTCCTCACTGTCATGCTACACCAAGAGGGTCAAACTGCCGGTACTCCCCTATTTATTTATTTATAAAAAAAAATTTCCTTTTTCATTTTTTGAATTTTTTTATTTTTTTATAGAAAAAGAAAACAAAACTATATATACATATATACAACAAAGTTCCCCCCAAACTTAAGCTTGGCCTTACACAAGCCAAAGGTTAGCACCAACCATTCAAAAATCTTATCGTGGTAAAGGTATAGTCGGTGCAAGAATGAGGTGGAAAGAATGGAGATGAGAAGCACACGAGACCGTGTGGAAAGAAGGGTAGAATATGGTTTCGGTGGAGGAGAAGAATGGAGGAAAGGAGAAAGAAATGGATTACGATCTTGAGGGTATAAATCGAGTGAATAAATTAGCGCAATATGTGATGACCGATGTGTTAAAGTAATTGCGCTAACCTATCAACCCATCGTGCAATGGGGTCAAATCCCTCAAGATTCGCAAGAAAACATGGGTACGCCGAACTTGGTATCGGAGATGAAAGCGTAACGGTCACTTGTACGGTCGGAACGATAGGAATGACGACAGGGAGTGAATTAGGGATAGTCTCTTTCTCACCGTAGTAACTTGATTCGAACTTGAAAGATTCCATCAATGGTTCGAAACGACTGTAAGCAACCCAGTCTGATGGTTCAACTAACTCATCTGAAAATGTAAAGGACTCAAACTCGGGCGGGGAGACATCAACATCGTCCGAAAAAGTGAAACACTCGTAGGTGTTATCGTCTGTTAGAACTATGTCAGATTCAAAGGAAAAGTTTTCAAGCGTGGTTGGAACGATTTAAAGGAGGGAGTGTGATATAACAGTCAAAGGTTCAGGAGGATGAATTGGAAAATCAGATACATCAAACAAAAATGGTTCAACCTCAATATGATCCTCAAAACTCTCCTCAATACTTTCCTTATAATTCTTCTCAAAATTCAACGCATCCATGCCATTATCATCAAAATCCAGATGCATATGAAGTTCGGGAGAAACATCTAATGTCTCGGGATGATGAGTTGAACATAAAATTTCAATCAAATCGACAGGTTCATCATCCGAAATATTCCTGGTGTCTATATCCTCAATCAAGTGAAAATAAATTTCTTTAGACACCTCATCAAAAGCATGGATATTTATCAATTTAGGTTCTAGAGTGGAGGTGTAAAGGTCAAACAGATTAGGTGTTGTTTCACTCGAAAGGGGTTCTTCACAATTTGGCAAATCAAACACTACAAAATCACACAACTCGTTTTTATTTTGAACTAGTGAATCATTTAGGACATTCGATGGAAAACTGGAGTTGTGGGCTTCAATTGGGTAAGGGTAGGTTTGATTTTGAAATCCTTTCACATTCTCACTCTGTCCAACCGCCTCTTTATACATTGAAATATTTGGAGCTAGCGGGAAACTAACTACCGGTTCACTAGGTTGCATAAGGGCGGCCAAGGACGCTTCCACATTCCTAGTCATTTTATTTGTTGCTGCAATATAAGCCTCCAATGACTCTTCCAAACTAGACTTGGGTGGTGAGGGGGTTTCGGTAAAAAATTCGAAATCGTGTGGATATGCAAAACTCCCAACAGGCTGTGTAGAAACAGTGTCTAGTGAAGGTGGGAAGGTCGGGTAGGACTGGTAGGAAGTGGGTGGTTGGGCAGGGGTAGGGTCAAAATGTGGATAAAAAGGTGAATAATCGTGCGGACCCCCAGAACTAGATGAGTGGAAAGGGGTGAAAGATCGGCTGCGAGATTGAGCAATATGCTCAGCAATGGACATCGGCTTAGGAGTGACAGAAGGACTTGAAAAAGTGGTATCAACATATGGAGGTGGTAAAGGTTGACTTGGTTGACACAAAGTGGGTTGAAAAGTCGAACTATTTCTCCTAGACGCCTCTATTTGATCTTTCAAAGATTTTTTAGGCAAGGAAGGATCGTCTTTAAATTGACCGAACAAATTGACGTACGACACGAAATTAGGTTCGGGATACCAAAGTTCGGCAAGTGATTTATTATGTGGGGTACCCATGTTAGAAGAAGGGGAAAAGAAAGAATGTTTGTTGTGGTGGTGCAAGGATTTATTTGCGGCAAAATTTTGCATGTTTTCTAATAAAAATTTTCTATTTTCTTTTTATCTTTATTTGGAAAAATTTTTGTTGCAAAAAGATTTTCGAGAAAAGATATGCAACAGAAAAATATTTCTTGCAATCAATTTCTAATTGAAGCGAGGTGCAAAAACAAATCCTATACAAAATTGTTATTTGGAAGGGGAAATATTTTTATAGCGCACGAAGTCCTGCAAGAATTTTCAGAAAAGATATTTCAAAAATTACAGAGGAGGAACAGAGGAGACTTACAGTGCAATTTTCAAGAGCAAAAGTCATCAAGATGCTGCGTTACCGCGGTCTAAATCCATCTCCCGCGGCGTTTCCGCGGTAAGTTTGCTGGCTCGAGTCCCAAGAATTTTTTGGACGCTCTGATTCGACAAGGCGGCCGCGGTTCCGCAGCCTAAGGCAGGTTTTGGCCGCGGAAGGGCGGTGAGGTGGACAGTTCGAGACTCCAAATTTTTCTGCTGTTCTGTTTTGAAAATCCCCCTCTGTTTTGATCTGTTGTTTTCTGTTTTGTTTTCTGGAAATTTCCAGATCCGTCTCTATTGTATCTGCAAGATTCACACAACAAAGTACCCATTCCAAAAAAATAACAATTGATATATTTTTATAATTTTTGGATTTTTTAGATTTTTATGACTTTTTAATTTAAGATTAACCCGAAATTGCAAAAAGGAAATTTCTACGCCATCCCCGACAACAGCGTAATTTGATTGATCTCAAAAACTATCTAGTAACCGCAATCAAGAACGGCGTCGCATTGCAGCTAGCCGGTGAGTATGGGTCGGTCCACAGGGATGTTGTGAATCTCCTAATCGCTCAAACGAGTTAATTCCGAAGGGTTCAGATTGATTATTAAATCTAAAAACCTAATTATTCTATACTACGATTATCTAGATCTAGTCTTGTTAGGGTTAGGGTTAGGGATGGTTTGGAAATGCATATAAATCTCAACGCTTTCTATACCCGAATGAAGATCTATGAGGAGTTATAGTAATTATCAATAAAGGGGATTAGATCCATTCGGGAAGGTGTTCCTTCCTCTAGGTTCTTGTCCTTCCTTTAGAAATCCTTACCCTAACCTCCATGGAAAACACGCACAACCGGGCCTTTATACTACGGTATCACGTCTACATCGAGGGATAGGGTGCCGTAGGGCGCGGTGTGTGCGTATATGCATGGAGTCCTATTGAAAATATATTATGGGCAAGAAAGGGATGAGAGATCTCATCTCTCAAAAGCCTTCCCCAAAGCTAACTCTAAACAATTATCTATGGCGAGGAATTAAATCTACCTAGGGCAAGAATTGAATCTAAACTAGAGCAATTAAATCAAACTACTTACAGATGACTCTCTCCAAACATCAACGCAGGGTTGTCAGATCTGAATTCATGAATTAAAAAGAGGAACCGATGCTCTCCAAAAGAGTTCTGGAATTTATTATTAAAAGGAGGCATCAGAAATTACAATGATTTCGGTTCTATTTATATGAGATAGAAACCCTAGGTTACATTTGATTCGCATATCTGCTTTTACGAAAATACCCCTAAGAAAAGACCTATTCAGCGTCGCCTCAGACTTTGGAAAAAATTCTCGAAGCCCGGGCATTGGATGGCCGCGGAACCGCGACATGGGCAGGCTTGGGCCGCGGTTCTGCGGCCCATTGGTGGATTCATTTCCTCAGTTTTCCTGTGCTTCCTTTGGGCTTCCTGGGCTTTGTTATTCTTTAATTCTTTTCTCAATTGGGCTACCAAGTTGGTTCCAGATCTCCAGTGAACAATTTGCTATGGATTTTTAACCATTTGCCTTGTAATCTTGGACCTTGCATTGTCTTGTATTTTGTGAATTTTATCTTTGATGTAGGCTTGATCAAGAGTCTTCTGTTTGTTGGTTAAAGTCTACTTTTGCATCGTCTTTTCATCATCTTCACTGTTTTAGATCCACGAACCTGTAACCTGTAACATGTAGCAGACATGCGTCAAAAGCACCTGTTTATTTATAAAAAGAATAAGAATGGGGAATATAATAATGCAATATTATAGTGTGAACATAGGACTCTAAAGAATCGTCAATACGCCGGCAGTAGGTGATGATCATATCAAACACCCACAAGCTGCAAGCGGTCAGCTAAACGTAACAGCCACCCAGGTATTGAGCGATCAGAAGATCAACAAGCAAGCATGTACATTCTCCTGCGAATCCAATCAGTAACACTCCCGTACTGTCCGGTCTCTTCGTCTGATATGTCGCATATCTCGCCTAGGGGTGGTAAACATCAGACCCCAGTAGCTTGATAAGTCGTGTCGATATAAGGTCCATAACAGTTCAAGAAACTACTGATAACACTTACCAGTAAATCTCAACAACCTTGGCCAGGGATTTCCAGTTATAGCCAATCGAACACAGCGCAACATCAACTCCCTATACCGGGAGAGACGAATCCCCTCCTATCGCTCATTGTCTCCATGTGATTCGGGACTGTAATCAAAAGCCACCTTTTTCCACGCCCTCTTGGACGTGGTATGATGGAAATCAAAGCACAGTGGGGATCACATAAGACTCTATGACGATCTCGGGTCTACAGACTACTCTGTACCAGTGTCACCAGAGAACTGCCATCTGACGTGAGGTATAATACCATCTGGGAGTTCTCGGCGAGTCCGTCCAGTGTACCCAGTCTCCACTTAGCACCCGTATACCTTCTCTGATTTCAAATACCAATGGATATGAGATCATCCATCCCCCATCATATGGGTCAAGAAGCGCATACGCTAGTCTACTCTGGAGTATCGATGCCCTGTCTCGGTACTCTCACGACTAGGAACATTTGAAGGATGTACTTGGCGACTACATTGTCCTCACTAGTATGATCCGCATCATAGTCCTGGTAGTCAAGTACTCATCCTAAGGGCTTTATCAACATGTAACATAGAGACAATCAGAGTACATGTTAAGATAAAGTGTAACCAGATAGCATACTATCATGTCGAGCAAGAAAGTCCTCCCTATATATGTCCAAGTATCCACTACAATATACATCGTATGTACAGTAATGGCCTTTAGGGTATACATATAACTAACATTCTATTCTCGCGATATGTGATATCGGTCGGTTATATGTGATATAACCGAGCTGTCGAATTAAGTGTTAATTAGATAAGTTGATACATATGATATTAATCGGTTGTATGTGATATAGCAGGATTATTAAATCAAGTGTTGATTTAATAATTTAATGTATAAATATATATTAGATATATTAACTTATATTAACTAATATTAGCTCACTTAACATTTCTTTTTCTCACTAGTGTACACTTGGTATATATGTGATATATATTAATGTACATTATTTTGTGTCATGCTTGATGCCACATGCTACATAGGTGTATGAGACTCACACCATGCTTGATATAATGAAGGGTTTTATTTATTTAAAGTTAAACAAAATTAGATGGAAATTGTCATGGCTAGAAGCTTGGAGAAGCTTGTTGCTAACCATGACTTAGTCCACTAACTTTGTTTTACATTAGATATTTATTAACCTAACCATTATTGTTAGCCTTTGTTTATTCTCTACATGAGTTAGTGTCCTACGGTTGCTATTCTCACCTCATGAGTTTTCCATTCTCATCTCCACTTCATCTTCTTCTTCCTCATGGGAAAGCTTTCTAGCTTTTAAAATGGTGAAGAAATATTGTGAGAAAAATAAATCTAAAGTGAGCCCAATTCCTACTTCATCATCCTCTACTATATTAGTCATTTAGTTTAGGCTGTTTGCTTCACTAATCTACCATTAGTGAATAGGTAGAATGAGCTTGAGTCTCCTCGACGTAGATCATCTTCGAATTCGAAGACTTCGAGTAAGTTTGTTCATTTCTTCATGTGAACCCTTACTAGAGTTCGTGTGTTCACTACTTGGAGCGAAGAGACTACTACACGGAGCTTTAGAAGTGAAGGACCGGTCTACAAAGGTTGTATTTCTCATTCACTTAGATGTAAAGTTTTTTGCATTGCTGGTTCGTCTAAATCTCTAGTTAAGATTCTAGGGTTAAGGTTCTTTAGTACGGCAATTTTTTGAAATTGGCGTGGACGATACCTCCCTTAACCTTGCTGTCGCCCTAGAGAACCCTTCAGTAAGGCCGGGGGCAATGGTCTCCCCCGCCTTCCCGAACTTGATCCGAGGTAACGACCATGATGTGGCCGATCGTTAATTCCCCAGGGGCGATTGGGTCTTTTTGTTCTCGTTCCGCCTGCCGTTTCTCCCTTAGGTACTTCGCCAAGTGGCCAAAGCGGATAAACTCCTCAATGTAGTCGCGGAGTTGTTTGCAGTTCTTGGTCGGGTGCCCTTGCATCCTATGGAAGGCGCAGTAAGGGCCACGGAGATGTTTTCCCGCCCTCTGGGTAATTGGCGGGAGTTTAAAGAACCTTTCGTCCTTCGCTTCCTCCAACAGCTCGGTCTAAGATATGTTAAGAGGAGTGTACACCTGGAACTTCGGGGAGTAAGGTTTTGGTTGGTCGATCCTCTTTTTCTTTTCTCTGTCCCTCTTCTTTTGGCCGGCTTAGCCGCCTCTGGGTAGATTTGAGTTCACCTCCGATTCGAGTTGGATCTCCCGCTCGGTCCAAGCTTTTACTTCGGCCATGGTCTTAGGTTGCGCTAATGAAAAAGAGCGGAGCCACTTTTTGTGCCTAAGATCCGACCTTAGTGCGGTGATAACCATCTCATCGCGGTGCTCGGGGACCTCGAGGAGAGCATTGTAGAAGTGAGTGACATATCCCTTAAAGGATTCTTTGTCCCTGCTCTTTATGGTGAAGAGGTAATTGACCGTCTTCTTCTGTCGTCTGTTCCCAACGAAGTGACCGAGGAGCTGGGTGGTTAGCTCATCAAAGATCAAGATGGAGCATGGTGTGAGTCCTCAGAACCAATCCCGACCAGCCCAGATGAGGGTGGTGCGGAAAGATCGGCATTGAGCTGCGTCTGAGTTATCTTGGAAGCTCATGCCCGCTGTAAATGCGTCCAAGTGATCTTTTGGTCGGACTTCCCGTCAAAGAGTGCCACCTTGGGCGGGTTGTTCTTAGACGAGACATGTTCGGCCAGCAATTCCTCGGTGAAGGGCTTATTGAGAGAATTCGCAGAATCCTAGCCCCTTAGCCGGACGGATGGCCTTCTCGCCGTATGCCCTCGATCTTATTTTTGAGGGCCTAGAGTCGGTGGTGGTAATCTGAGGATTCAGCACAGTCGGAGTGGCGACTGTCCCCGCTCCTAGTCTGCGCGGCGGTGTGGGATCGATTTCGCTCCATCAAATGTCTCAAATCCTCGGGCGAGGCCCTTCTCGGCTAGTTTCGGCACTCGTCGTTCATGCGGTCCCGGGGAGAGTGGGGACGTCGGTCATGCCTGGAAGTATGCGAGGTAACCAACACCTCTTCAAGGGGAGAGAACGCGCGACGGGCATCGGAGCGATGGCCCAATCTTCCCTGGGACCGCGGCATGGAGCTGTCCGGCACCCAGTGGGTCATGGAATCAATCGCCGCGTGTAGGTTAAGGTAGCTAGAGTTGGCCCGCCGGTGCTCAGTGGCAGTGTAATAGGGCTGAGTTAAATCGAAGGCTTGAGGGTTCCCGTCCGTCCTTCGGTGGACGTCCTTATCTCGAGGAGGGGGAGCAGCGGTCTGGTAGGTAAGGCCCGCCGCTTGAACGAGGATGAGGGCATCGACCAGCGATATGAGCCTGGCTATCTGGGCGGACAAGACATAGATGTCATTAGGAGGGGGAGGCAAGCTGCTCCCGCCTCCGTTGTGGCAGCTCGCATTCGGATCGTTGCGGTCGTCGCTCGCCATTGGATCGAAGGTGGAAGATAAACTTTTATGGTGGAACAAAAAAAAGAATTTTTCGTTCCCACAGACGGCGTTAACTGATGGAGGGTATGATCTCCTTCAGATGTTGTCTTCTATCGATCTGTAGCGAGTGTTGTTGAACGGTTGAGATTTGAGTTGAAGATTGTCTTCTAGAGTGTGTGGATCTCAATGGGCTGAGTTTGAGGTAGAAGCCGAGTAACCGGCAAGTAACTCCCGGGATGGGTGTGTTGGATATAGTGCCCTCAAAGTCAATTATTGGATCGCAGGTACGTGATTGCAATGATTGAGACAGGACCTATACCGATATGACAGTCTTGCTCGAGATGATAGTATGCTATCTGGTTTGTCTTTATCATCGTATACATGCTTCAGTTCACTATTGCATGATGATAGAGCCCATAGGATTCTTGCTTGACTGCCAGCAGTATGATGGCAATCATATACGTGGGAGCTGGGGTCTATAAGCACATCCTTAAAGCGTCCCTAGTCGTGGGAGTTTCGAGACAGGCCATCGATACTCCAGAGTAGACTAGTGTATACAGTCGAGACCCCGACGAGGGGCGGTGGCCGGTCTCACAAGCCATTGGTGTTATTTGGTTCACCTAAGATGTATACAGGTGCTCATTGGGTTATGAGTACACTGGACAGGACTCGCCGGGAATCTGCTAGTTGGTATTATACCTAGCGTCAGATAACAGTTCCCTGGTGACATGTGTACAGGTTAGTTCATCGACCTGAGGTCGTCATTTGTCTCGTGTGAGTTCCCACTGTGCTTTGATTTCTACCCTACCACGGCTCAAAGGAGTCGTGCAAACAGGTCTTTTTTGGGTACAGTCCCGAGCCATATGGAGGCAAGTGAGCGGATCGGCAGGGGATTCCTCTCTCCCGGTATTGGGGGTGAGATCGCGCTGTGTCTAGGAGAGCCATTACACAAAGCTCTCGGCCGAGGTAGGAGATTTACTAGTAGGTACTCCAGTAGTATCTCAGGGTGTCTGGGCCACTCTCTGACACAACTTATACCGCTATTGGGGGTCTGACGTTACCAGCTCCCTAGGCCGATATGCGATACTCATAGACGAACGGACCGGACTGTATGTATATTGTCACTGTTAGGCTCAGTAGGGTTTCTGGATGAGTTCGCTCGTCAGCTTCCCTTCCAATCAATACATAGGCAACCGTTACGTACAACTAGTACCTCTGACGTGCTAGTGGTTATACCCAGTGCCAGTGTGTTGATGAGTCATTAGAGTCCCCCACAGACAGTTTCCCAAGTTCGGGCGAAACGTTGTAGAGGCCGTATAGTTTTATGGCAGGTTTCTGAAAATGTACGTGCGTTTACGCACGTGTCATATTTCGGGCAGATAATACTGGTAGTCTTTGGTTTAAGCCGGATCCGAGTATTATACTATGTAGATATAGTATCTTTGTCTCAGTTGCATTTGTATTGAGTCGTAATACAAATGCGGGTATGTTTATACTGATACGGGGTTATCCTGAAATTCGTTTCGGGATCGCTTTTGCAAGTTGCCAGTTTCCAGTTTTCTATCAGCCGTACTAAATATTCGGTTTAATACGGATTTATCTTTTCTTCTTATGGGTGAGTCATGAGTGGAAGCTTCTTGATATGGTGACTAGGATTAGTGACTCATGGTTGCATTAAATGGTTTAATGATGTGTTAAGGTGACTAGGTTAATGATCATTGGTTTGCATTTATTGTTTAAGTGAGTCATTGTTTTCTTGATGTGTTATGATAAGTATCATATTGTTATGGTCACCCTCTCCACTCGACACTCACCCACTCCTCCATATATTGGCCGGCCCCCTCTTGAAAAGATATATGATTGATTTGGGGAAAGACTATGGTTTTGGCTTCATGGAAATTTCATATATTCATTTCTCATTTCATTTGAATCCAAAAGGCAACTTCATTAACCGTTCGTCCATAGCTTTGGACGTAACGAGACAAAGTGTTCTACTCATTCTCTACATCAATCTTGGTCATCTCTTTTAGCAAACTTGATGATCGAGTTGCCTCGGTTCAGAGGCGGGAGTCCGTTTAAAGATCCGTCGACGTGGTGGCACCTGGACGAGGAGACTGGAGATTCAGGAGATCGGAGCAGCCGCAAAAAAGCGTGGGATGATGGTTGAAGACCGAAGGACTCGGATCGTTCTGTATAACATTTCTACCCACTTTGTAGTTTGTTAGTTTAGCTTTAATGGCAGATCCGGGTTATAGTATACGATAGCGCCAGTCAAAAAGTTTTTGTTCCGCATTTGGCGTCTGTTAGACGGCCGGGGCGCTACCGTGTACTTACAAGGTGGCCACCGTAGGACCCACCGACGATCAAGTTAGAGCCGAGCAATATTGGCAGAGTAGCGGCTTATTGGAATTAAATTGCCTTACCTAGGTTGTCTGAGAGAAGGGGTTTTATAGTGGTCATATGGAGCGAGCAGGTGCGAGATTTTCGTCGTCAGTTACGCCCCTGACGTTACACCTGCGTGAATGATGGGATCCCTCCATTAATGACGGGATAAGCTCATTATTGTGGGATGCGCCAGTATGGGACGCGGGACGTGGGGCGGCGGTTATCTCGCTTTGGTGAGATACGCGGAGCCGTTGCGGAAACGCTAGGGATCTGCGTTCTCGTTTAATCGGGAGAGCTCGGAGGCTTAGCTCGGCGGATGGCTCGGAGACGAGCCGGGAGGCCGAGAAAGCTCCGCTTTGCAATAGCTTGGAGGCAAGCAGAAGAGGAGGGGTGAAAGTTCAGCTGCCAGATTGCTCGTGGGTAAGAAGTGGATTGCCCACACTGATTTTACATCGGTAGCCCCTAAGGGTTTAGTGAGCTGTCGCGGGTGACACGTCATTTACCATATGTCGTGATCTGAGGAATTCCCATTTATGGGCATCATCACAAATCCTCTCCATCATAGTTCTAAGATCCTACTTAAAAACTCATCTGCAAAGGAGGGATCATCATTTCTAAAACAAAGAATCTTATACTCCTGAGTTACCCGTTTAGCTGTCATCTCCCTGAGGATACACCTCGACCCCTTTTTTTGAATCATATCTGACATGACCCGGATCACGCCAAGATGTTACCTTCCATTGATCTGCTGACGGTGGCGATGGACAGTTGAGATTGGATCTGGAGGCGGCTCATGAAGCGTGTGGATCTCAATAGATTTGAGGTTGTTATTGCCGAGCTACCTGCAAGGAAGTCCCGGGGTGGTTGTACCACCGAGGAGCCTCCGACGATCAAGTTAGAGAGGAAATTCGAGCATTGTAATGGCTTAGTGGAGTAAAAATGGCTTACTTGAACCGTCTGAAGAAGGGGTTTATATAGCGGTGGCAGCAGGCAGGGCAGGCGTGAGAATCACGCCTGCCGTTACGCTCCCGACGTCACTCCCGCGTGATAAGAGGGATCTCCCATTAATGGCGAGACAGGCTCGTTTATGGGGATCGTGATGGCATGGAATGTAGGATGTGGCCGGTGGATATCTCACGCATGGCGAGATTCGCTGGATGGCGGTTGCGCCTGTGAGCGGTGCTGTTGATCGGTCGATAAGACCGAGAAAGATGACCTCGGCGGGAGAGCTCGCGGATGAGCAGGAGAGTCAAGGTATCTTGGTTCTGCGGTAGCCCGAAGACGAGCTGGGAGGCCGAGGAGGCCAATTGTGCAGGGGGCTCGGAGGCGAGCTAGCGTTTGTTTGTGGGACGGGCACAGGAGTGGCCTAGTCGACTACTGTAGGTCCTTTCTTGCGAGCTTTGGGACACGTCATCTGCCATGTGTCATGATCTAGGAGATCACCGATATCGAGCATCATCATTAGCCCCCCACTCTCGTCCCGACCAGCTGACGAGTCGGGTCGAGAGTGGTCTGCCGGGTCACCCGAGGTGAGCTCCTTTTGAAAATATTGTCGGGGCGTGTTCTCGGGCAATCTGTTGTATTTTCTGGATGACGCTAGTGAATCAGGGGTGCAATCTCTGCTTTAAAGAGGGTGCGCCGGATCGTGCGTACTTCCGCTGAAGCGACAGTCCATATGTCGAGCGCTGGTTGGCTAACGCGACGGGCTGCAGACCTTCGGCGTCTGATGGGATACGGCCAATGCGCGTGCGACAGGTGGAGCGATCGTGGCCATCGAATGCGAGGAGTTGTTTTGGCGGGAGTTGACTATCGCCATTGGATGAGGACGCCGGCAGCTATAAATAGAGGTGGGGTCCGCTTCAGGGCCCATATCTCTTCATATTTTCCTCGTTTTGAGTCTTGTTAGCTAGGCGCTCTCCCCTTTAGGTTGGATCTTTGCGTTTTCTCTCCCGAGGACTTCTCTCCACCAGGTTAGATGTCTTCTTTTAAGGAGTCTGTAGATGTCATCGGGGTAGATTCTAGGGATTCTTCCACTAAGTCGGAGTCTTCCTAAGGAGTTGGGGTCAAATCCTCTTTCCGGGTTCGTGCGACTGGGGCGGTTCCCAGAGCAGAGGTGGCGGACGCCCCTGGTGTGCCGTCCTTGGTGAGGTATGAGGACGAGCTTGCCACCACTCGGGCTCGTTTCCATATCTCTTCCGGCTATACGCTATGTTTGGCCGAGGAAGGAGAGAGGGCTGATCAGCTACGGGGTAAAGAGATAGCCTTGTACCTGGAATCCATTTGGGCCGGAATACGCCTACCTTTCTCTCCCGAGATTGTTAAAGCACTAAATTACTTTAGGCTTGCCCCGGGCCAACTAGTGCCGAACTCCTGGAGGATTCTTCTTGGGTTCCTGGTCCGTTTGAAGTTGCAAATAATCCCCTTCAGTCTGTCCATTCTTGCCTCCTCTCCCATTTATAAAGGTCACCCTGGCACTCGTGCGGGCAACCCGAGGTGGGTTTACCTCTCCTTTAGGAAACAATGGGGGAGTGCAGCCGGGTCAGGAGTTGTCGTCTTGCTTTCTTCCTTCCACGATTGGAAGAAGAAGTTTTTCTTTGTTAGGCCGCTAGAGGGTGAGGACTGGCCCGTGCCTACCCAGTGGTCTAGGGATAGGTGTTGGCGGGGAAGTCTGCCTAATGATCCCGATGCGATGAGAGTGGCAGTGTGGGAGCCCATTCTCTAGGCTGACGTGCTGCTTTCTAAGCGGGCCCTTAGTTGGGCTAGGCTCACCCCCGCCCAGTTCATCGGTAAGTTAGGAGTTTGCATTTGTTTTCATTTTTGTTTGTGTTGCTGATTCTATTGTATCTTGTCTTGTGAAGAACCCATGGACTTGAGCTACCCCCGAGCGGCCATGCGCAAGCCGAAGAAGGGATCGAAGGCTAGAGGTGCCAGCTCTTCTCATCCGACGTCTTTCCCGGTTCCCCCGGTAGCCGTCCTACCCCAGCGTTCGAGTGCGGGCTGTGACACAGAGCCCAGTCAGGCACCGAGCCGAAAGCAGGTTCGGGGACAGGAGGCCCAGGATTTAGAGTTGGAGACCGGCTCTCCGCCGTCGTCTCTCAAGAGCTTCCCCCGAACGGTTTCGCGGACCCCGGCCTTCCCAATCTTGATGGACGAGGGGGATCTCCGTTTTGAGGTGCCCTCGGGGCTCTCCGTCGCTGACAGCTTGCTGTCGGACATGGAGAGGTCGGCCGGGGGCAAGGTCCCTCGGGGGACTCTCAAGGCGCAAATGGAGGCCATCGCCTAAGAGGCCGTGCAGATTAGTGCTCGCACCTGGCTCGATTTTTCACTCAGCGTCTCCTTATTCGTGAGATATGGTGCCTCCTTTCCTTTTTGACCCCCTTCTGATTTCTTCAGGTCCTCCAGCACGTCGCCCTCGTCTTCTACATGGAGGAAAAGGAAATTGCCTCGGCGATATGAGACACGGGTGAGCTCTCCTTGCTGGAGGAGAGCTCAAAGCTAGAGCTGGAGGCGGCGATGGCGAGGGTCACTGCCATGGAGAGCGAGGTGGTGTCCGGGAAGTAGGAGGTGGCGGCCGTAAAGCAGGAGGTTGCCCGGTATCGTGAGGCCTCCCAAGCCGCCGAGGCCAAGCTTCAGGACTCTAAGGTGCTCGTCGGCACCACGAAGAAATCGGCGAGCACCTTCCGGAAGGAGCTGGAGGCGGCGATAGAAGGGACGAAGTGAGCCGATCTCAGAGCGGCGAAGGCGGTGGAGAACTACAAGAAATCGGAAGATTTTTACACCGTCCTAGCCTCGGCCACTACCGCCATCTGGCATGAGGCCCTCGACGCCGTCACTGCTCGGATGTCGGAGTTCGCCGATGAAGAGCTTCGAGCTGAATATCCTCGCGGGGATGATGAGCAGGTCGATGGGGGCGAAGCCAAGGAAGAGATTCTCGGTGAGGGCGACGCTGAGGTTGATGTGATGGGCACTGAGCCCCCAGACGTCGTCCAAGCCATGGTAGATGCTGAGCTTCCTGGGGTTGCGCCTGGCCCTGAGGCCTGAAGCCCATTGTCTTCTTTCTTGTTTTTTTTCTTTTGTTGTATCGGGAATTTTGTAGGCCTCCGGGCATTTTGTAAGGCTGGGGAGCCCACAATACCCTTATAAAAGCTTTGACTTTATGAATAAAGACTTTTTGCAGTCGTAATTGCGCGCGTATTTTTCTTTGTCGGTAAACACTTGTATTTGCATAGTACTGCCTTCGTGTTATGTCGGTTTTTCGTCTAGCGATTATGCGTCGAGTTGAATCCGTTCACTTGCCAAGTGTGCAAAGACCGGCGGGAAGACGGTATCTCCATTGCCATGAAGTCGAAGTGGAGATCGCTCAGATGTAGATAGACCAGATGCCTCATGGTGAGGTCATGTTCCTTAGCATGGAAGGCTCAGAGAGGCATGCTAAGGATGGACCGGGTAGGGTAGCTTCCTGATGCCTTTAGGCGAGGGCTTCGATCCCTTGCATTGTAAGGGCCGTACAAGGCCTGCTAGGGATAGACCCAGCAGTGAAGCTGCTCAGTTGCCTCTTGGCGAGGGCTAAGATCCTTAGCGTGGGAGGGGCCATACAAGGCCTGCTAAGGATAGACCGAGCAGTGAAGCTGCTCGATTCCTCTTGGCGAGGGCTTTGATCCCTGGTGTGTTAGGGTAGGGAGCTACCAGCCAGGGATAACCGAGCAAGGGCGGGCCCGGTTTCCTCTTGCGAGGGCTTTTGATCCTTAGCGTGGGAGGGGCCCTAAGGGGCCTACTAAGGACGGGGCCGAGCAGGGTAGCTGCTCGGTGCCTCTTGGCGAGGGCTTTGATCCCTGTTGTGTTAGGGTAGGGAGCTACCAGCCAGGGACAACCAAGCAAAGGCGGGCCTAGTTGCCTCTTGCGAGGGCTTTTGATCCTTAGCGCGGGAGGGGCCGTAAGGGGCCTACTATGGACAGGACCGAGCAGGGTAGTTGGTCGGTGCCTCTTAGTGAGGGCTTTGATCCCTGGTGTGTTGGGGTAAGGAGCTACCAGCCAGGGATAACCGAGCATGGGCTGGCCCGGTTTCTTCTTGCGAGGGCTTTTGATCCTTAAGGACGGGCCGGGCACGGTTGCTGCCTGGTGCCTCTAAGCGAGGGCTTTGATCCCTGGTGTGTTGGGGTAGGGAGCTACCAGCCAGGTATAACCGAGCAAGGGCGGGCCCGGTTGCCTCTTGCGAGGGCTTTTGATCCTTAGCGCGGGAGGGGACGTTAGAGGCCTACTAAGGATGGGCCGAGCAGGGTTGCTGCACGGTGCCTCTTGGCGAGGGCTTTGATCCTTAAGGATGGCCGAGCAAGGTTGCTGCACGGTGCCTCTTGACGAGGGCTTCGATCCCTGGCTTTGTGGGGTAGGGGGCTACCGGCCAGGGATAGCCGAGCAAGGTAGCCGCTCGGCTGCCTCTTGGTGAGGGCTTTGGTCCCTGGCGTTGTGGGGTTGGGAAGCTACCAGCCAGGGATAGCCAAGTGGGGTAGCCGCTCAGCTGCCTCTTAGTGAGGGCTTAGATCCTTGGCGCTGGAAGGGCCGTGGGAGGCCTGCTAAGGATGGACCGAGCAGTGAAGCTGCTCAGTTGCTTCTTGGCGAGGACTTTGATCTCTGGCGTTGTAGGGGTAGGGAGCCATCAGCCAGGGATAGCCGAGCAGGGTAGCCGCTCAGCTGCCTCTCGATGAGGGCTTCGATCCTTAACGCTGGAGGGGCTGTGAGAGGCCCACTAAGGATGGACCGAGCCTGCTAAGGATGGACCGAGCAGTGAAGCTACTCAGTTGCCTCTTGGCGAGGGCTAAGATCCTTAAGGATGGCCGGGCATAGTTGCTTCCCGGTGTCCCTTGGTGAGGGCTTCGATCCCTGGCGTTGTGGGGTTGGGCTCTACGGCCAGGGATAGCCGAGCAGGGTAGCCGCTCGGCTGCCTCTTGGTGAAGGATTTGATCCCTGGCGTTGTGGGGTAGGGGAGCTACCAGCCAAGGATAGCCAAGCGAGGTAGCCGCTCGGCTGCCTTTTGTGTGAGGTTCCGTCCGTCCTCCCTGGTGTGAGTACCGGGAAGAGGGACAGTCGCCAGCGACACGTATCATGATCGCGTAGGGAACGCGAAGTGCCAGAGTAGTGTCATTTCGATTTCGCATCGAACGGCGTGATGTCTGCCGCGTGGCTGCACAGTTGCGGGTGAAATGGGTAACCGTTGAACTTTGGGGCCGTTATGGGCTATAAAATGAAGGGAGCGTTGATTACTCCCTTCCTCACACCCGAAACGTAAGAATGGAAGACTTCCCTTTCACCATCCCCGAGATCATAAACTTTGAGGACGTGTACCTCTACGATTAGTACTGTACCGAGGGCACGGTGCAGTTGGTGATAAGCTGCATCGAGGATCATTTTGGCCGATTGCTCCCCCGGCGCTCCCCTCTACTTTAGCTGTTGATGTATTCCATCTGGAGGGCGTCGCCGGGGCTCTACAACCCCTTGTCTGAACAGCTGAAAGACGAGACCATTGGCAAGCTAAGGTCTCTAAGGTGCTTCGGCCTGATCTCTGCGAGTCGGCTAAACCGCTCGGTGGCGCTCATCCTTGAGTGCTACCAATTGAGGTATGATGCCGACGTTCGTGGGGGGCATTGAGGGCAGAGGTTAGATGCCGCGAGGGCTCGGCTGTAAGAGATATCCTCAGAGTACAACTAGAGTGTTCTCTGCACCACCTTCCCCCGCTATTGTAATTTTTCTTTTTCGATGTATGACTGAGGAGCCTATAGTACCCTTTGAATGAACAAGATTCTTTTTCTTTCATTGCAATGCTTTTTTTGATCCCTTTTATTATATAAACAAAAAGATCTTAAGAAAGTGTACATTGCTTTAAAAGGAAATACATGCTAGTAGATGTTCTTATTCGTGCAGCTTGAGCCCCTTGGATGACTGTTGGCCTCTATGCCCGGCACAGGGTACTGATCTTCGTGGGTACCAGACGTATCCTCTGCTGACACGACCATGATTTGGCCGATGGTCAGCTCGGCGGAAGGGGGACGCTGCTCCTGCTCGCGGTCAGCTTGCCGCTTGCCCCTCAAGTACTCCGCGGGGTGTTCCGAACGGATGAGCTCCTCGATATATGTAGGGTTGCTAGGCACATGCACAAGGGTCTACATGGCATCAACCATGCCCGATTAAAATTTTAGCCGTGCCGAACAACTCTAATACGGATCTTTAAACTGGGGTCTAAGCAAAAACTTGCATGTTAACAACTTTAACACTAAGTGAAAGAGATTACAACCTTTGTAGATCCGGTCCTTCACTTCAATAGCTCTGTGTAGATGTCCCCTTCGCTGCGATCGTGAACTTCGGACTCTAGAGAAGCTCCACGAGAAGAACTAACGTGCTTGCTACGATGACTTCGAGGCCGAAGATGATCTACGTCGGGGAGACACTAACTCAAGCTATTCCTTCACTAGGTCAAGAATTTTGTGAAGAGAACACACTCTACTACATAGCAAGTGGTAGAGGATGAAGAAGTAGGAAGTGGGCTCGCTTTAGAATTGATTTTCTCACTCTTTTTCACATGGCACCATTGGAGCTAGTAAGCTTTCGGATGGAGCTTGATGAAGAAGAAGAAGAAGAAAGAATAATCCATCCAAATGAAAACTTATCCAATAGATTATGGCACCATGGTTGAGTTAAGCCCTCATTCTTAACTCATGTAGAGAATTAACCAAGGCATTAGGTTAAGGGTTAGGTTAAAGAATATCAAGACAAAAGACAAAAGAGTGGACTTTGTCAAACTTTCTCCAAGCTTCTTCAAGCTTGATTGCTTTGACTAAGTTTAACCCTTTTGTTAAATGTTATGATAAAAGAATAACCCTAATCTTAAAACTAATCTTGGTACAAGTCTCATACACCCATCTTGTGTGTATCATCAAACATGATACAAACATGTACACTTGCATATATCATATATAAACAATGTGCACAAACTAGTGAGAAAATAAATCTTAAGTGAGCTAATACTAGTTAATGCAATGTAATATATCATATATATAATTATGCATTAAATTATTAAATCAACTCTTGATTTAATAACCCGGCTATAACCGACTAATATCAAAAGTAACAACTTATCGAATCAACACTTGATCCGATAACCCGGCTATATCGCATACAACCGATCAATGTCACGAATCGCGAGAATAGAATACAGTATCTCATATCGTATTAATCTCGGTCCCGCACATATCACATATGTGCTCCTACTCCGTTTCGCTTGAGCCAGGAAACCCCTGTGTAGGACTCTAAAGACTCGTCAATACGCTGGCAGTAGGTGATGATTATATCAAACACTCACAAGCCGCAAGCGGTGTGCTAAACGTAACAGCCACCCGGGTATTGAGCGATCAGAAGATCAATAAGCAAGCCCGCTAGTACTCCTGCGAATCCAATCAGTAACACTCCCGTACAGTCCGGTCTCGTCGTCTGATATATCGCATATCTCGCCTAGGGGTGGTAAACGTCAGACCCCAGTAGCTCGATAAGTCGTGTCGATATGAGGTCTATAACAGTTCAAGAAACTACTGATAACACTTACCAGTAAATCGCAGCAACCCTGGCCAGGGATTTCCGGTTATAACCAATCGAACACAGCGCAACATCAACTCCCTATACCGGGAGAGACGAATCCCCTCCTATCGCTCATTGCCTCCATGTGATTCGGGACTGTACCCAAAAACCACCTTTTTGCACGCCCTCTTGGACGTGGTATGATGGAAATCAAAGCACAGTGGGAATCACATAAGACTCTATGACGATCTCGGGTCAACAGACTAAGCAGTACCAGTGTCACCAGAGAACTGCCATCTGACGTAAGGTATAATACCATTTGAGAGTTCTCGGCGAGTCCGTCCAGTGTACCCAGTCTCCACTGAGCACCCGCACACCATCCTTGATGTCAAACACCGATGGATATGGGATCATCCATCGCCCATCATATGGGTCATGATGCGTATACGCTAGTCTACTCTGGTGCATCGATGCCCTGTCTCAATACACCCACGACTAGGGACCTTGAAGGATGTACTTGTGGACTATCATGTCCCCACTAGTATGATCCGCATCATAGTCCAGGCAGTCAAGTACACATCCTATGGGCTTTACCAACATGTAACAGAGAGACAATCAGTGTACAAGTTAAGGTAAAGAGTAACCAGATAGCATACTATCATGTCGAGCAAGAAAGTCCTCCCTATATATGTCTATGCATCCAATACAATATACATCTCATGTATAGTAATGGCCTCTAGGGCATACATATAACTAACAATCTCCCACTTGCATTAGGGCCATCTGATAGCAGTGGTTGTTGTATCTCATACTCAACCATCCCATAATAGTCTCTCTCTGGGAAAAAGCCTTTGTGAGTGGATCCGCCGTGTTGTCCTCTGAGTCTACACTCCTAACCTTGATCTCCCTAGTGATCAACCACCTCCATGATCAGGTGATATTGCCTAAGAATTATATCTGGATTTCTGATGGGACGGTAGCTCCTTGGCTAAAAGCCACAACTCTATTGTCACACAATGGTAGGAACGAAGTTCATCTCATGAACTTATATATATCCAGACTGTCTCTTTGGTAGCATCCTTGGTAACGATGTATCTTGCCATTAATCGTATAGTATGTCACGGTATCTAGCCTGGAACTCTTCCAACATACCGTCCCTCCACTGAAGGTAAAGACAATGCCTACGACTGACATTCAGTTTTCCTTATCACCCTGGAACCTTTCCAGTGATTCTCCCCAGGATCGATTGATACCATCTCACTACAACTAGTGAGTATCCTAACATCCAATTAGATCTATCTCATAGATCCAAATTCCAGGATTCAGGAGGTATCACTATGATCCTATTTGGAAAATCCTTGTGATAAGCGGAGATTAACCGAGCGTAGCATAGGAAACTCCTTCCTTATCAAGAGTATGTCATCCACGTACTCTACGAGGATCACCACCATACCCCTACTACCTTTTTGTATATACAAGGTTTATCTACCATTTTGATGAAATCAAACTCTTTGACTTCCTCATCAAAACAGATGTTCCAACTCCGCGATGCCTGTTTTATCACATAAAACATCTTGCACACGTTTCCGCTGCTCCTACTGTCTATGAAGCCCTCTGGCTGTGTACTTATAGACGCTCTTTTCCAAAACATCATTTAGAAAAGTAGTCATGACAGCCAAGCACCAGATATTGTAGTCATGGTATGTAACCGTGGCAAGTAGGATCTGGATGGACTTAAGCATAAGCCCCAGAAAAGGTTTCATCATTAGCCACAACTGGTCTATGATGCAAACCTTTAACAAGTCAAGGTTTGAAAGTCTTAACTTTTCCATGTACACTAAGTAATCTTCTCAAGATATACTTGCTCCTGATGGGGATTTAACCCTTCAAATAAAGCAACCAAAGTCCATACTTTGTTGGTGTATAAGGATTCCATCTCAGATCGCTAAGCATCCAGCCATACTTACAGAGTCCCACTCCTGATGGCCAGCTCGAAACTAGTTGGGTCATCATCTCATGATGCAATCCTCACTCCCACTGTCATAGAGAAACCGAAGTATCTCTCAGGTGGGTGAGGAACCCTGCTAGATCGGCGGAGAGGCTGAGGTTCGTTGGTTACTATTGAATCCTTCGGTTCTACCAAATCATCTGCTGCAGTTTGTATAGCTGGAACCTTTCCAGTTCTACATAACAGATCTTGCCTCGAGCTTGTCCGGATTTTGCTTTTATACATAGTCCGGACAACCCCAAATCTTAACAAACTTAGGATATGGGCTCTTCCCTTTCCATATCACATATGAAGTGGCAGGCAACTTATTTGATTTAAACCCTATTCAATAGGTATGCAGCTTCTCAAGCGCATAACATTCAAAAGGAAATAGGAAACTCAGTAGTACTCAACATAAAGCACACCATATCACATAGGGTGCTATTGCTCCGTCTCGATATACCGACGTGTTGTGGTGTATATGGAGGAGTAATGCTGAGAGAGAATCTCATTCTCCTTTAGAATAGTCCAGGAATTCCGTGCTCAAGTATTCTCCTCCTTGATCACATCATAGGACATAATACTTTTACCCGTATTTTGGTTCTCTACTTCTAACTTATATTCTGTGAATATCTCAAAAGTTTCGGACTTGTGTTTCAACAGGAACATATGTCTGAATCTTGAGAGATCATCAGAGAATGTAATAAAGTACAAAGAACCGGTCTTAGCATGTGTAGACAGGGGACTTTCATACATCAGCATGTATCAATCTCAAAAGTTCACTAACTCTTTCTCTGTTTCCAATAAACAGAGCTATGGTCATCTTATCTTTGTGACATGACCGGCAATTTTCATAAGATGTAAATTCAAACAGATTTAAATATGCATCTAAATGTAACTTCAGCTAGTCATGTCGCATTGGTATGACCTAGTCTACAATGCCTCAAGAAGGATTCGTTCATTTCTGAACTCTTCCTTTTATGTGTGTTCTGTATACCAAGAACTGTAGTTTGATTTAGAACGTCAATGCTTTTACATAACGTGCCTGAACCGATCAACTCTTGATATAGGAAATGTTCAAAACATTATCCAACAATACAAAATTATATCCTTTCTTTCCTAATAAAGAGACTGATATGATGTTGTATATCAGGTTTGGTATCTAATAACATTTGTTCAGAATCAATGTATTCTGGTAATACATGGTGATAGTAACCAACAGACTTGGCTGCAACACTTGCACCGTTTTCTGTCTCATGAAACATGTCACCCGTTCTCAGTTCTCTACCTTTCTATAGCCCATGTAACAGATTACATATCCGGTATCACATACCCAGGACGTAAAGGATACTGAGAAACAATTCTCTGTAATGAACACACCCGAAGATGATGCATCAACATGCATATTCTTCATTTGGGCGGCATGGGAAATCTGATATTCCCCAAATTCCTGCTCTGTCTTATAACAATTATAAGTTGGAGCGGGACCAACGTTCCCCAACTCAGTATAACAAGCGGGTTCGGTCAATATATCCATTTTATTATCTTGATTAAGGCGTGATATAGTCGCTACCTGGAGAGAGAGAGAAGAAAACACTCAGTGTATGCTCTTGCAAGATTAGATTGGTTATCTAATATATCTAATCAGGATGTCTCCCACTGTTTTAATCAAATCTTCTTCAAAGCCTAAAAGGAAAGACTAGCCGGGATTAATTACACGCTACAAGTTCACCAATCTTTCAGCCAGGCCAGTGTCGGTACTTTGAGGGCGGTACCCCGTGCTTTCGCACGAACCTAATTAAAGTAAACCTCATTTTCCCAGAGACGTAACCTCGTTAACACCTTTCTAGATACCTACTTGATCGGCTAATTGTAATGTGTAAAACTCTCCCAGGAGTAACTCTTACTCGCAGCGGGTATCGGGATCCAACTATCTCATAGAAGGTATGCAATCTCATTGCAAATTTCAACACTTGAAATTCCCGATAATATTTTACCCCTAGCGTCCTATGACCTTGACGCAGGCCAACAAACCATAGTCCGCTAGTCAAGTTCAACCCGTCATTTCTTGATTGAATTAAACCCACCCGTACGACCCTTGACGCAGGCCAACAAGGTCACACGACTACCCTAATCCAAGCTGCATCATATGCATAAATAGATAAATACTAGTTAGCTACCGTACACTACGCCTTGACGCAGGCCAACAAACGTAGCACAAATACTAAATAGGACTTATCTGAAATGACGGAGGGCTACGACAGGTTTTTCTGAAAACCTATTGCGTAATGAACTTGATATCGTTGTAGAATCAAATGATTTTAAAATGGAGTGTTTTTTAGGCTTTTCTAGTTTTGCTAAAGGCGTCACTCCCGGTGAAGGGATCGTCGGTCCTTTCCTCGTCGAATGAGGTGCGGGATATATCATATATATCACTGTGAAAAGCAAGAACTATAGAAGCAATCAAAAGACAAACTAAGGGGTGTCGCATCTGCCAGTCATTGCTAAAGGGGTCACTCCCGGTGAAGGGATCTCGGCCCTTTCCTTATCGAATAAGGTGCAGGATGTTCTACAAGGAACACCGCGATACAAAGCAAGAACCGTAGCTACCTGTTTTTGAAAATTCGATTCCACAACATCTTTTAGGTTTCTTTTCTTTCATTAATCATATTAATAAAGTCCCATCATTTAAGTCACCTAAATATCACAGATAAATACGACGTACACTTATGCCATCCGCATTCACCTCGATGTCCCCTCGTGCACCGTTAGGTTAGGTAACTAACAGCAGAGCGGGGCAGGGCCAGTACGGGTGTAAAACATAAGTAACGTCTATATAATATATCGTATATACTATATACAGTATCTATCAAAACATATCAAATGATCACATCACAGATATCGCAGCAGAAGAAACATATATGAAATATTGGATATAGTAGGACGTCCGTGTTTTCAATACGAGCCAGTATAAAACACGGATTCCACGGTCGCGATGAATAGCCAAGCCCACATCCCTAGACCCCTACGAGAGCGGCAAGCAACACTGCCAATTCTAGGGTTAGGAGACCCGGTCTCGACTCCTCGAGATGGTCTCCCACTGGACCCTAGAACCCGGTTACTTGTGCTCCCCTCCTTGGGTCTATCCTAATGCGGAAAAGTAAATAATATACAATGGTGACATCATCCTCAGCCCGGAAGTGCCCCAACAAAATAATATTACATACAAGTTTTTACATGAATGAAAATGAAAAAACTCATCTCACATAAAAACCCCCGGCTATTCAAACACGACGATCCAACATAACATATTCAGCAACACATAACATCACATGTCATCAACGTAAGTAAATATGCCCATCCCAATTGTCATTGACATATAGCAACGAAACCGACGATATCACATATTATACTTACGGTCGCAGAAAAGAAAGTGTAAAACTACAACAGTTGGAATCCGCAACCTTCTTAGACATCACATGCCTAACCAATTGAATTCCTTAGACATCTCATGCCTAATAATTACAAACCCCGCATTTTAGTCTCATTATCGAAAACTCTTTTCAATATCAAGTCGGGCAATTCAACAAGATTCCCGACATCCTGATCGCATGCTCGTCGCAAACTTTAGTAGACGGCTGCACCCCTGATACCGTCGACGAAGTGCACTAAGGAGGAACACCGCTGCCGCGAGCACCCGAACGGATGCTTTTGGTGACGGGGTTCTCCTACAGTCACTTGGTCGGGGCTTTGTGGCGTGGCTGTTTATTAAGTTTACCCGGCGAGTATCCGCGTACGCTACGTGATTGCGACGGACTTTTGATCACATCAAAATTCCGTGGCAATCGATCATCTGAGACTAAACTGCTATGTTTATAACATTCAAATTAGTTATCTCATAACTAGATGTGGATTCCAAATATTGTATCACATTCCAGATAAATAGACAATGTTAAACTTTCCGATCGAATAATCAAACACCCAAGTTTTCCCAAATAACTCAACACTTGAAATAAGTTTAAAAACATCCACTTCATGCCACAGTACCAACGGTCCAGCCGTAGAAGGGTCAAGCCAACGCCTCACATGTGGCACGGCGTACTGCCCCAAACTCTAAGGTTCAAAGGCCAGTTCAAGACGGTCACATAATCGAGTTAAGGTTTGTTTTCTTCTAGAGGGTCCATCGCGTTACTTGCACTACTTAGACGTTCTTAAACTACGGAAAAATCCAACACTTGGAAATTTCCCGTCAGGGGAAAAAGTGGGTTATTTATATCCGGTCGAACTTTTTAACACGTTCTAAAATTATCCTGAAAAACACATAGACGAAATTAAACTTTCCGATCAAAACAACGAACTCCCAATACATCCCAGAAAACTCAACTCTTGAGTATAAATTAAAAATTCCCAGAAAACACAGGCATTACAGAAGGGGATTACTGTGCAAGCCACGTGCCTTAATTCAATATTATGGTCGCGGAACCGCCGCACAAGCCAGGTTGGGGCCGCGGTTCCGCGGCGCATTTATTGATTTATGGGCACGTGCTTCACAGTAACTCCTAGAAAACCCTGCTGAATTTTTTGAATATTTTTAATTCACAAAATCCACAGTTTCAGAAAAAGTACAGAGAAGGGTATCGATTAGGGTTTCGGGGTTCGATCGGGTTTCTAACTTCGTCTACACTTCACCTAAAGCTCTAGCTTGGCTCTGATACTACTGTAGGGTTGTTAGGCACGCGCACAAGGGTCTACAAAGTATCAACCATGCCCGATTAAAATTTTAGCCGTGCCGAACAACTCTAATACGGATCATTAAACTAGGGTTTAGGCGAAAACTTGCATGTTAACAACTTTAACACTAAGTGAAAGAGATTACAACCTTTGTAGATCCGGTCCTTCACTTAAATAGCTCCGTGTAGATGTCCCCTTCACTGCGATCATGAACTTCGGACTCTAGAGAAGCTCCACGAGAAGAACGAACGTGCTTGCTACGATGACTTCGAGGCCGAAGATGATCTACGTCGGGGAGACACTAACTCAAGCTATTCTTTCACTAGGTCAAGAACTTTGTGAAGAGAACACACTCTACTACATGGCAAGTGGTAGAGGATGAAGAAGTAGCAAGTGGGCTCGCTTTAGAATTGATTTTCTCACTATTTTTCACATGGTACTATTGGAGCTAGTAAGCTTTTGGATAGAGCTTGATGAAGAAGAAGAAGAAGAAAGAATAATCCATCCAAATGAAAACTTATCTAATAGATTATGGCACCATTGTTGAGTTAAGCCCTCATGCTTAACTCATGTAGAGAATTAACCAAGGCATTAGGTTAAGGGTTAGGTTAAAGAATATCAAGACAAAAGACAAAAGAGTGGACTTTGTCAAAGTTTCTCTAAGTTACTTCAAGCTTGATTACTTTGACTAAGTTTAACCCTTTTGTTAAATGTTATGATAAAAGAATAATCCTAATCTTAAAACTAATCTTGGTACAAGTCTCATACACCCATCTTGTGTGTATCATCAAACATGATACAAACATGTACACTTGCATATATCACATATAAACAATGTCCACAAACTAGTGAGAAAATAAATCTTAAGTGAGCTAATACTAGTTAATGCAATGTAATATATCATATATATAATTATGCATTAAATTATTAAATCAACTCTTGATTTAATAACCCGGCTATAACCGACTAATATCAAAAATAACAACTTATCAAATCAACACTTGATCTGATAACCCGGCTATATCACATACAACCGATCAATGTCACGAATCGCGAGAATAGAATACGGTATCTCATATTGTATTAATCTGGTCCCGCACATATCACATATGTGCTCCTACTCCGTTTCGCTTGAGCCAGGAAACCCCTGTGTAGGACTCAAAAGACTCGTCAATACGCCGGCAGTAGGTGATGATCATATCAAACACCCACAAGCCACAAGCGGAGTGCTAAACGTAACGGTCATCCGGGTATTGAGTGATCAGAAGATCAACAAGCAATCCCGCTAGTACTCCTGCGAATCCAATCAGTAACACTCCCGTACAGTCCGGTCTCGTCGTCTGATATGTCGCATATCTCGTCTAAGGGTGGTAAATGTCAGACCCCAATAGCTCGATAAGTCGTGTCGATATGAGGTCTATAACAGTTCGAGAAACTACTGATAACACTTACCAGTAAATCTCAGCAACCCTGGCCAGGGATTTCCGGTTATAGCCAATCGAACATAGCGCAACATCAACTTTCTATACCGGGAGAGACGAATCCCCTCCTATCGCTCATTGCCTCCATGTGATTCGGGACTGTACCCAAAAACCACCTTTTTGCACGCCCTCTTGGACGTGGTATGATGGAAATCAAAGCACAGTGGGAATCACACAAGACTCAATGACGATCTCGGGTCAACAGACTAAGCTGTACCAGTGTCACCAGAGAACTGCCATCTGACGTAAGGTATAATACCATCTGGGAGTTCTCGGCGAGTCCGTCCAGTGTACCCAGTCTCCACTGAGCACCCGTACACCATCCTTGATGTCAAACACCGATGGATATGGGATTATCCATCGCCCATCATATAGGTCAAGATGCGTATACGCTAGTCTACTCTGGTGCATCGATGCCCTGTCTCGATACACCCACGACTAGGGACCTTGAAGGATGTACTTGTGGACTACCATGTCCCCACTAGTATGATCCGCATCATAGTCTAGGCAGTCAAGTACACATCCTAAGGGCTTTACCAACATATAACAGAGAGACAATCAGTGTACACGTTAAGGTAAAAGAGTAACCAGATAACATACTATCACGTCGAGCAAGAAAGTCCTCCCTATATATGTCCAAGCATCCACTACAATATACATCTCATGTATAGTAATGGCCTGTAGGGCATACATATAACTAACAATATAGTCTCGAAGCTACTTATAGCCCTCCGTGGAGTGGCCTAGCAACCTGTGGAAACCGCAGTAGGGGCCCTGGGTTCGCTTTGAAGCCATTCGCGAGATCATGGGGAGCTTGAAGAACCCCTCGCCCTTAGCCTCCTCTAGTAGCACTGTCTGGGAGACGATGAGCGAGGTGTACTCCTGAAACTTCGGGAGATAGGGCTTTGACCGCTCAGATCCCCTTCTCTCTTCCCTTGGCCTTTTATTTTGGTTGGCTTGCTCCGCCCGGGTGAGATTTGCGTTCACCTCGGATTCGAGCTGGACCTCGCGCTCAGTCCAGGCCTTTATCTCGGCCATGGTCTTAGGTTGCGCTAATGCAAAGGAGCGTAACCGCTCCTCGTGCCTAAGACCAGACCTCAGGGCTGTGATGACCGTCTCGTCCCTATGTTCTGGGACCTCGAGAAGGGCGTTGTAGAAGCGGGTGACGTATGCCTTGAACGTCTCCTTGTCCCCGCTCTTGATCGTGAAGAGATGGTCAACTGTGCACTTTTGCCGCCTGATCCCGACGAAGTGGCCGAAGAATTGGGTGGCCAGCTCGTCGAAAGTTGAAATCGAGCGTGGCTCGAGTCCTCGGAACCAGTCTCGTTCGAAGCGGATGAGAGTGGCCGGGAAAGCTTGGCATTGGGCGGCGTCGGAGTTATCTTGGAAGCTCATTCCCATGTTGAACGTATACAAATGGTCCTTCGGGTCAAATTTACCGTCGAAGAGAAAGACCTTTGGGGGCTTGTTGCGAGAGGAGACGTGGACGGCGAGCAGCTCCTCGGTGAATGGCTTGGTGAATGAGTCTGCGGCGTACTTAGCCCCATCGCTAGAGTGGTGACCTTCCCGACGTATACCTTCGATCTTCTTCTCGAGGGCGTCAAGTCGGCCGTGGTATCCCGACGATTCCGCACATTCTGATCCCCGACCTCTGCTGTTGGAGACATGCGTCTGGGCGCGGCCCCAGTTCCTCTCAATGAGGTTCCTCAGATCCCCCGGCGAGATAGTCTTCAAGCCGCCGTGGCGAGTCCCGTCCACGCAACCCTGTCGAGGGAGGGGGTGTTGGTCATGCCTGGGAACAGGCGAGCTGACCGACATCTCCTTGGGAGGGAAAGGGTCGCAAAGAGGCTCAGGGCGAGGCGCTCTGGTGACGGACCTCGGTGTTGAACTGTGGAGCGCCCAGCGGGTCGCAGAAGGTATTGGCCCGGGAGATCTGCTGCTGTGGGAGATAGCGAGGCGGTGGTCAGCAGTGCCGACGTGTCCGGAGTCTTCTATCTCTCTCTGTAGGGGTCTTGGTCTTGTGGGGGGGATCGACGGTCTGGGGATCTTGTCCTGCCGTTTGGACACAGATGAGCGCTTCCACGACGGACGCGAGTCGGTCTATCTGGCTGACAAGGGCATTGATGGTATTCGGTGGAGGAGATTCGTCCACGCCTCCGTTGAGTGGGAGGTAGCGGCTAGTGCTTGGACCGTCGTGATGATCGTTCGCCATTAGATTGAGACCGGAAGATGAACTTTTGTTTTTGTGGAATCAAGGTACTCCCATAGACGGCGCCAGCTGATGCGATTTGGATCACGCTAAGATGTTACCTTCTGTTGATCTGCTGATGGCGACGATGGAAGGCTGAGATTAGATCAGGAGGCGGGCTCCTGAAGCGTGTGGATCTCAATAGGTTTGAAGTTGTTGTTGCCGAGCTACCTGCAAGGAAGTCCCGGGGTGGTTGTACCATCGACGACCCTCCGACGGTCAAGTTAGAGAGGAAATCCGAGCAGACTAACGGCTTAGTGGAGTAAAAATGGATTACATGAACCGTTTGAAGAAAGGGTTTATATAGCGATGGCAGCAGGCAGGGCAGGCACAAGAATCACGCCGGCCGTTACGCTCCCGACGTTACGCCCGCGTTATGAGAGGGTTCTCCCATTAATAGCGAGACAGGTTCGTTAATGGGGATCGTGATGGTGTGGAATGTGGGATGTGGCCAGCGGATATCTCGCGCATGGCGAGATTCCCGGGATGGCGGCTGCACCTTTGAGCGGTGCTGTTGATCGGACGATGAGACCGAGGAAGATGATCTCGTCGGGAAAGCTCGCGGACGAGCGGGAGAGCCGAGGTATTTTGGTTCTGCGGTGGCCCGGAGACGAGCAGGAAGGCCGAGGAGGCCAATTGTGCAGGGGGCTCAGAGGCGAGCCAGCGTTTGTTTGTGGGACGGGAACAAGAGTGGCCTGGTCGGCCACTGTAGGTCCTTTCTTGCGAGCTTTGGGACACGTCATCTGCCACGTGTCATGATCTAGGAGATCACCGATATCGAGCATCATCAATATCCTTCGTCATTGTAACATCGATACAATAGGTTTGCCGCAGGCCCATTGAATGCACGTGCCCACCACGACAGTTCGCAACAGCCTAGGCATCCCACATGGGGCAGGACGAGGGACCTCTTTGGTGCCGAAATGCCAGGCCAGATACTCATACTTGTTATACTCGGCCCTTGACAAAGTTAAATCCCGACCCATTCGGGACAAATTTTCACAAAGGTTGGACAGCTCTTCTTAGCGAGCCCAAAGCTCGTCAAAATGAAGGGGAGATCCTGCGAGCTTTTTCAGACCATATACATTCACAAAGCAAGAAACATACAGGCAAATAAACAAAGATAATAAAGCAAGGAAATTGATAAAACACGCACATCATATATGTTTCAGCAAGAGTTTAAGCGTTGGTTGGAAACGGAACATACATGAAATCGTTCGGCACAAGGAATGCAAAGTCAATAACAAAGGAGGTTAATGGGTAGCCTTGGAGTCTTTGGGATTGGCCTTCGGGTTCGAGCGGATTTTCTGTAGCTCGGCATTCTCCTTCCCCTTGTGATTCTTGGCAGGTGGCGGAGGAACTTTGGATGGTTCCTCAGAAGACCCAGGAGCCGAAACATCGAAAGCATTGGTGCTCGGGGGTCTCGGGCCGAGGCCGCAACCCTTCTCCTCCCCTCTGGATCAAATACTTCATCGGGGTCGATCAGGTCATTTAACTTGGAAGAGGACTCTACGGCCAGCTCAGCTACTGAATGGAGGGTAGCCCTCACTCCACCATAGAAGGCGTCTTTGAAGAGCTCCATTAACTCCTCAGAGGCTTTGTATTCGTATAATCCTGAGGTGAGATAGCGGAAACCCACTCCTGTTATATCTGGAAATATCGGGATGTTTTAGGTATGTTTGCTTTCTGGCCGTTGTTTAAGGGAGTAGCTACATGACTTGACATGGGATAGGTTGAAGCAAATGAGATAACCATTTAACTTCTTCTTCGGCTTATTTATATGATCTGATCTATAGATGAATTAGATGATGATCCAATACCAGCATCTCTCATGATCCTCATAGGTGTACATCTCTTTTGTGTGTGTGTGTGTGTGTGTGTGTGTGTGTGTGAGACTGAAGGATTCTAACACTAATTTTTGTGGCATAATGCATAAATCAAGAAGACAAATGATGAATGAGATATGAAATGTTGGGATTAATTATAGTTTGAACAAGGTAGCCATATAGTGCTAAGATATTTTTTGTAAGAAATGAAATCATAAATTAAGAAGGTGCGCTCTGTTTTGAAATACAGCAGCTTGATCATTATCCATTATATACACACAATTCAGAGAAAACTGATCACTCTGCTAATGGCATTGCATAAAGATGGAAACTCACTACAAAATAATTTGGATTTAAAAGTATATTTGGAATATTGGTACGTACCTAATCCATTTGATTATTTATATCAAACGTTACATGACTTTTAGGAACACGCTACCTTTTATGAAATTAACATAAGAACTAGCTAAGGCATTAATGCACACGATGTAGATATCTATAAGTTTGGAATGCACTTGAAATCAACCGCATGATTTATAGGATAAAACATTGCCCCTTCAAATATTAATTATGAGAGTTAACTGTTCGATTTCTTTGTCTGCTTGGCATCCCTGATGCCAACTAAAAAGTGCATCAAAGTCTTTCGTTACGCTTCTCAGATGGCATTCAGGGAGCCAGGCAGACTCATTACCATTTCATAAGCATCAGAAACCTACAAAAGAATCATCAAAAATGGAGTTAAAACACTTGCGACCATTTCATCATAACCATCAAGAAAATTATAGAAGAATTAAACAAGAATTTTTGAAGACCAAGATGGCATATACGAGAAGCAAATGGTAATGTGCCCATTGACTAAGTAAGATGATTGTTATCTATAGCCTTAGAGTTATATAAAGGGAATAAATGGGGAGAGAGAGAGAGAGAGAGAGAGAGAGAGAGAGAGGACAATAGAAACAACAGAGGAAGCATATGGAAGAAGAAATAGAAAGTGCCAATTCTCTCTCAAGCTTATATTTTGGGCGGCAGCTCACTACTAGTTTGCAAGTAGAGCCAAAAATGCAGCCTGGGTTTTGCAGAAGAAAGTTTGGAGTTTTGTTTACCAAGTGATTGTCAGAAGACTGGTCTCTGTTTTTTCTATGGGTTTTTCTCATATCCCACATCAAGTTCTTCTTTATTCTTTAAAATCACCTCTTAATCTTTTGAGTAGTTTTATTATATTTGAACCTAACTGGTGTTTTTAACAAACTCCCAACCTGCATTAGTATGTGCTCAGGTTAAATCAAACTAGTTTTTCGCAGGTACTATGAATGTGGAAGGAAGGAAGCCTGCCTGCATTGAATATAAAATGGAAAATCATATATTAATTTATTTGTTTAGTTAGTGTAACTAAGACATAGTTTGAAGCCGTTCATCATAAGATATGATAAAATCTAATATCAAATTTTAGATGCAATGTGAATTTTATCGATCGTTGACTTTATAATGCAGATATAATGATTTTTTTTTTTGATTGAGCTTATTTACTATTTAGTACTGTAATGTGATCATAAGAAACATATATAAATATTTATAAAAGTTGGGAAGGGTCTATGCTTCATATCTTAAATGATTTTTCAGTGGTTTTGTAGATCTCTTGAAATTTTAAAGCCGAAAGGATCTATATAACATGAGGAAATGGGGCCAAAAGGGTCACTGTAGGCGTCACTGTAGGCTCCCAGATACAGGAACAAGACTTATGGGGATGAGAGTTTCGCCGATAAGCTCTTGGCTACGTTGCAATTAGCCTCCTGGGCCACATCCTTCGTGAATCTTCTCAATATTATTGGGGACCTATAAAGATACTCTAGACATCGTTTTCTAACATAAAATACCAAAGTTGGATAGAGGAGTGGCATAAAAGTAAACTTTTTATTTAATAACATTTATATGATGATCTTTTGATTTTTTTTATTTTTATTTTGTTAAACCTGATCTTTTGATTTCTCAACTACTCAAGGAAAAAGGTGGAGGGTATGCAGATGGTAAGAAGCACTGATCTCCATCAAGTTTGCATATGTTTCAGTTATTGATACATGTCAACACTCTTGAGCCTATTTTAATTATTTTGTTTTAACTGGAGAATGCAAATGAATGTAATGCCTTAGAAAACAACCTAACTGTTTCTTCTATTCTCTAATCAAAGTTGGATACAATCACAAGTGGATGTGGTGGAAGATAAGGCCTTAGACCACTTAACAATACAAATTTTAGTCGATATCTAAGAACCACATGATCAATTACTGATGTTCTTCTGATTGTATATTGTAACATTTCATAATTTTAAAAGATTATTTTAGAATATTAAATAATGATAGCATGAGTTTTATTTAAATGATAATAATTATGGAATGGGTTTATTATAATTTGGTATATATAAATACAAATAAATATTTAAAATGGCAAAATAAATATTTTGTCTTTCATGTTAACACTCGATTGGGATCGGCAACAATATTTCCTTATGTTAATGTCTTCAATATTTATTCTAAATGAAAGTAGGGATTTATGTTTCTTTTTATTTGTATGGCATGGCTACATTTGGGTTATCATATTTTGATATAAATATATCTATAATTTAGTAATAGTAAACCAATATTTCCTTAGCCTAATTGATACTTAATTGGCGTGGCAAGTTTAGTGTAACATTAAGATTTTTCCTTATATTTCTTTTGTTTTTCTAATATCAAATAATTTGGAGAGAAAAAGAGAAGCATGGCTCACCTGTTGCCCATGCCGCCTCCATCACTCACATTCTCTTTTCCCTTCCAACTCTTTTTTCCCTTCTCATTTCTTCAAGCACTCATTCTCATTCTCTACTCCAATGGCACACTCCCACTCTCATTCTCAACGTCTCACAAATCCAAACACATTCAAACAAACTATTTCACTCTCACTACAAACTCAACCCAAACGCATAATCTTAACATCTTCATCTCTCAAGTGAAACCAAACTCAAGATCTCAAGTTCAAGTGCTCACTACAAGCTTTGATCTTCTCCTTGAAATCCATTATATAGGTATAAAATTCATAATTTACCAAATTTTAAGTTTATGGCCATAAAAACTAAGTACTTGTAATTTCTTTAATTGAGTTATATGCTGAAAATCAATGACATGTTACGATTTCGAATTTTTTTTAGCATTCTCTATTGAGAATTAGCCTTTTTGTAAAACTAAAAAATTGTAAATAATTGGGTTATCTTTCAGCAAAACGATTTTGGTTGAGTTTTACAGTAAAATGAAATTTGTATGAATTTTTAAGTGAAGGGTTTCCAAGCTGGAAATTCTTTTTTCAATGGCTGTTTTTCACTCAACTTGTAAAAAATTTCTTATTTTTTATACTAACATTTTGGAAAGTGTAAAAATTTAATGTTGTGTATATATCTCTATAATTTTTATTTGCCTTGTTCGCTTTACGAAATCTAGAGATATCATTTTTCTAGTGCAAGGTTGTATTTTGGTTTAGTAAAATTATCCAGAAACATGCGTTAACTTTGTATTTTATTTCATATATCAGACTTAGAAATTGTAAATGATATTTTAGGATATCAAAGTTAACCCATTTATCTATATGTAGAATTTTAGTTTGGGTCCAAATAATGTTTTTACTATTTTTGGCGATTTTTCAAAGTAAGTCTAAAAACTATCGTTTTCTGAACTTCCATTTTCAAACGATATGCACCCGAGTATTGTATTTTCCTCGCTACATATTACCAGTAGGATAATTTTATTTATGTGTATGTCTTTATGTTTGAAGGACCGTTAGCGAAGACAACGAAGGTGTCGAGTCAAGGAAAAGATGCCGTAAGCTCCAACTAGAGCGAGTTGTATTCAGTGAGTAGATTATATTTACGAGTGGGGAATCGGGTGAATGGCGTATATCACCCCCGTGAAATATGTTGATTATTATATCATTGAATTTTCATAGGATTCATGTCATGTATGTTTAGACTTGTCCAATATGTAGTATACTTTGTTAGTATCGTTTGGTAGACTTATTATAGATACACTTGGTAGAACACTAGCACAAATACTAATCATTGCCATGTTACACGATCACAGACTTGCATGTATATTAAACATCATTAATACTGCTATATCACGTAGAACTGCCATGTTACACATCATAGTAGGATTGACGTTACACTAGAATAATACTATACACGATTTATATTAGGTGTGCATACGAGACTTGAAGTTCATACTGATTGTTGGGAGAGTACGCGATTGGAGGTCCGTACTAGTTGCTGTGTGTGTACGTGACACGAGATGTTCACACTGACCGTTAAACGGGTGCATGGACGAGATGTCCGCACTAGGGCTTTGTTTGTAATGACTAGATGTCCGTACTATGATATTCCATTGCTATGTGTGTACGTAGACTTGATATCCCTACTAGTTATGCTATGTGTTTGGATACGTAGATTAGATATCCATACCGATCATTATTACGATAAGATATAATGGAATATTTGATGGTTATTATATGAGGCGAGATGATATGATGAGGATAGATGATGATTAGCCAAATATGGCCATATTTTTACTTAACTCGCCGAGTCTTACTATTTTACCCGATTTGGAGATTTTACAGATATGAAGATATTACCCACTTTCTAAAAACAACGATTCATTTCATGTTTAAAAAGTGAGAATGAAAGGATGTGCTACTTAGATTTTAAAATGGTAAATATATATATTTTAAAAATATCGTATCCTCGTTATTTTCAAACAATATTTCGTTCTATTTTAAAAATATATAAGTGGAAATATTCGAAGTAATTATCTACTTACTGTTTGTATACGCTACGCCTACGTTTATGTTATTCGCTCGCATGTTGCTTATCTTATTAGTTATGCTACACTCATTTTACCGTTAAGAGATATTTATTTTACTCCTTTGCACTGTTATATGTTACCCGTCCGTGCTATGCCTAGTCCACACGGACTAAAAGGGTAGGAGTTTGATAGGATTTTTATTACTAGGGATATGATGTTGTAGGGTTACCTAGCGCGGCAGCAAGATTTCGGAAGGCATCGTTCTTACCATTTTCAAAAATTTGCCATTCTAAACAACCCTAACTTAGAATCTTAACTAGAGTTTTAAACAAAACAGCATGCAAACAACTTTGCAAACTAAGTGAATGCGGAATACAACCTTTGTAGACCGGTCCTTCACTTCAAATGCTCTGTGTAGAAGTCCCTTCGCTGCGAGTAAGAATCTCCTGAACTCTTGAGAGACTCCACAAGGTGAAAGATGCAAACTTGCTCGAAGTCTTCGAGGCTGAAGATGATCTACGTCGAGGAGACTCAAGCTCAAGCTATCTCTTCACTAAATTATGGTTTAGTGAAGCAAACACCCTAAACTAAATGACTAATAGTAGAGAATGATGAAGTAGGAAATGAGCTCTCTTTAGTTTTCTTTTTCTCACCATTTTCAAAAGCTAGAAAGCTTTTCATGAGGAAGAAGAAGCTCAAGTGAAGAATGAGAGAATGAACTCAAGTGAGGTGAGAATATAAACCATGGGTGAGTTAGTGTCATGCACTAACTCATGTAGAGACTTAATTAGGGCTAGGGTTTATGGTTAGATTAATAAATATCTACAAATGAAACAAAAAGAGTGGACTTAGTCAATATTTCCACAAGCTTGTAGCCATGAAAAAAATCCATCTATTTTTGAATTACTTAGATAAATATAAACCCTACATTATCCTAACTATAGTGTAAGTCTCATACACCCATGTATCATGTATTATCAAGCATGACACAATAAAATGTACATTAATATATATCACATATATACTATATGCACACAAGTGAGAAAAAGAATACTTAGTGAGCAAATATTAGTTAATGTAAGTTAATATATCAAATATATAATTATATATTAAATTATCAAATCAACACTTGATTTAATAATCCGGCTATATCACATATAACCGACTAATATTATATGAATCAACTTATCGAATCAACACTTGATCCGATAACCCGGCTATATCTCATATAATCGGCCGATATCACAAATCGCGAGAATAGAATGCGGTATCACATACGCGCATTAATCTCGGTCCCGCACATATCACATATATGCTCCTACTCCGTTTCGCATGAACCACGAAACCTCTGTGTAGGATTCCAAAGACCCGTCAATACGCCGGCAGTAGGTGATGATCATATCAAACACCCACAAGACGCAAGCGGTCTGCTAAACGTAACGGCCACGTAGGTATTGAGCGATTATAAGATCAACAAGCAAGCCTGCTCGTACTCCTGCGAATCTAATCAGTAACACTACCGTACAGTCCGGTCTCTTCGTCAGATATGTTGCATATCACAGTCTAGGGGTGGTATAACGTCAGATCCCAATAGCCTGATAAGTCATGCCGATGCAAGGTCCATAACGGTTCGAGAAACTACTGATAACACTTACTAGTAAATCTCAGCAACCATGGCCAGGGATTTCCTGTTATGCCCAATCGAGCATAGTGCAACATCGACTCCCAATATCGGGAGAGACGAATTCCCCTCTTATCGCTCATTGTCTCCATGTGACTCGGGACTATACCCAAAAACCACTGTTTTGCATGATCTCTTTACAATGGTAAAGTGGAAATCAAAGCACTGTGGGAATCATACAAGACTCTATGACGATCTCGGGTCGACAGACTGACCTGTGCCAGTGTCACCAGAGAACTGCTATTCGACAATAGGTGTATAATACTATCTAGGAGTTCCCGGCGAGTCCGTTCAGTGTACCCAGTCTCCACTGAGCACCTGTATACCTTCTCTGATGTCAAACACCAATGGATGTGGGATCATCCATCGCCCATCATATGGGTCAAGAAGCGCATACGCTAGTCTACTCTGGAGTATCGATACCCTGTCTCGATACTCCTATGACTAGGAACAATTATAGGGTGTACTTGTGGACTACCCTTGGCCCCACTAGTTTGATCTCCATGATAGTCCTGGTAGTCAAGTACACATCTTAAGGCTTTATCAACATGTGTGAGAAAAACAGCATCACTTATACAAGTCAACATGTTAAGATAAAGAGCAACTAGATAGCATACTACCATGTCGAGCAAGAAAGTCCTCCCTATATATGTCCAAGCATCCACTACAATATACATCACATGTACAGTAATGGCCTCTAGGGCATATATAACTAACAATCTCCCACCTGAACTAAGGCCATTTGTTGCAGTATCTCATACTCAACAGTTTAGCAGTAGTTGTAGTATGCCATACTCAACCATCCCAAAATCTCTCAAATAGTATTTGGAGAAGCAGGCCTTAGTGAGTGGATCCGTCGTGTTAACCTCAAAATCTACTCTCCTTCCCTCGATCCCTTGGAGATCAACCATCTCTCTGATCAGGTGATACTTGCCTCAGAATATGTTTGGATCGCTGATGGGACCGGTGTTCCTAGGACAAAGCCACAATTCCATTGTTGTTACAATAACCTTTATTGGACGCTCAATGGTAGGAATCTTGTTCATCTCATGAACAAGAAATATCTAGACAGCCACTTTGGTAGCTTCGTTTGTAGCAATGTATTCAGCCTTTATCGTCTAGTATGTTACGGTATCTAGCTTGGAACTCTTCCAACATACCGTCCCTCCACTAAGGATAAAGACAATGCCTGTGACTGACTTTCAGTCGAACTTATCACCCTGGAAGCTGGAACCAAGTACTTTCTTTTAATGCTTCTCAAGTACTTAAGAATATCTTCCACGGCTTTCCAGTGATTCTCCCAAGATCCGATTGATTCCTGATCACTACACCTAGTGCGTCATCTACATCTGGTCTGGTACATATCATCCTGAGTAAGTGGATGAACCACCACGCTTAGAATCTTCCATTCTAAACCCTTTAGTATGGTGTTAATGTACCTGGATTTGGGACACTCCTAAACTCCACTTAGATCTATCACCATAGATCATAATCCACAAGATGTAGTAGGTATCATCCAGATCTTATATTGAGAATCCTCGTGATAAGCGGAGCTTGACCGAGTGTAGCATAGGAAACCATTTCCTATCAAGAGTATGTCATCTACGTACAATACATGTAAGACAACCTCACTCTCTACAACCCTCTTGTATATACTAGGTTCATCTACAATTTTGATGAAGTCAAACTCTTTGACTGCTACATCAAAACAGATGTTCCAACTCCGCGATGCGTTCATCGATCCTGATGGACTTAAGCATAGCTTTGAAAGTCTCAACTTTTCCATCTACACCAAGAATCTTTTCAAGATCCATTTGCTCCCAATGGGTTTTACCCCTTTAGATGCAACATACAAAATCATACTTTGTTGGTGTACATGGATTCCATCTTTGATCGCATAGCATCCAGCCTTTTCACAGAGTCTCCACTCGTGATGGCCTGCCTAAACCTAGTTGGGCCATCATCTACTATGATGCAATCCTCGCTCCCACTGTCATCGAGAAGACCGCAGTATCTCTCAAGTGGATAGGGAACCCTACCAGATTTGCAGAGAGGCTGAGGTTCATTGGAGACTATTAAATCCTTTTGGTTTCACCAAATTATTAGCTGTTAGTGTCATGACCCGAAATAGCACGTGACTGGCCCTTGAATATTATGAAATCTATAGGACCTCATCTAATTCAAGTAAGCCAAAAGCCCAGAAATCTAAAACCATTTTAAATAATAAATAAAGGAAAACTATTTTTTTAAAGAAGTGAAGAAAACATATTTTAAAAACAAGGTTTTTAAATACATAAGCCGAATATACATTTTTAAAATCTTGAGTCTTTTCTGAAAATTTCGGCAGAGTTTCCTTTGTAAATACTAGCCCCGAACGGGGTACAACATGAATAATATATACATCAATGATAAAATGCATCCCCAAGCGGGAGCTAGCTCTTCGTCAATCGACGGTCACAACCACGCAAGAAATATAATATACAACGCCGAAGGGCGAGAATCAAAACTCAAAAGGAAACTCAAAATCATCATGAAAACCATAATACTACAACACGCGACTCTAACGTAGAAATAATACACAACTGGTTTTCTAAGTCTGAAATAAATATACATGTTTGGTTGATGGAATTACTAGATACAACTGATTAAAATAAATACAAGGGTGGTCACGATGCGAGTGAACCCACCTACCAAAGCAATCACCTAGAAGGGAAGCAGTGTGCCAGGAAAGCCGCAATGACACCTGTACGGCAAAACCTGCAAGAACTGTGGTACAACTGGGGTGAGTTGCCAACTCATGAATAGAAGACATCACAGAGAAGAAATCGAATGTATGACTCATCCTGGGTCAAACGATCAGTAATAATATATATATCCTCAATATGAATAAGTTTGAAGCATGATAAGGTGGCAAGGGTAAACAACCATACATAAGTGTAGTACCAAGTGCTCGTGTCAGTGCCTTAGGTAGTAACATATCATAACTATGAGGTATGATAAATGTAATCAATGTCAACCATATCAGGAAGTCTATGAGTATGTAGATATCATCCAACTATGTGATCAATGTCATCAATGTCGACTATATGTATGTGGATATCATCCAACTATGTGATCAATGTCATCAATGTCCACTATATGTATGTGGATCTCGTCCATGTGTCACCCAATGTCATAAAGTATCATGCATGTAAATATCATAAAGCATATGCATGGAAGTATGAGGATATAAATCAGCGTTTGTCCCTCGCGACATATCAAAATCATTGAACCTGAGTGTCTAGTATCGACACTCGAAAACATCATGAAACCTGTGCCCAGCATAGGCACGTAAATCCTCATATATATAGGGCTCCGTCTGTCCGGATCGGCCCGTTTTATCTCTCGACTCCGGTCGGTATCCTCCGGATATCCGCCGAGCCCAAATAATATCACCGGTAGGTAGTACTCTCCTGCCAGGCTCACCGTTCAACATATACGAATTTTCTTGCCCCGGGGTACCTCACCGGGTCCACCATGTACTCGTAGACAGTGTCTACCGCTCCTCGAATCGGGTTTCACATGTCACTCTCAGAACCGAGAAAACACATGGCGGACGCACTGAAATATCATATCAAGGGTAACCGGGTTTTTAAAAATAATATATACTCTCTTTTGAAATAACCACGGTTCCCAAATCCAGAAATATCATGGAAACAAAATATCTCAATGTGTATAATCATAAAGTATGATGTATGCAACATATAATAGAAATGTAAGCATATCAGTATATCATGCAATATAAAACAGTAATATGCACATATCGAGCGAAAACCGCTCCTTTAAATGAATCAGTTTTAAAATGTATCTTACGGTTCCCAAATCTCCAAATCAAGCCAGAATCATCTATATATGTGCAAATACGTATGTACGCAGGTATGAGTGTACAATATGTATGCACGCAGGTATGAGTGTACGATATGTATATACACAGGTATATCATGCAAGGGGTCATATCCTGATGCAACAATCCTACTGTATAGTGACATGGCAATTATCGATGATGAAGTGTGTGAGCCGGCAAGCAGGTATACGTGGAACATAAGCATCATCGATAATGGTGCTGGTGTCCTGACAGTATGGTTTTAATATAACAATAAATACATTTACACATGCAATGCGATGCGAATAGCAAGAATATGCAGAAATCGACTAATAAACACAACAGTGAAGAATCTACATCAATATAAAAATGTCATACCGTTTTGCCATTTGAAATAAGACGAATCGGGGTTTTTAGTAAAATAAGGGCTACGGTGTTTTTAAGAAAGGTGCGTCTTTTGAAAATATCCGTAGAATCCCTTTGACTGCCTTTAAAATACTCATGATTTGTTAGTTTTGAAATATGTATGACTCTGGTCTGGTCTAACATCTATTAAGCAAACTACAGATCTAATTAACAAGCTAATCGAAAGGGTATGGAAACCATCTAAATCTGAGTCGATATATATATAAATATAATAGTCGGTGATCCCGCCTCAATAGTATCACATACGATACAATATACAATATAACGTCCTCGAGTCAAGAGTGCGGATCTATCATCAATATAAAGCTCTTACGTAAATCCGTCGTACGACGTCCCAAATCTGGGTACGGGTCAATATCACATTCATCTCATCATTTATCTGGTATCGTTATCATCATATCTCATGATCTGGGGTACTGATATAAGTCTAGTACAACTGATACCATCTATATATAAATATATGCGTGTGTAAAACACACGTCCAAAGGCCCGCTAAAATCTTATATCGTATCACATAATACGAATCTAAACATATCACCGATCTCATGGCACCATGCCCAAACTCATCGACTCAGCTCCAAATATCATCCACTATCCCCATCATCTATATGTAGGTATACGTGTGTGTGTGTGTGTATATATATATATATATATATATAGTCCCATACCTAAGTGTGTGTGTATATATATATATATACGTATTCCCATATACGCACAAGTATACAAAGGTAAGCATGTGTGTGCGTGTGGGTGTAAACCTGTTCTAGGGTTCGCAACTAGGAAGCTATACTAGTTCACTTCTAAACCCTAATCTAATCATTGAACACCTAATCATAACCTGAAAATCCATGTCACACATAAAAGATATCATATAGTATATAGTATATATATAGCATCCTAAATATCGAACTGCGGGGGTGCTACACGCCATCCACCCGACTTCCTCCGTAGATATAATCTACTCACCTGATCTTCGTTTGCCGATACCGACGTCGCCACCATCTTCTTCATCGTCTCGAATCATTGTGGGGGTACCTACATATCACACGCATCGTATCGCATTAAAACTAAATCGAAACCAAAACGACACGCGGAACTCTCATAGGTCAAAACCTATGGTCTACTCCCGCAAATCAACCCGATATCACTCGAGATAGACGTACAAACGTCACGTGATCGAGATAATGCACAAATACAAAAATCCAAAAATCGAAATATAGAAAACCATAACTCGAATTAAAGTAGCAACTAGAGAAAGTGGTCCCATATTTCTACTTAGGCCAAAACAAGGCAAAGAAACAACACTGAGGTGATATATAGTGTGAATCTGACCTACTGAAGCAACCTGGGCACCTAATTTATCAGGGGGGCCGGCCACATACCACAAAATTCTGGCCAGGCCGGTTTTGCTAGGGAGTTAGGGTCTCGTTCTGGTAGGGTGGCCTCATGGTGGTCCATCTCGGCTACTGGTACTGTTTACTTTTCTAGTAGTGGTCCCGGATCACTCAAGATTTCCCTGCACGCCTTAAACACTCACAAAACCGACATAGACTGTTTCTGTTTTGGGTTTTAGGTTTAGTATTGTGTTGGATCTGGGTTCTTAGCACCAAGGGGGTTTAAAGGTCACCACTAAGGCTTAATTACACTAACACAACTCAAATTAACCCTAACCCTCTCTAGGGATATCCAAAATCCACTAAACTTCGCCAAATCAATTTTAAACTTGAATAGATGCATAAGCAAAAGAAATACTATACTAATTGTGAAAGGATTACCTCATTTGGGACCCAAGAAACCCCTACAGCACCAAAATGTGATTTTTCTTGGTCCAAGGTATAGCTTGTGAGCTTGTGCACAACTTTTGTGAAGTGGGAATGGGGTTTTGGGTTGTTTTTGGGTGTGTTTATGGTGGTTTGAGGAGGGGGAGGATGAGGGCAGCAGCTATGAGGGAAATGGGGGGAGAAACTGATGGAGGAAGAAGAAGTAAACAAATGGGCATGGCTCTCCTTTGACCCCTCACTTTCTCTCACTTACCCATACTTCATTTTTTATTCCGTTTTCCTTTTCTTTTTCCTTTCTTTTATTTCCTTCTCTCCTCAATAGTGAACCCAAAGCAAAGAATGAAAAATGATGATAAAGCCATGTAGGAAAATGTGACACAAGTGTGAAATGATATGGTGCATGTTTTGCACAAAACCCGCTTAAAGCCCGATTAGCAATTTTTAATCGCGATTAGCACTAAAAAAGTGTCAAATAAATCATAAACTTTCATAATTTGCAAAATTCACATAAAACACCCTCTTTTTAATAATTTCCATAATTTTTTCAAAATTTTCCCCATTTATCGGTATTTAATTATACCGCCTTATTAAAATATTCAATATTTTATTATTTAATTATAAAAATTCCCAAAATAATATTTTATTTTTTTGAAATGTTACAATCTTCCCCCCTTAAAGAAATTCGGTCCCCGAATTTAAATTTAAACCCCTCAATACTAAAACATTTCAATAAAAAAGTCCAAGTCTTCGGGGTTTCGAAATCATCAATACATAAAACGCATCATAACGCAATGCACGCGCATGAACAATGAGCAGATAACTCAAAATCAAAACCCCGTCAAGCATCCTGCAATCATCGGAGTCATGGTGAAGATATCAATGTCTAAATCCAATACGAAAACCAATATGATATACATCAACACTACACATATAAACATCAAATCTGTACATGTAAACATTTGAAAGATATGCATGCCAAACCTTTCATATTGTTGTGCGATGTGCATAACACTGCACAGTGGCGGACGTCAATTGTAAGAAAATAGCCATATATGTATATATCTTTTGTTTAATATGTACGTTCCGCCGTTTTGAAAACAATTTAGAAGGGATTTCTTGTTTTAAACGTTTCGTGTTATATCAGACACGTAGGTAAATACTGAGACTATAGCTCCCTTTTTGGAAATCCCTTCGATAACTATCAATGCATGCAAAATATATCCAGGTACTGTCCTACGACTAGTCCTGCTCAGTATGAAAACAAATAGCAAATATCATAAAAACATACTGCTCCATAAGAAATCAATCACAAAAATCTGCATATGAATGATATGTGTGTCTGGTGCGCACGGAAATCAAAATCCATATATGTGTCATATATGTGCACAGAAACAATATCTGAGTGCATCGGGTGTGCACGAAACATCTGTCAAAGGCAACGGGTGTGCCTGACAACAAATATCAGGTGCATCTGATATGCTCGAAGAATCCCGATTTAGTGCATCTGGTGTGCACCAAAATCGCATCTCAAAACATGCGCCCAACATGCGCGAAAATCCAAATCAGGTGCATCCATCATGCACGGATAAAATCTAAATCATGTGCATCCAACATGCATAAAATCACGAAGTCCAATATCATGCGCCGAACATGCGCAAAATCTAAATCAAATGCATTGAGTACACAAAATCAACATCAATATCATAATCGAAATCGACGGTATACAATACGGCTCAATCCAAATCAGGTATACCGCGGTATATAGTCTCACAACCATGTGCATCAGCGTGTACAAATCAAATCAAAATACTAAAAGTGCATGAAAACTATGCCGAAAGCATTAATCAAATCACATGCATAACATAGGCATGAAATCGAAATCAACATATCGAATGACAACAAACTGAAGTCTGGTGCAACAAACGCACGAAATATAAATCTGATGCAACAAATGCACGAAATATAAATCTGGTACGATAAACGCATGAAATATAAAACTGGTGCGACAAATGCACGAAATATAAAACTGGTGCGACAAACACACGAAATATAAAACTGGTGCGACAAACGCACGAAATATAAAACTGGTGCGACAAAAGCACGAAATATAAAACTGATGCATCCTGTGCAAGAAATACCAATACAGTGCATCCTGTGCACAAATTCCAATACAGTGCATCTCGTGCACAAATACCAAACAACAACTCAAATGCGTAAATAACAACACTGAGTTTACCAAGGTATAATAAAAAATTATAAACGTGTGCAACTGTGTGCACAAAATACATATCAATGCACTGCAAGCACATATAAGCTATACCGAGTACAAAAACCAAATCATGTGCATACCATGTGCACAAAATCAACCCAACTGTATGAAATTCATGAAGTCATAAGCCTGTGCAGCCAAGGCACAAAAACGATATCAGGTGCAATAACTGTACACAAATCATAAATCAACACAACGGTATATAAAGTATATCTCAAGGGTAATAACTATGCACAAAATATGAATACCCAGTAGGTGTAACTATGGTGCACGAAAACATATATCATGAAACTCAGTAATCAAGAATAAATCATGCGAATAGATCACCCAAAATACCGAAATCCAAGGTGACAGATACGTGATAATCGAATCACAAAATCACAAATCATAAATACTGTCGTCGATATGTCATCCTTCAAAGTCGAGAAGGTGTCGGTGCATCCAATGCTAGCAGAGCAAGATATCTACTCGCTTCCTGTTCATGATCTGGCGCCTAGTGCTTTTAGGCTCTTGTCTCTCACTGTGCATTGCTAGATATATAGCTCCTCGGCTCAACGGCCCAATATGGAATGACGGCGGAAACAATCCCGCTCTGGCACATCCTCTACAGATCTCTGGCCAACTATCTCGTCGACGATGCGGAACTCTGGCCTTCTGGGTGTGCATAAAACGGCCGCTCCTGGGTCCAAGTCTTCTCATATAGTATTCCAGAAAGGTCCTGCTGAGGTCTCTCTCAAATCTCGCTTCTGCCGAACTTTCCGGAAGTCATCGTCCTTTACTAAAGTTATTTCTTGTTCCGGAACGGCTGCATACTCATTGCGACTCCTTCTGGAAGATATATCCAAAATCAACGCCTCTGCATGCGTATCACATCTCTGATGTCGGCGGAGTGGAACGTCATCTCATCAAGATCTCGTACGAACCCTTTACTCCACTTTTCTCTGCTGTCGACTGCTTCGGACTCGTCTCATCGTGGCTGCATGGACTGCGCTCCAATGGCTATACTCGTATCTGGAGTCTCCCAAGCAATGTATCCCATCACCTGATATCCGAATGAAGTCGAACCATTTGATCGATTTGTCAAAACCTCATAATCCCCTAAGAGATCAACATCTTGAGTACAGTTTAATAGTATTCCAGTACATGCCACAGCACCTGTAGACCAACCGTAGAAGGGCAAACCCAAGCCTCAAGAATGGCACCGCTAAACTGCTGCAAACCCTAAGGTTCGAAAGCGTTCCATGGTTATTACGTCGAGTTAGGGTTTCATTCTTCTAGAGGGTCCATAGCATTACTTGCATTGTCTTCCGAATAATTTAAACTTGGAAATGGGTTCCTGACATTTGATCGTCTCTATCGACTCTCAACGTACCTGCGTGAAGTCGTCTCTAGCTGGAATCAATCTACCTGATGACCTCGCATCGGGGTAAGCGAACGAACCACATGTCCTAGTTACTCATCCTCGGTGACTAACGACCTTCCATCATATCTCTAAGTATATACTCATGCTGCAGTAGCTCCAACATCTGGGGTAATATCTCATCGTTCGCAGCAACAACTGGCTCATTCGTCTGCACGCTGAACAATGCCTCAATCATCATGAATAAGCGATACATCAATGGTCATTACATCCTGGCTGGCCTCTATCAGTGGCTCAATCCTCTGGTGCTGATCTGCACGTCCGATAAATCTCGTGGGAGCGATCCATCAAACGTTCATGGCGCGAAAACACAATAAAACGACGCCTCTCTATGCAGTCGTATATCCCTGGAATCACGCCCTGGTTAGTTCTCATTTGTGACAAGCTCATGCTGACCGCAACACTAGCCGTAGCTCTCTCTTCCCGTGTAATCGTGGCAGCAAAATCATAACCACTATCGCTGAGGATAGATCATAAGAACGAATATAATACTGTGCAAGGAAATGTACATCCTAAGGTTGCTTAAGCGGAGTAGCGTATCGTAAGTATGCCGCGGAACATACGTACGATACGTCACTCTACTCAAGCTACCTACTCCATCAACCAAGGGTCATCCTACGCGACAAATATTCGGGTATAATACCCCCTCGACTAAGTCTAAGTTCCGTAAGGTCAAGCCTAAGTTCCGTATATATATAAATGCTCTAGGCTCCACATAGTCAAACTTAGACTCGAACCAAGGTTAATCTAGCGCTCTGATACCAACTTTGTCACGACCCAAAATAGCACGTGACTGGCCCTTGAATCATATGAAGTCTATAGGACCTCATCTAATTCAAGTAAGCCAAAAGCCCAGAAATCTAAAACCATTTTAAATAATAAATGAAGGAAAAATAGTTTTTTAAAGAAGTGAAGAAAACATGTTTTAAAAACAAGGTTTTTAAATAAATAAGCCGAATATGCATTTTTAAAATCTCAAGCCTTTTCTGAAAATTTCGGCAGAGTTTCCTTTGTAAATACAGGCCCCGAACGGGGTACAACATGAATAATATATAAATCAATGATAAAAGGCATCCCCAAGCGGGAGCTAGTTCTTCGTCAATCGACGGTCACAACCACGCAAGCAATATAATATACAACGCTGAAGGGCGAGGATCAAAACTCAAAAGAAAACTCAAAATCATCATGAAAACCATAATACTACAACGCGCGACTCTAAGGTCAAAATAATACACAACTGATTTTCTTAGTCTGAAATAAATATACATGTTTAGTTGATGGAATTACTAGATACAACTGATTGAAATAAATACAAGGGTGGTCACGATGCGAGTGAACCCACCTACTAAAGCAATCACCCAGAAGGGAAGCAGTGTGCCAGAAAAGCCGCAATGACACCGGTACGGCAAAACCTGCAAGAACTATGGCACAAGGGGGTGAGTTGCCAACTCGTGAATAGAAGACATCACAGAGCAGAAATCGTATGTATGACTCATCCTAGGTCAAACGATCAGTAATAATGTATATATATCCTCAATATGAATAAGTCTGAAGTATGATAAGGTGGCAAGGGTAAACAACTATACATAAGTGTAGTACCAAGTGCTCATGTCAGTGCCTCAGGTAGCAACATATCATAACTATGAGGTATGATCAATGTAATCAATGTCAACTATATCAGGAAGTCTATAAGTATGTGGATATCATCCAACTATGTGATCAATGTCATCAATGTTGACTATATGTATGTGGATATCATCCAAATATGTGATCAATGCCATCAATGTCCACTATATGTATGTAGATCTCGTCCACGTGTCACCCAATGTCATAAAGCATCATGCATGTAAATATCATAAAGCAGATGCATGGAAGTATGAGGATATAAATCAGCGTGTGTCCCTCACGACACATCAAAATCATGGAACCTGAGTTTCTAGCATCGACACTCGAAAACATCATGAAACCTGTGCCCAGCATCAGCATGTAAATCCTCATATATATAGGGCTCCGTCAGTCCGGATCGGCCCGTATCATCTCTCGACTCCGGTCGGTATCCTCCGGATATCCGCCGAGCCCAAATAATATTACCTGTAGGTAGTACTCCCCTGCCAGGCTCACCGTCTAACATATACGAGTTTTCTTGCCCCGGGGTACCTCACCGGGTCCACCATGTACTCGCAGACGGTGCCTACCGCTCCTCGAATCGGGTTTCACATGCCACTCTCAGAACTGTAGGGTTCCTAGGCACACTAATGAAGTCTCACAAGGCATCAAACATGGCTAATTCAAATTTTTCCTTGTGCCTACAAACCCTAATACGGATCGTTAACTAGATATATAGGCGATGCAAGCATGTAAACGAATTAAATGCTAAAGGAAAGTGACTACAACCTTTGTAGATCCGGTCCACCACTTCCTAAGCTCCGCGATGATGTCCTTCCGCTGTCCAAATCGGATTCCAGACTCTAGCATCGGCTTCATCGAAGAAATGGACGGGCTTGGTCGTCGGCTTCGATGCCGAAGATGATCTACGTCGAGGCATCACTAGATCAAGCTCCAACTTCATCAAGCCATGAAAACTTGTGAAGGAAAACCCTATACTACTTGGAAAAAGGTAGAGGATGAAGAAATAGGAGGTGGGTTCACTTTAGAATTGGATTTCTCACTCATTTTCACTAGTTGCCATTGATGGTAGCTAGGTTTTCTTCATGTTGAAGATAAAGAAGAAGAAGAAAAGATATGATACGTGTTAAAGAATAATTGAAAAAGAATTGATTCTTATCATATTCTAACCTTAGTCCACTGTAGGGTTCCTAGGCACACTAATGAGGTCTCACAAGGCATCAACCATGCCAATTTCAAATTTTACAAGTGCCGAGAAATCCTAATACGGATCGTTAACTAGAATTTTAGGCGAAAACGAAACTAGTTAACAACTTAACTAAAAGAAAGAGGCTACAACCTTTGTAGATCCGGTTCTCCACCTCCATAGCTCCGTGATGAAGTCTCCTCGCTGTCCATATCGGATCCCGGACTCTAGCGTCGGCTTCATCGGAGAAATGGGCGGGCTAGGTCATCGACTACGATGCCGAAGATGATCTACGTCGAGGCATCACTAGATCAAGCTCCAACTTCACCAAGCCATGAAACTTGTGAAGAAAACACCCTATACCACTTAGCAAGAGGTAGAGGATGAAGAAATAGGAAGTGGGTGTTAGTGTATATGCCCTAGAGGCCATTACTGTATCATACTAGTTTGTATATTACTTAATGGAAGCTTGGGATATTCACCTTGTATAAACAATCTTGCTCAATATAGTAGTATGCTACTTGGTTTGTTTCTACTTCAATGTGTACTTGTGTTTATTTCAGTATATCACTTATACGCATTAGTGGAGCCCTTAGGATCTTTGCTTGATTACCAGCGTTGTGATGGCAGTCACACTAGTGGGGGCTGAGTAATCTATAAGCATATCCTTATACAGGTCCCTAGTCGCAGGACTATCGAGACAGGGCATCGATACTCCGGAGTAGACTAGCGTATGCGCTTCTCATCCCAGTGTGGGAGATGGTCTGTCCCACAGCCATCAGTACGTCGTACTGGAGATAGTATACGGGTGCTCGTTAGGTTACGAGTACACTGGATAGGACTCGTCGGGAACTGACAGGTTGGTATTATACCTATCGTCAGTTATCAGTTCCCAGGTGACATGAGTACAGCTTAGTCCGCTGACTTGACACTGGCACTTCGCCTCGAGTGTGTTCCCACTGCACTTTGATCACTACCCTACCACGGCTCAAAGGAGTCGTGCAAACAGGTAGTGGTTGGGTGCAGTCCCGAAGCACTTGGAGGCAGTGACGGTTAGACAGGATTCGTCTCTCCCAGTATTGGGGGTTGACATCGCTCTGTGTCTAGGAGAGCCATTACACGAGTAGTCCCTGGCCAGGGCAAGCCAGATATACTGGTAGGCTTCCAGTGTTATCTTAGGGTGTTTTGGGCTTCACTCCGACACGACTTGTACCGCTATTGGGGGACTGACGTTTTACCGCCCCCTAGGCCCGACATGCGATGTATCAGACGAACAGACCGGACTGTACGGAGAATGTCACATTCAGACTCAGTAGGAGTTCAGATGGGGTTCACCTCGTCAGCCTTCTTGTCGCCATCTACCTGGGGACCGTTACGCACAGCTAGTGCCGCTTGCGGTCTGTGGTTAAACCCACTGCCAGCATAGTGTCGAGTCTTTAGAGTCCCACACAGAGGGTATTCGCCTTTGGGCAAAACAGAGTAGAGGTCGCATGATTTTGCGGCAGGGTTCGTTCTCATCCGCGCACTTGTGCACTTTTGGAGTCCAGACGGATTATACTGGCAGGCTCTGGTTTGAGCCAGATACTGGTATAGGTTTCAGAGTTGCTTTTATATCTTGGTATTCTTGTTCCTCGGAACGAGAATGCAGGTGTGTATGCACAGTTGCTTGAGGCGGAGGATGAGGTATTTCATTAGGATTTCGGAACGGGTGCGTATGCACAGTTGACAGTCGTCATTTTCCAAACCCTAATAGATTTATGAAATATCAATTAATAATAGTAATTAAATGAAATATTGTTATGGTTGATTTTGTGGACTTGTTGACCATGGTTGACTTGTTGACCATGGTTGAATGTTGACCACCATCATGCTTTGAAAGGATTCTCCTTGATTCATGCTTACACTCATTTATTGAAAGTATGATAGTGGTCATTCCAAATACAACCATCAACTATTTCATTTTTGATTTATTATTATTAATTAGATAATTCCTTTTCTTTTAGTTATGGTTGCAAAAGAAAAGAGCTCATTCTTTCATAACCATTCTCTCTCCTCACTTCATCTTCTTCTTCCTCAAGCTCAAGGTGATTCCTTCTCATGTGTTGAGAATCCCTCACCTTGAAAAAGAAAGCACCCCATAGACACTCTCTACTCACTCTAGGATCAAAGGTTTAGCAAGCCAAAGTTTCTAGTTCACTCAAAGTTCGAGTAAGAGCCCGAAGGTTGAACCCTCAGGTGGATTCATCTTCGACGGAAGAAGGCGACAAGGAAAGAACCATCAACCTCTACAAAGTTTGAAGAAGAAGGAGTTCAAGTTTAGGTATAACCATCTTTCCGAGTAGCTAACTCTCTTTAGCAAGTTTGCTAGTTTTAGTTTAGGAAAAGATCCCGACTTTGTTAGTCCATGTTGCCCCATGCGCTAAAAATTTGTTTTTTATACCGTTTCCGCCTCCCCGTAAGAACCGGGGGTCGCAACGTGGACTTACAGTGGTATCAGAGCCTAACTAAACTTAAACTAGCTTGGTAGTGAAGTGTAACGAAGTTCGGAACCGAAAAAATCCAAAATCCAAACTTTTACAAAACCCTAGTTTCTGTTAAATTTTTTTCTGGTCAAAACAAGATTTGTTATACACCTAAAATCGGCTCAGGGTTTTTTGTGAACACCCAAGAAAAACGATCCAGTAATTCATTCAAAGAGCCGCGGATCCGCGGCCTCATCTATTGTCATGGCCGCGGATCCGCCGCTGTTTGGACCCTTCATGCCATCGTTTTTTGTGCAGTGTTCTTCTGGTAGGATTTTGGGATTTTTAAGATATATTATATGTGCCTAGATTTTCCAGAACAGAAATTTGCTTTTGGGGTCCTATAATTCCGTATTTTTTTCCGAACTTCACTGCACTTTGACTATGATGGTTATATCTGTGATGTTTGCATGTATTGAACGTCGGCTAATCGCTATAAGTCGATTAGTCGGGGTTATACATCTCTGTGATCTGTGTTTGATGATGGTTTGTGTATATGAATGTGTTGGACTGTCGCGGGTGAATAGCCCGGGTGGATGTGAGATGAGCTTTTGTTTTTCTTTCATTCATTTGTAAATGTAAATTGATGTAATAATATTATTTGTTTGGCCGCACAACCGGGTCGGGGTTGTAGCCGTCATTGTATAATTCTTTTTACTGTTTTTGCTCCTAGGATAGACCCATGGAGGGGTGCACAAACTACCGGGTATTTGGCGGGTAGTTTGCCGCACCCGTAGTGGTCTTGGGTAGGGTATTGGCTATTCACCGCGACCGTGTAATCCGCTTTTCGTTGCAGGCTCGAAAGGATTGCGGATTGCTAGTATATCCAATGTATTCATCTGTGATCTGTAATGTCTATCATTGCTTTATATTTAGGCGTTGCTTATGTTTTACAGCCGCGCTAGCCCAGCCCCCGCTCTGTCGTTAGTTAAGTAACCTAACCAGTGATGACGGGACCCCGTGGAGAATGCGAATGGCATAAGCGTACGTCATATTTTGGTTGTTTTCTGCAATGGTAGGATTAAATGATGGGACGCATTAAAAGAACTAATGCAAGAATATCACGCATTAAAAGAACTAATGCAAGATAATAAACCAAGCTAAAGTCGTTGGAACACTTTCGAAAAACCACTCGGTTCTTTTCAAAACTAACTTTTAAATGCGGAGCTTGAGCCACTCCTTCTAAAAGCTATCTCGTTCCATCGATTATATCAAGTTCACTACGTTCACGGTTTTACCAAAACCATTCGTAGCCCTCCGTCGTTTCACATAAATAATCAATAGTATTCAAGCTGTGTTTGTTGGCCAAAGTCAAGGCATAGTGATTGGTAGCTATTGGATATTCATGTGTAGCATAGATAGATGCGTTGATTTGGAACAGTCGTACTGCCTTGTTGGCCAAAGTCAAGGGTATGTACGGGTGGATTCAAATTAACCTGGAGAACGACGGGAAGAACTTGACATGTGACTTATGATTTGTTGGCCAATGTCAAGATCATAAGAGCATGGGGCAAAAATCCACATCGGGAGTTTCATAAGTACTGAAACTTGCTAGATTTGCATATCATTTGGAGTGTGATGATTATGGTAGGATTCCTTCATTTTCGTCACGCGATGATATTTGGATCCCGATCCTACTGTGAGTATATGCTACTCCTCGGGAAATTTCTCACTAAACGATCAATGCTATAAACCTAGTAGGTGCCTAGAAAGGTGTTAGTGGGGCTACGCCCCCAGGGAAAAGAGGTTCTTAAATTAAGGAACTTCGCGAAAGCGTTGGAAAACCTCCCTCGAATTACCGACACTGGCCTGGCTGAACGGTTAAGCAAGTATTGTGCGGTGGGATTGATCCCGGCTAATTCTTCCTTTGTGGTTTGAGGAGGGATTCGAGAGACAGTGGGAGCCATCCTGTTTAGACAAATTAAAAACCATTCTAAACTTGCAAGAGCATCGTGCTAAGTGTTTCTTCTCTCCCCCTGCAGCGACCAAATCGAAATGACTGGACTTAAGTTACTTCTAGATAAAAACATACTGACAGGGCCAAACTACAAAGATTGGCTCAGGAATGTCAAATTGGCAATCACTTACGACAAGCTGGGGTATCTTCTTACCACCAAAGCTCCCCCCGTCCCAGGTCCCACCTCCAGCGTCGCGGATAAGGAAATCCGTAAGACTTGGGAGATTGATTGCGCGAAGGCCAGGTGCCTCGTGCTTGCCTCTATGGACAACGAACATCAGAGGAGGCATGAGAATATGGACCTCGAGTCCATATTTCTCCATACAAAAGAACTGTATGGAGAGCAGTCTCGTATCGCAAGATACGAAGTGTCGAAGAAGTTATTTTCGACTAAGTTGGCCGTCGGATCATCGGTAGCGGACCACGTGCTTAAGATGATTGGCTACACTGAGGAGCTCGCGGAACTTGGGACCACGTTGGACAGTGAACTCTATACGGATTTAATTCTCCAGTCCCTTCCATCCACTTACGCCCAGTTCATACTGAATTTCAACTTGCAAGAAAAGGAAGTTGAACTTTCAGAACTCCTCAACATGCTGAGGAGCGCAGAGGGCACCCTACAGAAGGGTAGGGAAACACCCGCTTTGTTTGTAGGAGGATCTTCTTCCTCTAGGTCCAAGGCGAAAGCCAAGGGAAAGAGGAAGAAAGCCCCCGCCAAACCAAGAGGCGGTGTTAGTAAAGTGGGTACGAAGGGAAAGGAAAAGGCAACAAAGATTGCGGGGAAGCTTGTTGGTAAAGAGGAATGCTTCTATTGTCACAAGAGTGGACACTGGAAGAAAGATTGCAGGGCTTGGAAGGCCAGGACACAGGAACTGAAGCAGGTTGCGGCTTCAGCTTCAGGTGTGTATGTTATTGAAAACTGTCTTTCTATAAACTCTACTTCCTGGGTATTGGATACCGGATCAGGATCTCATATCTGTAATTCTTTGCAGGCGTTGAGAAACCGTAGGGTTTTGAAGGCGGGTGACATGACCCTCAGAGTTGCGAACGGAGCTAGCATGGATGCTAAAGCCGTGGGGGACTATCACCTGGGAATGTCAGATGGGCATGTTTTGGTTTTGCGTAATTGCTTTTTTGTACCCAACGCAACTTGTAATATCATTTCTGTATCTTTGGTTTCTAAAGAAGGTTATGAATTTGCGTTTGTAAGTAATGTTGTAAACATTCACCTTAATCAAGTTCTGATTGGGTCAGGTACACTGAGCAATGGTATATACGTATTAAACCAACCACAGATTTTCAATGTCCAGAATACACATAAAAGAAAGTCTCCAGATATCAATCAGACTTTCTTATGGCATTGTAGACTGGGTCACATCAATGAGAGAAGGTTGACTAAGTTACATACAGAAGGATATTTGGATCCGTTCGAATATCAATCGTATGCCACTTGTCAATCCTGTCTCAAAGGAAAGATGACAAAGACTCCGTTCACTGGACACGGAGTAAGAGCGAGCGAGCTCTTGGGACTCGTACACAGCGACGTATGCGGTCCAATGTCTACACATGCGCGAAGCGGTTATTCTTACTTCATTACTTTTACGGATGATTTTTCAAGATACGGTTATGTCTTCTTAATGAAACATAAGTCCGAAGCTTTTGAAAAATTCCAGGAATATAAGAATGAAGTAGAAAAACAAACCGGCAAAAGTATCAAGATTATAAGATCGGATCGAGGTGGAGAATACTTAAGTGCCGAGTTCCTGAATTATTTAAAAGAGAACGAGATTCTCTATCAGCTTACTCCTCCATACACTCCGCAACACAACGGTGTATCGGAGAGACGGAACCGAACCCTATTGGATATGGTACGGTCCATGATGAGTAACGCTGAGTTACCGCGATCATTCTGGGGGTATGCGCTAGAATCAGCCGCGTACCTTTTGAACCGAGTTCCTTCTAAGACTGTGCCTACTACACCATATGAGATGTGGTGTGGGAAGAGGCCCCATCTCAGTCATATTAAGACTTGGGGATGTCCAGCTTTTGTTAAAAAGCAGCATGCGGACAAGCTCGAGGCACGCTCAGTACAGTGTAAGTTCGTGGGATATCCAAAGAACTCCAAGGGGTATTTCTTCTACTGTGAAGAGGAACAAAAAGTTCTTGTTTCTTGTCATGCCTACTTCTTGGAAACTGAGTTTTTGGAAAACCAGATAAGTGGGAGCACAGTAGAACTGGAAGAAATTCCAGAACCACGAGCTATTACTGAAAGCTTAGTGGAACCAGAGGGTTCAAAAGAACAGGACATTCCTATGCCGCTCCGCAGAAGTAGTAGGCAGTCTCATCCGCCCGAGAGATACTACGGTTTTCTCATAGACGGGGATAGAGAGGATTGCATCATAGACTATGATGAGCCTACTAGCTTCCAGCAGGCCGTTCAGAGCGTTGACTCGGTAAAATGGCTGGATGCAATGCGGACCGAAATGGAGTCCATGTACACCAACAAAGTATGGACGTTGGACATTGCTCCAGACGGGGTAAAACCCGTAGGATGCAAGTGGATCTTCAAAAGGAAGATTGGTGTAGATGGACAGGTTGAGACCTATAAAGCTAGACTTGTAGCAAAGGGTTTCCGTCAAAGACCTGGTTTGGACTATGACGAAACCTTTTCTCCAGTGGCTATGCTGAAATCCATTCGGATCCTTCTTGCCATTGCTGCCTTCCACGATTATGAGATTTGGCAGATGGACGTAAAAACCGCTTTTCTAAATGGAAATTTAGAGGAGTGTGTCTATATGGATCAGCCAGAGGGTTTCATTCAGAGTGGGAGCAGCGGAAAGGTGTGCAAGTTGCTTAAGTCCATCTATGGACTAAAGCAGGCATCGCGGAGTTGGAACATCTGTTTTGATGAAACGGTCAAGGAATTTGGCTTTATCAAAAATCCAGATGAACCATGCATCTATTGTAGATTTGTAGCGAGAGCTGTAGTATTCCTCGTTTTATACGTGAATGACATTCTCTTAATAGGAAATGACATTCCTATGCTACAATCTGTCAAGGGGTTCTTGTCACACAGGTTCTCCATGAAAGACCTGGGTGATGCCTCATACATCCTGGGGATCCGGATCCATCGTGATAGATTCAAGAAGATACTAGGACTTTCACAGTCCAGGTACATCGACACCGTACTGAAAAGATTCAGTATGGAAGATTCCAAGCGCGGTAACCTACCGGCTTGTCACGGGATCACCCTCTCTAAAGAGATGTCTCCCAAGACTGATTTGGAGAGGGATCGCATGTCTATTATACCCTACGCTTCTGCGGTAGGCTCTATAATGTATGCGATGTTGTGTACCAGACCGGATGTAGCTTATGCACTGAGTGTAGTAAGCCGGTATCAGTCAAACCCTGGGGAGAAACACTGGATAGAGGTAAAGAACATTCTCAAGTACCTGAGAAGGACTAAGGAGATGTTCTTGGTGTATGGCGGAAAAGACTTCCAGATCGAGGCCTTTGCTGACTCCAGCTTCCAGAGTGACAAGGATGATTCCAAGTCAATGTCGGGTTTTGTCTTTACTCTCAATGGAGGGGCGGTGTGTTGGAAGAGTTCCAAACAGGAAACCGTTGCAGACTCGACGATGGAAGCGGAATACATCGCTGCATCTGATGCCGCAAAAGAAGCTGTCTGGATGAGGAAGTTCTTGAAAGAACTTCAGGTGGTTCCGTCCATTGTTGACCCAATACCTCTGTATTGCGACAACAACGGGGCTATAGCATTAGCGAAGGAACCCAGGTCCCATCAGAGTGTTCAGCCACGGCAGCGCCCCGGCCGTCTATCCGAGGCCAAAATGCGGAATAAAAATTTTCTTGTCTTTTAAACTGGCGCTACCGAGGACAATAAACCCGGATCGTAACCATTAACAAGTCTAAGCTAACTAGAAGACGGGTTAGAGATATATCGAGTGATCCGAGTCCTCCGGTCTTCTCGTCGTCGTCCCGATCTCCCGCGGATCCTCCGGTCGTCGCCTCCTTGCCGGAAGGGCACCACATCGCCTGTATCTTTTACGGGCTCCCACCTCAATACCGAGGCAACTCGGGCGCGAAGTTGGCTAGCCGACGCGCCCAAGATTTGCTGTAGAATAATGTAGAACCGTTGTCTCTTTGGGATTAATGAGGTTGCCAAGATGGAGGAATTTATGAACAATGATTTTCATGAAGGCTTGAAGATAATTGTAGCATGCCTTCAAAATGTAGCTCGGCCAGATGCCTTTTGAGCTCCCTGGAAATGAATGAAACAAGCACTCATTTATGCTTACTGGAAAAATGAAGTCAATAGTGTGCATGGGTGAAGTCAATGGATAAAAACCATGCTATAATAAATTAATCCTCAACACCTTTATGATACACTCCAGCACACTCACCATTTTAACACATTGCAATCAAAAAAAATATTAATTAAAACAATCCATCATAAACAATGCCAGCAGCCACAAAATCATTCATTCCATACCCAACAGTGGCCGGCCCTAATTCCAATTTCCAACACAAAATCACATCCAAAACCCATACCCATCCTTACATTAATTAATGCAAGGGATGGAGCATGGCAATATGCAAAGAACCCCTCCACAAGATGTTAATTGCAAACTTGCAATTAACACCCTCCAACGAAAAGTCCGACCGGGAAGGAAAAAGAGAAAACCGGCCGGAACGGAATGCAAACTGGCAACCCCAGAAAACTGGTCCCATAATAAATTACAGGAAAACCCCGATACTGTGCATACACACCCGCATTTGTATTTCGACCGAAATACAAATGTAAAGAGACAAAACTACACTATCAAATACTAAGATCCGGCTTAAGCCAAAGCCGGCTAGTAAAAAACCGTCCGATCACGATCCGTGCAATACCGCACGTATCTGATCGAACCCTGCCATATCTCCATACGGCTTCTACAGCGTTTCGCCCGAAAGCTGAGTAACTGAAAATGTGGTGGACTCTAAAGACTCGTCAATACTATGCTTGTGGATTTAACCACTAGCACGTCAGAGGTATAAGCCAATACGTGACGGGCCACCAGCTATTGACCAAAAGGGACGTCGATGAGCGAACTCATCCTGACACCCTACTGAGCCTGTCAGTGACAATATCCGTACAGTCCGGTCCGTTCGTCTATGAGCATCGCATGTCGGGCCTAGGGGGTTGGTAAAAGTCAGACCCCCAAAGGCGGTACAAGTCGTGTCGGAGTGAAGCCCAGAACACCCTGAGACACTACTGGAATACCTACCAGTAAATCTCCTGCCTCGGCCGAGGGCTTTGTGTAATGGCTCTCCTAGACACAGCGCGACCTCACCCCCAATACCGGGAGAGACGAACCCCTGCAGATCCGCTCACTGCCTCCATGTGGCTCGGGACTGTACCCAACTAAAACCTGTTTGCACGACTCCTTTGAGCCGTGGTAGGGTAGTAATCAAAGCACAGTGGGAACTCACACGAGACAAATGACGATCTCAGGTCGATGAACTAACCTGTACACATGTCACCAGGGAACTGCTATCTGACATCTGGTATAAGACCAACTAGCAGGTTCCCGGCGAGTCTTGTCCGGTGTACTCATAACCCAATGAGCACCTGTATACATCTTAGGTGAACCAACTGACACCAGTGGCTTGTGAGACCGGCCACCGCCCCTCGTCGGGGTCTCGACTGTATACACTAGTCTACTAATGGAGTATCGATGCCCTGTCTCGAAACTCCTACGACTAGGGACCTTTTGAGGATGTGCTTATAGACTACCAGCTCCCACGTATATGATCGCCATCATACTGCTGGTAGTCAAGCAAGAATCCTGGGGGCTCTATCAACGTGTAATAGCGGCATATCAGGTCACCTAAAGCAGTACACGATGATAAAGATAAACCAGATAGCATACTATCATCTCGAGTAAGACTGTCCCACCGGGATAGGTCCTCCCTCAATCATTGCAATCACGTGCCTGTGATCCAATAATTGACTCTGAGGGCACTATCTCCAACAATCTCCCACTTGCACTCAAGGTTAATTATTGCGATGTCGCGTACTCACAGCCCGTGTGATACCGAACACCCAACTCCTCTACTAGTCAGTCTCACAAAGCTCGTTTGCGAAACTATTGCGTTCGAGGAATAGCCTCAGTGAGTGGATCCGCAGTGATGTTTCTTTCTATGTCTCTCTATATCTCAAGTTCGCGGAGAAAGCCATCTCCCGAAATGAGCAATACCTGTCTTAGAATGTCTGGATGTCTGATGGGACCTAGCTCATAAATGAACTCCAAATCCAAACTTCTTAGACTGTATCGTCAACTGAACTTAATCAGTATCCTGCGCCATGCCTCCCTCAGTATTGCCTTGGACCACCTGTCCAAAATACTGCCCCTCGTCAGAGGGAGAACTAAAACTCTGACAACTTCCTTGTCGTCCATGTCACCTTGGAAGCCTGGAGTGATGACCGTCTCCTAAAGGAGACAGCCGTTATCATATCCCTAGAACATTCACTTATGTTCTAAAACTGCTTCCGACTGTTCCTCCAGGATTGGATCAATATCATCTTATTGCATCTAGTGCAAGAACAACATCTGGTGTGGTACTTGACATCTCATGATTGACTCAATTGCCTAAGCAAGTGATCTGTCAATCATGCGTATCCCTCTCCCCTTTAGTCTGTAAGACACCTTTAGAGAGGGTGACTCCATTACCTGCAGGTGTACTACCGTGCCAGGAGTCGTCCATTCTAAATACTCTTAGAATGCTGTCAAAGTACCCTGATTGGGAAACCACCCAAATCTAGATCTAAAACCATAGATCTAGTAACCAGTATGTCTGATATAATATCCAAGTCCTGTGTGGAGAAACCACTGTGTGACAACCAAAGTATAACCGATCGTAGTATAGGAATATCACTTCCTACTACCTTCTCAACAGATCCATCCCCTATTCTGATGACGTCAAACCTATGACTGTCACATCAGAAATAGATGATCTATCTCCGCTACATCTTCTTTAGTCTATAAATAGACATAAGCCTGATGTCCACCAATGCTTCCGCTGCTCCCACTGACTACGATAACCCTCTGGCAGAGTCATATAGACGTGCACTTCTAAAGCTAGTTTAGAACGACGCTATACTCATCCTCCCACCGGGTCTCGTAGCTTGGAACAACAGCAATGGCAAGTGTGGGTAAACAAGAACTTCCCTGTCACCGTCCTTGAGGCTACCGGAGTACCTCTCGGGTGCCTGAAGTTACCCACCTTATCTGCGGAGTGGCCAATGGAATGTCAAATCAGATTGAATCTTTAGGTTCCTTATTAAATCTTCAGTAATCGTTTGCGGTTCTGGAATCACTTCCAGTTCTACCATACTCCCACTGCTGTTTTTGAAAAAATCCATTTTTAATAAAACTGTGGCGATTCTAGAACAATATTTCTATTGATCTGCCAGATGGTAGAAAATCAACCCTCGTCATAGCCTGGGTCAACCCACAAACAGCCATTACAGAAACGTGCCTTGAGCTATCCGGAGTCTGGGTTTAAGCATAAGCCGGACAACTCCCCGTACCTTAACATCGTTAAGATATGAACTGTTCTATATCCAATATAGAACCAGAGGCACTGATTTAATTGAACCAGATTCAAATCATGCAGCTGTCTCCAGTGCATGTCAACTAAATGGAAGGAGGCCGATCAGCGTTACTCAACTTAGGAGTACTTCCAATTATGAGTAACCTGAAAGAGAAGCAATTTCTCTTTATCATTACTATCAACTGAATACCATACACAAGTATCTACATCTTCGATCACTTTGAAGAATCCCGATACTTGCTACACCTGGTTCTCTACTCTATTCAAATACCTATAACTCCTCAAAACTTAGACCCTGTGTTTCCACGAAGCACATGTCTAAGAACTAGAGAAGTTAAAAGTAAACAGAATATAGTATGAGGACCAACCCCTCTGTCCTAATGAACACTGGACAACATACAATACTCTGTATAAGTCCGCTGAGTCTAACAACTCTTTCACTGTGTGTCGTAGGTTGAAAACTGTACTTATGGTTAAGAAGAATTACACCGCTGTTTAATGCTCCTTACCTATCCATCTACTGATATAGGTAAATGTCATCGACATAATATCAAAAGGTATATATCACTCTATGAAAATAGACGTACAGATATATCAATTTTAAATTGGTGCACAACAGCGGATATTCATAACCAAATATTTGCCGACCGGCAAACAGCCCAGGTGATCTCCTCAAATATCACCGATTACAACGAATCCCGATATAATGAGGATGATCACCCAATTCCCAATAACTTACTCCCACTCATCATCTGTAAAACCATACAGATGTGAGAATCATACCTGGTAAATACATACCCTGGAGTAAGTGTCTAATCGGGAAATCAGTTTTCTTTTAACATTACACAGTAAAACTGAAACATTGAAATGTTTCTGTAGGGAATCCTGGTATTCCTAGTAATGCCTCTACCATTATCCAGATTCACAACTATAACCGTATAATTCTTTGCCACCTGTCCAAATCCCTTTATATGTCTTTAGTCAATACCGTCTGCACACCCCTTTAGGCCAAATGGTTTTCTTCCTTCCCTACCGTTCGGCACCAGCCTATGGTTTGGAAGAAGACTATCCAATAAGCATAAAAGGTGTACTGTCCTAATCTTAGGAGCACTCGCAAAGCGAGAGAAGGTGAAGATAAAAGACACCTGAATGTACTTTATTCCTATTTCTCCTGAACCAGAATCCATCCCCGAACTGGAACTAGTTCCTTCCGAGTTCGTATATAACCATACGATGGAGTATCCAATAAACTGTGGATCTTCGTAGTGATACGGAGTGTCCTGGAGAAATACAAAGGTGATTTAGGATTGGCGAAGAAATACTTGGTTTGGTCGTGAATATCAGTCGCAATTTACTTTGCCCTCCTACTAATCCCTTGCTTTGTCTTAACTTAATACCTTCTGCACACCATCGTTATGCTAATTGGTTTTCTTCATTCCCCACCGTTCGGCACCAGCCTAAGGTTTGGAAGAAGACTATCCAATTTGCGTAATAGGTGTACTATCTCCTAAACCAAGGAGTACTCGCAACCTGAGAGAAGGTGAAAAGAAAAGACAACTGAATAGTCCTATCCGTTTTCTCCAGAACCAGAAACCATCCTCGAAGTCCTTCGAGTTCGTATATAACCATACGATGGTTTTGTCCAATGGAAGTGGACGTTCGTAGTAATACGGGGTGCCCTGGAGAAAAGGGTAAAAGTAGGAGTGGCAATGAGGTCTGCAACTCTGACAATCCAAAAAGCCTGTGTTAAGAAAGTTCGGTCAACTTGGTCACTGAGTCATAGTCCAGGGTTGGGTCAATGGTCGCTGCCAGAGAGAGAGAGAAGAAACACTCAGCGTGCACTCTAACCTAGATCAGAATGGTTACCACTTTGTCTAATCTGGAAACCTCCCACTGTACCTCAAATTCTCCTCCAAACCTGAAAGAAGAATTAGTCAGGATCACCCGAGGAGTAAACTAACTCATCAGTGGGAATCGGGATCCAACTATCATCGCATGATAACCTGACGGAATCCACTCAAGTCACCACACTCCAGAAGGTATGCGCATGCCTGGCAAGTTTCAGTTCTTTTGAAACTCCCGATGTAGGTTTTTACCCCTAGGACCCAAGTGACCTTGACAATGCCAACAAATCAAAAGGTCCTAGTCAAGTTCTACCCGTCATTATCTTGATTGCATTAAACCCACCCGTACGAGTCCTTGACAATGCCAACAAGACCGTACGACTGTCCTAACCAATCCACTTATCCATGTGACAGAAAAACATTACATAGCTACCGAACACTACGCCACGGCAATGCACGACAAACGCAGCACGAATACTAAGTAATACTAATCTGAAATGACGGAGGGCTACGACTGGTTTTTGGCGAAAAACCTTTAACGTAATGAACTTGATATCGTTGAAGGAACTGGATAACCTTTTAGAAAATATAGTGACGAAAACCTTTACTAAAGAGGTCACTCCCGGTGAAGGGATCTCGGCTCTTTCCCCGTAGAATGAGGTGCAGGATATTCCAACTGAATACCACGATGCAAAGCAAAAGTAATCGGCTATAGTGAAGTTATTACCCTGACGCAAACTTTTGTCCAAGGGGTCACACCCGGTGAAGGGATCTCGGCCCTTGCCTCGTCGACTGAGGAGCAGGATATTCCAAATGAATACCACGATGCAAAACAAAAGTGAACGTCCTTGCAATAACAGCTTTTTGAAAAGTGTTCCAACAACATCAGAATAGGTTTGTTTATCTTGCATTGATCCGAATCAATGCAGTCCCATCAATTGATCATACCACAAAGAACGAAAATATACTGACGTACGTATATGCCATCCGCATTCGCCACTGGGTCCCGTCATCACTCGTTAGGTTAGCTTACTAACGACAGAGCGGGGACTGGACTAGCGCGGATGAAAAACATATACAACATCTACTAATATATATACCAATATATAGTATTTCGCTCAAGGCGTGAATAAAATGCAACATCACAGAAATGTACAGCATCACAGAACAATACAGATATCTGGAAACCCCGGGTTTCACAGAGCCGCTGCTGAAACCCGACGTTCCCCTGGTCGTGTGGATAGCCTGTGCAATGAAATCCTAGACCCCTACGGGCGCGGCAAGTCACCCGCCAAAACCTGAAGCGAGGCAGCCCCTTTCAGTACCGTGAATGGACCACCCAGCACTTCACGGAATCCGGTAACTTGGGCACCCTTCCTGGGTCAACCTGTACCCCCTACGAGTGCGGCGAATAGCCCGCCAATCCTGGACTGAAGCCCCCTCCGTCTCAATGCCCTGAGATGCGGGCTTATTGCCCTTCAGAACCCGGCTATCCGTGCACCCCACCGCGGGGCAATCCTAGTACAGAAAGTAAAATATACATATACCGGGTACATCGACCGCAACCAGGTCGTGCCCCAAAAGAATAATACAAACAGGCAGTGACGGCAGTCCACAAGTCGGACGCTCGCCCCGCAAAATCAAATGTACATAATACAACAGAAACTGTACTAGCATTGCATCCAGGCTATCCCCACCGACCGATCCGCAACATCACAGCATAAACATAGAACATCAACGTGAAAATCACGTTCGCAAATCCGTCTAACCGGGCTATAGCAGTAAGACCGGATTTACCGATCGAGTGACATTCACGGTCGCAGATATAATGTAAATACTGTGAAAAATGTGTTTAAAATATCCGACCGATCAAATTATAACAAGTGGGCCCCAAAACAACACTGCAGCAGTTAAAGAAATTCTGGGCCCAATATTAACATTCTAAAACCCATAAAATAACCCCAGAAGACGACTGTAAAAAGATAAAGCATTGATCCTCTTCTTCGGCGGCGGAACCGCGGCCCCAAGTGGGGTTTGGCCGCGGTTCCGCGGTCGACCTGAGAGATCGATGTCTCGTATTTTCCCAGTAGTCTTATGTCACCCTGTACAGTACTTTTATACACCCTGAAAAATTTTTAGAGACTAAAAAATTTCAACAGAAAACTGTCGTGACAAAATACGGGTTTTTGAACATTTCGATCGATCGGAACTGAAAAACACATTACACAAAGCTAGACTATGTTAATGGCAAGGCTCTGATACCATGTTCAGCCACGGCAGCGCCCCGGCCGTCTATCCGAGGCCAAAATGCGGAATAAAAATTTTCTTGTCTTTTAAACTGGCGCTACCGCGGACAATAAACCCGGATCGTAACCATTAACAAGTCTAAGCTAACTAGAAGACGGGTTAGAGATATACCGAGTGATCCGAGTCCTCCGGTCTTCTCGTCGTCGTCCCGATCTCCCGCGGATCCTCCGGTCGTCGCCTCCTTGCCGGAAGGGCACCACATCGCCTGTATCTTTTACGGGCTCCCACCTCAATACCGAGGCAACTCGGGCGTGAAGTTGGCTAGCCGACGCGCCCAAGATTTGCTGTAGAATAATGTAGAACCGTTGTCTCTTTGGGATTAATGAGGTTGCCAAGATGGAGGAATTTATGAACAATGATTTTCATGAAGGCTTGAAGATAATTGGAGCATGCCTTCAAAATGTAGCTCGGCCAGATGCCTTTTGAGCTCCCTGGAAATGAATGAAACAAGCACTCATTTATGCTTACTGGAAAAATGAAGTCAATAGTGTGCATGGGTGAAGTCAATGGATAAAAACCATGCTATAATAAATTAATCCTCAACACCTTTATGATACACTCCAGCACACTCACCATTTTAACACATTGCAATCAAAAAAAATATTAATTAAAACAATCCATCATAAACAATGCCAGCAGCCACAAAATCATTCATTCCATACCCAACAGTGGCCGGCCCCAATTCCAATTTCCAACACAAAATCACATCCAAAACCCATACCCATCCTTACATTAATTAATGCAAGGGATGGAGCATGGCAATATGCAAAGAACCCCTCCACAAGATGTTAATTGCAAACTTGCAATTAACACCCTCCAACGAAAAGTCCGACCGGGAAGGAAAAAGAGAAAACCGGCCGGAACGGAATGCAAACTGGCAACCCCAGAAAACTGGTCCCATAATAAATTACAGGAAAACCCCGATACTGTGCATACACACCCGCATTTGTAGTTCGACCGAAATACAAATGTAAAGAGACAAAACTACACTATCAAATACTAAGATCCGGCTTAAGCCAAAGCCGGCTAGTAAAAAACCGTCCGATCACGATCCGTGCAATACCGCACGTATCTGATCGAACCCTGCCATATCTCCATACGGCCTCTACAGCGTTTCGCCCGAAAGCTGAGTAACTGAAAATGTGGTGGACTCTAAAGACTCGTCAATACTATGCTTGTGGATTTAACCACTAGCATGTCAGAGGTATAAGCCAATACGTGACGGGCCACCAGCTATTGACCAAAAGGGACGTCGATGAGCGAACTCATCCTGACACCCTACTGAGCCTGTCAGTGACAATATCCGTACAGTCCGGTCCGTTCGTCTATGAGCATCGCATGTCGGGCCTAGGGGGTTGGTAAAAGTCAGACCCCCAAAGGCGGTACAAGTCGTGTCGGAGTGAAGCCCAGAACACCCTGAGACACTACTGGAATACCTACCAGTAAATCTCCTGCCTCGGCCGAGGGCTTTGTGTAATGGCTCTCCTAGACACAGCGCGGCCTCACCCCCAATACCGGGAGAGACGAACCCCTGCAGATCCGCTCACTGCCTCCATGTGGCTCGGGACTGTACCCAACTAAAACCTGTTTGCACGACTCCTTTGAGCCGTGGTAGGGTAGTAATCAAAGCACAGTGGGAACTCACACGAGACAAATGACGATCTCAGGTCGATGAACTAACCTGTACACATGTCACCAGGGAACTGCTATCTGACATCTGGTATAAGACCAACTAGCAGGTTCCCGGCGAGTCTTGTCCTGTGTACTCATAACCCAATGAGCACCTGTATACATCTTAGGTGAACCAACTGACACCAGTGGCTTGTGAGACCGGCCACCGCCCCTCGTCGGGGTCTCGACTGTATACACTAGTCTACTAATGGAGTATCGATGCCCTGTCTCGAAACTCCTACGACTAGGGACCTTTTGAGGATGTGCTTATAGACTACCAGCTCCCACGTATATGATCGCAATCATACTGCTGGTAGTCAAGCAAGAATCCTGGGGGCTCTATCAACGTGTAATAGCGACATATCAGGTCACCTAAAGCAGTACACGATGATAAAGATAAACCAGATAGCATACTATCATCTCGAGTAAGACTGTCCCACCGGGATAGGTCCTCCCTCAATCATTGCAATCACGTGCCTGTGATCCAATAATTGACTCTGAGGGCACTATCTCCAACACAGAGATCCAGGCACATCTTGAGGCGGTATCACCTGATCAGGGAGATCGTGGATCGCAAGGAGATCGAGGTTCGGAGGGTTGCTTCAGAAGAAAACACTGCAGATCCATTCACCAAGGCACTGCCCCAGACTCAGTTCGAGCGGCTGATCGAGATGATAGGTCTTCGATACGCCAGTACATGGCCTTAGTGCAAGTGGGAGATTGTTAGTGTATATGCCCTAGAGGCCATTACTGTATCATACTAGTTTGTATATTACTTAATGGAAGCTTGGGATATTCACCTTGTATAAACAATCTTGCTCAATATAGTAGTATGCTACTTGGTTTGTTTCTACTTCAATGTGTACTTGTGTTTATTTCAGTATATCACTTATACGCATTAGTGGAGCCCTTAGGATCTTTGCTTGATTACCAGCGTTGTGATGGCAGTCACACTAGTGGGGGCTGGGTAATCTATAAGCACATCCTTATACAGGTCCCTAGTCGCAGGACTATCGAGACAGGGCATCGATACTCCGGAGTAGACTAGCGTATGCGCTTCTCATCCCAGTGTGGGAGATGGTCTGTCCCACAGCCATCAGTACGTCGTACTGGAGATAGTATACGGGTGCTCGTTAGGTTACGAGTACACTGGACAGGACTCGTCGGGAACTGACTGGTTGGTATTATACCTATCGTCAGTTATCAGTTCCCAGGTGACATGAGTACAGCTTAGTCCGCTGACTTGACACTGGCACTTCGCCTCGAGTGTGTTCCCACTGCACTTTGATCACTACCCTACCACGGCTCAAAGGAGTCGTGCAAACAGGTAGTGGTTGGGTGCAGTCCCGAAGCACTTGGAGGCAGTGACGGTTAGACAGGATTCGTCTCTCCCGGTATTGGGGGTTGACATCGCGCTGTGTCTAGGAGAGCCATTACACGAGTAGTCCCTGGCCAGGGCAAGCGAGATATACTGGTAGGCTTCCAGTGTTATCTCAGGGTGTTTTGGGCTTCACTCCGACACGACTTGTACCGCTATTGGGGGACTGACGTTTTACCGCCACCTAGGCCCGACAGGCGATGTATCAGACGAACAGACCGGACTGTACGGAGAATGTCACATTCAGACTCAGTAGGAGTTCAGATGGGGTTCACCTCGTCAGCCTTCTTGTCGGCATCTACCTGGGGACCGTTACGCACAGCTAGTGCTGCTTGCGGTCTGTGGTTAAACCCACTGCCAGCGTAGTGTCGAGTCTTTAGAGTCCCACACAGAGGGTATTCGCCTTTGGGCAAAACAGAGTAGAGGTCGCATGATTTTGCGGCAGGGTTCGTTCTCATCCGCGCACTTGTGCACGTTTGGAGTCCGGACGGATTATACTGGCAGGCTCTGGTTTGAGCCAGATACTGGTATAAGTTTCAGAGTTGCTTTTATATCTTGGTATTCTTGTTCCTCGGAACGAGAATGCAGGTGTGTATGCACAGTTGCTTGAGGCGGAGGATGAGGTATTTTATTAGGGTTTCGGAACGGGTGCGTATGCACAGTTGACAGTCGTCATTTTCCAAACCCTAATAGATTTATGAAATATCAATTAATAATAGTAATTAAATGAAATATTGTTATGGTTGATTTTGTGGACTTGTTGACCATGGTTGACTTGTTGACCATGGTTGAATGTTGACCACCATCATGCTTTGAAAGGATTCTCCTTGATTCATGCTTACACTCATTTATTGAAAGTATGATAGTGGTCATTCCAAATACAACCATCAACTATTTCATTTTTGATTTATTATTATTAATTAGATAATTCCTTTTCTTTTAGTTATGGTTGCAAAAGAAAAGAGCTCATTCTTTCATAACCATTCTCTCTCCTCACTTCATCTTCTTCTTCCTCAAGCTCAAGGTGATTCCTTCTCATGTGTTGAGAATCCCTCACCTTGAAAAAGAAAGCACCCCATAGACACTCTCTACTCACTCTAGGATCAAAGGTTTAGCAAGCCAAAGTTTCTAGTTCACTCAAAGTTCGAGTAAGAGCCCGAAGGTTGAACCCTCAGGTGGATCCATCTTCGACGGAAGAAGGCGACAAGGAAAGAACCATCAACCTCTACAAAGTTTGAAGAAGAAGGAGTTCAAGTTTAGGTATAACCATCTTTCGGAGTAGCTAACTCTCTTTAGCAAGTTTGCTAGTTTTAGTTTAGGAAAAGATCTCGATTTTGTTAGTCCATGTTGCCCCATGCGCTAAAAATTTGTTTTTTATACCGTTTCCGCCTCCCCGTAAGAACCGGGGGTCGCAACGTGGACTTACAGTGGGTTCACTTTAGAATTGGATTTCTCACTCTTTTTCACTTGTTGCCATTGATGGAGGCTAGCTTCTTCATCTTGAAGAAGAAGAAGAAGACGGAATATATTATGATAAGTTAATTATAAATCCAAAAGAAAATGAATACTTATCATAATATGAACCATGATTAGCTGTAGAGAATCGACTAAGGTTAGATGAATGGTTAGGGTTAGGCATGAAGACAAAATGGTCACTTTGGTCAAAGCTTCATGAAGCTTCAACAAGCTTCAAGAATGAAAGCAACCATTTACTTTTCTTTTGCCATTTCTTTTTAATCCAAATTAAAAAGATAATAGAATGATAAGATAAAAACCCTAACCATTTACTTAACCAAGGTTTAATTTTTTATACAAAAACCCTAGCAATAATGTATCATCAAACATGATACAATCAAGTGCACAAAAGTACATCACATATACAACTTGTGCAATGCAAGTGAGAAAATCCATTTAAAGTGAACCAATACTAGTTAATGCGAAGTAATATATCAAATATACAATTATGCATTAAATCATTAAATCAACACTTGATTTAACGATCCGGTCATATCGCATATGACCGACTAATATTCAATGTATCGGCTTATCAAATCAATCCTTGATTCGATAACTAGGTTATATCGCATACAACCAATCGATACATTCATCGCGAGAATGTAATACGGTATCACATACACGCATTATTCTCGGTCCCGTACATATCTCATATGCGCTCCTATTTCGTTTCGCTTGAGCCAAGAAACCTCTGTGTAGGACTCTAAAGACTCGTCAATACGCCGGTAGCAGGAAATGATCATATCAAACACCAACAAGCCGCAAGCGGTCTGCTAAACGTAACGGCCACCCGGGTATTGAGCGATCAGAAGATCGACGAGCAAGCCCGCTCACACTCCTGTGAATCCAACCAGTAACACTTACCGTACAGTCCGGTCTCGTCGTCTGATATGTCGCATATCTCGCCTAGGGGTGGTAAACGTCAGACCCCAGTAGCTCGATAAGTCGTGTCGATATGAGGTCTATAACAATTCGAGAAACTACTGGTAACACTTACCAGCAAATCTCAGCAACCCTGTTATGGCCAGTCGTGCATAGCGCAACATCAACCCCGAATACCGGGAGAGACGAATCCCTTCCTATCGCTCATTGCCTCCATGTGAATCGGGACTGTACCCAAAAACCACCTGTTTGCACGACTCAGAAGAACCGTGGTAGGGTGGAAATCAAAGCACAGTGGGAGACACACAAGACTCTATGACGATCTCGGGTCAACAGACTAAGCTGTACCAGTGTCACCAGAGAACTGCCATCTGATGTGAGGTATAATACCATCTGGGAGTTCTCGGTGTTAGTTATATGTATGCCCTAGAGGCCATTACTATACATAGGATGTATATTGTAGTGGATGCTGGGACATATATAGGGAGGACTTTCTCGCTCGACATGATAGTATGCTATCTGGTTACTCTTTACCTTAACGTGTACACTGATTGTCTCTCTGTTACATGTTGGTAAAGCCCTTAGGATGTGTACTTTACTACCTGGACTATGATGCGGATCATACTAGTAGGGACATGGTAGTCCATAAATACATCCTTCAAAGTCCCTAGTCGTGGGTGTATCAAGACGGGGCATCGATATACCAGAGTAGACTAGCGTGTACCTTCTCGACCCATACAGATGGGCGATGGATGATCCCATATCCATTGGTGTTTGACATCAGAGATGATATACGGGTGCTCAGTAAAGACTGGGTACACTGGACGGACTCGCCGAGAACTCCCAGATGGTATTATACCTCACGTCAGATGGCAGTTTTCTGGTGACACTGGTACAGAGTAGTCTGTTGACCCGAGATCGTCATAGAGTCTTGTGTGGTTCCCACTGTGCTTTGATTTCCATCTTACCACGTCCAAGAGGGCGTGCAAAACGGTGGTTTTTGGGTACATTCCCGAGTCACATGGAGGCAATGAACGATAGGAGGGGATTCGTCTCTCCCGGTATAGGGGTTGATGTTGCGCTGTGTTCGATTGGCTATAACAGGAAATCCCTGGCCAGGGTTGCTGAGATTTACTGGTAAGTGTTACCAGTAGTTTCTCGAATTGTTATAGACTTCATATCGACACGACTTATCGAGCTATTGGGGTCTGACGTTTACCACCCCTAGGCGAGATATGCGACATATCAGACGATCAGACCGGACTGTACGGTAGTGTTACTGGTTGGATTCACTGGAGTGTGAGCGGGCTTGCTCGTCGATCTTCAGATCGCTCAATACCCGGGTGGCCGTTACGTTTAGCAGACCGCTTGCGGCTTGTGGGTGTTTGATATGATCATCACCTGCTGCCGGCGTATTGACGAGTCTTTAGAGTCCTACACAGAGGTTTCTTGGCTCAAGCGAAACGAAATAGGAGCGCATATGAGATATGTGCGGGACCGAGAATAATGCGTGTATGTGATACCGTATTCCATTCTCGCGATGACTGTATCGAATGGTTGTATGCGATATAACCTAGTTATCGAATCGAGAGTTGATTCGATAAGTCGATACATTAGATACTTGTCGGTTATATGCGATATGACCGGATCGTTAAATCAAGTGTTGATTTAATGATTTAATTCATAATTATATATTTGATATATTACTTTGCATTAACTGGTATTGGTTCACTTTAAATGGATTTTCTCACTTGGTGTACAAGTTGTATATGTGATATACTTTTATGCACATGTTTGTATCATGTTTGATGATGCATATTAACTTGGTTAAGTGTAAAGATTAAACCATGGTTTACTTAATGATTAGGGTTTTGATTATCTTATTCATTTATTTATATATTCATTTTGGAAATTATTTAAGGATGGTGGCTTATTTTGTTTTATGTTGAAGTTTCTTGAAGTTTTGATCAAGTCAACCATTCTTATCTCATCCTTAACCCTAACCATTCCAACTAACCTTGGTTTAATCTCTACACTTGACCATGGTTTAGATTATGATAAGTTTTGATTTTTCTTTTCATTTTTAATAACTTATCATAACAATATTCTTCTTCTTCTTCCTTTCTTCACTTGAAGAAAGCAAGCTCCATCAATGGTGATTGATGGAAATGAGTGAGAAATCCAATTCTAAAGTCTACTCACTTCCTATTTCTTCATCCTCTACCTCTTGCCAAGTAGTAGAGTGTGTTTTCTTCACAAGTTTCTTGACTTGGTGAAGTGAGAGCTTGATCTAGCGACGCCTCGACGTAGATCATCTTCGGCACGAAGCCGACGACCTTGCCCGCTCTTTCTCCGATGAAGCCGACGCTAGAGCCCAGATTTTGATTTGGACAGCGGAGATGACTTCATCACGGAGCCGTGGAGGTTGAGAACCGGATCTACAAAGGTTGTATTTCCGTATCTCTTAGTTAAGTGTTAACTAGTTACTTTGTTCGCCTAGATTTCTAGCCAACGATCCGTAGTCGGGTTTCTCGGCACCTAGATTTTTTGAAATTGGCATGGTTGATGCCTTGTGAGACCTCATTAGGATGCCTAGGAACCCTACAGTGGTATCAGAGCCTAGCTAGAGGCTTAGGCGAAGTCTAGACGCAATTTGAAGTCCGAACGAACCCGAAACCCAAAACCAAAATAGCTCTCTGTCCTTTATTCAAAAACTGGGATTTTTCCAAATTAAAAATTGCTAAAAAATTCAGCAGGGAAATATAAGAATTACGGCGCAAAAAGTTTCCAATGAATAGTATTTATTGAGGCGGAACCGCGGCAGAAGCTTAGCTTCTGCGGCGGTTTCGCGGCTAACTGGTGACGTCAGCCCACTTTGTTTGCACAGTAATTCCTGATAAATTATGCTGAGTTTTCTGGGAATTTTTAAAATTTATTCAAGAGTTGAATTTTCTGCTGTGTATTTGGGGATTCGGTGTTTCGATCGGAGTATCAAATTTTGTCTGTGTGGCTTTCCGGATAAATTCAAGAATATGTTAAAAAGTTCGACCGGATATTAATACCCAATGTTTCCCCTGTCGGGAAATTTCCAAGTGTTGGATTTTTCCATACTTTACCGACGTTCTAAGTAGTGCAAGTAACGCGATAGACCCTCTAGAAGACAACAAACCTTAACTCGATTATGTGACCGTCTTGAACTGCCCTTTGAACCTTCGGGTTTGGGGCAGTACGGCATGCCACATGTGAGGCGTTGGCTTGACCCTTCTACGGCTGGACCGTTGGTACTGAGGCACGAACTGAATGTTGTAAGACTTGTTTCATGTGTTGATCTGTATCGGGAAAACTTGGGTGTTTGACTGTTCGATCGAAAAGTTTAACATTTTCTGTTTATCTGGAATGGGATACAATAATTGGAATTCACAAGTAGTTATGAGAAAACGGAATGAATGTTATAAACATAGCACTTTAGTCTCACTTGATCGGTTGCCACGGAATTTTGATGTGATCAAAAGTCCGTCGCAATCACGTAATGTACGCGGATATTCGCCTGGTAAACTTAATAGACAGCCTCAGTCCATAGCCCCGACCAAGTGACTGTAGGAGAACCCCGTTGCCGAAAGCATCCGTTCGGGTGCTCGCGGCAGCGGTGTTCCGCCTTGGTGCACTTCGTCGACGGTATCGGGGGTGCGGCCGCCTACTGAAGTTTGCGACGAGTATTCGATCAGGATGTCGGGAATCTTGTTGAATTGCCCGACTTGATATTGAAAAGAGTTTTCGATTTTGAGACTAAAATGCGGGGTTTATAATTGTTAGGCATGCGATGTCTAAGTAATTCATTTGGTCAGGCATGCGATGTCTGAGGTGGTTGCGGATTCCAACTGTTGTAGTTTTACACTTTCTTTTCTGTGACCGTAAGTGTAATATGTGATATCGCCGGTTTCGTTGCTATATGTCAACAGCAATTGGGATGCGCATATTTACTTACGTTGATGACATGTGATGTTATTTGTTGCTGGATATGTTATATTGGATCGTCGTGTTTGAATAGCCGGGGGGTTTTTATGTGAGATGAGTGTTTTTCATTTTCATTCATGTAAAACCTTGTATGTAATATTCTTTTATTTGGGGCACTTCCAGGTTGCGGAAGATGTCACCGTTTGTATATTATTTACTTTTCCGCACTAGGATAGACCCAAGGAGGGGAGCACAAGTAACCGGGTTCTGGAGTCCAGTGGGAGACCAACTCGAGGAGTCGAGTCCGGGTCTCCTAACTCTAGAATTGGTAGGGTTGCTTGCCGCTCTCGTAGGGGTCTAGGTGTGTGGGTTTGGCTATTCATCACGACCGTGGAATCCGTGTTTTATACTGGCTCGTATTGAAAACACGGACGTCCTAGTATATCCAATATTTCATATGATTCTTCTGCTGCGATATCTGTGATGTGATCATGTGATGTTCTGTGATGGATACTATATATAGTATATATGATATATTATATGGACGTTACTTATGTTTTACACCCGCGCTACCCCTGCCCCGCTCTGCCGTTAGTTACCTAACCTAACGGTGCACGAGGGGACATCGAGGCGAATGCAGATGGCATAAGTGTACGTCGTATTTATCTGTGATTTTTAGGTACTTAAATGATGGGACTTCATTAATGTGATTAATGAAATAAAAGAAACCTAAGATGTTGTAGAATCGAATTTCAAAATAAAACAGGTAGCTATAGTTCTTGCTTTGCACAGAGGTATATGTGATATATCCTGCACCTTATTCGATGAGGAAAGGACCGAGATCCCTTCACCGGGAGTGACTTCTTTAGCAATAACTGGCAGATGCTACACACTCGGTTTGTCTTTTGATTGCTTTTAAGGGTTTTGCTTTGCACAGAGATATATATGATATATCCCGCACCTCATTCGACGAGGAAAGGACCGACGATCCCTTCACCGGGAGTGACTCCTTTAGCAAAACTAGAAAAGCCTAAAAAACACTCCATTTCAAAATTCATTCGATCCTACAACGATATCAAGTTCATTACGCAATAGGTTTTCAGAAAAACCTGTCGTAGCCCTCCGTCATTTCAGATAAGTACTAGTTAGTATTCGTGCTGCGGTTGTTTGGCATGCGTCAAGGCGTAGTGTACGGTAGCTAACTAGTGCTTATCTGCTAGCATACGATGCGAATGGATTAGGGTATCCGTACGGCGTTGTTTGGCATGCGTCAAGGGTCGTGCGGGTGGGTTTAATTCAATCAAGAAATATACGGGTTGAACTTGACTAGCAGACTATGGGTTGTTTGGCATGCGTCAAGGTCATAGCGAGCTAGGGGCAAAACATTATCGGGAATTTCAAGTGTTGAAATTTGCAATGAGATTGCATACCTTCTATGAGATAGTTGGATCCCGATACCCGCTGCGAGTAAGAGTTACTCCTGGGAGAGTTTTATACATTACAATTAGCCGATCAAGTAGGTGTCTAGAAAGGTGTTAACGAGGTTACGCCTCTGGGAAAACGAGGTTTACATTGATTAGGTTCGTGCGAAAGCACGGGGGACCTCCCTCAAAGTACCGACACTGGCCTGGCTGAAAGATTGGCAAACTTGTAGTGTGTAATTAATCCCGGCTAGTCTTTCCTTTTAGGGTTTGAAGGAAGATTTGATAAAAAGCAGTGGGAGCCATCCTGATTAGATAAAATAATAACCAATCTATTCTTGCAAGAGCGCACGCTGAGTGTTTTCTTCTCTCTCTCTCTCCAGGTAGCGACCATATCACGCCTTAATCAAGATAATAATACGGATTATTGACCGAACCCGCTTGTTATACTGAGCTGGGGAACGTTGGTCCGCTCCAACTTATAATTGTTATAAGACAGAGCAGGAAATTGGGGAATACCAGATTTCCCGTGCCGCCCAAACGAAGAGAGTGCATGCTGATGCATCATCTTCGGGTGTGTTCGTTACAAAGAACTGTTTCTCTGTATCCTCTACATCCTGGGTATATGATACCGGATCAGGATCCCAGATATGTAATCTGTTACATAGGGCTACAGATAGGTAGAGAACTGAGAATGGGTGATAAGTTTCATGAGGCAGAAAACGGGGCAAATGTTGCAGCCAAGTCTGTTGGTCACTGTCACCCTGTATTACCAATACATTGATTCTGAACGAATGTTATTAGATACCGAACCTGATATACAAAATCATATCAGTCTCTTTATTAGTAAAAAAATGATAAAATTTTGTATTGTTGGATAATGTTTTGAACATTTCCTATATCAAAAGTTGATCGGTTCAGGCACGTTATCTAAAAGCATTGATGTTCTAAATCAAACTACAGTTCTTAGTATACGGATCACACACAAGAGGAAGAGTTCAGAAATGAACGAATTCTTCTTGAGGCATTGTAGACTAGGTCAGATCAATGTGACCCGACTAGCTAGAGTTACATATAGATGCATATTTAAATCAGTTTGAATTTACATCTTGTGAAACTCGCCAGTCATGTCACAAAGATAAGATGACCATAGCTCCGTTTACTGGAAACAGAGAAAGAGTTAATGAACTCTTGGGACTGATACATGATGATGTATGTAAGGTCTCCTGTCTACACATGCCAAGGCCGGTTCTTTATACTTCATTATATTCTCTGATAATCTCTCAAGATTCAGTCATATGTTCCTGTTGAAACATGAGTCCGAACCTTTTGAGATATTCACAGAATATAAGCTAGAAGTAGAGAACCAAAACACAGGTATAAGTATTATGTCCTTTGATGAGATCAAGGAGAAGAATACTTGGGCACGAAAATCTTGGACTTTTCTAAAGGAGAATGAGATTATCTCTCGGCATTACTCCTCCGTATACACCATAGCACGATGGTATATCGGGGCGGAGCAATAACACCCTATGTGATAAGGTATGCTCTATGATGAGTACTACCGAGTTACCTATTTCCTTATGGGAGTTATGCGCTTGAGAAGCTGCATACCTATTGAATAGGGTTCGAATCAAATCAGTTGCCTACCACTTCATATGAGATATGGTATGGTAAGAGCCCATGTCTTAAGCTAGTTAAGATTTGGGGTTGATCGGCCTATGTCTAAAAGCAAAATCCGGACAAGCTCGAGGCAAGATCTGTTATGTAGAACTGGAAATGTTCCAGCTATACAAACTGCAGCTGATGATTTGAAAGAACCAAAGGATTCAATAGTTACCAACGAACCTCAGCCTCTCCGCCGATCTAGTAGGGTTCCTCACCCACCTGAGAGATACTTCTGTTTCTCTATGACAGTGGGAGCGAGAATTGCATCATGAGATGATGACCCAACTAGTTTCGACCTGGCCATCAGGAGTAAGACACTATAAGAATGGATGGATGCTTAGTGATCTGAGATGGAATCCTTATACACCAACAAAGTATGGACTTTGGTTGCTATATCTGAAGGGTTAAATCCCCATCAGGAGCAAGTATATCTTGAGAAGATTACTTGGTGTACAAGGAAAGGTTGAGACTTTCAAAGCTAGACTTGTTAAAAGTTTGCATCATTGACCAGGTGTGGATAATGATGAAACCTTTTCAAGTAGCTATGCTTAAGTCCATCCAGATCCTACTTGTCACGGCTACATACCATGACTGCGATATCTGGCGGTTGGGTGTCTTGACTGCCTTTCTAAATGATGATTTAGAAGAGAGCGTCTATAAGTACACAGCCAGAGGGCTTCGTAGACAGTGGGAGCATCGGAAACGTGTGCAAGATGCTTTATAGGATTAAAGCAAGCATCGCGGAGTTGGAACATCTGTTTTGATGGATTAGTCAAAGAGTTTGACATCATCAAAATGGTAGATGAAGCTTGTATAAACAAAAAGGTAGTAGGGAGTATGGTGGTAATCCTCGTAGAGTACGTGGATGACATACTTTTGATAGGGAAAGAGTTTCCTATGCTACGCTCGATCAATCTCCGCTTATCACAATGATTCTCCACATAGGATCAAAGTGATACCTCCTAAATCCTGGGTTTTCGGATCTATGAGATAGATCTAAATGGATGTTAGGATACTCACTAGTTGTAGTGAGACAGTATCAACCGATCCTGGGGAGAATCACTGGAAGGGTTCCAGGGTGATAAAGACGACTGAATGTCAGTCGCAGGCATTGTCTTTACCCTAAGTAAAGGGACAGTATGTTGGAAGAGTTCCAAGCTAGATACCGTGACATACTAGACGATAAAGGCTGGATACATCGCTACTAAAGATGCTACCAAAGAGGCTGTTTGGGTGTATATTGGTTCATGAGATGAACTAGGTTCCTACCATTGTGTGACAATGGAGTTATGGCTTGTGCCAAGGAACGCTCGTCCCATCAGTGATCCAGACATATTCTAAGGCAGTATCACCTGATCATGGAAATGGTTGATCTCTAAGGGATCGAGGTAAGGAGAGTAGACTCAGAGGACAACACAGCGGATCCACTCAAAAAAGCCTGTTCCCAGAGAGAGACTTTTATGGGATGGTTGAGTATGAGATACTACAACCACTGCTACAGATGGCCCTAGTGCAAGTGGGAGATTGTTAGTTATATATGTATGCCCTAGAGGCCATTACTATACATAGGATGTATATTGTAGTGGATGCTGGGACATATATAGGGAGGACTTTCTCGCTCGACATGATAGTATGCTATCTGGTTACTCTTTACCTTAACGTGTACACTGATTGTCTCTCTGTTACATGTTGGTAAAGCCCTTAGGATGTGTACTTTACTACCTGGACTATGATGCGGATCATACTAGTGGGGACATGGTAGTCCATAAGTACATCCTTCAAAGTCCCTAGTCGTGGGTGTATCGAGACGGGGCATCGATATACCAGAGTAGACTAGCGTGTACCTTCTTGACCTAAACAGATGGGCGATGGATGATCCCATATCCATTGGTGTTTGACATCAGAGATGATATACAGGTGCTCAGTAAAGACTGGGTACACGGGACGGACTCGCCGAGAACTCCCAGATGGTATTATACCTCACGTCAGATGGCAGTTCTCTGGTGACACTGGTACAGAGTAGTCTGTTGACCCGAGATCGTCATAGAGTCTTGTGTGGTTCCCATTGTGCTTTGATTTCCATCTTACCACGTCCAAGAGGGCGTGCAAAACGGTGGTTTTTGGGTACAGTCCCGAGTCACATGGAGGCAATGAGCGATAGGAGGGGATTCGTCTCTCCCGGTATAGGGGGTTGATGTTGCGCTGTGTTCGATTGGCTATAACAGGAAATCCCTGGCCAGGGTTGCTGAGATTTACTGGTAAGTGTTACCAGTAGTTTCTCGAATTGTTATAGACCTCATATCGACACGATTTATCGAGCTATTGGGGTCTGACGTTTACCGCCCCTAGGTGAGATATGCGACATATCAGACGATCAGACCGGACTGTACGGTAGTGTTACTGGTTGGATTCACTGGAGTGTGAGCGGGCTTGCTCGTTGATCTTCAGATCGCTCAATACCCGGGTGGCCGTTACGTTTAGCAGACCGCTTGCGGCTTGTGGGTGTTTGATATGATCATCACCTACTGCCGGCGTATTGACGAGTCTTTAGAGTCCTACACAGAGGTTTCCTGGCTCAAGCGAAACGAAATAGGAGCGCATATGAGATATGTGCGGGACCGAGAATAATGTGTGTATGTGATACCGTATTCCATTCTCGCGATGAATGTATCGAATGGTTGTATGCGATATAACCTAGTTATCGAATCGAGAGTTGATTCGATAAGTCGATACATTGGATACTAGTCGGTTATATGCGATATGACCGGATCGTTAAATCAAGTGTTGATTTAATGATTTAATGCATAATTATATATTTGATATATTACTTTGCATTAACTGGTATTGGTTCACTTTAAATGGATTTTCTCACTTGGTGTACAAGTTGTATATGTGATATACTTTTATGCACATGTTTGTATCATGTTTGATGATACATATTAACTTGGTTAAGTGTAAAGATTAAACCATGGTTTACTTAATGATTAGGGTTTTGATTATCTTATTCATTTATTTATATATTCATTTTGGAAATTATTTAAGGATGGTGGCTTATTTTGTTTTATGTTGAAGTTTCTTGAAGCTTTGATCAAGTCAACCATTCTTATCTCATCCTTAACCCTAACCATTCCAACTAACCTTGGTTTAATCTCTACACTTGACCATGGTTTAGATTATGATAAGTTTTGATTTTTCTTTTCATTTTTAATAACTTATCATAACAATATTCTTCTTCTTCTTCCTTTCTTCACTTGAAGAAAGCAAGCTCCATCAATGGTGATTGATGGAAATGAGTGAGAAATCCAATTCTAAAGTCTACCCACTTCCTATTTCTTCATCCTCTACCTCTTGCTAAGTAGTAGAGTGTGTTTTCTTCACAAGTTTCTTGACTTGGTGAAGTGAGATCTTGATCTAGCGATGCCTCGACGTAGATCATCTTCGGCACGAAGCCGACGACCTTGCCCGCTCTTTCTCCGATGAAGCCGACGCTAGAGCCCAGATTTTAATTTGGACAGCGGAGATGACTTCATCACGGAGCCGTGGAGGTGGAGAACCGAATCTACAAGGGTTGTATTTCTGTATCTCTTAGTTAAGTGTTAACTAGTTACTTTGTTCGCCTAGATTTCTAGCCAACGATCCGTAGTCGGGTTTCTCGGCACCTAGATTTTTTGAAATTGGCATGGTTGATGCCTTGTGAGACCTCATTAGGATGCCTAGGAACCCTACACTCGGCGAGTCCATTCAGTGTACCCAATCTCCACTGAGCACCCGCATACCATCTCTGATGTCAAACACCAATGGATATGGGATCATCCATCACCCATCACATGAGTCGAGAAGATATACGCTAGTCTACTCTGGAATATCGATGCCCCGTCTCGATATTCCTATGACTAGGAACATTGAAGGATGTACTCATGAACTACCCATGCCCCACTAGTATGATCTGCATCATAGTCCTGGAAGTCAAGTACACATCCTAAGGGCTTTATCAACATGTAACAGAGAGACAGAAAGTATACATGTTAAGATAAAGAGCAACCAGATAGCATACTATCATGTCGAGCAAGAAAGTCCTACCTATATATGTCCCAGCATCCACTACAATATACATCCAATGTACAGTAATGGCCTCTAGGGCATACATATAACTAACAATCTCCCACTTGCACTAGGGCTATCTGTAGCAGTAGTTGTAGTATCTAATACTCAACCATCCCCTAAAAGTCTCTCTTTGGGAAAAGGCCTTCGTGAGTGGATCCGCCGTGTTGTCCTCTGAGTCTACTCTCCTAACCTCGATCACTCTGGAGATCAACTATCTCCATGATCAGGTGATACTTCCTCAGAATATGTCTGGGTCACTGATGTGACCAGGGTTCACGGGCCAAAGCCACCCTTCCATTGTCACACAATGGTAGGAACCTAGTTCATCTTATGAACCAATATACACCCAAACTTCCTCTTTGGTAGTATCTTTAATAGCGATGTTACCAGCCTTTATCGTCTAGTTTGCCACGGTATCTAGCTTGGAACTCTTCCAACATACCGTCCCTCCACTGAGGGTGAAGACAATGCCTGTGACTGATATTCAGTCGTCCTTATCACCCTGGAACATTTCCAGTGATTCTCCCCAGGATCGATTGATACTATCTTACTATTGCTAGTGAGAATCCTAACATCCATTTAGATCTATCTCATGGACCCAAATCCCAGGATTTAGGAGGTATCATCTTTATCCTATATGGAGAATCCATGTGATAAGCGGAGATTGACCGAGCGTAGTATAAGGAATCCCATTCGTATCAAGAGTATGTTGTCTACGTACAATACGAGGATGACCACCTTACTCTCTACTACCTTTTTGTACTTACAAGGTTCATCTACATTTTGATGAACTCAAACTCTTTGACTACCACATCAAAACAGATGTTCCACCTCCGCGATGCCTGCTTTATTATGTAAAGCAACTTGCACACGTTTTCGCTGCTCCCACTGTTTACGAAGCCCTCTGGCTGTGTTCTTATAGACGTTAGCTTCTAAATCATTATTTAGAAAAGTAGTTATGGCACCCAACCACCAGATATCGTAGTCATGGTGTGTAGCAATGGCAAGTAGGATCTGGATGGACTTAAGCATAGCCACTGGAAAAGGTTTCATCATTATCTACGCCTGGTTGATGACTAAAACCTTTAACAAGTCTAGCTTTGAAAGTCTCAACTTTTCTATCTACACCAAGTAATCTTCTCAAGATATACTTGCTCCTGATGGGGATTTAACCCTTCAGATATAGTAGCTAAAGTCCATACTTTGCTGGTGTACATGGATTCCATCTCAGATCACTAAGCATCCAGCCATTCTTACAGAGTCCCTACTCTCGATGGCCAGCTCGAAACTAGTTGGGTCATCATCTCATGATGCAATCCTCGCTCCCACTGTCATCGAGAAACCGATGTATCTCTTAGGTGGATGAGGAACCCTACTAGATCGGCGGAGAAGCTGAGGTTCGTTGGAATCTACTGAATCCTTTGGTTCTACCAAATCACCTGCTGTAGTTTGTATAGCTGGAAACTTTCCAGTTCTACACAACAGACCTTGCCTTGATCTTGTCCGGATTTTTGCTTTTAGACATAGGCCGGACAACCCCAAATCTTAACTAACTTAAGATATGGGCTCTTCCCTTTCCATATCACATATGAAGTGGTAGGCAACTGATTTGATTCGAACCTAATTCAATAGCTATGCAGCTTCTCAAGTGCATAACTTCCAAAAAGGAAATAGGTAACTCAGTAGTACTCATCATAGAGCACACCTTATCATATAGGGTGTGATTGCCCCGCCCCGATATACCATCATGCTATGGTGTATACGGAGGAGTAATGCTCAGAGAGAATCTCATTCTCCTTTAGAATAGTCCAGGAATTCCGTGCTCAAGTATTCTCCTCCTTGATCTCATCAAAGGACATAATACTTATCCCCGTATTGGTTCTCTACTTCTAACTTATATTCTGTGAATATCTCAAAAGATTCGGACTTGTGTTTCAACAAGAACATATGTCTGAATCTAAAGAAATCATCAAAAATGTAATGAAGTACAAAGAACCGGTCTTGGCATGTGTAGACAGGGGACCTACATATATCAAAGCTCCGTTTACTGGAAACAGAGAAAGAGTTAATGAACTCTTGGGATGAAACATGATACATGTTGATTTAGGAGGGGATTCGTCTCTCCCGGTATAGGGGGTTGATGTTGCGCTGTGTTCGATTGGCTATAAGCGGAAATCCCTAGCCAGGGTTGCTGAGATTTACTGGTAAGTGTTACCAGTAGTTTCTCGAATTGTTATAGACCTCATATCGACACGACTTATAGAGCTATTGGGGTCTGACGTTTACCACCTCTAGGCGAGATATGCGACATATCAGACGACGAGACCGGACTGTACGGTAAGTGTTACTGGTTGGATTCACAGGAGTGTGAGCGAGCTTGCTCGTCGATCTTCTGATCGCTCAATACCCTGGTGGCTGTTACGTTTAGCAGACCGCTTGCGGCTTGTGGGTGATTGATATGATCATCATCTGCTGCCGGCGTATTGACGAGTCTTTAGAGTCCTACACAGAGGTTTCCTGGCTCAAGCGAAACGAAATAGGAGCGCATATGAGATATGTGAGGGACCGAGAATAATGCGTGTATGTGATACCGTATTCTATTCTCGCGATGAATGTATCGATATGGTTGTATGCGATATAACTTAGTTATCGAATCAAGGATTGATTCGATAAGCCGATACATTGGATATTAGTCGGTCACATGCGATATGACCGGATCGTTAAATCAAGTGGTGATTTAATGATTTAATGCATAATTATATATTTGATATATTACTTTGCATTAACTAGTATTGGTTCACTTTAAATGGTTTTTCTCACTTGTTTGTGCACATTGTATATGTGATATATTTTTGTGCACAAGTTTGTATCATGTTTGATGATGCATGCTAACTTGGGTTTGTGTAAAGATTAAACCATGGTTGTGTAATGGTTAGGGTTTTCATTTTCTTATTCATTTATTTATTTTTTTATTCTTTTTGGAAAATAAATGGCATAAAGAGAAAATGGTGGCTTTCTTTGTTTGAATATTGAAGCTTCATGAAGCTTTGACTAAGTGACCATTTTGTCTCATGCTTAACCCTAACCATTCCACTTAGCCCTAGTTCATTCTCTACACTTGACCATGGTTGGATTATGATAAGTGTTCATTTTATTTTCTTTTTGAAAAATACTTATCATAATATACTTCATCTTCTTCTTCTTCTTCACATGAAGAAGCTTGCTACCAACAATGGCAAAGTGAGAAAAAGAGTGAGAAATCCAATTCTAAAGTGAACCCACCTCCTATTTCTTCATCCTCTACCTCTTGCCAAGTAGTATAGGGTGTTCTCTTCACAAGTTTCATGACTTGGTGAAGTGGGAGCTTGATCTTGTTATGCCTCGACGTAGATCATCTTCGGCATCGTAGTCGATGACCTAGCCCGCCCATTTCTCCGATGAAGCCGACGCTTGAGCCCGGGATTTGATTAAGGCGGCAAGGGGACTTCAACATGGAGCTATGGAGGTGGAGAACTGGATCTACAAAGGTTGTATTTCCGTTCACTTAGTTAAGTTATTAACTAGTTTCTTTTGTCGCCTAAAATTCTAGTTAACGATCCATATTAGGGTTTCTCGGCACTTGTAAAATTTGAAATTGGCATGGTTGATGCCTTGTGAGACCTCATTAGTGTGCCTAGGAACCCTACAGTGGTATCAGAGCCTAGCTAGAGCCTTAGGCGATGCGTAGACGAAGTTTGAAACCCGATCAACCCGAAACCCTAATCTTTGGTAGCATCTTTAGTAGCGATGTATCTAGCCTTTATCGTCTAGTATGCCACGGTATCTATCTTGGAACTCTTCCAACATACCGTCCCTCCACTGAGGGTAAAGACAATGCCTGTGACTGACATTCAGTCGTCTTTATCACCCTGGAACACTTCCAGTGATTCTCGTCAGGATCGATTGATACCATCTCACTACAACTAGTGAGTATCCTAACATCCATTTAGATCTATCTCATAGATCCAAAACCCAGGATATAAAAGGTATCATTTTGATCCAAAACCCAGGACATCACATGTCATCAACGTAAGTAAAGATACTACCAAAGAGGCAGTCTGGATGTATATTTGTTCATGAGATGAACTTAGTTCCTCCCATTGTGTGACAATGGAGATGTGGCTTATGCCAAGGAACGGAATTGTTAGTTATATGTATGCCCTAGAGGCCATTACTATACATAGGATGTATATTGTAGTGGATGCTTGGACATATATAGGGAGGACTTTCTTGCTCGACATGATAGTATGCTATCTGGTTACACTTTACCTTAACGTGTATACTGATTGTCTCTCTGTTACATGATGGTAAAGCCCTTAGGATGTGTACTTGACTACCTGGACTATGATGCGGATCATACTAGTGGGGACATGGTAGTCTATAAGTACATCCTTCAAGGTCCCTAGTCGTGGGTATATCGAGGCAGGGCATCGATATACCAGAGTAGACTAGCGTATACCTTCTCGACCCATACAGATGGGCGATGGATGATCCCATATCCATTGGTGTTTGACATCAGAGATGATATACGGGTGCTCAGTGGAGACTGGGTACACTGGACGGACTCGCCGAGAACTCCCAGATGGTATTATACCTTACGTCAGATGGCAGTTCTCTGGTGACACTGGTACAGAGTAGTCCGTTGACCCGAGATCGTTATAGAGTCTTATGTGGTTCCCACTGTGCTTTGATTTCCACCTTACCACGTCCAATAGGGCGTGCAAAACGGTGGTTTTTGGGTACAGTCCCGAGTCACATGGAGGTAATGAGCGATAGGAGGGGATTCGTCTCTCCCGGTATAGGGGGTTGATGTTGCGCTGTGTTCGATTGGCTATAACCGGAAATCCCTGGCCAGGGTTGCTGAGATTTACTGGTAAGTGTTACCTGTAGTTTCTCGAACTGTTATAGATCTCATATCGACACGACTTATCGAGCTATTGGGGTCTGACGTTTACCACCCCTAGGCGAGATATGCGACATATCAGACGACGAGACCGGACTGTACGGTAAGTGTTACTGGTTGGATTCACAGGAGTGTGAGCGGGCTTGCTCGTCGATCTTCCGATCGCTCAATACCCGGATGGCCGTTACGTTTAGCAGACCGCTTGCGGCTTATGGGTGTTTGATATGATCATCACCTGCTGCCGGCGTATTGACGAGTCTTTAGAGTCCTACACAGAGGTTTCCTGGCTCAAGCGAAACGAAATAGGAGCGCAAATGAGATATGTGCAGGACCGAGAATAATGCGTGTATGTGATACCGTATTCCATTCTCGCGATGAATGTATCGAATGGTTGTATGCGATATAACCTAGTTATCGAATCAAGGATTGATTCGGTAAGCCGATATATAGGATACTAGTCGGTTATATGCGATATGACCGGATCGTTAAATCAAGTGTTGATTTAATGATTTAATGTATAATTATATATTTGATATATTGCTTTGCATTAACTAGTATTGGTTCACTTTAAATGGATTTTCTCACTCGGATGTGCACATTGTATATGTGATATACTTTTGTGTACTTGATTGTATCATGTTTGACGATACATGTTTACTTGGGTTTGTGTAAAGATTAAACCATGGGTATATGAATGGTTAGGGTTTTGTTTTCTTATTCATTTATTTATTTATTTATTCTTTTTGGAAAATAAATGGCATGAAGAGAAAATGGTGGCTTTCTTTGTTTGCATCTTGAAGCTTCATGAAGCTTTGACTAAGTGACCATTTTGTCTCATGCTTAACCCTAACCACTCCACTTAACCCTAGTTCAATCTCTACACTTGACCATGGTTGGATTATGATAAGTATTGATTTTCTTTTCTATTTCAAAAAGAACTTATCATAATATTTTTCTTCTTCTTCTTCTTCTTCACATGAAGAAAACCTTGCAACCATCAATGGTGATTTGATGAAAAGAGTGAGAAATCCAATTCTAAAGTGAACCCATCTCCTATTTTTTCATCCTCTACCTTTTGCCAAGTAGTATAGGGTGTTTTCTTCACAAGTTTCATGACTTGGTGAAGTGGGAGCTTGATCTTGTGATGCCTCGATGTAGATCATCTTCGGCATCGTAGTCGATGACCTAGCCCGTCTATTTCTCCGATGAAGCCGACGCTAGAGCCCAGGATTCATTTTGAACAGCAAGGAGACTTCATCATGGAGCTATGGAGGTGGAGAACCGGATCTACAAAGGTTGTATTTTCGTTCACTTAGTTAAATTGTTAACTAGTTGCATCTTTCGCCTAAAATTTTAGTTAACGATCCGTATTAGGGTTTCTCGGCACTTGTAATTTTTGAAATTGGCATGGTTGATGCCATGTGAGACCTCATTAGTGTGCCTAGGAACCCTACAGTGGTATCAGAGCCTAGCTAGAGCCATAAGCGATGCGTAGACGAAGTTTGAAACCCGATCGACCCGAAACCCTAACCCGATAATGCTCTCTGTACATTTTTGAAATTCGTGGTTTTTTGAGAATTAAAAATATGCAGAAAACTCAGTAGAATATTCTAAGAATTACTGTATAAAACGGGACCCATGAATCGATAATAGTGCGGCGGAACCGCGGCATTGGCATGCCTAATGCGGCGGTTCCGCGGCAACTTGGTCTCTTCTGACACTTTTTACTGCACAGTAATTCTTATATGTTATTTCTGGTTTTTCTGGGAATTTTTAATATTTATTCAAGAGTTGAATTTTCTATGTTGTATTGGGGACTCGGAGATTCGATCGGACGGTCTAATTTTGTCTGTGTGTGTTTTCCGGATAATTATTGAATATGTTAAAAAGTTCGACCGGATATAAATACCCAATCTTTCCCCTGCCGGAAAATTTCCAAGTGTTGGATTTTTCCGTGGTTTAAAGACGTTCTAAGTAGTGCAAGTAACGCGATGGTCCCTCTAGAAGACAACAAACCTTAACTCGATTATGTGACCGTCTCGAACTGCCCTTTGAACCTTAGGGTTTGGGGCAGTACGGCGTGCCACATGTGAGGCGTTGGCTTGACCCTTCTACGGCTGGACCGTTGGTACTGAGGCATGAACTGAATGTTTTTATATTTATTTCATGTGTTGAGCTGTTTCGGGAAAACTTGGGTGTTCGAATGTTCGATCGGAAAGTTTAACATTTTCTATTTATCTAGAATGGGATACAATAATTGGAATTCACAAGTAGTTATGAGATAACTGAATGAATGTTATAAACATAGCACTTTAGTCTCACTTGATCGGTTGCCACGGAATTTTGATGCGATCAAAAGTCCGTCGCAATCACGTAGCGTACGCGGATACTCGCCGGGTAAACTTAATAGACAGCTACACCCCATATCCCCGACCAAGTGACTGTAGGAGAACCCCGTCGCCGAAAGCATCCGTTCGGGTGCTCGCGGCAGCGGTGTTCCGCCTTGGTGCACTTTGTCGACGGCGTCGGGGGTGCGGCCTCCTACTGAAGTTTGCGACGAGCATTCGATCAGGATGTTGGGAATCTTGTTGAATTGCCCAACTTGATATTGAAAAGAGTTTTCGATAATGAGACTAAAATGCGGGGTTTATAATTGTTAGGCATGTGATGTCTAAGTAATTCATTTGATTAGGCATGCGATGTCTAAAGAGGTTGCGGATTCCAACTGTTGTAGTTTTACACTTTCTTTTCTGTGACCGTAAGTGTAATATGTGATATCGCCGGTTTCGTTGTTATATGTCAACGACAATTAGGATGCGCATATTTACTTACGTTGATGACATGTGATGTTATGTGTTGCTGGATATGTTATATTGGATCGTCGTGTTTGAATAGCCGGGGGTTTTTATGTGAGATGAGTGTTTTCATTTTCATTCATGTAAAAACTTGTATGTAATATTCTTTTATTGGGGCACTTCCAGGTTGCGGAAGATGTCACCCTCTGTATATTATTTACTTTTCCGCACTAGGATAGACCCAAGGAGGAGGGCACAAGTAACCGGGTTCTGGAGTCCAGTGGGAGACCAACTCGAGGAGTCGAGTCCGGGTCTCCTAACTCTAGAATTGGTAGGGTTGCTTGCCGCTCTCGTAGGGGTCTAGGGGTATGGGTTTGGCTATTCATCGCGATCGTGGAATCCGTGTTTTATACTGGCTCGTATTGAAAACACGGACGTCCTAGTACATCCAATATTTCATATGTTTCTTTTGCTGCGATATCTGTGATGTGATCATGTGATGTTCTGTGATAAATACTGTATATAGTATATATGATATATTATATAGATGTTACTTATGTTTTACACCTGTGCTAGCCCTGCCCTGCTCTGCCGTTAGTTACCTAACCTAACGGTACACGAGGGGACATCGAGGCGAATGCGGATGGCATAAGTGTACGTCGTATTTATCTGTGATGTTTAGGTACTTAAATGATGGGACTTCATTAATGTGATTAATGAAATAAAAGAAACCTAAGATGTTGTAGAATCGAATTTCAAAATAAAACAGGTAGCTACAGTTCTTGCTTTGCATCGCGGTGTTCCTTGTAGAACATCCTGCACCTTATTCGATAAGGAAAGGACCGAGATCCCTTCACCGGGAGTGACTCCTTTAGCAATAACTGGCAGATGCTACACCCCTCGGTTTTTCTTTTGATTGCTTCTACAGTTTATGCTTTGCACAGTGATATATAGGATATATCCCGTACCTCATTCGACGAGGAAAGGACCGACGATCCCTTCACCGGGAGTGACTCCTTTAGCAAAACTAGAAAAGCCTCAAAGACACTCCATTTTAAAATCATTTGATTCTATAACGATATAAAGTTCATTACGCAAAAGGTTTTCTTAAAAACATGTCGTAGCCCTCTGTCATTTCAGATAAGTCCTAGTTAGTATTCGTGCTGCGTTTGTTGACTCAGTCAAGGCGTAGTGTGCGGTAGCTGATTAGTGCTTATCTACATAACATATGAAGCGATTGGATTAGGGTAGTCGTGCGGCCTTGTTGACTCAGTCAAGGGTCGTGCGGGTGGGTTTAATTCAATCGAGAAATGACGGGTTGAACTTTACTTGTGGTCTATGATTTGTTGACTTAGTTAAGGTCATAGATCGCTTGGGGCAAAATATTATCGGGAATTTCAAGTGTTGAAATTTGCAATGAGATTGCATACCTTCTATGAGATAGTTGGATCCCGATACCCGCTGCGAGTAATTGTTACTCCTGGAAGAGTTTTACACATTACAATTAGCCGATCAAGTAGGTGTCTAGAAAGGTGTCAACGGGGTTACGCCTCTGGAAAAATGAGGTTTACATTAATTAGGTTCGTGCGAAAGCACGGGGGACCTCCCTCAAAGTACCGACACTGGCCTGGCTGAAAGATTGGCGAACTTGCAGTATGTAATTAATCCCGGCTAGTCTTTCCTTTTAGGGTTTGAAGGAAGATTTGATAAAAACAGTGGGAGCCATCCTGATTAGATAAAATAATAACCAATTTATTCTTGAAAGAGCGCACGCTGAGTGTTTTCTTCTCTCTCTCTCCTGGTAGCGACCATGTCACGCCTTAATCAAGATAATAATACGGATTATTGACCGAACCCGCTTGTTATACTGAGCTGGGGAACGTTGGTCCCGCTCCAACTTATAATTGTTATAAGACAGAGCAGGAAATAAGGGGATTACCAGAATTCCCGTGCCACCCAAACGAAGAAAGTGCATATGATGCATCTCCTTCGGGTGTGTTCATTATATAGAACTGTTTCTCAGTGTCCTTTACGTCCTGGGTATATGATACCAGATCAGGATCGCGCATATGTAATTTGTTACATGGGCTACAGATAGGTAAAGAACTGAGAACGGGTGATAAGTTTCATAAGGCAGAAAATGGGGCAAGTGTTGCAGCCAAGTCTGTTGGTCACTGTCACCCTGTATTACCAATACATTGATTTTGAACGAATGTTATTAGATACCGAACATGATATTCAAAATCATATCTGTCTCTTTATTAATAAAGAAACGATAAAATTTTGTATTGTTGGATAATGTTTTGAACATTTCCTATATCAAAAGTTGATCGGATCAGGCACGTTATCTAAAAGCATTGACGTTCTAAATCAAACTACAGTTCTTAGTATATAGAACACACACAAGAGGAAGAGTTCAGAAATGAACGGATCCTTCTTGAGGTATTATAGACTAGGTCATATCAATGCGATCCGACTAGCTAAGTTGCACATAGATGCATATTTAAATCTGTTTGAATTTACATCTTGTGAAACTTGCCAGTCATGTCACAGAGATAAGATGACCATAGCTCTGTTTACTGGAAACAGAGAAAGAGTTAGTAAACTCTTAGGATTGATACATGATGATGTATGTAGATCCCCTGTCTATACATGCCAGGACCGGTTTTTGTACTTCATTACATTCTCTGATAATCTCTCAAGATTCAGACATATGTTCCTGTTGAAACACAAGTCCGAACCTTTTGAGATATTCACAGAATATAAGTTAGAAGTAGAGAACCAATACGGGTATAAGTATTATGTCCTATGATAAGATCAGGGAGGAGAATACTTGAGCACGGAATTTCTGGACTATTCTAAAGGAGAATGAGATTCTCTCTCAGCATTACTCCTCCGTATACACCAAAGCATGATGGTATATCGGGACGGAGCAATCACACCCTATATGATATGGTGCGCTCTATGATGAGTACTACTGAGTTTCCTATTTTCCTTCTTGGGTGTTATGCACTTGAGAAGCTGCATACCTATTGAAAAGGGTTCCGATCAAATCAATTGCCTACCACTTCATATGTGATATGGAAAGGGAAGAGCCTATACCTTAAGTTAGTTAAAATTTGGGGTTGTCCGGCATATGTCTAAAAGCAAAATCTGGACAAGCTCGAGGCAAGGTCTGCTATGTAGAACTGGAAATGTTCCAGCTATACAAACTACAGCTGATGATTTGACAGAACCAAAGGATTCAATAGTATCCAACGAACCTCAGCCTCTCCGCCGATCTAGTAGGGTTTCTCACCCACCTGAGAGATACTTCTGTTTCTCTATGACAGTGGGAGCGAGGATTGCATCATGAGATGATGACCCAACCAGTTTCGAGCTGGCCATCAGGAGTGGGACTCTGTAAGAATGGCTGGATGCTTAGTGATCTGAGATGGAATCCTTATACACCAACAAAATATGGACTTTGGTTGCTTTATCTGAAGGGTTAAATCCCCATCAGGAGCAAGTAAATCTTGAGAAGATTACTTGGTGTACATGGAAAAGTTGAGACTTTCAAAGCTAGATTTGTTAAAGGTTTGCATCATTGACCAGATATGGATCATGATGAAACCTTTTCTAAGGATCTATGCTTAAGTCCATCCAAATCCTACTTACCATGGCTACATACCATGACTACGATATCTGGTGGTTGGGTGTCATGACTGCTTTTCTAAATGATGTTTTGGAAGAGAGCGTCTATAAGTACACAGCCAGAGGGCTTCGTAGACAGTGGGAGCAGCGGAAACGTATGCAAGATGTTTTATGTGATAAAGCAGGCATCGCGGAGCTGGAACATCTGTTTTGATGAGTTAGTCAAATAGCTTGACATCATCAAAATGGTAGATGAACCTTGTATATACAAGAAGGTAGTAGGGAGTATGGTAGTGATCCTCCTAGAGTGCGTGGATGACATACTCTTGATAGGGAAGGAGTTTCCTATGCTACGCTCGGTCAATCTCCGATTATCACAAAGATTCTCCATATAAGATCAAAGTGATACCTCCTAAATCCTGATTTTTCATCTATGAGATAGATGTAATTGGATGTTGGGATACTCACTAAATGTAGTGAGATGGTATCAATCGATCCTGGGGAGAATCAATGGAAGGGTTCCAGGGTGATAAAGACGACTCAATGTCAGTCACAGGCATTGTCTTTACCCTCAGTGGAGGGACGGTATGTTGGAAGAGTTCCAAGATAGATACCGTGGCATACTAGACGATTAAAGGCTGAATATGTCGCTACTTAAGATGCTACCAAAGAGGCTGTCTGGGTGTATATTAGTTCATGAGATGAACTTAGTTCCTCCCATTGTGTGACAATGGAGTTGTGGCTTATGCCAAGGAACGTCCGTCCCATCAGTGATCCAGACATATTCTAAGGCAGTATCACCTGATCATGGAGATGGTTGATCTCCAGGGTGATCGAGGTTAGGAGAGTAGACTCAGAGGACAACACGGCGGATCCACTCACAAAGGCCTTTTCCCAGAGAGAGACTTTTATGGGATGGTTGAGTATGAGATACTACAACCACTGCTATCAGATGGACCTAGTGCAAGTGGGAGATTCATATACCCAGGATGCGGATGATACTATGAGATAGATCTAATTGGATGTTAGGATTCTTACTGTAGGGTTCCTAAGCACACTAATGAGGTCTCACAAGGCATCGACCATGCCAATTTCAAATTTTACAATTGCCGAGAAACCCTAATACGGATCGTTAACTAGAATTTTAGGCGACAAAAGAAACTAGTTAACAACTTAACTAAGTGAACGGAAATACAACCTTTGTAGATCCGGTTCTTGTAGGGTTCCTAGGCACCCCAATGAGGTCTCACAAGGCATCGATCATGCCAAATTAAAATTTTAACGGTGCCGAGAAACCCGACTACGGATCGTTGGCTAGATGTTTAGGCGAAAACATAAACTAGTTAACACTTAACTAAGGGAATACGGAAATACAACCTTTGTAGATCCGGTGCTCCACCTCCACGGCTCCGAGATGAGGTCCTCTCCGCTGTCCAAATCAAATCCGGGCTCTAGCGTCGGCTTCATCGGAGAATAGGCGAGCTAGGTCGTCGAGGTCCATGCCGAAGATGATCTACGTCGAGGCATCGCTAGATCAACCTCCACCTTCACCAAGTCTTTAAAACTTGTGAAGGAAACACACTCTACTACTTGGCAAGAGGTAGAGGATGAGGAAATAGGAAGTGGGTAGACTTTAGTTTTGGATTTCTCACTCAAATTGATCACTTGCCATTGATGGAGGCAAGCTTTCTTCACTTGAAGAAAATGAAGAAGAAGAAGAATATTATGATAAGATTAATTAGAAAAGAAAAGAATAATAATTCTTATCATAAAGGTAACCATGGTAAAGTGTAGAGAATTAACTTGGGTTAAATGAATGGTTAGGGTCAAGGTTTCATGAAGCTTCCACTAAACAACAAAAAAGGCCACCATTCTTTTTATCTTTTTTCCATCTATTTTCCAAAATGAATAAATAGATAAATAAATTAGAAAAGGAAATAAAACCCTAATCATAAGTTTAACCATGGTTTAATTCTTTACACTTAACCAAGTAAACATGTATCATCAAACATGATACAAGCATGTGCACAAAATCATATCACATATATAATGCGCACATCCGAGTGAGAATATCCATCTAAAGTGAACCAATACTAGTTAATGCAAAGTAATATATCAAATATATAATTATACATTAAATCATTAAATCAACACTTGATTTAACGATCCGGTCATATCGCATATAACCGACTAGTATCCAATGTATCGGCTTATCGAATCAACGCTTGAATCGATAACTAGGTTATATCGCATACAACCATTCGACACATTGATCGCGAGAATGAAATACGGTATCACATACACGCATTATTCTCGGTCCTGCACATATCTCATATGCGCTCCTATTTCGTTTTTCTTGAGCCAGGAAACCTCTGTGTAGGACTCTAAAGACTCGTCAATACGCCGGCAGCAGGTGATGATCATATCAATCACCCACAAGCCGCAAGCGGTCTGCTAAATGTAACGGCCACCCGGGTATTGAGCGATCTGAAGATCGACGAGCAAGCCCGCTCACACTCCAGTGAATCCAACCAGTAACACTACCGTACAGTCCGGTCTGATCGTCTGATATGTCGCATATCTTGCCTAGGGGTGGTAAACGTCAGACCCCAATAGCTCGATAAGTCGTGTCGATATGAGGTCTATAAAATTTCGAGAAACTACTGGTAACACTTACCAGTAAATCTCAGCAACCCTGGCCAGGGATTTCCTGTTATAGCCAATCGAACACAGCGCAACATCAACCCCCTATACCGGGAGAGACGAATCCCCTCCTATCGCTCATTGCCTCCATGTGACTCGGGACTGTACCCAAAAACCACCGTTTTGCACGCCCTCTTGGACGTGGTAAGATGGAAATCAAAGCACAGTGGGAACCACACAAGACTCTATGACGATCTTGGGTCAACAGACTACTCTGTACCAGTGTCACCAGAGAACTGCCATCTGACGTGAGGTATAATACCATCTGGGAGTTCTCGGCGAGTCCGTCCAGTGTACCCAGTCTCTACTGAGCACCCGTATATCATCTCTGATGTCAAACACCAATGGATATGGGATCATCCATCGCCCATCTATATGGGTCGAGAAGGTACACGCTAGTCTACTCTGGTATATCGATGCCCTGTCTCGATACACCCACGACTAGGGACTTTGAAGGGTGTACTTATAGACTACCATGTCCCCACTAGTATGATCCGCATCATAGTCCAGGTAGTCAAGTACAGATCCTAAGGGCTTTACCAACATGTAACAGAGAGACAATCAGTATACACGTTAAGGTAAAGTTCAACCAGATAGCATACTATCATGTCGAGCAAGAAAGTCCTCCCTATATATGTCCCAGCATCCACTACAATATACATCCTATGTACAGTAATGGCCTCTAGGGCATACATATAACTAACAATCTCCCACTTGCACTAGGGCCATCTGTAGCAGTGGTTGTAGTATCTCATACTCAACCATCCCATAAAAGTCTCTCTCTGGGAACAGGCCTTTGTGAGTGGATCCGCTGTGTTGTCCTCTGAGTCTACTCTCCTAACCTCGATCTTCCTGGAGATCAACCATCTTCATGATCAAGTGATACTGCCTTAGAATATGTCTGGATCACTGATGGGACCGGCGTTCCTTTGTATAAGCCACAACTCCATTGTCACACAATGGGAGGAACATAGTTCATCTCATGAACCAATATACACCCAAACAGCCTCTTTGGTAGCATCTTAAGTAGCGATGTATCCAGCCTTTATTGTCTAGTATGTCACGGTATCTAGCTTGGAACTCTTCCAACATACCGTCCCTTCACTGAGGGTAAAGACAATACCTGTGACTGACATTCAGTCGTCTTTATCATCCTAGAACACTTCCAGTGATTCTCCCCAGGATCAATTGATACTATCTCACTACAACTAGTGAGTATCCTAACATCCAATTAGATCTATCTCATAGATCCAAAATCCAGGATTTAGGAGGTATCATTTTGATCCTATATGGAGAATCTTTGTGATAATCGGAGATTGATCGAGCGTAGCATAGGAAACTACTTCCCTATCAAGAGTATGTCATCCACGTACTCTACGAGGATCGTCACCATACTCCCTACTACCTTTTTGTTTATAGAAGGTTCATCTACCATTTTGATGATGTCAAACTCTTTGACTAATCCATCAAAACAGATGTTCCAACTCCGCGATGCCTGCTTTAATCCTATAAAGCATCTTGTACACGTTTCCGCTGCTCCCACTGTCTACGAGGCCCTCTGGCTGTGTACTTATAGACTCCCTCTTCTAAAACATCATTTAGAAAAGCTATCATGACACCCAACCACTAGATATCGTAGTCATGGTATGTAGCCGTAGCAAGTAGGATCTGGATGGACTTAAGCATAGCTACTTGAAAAGGTTTCATCATTATCCACACCTGGTCGATGACGAAAAGCTTTAACAAGTCTAGCTTTGAAAGTCTCAACTTTTCCATCTACACCAAGTAATCTTCTCAAGATATACTTGCTCCTGATGGGGATTTAACCCTTCAGATATTGCAACCAAAGTCCATACTTTGCTGGTGTATAAGGATTCCATCTCAGATCACTAAGCATCCAGCCATTCTTACAGAGTCTTACTCCTGATGGCCAGCTCGAAGCTAGTTGGGTCATCATCTCATGATGCAATCCTCGCTCCCACTGTCATAGAGAAACTGAAGTATCTCTCAGGTGGGTGAGGAACCCTACTAGATCGGCGGAGAGGCTGAAGTTCATTGGAATCTACTGAATCCTTTGGCTCTATCAAATCATCTGCTGCAGTTTGTATAGCTGGAACATTTCCAGTTCTACATTACAGACTTTGCCTCGAGCTTGTCCAGATTTTGCTTTTAGACATAGGCCGGACAACCCCAAATCTTAACTAACTTAAGATATGGGCTCTTCCCCTTCCATATCACATATGAAGTGGTAGGCAATTGATTTGATTGGAACCATATTCAATAGGTATGCAGCTTCTTAAGTGCACAACTCCTAGAAGGAAAAAGGTAACTCAGTAGTACTCATCATAGAGCACACCTTATCATATAGGGTGTGATTGCTCCGTCCCGATACACCATCGTGCTATGGTGTATACAGAGGAGTAATGCTGAAAGAGAATCTCATTCTCCTTTAGAATAGTCCAGTATTTCCGTGCTCAAGTATTCTCCTCCTTGATCACATCAAAGGACATAATACTTACACCCTTATTGGTTCTCTACTTCTAACTTATATTCTGTGAATATCTCAAAAGGTTCGGACTTATGTTTCAACAGGAACGTATGTCTGAATCTTGAGAGATTATCAGTGAATGTAATGAAGTAAAAGAACCGGTCTTGGCATGTGTAGACAGGGGACCTACATACATCAACATGTATCATCCCAAGAGTTCACTAACTCTTTCTCTGTTTCCAGTAAACGGAGCTATGGTCATCTTATCTTTGTGACATGACTGGCGAGTTTCACAAGATGTAAATTCAAACTAATTAAATATACATCTATATGTAACTCTAGCCAGTCGGGTCGCATTGATCTGACCTAATCTACAATACCTCAAGAAGGATTCGTTCATTTCTAAACTCTTCCCCTTGTGTGTGTTCCGTATACTAAGAACTGTAGTTTGATTTAGAACATCAATGATTTTAGATAACGTGCCTAATCCGATCAACTTTTGATATAGGAAATGTTCAAAACATTATCCATCAATACAAAATTATATCCTTTCTTTTCTAACAAAGAGAGTGATATGATTTGGTATATCAGGTTCAGTATCTAATAACATTCGTTCAGAATCAATGTATTGGTAATACAGGGTGACAGTGACCAACAGACTTGGCTGCAACTCTTGCCCCGTTTTCTGTCTCATGAAACTTATCACCCGTTCTCAGTTTTTCTACCCTTTTATAGCCCTATGTAACATATTACATATCTGGGATCCTGATCCGGTATCATATACCAGGATGCGGAGGATACTGAGAAACAGTTCTGTATAATGAACACACCCGAAGATGATGCATCAGCATGCACTCTCTTCGTTTGGGCGGCACGGGAAATCTGGTATTCCCCAATTTCCTGCTCTGTCTTATAACAATTATAAGTTGGAGCGGGACCAACGTTCCCCAGCTCAGTATAACAAGCGGGTTCGGTCAAATATCCGTATTATTATCTTGATTAAGGCATGATATGGTCGCTACCAGGAGAGAGAGAGAAGAAAACACTCAGCGTGCGCTCTTGCAAGAATAGATTGGTTATTATTTTATCTAATCAGGATGGCTCCCACTGCTTTTTATCAAATCTTCCTTCAAACCCTAAAAGGAAAGACTAGCCGGGATTAATTACACACTACAAGTTCGCCAATCTTTCAGCCAGGCCAGTGTCGGTACTTTGAGGGAGGTCCCCCGTGCTTTCGCACGAACCTAATTAATGTAAACCTCGTTTTCCCAGAGGCGTAACCCCGTTGACACCTTTCTAGACACCTACTTGATCGGCTAATTGTAATGTATAAAACTCTCCCAGGAGTAACAATTACTCGCAGCGGGTATCGGGATCTAACTATCTCATAGAAGGTATGCAATCTCATTGCAAATTTCAACACTTGAAATTCCCGATAATATTTTGCCCTTAGCGTCCTATGACCTTGACAGAGGTCAACAAACCATAGGCTGCTAGTCAAGTTCAACCCGTCATTTCCTGATTGAAGTAAACCCACCCGCACGACCCTTAACAGAGGTCAACAAGGTCGCACGACTACCCTAAATCAATCACATCATATGCTTATGCAGATAAGCACTAATCAGCTACCGCATACTACGCCTTGACAGAGGTCAACAAACGCAGCACGAATACTAACCAGTACATATCTGAAATGACGGAGGGCTACGACAGGTTTTTCTGAAAACCTATTGCGTAATGAACTTGATATCGTTGTAGGATCGAATGAATTTTGAAATGGAGTGCTTTTGAGGCTTTTCTAGTTTTTCTAAAGGAGTCACTCCCGGTGAAGGGATCGTCGGTCCTTTCCTCGTCGAATGAGGTGCAGGATATATCATATATATCACTGTGCAAAGCAGAACTCTTAAAAGCAATCAAAAGACAAACCAAGTGTGTAGCATCTGCCAGTTATTTCTAAAGGAGTCACTCCCGGTGAAGGGATCTCGGTCCTTTCCTCATCGAATAAGGTGCAGGATATATCACATATACCGCTGTGCAAAGCAAGAACTGTAGCTACCTGTTTTATTTTGAAATTCGATTCTACAACATCTTAGGTTTCTTTTATTTCATTAATCACATTAATGAAGTCCCATCATTTAAGTACCTAAACATCACAGATAGATATGACGTACACTTATGCCATCCGCATTCGTCTCGATGTCCCCTCATGCACCGTTAGGTTAGGTAACTAACGACAGAGCAGGGCAGGGCTAGCGCGGGTGTAAAACATAAGTAAAGTCTATATAATATATCATATATACTATATACTGTATCTATCACAGAACATCACATGATCACATCACAGATATCGCAGCAGAAGAATCATATGAAATATTGGATATACTAGGATGTCCGTGTTTTCAATACGAGCCAGTATAAAACACGGATTCCACGGTCGTGATGAATAGCCAAACCCACACCCCTAGACCCCTACGAGAGCGGCAAGCAACCCTACCAATTCTGGAGTTAGGAGACCCGGACTCGACTCCTCAAGTTGGTCTCCCACTGGACTCCAGAACCCGGTTACTTGTGCCCTCCTCCTTGGGTCTATCCTAGTGCAGAAAAGTAAATAATATACAAACGGTGAAAACTTCCGCAACCTGGAAGTGCCCCAATAAAAGAATATTACATGCAAGTTTTTACATGAATGAAAATGAAAAACACTCATCTCACATAAAAACCCCCCGGCTATTCAAACACGACAATCCAATATAACATATCCAGCAACACATAACATCACATGTCATCAACGTAAGTAAATATGCGCATCCCAATGTCGTTGACATATAGCAACGAAACCGGCGATATCACATATTACACTTACGGTCACAGAAAAGAAAGTGTAAAACTACAACAGTTGGAATTCGCAACCTCTTTAGACATCACATGCCTAATCAAATGAATTACTTAGACATCGCATGCCTAACAATTATAAACCCCGCATTTTAGTCTCAAAATCGAAAACACTTTTCAATATCAAGTCGGGCAATTCAACAGGATTCCCGAAAAACTGATCGAATGCTCGTAGCAAACTTCAGTAGACGGCCGCACCCCCGATACCGTCGACGAAGTGCACCAAGGCGGAACACCGCTGCCGCGAGCACCCGAACGGATGCTTTCGGCGACGGGGTTCTCCTATAGTCACTTGGTCGGGGCTATGGGGTGTAGCTGTCTATTAAGTTTACCCGGCGAGTATCCGCGTACGCTACGTGATTGCGACGGACTTTTGATCACATCAAAATTCCGTGGCAACCGATCAAGTGAGACTAAACTGCTATGTTTATAACATTCATTCAGTTATCTCATAACTTATTGCGAATTCCAATTATTGTATCCCATTCCGGATAAATAGAAAATGTCAAACTTTCCGATCGAACAATCGAACACCCAAGTTTTCCCGATACAGATCAACACATGAAATAAGTCTAACAACATTCAGTTCGTGCCTCAGTACCAACGGTCCAGCCGTAGAAGGGTTAAGCCAACGCCTCACATGTGGCACGCCGTACTGCCCCAAACCCGAAGGTTCAAAGGGCAGTTCAAGACGGTCACATAATCGAGTTAAGGTTTGTTGTCTTCTAGAGGGTCCATCGCGTTACTTGCACTACTTAGAACGTCGTTAAACTACGGAAAAATCCAACACTTGGAAATTTCCCGACAGGGGAAAAATTGGGTATTTATATCCGGTCGAACTTTTTAACATATTCTAAAATTTATCCGGAAAGCCAAATAGACAAAATTTGATATCCCGATCGAAACACCGAATCCCCAAAACAACTCCAGAAAATTCAACTCTTGAATAAATATGAAAAATTCTCAGGAAAACCAGAACTGCATATTATGAATTACTGTACAAATTTGGACGCCAGAAAAGACAAAACGGCCGCGCTTCCGCCGCACGAACCATGCTCGTGCCACGGAAACGCGGCTCATTGATGGAATTAGGCATTCAAACTTCACAGTAACTCTTAAAATCACCTGGTGATTTTTCTGCATATTTTTAATTTTGAAAAAGACCAGATTTCAGAAATCGCCCAGAGAGCAATTTTAAGGTTGTGGTTTCGGGTCGATCGGACTTCAAATTCCGTCTAGACTTCGCCTAAGGCTCTAGCTAGGCTTTGATACCACTGTAGGGTTCCTAGGCACCCTAATGAGGTCTCACAAGGCATCGATCATGCCAAATTAAAATTTTAACGGTGCCGAGAAACCCGACTACGGATCGTTGGCTAGATGTTTAGGCGAAAACATAAACTAGTTAACACTTAACTAAGGGAATACGGAAATACAACCTTTGTAGATCCGGTGCTCCACCTCCACGGCTCCGAGATGAGGTCCTCTCCGCTGTCCAAATCAAATCCGGGCTCTAGCGTCGGCTTCATCGGAGAATAGGCGAGCTAGGTCGTCGAGGTCCATGCCGAAGATGATCTACGTCGAGGCATCGCTAGATCAAGCTCCACCTTCACCAAGTCTTTAAAACTTGTGAAGGAAACACACTCTACTACTTGGCAAGAGGTAGAGGATGAGGAAATAGGAAGTGGGTAGACTTTAGTTTTGGATTTCTCACTCAAATTGATCACTTGCCATTGATGGAGGCAAGCTTTCTTCACTTGAAGAAAATGAAGAAGAAGAAGAATATTATGATAAGATTAATTAGAAAAGAAAAGAATAATAATTCTTATCATAAAGGTAACCATGGTAAAGTGTAGAGAATTAACTTGGGTTAAATGAATGGTTAGGGTCAAGGTTTCATGAAGCTTCCACTAAACAACAAAAAAGGCCACCATTCTTTTTCTCCTTTTTCCATCTATTTTCCAAAATGAATAAATAGATAAATAAATGAGAAAAGGAAATAAAACCCTAATCATAAGTTTAACCATGGTTTAATTCTTTACACTTAACCAAGTAAACATGTATCATCAAACATGATACAAGCATGTGCACAAAATCATATCACATATATAATGCGCACATCCGAGTGAGAATATCCATCTAAAGTGAACCAATACTAGTTAATGCAAAGTAATATATCAAATATATAATTATACATTAAATCATTAAATCAACACTTGATTTAACGATCCGGTCATATCGCATATAACCGACTAGTATCCAATGTATCGGCTTATCGAATCAACGCTTGAATCGATAACTAGGTTATATCGCATACAACTATTCGACACATTGATCGCGAGAATGAAATACGGTATCACATACACGCATTATTCTCGGTCCCGCACATATCTCATATGCGCTCCTATTTCGTTTTGCTTGAGCCAGGAAACCTCTGTGTAGGACTCTAAAGACTAGTCAATACGCCGGCAGCAGGTGATGATCATATCAATCACCCACAAGCCACAAGCGGTCTGCTAAACGTAACGGCCACCCGGGTATTGAGCGATCTGAAGATCGACGAGCAAGCCCGCTCACACTCCAGTGAATCCAACCAGTAACACTACCGTACAGTCCGGTCTGATCGTCTGATATGTCACATATCTTGCCTAGGGGTGGTAAACGTCAGACCCTAATAGCTCGATAAGTCGTGTCGATATGAGGTCTATAACATTTCGAGAAACTACTGGTAACACTTACCAGTAAATCTCAGCAACCCTGGCCAGGGATTTCCTGTTATAGCCAATCGAACACAGCGCAACATCAACCCCCTATACCGGGAGAGACGAATCCCCTCCTATCGCTCATTGCCTCCATGTGACTCGGGACTGTACCCAAAAACCACCTTTTTGCACGCCCTCTTGGACGTGGTAAGATGGAAATCAAAGCACAGTGGGAACCACACAAGACTCTATGACGATCTCGGGTCAACAGACTACTCTGTACCAGTGTCACCAGAGAACTGCCATCTGACGTGAGGTATAATACCATCTGGGAGTTCTCGGTGAGTCCGTCCAGTGTACCCAGTCTCTACTGAGCACTCGTATATCATCTCTGATGTCAAACACCAATGGATATGGGATCATCCATCGCCCATCTATATGGGTCGAGAAGGTACACGCTAGTCTACTCTGGTATATCGATGCCCTGTCTCGATACACCCACGACTAGGGACTTTGAAGGATGTACTTATAGACTACCATGTCCCCACTAGTATGATCCGTATCATAGTCCAGGTAGTCAAGTACAGATCCTAAGGGCTTTACCAACATGTAACAGAGAGACAATCAGTATACACGTTAAGGTAAAGTTCAACCAGATAGCATACTATCATGTCGAGCAAGAAAGTCCTCCCTATATATGTCCCAGCATCCACTACAATATACATCCTATGTACAGTAATGGCCTCTAGGGCATACATATAACTAACAGTTCTCCACCTCTATAGCTCCATGTTGAAGTCCCCTTGCTGTCCTATCAAATCCCGGGCTCAAGCGTCGGCTTCATCGGAGAAATGGGCGGGCTTGGTCATCGACTACGATGCCGAAGATGATCTACGTCGAGGCATCACAAGATCAAGCTCCCACTTCACCAAGTCATGAAACTTGTGAAGAGAACATCCTATACTACTTCGCAAGAGGTAGAGGATGAAGAAATAGGAGGTGGGTTCAATTTAGAATTCGATTTCTCACTCTTTTTCTCACTTTGCCATTGTTGGTAGCAAGCTTCTTCATGTGAAGAAGAAGAAGATGATGAAGTATATTATGATAGGTATTTTTCAAAAAGAAAATAAAATGAATACTTATCATAATCCAACCATGGTCAAGTGTAGAGAATGAACTAGGGCTAAGTGGAATGGTTAGGGTTAAGCATGAGACAAAATGGTCACTTCGTCAAAGCTTCATGAAGCTTCAATATACAAACAAAGAAAGCCACCATTTTCTCTTTATGCCATTTATTTTCCAACAAGAATAAATAAATAAATAAATGAATAAGAAAATGAAAACCCTAACCATTACACAACCATGGTTTAATCTTTACACAAACCCAAGTTAGCATGCATCATCAAACATGATACAAACTTGTGCACAAAAATATATCACATATACAATGTGCACAAACAAGTGAGAAAAACCATTTAAAGTGAACCAATACTAGTTAATGCAAAGTAATATATCAAATATATAATTATGCATTAAATCATTAAATCAACACTTGATTTAACGATCCGGTCATATCGCATGTGACCGACTAATATCCAATGTATCGGCTTATCGAATCAATCTTTGATTCGATAACTAGGTTATATCGCATACAACCATATCGATACATTCATCACGAGAATAGAATACGGTATCACATACATGCATTATTCTCGGTCCCGCACATATCTCATATGCGCTCCTATTTCGTTTCGCTTGAGCCAGGAAACCTCTGTGCAGGACTCTAAAGACTCGTCAATACGCCGGCAGCAGATGATGATCATATCAATCACCCACAAGCCGCAAGCGGTCTGCTAAACGTAATGGCCACCCGGGTATTGAGCGATCAGAAGATCGACGAGCAAGACCGCTCACACTCCTGTGAATCCAACCAGTAACACTTACCGTACAATCCGGTCTCGTCGTCTGATATGTCGCATATCTTGCCTAGGGGTGGTAAACGTCAGACCCCAATAGCTCGATAAGTCGTGTCGATATGAGGTCTATAACAATTCGAGAAACTACTAATAACACTTACCAGTAAATCTCAGCAACCCTGGCCAGGGATTTCCGGTTATAGCCAATCGAACACAGCGCAACATCAACCCCCTATACCGGGAGAGACGAATCCCCTCCTAAATCAACATGTATCATGTTTCATCCCAAGAGTTCATTAACTCTTTCTCTGTTTCCAGTAAACGGAGCTTTGATATATGTAGGTCCCCTGTCTACACATGCCAAGACCGGTTCTTTATACTTCATTACATTCTCTGATGATTTCTTTAGATTCAGACATATGTTCTTGTTGAAACACAAGTCCGAACCTTTTGAGATATTCACAGAATATAAGTTAGAAGTAGAGAACCAATACGGGGATAAGTATTATGTCCTTTGATGAGATCAAGGAGGAGAATACTTGAGCACGGAATTCCTAGACTATTCTAAAGGAGAATGAGATTCTCTTTCAGCATTACTCCTCCGTATACACCATAGCACGATGGTATATCGGGGCGGGGCAATCACACCCTATATGATAAGGTGTGCTCTATGATGAGTACTACTGAGTTATCTATTTCCTTTTTGGAAGTTATGCACTTGAGAAGCTGCATAGCTATTGAATTAGGTTCGAATCAAATCAGTTGCCTACCACTTCATATGTGATATGGAAAGGGAAGAGCCCATATTTTAAGTTAGTTAAGATTTGGGGTTGTCCGGCCTATGTCTAAAAGCAAAAATCCGGACAAGATCAAGGCAAGGTCTGTTGTGTAGAACTGGAAAGGTTCCAGCAATACAAACTACAGCAGGTGATTTGGTAGAACCAAAGGATTCAGTAGATTCCAACGAACCTCAGCTTCTCCGCCGATCTAGTAGGGTTCCTCATCCACCTGAGAGATACTTCAGTTTCTCGATGACAGTGGGAGCGAGGATTGCACATGAGATGATGACCCAACTAGTTTCGAGCTGGCCATCGAGAGTAGGGACTCTGTAAGAATGGCTGGATGCTTAGTGATCTGAGATTGAATCCATGTACACCAGCAAAGTATGGACTTTAGCTGCTATATCTGAAGGGTTAATTCCCCATCAGGAGCAAGTATATCTTGAGAAGATTACTTGGTGTAGATGGAAAAGTTGAGACTTTCAAAGCTAGACTTGTTAAAGGTTTTAGTCATCAACCAGGCGTGGATAATGATGAAACCTTTTCCAGTGGCTATGCTTAAGTCCATCCAGATCCTACTTGCCATTGCTACACACCATGACTACGATATCTGGTGGTTGGGTGCCTTGACTACTTTTCTAAATAATGATTTAGAAGAGAACGTCTATAAGAACACAGCCAGTGGGCTTCGTAAACAGTGGGAGCAGCGGAAACGTGTGTAAGTTGCTTTACATAATAAAGCATGCATCGCGGAGGTGGAACATCTGTTTTGATGTGGTAGTCAAAGAGTTTGACTTCATCAAAATGGTAGATGAACCTTGTAAGTACAAAAAGGTAGTAGAGAGTAAGGTGGTCATCCTCGTATTGTACGTAGACAACATACTCTTGATAGGATCATCAAACATGATACAATCAAGTGCACAAAAGTATATCACATATACAACTTGCACAAATCAAGTGAGAAAATCCACTTAAAGTGAACCAATACTTGTTAATGCAAAGTAATATATCAAATATATAATTATACATTAAATCATTAAATCAACACTTGATTTAACGATCCGGTCATATCGCATATAACCGACCAGTATCCTATGTATCAGCTTATCGAATCAATCCTTGATTCGATAACTAGGTTATATCGTATATAACCAACCGATACATTCATCGCGAGAATGAAATACGATATAACATACATGCATTATTCTCGGTCCTGCACATATCTCATATGCGCTCCTATTTCGTTTCGCTTAAGCCAGGAAACCTCTGTGTAGGACTCTAAAGACTCGTCAATACGCCGGCAGCAGATGATGATCATATCAAGCACCCACAAGCCGCAAGCGGTCTGCTAAACGTAACGGCCACCCGGGTATTGAGCGATCAGAAGATCGACGAGCAAGCCCGCTCACACTCCTGTGAATCCAACCAGTAACACTTACCGTACAGTCCAGTCTGATCGTCTGATATGTCGCATATCTCGCCTAGGGGTGGTAAACGTCAGACCCCAGTAGCTCGATAAGTCATGCCGACGTGAAGTCCATGACATGTGTGAAACTACTGATAACACTTACCAGTAGGTCACTGCAACCCTGGCCAGGGATTTCCTGTTATGGCCAGTCGAGCATAGCGCAACATCAACCCCCAATACCGGGAGAGACGAATCCCCTCCTATCGCTCATTGCCTCCATGTGAATCGGGACTGTACCTAAAAACCACCTGTTTGCACGACTCAGTAGAGCCGTGGTAGGATGGAAATCAAAGCACAGTGGGAGACACACAAGACTCTATGACGATCTCAGGTCAACGGACTAAGCTGTACCAGTGTCACCAGAGAACTGCCATCTGACGTGAGGTATAATACCATCTGGGAGTTCTCGGCGAGTCCGTTCAGTGTACCCAGTCTCCACTGAGCATCCGTATACCATCTCAGATGTCAAACACCAATGGATATGGGATCATCCATCGCCCATCGCATGGGTCGAGAAGATATACGCTAGTCTACTCTGGAATATCGATGCCCCGTCTCGATATTCCCTCGACTAGGAACATTGAAGGATGTACTCATGGACTATCCAGGCCCCACCAGTATGATCTGCATCACAGTCCTGGAAGTCGAGTATGTTAGGTCCACTTACCTCTCCCGGTACTTTCGGGGTTGCGGAAACGGTAAAACAAAAATTTTTCTAAACTTTGTAACATGGACCGTAAAAGCCGGATCTTTACTAAACAATACACTAGCATCCTAACATGAGATGTTATCTACTCGGTTAGGGGTTATATCTCAACTTGAACTCCTTCTCTTCTTGTTGTTCTTCTCTTCTTGTTGTTCTTCTCTTCTTGCTCAATGGTTGATCCGGACTTTGGTCACCTCCACGGCCTCCTTGAGTCGAAGACGATCCACCCGAGAGATGTACACCGAGCACCACCTCAAGCCGAGGTAACTAGGGTAAGGAGATTGCCAATCTAGAAGCCCTAGGATGTGTAGAGGAGATGTATGGATGTGTTTGTCAAGTGGAATCCTTTTTCTCTCAACACATGAGATCAAAGGAGAAATCAAGAGGAGGAAGAAGAAGGAGCTAGCTAGCAACCATGGAGCTTCTCATTTCAAGAGAGAGAATGAGAATCAAATTATCATACAAAAGAAAAACAACCATGGTTGCAAATAATGCAAAACAACATCATTACTAATCCCATCAAGATAAAGTTGATGGCTACTTTGAAATGACCATTATCATAATCCAAAAGAAAAAGGAAAAGAAAAGAAGAGTGTGGAACCCTCTTGAAAGTCAATGGCCAACCCGGTCAACCGGTCAACAAAATCAAGAGAGGTCAACGGGGTCAAATGGTCAAGGCAATTAGCCATCATAAGATTATCATTAATAGGATTAGTAAATGATGTTCGCGGCTCATAATGGTTTTGACCAAACGAACTGTCAAAACCCTAATGAGTCCGCCTCAAAATGGTGTTGACCGAATCGACTGTCAAAAATGCTAATGAGCCTGCCACATAACGGTTTTGGCCGAACCAACTGCCAAAACCCTAATGAGGCACCTCCTCCTTCATCACTCCGAAAAACTGTGCATACACACCTGCATCCGTATTCCGTAGAATGCGGATGCACAGAAGACAAAACAAATCCATCCGTGCAATACTAGGATCCGGCTTAAACTAAAGCCTACTGGTACTGCCTGCCCGAACACCATACGCACACAAGTGTACGTAAGTGATCGCAGCCCTGCCGTAAAACCATACGGCCTCTACACGTTTAGCTCAGTGCAGGGAAACTCTCTGTGTGGAACTCTAAAGACTCGACACTACGCTGGCAGTGGGTTTAACCACAGACCGCAAGCGGCACTAGCTGTACGTAACGGTCCCCAGGTAGATGTCGATAAGAAGGCCGCTGAGGTAAACCCATCCGAACTCCAACTGAGCCTGTATGTGACAATCTCCGTACAGTCCGGTCTGTTCGTCTGATACATCGCATGTCGGGCCTAGGGGGCGGCAAGCGTCAGACCCCTAATAGCGGTACAAGTCGTGTCGGAGTGAAGCCCAGAACACCCTGAGATAACACTGGAACCTACCAGTATATCTCGCTTGCCCTGGCCAGGGACTACTTGTGTAATGGCTCTCCTAGACACAGCGCGATGTCAACCCCCAATACCGGGAGAGACGAATCCTGTCTAACCGTCACTGTCTCCAAGTGCTTTGGGAATGCTCCCAACTACTACCTGTTTGCACGACTCAGTAGAGCCGTGGTAGGGTAGCAATCAAAGAACAGTGGGAACACACTCGAGGCGAAGTGACAGTGTCAAGTCAGCGGACTAAGCTGTACTCATGTCACCTGGGAACTGATAACTGATGATAGGTATAATACCAACCATCAGTTCCCGACGAGTCCTGTCTAGTGTACTCGTAACCTAACGAGCACCCGCATACTATCTCAAGTATGACGTACCGACGGCTGTGGGACAGACCGCCTCCCGTGCTGGGATGAGAAGCGCATACGCTAGTCTACTCCGGAGTATCGATGCCCTATCTCGATACTCCCACGACTAGGGACGTGTATAAGGATGTTCTTGTAGATTACCCAGCCCCCACGAGTGTGATCGCCATCACAACGCCGGTAATCAAGCAAAGATCCAAAGGGCTCTACTAATGCGTATAGGTGATATAATAAATAAACACTCAAGTACACATTAAAGCAGAGACAAACCAAGTAGCATACTACTATATTGAGCAAGATTGTCTGTACAACTGTGAATATCCCAAGCTTCCATCAAGTAATATACATACTAGTATGATACAGTAATGGCCTCTAGGGCATATACACCAACAATCTCCCACTTGCACTAAGGCCATGTACTGGCGTATCGAAGACCTATCATCTCGATCAGCCGCTCGAACTGAGTCTGGGGTAAAGCCTTCGTGAATGGGTCCGCAGTGTTGTCCTTTGTGTCCACTCTCCGCACCTCGATCTCCTGGCGATCAATGATCTCCCTGATCAGGTGATACCGCCTTAAGATGTGCCTGGATTTCTGATGGGACCTTGGTTCCTTCGCTAAAGCTATAGCCCCATTGTTATCGCAATACAAAGGTACTGGGTCAACAATGGACGGAACCACCTGAAGTTCACTAATGAACTTCTTTATCAAGACCGCCTCTTTTGCGGCATCGCTTGCAGCAATGTATTCAGCCTCCATCGTCGAGTCTGCGACGGTATCCTGCTTGGAACTCCTCCAACATACCGCCCCTCCGTTGAGGGTAAACACAAAACCCGAGACAGACTTGCTGTCATCTTTGTCACTCTGGAAGCTTGAATCGGTAAAGGACTCGACCCTGAGGTCTCCATTATCGTAAACCAGGAACATCTCTTTAGTCCTTCTCAGGTACTTGAGAATGTTCTTCACTGCTGTCCAGTGGTCCTCCCCTGGGTCTGACTGATACCGGCTTACCGCGCTCAACGCGTAAGCTACATCTGGTCTTGTACATAGCATCGCATACATTATAGATCCTACCGCCGAAGCGTAGGGTATAGTGCTCATACGAACCCTCTCCTCGTCAGTCTTAGGAGACATCTTCTTGGAGAGGGTAATTCCGTGCAATGCGGGTATGTTACCGTGCTTGGAACCCTCCATAATAAATCTCTTTAGTACGGTCTCTATGTACCTGGTCTGCGAAAGTCCCAATAGATTCTTGGATCTATCTCTATAGATCTTGATCCCCAGAATGTACGAGGCATCACCCAGGTCCTTCATGGAGAACCTTTGTGACAAAAATAGCTTGACCGATTGTAGCATAGGAATGTCATTTCCTATCAAAAGAATGTCGTCCACATACAAGACTAGGAATACGACAATTCGTCCTACAATCTTCTTATATACACAGGGCTCATCTTCGTTCTTGATGAAATCTAATTCCTTGATTGCCTCATCAAAACAGATGTTCCAGTTCCGCGATGCCTGCTTTAATCCATAAATGGATTTAAGCAACTTGCATACCTTTCCGCTGCTCCCACTGTCTACGAAACCTTCTGGTTGATCCATGTAAATGCACTCTTCCAAACAACCGTTCAGGAAAGCCGTTTTAACATCCATCTGCCAGATTTCATAGTCATGGAAGGCAGCAATGGCAAGTAGGATCCGAATGGATTTAAGCATAGCCACCGGAGAAAAAGTTTCATCATAGTCCAAACCAGGTCTTTGACGAAAACCTTTTGGAACGAGTCTAGCTTTATAGGTTTCCACCTGCCCATCTACACCAAGTTTCCTTTTGTAGATCCATTTGCATCCAACGGGTTTTACCCCAGGTGGAGAAATATCCAAGGTCCACACTTCATTGGCGTACATGGACTCCATTTCGGATTGCATTGCTTCCTGCCACTTATCAGAGTCCCTACTAATAATGGCCTGCCTGAAACTGGTAGGATCATCTTCTTCCAAGATGCAATCCTCTCGATCCCCGTCTATGAGAAAACCGTAGTATCTCTCGGGCGGATGAGAAATCCTACCAGATCTGCGGAGTGGCTGAGGTTCGTTTGGGGTTATTGAATCTAGCAGTTCCTCCAAATTTTCAGTTACATTTTGTGGTCGCTGAATTTCTTCCAGTTCTACCGAACTCCCACTAGTTTCTTTTGCAAGAAACTCCCTTTCTAAGAAGGTGGCGTGGCGAGATACAAACACCTTCTGTTCCTTAGTGTGGTAGAACAGATATCCTAGTGAGTCTTTAGGATATCCCATAAATTTACACAGAACTGATCGTGCCTGTAGCTTGTCCGGTTTCTGTGTTTTCACATAGGCCGGACAACCCCATATCTTAATAAACTTAAGACATGGTTTCTTACTGCTCCATATTTCATACGGAGTTTTAGGCACTGATTTGGACGGAACTTGATTCAAAAGGTATGCCGCTGTCTGAAGCGCATGTCCCCAGAATGAAAGAGGTAACTCAGCACTACTCATCATGGAGCGAACCATATCCAGTAGGGTACGATTCCTCCGCTCCGAAACACCGTTGTGATGTGGTGTGTAAGGAGGAGTAAGCTGAGAGAGAATACCATTCTCTTTTAAGTAATCTAGGAATTCCGTGCTTAAGTACTCCCCTCCCCTGTCAGACCGGAGGATCTTGATACTTTTGCCTGTCTGGTTCTCTACTTCGTTTCTAAATTCCTTGAATTTCTCAAAAGCTTCAGATTTGTATTTCATCAGATACACATATCCGAACCTAGAGAGATCGTCAATGAATGTGATGAAGTACGAGAGCCCACCCCTTGCATGTATAGACATCGGACCGCATACATCACTATGTATGAGTCCCAAGAGCTCGGTTGCTCTTTCTCCATGTCCGGTGAACGGAGATTTGGTCATCTTCCCTTTGAGACAAGACTGACAGTTTCATAAGATGAAAAATCGAACGTATTCAAGAGTCCATCTTTATGCAACTTACTCAGTCTTTTCTCTCCGATATGACCAAGTCTACAATGCCACAAGTAGGATTCATTCGTATCTGAATTCTTCCTCTTGCGTGTGTTTTGTATATTGAGAACTGTATTCTGATTTAGAACGTAGATACCATTACACAGTGTACCCTTTGCAACCAGTACCTTATGAAGGTAAATGTTCATGATATTCTTTTCAAGAACAAAGTTATATCCATCTTTATCGAGTAAAGAAACTGATATGATGTTGCAAACCATGGAGGGTACATAGTAGCAATCGTTCAAAATCATAGTCTTGCCATTTGGCAATACTAGGTGATATTCACCGACGGCTGCCGCATTAACTTGTGCTCCGTTCTCTACTCTGAGCGACATATCACCCGGTGCAACTTTCCTACTTTTTCTCAGTCCCTGCAATAAATTACAGATATGAGATCCTGATCCGGTATCAAGTACCCAGGAGGTAGGGCTGACCGTAAAACAGTTCTCAATTACAAGAACACCTGAAGTAGATGCAAAACCATGCTTCTTCTTCAACTGGGTATCCTGAAAATCCATACAATCCCCTTTCCCATTCTCATACTTATGACTGTTGTCACAAGTTAGAGCTGAACCATCTTTTTCCAGTCCCGAATAAGAATTCGGATCGGTCAAGCGATACATTTTATTATCTTGATTAGGGCGTGAAAAGGTTGCTGCCTGGAGAGAGAGAAAAGAAACACTCAGCGTATGCTCTTGCAAGATTAGATTGATTTATTAATTTATCTAACCAGGATGTCTCCCACTGTTTACTCAAATTCTTCTTAAAACCTTTTTAAAAGAAGAACTAGCCGGGATTTAATTTACGTCACAATACTTGCTTAACCTTTCAGCCAGGCTAGTGTCGGTACTTCGAGGGAGGTTTTCCAACGCTTTCGCGAAGTTCCTTAATTCAAGAACCTCTTTTCCCTGGGGGCGTAGCCCCGCTAACACCTTTCTAGACACCTACTAGGTTTGTAGCATTGATTGTTAAGTGAAAGTAATCTCCCGAGAGTAAACCAACTCATCAGTGGGATCGGGATCCAACTATCATTGTGTGATGACCTAGATGGAATCCACTCTAGTCACTACACTCCAGAAGGTATGCTAAATCTGCAAGTTTCAGTTCTTTTGAAACTCCTGATGTGGTTTTTGCCCCTAGGACCCAAGTGACCTTGACGAATAATCAACAAATCAAAAGGTCCTAGTCAAGTTCAACCCGTCGTTATCCAGGATTGCATTAGACCCGCCCGCATGATCCTTGACGAATAATCAACAAAATCATGTGACCGTTCTAACCAATCGCATCTATCAGTGCAACAGAGAGTTATTGCTCAGCTACCGTTCACTGTGTCTTGACGAATAATCAACAAACACAGCACGAATACTAAGTATTAATTTTCTGAAACGACGGAGGGCTACGGCTGAGTTTTTGGCGAAAAACCCGTTAACGTAATGAACTTGATGTGGTTGGAGGAACATGATAGACCTTTTTGAAAAATATAGTGGCGAAAACTTTTGCTAAAGAGGTCACTCCCTGTGAAGTGATCTCGGCTCTTTCTTCGACGAATGAGGTGCAGGATATTCCAAACTGAATACCTCGGTGCAAAGCAAGAATAATCGACTATAGTGAAGTTATTACCCTGACGCAAACTTTTGTCCAAGGGGTCACTCCCGATGAAGGGATCTCGGCCCTTGCCTCGTCGACTGAGGTGCTGGGCATTCACAACCGAATACCGCGATGCAAAACAAAAAATGAACGTCCTTGCAATAACAGCTTTTTGAAAAATTGTTCCAACAACGTCTTTTAGGTTTATTTTCTTGCATTAGTTCTTTTAATGCGTCCCATCATTTAAATCCTACCATTGCAGAAAACAACCAAAATATAACGTACGCTTATGCCATTCGCATTCGCCACTGGGCCCCGTCATTACCCGTTAGGTTACTTAACTAACGACAGAGCGGGGGCTGGGCTAGCGCGGCTGTAAAACATAAGCAACGCCTAAATAGTTATTATATATAGATATAATGCAATGATAGCCAATCCAGATCACAGATGAACACTTTGGATATACTAGGAACCCACGATTCGTTCAAGCCTGCAACGAAAAGCGGATTACACGGTCGCGATGAATAGCCAATACCCCACCCAAGACCCCTATGGGTGCGGCAAACTACCCGCCAAGTACCCGAAGCGAAGCAACCTCCCTCCATGGGTCTATCCTAGGAGCAAAAACAGTAAAAAGAATTTTACAATGACGGCTACAACCCCGACCCGGTTGTGCGGCCAAACAAATAATATTACTTCAATTTACAAATTTATTACATGAATGAAAGAAAAAGAAACTCTCATCTCACATCCACCCCGGCTATTCATCCGCGACAATCCAACGAGTTCATATACACAAACCATCAACAACAATCACAGATCACAGATATGTATAACCCCGACTAATCGACATATAGCGATTAGCCGACGTTCAATACATATGAACATCACAGATATAACCTTTATAGTCAAAGTATATTGAAGTTCGGAAAAATACGGATTTATAGGCCCCCAAAAGCAAATTTCTATTCTGAAAAATCTGGGCACATATAAACCATCTTAAAAATCCTAAAACCAAGTCAGAAACACACTGCACCAAAATCGACCCAGTGACTCACCAAGATGGCCGCGGTTCCGCGGCAATAGCTTGCTATTGCCGCGGAAACGCGGCTCTTTGGTCGAGTTGCTGGCTCGTTTTTGGTGGCTTTCTTCTAAAAACCCTGAGATGATTTTTAGTGTATGACAAATTTTGTTTTGACCAGAAAAATTTTTAACAGAAACTCAGATTTTTGTAACTCGGTTTTTTTCGATTTTTCCGTTTCGAACTTCGATACACTTCACTACCAAGCTAGTTTATGTTTAGTTAGGCTCTGATACCACTGTTAGGTCCATGTTACCTCTCCCGGTACTTTCGGGGTTGCGGAAACGGTAAAACAAAATTTTTCTAAACTTTGTAACATGGACCGTAAAAGCCGGATCTTTACTAAACAATACACTAGCATCCTAACATGAGATGTTATCTACTCGGTTAGGGGTTATACCTCAACTTAAACTCCTTCTCTTCTTGTTGTTCTTCACTTCTTGTTCTTCTTCTCTTCTTGTTGTTCTTCTCTTCTTGCTCAATGGTTGATCCGGACTTTGGTCACCTCTGCGGCCTCCTTGAGTCGAAGACGATCCACCCGAGAGATGTACACTAAGCTCCACCTCAAGCCGAGGTAACTAGGGTAAGGAGATTGCCAATCTAGAAGCCCTAGGATGTGTAGAGGAGATGTATGGATGTGTTTGTCAAGTGGAATCCTTTTTCTCTCAACACATGAGATCAAAGGAGAAATCAAGAGGAGGAAGAAGAAGGAGCTTGCTAGCAACCATGGAGCTTCTCATTTCAAGAGAGAGAATGAGAATCAAATTATCATACAAAAGAAAAACAACCATGGTTGCAAATAATGCAAAACAACATCATTACTAATGTTGCGCCACGGCAGCGCCCCGGCCGTCTTACTCGAGGCCAAAATGCGGAATCAAAATTTTTCCTTACTCGGAAACCGGCGCTACCGCGGACAAAGAAAAACCCGGATCGTTTACCATTAACCTAATGCTAGCAATCAAGAGATGGGAAGAAAAGTATACCGAGTGATCCGAGTCCTCCGGTCTTCTCTTCATCATCCCGATCTCCCGCGGAAAGTCTTGGCTCCACATCGTCGCCTCCTTGCCGGAAAGGGCACCACATCGCCTGCGTCTTTTACGGGCTCCCGCCTCAATACCGAGGCAACTCGGGCGCGAAGCTGGCGAATCGACGCGTCCAAGATTTGCTGTAGGAAGTGTAGTGTAGAATCATAGTCTCTTTTGGGGTGGTTGCCATTTGAAGATGATGGAGGAAACAAGATAAGAAAAATGGTGCTTGCATTTTTCTTAACATGAAATGAGATCAAGAAAAGAAACTCTCAAGAATGAAAACTCTCATCCTTTTTTCTTTCTCTCAACCATGGAAAAAACTTATTCCATCAAGTGAGAATAATGGTGGAGGAAAAACAATATATGAAGCAAGAAGGAAGGTGAGTGTAGGAGATGAAAAAGGTGACTACATCCAAGACAAGAAAACATCAACCATGCTTCTTACTTCTATTCACTCCATAACCTTTCATAATCTCATTTAATACATCATGGAGCAAAAGAAATGAAAGCTATCATAATCAATATATATGCAATAAAACCCTCCACAAAGTGTTATTTGAAAAACTGCAAATAACCCCCTCCATCGGAAAAGTCCGGCCGGGAAAGAACAAAGGAAAACCGGCCGGAACGGAATGCAAACTGGAAACTCCAGAAAACTGGTCCCGTAATAAATTACAGGAAAACCCCGATACTGTGCATACACACCTGCATCTGTATTCCGACCGGATACAAATGCAATGAGACAAAATCTACACTGTACTAGACTAGGACCGGCTTAAGCCAAAGCCGGTTAGTAAAATCCGTTCGATCCTGATCCGTGCAATACCGCACGTATCTGATCGAACCCTGCCATATACCTATACGGCTACTAGTACAAACCGTCCGATCCTGATCCATGCAATACCGCACGTATCTGATCGGACCCTGCCATATCTCCATACGGCCTCTACAGCGTTTCGCCCGAAAGCTGAGTAACTGAAAGTGTGGTGGACTCTAAAGACTCGTCAATACAATGGCTGTGGATTTAACCACTAGCACGTCAGAGGTATAAGCCAATACGTAACGGGCCACCAGCTATTGACCAAAAGGGACGTCGATGAGCGAACTCATCCTGACACCCTACTGAGCCTGTCAGTGACAATATCCGTACAGTCCGGTCCGTTCGTCTATGAGCATCGCATGTCGGGCCTAGGGGGTTGGTAAAAGTCAGACCCCCAAAGGCGGTACAAGTCGTGTCGGAGCGTAGCCCAGAACGCCCTGAGATACTACTGGAATACCTACCAGTAAATCTCCTGCCTCGGCCGAGGGCTTTGCGTAATGGCTCTCCTAGACACAGCGCGACCTCACCCCCAATACCGGGAGAGACGAACCCCTGCAGATCCGCTCACTGCCTCCATGTGGCTCGGGACTGTACCCAACTAAAACCTGTTTGCACGACTCCTTTGAGCCGTGGTAGGGTAGTAATCAAAGCACAGTGGGAACTCACACGAGACAAATGACGATCTCAGGTCGATGAACTAACCTGTACACATGTCACCAGGGAACTGCTATCTGACATCTGGTATAAGACCAACTAGCAGGTTCCCGGCGAGTCCTTTCCGGTGTACTCATAACCCAATGAGCACCTGTATACATCTTAGGTGATCCAACTGACACCAGTGGCTTGTGAGACCGGCCACCGCCCCTCGTCGGGGTCTCGACTGTATACACTAGTCTACTAATGGAGTATCGATGCCCAGTCTCGAAAACTCCCACGACTAGGGACATTTTAAGGATGTGCTTATAGACCCCAGCACCCACGTATATGATCGCCATCATATTGCTGGTCGTCAAGCAAGAATCCTAGGGGCTCTATCAACGTGCAATAGCGACATGTCAGGTCACCTAAAGCAGTACACGATGATAAAGATAAACCAGATAGCATACTATCATCTCGAGTAAGACTGTCCTACCGGGATAGGTCCTCCCTCAATCATTGCAATCACGTGCCTGTGATCCAATAATTGACTCTGAGGGCACTATCGCCAACAATCTCCCACTTGCACTCAAGGCTAATTATTGTGATGTCGCATACTCACAGCCCGTGTGATACCGAACACCCAACTCCTCTACTAGTCAGTCTCATAAAGCTCGTTTGCGAAACTATTGCGTTCGAGGAATAGCCTCAGTGAGTGGATCCGCTGTGATGTTTCTTTCTATATCTCTCTATATCTCAAGTTCGCGGAGAAAGCCATCTCCCGAAATGAGCAATACCTGTCTTAGAATGTCTGGATGTCTGATGGGACCTAGCTCATAAATGAACTCCAAATCCAAACTTCTTAGACTGTATCATCAACTGAACTTAATCAGTATCCTGCGCCATGCCTCCCTCAGTATTGCCTTGGACCACCTGTCCAAAATACAGTCCCTCATCAGAGGGAGAACTATAACTCTGACAACCTCCTTGTCGTCCATGTCACCTTGGAAGCCTGGAGTGATAACCGTCTCCTAAAGGAGGCAGCCGTTATCATATCCCTAGAACATTCACTTATGTTCTAAAACTGCTTCCGACTGTTCCTCCAGGATTGGATCAATATCAACTTATTGCATCTAGTGCAAGAATAACATCTGGTGTGGTACTTGACATCTCATGATTGACTCAATTGCCTAAGCAAGTGATCTGTCAATCATGCGTATCCCTCTCCCCTTTAGTCTGTAAGACACCTTTAGAGAGGGTGACTCCATTACCTGCAGGTACACTACCGCGCCAGGAGTCGTCCATTCTAAATACTCATAGAATGCTGTCAAGGTACCCTGATTGGGAAACCACCCAAATCTAGATCTAAAACCATAGATCTAGTAACCAGTATGTCTGATATAATGTCCAAGTCCCATGTGGAGAAAACACTGTGTGACGACCAAAGTATAACCGATCGTAGTATAGGAATATCACTTCCTACTACCTTCTCAACAGATCCATCCCCTATTCTGATGACGTCAAACCCATGACTGTCACATCAGAAACAGATGATCTAACTCCGCTATATCTGCTTTAGTCTATAAATAGACATAAGTATGAAGTCCACCAATGCTTCCGCTGCTCCCACTGACTACGACAACCCTCTGCCAGAGTCATATAGACGTGCACTTCTAAAGCTAGTTTAGAACGACGCTATACTCATCCTCCTGCCGGGTCTCGCAGCCTGGAACAACAACAATGGCAAGTGTGGGTAAACAAGAACTTCCCTGTCACCGTCCTTGAGGCTACCGGAGTACCTCTCGGGTGCCTGAAGTTACCCACCTTATCTGCGGAGTGGCCAATGGAATGTCAAATCAGATTGAATCTTTAGGTTCCTTATCAAATCTTCAGTAATCGTTTGCGGTTCTGGAATCACTTCCAGTTCTACCATACTCCCACTACTGTTTTCTGAAAAATCCATTTCTTTTAAAAATGTGGCGAGTCAAGAACAATATCACTATTGATCTTCCAGATGGTAGAAAGTCAACCCTCGTCATAGCTTGGGTCAACCCACAAACAGCCATTACAGAAATGTGCCTTGAGTTATCCGGAGTCTGGTTTTAAGCATAAGCCGGACAACTCCCCGTACCTTAACATCGTTAAGATATGAACTGTTCTATATCCAATATAGAACCAGAGGCACTGATTTAATTGAACCAGATTCAAATCATGCAGCTGTCTCCAGTGCATGTCAACTAAATGGAAGGAGGCCGATCAGCGTTACTCAACTTAGGAATGCTTCCAATTATGAGTAACCTGAAAGAGAAGCAAGTTCTCATTACTATCAACTGAATACCATACATAAGTATCTACATCTTCGATCACCTTGAAGAATCCCGATACTTGCTACACCTGGTTCTCTACTCTATTCAAATACCTATAACTCCTCAAAACTTAGACCCTGTGTTTCCACGAAACAGCTGTCTAAAATTTAGAGAAGTCATAAGTAAACCGAATATAGTACGAGCACCAACCCCTCTGTCCTAATGGACACTGGACAACATACAATACTCTGTATAAGTCCGCTGAGTCTAACAACTCTTTCACTGTGTGTCGTAGGTTGAAAATTGTACTTATAGTTAAGAAGAATTACACCGCTGTTTAATGCTCCTTACCTAACCATCCACTGATATAGGTAAATGTCATCGACATAATATCAAAAGGTATATCTCACTCTATGAAAATAGACGTACAGATATATCAATTTGAAATTGGTGCACAACAGCGGATATTCATAACCAAATATTTGCCGACCGGCAAACAGCCCAGGTGAACCCCTCAAAATATCACCGATTACAACGAATCCCGATATAATGAGGATGATCACCCAATTCCCAATAACTTACTCCCACTCATCATCTGTAAAACCATACAGATGTGAGAATCATACCTGGTAAATACATACCCTGGAGTAAGTGTCTAATCGGGAAATCAGTTTTCTTTTAACATCACACAGTGAAACTGAAACATTGAAATGTTTCGTCGGGGTATCCTGGTATTCCTAGTAATGCCTCTTCCATTATCCAGATTCACAACTGTAACCTTGTAATTCTTTGCCATCTTTCTAAATCCCTTTCTATGTCTTTAGTCATTACTTTCTGTACACCCCCTTAGGCCAAATGGTTTTCTTCCTTCCCTACCGTTCGGCACCAGCCTATGGTTTGGAAGAAGACTATCCAAAAGGCATAAAGGGTGTACTGTCCCAATTCTAGGAACACTCGCAATGCGAGAGAAGGTGAATGTGAAAGACACCTGAATGTACTTAATTCCTATTTCTCCTGAACCAGAATCCATCCCCGAACTGGAACAAGTTCCTTTCGAGTTCGTATATAACCATACGATGGAGTATCCAATAAACTGTGGATCTTCGTAGTGATACGGAGTGTCCTGGAGAAATACAAAGGTGATTTAGGATTGGCGAAGAAATACTTGGTTTGGTCGTGAATATCAGTCGCAATTTACTTTGCCCTCTTACTAATCCCTTGCTTTGTCTTAATCTTAATACCTTCTGCACACCATTTAGGCTAATTGGTTTTCTTCATTCCCCACCATTCGGCACCAGCCTAAGGTTTGGAAGAAGACTATCCAATTTGCGTAATAGGTGTACTACTCCTAAACCAAGGAGTACTCGCAACGAGAGAAGGTGAAAAGAAAAGACAACTGAATAAACCTATTCGTTTTCTCCAAAACCAGAAACCATCCTCGAAGTCCTTCGAGTTCGTATATAACCATACGATGGTTTTGTCCAATGGAAGTGGACGTTCGCAGTAATGCGGGGTGTCCTGGAGAAAAGGGTAAAAGTAGGAGTGGTAATGAGGTCTGCAACTCTGACAATCCAAAAGCCTGTGTTAAGAAGGTTCGGTCAACTTGGTCACTGAGTCATAGTCCAGGGTCGGGTCAATGGTCGCTGCCAAAGAGAGAGAGAAAAGAAACACTCAGCGTGCACTCTAACCTAGATCAGAATGGTTACCACTTTGTCTAATCTGGAAACCTCCCACTGTACCTCAAATTCTCCTCCAAACCTGAAAGAAGAATTAGTCGGGATCACCCGAGGAGTAAACTAACTCATCAGTGGGAATCGGGATCCAACTATCATCGCATGATAACCTGACGGAATCCACTCAAGTCACCACACTCCAGAAGGTATGCGCATGCCTGGCAAGTTTCAGTTCTTTTGAAACTCCCGATGAGATTTTTACCCCTAGGACCCAAGTGACCTTGACAATGCCAACATATCAAAGAGTCCTAGTCAAGTTCAGCCCGTCATTATCTTGATTGCATTAAACCCACCCGTACGAGTCCTTGACAATGCCAACATAACTGTACGACTGTCCTAACCAATCCACTTATCCAAGCGACAGAAAAATATTACACAGCTACCGAACACTACGCCTTGGCAATGCACGACATACGTAGCACGAATACTAAGTAATACTAATCTGAAATGACGGAGGGCTACGGATGGTTTTTGGCGAAAAACCTTTTACCGTAATGAACTTGATATCGTTGAAGGAACTGCATAGTTTTTATAAAAATATAGTGACGAAAGCCTTTGCTAAAGAGGTCACTCCCGGTGAAGGGATCTCGGCTCTTTCCCCGTAGAATGAGGTGCAGGATATTCCAACTGAATACCACGATGCAAAGCAAAAGTAATCGGCTATAGTGAAGTTAATGCCCTGACGCAAACTTCTGTCCAAGGGGTCACTCCCGGTGAAGGGATCTCGGCCCTTGCCTCGTCGACTGAGGAGCAGGATATTCCAAATGAATACCACGATGCAAAACAAAAGCGAACGTCCTTGCAATAACAGCTTTTTGAAAAATGTTCCAACAACATCAGAATAGGTTTGTTTAAACTTGCATTGATCCGAATCAATGCAGTCCCATCAATTGATCACACCACAAAGAACGAAAATATACTGACGTACGTATATGCCATCCGCATTTGCCACTGGGTCCCGTCATCACCCGTTAGGTTAGCTAACTAACGGCAGAGCGGGGACTGGACTAGCGCGGATGTAAAACATATACAACATCTACTAATATATATACCAATATATAGTATTTCGCTCAAGGCGTGAATAAAAAGCAACATCACAGAAATGTACAGCATTACAGAACAATACAGATATCTGGAAGCCCCGGGTTTCACAGAGCCGCTGCTGAAACCCGACGTTCCCCTGGTCGTGTGGATAGCCTGTGCAATGAAATCCTAGACCCCTACGGGCGCGGCAAGTCACCCGCCAAAACCTGAAGCGAGGCAGCCCCCTTCAGTACCGTGAATGGACCACCCAGCACTTCACGGAATCCGGTAACTTGGGCACCCCTCCTGGGTCAACCTGTACCCCCTACGAGTGCGGCGAATAGCCCGCCAATCCTGGACTGAAGCCCCCTCCGTCTCAATGCCCTGAGATGCGGGCCCGTTGCCCTCTAGAACCCGGCTATCCGTGCACCCCACCGCGGGGCAATCCTAGTACAGAAAGTAAAATATACATACACCGGGTACATCGACCGCAACCAGGTCGTGCCCCAAAAGAATAATACAATCAGGCAGTGACGGCAGTCCACATGTCGGACGCTCGCCCCGCAATATCAAATGTACATAATACAACAAAACAGTACTAGCATTGCATCCAGGCTATCCCCCACGACCGATCCGCAACATCACAGCATAAACATAGAACATCAACGTGAAAGTCACGTTCGCAAATCCATCTAACCGGCCTATAGCAGTTAGACCGGATTTACCGATCGAGTGACATTCACGGTCGCAGATATAATGTAAATACTGTGAAATAATGTGTTTAAAATATCCGATCGATCAAACAATTAACAAGTGGGCCCCCAACCAATACTGTAGCAGTCACAGAAAACCTGGGCCCAAATTTAATATCCCAAAACCCCAATTTTAACCCCAGAAAGCTACTGAAAAAATTTGACACAGCAAGGACATTTTTCAGCGGCGGAACCGCGGCCTAATGGGGGGGTTGGCCGCGGTTCCGCGCTCTGTTTCTCGACTTACTTTGTCGAATTTCTACAGCATGCTTACAGAGTCTAGTACATCACTATTTTACAACCTGAAAAATTTTTAGACACCAAAAAATTTCAACAGAAACTGATGCGTGAGAAAATGCGGATTTTGGAATTTTGGTCGATCGGATAAGTAAAACACATTAGAACAAGCTAGACTAGGTTAATGGCATGGCTCTGATACCATGTTGCGCCACGGCAGCGCCCCGGCCGTCTTACTCGAGGCCAAAATGCGGAATCAAAATTTTTCCTTACTCGGAAACCGGCGCTACCGCGGACAAAGAAAAACCCGGATCGTTTACCATTAACCTAATGCTAGCAATCAAGAGATGGGAAGAAAAGTATACCGAGTGATCCGAGTCCTCCGGTCTTCTCTTCATCATCCCGATCTCCCGCGGAAAGTCTTGGCTCCACATCGTCGCCTCCTTGCCGGAAAGGGCACCACATCGCCTGCGTCTTTTACGGGCTCCCGCATCAATACCGAGGCAACTCGGGCGCGAAGCTGGCGAATCGACGCGTCCAAGATTTGCTGTAGGAAGTGTAGTGTAGAATGATAGTCTCTTTTGGGGTGGTTGCCATTTGAAGATGATGGAGGAAACAAGATAAGAAAAATGGTGCTTGCATTTTTCTTAACATGAAATGAGATCAAGAAAAGAAACTCTCAAGAATGAAAACTCTCATCCTTTTTTCTTTCTCTCAACCATGGAAAAAACTTATTCCATCAAGTGAGAATAATGGTGGAGGAAAAACAATATATGAAGCAAGAAGGAAGGTGAGTGTAGGAGATGAAAAAGGTGACTACATCCAAGACAAGAAAACATCAACCATGCTTCTAACTTCTATTCACTCCATAACCTTTCATAATCTCATTTAATGCATCATGGAGCAAAAGAAATGAAAGCTATCATAATCAATATATATGCAATAAAACCCTCCACAAAGTGTTATTTGCAAAACTGCAAATAACCCCCTCCATCGGAAACGTCCGGCCGGGAAAGAACAAAGGAAAACCGGCCGGAACGGAATGCAAACTGGCAACTCCAGAAAACTGGTCCCGTAATAAATTACAGGAAAACCCCGATACTGTGCATACACACCTGCATCTGTATTCCGACCGGATACAAATGCAATGAGACAAAATCTACACTATACTAGACTAGGACCGGCTTAAGCCAAAGCCGGTTAGTAAAATCCGTTCGATCCTGATCCGTGCAATACCGCACGTATCTGATCGAACCCTGCCATATACCCATACGGCTACTAGTACAAACCGTCCGATCCTGATCCGTGCAATACCGCACGTATCTGATCGGACCCTGCCATATCTCCATACGGCCTCTACAGCGTTTCGCCCGAAAGCTGAGTAACTGAAAGTGTGGTGGACTCTAAAGACTCGTCAATACAATGGCTGTGGATTTAACCACTAGCACGTCAGAGGTATAAGCCAATACGTAACGGGCCACCAGCTATTGACCAAAAGGGACGTCGATGAGCGAACTCATCCTGACACCCTACTGAGCCTGTCAGTGACAATATCCGTACAGTCCGGTCCGTTCGTCTATGAGCATCGCATGTCGGTCCTAGGGGGTTGGTAAAAGTCAGACCCCCAAAGGCGGTACAAGTCGTGTCGGAGCGTAGCCCAGAACGCCCTGAGATACTACTGGAATACCTACCAGTAAATCTCCTGCCTCGGCCGAGGGCTTTGCGTAATGGCTCTCCTAGACACAGCGCGACCTCACCCCCAATACCGGGAGAGACGAACCCCTACAGATCCGCTCACTGCCTCCATGTGGCTCGGGACTGTACCCAACTAAAACCTGTTTGCACGACTCCTTTGAGCCGTGGTAGGGTAGTAATCAAAGCACAGTGGGAACTCACACGAGACAAATGACGATCTCAGGTCGATGAACTAACCTGTACACATGTCACCAGGGAACTGCTATCTGACATCTGGTATAAGACCAACTAGCAGGTTCCCGGCGAGTCCTGTCCGGTGTACTCATAACCCAATGAGCACCTGTATACATCTTAGGTGATCCAACTGACACCAGTGGCTTGTGAGACCGGCCACCGCCCCTCGTCGGGGTCTCGACTGTATACACTAGTCTACTAATGGAGTATCGATGCCCAGTCTCGAAAACTCCCACGACTAGGGACATTTTAAGGATGTGCTTATAGACCCCAGCACCCACGTATATGATCGCCATCATACTGCTGGTCGTCAAGCAAGAATCCTAGGGGCTCTATCAACGTGCAATAGCGACATGTCAGGTCACCTAAAGCAGTACACGATGATAAAGATAAACCAGATAGCATACTATCATCTCGAGTAAGACTGTCCTACCTGGATAGGTCCTCCCTCAATCATTGCAATCACGTGCCTGTGATCCAATAATTGACTCTGAGGGCACTATCGCCAACAACTAATTCCATCAAGATAAAGTTGATGGCTACTTTGAAATGACCATTATCATAATCCAAAAGAAAAAGGAAAAGAAAAGAAGAGTGTGGAACCCTCTTGAAAGTCAATGGTCAACCCGGTCAACCGGTCAACAAAGTCAAGAGAGGTCAACGCGGTCAAATGGTCAAGGCAATTAGCCATCATAAGATTATCACTAATAGGATTAGTAAATGATGTTCGCGGCTCATAATGGTTTTGACCAAACGAACTGTCAAAACCCTAATGAGTCCGCCTCAAAATGGTTTTGACCGAATCGACTGTCAAAAACGCTAATGAGCCTGCCACATAACGGTTTTGGCCGAACCAACTGCCAAAACCCTAATGAGGCACCTCCTCCTTCATCACTCCAAAAAACTGTGCATACACACCTGCATCCGTATTCCGTAGAATGCGGATGCACAGAAGACAAAACAAATCCATCCGTGCAATACTAGGATCCGGCTTAAACCAAAGCCTATTAGTACTGCCTGCCCGAACACCATACGCACATAAGTGTACGTAAGTGATCGCAGCCCTGCCGTAAAACCATACGGCCTCTACACATTTCGCTCAGTGCAGGGAAACTCTCTGTGTGGGACTCTAAAGACTCGACACTACGCTGGCAGTGGGTTTAACCACAGACCGCAAGCGGCACTAGCTGTACGTAACGGTACCCAGGTAGATGTCGATAAGAAGGCCGATGAGGTAAACCCATCTGAACTCCAACTGAGCCTGTATGTGACAATCTCCGTACAGTCCGGTCTGTTCGTCTGATACATCGCATGTCGGGCCTAGGGGCGGCAAGCGTCAGACCCCTAATAGCGGTACAAGTCGTGTCGGAGTGAAGCCCAGAACACCCTGAGATAACACTGGAACCTACCAGTATATCTCGCTTGCCCTGGCCAGGGACTACTTGTGTAATGGCTCTCCTAGACACAGCGCGATGTCAACCCCCAATACCGGGAGAGACGAATCCTGTCTAACCGTCACTGCCTCCAAGTGCTTCGGGACTGCTCCCAACCACTACCTGTTTGCACGACTCAGTAGAGCCGTGGTAGGGTAGCAATCAAAGAACAGTGGGAACACACTCGAGGCGAAGTGACAGTGTCAAGTCAGCGGACCAAGCTGTACTCGTGTCACCTGGGAACTGATAACTGACGATAGGTATAATACCAACCATCAGTTCCCGACGAGTCCTGTTCAGTGTACTCGTAACCTAACGAGCACCCGCATACTATCTCTGTAGGGTTCCTAGGCACTCCCAAGAAGTCTCACAAGGCATCAACCATGCTAATTTCAAAATTTAACGGTTCCGAGAAACCCGACTACGGACCGTTGGCTAGAAATCTAGGCGAAACAATAAAGTAGTTAACAACTTAACTAATGGGAAACGGAAATACAACCTTTGTAGATCCGGTGCTCCACCTCCATAGCTCCGAAACGAAGTTCCTTTGCTGTCCAAAAAGAATCCGGGCTCTAGCGTCGGCTTCATCGGAGAATGGACGGGCTAGGTCATCGATGTCCATGCCGAAGATGATCTCCGTCGAGGCATCGCTAAATCAAGCTCCGACTTCACCAAGTCAAGAAACTTGTGAGGAAAACACACTCTACTACTTGGCAAGAGGTAGAGGATGAAGAAATAGGAAGTGGGTAGACTTTATAATTGGATTTCTCACTTGTTTCATCAATCCACCATTAATGAGGCTTGCTTTCTTCAAGTGAAGAAAGGAAGAAGAAGATAGAAATTGTTATGATAAGTTAATTTAGAAAATAGAAAATAATAGAATACTTATCATAATCAACCATGGTAACGTGTAGAGACTAAAATAAGGTTAAATGAAGTGGTTAGGGTTAAGCATGAGACAAAAATGGTCACATAGTCAAAAGTTCAAGAAGCTTCAACTAGAATCCAAAATTAGCAACCATTTTCTTTTTATGCTTATCATATTCCAAAATGAATAATTAAATAAGATAAAAGAATAAAACAAAACCCTAACCATTATCATGTAACCATGGTTTGATCTTTACACAAAAACCCTAGCATACATGTATCATCAAACACGATACAATCAAGTGCACAAAAGTATATCACATATACAATGTGTACATCCAAGTGAGAAAATCCATCTTAAGTAAACCGATACTAGTTAATGCAAACTAATATATCAAATATATAATTACGCAATAAATCATTAAATCAACACTTGATTTAACGATCCGGTCATATCGCATATAACCGACTAGTATCCTATGTATCGGCTTATCGAATCAATACTTGATTCGATAACTAGGTTATATCGTATACAACCATTCGATACATTCATCGCGAGAATAGAATACGGTATCACATACACGCATTATCGTCGGTCCCGCACATATCTCATATGCGCTCCTATTTCATTTCGCTTGAGCCAGGAAACCTCTGCGTAGGACTCTAAAGACTCGTCAATACGCCGGCAGCAGGTGATGATCATATCAATCACCCACAAGCCGCAAGCGGTCTGCTAAACGTAACGGCCACCCGGGTATTGAGCGATCTGAAGATCGACGAGCAAGCCCGCTCACCCTCCAATGAATCCAACCAGTAACACTACCGTACAGTCCGGTCTAATCGTCTGATATGTCGCATATCTCGCCTAGGGGTGGTAAACGTCAGACCCCAATAGCTTGATAAGTCGTGTCGATATGAGGTCTATAACAATTCGAGAAACTACTGGTAACACTTACCAGTAAATCTCAGCAACCCTGGCCAGGGATTTCCTGTTATAGCCAATCGAACACAGCGCAACATCAACTCCCTATACCGGGAGAGACGAATCACCTCCTATCGCTCATTGCCTCCATGTGACTTGGGACTGTACCCAAAAACCACCGTTTTGCATGCCCTCTTGGACGTGGTAAGATGGAAATCAAAGCACAGTGGGAACCACACAAAACTCTATGACGATCTCGGGTCAACAGACTACTCTGTACTAGTGTCACCAGAGAACTGCCATCTGACGTGAGGTATAATACCATCTGGGAGTTCTCGGCGAGTCCGTCCAGTGTACCCAGTCTCTACTGAGCACCCGTATATCATCTCTGATGTCAAACACCGATGGATATGGGATCATCCATCGCCCATCTGTATGGGTCGAGAAGGTATACGCTAGTCTACTCTGGTATATCGATGCCCCGTCTCGATACACCCACGACTAGGGACTTTGAAGGATGTACTTATGAACTACCATGTCCCCACTAGTATGATCCGCATCATAGTCCAGGTAGTCAAGCACACATCCTAAGGGCTTTACCAACATGTAACAGAGAGACAATCAGTGTACACGTTAAGGTAAAGATCAACCAGATAGCATACTATCATGTCGAGCAAGAAAGTCCTCCCTATATATGTCCCAGCATCCACTACAATATACATCCAATGTACAGTAATGGCCTCTAGGGCATACATATAACTAACAATCTCAAGTACGACGTATCGACGGCTGTGGGACAGACCGCCTCCCGTGCTGGGATGAGAAGCGCATACGCTAGTCTACTCCGGAGTATCGATGCCCTATCTCGATACTCCCACGACTAGGGACGTGTATAAGGATGTGGTTGTAGATTACCCAGCCCCCACGAGTGTGATCGCCATCACAACGCCGGTAATCAAGCAAAGATCCAAAGGGCTCTACTAATGCGTATAGGTGATATAATAAATAAACACTCAAGTACACATTAAAGCAGAGACAAACCAAGTAGCATACTACTATATTGAGCAAGATTGTCTGTACAACTGTGAATATCCCAAGCTTCCATCAAGTAATATACATACTAGTATGATACAGTAATGGCCACTAGGGCATATACATCAACAGAGTACACATCCTAAGGGCTTTATCAACATGTAACAGAGAGAGACAGAAAGTATACACGTTAAGATAAAGAGCAACCAGATAGCGTACTATCATGTCGAGCAAGAAAGTCCTACTTATATATGTCCCAGCATCCCCTACAATATACATCCAATGTACAGTAATGGCCTCTAGGGCATACATATAACTAACAAGAACCGAGAAAACACATGGTGGACGCACTGAAATATCATATCAAGGGTAACCGGGTTTTTAAAAACAATATATACTCTCTTTTGAAATAATCACGGTTCCCAAATCCAGAAATATCATGGAAACATCATATCTCAATGCGTATAATCATAAAGTATGATGTATGCAACATATAATAGAAATGTAAGCATATCAGTATATCATGCAACATAAAACAGTAATATGCACATATCGAGGGAAAACCGCTCCTTTAAATGAATTAGTTTTAAAATGTATCTTGCGGTTCCCAAATCTCCAAATCAAGCCAGAATCATCTATGTATGTGCTAATACGTATGTATGCAAGTATGCGTGTACAATATGTATGTACGCAGGTAAGAGTGTACAATATGTATGCATGCAGGTATGAGTGTACAATATGTATGTACGCAGGTATGAGTGTACAATATGTATGTACGCAGGTATGAGTGTACAATATATCTGTACGCAGGTATGAGTGCACAATATGTATGTACGCAGGTATGAGTGTACAATATGTATGTACGTAAGTATGTCATGCAAGGGGTCATATCCTGATGCAACAATCCTACTGTATAGTGACATGGCAATTATCGATGATGAAGTGTGTGAGCCGGCAAGCAGGTGTACGTGGAACATACGTATCATCGATAATGGTGCTGGTGTCCTGACAGCATGGTTTTAATATAACAATAAACACATTTACACATGCAATGCGATGCGAATAGCAAGAATATGCAGAAATCGACTAATAAAAACAACAGTGAAGAATCTACATCAATATAAAAATGTCATACCGTTTTGCCATTTGAAATAAGACGAATCGGGGTTTTTAGTAAAATAAGGGCTACGGTGTTTTTAAGAAAGGTGAGTCTTTTGAAAATATCCGTAGAACCCCTTTACCTGCCTTTAAAATACTCACGATTCGTTAGTTTTGAAATAGGTATGACTCGGATCTAGTCTAACATCTACTACGCAAATTACAGATCTAACTAACAAGCTAATCGAAAGGTTATGGAAACCACCTAAATCTGAGTCGATATATATATATATAATAGTCGGTGATCTCGCCTCAATAGTATCACATACGATACAATATACAATATAACGTCCTCGAGTCAACAGTGCGGATCTATCATCAATATAAAGCTCGTACGTAAATCCATCGTACGGCATCCCAAATCTGGGTACGGGTCAATATCACATTCATCTCATCATTTATCTGGTATCCTTATCATCATATCTCATGATCTGGGGTACTGATCTAAATCTAGTATAACTGATACCATCTATATATAAATATATGCGTGTGTAAAACACACGTCCAAAGGTCCGCTAAAATCTCATGTCGTATCACATAATACGAATCTAAACATATCACCGATTTCATGGCACCATGCCCAAACTCATCGACTCAGCTCCAAATATAATCCACTATCCTCATCATCCATGTGTTGGTATACGTGTATATATATACATAGTCCCATACCTAAGTGTGTATATATATATATACGTATTCCCATATACACACAAGTATAAAAAGGTAAGCATGTGTGCGTGTGGGTGTAAACCTGTTCTAGGGTTCGCAACTAGGAAGCTATACTAGTTCACTTCTAAACCCTAATCTAACCATTGAACACCTAATCATAACCTGAAAATCCATGTCATACATAAAAGATATCATATAGTATATATATATATAGCATCCTAAACATCGAACTGTGGGGTGCTACACGCCATCCACCCGACTTCCCCCGTAGATATAATCTACTCACCTGATCTTCGTTTGCCGATGCCGACGTCTCCACCATCTTCTTCATCATCTCGAATCATCGTGGGGGTACCTACATATCACACGCATCGTATCACATTAAAACCAAATCGAAACAAAAACGACACGCGGAACTCTCATAGCTCAAAACCTATGGTCTACTCACGCAAATCAACCCGATATCACTCGAGATAGACATACAAACGTCACGTGATTATTCATACCATAATTTTGCAATCTTATAAACCCCATTCTTATGCTTTTTACAAATAAACAGGTGCTTTTGACCCATGTCTGCTACATAGTTGCAGGTTACAGGTTCTCGGAATAAAAACGGTGAAATTGATGAAAAAGATGATACAAAGTGAGACTACGAATGATAAATGGTGAAATCTTGATCGTGCCTACATTTTGAGGGACGATGAAGAACAATGAACAACAGTTCACAAAGCATAAAGGCAGCGATAAGAAGAAACGGTAAAAGTCCACTACAATGTTCACTGGAAAGATCTGGAAGAAAACCAGAAGACATTTTGAAGAAAGAACTGAAGAAAACAGAGGATAATTGCAAGAAGACCAAGCCCAGAAAAACTGAGCCCAAACTATCACTCTTTGGCCGCGGAACCGCGGCCAAACATGCCCTATGGCCGCGGTTTCGCGGCCGTCTATTGCTCGTGTCGGTGGTAATTCTGTGGCGGTGCGCGGATCGTTGACTAGATCTTTTTCTTAGGGGGTATCTTTGTAAAAGCAGATGTGACGCGATTGTAACCTAGGGTTTCTATGAATCTATAAATAGGAACCCTAAATCTTGTATTAGGTTATGCCTCTTTTCATTCCATAAATTCAGATCTGTAATTCCCGTGTTGATATTTGGAGAGAGCCATCAATAAAATTAGTAAGTTTTCTATTTCATTGCCTTAGTTTACTTTTAATTATTTGCCCTAGTTAGATAGTTAGAATGTTTTTCAATTCCCTAATGAGCGAGTAGTCTCCTCGCTTGTTAGGGTTAGCTTTAGGGAAAGGCTTGAGAGATGAACTCTCTCACCCTTTTCTTGCCCCATCAAACATAATAATTAGGACTCTATGCATACATACACACACCGTTCCCTGCGGCACCTTACCCCTCGAGGTAACGGTGACCGTAGTATAAAGGACCGGTTGTGTATATTTTCCATGGTGGTTAGGGTAATAATTGAGAAAGGAAGGATAAGAACCTAGAGGAAGAAACACCGTTTCTTCCCGATGGTACTAATCTCCTTTATTAGTTATTACCATGACACCTAATAGATCTAAAATAGGGCATTGAAAGCGGTGAGGAAACATTCAATTTCCCAACTTACCCTAAACCTAACCCTAGCAAGATTCTAGTTTTAATATAAATTTAGGTTTTAGAGATAATCCATTCACAACGTTTGGAATTAACTCGTTTGAGCAAATTAGAAAAAACACAACATCCCTGTGGACCGACCCGTACTCACCGGCTAGCTACCAAGCGATGCCGTTCTTGATTGCGGTAAAATATTTTTGATCTAAAATTCCATACGAATCAAATGGCGCCGTTGGCGGGGATGGCGTAGTATTTTCTTTTTGCAATTTCGGGTTAATATAAATTAAAAAAATCATAAAAACAGAAGAAAAAAAATTATAAAAATTTTATCATTTATTGTTTGAAGGGTATTTTTGTTTGAATTTTGCAGGATCTATAATCGAGTTCAGATCTGGAAAAATCCAGAGAGCGAAACAGAAAATGAAAGATCTGAACAGCAGAGGATTTTAACAACAGAACAACAGAACAAATCTTGAGATCTGAACCGACTACTTGACCGCGCTTCCGCCGCGTTTACCAGCTGCTGATCGCGGAACCGCCGCGGTGTAGTGACGTCATCAATTGAAATTTTTTCTGGAGGCTTGAACCCTACTGAAGACTGTGGATCAGCGGCAATAACCCCCCTCTGGCGGCGGATCTGTAAGTCCACGGTAGCGCCCCGGCCGTCTAATAGACGCCAAATGTGGAACAAAATCTTTTTACAACTGGCGCTATCGCGTACTATAACCCGGATCTGCCATTAAAGCTAAACTAACAAACTACAAAGTGGGTAGAAGAGTTATACCGAACGATCCAAGTCCTTCGGTCTTCAACCATCATCCCACGCTTTGTTGCGGTTGTTCCGATCTCATGAATCTCCTGTCTTCTCGTCCAAGTGGCACCACGTCGACGGATCTTTAAACAGGCTACCGCCTCTGAACCGCGGCAACTCGGTCGTCAAGTTTGCTAAAAGAAACGACCAAGATGATATAGAGAATAAGTAAAACACTTTGTCTCGTTACGTCCAAAGCCATGGACGAACGGTTAATGAAGTTGCCTTTTGGATCGAAAGAAAATGAGAGAATGAACTTATGAAGTTTCCATGAGGCAAATTTCATATACTTTTTCCAAATCAACAACCATAATCTTTCCTCAAGGGGGCCGGCCATATATAATGGGAGGAAGGTGAGTGTAGGAGAAGGGAGAGTGACCACAAGGCAAAAGATCAAGAAGAAAATATCTAAGGCATAACAAAACTCATTAATGTAAAGAATGACTCATTAAGCTTAGTCATCCAATCAATTAATGCAATCAAGTGAGTCACAAACCTAGTCATCAATCAAGAAGCTTCCTTACTCATGACTCATCCTCATGATTCACTCTCAAGAAGAAAAGATAAATCCGCATTTAACAGAATGTTAAATACGGCTGATAGAAAACTGGAAACTGGCAACTTCCAAAAGTGATCCTGAAACGAATTTCAGGATAACCCCGTATCAGTATAAACATACCCGCATTTGTATTATGACTGAATACAAATGCATCTGAGACAAAGATATTATATCTACACAGCATAATACTCGGATCCGGCTTAAACCAAAGCCGACCAGTATTATCTGCCCAAAAAATGACACGTGCGAAAACGCACGTGCATTTTCCGAACCTCGCCATAATACCATACGGCCTCTAAAACGTTTCGCCCGAACTTGGGAAAGTGTCTGTTCGGGACTCTAATGACTCATCAACACACTGGCACTGGGTATAACCCCTAGCACGTCAGAGGTACAAGCTGTACATAACGGTTTGCCTATGTATTGATTGGAAGGGAAGCTGACGAGCGAACTCATCCATTGTAACACTTTGATTTTTCCGTTAGAATGTTTTTGTGATAATTAGTATTTGTGCATATTATTATATTAGTGTTCATAGGATTATTAGTTATTTAGTCGTGTTTACCAAATTGGAAAATTTTCCTTTGTAGTGGACACTTGCACACTTAGCCATTTTTGAGACATAGGTTTAAGTGTTAGCCATATTCTTGTGTTGCATGGTTGTTATATTTTTTTCCCCACCCTTTTATCCAAAACAAAACCCTATTTGTTAATTCAAAATCCAATTAAACAATGAAGCATGGTCGTTAGGTGAAATGTTGACTTTTGACCCCATTTTCTTCCCTTCTCTCTCTCTTTTCCCAACTTGAGAATTCTGCAGGAATTCCAGAGAAACCCCCTCTTCCTCCATCTTTTCTTCTCCTTTTTCATTTCCCTTTGATCCATAAACAAAACCCTATAGATATCAACTCATTTTCTTCACGAAATCATGGAAAAGTGAGCTTTTTGAGGTGTTTGAAGCAAATCTGCACACTAGAGGGAAAAGCTGAGACTTTTGGGGTTTTACAAGGTTCTTAGAAGGTATTAACTCATATTAGCACTTCTTTTCCTTAGACTTGTTGTATTCTTTAGTAAAAATCTCATTTTTTGTGCATCTTTGGTGATATTTAAGGATATTTGGGTTTCACATGTTAGATTAGGGTTTTGTTAGTTGTCCTAGCTCTATTAGGTGTTATTAGAGCTATCTTAGGCCAGGTTTTGTTTCAGTTTGCACAAAAATACCCTAAAGTTCCATTTTAGTGCAAAAGTGTGGATTTTAACTAGAAATAAGGCCCTGTAGGATCTGCTGCTACCCGAGATATTTCAGAGTGAAACTAGAGGTTACTGTAGCATGTATGGGGGGTATAGAGTGCACACACTAAACCTGGGAGCCCAATTCCCTACCCAGGCCGCCGAAATAATCATTCTGGCCGCAAATTGCGGCCAGATGGGAGAGTTTTGGGTTGGGGTTTGGGGTGTTGGTATCTGCTGCTATGTGGGTTATTTTGGTATATATAGTTTTGCAATATATTTCCTGTATCAAAATCTGGAGGTGATTACCTATTTTCCCGTATTTTTTTAGTCTTCGCGACACGTGTGATACGTGTTGTGGGTTTTGGGTTTCTGCGTATCGCGACGCGTCGGAGTGACTTCAGGCGCGTAATCAGACGTTTTAGCGTATCGCGCACACCCACGCTTAGTTCACGACACGAGTTACTATTCTGGCCTTAATTTCGTGTTTGTGTGACTTCAAGCTTATGTATGATGTATTGTGTAATTCTAGGTTCGCAGGCGAGTACGACGGACGTTGCGCAGAAGGGGAACAAGTTGTTGGCTATACCTAGCGAGAGACTATGGTGAGTAGATTTAACATCTACGGGGATATCGCCCGCATGGCGTCCTACGTCAGGGCTAATAGGACCTTATAGCTATATTTACATACATTGACTGTGCATAGTTACTATTTAGTGCATACTGCATTCCCTGCTATATGGATATAAACTAGAATTGATAGAACACCGCACCATTACTAACGGTCCATGTTGTACGAGCACCATCCTGCATGTTATACACACACCGTTAGTAATTGCCATGACACTCACACTGTAGAATTTACATCGGATCATTACATTGTAGCTCATCTATATGTGACATGACTTGATATTCATACTTGATGCATATATCACATCGGATCATTATATTATAGCTTATCTATATATGACTTGACATGATATTCATATTTGATGCACATATCATATCGGATCATTGACTTGCTGATTGGTTTGCATTACATGTGATTTCTGGATTTGGGAACTGTGGCTATTTCAAATATGTAATCATTTAAAAACCCGGTTCCCTTGATATGATATTTCGGTGCGTCCACCATGTGTTTCCTCGGTGCTAGAGTGATATATGTGAACCCGAATCGAGGAGCTGGTTGAGGCCGATTACGGGTACATGGTGGACTCGGTATGGTACCCCGGGGCGAGAACGGTTTCGCTGTGTAGTAGACGGTGAGCCTGGCAGAGGGACTACTACCTACCGGTGATTGGTTGGACCTGACAGTTATCCGGAGGGTACTGATCAGAGTCTATAGATGGATGCAGGGTGATCCGTACTGCCGGGGCCGAGGGCCGATACCGCAGACGGAGCCCGTGGGCTGACCCGGACTGACGGGGCCCGATGGATGAGGATTTGCGTGTCGATGCTGGACACGAGTATTTATGATATTTGGGTGCCAATGTTGGGCACTCGGGATTCTCAGAGATTTACAGGATTTGAGGGCCGATGAGGATGCCGGCGACTGAGCTATTTGGGGGATCTGGGTGCATTGATGGACACCGATTATATATTCCACGTTGACATTCCGTGTAGATATTATTATTGCCCATGCTCAGCATTTATTATTGTACCTCATCCTGTAGTTATATTACCTGATAGAGCACTTGCATGATTATTGCACATACTGTTTATCACATATTGATATCATCTGTTGGCATATGTTAGAGTAGTGCAGTATGTGCATGCTCGCGATTACCTTTATATGTTATCTCTACTCACGAGTTGGCAACTCACCCCCGTTGTGCTACAGTGTTTGCAGGTTGCCCTTCGGAGTAGTCGCGGCAGGCTGCGTTTTGCATCTTTTGATACAGATACCCCCATAATTGGTGTACTAGCTCTTTTGCTGATAGGTGGGTTTTGTGTGGTATCTGTTTATCTTTCAGTTATGTACATTGTTGTATCTAGTATTCTCCATCTACCATGTATATATTTGACTTAGAGACAGTGTGAGGACGGTGATGTATTTTATTTGTATTCTGGTGTCGAGCTCGTTGTGAGCCGACTTTCTTATGCAGTTTTATTCTATCTGTGATGTTCCCACTTGTGGATCTTGATCTTCGCTACGGCGTCGTATATTGCTACCTTGGTGATTGTTTACTTAGATTTCTTATCATGTTAGTAAGTGCTTTCATTTTAAACTTATAACACTCTATACTTTCACTGGTTTGATTTCTGGGTTTTCGGTTCACTTGGTCGCATTACGCCTGTAGACGTTACGTGGTTAAGTGCCGGTCACGGGCCAAACCTTGGGTCGTGACAAAGTTGGTATCAGAGCGTAGGTTTTACCTTTCGGAGTTTAGGATGACCCTGGTATGATCGAGTAGGTAGCTGCAGCAGGGTAGCGTAGCGTGCGTATGTTCCGCGGCATACTCACGACATGGTACTCCGCCTACGTGACCTTAGGACTTGTTGATTTAAATTCTTTCTTGAGTATATACATTCTTGCGATTCGACTTCCGTATCTTTATCGAATCCTATTGTTCCTTTCAGCCATTATGCCGCCAAAGACAACGAGGGCACAGAGAGCGGCCGCGAGGGCCGAGATTCGAGTTGACTCGTCGGAGACAAGGACTGATCCGGGTAGTACACCGGTTGTGCCCGAGCAGGCTGTTCCTGCCGTGACAGATCAGATTGCTATGTTAGGGGCTGGTGTGCAGGAGATACGCCAGACGATGGGATCCAGTATGCAGAAGATGCGCCAGATGATGGGATCTCTAGTTGAGACACTTCGAGCGCAGCGACCAGAGATAGTTCCACCAGTTGCAGAGACCGCGGTGGTACCCACAGTGCAGGCAGTTGCACCTGAGACTACAGAGGTTATTACAGTATCGCTGTCAGAGTTTATGAGGCTGAAGCCTCCGGTCTTCACAGGCACCGATGTGGCGAGGACCCACAGTCTTTCATTGATAGGATGGCGCGGATATGTCGTTCACTTAGATGCGCAGATGCGAGATGGGTTGAGTTCGCGAGCTTTCGCCTGGAAGGTCTTGCGCAGAAATGGTTTGAATCAGTCGAGAAGGGTAGAGCAGCAGGTCTTGCTCCTATGACCTGGACAGAGTTTGTGGCGCTATTCCTTGCCCGCTTTCTTCCCCTGAGTATCAGAGATGCTAGAGCACGCAGGTTCGAGTCCTTACGCAAGACGCCAGAGATGTCAGTGGCAGAGTACGATGTGCTGTTCACCGAGCTATCAGTTTATGCTCCGTATCTAGTGGCTACTGAAGAGTTGCGAGTCAAGAGATTTGTCCGAGGCTTGCTTACACCACTATTCCTTGCTATCAGCGCGCAGTATTACGAGACATACGCAGCAGTAGTAGATGCAGCATTATTAGTTGAGTAGCGCCTTGCTGAGACTTCGGTAGCCCTAGAGCCGAAGAGAATTCGTGCAGATACATCAGTGCAGAGACGGCCTTTCCGGCGTCGTGACAGGCACCTTGCAGGTGGCAGAGATTCGAGACGAGGCCGATTGTTTAGCTCATATCCCTAGGAGGGTCAGCGACCTTCATCGGGATGTTACCGTTGTGGGAGTTCTTATCATCGTGTGCGGGATTGTCCGGAGGTACCCCGGAGTGAGGCGGTAGCACCGCATGTTACATTACCACCTTCACCACCCCAGACGGCATTGCCGATAGTACCTACTGTTACTCCGCGTCAGATGCATGCACAGAGAGGTCGTGGTCGCGGAGGATTTGTTCATAGAGGACGAGGTGACCGAGGCAGAGGGCAGCCAGCGGCCGGCAGGGGACAGTTAGTTGCAGGTGGAGGACAGGCGCGAGTTTTTGCTTTGACGCATCAGGACGCGCAGGCGTCCAATGCGGTGGTCTCAGGTATCCTTCCTGTATGTTCGGTTGATGCACACGTGTTATTCGATCCTGGATCCACGCACTCGTACGTATCCATACACTTTGTGCCGAGTTTGGGTGGAGAGTCCGGTTTACTTGACCAGCCGCTTCTTGTGACTACTCCTGTGGGAGAGTCGTTTGTTGCTAGGCACGTGTTCCGATCCTGTATCGTCTGTATTGGCGAGAGAGTTGCCGGTTGATTTGATCCTTCTTGAGATGTTGGACTTCGACGTTCTTTTGGGCATGGATTGGTTAGCCACGTGCTATGCTTCTGTTGACTGCCGCGAGAAGACAGTTCGATTTTGTTTTCCCGGCGAGTCGGTTGTTTTTGTGTTGGGGGACCGTAGTGCCACCCCTTACAGTGTGATTTCTACTTTTCGCGCTGGACAGCTTTTGCGGAAGGGATGTCAGAGATTTCTCGCCTATGTCTGCGATACTAGAGCTACAGAGGTTCCGATGGATCGGGTTCCGGTTGTTAGCGAGTTCCCTGATGTATTCCCTGACGAGCTTCCTGGGCTACCGCCCGAGCGTGATATTTCTTTCTGTATTGATTTGGTTCCTGGCGCGGGGACTATTTCTGTACCGCCTTATCGGATGGCCCCGGTGGAACTTAGAGAATTGAAGGGTCAGTTGCAAGATTTGCTCGATAAGGGACTTATTCGACCCAGTGTTTCTCCTTGGGGTGCTCCAGTCCTGTTTGTCAAGAAGAAGGACGGCAATATGCGTTTGTGTATCGACTACCGCCAGCTGAACAGGGTGACAGTGCGGAACAGTTATCCTTTGACACGCATCGACGATTTGTTCGACCAGCTTCAGGGGGCAGGATACTTTTCGAGGATCGATTTGCGATCGGGCTACCATCAGCTGCGGGTTCGACAGGAGGACATTCCTAGGACAGCTTTCCGCATACGTTACGGCCATTATGAGTTTTTGGTGATGTCATTCGGACTCACCAACGCGCCAGCAGCATTTATGGATTTGATGAACCGCATTTTCCGGCCGTATCTTGATCTATTCATCATAGTGTTTATTGACGATATCTTGGTGTATTCTCGGAGTAGAGAAAAGCACGTGCAGCACCTGTGGATTACACTGCAGACCTTGAGGGAGCATCAGCTTTTCGTCAAATTTTTAAAGTGTGCTTTCTGGGTAGACAGCGTAGACTTCTTGGGGCACGTGATTACACGAGATGGTATATGTGTAGACCCGAGGAAGATCGAGGCAGTTCGGAGTTGGCCTAGACCCACGTCAGTGACGGAGGTTCACAGCTTTCTAGGGCTGGCAGGCTATTACAGGCGATTTGTGCAGGACTTCTCTCGCATTGCTACACCTTTGACCGAGTTGACCCGGAAGGGAGTTCGCTTCGATTGGACCGAGGAGTATGAGCACAGTTTCCAGCGGCTACGGGCTCTACTGACTACGACACCAGAGCTATCATTGCCTTCAGGATCAGGTGGATTTGTGGTCTACTGTGATGCTTCACGAGTGGGGCTGGGGTGCGTTTTTATGCAGCATGACAGGGTGATCGCGTATGCTTCGCGGCAATTAAAGAAACATGAACAGAATTACCCCACTCATGATCTGGAGATGGCTGCAGTGGTCTTTGCACTCAAGATCTGGCGACATTATCTGTATGGAGAGTCGTGCCAGATATTCACTGACCACAAGAGCTTAAAGTATATATTTCAGCAGCGAGACCTGAACCTTAGACAGCGCCGATGGATGGAGTTGGTGAAGGACTACGATTGTGAGATCTTGTATCACCCGGGCAGGGCGAATGTAGTGGCGGATGCTTTGAGCAGGAGGCCCGGGGGTAGTCTATCCTGCTTGAGCACAGTGCAGAGGCAGTCGTCGGCAGATTGGCAGATCTTATGCGACAGCCGGGTATAGTTCGAGTTTACGCCGATCGGAGGACAGATTGCGCATGTTCGTGCACGCCCACAGTTGTTTGACCGTATACATGAGGCACAGCACAGTGATGACCGCTGTTCAGAGATCAGGACACAGATGGGACAGGGCAGATTTTCCGAGTTCGTGATCGATGATCAGGGGATACTACGATTTGGAGCTAGACTGTGCGTACCAGATGCTGAGGGATTGCGGCGCGAGATTCTTGAGGAGGCGCATCAGTCGGTATATAGTGTTCATCCCGGTTCCACCAAGATGTACCATGACTTGAGAGATGTTTACTGGTGGGACGGAATGAAGAGAGACATTGCAGATTTTGTGTCGAGATGCCTGACTTGTCAGCAAGTCAAGGCTGAGCACCAGAGGCCCGCGGGAGAGCTACAGCCGTTACCCATTCCTGAGTGGAAATGGGAACAGATTGTTGGAGATAGTGCCCTCAGAGTCAATTATTAGGTCACAGGTACGTGATTGTAATGATTGAGGGAGGACCTATCCCGGTAGGACAGTCTTACTCGAGATGATAGTATGCTATCTGGTTTACCTTTATCATCGTGTACTGCCTTAGGTGACATGACACGTCGCTATTACACGTTGATAGAGCCCCTAGGATTCTTGCTTGACCACCAGCAGTATGAGGGCGATCATATAAGTGGGAGCTGGGGTCTATAAGCTTATCCTTAAAAGGTCCCTAGTCGTGGGAGTTTCGAGACAGGGCATCGATTCTCCAGAGTAGACTAGTGTATACAGTCGAGACCCCGACGAGGGGCGGTGGCCGGTCTCACAAGCCACTGGTGTCAGTAGGTTCACCTAAGATGTATACAGGTGCTCATTGGGTTATGAGTACACCGGACAGGACTCGCCGGGAACATGCTAGTTGGTCTTATACCTGACGTCAGATAGCAGTTCCCAGGTGACATGTGTACAGGTTAGTTCATCGACCTGGGGATCGTCATTTGTCTCGTGTGAGTTCCCACTGTACTTTGATTACTACCCTACCACGGCTCAAAGGAGTCGTGCAAACAGGTTTTAGTTGGGTACAGTCCCGAGCCACATGGAGGCAGTGAGCGGATCTTCGGGGGTTTCGTCTCTCCCGGTATTGGGGGTGAGGTCGCGCTGTGTCTAGGAGAGCCATTACACAAAGACCTTGGCCAAGGCAGGAGATTTACTGGTAGGTATTCCAGTAGTATCTCAGGGTGTTCTGGGCTACACTCCGACACGACTTGTACCGCTTTTGGGGGTCTGACTTTTACCAACCCCCTAGGCCCGCCATGCGATGCTCATAGACGAACGGACCGGACTGTACGGATATTGTCACTGACAGGCTCAGTTGGGTGTCGGGGTGAGCTTCCTCATCGACGTCCCTTTTGGTCAATAGCTGGTGGCCCGTCACGTATTGGCTTATACCTCTGACGTGCTAGTGGTTAAATCCACAGCCATAGTATTGACGAGTCTTTAGAGTCCACCACACTTTCAGTTACTCAAGCTTTCGGGCGAAACGCTGTAGAGGCCGTATGGAGATATGGCAGGGTCTGATCAGATACGTGCGGTATTGTACGGATCAGGATCGGACAGTTTGTACTAGTGGCCATATGGTTATATGGCAGGGTTCGATCAGATACGTGCGGTATTGCACGGATCAGGATCGAACGGATATTACTAGCCGGCTTTGGCTTAAGCCGGTCCTAGTTTAGTACAGTGTAGATTTTGTCTCATTGCATTTGTATCCGGTCGGAATACAAATGCGGGTGTGTATGCACAGTATAAGGGTTATCCTGTAATTTATTACGGGACCAGTTTTCTGGAGTTGCCATTTTGCTTTCCGTTCCGGCCGGTTTTTCTTTGTTCTTTCCCCGGCCGGACTTTTCTGATGGAGGGGGTAATTTGCAGTTTTGCAAATTACTTTTGTGGAGGATTTATTTGCATAAGGATTAATTATGAAAGCATCTTTGCTTTTCTTTCATTCATTGTGATTAGAAAGGATTAGAAATGAAGTGAGGTTGATAAGAAAGATTGTTATGATGATATTTAGGATATAGTCACCTTTCTACTTTTCCTACACTCACCTTCCTTCTATGTTTATGCTATCATATTCATTCCTCCACCCTCTTGCTCTCACTTGATGAAATGGTTGAAGAAGAAAAGAAAAGAGAGAAGAAGAAAAGAAAAGAGAGGAAGAAAAATGAGAGTGATTCATTTTTGTGCATATCATTCTTCTTCTCATTCCATTGCTAGAAAATTGAAAGCACCAATTTTCTATACACCATTCCTCCATCATCCACAAATGGCAACCAAACCCCAAAAGAGAGACTATGATTCTACACTATATTCCTACAGCAAATCTTGAGCATGTCGAGTTGCCGGCTTCATGCTCGAGTTGCCTCAGTATCGAGGTGGGAGCCCGTAAAAGTACCCGGCTTCGTGGTGCTCTTTCCGACGAGGAGGAGACGGACGGAGATCCCGCGAGGAGATCGGAGTGGAGATGAAGACCGGAGGACTTGGATCGTATGGTATACTTCTCTACCCCCTCTCTAGATAGCTTAGACTAGTTTAATGGCACGATCCGGAGTTTAGTGCGCGGTGGTGCCGGTTTGCTAAGTCCGCAAATTTTAAGTTTACCACCGTTTCCGCGTTTGGCCGTCGGGTTGACGGCCGGGGCGCCGCCGTGCACTTACAGTGGTATCAGAGCCTCGCCATTAACATAGTCTAGCTTGGTGTAATGTGTTTTTCTGTTTCGATCGATCGAATGTTCCAAAACTGCATTTTAGTTCGAATCAGTTTCTGTTGAAAATTTTTGGTCTCGAAAAATTTTTCAGGTTGTAAAATATTGATGTACTGGAAAATCTAAGAGTTCTGTAAAAATTTGACGATGTAAAGCCACAGTTGGAGCGCGGAAGAGCCGCGAAACCCCACCTCGTGCGGCCCTTCCGCCGCGCACTATTCACGTCACATCACCAAATTTTTCCAGAGGCCTTCTGGGCTTAAATTATGGGTTTTGGAATATTAAAATTGGGCCTAGGATTTCTGTGAGTGCTACAGTTTTTGATTGAGGGCCCACTTGTTAATTTTTGATCGATCGGAAAATTTTAAACACATTTTTCACAGTATTTACATTATATCTGCGACCGTGAATGTCACTCGATCGGTAAATCCGGTCTAACTGCTATAGCCCGGTTAGACGGATTTGCGAACGTGACTTTCACGTTGATGTTCTATGTTTATGCTGTGATGTTGCGGATCGGTCGTGGGGGATAGCCTGGATGCAATGCTAGTACTGTATTGTTGTATTATGTACATTTGATTTTGCGGGGCGAGCGTCCGACATGTGGACTGCCGTCACTGCCTGATTGTATTATTCTTTTGGGGCACGACCTGGTTGCGGTCGATGTACCCGGTGTATGTATATTTTACTTTCTGTACTAGGATTACCCCGCGGTGGGGTGCACGGATAGCCGGGTTCTAGAGGGCAACAAGCCCGCATCTCATGGCATTGAGACGGAGGGGGCTTCACTCTGGGATTGGCGGGCTATTCGCCGCACTCGTAGGGGGTACAGGTTGACCCAGGAGGGGTGCCCAAGTTGCCGGATTCCGTGGAGTGCTGGGTGGTCCATTCACGGTGCTGAAGGGGGCTGCCTCGCTTCAGGTTTTGGCGGGTAACTTGCCGCGCCCGTAGGGGTCTAGGATTTCATTGCACAGGCTATCCACACGACCAGGGGAACGTCGGGTTTCAGTAGTGGCTCTGTGAAACCCGGGGATCCCAGATATCTGTATTGTTCTGTGATGCTGTACATTTCTGTGATGTTGCATTTCTTTTCACGCCTTGAGCGAAATATAATATATTGGTATATATATTAGTAGATGTTGTATATGTTTTGCATCCGCGCTAGTCCAGTCCCCGCTCTGTCGTTAGTTAGCTAACCTAACGGGTAATGACGGGACCCAGTGGCGAATGCGGATGGCATATACGTACATCAGTATATTTTCGTTCTTTTTGGTGTGATCAATTGATGGGACTGCATTGATTCGGATCAATGCAAGATTAAACAAACCTAATCTGATGTTGTTGGAACACTTTTCAAAAAGCTGTTATTGCAAGGACGTTCACTTTTGTTTTGCATCGTGGTATTCAGTTTGAATATCCTGCTCCTCAGTCGACGAGGCAAGGGCCGAGATCCCTTCACCGGGAGTGACCCCTTGGACAGAAGTTTGCGTCAGGGCATTAACTTCACTATAGCCGATTACTTTTGCTTTGCATCGCGGTATTCATTTGGAATATCCTGCACCCCATTCTACGGGGAAAGAGCCGAGATCCCTTCACCGGGAGTGACCTCTTTAGCAACGGTTTTCGTCACTATATTTTTAAAAGCTATCCGTTCCTTCGACGATATCAAGTTCTTTACGTTAAAGGTTTTCGCCAGAAACCATTCGTAGCCCTCCGTCGTTTCATATGGGTGGTCAATAGTATTCAAGCTGTGTATGTTGGCCAAAGTCAAGGCACAGTGATTGGTAGCTATTGGGGTATTCATATGCAGCATAGATAGATGCGTTGGTTTGGGACAGTCGTACTGCCATTTTGGCCAAAGTCAAGGGTATGTACGGGTGGATTCAAATTAACCTGAAGAATGACGGGTAGAACTTGACATGTGACTTATGATATGTTGGCCAAAGTCAAGGTCATAAGAGCATGGGGTAGAAATCCACATCGGGAGTTTCAAAAGAACTGAAACTTGCCAGATATGCGCATACCTTCTGGAGTGTGATACCGTGAGCGGATTCCGTCACGTTGTCATGCGATGAGAGTTGGATCCCGATTCCCACTGATGAGTTAGTATACTCCTCGGGTGACCCCGACTAATTCTTCTTTCAGGTTTGGAGGAGAATTTGAGGTACAGTGGGAGGATTCCAGATTAGATAAAGTGATAACCATTCTGATCTAGGTTAGAGTGCACGCTGAGTGTTTCTTTTCTCTCTCTCTTTGGCAGCGACCATTGACCCGACCCTAAGACTTTGACTCAGTGACCAAGTTGACCGAACCTTCTTTAACACCGGCTATTGAATTGTCAGAGTTGCAAACCTCATTGCCACTCCTACTTTTACCCTTTTCTCCAGGACACCCCGTTTTACTACAAACGTCCACTTCCATTGGACAAAACCATCGTATGGTTAGATACGAACTCGAAGGGATTCGAGGATGGTTTCCGGTTCTGGAGAAAACGGATAGGATTATTCAGTTGTCTTTTCCTTTTACCCTCTCTCAGGTTGCGAGTACTCCTTGGTTTAGGAGTAGTACACCTATTACGCAAATTGGATAGTCTTCTTCCAAACCATAGGTTGGTGCCGACCGGTAGGGAAGGAAGAAAGCCAATTAGCCTAAACGGTGTACAGAAGGTATTAAGTTAAGGCAAAGTAAGGGATTAGTAAGAGGGCAAAGTAAATTGCAACAGATATTCACGACCAAACCATGTATTCCTTCGCCAATCCTAAATCACCTTTGTATTTCTCCAGGACACTCCGTATCATTACGAAGATCCCATTTTATTGGATAATCCATCGTATGGTTATATACGAACTCGAAAGAAACTCGTTCCAGTTCGGGGATGGATCCTGGTTCAGGAGAAATAGGAATAAAGTACATTCAGGTGTCTTTTATCTTCACCTTCTCTCGCGATGCGAGTGCTCCTAGGAATAGGACAGTACACCCTTTATGCTTTTTGGATAGTCTTCTTCCAAACCATAGGCTGGTGCCGAACGGTAGGGAAGGAAGAAAACCATTTGGCCTAAAGGGGTGTGCAGAAGGTAAAGACTAAAGACATATGAAGGGATTTGGAGAGGTGGCAAAGAATTATACGGTTATAGTTGTGAATCTGGCTAATGGTAGAGGCATTACTAGGAATACCAGGATACCCCATCGAAACATTTCAATGTTTTAATTCAACTGTGTACTGTTAAAAGAAAACTGATTTCCCGATTAGACGCTTGCTCCAGGGTATGTATTTACCAGGTTTGATTCTCACATCTGTATGGTTTTACAGATGATGAGTGGGAGTAAGTCATTGGGAATTGGGTGATCATCCTCATTATATCGGGATTCGTTGTAATCGGTGATATTTGAGGAGATCATCTGGGCTGTTTGCCGGTCGGCAAATATTTGGTTTTGAATATCCGCTGTTGTGCACCAATCTCAAATTGATATATCTGTACGTCTATTTTCATAGAGTGAGATATACCTTTTGATATTATGTCGATGACATTTACCTATATCAGTGGATGGTTAGGTAAGGAGCATTAAACAGCGGTGTAATTCTTCTTAACCATAAGTACAGTTTTCAACCTACAACACACAGTGAAAGAGTTGTTAGACTCAGCGGACTTATACAGAGTATTGTATGTTGTCCAGTGTCCATTAGGACAGAGGGGTTGGTCCTCATACTAAATTCTGTTTACTTTTGACTTCTCTAGTTCTTAGACATGTGTTTCGTAGAAACACAGAGTCTAAGTTTTGAGGAGTTATAGGTATTTGAATAGAGTAGAGAACCAGGTGTAGCAAGTATCGGGATTCTTCAAAGTGATCGAAGATGTAGATACTTGTGTATGGTATTCAGTTGATAGTAATGATAAAGAGAAATTGCTTCTCTTTCAGGTTACTCATAATTGGAAGCATTCCTAAGTTGAGTAACGCTGATCGGCCTCTCTCCATTTAGTTGACATGCACTGGAGACAGCTGCATGATTTGAATCTGGTTAAATTAAATCAGTGCCTCTGGTTCTATATTGGATATAGTACAGTTCATATCTTAACATTGTTAAGGTACGGGGAGTTGTCCGGCTTATGATTAAAACCAGACTCTGGATAACTCAAGGCACGTTTCTGTAATGGCTGTTTGTGGGTTGACCCAGGCTATGACGAGGGTTGACTCTCTACCATCTGGCAGATCAATAACAATATTGTTCTAGACTCGCCACAGTTTTATTAAAAATGGATTTTTTCAAAAACAGCAGTGGGAGTATGGTAGAACTGGAAGTGATTCCAGAACCGCAAACGATTACTGAAGATTTGATAAGGAACCTGAAGATTCAATCTGATTTGACATTCCATTGGCCACTCCGCAGATAAGGTGGGTAACTTCAGGCACCCGAGAGGTACTTCGGTAGCCTCAAGGACGGTGACAGGGAAGTTCTTGTTTACCCACACTTGCCATTGTTGTTGTTCCAGGCTGCGAGACCCGGCAGGAGGATGAGTATAGCGTCATTCTAAACTAGCTTTAGAAGTGCACGTCTATATGACTCTGCCAGAGGGTTGTCGTAGTCAGTGGGAGCAGCGGAAGCATTGGTGGACATCAGGCTTATGTCTATTTATAGACTAAAGCAGATATAGCGGAGATAGATCATCTATTTCTGATGTGACAGTCATGGGTTTGACGTCATCAGAATAGGGGATGGATCTGTTGAGAAGGTAGTAGGGTGTGATGTCATAGTATTTAGATGATATACACAAAGTAGGAAGAGAAACTCCTATACTACAATCGGTTATACTTTGGTCGTCACACAGTGGTTTCTCCACAAGGGACTTGGATATTATATCAGACATACTGGTTACTAGATCTATGGTTTTAGATCTAGATTTGGGTGGTTTCCCAATCTGGGTAACTTGACAGCATTCTATGAGTATTTAGAATGGACGACTCCTGACACGGTAGTGTACCTGCAGGTAATGGAGTCACCCTCTCCAAAGGTGTCTTACAGACTAAAGGGGAGAGGGACGTGCATGATTGGCAGATCACTTGCTCAGGCAATTGAGTCAATCGTGAGATGTCAAGTACCACACCAGATGTTGTTCTTGCACTAGATGCAATAAGTTGACATTAATCCAATCCTGGAGAAATGGTAGGAAGCAGTTTTAGAACATAAGTGGATGTTCTAGGGATATGATAACGGCAGCCTTATTCGGGAGACAGTTATCATTCCAGGCTTCCAAGGTGACATGGACGACAAGAAGATCGTCAGAGTTATAGTTTTCCTTCTGATGAGGGGCAGTATTTTGGACAGGTGGTCCAAGGCAATACTGAGGGAGGCATGGCGCGCAGGATACTGATTAAGTTCAGTTGACGATACAGTCTAAGGAGTTTGGATTTGGAGTTCATTTATGAGCTATGTCCCATCAGACATCCTGACACATCCTAAGACAGGTATTGCTCATTTCGGGAGATGGGTTTCTCCGCGAACTTGAGATATAGAGAGACATGGAAAGAAACAACTAAGCGGATCCACTCACTGAGGCTATTCCTCGAACGCAATAGTTCCGCAAATGAGCTTTGTGAGACTGACTAGTAGAGGAGTTGGATGTTCGGTATCACACGGGCTGTGAGTATGCGACATCGCAATAATTAGCCTTGAGTGCAAGTGGGAGATTGTTGGAGATAGTGCCCTCAGAGTCAATTATTAGGTCACAGGTACGTGATTGTAATGATTGAGGGAGGACCTATCCCGGTAGGACAGTCTTACTCGAGATGATAGTATGCTATCTGGTTTACCTTTATCATCGTGTACTGCCTTAGGTGACATGACACGTCGCTATTACACGTTGATAGAGCCCCTAGGATTCTTGCTTGACCACCAGCAGTATGAGGGCGATCATATAAGTGGGAGCTGGGGTCTATAAGCTTATCCTTAAAAGGTCCCTAGTCGTGGGAGTTTCGAGACAGGGCATCGATTCTCCAGAGTAGACTAGTGTATACAGTCGAGACCCCGACGAGGGGCGGTGGCCGGTCTCACAAGCCACTGGTGTCAGTAGGTTCACCTAAGATGTATACAGGTGCTCATTGGGTTATGAGTACACCGGACAGGACTCGCCGGGAACATGCTAGTTGGTCTTATACCTGACGTCAGATAGCAGTTCCCAGGTGACATGTGTACAGGTTAGTTCATCGACCTGGGGATCGTCATTTGTCTCGTGTGAGTTCCCACTGTACTTTGATTACTACCCTACCACGGCTCAAAGGAGTCGTGCAAACAGGTTTTAGTTGGGTACAGTCCCGAGCCACATGGAGGCAGTGAGCGGATCTTCGGGGGTTTCGTCTCTCCCGGTATTGGGGGTGAGGTCGCGCTGTGTCTAGGAGAGCCATTACACAAAGACCTTGGCCAAGGCAGGAGATTTACTGGTAGGTATTCCAGTAGTATCTCAGGGTGTTCTGGGCTACACTCCGACACGACTTGTACCGCTTTTGGGGGTCTGACTTTTACCAACCCCCTAGGCCCGCCATGCGATGCTCATAGAAGAACGGACCGGACTGTACGGATATTGTCACTGACAGGCTCAGTTGGGTGTCGGGGTGAGCTTCCTCATCGACGTCCCTTTTGGTCAATAGCTGGTGGCCCGTCACGTATTGGCTTATACCTCTGACGTGCTAGTGGTTAAATCCACAGCCATAGTATTGACGAGTCTTTAGAGTCCACCACACTTTCAGTTACTCAAGCTTTCGGGCGAAACGCTGTAGAGGCCGTATGGAGATATGGCAGGGTCTGATCAGATACGTGCGGTATTGTACGGATCAGGATCGGACAGTTTGTACTAGTGGCCATATGGTTATATGGCAGGGTTCGATCAGATACGTGCGGTATTGCACGGATCAGGATCGAACGGATATTACTAGCCGGCTTTGGCTTAAGCCGGTCCTAGTTTAGTACAGTGTAGATTTTGTCTCATTGCATTTGTATCCGGTCGGAATACAAATGCGGGTGTGTATGCACAGTATAAGGGTTATCCTGTAATTTATTACGGGACCAGTTTTCTGGAGTTGCCATTTAGCTTTCCGTTCCGGCCGGTTTTTCTTTGTTCTTTCCCCGGCCGGACTTTTCTGATGGAGGGGGTAATTTGCAGTTTTGCAAATTACTTTTGTGGAGGATTTATTTGCATAAGGATTAATTATGAAAGCATCTTTGCTTTTCTTTCATTCATTGTGATTAGAAAGGATTAGAAATGAAGTGAGGTTGATAAGAAAGATTGTTATGATGATGTTTAGGATATAGTCACCTTTCTACTTTTCCTACACTCACCTTCCTTCTATGTTTATGCTATCATATTCATTCCTCCACCCTCTTGCTCTCACTTGATGAAATGGTTGAAGAAGAAAAGAAAAGAGAGAAGAAGAAAAGAAAAGAGAGGAAGAAAAATGAGAGTGATTCATTTTTGTGCATATCATTCTTCTTCTCATTCCATTGCTAGAAAATTGAAAGCACCAATTTTCTATACACCATTCCTCCATCATCCACAAATGGCAACCAAACCCCAAAAGAGAGACTATGATTCTACACTATATTCCTACAGCAAATCTTGAGCATGTCGAGTTGCCGGCTTCATGCTCGAGTTGCCTCAGTATCGAGGTGGGAGCCCGTAAAAGTACCCGGCTTCGTGGTGCTCTTTCCGACGAGGAGGAGACGGACGGAGATCCCGCGAGGAGATCGGAGTGGAGATGAAGACCGGAGGACTTGGATCGTATGGTATACTTCTCTACCCCCTCTCTAGATAGCTTAGACTAGTTTAATGGCACGATCCGGAGTTTAGTGCGCGGTGGTGCCGGTTTGCTAAGTCCGCAAATTTTAAGTTTACCACCGTTTCCGCGTTTGGCCGTCGGGTTGACGGCCGGGGCGCCGCCGTGCACTTACACAGATCTCTATGGATTTCATTGTGGGTCTACCAAGGACTAGTCGAGGGTATGACTCCATCTGGGTGATCGTGGATTGTTTGACGAAAGCGGCTCACTTCCTACCGGTGAAGACGACTTTCGGATTTTCTCAGTATGCCCAGATTTCAGCACAGCATTCCATCCGCAGATCGACGGACAGTCAGAGCGGACTATTCAGACTCTCGAGGACATGCTCAGAGCATGCGTATTAGATTTCGGAGGTAGCTGGGATCATCATTTGCCCTTAGTAGAGTTCTCCTACAACAACAGCTACCAGGAGACCATTCAGATGGCACCGTTTGAGGCTCTTTATGGGAGGAGATGCAGATCGCCCACCTGTTGGACGGAGCTCAGTGAGAGTAGTATCTTAGGGCCGCAGATTGTGGAGGAGACGACCGCGAAGATCCAGTTGATTCGCGATAGGATGAGAGCAGCCCAGAGTAGGCAGAGGTCTTATGCGGACCGTCGTCGACGCAGACTTGAGTTTTCTGTTGGTGATCATGTTTTCTTGAGGGTCTCCCCAATGAAAGGCGTGATGAAATTTGGGAAGAAGGGGAAGCTTAGTCCTAGATATGTGGGCCCCTTCGAGATCCTCGAGCCTGTTGGTGCGGTTGCATATCGATTAGCCTTTCCGCCCAGTTTTCCATATATGCACCCCGTATTTCACGTTTCGATGCTCCACAAATATCTTCATGATCCTTCGCACGCGATTCAGCACCCGACGATCCAGCTTGAGCGCGACCTTTCCTATGCAGAGCAGCCAGTGATGATCTTGGATCGACAAGTGAAGAAATTGCGATCGAAAGAAATACCGTCCGTCAAGGTCCTTTGGCGTGGCCAGAGCGGCGAGGAGGTCACTTGGGAGACCGAGAGCGAGATGAGGAAGAGGTATCCCCATCTTTTTGAAGGTGCGTATGATTAGATTTTTAAATTCGGGGACCGAATTTCCTTAAGGGGGTAGATTGTAACACTTTGATTTTTCCGTTAGAATGTTTTTGTGATAATTAGTATTTGTGCATGTTATTATATTAGTGTTCATAGGATTATTAGTTATTTAGTCGTGTTTAGCAAATTGGAAAATTTTCCTTTGTAGTGGACACTTGCACACTTAGCCATTTTTGAGACATAGGTTTAAGTGTTAGCCATATTCTTGTGTTGCATAGTTGTTATATTTTTTTCCCCACCCATTTATCCAAAACAAAACCCCATTTGTTAATTCAAAATCCAATTAAACAATGAAGCATGGTGGTTAGGTGAAATGTTGACTTTTGACCCCATTTTCTTCCCTTCTCTCTCTCTTTTCCCCACTTGAGAATTCTGCAGGAATTCCAGCAGAGAAACCCCCTCTTCCTCCATCTTTTCTTCTCTTTTTTCAGTTCCCTTTGATCCATAAACAAAACCCTATAGATATCAACTCATTTTCTTCATGAAATCATGGAAAAGTGAGCTTTTTGAGGTGTTTGAAGCAAATCTGCACACTAGAGGGAAAAGCTGAGACTTTTGGGGTTTTACAAGGTTCTTAGAAGGTATTAACTCATATTAGCACTTCTTTTCCTTAGACTTGTTGTATTCTTTAGTAAAAATCTCATTTTTGTGCATTTTTGGTGATATTTAAGGATATTTGGGTTTCACATGTTAGATTAGGGTTTTGTTAGTTGTGTTAGCTCTATTAGGTGTTATTAGAGATATCTTAGGCCAGGTTTTGTTTCAGTTTGCACAAAAATACCCTAAAGTTCCATTTTAGTGCAAAAGTGTGGATTTTAACTAGAAATAAGGCCCTGTAGGATCTGCTGCTACCCGAGATATTTCAGAGTGAAACTAGAGGTTATTGTAGCATGTATGGGGGGTATAGAGTGTACACACCAAACCTGGGAGCCCAATTCCCTACCCAGGCCGCCGAAATAATCATTCTGGCCGTAAATTGCGGCCAGATGGGGGAGTTTTGGGTTGGGGTTTGGGGTGTTGGTATCTGCTGCTATGTGGGTTATTTTGGTATATATAGTTTTGCAATATACTTCCTGTATCAAAATCTGGAGGTGATTACCTATTTTCCCGTATTTTTTTTAGTCTTCGCGACACGCGTGATACGTTTTGTGGGTTTTGGGTTTCTGCGTATCGCGACGCGTCGGAGTGACTTCAGGCGCGTAATCACACGTTTTAGCGTATCGCGCACACGCGCGCTTGGTTCACGACACGAGTTATTAGTTCGGCCTTAATGTCGTGTTTGTGTGACTTCAAGCTTATGTATGATGTATTGTGTAATTCTAGGTTCGCAGACGAGTACGACGGACGCCGCGCAGAAGGGGAAACAAGTTGTTGGCTATACCTAGCGAGAGACTGCGGTGAGTAGATTTAACATCTACGGGGATATCGCCCGCATGGCGTCCTACGTCAGGGCTGATAGGACCTTATAGCTACATTTACATACATTGACTGTGCATGGTTACTATTTAGTGCATACTGCATTCCCTGCTATATGGATATAAACTAGAATTGATAGAACACCGCACTATTACTAACGGTCCATGTTGCACGAGCACCATCCTGCATGTTACACACACACCGTTAGTAATTGCCATGACACTCACACTGTAGAATTTACATCGGATCATTACATTGTAGCTCATCTATACGTGACATGACTTGATATTCATACTTGATGCATATATCACATCGGATCATTATATTGTAGCTTATCTATATGTGACTTGACATGATATTCATACTTGATGCACATATCATATCGGATCATTGACTTGCTGATTGGTTTGCATTACATGTGATTTCTGGATTTGGGAACCGTGGCTATTTCAAATATGTAATCATTTAAAAACCTGGATTCCTTGATATGATATTTCGGTGCGTCCACCATGTGTTTCCTCGGTGCTAGAGCGATATATATGAACCCGAATCGAGGAGCTGGTTGAGGCCGATTACGGGTATATGGTGGACCCGGTATGGTACCCCGGGACGAGAACGGTTTCGCTATGTAGTAGACGGTGAGCCTGGCAGAGGGACTACTACCTACCGGTGATTGGTTGGACCTGACAGTTATCCGGAGGGTACTGATCAGAGTCTATAGATGGATGCGGGGTGATCCGTACTGCCGGGGCCGAGGGCCGATACCGCAGACGGAGCCCGTGGGCTGACCCGGACTGACGAGGCCCGATGGATGAGGATTTGCATGTCGATGCTGGACACGAGTATTTATGATATTTAGGTGCCGATGTTGGGCACTCGGGATTCTCAGAGATTTACATGATTTGAGGGCCGATGAGGATGCCGGCGCCTGAGCTATTTGGGGGATCTGGGTGCATTGATGGACACCGATTATATATTCCACGTTGACAATCCGTGTAGATATTATTATTGCCCATGCTCAGCATTTATTATTGTACCTCATCCTGTAGTTATATTACCTGATAGAGCACTTGCATGATTATTGCACACACTGCTTATCACATATTGATATCATCTGTTGGCATATGTTAGAGTAGCGCAGTACGTGCATGCTCGCGATTATCTTTATATGTTATCTCTATTCACGAGTTGGCAACTCACCCCCGTTGTGCCACAGTGTTTGCAGGTTGCCCTTCGGAGTAGTCGCGGCAGGCTGCGTTTTGCATCTTTTGACACAGATACCCCCATAGTTGGTGTACTAGCTCTTTTGCTGATAGGTGGGTTTTGTGTGGTATCTGTTTATCTTTCAGTTATGTACATTGTTGTATCTAGTATTCTCCATCTACCATGTAAGTATTTGACTTAGAGACAGTGTGAGGACGGTGATGTATTTTATTTGTATTCTGGTGTCGAACTCGTTGTGAGCCGACTTTCTTATGAAGTTTTATTCTATCTGTGATGTTCCCACTTGTGGATCTTAATCTTCGCTACGGCGTCGTATATTGCTACCTTGGTGATTGTTTACTTAGATTTCTTATCATGTTAGTAAGTGCTTTCATTTTAAACTTATAACACTCTATACTTTCACTGGTTTGATTTCTGGGTTTTCGGTTCACTTGGTCGCGTTACGCCTGTAGACGTTACGTGGTTAAGTGCTGGTCATGGGCCAAACCTTAGGTCGTGACATCCATAAACCCTACTGAGCCTAACAGTGACAATATACATACAGTCTGGTCCGTTCGTCTATGAGTATCGTATATCTGCCTAGGGGGCTAGTAACGTCAGACCCCCAATAGCGGTATAAGTCATGTCAGAGAGTGGCCCAGAACACCCTGAGATACTACTGGAGTACCTACCAGTAAATCTCCTGCCTCGACCGAGGGCTTTATGTAATGGCTCTCCTAGACACTGCGTGATCTCACCCCCGATACCGGGAGAGACGAATCCCCTGCCGATCCGCTCACTTGTTTCCAATGTGGCTCGGGACTGTACCCAACTAAAACCTATTTGCACAACTCCTTTGAGCGTGGTAGGGTAGTAATCTAAGCACAGTGGGAACTCACACGAGACAAATGACAACCTCAGGTCGATGAACTAAGCTGTACACATGTCACCAGGGAACTGCTATCTGACTATATGTATAATACCAACTAGCATGTTCCCAGCGAGTCCTGTCCGGTGTACTCATAACCTAATGAGCACTTGTATACATCTTAGGTGAACTAACTGACACCAATGGCTTGTGAGACCGGCCATCGCCCCTCGTCGGGGCCTCGACTGTATACACTAGTCTACTCTGGAGTATCGATGCCATGTCTCGAAACTCCCACGACTAGGGACTCTTTAAGGATGTGCTTACAGACCCCAGCTCCCATGTATATGATCGCCATCATACTGCAGGTAGTCAAGCAAGAATCCTATGGGCTCTATCATCATGCAATAGTGAACTAAAGCATGTATACGATGATAAAGACAAACCAGATTGCATACTATCATCACGAGAAAGACTGTCATATCGGTATAGGTCCTGCCTCAATTATTGCAGTCACGTACCTGCGATCCAATAATTGACTTTGAGGGCACTATCTCCAACAATCTCCTACTTGCACTCAAGGCTAATTATTGCGATGTCGCATACTCACAGCCCGTGTGATACCGAACATCCAACTACTCTACTAATCAGTTTCTCAAATCTAGTTTGTAAAACTCTTGTGTTCGAGAAATAGCCTCAGTGAGTGGATCCGCCCTGATGTTTCTTTCTATATCTCTCTTAATCTCAAGTTCGCGAAGAAAGCCATCTCCTGAATTGAGCAATTCATGTCTTAGAATATGTCTGAATATCTGATGGGACCTTGTTCATAAATGAACTGCAAATCCAAACTTCTTAGACAGTATCGATAACTGAACCTAATCAGTATCCAGCACCATGCCTCCCACAGTATCCTCTTGGACCACCTGTCCATAATACTATCCCTCGTCAGAGGGAAAACTATAACTGTGACAATCACTCTGTCATCCATGTCACCTTGGAAGCCTGGAATGATAACCGTCTCCCGAAGGAGGCTGCCGTCATCAAATCCGTAGAACATGCACCTATGTTCTATAACTGCTTCCTTATGTTTCTTCAGGATTGGATTAATATAAACTTATCGCATCTAGTGAAAAAACAACATCTGGTGTGGTACTTGACATCTCACGATTGACTCAATTGCCTAAGCAAGTGATCTGCCAATCATGCACATCCCTCTCTCATTTAGTCTGTAAGACACCTTTAGAGAGGGTGACTCCATCATCTACAGGTACACCACCATGCTAGGAGTCAACTATTCTAAAATACTATTAGAATACTGTCAAAGTACCCACATTGGGAAACTACCCAAATCTAGATCTAAAACCATAGATCTAGTAACCAGAATGTCTGATATTAAATCCATATCCTTTATGGAGAAACAACTGTGTGACAACCACAGTACAAACGATCGTAGTATAGGAATTTTACTTCCTACTCTGTGTATGTCATCCAAATACCAGGACATCACACCCGACTACCTTCTTAACAGATCCATCCCCTATTCTGATGAAGTCAAAGCCATGACTATCACATCAAAATTAGATGATCTATCTCCGCTATATCCGCTCAAGTCTATAAATAGACATAAGCTACTTGCCCACTATGCTTCCGCTGCTCCCACTGACTACGACAACCCTCTGGCAGAATAATATATACGTGTACTTCTAAAACTAGTTTAGAATGACGCTATACTTGTCCTTCTGCCGGGTATCATAGTCTGGAACAACAGTAGTGTCAAGTCTGGGTAAACAAGAACCTCCCTGTCACCGTCCTTGAGGCTACCGGAGTACCTCTCGGGTATCTGAGGTTACTCACCATGTCTGCGGAGTGGCTAATCGAATGTCAAACTTGATTGAATATATAGGTCCTATTAAATTTTCCGTAATCGTTTGCGGTTCTGGAATCACTTCCAGTTCTACCATACTCCCACTACTGTTTTCTGAAAAAATCCATTTTACTAAAACTGTGGCGTGTCAAGAACAATATCGCTATTGATCTTCCAGATGGTAGAAATGTCAACCTTTGTCAAAGCCAGGGTCAACCCACAAACAGCCATTACAGAAACGTGCCTTGAGTTATCCAGTGTCTGGTTTTAAGCATAAGCTGGACAACTCCCCTTACCTTAACATCGTTAAGATATGAACCATTCTATATCCAATATAGAAATAGAGACACTAATTTAATTGGAACCAAATTCAAATCATGCAGCTGTCTCAAGTGCATATCAACTTAATGGAAAATGGCTACTCAGCATTACTCAACTTAGGAATCCATCCAATTATGAGTAACCTGAAAGAGAAACAAGTTTCTCAAAACCATTACTATCAACTGAATACCAATCACAAGAATCTACATCTTCGATTTCTTTGAAGAATCCCGATACTTGCGACACCTGATTCTCTACTTTATTCTTATACCCACAACTTCTCAAAACTTAGACATTGTATTTCTACGAAACACTTGTCTAAAAACTAGAGAAGTCACAAGTAACCAGAACATAGTACGAGGACCTACCCCTTTGTCCTGACGGACACTGGACAACATACAATACTCTGTATAAGTCCGCTGAGTTGAATAACTCAAAACATGTGCATCGTAGGTTGAAAACTGTACCCAGGCGATTTCCTCAAATATCACCAATTACAACGAATTCCGATATAATGAGGATGATCACCTAATTCCCAATAACTTACTCCCACTCATTATCTGTAAAACCATACAGATGTGAGAATCATACCTGTTAAATACATACCCTGGAGTAAGTATGTAATCGGGAAATCATTTTTCTTTTAACAATGCACTGAAACATGAAAATGTTTCGTAAGAGTATCTTGGTATTCCTAGTAATGCCTCTTCCATAATCCAATTCATGACTTTAACCGTATATCTCTTTGCCATCTTCCAAATCCCTTTATTTGTCTTTAGTCGTTACCTTCTGTACACCATCGTTAGGCTAAATGGTTTTCTTCCTTCCCTACCGTTCGGCACCAGCCTATGGTTTGGAAGAAGACTATCCAGTAAGAATAATAGGTGTACTCTCCTAATCCTAGGAGTACTTGCAATTTGAGAGATGGTGATGATAAAAGACAACTGAATAATACCTTATTCAATTAAAGGTGAAATAGGAGTGGCGATGAAGTACGCGGTTTGGTCGTGAATGATAACAGTCGCAAATTTACTTTTCCCTCTTTTTAATCCTTTTATTTTGTCTTTACATATTACCTTCTGCACACCCTACTTAGGCTAATTGGTTTTCTTCATTCCCTACCTTTCGGCACCAGCCTATGGTTTGGAATAAGACTCTCCAGAACTAAAGAGCCCTCGTAACCTGAGAGAAGGTGATAATAAAAGACAACTGAATAAACTAATTCTATTTCTCCTGAACCTAGATCCATCCTCGAAGAAGTCCCTTCGAGTTCGTATATAACCATACGATGGATCTATCCAGTGGAAGTGGATATCTGTAGTAATACGACGCGTTCTGAGAAATGCAAAGGGTAAAAGAAGGAGCGGCAATGACTTATGCAACTAAGACATTCCAAAGGCCAATATTTTAAGAAGGTTCGGTCAACTTGGTCACTGAGTCATAGTCTAGGGTCGGTCAAAGGTCGCTGCCGAAGAGAGAGAGAGAAAAGAAACACTCTACGTGCACTCTAACCTAGATCAGAATGGTTATCAATTTATCTAATCAGGAAACCTCCCACAGTAATCTCAAATTCTCCTCCAAACCTGAAAGAAGAATTAGTCGGGATCACCCGAAGAGTAAACCAACTCATCAGTGAGAATCGGGATCCAACTATCTGTAAGTCCATATTGCGACCCCCGGTGCTTACGGGGAGGCGGAAACGGTATAAAAAACAAATTTTTATCGCAAGAGGCAACATGGACTAAACAAGGTCGGGATCGTGTCTAAACTAAACTAGCAAATACGCTAAAGAGAGTTAGCTACTCGTATGAAGGTTATACCTAAACTTGAACTCCTTCTTCTTGAAATCTTGTAGAGGTTGATGGTTCTCTTTTCGTCGCCTTCTTCCGTCGAAGATGGATCCACCTCGAAGGTTCGACCTTTGGGCTCTTCCTCGATCTTTGAGTGAACTAGGGTTTCCGGCTTGCTAAATCTTGAACCTAGAATGAGTAGAGAGTGACTAGGGGTTGCTTTTCTTTTAAAAGAGAAGGATTCTCAACACATGAGAAGGGTTCTCTTTTGCTAGAGGAAGAAGAAGATGAAGTGAGGAGAGAGAAGCTAAATGAGATAATGAGTTCTCTTTTTTCTTTCTTGCAACCATAATGCCAAAAGAAAAGAATTATCTAAATAATAATAATTCAAAATAAGAATAGTTGATGGTAATTTGGAATGACTACTATCATGCTTCTTTAAATGAAATGTAAGAATGAATCAAGAAGGATCTTTCAAAGCATGATGGTGGTCAACATTCAACCATGGTCAACAAGTCAACCATGGTCAACAAGTCAACAAAATCAACCATAACAAAATTCTCATTTAATTACTATTATTAATAGATAATATATAAATCCATTAGGGTTTGGAAAATGAAGACTGTCAACTGTGCATACGCACCCGTTCCGAAACCCTAATGAAAAAACTCATCCTCCGCCTCAATCAACTGTGCATACACACCTGCATTCTCGTTCCGAGGAACAAGAATACCAAGAGATAAAAGCAACCCCCAAAACATATACCAGTATCTGGCTCAAACCAGAGCCTGCTAGTATAATCCGTCCGGACTCCAAACGTGCACAAGTGCGCGGATGAGAATGAACCCTGTCGCAAAACCATGCGACCTCTACTCTGTTTTGCCCAGAGGCGAATACCCTCTGTGTGGGACTCTAAAGACTCGACACTACGCTGGCAGTGGGTTTAACCACAGACCGCAAGTGGCACTAGCTGTGCGTAACGGTCCCCAGGTAGATGCCGACAAGAAGGTTGACGAGGTGAAACCCCATCTGAACTCCTACTGAGTCTGAATGTGACATTCTCCGTACAGTCCGGTCTGTTCGTCTGATACATCGCATGGCAGGCCTAGGGGGCGGTAAACGTCAGTCCCCTAATAGCGGTACAAGTCGTGTCGGAGTGAAGCCCAAAACACCCTGAGATAACACTGGAAGCCTACCAGTATATCTCGCTTGCCCTGGCCAGGGACTACTCGTGTAATGGCTCTCCTAGACACAGCGCGATGTCAACCCCCAATACCGGGAGAGACGAATCCTGTCTAACCGTCACTGCCTCCAAGTGCTTCGGGACTGCACCCAACCACCACCTGTTTGCACGACTCCTTTGAGCCGTGGTAGGGTAGTGATCAAAGTGTAGTGGGAATACACTCGAGGCGAAGTGCCAGTGTCAAGTCAGCGGACTAAGCTGTACTCATGTCACCTTGGAACTGATAACTGACGATAGGTATAATACCAACCTGTCAGTTCCCGACGAGTCCTGTCCAGTGTACTCGTAACCCAACGAGCACCCATATACTATCTCCAGTACGACGTACTGATGGCTGTGGGACAGACCATCTCCCACACTGGGATGAGAAGCGTATACGCTAGTCTACTCCGGAGTATCGATGCCCAGTCTCGATAGTCCTGCGACTAGGGACCTGTATAAGGATGTGCTTATAGATTACCCAGCCCCCACTAGTGTGACTGCCATCACAACGCTGGTAATCAAGCAAAGATCCTAAGGGCTCCACTAATGCGTATAAGTGATATACTGAAATAAACACAAGTACACATTGAAGTAGAAACAAACCAAGTAGCATACTACTATATTGAGCAAGATTGTTTATACAAGGTGAATATCCCAAGCTTCCATTAAGTAATATACAAACTAGTATGATACAGTAATGGCCTCTAGGGCATATACACTAACACTATCATCGCATGATTAGTTGATGGAAGCCACACAAGTTATCACACTCTAGAAGGTATGCGCATGCCTGGCAAGTTTGCTTTATGTTTGAAACTCCCGATGTGATTTTTGCCTCATGCTCTTATGACCTTGACTTTAGTCAACAAATCATAAGTCACATGTCAAGTTCTACCATCATTGTCTAGGTTGATTTGAACCCACCCGTACATACCCTTGACTTTAGTCAACAAGGTAATACGACTGTCCCAAACCAACACATCTATCAATGCAACATACGAATACCCAGCAACTACCAAACACTATGCCTTGACTTTAGTCAACAAACATAGCTTGAATACTACTGACCACCCATAAGAAATGACGGAGGGCTACGGCTGGTTTTTGGCGAAAAACCTTTAACGTAATGAACTTGATCTCGTTGAAGGAACCTGATAGCTTTTTATAAAAATATAGTGACGAAAAACCTTTGCTAAAGAGGTCACTCCCGGTGAAGGGATCTCGGCTCTTTCCTCGTGGAATGAGGTGCAGGATATTCCAAGTGAATACCGCAATATAAAGCAACTTGTAATCAACTATATTAAAGTTACTACCCTGACGTAAACTTCTGCCCAAGGGGTTTTTCCCGGTGAAGGATCTCGGCCCTTGCCTCGTCGAATGAGGTGCGGGATATTCTAACTGAATATCGCTATGCAAAACAAAAGGAAACATCTTTGTATTAACACCTTTTTAAAAATTTATTCTAACAACATCAAATATAGGTTTGTTTTATCTTTGCATTGATAAGAATCAATGCAGTCCCATCAATCAATCACACCAGAAAAGAACGAAAATATAATGTATGTATATGCCATCCGCATTCGCCACTGGGTCCCGTCATCACCCGTTAGGTTACTTAACTAACGACAGAGCGGGGACTGGACTAGCGCGGGTGTAAAACATATACAACATCTAATAGTATATATACCAATATACAATAATCGCTCCAGGCGTGATAATATGCAACATTACAGAAAAATAATAAGTATCACAGAACAATACAGATAATATGAGATCCCCGGGTTTCACAGAGCCGCTGCTGAAACCTGACGTTCCTCTGGTCGTGTGGATAGCCTGTGCAATGAAACCTAGACCCCTATGGGTGCGGCAAGTTACCCGCCAAAACCTGAAGCGAGGTAGTCCCCATAGCATAGTCAATGGAACACCCGGCACTTCATGGAATCCGGTAAATTGAGCACCCCTCCTTAGGTCATCCTGTACCCCCTACGAGTGCGGCGAATAGTCTGCCAATTCTAGAGTAAGGTCCCTTTGCCTCTCAAAGCCATGAGATACGGACCTGTTGCCCTCCAGAACCCGGCTATCCGTGCACTCCTTCGCGGGATAAACCTAGTACAGAAATGAAAAATATACAACGGGTACATCGACCTCAACCTGGTCATGCCCCAAAAGAAAATTATACAACAGGCAGTGACGACAGTCCACATGTTGGATGCTCGTCCCGCAATATCAAATGTACAAATAAATCCAAATTATACTACCATTGCACACTGCTATCCACCATGACATATCCGCAACATTACAGCACAACACAGAACATCAACGCGAATGTCACGTTCGCAAACCCGTCTAAAAGAACTATAGCAATTAGACGCGGTTTACCGATCAAATGACATTCCCGGTCGGAGATATAAAGTAAGTACTATATACAAACAAGTTTAAAATTTCGATCGATAAAATTTCCCGAAGTGGGCCCCACGTACATCTGCTGTACAATAACAAAATATGGGCACAAAAGAACAGTACCAAACACCAAAATTCACAGTTTAAAGCTTACTGGAGAAATTTAGTGCACTGTTCCAACAGTGCTGCCGCGGTTCCGCGGTCAAACCTTAGCTTTGACCGTGGATCCGCGGCTCTACTGTAGGATCACGTGCTCAAATTTTTCAGTAATGCTTCAAAACCCCTGCACAATATTCTGTGATATGTAAAATAATTTTTAGAACCTTTTAAAAATCAACAGAAACCTGTGTGCCAGAAAATTGCGATTTCGGAAATTCGTTCGATCGATATTTAAAACACGTTAGCACAAGTTAGTATAGCTTAATGGTGAGGCTCTGATACCACTGTAAGTCCACAGTAGTGCCCCGGCCGTCTAATAGACGCCAAATGCGGAACAAAAACTTTATACAACTGGCGCTATCGCGTACTATAACCCGGATCTGCCATTAAAGCTAAACTAACAAACTACAAAGTGGGTAGAAGAGTTATACCGAACGATCCGAGTCCTTCGGTCTTCAACCATCATTCCACGCTTTGTTGCGGTTGTTCCGATCTCCTGAATCTCCAGTCTTCTCGTCCAGGTGGCACCATGTCGACGGATCTTTAAATGGGTTCCCGCCTCTGAACCGAGGCAACTCGGTCGTCAAGTTTGCTAAAAGAGACGACCAAGATGATGTAGAGAATGAGTAGAACATATTTTCTCGTTACGTCCAAATCCATGGACGAACGGTTAATGAAGTTGCCTTTTGGATCGAATGAAAATGAGAGAATGAACTTATGAAATTTCCATGAGGCAAATTTCATATATTTTTTCCAAATCAACAACCATAATCTTTCCTCAAGGGGGCCGGCCATATATAATGGGAGGGAGGTGAGTGTAGGAGAGGGGAGAGTGACCACAAGGCAAAAGATCAAGAAGAAAATTTCTAAGGCATAACAAAACTCATTAATGTAAAGAATGACTCATTAAGCTTAGTCATCCAATCAATTAAGCCACAAACCTAGTCATCAATCAAGAAGCTTCCTCACTCATGACTCACCCTCATGACTCACCCTCAATAAGAAAAGATAAATCCTCATTTAACCGAATGTTAAATACGGCTGATAGAAAACTGGAAACTGGCAACTTCCAAAAGTGATCCTGAAACGAATTTCAGGATAACCACGTATCAGTATAAACATACCCGCATTTGTATTACGACCGAATACAAATGCATCTGAGACAAAGATATTATATCTACACAGCATAATACTCGGATCCGGCTTAAACCAAAGCTGACGAGTATTATCTGCCCAAAAAACAACACGTGCGAAAACGCACGTGCATTTTCCGAACCTTGCCATAATACCATACGGCTTCTACAACGTTTCTCCCGAACTTGGGAAAGTGTCTGTGGGGGACTCTAATGACTCATCAACACACTGGCACTGGGTATAACCCCTAGCACGTCAGAGGTACAAGCTGTACGTAACGGTTTGCCTATGTATTGATTGGAAGGGAAGCTGACGAGCGAACTCATCCATAAACCCTACTGAGCCTAACAGTGACAATATACATACAGTCCGGTCCGTTCGTCTATGAGTATCGCATATCTGCCTAAGGGGCTAGTATCGTCAGACCCCTAATAGCGGTATAAGTCGTGTCAGAGAGTGGTCCAGAACATCCTGAGATACTACTGGAGTACCTACCAGTAAATATCCTGCCTCGGCCGAGGGCTTTGTGTAATGGCTCTCCTAGACACTACGCGATCTCACCCCCAATACCGGGAGAGACGAATCCCCTGCCGATCCGCTCACTTGCCTCCAATGTGGCTCGGGACCGTACCCAACTAAAACCTGTTTGCACAACTCCTTTGAGCGTGGTAGGGTAGTAATCTAAGCACAGTGGGAACTCACACAAGACAAATGACGACCTCAGGTCGATGAACTAAGCTGTACACATGTCACCAGGGAACTGCTATCTGACGATATGTATAATACCAACTAGCATGTTCCTGGCGAGTCCTGTCCGGTGTACTCATAACCAAATGAGTACCTGTATACATCTTAGGTGAACTAACTAACACCAATGGCTTGTGAGACCGGCCATCACCCCTCGTCGGGGTCTCGACTGTATACACTAGTCTACTCTGGAGTATCGATGCTCTGTCTCAAAACTCCCACGACTAGGGACTCTTTAAGGATGTGCTTATAGACCCCAGCTCCCACGTATATGATCGCCATCATACTGCTGGTAGTCAAGCAAGAATCCTATGGGCTCTATCATCATGCAATAGTGAACTAAAGCATGTATACGATGATAAATACAAACCAGATAGCATACTATCATCACGAGCAAGATTGTCATATCGGTATAGGTCCTGCTTCAATCATTGCAATCACGTACCTGCGATCCAATAATTGACTTTGAGGGCACTATCTCCAACAGGATCAGCGACGGGAAGGTGACATTAGCACGTGCAAATTTTTCTGTGAGCTTTCTCTTTCCTCCTCTGCAAATCCCGATATATCTTTTGTCAAATCTCCTGCAGGATTCTTTGCACTAAAAAATCTTTCCCCTTCCAATAATTGATCTTCAGCAGGATTCTTTGCGCCGCGCTTAAAATAATATTTTTTTTTGCAAGTGATTGTTACTGTTTTGCATATTTTAATCGAACTTTAAGGGGCTTGAGACCAATCCAGATTGGGTGGAGATTTCATCACCCTTTCCAGGACCCCAGAAATCACATAAGGCATATGCATTGACCATCATTATTAAAAAAATACTAGACTCAGCCCTAAGGATGTTGAGCTCAATAAGACCGAGGACTAGTTGTAGGCATCGACCGTTGATCCTAACCTGACTTTGCGGTGTCTAGACAAGTGTGTCTAAGGCGAGTGGTTACTTAATTAGGGCCATTACTTGTAGTGGAGAGCCTCCTACTCACCTGGCACTTACCTGGTCGCAATTGGCGGTGAAGAGACGGTTTGAGGTCCTATTTCTAGCCCTTTGGAACAGTTAGGAGCTGTCTAGATGACCTTAGATCTAGGCCTGATTGTGCATTTGTGGTTGATTGAAAGTGTGTCTAAGCCCTTTATCGAAAATCTTTTTTGCAAAAAGTTCCAAATAAAGAGAAAGAGGAAAAAGGAAATTTTTTTTTTATAAAAATTTGCAACTTGTCGCTTAAAATCCGTGCACCCCACCACCACCCACTTTCTTCTCATTGACATTTTCTTACCCCCACATTCTGTTTTTCACCTTTTTGACTACACTAGCTCTTTAGTGTATGTCCGTGTGGACTAGGGACACTAGCGCCCGATTAGTCCGTGTTTCGTTGGTACCGACCGACGAAGATTTCGACTCCGAAGTTGAAATTCCTTCCACTTCCTTACCTCCACCTTCAAATTCTTCTTCCGAAGGTATGTCGGGATTAATCCTAACAACACCTTACCCACGGGACTGATTCCACCTCCGTTAGGTGCGAATAACCCGAATCACCCACCTATTGAAGCGCCCCAACGAATCGCGCTCCAGGATCTCTTCTACCCTGTCCGCACCGCCTTACCTATCTGTCTTTCGCTCCCACCGGCAAATGGGGACAATTTTGAGATAAAACCCCACTTCATCAATATGCTGCCAAAATTTCACGGATTGGAATCCGAAGATGCCTATATCTTTATCAACAAATTCTAAAACGTTTGCGCCATGTTGGAGGTCTCCGGGGTATTCTGAATGATCATGAAGACAACCCAATTATGAGATGATGCTATAAGGCTAAGGTCATTCCTTTCACCTTATGTGACTTAGCCGAGAAGTGGTTATACAGCACAGCATCACATTCAATTAGAAATTGGGACGAGTTTGTTAGAGCTTTTCTTAAAAAGTTTTATCCTCATCACAAGACCGCGAGAATTCGCAATGAGATTATACAATTTTCCCATCTTCCTTCCGAACCATTTTGGAAGTGTTTTGAAAGATTCAAAGACCTACTGGTTCAATGCCCTCACCATGGGATAAAAAATTGGCAACTTTGCCAAACATTATACGAGGGATTGAACCCAGCAACGAAGCAGTTGCTAGAAACCATTTGTCAAGGTCACTTTCTAACTAAATCTAGTGAGGAAGCGTGGCAGTTTCTTGAGGATCTTGCTGAACAAACACTTCAGTGGGAAAGCACCAAGACCACCTTATCTTCTTCTATTGGTCAATCTAAGGCAGGCATACATCAATTAGATATGTCAATTGCTATGAAGGCAGAGATGGCCGCACTTACGAAAAAGCTAGAAGCCATTGAGACCAAAATCTCATCGCCTTCTCCTGCCCCTGCTTTACTCCCACGAACTGTTTGTGCTTGTTGTTCGGATCCATCACACCTTACCGAAGAGTGTCCTTACAATCCACCTGTTCAAGGACAAGATCAAGTCAATGCTGCCTTTCAGCAACGACAAAGAAATGATCCTTACTCTTCGACTTATAATCCGGGTTGGAGGAGTCACCTAAATTTTTCTTGGAATCAAAATCAACAATTTCAAGAAAACAATAACTTTCAAAGGTCTCCTCCTCCACAACAACAAGCACCCCAACAAACTCAATACTAGCAACCTTTCCAACCACAACCTTATCCAAATCAAATGAACAATTTTGTGCCTAACAACTTTTACCCTCAAAACAATGTTGTTCAACCAAATGATGATAAGGTTATCTCGCTAGAAAAAAGTCTAGATGCGTTTCTCAAACAATCTACACAATCCGCAGTAAGGTTGGAGACTTCCATCCAGTCTTTGGTGCACAACAATGCTTCACATGATCAAAGCATCAAATCTATTGAGGCACAAATTGCATAACTAACTGCCGCGTTGAGCGAGAGAGAAAAGGGAAAGCTTCCATCTCAACCATCGCCAAATCCTGGTCATACACTCAACGCAAATGTCGTATATGAATATCAAAATCATAATGTAAATGCGGTGACCACGTTGAGATCTTGAAGAGTGTTGCAAAATAACGTGGGTATTAGTGATGACACCTCCGCCGGTGGTTCTTCTTCTTCTTCTTCTTCTCCATCCTTTTCTTCTTCACCTTCATCTTCTTCGCTAGAGCCTATTCTTCATTCTTCAAAAAGCTCTTCTTCTTGTAATCCGAACGGACCCACTTCTCACTTCACGAATACACCCACACTGGGATCCGTTCCAACTTCACATTCTACTCTACAGACATTGGCCTCAACAGATTTTCGAAATGCTCCATTTCCAAACAGGTTGAGTCCCAATAAACTAACTCCGCAAATGGAGAAGATTGTGGAGTTATTTAAACAGGTCAGCATAAATATACCTCTCTTGGATGCAATCCAACAAGTCCCTTCGTACGCGAAAATCTTAAAGGGCTTATGCTCCTCGAAGAGAAAGTCTCAAATACCCAAGAAAGTGCTAGTGGCTAGTGCAGTGAGCAATGCTATTAACTAACCTCAATCCTTACCCCAAAAACAAAAGGACCCTGGCTGTCCTACAATTTCAATAACAATTGGGGATAAGAACATCAATCGAGCACTTTTATATCTTAGGTCTAGTGTTAACCTGCTTCCCTACTCCGTGTACGAGCAATTAGGGGTTGGAGAGTTGAAACCCACTCGTTGTACTCTCCAAATGGCTGATCGATCAATCACCCATCCTAAGGGTGAGTTAGAGGATGTGTTGATCAAAGTAGGGGATTTCATATTCCCCGTTGATTTTATTGTTATGGACACACAACCTGTTGCTAACCAACGGAACCAAATTTCGGTGATCCTCGGTCGACCATTTTTGGCCACTTCTAATGCCGTAATAAATTGTCGCAATGGCTCCATAACTCTATCCTTTGGTAAGATGTCTAGTCAGTTCAATATTTACAAGATAGGAAGTCTGCCCCCCATGCCTAAAACTAGTACATGAGAAGTTTGCTCTATTCACGAAATCACGCAGGAGGACTGCGAGCTTGAAAGATTTCTGTTTGATGACAACAGTTTTGACGCCACTAGTGCATCCCTCCTTGAATGTACCACAGTTGACACAACCGATATTGATTATAAATGTTTCACTTTTTCGGATGATTTTGACGACTCACCGCCCGAATATGAGTCCTCTGAATTTTTGGATGAGTTAGTTGAACCATCCGATTCGGTTGTTTGCAGTGATTTCGAACCAGTGTTGGAGTCCTTTGAGTTCGAGGTAGATTACCCAATTTTGCCTTTGATTGTTTCGCCTCCGAAACTCGAACTAAATCCCTTGCCGTCTCACCTTAAATATCCTTACCTAGGTGAGAATGAGACCTTTCCCGTTATCATATCGGCCTCTCTAGCCCTCGAGCAAGAGAAAACCCTTTTCATGGTCTTACAAGATAAGCGGCAAGCTTTCGGCTGGACTATGGCGGACATCGAGGAGATTAGTTCCCTCATAATTGAATATCATATGCATATGATGGATGATGCCAAGTCAATAAAGGATCGACAGAAACATCTTGGGGATAGTGTGGATAGTCAACCTCTTCCTTTAGAAGTTGAATCACCCCTTTTTCTTTTAATAATCTACGAGAATGCCAATATTCCACTGATTGCTGATCATTCACATTCTCGTTTTAATTCATCATCACCTCCTATCTATTCACTTCCACACTTTCCATACCACCACTTCTATGTTCCCCAATTCTTTTTGGATCGGTACAACATGTTCTTCCACCAACCGATACTCTATACAGATAAATTTTTCGACTGGTTGGTGTTGACGTTTGGTCTTTGCAAAGTTTGGCAATGACGTTTAACATTATTTCAATGAAGTTTGGGGGGGCCTTTTTGTATATATATATATTTTTTCTTTTAATAATAAAAAATAAATTTTTTTTATAAATAAATAAACGGGGGAGTGCCAACATTCTCAACCCTCTTGGTGTAGCATGACAGTGAGGACACTGTCAAGGTTATGTTTAGGGGTATGCTCGGTAAGCCTTCTTCCTTTGCATTCATGTGTATATTTTTGCATTTGCATACTTATTTTAAAACCCATAAAAAGTTGAAAATTTTAAAATTTTTAAAAATTAAAGTATTCAATTTTGGCCATAATTGACTTGAGTTTGACAAAAAAGTTGACTAGCTAGGAAAAACTAGATCTTAGACTTAGTAAATTAAAAGCCCTAAAAATAACTTTTCTTAAAAGTTTAACGGTAGAAAGTATATGTTCTTTGTAGTTTATTTAGAAATAGGCAAATTTTGAGTTCACTTCTTGGGCTAAGTTAAAACAAGAGAATAGTATTGATATTTTTATTAAAGTATAAGTTTGAAAAATAATTCCTAAGCTTAAGTCTAAATTCTGAAAATATATACCCTACAAATTGCGCAAACACGCACCTTGAAACTTGGAATAGTAGAATAGACCTTGAAATGCTCTTGTCTAAAGTCCTTAGTACGAAGAAAAATAAAAATAAATAAATAAAAATTCAAGTGTGAATAAAGAGATAATAAAAAAATGAACACTGGTTTTTGTGATTACTTAAGGCTGCAAAAATAGAAAAATATTTAGCAAGGGTGCTTCATCACCTATTGCCTTAGACCAACTGGTTTGGGAGTCACTGCGAAAGCCTTAGGTGTTGCAAGACTAGGAATTACGCTTTAATGTTCAAACACATCTTGTAATCGGTTGTTGGTACCTCAAGAAGTATTAACGGTCGCATGAAGGATGTGTGAGCAATTTCATCTAAAAATTCACCAATCAAGAAGTGCTTTGGACAACGGACAAGAGTATGATTGCTTGATATGAATTTCCAAGTGTAGGGGTGATATACACACACACGTAGGGGTATGTGATTGGGGTTTAGATAAGAGATAGGAATGAAGAATAAGACTTATATCTTTAATAGAGATGATAAAAATTCCTAAGTTGAGATAGAACCCTAGAAGGAAAACTTAAGAGATGCCAAAAGCTAAGTAAACTCACAAGAATATATATAATCTTAAGTTAAATGATAAGGAAGCGTGAAGAATACGGGTGGATAATTTACGAGTCGAGGATAATAGACTGCCTTGTTGGAAAACTTAATTGGAGAATAAAAGTTAATGGGCCGAATTGATAAGATTTTGTGGGTAGTATCCGCTGAAAACCCTCAGGAGACAACACTCTTCCTACTAGGGACACCTAGAGGTTTAACGGCTTGTTGCACGAGCTCAGTGCAATCGCGTTTCCCTGCGAAAGTGAGGTTAGGATTTTGTTGAGAATAAAACTAGGTTTGCTCGAGGACGAGCAAAAGATAAGTTTGGGGGTATTTGTTCACACCATAATTTTGCATTCTTATAAACCCCATTCTTATGCTTTTTACAAATAAACATGTGCTTTTGACCCATGTCTGCTACATAATTGCAGGTTACAGGTTCTCAGAATAAAAACGGTGAAATTGATGAAAAAGATGATACAAAGTGAGACTACGAATGATAAATGGTGAAATCTTGATCATGCCTACATTTTGAGGGACAATGAAGAACAATGAACAACAGTTCACAAAGTATAAAGGCAGCGATATGAAGAAACGGTAAAAGTCCACTACAATGTTCACTGGAAAGATCTGGATGAAAACCAGAAGACATTTTGAAGAAAGAACTGAAGAAAACAGAGGACAACTGCAAGAAGACCAAGCCCAGAAAAACTGAGCCCAAACCATCACTCTTTGGAAGCACGGCCAAACAGGCCCTATGGCCGCGGTTCCGCGGCCGTCTATTGCCCGTGTTGGTGGAAATTCTGTGGCGGTGCGCGGATCGTTGACTAGGTCTTTTTCTTAGGGGGTATTTTTGTAAAAGCAGATGTGACGCGATTGTAACCTAGGGTTTTTATGAATCTATAAATAGGAACCCTAAATCTTGTATTAGGTTATGCCTCTTTTCATTTCATAAATTCAGATCTGTAATTCCTGTGTTGATGTTTGGAAAGAGCCATCAATAAAATTAGTAAGTTTTCTATTTCATTGCCTTAGTTTACTTTTAATTATTTGCCCTAGTTAGATAGTTAGAATGTTTTTCAATTCCCTAATGAGCGAGTAGTCTCCTCGCTTGTTAGGGTTAGCTTTAGGAAAAGGCTTGAGAGATGAACTCTCTCACCCCTTTCTTGCCCCATCACACATAATAATTAGGACTCCATGCATACATACACACACCGTTTCCTGCGGCACCTTACCCCTTGAGGTAACGGTGATACCGTAGTATAAAGGACCGGTTGTGTATGTTTTCCATGGAGGTTAGGGTAATAATTGAGAAAGGAAGGACAAGAACCTAGAGGAAGAAACACCGCTTCTTCCCGATGGTACTAATCCCCTTTATTAATTATTACCATAACACCTAATAGATCTAAAATAGGGCATTGAAAGCGGTGAGGAAACATTCAATTTCCCAACTTACCCTAAACCTAACCTTAGCAAGATTCTATGTTTAATATAAATTTAGGTTTTAGAGATAATCCATTCACAACGTTTGGAATTAACTCGTTTGAGCAAATTAGAAAAGACACAACATCCCTATGGATCGACCCGTACTCACCGGCTAGCTACCAAGCGACGCCGTTCTTGATTGCGATAACATATATTTTGGATCTAAAATTCCATACGAATCAGTGATCGAGATAACACACTAATACAAAAATCTAGAAATCGAAATACAGAAAACCATAACTCGAATCAAAACAGCAACTAGAGAAAGTGGTCCTAGATTTCTACTCAGGCCAAAACAAGGCAAGCAAACAATACTGAGGTGATATATAGTGTGAATATGACCTACTGAAGTAACCTGGGCACCTAATTTATCAGGGGGCCCGGCCACATACCAAAAAATTTCGGCCAGGACATTTTTGCTAGGGAGTTAGGGTCTCGTTCTGGAAAGGTGGCCTCGTGGTGGTCCATCTTGGCTACTGGTACTGTTTACTTTTCTAGTATTGGTCCCGGATCACTCCAGATTTCCCTGCATGCCTTAAACACTCACAAAACCGACATAGACTGTTTCTGTTTTGGGTTTCAGGTTTGGTATTGTGTTGGATCTGGGTTCTTAGCACCAAGGGGGTTTAAGGGTCACCACTAAGGCTTAATTATACTAACACAACTCAAATTAACCTTAACCCTCTCTAGGGATATCCAAAGTCCACTAAATTTTGCCAAATCGATTTTAAACTTGAATAGATGCATAAGCAAAAGAAATACTACACTAATTTTAAAAGGATTACCTCATTTGGGACCCGAGAATCCCCTACAGCACCAAAATGTGATTTTTCTTGGTCCAAGGTGTAGCTTGTGAGCTTGTGCACAACTTTTGTGAAGTGGGAATGGGGTTTTGGGTTGTTTTTGGGTGTGTTTGTGGTTGTTTGAGGAGGGGGAGGATGAGGGCAGCATCTATGAGGGAAATGGGGGGAGAAAATGATGGAGGAAGAAGAAGTAAACAAATGGGCATCGCTCTCCTTTGACCCCTCACTTTCTCTCACTTGCCCATACTTCATTTTTCATTCCTTTTTCCTTTTCTTTTTCTTTTCTTTTATTTCCTTCTCTCCTCAATAGTGAACCCAAAGAAAAGAATGAAAAATGACAATAAAGCCATGTAGGAAAATGTAACACAAGTGTGAAATGATATGGTGCATGTTTTGCACAAAACACGCTTAAAGCCCGATTAGCGATTTTTAATCGCGATTAGCACTAAAATAGTGTCAAATAAATCATAAACTTTCATAATTTGCATAATTCACATAAAACACCCTCTTTTTAAAAGAAATAATTTCCATAATTTTTTCAATTTTTTCCCCATTTATCGGTATTTAATTATACCGCCTTAATTAAATAATCAATAATTTATTATTTAATTATAAAAATTCCCAAAATAATATTTTATTTTTTTTAAATGTTACAGTTAGTTTGTCGAGCTAGAACTCCTTCCATTTCTACCTCATGACGACAAATTTCTTCACAAGAAATTCCTTTTCTAAAAAGGTGGCATGCTATGAAACAAAACATCTTTTGCTCCTCAGAGTGGTAGAAGATATTCCCTCACAAATGTTTAGGATATCTTAACAATCTTATACGGAACTGACCTTGCATCGAGCTTGTCCGGATTCTGCCTTTCAACATAGGCCGGACAACCCCATATCTTAACTCGTTTAAGACATGGTCTCTTCCCATTCCATATCTCATATGTAATGGTAGGCACTGATTTGGATGGAACCCTATTCAATAGGTATGCAGCTTCTCAAGTGCATAACTCCAAAAGAAAATAGGTAACTCAGCAGTACTCATCATAGAGCGCACCATATCTCATAGGGTGCGATACCTCCGCCCCGATACACCGTTGTGCTGTGGTGTATACGAACGAGTAAGCTGAGAGAGAATCACATTCTCCGTTTAGAAAATCCAGGAACTTCATGCACAAGTATTCGCCTCCTCGATCACATCGTAGGACTATAATACGTCTACCCTGTTTGGTTCTCAATTTCAAGCTTATATTCCTTGAATTTCTCAAAAATTTCTGACTTGTGTTTCAATAGGAACATATGTCCGAATCCTGAGAGAAGATCGGTGAATATAATGAAGTACGAAGAATCAACCTTGGCATTTGTAGACATAGGACCGTATACATCATCATGTATCTGTCCTAAGAGTTAGTAACTCTTTTTCTGTTCCGAGTAAACAGAGTATTGGTCACTTTACCTTTGTGACAGGACCAGCAAGTATCATAAGATGAAAATTCGAACAGATTCTCATTTTCATCCTTATGTAACTTAGCTGGTCGTGTCGCATTGATATGACCTAGTCTATAATGCCACAAGAAGGATTCGTTCATTTCTGAACTACTCCTCTTATGTGTGTTCTAGATACTTTGAACTGTGGTTTGATTTAGAACGTATATGCCATTACATAACGTGCCTGATCCAATCAACTCTTGATTCAGGAAAATGTTCACAACATTATCCTTCAATACAGAATTATATTATTCTTATGATACTTGCCAAAGCAACTCGGACATTAAGTTTGCTAGCCGACATGTCCAAGGTGAAGTAGAGAATGTGTGTGACAACTTTATCTTAAGACACCCATGGATTCTCAACTCATGAGAGGGATGGGTGGAGGTTGAAGAAGAAGACATTAGAGGAAGATGTGAGCTCAAGAGAAGAAGAGGTGAAATGGCTTGTATGTTGTGTGAGATATTTTGAGAGAGAGAGAGAGAAATATATCAATAATCAAACCCCCAAGCCTCTACTTGGCTGCCCCTCTCTCTCTCCAAAATATCCCCACTCATCATAATTAGCCCCAAAATCAATCCATGTCACAATAATGGTCACATAAACCAAGACCACGAGTCACCATGTGCATGTGGCATGAAATGATGCATATGGACAAAACTTGCAGTCACATTTTCCTCCACTAAACATTTAAACTAAATGTTTAATCCAACAAAAAGATATGGCATCAACTAAAGTAAACTCGTGACGGATCACAAGAATACCCCTCATCTATTTATACATACCTGCGTCCGCATTCCGACTAAATACGAATGTAATGAGACGAATGCAATCCAACAAATCTAATACTAGGATCCGGCTTAAACCAAAGCCCACTAGTATGATCCGTCCGATCATGATCCGTGCATGAGTGCACGTATATGATCGAACCCTGCCATAAAACCATACGGCCTCTACAATGTTTCGCCCGAACTTGGGAAACTTTCTGTCGGGGACTCTAAAGACTCGTCAATGCGCTAGCAGTGGGTTTAACCACAAGCACGTCAATGGTACTAGCTGTACGTAACGGCTACCCATGTATTGACTAAAAGGGAGGCTGATGAGCGAACTCATCCTGAAACCCTACTGAGTCTGACAGTGACAATATCCATACAGTCATGTCCGTTCATCTATGAGTATCGCATATCGGGCCTAGGGGGTTGGTAAACGTTAGACCCCCAAAAGCGGTATAAGTCATGTCGGAGTGTAGCCCAGAACACCCTGAGAAACTACTGGAATACCTACCAGTAAATCTCACTTGCCTTGGCCAAGGACTTCGTGTAATGGCTCTCCAGACACAGTACGATCTCACCCCTAATACCGGGAGAGATGAATCCTCTGCCAATCTACTCACTGCCTCCATGTGGCTCGGGACTGTACCCAACTAAAACCTGTTTGCACGACTCCTTTGAGTCATGGTAAGGTAGTAATCAAAGCATGGGAACTCACACGAGACAAATGACGATCTCAGGTCGATAGACTAACCTATATACATGTCACTAGGGAACTGCTATCTAACGATAGGTATAATACCAACTAGCATGTTCCCGGTGAGTCTGTTCGGTGTACTCATAACCCAATGAGCACTTGTACACATCTTAGGTGAACCAACTGACACCAATGACTTGTGTGACCGGCCACTGCCCCTCGTCGGGGTCTCGACTGTATACACTAGTCTACTAATAGAGTATCGATGCCCAATCTCGAAACTCCTACGACTAGCGACACTTTAAGGATGTGCTTATAGACTACCCAACTCTCACGTATATGATCGCCATCATACTGCTGGTAGTCAAGCAAGAATCCTAAGGGCTCTATCAACGTGTAATAGTGATCTGTAATGTCACCTAAAGTATGTACACGATGATAGAGACAAACCAGATAGCATACTAGCATCTTGATTAAGACTGTTCTACCGGTACAGGTCCTCCCACAATCATCGCAATCACGTGCCTGCGATCCAATAATTGACTTTGAGGGCACTATATCCAATAGTAGCATCTGCTAGTTTCGCTAAAGAGGTCACTCCCGGTGAAGGGATCTCGGCTCTTTCCTTATCGAATAAGGTGCTAGATATTCTACAAGGAATACCGCTATGCAAAGTAAGAACTAGAGCTACAAGTTTTTAAAACAAGTTTCCACAACATCTTTAGGTTTCTTTTATTTCATTAATCTCATTAATGAAGTCCCATTTATTATGCTTCCTAAGTATCACAGAGGAAACAAAAGCAGCAATATTAATTATATCTCATATATATAATAATATAGGCATTCGTCTCAGAACATATCAAGTGATCACATCACAGAATATCAGCAGCAGAAGAATCACATATGAAATATTGGATATACTAGGAATTCCGTGTTTTAAATTGAGCCAGTATAAAACACGGATTCCACGGTCGTGATGAATAGCTAAACCCACATCCTTGACCTCTACGAGAGCGACAAGCAACCCTACCAATTCTAGAGTTAGGAGACCCGGTCTCGACTCTTCAAGATGGTCTCCTACTGGACCCTAGAACCCGGTTACTTGTGCTCTCCGCCTTGGGTCTATCCTAATGCGGAAAAGTAAATAATATACATCAATAGTGATATCATCCTCAACCCGGAAGTACCCGAATAAAAGAATATTACATATAAGATTTTACATGAATGAAAATGAAAAACTCGCATCTCACATAAAAACCCCTGGCTATTCAGAACACGACAATCCAATATAACATATCACAGCAACACATAATATCACATGTTATCAACGTAAGTAAATATGCGTATCCTAATTGTCGTTGATATATAGCACCGAAACCGGCGATACACCACATATTACGCTTACGGTCGCAGAAAAGAAAGTGAAAAACTACAACAGTTGGAATCCGCAAGCACTTTAGACATCATAAACCCAACGCATCACATACATTGGATTTCATGCCTAACCAAATGAATTCCTTAGACATCACATGCCAAACAATTATAAACCCTGCATTTTAGTCTCGATATTGAAAACACTTTTCAATAACCTATCGGGTAATTAAACAAGATTCCCGATAACCTGATCGAATGCTCGTCGGAAACTGTAATAGACGGCCGCACCCACGATGCCGTCGACGAAGTGCACTAAGGCGGAACACCGCAGCTACAAACATCCGAACGGATGCTTTTGGCGACGGGGTTCTCCTACAGTAACTTGGTCCAAGCTATGGGGCGTGGCTATCTAATAAAGTTACCCAGCGAGTATCCGCGTACACTACGTAATTGCGACGGACTTTTGATCAACATCAAAATCCCGTGGCAACCGATCAAATGAGACTAACTTGCTAGATTTATAAAATTCTAACTAGTTATCACATAACTAATTGCGTGGATTACAAATATTGTATCACAATCACAAATAGCTAGATGAAGTTAAACTTTTCGATCGAATAAGAAAACACCTAAAGTTTCCTGAAAAGCTCAACACTTGAGCGAAGTTCAAAAAGTACCCAGAACATGCCACAGCTCCTATGAACCATCCGTAGAAGGGCTGATCCATGCCTCACTCATGTCGCCACGGAACTGCAGCAAACCCTAGGATATGACTACGGTTCCGCGATCCAAAATGTCGAGTTTTGGTATCGTTCTTCTAGAGGGTCCACAGAATCGCTTGCATGGTTTTCTGAAGATTTTAAACTTGGGAAAAATCTAATACTTGGAAAATTTCCAGTGGGGAAAATATGGGTTATTGATATCCGTTTGAACTTTTTAATATCGTCTAAATAACCCGAATACATGTTAGAATTACGACTACGAAACACTCCGAGTTGGCTTTGCAGAAAGTTAACATCACATGCAAATTTAGCAAAAACAAACAACACCTGAAACACCAAAACCCAGAGACTGGAACACTGAAAAAATTTGAAGCTCAAACACCACAAAGTGGCTGGCTGTAACATTTCAAAAAAATAAAATATTATTTTTGGGAATTTTTATAATTTAATAATAAAATATTGAATATTTTAATAAGGCGGTATAATTAAATACCGATAAATTGGGGAAATTTTTTGAAAATTATAGAAATTACTTAAAAGAGGGTGTTTTATGTGAATTATGCAAATTTTAAGTTTTTATGATTAATTATATGCTAATTTAATGCTAATCTCTATTAAAAATCGCTAATCAGACTTTAAGCGTGTTTTGTGCACATGTCTTTTTTTCACACTTGTTACATTTTTCTACATGTTTTGAGGTGTATGGTATTTGTTTTGGGTTCACTATTGAGGAGAGAAGGAAATTAGAGAGGAAAAGAAAAGAAAAAGAAAAGATTAGAATAAGATGTATGGGTAAGAGAGAGAAAGAGTGGGTAAGGGGTCAACCATTGGACTTGACCATTCCCTCATCATTTCTTACACTCATTTCCTCTCCCTCTCTTTCTTTTGCAGTTGCTGCTGCTGCTGCCCCCCTTCCTCCATCTTCAAGCCACAAAACTCCATGAAAAACTCTTCAAAACCTCATTCCCACTTCACAAAAAAGGTGCACAAGCCCTCTAGCTACCCAATGGACTAAGAAAGTCTTCATTTTAGCGTTGTGAAGGATTCATAGGTGCTAGATAAGGTAATCCCTTCACACTCAGTGTAGTTTTTCTTCACTTTAAGCCATATTTGTGTTTAGTTGTGATTTGGTGCGATTTGGTGAGCTTTGGAAAAACCTAGAGAGGGTTAAGGTTAAATTGAGTTGTGTTAGTGTAATTAAGCCTTAGTAGTGACCCTTAAACCCCCCTCGGTGCTAAGAACCCAGATCCAACACAATAAAAAACCTGAAATCCAAAATTGCGGAATTTCAGAACTGTGAATGTCGGTTTATGAGGGAATTGAGCGTGCAGGGAAATCTGGGATGATCCGGGGAAATTCTGAGACAAACAAACGATACTAGGGGCTTAGTTAGACCACCAGGAGACCACCCTCTGAATATGAGACCCTAATTCCACACCAGATCCGGCCTGGCCGGATTTTTTTCTAGGGTGGACGGCCACTTGGAAAAGATAGGTGCCCAGGTTGCTTCTGTAGGTCATATGTACCCAATATATCACCCCAGAGTTGTTTGCTTGCCTTGTTTTGGCCTTAGTCAAAATATGGGACCACTTTCTCTAGTTGCTGCTTTGATTTGAGTTATGGTTTTCCATATTTCGATTTCTATATTTTTGTATTTGTGCTTTATCTCGATCACGTGGCGTTTGTACGTCTATATCGAGTGATATCGGGTTGTTTTGCGAGAGCTAACCATAGGTTCTAACCTATAGGCTTGTAAGCGTATTGTTTTGGTTTTCGTGTGCTGTTTTAGTTTCGATTTGGTTTTAATGCGATGCGATACGTGTGACATGTAGGTACCCCCACGGTGATTCGAGCCGATGATGAAGATAGTGGCGACATCGACATCGGCAAGCAAGATCAAGGTGAGTAGATTATATCTACATGGGAAGTCGGGTGGATGGCGTATAGCACCCCAGCAGTTCGATATTTAGTATACTATATATATACTATATGTATGATAGAGTTATGTATGACTTGGATATTCTAAATGTGATTAGGTGTACTATGGATAGATTAGGGTTTAGAAGTAAACTAGTATAGTTTCCTATTTGCGAACCCTAGAATAGGTTTACACCCACACACACATGCTTGCTTGTTATACTATTACCTAGATGATGAGGATAGTGGATGATATTTGGAGATGATTCGATGAGATTGGGCATAGTGCCTTGAGATCGGTGATATGATGTGATTCGTATTTGGGATACGACATGAGATTTTAGCGGGCCTTTGGACGTGTGTCTCACACACGCATTTATATTTATATAGATGGTATCGATTTGTACTAAACTTAGATCAGTACCCCAGATCATGAGATATGATGATAAGGATACCAGATAATTGATGAGATGAATGTGATATTGACCCGTACCCAGCTTTGGGATGCCGTACGATGATTTACCGTACGAGCTTTATTTGATGATAAGATCCGCACTCATGACTCAAAGATGTCATATGATATTGTATCGTACGTGGTTCCATTGAGACGAGATCACCGACTATTATATATATATATATATATATATATATATATCAACTCAGATTTAGGTGGTTTCCATACCCCTCCCGATTAGATTGTTAGTTAGATCTGTAGTTTGCTTAGTAGACGTTAGTCTAGACCGATGCCATACCTATTTCAAAAACTAACGAATCGGGAGTATTTTAAAGACAGACAAAGGGATTCTACGGATATTTTCAAAAGACCCATCTTTTCTTAAAAACACGTAGCCCTTATTTTCCTAAAAACCCCGATTCGTCTTCTTTCAAATGGCAAAACAGTATGACATAGATACATTGATGTAGATACTGTACTGTTGTGTTTATTATTCATTTTCCGTATATTCTTGCTTTTCGCATCGCATTGCATGTTGAAATATGTTTATCGTTATATCAAAACCATGCTGTTAGGATACCAGCACCATTATCGATGATGCATATGTTCCACGTACACCTGCTTGCTGGCTCACACACTTCATCATCGATAATTGCCATGTCACTACACTGTAGGACTGTTGCATCAGGATATGACCCCTTGCATAGCATACTTGTGTACTCACCTATTGTATACTCATACTTGTGCACATACCTATTGTATACTCATACATGTGTACTCATATATTGTACACTCATACTTGTGCACATACCTATTGTATACTCATACTTGTGTACGTACCTATTGTATACTCATACTTGTGCACATACCTATTGTATACTCATACTTGTGTACTCACATATTGTACACTCATACTTGTGCACATATATATTGTACACTCATACTTGTGCACATACCTATTGTATACTTACAATTGTGTACTCACATATTTTACACTCATACTTGTGCACATACCTATTGTATACTCATATTTGTGTACTCACATATTGTACACTCATACTTGTGCACATACCTATTGTATACTCATACTTGTGTACTCACATATTGTACACTCATACTTGTGCACATACCTATTATACACTCATACTTGTATACATACATATTGTACACTCTGCTTGTGTACATACATAGTGTACACCCATTCTTGCATACATACGTATTTGCACATACATAGATGATTCTGTCTGGATTTGGAGATTTGGGAACCGCAAAATATATCTTAAAACTTTATTCATTTTAAAAGAGCGGTTTCCCTCAATATGTGCATATTACTATTCCATGTTGCATGATATACTAATATACTTACATTTTTTTTACATGTCGCATACATCATGCTTTATGATTTTACGCATTGAGATATGTTATTTCCATGATATTTCTTGATTTGGGAACCGTGGGTATTTCAAAAGAGAGTATGTATTGTTTTAAAAACCCGGTTACCCTCGATATGATATTTCAGTGCGTCCACCATGTGTTTTCTCGGTTCTGAGAGTGACATGTGAAACCCGATTCGAGGAGAGGTAGGCACCGTCTGCGGGTATATGGTGGACCCGGTGAGGTACCCCGGGGCAAGAAGACTCGTATATGTTGGACGGTGAGCCTGGCAGGGGAGTACTACTTACCGGTGATTGTATTTGAGATCGGCGGATATCTGGGGGATACCGACCGGAGTTGAGAGACGATGTGGGCCGATCCGGACTGACGTAGCCCTATATATATATGAGGATTTACGTGCCGATGCTAGGCATAGATTTCATGATGTTTTCGAGTGTCGATGCTAGGCACTCAGGTTCCATGATTTTTATATGTCGCGGGGACACATGTTGATTTATATACTCATACTTCCATGCATATGCTTTATGATATTTACATGCATGATGCTTATTTTCATTGGGTGACATGTGGACGAGATCCATATACATACAGGCATTGATTACATCGTTGGATGATATCCACATACTCATAGACTTCATGATATAGTTGACACTGACTAAATTGATCATACCTCACATTATGATATGTTATTACCCGAGGCACTGGCACGAGCACTTGGTACTACACTTATGTATAGATGTTTACCTTGCCACCTTATCATGCTTCAGACTTATTCATTTGAGGTTTATATATATATCTGATCGTATTGACCTAGGATTGTGTCATACATACGATTTCTGCTCTGTGATGTTTTCTATTCACGAGTTGGCAACTCTCCCCCGTTGTGCCATAGTTTCTTGCAGGTTTTGCCGTACATGTTTCATTGCGGCATTTCTGGCACACTGCTTCCTTTCTGGGTGGGTTCACTCGCATCGTGACCACCCTTGTATTTATTTTATTCAGTTGTATCTAGTAATTCCATCAACCAAACTTGTATATTGTTTCAGACGTAGAAAACCAGTTCTGTTTTATTTCGACCTTAGAGTCGCGCGTTGTAGTATTATAGTTTTCATGCTGATTTTGAGTTTATTTTTTTTTTTGGTTTTGATCCTCACCCTTTGGCGTTGTATATTATACTGCTTGCGTAGTTGTGACCGTTGATTCACAAAGAGCTAGCTCCCGCTTGAGGATGCCTTTTATTATTGTACATATATTATTCTTGTTGTACCCCGTTCGGGGCCAGTATTTACAAAGGAAACTCTGCCGAAATTTTCAGAAAGGACTATAGATTTTAAAAATGCATATTCGGCTTACTTATTTAAAAACCTTGTTTTTAAAACATGTTTTCTTTACTTCTTAAAAACTATTTTTCCTTCATTTATTATTTAAAATGGTTTTAGATTTCTGGGCTTTTGGTTTACTTGAATTAGATGGGGTCCTATAGACTTCATATGATTCAAGGGCTAGTCACGTGCTATTTCGGGTCGTGACGAAATTGGTATCAGAGTGCTAGGTTAACCTTGGTTCGAGTCTAAGTTTGACTATGTGCAGCCTAGAGCGTTTATATATATGCGGAACTTAGGCTTTACCTTACGGAACTTAGACTTAGTCGAGTGGGTATTATACCCGAACTTTCGTCGCGTAAGATGACCCTTTGTTGATGGAGTAGGTTGCTTGGGTAGAGTGACGTACCGTACGTATGTTCTGCGGCATATTTACGATACGCTACTCCGCTTAAGAAACCTTAGGATGTACATTTCCTTGCACAGTATTATATTCATTCGTATGATCTATCCTCATCGATATTGGTTATGATTTTGCTGCCACAATTACACGGGCAGAGAGAGCTACGGCTAGAGTTGCGTCAGCACGAGCTCGTCATGGACGAGGAATGACCAGGGCATGATTCCAGGGACGTACGATTGCATAGAGAGGCGTCGTTTTATTGTGTTTTCGCGCCACGAGCGTTTGACGGACCGCTTTTATGAGATTTCCCGGATGTGCTGATCGGCACCAGAGGATCAGGCTACTGCTGGAGGCCAGCCCGAATGTGATGACCATTGATATATCGCTTATTCATGATGATTGAGGCGCTGTTCAGCGTACAGACGAATGAGCCAGTTGTTGCTGCAAATGATGAGATATTTCCCAGATGTTGGAGCTACTACAGCATGAGCATATGCTTAGAGATATGATGGAAGGTCGCTAGTCACCAAGGATGAATGACTAGAACATGTAGTTTGTTCACTTACCCCGATGCGAGGTCATCAGATAGATTGATTCCAGCTAGAGACGACTTCACGCAGATTCGTTGAGAGTCGATAGAGACGATCGAATGTCAGGAACCCATTTCCAAGTTTAAAGAATTCGGAAGACAAGGCAAGTAATGCTATGGACCCTCTAGAAGAATCAAATACTAACTCGACGTAATGACCATGGAACGCCTCCGAACCTTAGGGTTTACGGCAGTTTAGCGCCTCCATTTGTGAGGCTTGGGTTTGCCCTTCTACGGTTGGTCCACAGGTGCTGTGGTATGTACTGGAATACTATTAAACTGTACTCAAGATGTTGATCTCTTGGGGGATTATGAGGTGTTGACAAATCGATCGGATGGTTCGACATCATTCGGATATCATGTGATGTGACACATTGCTTGGGAGACTCCAGATACGAGTATAGCCGTTGGAGCGCAGTCCATGCAGCCACGAGAAGACGAGTCCGAATTAGTCGACATTGGAGCAGAGTGGAGTAAAGAGTTCGCATAAGATTTCGACGAGATGGCGTTCCACTCCGCTGACATCAGAGATGCGATACCCATGCAGAGGCATTGATTATTGATATATCTTCCAGAAGGAGTCATGATGAGTATGAAGCCGTTCCGGAACAAGAAACAGATATAGTAAGGGTGGTAAACATCCGGGCAATTCGGCAGAAGCGAGATTTGAGAAAGACCTCGACAGGACCTTTCTGGAATACCATACGGGAAGACTTAGACCCAGGAGTGGTCATGCTGCGCACACCTAGCAGGCCAGAGTTCGGCATCATCGACGAGACAGTTGACCAGGTTCGGATAGAGGACCTCATCCAGATGCGTTATGAATTGATCAAGAATGGACGAGAATGGATTATACCTCCGCAGGTTGGGACGAGTTCCTGAGGACGTGTTCGGCTAGATATCTTCCATAGAGTAATGAAGATACCGAGTTCATGATTTTGAGTCCATGTGAGAGACTTCGGATTGACCGTAGCCGAGGACATTTGCAGTGCGCAGATAGAGATGTGACGTCGAAGTGGACGATGATACAGACAAGCGGGATACGAGGTTCGTGCGAGATGCCGACGAGCTATTGTTACTCCTCGTTAAGATTAAAGGTTGGATATGTGTACAGAGGCGTTGGGATGCGACCAGTTTTCGAGAAAATGTTGTGCTGAGGACGCAGATGTCCAGCGAGCGAGGAAAGGTTATGCAAGAGTACCAGCCTCCGTACAGTTCGGCATAGGCTAGATCGGAAGAGACCTTAAACAGGATTCCTTCCAGGACAAAGCTGCAATAATATTTTTACCCAGGATCAGATGTGTAATGTGTATTCAGAGGACCAGAGGTCGGCGCCAGTGACGTGCTGCTTTACGAGTGGTCGTGAGGATTGACTGAAAGATGACCAGAGAAGTGCCAGGACGGAATCGCCCCCGTTAGCACACCTGACAGGGCCAATGAGCCGATGGATTGCGAGATAGGTAATCGACAGGGAAGATAAGGGCCCAGAGATAGAGGAAGCCAGACCGTGAGCAAAAGGAAAGTAGATATCTTACACTGCTAGTATTGGACGCACCGACACCTTCTCGATTTTGAAGGAGGATATATCGACGACGGTATTTATGATTTGTGATTTGGTGATTCAATTATCATGTAACTGTCATCTTGGATTTCGGTATTTAGGGCGATCTATTTGCATGATTTAGTCTTGATGACTGAGTTCCATGATATTTATTTTCATGCACCATGGTTGCACCTACTGGGTATTCATATTTGTGCACAGTTATTGCACCTGATATCGTTTTTGTGCCTTGGTTGCACATGCTTATGACTTCATGGATTTCTTACCATTGGGTTGATTTTGTGCACATGGTATGTACACGATTTGGCATTTTGCACTCGGCATAGCTTATATGTGCTTGTAGTGCATTGATATGTGTTTTGTGAACGCCGTTGCATACATTTATGATTTTACACCTTGGTACACTCGGTGTTGCTATTTACGCATTTGAGTTATTGTTTGGGTTTTGTGCACAGGATGCACCAGATTTATATTTCGTGCGTTTATCACACCAGATTTATATTTCGTGTCTTTGTTGCACCGGATTTATATTTCGTGCACCACGGTTGCACCTGACTTCTGTTTGATGGCATTCGATATGTTGATTTTGATTTCATCCCTATGTTATGCATGCGTTTGACTTATGCTTTCAGCATAGTTTTCATGCACTTTTGTGCTTAGATTTGATTTGTGCACGCTGATGCAATTGGTTATGAGATTATATACCGCAGTATACCTGATTTTGATTGAGCCGTATTGTATACCGTCGATTTTGATTCTGATATTGATATTGATTTCTTGCACACCGTGCATTTGATTTGGACTTTGCGCATGTTCGACGCTTGATATTGGATTTCGTGATTTCGTGCATGTTGAATGCGCATGATTTAGATTTATTCGTGCATGATGGATGCACCTGATTGGATTTTCGCTCGTGTTGAGCGCATGTTTTGAGATACGATTTTGGTGCACACCAGATGCGCTAAATCGAGATTTTTCGTGCATGTCAGATGCACCCGATTTTGCTGTCAGGCACACACGTTGCCTATGATAGATGTTTCGTGCACACCCGTTGCACCTAGATGTTGTTTCTGTGCACATGTATGGCACATATATGGATTTTGATTTCTATGCGCACCAGACGCACAGGGTATTCTTATATACATTTTGGGATTGATTCCTTACGGAGCAGTACGTTTTTATGATATTTGCTATATGTTTTCGTACTGAGCAGGACTAGTCAGAGGACAGTACTTGGATATATTTTGCATTCATTGATAGTTATCGAAGGGATTTCCAAAAAGCGAGCTATAGTCTCAGTAATTACCTACGTATCTGATATGACACGAAACGTTTAAAACAAGGAAACCCTTCCAAATTGTTTTCAAAACAGCGGAACGTACATATTAAACAAAAGATATATACATATATGGTTATTTTTTTACAATAGACGTCTGCCACTGTGCAGTGCTATGCGCATCTTACAGCAACATGAAAGGTTTGGCATGCATTTCTTTCAGATATTTCCATGTATAGATTTGATGTCTACATGTGTGGTTTTAATATATATCATATTGGTTTTATTTTGGATTTAACAGTTGTGTCTTCACCATAACTCCGATGATTGCGGGATGCTTGACGGAGTTTTGATTTTGAGTTATTTGATCATTACTCATGCGCATGCATTGCGCTATGATGCGTATTATGTATTGATGATTTCAGAGCCCCGACGACTTGGACTTTTACTGAAATGTTTTAGTATTTGAGGGGTTTAAATTTAAATTCGGGGACTGAATTTCTTTAAGGGGGGAAGATTGTAATATTTCAAAAAAATAAAATATTATTTTTGGGAATGTTTATAATTTAATAATAAAATATTGAATATTTTAATAAGGCGGTATAATTAAATACCGATAAATTGGGGAAATTTTTTGAAAATTATAGAAATTACTTAAAAGAGGGTGTTTTATGTGAATTATGCAAATTTTAAGTTTTTATGATTAATTATATGCTAATTTAGTGCTAATCGCGATTAAAAATCGCTAATCAGACTTTAAGCGTGTTTTGTGCACATGTCTTTTTTTCACACTTGTTACATTTTCCTACATGATTTGGGGTGTATGGTATTTGTTTTGGGTTCACTATTGAGGAGAGAAGGAAATTAGAGAGGAAAAGAAAAGAAAAAGAAAAGATTAGAATAAGAGGTATGGGTAAGAGAGAGAAAGAGTGGGTAAGGGGTCAACCATTGGACTTGGCCATTCCCTCATCATTTCCTACACTCATTTCCTCTGCCTCTCTTTCTTTTGTTGCTGCTGCTGCTGCCCCCTTCCTCTTCCATCTTCAAGCCGCAAAACTCCATGAAAAACTCTCCAAAACCTCATTCCCACTTCACAAAAAAGGTGCACAAGCCCTCTAGCTACTCAATGGACCAAGAAAGTCTTCATTTTGGCGCTGTGAAGGATTCATTGGTGCTAGATGAGGTAATCCTTTCACACTTAGTCTAGTTTTCCTTCACTTTAAACCATATTTGTGTTTAGTTGCGATTTGTTGCGATTTGGTGAGCTTTGGAAAAACCTAGAGAGGGTTAAGGTTAAATTGAGTTGTGTTAGTGTAATTAAGCCTTAGTGGTGACCCTTAAACCCCCTCGGTGCTATGAACCCAGATCCAACATAATACAAAACCTGAAACCCAAAAAATACGGAATTTCAGAACTGTGAATGTCGGTTTGTGAAGGAATTGAGTGTGCAGGGAAATCTGGGATGATCCGGGGAAATTCTGAGACAAACAAACAATACTATGGGCTTAGTTAGACCACCAGGAGACCACCCTCTGCACACGAGACCCTAATTCCGCACCAGAACCGGCCTGGCCGGATTTTTGGATAGGGTGTCCGGCCACTTGGAAGAGATAGGTGTAAGTGCACGGTGGCGCCCCGGCCGTCAATCCGAGGCCAAAATGTGGAAACGATACTTTTACGAAACTTGTAAACCGGCACCACCATGCACTATAAACCCAGATCGGGCCATTAACCTAATCCTAACTAATAAGAGAAAGGGTAGAGAGATATACCGAGCGATCCGTGTCCTTCGGTCTTCTCGCCGTCATCCCGATCTCCCCGCGGAATCTCCGGTCTTCATCTCCTCGTCGGAAGGGCACCACATCGCCGGGTTCTTTTACGGGCTCCCACCTCTGGACCGAGGCAACTCGGGCACGAAGTTGGCGAGTCGACGTGTCCAAGAATGCTGTAGGATAGTGTGGAACTATATGTCTCATGGGGTTGTAGGAAGTTGCCTTTAGAATGGAGTAATGAACTATGGAGATGAACAAGAATTTTTGTTGCAAACAAAAATGAGATCAACATTTTTCCCCACCCACAAAATTGGACAGCCCCTCCCTCTAATGGCCGGCTCCTTTCATGAAGAATGAATGAGAGAGAGAGTGAGCAAAAAATAATGCAAGAGAGAGAAAAGAGTGATGATGAGAAGAAAGGATCACAAACAAAGTCCAACACTCCATCAACCATCACAACTCCAAAAGTCAAGCAATCATGAAGAAAGAAGTCAAATGATGGTTGAACCATCATGAAGCAACAATTTACAAAGACCACCCTCCACAATGCTAAGTTGCACAATTGCAAATAAGCCCTCCTCCACCAAGTTTCAGCCAAGCAAAGAAACAAAGGAAAATGGCCGAAACAGAAAGAAAACTGGTAACTTCATAAAACTGATCCCGTAATAAATTACAAGAAAACCCCGCACCGCATTTGTATTCCGACCGAATACAAATGCAATGAGACAAAATCTACACTGTACAATACTAGGATCCGGCTTAAACCAAAACCCGCTAGTATTATCTGTCCGATCATGATCCATGCAATACCGCACGTATATGATTGAACCCTGCCATATCTCCATACGGCCTCTACAGCGTTTCGCCCGAAACTTGAGAAATGGTCTGTAGGGGACTCTGAAGACTCGTCAATCCCTTGGCTGTGGATTTAACCACTAGCACGTCAGAGGTATTAGCCATACGTAACGAGCTATCAGGTATTGACCAAAAGGGACGTCGATGAGCGAACTCATCCTGACACCCTACTGAGCCTGTCAGTGATAATATCCGTACAGTCCGGTCCGTTCGTCTATGAGCATCGCATGGCGGGCCTAGGGGGTTGGTAAAAGTCAGACCCCCAAAAGCGGTACAAGTCGTGTCGGAGTGTAGCCCAGAACACCCTGAGATATTACTGGAATACCTACCAGTAAATCTCCTGCCTTGGCCAAGGACTTCATGTAAGGGCTCTCCTAGACACAGCGCGACCTCACCCCCAATACCGGGAGAGACGAACCCCTGCAGATCCGCTCACTGCCTCCATGTGGCTCGGGACTGTACCCAACTAAAACCTGTTTGCACGTCTCCTTTGAGCGTGGTAGGGTAGTAATCAAAATACAGTGGGAACTCACACGAGACAAATGATGATCTCAGGTCGATGAACTAACCTGTACACATGTCACCATGGAACTGCTATCTGATGTCTGGTATAAGATCAACTAGCATGTTCCCGACGAGTCCTGTCCGGTGTACTCATAACCCAATGAGCACCTATATACATCTTAGGTGAACTAACTGACACCAGTGGCTTGTGAGACCAGCCACCGCCCCTCGTTGGGGTCTCGACTGTATACATTAGTCTACTCTGGAGTATCGATGCCCTGTCTCGAAACTCCCACGACTAGGGACCTTTTAAGGATGTGTCCCATGTATATGATCGCCATCATACTGCTGGCTGTTAAGCGAGAATCCTAAGGGCTCTATCAACGCGCAATAGTGACCTGTAAGGTCATCTAAAGCAGTACACGATGATAAAGATAAACCAGATAGCATACTATCATCTTGAGTAAGACTGTTCTAACGGTATAAGTCCTCTCTCAATCATTGCAATCACGTGCCTGTGATCCAATAATTGACTCTGAGGGCACTATCTCCAACAATCTCCCACTTGCACTCAAGGCTAATTATTGCGATGTCGCATACTCACAGCCCGTGTGATACCGAACACCCAACTCCTCTACTAATCAGTCTCACAAAACCCGTTTCCGAAACTAACGCGTTCGAGGAATAGCCACAGTGAGTGGATCCGCCCTAATGTTTCTTTCTATGTCTCTCTTTATCTCAAGTTTGCGGAGAAAGCCATCTCCCGAAATGAGCAATTACCTGTCTTAGAGTATGTCTGGATATTTGATAGGACCTAGTTCATAAATGAACTCCAAATCCAAACTTCTCAGACTGTATCGTCAATTGAACTTAATCAGTATCCTGCGCCATGCCTCTCTCAGTATCCGCTTGGACCACCTGTCCAAAATACTGCCCCTCGTCAGAGGGAAAACTATAACTCTGACAGTCACTCTGTCATCAATGTCACCTTGGAAGCCTGGAATGATAATTGTCTCCCAAATGAGGCTGTCGTTATCATATCCCTAGAACATCCACTTATGTTCTAAAACTGCTTCCGGATGTTTCTACAGAATTAGATTAATATCAACTTATTGCATCTACTGTAAAAACAACATCTTGTGTGGTACTCGACATCTCATGATTGACTCAATTGCCTAAGCAAGTGATCTGCCAATCATGCACATCCCTCTCCCCTTTAGTCTGTAAGACGCCTTTTGAGAGGGTGACTCCATCACCTGCAGGTACACTACCGTGCCAGGAGTCGTCCATTCTAAAGAACCTTTAGAATGCTGTCTAAGTACCCATATTGGAAAACTAACCAAATCTAGATCTAAAACCATAGATCGAGTAACCAGAATGTCTGATATTATATCTATATCCTTATGTGGAGAAACCACTGTGTGACAACCAAAGTATAACCGACCGTAGTATAGGAATTTCACTTCCTACTCTATGTATGTCATCCAAATACCAGGACATCATACCCTACTACCTTCTTAACAGATCCGTCCCCTATTCTGATGAAGTCAAACCTATGACTGTCACATCAGAAATAGATGATCTATCTCCGCTATATCTGCTTTAGTCTATAAATAGACATAAGCCTTTTGTCTACCAATGCTTCCGCTGCTTCCACTGACTACGATAACCCTCTGGTAGAGTCATATACACGTGCACTTCTAAAGCTAGTTCAGAACGAAGCTATACTCATCCTCTTGCCGGGTCTCATAGTCTGGAACAACATCAATAACAAGTCTTGGTAAACAAGAACATCCCTACCGCCGTCCTTGAGGCTACCAGAGTACCTCTCGGGTGCCTGAGGCTACCCACCATATCTGCGGAGTGGCCAATGGAATGTCAAATCAGATTGAATCTTTAGGTTCTTATCAAACTTTCAGTAATCGTTTACGGTTCTGCAATCACTTCCAGTTCTACCATACTCCCACTACTGTTTTATGAAAAAATCCATTTTTATTAAAACCATGGCGAGTCAAGAACAATATCACTATTGATCTTCCAGATGGTAGAAAATCAACCCTCGTCATAGCCCGGGTCAACCTACAAACAGCCATTATAGAAACATGCATTGAGTCATCCGGAGTCTGGTTTTAAGCATAAGTCGGACAACTCCCCGTACCTTAACAATGTCAAGATATGAACTGTTCTATATCCAATACAGAAACAGAGGCACTGATTTAATTGAACCAGATTCAAATCATGCAGCTGTCTCCAGTGCATGTTAACTAAATGGAAAGAGCCGATCAACGTTACTCAACTTAGGAATGCTTCCAATTATGCGTAACCTGAAAGAGAGCAAGTTCTCTTAATCATTACTATCAACTGAATACCATACACAAGTATCTACATTTTCGATCACCCTGAAGAATCCCGATACTTGCAACACCTGGTTCTCTACTTTATCCACATACCTATAACTTCTCAAAACTTGGACCCTTTGTTTCTACGAAACACCTGTCTAAAAACTAGAGAAGACATAAGTAAACCGAATATAGTACGAGAACCAACCCCTCTGTCCTCATGGACGCTGGACAACATACAATACTCTGTATAAGTCCCTTGAGTCTAATAACTCATACACTGTGTGTCATAGGTTGAAAACTGTACTCATGGTTAAGAAAAATTACACCGCTGTTTAATACCCCTTACCTAACCATCTACTGATATAGGTAAATGTCATAGACAGAATTTCAAAAAGGTATATCTCACTCTATAAAATAGACGTACAGATATATCAATTTGAAATTGGTGCATAACATCGGATATTCAAAACAAAATATTTGCCGTCCGGTAAACAACCCAGGCGATTTCCTCAAATACCACCAATTACAACGAATTCCGATATAATGAAGATGATCACCTAATTCCCAATAATTTACTCCCACTCATCATCTGTAAAACCATACAGATGTGAGAATCATACCTGGTAAATACATACCATGGAGTAAGTGTCTAATTGGGAAATCAGTTTTCTTTTAACAGTACACAGTGAAACTGAAACATTGAAATGTTTTGTAGGGGTATTCTGGTATTCCTAGTAATGCCTCTTCCATTATCAGATTCACAACTGTAACCGTATATTTCTTTGCCATCTTTCCAAATCCCTTCATATGTCTTTAGTCATTGCTTTCTGTACACCCTCTTAGGCTAAATGGTTTCCTTCCTTCCCTACCTTTCGGCACCAGCCTATGGTTTGGAAGAAGACTATCCAATAAGCATAATGGGTGTACTGTCCTAATCTTAGGAGCACTCGCTGTGAGAGAAGGTGAAGTTAAAATATAACCGAATAAACCTTATTCCTATTTCTCCTGAACCAGAATCCATCCCCGAACTGGAACAAGTTCCTTCGAGTTCGTATATAACCATACGATGGAGTATCCAATAAACTGTGGATCTTCGTAGTGATACGGAGTGTTCTGGAGAAATACAAAGGTGATGTGTGAGTGGCGATGAAATATTTGGTTTGGTCGTGAATATCAGTCGCAATTTACTTTGCCCTCCTTCTAATCCCTTTATTTGTCTTAACTTAATACCTTCTGCACACCACAATTAGGCTAATCGTCTTTCTTCATTCCCTACCGTTCGGCACCAGCCTAAGATTTGGAAGAAGACCATCCGATAGGCATAACGGGTGTACTATCTCCTAAACCAAGGAGTACTCGCAACCTGAGAGAAGGTAAAAGGAAAAGACAACTGAATAGTCCTATTCGTTTTCTCCAGAACCTGAAACCATCCTTGAATAAATTCCTTCGAGTTCGTATATAACCATACGATGGTTTTGTCCAATGGAAGTGGACGTTCGTAGTAATACGGGGTGTCCTGGAGAAAAGGGTAAAAGTAGGAGTGGCAATGAGGTTTGCAACTCTGATAATCCAAAAGCCAGTGTTTAAGAAGGTTCGGTTAATTTTGGTTACTAAGTCATAGTCTAGGGTCGGGTCATGGTCGCTGCAAAAGAGAGAGAGAAAAGAAACACTCAGCGTGCACTCTAACCTAGATCAGAATGGTTACCAATTTATCTAATCAGGAAACCTCCCACTGCAACGTCAAATTTTTCCCCAAACCTTAAAGAAGAATTAGTCGGGATCACCCGAGGAGTAAACCAACTCATCAGTGGGAATCGGGATCCAACTATCATCGCATGATAACGTGACGGAATCCGCTCACGTTATCACACTCCAGAAGGTATGCGCATATCTAGCAAGTTTCAGTTACTTTAGAAACTCCCGATGTGATTTTTGGCCCATGCTCTTATGACCTTGACTAAGGCCAACAAATCATAAGTCACATGTCAAGTTCTTCCCGTCATTGTCCAGGTTAATTTGAACCCACCCGTAAAAGCCCTTGACTAGGGCCAACAAGGCTATACGACTGTCCCAAACCAACGCATCTATCTATGCAGCAGAAAGGTAAACAGCAGCTACCATACATTATGCCTTGACTATGGCCAACAAACATAGCATGAATACTACGTGCTACCCGTTTGAAATGACGGAGGGCTACGAATGGTTTTTGGCGAAAAACCTTTAACATAATGAACTTGATATCGTTGAAGGAACTGGATACCTTTTATAAAAATATAGTGACGAAAACCTTTGCTAAAGAAGTCACTCTCGATGAAGGGATCTCGGCTCTTTCCCCGTAGAATGAGGTGCAGGATATCCCAACTGAATACCACGATGCAAACCAAAAGTAATCGACTATAGTGAAGTTATTGCCCTGATGCAAACTTCTGTCCAAGGGGTCACTCCCGGTGAAGGGATCTTGGCCCTTGCCTCATCGACTGAGGTGCTGGATATTCATAACCGAATACCACTGTGCAAAACAAAAGAGAACGCCCTTGCAATAACAGCTTTTTGAAAAATTTATCCAACAACATCAGAATAGGTTTGTTTAGCTTGCATTGATCCGAATCAACCCAGTCCCATCAATTGATCACACCAATAAAGAACGAAAATAATGATGTACGTATATGCCATCCGCATTCGCCACTGGGTCCCGTCATCACCCGTTAGGTTACTTAACTAACGACAGAGCGGGGACTGGACTAGCGCGGATGCAAAACATATACAACATCTACTAGTATATATATCAATATATAATATTCGGTCAAGGCATGATAAAATGCAACATCACAGAAATGTAATAAGCATCACAGAACAATACAGATATCTGGAATCCCCAGGTTTCATAGAGCCGCTACTGAAACCCGACGTTCCCCTGGTCGTGTGGATAGCCTGTGTAATGAAATCCTAGACCCCTACGGGCGTGGCAAGTACCCGCCAAAACCTGAAGCGAGGCAGCCCCTTTCAGCAACGTGAATGGACCACCCAGCACTTCACGGAATCCGGTAACTTAGGCACCCCTCCTTGGGTCAACCTATACCCCCTACGAGTGTGGCGAATAGCCCGCCAATTCTAGAGTAAAACCCCTCCGTCTCAACGTCATGAGATGCGGGCTCGTTGCCCTCTAGAACCCGGCTATCCGTGCACCCCTCCGCGGGGTAATCCTAGTACAGAAAGTAAAATATACATACAACGGGTACATCGACCTCTGCCCGGTCGTGCCCCAAAAGAATAATATACAAACAGGCAGTGACGACAGTCCACATATCGGACGCTCGCCCCGCAATATCAAATGTACATAATAAACCAAACTGTACTACCATTGCATCCAGGCTATCCACCACGACAATCCGCAACATCACAGCACAACACAGAACATCAACGTGAATGTCACGTTCGTAAATCCGTCTAAAAGGGCTATAACAGCTAGACAGGATTTAGCGATCAAGTGACATTCACGGTCACAGATATAATGTAAATACTGTGAACTAACATGTTTAAAATTTTCGATCGACAAAAATTTTCCGAAGTGGGCCCCAAGCACAACTGTAGTACTTAAAATAATTCTGGGCCTAAACAGAATATTCCAAAACCCCCATTTTCAACACAGAGAGCTACTATAGAAATTTGGTACGGTTTTTACACTTTCTTACGGCGGAACCGCGGCTAGAACATGGGTTTGGCCGCGGTTCCACGGTCATACTGTAGGATCACTGTACCTAATTTTTACAGAAAGCTTAAAAACACCTGCTCGAATTTATGCAATGCCCCAAATAATTTTTCGAGCCAAAAAAAATTCGACAGAGAACTGAACCAGAAAATGCGGGTTTTCGGAAAATCCTTTCGATCGAACTTGTAAACATGTTAGAGCAAGCTAGACTAGGTTAATGGCGTGGCTCTGATACCAGTGTAAGTGCACGGCGGTGCCCCGGCCGTCAATCCGAGGCCAAAATGCGGAAACGATACTTTTACGAAACTTGTAAACCGGCACCACCGCGCACTATAAACCCGGATCAGACTATTAACCTAATCCTAGCTAACAAGAGAAAGGGTAGAGAGATATACCGAGCGATCCGTGTCCTTCGGTCTTCTCGTCGTCATCCCGATCACCCCGCGGAATCTCCGGTCTTCATCTCCTCGTCGGAAGGGCACCACATCGCCGGGTTCTTTTACGGGCTCCCACTTCTGGACCGAGGCAACTCGAGCACAAAGTTGGCGAGTCGACGTGTCCAAGAATGCTGTAGGATTGTGTGGAACTATATGTCTCATAGGGTTGTAGGAAGTTGCCTTTAGAATGGAGGAATGAACTATGGAGATGAGCTAGAATTTTTGTTGCAAACAAAAATGAGATCAACATTTTTCCCCACCCACAAAATTGGACAGCCCCTCCCTCTAATGGCCGGCTCCTTTCATGAAGAAAGAATGAGAGAGTGTGAGCAAAAAATAATGCAAGAGAGAGAAAAGAGTGATGATGAGAAGAAATGATCACAAACAAAGTCCAACACTCCATCAACCATCACAACTCCAAAAGTCAAGTAATCATGAAGAAAGAAGTCAAATAATGGTTGAACCATCATGAAGCAACAATTTACAAAGACCACCCTCCACAATGTTAATTTGCACAATTGCAAATAAGCCCTCCTCCACTAATTTTCAGCCAAGGAAAGAAACAAAGGAAAATGGCCGAAACGGGAAGCAAACTGGCAACTTCATAAAACTGATTCCGTAATAAGTTACAGGAAAACCCCGCGACTGTATATACATACCCGCATTTGTATTCCGACCGAATACAAATGCAATGAGACAAAATCTACACTGTACAATACTAAGATCCGGCTTAAACCAAAGCACGCTAGTATTATTCGTCCGATCATGATGTAGGGTTACTAGGCACACTAACAAGGCTCTATAAGGCATCGACCATGCCAAAATTAAATTTTTAGGTGCCGAACAACCCTAAGCAAGATCGTTTACTAGAGTTTAGGCAAAACAAAAAGCAAGTAAACAACTTTACTCTAAAGGGATACGAAATACAACCTTTGTAGATCGGTCCTCCACTTCTTTAGCTCCTTGATGAAGTCCCTTCGCTGCGATCGTGGTTCTCCCAGACCCTTGCATGGCTTCACGAGGCGAAAGGTGCGACCTTGCTTGAAGTCTCCGAGGCCGAAGATAATCTACGTCGAGGGAATTCCGACTCAAGCTTCTACTTCACTAACTTGAGAATTAGTGAAGCAAACACCCTATACTAAAGTGCTAATCTTGTAGAGGATGGAGAAGTAGGAAGTGGGTTCTCTTTAGAATTTTATTTCTCACACTCTTTCTCACTTTGGATAAAACCTTAGCAAGCTTTTTCCTTTTCACAATGAAGAAGAAGAAGAAAAGAAAGAGATGAGGATAATGATCAAGTGAGAAGTCTAACCATGGTGAGTGAGTATCATATACTAACTCATGTAGAGACTTAACCATAGCTAAGTGTTAAGGTTAGGCTAAAACCCAAAGTAAAAACAAATTTATTGGACTTTAGTCAATGCATCCACAAGCTTCCACAAGTTTCATGCATATCCTAATTTACCACTAATTCTTTAATTACTTTTAAATGTTAAAACCCAACATAACAAATAGCATGGTGTATGTCTCATACACCCAAGTCAAGTGTATCATCAACCATGATACAATAAAAGAAAACACAATTTTAATATATATCATATATACATTAAAGTTGTGCTCATGTGAGAAAAACCCTAAAGTGAACAAGTGTTAGTAAATGTAAACTAGTATATCTAATATACAATTATACATTTAATTATTAAATCAACACTTGACTTAATAATCCGGTCATATCTCATATGACCGACTAATATTCATCGTATCGACTTATCGAATCAACACTTGATTCGATAACCCGGTCATATCATATATAACCGACCGATACAAAAAGTCGCGAGAATAGAATATGGTATCACACACATTCATTATTCTCGGTCCCGCACATATCACATATGCGCTCCTATTTCGTTTTGCCTGAGCCAGTAGAACCTTTATGTAGGACTCTAAAGACTCGTCAATACGCCGGCAGTAGGTGATGATCACATCAAGCCCCTACAAGCCGTCAGCGATACTAGCTGGACGTAACGGCTACCCGGGTATTGAGCGATCAGAAGATCAGCAAGCAAGCCTGCTCCAACTCCTGTAAAATCCTGTCGGTAACACTTCCCGTATAGTCCGGTCTTCTCGTCTGATATGTCGCATATCTAGTCTAGGGTGGTAAACGTCAGACCCCAATAACCGATAAGTCGTGCCGATGTGAGGATCATAACGGGTCGAGAAACTACTGGTAACATTTACCAGTAAATCTCTAAATCAGCCCTGGCCAGGGACTTCCCTGTTACGGCCAATCGAGCACAGCGCAACATCAACCCCCAATACCGGGAGAGACAAAACCCCTCCTTTCGCTCATTGCCTCTATGTGACTTGGGACTGTACCCAAAAACCACCGTTTTGCATGCCCTCATGGACGTGGTAAGGTGGAAATCAAAGCACAGTGGGAATCACACAAGACTCTATGACGATCTCGGGTCTACAGACTAACCTGCACAAGTGTCACCAGAGAACTGCCATCTGACGTGAGGTATAATACCATCTGGGAGTTCTCGGTGAGTCCGTCCAGTGTACCCAGTCTCCACTGAGCACCCGTATACCATCTCTGACTTCAAACACCAATAGATATGGTATCATCCATCGCCCATCTCATGGGTCGAGAAGCGTATACGCTAGTCTACTCTGGTATATCGATGCCCTGTCTCGATACACCTACGACTAGGGACATTGAAGGATGTACTTATGGACTACCATGTCCCCACTAGTATGATGCTCATCATAGTCCAGGTAGTCTAGTACATATCCTAAGGGCTTTACCAACATGTAACCATAAGACAGTATAAAGAAACTAGTATACATGTTAAAGTAAAGAGCAACCAGATAGCATACTATCATATCGAGCAAGAAAATCCTGTCTATATATGTCCAAGCATCCAATATAATATACATCATTTGTACAACACTGGCCTCTAGGGCATACATACAACTAACAATCTCCCGCTTGCACTAGGGCCAACTGCTATAGTATCGCATACCGAGCACCCCGAAGAGTCTCTAAAACTGTATCTGGGGAACGGCCTTCGTGAGTGGATCCGCTGTGTTGTTCTTCGTGTCAACCCTCCTGACCTCGATCTCCCGGCGATCAACTATCTCTCGGATCAGGTGATACCGCCTCAGAATATGCCTGGATCGCTGATGGGACCTGCGTTCCTTGGCCAAAGCCACCGCTCCATTGTTATCGCAATACAAAGGTATTGGATGCTCAATGGATGGAACCACTCCAAGTTTAGTAATGAACTTCTTGATCCAGACAGCCTCTTTGGCAGCATCGTTGGCAGCGATGTATTCAGCCTCCATCGTCGAGTCTGCCACGGTTTCCTGCTTGGAACTCTTCCAGCTAACCGCCCCTCCATAAAGGGTAAAGACAAATTCCGACTGCGACTTAGAGTCGTCCTTATCACTCTGGAAGCTCGAATCGGTAAAGGACTCCACCTGGAGTTCTTCGTTACCATACACCAAGAGCATCTCTTTAGTCCTTCGTAAGTACTTGAGAATGCTCTTCACAGATGTTCAGTGACTCTCTCTAGGATCAGCTTGATACCTACTCACTACACTTAGTGAGTATGCTACATCGGGTCTGGTACATAGCATCGCGTACATGATAGAGCCTACTGCCGAAGCATAGGGTATCCCTTGCATGCGAGCTCTCTCCAAATCAGTCTTGGGAGACATCTCTTTGGAGAGAGTGAGCCCTGAGATCGTGGGTAAAAACCCACGTTTGGACTCTTCCATACTAAACGTCTTTAGTATGGTGTCAATGCATCTGGATTGGGACAATCCCAATATCCTTTTAGATCTATCTCTATAGATCCTAATTCCCAATATGCAGGAGGCATCACCTAGATCTTTCATTGAGAATCTTTGTGATAAGAAGAGCTTAACCGATTGCAGCATATGAATGTCATTTCCTATCAAGAGTATGTCGTCTACGTACAATATGAGGAAGACAACCTTACTCTCTGCCACCTTCTTGTAGATACAAGGTTAATCTACGTTTTTGATGAAATCAAACTCTTTGATAACGACGTCAAAGCAGATGTTCCAACTCCGTGCTGCTTGCTTTAATCCATAAATGGATTTGAGCAGCTTGCACACCTTCCCGCTGCTCCTACTATCTACGAAGCCCTCTGGCTGAGTCATGTACACGCACTCTTCCAAATCATCGTTTAGAAAGGAGGTCTTAACATCCATTTGCCAGATTTCGTAGTCATGATATGCAGCGATGGCAAGCATGATCCGGATGGATTTAAGCATAGCCACTGGAGAAAAGGTTTTGTCATAGTCCACACCTGGTGTTTGACGAAAACCCTTTGCAACAAGTCTAGCTTTGAAAGTATCCACTTTCCCATCTACACCAAGTTTTTTCTTGAAGATCCACTTGCTTCCAATGGGTTTTACCCCTTCAGGAGCAACTTCCAAAGTCCATACTTTGTTGTTGTACATGGATTCCATCTCGGACAGCATTGCATCCAGCCATTTCACTGAGTCCCCACTCATGATGGCCTGCTCGAAGCTAGTTGGGTCATCATCAACCATGATGCAATCCTCGCTCCCACCGTCCATGAGAAAACCTTAGTATCTCTCAGGTGGGTGAGGAACCCTACTAGATCGGAGGAGAGGCTGAGATTCGTTGGGAACTACCGAATCCTCCAGTTCCACTAAATCTTCAGTTTGAGTTTGTGTAGCCGGAATTTCTTCCAGTTCTACCTGGTCGCCACTAATTTCTTTTGTAAGAAATTCCTTTTCTAAAAAGGTGGCATGTCGAGAAAAAAACACTTTTTGTTCCTCAGTATGGTAGAAAAGATATCCATGTGAATGTTTGGGATATCCCACAAACTTGCATAGAACTAACCGTGCCTCGAGTTTGTCCGGATTTTGTGTTTTGACATGGGCCGGACAACCCCATATCTTAACTCGTTTAAGACATGGTCTTTTCCCACTCCATATCTCATATGGTGTGGTAGGTACAGATTTAGATGGAACTTTATTCAATAGGTATGCCGCTGTCTCTAGTGCATACCCCCAGAAGGAAATAGGTAACTCAGCTGTGCTCATCATAGAGCGCACCATATCTAATAGGGTGCGGTTCCTTCGTTCGGATACACCGTTATGCTGTGGTGTATATGGAGGAGTTAGCTGAGAGAGAATCCCATTCTCTTTTAGGAAGTCTAGGAATTCATTGCTCAAGTGTTCACCTCCTCGATCAGATCGAAAGATTTTAATACTTTTTCTGGTTTGGTTCTCGACTTCTTGTTTATATTCTCTAAATTTCTCAAAAGCTTCTGATTTGTGTTTCATCAGGAACACATACCCGAATCTAGAGAGATCGTCAGTGAATGTAATGAAGTATGCAGAACCATTCCTGGCATGTGTAGACATGGGGCCGCATACATCACTATGTACCAGTCCCAAGAGTTCCGTAACTCTTTCTCCGTGTCCCGTAAACGGAGTTTTGGTCATCTTGCCTTTGAGACATGACTGGCAAGTGTCATAAGATGAAAATTCAAACGGATTTAAATATCCATCCTTATGCAACTTAGCTAGTCGTGTCGCATTGATATGACCCAGTCTACAATGCCACAAGAAGGATTCGTTCATTTCTAAACTCTTCCTCTTGTGTGTGTTTGTTATGCTCAGAACTGTTGATTGATTTAGAACATAAATGCCATTGCACATCATGCCTGATCCAACCAACTTTTGGTTTAGAAAAATGTTCATAATATTATCTTGTAATACAAAATTATATCATTCTTTACTCAATAAAGAAACCGATATAATGTTGCATATCAGGTTCGGCATGTAATAGCATTCGTTCAGAATCAATGTATTACCAGCTGGAAATACAAGGTGATATTTCCCGACGGTTTTAGCTGCAACAATTGCACCATTTCCAACCCTTATGTCTTTATCACCTTCCCCAAGTTTTCTACCTTTCCTAAGCCCATGTAACTGATTGCATATATGGGATCCTGACCCGGTATCTAATACCCAGGACGTAGAGGAAATGGAAAAATAGTTCTCTGTAACGAACTCTCCCGAAGAAAATGCATCAACATGTACTTTCTTCAGTCGGGTGGCATGAGAATCCTGGTATTCCCCTATATCCTGTTCAGTCTTATAACTCTTATAAGAAAGCACGGAACCAACGTTCTCCAGCACAGTATAACATGCGGGTTTGGTCAATACATCCATATTATTATCTTTATTAAGGCATGATATGGTCGCTACCTGGAGAGAGAGAGAAGAAAACACTTTAGCGTATTCTCTTGCAAGATCAGATTGTTTATTATTTTATCTAATCAGGATGGCTCCCACTGTTTTTATCAAATCTTCCTTCAAACCCTAAAAGGAAAGACTAGTCGGGATTAATTACACCCTACAACTTCACCAATCTTTAAGCCAGGCCAGTGTCGGTACTTTGAGGGAGGTTCCCCGTGCTTTCGCACGGACCTAATTAAAGTAAACCTCGTTTTCCCAGAGGCGTAACCCCGTTGACACCTTTCTAGACACCTACTTGATCGGCTAATTGTCCTGTATAAAACTCTCCCAGGAGTAACAATTACTCGCAGTGGGTATCGGGATCCAACTATCTCATAGAAGGTATGCAATCTCATTGCAAATTTCAACACTTGAAATTCTCGATAATATTTTGCCCCTAACCCCTATGACCTTGACAAAGGCCAACAAATCATAGGATGCTAGTCAAGTTCAACCCTTCATTTCTTGATTGAATCAAACCCACCCGCACGAACCTTGACAAAGGCCAACAAGGTCGTACGACTACCCCAAAACAATCTACATCATATGCATAGGCAGATAAGCATTATTCAGCTACCGCACACTACGCCTTGACAAAGGCCAACAAACGCAGCACGAATACTAAACAGTTCTTATCTGAAATGACGGAGGGCTACGACAGGTTTTTCTGAAAACCTATTGCGTAATGAACTTGATATCGTTGTAGAATCATGTGAATTTTGAAATGGAGTGATTTTGAGGCTTTCATAGTTTTGCTAAAGAGGTCACTCCCGGTGAAGGGATCTCGGCTCTTTCTTTATGGAATAAGGTACAGGATATATCATATACATCACTATGCAAAGCAAAACTCCAAAAGCAATCAAAAGTAAACCGAGTGTTGTAGCATCTGCCAGTTTTGCTAAAGAGGTCACTCCCGGTGAAGGGATCTCGGCTCTTCCCCCATCGAATAAGGTGCGGGATATATCATATATATCACTGTGCAAAGTAAAACTGTAGCTTCCCTTTTTGAAAAAAAATTGATTCTACAACATCTTTTAGGTTTCTTTTCTTTCATTAATCACATTAATGAAGTCCCATCATTTAAGTCACCTAAACATCACAGATAAATACGACGTACACTTATGCCATCCGCATTAGCCTCGATGTCCCCTCGTGCACCGTTAGGTTAGGTAACTAACGGCAGAGCGGGGCAGGGCTAGCGCGGGTGTAAAACATAAGTGACACCTATATAATATATCATATATACTATATACAGTATTTATCACAGCACATCAAATGATCACATCACAGATATCGCAGCAGAAGAAACATATGAAACATTGGATATACTAGGACGTCCGTGTTTTATTTTGAGCCTCAATAAAACACGGATTCAACGGTCGTGATGAATAGCCAAACCCACACCCCTATACCCCTACGAGCGCGGCAAGAAACCCTACCAATTCTAGAGTTAGGAGACCCGGACTCGACTCGTCGAGTTGGTCTCGCACTGGACTCCAGAACCCGGTTACTTGTGCTCTGCTCCTTGTGTCTATCCTAGTGCGGAAAAGTAAATAATATACAAATGGTGACATCGACCTCATCCCGGAAGTGCCCCAATAAAAGAATATCACATACATTAAAATTTACATGAATGAAAATAAAAACTCTCATCTCACATGAAAACCCCCGGCTATTCAAAACACGACGATCCAATATAACATATCCAGCAACACATAACATCTTATGTCATCAACGTAAGAAAATATGCGCATCACAATTGTCGTTGACATATAGCAACGAAACCGGCGATATCACATATTACACTTACGGTCACAGAAAAGAAAGTGTAAAACTACAACATTTGGAATCCACAATCTCATTAGACATCGTAAATCCGAAATATCACATACTTCGCATTTCATGCCTAACTGTGTGAATTCCACATATTATATCACATTCCAGATAAATAGACAGTATTAAACTTTTCGATCGAATAATCAAATACCCAAGATTTCCTAAATAGCTCAACACTTGAGCGGAGTTCAAAAATTCCGGAATACGTCACAGTAGCAACGATCCAGCCGTAGAAGGGTCAAGCCAACGCCTCACATGTGGCACGCCGTACTGCCCCAAATCCTAAGGTTCAAAGGGCAGTTCAAGATGGTCACATAATCGAGTTAAGGTTTGTTGTCTTCTAGAGGGTCCGTCACATTTCTTGCACGTTTTTCCGAAAGATTTAAACTCGGTAAAAATTCAACACTTGAATGTTTTTCGTGCCGGGAAAAAAATGAGTTAATGATATCCGTTCGAACATTTTAATACTTTCTAAATTATCCGGAATAACAGAACAAAATTAAATTCTCCGATCGAATCGACGATTTAAAAATAAACCCCAAAATACTCAACACTTGAGTCAGTTTTTAAAAATACCCATAAAATATAAATAACAGAAGTGAACATTACTGTACAAACAGAAAACACCAAAGTCACAATACGGCCGCGGTTCCGCGGCACAAGGAGGGATTTGCCGCGAAAACGCGGTCGTCCGTACGATTCAAGTGCTCGTTTTGCACACTAATTCTTATAAAACCCTGCTGAATTTTATAGGTATTTTTAATTCAGAAAAATCACAGATTTGAAAAAATGTCCAGAGAGGGGGTTAAATCGACGTATTCGGGTTCGTTCGGAGTTTTAACTTCGTTAACACATCGCCTAATGCTCTAGCTAGGCTCTGATACCACTGTAGGGTTACTAGGCACACTAACAAGGCTCTACAAAGTATCGACCATGCCAAAATTAAATTTTTAGGTGCCGAACAACCCTAAGCAAGATCGTATACTAGAGTTTAGGCAAAACAAAAGGCAAGTAAACAACTTTACTCTAATGGGATACGAAATACAACCTTTGTATATCGGTCCTCCACTTCTTTAGCTCCTTGATGAAGTCCCTTCGCTGCGATAGTGGTTCTCCCGGACCCTTGCATGGCTTCACGAGGCGAAAGGTACGACCTTGCTTGAAGTCTCCGAGGCCGAAGATGATCTACGTCGAGGGAATTCCTACTCAAGCTTCTACTTCACTAACTTGAGAATTAGTGAAGCAAACACCCTATACTAAAGTGCTAATCTAATAGAGGATGGAGAAATAGGAAGTGGGTTCTCTTTAAAATTTTATTTCTCACACTCTTTCTCACTTTGGATAAAACCCTAGCAAGCTTTTTCCTTTTCACAATGAAGAAGAAGAAGAAAAGAAAGAGATGAGGATAATGATCAAGTGAGAAGTCTAACCATGGTGAGTGAGTATCATATACTAACACATGTAGAGACTTAACCATAGCTAAGTGTTAAGGTCAGGTTAAAACCCAAAGTAAAAACAAATTTAGTGGACTTTAGTCAATGCATCCACAAGCTTCCACAAGCTTCATGCATTTTCTAATTTACCACTAATTTTGTAATTACTTTTAAATGTTAAAACCCAACATAACAAATAGCATGGTGTATGTCTCATACACCCAAGTCAAGTGTATCATCAACCATGATACTGTAACGTTTTGAAAATCGTTTCGGTGAAATTTCGAAAAATCGGTAAAATAAGGGGGTTTTCTGTAAAAAGTCAAAATACAAATATCTTATTATAAAAATTAAATATACATATTCTAGTTATGTAATTGCTATTATTTGGTGTTTATTGAGCCGCTGGTGAAATTTCAAATTTTCTGAAAAAAATTATTTTATTATTATTTTAAGCCGTCACTAATACATTTAATTAGGGAAAATTACAAATCGGAATGAGTTAAAACAAATTTTTTTCATCATAAAACATTAAATAAAATTTTATCATGTGGTTTTTGGAACGAAATCATTTGCCAAAACGGTTTAGAAATTATTGAAGAAAAAAGGCTTTTTTTTAGCGTAAATGGATGTTTGGGGTATTGTATTTATCATTTTTCATCACCCCACACCCGTACCCACACCCACACACCCCCACTTACTCCTCCCCATGGCTGAATTTAGCACCCACCATAATTTTTCCCCACTTGATTTCAAAGGAAAAGAAATGAAAGAAAAGAAAAGAAAATGGGTGAATTAGGTGGACTTTTGACCTTACCTTGACCTTGACTTTCCTTCCTTGCATTTTCTCTACCTCCCTCTCTCTCCTCACTCCCATTTCTGGCCTCCCAATAGCAGCAGCCCCCCCTCAAATCCCACTCTTTCTTCATCAAAAAAATCCACAAATCACTTCAAAATCCATGCAAATTCAAATCTAAATCCAAATCCGACTCCTACCCATTTTAGCTTAGCCCGTATAGCATGTATCCTTGTGAAAAGAGAGCATTTTGGAGGGCCATGGATGCTTGTGGATCTTCATATGTTTTTGGGTATAATTCTAAACTTTTTGTTGCTTAATTTGTTACTAATTTCTTAAGCTAATTTACTTAAGTGTTAATTTTGTTATGTGAGTTTAATTGCAAGTTTTGGAATTCAAGTTGTGAATTTGATTGCAAGTTAGGGTTTTATAAAATTGGTGTATGGTTATGTGTTATATTTAGGCTTTGTTGTCATGATAATACAAGGTTAGTAGCTAGTGTGAATGGTTAGTTTTAAAATTGTGTTAATTTGCTAAATTGCTTACTAGCTTTTTGAAATTTGTTAAATTCTTGGGATTAAAAATGTGTTTAGGGTTTTCATGACTTCATTAACTTTATTAAGTGTGGTTTAATGCTTTAGATCATGCAAATCTAAGCTAGATTGTAGTTTGTACATTTTTGCTTTGAAATTGTTAAAAAGGGTATTTTTGTAAACTAGAATATTAGGATTTTTGGAATTTAATGAGATTAAATTCCGGAAATTGTTTATACGACTTATTTAAGATATTTAATAAATATATTGGCCGCTACATTCATTTAAACATCGTGTTTTGTACAAAAACGGCGAATTGTGCTTGCTAGATTTTCGGAAAAATGACTTTTTAAGTGAAATTGGCGTTTTTGTGAGTTTTAACCTAGTTTATATTAAAATTAGTGTTCGTGATTGTGCAAATGAGTGTGATTTGATTTTTCTCGATGGTTTGACGTTTGTACATCGACATCGAGAGTTGGTTTGACTATTCTTGCATGCGCAGGCGATAGGTTTGGACCTATGCGTGATACGCGTGCCGATTTGATTTTCGTATGCCGTTTCGATCTCGAATTTAGTTTTAATACGATATGGTGCGTTATGATATGTAGGTACCCCCATGTGGACTCCGAGACGACAAGCAGGCGCGTGGCGACGTCGGCACCGGCTAGCGAGGACTAGGTGAGTAGATTTATATCTACGGGGAGAAGTCGGGTGGATGGCGTATAGCACCCCCGCAGTCCGTGGTGGTGTATACGGATGCGTATACACACCAACAATTATTATATGTTATTTGGGATTAATAACGATGCTTAGGATGGATATTGGTGTGTTGGATTATTTTAGCGTTGCGAACCCTAGGGTAGTGTTGCACTACACATACACACACACATACACACATACATACTTGCATACATTCCTATTGATATGTGCTCATGGGATTCTTTATAGTTATGTGTTCACATGGGTATGGGACTATGTGTTCACATACGGATTGAGGATGATACTTGGGATTGAGCTGAGTCGATGAGATTTGATTTGAGGCCGTGAGATCGGTGATATAGCAGGGTTCGTATTTGAGATACGACATGACGTTGTAGCGGGTCCTTGACGTAGTGTTTCACACACTTCCATGCATACGTAGGCGGTATCAATATGGTACTAGACGTAGATCAGTACCCCGATCTTGATATTTGATAAAGAGGATACCAGGTGAATAGTATGATGAATGTGATATTGACCCGTACCCAGATTTGGGAGGCCGTACGACGGATTTACGTACGAGCTATATTGATGATTGATCCGCACTCTTGACTTGGGATGCCTGATTATAGATATGGTATCAGCTATGATATTATTGAGGCGGGATCACCGACTAGACATATACAGGTAGGTATATGTATCGACTCAGATGTTAGGCGGTTTCCTTACCTGTAGTTCAGCTTGTTAGTTCAGCCGTATAGTTTAGTGTAGTTGTTAGATTAGATTAGACTTCTTACCTATTTCAAAAACTAACGAATCGTGGGTATTTTAAAAGACAGCCCAAGGGATCCTACGGATATTTCAAAAGACGTATCTTTTCATAAAAACACCGTAGCCCCTATTTTCAAAAACCCCATGATTCGTGTTATTTCAAAAGGCACCATTTGTAGGACTTATATTGGATTAATACTGATTAGTTATCGTTGTGTCTAGTATTCTGCTCCCGCACATTATTGCTGTTCGCTCTGCCCCACATACTTATTTTGCTGCATACTCCATTATTGATATCATGCTGTTAGGACACCAGCACCATTACGGATGATGCGTATGTACCACATACACTTACTTGCCGGCTCACACACATCTTCATCGGTAATTTCCATGTCACGTACACTTAGAAAATACTATTGCTTGACTTAGGTTGTTAGTTAGTAGTTGATACGATATTAGTGTACCTGCCTTATATGCCAGTTTAGACATTGTAGTTATTACTTGTCACTTCATGCATACTGTTATTCCATTGTTCATGCCTAGTTATTAATCACACATTGCAACTTGGTTATTGATACCATATACATTCATTATCATTGACATATGCACTTGTGATGATTTCTTGAGATTTATGATATTTCTGGATTTCGGGGGAAAGCCGCAAAATTTCTAAACTTGTTATATTTTTTAAAATATGTAAATTGCGGTTTTCTAGTGATGTAAGTGTCGTCCACCATAAGTTTGCTGTGGTTTTCGAGATCCGTGTCGAGGAGTGGAGGAACCGTCACGGGTACATGGTGGGCCCGGTATGGTACCCCGGGGCAAGAGGAATGTGGTGTTGACGTTGAGCCTGGCTGGGGAGCACTACCTACTGGTGATATTACCCGACGCGTCAGATATCCGGAGGATACCGTCGTGGTCTTGAGATGGATGGTAGGGGCCGGTCTGGACTGACGGCGCCCTAGATATTGAGATTGAGACATTGATATTTCGAGACAGTGAGATTTATGTTTTGTGTCGATGCTAGACACTGTTGATGCTGATTTCATTATGATACCTCAGTTTAAAAACCAGAAGGAAATCTCACTAATTTATGAAAACAGTTTCTTCATTTACATGTATTCTGTTTTCATGCATTCATATCTCATTCATATGATATATTGCTACCTGAGGCACTGACACGGGCACATGAGATTACACTCGGTTAGATATTATCCTAGCCATTGTTATAGGCTGCATGTTATACATATTTTTGAGGATATATTATGATCATTGACCTAGGATTGCGTTATTTATGCGATTTCTGTGCGTAGATGTTTTTCTATTCACGAGTTGGCAACTCACCCCCGTTGTGCCCCAGTTTCTTGCAGGTTTGCCGTACAGGTTTCATTACGGCTTTGCGGGCATAGTTTCATTCGGGTGATTTGCTAGTAGGTGGGTTTACTTGTATCATACCCCCATTATATATCTTGTATATCATTATTCTGTTGTATCTAGAATCTCCATCAACCAAACATGTATTTTTGAGATAGAGACCAGTGTTGTTTATTCTTTCGACCTTAGAGTCGCTCGTTATATTTCTAGTGGTTTTGAGTTTCCTTTTGAGTTTTGATCCTCGCCGTTGGCGTTGTATATTATATTGCTTGTGTGGTTGTGACCGTCGATTGACGAAGAGCTAGCTCCCGCTTGGGGATGCCTTTTTCTTAATTTCGTATACTATTCATGTTGTATCCCGTTTGGGGGCCAGTATTTACAAAGGAGACTCTGCCGAAATTTTCAGTAAATTTTTGATGTTTTTAAAAACCGCATAATTCGGCTTATGCTATTGAAACTACTTGCTTTAATTTGGTTTTTCCTGCACTCTACTTCTTTTCTTGGTTTGGATTTCTGGGTTTTTAGTTTACTTAGATTATGTACGCCTCGAGACGTTCGTAGTTTAAGTGCCGGTCATGTTCCGTACTTTCGGGTCGTGACAAAGTTGGTATCAGAGCGTTGGGTTTTACCTTCGGAGCGTAGGATGACCCTTGGTTGATGGAATAGGTGACTAAAGTAGAGTGACGTACCGTTGGTATGTTCCGCGGCATATTTACGACACGCCACTCCACTTAAGGAGCCTTAGGATGTACATTTCCTTGTTCAGTATTATATTCCTTCCTGATCTAGCCTCATCGGTACCAGTTTGGTTTTGCTACTACGGTTACGGGCAGGGAGAGCTACGGCTAGAGTTGCGGTCAGCACAAGCTCGTCACGAACGAGGACTGACCAGGGCGAAATTCCGGCGACACACGATTGCAGAGATGTATCTTTTTACTGTGTTTCCGTGCCACGAGTGTTTGGCGGATCGCTTTTATGAGGTTACTCGGAGGCGCTGATCGACACTAGGGAATTGAGCCAATGATAGAGGCCAGCCAGATTTTGATGACCGTTGGTGTGTTGCTTACTCCTGATGATTGAGGCATTGTTCAGCATGCAGACGAGCAAGCCAGTGGTTGCTGCGAGCGACGAGATATCGCCCCATATGTTGGAGCTATTGCGGGGCGAGTTGTACGAATAGATGATAGAAGGTCGCTAGTCACCCGATGATGAATGACTAGGACAGGTGGTTCGTTCGCCTACCCCGATGCGAGGTCATCAGATAGATTGATTCCAGCTAGAGACGACTTCACGCAGAGACGTGAGGGTCGACAGAGACGATCGAATGTCGGAAAACCTATTATTCCAAGTTTAAAGGATTCAGAAAGACATGCAGGAAATTCTATGGTCCCTCTAGAAGAATGAAATCCTAACTCGATATAATGACCGTGTGAAAGCCTTTGAACCTTCGGGTTTGCGGCAGTTCCACGGCGCCATTAGTGAGGCTTGGGTTTGCCCTTCTATGGCTGGACCACCGATGCTGTTGTATATATATTCGATACTATTAAACTGTGCCTAAGATGTTGAGCTCTTGGGGGATTATGAGGTTTCGAAGAATCGATCGAATGGTTCGACTTCAATCGGATGCCAGGTGGTGAGATGCATTCTTAGGAGACTCCAGATACGAGGATAGCCGTTGGAGCTCAGTCCATGCAGCCACGACGAGACGAGTCCGAAGCGGTCGACATTAGAGAAAATGGAGTAAGAGGTTCGTATAAGATCCAGATATGATGACGTTCCCCTCCGCCGACATCAGAGATGCGATGCGCATGCCGAGGCAGAGTACTGGATATACCTTCCAGAAGGAGTCGCGATGAGTATGCAGTCGTTCCAGAGCAAGATGCAGATATAGGAAAGGACGATGACTTCCGGACAGTTGGCAGAGACGAGACATGGAATAGACCGTGAGCAGGATTCCTTCCAGGACACTGCTGCAATGATACTTGCACCCAGGATCAGATATGTCACGTACATTCAGAGAGCCAGAGGCCGACGCCAGTGATAGGCTGTCTTACGAGTGGTCGCGATGATTGACCAAGAGATGACCAGAGAAGTGCCAGAACGGAATCGTCCTCGTTAGCACACCTGACAGGGCTGATGAGCCGATGGACCGAAAGATTGGTAATTCACAGTGAAGACCTTGACCCAGGAGTGGTCATGGTTACGCACACCAGCAGGACAGAGTTCATGATCATCGACAAGACGTCCCACTAGTGACCGTGACAGTTGGCCGAGATTCTTAGAGGATGCACTTGAGCGGTACTATTCCGCCATTATTGATTACGATCTTTTGGGTGATTTATTCGTATGATTTGATTTTGATGATTGAGGATTTACGACCTTTGCACAGTGTTGCACTTGAGATCGTTTTCGTGCTTTAGTTTCACATGTTTGTGATATTACGGTTTTAAACAGTTGAGTTGGTTTTGTGCGTATGCATGCACACGATTTTGTTCCTGCACTCGGTATAGTTTATATATGCTTGCAGTGCAGTGATACGCCTTTTGTGCACTTAGATGCACTGGACTTCGATTTCGATTATGATACTCGATATTTGTTTTGTGCACCTTGTGCACCTGATTGATTTTGAGCACGTTCGGTGCTTGATATTGGATTTCATGATTTCGTACAAGATGGATGCACCTGATTTGGATTTTCGCGCATGTTGGGCGCATGTTTTGAAGGGTGATTTTGGTGCACACCAGAGGCACTAAATCGAGATTTTTCGTGCATGTCAGATGCACCTGATTTTGCTGTCAGGCACACATGTTGCCTACGACAGATGTTTCGTGCACACCCGATGCACTTAGATGTTGTTTCTGTGCGCATGTATGGAACATTCATGGATTTTGATTTCCATGCGCACCAGACGCACGTAGTATTCATGTGCATATTTTGGGATTGATTTCTTATAGAGTAGTACGTTTTTATGATATTGCTATGTGTTTTCGTACTGAGCAGGACTAGTCAGAGGACAGTACCTGAATATATTTTGCATGCATTGATAGTTATTGAAGGGATTTCCAAAAAGCGAGCTATAGCCTCAGTATTTACCTACGTGTCTGATATGACACGAAATGTTTAAAACAAGGAGACCCTTCTAAATTGTTTCCAAAACGGCAGAACGTACATTTCAAACAAAGGTATATATGTATATAGTTATTTTCTTATGATAGACGTCCGCCACTGTGCAGTGTTATACGCGTTGCACAGCGACTTAAAGAGATTTGGCATACATTTCCTTCAGATACTTACAGATATAGATTCGATATTTACATGTATAGTTTCGAGTTATATCATATTGGTTTTGATTTAGATTTGGCATTGATGTCTTCTCCATGACTCCGATGATTGCGGGATGCTTGACGGAGTTTTGATTTGAGTTATATACTCATTTTTCAAGCGCATGCGCTGCGCTACGATTTGTCTTACGTATTTACAATTTCGGAGCCCTGACGACTTGATGGTTTTTCTTAAATGTTTTAGCATTTGGGGGAGTTTGAATTTAAATTCGGGGACCGAATTTCTTTAAGGGGGGAAGATTGTAACGTTTTGAAAATCGTTTCGGTGAAATTTCGAAAAATCGGTAAAATAAGGGGGTTTTCTATAAAAAGTCAAAATACAAATATCTTATTATAAAAATTAAATATACATATTCTAGCTATGTAATTGCTATTATTTGGTGTTTATTGAGCCGCTGGTGAAATTTCAAATTTTCTGAAAAAAATTATTTTATTATTATTTTAAGCCGTCACTAATACATTTAATTAGGGAAAATTACAAATCGGAATGAGTTGAAACAAATTTTGTGCATCATAAAACATTAAATAAAATTTTATCATATGGTTTTTGGAACGAAATCATTTGCCAAAACGGTTTAGAAATTATTGAAGAAAAAAAGCTTTTTTTTAGCGTAAATGGATGTTTGGGGTATTGTATTTATTATTTTTCATCACCCCACACCCGTACCCACACCCACACACCCCCACTTACTCCTCCCCATGGCTGAATTCAGCACCCACCATAATTTTTCCCCACTTGCTTTCAAAGGAAAAGAAATGAAAGAAAGGAAAAGAAAATGGGTGAATTAGGTGGACTTTTGACCTTACCTTGACCTTGACTTTCCTCCCTTGCATTTTCTCTACATGCCTCTCTCTCCTCACTCCCATTTCTGGCCTCCCAACAGCAGCAGCCCCCCCCTCAAATCCCACTCTTTCTTCATCAAAAAAATCCACAAATCACTTCAAAATCCATGCAAATTCAAATCTAAATCCAAATCCGACTCCTACCCATTTTAGCTTAGCCCGTATAGCATGTATCCTTGTGAAAAGAGAGCATTTTGGAGGGCCATGGATGCTTGTGGATCTTCATATGTTTTTGGGTATAATTCTAAACTTTTTGTTGCTTAATTTGTTACTAATTTCTTAAGCTAATTTACTTAAGTGTTAATTTTGTTATGTGAGTTTAATTGCAAGTTTTGGAATTCAAGTTGTGAATTTGATTGCAAGTTAGGGTTTTATAAAATTGGTGTATGGTTGTGTGTTATATTTAGGCTTTGTTGTCATGATAATACAAGGTTAGTAGCTAGTGTGAATGGTTAGTTTTAAAATTGTGTTAATTTGCTAAATTGCTTACTAGGTTTTTGAAATTTGTTAAATTCTTGGGATTAAAAATGTGTTTAGGGTTTTCATGACTTCATTAACTTTATTAAGTGTGGTTTAATGCTTTAGATCATGCAAATCTAAGCTAGATTGTAGCTTGTACATTTTTGCTTTGAAATTGTTAAAAAGGGTATTTTTGTAAACTAGAATATTAGGATTTTTGGAATTTAATGAGATTAAATTCCGGAAATTGTTTATACGACTTATTTAAGATATTTAATAAATATATTGGCCGCTACATTCATTTAAACATCGTGTTTTGTACAAAAACGGCGAATTGTGCTTGCTAGATTTTCGGAAAAATGACTTTTTAAGTGAAATTGGCGTTTTTGTGAGTTTTAACCTAGTTTATATTAAAATTAGTGTTCGTGAATATGCAAATGAGTGTGATTGGATTTTTCTCGATGGTTTGACGTTTGTACATCGACATCGAGGGTTGGTTTGACTATTCTTGCATGCGTAGGCGATAGGTTTGGACCTATGCGTGATACGCGTGCCGATTTGATTTTCGTATGCCGTTTCGATCTCGAATTTAGTTTTAATACGATATGGTGCGTTATGATATGTAGGTACCCCCATGTGGACTTCGAGACGACAAGCAGGCGTGTGGCGACGTCGGCACCGGCTAGCGAGGACCAGGTGAGTAGATTTATATCTACGGGGAGAAGTCGGGTGGATGGCGTATAGCACCCCCGCAGTCCGTGGAGGTGTATACGGATGCGTATACACACCAACAATTATTATATGTTATTTGGGATTAATAATGATGCTTAGGATGGATATTGGTGTGTTGGATTATTTTTACGTTGCGAACCCTAGGGTAGTGTTGCACTACACATATACACACACATACACACATACATACTTGCATACATTCCTATTGATATGTGCTCATGGGATTCTTTATAGTTATGTGTTCACATGGGTATGGGACTATGTGTTCACATACGGATTGAGGATGATACTTGGGATTGAGCTGAGTCGATGAGATTTGATTTGAGGCCGTGAGATCGGTGATATAGCAGGGTTCGTATTTGAGATACGACATGACGTTGTAGCGGGTCCTTGACGTAGTGTTTCACACATGTCCATGCATACGTAGGCGGTATCAATATGGTACTAGACGTAGATCAGTACCCGATCTTGATATTTGATAAAGAGGATACCAGGTGAATAGTATGATGAATGTGATATTGACCCGTACCCAGATTTGGGAGGCCGTACGACGGATTTACGTACGAGCTATATTGATGATTGATCCGCACTCTTGACTTGGGATGCCTGATTATAGATATGGTATCAGCTATGATATTATTGAGGCGGGATCACCGACTATACATATACAGGTAGATATATGTATCGACTCAGATGTTAGGCGGTTTCCTTACCCGTAGTTCAGCTTGTTAGTTCAGCCGTATAGTTTAGTGTAGTTGTTAGATTAGATTAGACTTCTTACCTATTTCAAAAACTAACGAATCGTGGGTATTTTAAAAGACAGCCCAAGGGATCCTACGGATATTTCAAAAGACGTATCTTTTCATAAAAACACCGTAGCCCCTATTTTCAAAAACCCCATGATTCATGTTATTTCAAAAGGCACCATTTGTAGGACGTATATTAGATTAATACTGATTAGTTATCGTTGTGTCTAGTATTCTGCTCCCGCACATTATTGCTGTTCGCTCTGCCCCGCATACTTATTTTGCTGCATACTCCATTATTGATATCATGCTGTTAAGACACCAGCACCATTACCGATGATGCGTATGTACCACATACACTTACTTGCCGGCTCACACACATCTTCATCGGTAATTGCCATGTCACATACACTTAGAAAATACTATTGCTTGACTTAGGTTGTTAGTTAGTAGTTGATACGATATTAGTGTATCTGCCTTATATGCTAGTTTAGACATTGTAGTTATTACTTGTCACTTCATGCATACTGTTATTCCATTGTTCATGCCTAGTTATTAATCACACATTGCAACTTGGTTATTGATACCATATACATTCATTATCATTGACATATGCACTTGTGATGATTTCTTGAGATTTATAATATTTCTGGATTTCGGGGGAAAGCCGCAAAATTTCTAAACTTGTTATATTTTTTAAAATATGTAAATTGCGGTTTTCTAGTGATGTAAGTGTCGTCCACCATGAGTTTGCTGTAGTTTTCGAGATCCGTGTCGAGGAGTGGAGGAACCGTCACGGGTACATGGTGGGCCCGGTATGGTACCCCGGGGTAAGAGGAATGTGGTGTTGACGTTGAGCCTGGTTGGGGAGCACTACCTACCGGTGATATTACCCGACGCGTCGGATATCCGGAGGATACCGTCGTGGTCTTGAGATGGATGGTAGGGGCCGGTCTGGACTGACGGCGCCCTAAATATTGAGATTGAGACATTGATATTTCGAGACAGTGAGATTTATGTTTTGTGTCGATGCTAGACACTGTTGATACTGATTTCATTATGATACCTCAGTTTAAAAACCAGAAGGAAATCTCACTAATTTATGAAAACAATTTCTTCATTTACATGTATTCTGTTTTCATGCATTCATACCTCATTCATATGATATATTGCTACCTGAGGCACTGACACGGGCACATGAGATTACACTCGGTTAGATATTACCCTAGCCATTGTTATAGGCTGCATGTTATACATATTTTTGAGGATATATTATGATCATTGACCTAGGATTGCGTTATTTATGCGATTTCTGTGTGTAGATGTTTTTCTATTCACGAGTTGGCAACTCACCCCCGTTGTGCCCAGTTTATTGCAGGTTTGCCGTACATGTTTCATTATGGCTTTGCGGGCATAGTTTCATTCGGGTGATTTGCTAGTAGGTGGGTTTACTTGTATCATACCCCCATTATATATCTTGTATATCATTATTCTGTTGTATCTAGAATCTCCATCAACCAAACATGTATTTTTGAGATAGAGACCAGTGTTGTTTATTCTTTCGACCTTAGAGTCGCTCGTTATATTTCTGGTGGTTTTGAGTTTCCTTTTGAGTTTTGATCATCGCCGTTGGCGTTGTATATTATATTGCTTCTGTGGTTGTGACTATCGATTGACGAAGAGCTAGCTCCCGCTTGGGGATACCTTTTTCTTAATTTCGTATACTATTCATGTTGTATCCCGTTTGGGGGCCAGTATTTATAAAGGAGACTCTGCCGAAATTTTCAGTAAATTTTTGATGTTTTAAAAAACCGCATAATTCGGCTTATGCTATTGAAACTACTTGCTTTAATTTGGTTTTTCCTGCACTCTACTTCTTTTCTTGGTTTGGATTTATGGGTTTTCGGTTTACTTAGATTACGTACGCCTCGAGACGTTCGTAGTTTAAGTACCGGTCATGTTCTGTACTTTCGGGTCGTGACAGATACAATAAAAGAAAACACAATTTTAATATATATCATATATACATTAAAGTTGTGCTCATGTGAGAAAAACCCTAAAGTGAACAAGTGTTAGTAAATGTAAACTAGTATATCTAATATACAATTATACACTTAATTATTAAATCAACACTTGACTTAATAATCCGGTCATATCTCATATGACCGACTAACATTCATCGTATCGACTTATCGAATCAACACTTGATTCGATAACCCGGTCATATCATATATAACCGACCGATACAAAAAGTCGCAAGAATAGAATACGGTATCACATACATGCATTATTCTCGGTCCCGCACATATCACATATGCGCTCCTATTTCGTTTTGCCTGAGCCAGTAAAACCTCTATGTAGGACTCTAAAGACTCGTCAATACGCCGACAGTAGGTGATGATCACATCAAGCACCCACAAGCCGTCAGCGGTACTAGCTGGACGTAACGGCTACCCGGGTATTGAGCGATCAGAAGATCAGCAAGCAAGCCCGCTCCAACTCCTGTAAAAGCCTGCCGGTAACACTTCCCGTATAGTCCGGTCTCCTCGTCTGATATGTCGTATATCTAGTCTATGGGTGGTAAACGTAAGACCCCAATAACCGATAAGTCATGCCGATGTGAGGCTCATAACGGGTCGAGAAACTACTGGTAACACTTACCAGTAAATCTCTAAATCAGCCCTGGCCAGGGACTTCCCTGTTACGGCCAATCGAGCACAGCGCAACATTAACCCCCAATACCGGGAGAGACGAAACCCCTCCTATCGCTTATTGCCTCCATGTGACTCAGGACTGTACCCAAAAACCACCGTTTTGCATGCCCTCATGGACGTGGTAAGGTGGAAATCAAAGCACAGTGGGAATCACACAAGACTCTATGACGATCTCGGGTCTACAGACTAACCTGCATAAGTGTCACCAGAGAACTGCCGTCTGACGTGAGGTATAATTCCATCTGGGAGTTCTCGGTGAGTCCGTCTAGTGTATCCAGTCTCCACTGAGCACCCGTATACCATCTCTGATGTCAAACACCAATGGATATGGGATCATCCATCGCCCATCTCATGGGTCGAGAAGCGTATACGCTAGTCTACTCTGGTATATCGATGCCCTGTTTCGATACACCCACGACTAGGGACCTTGAAGGATGTACTTATGGAATACCATGTCCCCGCTAGTATGATCCGCATCATAGTACAGGTAGTCAAGTACACATCCTAAGGGCTTTACCAACATGTAACCATAAGACAGTATAAAGAGACTAGTATACATGTTAAAGTAAAGAGCAACCAGATAGCATATTATCATATCGAGCAAGAAAGTCCTTTCTATATATGTCCAAGCATCCAATATAATATACATCATCTGTACAATACTGGCCTCTAGGGCATACATACAACTAACACATGATCCGTGCAATACCGCACGTATATGATTAAACCCTGCCATATCTCCATACGGCCTTTACAGCGTTTCGCATGAAACTTAAGAAAAGGTCTGTGGGGGACTCTAAAGACTCGTCAATCCTTTGGCTGTGGATTTAACCACTAGCACGTCAGAGGTATTAACCATACGTAACGGGCTACCAGGTATTGACCAAAAGGGACGTCGATGAGAGAACTCATCCTGACACCCTACTGAGCCTGTCAGTGACAATATCCGTACAGTCCGGTCCGTTCGTCTATGAGCATCGCATGGTGGGCCTAGGGGGTTGGTAAAAGTCAGACCCCTAAAAGCGGTATAAGTCGTGTCTGAGTATAGCCCAGAACACCCTGAGATATTACTGGAATACCTACCGGTAAATCTCCTGCCTTGGCTAAGGACTTCGTGTAAGGGCACTCCTAGACACAGCGCGACCTCACCCCCAATACCGGGAGAGACGAACCCCTGCAGATCCGCTCACTGTCTCCATGTGGCTCGGGAATGTACCCAACTAAAACCTGTTTGCACGTCTCCTTTGAGCGTGGTAGGGTAGTAATCAAAGTACAATGGGAACTCACACGAGAAAAATGACGATCTCAGGTCGATGAACTAACCTGTACACATGTCACCAGGGAACTGCTATCTGACGTCTGGTATAAGACCAACTAGCATGTTCCCGGCGAGTCTTATCCGATGTACTCATAACCCAATGAGCACCTGTATACATCTTAGGAGAACCAACTGACACCAGTGCCTTGTGAGACCGGCCACCGCCCCTCGTCGGGGTCTCGACTGTATACACTAGTCTACTCTGGAGTACCAATGCCCTGTCTCGAAACTCCCATGACTAGGGTCCTTTTAAGGATGTGCTTATAGACTACCAGCTCCCATGTATATGATCGCCATCATACTGCTGGCTGTCAAGCAAGAACCCTAAGGGCTCTATCAACGCGCAATAGTGACCTGTAAGGTCACCTAAAGCAGTACACGACGATAAAGATAAACCAGATAGCATACTATCACCTTGAGTAAGACTGTTCTAACGGTATAGGTCCTCCCTCAATCATTGCAATCACGTGCCTGTGATCCAATAATTGACTCTGAGGGCACTATCTCCAACAATAGGTGCCCAGGTTGCTTCTGTAGGTCATATGTACCCTATATATCACCCCAGAGTTGTTTGCTTGCCTTGTTTTGGCCTTAGTCAAAATCTTTGACCACTTTCTCTAGTTGCTGCTTTGATTTGAGTTATGGTTTTCCGTATTTCGATTTCTAGATTTTTGTATTTGTGCTTTACCTCGATCACGTGGCGTTTGTATGTCTATCTCGAGTGATATCGGATTGTTTTGCAAGAGCTAACCATAAGTTCTAGCCTATAGGCTTGTAAGCATATCGTTTTGGTTTTCATGTGTCGTTTTGGTTTTCATGTGTCGTTTTGGTTTTCATGTGTCGTTTTGGTTTCGATTTGGTTTTAATGCGATGCGATACGTGTGACATGTAGGTACCCCACGGTGATTCAAGACGATGAAGAAGATGGTGGCGACATCGACATCGGCAAGCAAGATCAAGGTGAGTAGATTATATCTACGGGGGAAGTCGGGCGGATGGCGTATAACACCCCCGCAGTTCGATATTTAGTATACTATATATATACTATATGTATGATAGTGTTATGTGTGACTTGGATATTCTAGATATGATTATGTGTACTATGGATAGATTAGGGTTTAGAAGTAAACTAGTATAGTTTCCTAGTTGCGAACCCTAGAATAGGTTTACACCCCCCCCACATGCTTTCTTATTATACTATTACCTGGATGATGAGGATAGTGGATGATATTTGGAGATGAGTCGATGAGATTTGGCATAGTGCCATGAGATCGGTGATATGATGTGATTCGTATTTGGCATATGACATGAGATTTTAGCGGGCCTTTGGACGTGTATCTCATACACGTATTTATATTTATATAGATGGTATCGATTTGTATTAGACTTAGATCAGTACCCCAGATCATGAGATATAATAATAATGATACCAAATAATTGATGAGATGAATATGACATTAACCCGTACCCAGCTTTGGGATGCCGTACGATGATTTACCGTACGAGCTTTATTTGATGATAAGATCCGCACTCATGACTCGAGAATGTCATATGATGTTGTTTCGTACACGGCACCTTTAAGGCTGGATCACCGACTATTATATATATATATATATATATATATATATATATATATATATCGACTCAGATTTTGGTGGTTTCCATACCCCTCCTGGTTAGATTGTTAGTTAGATCTGTAGTTTGCTTAGTAGATGTTAGTCTAGACCGATGTCATACCTATTTCAAAAACTAACGAATCAGGAGTATTTTAAAGACAGGCAAAGGGATTCTACGGATATTTTCAAAAGACGCATCTTTTCTTAAAAACACCGTAGCCCTTATTTTCCGAAAAACCCTTATTCGTCTTCTTTCAAATGGCAAAACAGTATGACATAGATACATTGATGTAGATACTGCACTGTTGTGTTTATTATTCATTTTCCGCATATTCTTGCTTTTCGCATCGCATTGTTTGTTGAAATATGTTTATCGTTATATCAAAACCATGCTGTTAGGTCACCAGCAGCATTATTGATGATGCATATGTTCCACATAGACCTGCTTGCCGGCTCACACACCTCATCATCGATAATTGCCATGTCACTACACTGTAGGACTGTTGCATCAGGATATGACCCCTTGCATGGCATACTTGTGTACTCACCTATTGTATACTCATACTTGTGCACATACCTATTTTATACTTATACTTGTGTACTCATATATTGTACACTCATACTTATGCACATACCTATTGTATACTCATACTTGTGCACATACCGATTGTATACTCATACTTGTGTACTCACATATTGTACACTCATACTTGTGCACCTATTGTACACCCATACTTGTGTACTCACATATTGTACACTCATACTTATGCACATACCTATTGTATACTCATACTTGTGTACTCACATATTGTACACTCATACTTGTGCACATACCTATTGTATACTCATACTTGTGTACTCACATATTGTACACTCATACTCATGCACATACCTATTGTACACTCATACTTGTATATATACATATTGTACACTCATACTTGTGTACATACATAGTGTACACCCATTTTTGCATACATACGTATTTGCACATACATAGATGATTCTGTCTGGATTTGAAGATTTGGTAACCGCAAGATATATCTTAAAACTGTATTCATTTTAAAAGAGCGGTTTCCCTCAATATGTGCATATTACCATTCCATGTTGCATGATATACTGATATGCTTACATTTCTTTTACAAGTCGCATAAATCATGCTTTATGATTATACGCATTGAGATATGTTGTTTCCATGATATTTCTGGATTTGGGAACCGTGGGTATTTCAAAAGAGAGTATGTATTGTTTTAAAAATCCGGTTACCCTTAATATGTTATTTCAGTGCGTCCACCATGTGTTTTCTCGGTTCTGAGAGCGACATGTGAAACCTGATTCGAGGAGAGGTAGGCACCGTCTGCGGGTCCATGGTGGACCCGGTGAGGTACCCTGGGGCAAGAAGACTCGTATATGTTGGACGGTGAGCCTGGCAGGGAAGTACTACCTACCGGTGATTGTATTTGAGATCGGCGGATATCTGGGGGATTCCGACCGGAGTTGAGAGATGATGTGGGCCGATCCGGAATGACGGAGCCCTATATATATATGAGGATTTACGTGCCGATTCTAGGCACAGATTTCATGATGTTTTCAAGTGTCGATGCTAGGCACTCAGGTTCCATGATTTTGATATGTCGCGGGGACACATGTTGATTTATATCCTCGTACTTCCAAGCATATGCTTTATGATATTTACATGCATGATGCTTATTGTCATTGGGTGATACATGGACGAGATCCACATACATACATGCATTGATTACATAGTTGGATGATATCCACATACTCATAGACTTCATGATATAGTTGACACTGACTAAATTGATCATACCTCACATTATGATATGTTATTACCTGAGGTACTGGCATGAGCACTTGGTACTACACTTATGTATAGATGTTTACCTTGCCACCTTATCATGCTTCAGACTTATTCATTTGAGGTTTATATATATATCTGATCGTATTTACCTCGGATTGTGTCATACATACGATTTCTGCTCTGTAATATTTTCTATTCATAAGTTGGCAACTCACCCCAGTTGTGCCACAGTTTCTTGCAAGTTTTGCCGTACAGGTTTCATTGCGGCTTTTCTGGCATACTGCTTCCTTTCTAGGTGATTTCATTGGTAGGTGGGTTCACTCGCATCGTGACCACCCTTGTATTTATTTTATTCAGTTGTATCTAGTAATTCCATCAACCAAACTTGTATATTGTATCAGACGTAGAAAACCAGTTGTGTATTATTTCGACCTTAGAGTTGCGCGTTGTAGTATTATGGTTTTCATGCTGATTTTGTGTTTCTTTTTTTTGGTTTTGATCCTCGCCCTTTGGCGTTGTATATTATACTACTTGGGTGGTTGTTGTAAGTCTACGGTAGCACCCCGGCCGTCTGTCCGAGGCCAAAATGCGGAAACAAAAACTTTTTCAAAACTTGAAACTGGCGCTATCGTATACTTTAAATCCGGATCGAACCATTAACATATAACTAGCAAATAAGAGAAGGGATATAAAGGCTAGACCGATCGATCCGTGTCCTTCGGTCTTTGGCCACCATCCCAATCTCCTCGCGGCATCTCCGATCTCGATCTCCCCGTCGGAAAGGGCACCACATCATCGAGTCTTTTTACGGGCTCCCGCTTCATCCGAAGCAACTCGGGCATGAAGTTCGCTAGCCGACGTGTCCAAGGCGATGTAGAGAATATGTGTGATAACTTTGTCTCAAGCATCCATTGATTCTCATCACATGAGAGTGTATGGATGGAGGTTAGAGATGATGCCATTAATGGAGGTTGTGAGCTAGAGGAGGAAGAAGAAGAGGAGCCATTTTCTTTCTTTTGTTCTATGATGAAAATGAGAGTGAGTGTGAAAAATACAAGACCCAACTCTATACAATGGCTGCCCTTCTCTCTCTTCCTCTCATTTCAAACCACAAATCAATCACATAATGTGACATTAGCACAAGAAAAGAGACCATGAGTCACTAATGAAGTCTATGTCACATTAAATGCACAAAATGATGATTTAAGCTCACAATTTCCATTTGTAAACATTAACCCAAATGTTTACAACAGTAAAAAGATACGGCAACAACTAAAGTAAACTCGCGACGGATCACGGGGATACCCCTCACCTGTATATACATACCTGCATCCGCATTCCGACCGAATGCGAATGCGATGAGACTAAAGTAATCCAACAAATCTAATACTAGGATCCGCTTAAACCAAAGCCCACTAGTATGATCCGTCCGATCATGATCCGTGCACTACTGCACATATATGATCGAACCCTGCCATATATCTGTTAGTTGTATGTATGCCCTAGAGGCCAGTATTGTACAGATTATGTATATTATATTGGATGCTTGGACATATATAGAGATGACTTTCTTGCTCGACATGATAGTATGCTATCTGGTTGCTCTTTATCTTAACATGTACACTAGTCTCTTTATACTGTCTTATAGTTACATGTTGGTAAAGCCCTTAGGATTTGTACTTGACTACCTGGACTATGATGCAGATCATACTAGTGGGGACATGGTAGTCCATAAGTACATCCTTCAAGGTCCCTAGTCGTGGGTGTATCGAGACGGGGCATCGATATACCAGAGTAGACTAGCGTATACGCTTCTCGACCCATGTGATGAGCGATGGATGATCCCATATCCATTGGTGTTTGACATCAGAGATGGTATACGGGTGCTCAGTGGAGACTGGGTACACTGGACGGACTCGCCGAGAACTCCCAGATGGTATTATACCTCACGTCAGATGGCAGTTCTCAGGTGACACTTGTACAGATTAGTCTGTAGACCCGAGATCGTCATAGAGTCTTGTGTGATTCCCACTGTGCTTTGATCTCCACCTTACCACGTCCATGAGGGCGTGCAAAACGGTGGTCTTTGGGTACAGTCCCGAGTCACATGGAGGCAATGAGCGATAGGAGGGGTTTCGTCTCTCCCGGTATTGGGAGTTGATGTTGCGCTGTGCTCGATTGGCCGTAACAGGGAAGTCCCTGGCCAGGGCTGATCAGAGATTTGCTGGTAAGTGTTACCAGTAGTTTCTCGACCCGTTATGAGCCTCACATCAGCACGACTTATCGGGTTATTGGGGTCTGACGTTTACCACCCCTAGACTTGATATGCGACGTATCAGACGAAGAGACCGGACTGTATGGTAAGTGTTACCGGTCGGATTCGCAGGAGTGTGAGCGGGCTAGCTCGTCGATCTTCTGATCGCTCAATACCCGGGTGGCCGTTACGTTTAGCAGACCGCTTGCGGCTTGTGGGTGCTTGATATGATCATCATCTGCTACCGGCGTATTGACGAGTCTTTAGAGTCCTACACAGAGGTTTCCTGGCTCAAGCGAAACAAAATAGGAGCGCATATGAGATATGTGCAGGACCGAGAATAATGCGTGTATGTGATACCGCATTTCATTCTCGCGATATATGTTTCGAATGGTTATATTCGATATGACCTAGTTATCGAATCATTGATTCGATAAATCGATGCATTGAATACTAGTCGGTTATGTGCGACATGACCGGATCATTGAATCATTTAATGATTTAATGCATAATTATATATTTGATATATTACTTTGCATTAACTAGTATTGGTTCACTTTAAACGGATTTTTCTCACTTGATGCACATTGTATATGTGATATGCTTTCGTGCACTTTTTTTGTATCATGTTTGATGATACTTGATCATTTAGTTAAGTTTATAGAATTAATCCATGGTTAATTTGATAATTAGGGTTTTGCATATTCATTTATTTATTTATTTGTTTATTTATTTATTTGAAATGAGTTATGATAAGAATGGTGGCTAAGTTTGTTTTATATTGAAGCTTCATGAAGCTTTGACTTTGCTAACCATCCTTATCTTCATGCTTAACCCTAACCCATCCAAGTGACCATGGTTAATTCTCTACACTTGACCCTAGTTCAAGTTATGATAAGTATTTGATTTAAAATTTATTTTTAACACAAGACTTATCATATTCTTTTCTTGAGCTCATCTTCTTCTTCTTCTTCAAGCTTGCTACATCAATGGCAATTTGAGTTTTAGTGAGAAAATTCCAAATCTAAAGTGAACCCATCTCCTATTTCTTCACCCTCTACCTCTTGCCAAGTTGTTTTGGGTGTTTACTTCACAAGTTTCACAAGTTTGTGAAGTCAGAGCTTGAGTTTGTGCAACCTCGACGTAGATCGTCTTTGACACGATGCCGACGACCTATTCCGCACGTTTTCCCGATGAAGCCGACGGAGGAGTCTAGGATTCATGATGTACAGCGAGAAGACTTCGTTGCGGAGCCATGGAGGTGGAAATCCGGATCTACAAAGGTTGTAGTTTCCGACCTTTAGTTAATTTGTTAACTAGATTTATATTTCGCCTAGAATTCTAGCGACGATCCGTAGTCTAGGGTTTCTCGGCACCAAAAATTTTAAAATGGCATGTTCGATGCCTTGTGAGACCACTATAGGGTGCCTAGGAACCTTTCACTGGTATCAGAGCTTAGCTAGAGCCTTAGGCGAAGCGTAGACGGAATTTGAAATCCGAACGACCCAAAACCGAAACCCAAAATATGCTCTCTGTACTTTTTTGAAAACAGTGGATTTTTCCAAATTAAAAATTGCTAAAAAATTCAGCAGGAAAAAATAAGAATTACGGTGCAAAAAGTTTCTGGTGAACAGTGTTTTTAGCGGCGGATCAGCGGCAGAAGCATGGCTTCTGCGGCTGATCAGCGGCCAATTGGTGACGTCAGCCCACTTTGTTTGCACAGTAACTCCTGATAAATTCTGCTGAGTTTTCTGGGAATTTTTAATATTGATTCAAGAGTTGAATTTTCTGCAATTGTTTTGGGGATTCGGTGTTTCGATCGGGGTATCAAATTTTGTCTATTTGGCTTTCCGGATAAATTTTAGAATATGTTAAAAAGTTCGACCGCATATAAATACCCAATTTTTCCCCTGTCGGGAAATTTCCAAGTGTTGGATTTTTCCGTAGTTTAACGACGTTCTAAGTAGTGCAAGTAACTCGATGGTCCCTCTAGAAGACAACAAACCTTAACTCGATTATGTGACCGTCTTGAACTGCCCTTTGAACCTTCGGGTTTGGGGCAGTACGGCGTGCCACATGTGAGGCGTTGGCTTGACCCTTCTACGGCTGGACCGTTGGTACTGAGGTACGAACTGAATGTTGTTAGACTTATTTCATGTGTTGATCTGTATTGGGAAAACTTGGGTGTTCGATTGTTCAATCGGAAAGTTTAACATTTTCTGTTTATCTGGAATGTGATACAATGATTGGAATTCACAAGTAGTTATGAGATAACTGAATGAATGTTATAAATCTAGCAATTTAGTCCCATATGATATTGAAAAGAGTTTTCGATAATGAGACTAAAATGCGGGATTTATATCTGATTAGGCATGTGATGTCTAAAGCAGTTGCGGATTCCAATTGTTGTAGTTTTACACTTTCTTTTCTGTGACCGTAAGTGTAGTATGTTCATATCGCCGGTTTCGTTGCTATACGTCAACGACAATTGGGGTATGCATACTTACTTACGTTAATGACATGCGATGTTATGTGTTGCTGGATATGTTATATTGGATCGTCGTGTTTGAATAGCCGGGGGTTTTTATGTGAGATGAGTGTTTTTCATTTTCATTCATGTATAAAAACTTGTATGTAATATTCTTTCATTTGGGGCGCTTCCAGGTAGCGGAAGTTGTCACCCTTTGTATATTATTTACTTTTCCGCATTAGGATAGACCCAAGGAGGGGAGCACAAGTAACCGGGTTCTGGGGTCCAGTGGGAGACCAACTCGAGGAGTCGAGTCCGGGTCTCCTAACCCTAGAATTGGCAGGGTTGCTTGCCGCTCTCGTAGGGGTCTAGGGGTGTGGGATTGGCTATTCATCACGACCGTGGAATCCGTGTTTTATACTGGCTCGTATTGAAAACACGGACGTCCTAGTATATCCAATATTTCATATGTTTATTCTGCTGCGATATCTGTGTTGTGACTCTGTGATGGATATAATATATAGTATATATGATATATTATATAGACGTTACTTATGTTTTACACCCGCGCTAGCCCTGCCCTGCTCTGTCGTTAGTTACCTAACCTAACGGTGCACGAGGGGACATTGAGGCAAATGCGGATGGCATAAGTGTACGTCATATCTATCTGTGATGTTTAGGTATTTAAATGATTGGACTTCATTAATGTGATTAATGAAAGATAAGAAACCTAAGATGTTGTAGAATCGAATTTTAAAATAAAACAGGTAGCTACAGTTCTTGCTTTGCACAGCGGTATATATGATATACCCCGCACCTTATTCGATGAGGAAAGGACCGAGATCCCTTCACCGGGAGTGACTCCTTTAGCAATAACTGGCAGATGCTACACACTCGGTTTGCTTTTGACTGCTTTTGGGTTTTTGCTTTGCACAGCGATATATATGATATATCCCGCACCTCATTCGACGAGGAAAGGACCGAGATCCTTCACCGGGAGTGACTCCTTTAGCAAAACTAGAAAAGCGTCAAAATCACTCCATTTCAAAACATCATTTGATTCTACAACGATATCAAGTTCATTACGCTCATGGTTTTTATGAAAAACCTGCGTAGCCCTCCGTCATTTCAGATAAAGACTGTTTAGTATTCATGCTGCATTTGTTGGCCTTTGTCAAGGCGTAGTGTGCGGTAGCTGAATAGTGCTTATCTGTTTATGCATATGATGCAGATTGTTTCAGGGTAGTCGTACGACCTTGTTGGCCTTTGTCAAGGGTCGTGCGGGTGGGTTTGATTCAATCAAGAAATGACGGGTTGAACTTGACTAGCATCCTGTGATTTGTTGGCCTTTGTCAAGGTCATAGGATACTAGGGGCAAAATATTATCGGGAATTTCAAGTGTTGAAATTTGCAATGAGATTGCATACCTTCTATAAGATAGTTGGATCCCGATACCCACTGCGAGTAAGAGTTACTCCTAGGAGAGTTTTACACATTGCAATTAGCCGATCAAGTAGGTGTCTAGAAAGGTGTCAACGGGGTTACGCCTCTGGGAAAACGAGGTTTACATTAATTAGGTTCGTGCGAAAGCACGGGGGACCTCCCTCAAAGTACCCACACTGGCCTGGCTGAAAGATTGGCGAACTTGTAGTGTGTAATTAATCCCGGCTAGTCTTTCCTTTTAGGGTTTGGAGGAAGATTTGATAAAAAGCAGTGGGAGCCATCCTGATTAGATAAGATAATAACCAATCTGATCTTGCACGAGCTTACGCTAAAGTGTTTTCTTCTCTCTCTCTCTCCAGGTAGAGACCATTTCATGCCTTAATAAAGATAATAAAATGGATGTATTGACCGAACCCGCATGTTATACTGTGCTGGGGAACGTTGGTTCCGTTCTTTCCTATAAGAGTTATAGGACTGAACAGGATATAGGGGAATACCAGGATTCCCATGCCACCCGAATGAAGAAAGTACATGATGATGCATTTTCTTCGGGTGTGTTCGTTACTGAGAACTGTTTCTCCATTTGCTCTACGTCCTGGGTATTGGATACCGGGTCAGGATCCCATATATGTAATCAGTTACATGGGCTTAGGAAAGGTAAAGAACTTGGAGAAGGTGATAAAGACATTAGAGTCGGAAATGGTGCAATTGTTGCAGCTAAGACTGTCGGGGAATATCACCTTGTATTACCAACTGGTAATACATTGGTTCTGAACGAATGCTATTACATGCCGAACCTGATATGCAACATTATATCAGTTTCTTTATTAAGTAAAGAGGGATATAATTTTGTATTACAGGACAATGTTATGAACATTTTCCATAACCAAAAGTTGGTTGGATCAGGCACGTTGTGCAATGGCATTTATGTTCTAAACCAATCAACAGTCCTCAGCATAACAAACACACACAAGAGGAAGAGTTCTGAACTCAACAAATCCTTCTTGTGGCATTGTAGACTGGGTCACATCAATGCGACACGACTGGCTAAGTTGCATAAGGATGGATATTTAAATCCGTTTGAATTTTCATCCTATGACACTTGCCAGTCATGTCTCAAAGGCAAGATGACCAAGACTCCGTTTACGGGACACGGAGAAAGAGTTACCGAACTCTTAGGACTGATACATAGTGATGTATGCGGTCCCATGTCTACACATGCCAGGGATGGTTCTTCGTACTTTATTACATTCACTGACGATCTCTCTAGATTCGGATATGTGTTCCTGATGAAACACAAATCAGAAGCTTTTGAGAAATTTAGAGAATATAAACAAGAAGTCGAGAACCAAACCGGAAAAAGTATTAAAATCCTTCGATCAGATCGGGGAGGTGAATACTTGAGCAATGAATTCCTGGACTTCCTAAAAGAGAATGGGATTCTCTCTCAGCTAACTCCTCCATATACACCACAGCACAACGGTGTATCGGAGCGGAGGAACCGCACCCTATTAGATATGGTGCGCTCTATGATGAATACAGCTGAGTTACCTATTTCCTTCTGGGGTCCTGCACTGGAGACATCAGCATACCTATTGAATCAAGTTCCATCTAAATCTGTACCTACCACACCATATGAGATATGGAGTGGGAAGAGACCATGTCTTAAGCGAGTTAAGATATGGGGTTGCCCGGCCTATGTCAAAAGGCAAAATCCGGACAAACTCGAGGCACGGTCAGTTCTATGCAAGTTTGTGGGATATCCCAAACATTCACATGGATATCTTTTCTACCATACAGAGGAACAAAAAGTGTTTGTTTCTCGCCATGCCACCTTTTTGGAAAAGGAATTTCTTGCAAAAGAAATTAGTGGCGATGAGGTAGAACTGGAAGAAATTCCAGCAACACAAACTCAAACTGAAGATTTAGTGGAACCAGAGGATTCAGTAGCTCCCGACGAACCCCAGCCTCTCCGCCGATCTAGTAGGGTTTCTCGTCCACCTGAGAGATACTATGGTTTTCTCATTGATGGTGGTAGTGAGGATTGCATCATGGAGGATGATGACCCAACTAGCTTCGAGCAGGCCATCACGAGTGGGGACTCAGTGAAATGGCTGGATGCTATGCGGTCCGAGATGGATTCCATGTACACCAACAAAGTATAGACTTTGGAAGTTGCTTCTGAAGGGGTAAAACCCATTGGGAGCAAGTGGATCTTTAAGAAGAAACTTGGTGTAGATGGGAAAGTGGAGACTTTCAAAGCTAGACTTGTAGCAAAGGGTTTTCGTCAAAAACCAGGTGTGGACTATGACGAGACCTTTTCTCCAGTGGCTATGCTTAAATCCATCCGAATCATGCTTGCCATTGCTGCCTTTCATGACTACGAAATCTGGCAAATGGATGTTAAGACCGCCTTTCTAAATTGTGATTTAGAAGAGTGCGTGTACATGACTCAGCCAGAGGGCTTCGTAGACAGTGGGACCAACGGGAAGGTGTGCAAGCTGCTTAAATCCATTTATGGATTAAAGCAAGCATCGCGGAGTTGGAACATCTGCTTTGACGTCGTTATCAAAGAGTTTGATTTCGTCAAAAATCCAGATGAACCTTGTATCTACAAGAAGGTGGCAGAGAGTAAGGTTGTCTTCCTCGTATTGTACGTGGACGACATACTCTTGATAGGAAATGATATTCCTATGCTGCAATCGGTCAAGCTCTTCTTATCACAAAGATTCTCAATGAAAGATCTTGGTGATGCCTCCTGCATATTGGGAATTAGGATCTATAGAGATAGATCCAAACGGATTTTGGGATTGTCCCAATCCAGGTACATTGACACCATACTAAAGAGGTTTAGTATGGAAGAGTCCAAGCGTGGGAACTTGCCCACGATCTCTGGAGTCACTCTCTCCAAAGAGATGTCTCCCAAGACTGATTTAGAGAGAGCTCGCAAGCAAGGGATACCCTACGCTTCGGCGGTAGGCTCTATCATGTATGCGATGCTATGTACCAGACCCGATGTAGCATACTCACTAAGTGTAGTGAGCAGGTATCAAGCTGATCCTGGAGAGAGTCACTGGACAGCTGTGAAGAGCATTTTCAAGTACTTGCGAAGGACTAGAGATATGTTCTTGGTGTATGGTAACGGAGAACTCCAAGTGGAGTCCTTTACCGATTCGAGCTTCCAGAGTGATAAGGACGACTCTAAGTCGCAGTCGGGCTTTGTCTTTACCCTTTACGGAGGGGCGGTTAGCTGGAAGAGTTCCAAGCAGGAAACCGTGGCAGACTCGACGATGGAGGCTGAATACATCGCTGCCAACGATGCTGCTAAAGAAGCTGTTTGGATCAAGAAGTTCATTGCTGAACTTGGTGTGGTTCCATCCATTGAGCGTCCAATACCTTTGTATTGCGATAACAATGGAGCGGTGGCTTTGGCCAAGGAACCCAGGTCCCATCAGCGGTCCAGGCATATTCTGAGGCGGTATCACCTGATCCGGGAGATAGTTGATCGCCGGGAGATCGAGGTCAGGAGAGTTGACACGAAGAACAACACGGCGGATCCACTCACGAAGGCCATTCCCCAGATACAGTTTGAGAGACTCTTCGGGATGCTCGGTATGAGATACTACAGCAGCTGGCCCTAGTGCAAGTGGGAGATTGTTAGTTGTATGTATGCCCTAGAGGCCAGTATTGTACAGATTATGTATATTATATTGGATGCTTGGACATATATAGAGATGACTTTCTTGCTCGACATGATAGTATGCTATCTGGTTGCTCTTTATCTTAACATGTACACTAGTCTCTTTATACTGTCTTATAGTTACATGTTGGTAAAGCCCTTAGGATTTGTACTTGACTACCTGGACTATGATGCAGATTATACTAGTGGGGACATGGTAGTCCATAAGTACATCCTTCAAGGTCCCTAGTCGTGGGTGTATCGAGACAGGGCATCGATATACCAGAGTAGACTAGCGTATACGCTTCTCGACCCATGTGATGGGCGATGGATGATCCCATATCCATTGGTGTTTGATATCAGAGATGGTATACGGGTGCTCAGTGGAGACTGGGTACACTGGACGGACTCGCCGAGAACTCCCAGATGGTATTATACCTCACGTCAGATGGCAGTTCTCAGGTGACACTTGTACAGATTAGTCTGTAGACCCGAGATCGTCATAGAGTCTTGTGTGATTCCCACTGTGCTTTGATCTCCACCTTACCAAGTCTATGAGGGCGTGCAAAACGGTGGTCTTTGGGTACAGTCCCGAGTCACATGGAGGCAATGAGCGATAGGAGGGGTTTCGTCTCTCCCGGTATTGGGAGTTGATGTTGCGCTGTGCTCGATTGGCCGTAACAGGGAAGTCCCTGGCCAGGGCTGATCAGAGATTTGCTGGTAAGTGTTACCAGTAGTTTCTCGACCCGTTATGAGCCTCACATCAGCACGACTTATCGGGTTATTGGGGTCTGACGTTTACCACCCCTAGACTTGATATGCGACGTATCAGACGAAGAGACCGGACTGTATGGTAAGTGTTACCGGTCGGATTCGCAGGAGTGTGAGCGGGCTAGCTCGTCGATCTTCTGATCGCTCAATACGGGTGGCCGTTACGTTTAGCAGACCGCTTGCGGCTTGTGGGTGCTTGATATGATCATCATCTGCTACCGGCGTATTGACGAGTCTTTAGAGTCCTACACAGAGGTTTCCTGGCTCAAGCGAAACGAAATAGGAGCGCATATGAGATATGTGCAGGACCGAGAATAATGCGTGTATGTGATACCGCATTTCATTCTCGCGATATATGTTTCGAATGGTTATATTCGATATGACCTAGTTATCGAATCATTGATTCGATAAATCGATGCATTGAATACTAGTCGGTTATGTGCGACATGACCGGATCATTGAATCAAGTGTTGATTTAATGATTTAATGTATAATTATATATTTGATATATTACTTTGCATTAACTAGTATTGGTTCACTTTAAACGGATTTTTCTCACTTGATGCACATTGTATATGTGATATGCTTTCGTGCACTTTTTTTTGTATCATGTTTGATGATACTTGATCATTTAGTTAAGTTTATAGAATTAATCCATGGTTAATTTGATAATTAGGGTTTTGCATATTCATTTATTTATTTATTTGTTTATTTATTTATTTGAAATGAGTTATGATAAGAATGGTGGCTAAGTTTGTTTTATATTGAAGCTTCATGAAGCTTTGACTTTGCTAACCATCCTTATCTTCATGCTTAACCCTAACCCATCCAAGTGACCATGGATAATTCTCTACACTTGACCCTAGTTCAAGTTATGATAATTATTTGATTTAAAATTTATTTTTAACACAAGACCTATCATATTCTTTTCTTAAGCTCATCTTCTTCTTCTTCTTCAAGCTTGCTACATCAATGGCAACTTGAGTTTTAGTGAGAAAATTCCAAATCTAAAGTGAACCCATCTCCTATTTCTTCACCCTCTACCTCTTGCCAAGTTGTTTTGGGTGTTTACTTCACAAGTTTCACAAGTTTGTGAAGTCGGAGCTTGAGTTTGTGCAACCTCGACGTAGATCGTCTTTGACACGAAGCCGACGACCTATTCCGCACGTTTTCCTGATGAAGCCGACGGAGGAGTCTAGGATTCATGATGTACAGCAAGAAGACTTCGTTGCGGAGCCGTGGAGGTGGAAATCTGGATCTACAAATGTTGTAGTTTCTGACCTTTAGTTAATTTGTTAACTAGATTTATATTTCGCCTAGAATTCTAGCGACGATCCGTAGTCTAGGGTTTCTCGGCACCAAAAATTTTAAAATGGCATGTTCGATGCCTTGTGAGACCACTATAGGGTGCCTAGGAACCTTTCAATATCATACGGCCTCTACAACGTTTCGCCCGAAACTTGAGAAACAGTCTGTAGGGGACTCTAAAGACTCGTCAATACTTTGGTTATGGATTTAACCACTAGCACGTCCGAGGTATTAGCTGTACGTAATGGGCTACCGGGTATTGACCAAAAGGGAGGTCGATGAGCGAAATCACACCCTACTGAACCTGTCAGTGACAATATCCGTACAGTCCGGTCCGTTCGTCAATGAGCATCGCATGGCGGGCCTAGGGATTTGGTAAAAGTCAGACCCCCAAAAGCGGTACAAGTCATGTCGGAGTGTAGCCCAGAACACCCTGAGATACTACTGGAATACCTACCAGTAAATCTCCTGCCTTGGCTAAGGACTTCGTGTAATGGCTCTCCTAGACACAGCGCGATCTTACCCCCAATACCGGGAGAAACGAAACCCCTGCCGATCCGCTCACTGCCTCCATGTGGCTCGGGACTGTACCCAACTAAAACCTGTTTGCACGACTCCTTTGAGCCATGGTAGGGTAGTAATCAAAGCATAGTGGGAACTCACACGAGACAAATGACGATCTCAGGTAGATGAACTAGCCTGTAAACATGTCACCAGGGAACTGCTATCTGACGTTAGGTATAATACCAACTAGCATGTTCCCGGCGAGTCCTGTCCAGTGTACTCATAACCTAATGAGCACCTGTATACATCTTAGGTGAACCAACTGATACCAATGGCTTGTGAGACCGGCCACCACCCCTCGTCGGGGTCTCGACTGTATACACTAGTCTACTAATGGAGTATCGATGCCCAGTTTCGAAAACTCCCACGACTAGGGACCACTTTAAAGATGTGCTTATAGACCCCAGCTCCCACGTATATGATCGCCATCATACTGCTGGTAGTCAAGCAAGAATCCTAAGGGCTCTATCAATGTATAATAGCGACCTGTAAGGTCACCTAAAGTAGTACACGATGATAAAGATAAACCAGATAACATACTATCATCTTAAGTAAGACTGTCCTACCGGCATAGGTCCTCCCTCAATCATTGCAATCACGTACCTGTGATCCAATAATTGACTCTGAGGGCACTATATCCAACAATCTCCCACTTGCTCTCAATGATAATTATTGCGATGTCGCATACTCACAGCCCGTATGATACCGAACACCCAACTCCTCTACTGATCAGTCTCACAAAGCCCATTTGCGAAACTATTGCGTTCGAGGAATAGCCTTAGTGAGTGAATCCGCCCTAATGTTTCTTTCTATGTCTCTCTTTATCTCAAGTTCGCGGAGAAAGCCATCTTCCGAAATGAGCAATATCTGTCTTAGAATATGTCTGGATATCTGATGGGACCTAGTTCATAAATGAACTCCAAATCCAAACTTCTTAGACTTTATCGTCAACTGAACTTGATCAGTATCCTGCGCCACACCTCCCTCAGTATCCACTTGGACCACCTGTCCAAAATATTGCCCCTCATCAGAGGAAAAACTATAACTCTGACAGCCACTCTGTCATCTAGGTCACCTTGGAAGCCTGAAATGATAACTGTCTCCTAAAAAAAGCTGTTGTTATCATATCCCTAGAACATCCACTTTATGTTCTAAAACTGCTTCCGAACGTTTCTCCAGGATAGGATTAATATCAACTTATTACATCTAATGCAAAAACAACATCTGGTGTGGTACATAACATCTCATCATTGACTCAATTGCCTAAGCAAGTGATATGTCAATCATGCACATCCCTCTCCTTTTTAGTCTGTAAGACACCTTTAGAGAGGGTGACTCCATCACCTGCAGGTACACTACCATGCCAGGAGTCGTCCATTCTAAAACACTTTTAGAATACTGTCTAAGTATCTAGATTGGGAAACTAGCCAAATCTAGATCTAAAACCATATATCTAGTAACCAGAATGTCAGATATTATATCTATATCCTTTATGCGGAGAAACCACTGTGTGACAGCCAAAATATAACCGATCGTAGTATAGAAATTTCACTTCCTACTCTGTGTATGTCATCCAAATACCAGGACATCACACCCTACTACCTTCTTAACAGATCCATCCCCTATTCTGATGAAGTCAAACCTATCACTGTCACATCAGAAATAGATGATCTATCTCCGCTATATCTGCTTTAGTCCATAAATAGACATAAGCTACTTGTCCACTATGCTTCCGTTGCTCCCACTGACTACGACAACCCTCTGGCAGAGTCGTATACACGTACACTTCTAAAGCTAGTTTAGAACGACGCTATACTCATCTTCCTGCCGGGTCTCACAGTCTGGAACAACAGCAATGGCAAGTCTGGGTAAACAAGAACCTCCCTGTCACCGTCCTTGAGCATACCGAAGTACCTCTCGAGTGCCTGAGGTTACCCACCATATCTGCGGAGTAGCTAATGGAATGTCAAACCAGATTGAATCATTAGGTTCTTGTCAAATTTTCAGTAATCGTTTGCGGTTCTGGAATCACTTCCAGTTCTACCATAACCCCACTACTGTTTTCTGAAAAAAATCCATTTTTATTAAAACTGTGGCGAGTCAAGAACAATATCACTATTGATCTTCCAGATGGCAGAAAGTCAACCCTCGTCATAGCCCGGGTCAACCCATAAACAACCATTACAAAAACGTGCCTTGAGTTATCCAGAGTCTGGTTTTAAGTATAAGCCAGACAACTCCCCGTACCTTAACATTGTTAGGATATGAACTATTCTATATCCAATATAGAAACAGAGGCACTGATTTAATTGGAACCAGATTCAAATCATGCAGCTGTCACCAGTGCATGTCAACTAAATGGAGAGAGGCTGATCAACATTACTCAACTTAGGAGTGCTTCCAATTATAAGTAACCTGAAAGAGAAGCAAGTTCTCTTAATCATTACTATCAACTGAATACCATACACAAGTATCTACATCTTCGATCACCTTGAAGAATCCTGACACTTGCAACGCCTGGTTCTCTACTTTATTCTTATACTTATAACTTCTCAAAACTTAGACCTTGTATTTCTACAAAACACATGTCTAAGAACTAGAGAATTCACAAGTAAACAGAATATAGTACGAGTACCAACCCTTCTGTCCTTATGGACACTAGACAAAATACAATACTCTGTATAAGTCCCCTGAGTCTAATAACTCATTCGCTGTGTGTCGTAGGTTGAAAACTGTACTTATGGTTAAGAATAATTACACCGCTGTTTAATCCTCCTTACCTAACCATCCACTGATATAGGTAAATGTCATAGACATAATTTCAAAATGTTATATCTCACTTTATAAAAATAAACGCACAGATATATCAATTTGAAATTGGTGCATAACAACGGATATTCAAAACCAAATATTTGCCGTCCGGCAAACAACCCAGGCGATTTCCTCAAATATCACCAGTTACAACGAATCCCGATATAATGAGGATGATCACCCAATTCCCAATAACTTACTCCCACTCATCATCTGTAAAACCATACAGATGTGAGAATCAAACCTGGTAAATACAAACCCTGGAGCAAGGGCTAATTGGGAAATCAGTTTTTCTTTTAATAATACACAGTGAAACTGAAACATGTAAATGTCTCGAAGGGGTATCCAAGTATTCCTAGTAATGTCTTTCCATTATCAGATTCACAACTGTAACCGTATATTTCTTTGCCATCTCTCCAAATCCCTTTATATGTCCTTAGTCATTACCTTCTGTACACCCCTTTAGGCTAAATGGTTTTCTTCCCTCCCTACCGTTTGGCACCAGCCTATGGTTTGGAAGAAGACTATCCATTAAGCGTAATAGGTGTACTGTCCTAATCTTAGGAGCACTCGTAACCCGAGAGAAGGTAAAGATAAAAGACAACTGAATAAAACCTTATTTCTATTTCTCCTGAACCAGAATCCATCCCCGAACTGGAACAAGTTCCTTCGAGTTTGTATATAACCATACGATGGTGTATCCAAATAACTGTGGATCTTCGTAGTGATACAGAGTGTCCTGGAGAAATACAAAGGTGAAGTAGGAGTTGTGATGAAATACTTGGTTTGGTCGTGAATGATAGCAGTCGCAATTTACTTTGCCCTCTTACTAATCCCATTATTTGCCTTTACTTAATAACTTTTGTACACCTTTTAGGCTAAATGGTTTTCTTCATTCCCTACCGTTCGGCACCTGCCTATGGTTTGGATGAAGACTATCCAATTAGCGTAACAGATGTACCTGTTGTGCCACGGCAGCGCCCCGGCCGTCTATCCGAGGCCAAAATGTGGAATCAAAATTTTCTTATCTTTTAAACTGGCGCTACCGCGGACAATATACCCGGATCGAAACCATTAACCTATACTAGCTAACTAGAGATGGGGTTTGAGATATACCGAGTGATCCGAGTCCTCCGATCTTCTCGTCATCGTCCCGATCTCCCGCGGAAACTCCGGTCGTCGCCTCCTTGCCGGAAGGGCACCACATCGTCTGTATCTTTTACGGGCTCCCACCTCAATACCGCGGCAACTTGGGCACGAAGCTGCCTAGTCGACGTGCCCAAGCTTTGCTGTAGAATGTAGTGCTAAGTCTCTTTGGGGTTATGTTGCCTTGATGGAGGAATCAAGATGATATGAACTTGGGGATTTTTGTGGCAATGGAAAATGATAAGAATGATTAATTTTCCCACACCCTCACAAAATGAAATGAACCATTCTCTCTTCTCACAAGAAGTGGCCGGCCCCTTCATATACAAATGGTGGAGAAAAAAACAAAGACAAGAAGGAAGGTGAGTGTAGGATAAAGGTGGAGGGTGACCACAAGCAAACATAATCATCACAAACCTACATCCAAACCATACCCTCTCAAATCACCATTAAAGCAAGTTATGGTGCAAAAGATAAAGATGCTATCATAATAAATACATATGCAAGAAAATCCTCCACAATGTGTTATTTGCAAAACTGCAAATAACCCCCTCCATCGGAAAAGTCCGGCCGGGAAAGAACAAAGGAAAACCGGCCGGAACGGAATGCAAACTGGCAATTCCAGAAAACTGGTCCCGTAATAAATTATAGGAAAACCCCGATACTGTGCATACACACCCGCATCTGTATTCCGACCGAATACAAATGCAATGAGACAAAATCTACACTGTACTTAACTAGGACCGGCTTAAGCCAAAGCCGGCTAGTAAAATCCGTTCGATCCTGATCCGTGCAATACCGCACGTATCACATCAAACCCTGCCATATAACTATACGGCCACTAGTACAAAACTGTCCGATCCTGATCCGGGCAATGCCGCACGTATCTGATCGGACCCTGCCATATCTCCATACGGCCTCTACAGCGTTTCGCCCGAAAGCTTGAGTAACTGTAAGTGTGGTGGACTCTAAAGACTCGTCAATACTATGGCTGTGGATTTAACCACTAGCACGTCAAAGGTATTAGCCAATACGTGACAGGCCACCAGCTATTGACCAAAAGGGACGTCGATGAGCGAACTCATCCTGACACCCTACTGAGCCTGTCAGTGACAATATCCGTACAGTCCGGTCCGTTCGTCTATGAGCAACGCATGTCGGGCCTAGGAGGTTGGTAAAAGTCAGACCCCCAAAGGCGGTACAAGTCGTGTCGGAGTGTAGCCCAGAACACCCTGAGATACTACTGGAATACCTACCAGTAAATCTCCTGCCTCGGCCGAGGGCTTTGCGTAATGGCTCTCCTAGACACAGCGCGACCTCACCCCTAAAACCGGGAGAGACGAACCCCTGCAGATCCTCTCACTGCCTCCATGTGGCTCGGGACTGTACCCAACTAAAACCTGTTTGCACGACTCCTTTGAGCCGTGGTAGGGTAGTAATCAAAACACAGTGGGAACTCACACGAGACAAATGACGATCTCAGGTCGATGAACTAACCTGTACACATGTCACCAGGGAACTGCTATCTGACATCTGGTATAAGACCAACTAGCAGGTTCCCGGCGAGTCCTGTCCGGTGTACTCATAACCTAATGAGCACCTGTATACATCTTAGGTGAACCAACTGACACCAGTGGCTTGTGAGACCGGCCACCGCCCCTCATCGGGGTCTCGACTGTATACACTAGTCTACTAATGGAGTATCGATGCCTAGTCTCGAAACTCCCACGACTAGGGACATTTTAAGGATGTGCTTATAGACCCCAGCTCCCACGTATATGATCGCCATCATGCTGCTGGTCGTCAAGAAAGAATCCTAGGGGCTCTATCAACGTGTAATAGCGACATGTCAGGTTACCTAAAGCAGTACACGATGATAAAGATAAACCAGATAGCATACTATCATCTCGAGTAAGACTGTCCCACCGGGATAGGTCCTCCCTCAATCATTGCAATCACGTGCCTGTGATCCAATAATTGACTCTGAGGGCACTATCTCCAACAATCTCCCACTTGCACTCAAGGCTAATTATTGCGATGTCGCATACTCACAGCCCGTGTGATACCGAACACCCAACTCCTCTACTAGTCAGTCTCACAAAGCTCGTTTGCGAAACTATTGCGTTCGAGGAATAGCCTCAGTGAGTGGATCCGCTGTGATGTTTCTTTCTATGTCTCTCTATATCTCAAGTTCGCAGAGAAAACCATCTCCCGAAATGAGCAATACCTGTCTTAGAATGTCTGGATGTCTGATGGGACCTAGCTCATAAATGAACTCCAAATCCAAACTTCTTAGACTGTATCGTCAACTGAACTTAATCAGTATCCTACGCCATGCCGCCCTCAGTATTGCCTTGGACCACCTGCCCAAAATACTTTCCCTCGTCAGAGGGAGAACTATAACTCTGACAACCTACTTGTCGTCCATGTCACCTTGGAAGCCTGGAGTGATAACCGTCTCCTAAAGGAGGCAGCCGTTATCATATCCCTAGAACATTCACTTATGTTCTAAAACTGCTTCCGACTGTTCCTCCAGGAATGGATCAATATCAACTTATTGCACCTACTGCAAGAACAACATCTGGTGTGGTACTTGACATCTCATGATTGACTCAATTGCCTAAGCAAGTGATCTGCCAATCATGCACATCCCTCTCTACTTTAGTCTATAAGACACCTTTAGAGAGGGTGACTCCATTACCTGCAGGTACACTACCATGTCAGGAGTCGTGCATTCTAAATACTCTTAGAATGCTGTCAAAATACCCTGATTGGGAAACCACCCAAATCTAGATCTAAAACTATAGATCTAGTAACCAGTATGTCAGATATAATATCAAGTCCCATGTAGAGAAACCACTGTTTGACGACCAAAGTATAACCAATCGTAGTATAGGAATGTCACTTCCTACTCTGTGTATGTCATGCAAAAACAGGACATCACACCCTACTACCTTCTTAACAGATCCATCCCCTATTCTGATGACGTCAAACCTATGACTGTCACATCAGAAATAGATGATCCATCTCCGCTATATCTGCTTTAGTCTATAGACATAAGCTTGATGTCCACCAATGTTTCCGCTGCTCCCACTGACTACGACAACCCTCTGGCAGAGTCATATAGACGTGCACTTCTAAAGCTAGTTTAGAACGACGCTATACTCATCCTCCTGCCAGGTCTCGCAGCCTGGAACAACAACAATGGCAAGTGTGGGTAAACAAGAACTTCCCTGTCACCGTCCTTGAGGCTACCGGAGTACCTCTCGGGTGCATGAAGTTACCCACCTTATCTGCGGAGTGGCCAATGGAATGTCATATCAGATTGAATCTTTAGGTTCCTTATCAAATCTTCAGTAATCGTTTGCGGTTCTGGAATCGCTTCCAGTTCTACCATACTCCCACTACTGTTTTCTGAAAAATAACCATTTCTTTTTAAATTGTGGCGAGTCAAGAACAATATCACTATTGATCTTCCAGATGGTAGAAAGTCAACCCTCGTCATAGCCTGGGTCAACCCACAAACAGTCATTACAGAAACGTGCCTTGAGTTGTCCAGTGTCTGGTTTCAAGCATAAGCCGGACAACTCCCCGTACCTTAACAATGTCAAGATATGAACTGTTCTATATCCAATATAGAAACATAGGCACTGATTTAATTGAACCAGATTCAAATCATGCAGCTGTCTCCAGTGCATGTCAACTAAATGGAAGGAGGCCGATCAGCGTTACTCAACTTAGGAATGCTTCCAATTATGAGTAACCTGAAAGAGAAGCAAGTTCTCATTACTATCAACTGAATACCATACACAAGTATCTACATCTTCGATCACCTTGAAGAATCCCGATACTTGCTACACCTGGTTCTCTACTCTATTCAAATACCTATAACTCCTCAAAACTTAGACCCTGTGTTTCCACGAAACAGCTGTCTAAAATCTAGAGAAGTCATAAGTAAACCGAATATAGTACGAGCACCAACCCCTCTGTCCTGATGGACCTTGGACGACATACAATACTCTGTATAAGTCCCTTGAGTCTGATAACTCATTCACTGTGTGTCGTAGGTTGAAAACTGTACTTATGGTTAAGAAGAATTACACCGTTGTTCAATACTCCTTACCTAACCATCCACTGATATAGGTAAATGTCAAAGACATAATTTCAAAAAGTATATCTCACTCTATAAAAATAGACGTACAGATATATCAATTTGAAATTGGTGCATAACAACGGATATTCAAAACCAAATATTTGCCGACGGGCAAACAACCCAGGTGACTTCCTCAAATATCACCGATTACAATGAATCCCGATATAATGAGAATGATCACCCAATTCCCAATAATTTACTCCCACTCATCATCTGTAAAACCATACAGATGTGAGAATCAAACCTGGTAAATACATATCGTGGAGCAAGTGTCCAATCGGGAAATCAGTTTTCTTTTAACAGTACACAGTTGAACTGAAACATCGAAATGTTTCGATGGGGTATCCTGGTATTCCTAGTAATGCCTCTACCATTATCCAGATTCACAACTATAACCGTATAATTCTTTGCCACCTCTCCAAATCCCTTTATATGTATTTAGTCATTACCGTCTGCACACCCCTTTAGGCCAAATGGTTTTCTTCTTTCCCTACCGTTCAGCACCAGCCTATGGTTTGGAAGAAGAATATCCAAAAAGCATAAAGGGTGTACTGTCCTAATCCTAGGAGCACTCGCAACGCGAGAGAAGGTGAAGATAAAAGACACCTGAATGTACTTTATTCCTATTTCTCCTGAACCAGAATCCATCCCCGAACTGGAACTAGTTCCTTTCGAGTTCGTATATAACCATACGATGGAGTATCCAATAAACTGTGGATCTTCGTAGTTATACGGAGTGTCCTGGAGAAATACAAAGGTGATTTAGGATTGGCGAAGAAATACTTGGTTTGGTCGTGAATATCAGTCGCAATTTACTTTGCCCTCCTACTAATCCCTTGCTTTGTCTTAATCTTAATACCTTCTGCACACCATTTAGGCTAATTGGTTTTCTTCATTCCTTACCGGTCGGCACCAGCCTAAGGTTTGGAAGAAGACTATCCAATTTGCGCAATAGGTGTACTATCTCCTAAACTAAGGAGTACTCACAACTTGAGAGAAGGTAAAAGGGAAAAGACAACTGAAAAATCCTATCCGTTTTCTCCAGAACCGGAAACCATCCTCGAATTCCTTCGAGTTCGTATCTAACCATACGATGGTTTTGTCCAATGGAAGTGGACGTTCGTAGTAATACGGGGTGCCCTGGAGAAAAGGGTAAAAGTAGGAGTGGCAATGAGGTCTGCAACTCTGACAATCCAAAAGCAAGTGTTAAGAAGGTTCGGTCAACTTGGTTACTGAGTCATAGTCTTAGGGTCGGGTCAATGGTCGCTGCCAGAGAGAGAGAGAAAAGAAACACTCAGCGTGCACTCTAACCTAGATTAGAATGGTTACCAATTTATCTAATCAGGAAACCTCCCACAGTACCTCAAATTCTCCTCCAAACCTGAAAGAAGAATTAGTCGGGATCACCCGAGGAGTAAACCAACTCATCAGTGGGAATCGGGATCCAACTATCATCGCATGATAACGTGACGGAATCCACTCACGTCACCACACTCCAGAAGGTATGCGTATACCTGGCAAGTTTCAGTTCTTTTGAAACTCCCGATGAGATTTTTACCCCTAGGACCCAAGTGACCTTGACGAATAATCAACAAATCAAAAGGTCCTAGTCAAGTTCAGCCCGTCATTATCTTGATTGCGTTAAACCCACCCGCACGACCCTTGACGAATAATCAACAAAGTCGTACGACTGTCCTAACCAATCCACATATCCATACGACAGAAAGCATTACAGAGCTACCGCACACTACGCCTCGGCGAATAGCAACGACAAACGTAGCGCGAATACTAAGCAATACTAATCTGAAATGACGGAGGGCTACGACTGGTTTTTGGCGAAAAACCTTTAACGTAATGAACTTGATATCGTTGAAGGAACTGGATAACTTTTTATAAAAATATAGTGACGAAAACCTTTACTAAAGAGGTCACTCCCGGTGAAGGGATCTCGGCTCTTTCCCCGTAGAATGGGGTGCAGGATATTCCAAATGAATACCACGATGCAAAGCAAAAGTAATCGGCTATAGTGAAGTTAATGCCCTGACGCAAACTTCTGTCCAAGGGGTCACTCCCGGTGAAGGGATCTCGGCCCTTGCCTCGTCGACTGAGGAGCAGGATATTCCAAATGAATACCACGATGCAAAACAAAAGTGAACGTCCTTGCAATAACAGCTTTTTGAAAAGTGTTCCAACAACATCAGAAAAGGTTTGTTTATCTTGCATTGATCCGAATCAACGCAGTCCCATCAATTAATCACACCACAAAGAACGAAAATATACTGACATACGTATATGCCATCCGCATTCGCCACTGGGTCCCGTCATCACCCGTTAGGTTAGCTTACTAACGGCAGAGCGGGGACTGGACTAGCGCGGATGAAAAACATATACAACATCTACTAATATATATACCAATATATTATATTCGCTCAAGGCGTGAATAAAATGCAACATCACAGAAATGTACAGCATCACAGAACAATACAGATATCTGGAAGCCCCGGGTTTCACAGAGCCGCTGCTGAAACCCGACGTTCCCCTGGTCGTGTGGATAGCCTGTGCAATGAAATCCTAGACCCCTACGGGCACGGCAAGTCACCCGCCAAAACCTGAAGCGAGGCAGCCCCCTCCAGCACCGTGAATGGACCACCCAGCACTTCACGGAATCCGGTAACTTGGGCACCCCTCCTGGGTCAACCTGTACCCCCTACGAGTGCGGTGAATAGCCCGCCAATCCTGGAGTGAAGCCCCCTCCGTCTCAATGCCATGAGATGCGGGCCCGTTGCCCTCAAGAACCCGGCTATCCGTGCACCCCTCCGCGGGGTAATCCTAGTACAGAAAGTAAAATATACATACACCGGGTACATCGACCGCAACCAGGTCGTGCCCCAAAAGAATAATACAAACAGGCAGTGACGGCAGTCCACATGTCGGACGCTCGCCCCGCAATATCAAATGTACATAATACAACAAAAACTGTACTAGCATTGCATCCAGGCTATCCCCCACGACCGATCCGCAATAACACAGCATAAACATAGAACATCAACGTGAAAGTCACGTTCGCAAATCCGTCTAACCGGGCTATAGCAGTTAGACCGGATTTACCGATCAAGTGAAATTCACGGTCGCAGATATAATGTAAATACAGTGAAATAATGTGTTTAAAAATATCCGATCGATCAAACAATTAACAAGTGGGCCCCCAAGAAAAACTGTAGCACTCACAGAGAAACTGGGCCCAAATTTAATATCCCAAAAGCCCCAAAATCAGCCCATAAGCCCACTGTAGAATTTTGACACAGCGAAGATACCAACACGCGGCGGAACCGCGGCCCAAGGGTGGGTTTGGCCGCGGTTCCGCGCTTAGGTCAACGACTGACTGAGTCAAAATTTTACAGAAGTCTTAGAATGTTTAGTACATGCGTTTTTTACAACCTGAAAAATTTTTTTAGACCAAAAATTTTCAACAGAAACTGATGCTAACAAAAACGCGGATTTTGGAATTTTGGTCGATCGGATAAGTAAAACGCATTAGAACAAGCTAGGTAAGGTTAATGGCGTGGCTCTGATACCATGTTGCGCCACGGCAGCGCCCCGGCCGTCTATCCGAGGCCAAAATGCGGAATCAAAATTTTCTTATCTTTTAAACTGGCGCTACCGTGGACAATATACCCAGATCGAAACCATTAACCTATACTAGCTAACTAGAGATGGGGTTTGAGATATACCGAGTGATCCGAGTCCTCCGGTCTTCTCGTCATCGTCCCGATCTCCCGCGGAAACTCCGGTCGTCGCCTCCTTGCCGGAAGGGCACCACATCGTCTGTATCTTTTACGGGCTCCCACCTCAATACCGAGGCAACTCGGGCACGAAGCTGGCTAGTCGACGTGCCCAAGCTTTGCTGTAGAATGTATTGCTAAGTCTCTTTGGGGTTATGTTGCCTTGATGGAGGAATCAAGATGATATGAACTTGGGGATTTTTGTGGCAATGGAAAATGATAAGAATGATTAATTTTCCCACACCCTCACAAAATGAAATGAACCATTCTTTCTTCTCACAAGAAGTGGCCGGCCCCTTCATATACAAATGGTGGAGAAAAAAAACAAAGACAAGAAGGAAGGTGAGTGTAGGATAAAGGTGGAGGGTGACCACAAGCAAACATAATCATTACAAACCTACATCCAAACCATACCCTCTCAAATCACCATTAAAGCAAGTTATGGTGCAAAAGATAAAGATGCTATCATAATAAATACATATGCAAGAAAATCCTCCACAATGTGTTATTTGCAAAACTGCAAATAACCCCCTCCATCGGAAAAGTCCGGCCGGGAAAGAACAAAGGAAAACCGGCCGGAACGGAATGCAAACTGGCAATTCCAGAAAACTTGTCCCGTAGTAAATTACAGGAAAACCCCGATACTGTGCATACACACCCGCATCTATATTCCGACCGGATACAAATGCAATGAGACAAAATCTACACTGTACTAAACTAGGACCGGCTTAAGCCAAAGCCGGCTAGTAAAATCCGTTCGATCCTGATCCGTGCAATACCGCACGTATCAGATTAAACCCTGCCATATAACTATACGGCCACTAGTACAAAACTGTTCGATCCTGATCCGTGCAATGCCGAACGTATCTGATCGGACCCTGCCATATCTCCATACGGCCTCTACAGCGTTTCGCCCGAAAGCTTGAGTAACTGTAAGTGTGGTGGACTCTAAAGACTCGTCAATACTATGGCTGTGGATTTAACCACTAGCACGTCAGAGGTATTAGCCAATACGTGACGGGCCACCAGCTATTGACCAAAAGGGACGTCGATGAGCGAACTCATCCTGACACCCTACTGAGCCTGTCAGTGACAATATCCGTACAGTCCGGTCCGTTCGTCTATGAGCATCGCATGTCGGGCCTAGGGGGTTGGTAAAAGTCAGACCCCCAAAGGCGGTACAAGTCGTGTCGGAGTGTAGCCCAGAACACTCTGAGATACTATTGGAATACCTACCAGTAAATCTCCTGCCTCGGCCGAGGGCTTTGCGTAATGGCTCTCCTAGACACAGCGCGACCTCACCCCCAATACCGGGAGAGACGAACCCCTGCAGATCCGCTCACTGCCTCCATATGGCTCGGGACTGTACCCTACTAAAACCTGTTTGCATGACTCCTTTGAGCCGTGGTAGGGTGGTAATCAAAGCACAGTGGGAACTCACACGAGACAAATGACGATCTCAGGTCGATGAACTAACCTGTACACATATCACCAGGGAACTGCTATCTGACATCTGGTATAAGACCAACTAGCAGGTTCCCGGCGAGTCCTGTCCGGTGTACTCATAACCCAATGAGCACCTGTATACATCTTAGGTGAACCAACTGACACCAGTGGCTTGTGAGACCGGCCACCGCCCCTCGTCGGGGTCTCGACTGTATACACTAGTTTACTAATGGAGTATCGATGCCCAGTCTCGAAACTCCCACGACTAGGGACATTTTAAGGATGTGCTTATAGACCCCAGCTCCCACGTATATGATCGCCATCATACTGCTGGTCGTCAAGCAAGAATCCTAGGGGCTCTATCAACATGTAATAGCGACATGTCAGGTCACCTAAAGCAGTACACGATGATAAAGATAAACCAGATAGCATACTATCATCTCGAGTAAGACTGTCCCACCGGGATAGGTCCTCCCTCAATCATTGCAATCACGTGCCTGTGATCCAATAATTGACTCTGAGGGCACCATCTCCAACAGTACCGTCCTAATCCAAGGAGCACTCGCAACCTGAGAGAAGGTAAAAGGGAAAAGACAACTGAATAGTCCTATTCATTTTCTCCAGAACCGGAAACCATCCTCGAACATGTTCCTTCGAGTTCGTATATAACCATATGATGGTTTTATCTAATGGAAGTAGATGTTTGTAGTAATACGGGGTGTTCTGGAGAAAATGGTAAGAGTAGGAGTGGCAATGAGGTATGCAACTCTGACAATCCAAAAGCCAGTGTTTTAAGAAAGTTCGGTTAACTTGGTCACTGAGTCATAGTCAAGGGTCGGGTCATGGTCGCTGCCAAAGAGAGAGAGAAAAGAAAAACTCAGCGTGCACTCTAACCTAGATCAGAATGGTTATCAGTTTATCTAATCAGGAAACCTCCCACTGTATCGTCAAATTCTCCTCCAAACCTGAAAGAAGAATTAGTCGGGATCACCCGAGGAGTAAACCAACTCATCAGTAAGAATCGGGATCCAACTATCATCGCATGATAACTGTTAGTGTATATGCCCTAGGGGCCATTATTGTATCATACTAGCTTGTATATTACTTAATGGAAGCTTTGGATATTCACAGTTATATATCAGTCTTACTAAAAATGGTAGTATGCTACTTGGTTTGTTTATACTTTAATATGTGCTTATGTTTCTTGTAACCTATCATTTATACATATTAGTAGAGCCCATAAGATCTTTGCTTGATTGCCAGCGTTGTGATGGCAGTTACACTAGTGGGGGCTGGGTAGTATATAAGCAACATCCTATACAGGTCCCTGGTCGTTGGATTATCGAGACATGGCATCGATATTCCGGAGTAGACTAGTGTGTACGCTTCTCGTCCCAATTGGGGAGATGGTCTGTCCCACAGCCATCAGTACGTCGTACTGGAGATAGTATACAGGTGCTCGTTAGGTTATGGGTACACCAGACAGGACTCGCAGGGGAACTGTTGGTTGATATTATACCCGTCGTCAGTTAACAGTTCCCAGGTGACATGAGTACAGCATAGTCCGCAGACTTGACACTGCTGCTTCGCCTCGAGTGTGTCCCACTGTTCTTCGATTGCTACCCTACCACGGCTTAAAGGAGTCGTGCAAATAGGTAGCAGTTGGGTGCAGTCCTGAGCACTTGGAGGCAGTGGCGGTTAGACAGGATTCGTCTCTCCCGGTATTGGGAGTTGATATCGCGCTGTTTCAGAGAGCCATTACGCAAAGTCCCTGACCAGGGCAAGCGAGATTTACTGGTAAGTTCCAGTAGTTTCTCAGGGTGTAATGGGCTACGCTCCGACACGACTTATACCGCTATTAGGGGACTGACGCTTGCCGCCCCCAGGCCCGATATGCGATAGTCTTAGACGAACAGACCGGACTGTACGGAGATTGTCATATTAGGGTCAGTAGGAGTTCGGATGGGTTTCCTCATCGGCCTTCTTATCGACATCTACCTGGGGACCGTTACGTACAGTGATTAGTCCAAAAATAATATGTTTACCGTAATCAGAAACGGCGTCGCTTTGCAGCTAGCCGGTGAGTACGGGTCGATCCACAGAGATGTGTAATTTTCTGATTTGTGTTTTTACGAGTTGATTCCGATGGTGGTTTGGTTTTTGTTGATTGATTTAAAAACTAACTTATACGATATTAATGAACTTGTTAGGATTAGGTCTAAGGTAGGGTTGATGAGATTAATATCGTCACCTCTTTCAATGCCGTTTGATTAAAGCTTTTTAGAAATCATAACAATTATTAGCAAAGGGGATTAGAATGATTGGGAAGAAACGAAGTTTCTTCCTCTAAATCCTTGTCCGTCCTTTCCAATTAATTGCAACAACCTTCATGGACGTCATGTATGTCCGGCCCTTTATGCTACGGTTCACCGTTACCTTGTAGGTAGGGTGCCGTAGGGAACGGATCATGCATGCATGCATGAAGTTCTACTTATAAAATTTTATTGGCATTGAAGGAGGTGAGAGATATTCATCTCTCACTCCCTCCCTTGTTCCTAACCCTAACAAGCGAGGATTTTACTCGCTCATTAGGGGATCTTCTAAAAATGACATTTTTTTGTTATTTTTAATGTGTTTTGTTTATATCTAAAGAAGTACTTATCTACTGCAGATTAAAAGAACTACACTAAATTAACTAGGGCAAGCAATGACTTATCTACGACAAGAATAAAATTATAGATCTAGGGCAAATAATGAAATTACAACTAAGGCAGGAAAAAATAGAAACTTACAAAAATGATGCTCTAGATCTCCCAACAATTCTGAATTTTATTGATTAAAAAGAGGCATCCCTTTTACAGATTTGAGATTACAATTTATAAGTAAACAGGGAAACTAGGGTTACAGATTCTCGAACACGTGATTTTACAGATATGCCCACGAAAAATCCCAACACCCGCACCGACGCGCAAAATTTTCACCGACACGGGCAACAAACGGCTGCGGAACCGCGGCATTTGTTGGCTTGGGCCGCGGTTCCGGGGCCCTTTGGTCAGATCAGTGGACAATTTTTCTGGGATTTATTTGTGGTCATCTTGGCTTGTTATTTCTTCATCTCATTTCTCTCTTTGGCTTATTCTTCTCCAGATCTTTTAGTGAAAAACATGTAGCGATCTTTTAACCGTTTTGCTTTGACATTTTGGACCTTGCACTGTCTTGTACCCATGTGAACTGTTATTAGTCTAGGCTAGACTAGGATCCGTCAAAAGTCCCTTTTCTGTATCAACTTTCGTCTTTTTCACTGTAATTGCTCCTAGAGTCTGTATCCTGTAACATGCAACAAACGTGCGTCAAGAGTACCTGTTTACTTATAAAATGAATAAGAATAGGGCGTACAATAATGCAATATTATAGTATGAACAAATACCCCCAAACTTATCTTTTGCTCGTCCTCGAGCAAACTTATTATTTTATTCTCAATAAAAGCTAACCGCACTTTCGCAGGGAAACGCGATTGCACTGAGCTCGTGCAATAAGCCGTTAAACCTCTAGGTGTCCCTAGTAGGAGGAGTGTTGTCTCCTGAGGGTTTTCAGTGGATTACACCCACAAAATCCTATCAATTTGGCTTTTTCGACAATAATTCTCCAATTATGTTTTCTAACACAGAATTCTATTATCATCGACTCATAAACTATCCACCCATATTCTTCACTCTTCCTCTTAACTTAACTTAAGATTATATATGTTCCATAGACTCATTCAGCTTTCAGCATTTCTTAGGTTTTCCTTTTAGGGTTCCATCTCCACTTAGGAATTTTTCTATCAACTCTACTAAAGATACAAGTTTTATTCTTCATTCCTTTCTCTTATTTAAACTCTAATCACATATCCCCACGTGTGTGTATCGATCACCCCTACACTTGGAAATTCAAATTAAGCAATCATACCCTTGTCCTTTGTCCAAAGCAATTATTAATTGGTGAATTTCGCTTACACATCTTTCATGCGACCGTTAATACTTCTTGAGGTACCAACGACCGATTACAAGATGTATTAGCACTTTAAAACGTATGTCCTAGTCTTGCAACACCCAAGGCTTTAGCAGTGACTCCCAAACCAGTTGGTCTAAGGCACTAGGTGATGAAGCACCCTCGCTATATATTTTTTTGTTTTTAGCCTTAAGTAATCACAAAACCAGTGTTCATTTTTTTCACTTTTGTATTTTTTTATTCTCTTCGTACTCGGGGCTTATAGACAAGAGCATTTCAAGGTCTCCTCTACTATTTCAAGCTTTAAGGTGTGTGATTGTGCAAATTGCAGGGTATACATTTTCAGAATCCATACTTAAGCCAGGAATTATTTTTCAAACTTATACTCTAATAAGAATATCGATATTTTTCCTTTATTTCAACTTAGCCCAAAAGGTGAACTCAAAATTTGCCTATTTCTAAATAAATTACAAAGTCATATACTTTCTACTGTTAATTTTTAAAGAAGGTTATTTTTAGGGTTTTTAATTTACCAAGTCTAAGATCTAGTTGTTCGTAGCTAGTTAACCTATTTGTCAAACTCAAGTTAAATATGGCCAAAATTGAATACAATAATTTTAAAATTTTTGAATTTTTTTATAGGTTTTCAAATAAATATGCAAATGCAAAATATGTACAAATGAATGCGAAGGAAGAAGACGTACCGAGCATACCCCCAAACTTGAACTTGACAGTGTCCTCACTGTCATACTAAACCAAGAGGGTCAAGATGTCGGCATTCCCTGTTTATTCACATTATTGCAAATGATACACACCCCCAAACTTATTCGAAATACGGTTTTGGAAAATTGATTCGAAATTCGGGGGTGAAAATGGAGGAGGATCAATCAGTGCAAAAACAGGAGCTCCTCCGATGGGTCCGCTGTGAAGAATGGTTTCAGTCGATGCCCATTCACTTTGAATAAGGTACCGTCTTTAGGATTTTCAAGATCAACCGCACCGTGCGGATAAACGGTGTGGACTACAAAAGGTCCTCTCCACCTAGAACGGAGCTTGCCGGGGTGAAAATGTAACCGAGTGTCATAGAGTAAAACCTGTTGACCAGGTTCAAAAGTTTTTCGCAACAGGCGTTTATCGTGGAACACATTAGCTCGGTTTTTAGCAATTATGGCATTATCATATGCCTCATCCCGTAGCTCTTCTAGTTCATTCAATTGCAGCTTTCGATTGCTGCCCGCATCTCCTAAAGATAAATTCAGCTCTTTGATAGCCCAAAATGCTTTATGCTCAATCTCTACTGGGAGGTGGCAAGCCTTCCCGTAAACAAGCCGGTATGGAGACATACCGAGATCGGTTTTATATGCAGTACGGAAAGCCCATAGTGCATCAATCAGTTTAAGTGACTAATCTTTACGGTTTTTAGAAATCGTTTTCTCCAGGATTTGCTTGATTTGCCGATTTGAAATCTCGGCTTGCCCACATGTTTGGGGGTGATATGGTCTTGACAGCTTGTGGGTGATAGAGTATTTGCGCATTAAGGACTCGAAAGTCCTATTGCAAAAGTGAGAACCATTATCACTTATTATCGCTCGAGGGTGCCCAAATCGAGAAAATATGTGTTCTTTAAGAAATCGAACGACAACCTTATTATCGTTCGTTCGGATGGGTACAGCCTCGACCCTCTTTGAAACATAGTCAACGGCCAAAAGAATATACACATTTCCGAAAGAGTTAGGAAATGGTCCCATGAAATCTATAGCCCAAACATAAAAAATGTCCACAACTAAAATAGGTTAGAGCGGCATTTCGTTTCTCCGCGATATCCGGCCCAAGTGTTGGCACCGGGAGCAGGTTTTGCAGTATTCCTAAGCATCTTTGAAGAGTCGTGGCCAATAGAAACCACACTGCAAAACTTTTTCGGCTGTCTTCTTTGGGCCAAAGTGCCCGCCACATGCTTGATCGTGGCAAAAAGACAGCACGCTCTTGACCTCACTTTCAGGTACACACCGACGAATGATTTGGTCGGAACAATATTTAAAAAGATAGGGTTCATCCCAGTAAAAATGCTTTACTTGGGACAAAAATCAAAGTTTATCCTGTTTCGACCAATCTTTAGGTATCAGGCCGGTGGCTAAGTAGTTTACAATATCGGCGAACCATGGTTCGCAAGAAACGGTCAAGAGTTGCTCGTCGGGAAAAACATCAGTGATTGGAAGATCAAGCGTGGGCGAAGAAGGAAGTCGTGATAGGTGATCAGCTACTACGTTTTCACATCCTTTTTTGTCCTTTATGACAAGGTCAAACTCTTGTAGTAAAAGGATCCAACGTATGAGCCTTGACTTAGCATCCTTCTTCGCAAAAAGATGGCGAAGAGCTGAATGATCAGTATATACAACGACTGGAGAGCCAATTAAATAAGACCGAAATTTTTCAAGTGCAAACACAACAGCTAAAAACTCTTTCTCTATTGTTGTGTAGTTTAGTTGGGCCTCATTTAGTGTTCGGCTAGCAAAATAAATCACGTGCGGCATTTTATTAATGTGCTGTCCAAGAACAGTGCCAATGGCAAAATCTGATGCGTCGCACATGATTTCGAAAGGGTGCGTCCAGTCAGGAGATGAAAGGATGGGCACAGAGATGAGCGAATGTTTCAAAGACTCGAATGCTTCAATGCATGTGGAGTCGAAAGCAAATGTTGTGTCCTTGGACAGTAAGAGAGTCAAGGGTCTAGCTATCTTGCTAAAATCCTTGATGAATCGTCTGTAGAAACCGGCATGGCCAAGGAAAGCTCTGATTTCTTTGACGCACTTAGGGGGAGGGAGGTTAGAAATTACTTCGATTTTAGCTCTATCAACCACGATGCCGTTTTGCGAGATGACATGTCCTAAGACAATCCCCTCTCGTACAATGAAATGGCATTTCTCCCAATTCAACGTTAGGTTCTTATCTTTACAGCGGGTAAGAACAGCGTCAAGATGTCGTAAACACTCGTCGAAGGAGTCGCCAAAGATGGAGAAATCATCCATAAAGATCTCCAAGAACTTTTCAACCATGTCTGAAAAGATCCCCATCATACACCGCTGAAATGTCGTGGGTGCATTGCATAACCCAAAGGGCATGCGACGATAAGCAAAAGTGCCAAAGGGACAAGTAAATGTTGTCTTGTCTTGATCCTCTTTGGCGATGGGGACTTGGTTGTAACCGGAATAGCCATCTAGAAAGCAATAGAACTCGTGCCCTGCCAATCGCTCGAGCATTTGGTCAATGAAAGGTAAAGGAAAGTGGTCTTTCCTTGTCGCGGCATTGAGTTTCCTATAGTATATGCAGACTCGCCACCCAGTTTGGGTGCGAGTGGGAATTAACTCATTTGCCTCATTGGTAATGACCGTAATGCCCGATTTCTTTGGCACAACGTGGATTGGGCTCACCCATTGGCTATCCGAGATAGGGTAAATGATACCACTATCCAGATACTTGACAATCTCCTTCTTAACAGCCTCTTTCATGATGGGGTTGAGGCATCTTTGTGGATCCCTTGCCGGCTTGGCATCATCCATCAAGTGTATATGATGTTCGACTATGAGGGGACTAATCCTCTTAATGTCCGCCATAGACCAGTCGAAAGCTTGCCGATTATTATGTAAGACCATTAAAAGAGCCTTCTCTTGCTCAATAGCTAGAGAGGCCGATATAATGACGGTAAGGTCTCATTATCACCTAGATAAGCATATTTTAGGTGCGACGGCAAAAGCTTCAATTCGAGTTTAGGAGGTGAAACAATAGATGGTAACAATGGGGTAACTGTTTCAAACTCGAAGGATTCCATCAAAGGTTCGAATCGAGTGTACGCAACAGAGTCGGATGGTTCAATTAACTCATCCGAAAAAGCGAAAGACTCCAAGTCAGGTGATGAGTCTTCAAAGTCGTCAACGAAGGTAAAACACTCAAAATCGTTATCCGCCGTGAAAGTTGTGTCGGATTCTAGGAGGAACGCACTAGCGGCGTTAACATTGTTGTGATCGAACAAAAAATTCTCGAACTCACAGTCCTCCTCCGCGATCTCATTGATCGAGCAAACATCGAGTACGCTAGCATTAGGCTCAGCCGGCTGACTTCCCAACTTAAAAATATTGAGCTCAATTGTCATATTGCCGAAAGATAGGTTCATTGAACCATTACGACAATTGATCACTGCGTTGGAAGTTTTCAGAAATGGTCGACCAAGTATTACCGGAATTTGATTCCGGAGGTTAGCGACAGGTTGTGTATCCATCACAATAAAGTCAACGGGGAAAATGAAATCCCCTACTCTAATTAACACATCCTCCAACTCTCCCCTAGGATGGGTGATTGACTGGTCGGCCATTTGGAGAGTACAGTGAGCGGGCTTAAGCTCTCCAACACCCAATTGCTCGTATACAGAATAAGGTAGCAAATTGACACTCGCGCCAAGATCTAATAGTGCTCTATTAATGTTCTTTTCCCCAATTGTTATCGAAATGGTAGGACACCCGGGGTCCTTTTGCTTTGGGTGTAAAGAATTGACAAGAGCATCACTAATAGCACTAGCCACAAAAACTTTCTTTGGCACTTGTGACTTCCTCTTTTTGCTGCATAAGTCCTTAAAAATTTTTGCATATGAAGAAACTTGCTGGATTGCATCCAAAAGAGGGATATTTATGCTAAACTGTTTGAACAACTCAACAATCTTCTCCATCTATGGAGTTGGTTTATTGGATCTCAACCGATTAGGAAAAGGAACATTTTGAAAGGTGGTTGAGTCTAATTTTTGCGGATCAGATTGTCGAGTTGGAATGGCACCCCGTGTAGATGTGTTCGTGTTGTGAGAATTGGGTCCGTTCGAGCTAGAAGAAGTAGAGCCGTCTGAAGGGTGGAGAATAGGCTCTGAAGAAGAAGAAGTAGGTGAAGAAGATGAAAAAGGGCCACCGGCAGGGGTGTCATTGTTAATACCCACATTGTTTTGCAACACTTATCTCGATCTCAATGTGGTCACAGCATTTACGTTATGATTCTGCTGTTGATATGCAGCATGTGCGTGACCGGGGTTGGGCAGTGGTTGAGACGAGAGTTTTCCTTTTTCGTGCTCGCTCAAAGCCGCATTGAGTTGTGCAATTTGTGCCTCAATAGATTTGATGCTTTGATCGTGTGAGGCACTGTTTTGCACCAAAGATTGAATCGAAGTCTCGAGTCTTGCTGTAGACTATGTAGATTTCTTAAGGAACGCATCTAGACTTCTTTCGAGCGAGCTAACCTTATCATTATTAGGTTGAACATAATTGTTTGGCTGGTAAACGGTGTTAGGCAGAAAATTGTTCACCTGATTAGGGTAAGGTTGTTGTTGAAATTGTTGCTGTTAAAATTGAGTTTGTGAAGGTTCTTGTTGTTGCTGTGGAGGAGGAGGTCTTTGAAACTTGTTATTTCCTTGGAATTGTTGATTTTGGTTCCAAGCAAATTTGGGTGACTCTTCCACCCCGGATTGTATGTCGAAGAGTACGGATCGTTTCTTTGTCGTTGCTGAAATGCAGCATTGACTTGATCCTGTCCTTGAGTAGATGCATTATAAGGACACTCTTCGGTTAGGTGCGATGGATCCGCACAATAAGCACAAACAGTTCGTGGAGGCATAACAGGGGCAGGAGAAGGCGATGAGATTTTGGTCTCGATCGCTTCTAGCTTTTTCGTAAGAGCGGCCATCTCGGCCTTCATAGCAATCGACATCTCTACTTGATGTATGCGTGCCCTAGATTGACCACTAGAAGAAGATGATGTGGTCTTGGTACTCTCCCACTGAATTGTTTGCCCACTAAGACCCTCAAGAAACTGCCACGCTTCGTCACTAGACTTGGAGAGAAAATGACCTTGACATATGGTTTCTAGCAACTGCTTCGTTGCCGAGTTCAATCCCTCGTATAATGTTTGGCAAAGTTACCAACTTTCGATCCCATGATGAGGGCATTGAACGAGTAGGTCCTTAAATCTCTCGAAGCCCTTCCAAAATGGTTCGGAAGGAAGTTGTGAAAATTGTATTATTTCATTGCGGATTCTAGCAGTTTTGTGATGAGGATAGAACTTTTTCAGAAAAGCTTTCACAAACTCGTCCCAATTTCTAATGGAATGTGATGCGGTGCTGTATAGCCACTTCTCGGCTAGGTCACATAAGGTGAAAGGAATGACCCTTAGTCTTATAGCGTCATCACTTAATTGGGTTGTTTTCATCATAGCGCACACATTTTGCAATTTATTGATAAAAATATATGCATCTTCAGATTCCAAACCATGAAATTTTGGCAGCATATTGATGAAATGTGGTTTTATTTCAAAATTGTCCCCATTTGCCGGTGGGGATGAAAGACAGGTAGGTAAAGAAGTGCGGATGGGGTAAAGGAGATCCTGGAGCGCAACTCGTGCGGGCGCTTCAACAGGCGGTTGGTTCGGGTTATTCGCACCTAACGGAGGTGGAATCCTTCCCGTTGATAAGGTATTGTTGGGGTTAAATCCCGACATGCCTTCGGTGAAAGAGTTTGAAGGTGGGGGTAATAAAGTGGACGGAATGTCGACTTCGGTGTCGAAGGGTTCGTCGGTCGGTACCAACGAAACACGGACTAATCTGGCGTTAGTATCCCTAGTCCAAAGTGATATACACTAAAGGGGTAGTGTAGTCAGAAAAAAAAAAAAGACAGAATGTGGAGGTAAGATAACGTCAGTGAAGGGAACTGGTGGAAGTGAGTTGCAAGTTTTCTTAGCGACAAGTTGCACGTTTGAAAAGATTTTTCTTTTTTTTTTTGTGTGAGAGTTTTGCAAAAGTGGTTTTTGAAAAGGGACTTGTGACACAAATGTATCAACCACACATGCACAATCAGGCCTAGATCTTGAGTCACCTAGGTCTGCTAGACAGCTCCTAACTAGGGCTAGAAATAGGACCTCAAACCGCCTCTTCACCGACAAGTACGGCCAGGTAAGTGGGAAGGAACCACAACAGTGGGCCTAATTAATAACCACTAGCCTAGACACACTTGCCTAGACACCACAAAATCAGTTAGGATAAACGGTCGATGCCTATACTAGTCCTTTTCCTATTGAGCTCGATGTCCTTAGGTCTGAGTCTAATATTTTTTAATTAATTATGGTCAATGCAAATGCTTTAGGTGTTTTCTGGGGTCCTGGGAAGGGTGATGAAATCCCCACCCAATATGAGTTTGGTCAATTAGCCCCTTAAAGTCCGATTAAATTATGCAAAACAATAAAATTCACTTGCAATCAAATTTTTTTTAGCGCGACGCAAAGAAACCTGCAGAAAATCTGTTATTTAGAAGGGGGAGAAAGAATTTTAGCGCGAAGAATTCCTGCAGAAAGTTTTTACAGAGAGATATATGGAGGTTGACAGAGGGGAGAAGGAGAAAACAAACCATGCAAATTTGGTGTGCTAAAGAGGCAGACACGCGGTGGAACCGCGGTCTAAGACCCTATTATGCGGCGGAAGCGCGGCTTGATTGTGGGATCAGGCTCTGAAAAAATTTGTACTGTTCTCTGCTTGCAATTCCTCTCTGTTCTTATGCACCAACTTCTGTTTTGCTCTCTGTAAATTTCCAGATTCGCAATCCTTCGCTGTCCCTGCAAAAATTCAAACCATAAAACCCTTCAAACAGATAAAAATCGATAAATTGTTTTTGTATTTTTGTATTTTTTGATTTTTATGATTTTTAAGATTTATATCAACCCGAAATTACACAAAAGAAATTTTACGCCATCCCCGGCAACGGCGCCATTTGATTAGTCCAAAAATAATATGTTTACCGTAATCAGAAACGGCGTCGCTTTGCAGCTAGCCGGTGAGTACGGGTCGATCCACAGAGATGTGTAATTTTCTGATTTGTGTTTTTACGAGTTGATTCCGATGGTGGTTTGGTTTTTGTTGATTGATTTAAAAACTAACTTATACGATATTAAAGAACTTGTTAGGATTAGGTCTAAGGTAGGGTTGATGAGATTAATATCGTCACCTCTTTCAATGTCGTTTGATTAAAGCTTTTTAGAAATCATAACAATTATTAGCAAAGGGGATTAGGATGATTGGGAAGAAACGAAGTTTCTTCCTCTAGATCCTTGTCCGTCCTTTCCTATTAATTGCTACAACCATCATGGACGTCATGTATGTCCGGCCCTTTATACTGCGGTTCACCGTTACCTCGTAGGTAGGGTGCCGTAGGGAGCGGATCATGCATGCGTGCATGAAATTCTACTTATGAAATTGTATTGGCATTGAAGGAGGTGAGAGATATTCATCTCTCACTCCCTCCCTTGTTCCTAACCCTAACAAGCGAGGATTTTACTCGCTCATTAGGGGATCTTCTAAAAATGACATTTTTTTGTTATTTTTAATGTGTTTTGTTTATATCTAAAGAAGTACTTATCTACTGCAGATTAAAAGAACTACACTAAATTAATTAGGGCAAGCAATGACTTATCTACGGCAAGAATAAAATTATAGATCTTGGGCAAATAATGAAATTATAACTAAGGCAGGAAAAAATAGAAACTTACAAAAATGATGCTCTAGATCTCCCAACAATTCTGAATTTTATTGATTGAAAAAGTGGCATCACTTTTACAGATTTGAGATTACAATTTATAAGTAAACAGGGAAACTAGGGTTACAGATTCTCGAACACATGATTTTACAGATATGCCCACGGAAAATCCCAACACCCGCACCGACGCACCGACACGAAAAATTTTCACCGACACCGGCAACAAACGGGCGCGGAACCGCGACATTTGTTGGCTTGGGCCGCGGTTCCGCGGCCCTTTGGTCAGATCAGTGGACAATTTTTCTGGGATTTATTTGTGGTCATCTTGGCTTGTTATTTCTTCATCTCATACCTCTCTTCGGCTTCTTATTCTTCTCCAGATCATTCAGTGAAAAACATGTAGCGATCTTTTAACCGTTTTGCTTTGACATTTTGGACCTTGCACTGTCTTGTACCCATGTGAACTGTTATTAGTCTAGGCTTGACTAGGATCCGTCAAAAGTCCCTTTTCTGTATCAACTTTCGTCTTTTTTACTGTATTTGCTCCAAGAGCCTGTATCCTGTAATATGCAACAAACGTGCGTCAAGAGTACCTGTTTACTTATAAAATGAATAAGAATGGGGCGTACAATAATGCAATATTATAGTATGAACATACAGCTAGTGCCGCTTGCGGTCAGTGGTTAAACTTACTGCCAGCGTAGTGTCGAGTCTTTAGAGTCCCACACAGAGGGTTTCCCTGCTCCAGGCGAAACGATATAGAGGTCGTATGGTTTTACGACAAGGGTTCGGACGCATACGTATGTTTACGCACGTACGATGTTCGGACAGTTTTTACTAGCCGGCTTTGGTTTAAGCCAGATTCTAGTATCGGATTATTGGATTTATACAGTCTAAACTTTTTCCGTGTTTTCACGGATAGGAGGGGCGTTCTCGTAATTTGGCGGGAAGCTTCTAGAATCTTGGTGACTTGAGGGTTTAGGTGGCATTTACATTAAATGCATTTGTGACTTATTTAGATGAATCATTCAAGTGAGTTAATGAAGCTTTTATTGCTTAATGACTCACTTAATAATTCATTGCATATATTTAATGAAGCTTGATGATAAATCATTTAGATTTATTTATTTTTTTTTCTTTAGGCTTCATGATATATTAGAAGTGAGAAGCTTTTATATCATAATTGATGCTCACCTTCTCTCTCCTCAAGCTCACTCTCTCTTCAAACCCTAATCCTACCCCTCATGTGTTGAGATCAAGGATTAGATAGACTAATTAATTCATAACCTCACTCTATATCACCTAGGTGACTTTGATTAGCAACTAAAGAAACCTAGATATCTCAAGTTAGAGATCAAGCTTGGAGTAGGAGCTCTCGGGTGGATCGTCTTTGACTCGAGGAGGCCGTTGAGGTGCCGACGTTCCAAAGATCCTACGAGGAGTGGAGGACAAGGATGAAGACCCGAAGTACAAGTAACGTGAGGTATAACTTCGAATCCGAGTAGTTAAACCTTTCATAGTTTGCTAGTAATGGTTTAGATATGATCCGTGTGCCCAAGTCCGTGTTACGAAGCTTTGATAATCGTTTTTTATATATTCCGCTTCCCCGCAAGCTCGTGGGGTGTGTGACATGGACTTACAATAACGTGATGGAATCCACTCGCATTATCACACTCCAGAAGGTATGCGCATATCTGGCAAGTTTCAGTTTCTTTAGAAACTCCCGATATGATTTTTACCCCATGCTCTTATGACCTTGACTTTGGCCAACAAATCATAAGTCACATGTCAAGTTCTACCTGTCATTATCCAGGTTAATTTGAACCCACCCGTACCTACCCTTGACTTTGGCCAACAAAGCAGTACGACTGTCCCAAACCAACGCATCTATCTATGCAACAGAAAAGTAACAAATAGCTACAATACACTATGCCTTGACTTTTGCCAACAAACATAGCATGAATACTAAGTGCTACCCGTTTGAAATGATGGAGGGCTACGAATGGTTTTTGGCAAAAAACCTTTAACGTAATGAACTTGATATCGTTGAAGGAACCGGATAGCTTTTTATAAAAATATAGTGGCGAAAACCTTTGCTAAAGAGGTCACTCCCGGTGAAGGGATCTCGGCACTTTCCCCGTAGAATGAGGTGCAGGATATTCCAACTGAATACCACGATGCAAAGCAAAAAGGCAATCGGCTATAGTGAAGTTATTACCCTGACGCAAACTTCTGTCCAAGGGGTCACTCCCGGTGAAGGGATCTCGGCCCTTGCCTCGTCGACTGAGGTGCTGGATATTCATAACCGAATACCACTGTGCAAAACAAAAGAGAACGTCCTTGCAATAATAGCTTTTTGAAAAAAATTTTCAACAACATCAGAATAGGTTTGTTTAGCTTGCATTGATCCGAATCAATGCAGTCCCATCAATTAATCACACCACAAAAGAACAAAAATATGATGTATGTATATGCTATCCGCATTCGCCACTGGGTCCATTCATCACCCGTTAGGTTACTTAACTAACGACAGAGCGGGGACTGGACTAGCGCGGGTGTAAAACATATACAACATCTACTAGTATATATATATCAATATATAATATTCGCTCAAGGCGTGATAAAAATGCAACATCATAGAAATGTAATAAGTATCACAGAACAATACAGATAATCTGGGATCCCCGGGTTTCATAGAGCCGCTACTGAAACCCGACGTTCCCCTGGTCGTGTGGATAGCCTGTGCAATGAAATCCTATACCCCTACGGGCGCGGCAAGTTACCCGCCAAAACCTGAAGCGAGGCAGCCTCCTACAACAAAGTGAATGGACCACCCAGCACTTCACGGAATCCGGTAACTTGAACATGTAAGTCCACGTTGCCGTCCCCGGTTCTTGCGGGGAGGCGGAAACGTTATAAAAATCAAATTTTTAGCGCAAAGGGCAACATGGACTATCAAAGTCGGGATCTTTACTAAACTAAACTAGCTATCATGCTAAAGAGAGTTAGCTACTCGGATAAAAGGTTATACCTAACTTGAACTCCTTCTTCTTGAAACCTCTGTAGGGTTTGATGGTGCTTTCCTCGTCGCCTTCTTCCGTCAAAGATGGATCCACATGAGGGTTCGACCTTCGGGCTCCTTTCTCGAACTTTGAGAGAACTAGGATCTTTGGCTTGCTAAACCTCTAACCCTAGAGTGAGTAGAGAGTGGCTTTGGGGTGTTTTTATCTCAAGGAGAGGGATTCTCAACACATGAGAAGGGATCTCCTTGAACTAGAGGAGGAAGAAGAAGAAGTGAGGAGAGAGAAGTGTTATGATAGAATGAATAATATCCTTCTCATTTTGCAACCATAACAAAATGAAAAGAATTATCAAATTAATAATAATAATAAAATGAAATAGTTGATGGAAGGTTTGGAATGACCATTATCATTACATTCATTAAATGGTTTTGCTAGAATCAAAGAGCATCTTTGATATGTAATGATGATGGTCAAACTTTCAACCATGGTCAACAAGTCAACCTTGGTCAACAAGTCAACAAAACCAACCATGACACAATTTCATTTAATTAATATTATTAATTGATATATCATAAATTCATTAGGGTTTGGAAAAAGACGACTGTCAACTGTGCATACGCACCTGTTCCGAAACCCTAATGAAAAATCTCTTCCTCCGCCTCAATCAACTGTGCATACACACCCGCATTCTTGTTCCGAGGAACATGAATACAATGAGGTAAAATCAACCCCAAAACATATACCAGTATCTGGCTCAAACTAGAGCCAGCTAGTAATATCTGTCCGGACTCCAAACGTGCAGAAGTGCGCGGATGAGAACGAACCCTGTCGCAAAACCATGCGACCTCTACTCTGTTTTGCCCAGAGGCGAATAGCCCTCTGTGTGGGACTCTAAAGACTCGACACTACGCTGGCAGTGGGTTTAACCACAGACCGCAAGCGGCACTAGCTGTGCGTAACGATCCCCAGGTAGATGTCGATAAGAAGACTGATGAGGTGAACCCCATCTGAACTCCCACTGAGTCTGAATGTGACAGTCTCCGTACAGTCCGGTCTGTTCGTCTGATACATCGCATGTCGGGCCTAGGGGGCGGTAAACGTCAGTCCCCTAATAGCGGTACAAGTCGTGTCGGAGTGAAGCCCAAAACACCTTGAGATAACACTGGAAGCCGACCAGTATATCTCGCTTGCCCTGGCCAGGGACTACTCATGTAATGGCTCTCCTAGACACAGCGCGATGTCAACCCCCAATACCGGGAGAGACGAATCCTGTCTAACCGTCACTGCTTCCAAGTGCTTCGGGACTGCACCCAACCACTACCTGTTTGCACGACTCTTTTGAGCCGTGGTAGGGTAGTGATCAAAGTGCAGTGGGAATATACTCGAGGCGAAGTGCCAGTGTCAAGTCAGCGGACTAAGCTATACTCATGTCACCTGGGAACTGATAACTGACGATAGGTATAATACCAACTTGTCAGTTCCCGACGAGTCCTGTCCAGTGCACTCGTAACCTAACGAGCACCCGCATACTATCTCAAGTACGACGTACTGACGGTTGTGGGACAGACCGTCTCCCACACTGGGATGAGAAGCACATGCGCCAGTCTACTCCGGAGTATCGATGCCCTGTCTCGATAGTCCTGCGACTAGGGACCTGTATAAGGATGTGCTTATAGATTACCCAGCCCCCACTAATATGACTGCCATCACAACGCTGGTAATCAAGCAAAGATCCTAAGGGCTCCACTAATGCGTATAAGTGATATGATAAAATAAACACATTTACACATTGAAGTAGAAACAAACCAAGTAGCATACTACTATTTTGAGCAAGATTGTATATACAAGGTGAATATCCCAAGCTTCCATTAAGTAATATACAAACCAGTATGATACAGTAATAGCCTCTAGGGCATATACACTAACAATCTCCCACTTGCACTAAGGCCATGTACTGGCGTATCGAAGACCTATCATCTCGATCAGCCACTCGAACTGTGTCTGGGGTAGGGCCTTGGTGAATGGATCTGCAGTGTTTTCTTCTGAAGCAACCCTCCGAACCTCGATCTCCTTGCGATCCATGATCTCTCTGATCAGGTGATACCGCCTCAAGATGTGTCTGGATCTCTGATAGGACCTGGGTTCCTTCGCTAAAGCTATAGCCCCGTTGTTGTCGCAATACAGAGGTATTGGGTCAACAATGGACAGAACCACCTGAAGTTCTTTCAAGAACTTCCTCATCCAGACAGCTTCTTTTGCGGCATCAGATGCAGCGATGTATTCCGCTTCCATCGTCGAGTCTGCAACGGTTTTCTGTTTGGAACTGTTCCAACACACCGCCCCTCCATTGAGGGTAAAGACAAAACCCGACATGGACTTGGAATCATCCTTGTCACTCTGGAAGCTGGAGTCAGCAAAGGCCTCGATCTGGAGGTCTTTTCCGCCATACACCAAGAACATCTCCTTAGTCCTTCTCAGGTACTTGAGAATGTTCTTTACCGCTATCTAGTGTTTGACTGATACCTGCTTGAGAATGTTCTTTACCGCTACTTGAGAATGTTCTCCCCAGGGTTTGACTGATACCTGCTTACCACACTCAGTGCATAAGCTACATCCGGTCTGGTACACAACATCGCATACATTATAGAGCCTACCGCAAAAGCGTAGGGTATAATAGACATGCGATCCCTCTCCAAATCAGTCTTGTGAGACATCTCTTTAGAGAGGGTGATCCCGTGACAAGCCGGTAGGTTACCGCGTTTGGAATCTTCCATACTGAATCTCTTCAGTATAGTGTCGATGTACCTGGACTGTGAAAGTCCTAATATCCTCTTGGATCTATCACGATGGATCCGGATCCCCAGGATGTATGAGGCATCACCCAGGTCTTTCATGGAGAACCTGTGTGACAAGAATCCCTTGACAGATTGTAGCATGGGAATGTCATTTCCTAATAAGAGAATGTCATCCACGTATAAAACGAGGAATACTACAGTTCTCGCTACAAATCTACTATAGATGCATGGTTCATCTGGATTTTTAATAAAGCCAAATTCCTTGACCGTCTCATCAAAACAGATGTTCCAACTCCGCGATGCCTGCTTTAGTCCATAAATGGACTTAAGCAACTTGCACACTTTTCCGCTGCTCCCACTCTGAATGAAACCCTCTGGCTGGTCCATATAGACACACTCCTCTAAATTTCCATTTAGAAAAGCGGTTTTTACGTCCATCTGCCAAATCTCATAATCGTGGAAGGCAGCAATGGCAAGAAGGATCCGAATGGATTTCAGCATAGCCACTGGAGAAAAAGTTTCGTCATAGTCCAAACCAGGTCTTTGACAAAAACCCTTTGCTACAAGTCTAGCTTTATAGGTCTCAACCTGTCCATCTACACCAATCTTCCTTTTGAAGATCCACTTGCATCCTACGGGTTTTACCCCATCTGGAGCAATGTCCAACGTCCATACTTTGTTGGTGTACATGGACTCCATCTCGGTCCGCATTGCATCCAGCCATTTTACTGAGTCAACGCTCTGAACGGCTTGCTGGAAGCTAGTAGGCTCATCATAATCTATGATGCAATCCTCTCTATCCCCGTCTATGAGAAAACCGTAGTATCTCTCGGGGGGATGAGACTGCCTACTACTCCTGCGGAGCGGCGTAGGAATGTCCTGTTCTTTTGAACCCTCTAGTTCCTCTAAACTTTCAGTAATAGCTCATGGTTCTGGAATTTCTTCCAGTTCTACTGTGCTCCCACTTATCTGGTTTTCCAAAAACTTAGTTTCCAAGAAGTAGGCATGACGAGAAACAAGAACTTTTTGTTCCTCTTCACAGTAGAAGAAATATCCCTTGGAGTTCTTTGGATATCCCACAAACTTGCACTGTACTGAGCGTGCCTCGAGCTTGTCCGCATGCTGCTTTTTGACAAAAGCTGGACATCCCCATGTCTTAATGTGATTAAGATAGGGCCTCTTCCCACACCACATCTCAAATGGTGTGGTAGGCACAGTTTTAGTAGGAACTCGGTTCAAAGGGTATGCAGCTGATTCTAGCGCATAGCCCCAGAAAGATCGTGGTAACTCAGCGTTACTCATCATGGACCGTACCATATCCAATAGGGTCCGGTTCCGTCTCTCCGATACACCATTATGTTGCGGAGTGTACGGAGGAGTAAGCTGAGAGAGAATTCCATTCTCTTTTAAGTAATTCAGGAACTTGGCACTTAAGTATTCTCCACCTCGATCTGATCTTAGAATCTTGATACTTTTGCCGGTTTGTTTTTCTACTTCATTCTTATATTCCTGGAACTTTTCAAAAGCTTTGGACTTATGTTTCATCAAGAAGACATAACTGTACCTTGAAAAGTCATCCGTAAAAGTAATGAAGTAAGAATAACCGCTTCGCGCATGTGTAGACATTGGACCGCACACGTCGCTGTGTACGAGTTCCAAGAGCTCGCTCGCTCTTACTCCGTGTCCAGTGAACGGAGTCTTTGTCATCTTTCCTTTGAGACAGGATTGACAAGTGGTATATGATTGATATTCGAACGGATCCAAATATCCTTCTGTATGTAACTTAGTCAACCTTCTCTCATTGATGTGACCCAGTCTACAATGCCATAAGAAAGTCTGATTAATATCTGGAGACTTTCTTTTGTGTGTATTCTGGACATTGAAAATCTGTGGTTGGTTTAATACGTATATACCATTGCTCAGTGTACCTGACCCAATCAGAACTTGATTAAGGTGAATGTTTACAACATTACTTATAAACGCAAATTCATAACCTTCTTTAGAAACCAAAGATACAGAAATGATATTACAAGTTGCGTTAGGTACAAAAAAGCAATTACGTAAAACCAAAACATGTCCATCTGACATTCCCAGGTAATAGTCCCCCACGGCCTTAGCATCCATGCTAGCTCCGTTCGCAACTCTGAGGGTCATGTCACCTGCCTTCAAAACCCTACGGTTTCTCAACGCCTGCAAAGAATTACAGATATGAGATCCTGATCCGGTATCCAATACCCAGGAAGTAGAGTTTATTGAAAGACAGTTTTCAATAACATACACACCTGAAGCTGAAGCCGCAACCTGCTTCAGTTCCTGTGTCCTGGCCTTCCAAGCCCTGCAATCTTTCTTCCAGTGTCCACTCTTATGACAATAGAAGCATTCTTCTTTACCCACAAGCTTCCCCGCTATCTTTGTTGCCTTTACCTTTCCCTTTGTATCCACTTTACTAACACCGCCCCTTGGTTTGGCGGGGGCTTTCTTCTTCTTTCCCTTGGCTTTCGCCTTGGACCTAGAAGAAGAAGATCCTCCTACAAACAAAGTGGGTGTTTCCCTGCCTTTCTGTAGGGTGCCCTCTGCGCTCCTCAGCATGTTGAGGAGTTCTGAAAGTTCAACTTCTTTTTCTTGTAAGTTGAAGTTCAGTATAAACTGGGCGTAAGTGGAAGGAAGGGACTGGAGAATCAAGTCCGTATAGAGCTCACTCTCCAACGTGGTCCCAAGTTCTGCGAGCTCCTCAATGTAGCCAATCATCTTTAGCATGTGTTCCGCTACCGATGATCCGACGGCCAATCTTGCCGAAAATAACTTTTTCGATATTTCGTATCTTGCGTTACGAGACTGCTCTCCATACAGTTCTTTTATATGGAGAAATATGGATTCCAGGTCCATATTCTCGTGCCTCTTCTGATGTTTGTTGTCCATAGAGGCAAGCACGAGGCACTTGGCCTTCGCGCAATCAATCTCCCAAGTCTTACGTATTTCCTTATCCGCGACGCTGGAGGTGGGACCTGGGACGGGGGGAGCTTTGGTGGTAAGAAGATACCCCAGCTTGTCGTAAGTGATTGCCATCTTGACATTCCTGAGCCAATCTTTGTAGTTTGGCCCTGTCAGTATGTTTTTATCTAGAAGTAACTTAAGTCCAGTCATGTTGATTGGTCGCTGCAATTAGGAGAGAGAGAAGAAACACTCAGCATGATGCTCTTGCAAGTTTAGAATGGTTTTTAATTTGTCTAAACAAGATGGCTCCCACTGCTCTCGAATCCCTCCTCAAACCATAAAGGAAGAATTAGTCGGGATCAATCCCACCGCACAATACTTGCTTAACCGTTCAGCCAGGCCAGTGTCGGTACTTCGAGGGAGGTTTTCCAACGCTTTCGCGAAGTTCCTTAATTTAAGAACCTCTTTTTCCTGGGGGCGTAGCCCCGCTAACACTTTTCTAAGCACCTACTAGGTTTATAGCATTGATCGTTTAGTGAGAAATTTCCCGAGGAGTAGCATATACTCACAGTAGGATCGGGATCCAAATATCATCGCGTGACGAAACTGAAGGAATCCTACCAGAATCATCATACTCCAAATGGTATGCAAATCTAGCAAGTTTCAGTACTTATGAAACTCCCGATGTGGATTTTTGCCCCATGCTCTTATGACCTTGACTTTGGCCAACAAATCATAAGTCACATGTCAAGTTCTACCCGTCATTCTCCAGGTTAATTTGAATCCACCCGTACCTACCCTTGACTTTGGCCAACAAGGCAGTACGACTGTTTCAAATCAACGCATCTATCTATGCTACACATGAATACCCAATAGCTACCAATCACTATGCCTTGACTTTGGCCAACAAACACAGCTTGAATACTATTGACTATTCATGTGAAACGACGGAGGGCTACGAATGGTTTTGGCTAAACCGTGAACGTAGTGAACTTGATATAATCGATGGAACGAGATAGCTTTTAAAAGGAGTGGCTCAAGCTCCGCATTTAAAAGTTAGTTTTGAAAAGAACCGAGTGGTTTTTCGAAAGTGTTACAACGACTTTAGCTTGGTTTATTATCTTGCATCAGTTCTTTTAATGCGTGATATTCTTGCATTAGTTCTTTTAATGCGTCCCATCATTTAATCCTACCATTGGAGAAAACAACCAAAATATGACGTACGCTTATGCCATTCGCATTCGCCATGGGGTCCCGTTATCACCCGTTAGGTTACTAACTAACGACAGAGCGGGGGATGGGCTAGCGCGGCTGTAAAACATAAGCAACGCCTAAATAGTTATAAATATATAGCAATGATAGACATTACAGATCACAGATGAATACATTGGATATACTAGGAATCCGCAATCCTTTCGAGCCTGCAACGAAAAGCGGATTACACGGTCGCGGTGAATAGCCAAAACCCCACCCAAGACCGCTACGGATGCGGCAAACTACCCGCCAAGTACCCCGAAGTGGAGCAACCTCCCTCATCGCCGTGAGTAGGCCACTCGGCACTTCGAGATACCCGGTAGTTTGTGCACCCCTCCATGGGTCTATCCTAGGAGCAAAAACAGTAAAAAGAATTATACAATGACGGCTACAACCCGACCCGGTTGTGCGGCCATACAAATAATAATATTACATCAATTTACATTTTACATGAATGAAAGAAAAAGAAACACTCATCTCACATCCACCCCGGCTATTCACCCGCGACAGTCCAACGCATTCATATACACAAACCATCATCAAACACAGATCATAGATATGTATAACCCCGACTAATCGACATATAGCGATTAGCCGACGTTCAATACATATAAACATCACAGATATAACCAATATAGTCAAAGTGTAGTGAAGTTCGATAAAAATACGGATTTATAGGCCCCCAAAAACAAATTTCTTTTCTGAAAAACCTGGGCACAAACAAACCATCTGAAAAATCCTAAAACCCTACCAGAAGAATACTGCACAAAACCCGATCACGAGAGAAGCCCAAACGGCGGCGGTTCTGCGGCAAATGCATACCTATTGCCGCGGAACCGCGGCGGTTTGAGGGAATCAGGGGATCGTTTTTGGTGGGTGTTCTCACAAAACCCTGAGCCGATTTTAGGAGTAAAACATTTTAATTTTAGAGCACAAAAAATTTCAACAGAAAGTTAGGGTTTTTGTTTTTCCGGTTTTTGCGATTTTTCCGTTCGAACTTCCATACACTTTACTACTAAGCTATTTTAAGTTTAGTTAGGCTCTGATACCACTGTAAGTCCACGTTGCCGTCCCCGGTTCTTGCGGGGAGGCGGAAACATTATAAAAATCAAATTTTTAGCGCAAAGGGCAACATGGACTATCAAAATCGGGATCTTTACTAAACTAAACTAGCTATCATGCTAAAGAGAGTTAGCTACTCGGATAAAAGGTTATACCTAACTTGAACTCCTTCTTCTTGAAACCTCTGTAGGGTTTGATGGTGCTTTCCTCGTCGCCTTCTTCCGTCAAAGATGGATCCACCTGAGGGTTCGACCTTCGGGCTCCTTTCTCGAACTTTTAGAGAACTAGGATCTTTGGCTTACTAAACCTCTAACCCTAGAGTGAGTAGAGAGTGGCTTTGGGGTGTTTTTATCTCAAGGAGAGGGATTCTCAACACATGAGAAGGGATCTCCTTGAACTAGAGGAGGAAGAAGAAGAAGTGAGGAGAGAGAAGTGTTATGGTAGAATGAATAATATCCTTCTCATTTTGCAACCATAACAAAATGAAAAGAATTATCAAATTAACACTAATAATAAAATGAAATAGTTGATGGAAGATTTGGAATGACCATTATCATTACATTCATTAAATGGTTTTGCTAGAATCAAAGAGCATCTTTGATATGTAATGATGATGGTCAAAATTTCAACCATGGTCAACAAGTCATCCTTGGTCAACAAGTCAACAAAATCAACCATGACACAATTTCATTTAATTAATATTATTAATTGATATATCATAAATTCATTAGGGTTTGGAAAAAGACGACTGTCAACTGTGCATACGCACCTGTTCCGAAACCCTAATGAAAAATCTCTTCCTCCGCCTCAATCAACTGTGCATACACACCCGCATTCTTGTTCCGAGGAACTTGAATACAATGAGATAAAATCAACCCCAAAACATATACCAGTATCTGGCTCAAACCAGAGCCAGCTAGTAATATCTGTCCGGACTCCAAACGTGCACAAGTGCGCGGAGGAGAACGAACCCTGTCGCAAAACCATGCGACCTCTACTCTGTTTAGCCCAGAGGCGAATAGCCCTCTGTGTGGGACTCTAAAGACTCGACACTACGCTGGCAGTGGGTTTAACCATAGACCGCAAGCAGCACTAGCTGTGCGTAACGATCCCCAGGTAGATGTCGATAAGAAGACTGATGAGGTGAACCCCATCTGAACTTCCACTGAGTCTGAATGTGACAGTCTCCGTACAGTCCGTTCTGTTCGTCTGATACATCGCATGTCGGGCCTAGGGGGCGGTAAACGTCAGTCCCCTAATAGCGGTACAAGTCGTGTCGGAGTGAAGCCCAAAACACCCTGAGATAACACTAGAAGCCTACTAGTATATCTCGCTTGCCCTGGCCAGGGACTACTCATGTAATGGCTCTCCTAGACACAGCGCGATGTCAACCCCCAATACCGGGAGAGACGAATCCTGTCTAACCGTCACTGCTTCCAAGTGCTTCGGGACTGCACCCAACCACTACCTGTTTGCACGTCTCTTTTGAGCCATGGTAGGGTAGTGATCAAAGTGCAGTGGGAATACACTCGAGGCGAAGTGCCAGTGTCAAGTCAGCGGACTAAGCTGTACTCATGTCACCTGGGAACTGATAACTAACGATAGGTATAATACCAACTTGTCAGTTCCCGATGAGTCCTGTCCAGTGTACTCGTAACCTAACGAGCACCCGCATACTATCTCAAGTACGACGTACTGACGGCTGTGGGACAGACCGTCTTCCACACTGGGATGAGAAGCGCATGCGCCAGTCTACTCCGGAGTTTCGATGCCCTGTCTCGATAGTCCTGCGACTAGGGACCTGTATAAGGATGTGCTTATAGATTACCCAGCTTCCACTAGTGTGACTGCCATCACAACGCTGGTAATCAAGCAAAGATCCTAAGGGCTCCACTAATGCGTATAAGTGATATGATAAAATAAACACATGTACACATTGAAGTAGAAACAAACCAAGTAGCATACTACTATTTTGAGCAAGATTGTATATACAAGGTGAATATCCCAAGCTTCCATTAAGTAATATACAAACCAGTATGATACAGTAATGGCCTCTAGGGCATATACACTAACAGAACACCCCTCCTTGGGTCAACCCGTACCCCCTACGATTGCGGCGAATAGCCCGCCAATTCTAGAGTGAAGCCCCCTCTGTCTCAAAGCCATGAGATGCGGGCTCGTTGCCCTCTAGAACCCAGCTACTCGTGCACCCCACCGCGGGGTAATCCCAGTACAGAAAGTAAAATATATACAACGGGTACATCGACCTCAGCCCGGTCATGCCCCAAAAGAATAATATACAAACAGGCAGTGACGGCTGTCCACATGTCGGACGCTCGCCCCGCAATATCAAATGTACAAATAACACCAAACTGTACAACCATTGCATCCAGGCCATCCACCACGACAAATTCGTAACATCACAGCACAAGACAGAACATCAACGTGAATGTCACGTTCGCAAATCCGTCTAAAAGGGCTATAGCAATTAAACAAGATTTACCGATCAAATGACATTCACGGTCACAGATATAAAGTAAGCACTATGAACTAACATGTTTAAAATTTTCGATCGACAAAATTTCCCGAAGTGGGCCCCAAGCACAATTCCCAGTACTCAAACAAATTGGGCCCAAACAAAAAATACCAGAAACCCTAATTCCAATTCAAAGACTACTGTAGAAAATTTGGTGCAGTGTTGCTACAGTACTGCGGCGGAACTGCGGCCAAACGTGGGTACGGCCGTTGTTCCACGGCGCTACAGGGCTATCATGCTACCAAATTTCTGCAGTGGTCTTAGAAATGCCTGCCTGATTTTCTGACACACTCAAAATAAATTTTCGACGACAAAAAAAATTCGACAGAAACTTCGTTTTTGAGATTGCGGTATCCGAAATTTTGTTCGATCGATGTTTTAAATAGGTTAGAACAAGCTAGTAAAGGTTAATGGCGTGGCTCTGATACCATGTAAGTCTACGGTAGCGCCCCGGCCGTCTGTCCGAGGCCAAAATGCGGAAACGAAAACTTTTTCAAAACTTGAAACCGGCGCTATCATATACTTTAAATCCGGATCGAACCATTAACCTATAACTAGCAATTAAGAGAAGGGATACAAAGGCTATACCGATCGATCTGTGTCCTTCGGTCTTTGGCCACCATCCCAAGCTCCTCGCGGCATCTCCGATCTCGATCTCCCCGTCGGAAAGGGCACCACATCATCGAGTCTTTTTATGGGCTCCCGCTTCATCCGAAGCAACTCGGGCATGAAGTTTGCTAGCCGACGTGTCCAAGGCGATGTAGAGAATGTGTGTGATTACTTTGTCTCAAGCATCCATTGATTCTCATCACATGAGAGTGTATGGATAGAGGTTAGAGATGATGCCATTAATGGAGGTTGTGAGCTAGAGGAGGAAGAAGAGGAGGAGCCATTTTCTTTCTTTTGTTCTATGATGAAAATGAGAGTGAGTGTGAAAAATACAAGACCCAACTCTATACAATGGCTACCCTTCACTCTCTTCCTCTCATTTCAAACCACAAATCAATCACATAATGTGACATTAGCATAAGAAAAGAGACCACGAGTCACTAATGAAGTCTATGTCACATTAAATGCACAAAATGATGATTTAAGCTCACAATTTCCATTTATAAACATTAACCCAAATGTTTACAATAGTAAAAAGATACGGCAACAACTAAAGTAAACTCGTGACGGATCACAGGGATACCCTTCACCTGTATATACATACCTGCATCCGCATTCCGACCGAATGCGAATGCGATGAGACTAAAGTAATCCAACAAATCTAATAGTAGGATCCGGCTTAAACCAAAGCCCACTAGTATGATCCGTCCGATCATGATCCATGCACTACTGCACGTATATGATCGAACCCTGCTATATATCATACGGCCTCTACAACGTTTCGCCCGAAACTTGAGAAACAGTCTGTAGGGGACTCTAAAGACTCGTCAATACTTTGGCTGTGGATTTAACCACTAGCACGTCATAGGTACTAGCTGTACGTAACGGGCTACCAGGTATTGACCAAAACGGAGGTCGATGAGTGAACTCATCCTGATACCGTACTGAGCCTGTAAGTGACAATATCCGTACAGTCCGGTCCATTCGTCAATGAGCATCGCATGGCGGGCCTAGGGGGTTGGTAAAAGTCAGACCCCTAAAAGCGGTACAAGTCATGTCGGAGTGTAGCCCAGAACACCCTGAGATACTACTGGAATACCTACCAGTAAATCTCCAGCCTTGGCCAAGGACTTCGTGTAATGGCTCTCCTAGACACAGCGCGATCTCACCCCCAATACCGGGAGAAACGAAACCCCTGCCGATCTGCTCACTGCCTCCATGTGGCTCGGGACTGTACCCAACTAAAACCTGTTTGCACGATTCCTTTGAGCCATGGTAGGGTAGTAATCAAAGCACGGTGGGAACTCACACGAGACAAATGACGATCTCAGGTCGATGAACTAACCTGTAAACATGTCATCAGGGAACTGCTATCTGACTTCAGGTATAATACCAACTAGCATGTTCCCGGCGAGTCCTGTTAGGTGTACTCATAACCCAATGAGCACCTGTATACATCTTAGATGAACCAACTGACACCAATGGCTTGTGAGACCGGCCACCGCCCCTTGTCGGGGTCTCGACTGTATACACTATTCTACTAATGGAGTATCGATGCCCAGTCTCGAAAACTCCCACGACTAGGGACCACTTTAAAGATGTGCTTATAGACCCCAGCTCCCACGTATATGATCGCCATCATACTGATGGCAGTCAAGCAAGAATCCTAAGGGCTCTATCAACGTGTAATAGCGACCTGTAAGGTCACCTAAAGCAATACACAATGATAAAGATAAACCAGATAGCATACTATCATCTTGAGTAAGACTGTCCTACCGGCATAGGTCATCCCTCAATCATTGCAATCACGTGCCTGTGATCTAATAATTGACTCTGAGGGAACTATATCCAATAGTTGTGACCGTCGATTGACGAAGAGCTAGCTCCTTCTTAGGGATGCCTTTTATCATTGTACATATATTATTCTTGTTGTACCCTTTTCGGGGTCAGTATTTACAAAGGAAACTCTGCCGAAATTTTCAGAAAGGACTATAGATTTTAAAAATGCATATTCCGCTTATTATTTAAAAACCTTGTTTTTAAAAAATGTTTTCTTTACTTCTTAAAAAATAGTTTTCCTTCATTTATTATTTAAAATGGTTTTAGATTTCTGGGCTATTGGCTTACTTGAATTAGTTGGGGTCCTATACACTTCATATGATTCAAGGGCCAGTCACGTGCTATTTCGGGTCGTGACACCGGCCTCCTCGGAAATTATTCTATTGTGCTCGGCCAAAAACTAGCCATCTTGCTTCAATTTTTCATAGTGTTCATGTTATATCACATACAACATTCTGCTATTGTTCAAAAAAATTTTAGAGCCCTTGAAAAATTCAACAGAAATTGGAATCTAGGGCTTCAAGTTTTGGAGCAGTTTCGGTTTTGTAATCTAACAAACATCGTTTAAATCTCTAGCTTGGCTCTGATACCACTATAAGGTTACCTAGCACGGCAGCAAGGTTTCTGGAGGCATCATCCATGCCGTTTTCAAAAACTTGCCATTCTAAACAACCCTAACCTAGAATCTTAACTAGAGTTTTAAACAAAACAACATGCAAACAACTTTGCAAACTAAGTGAATGCGGAATACAACCTTTGTAGACCGGTCCTTCACTTCAAATGCTCCGTGTAGAAGTTCCTTCACTGCGAGTAAGAATCTCCTGAACTCTTGAGAGGCTCCACAAGGTGAAAGATGCAAACTTGCTCGAAGTATTCAATGCCGAAGATGATCTACGTCGAGGAGACTCAAGCTCATGCTACCTCTTCACTAAATTAGGGTTTAATGAAGCTGTTCATATCAGAAAACTGCATTCTAATACCGCTCATTCATTATCTAATTGTTGTATTTATCGGTACTATTAACCAATGTCTGGTCAGTAATACAGATTACAGGTATTCTTGACAAAATACTGGAAATATATTCAAAAGTACGGATATATCATTTGAGAGCCGACACTGCAACCAGAACCACAAACCGGCCGATACTTCATGAGTTTCTTTTTTCAATAAGTTTGTGTATACACTTTTATCTAAATGGTCCAACACAGACAAGTGTGTACACAAGACTTTTAGGCACATGTGGATATAAAGTAATGTGCATTCAATGCTAAAGATTATGTGTTGATTTAAAGATTCAAAATTCCCTCCAATAATAAGTGCAAAACAAAATCAAATAGACAAATCAACATGGACCATAATGGGGGCAGCCATGAATAAAGTCACAAATGGACATGAAGTAATGAGCATTCAATGCTAAAGATTTTGTGTTGATTTAAAAATTCGAATTTCCTTCCAAGCACTGGGTGCAAACCAGGTCAAAACAGAGAAAATAAACTGGTCCAAAGAGATACTGGGGACAACACATGACAACACACCAAGTTCGAGCATGATCCCTCGATTTTGGGCCGAGCTCCTTCCCCTTTTAGCCGAGCCGGCCGGCCCCCTACCTCCTGTGGGTCCCAACTTTCTGCAAGCCCTCCCTTGCTGCCACGTAGCCTTATTTTTATTGTTTATTTTCTTTTCTTTTGAGCCTATATATAGCAGACAGTGGGCAAGGGTTCAAGGGACTCACTTTGTCCAATTTTGCCACTCTTTTGTCTTAGATTGTCCAAGTTTTCTTTTCTTGTAAATAGCTTAGTCACCTTGAGTTCTTAACCATCTCTTGATCTTTCAACCTCTTCATTGAGCTTGAAAGTTTAAGGGTTGGTTTTTGATCTCAAGGGTTGTATCATTCTTGAAGATTAATAAAGTTCTCTTTTTGTGCCTTCATTAACCATGAGTTCTTTGCCATCACTTAATCTTGCAACTTCTTAATTGAGCTTGCAAGTTTAAGTGTAGGTTATTGAGTCCATGTCTTGTATTTTGATCTTTGGTTCCTAGTATTTATATTCTTGCAATTTACATTCTTGCTTTACTTGCACTTTCATTCCATGCAATTTACTTACTTGTATTGTTTTCTTTTCTTCTCTTTGTTTCTCTATTCTTTTGCTCTTTTTGGTTCGTTTTTGAGATGGTTGTGAATATGTGTTGTTAGGATAGAAACCGATATTGTAAGTTAAGGTTGCTTTGCTCATTACCTTTTCCCGTATTTTCCATTGAACTCCGTCCAAACGTTACGCAAGTGCTCCGTTAGGCACCCTACCCTACCAAGGTAACGGTGATTTATAACCGCGACCGGTTGCGTTCTGTAGGGATAGCTTAGCACCTTGTGAAGGTTTTGGCAAGCATCAATCATGCTACTTTAAAATTTTTGGGGTGCTAAACAAACCCTAACCAAGATCTTAACTAGTGACATAGGGTAAACATAGCAAGTAAACATCTTTACTTCTAAGAATTTGGGATTACAACCTTTGTAGTCCGTTCCTTCACTTCAAAAGCTCTGTGTTGAGGTCCCTTCGCTGCGATCATCAAGTACCGGGACTCTAGAGAGGCTCCATGAAGAGAAAGATGCAAGCTTGCTTCCAATCTTCAACAACAAAGATGATCTACCTTGAAGAAACTCAAGCCCAAGCTTTTGCTTCACTATTCAAGTATTAGAAAAGCAAACACCCTAATCTAAGTGGCTAGAATAGATGAGGATGATGAAGTAGGAATTTAGCTCTCATTTTTTTCTTTATCTCACTCAAAATCATCACATATGAAAAAGCTAGAAAGGTTTTCTCAAAGGAAGAAGAAGAAGAAATTACTTTGTGATGAATAATGAAAACTTGTGTGAGGTTAGAAATGCAACCATGGGTTAAGAAGGAAGACTTAACCCATGTAGAGAATTAACTATGGTAAAGGGTTTGGGTTTGGTTAAGAAATATCTATAAAATATCTTTACAAAATATCATAGTCAAAGTCAAAGCTTCAAGAAAGCTTCATCCAAGTTTAACCCTAATCCAAACCCTAACCATATTTAAACTCCACAAAGCATATTTCATTTGTAACCCAAACATGTTACAATATTATATATCACATATACAATATTTATTGTAACAAAATAAAATAATACAATTAACATATATCACATATATATCAATGTATTATTCAAGTAAGAAAAAGAATTTTTAAGTGAGCTAATATTAGTTAATGTAATATAATATATCAAATATATAATTATACATTAAATTATCGAATCAACACTTGATCCGATAATCCGGCTATTTCACAAATAACCGACTAATATAATCTGTATCAGTTTATCGAATCAACACTTGATCCGATGACCCGGCTATATCACATATACCCGGCCGATATCACATATCGCGAGAATCTAATACGGTATCACATACACGTATTGTTCTCGGTCCCGCACATATCACATATGTGCTCCTACTCCGTTTTGCCTGAGCCAGGAAATCTCTGTGTAGGACTCTAAAGAATCGTCAATACGCCGGCAGTAGGTGATGATCATATCAAACACCCACAAGCTGCAAGCGGTCAGCTAAACGTAACAGCCACCCAGGTATTGAGCGATCAGAAGATCAACAAGCAACCATGTACATTCCCCTGCGAATCCAATCAGTAACATTCCCGTACAGTCCGGTCTCTTCGTCTGATATGTCACATATCTCGCCTAGGGGTGGTAAACGTCAGACCTCAGTAGCTTGATAAGTCGTGTCGATATGAGGTCCATAACAGTTCGAGAAACTACTGATAATACTTATCAGTAAATCTCAGCAACCCTGGCCAGGGATTTCCAGTTATAGCCAATCAAACACAGCGCAACATCAACTCCCTATACCGGGAGAGACGAAACCCCTCCTATCGCTCATTGCCTCCATGTGATTCGGGACTAGACCCAAAAGCCACCGTTTTTCATGCCCTCTTAGACGTGGTATGATGGAAATCAAAGCACAGTGGGAATCACACAAGACTCTATGAGGATCTCGGGTCTACAGACTAACCTATACCAGTGTCACCAGAGAACTGCCATCTGACGTGAGCTATAATACCATCTGGAAGATCTCGGAGAGTCCGTCCAGTGTACCCAGTCTTCACTGAGCACCCGTATACCTTCTCTGATGTCAAACACCAATGGATATGGGATCATCCATCGCCCATCATATGGGTCAAGAAGCGCATACGCTAGTCTACTCTGGAGTATCGATGCCCTGTCTCGGTACTCCCACGACTAGGAACATTTGAAGGATGTACTTGGCGACTACGCTGTCCCCACTAGTATGATCTGCATCATAGTCCTGGTAGTCAAGTACTTATCCTAAGGGCTTTATCAACATGTGACATAGAGACAATCAGAGTACATGTTAAGATAAAGAGTAACCAGATAGCATACTATCATGTCGAGCAAGAAATTCCTCCCTATATATATCCAAGCATCCACTACAATATACATTGTATGTACAGTAATGGCCTCTAGGGCATACATATCACTAACAATCTCCCACTTGCACTAGGGCCATCAGTTGTGGTATCGCATACCCAACAATCAGCTGTGGTCGAAGTATCTCATACTTAACTATCCTATAAAAGTCTCTACTGGGAATTAGGCCTTTGTGAGTGGATCCGCACTGTTGTCCTCTGTGTCTACTCTCCTACCCTCGATATCCCTGGAGATCAACCATCTCCACGATCAGGTGATACTGCCTAAGAATATGTCTGGATCTCTGATGGGACGGAGGTTCCTTGGCATAAGCCACAACTCCATTGTCACACAATGGCAGGAACGAAATTCATCTCATGAACAAAAAAATATCCAGACTGCCTCTTTGGTAGCATCCTTGGTAACGATGTATCTTGCCTTTAATCGTCTAGTATGTAAAGGTATCTAGCTTGGAACTCTTCCAACATACCGTCCCTCCACTGAGGGTAAAGACAATGCCCGCGACTGACATTCAGTCGTTCTTATCACCCTGGAACCTTTCCAGTGATTCTCCCCAGGATCGATTGATACCATCTCATTACAACTAGTGAGAATCCTAACATCCAATTAGATCTATCTCAAAGATCCATAACCCAGGATTTAGGAGGTATCATCTTGATCCTATATGGAGAATCTTTGTGATAATAGGAGGTTGACCTAGCGTAGCATAGGAAACTCCTTCCCTATCAGGAGTATGTCATCCGCGTACTATACGAGGATTACCACCATACTCCCTACAACCTTTTTGTATATGCTTGGTTCATCTACCATTTTGATGAAGTCAAACTCTTTGACTACTACATCAAAACAGAAGTTCCAACTCCGCGATGCCTGATTTATCACATAAAACATCTTGCACACGTTTCCGCTGCTCCCACTGTCTACGAAGCCCTCTGGCTGTGTACTTATAGACGCTCTCTTCCAAATCAGTATTTAGAAAATCAGTCATGACACCCAACCGCTCGATATCGTAGTCATGGTATGTAGCCGTGGCAAGTAGGATCTGGATGGACTTAAGCATAGCTTTGAAAGCCTCAACTTTTCCATGCACACCAAGTAATCTTCTTAAGATATACTTGCTCCTGATGGGGATTTAACCCTTCAGATAAAGCAACCAAAGTCCATACTTTGTTGGTGTATAAGGATTCCATCTTAGATCGCTAAGCATCCGGCCATTCTCACGGAGTCCCCACTCCTGATGTCCTGCTCGAAACTAGTTGGGTCATCATCTCATAATGCAATCCTCTCTCCCACTGTCATAAAGAAACCGAAGTATCTCTCTGGTTGATGAGGAACCCTACCAGTTCAGCGGAGAGGCTGAGGTTCGTTGGAAACTATTGAATCCTTCGGGTTTATCAAATCATCAGCTGCAGTTTGTATAGCTGGAACTCCTTCCAGTTCTACCTCATGACCACTAATTTCTTCACAAGAAATTCCCTTTTTCTCAAAAAGTGGTATGCCGAGAAATAAAACATTTTTTTTCTTCGGTGTGGTCGAAGATATTCCCTTGCGAATGCTTGGGATATCCAACAAACTTCCACAGAACTGACCTTGCCTAGAGCTTGTCCGGATTTTGCTTTTGACATAGGCCGGACAACCCCAAATCTTAACATCTTTAAGAGATGGGCTCTTCCCATACCATATCACATATGGAGTGGTAGGTATCTGATTTGGTTGGAACCCTATTCAATAGGTATGCAACTTCTCAAGTGCATAACCCCAAAAGAAAATAGGCTACTCAGTAGTACTCATCATAGAGCACACCATATCACATAGGGTGTGATTGCTCCGTCCCGATACACCGACGTGCTGTGGTGTATTCAGAGGAGTAATGCTGAGAGAGAATCTCATTCTCCTTTAGATTAGTCCAGGAATTCGGTGCTCAAGTATTCTCCTCCTTGATCACATCAAAGGACAAAATACTTATACCCTGTTTTTGGTTCTCTACTTCTAACTTATATTCTGTGATTATCTCAAAAGTTTCGGACTTGTGTTTCAACAGGAACATATGTCTGAATCTTGAAAGATCATCAGTGAATCTAATGAAGTACAAAGAACCGGTCCTGGCATATGTAGACAGGGGACTTTCATACACCAGCATGTATCGATCCCAAGAGTTCAATAACTCTTTCTCTGTTTCCAATAAACGGAGCTGTGGTCATCTTATCATTGTGACATGACTGGCAAGTTTTACAAGATGTAAATTCAAACTAATTTAAATATGCATCTTTATGTAACTTCAGCTAATGGAGTCGCATCGATATCACCTAGTCTACAATGCCTCAAGAAGGATTCGTTCATTTCTGAACTCTTCCTCTTGTGTGTGTTCTGTACGTTAAGAACTGTGGTTTGATTTAGAACGTCTATGCTTTCAGATAACGTGCCTGAACCGATCAACTCTTGATATAGGAAATTTTCAAAACATTATCCAACAATACAAAATTATATCCTTCTTTACTACAATAAAGAGACTGATATGATGTTGTTTATCAGGTTCGGTATCTAATAGCATTCGTTCAGAATCAATGTATTCTGGTAATACAGGGTGATAACTGCCAACAGACTTGGCTTGCAACAATTGCACCGTTTCCAAATCTTGAAACTTATCACCCGTTCTCAGTCCTCTACCTCTCTGTAGCCCATGTAACAGATTACATTTGCGGGATCCTGATCTGGTATCACATACCTAGGACGTAAATGATATTGAGAAATAGTTCTCGGTAATGAACACACCCGAAGAAGATGCATCAACATGTACTTTCTTCGTTTGGGCAGTACGGGAATTCTGGTAATCCCCTATTTCCTGCTCTGTCTTATAACAATTATAAGTTGGAGCGGGAGCAACGTTCCCTAGCGCAGTATAACAAGCGGGTTCGGTCAATACATCCGTATTATTATCTTGATTAAGGCGTGACATGGTCGCTACCTAGAGAGAGAGAAGAAAACACTCAACGTATGGTCTTGCAAGATTAGATTGGTTATTAATATATCTAATCAGGATGTCTCCCACTGTTTTAGTCAAATCTTCCTTCGAACCCTAAAATGAAAGACTATCCGGAATTAATTACACCCTACAAGTTCGCCAATCTTTTAGCCAGGCCAGTGCCGGTACTTTGAGGGAGGTTCCCTGCGCTTTCGCACGGACCTAATTAAAGTAAACCTCATTTTCCCAGAGGCATAATCCCGTTGACACCTTTCTAGACACCTACTTATCGGCTAATTGTAATGTGTAAAACTCTCCCAGGAGTAACTCTTACTCGTAGTGGGTATCGGGATCCAACTATCTCATAGAAGGTATGCAATCTCATTGCAAATTTCAACACTTGAAATTCCCGATAATATTTTACCCGTAGCATCCTATGACCTTGACGGAGGTCAACAAACCATAGGCTGCTAGTCAGGTTCAACCCGTCATTTTGTAATTGAATTAAACCAACCCGCACGATCCTTGACAGAGGTCAACAAGGCCGTATGACTACCCTAAAACAATCGCATCATATGCATAAACAGATAAATACTAGTTAGCTACCGCACACTACGCCTTGACGGAGGTCAACAAACGTAGTACGAATACGAAGTAGGACTTATCTGAAATGACGGAGGGCTACGACAGGTTTTTCTGAAAACCTTTTGCGTAATGAACTTGATATCGTCGTAGAACCAAATGATTTAAAATGGAGTGTTTTTTAGGCTTTTACCAGTTTTGCTAAAGTGGTCACTCCCGGTAAAGGGATCGTCGGCTCTTTCCTTATCGAATAAAGTGCAGAATATTTCACAAATACCACTATGCAAAGCAAAAACTTTAAAAACAAGCAAAAGACAAACCGAGTTTGTAGCATCTGCTAGTTTCACTAAAGAGGTCACTCCCGGTGAAGGAATCTCAGCTCTTTCTTTATCGAATAAGGTGCTGGATGTTCTATAAGGAACACCGCTATGCAAAGCAAGAACTAGAGCTACTAGTTTTTGAGACAAGTTTCTACAACATCTTTAGCTTTCTTTTAGTTTCATTAATCTAATTAATGAAGTCCCATTTTATTATGCTTCACAAGCATCACATTTGAAACGAAATCAACAATATATAATATATATCTCATATATATAATATAAACATTTGTCGCAAGCAGTAATATGATCTCATCATAGAACATTGCAGCAGAAGAACACATATGAAATATTGGATATACTAGGAGGTCCGTGTTTTAATACAAGCCTGTATAAAATACGGATTCCACGGTCGCGATGAATAGCCAAACCCACATCCCTAGACTCCTACGAGAGCGGAAAGTAACCCTGCCAGTTCTAGAGTTAGGAGACCCGGTCTCGACTCCTCGAGATAGTCTCCCACTGGACCCTAGAACCCGGTTACTTGTGCTCCCTTCCTTAGGTCTATCCTAATGCGGAAAAGTAAATAATATACAATGGTGACATCATCCTCAACCCGGAAGTGCCCCAATAAAAGAATATTACATACAATGAATTTTACATGAATGAAAATAAAAGCCCTCATCTCACATAAAACCCCCGGCTATTCAAAACACGACGATCCAATATAACATATCACAGCAACACATAACATCACATGTCATCAACGTAAATAAATATGCGTATCCTAATTGTCGTTGATGTATAGCAACGAAACCGGCGATACACCACATATTACACTTACGGTCGCAGAAAAGAAAGTGTAAAACTACAACAGTTGGAATCCGCAACCTCCTTAGACATCTCATGCCTAACCAAATGAATTCCTTAGACATCGCATGCCTAACAATTATAAACCCCGCATTTTAGTCTCGATCTCGAAAATACTTTTCAATATCAAGTCGGGCAATTCAACAAGATTCCCGACATCATAATCGATAGCTCGTCGGAAACTTTAGTAGACGGCCGCACCTCCCGATGCCGTCGACGAAGTGCACTAAGGAAGAACACCGCTACCGTGAGCACCCGAACGGATGCTTTTGGCGACGGGGTTCTCCTACAGTCACTTGGTCGGGGCTTGGGGTGGGGCTATCTATTAAGTTTACTCGGCGAGTATCCGCGTACGCTACGTGATTGCGACGGACTTTTGATCACATCAAAATCCTGTGGCAACCGATCAAATGAGACTAAACTGCTAGATTTATAACATTCAAATTAGTTATCGCATAATTACTTGTGGATTCTAAATATTGTATCACATTCCAGATAAATAGACAATGTTAAACTTTCCGATCGAATAAACAAACACCCAAGATTTCCCTTTTTCTCAACACTGGAACTTAGTTTAAGAGCATCCATCACATGCCACAGTACCAATGGTCCAGCCGTAGAGGGGTCAAACCAACGCCTCACATGTGGCAACGCCGTACTGCCCCAAACCCTAAGGTTTAGAGGCGGTTCAGATGGTCACATAATCGAGTTAAGGTTTGTGTTCTTCTAGAGGGTCCACTGCGTTACTTGCATGACTTTGAACGTTCTTTTACTAAGGAAAAATCTAACACTTGGAAATTTTCCGACAGGGGAAAAAGTGAGTTATTGACATCCGTTCGAAACTTTTAACACATTCTAAATTACCCGGAAAAAGTTAAAAGAACTTAAACTATCTGGTCGAATCAACGAGTTCCCAATATATCCCAAAAAACCCAACACTTGAGTAAAACTAAAAATTCCCAGAAGCATGAAAAATACCCAAGAATATAACCCTGAAGTATTAGCCCCTAACTCCTAATGTTGGCCGCGGAACCGCCGCCAAACTCATGGTTTGGCCGCGGTTCTGCGGTCACGTGATGAAGTTATGGCTTCGTACTTCACAGTAATTCTTAGAATTCACTGCTTAATTTTCTCAGTATTTTTAATATGAAAAATTTCAACTTTTGAAATTTTTTCCAGAAACTAGGTTTTAACGGGGTTTCGGAGTTCGATCGGACTTCAAACTTCGCCTACACATCGCCTAATACTCTAGCTTGGCTCTGATACCACTGCAAGGATGGCTTAGCACCTTGTGAATGTTTTGGCAAGTATCAATCATGCTACTTTAAAATTTTTGGGGTGCTAAACAAACCCTAACCAAGATCTTAACTAGAGACATAGGGTAAACATAGCAAGTAAACATCTTTACTTCTAAGAGTTTGGGATTATAACCTTTGAAGTCCATTCCTTCCCTTCAAAAGCTCCGTGTTGAGGTCCCTTCACTGTGATCATAGAGTACCCGGACTCTAGAGAGGCTCCATGAAGAGAAAGATGCAAGCTTGCTTCCAATCTCCAACAACAAAGATGATCTACCTTGATGAAACTCAAGCCCAAGCTTTTGCTTCACTAATCAAGTATTAGCAAAGCAAACACCCTAATCTAAGTGGCTAGAATAGATGCGGATGATGAAGTAGGAATTTATCTCTCATTTGTTTTCTTTATCTCACTCAAAATCATCACATATGAAAAAGCTAGAAAGCTTTTCTCAAAGGAAGAAGAAGAAGAAATTATTTTGTGATGAATAATGAAAACTTGTGTGAGGTTAGAAATGCAACCATGGGTTATTAATGAAGACTTAACCCATGTAGAGAATTAACTATGGTAAATAGTTTGGGTTTGGTTAAGAAATATCTACAAAATAACTTTACAAAATATCATAGTCAAAGTCAAAGCTTCAATAAGCTTTATCCAAGTTTAACCCTAATCCAAACCCTAACCATATTTAAACTCCACAATGCATGTTGCATTTGTAACGCTAACATGTTACAATATTATATATCACATATACAATATTTATTGTAACAAAATAAAATAATACAATTAACATATATCACATATATATCAATGTATTATCCAAGTGAGAAAAAGAATCTTTAAGTGAGCTTATATTAGTTAATGTAATATAATATATCAAATATATAATTATACAGTAAATTATCGAATCAACACTTGATCTGATAATCCGGCTATTTCACAAATAACCGACTAATATAATCTGTATCAGTTTATCGAATCAACACTTGATCCGATGACCCGGCTATATCACATATACCCGGCCGATATCACATATCGCGAGAATCTAATACGGTATCACATACACGTATTGTTCTCGGTCCCGCACATATCACATATGTGCTCCTACTCCGTTTTGCCTGAGCCAGGAAATCTCTGTAGGACTCTAAAGAATCGTCAATACGCCGGCAGTAGGTGATGATCATATCAAGCACCCACAAGCTGCAAGCGGTCAGCTAAACGTAACAGCCACCCAGGTATTGAGCGATCGAAGATCAACAAGCAAGCCTGTACATTCTCCTGCGAATCCAATCAATAACACTCCCGTACAGTCTGGTCTCTTCGTCTGATATGTCGCATATCTCGCCTAGGGGTGGTAAAAATCAGACCCCAGTAGCTTGATAAGTCGTGTCGATATGAGGTCCATAACAGTTCGAGAAACTACTGATAACACTTACCAGTAAATCTCAGCAACCCTGGCCAGGGATTTCCAGTTATAGCCAATCGAACACAGCGCAACATCAACTCCCTATACCGGGAGAGACGAAACCCATCCTATCTCTCATTACCTCCATGTGATTCGGGACTGTACCCAAAAGCCACCATTTTGCATGCCCTCTTGGACGTGGTATGATGGAAATCAAAGCACAGTGGGAATCATACAAGATTCTATGACGATCTCGGGTCTACAGACTAACTTGTACCAGTGTCACCAGAGAACTTCCATCTGACGTGAGCTATAATACCATCTGCAAGTTCTTGGCGAGTCCGTCCAGTGTACCCAGTCTCCACTGAGCACCCGTATACCTTCTCTGATGTCAAAAACCAATGGATATGGGATCATCCATTGCCCATCATATGGGTCAAGAAGCGCATACGCTAGTCTACTCTAGAGTATCGATGCCCTGTCTCGGTACTCCCATGACTAGGAACATTTGAAGGATGTACTTGGCGACTATACTGTCCCCACTAGTATGATCTGCATCATAGTCCTGGTAGTCAAGTACTTATCCTAAGGGATTTATCAACACATGACATAAAGACAATCAGAGTACATGTTAAGTTAAAGAGTAACCAGATAGCATACCATCATGTCGAGCAAGAAAGTCCTCTATATATATATCTAAGCATCCACTACAGTATACATCGTTGTACAGTAATGGCCTCTAGGGCATACATATAACTAACACGTTCGATTTGGCGGAGGCGAAAGCAAGAGACAAGAACGGATGGATAAGGGTCAATAAGCCAGATTTCTAATACTGTGCTTAAATACCCTAATCCACGTTGTTGCCAATTGCTCTAGCTTCAATCGTTAAGTTCGGCTCAAAGGTTTTAGTACGAATTTCCTTCGCTTACACTATTGTATCTTTTCCTAACAAGCTTTACACTTTTCATATAACACATAGGTTAGATAAGAACAATTCAGCCCACGCGCATTAACTCGTTACGACAAGAAACATAAATGCTCCGTCTCCCTGCGGACGACCCGTGCTCATCGCGGCTAGCTGCAAAGCGACACCGTCCTGATCACGGTTAAACTTTAGAACTCTTAAAACTCGACACGTCAAAAGCATGCGATCAAATGGCGCCGTTGCCGGGGAGACGGTAACGTTTTAATTCTTGTTATTTCGGGTTAATCTTGTTAATATCCATCTAACAACAATATAAAAATTTCAAAAATCAAAATCAAAACAAAAACTAACATCTAACCATTTTTGTTCTCTGGATTTCGTACCTGCTAGCACTCTTGATGTGAACTAAAAAAATAAACAATATCAGTGAGACACTGGTAGAGCACTGTGACATCTGAAGAAAGTTGGAGACCATCTACCACAAGTTGACCGGCGACACCATTGCTAAATCCGAGCTCGCCGGCCCAAGATCTCCCAATTGCTCCAAATTTTTGTTCTTTTCTCCATTGTTCTATTTTTGTCCTATTTTTATTGTTTGTTTTTTATAATTTTTAGTGTGCAGGTATTTGGGCATTCGTATCGCTTTTTCCGCACTAATATCCGTTTTTCCGACATTTATAGATTTTTATGGATTTGCAAACTGCGAACGTGGGAAGCAAAGTGCACATTCAAGGGTAAGGTAATTGCGAAGTACAGAGCCAAAGATTCGGGTAGTTTGGCCCGCGCAAGCGAACTTTGCAAGCTATTCGGATTGAAATTCACCGGGGGGGTTCCTAACCCTAAAAGTTAACGGCACGTACTTCGTTAACGCCTTCTTCTCAAATCTGACGCATCCAATATACTATTCTTTGCAGGATTCTTTGCAAGTTCGCTAGCAAACGCTAAAAATGACTAACCTGTATTTGTTGCAGTGCTGTGCATAAACGTAAAAAAAACGATTGTTTGATTCTTTGAATTTTTATTGAATTGCGCATTGCATACATTAATACGGACTTAAGGGCAAGCGAACCTCACAACATACAGTAAAGGATTTGATCCCCTTTTCCATGGCCCACAAATCACGAACTTGAGCATAACGTTTACCAGCACAAAAATTTAAAAGAAATTAGACTTTAAGCCTTAAGGACTTCGCACTCACTAGTAGAAGTTAACTGTGTTTAGAACACCGCTTAACGGTATATCGTTCACGGGGTGTCTAGGAAAGTGTTCACGGCGAAACTGCCAAAAGAGAAAGGGTAATTTAATTAAAGTCCTTCGCGAAAGCGTCGGAATACCTCCCCTTATTTCTGCACTTACCTGGCCTCGTGATCAATATATCTTGAGCCCATTTCTCGACACAGTTTTACTTCGACAATCAAGTGCTTGAGCAGGTCTAGTTGACCCAGGTGAACCCTAGACCGATTAGGTGTGTGGTATTTTTGTGTCATGAATGTTTTTGTCCAGATTCTTTTTGTGTGTATATTTCATTCTTTTGTTAATAACTAAAAAAACCTAAAAAGAAAATCACATTCTTTTTCTTCTCCTTTCTCTCATCATATCATGGGTACCCCACCTAGAAAAACTCTTGCCGAACTTTGGTACCCACAACCTGACATAACTTCCTACGGTTCTTGCTTTGGCCGAACGTCGAACGATCCATCCATGCCAAAAATTTCTTTGAAAGATAGGATAGAAGCGTCTAGGACAACCAATTGGACTCCGCAATCCACCTTGTATCAACTATTTCAACCTTCAACACCTTCTTACGTTGATATCCCTTTTGAGAGTCCAGTTGTAACTCCGAAACCTATGTCTATTGCAGAACAAATAGAACAATCCCTAGCCGATCTTTCACTCCTTTCACCACTGTGAATTCTTTGGATCAACAATTCCATTCACCTTCTTATCCGTATGTTGATCCTACCCCTGTCCAACTATTCAATTCCTTTCTATCCTACCCAACTTTTGCACCTTCTCTAGACATTGCTTCTGAACAGCCTTTTGGGAGTTTCCAGTATCCAAACAACTTTGAATCTTTTACTGAAACCCCGTCACAACCTATGTCTAGTCTGGAACAGTCGTTGGAAGAGTTTATGTCACGACCCAAAATTTGGCCTGTAACCGGCACTTAAACCACGTAACGTTTACAGGCGTATGCAGCTTAAATAAGCCGCAACCCAGAAATCTAAACCACCCAAAACTGGATCAACGGAGAAAAACATAGTTTTAACATTTGGAAAATCACAAGTAAAATCTCTAACTATAGTTTTCTTTCTTTAATATTTCGGCAGCACCTCCTTTGTAAAAACTAGCCCCGAAAACGGGTACATCACAGATAATATAAAAAACATCCCAAACGGGAGCAAATCACGCCCAACGGCGGAGAAAACCACCACAAGATATAAATACGACGCCGGAGCGAAGAATATAAAAGAAAACTGCATAAAGAATTAAACTTTTCAAAACTAAACCGGCTCCCACGAGCACGGCACCCAAAGTCACCAAAATAATACAACACCGAATCCTCACAAGTCGTTTCTAAGTCATATACAAATAGTGGTAGATGGGGAATACTAGATCCAGCAAAAAGATATACAATATACAAGCAGATAACCGCAAACCCACCTAAAAGCAAAGGCCTCACTGCCTAACGTAGCGGTATCCGCAAAAGTAGAGATGATAAGACGCCCTGCCGCGACTACTCTGAGGGTAAGTCCTGCAAAACACTGTAGCACAACGGGGGTGAGTTGCCAAGTCGTGAATAGTAAATAACATCATATTGTAATCGCAACTATGCACGAATAGCGATTTCTCTATCATATGTAATCCGATGGCAGAAGTATAACAATATGAATATGCAATTATCATGTAAAGGTATATCATCAGGGTACTACAACTACATGAAACAATGCATATCAAAAATAATCCTGAGTGTGTGAGATGATATAATAAAATCTCATGCAAAATCATCAGCATGGAAAAAAAACACCCGTGTCCCTCACTGACACATCAAATCCCAAAACCTCAGGCACCGCATCCTCAGATCGGCCCCACATGTAAGTCTCAAGGAACCTGAGTGTCTATCATCGACACCCGAAACATCATGAAAACATATACCTGTATGTATATATATATATAAGTATGAGGATATCCATCCCGTATGTCCACCGACGATATGTAAAAATCATGGAAAAACCTGAGTCTTTAACATCGACACTCAAACATCATGAAACCCAAGTCTAGCATCGACACGTAAATCACCATAACTCAGGCGCCGTCACCATGACTGGCCCGACGATATGTCATAGCTCACTCCGGTCGGTATCCCCACGATAACCGCCGAGTCCAATTACTATCACCGGTAGGTAGTAGTCCCACCGCCAGGCTTATCATCTACACCATGAAATCACCACTCGCCCTGGGGTACTATACCGGGTCCACCATGTACCCGCAGACAGTGCCTCGCGCTCCTCGAATCGGGTATCACAAGCCAAATCTCAGAACTGAGAAATCACATGGTGGACGCACTGAAATATCATATCAAGAGAAACCGGGTTTTCAAACAATACATAGTTTTCTTGAAATACCCCCACGGTTCTCAAATCCATAAATCATATGAAATCCATATCTCAAGGTGTAAATCCATGAAAAACTGATATATGCAACATAAAACAACAATATGAGCATATCAAGGGAAATCCGCTCTTTTAAATGAATCCATCTTTAAAATATATCTTGCGGTTCCCAAAATCCTCCGAAAAACAAGTGCAGTATCATATGTGGTGTGTTAGTTATATGTATGTCCTAGAGGCCATTACTGTACATGAGATGTATATTTTAGTGGATGCCGGGACATATATAGGTAGGACTTTCTTGCTCGATATGATAGTACGCTATCTGGTTGCTCTTTATCTTAACATGTATACTTGCTGTCTCTCTATTACATGTTGATAAAACCCTTAGGATGTGTACTCGACTTGCAGGACTATGATGTAGATCATACTAGTGGGGCTTGGGTGGTCCATGAGTACATCTTTCAATGTTCCTAGTCGTGGAAATATCGAGACGGGGCATCGATATTCCAGAGTAGACTAGCGTTTATCTTCTCGACCCATATGATGGACGATGGATGATCCCATATCCATTGGTGTATGACATCAGAGATGGTATGCGTGTGCTCAGTGGTGACTGGGTACACTGAACGGACTCGCCGAGAACTCCCAGATGGTATTATACCTTACGTCAGATGGCAGTTCTCTGGTGACACTGGTACAGCTTAGTCTGTTGACCCGAGATCGTCATAGAGTCTTGTGTGTCTCCCACTGTGCTTTGATTTCCACCCTACCACAACTCTACTGAGTCGTGCAAACAGGTGGTTTTTGGGTACAGTCCCGATTCACATGGAGGCAATGAGCGATAGGAGGGGATTCGTCTCTCCCGATATTGGGGGTTGATGTTGTGCTATGCTCGACTGGCCATAACTGGAAATCCCTGGCCAGGGTTGCACTGATTTACTGGTAAGTGTTATCAGTAGTTTCATGCTTGTTATGGACCTTACACCGGCATGACTTATCAAGCTGCTGGGGTCTGACGTTTACCACCCCTAGGCGAGATATGCGACATATCAGACGAGCAGACCGGACTGTGCGGTAAGTGTTACCGATTGGATTCGCAGGAGTGTGAGCAGGCTTGCTCGTTGATCTTCCGATCGCTCAATACCCGGGTGGCCGTTATGTTTAGCAGACCGCTTGCGGCTTGTGGGTGATTGATATGATCACCGCCTGCTGCCGGCGTATTGATGAGTCTTTAGAGTCCTACACAGAGGTTTCCTGGCTCAAGCGAAACGAAATAGGAGCGCATATGTGATATGTGTGGGACCGAGAATAATACCGGTATGTGATACTGTATTTTATTCTCACGATTTGTATCATCAGACGGTTATATGTGATATAGCCGGGTTACCGAATCAAGTGTTGATTCGATACATTGATACACTAGATATTAGTCGGTTATATGCGATATGACCGGATCATTAAATCAAGTGTTGATTTAATGATTTAATGTATAAGTATATATTTGATATATTACTTTACATTAACTAGTATTGGTTCACTTAAGATCGATTTTTCTCACTTGATGTGCACAAGTTGTATATGTGATATATGTTTGTGCACTAGTTTGTATCATGATTGATGATACATGCAAACATGGGTAGGTGGGTGACATACACCATGTTAATTATAATTTACGTTTTTATTTATCTTAATTATTCAAAATGGTGGCTTCTTTTGTCATGTCTTGAACCTTCATGAAGCTTGAAGCAACTTTGACAAAGTCCACTCATTTTGTCTTGATTAAGATATTCATTAACCAAACCATTATATTTAACTATGGTTTAGTCTCTACATAGGTTAGCTCACCCATGGTTGCATTATGATAGACTTCACTTGATTATTCATTTTAGATAATTCATTCTTATTCTTTTCTTCTTCTTCCTCTTCTTCAAGTGAAGAAAAGCTTTCTAGAATTTTTCAAGTGAAGATATAGAGTGAGAAACCCAAATCCAAAGTGAACCCACTTCCTATTTCATCATCCTATACTACTTGCCATTTAGTTTAGGGTGTTCTCTTCACAAAGTTTTTGACCTAGTGAAGATGGAGCTTGAGTTTGAGTCTCCTCGACGTAGATCATCTTCGGCCTCGAAGTCAATGTCCTAACCCGCTCATTTCTCCGAAGAAACCATCGCTAGAGTCCGGGATCCTGATGATCGCAGCGAAGGGACGTCAACACGGAGCTTTAGAAGTGAAGGACCGGATCCACAAAAGTTGTAATCCCTTTTCACTTAGTGTTAAAATGTTTAACTTGCTAGTTTTCGCTTAATCTCTAGTATATGATCTTGGTTAGGGGTGTTCGGAACGGCTATTTTTTTTAATCGCGCATGGTTGATGCCTTGTAGAACCTTGTTAAAGTGTCTAGGAATCCTACATGGTGTATATGTAAGTGTAGCAAGGTTTAAGTATCTACATGTAAGCAAGTATGTATGATGCATTTCATAACCGCAATGATCGACAACTCAATATCACATATCAAAACAAAACCACTTAGGGTACATACAACTATAGCGAAATTATGCGGGTTCACATGTCTATATGTGTGCATGATGTACATGTAGCTGTAATAGACTATATGGGTGTACATGTCAATATGTGTGCATGATGTACGTATAGCTGTAATAGACTATATGGGTGTACATGTCAATATGTATGCATGATGTACATGTAGCTGTAATAGACTATGTGGGTGTACATGTCAATATGTATGCAAGATGTACAAGTAGCTATAATAAGGTATACATGAAATGGATTAAGAGTTACTATCTTAACTGTCCATATCAAACACAATAACATGTATGTAGGTGTCAACAATATCTCCTATGCACAAAGGATAAGAATTACTACCTCCATTATCCATATCCACTACCATATCACGTATGTAGATGGTTTGTGCGTGTCATGGCAATTACTGACGATGTGGGTTTAGCATACAATTTAGTGCTCGTGCAACATGAACCGTCAGAAATGTGTTATATCTAAAGGTATAGTAGATACTACTATGCAATGACATTCATATGAAATTAACCAATATGCAATAACATGCAGATATCCTATCATATCAGCTTCGACGCATAACGCCATACGGGCGATTTCCCCATAGATGTTAAATCTACTCACTAATGGCCTCCAGCTATGAAAATCCGACCACCTGCTTCCCCTTGTTCGCAGCGTCCGAAGTCCCCGCTTGCGACGCTATAAATCCACAAACACACAATAGTGCAAACATCTCAGAATCGACTAATATAACATAAAACTACACTTTAAACGATGCACCAACACTAAACTAACTCATAAGTCTCCGTCTAGTGGCTAACGTGCGTTGAGAAACTACTAAACCAAACTGAGTACAGCAGCTGCATCAGATCACGATTCGTGTCAGATTACGTAACACGTGGATTCAAAACAATAGATTATAGGTAAACGATTCCAGAATTTAATTACTACAATTACTAAAAAATAAACAGTACCAAACACCCTTAACCAACAGCAGACAACTACCCATAAAAGCCAAACCCCAGCTCCTCCCTACAAAGCCGGCATCGCCGGAATTCGCTAAAGGGGTCGCCGTCCCCGGCCGGTGGGGTGGTCCTCGTGTCTCAGGTGGTGCTCCAGGGTCACAAGTACATCACTAAAATTTTGCTTGGTCACTCACTAAAATTTCCAGATCACAGCAGGTACAGAGGCTCTAAAATGACACTAAAAACCTGATACTGCACTAATCGATATTGAAAGTGTTCTAAACCATAATTAACGAGCTATACAACATAAAAACTCCTATTTATCAGTGTAGGGATTATACCTATCAACTTTACCTCACAAGATCCAAGCTTTCCTAGTTTCCAAGTGATCAAAGAGCAAGAATCAAGACATTTAGAATTTTTATGATATATTTGGAAATTTTAGGGATTTATGAGCTTTGAAATTGTTACAAATGGAGAAAGAAAGATCAAAGGCAGAAGAGAGAGGGAAGGATTCGGCCAAGGGAAGGAGGTGAGGAAATTGTGTAGGGTTTTCTAGGAAATTCCTTGCAATAACTGCAATTTAATGCAAATGCATACACATGCCACCTCTTTCCTTTATTCTTTTTCATTTCTTTTAAACATAAATCCCTAGTCCACACAAAGAATTTAGATATTATGTGGGTTTGGTTTACTCAAGAATAATTGATGAAAAGTTCACTTAAAAGAAATTTCCCAAAATGTGAATACCGCATTAAAATAATATTAAAATTAGGGAAAATTCTTATTGAACTAAAACGTCTCATATACCCCCAAAACTTGCACACTAGCTTTATTTTAGCTAAACTAGGTGTTTGCAAGTCTATATGGTCGTTTGAACACAGTCGGGTTAAAACGGAAAATACCAACAATTTAACCCTAAAACGGAAAAATTCGCATAACGATTTCTAAAACATTACAATTTCCCCCCTTATAGAAATTCGGTCCCCGAATTAAAATTTCATACTAAGCGTACCTTCAAAGAGATGAGGGAATTTCTTCCGCATCTCACTCTCGGCCTCCCAAGTGATCTCCTCACTAGTAGGGCTACGCCATAGAACCTTTACAGACGGCAAGACCTTTGACTGAAGTTTCTTCACCTGCCGATCCAAAATAACTACCGGTTGCTCGGTGAACGAAAGATCGCGCTCAAACTGAACGGTCTCATGTTGAATCATGTGAGAAGGATCATGAAGGTATCTACGAAGTATCGAAACATGGAAAACAGGGTGAACATCCGGAAAACTGGGCGGGAGCGCCAAACGATAAGCAACAAAACTCACTCGCTCAAGGATCTCGAAGGGACCAAAAAATCTGGGACTGAGCTTCCCCCTCTTCCCAAATTGCATAACGCCCTTCATCGGAGAAATCCTCAGGAATACATGATCCCCCACTGCGAACTCAAGTCTGCGACGACGATAGTCGGCATAAGACTTGTGCCTGCACTGGGCTGCTCTCATCCTGTCCTGAATCAGCTGGATCTTCTCCGTAGTCTCCTGAACTAGCTGGGGTCCCAACACCAGACTCTCACTAAGTTCAGTCCAACAGTCTGGCGATCGACACTTCCTACCATATAAAGCCTTAAAAGGTGCCATATGAATAGTCTCCTGAAATCTGTTGTTGTAGGAGAACTCAATCAACGGCAAGTGACGATCCCAACTGCCACCAAAATCAAGCACACATGCACGGAGCATATCCTCCAGTGTCTGAATAGTCTGCTCCGACTGACCATCAATCTGCGGATGAAAAGCGGTGCTAAAACTCAACCGGGTACCCAAAGCTTCCTGAAGCTTGTGCCAAAGACGGCTAGTAAACTGGGTACCTCTGTCGGATACTATGCATGTGGGAACACCGTACAAACGCACAATCTCATCTATATACAGCTGCGCATACTGAGCATACCCCAAATTGGCCTTCACTAGAAGGAAGTGAGCCGCTTTTGTCAACCGGTCAACAATCACCCAAATAGAGTCATACCCTCTACTGGTCCTGGGTAGACCCACAATGAAGTCCATGGAAATCTGCCCCCATTTCCACTCCGGAATGGGTAAAGGTTGCACCTTTCCAGCCGGTCTCTGGTGCTCAGCCTTGACTTGCTGACAAGTCAGGCACCTCGAAACGAAGTCCGAAATATCGCGTTTCATCCCTTCCCACCAGTAAAAGTCTCTCAAGTCACGGTACATCTTGGTAGAATCTGGATGAACGCTAAAGGCCGACTGATGTGCCTGCTCTAGGATCTCGCGTCTCAACCCATCAGCATCTGGTACACACAAGCGAGTCCCACATCGTAGCATACCCTGGTCATCAATCATGAACTCCGAAACTGTACCCTATCGGACAAGCTCAAGAATCTCAGACAAACGGGCATCACTGGGTTATGCCTCACGGATACGATTGAATAGTAGTGGACGGCGCGGACATGAGCAAACTGTCCCCCAGTGAAAGTGAACTCGAACTGCACTCTACCATCACACAAGAGCTGCCAATCTGCAGAAGACTGACGCTGAACTGCGCTCAACTGGGATAAGCTACCCCCGGGCCTATGACTCAAAGCATCAGCTACCACATTCACCTTTCCCGGGTGATAAAGGATCTCACAATCATAATCCTTCACTAGCTCCATTCATCGGCGCTGTCTCAGATTCAGATCCCGCTGCTGGAAGATATACTTCAACCTCTTGTGATCCGTGAAGATCTGACACGACTCCACATACAAGTAGTGTCTCCAAATCTTCAACGCAAAGACCACCGCGGCCATATCAAGATCGTGAGTGGGGTAATTCTGCTCGTGCTTCTTCAGCTGCCTAGAAGCGTAAGCAATCACTCTATCATCCTGCATCAAAACACAGCCGAGCCCCACTCGAAAAGCATCATAATAAACAACATAGCCCCCTGATCCAGAAGGTAAAGAAAGAACTGGTGCCGTCGTCAACTGAGTCTTCAACTTCTGAAAACTCTGCTCGCACGCATCAGTCCAAAGAAAAGGAACTCCCTTCCGGGTCAGTCCCGTCAGCGGTGCAGCGATACTCGAGAAATCCTGCATAAAACGGCGATAATAACCAGCTAAGCCCAAAAAGCTGCGGACCTCAGTCACCGATACAGGTCTGGGCCAAAACTGTACAGCCTCGATCTTCCTCAGGTCCATAAGAATACCATCACCCGTCACTCTATCAAGCCAAAATGCGCACTTTGAGAGTTTAGCATACAGCTGGCGCCCTCTCAAAATCTGCAAATTAATCCTCAAGTGCTGCTCATGCTCCTCATGACTCATAGAGTAGACCAGTATGTCATCAATAAACACAATAATAAACTGGTCGAGGAACGGCCTGAAAATCCGGTTCATCAGATCCATGAACATTGTTGGCGCATTGGTGAGTCCGGACGACATCACCAAAAACTAATAGTGCCCATAGCGCGTACGAAAAGTAGCCTTCGGAATGTCATCATTCCGAACCCGCAACTGATGATAACCCGAACGTAAATCAATCGTAGAAAAATTTTTCGCACCCTGGAGCTGATCAAATAAATCGTCAATGCGAGATAAAGGATACCTATTCCGCACCATAACTCGGTTCAACTGACGATAATCCACACATAGTTTCAAACTGCCGTCCTTCTTCTTGACGTACAGAACAGGAGCTCCCCACAGCGAAACACTCGGACGCACAAGTCCCAAATCAAGAAACTCTTGCAATTGATCTTTAAGCTCTCTAAGCTCTGCCGGAGCCATCCGATAAGGCAGTATAGAAATAGGCTCCGTGCCAGGAATCAGATCAATGCAGAACTCTATATCGCGCTCTGGCGGCAACCCAGGTAACTTATCGGGAAAGACATCGGGAAACTCTCGCACGGTAGAAACCTTGTCCAACGACTCCACTGTAGCTCCAGTATCATGAATGAAACCCAAGAATCCCCGACATCCCCTCCTCAAAAGCCGACTAGCGCACAGGACAGAAATCAAACTGTGAGGGGCGGCACCACGGTCCCCCTGCACAACAAACACTGACTTGCCGGGAAAACAAAATCTAACTGTCTTCTCACGGCAGTTCACGGACGCGTAGCAAGTAGCTAACTAGTCCATGCCCAACAGAACGTCGAAGTCCAACATATCAAGAAGGATCAAGTCGACGGACAAATCTCTGTCACCAATACGGACAGCACAAGACTGGAACACGTGTCGCACAACAAACGACTCTCCTACAGGAGTGGTCATGACAAGCGGCTGATCTAGAAAACATGACTCTCGGCCTAACCTCGGCATGAAGTGCATAGAAACATACGAATGCAAAGATCCCGAATCGAAAAGAACATGTGCATCAAAGGAGCATACAGAAAGGGTACCTGAAACCGCAGCATTGGACGCCTGAGCGTCCTGGTGAGTCAAGGCAAAAACCTGTGCCTGCCCTCTACCGGCTACTGGCTGTCCCCTGCCTCTGCCACCTCGTCCTCTCGGCACAAAACCCCCATGACCACGACCTCTCCGAATAGGAGTCTGACGCGGCGCAGCAACAGGAATAAGAGGCAACGCTCTCTGAGGCGGAGAAGGTGGTAAGGAAACCTGGGGTACTGCTGGCCCTCTCTGATGCACCACCGTACAATCCCGAACAAGATGATGTAGACTGCCACATCCGAAGCACCCATAAGACGGTCGCTGGCCCTCTTGTGAATAAGAACTGAATAACTGGCCCCGTCCCATGTCTCTGCTACTCCCCGAGTCTGAAGGAACTCTACCTCGGCATGCAAACCTCTGTCTCCGTGCTGGTACATCCGTACGAGTCCTCTTCGGTTCCGGAACAACCGATGACTCAGCAAGATGCTCCTCCACCAATAGAGCTGCATCGACAGCTGCCGCATACGCGTCGCAATGCTGAATGCTGATGGCTAGGAACAACTGGGTAAGCAGGCCTCGAACAAACCTCTTCACCCTCATCTTCTCAGTCTCCACCAGGTACGGAGCATATACAGACAGCTCGGTAAACAGTACATCATACTCAGACACCGTCATCCCTGGAGTCTGACGTAACGACTCAAATTTGCGCGCTCGCGCATCCCTGATGCTTGGTGGAAGAAAACGGGTGAGAAACACAGTCACAAACTTAGCCCAGGTCATAGAAGCAAGACCAGCGGCTCTGCCCCTCTCCAACAACTCACACCACTTCTGGGCCTGACCCTCCAGCCGGAAACTCGCAAACTCCACCCATCTCTCATCGGAGCATCGGAGCGAACGACAAATCCAGGCCATCCGGTCGATAAACGACTGCGGATCCTCAGTAACATATGTGCCAGTAAACACCGGAGGCATCAGCCTCATAAAATCTGTCAGTGACACGGTAATAACCTCCGGAGCTGTAACTACAACTGCCGGAACTGTAGGTACCATCGTGGTCCCTGCAACGAGTGGAACAACTGCCGACCCCTGTGCTCGAATGGCCTCTACCAAGGTCCCCATCATCTGGCGCAGGTCCTGCATACCAGCTCCAATCATAGCAATATGCTCCGGTACAACAGGCATACCGCCCTGGTCAGTCCTCGCCTCAGATGAGTCAACTCTGACCTCGGCCCTCGCGGCCGCTCTCTGTGCCCTTGTAGTCTTCGGTGGCATATAGGCTGGAAATTGAAACAAGATTCGATAAGGAAACATGAATCGAATCAAAAAGATGTATATCATCATGGAGGAAAATCAATCAATAAATCCTAAGGTAACTTAGGCGGAGTATCGTGTCGTAAGTATGCCACGGAACATACACACGCTACGTCACTCGGCTTAAGCTACCTACTCCATCATACCAAGGTCATCCTATACTCCGAAAGGTAAAACCTAGTGCTCTGATACCAACTTTGGCACGACCCAAAATTTGGCCCGTAACCGGTACTTAAACTACGTAACGTCTACAGGAGTACGCAGCTTAAATAAGCCACAACCCAGAAATCTAAACCACCCAAAACTGGATCAACGGAGAAAAACATAGTTTTAATATTTGGAAAATCACAAGTAAAATCTCTAACTCTAGTTTTCTTTCTTAAAAATTTCGGCAGCACCTCCTTTGTAAAAACTAGCCTCGAAAATGGGTACATCACAGATAATATAAAAAACATCCCAAACGGGAGCAAATCATGCCCAACGGCAGAGACAAACACCACAAGATATAAATACGACGCCGAAGCGAAGAATATAAAAGAAATCTGCATAAAGAATTAAACTTTTCAAAACTAAACCGGCTCCCACGAGCACGGCACCCAAAGTCACCAAAATAATACAACACCGAATCCTCACAAGTTGTTTCTAAGTCATATACAAACAGTGGTAGATGGAGAATAATAGATCCAGCAAAAAGATATACAATGTACACGCAGATAATCGCAAACCCACCTAAAAGCAAAGGCCTCATTGCCTAACGTAGCGGTATCCGCAAAAGCAGAGATGATAAGACGCCCGCCGCGACTACTCTGAGGGTAAGTCCTGCAAAACACTGTGGCACAACGGGGGCGAGTTGCCAACTCATGAATAGTAAATAACATCATACTGTAATCGCAAGTATGCACGAATAGCGATTTCTCTATCACATGTAATCCGATGGCATAAGTATGACAATATGAATATACAATTATCATGTAAAGGTACATTATCAGGGTACTACAACTACATGAAACAATGCATATCAAAAATAATCCTGAGTGTGTTGGATAATATAATAAAATCTCATGCAAAATCATTAGCATGGAAAAAAAACACTAGTGTCCCTCACCGAAACATCAAATCCCAAAACCTCAGGCACCGCATCCTCAGATCGGCCCTCACATGTAAGTCTCATGGAACCTGAGTGTCTATCATCGACACCCGAAACATCATGAAAACATATACCTGTATGTATATATATATATATATATATATATATATATATATAAGTATGAGGATATCCATCCCATATGTCCACCGACGATATGTAAAAATCATGGAAAAACCTGAGTGTCAACATCGACGCTCAAACATCATGAAACCCATGTCTCACATCGACACGTAAATCGCCATAACTCAGGCGCCGTCACCATGACTGGTCCTGACGATATGTCATACCTCACTCCGGTCGGTATCCCCATGATAACCGCCGAGTCCAATTACTATCATCGATAGGTATTGGTCCTACCGCCAGGCTTATCGTCTACACCACGAAATCACCACTCGTCCCGGGGTACCATATCGGGTCCACCATGTACCCGCAGACGGTGCCTTCCGCTCCTCGAATCGGGTATCACAAGCCAAATCTCTGAACCGAGAAATCACATGGTGGACGCACTAAAATATCATATCAAAGGAAACCTGATTTTCAAACAATACATAGTTTTCTTGAAATTCCCCACGGTTCTCAAATCCATAAATCATATGAAATCCATATCTTAATGCGTAAATCCATGAAAAACTGATATATGCAACATAAAACAATAATATGAGTATATCAAGGGAAATCCGCACTTTTAAATGAATCCATCTTTAAAATATATCTTGCGGTTCCCAAAATCCTCCGAAAAACAAGTGCAGCATCATATGTGGCGTACATGTAAATGTAGCAAGGTTTAAGTATCTAGATTTAAGCAAGTATGTATGATGCATTTCATAATCGCAATGATCAACAACTCAATATCACATATCAAAACAATACCACTTAGGGTACATACAACTATAGCGAAATTATGCGGGTGTACATGTCAATATGTGTACAAGATGTACATGTAGCTGTAATAGACTATGTGGGTGTACATGTCAATATGTGTGCATGATGTACATGTAGCTGTAATAGACTATGTAGGTGTACATGTCAATATGTGTGCACGATGTACATGTAGCTATAATAGACTGTGGGTGTACATGTCAATATGTATGCAAGATGTACAAGTAGCTATAGTAAGGTATACGTGAAATGGATTAAGAGTTACTATCTTAACTATCCATGTCAAACACAATAACACGTATGTAGGTATCAACAATATCTCCTATGCACAAAGGAATAAGAATTACTACCTCCGCTATCCCTATCCACTAACATATCACGTATGTAGGTGGTTTGTGCGTGTCATGGCAATTACTGACGATGTGGGTGTAGCATACAATTTAGTGCTCATGCAACATGAACCGTCAGTAATATGTTATATCTAAAGGTACAACAGATATTACTATGCAATGACATTCATTTGAAATTAACTAATATGCAATAACATGCAGCTATCCTATCATATCAGCCCCAACGCATAACGCCATACGGGCGATTTTCCCATAGATGTTAAATCTACTCACCAATGGCCTCCAGCTATGAAAATCCGACCACCTGCTTCCCCTTGTTCGCAGCGTCCGAAGTCCTCGCTTGCGACGCTATAGATTCACAAACATATAAATAGTGCAAACGTCTCAGAATCGACTAATATAACGTAAAACTACACTTTAAACGACGCACCAACACTAAACTAACTCACAAGTCTCCGTCTAGTGGCTAACGTGCGTTGCGACACCACTAAACCAAACTGAGTACAGCAGCTGCATCAGATCACGATTTGTGTCGGATTACGTAACACACGGATTCAAAACACTAGATTATAGGTAAACGATTCCATAATTTACATACTGCAATTACTAAAAAAGTAAACGGTACTAAACACCCCTAACCAACAGCAGACAACTACCCATAAAAGCCAAACCCCAGCACCTCCCTACAAAGCCGGCGTCGCCGGAATTCGCTAAAGGGGTCGCCGGCCCCGGCCGGTGGGGTGGTCCTCGTGTCTCAGGTGGTGCTCCAGGGTCACAAGTACATCACTACAATTTTGCTTGGTCACTCACTAAAATTTCCAGATCACAGCAGGTACAGAGGCTCTAAAAAGACACTAAAAACCCGATATTGCACTAATCGATATTGAAAGTGTTCTAAACCATAATCAACGAGCTATACAACATAAAAACTCCTATTTATCAGTGTAGAGATTATACCTATCAACTTTAGCTCAAAAGATCCAAGCTTTCCTAGTTTCCAAGTGATCAAAGAGCAAGAATCAAGACTTTTAGAATTTTTATGATATATTTGGAAATTTTGGGGATTTATGAGCTTTGAAATTGTTGCAAATGGAGAAAGAAAGATCAAAGGCAGAAGTGAGAGGGAGGGATTCGGCCAAGGGAAGGAGGTGAGGAAATTGTGTAGGGTTTTCTAGGAAATTCCTTGCAATAAATGCAATTTAATGCAAATGCATGCACATGCCACCTCTTTCCTTTATTCTTTTTCATTTCTTTTAAACTTAAATCCCTAGTCCACACAAATAATCTAGATATTATGTGGGTTTGGTTTACTCAAGAATAATTGATGAAAATTTCACTTAAAAGAAATTTCCCAAAATGAGAATACCGCATTAAAATAATATTAAAATTGGGGAAAATTCTAATTGAACCAAAACGTCCTATATACCCCCAAAGCTTGCGCACTAGCTTTATTTTAGCTAAATTAGGTGCTGGCAAATCTATATGGTCGTTCGAACATAGTCGGGTTAAAACGGAAAATACCGAAAATTTAGCCCTAAAACGGAAAAATTCGCATAACGATTTTTAAAACGTTACACTTTATGGTAGCTTCATGCAAACAAATGATGGATTTGAATGCGTCCATGGCCGCCCTCATACAAGCTAGTGAGCTGGTAGCTAGTTTCCAACTAGCTTCACATTTTCCGATGAATGAAGAGGCGGTATGACAAGTTGAGAATTTGAGTGGAGAGAGTGAGCTATACACCCTTGCAAATCAAACCTATCCATTCTAAATTGAATCCCACAACTCCAGTTTTGAATGTCTATCTAGTGTCCCAGAGGATTTATCAATTGAAGATTGAGTGATTAATGAGTTGTGCGACTTTGTAGTGTTTGATTTGCCAGATTGTGAAGGGTCCATTTCGAGTGAAAACACATCCAATCCCTTTGACCTCTACACCTCCATCTTAGAACCACAATTGATTGAAATCCATACTTTTGATGAGGTGTCTGAGAATATTGATTTTCACTTGATTGAGGATATTGAATCCGGGAATATTTTGGATGATGAACCGACAGTTTTAGATGAGTTTTTCTCTCCAATTCGTCATCCCGGGTCATCAACTGTTTTTCCCGAACTCCATATGCGTCTTGATATTGATGTAAAATGCATGGATGAGATAATTTGTGAGGAGAATATTGACGAGAGTTTTGAGGATGAACCAGTTTTTCTTGATGAGTCGGATTTTCCAATTCATCCTACCCCTTCCACTGACTGTGTACACCCTCCTGAACCTTTAACTGTCACCCTTCCTCAATCACTCCCCTCTATACTTTCCATCGTTCCGACCGTGCAAGACACCGTATCACTTTCATTTCTTGTGTCTGGTTTACCAAGTTCGGCTTGACCATGGTTTCTTACGAATCTTAAGGGATTTGACCCCATTTCTCGACGGGTTAATAGATTAGCACAAACGCTTCTTACACATCGGTCATCACAAATTGTGCTAATCTATTCACTCCATTTTCACTCTCAAGTTCGTACTCCGTTTCTTTTTCCCTTCCGCCATTCTTCTTCTCATATACCGGGACCATATACCACTTCTACCTGCATACGGTCTCGCATATTCTCCATTTCTTTCTTCTCCATATTCTTTCACCAACCACACCATTATAACGATAAAATTTTTGAATGGTTGGTGTTATCTTTTGGCCTGTGTAAGGCCTTGTATAGATTAATACTGTTCTTTCCCCCTTAATCCTGAACTTCAACGCTTAACAGTGGAAACACTGTTTTACTTAAGTATGGGGGGAACCTTTTTGTTTATATATTTTTTTTGGTTTTCTTTCTATTTTGTATATAATTTGTTTTTGGGGAGCGCCGACAATTTTGACCTTCTTGGTGTAGCCTGACAGTGATGGCACTATCAAGTTTAATTTTAGGGGTGTGCTCGGTAAGCTTTCTACCTTCGTATTCATTTGTATATTCTGCATTTTGCATACTTATTAAAACCCATAAAAATCAGAAAATTTTCTAAAAATATAAAAACTTTGTCGTCAAATTAGCTAGTGGGAGAACTTAGATTCAATATTTCGATGGTTTTGTTTGATAAGATAGGAACAACTAAATCCTATTTTTAGATTTTGAAAACCTGAAAGATAACCCTCCTTTGAAGTTAACTATAGCTAATATACGTCTTTACATCACACTACACGTATCGTGTGTTTTGAAAATTAGATGACAAGTCTATTATGTCTGAATACTTTTAAATTGATAAACTGTTTTCTGATGATCAAATAGGTTTTTTCGGAAATAAGTAATATCAAGAATAGTTTATGAAGTGAAGCGGATATGAAAGGATGTTATTGATGCCTTAATTAGAACTAATTCTGAAGAATAACCGATCTGAAACTTGATTAGAGTGATTACACACCTGACCCACGAAACACGTCTTTTATCCAAAAAAATAATTAAACTACCGGTTATATCTCCGTTCGCATTAAATTATCATGATTTTCACGCTAAAATTGGTCTTTTGTTTTAGGGCCTAGGTAACTTAATTAATTAAGTCCGCTGTGGTGTCTCTACACCTAATGCCCTAAAACCAACTGATTTGGGAGCATTGGCCCAAAGCTCGCTAAGAAGCTTAGAAAGTACAAATTAAAACAATGTGAAGCAAGTGTTCTCTCCAAGTTAAAATTCCTAACGGTTCTTTGTGTGAGAATAATCTTGACAAAAGACAGGTTTTTATAAAATATTTCTAGCGGAGATCTGAAGGTTTTATCCTATGTTGAAGACTATTGCATGTTCACAGAGGTGTGTATGAAAAGAAAACGAGAAAAAGGTGGAGTGAAAAATAAGACCTAGTTTCCTGTTAAGGAAGATAGAAATTCTGAATTTGAAACCTAACTGGAAAACGAAACTTTAGAATTACTTAACTCTTTATAAAACTTATGTGATCCTTTTTAAGTTTTTATCTGGGCGTTATTTTGTGACATGACGACTTTAATCGATCCTTTTGAAACTTAACGACACTATTTGCACTGCACGTAAAGACATATAAAATCTTAAGTTAAATAAGAAGAGAGGTGTGAAAAATAAAGGTTCGATAGTTCTAAATTTAGGATAATAGAATTGCTAGCTTTAAAATAAAACCATAGGGTTTGAATCATAGTTATTTCGCAAAACTAGCTTGACGGGATTTTGTGGGTGGAATCCGCTGAAAACCCTCAGGAGACAACACTCCTCCTACTAGGGACACCTAGAGGTTTAACGGCTTGTTGCACGAGCTCAGTGCAATCGCGTTCCCTGCGAAAGTGAGGTCAGGATTCTTTTTATTTTGCTCGGGACGAGCAAAAGATAAGTTTAGGGGTATTTGTTCATATCAGAAAACTGCATTCTAATACCGCTCATTCAATATCTAGTTGTTGTATTTATCGGTACTATTAACCAGTGTCTGCTCAGTAATACAGATTATCGGTATCCTTGACAAAATACTAGAAATACATTCAAAAGCACGGATATATCATTTGGGAGCCGGCACTGCAACCATAACCGCAAACCAACCGATAAATCATGAGTTTCTTTTTTCGACAAGTTTGTGTACACACTTTTTATTTAAATGGTCCAACACAAACAAGTGTATACACAAGACTTTTAGGCACATATGGATATGAAGTAATGTGCATTCAATGCTAAAGATTATGTGTTGATTTAAAGATTCAAAATTCCCTCCAATAATAAGTGCAAAACAAAATCAAATAGACAAATTAACAAGGACCATAATGGGGGCAGCCATGAATCAAGTCATAAATGGACATGAAGTAATGAGCATTCAATGCTAAAGATTTTGTGTTGATTTAAAAATTCGAATTTCCCTCCAAGCACTAGGTGCAAACCAGGTCAAAACAGAGAAAATAAACTGGACCAAAGAGATACTGGGGACAACACATGACAACACACCAAGTTCGAGCATGATCCCACGGTTTTGGGCCGAGCCCCTTCCCCTTTTAACCGAGCTGGCCGGCCACCCTGCCTACTGTGGGTCCCATCTTTCTGCAAGCCCTCCCTTGATGCCACGTAGCCCTATTTTTATTGTTTGTTTATTTTTCTTTTCTGCCTATAAAAGCAGGCAGTGGGCAAAGGAGAAGAGGGCCAAGTTTTGCTTACATTTTGTACACTTCAACCCTTTTGATTTCATTTTATTCTTGTAAATAGCTTAGCTTCCCCTTGAGATCCTTGCCTTCTCTTGATCTTTCAACCTATTCATTGAGCTTGAAGGTTTAAGGGTTGGTATTTGATCTCAAGGGTTGTATCTTCTTGAAGATTAATAAAGTTCTTTCTTTTGTGCTTCATTTTCCTTTAGGTTCTTTATCTTCACTTGATCTTGCAACCTCTTAATTAAGGTTGCAAGTTTAAGTGTAGGTATTGGAATCTATGGCTTGTGTTTTAATCTTGGGTTCTTAGTATTTTCATTCTTTCTCTTTCCATTACTTGCTTTTTATTACTTGCTTTACTTTCATGCAAATTATTATCATGTTATTTACTTACTTATAATGATCTTTTTTTTTCTTTGTTTCTCTTTTCTTTGCCTTTTCTGGTTTGTTCTTGAATGATTTGTGAATATGTGTTGTTAAGAAATAGATTGATATTGTAAGTTAACGTTCCGTTTCTTATTTCCTTTTCCCGTATTTTTCATTGAACTCCGTCCAAACGTTACGCAAGTGCTCCGTTAGGCACCCTACCCTACCAAGGTAAAGGTGATTCCTAACCATGACCGGTTGCAATCGGTTTGGTCGGAGGCGAAAGCAAGAGACAAGAACGGACGGACAAGGGTCAATAAGCCGGATTCCACAAATACCGTGCTTAAGTCCCCTAACCCACGTTGCTGCCGATTGTTTTAGCTTTAATCGTTAAGTTCGGCTCAATGTATTTGAATACGGAATCTATTAACTTACACTATCCTATCATTTCCTAACATGCCTTATACTTGCATATAATACATAGGTTAGATAACAAACAAATCCACCACGCGCGTTAACTCATAAGAACAATAACATAAAACGCTCCGTCTCCCTGTGGATCGACCCGTGCTCATCGCGGCTAGCTGCAAAGCGACACCGTCCTGATCGCGGTTACACTTTAGAACTTATAACTTGACATGCCAAAAGCGTGCGATCAGAAGCAAACACCTTAAACTAAATGGCTAATAGTAGAGGATGATGAAGTAGGAAATGGGCTCTTTTTAGTTTTCTTTTTCTCACAATATTTTCTCACCATTTTCCTAAACTAGAAAGCTTTTCATGAGGAAGAAGAAGCTCAAGTGAAGAATAAGAGAATGAACTCAAGTGAGGTGAGAATATGAACCATGGGTGAGTTAGTGTCATGCACTAACTCATGTAGAGACTTAACTAGGTCTAGGCTTTATGGTTAGGTTAATAAATATCTACAAATGAAACCAAAAGAGTAGACTTGGTCAATATTTCCACAAGCTTGTAGCCATGACAAAAATCCATCTATTTTTGAATTACTTAGATTAATATAAACCCTACATTATCCTAACTATAGTGTAAGTCTCATACACCCATGTATCATGTATTATCAAGCATGGCACAATAAAATGTACATTAATATATATCACATATATACTATATGCACACAAGTGAGAAAAAGAATATTTAGTGAGCAAATATTAGTTAATGTAAGTTAATATATCAAATATATAATTATACATTAAATTATGAAATCAACACTTGATTTAATAATCCGGCAATATCACATATAACCGACTAATATCATATGAATCAATTTATCGAATCAACACTTGATCCGATAACCCGGCTATATCTCATATAACCGGCCGATATCACAAATCGTGAGAATAGAATGCGGTATCACATACACGCATTAATCTCGGTCCCGCACATATCACATATGTGCTCCTACTCCGTTTTGCATGAACCAGGAAACCTCTGTGTAGGACTCTAAAGACTCGTCAATAAGCCGGCAGTAGATAATGATCATATCAAACACCCATAAGCCGCAAGCGGTCTGCTAACCGTAACGGCCACCCGGGTATTGAGCGATCAGAAGATCAACAAGCAATCCTCCTTTTACTCCTGCGAATCCAATCAGTAACACTACCGTACAGTTTGGTCTCTTCGTCAGATATGTCGCATATCACAACCTGGGGGTGGTATAACGTCAGTGTAACATTTCAGAAAAATAAAATATTATTTTTGGGAATTTTTTTATAATTAAATAATAAATATTAAGAATATTTTAATAATGCGGTATAATTAAATACCGATAAATTGGGAAATATTTGGAAAAGTATAGGAATTACTGAAATAAGGATGTTTTGTATGATTTAAGAAAATTATAAATTCTTTATGATTTATTATATCTCATTTTAATGCTAATCGCGATTAAATATCGCAAAGCTTGATTTGTGCACATGACATGCACCAAGTCATTTTGCACATTTGTTACTTTTTCTCACATGGTTTTTTTCTTCATTTCTAGCATGGTTTGGGTTTTAATATGAAAAGATAAAGAGAACAAAAGAAAAGAAAAAGAAAATGTTAAATAAAGAGGTATGGGCATGAGAGAGAGAGAGAGAGTGAGGGTCTTCATTTGACTAAGCTCCCATTTCTTTACTTCATCTCTTCATCATTCTCTCTCCCCCTCATCTCCTATGGCTGCCTCCTCCATCCCCCTCCACTTCATCCTCACAAACACCCTCAAAACAACTTCAAAACATAATCTCCATTTCATAATAATTGTGCACAAGCCCACTACAAACAATTTGGACCAAGAAAAATTCGATTATGAAGACTTGGGGCAACTCAAGAAAATTCCCGAGTTGCCAAATGAGGTATTTTCTGCACCATTAGAATTGTATTTCATTTCCTTTAGCTTCCATACAAGTTTAGAATCGATATCGTGTAGTATAGTGGACTTTGAAAATTTCTAGAAAAGGATTAGGGTTTGATTGAATCCAAATGTGTAATTGAGCTTAGTAGAGACTATACAACCCCTGTAGTGATGGTATATTGAACCAAAACAAAGACTTAAACCACCAATTCACAAACTTAGTGTAGGGTTACAAGTCACTGTCACAAGGGTCTATAAAGCATCAACCATACCCGATTTAAAATTTACAAGTGCCGAACAACCTAAAGCGAGGATCTTTGCTAGACAATAAGGGTTATCAAAGCATGTAAACAACTTTACATCTAAGAGAGAGGGATTACAACCTTTGTAGTCCGCTCCTTCACTTCATAAGCTCTGAGTGGTAGTCCCTTCGCCGCGATCCATGATCTCCCGGACTTAAGAGAGTCTTCACAAGCCGAACGATCCATGCTTGCTAGAAGTTTTCCTTTTCGAAGATGATCTACCTTGAAGAATCTTTAACTCAAGCTTTCACTTCTCTAATCAAGTATTAGAGAAGTAAACGCCCTAATCTAAGTGGCTAGAATAGATGAGGATGATGAAGTAGGAATTTAGCTCTCTTTTAATTTCAAATTCTCACACTAATTCATCACAAAACCAAAAGCCAGAAAGCTTTTCAAGGAGGAAGAAGAAGATGAAACCTTTTGAGATGAATAATGAAAAATTGTTACTATGGTTACAAAACAACCTAGAGTTAATAATATCAAGTATTAACTAATGTAGAGAATTGACTAGGGTTAAGGGTTTGGGTTGGGTTAAAAAATATCTCCAAAATATCAACACAAAATATCTTTGCTTAAAACAAAACATAAAGCTTCTAAAAGCTTCATGAAAATGCTAACCCAAATCAAACCCTAACCTTGTTTAATCTCCACAAATCATGTTGCATTTGTAGTCATAACTTGTTACAATATTATATATCACATATATAATATATTTTTGTAACAAAAGAAAATAATACAATTAACATATATCGCATATATATCAATGTATTATCCGGTGAGAAAATGAATCAATAAAGCAAGCCTATATCAGTTAATGTAACGTAATATATCACATATATAATTATACATTAAATTATCGAATCAACACTTGATCCGACAATCCAGTTGTTTCTCAAATAACCGACTAATATAATCTGTATCAGTTCATCGAATTAACATTTGATCCGATGACCCGGCTATATCACATATACCCGGCCGATATCTTATATCGCGAGAATAGAATACGGTATCTCATACCGTAATATTCTCGATCCCGCACATATCACAAATGTACTCCTACTCCTTTTTTCCTGAGTCATGAAACCTCTGTGTAGGACTCTAAAGAATTGTCAATACGCCGGCAGTAGGTGATGATCATATCAAACACCCACAAACTGCAAGCGGTCAGCTAAACATAACAGCCACCTAGGTATTGAGCAATCAGAAGATCAACAAGCAAGCCTGTACATTCTCCAGTGAATCCAGTCAGTAACACTCCCGTACAGTCCGGTCTCTTCGTCTGATATGTCGCATATCTAGTCTAGGGGTGGTAAACGTCAGACCCCAGTAACCGATAAGTCGTGTCGATGTGAGGCTCATAACAGGTCGAGAAACTACTGATAACACTTACCAGTAGCACTCCATATCAGCCCTGGCCAGGGACTTCCAGTTATAGCCAATCGAACACAGCATAACATCAACTCCCTATACCGGGAGAGACGAATCCCCTCCTATTGCTCTTTGCCTCCATGTGATTCGGGACTGTATGCAAAAGCCACCGTTTTGCATGCCTTCTTGGACGTGGTAAGGTAGAAATCAAAGCACAGTAGGAATCACACAAGACTCTATGACGATCTCGGGTCTACAGACAAACCTGTACCAGTGTCACCAGAGAACTGCCATTTGACGTGAGGTATAATACTATCTGGGAGTTCTTGGCGAGTCCGTCCAGTATACCCAGTCTCCACTGAGCACCCGTACACCATCTTTGATGTCAAAAACCGATGGATATGGGATCATCCATCGCCCATCATATGGGTCAAGATGTGTATACGTTAGTCTACTTTGGTGTATCGATGCCCTGTCTCGACATACGCTCGACTAGGAACAGTTATAGGATGTACTCGTTGACTACCCTGGCCCCACTAGTATGATCTCATCATAGTCCCAGTAGTCGAGTACATATCCTAAGGGCTTTATCAACATGTGAGAGCAAGACAGTAAACTAATACAAGTCAACATGTTAAGATAAAGTGAAACTAAATAGCATACTATCATGTCGAGCAAGAAAGTCCTCTCTATATATATCCAAGCATCCATTATAATATACATCATATGTACAACAATGGCCTCTAGGGCATATATATAACTAACAATCTCCCACTTGCACTAAGGCCAGCTGTTGTAGTATCTCATATCCAACATCCCGAAGAGTCTCTCAAACTGTGTCTGGGGAATGGCCTTCGTGAGTGGATCCGTAGTGTTGTCCTTCGTATCAACTCTCCTGACCTCGATCTCCCGGCGATCAACTATCTCCCCGATCAGGTGACACCGCCTCAGAATATGTCTGGACTTCTGATGGGACCTGGGTTCCTTGGCCAAAGCCACAGCTCCATTATTATCATAATACAAAGGTATTGGATGCTCAATGGATGGAACCACACCAATTTTAGAGATTAACTTCTTCTTCCAGACAGTCTCTTTGGCAGCATCGTTGGCAGCGATGTATTCAGCCTCCATCGTCGAGTCTACAACGGCTTCCTGTTTGGAACTCTTCCAACACACCGCCCCTCAATTGAGGGTAAAGACAAAACCCGAGCACGACTTAGAGTAATCCTTATCACTCTGGAAGCTCGAATCGGTAAATGACTCCACCTGGAGTTCACCGTTACCATACACCAAGAACATATCCTTAGTCCTTCGCAAGTACTTGAGAATGTTCTTTACAGCTGTCCAGTGACTCTCTACAGGATCTGCTTGATACCGACTCACTACACTTAGTGAGTATGCTACATCGGGTCTCGTACATAGCATCGCATACATGATAGAGCCTACTGCCGAAGCATAGGGTATCCCTTGCATGCGAGCTCACTCCAAATCAGTCTTGGGAGACATCTCTTTGGAGAGAGTGAGTCCAGAGATCGTGGGTTGGTTCCCACGCTTGGATTCTTCCATACTAAACCTCTTTTGTATGGTGTCAATATACTTGGATTGAGACAATCCCAGTATGCGTTTAGATCTATCTCTATATATCATAATTCCCAGTATGCAGGAGGCATCACCTAGATCTTTCATTGAGAATCTTTGTGATAAGAAGAGCTTGACCGATTGCAGCATAGGAACATCATTTCCTATCAATAGTATGTCATCCACGTACAATACGAGAAAGACAACCTTACTCTCTGCAACCTTTTTATATATACAAGGTTCATCTACGTTTTTGATGAAGTCAAACTCTTTGACTACAACATCAAAGCAGATGTTCCTACTCCGCGATGCTTGCTTTAACCCGTAAATGGATTTAATCAGCTTGCACACCTTTGCGCTGCTCCCACTATCTACGAAGCCCTCTGGCTGAGTCATGTACACGCACTCCTCTAAATCACCATTTAGAAAGGCGGTCTTAACATCCATTTGCCAGATTTCGTAGTCATGGTATGCAGCAATGGCAAGTAAGATCCGGATGGACTTAAGCATAGCCACTGGAGAAAAGGTTAAGTCATAATCCACACCTGGTCGTTGACGAAAACTCTTTGCAACAAGTCTAGCCTTGTAAGTCTCAACTTTTCCATCTACACCAAGTTTCTTCTTTAAGATCCATTTGCTCCCAATGGGTTTTACCCCTTCAGGAGCAACTTCTAAAATCCATATTTTGTTGGTGTACATGGATTCCATCTCAGATTGCCTTGCATCAAGCCACTTCACAGAGTCACCACTCGTGATGGCCTGCTCGAAGCTAGTTAGGTCATCATCTTCCATGATGCAATCATCGCTCCCACCATCAATGAGAAAACCGTAGTATCTCTCAGGTGGATGAGAAACCCTACTAGATCGGCGGAGAGGCTGGGGTTCGTTGGGTACTACTGAATCCTCTGGTTCCACTAAATCTTCAGTTGCAGTTTGTGGCGTTGGAACCTCTTCCAGCTCTACCTCTTTGCCACTAATTTCTTTTGCAAGAAATTCCTTTTCTAAAAAGGTGGCATGTTGAGCAACAAACACCTTTTGCTCCTCACTGTGGTAGAAAAAATATCTACAAGAATTCTTCGGATATCCCACAAACTTGCAAAGAAATGATCGTGCCTCAAGTTTTTCCGGATTTTTCCTTTTGACATAGGCCAGACAACCCTATATCTTAACTCGTTTAAGATACGGTCTCTTCCCACTCCATATCTCATATGGTGTGGTAGGTACAGATTTTGATGGAACCTGATTCAATAGGTTTGCTGCTACTACAGGCTCATAACCCCAAAAGGAAATAGGAAACTCAGCAGTGCTCATCATAGAGCGCACCATATCTAATAGGGTGCTGTTCCTCCGCTCCGATACACCATTGTGCTGTGGTGTATAAGGAGGAGTAAGCTGAGAGAGAATCCTATTCTCTTTTAGATAGTCCAGAAACTCATTGCTTAAGTATTCTCCTCCTCGATCAGATCGTAGGATCTTAATACTTTTGCCCGTTTGGTTCTCTACATCGTTCTTATATTCTTTGAATTTCTCAAAAGCTTTAGACTTTTGTTTCATCAGGAACACATGTCCGTGTTAGTGTATATGCCCTAGAGGCCATTACTGTATCATACTAGTTTGTATATTACTTAATGGAAGCTTGGGATATTCACCTTGTATAAACAATCTTGCTCAATATAGTAGTAAGCTACTTGGTTTGTTTCTACTTCAATGTGTACTTGTGTTTATTTCAGTATATCACTTATACGCATTAGTGGAGCCCTTAGGATCTTTGCTTGATTACCAGCGTTGTGATGGCAGTCATACTAGTGGGGGCTGGGTAATCTATAAGCACATCCTTATACAGGTCCCTAGTCGCAGGACTATCGAGACTGGGCATCGATACTCCGGAGTAGACTAGCGTATGCGCTTCTCATCCCAGTGTGGGAGATGGTCTGTCCCACAGCCATCAGTACGTCGTACTGGAGATAGTATACGGGTGCTCGTTGGGTTACGAGTACACTGGACAGGACTCGTCGGGAACTGACAGGTTGGTATTATACCTATCGTCAGTTATCAGTTCCCAGGTGACATGAGTACAGCTTAATCCGCTGACTTGACACTGGCACTTCGCCTCGAGTGTGTTCCCACTACACTTTGATCACTACCCTACCACGGCTCAAAGGAGTCGTGCAAACAGGTGGTGGTTGGGTGCAGTCCCGAAGCACTTAGAGGCAGTGACGGTTAGACAGGATTCGTCTCTCCCGGTATTGGGGGTTGACATCGCGCTGTGTCTAGGAGAGCCATTACACGAGTAGTCCCTGGCCAGGGCAAGCGAGATATACTGGTAGGCTTCCAGTGTTATCTCAGGGTGTTTTGGGCTTCACTCCGACACGACTTGTACCGCTATTAGGGGACTGACGTTTACAGCCCCCTAGGCCCGCCATGCGATGTATCAGACGAACAGACCGGACTGTACGGAGAATGTCACATTCAGACTCAGTAGGATTTCAGATGGGGTTTCACCTCGTCAGCCTTCTTGTCGGCATCTACCTGGGGACCGTTACGCACAGCTAGTGCCGCTTGCGGTCTGTGGTTAAACCCACTGCCAGCGTAGTATCGAGTCTTTAGAGTCCCACACAGAGGGTATTCGCCTCTGGGCAAAACAGAGTAGAGGTCGCATGGTTTTGCGACAGGGTTCGTTCTCATCCGCGCACTTGTGCACGTTTGGAGTCCGGACGGATATTGCCAGCGGGCTCTGGTTTGAGCCGGATACTGGTATATGATTTGGGGTTGCTTTTATCTCTCAGTATTCATGTTCCTCGGAACAAGAATGCAGGTGTGTATGCACAGTTATTTGAGGAAGAGGAAGAGGACTTTCATTAGGGTTTCGGAACGGGTGCGTATGCACAGTTGACAGTCGTTTTTTTCCAAACCCTAATGGATTTGTATTATATCATTTAATAATATATAATAAAATGAAATTGTGTCATGGTTGGTTTTTATGTTGACTTGTTGACCATGGTTGACTTGTTGACCATGGTTGAAGTTTTGACCATCATCATTACAAAAGAAAGATGCTCTTGATTCTTGCAAATTCATTTAATGTTTGAAATGATAATGGTCATTCATAAACCTACCATCAAACCTTTTTCATTTTCATTATTATTATTATTTGATAATTCTTTTGCTTTATGTTATGGTTGCAAAAGAAAAAGATCTCACTTTATCATAACAACTCTCTCTCCTCACTTCATCTTCTTCTTCCTCTAGCTAAAGAGAACCCTTCTCATGTGTTGAGAATCCTTCTCTTTAAAAAGAAAAGCACCCCTTAGACACTCTCTACTCATTCTAGGTTCAAGGTTTAGCAAGCCGGAAACCCTAGTTCACTCAAAGCACGAGGAAGAGCCCAAAGGTTGAACTCTCGAGGTGGATCCATCTTCGACGGAAGAAGGCGACAAAAGAGAACCATCAACCTCTACAAAAGTTTGAAGAAGAAGGAGTTCAAGTTTAGGTATAACCATCCTCATCCGAGTAGCTAACTTTCTTTAGCTTGTATGCTAGTTTTAGTTTAGCTAAAGATCCCGACTTTGCTTAGTCCATGTTGCCCCTTGCGCTAAAAATTTGATTTTTATACCGTTTCCGCCTCCCCGTAAGAACCGGGGGTCGCAACGTGGACTTACAGTGGTATCAGAGCCTAACTAAACTTAAACTAGCTTGGTAGTGAAGTGTAACGAAGTTCGGAACCGAAAAAATCACAAAACCGGAAAAACAAAACCCTAAGTTTCTGTTGAATTTTTTTCTGCTCTAAATGAAAAACTTTATACTTGTAAATTCGGCTCAGGGTTTTTTATGAACAACCATGAAAAACGATCCACTGTTTCGTTCAAACCGCCGCGCTTCCGCCGCATGAGGTAGGCATTTGCGGCGGAAGAGCCGCGGTTTGTCGTCTTCTGTGCATCGTTTTTCGTGCAGTGTGTGTCTGTGTTGGTTTTGGGATTTTTAAAATATATTATATGTGCCCAGATTTTCCAGAACTGAAATTCACTTTTGGGGTCCTATAATTCCGTATTTTTCCGAACTTCACTGCACTTTGACTATGATGGTTATATCTGTGATGCTTGCATGTATTGAACGTCGGCAAATCGCTATAAGACGATTAGTCGGGGTTATACATGATCTGTGTTTGATATTGGAATGTGTATATGAATGTGTTGGACTGTCGCGGGTGAATAGCCGGGGTGGATGTGAGATGAGCTTTTGTTTTTCTTTCATTCATTGTAAATGTAAATTGATGTAATAATATTATTTGTTTGGCCGCACAACCGGGTCGGGGTTGTAGCCGTCATTGTATAATTCTTTTTACTGTTTTTGCTCCTAGGATAGACCCATGGAGGGGTGCACAAACTACCGGGTTCTTGGCGGGTAGTTTGCCGCACCCGTAGGGGTCTTGGGTGGGGTATTTGCTATTCACCGCGACCGTGTAATCCGCTTTTCGTTGCAGGCTCGAAAGGATTGCGGATTGCTAGTATATCCAATGTATTCATCTGTGATCTGTAATGTCTATCATTGCTTTCTATTTAGGCGTTGCTTATGTTTTACAGCCGCGCTAGCCCAGCCCCCGCTCTGTCGTTAGTTAAATAACCTAACGAGTGATGACGGGACCCCGTGGCGAATGCGAATGGCATAAGCGTATGTCATATTTTGGTTGTTTTCTGCAATGGTAGGATTAAATGATGGGACGCATTAAAAGAACTAATGCAAGAATATCACACATTAAAAGAACTAATGCAAGATAATAAACCAAGTTTAAGTCGATGGAACACTTTCGAAAAACCACTCGGTTCTTTTCAAAACTAACTTTTAAATGCGGAGCTTGAGCCACTCCTTCTAAAAGCTATCTCGTTCCATCGATTATATCAAGTTCACTACGTTCACGGTTTCGCCAAAACCATTCGTAGCCCTCCATCATTTCAGTTAAATATACGGTAGTATTCAAGCTATGTATTTTGACCTCACGCCAAGGCATAGTGATTGGTAGCTGCCGGATATTTATCTGTTGCATATATAGAATGCGTTGTTTTGAGACAGTCGTACCGCCATTTTGGCCTACGTCAAGGGTAGGTACGGGTGGATTCAAATCAACCGGGATAATGATGGGAAGAACTTGATATGTGACTTATGACATTTTGACCTCACGCCAAGGTCATAAGAGCATGGGGCAAAAATCCACATCGGGAGTTTCATAAGTACTGAAACTTGCTAGATTTGCATACCATTTGGAGTGTGATGATTATGGTAGGATTCCTTCATTTTCGTCACGCGATGATATTTGGATCCCGATCCTACTGTGAGTATATGCTACTCCTCGGGAAATTTCTCACTAAACGATCAATGCTATAAACCTAGTAGGTTCCTAGAAAGGTGTTAGCGGGGCTACGCCCCCAGGGAAAAGAGGTTCTTAAATTAAGGAACTTCGCGAAAGCGTTGGAAAACCTCCCTCGAAGTACCAACACTGGCCTGGCTGAACGGTTAAGCAAGTATTGTACGGTGGGATTGATCCCGGCTAATTCTTCCTTTGTGGTTTGAGGAGGGATTCGAGAGACAGTGGGAGCCATCCTGTTTAGACAAATTAAAAACCATTCTAAATTTGCAAGAGCATCGTGCTAAGTGTTTCTTCTCTCCCCCTGCAGCGACCAAATCGAAATGACTGGACTTAAGTTACTTCTAGATAAAAACATACTGACAGGGCCAAACTACAAAGATTGGCTCAGGAATGTCAAATTGGCAATCGCTTACGACAAGCTGGGGTATCTTCTTACCACCAAAGCTCCCCCCGTCCCAGGTCCCACCTCCAGCGTCGCGGATAAGGAAATCCGTAAGACTTAGGAGATTGACAGCGCGAAGGCCAGGTGCCTCGTACTTGCCTCGATGGACAACGAGCATCAGAGGAGGCACGAGAATATGGATTTGGAATCCATATTTCTTCATACAAAAGAACTGTATGGAGAGCAATCTCGTATCGCAAGATACGAAGTGTCGAAGAAGTTATTTTCGACAAAGTTGGCCGTCGGATCATTGGTAGCGGACCACGTGCTTAAGATGATTGGCTACACTGAGGAGCTCGCGGAACTTGGGACCACGTTGGACAGTGAACTCTATACGGATTTAATTGTCCAGTCCCTTCCATCCACTTACGCCCAGTTCATACTGAATTTCAACTTGCAAGAAAAGGAAGTTGAACTTTCAGAACTCCTCAACCTGCTGAGGAGCGCAGAGGGCACCCTACAGAAAGGTAGGGAAACATCCACTTTGTTTGTAGGAGGATCTTCTTCTTCTAGGTCCAAGGCGAAAGCCAAGGGAAAGAAGAGGAAAGCCCCCGCCAAACCAAGAGGCGGTGTTAGTAAAGTGGGTACGAAGGGAAAGGAAAAGGCAACAAAGATTGCGGGGAAGCTTGTTGGAAAGGAAGAGTGCTTCTATTGTCATAAAAGTGGACACTGGAAGAAAGATTGCAGGGCTTGGAAAGCCAGGACACAGGAACTGAAGCAGGTTGCGGCTTCAGCTTCAGGTGTGTATGTTATTGAAAACTGTCTTTCTATAAACTCTATTTCCTGGGTATTGGATACCGGATCAGGATCTCATATCTGTAATTCTTTGCAGGCGTTAAGAAACCGTAGGGTTTTGAAGGCAGGTGACATGACCCTCAGAGTTGCGAACGGAGCTAGCATGGATGCTAAAGCCGTGGGGGACTATCACCTGGGAATGTCAGATGGGCATGTTTTGGTTTTGCGTAATTGCTTTTTTGTACCCAACGCAACTTGTAATATCATTTCTGTATCTTTGGTTTCTAAAGAAGGTTATGAATTTGCGTTTGTAAGTAATGTTGTAAACATTCACCTTAATCAAGTTCTGATTGGGTCAGGTACATTGAGCAATGGTATATACGTATTGAACCAACCACAGATTTTCAATGTCCAGAATACACACAAAAGAAAGTCTCCAGATATCAATCAGACTTTCTTATGGCATTGTAGACTGGGTCACATCAATAAGAGAAGGTTGACTAAGTTACATACAGAAGGATATTTGGATCCGTTCGAATATCAATCATATGCCACTTGTCAATCCTGTCTCAAAGGAAAGATGACAAAGACTCCGTTCACTGGACACGGAGTAAGAGCGAGCGAGCTCTTGGGACTCGTACACAGCGACGTGTGCGGTCCAATGTCTACACATGCGCGAAGCGGTTATTCTTACTTCATTACTTTTACGGATGATTTTTCAAGATACGGTTATGTCTTCTTAATGAAACATAAGTCAGAATCTTTTGAAAAATTCCAGGAATTTAAGAATGAAGTAGAAAAACAAACCGACAAAAGTATCAAGATTCTAAGATCGGATCGAGGTGGAGAATACTTAAGTGCCGAGTTCCTGAATTATTTAAAAGAGAACGGGATTCTCTCTCAGCTTACTCCTCCATACACTCCGCAACACAACGGTGTATCGGAGAGACGGAACCGAACACTATTGGATATGGTACGGTCCATGATGAGTAACACTGAGTTACCGCGATCATTCTAGGGGTATGCGCTTGAAACAGCTGCATACCTATTGAACCGAGTTCCTACTAAGACTGTGCCTACCACACCATATGAGTTATGGAGTGGGAAGAAACCCTATCTTCAGTACCTGAAGATTTGGGGATGTCCAGCTTATGTCAAAAAGCAGCATACGGACAAGCTCGAGGCACGCTCAGTACTGTGCAGGTTTGTGGGATATCCAAAGAACTCCAGGGGGTATCTTTTCTATTACGCAGAGGAACAAAAAGTCCTTGTTTCTCGTAATGCCCATTTTCTGGAACATCAGTTCTTAGAAAAAGAAGTAAGTGGGAGCGCAATAGAACTGGAAGAAATTCCAGAACCACATACTATTACTGAAAGCTTAATGGAACCAGAGGGTTCAAATGAACAGGACATTCCTATGCCGCTCCGCAGAAGTAGTAGGCAGTCTCATCCGCCCGAGAGATACTACGGTTTTCTCATAGACGGGGATAGAGAGGATTGCATCATAGACTATGATGAGCCTACTAGCTTCCAGCAGGCCGTTCAGAGCATTGACTTTGTAAAATGGCTGGATGCAATGCGGACCGAAATGGAGTCCATGTACACCAACAAAGTATGGACGTTGGACATTGCTCCAGACGGGGTAAAACCCGTAGGATGCAAGTGGATCTTCAAAAGGAAGATTGGTGTAGATGGACAGGTTGAGACCTATAAAGCTAGACTTGTAGCAAAGGGTTTCCGTCAAAGACCTGGCTTGGACTATGACGAAACCTTTTCTCCAGTGGCTATGCTGAAATCCATTCGGATCCTTCTTGCCATTGCTGCCTTCCACGATTATGAGATTTGGCAGATGGACGTAAAAACCTCTTTTCTAAATGGAAGTTTAGAGGAGTGTGTCTATATGGATCAGCCAGAGGGTTTCATTCAGAGTGGGAGCAGCGGAAAGGTGTGCAAGTTGCTTAAATCCATCAATGGACTAAAGGAGGCATCACGGAGTTGGAACATCTGTTTTGATGAGACGGTCAAGGAATTTGACTTTATCAAAAATCCAGATGAACCATGCATCTATAGTAGATTTGTAGCGAGAACTGTAGTATTCCTTGTTTTATACGTGGATGACATTCTCTTAATAGGAAATGACATTCCTATGCTACAATCAGTCAAGGGTTTCTTGTCACAAAGGTTCTCCATGAAAGACCTGGGTGATGCCTCTTACATCCTGGGGATCCGGATCCATCGTGATAGATCCAAGAGGATATTAGGACTTTCACAGTCCAGGTACATCGACACCGTACTGAAAAGATTCAGTATGGAAGATTCCAAGCGCGGTAACTTACCGGCTTGTCACGGGATCACCCTCTCTAAAGAGATGTCTCCCAAGACTGATTTGGAGAGGGATCGCATGTCTATTATACCCTACGCTTCTGCGGTAGGCTCTATAATGTATGCGATGTTGTGTACCAGACCGGATGTAGCTTATGCACTGAGTGTAGTAAGCCGGTATCAGTCAAACCCTGGGGAGAAACATTGGATAGCGGTAAAGAACATTCTCAAGTACCTAAGGAGGACTAAGGAGATGTTCTTGGTGTATGGCGGAAAAGACCTCCAGATTGAGGCCTTTGCTGACTCCAGCTTCCAGAGTGACAAGGATGATTCCAAGTCCATGTCGGGTTTTGTCTGTACCCTCAATGGAGGGGCGGTGTGTTGGAAGAGTTCCAAACAGGAAACCGTTGCAGACTCGACTATGGAAGCGGAATACATCGCTGCATCTGATGCCGCAAAAGAAGCTGTCTGGATAAGGAAGTTCTTAAAAGAACTTCAGGTGGTTCCGTCCATTGTTGACCCAGTACCTCTGTATTGCGACAACAACGGGGCTATAGCTTTAGCAAAGGAACCCAGGTCCCATCAGAGATCCAGGCACATCTTGAGGCGGTATCACCTGATCAGGGAGATCGTGGATCGCAAGGAGATCGAGGTTCGGAAGGTTGCTTCAGAAGAGAACACTGCAGATCCATTCACCAAGGCCCTACCCCAGACTCAGTTCGAGCGGCTGATCGAGATGATAGGTCTTCGATACGCCAGTACATGGCCTTAGTGCAAGTGGGAGATTGTTAGTGTATATGCCCTAGAGGCCATTACTGTATCATACTAGTTTGTATATTACTTAATGGAAGCTTGGGATATTCACCTTGTATAAACAATCTTGCTCAATATAGTAGTATGCTACTTGGTTTGTTTCTACTTCAATGTGTACTTGTGTTTATTTCAGTATATCACTTATACGCATTAGTGGAGCCCTTAGGATCTTTGCTTGATTACCAGCGTTGTGATGGCAGTCACACTAGTGGGGGCTGGGTAATCTATAAGCATATCCTTATACAGGTCCCTAGTCGCAGGACTATCGAGACTGGGCATCGATACTCCGGAGTAGACTAGCGTATGCGCTTCTCATCCCAGTGTGGGAGATGGTCTGTCCCACAGCCATCAGTACGTCGTACTGGAGATAGTATACGGGTGCTCGTTGGGTTACGAGTACACTGGACAGGACTCGTCGGGAACTGACAGGTTGGTATTATACCTATCGTCAGTTATCAGTTCCCAGGTGACATGAGTACAGCTTAGTCCGCTGACTTGACACTGGCACTTCGCCTCGAGTGTGTTCCCACTACACTTTGATCACTACCCTACCACGGCTCAAAGGAGTCGTGCAAACAGGTGGTGGTTGGGTGCAGTCCCGAAGCACTTGGAGGCAGTGACGGTTAGACAGGATTCGTCTCTCCCGGTATTGGGGGTTGACATCGCGCTGTGTCTAGGAGAGCCATTACACGAGTAGTCCCTGGGCAGGGCAAGCGAGATATACTGGTAGGCTTCCAGTGTTATCTCAGGGTGTTTTGGGCTTCACTCCGACACGACTTGTACCGCTATTAGGGGACTGACGTTTACCGCCCCCTAGGCCCGCCATGCGATGTATCAGACGAACAGACCGGACTGTACGGAGAATGTCACATTCAGACTCAGTAGGAGTTCAGATGGGGTTTCACCTCGTCAGCCTTCTTGTCGGCATCTACCTGGGGACCGTTACGCACAGCTAGTGCCGCTTGCGGTCTGTGGTTAAACCCACTGCCAGCGTAGTGTCGAGTATTTAGAGTCCCACACAGAGGGTATTCGCCTCTGGGCAAAACACAGTAGAGGTCGCATGGTTTTGCGACAGGGTTCGTTCTCATCCGCGCACTTGTGCACGTTTGGAGTCCGGACGGATATTGCCAGCGGGCTCTGGTTTGAGCCGGATACTGGTATATGACTTGGGGTTGCTTTTATCTCTCAGTATTCATGTTCCTCGGAACAAGAATGCAGGTGTGTATGCACAGTTATTTGAGGAAGAGGAAGAGGACTTTCATTAGGGTTTCGGAACGGGTGCGTATGCACAGTTGACAGTCGTTTTTTTCCAAACCCTAATGGATTTGTATTATATCATTTAATAATATATAATAAAATGAAATTGTGTCATGGTTGGTTTTTATTTTGACTTGTTGACCATGGTTGACTTGTTGACCATGGTTGAAGTTTTGACCATCATCATTACAAAAGAAAGATGCTCTTGATTCTTGCAAATTCATTTAATGTTTGAAACGATAATGGTCATTCATAAACCTTCCATCAAACCTTTTTCATTTTCATTATTATTATTATTTGATAATTCTTTTGCTTTATGTTATGGTTGCAAAAGAAAAAGATCTCACTTTATCATAACAACTCTCTCTCCTCACTTCATCTTCTTCTTCCTCTAGCTAAAGAGAACCCTTCTCATGTGTTGAGAATCCTTCTCTTTAAAAAGAAAAGCACCCCTTAGACACTCTCTACTCATTCTAGGTTCATGGTTTAGCAAGCCGGAAACCCTAGTTCACTCAAAGCACGAGGAAGAGCCCAAAGGTCGAACTCTCGAAGTGGATCCATCTTCGACGGAAGAAGGCGACAAAAGAGAACCATCAACCTCTACAAAAGTTTGAAGAAGAAGGAGTTCAAGTTTAGGTATAACCATCCTCATCCGAGTAGCTAACTTTCTTTAGCTTGTATGCTAGTTTTAGTTTAGCTAAAGATCCCGACTTTGCTTAGTCCATGTTGCCCCTTGCGCTAAAAATTTGATTTTTATACCGTTTCCGCCTCCCCGTAAGAACCGGGGGTCGCAACGTGGACTTACAGTCCGTATCTTGAGAGATCGCCAGTGAATGTAATGAAGTAGGAAGAACCGTTCCTGGCATGTGTAGACATGGGACCGCATACATTACTATGTATCAATCTTAAGAGTTCTGTAACTCTTACTCCGTGTCCACTAAACGGAGTTTTGGTCATTTTGCCTTTGAGATATGAATGACAAGTTTCATAAGATGATAATTCGAACGGATTCAAATATCCATCCTTATGTAACTTCGCTAGCCGTGTCACATTGATATGACCTAGTCTACAATACCATAAGAAGGATTCGTTCATTTCTGAACTCTTTCTCTTGTGTGTGTTTTGTATATTAAGGACTGTAGTTTGATTGAGAACGTATATGCCATTATGTAACGAGCCTGATCCAATCAACTTTTGATTTAGGAAGATGTTCATAACATTATCATGTATTACAAAATTATATCCTTCTTTACTTAATAAAGAAACCGGTATAATGTTGCACATCATGTTCGGTATATAATAGCACTCATTCAGAATCAATGTATTACTACTTAGTAATACAAGGTGATATTCGCTAACAGCTTTGGCTGCAATATCTGCACCATTCCCTACTGTTACGGAATGATCACCCATTCCCAGTTCTCTACCTTTACGTAGCCCACGTAACATATTACATATATGAGATTCCGATCCGGTATCTAATACCCAGGACATAAAGTGAACTGAGAAACACTTCTCGATAACTAACACACCCGAAGAAGATGCATCAACATGCTTATTCTTCATTTGGGTGGCTTGAGAATCCATATTTTCTGCTATTTCCTGCTCAGTCTTATAACACTTATAAGAAAGAACGGGACCAACGTTCTCCTGCTCAGTATATAAAGCGGGTTCAGTCAATACATCCATATTATTATCTTGATTAAGGCCTGACATGGTTGCTACCTAGAAAGAGAGAGAAGAAAACACTTTAGCTTATGCTCTTGCAAGATTAGATTGGTTATTATCTTATCTAATCTGGATGTCTCCCACTGTTTTTATCAAATCTTTCTTCAAACCCTAAAAGGAAAGACTAGCCGGGATTAATTACACCTTACAAGTTCGCCAATCTTTCAGCCAGACCAGTGTTGGTACTTTGAGGGAGGTTCCCCGTGCTTTCGCACGGACCTAATTAAAGTAAACCTCGTTTTCCCAGAGGTATAACCCCGTTAACACCTTTCTAGTCACTTACTTGATCGGCTAATTGTCCTGTGTAAAACTCTCCCAGGAGTAACTTTTACTCGCAGTGGGTATCAAGATCCATCTATCTCATAGAAGGTATGCAATCTCATTACAAATTTCAACACTTGAAATTCCCGATAAAATTTTGCCCCTAGCGATCTATGACCTTGACAAGGTCAACAAAGCATAAATCGCAAGTCAAATTCAACCCGTCATTTCCCGATTGAATTAAACCCACCCGCATGACCCTTGATAAGGTCAACAAGACCATACGAATACCCTAATCCAATCACATCTTATGTTTTAGCAGATAAACATTAATTAGCTACCGTATACTGTGCCTTGACAAGGTCAACAAACGCAGCACGAATACTAAGTAGGATTTATCTGAAATGACGGAGGGCTACGACAGGTTTTTCAGAAAACCTATTGCATAATGAACTTGATATCGTTGTAGAAACAAGTGATTTTGAAAATGAGTGTTTTTTTAGGCTTTTCTAGTTTCGCTAAAGAGTTCACTCCCGGTGAAAGGATCTCGGCTCTTTCCTCATCGAATAAGGTGCAGGGTATATCATATATACCGCTGTACAAAGCAAGAACTATAGAAAGCAATAAAAAAACTAAACCTCGAGTTTGTAGCATCTGCCAGTTTTGCTAAAGAGGTCACTCCCGGTGAAGGGATCTCGGCTCTTTCCTCATCAAATAAGGTGCAGGGTATATCATATATACCTCTATGCAAAACAAAACTGTAGCTATCCTTTTTATAAAGTTTCTATTCTACAACATATTTTAGGTTTCTTTTCTTTTATTAATCTCATTAATAAATCCCATCAGTTAATGCTTCCTAAGCATCACAGAAGAAACGAAAGCAATAATATTTATATATCAACATATATATATATATAGTATAAGCATTCGTCTTAGGCAGTAATATGATCTCATCACAGAACATTGCAGCAGAAGATAACATATGAAATATTGGATATACTAGGACGTCCGTGTTTTACATCGAGCCTGTATAAAACACGGATTCCACGGTCGCGATGCATAACAAAACCCACATCCCTAGACCCCCACGAGAGCGGCAAGCAATACTGCCAATTCTAGGGTTAGGAGACCCGGTCTCGACTCCTCGAGATGGCCTCCCACTGGACCCTAGAACCCGGTTACTTGTGCTCCCCTCCTTGGGTCTACCTAATGAGGAAAAGTAAATAATATACAATGGTGACATCATCCTCAACCCGGAAGTGCCCCAATTAAAGAATATTACATATAAATGAATTTTACATGAATGAAAATTAAAACCCTCATCTCATATAAAATCCCGGCTATTCAGAACACGACGATCCAATATAATATATAACAGCAACACATAATATCTCATATCATCAACGTAAGCAAGTATGCGTATCCCGATTGTCGTTGATGTATAGCAACGAAGCCGGCGATACACCACATACTACGCTTACGGTCACAGAAAAGAAAGTGTAAAACTACAACAATTGGAGTCCACAAATACTTTAGACATCTTAAATCCGAAATATCACATACTTCGCATTTCATGCCAAACTATATGAATTCCACATATTGTATCACATTCCAGATAAATAGACAATGTTAAAATTTCCGATCGAATAATCAAATACCCAAGATTCCCCAAATAGCTCAACACTTGAGCGGAGTTCAAAAAAACCCAGAACATGTCACGGCCCAAATGAACCAGCCGCAGAAGGGTCAAACCAACGCCTCATATGTGGCAACGCTAAACTACCACAAACCCTAGGGTTCAGTGGCAGTTTTGACGGTCACATAATCGAGTTAAGGTTACGTTCTTCTAGAGGGTCCATAGATATGCTTACATGTTTTTCCGAAAGATTTAAACTCAAGAAAAATTCAACACTTGAAAGTTTTTCGTGTCGGGAAAAAGTGCGTTATTGATATCCGTTCGAACATTTTAACACGTTCTAAATTATCCGAAAAAACTAAATGATGTTAAACTTTCCGATCGAATCAACGAATTCCAAAGATCTCCAGAAAACTCAACACTCAAGTAATATTAAAAATTCCCAGAAGCATGTAGTAATACCTACGGATGTTACCCAGAAACAACAAACCCTAATACCCAAGTACGGCCGCGGAACCGCCGCCAAAAGCCTGTTATGGCCGCGGTTTCACGGCGACTTTAGGGAATTAGGGGCTCGTCTTTCTCTGTTATCCATAGAATCACCAGCTTATTTTTTTGAGTATTTTTAATACGCAAAACACCATCTTTTTAGAAAATTTCCAGAGAGGGGGTCAAAATCGATGTTTCGGGGTTCGATCGGAGTTTTAACTTTGTCTACACGACGCCTAATGCTCTAGCTAGGCTTTGATACCACTGTAGGGTTACTAGGCACTGTTACAAGGGTCTATAAGGCATCAACAATGCCCGATTTAAAATTTACAAGTGCCGAACAACCTAAAGCGTGGATCTTTGCTAGACAATTAGGGTTATCAAAGCATGTAAACAACTTTACATCTAAGAGAGAGGGATTACAACCTTTGTAGTCCACTCCTTCGCTTCATAAGCTCCGAGTAGTAGTCCCTTCGCCGCGATCCATGATCTCCCGGACTCAAGAGAGTCTTCACAAGCCGAATGATCCATGCTTGCTAAAAGTCTTCCTTTTCGAAGACGATCTACGTTGAAGAATCTTTAACTCAAGCTCTCACTTCTCTAATCAAGTATTAGAGAAGTGAACACCGTAATCTAAGTGGCTAGAATATATGAGAATGATGAAGTAGGAATTTAGCTCTTTTTTAATTTCAAATTCTCACACTAATTCATCACAAAACCAAAAGCTTGAAAGCTTTTCAAGGAGGAAGAAGAAGATGAAATCTTTTGTGATGAATAATGAAAAATTGTTACTATGGTTACAAAACAACCTTGACTTAATAATATCAAGTATTAACTCATGTAGAGAATTGACTAGGGTTAAGGGTTTGGGTTGGGTTAAAAAATATCTCCAAAATATCAACACAAAATATCTTTGCTTAAAACAAAACATAAAGCTTCTAGAAGCTTCATGAAAATGCTAACCCAAATCAATCCCTAACCTTGTTTAATCTCCACAAATCATGTTGCATTTGTAATCACAACTTGTTACAATATTATATATCACATATATAATATATTTTTGTAACAAAAGAAAATAATACAATTAACATATATCGCATATATATCAATGTATTATCCGGTAAGAAAATGAATCAATAAAGCGAGCCTATATCAGTTAATGTACATAATATATCACATATATAATAATACATTAAATTATTGAATCAACACTTGATCCGACAATCCGGCTATTTCTCAAATAACCGACTAATATAATCTGTATTAGTTCATCGAATCAACACTTGATCCGATGACCTTGGCTATATCACATATAGCCGGCCGATATCTTATATCGCGAGAATAGAATACGGTATCTCATATCGTAATATTCTTGATCACACACATATCACATATGTACTCCTACTCCGTTTTTCCTGAGTCAAGAAACCTCTGTGTAGGACTCTAAAGAATCGTCAATACGCCGGCAGTAGGTGATGATCATATCAAACACCCACAAGCTGCAAGCGGTCAGCTAAACATAACAGCCACCCAGGTATTGAGAGATCAGAAGATCAACAAGCAAGCCTGTACATTCTCCTGTGAATCCTGTCAGTAACACTCCCGTATCTTCGGCTGATATGTCGCATATCTAGTCTAGGGGTGGTAAACGTCAAAACCCAGTAACCGATAAGTCGTGTCGATGTGAGGCTCATAACAGGTCAAGAAACTACTGATAACACTTACAAGTAGCACACCATATCAGACCTGGCAAGGGACTTCCAGTTATAGCCAATCGAACACAGCACAACATCAACTCCCTATACCGGGAGAGACGAATCCCCTCCTATCTCTCATTGCCTCCATGTGATTCGGGATTGTACCCAAAAGCCACCATTTTGCATGCTCTCTTGGACATGGTAAGGTGGAAATCAAAGCACAGTGGGAATCATACAAGACTCTATGACGATCTTGGGTCTACAGACTGACCTGTACCAGTGTCACCAGAGAACTGCCATCTGACGTGAGGTATAATACCATCTGGGAGTTCTCGGTGGGTCCGTCCAGTGTACCCAGTCTACACTGAGCACCCGTACACCATCTTTGATGTCAAACACCGATGGATATGGGATCATCCATCTCCCATCATATGGGTCAAGATGCGTATACGCTAGTCTACTTTGGTGTATCGATGCCCTGTCTCGTCACACCCTCGACTAGGAACAGTTATAGGATGTACTCGTTGACTACCCTGGCCCCACTAGTATGATCTCATCATAGTCCTAGTAGTCGAGTACATATCCTAAGGGCTTTATCAATATGTGAAAGCAAGAAAGTAAACTAATATAAGTCAACATGTTAAAATAAAGTGAAACCAAATAGCATACTATCATGTCGAGCAAGAAAGTCCTCTCTATATATATCCAAGCATCCATTATAATATACATCATATGTACAACAATGGCCTCTAGGGAATATATATAACTAACACTTAGAAACCCCGATATCGTATTTTTGTGGAAATTGTGATGGAAATTGGAGATCTGCTATCACCCGAGTGACTTGAAATTTTTTTAGCGAAACCTTAGAGATGTGCAGGCAACCTAGAAGCTACTCTAGAAACCCCAGACTACATGCTCATGTTAGGCCGCCATTTTCCTTATTTTGGCCGCAATTTACGGCCTTGGTACGTTGGAATCGTCCCATGCTTGGTCCATGGCTTTATCATAGGCAAATTAGACCTACCTCATATGCATAATTGGCTAATTTCACCTGAAAGAAAATCCGGGACCATTTCCTTGAGTTGTTGTTTTGAAATGTGACTTTTAAATGACTTGAACTTGGGATATTTCATTTTGTCTCGATCGATTGGCGTTTGTACGTCGATGTCGAGGGTTATTGGTTCTTCTTGCATGTGTAGACCATAAGTTTAAACCTATGTGTGATACGTGCATTGTTTTGGTTTTGTGTGAGATTTCTGTTTACGATACTATATGTGTATATATGTAGGTACCCTCAAGTGGACTTCGGACGAGGAGTAAGAGCAAGGCGACGTCGACTTCGGCAAGCGAGGATCAAGGTGAGTAGATCTATATCTACGGGGAAAGTTGGGTGGATGGCGTATAGCACCCCCGCAAACTTGATGGAAACTGATTTATATATAGAATATGGGTAAGGAAACCTAGATTAGGAAACCAGGGTTATGGTTAAAAGATAGTTAGAGATGAATGATGGAATATATGTATTGAGATATAACATGAAATCTATTAAAATATAAAAAGTGAATATGAACCACGACTTGTAGATATATAGTTACACTAGAATAAGTATGAATTTTAGAGTAACATGACATTTGATGTATAGGGTAGAATGTATATGTATATTGACTTGATGTGGGATATAACACGATGAAAGGAATACACGATGTGATATGATGACTTGATGGTATGTTGGTATAGAGATGCGAGTCGATTGAGATGATTGATACCTTTGTCGGGCCCCTGATATGAGTTTGTTTTGGATGTGACCTGGGACATAGGTATATATATAGATATAGAATGCCGTGAATCATGAGTGATATGCCGTACGAGATGTTAGGTCCGTACTCCTCATTGTCACATAGGATGATAGGATCCCCGATGGTTTAATGCCTCTGTACGATGATTTTCCGTATGTGATGACTTAGGCTTGATGATTGATCCATGCCCTTGACTAGAGGATGTCGTACGATGGATTATACCGTACGTGATGTTTTGAGGCTGGATGCCGATTGATAAATTCACCGACTCGATCATGTTAGATACGTATAGCTTATAGCTTTTAGCTGATGATTTACCTTATGCTGCCTTCATGCTATTCTCATTACATTGCATATACCTGTGCTAGTACACTTACACCATTATCGATGATGCGTATGTTACACATACACAGATTGCCAGCTCACACACTTCATCATCGATAATTGCCATTTCACAAAACAGTACGATTGCTGCATCATGATATGACTCCTGGCATAGTTTACTTGCTATAGTTACATATGAACCTTTATATGATATTGCATTAGAATTTGGAGAATTTGGGAACCGCAGGATATATTTTAAAACTGGATTCATTTAAAAGAGCGGTTTCCCTCGATATGTGCATATTACTGTTCCATGTTGCATGATATACGGATATGCTTACATTTATGTTATATATCATATACATCATGATTTACGATTATACGCATTGAGATATGCTGTTTTCATGAGATTTCTGGATTTGAGAACCGTGGTTATTTGAAAAGAAAGTATGTACTGTTTTAAAAACTCGGTTTCTCTTGATATGATATTTCAGTGCGTCCACCATGCGTTTTCTCGGTTCTGAAACGTGTGACAGTGATACCCGATTCGAGGAGCTGGATGAGGCCGATTACGGGTACATGGTGGATCCGGTATGGTACCTCGGGGTAAGAAAGGGATGTCTCGCAGTAGACGATGAGCCTGGCAGGGGAGTACTACCTACCGGTGATAGTATTTGGGCTCGGCGGATATCCGGAGGATACCGATCGGAGTCGAGAGATGATATGGGCCGATCCGGACTGACGGAGCCCGTGGGCCGTGTAAGTCTATGTCGCTCACCCCGCTAGCTGGCGAGGAGGCGCAACAAGTAAAAATCAAAACTTTCTTACAAAAGCAGCATAGACAAAGCTAAGGATCTTTGCCAAACCATATCTAACGAACTACAAGAAGTTTAATCTACTGTGATAGAAAGATTATACCTCATGATACCGGTCCTTCGGTTCTTCTCCGTTGTCCTCCTCGTCTACATGAGATCCGAGGATCGATCCGGATCTTTGTCACCTCCACGGCTTCCTTGAGTCGAAGACGATCCACCCGAGAGTCTATAGTCCGAGCTCCACCTACAAACCGAGGTAAATAGGGCAACAAGTTTGCTAAGCTTGATGTCCTAGGTGATATAGAGTAAGAAGATAGTTTTGTTTGTCTATTTAAATCCTTATTTTCTCAACACATGAGAACTAAAGGATTTTCTAGTGAGGAAGAAGAAGGAGCAAGCATGGGAGCTCTCATGAAGAGAGAGAAAGCAAATGAGATAATGATCCATAAGAAAAAGAAAACTAATCTTTTATCATAATATTTGTGATGGCTAAGTTGATTTGACCATTATCATGTCATAATAAATGCTAAGCCAAAATATCTAGTGCTTAACAAAATATCTAAGTCAACAATGGTCAACTAGGTCAAATGGTCAACATGGTCAAATGGTCAAACCAATTAGCCATGACACAATTATCATGAAAAAGATTAGTAAACATTTTCCTCCACCTCATAATGGTTTTGATCAAGTCAATAGTCAAAACCCTAATGAGGCATCTCCTTCTTCGCTCCTCACATCCGTGCATACATACCCGCATCAGCATTCCATAGAACACGAATACTAATAGACAAAACTGATCCATCAATATAATAGTAGGATCCGGCTTAAACCAAAGCCTACTAATATTATCCGCCCGAATCATTATACGCACACAAGTGCACGTAAGTGATCGTAGCCATGCTGTAAAACCATATGGCCTCTACACCTTTTGCCCAGAGCAGGGAAACTCTCTGTGTGGGACTCTAAAGACTCGACACTACGTGGGCAGTTGGTTTAACCACAGTCCGCAAGCGGTACTAGCTGTACGTAACGGTCCCCAGGTAGATTCGATAAGAAGGCCGATGAGGAAAACCCATCTGAACTCCTACTGAGCCTGAATGTGACAATCTCCGTATAGTCCGGTCTGTTTGTCTGAGAGTATCGCATGTCGGGCCTAGGGAGCGGTAAACATCAGACCCCTAATAGCGGTACAAATCGTGTCGGAGTGTAGCCCAGAACACCCTGAGAAACCATTGGAAACACTACCATTAAATCTCGCTTGCCTTGGCCAGGGACTTTCTGTAATGGCTCTCTTAGACACAGCGCGATATCAACCCCCAATACCAGGAGAGATGAATCCTGTCTAACCGCTACTGCCTCAAAGTGCTTCGGGATTGCACCCAACTACTACCTGTTTGCACGACTCTTTTGAGCCGTGGTAGGGTAGAAATCAAAGTACAGTAGGAACACACTCGAGGAAAAGTAGCAGTGTTAAGTCGACGGACTAAGCTGTACTCATGTTACCTGGGAACTGCTATCTGACGATAGGTATAGTACCAACCAGCAGTTCTTGACGAGTCTTGTCCGGTGTACTCGTAACTTAATGAGCACTTGCATACTATCTCCAGTACGACATATTAATGGCTGTGGGACAGACCATCTCCGCTGCTGGGATAAGAAACGTATACACTAGTCTACTCCGGAATATCGATGCCCCGTCTCAATAATCCTACGACTAGGGACCTGTATAAGGATGTGCTTGTAGATTACCCAGCCCCCACTAGTGTGACTGCCATCACAACGCTGGTAATCAAGAAAAGATCCTAAGGGCTCCACTAATATGTATAAGCAATATGCTAAAAGAAACACATGCACATATTGAAGTAGAAACAAACCAAGTAGCATACTACCATTTTGAGCAAGACTGTCAATACAACTGTGAATATCCCAAGCATCCATTAAGTAATATACAAGCTAGTATGATACAGTAATGGCCTCTAGGGCATATATACTAACAATCTCCCACTTGCACTAGGGCCATGTACTGGCGTATCGAAGACCTATCATCTCGATCAGCCGCTCGAATTGAGTCTGGGGTATGGCCTTCGTGAGTGGATCTGCAGTGTTATTCTCTGAATCTACACTCCTCACCTTGATCTCCCGGCGATCTACGATCTCCCGTCAATCTACGATCTCCCTAATCAGGTGGTACCGCCTCAAAATGTGTCTGGACTTCTGATGGGACCTGGGTTCCTTCACTAAAGCTACAGCGCCGTTGTTGTCACAATACAACGGTATTAGATCAACAATAATAGGAACCACCTGGAGTTCTGTGAGGAACTTCTTCATCCAGACAGCTTCTCTTGCGGCATCACAAGCAGCTATGTACTCCGCTTCCATCTTCGAGTCAGCAACGGTTTCCTGCTTGGAGCTCTTCCAACAGACCGCCCCTCCATTGAGGGTAAAGACATAACCTGACATGGAATTGGAGTCATCCTTGTCACTATGGAAGCTGTAGTCAGCAAAGGCCTCGATGTGGAGGTCTCCGCCATACACTAAGAACATCTCATTAGTCCTTCTCAGGTACTTGAGAATGTTCTTTACTTCTATCCAGTGTTCCCCTGGGTTCGACTGATACCGGCTTACAACGCTCAATACGTATGCTACATCTGGTCTGGTACACAACATCGCATACATTATAGAGCCTACCGCAGATGCGTAGGGTATAGATGACATGCGAGCCCTTTCCAAATCAGTCTTAGGAGACATCTCTTTGGAGAGGGTGATTTCGTGACAAGCCGGTAGATTACTACGCTTAGAATCTTCCATTCTGAATCGTTTCAGTATGGTGTCGATGTACCTGGACTGTGAAAGTCCCAACATTCTCTTAGATCTATCACGACAGATCTGGATCCCCAGAATGTAGGAGGCATCACCCAGGTCCTTCATGGAGAACCTCTGTGACAAGAATCGTTTGACCGACTGTAGCAAAGGAATGCCATTTCCTATTAGGAGAATGTCATCCGCGTACAAGACGAGTAATACTACAGTGCTCCCTACAATCTTACTGTAAATGCATAGTTCATCTGGATTTTTGATAAAGTCGAATTCTTTGACAGTATCATCAAAGCAGATGTTCCAACTCCGCGATGCCTGCTTTAGTCCATAAATGGACTTAAGCAACTTGCACACTTTACCCACTCTGAATGAAACCCTCCGGCTGATCCATATAGCCGCACTCTTCCAAATTACCATTTAGAAAAGCTGTCTTTATGTCCATCTGCCAGATCTCATAATCATGGAAGGTAGCAATGGCAAGAAGGATCCGAATGGATTTGAGCATAGCCACTGGAGAAAAGGTTTCGTCATAGTCCAAACCAGGTCTTTGACGAAAACCCTTTGCAATAAGTCTAGCTTTATAGGTTTCAATCTGCCCATCTACACCAATCTTCTTTCTGAAGATCCATTTGCAGCATACTGGTTTTACCCCTTCTGGAGCAATGTCCAAAGTCCAAACTTTGTTGGTGTAGATGGACTCCATTTCGGTATGCATTGCATCCAGCCATTTTACTGAGTCGCCGTTCTGAATGGCTTGCTGGAAGCTAGTAGGCTCATCATTTTCAATGATGCAATCCTCTCGATTCCCGTCTATGAGAAAACCATAGTATCTCTCGGGCGGATGAGACTGCCTACTACTCCTGCGGAGTGGCGCTGGAATGTCCGTTTCTTCTGAAACCTCTGGTTCTACGAAGCTTTCAGTAATAGTTTGTGGTTCTGGAATTTCTTCCAGTTCTATTGCGCTCCCACTTATCTAATTTTCTAAAAATTCAGTTTCCAAGAAGCGGGCATGACGAGAAACAAAGACCTTTTTCTCCTCTGCGTAATAGAAAACATACCCCTTGGAATTCTTTGGGTATCCCACAAACTTACTGTGTACCGAGCGTGCCTTGAGCTTGTCCACATGCTTCTTTTTAACGACATCCCCATGTCTTAAAGTGTTTAACACAGGGTTTTTTTCCACTCTACATCTGATATGGTGTGGTAGGCACTGATTTAGTAGGAACTTGGTTCAAAAGATATGCAGCTGATTCTAGTACATAACCCTAGAAGGATCGCAGTAACTCAGCCTTACTCACCATGGAACGAACCATATCCAATAGAGTTCGATTCCGCCTTTCTGATACACCGTTGTGTTGTGGTGTGTATGGAGGAGTAAGCTGAGAGAGAATACCATTCTCTTTTAACTAGTCTAGAAACTCAGCACTTAAGTATTCACCATCTCGATCAGATCTCAGTGTCTTGATACTTTTGCCTGTTTGTTTTTCCACTTCATTCTTGTATTCCCGGAATTTCTCAAAGGCCTCGGATTTATGCTTCATCAAGAAGACATGTCCATACCTAGAGAAATCATCTGTAAAAGTAATGAAATAGGAATAACCACCTCGCGCATGTGTAGACATTGGACCACACACATCACTGTGTATGAGTCCCAAGAACTCGCTCGCTCGCACCCTGTGTCCAGTAAACGGAGTCTTTGTCATCTTTTCCATGAGACGGGATTCACAAGTAGCATAAGACTGATATTCGAACGGATTCAAATATCCCTCTTTATGTAACTTCGTCAATCGTGTTTCATTGATGTGACCCAGTCTACAATGCCATAAGAATGCTTGATTTGATTCCGGAGACTATCTTTTAAGTGTGTTCTGGATACTGAAAACCTGAGCTTGATTTAGTACGTATATACCGTTATCTAATATACCTGACCCAATCAGAACTTGATTTAGGTGGATTTGGACCGCACGCTTACAAATGTAAAATCATATCCTTCATTAGAAGGTAAGGATACAGATATGATATTACAAGCCATACTAGGTACATACAAACAGTTACGTAAAATCAATATCTACCCACTTGTCAATCCTAGATGATATCCCCCTATAGATTCAGCGTTCACGCTCATTCCGTTTGCAACTCTGAGAGTTATATCACCTAACCTAATAACTCTACGGTTTCTCAAAGCCTATAATGAATTTCAGATATGAGATCCTGATCCGGTATCTAGTACCCAGGAAGTAGGGTTAATTGACATACAGTTTTCTATTACAAACACACCCGATGCCGAAGCCACAACATGCTTCGAATCCTGGCTATTGGCTTTGAAAGCCCTGCAATCCCTCTACTAATGTCATTTCCCGTAACAATAGGGATGTCCCTCATTCCCTATATTTAGCCCCGAAACTTTTGCCCTTCCTTTTTCATTTTACCTCCCTGGTTTCCTTCAGGGTGCAAGTAGAGGGTGGGGACTGTAGAATCAAGTCAGTATTTGACCCGTTCTTCAACATGGTCTTCAGGTCTGTGAGCTCATCAAAATAGCTAGTTTCTGTAAGGACGTTGTCCCCTACAGATGTGTAACACCATAGAATGTGATTAGTGGATAATTATACTATAATGTGTGGTTTTAGTAAAAATTTTACCAAAACGATTTTCAAATATTTTATCAAAATTAATGAATATTTTATTAGAATTTATTTAGCCTTGCACACACATGTGCATGTAAACTAGGGTAAAGTTTTGGGTTAAGCCATATTTAAGTAACCATGGTAGACTAAACCATTTTATTAAGCTAAATTGAATTTATTAAGTGTTTTAGTTTTTCTCTTTAAAATAAAAATGATTTGTGTTGGTGGGTTGACTTGGGTAGGGGAGAGAGGCAGAGAGAGAGTGAGCATGATGGGCTTGGCCATGCTTACATTTAATGAGGAGAGAGAGAGGAGGGTTTGACTCTCTTGTTCTCTCAATTCTTTTCAAAACACTCATTTCCTCACTTCTCTCTCATTCACACACACACACCCCATACCAGCAGCAGCAGCAGTAGAAACCACAGCAACAGCAACACAAGCAACAACAACAGCAGAAGCAGCAGCAGCAGCAGCAGCAGCAGCAGCAGCAGCAGCCAGCAACAACAACAACAGCAAGGTAGCATCAGCAACAAAAACAGCAGCAACAACAGCAGCTCAGTAGCAGCACCACCAGAACCTCCTTCTCTTCTTCTTCTCCTTCTTCTTGCATCCTAGGATTTAGTGAGGTATCATCTCTAAACTCAACTCCTTTTTGCTAAGCTTGTATGTTATTTAGCTTCGGTTAGTGTTTAATATGAGTTTTTAGTGCTAGTTGTAGTTTAAGTGGGGTTTAAGCTAAGTTAGGGTTATTATAGCTTAATGAACCTAATTAAGTGTTAGTATTGCTGATTAAACTTAGTATTATCACTAGATTTAGCTAAGTCACTTTAAAGTCGCAAAATTTGAAATTTAAAATACGGTTTAGAAGCAAACTGTAAGATATTGGTGATCTGCTACAACTGTGATCTTTCTTTTGCTTAGCAAACACCTACAGAATCGTATGCAGGCCTTACTGAGTGTTGTGTTGATTTTCTATCCCACCCCTTCCCAAAAATCCAGCGACCTGCCCTAAAATTCTGGCTTCGCCAGCCCCCATGAAGAGTTAGGTGGTTGTGCTTGGGATAGTGGTGTCTATAGGTATTTGTCTGGGTTTGGTATTATTTACTTTCTCTAATTGTTTGCAGGTGGAAATCTTGGAGAGTTTGGGTTAGTGTTAGACTTTGACGATAGATTGATGGTTTAGTTGAAGAGTAGGGAAATCAGGGTTTTTCTAGGGTTAGATTAGCTCTAATTTGTGTCGTTAGGTATCACTAAATTCCTATAAATTCACCTAATTCCATAAAATACCATAATGTTGCAACTAAGAGTTTTAAAATGCTTTAAGCTAAACCTTTAGGATACGTAAAATCTGTTGTATCTAGGTTAGTAATTTTTGTAAGCAAACATATACATTAGGCTATACATTGTGTTAGGATTATAGTGTAGAAACCTGGACCCCTTCCACCGGTTTTTGGCTGATACCCTACCCATAGCCGCCGGCCCAATTGTTTGGGAATTTAGTGAGTTGTTGCTGGTAGTTGTCTGTAGGTTTTATGATAGGTTTGGTCTTGTTTGATTTTCTTGTTTTTGCTCCAGATTAAATCTGGGACCTATTACCTATATTTTGCATAGCGGGACTTGCGCGACACGTACGATACTACTTGAGTTGGTTTGCTGTGTGCCACAGCGTGTAGCTGTGTGCCACAGCGTGTCGCGTTGGTTTTGACGTATGCACACACGTTACGTTTACACACGCGTTTAGTTCGCGACGCGAGTTTTTCGTTTGGTTTTAATATTGCATTTTTGCAGGATTCTAGCTTATGTGTATTCTTTGTGTAATTCCTAGGTTCGCAGGCGGGTACTTCGGACGCCGCAAAGAAGGGAAAACAGATAGTCGGCTACACTTAGCACGAGACCAGGTGAGTAGATTTAACATCTACGGGGAAATCGCCTGTATGGTGTTAAGTGTCAGGGCGTGATAGGATATTGTAGTCGCGTATATATTTATATGTATATTGCTCGTGCATATGTACTATTGTAGCATACCCATTTGTTGCATATAGAAATGGTAGTTATATAACACCGCACTGTCACTAACGGCTCAGGCTGCACAAGCACTATTTGTATGTTACACTCACACCGTTAGTGATTGCCATGACACTAGCACTATAGGATTGCTACGAACCATACATGATTTTGATTACCGCATCATTGATGATTAGACATGTTTCTGCCGCATATTGCCTACATACACATTGTATATCCATATTGGTGCACACATACATTGATATATCCATATTGCGCACATACACACTGTGTATCCATATTAGTGCACATATACATTGGTACACTCATACTTGTGTATATATCCACATGCACATCCATACCTACATACATACATATTTCACATATATGGATGATACTGGCATTGATTTCTAGAAAGTGCGGACCGCATGAGATATTTTCAAACTGGATCTATTTAAAAGAGATATTTTCCTTTTTTACTCTTAGTGGCATACGACACATTGCATGGATTTACGCATTGAGTTTTGGATTCATGTGATTTCTAGATTTGAGAACCCTGGTATTATTTTAAGAAAATATGCACTGTTTGTTTCTCTTGATATGATATTTCAGTGCGTCCACCATGTGTTTTCTCGGTTCTGAGACGTATGGCATGTGAACCCGAATCGAGGAGCTGGATGAGGCCGATTGCGGGTACATGGTGGACCCGGTATGGTACCCCGGGGCAAGAACGGATCTGTCGTGCAGTAGGCGATGATCCTGGCAGAGGGACACTACCTACCGGTGATTGGTTAGACCTGGCGGTTATCCGAAGGATACTGACAAGAGTTGAGAGATGGATACGGGTTGACCCATACTGCCGGGGCCGAGGGCCGATTCCGCAGACGGAGCCCGTGGACCGATGCAGACGGATGGAGCCCGATACATGAGGATTTGCGTGTCGATACTGGACACGATTATTTCATGATATTTTCGAGTGCCGATATTGGGCACTCACGATTCCATGAGATTTATAGGATTTGAGGGACGATTAGAGTGGCGGCGCCTGAGTTTTTACTGGGATTTGGGTGCATTGATAGACACCGGGTATTTTTCCACGTTGATATTCCGTGTAGATGATATTTTATCCCATGCTCAGCATTCATTGTTATGCATCTCATCCAGTAGTCGTAGCACCTGATAGAGTACTTTGGCATGATTATTGCATACCCTGCTCATCATATATAGATGTTATTAGATTGCACATGTTATGCATGATTATTGCGTACCCAGCTCATCATATAGATGTTATTTGTTGGCATATGTTAAAGTATCGCAGTATGTGCATACTCGCGATTACCTTTATATGTTCTCAACTATTCACGAGTTGGCAACTCACCCACGTTGTGCCACAGTGTTTGCAGGTTGCCCCTCAAAGTAGTTGCGGCAAGGCTACTTCCTTGTATCTTTTTGCTACGGATACCACTACAGTTGGCATGTGAGCCCTTACTTATAGGTGGGTTTTTGCGGTATCCGTTTATTTTCCAGTTGTACATACTATTGTATCTAGTACTCTCCATCTACTATTTCATCTATTGACTTAGAGACCAGTTATAAGGACGATGTTGTATATTATTTTTGTACTCTGGTGTCGAGCTCGTTGTTCATACCATAATATTGCATTATTATATTCCCCATTCTTATTCGTTTTATAAATAAACAGGTGCTTTTGACGCATGTCTGCTACATATTATAGGTTACAGGTTCTTAGAGCTAAAACAGTGAAAACGATGAAAAGACGATGCAAAAGTGGACTTTGACCAACAAACAGAAGACTCTTGATCAAGCCTACATCAAAGATAAAATTCACAAAGTACAAAGCAATGCAAGGTCCAAGATTACAAAGCGAACGGTTAAAAGTCCACCACAATTATTCACTGAAGATCTGGAAGAAACTGAGAAACCAAATTGAATAAAGAACCAATGAAACAGGAAGTACAAGTCACCCAGAACCAACACAGAAAAATTAAGCATTCAAGACTTCAATTTGGCCGCGGAACCGCGGCCAAACCTGGCATTAAGCCGCGGTTCCGCGGCCGTGTGTTACACGTAGTGGGTGAAATTTTCCAGAAAGGTTTTCGGCGCGTTGACTAGTCTACCTAAGGGCATTTTTGTAAAAGCATACATGCGAATCAATTGTAACCTAGGGCTTCCTATCATCTATAAATAGGAACCCTGAATAATTGTAAAGGCTATGCCTCCCTTCATTAATAACTTTTAGAATTCTTTTGGAGAGCATCGGTGGCTCTTTTCATTTCATGAATTCAGATCTGACAAACCTGTGTTGATGTTTGGAGAGAGCCATCTGTAAGTATTTTTATTTAATTGCTCTAGTTTGGATTTTAATTCCTTGCCTTAGATGTTCGCTTTGGGGAAGGCTTTTGAGAGATGAGATCTCTCATCCCTTTCTAACCCATCACATATAATCAATAGGACCCAAGCATACACGCACACACCGCGCCCTGCGGCACCCTATCCCTCGAGGTAGCAGTGATACCGTAGTATAAAGGTCCGGTTGCGCGTGTTTTCCATGGAGGTTAGGGTAAGGATCTCTAAAGGAAGGACAAGAACCTAGAGGAAGGAACACCTTCCCGAATGGATCTAATCCCCTTTATTGATAATTACCATAACTCCTCTTAGATCTTCATTTGGGTATAGAAAGCGTTGAGATTTATTTACATTTCCAAACCATTCCTAAACCTAACCTTAGCAAGATTTAGATCTAGATAATCTTATATAGATAGATTCAGTTTTTAGATTTAATAATCAATCCGAACACCCTTACGAATTAACTCGTAAGAGCGATTAGGAGATTCACAACATCCGTGTGGACCGACCAGTACTCACCGGCTAGCTACCTAGCGACGCCGTTCTTGATTGCTGTTAATAGATAGTTTTTGACATAAAATCAAATGGCGCCGCTGCCGGGGATGGCATGTTATTTCCTTTTTGCAATTTCGGGTTAAACAAAATTAAAAAAATCATAAAAATCTGAAAAATATATAAAAATATATCATCAGTTATTTTTGGAAAGGGTATTTTTGTGAGAATTTTGCAGGATCTGCAAACAACTTCGGATCTGGAAATTTCCAGAAAGCGAAACAGAAATCAGAAGATCGGAACAGAGAAGGATTTTCAAAACAGAACAGTGGAATTTTTCCCGCACTCTGAAACCTCCACCGCGCCGCGATTCCCCCGCCGCACCCTTACTCAGACTGCGGAAACGCGGTTCTTTAGCAGAATCAGAACCTACAAATTTTTTTGGGGACTCGTGCCGACTACCCCGCCGCGGAACCGCGGTGGGAACCTGCCTACGGCCGCGAAAGGGCGGCTCCTTCGTGACATCTGCCTCTGGAATTTGCACTGTAAGTTTCGTTTTTCTCTTCTCTGCAAATCTCGATATATATCTTCTGGAGACTGCCTGCAGAATTATTTGCACTTTAAAAATCTTTTCCTTTCCAAATAACAATCTTGTGCAGGATTCTTTGCGCCGTGCATAAAATAAAAATTGATTGCAAGTGATTTTTTCTGTTTTGCATATTTTTAACCGGACTTTAAGGGGCGTTTGACCAATTCAGATTGGGTGGGGATTTCATCACCCTTCCCAGGACCCCAGAAATCACATAATGCATTTGCATTGACCAATCTTTAATTAAAAAAAATACCAGACTCAGCCCTAAGGACTTCGAGCTCAATAGGACAAAGGACTAGTTATAGGTATCGGCCGTTAATCCTAACCTGACTTTGCGGTGTCTAGGCAAGTGTGTCAAGGAAAGTGGTTACTTAATTAGGACCGCTACTTGTAGTGGGGAGCCTCCCACTCACCTGGCCCTTACCTGGCCGCAATTGGCGGTGAAGAGGCGGTTTGAGGTCCTATTTCTAGCCCTTTGGAACAGTTAGAAGCTGTCTAGCTCACCTAGGTGACCCTAGATCTATGCCTGATTGTGCATTTCTGGTTGATTGCATTTGTGTCTAAGCCCTTTATCGAAAATTTTTGCAAAACAAATAAAAAAAATAAAAGGAAATTTTTTTATAAAAAGACCTGCAACTTTTGTCGCTATATCCGTGCACCCCAATCATCTTTCTCTTCTCTTTTTTCTATTATGGGTACCCCACATCATAAATATCTTGCCGAACTTTGGTATCCCGAACCTAATTTTGCCTCATACGTCAATTGTTTCGGTCGATTTAAGGAAGATCCCTCTGTGCCCAAAATACCTTTGAAAGATCAAATAGAAGCGTCTAGGAGAAACAGTTCGACTTTGCAACCCACTTTGTGTCAACCAAGTCAACCTTTACCACCTTCATATGTTGATACCACTTTTTCAAGTCCTGCTGTAACTCCTAAACCGATGTCCATTGCTGAGTATATCGCTCAATCTCGTAGCCGATCTTTCACCCCTCTCCCCTCATCTAGTTCTAGGAATCAACAAGTCCATCCACCTTTTTATCCACATGTTGATCCTAATCCTGTCCAACCATCCACTTCCTACCAGTCATACCCGACTTTCCCACCTTCACTAGACCCTGTTTCTACACAGTTTTTTGTGAGTTTCACGTATCCAAACAATTTCGAATCTTTTACCGAAACCCCTTCATCCCCCATGTCTAGTTTGGAACAGTCGTTGGCAGCTTATATTGCAGCAACAAACAAAATGACTAGGAATGTGGAAGCGTCCATGGCCGCCCTTATGCAACCTAGTGAACAGACAGCTAGTTTCTAACTAGCTCCAAATTTTTCAATGTATGAGGAGGCGGTTGGACAGAGTGAGAATTTGAGAGGAGCGAGTGAGTTCTACACATTCCCAAATCAGACCTACCCTTACCAAATTGAACCCCACAACTCCGGTTCTCCATCGATTGTCCCAAATGATTCACCAGTTGAAAATAAAAATGAGTTGTGTGATTTTCTAGTTCTTGATTTGCCAGATTGTGAAGAACCCCTTTCGAGTGAAACCACAATTAATCCTTTCGATCTTTACACCTCCAATCTAGAACCTAAATCGATAAATATCCATGCTTTTGATGAGGTGTCAGAACAAATTGATTTTCACTTGATTGAGGATATAGACGCCTGCAATATTTTGGATGATGAACCCATTGATTTGATTGAAATTTTATGTCCAACTCATCATCCTGAGTCATTAATTGTTTCTCCCGAACTTCATATGCGTTTTGATTATGATGATAATGGCATGGATGAGTCAAATATTGAGGAAAATTATGAGGATAGTATTGAGGAGAGTATTGAGGATAATATAGAGGTTGAACCATTTTTGTTTGAAGTGTCGGATTTTCCAATTCATCCTCCTGAACCTTTAACTGTTATATCACCCTCCCTCCTTTCCATCGTTCCGACCGTGCAAAACATCACGCTTGAAGACTGTGAGCTTGAAAATTTTTCCTTTGAATCTGACACAGTTCTCACAGCCGATAACACGTACGAGTGTTTCACCTTTCCGGACGATGTTGATGACTCACCGCCCGAGTTTGAGTCCTTTGAATTTTCAGATGAGTTAGTTGAACCATCAGACTCAATTGCTTACAGTCGTTTCGAACCATTGATGGAATCTTTCCAGTTCGAGACAGTTTACTACGGTGAGAATGAGACTATCCCTAATTCACTCCCTTCCCTACCTTCCATTGTTCCGACCGTGCAAGTGACCGTTACGCTTTCATCTCCTATACCAAGTTCGGAGTACCCATGCTTTCTTGCGAATCTTGAGGGATTTGACTCCATTTCTCGACAGGTTGATAGGTTAGCACAATCGCTTTTAATACATAGGTCATCACAAATTGTGCTAATTTATTCACTTGATTTACACCATCAAGATCGTACTCTACTTCTTTCTCTTTTCCGTCTTTCTTCTCCCCCACCGAGACCGTATCCCGTCTCTACCTCCACACGGTTTCGTGTGCTTCTCATCTCTTTTCTTTTCACTCCATTCTTTCACCAACTCTTCTATTACCACGATAAGATTTTTGAATGGTTGGTGCTAACCTTTGGCTTGTGTAATGCCAAGCTTAAGTTTGGGGGGGACCTTATTGTATATATGTACCTATATTTTTTTTTGTTTTCTTTTTCTATAAAAAATAAAAAATAAAAAAAAATATTTAAAAAATTATAAATAAATAAACAGGGGAGTGCCGACATTTTGACCCTCTTAGTGTAGCATGACAGTGAGGACACTGTCAAGTTTAAGTTTGGGGGTATGCTCGGTACGTCTTTTTCCTTCGCATTCATATGTATATTTTTTGCATTTGCATATTTATTTAAAAACCCATAAAAAATTGAAAATTTTTGAAAAATTATAAAAATTATTGTATTCAATTTTGGCTTATTTGACTAGAGTTTGACAGACAGGTTAACTAGCTAGGAACAACTAAATCTTTGACGTAGTAAATTAAAAACCCTAAAGATAACCTTCCTTAAAGTTTAGCGGTAGAAAGTATATGTCTTTGTAGTTTATTTAGAAATAGGCAAATTTTGAGTTCACTTCTTGGGCTAAGTCGAAACAAAGGAAAAGTATTGATGTTCTTATTAGAGTATAAGTTTGAAAAATAGTTCCTAGCTTAAGTCTAGATTCTGAAAATATATACCCTACAATTTGCACAATCACGCACCTTGAAACTTGGAATAGTAGAGGAGACCTTGAAATGCTCTTGTCTGAAGTCCTTAGTACGAAGAAAATGAAATAAAAAATATACAAGTGTGAATAAAGAATAAAAAAAAATGAACACTGGTTTTTGTGATTACTTAAGGCTGCAAAAATAGAAAAATATTTAGCGAGGGTGCTTCATCACCTAGTGCCTTAGAAAAACTGGTTTGGGAGTCACTGCTAAAAGCCTTGGGTGTTGCAAGACTAGGAATTACGCTTTAAAGTGCAAACATATCTTGTAATCGGTTGTTGGTACCTCAAGAAGTATTAACGGTCGCATGAAGGATGTGTAAGCAAAATTCAATTAAAAATTCACCTACTAATAAGTACTTTGGACAATGGACAAGGGTATGATTGCTTGATTTGAATTTTCAAGTGTAGGGGTGATTTCTACACACATGTAGGGGTATGTGATTGGAGTTTAGATGAGAGAAAGGAGTGAAGAATAAAACTTATATCTTTAGTAGAGTTGATAGAAATTCCTAAGTGGAGATGGAACCCTAGAAGGAAAACTTAAGGAATGCCGAAAGCTAAGTAGGTCTGCATAACATATATGATCTTAAGTTAAATAATGAGGAGGTGTGAAAAATATGGGTGGATAATTTACGAGTCGACGCTAATAGAATTCCCTGTTAGAAAACCTAATTGGAGAACAAAAGTCGAAAAAGCCAAATTGATAGGATTTTGTGGGTAGTATCCATTGAAAACCCTCAGGAGACAACACTCCTCCTACTAGGGACACCTAGAGGTTTAACGGCTTGTTGCACGTGCTCAGTGCAATCCCGTTTCCCTGTGAAAGTGCGGTTAGGTTTTTTTGTAGAGAATAAAATAAGTTTGCTCGAGGACGAGCAAAAGATAAGTTTGAGGGTACTTGTTCATACCATAATATTGCATTATTATATTCCCCATTCTTATTCGTTTTATAAATGAACAGGTGCTTTTAACACATGTTTACTACATATTACAGGTTACAGGTTCTTGGAGCTAAAACAGTGAAAATGATGAAAAGATGATGCAAAAGTGGACTTTGACCAACAAACAGAAGACTCTTGATCAAGCCTACATCAAAGATAAAATTCACAAAGTACAAGGCAATGTAAGGTCCAAGTTTACAAAGCGAACGGTTAAAAGTCCACCGCAATTATTCACTGAAGATCTGGAAGAAACTAAGAAACCAAATTGAATAAAGAACCAAAGAAACAGGAAGTACAAGTCACCCAGAACCAACACAGAAAAATTAAGCATTCAAGACTTCAATTTGGCCGCGGAACCGCGGCCAAACCTGGCACACGGCCGCGGTTCCGTGGCCGTGTGTTAAACGTAGTGGGTGAAATTTTCCAGAAAGGTTTTTGGCGCGTTGACTAGTCTACTTAAGGGCATTTTTGTAAAAGCATACATGCGAATCAATTGTAACCTAGGGTTTTCTATCCTCTATAAATAGGAACTCTAAATCATTGTAAAGGCTATGCCTCCCTTCATTAATAAATTTTAGAATTCTTTTGGAGAGCATCGGTGCCTCTTTTCATTTCATGAATTTAGATCTGACAACCCTGTGTTGATGTTTGGAGAGAGCCATCTGTAAGTAGTTTTATTTAATTGCTCTAGTTTAGATTTTAATTCCTTTCCTTAGATGTTAGCTTTGGGGAAGGCTTTTGAGAGATGAGATCTCTCATCCCTTTCTTACCCATCATATAGAATCAATAGGACTCCATGCATACACGCACACACCGTGCCCTGCGGCACCCTATCCCTCAAGGTAGCGGTGATACCGTAGTATAAAGGCCCGGTTGCGCTTGTTTTCCATGGAGGTCAGGGTAAGGATCTCTAAAGGAAGGACAAGAACCTAGAGGAAGGAACACCTTCCCGAATGGATATAATCCGTTTTATTGATAATTAACATAACTCCTCATAGATCTTCATTTGGGTATAGAAAGCATTGAGATTTATTTACATTTCCAAACCATTCCTAAACCTAACCCTAGCAAGATTTAGATCTAGATAATCTTAGTATAGATAGATTCATTTCTTAGATTTAATAATCAATCCGAGCACCCTTCGGAATTAACTCGTAAGAGCGATTAGGAGATTCACAACATCCCTATGGACCGACCCGTACTCACCGGCTAGCTACCTAGCGACGCCGTTCTTGATTGCGGTTAATAGATAGTTTTTGACATAAAATCACTCGTGTGAGCCGCCTTTATTCATGCAGTTTTATCTTTTATGATGTTTTCCATTTATATTGCTCATTTTTTGCTACGGCGTCGTATATTATTCTTGTGGTGATTTTTTCCGCCGTTGGGTGTGATTACTCCCGTTTGGGGATGTTATATTCTTATTACCAATCATTTTACTTATATCATGTCTTGTACCCGATTTTGGGGCTAGTTTTTACAAAGGAGGTGCTGGCGAAATTTTGAATAAAATAATTTAAACTTGAAGGATTTTTACTTGAGATTTCCAAATGTTTTAACAAATGTTTTCATCAAATGTTTTCAACACTCACTACTTTTAATGGTTTTGATTTCTGGGTTTCGGCTTATTTAGTCATGTTACGCCCGTAGACGTTACGTGGTTAAGTGCCGGCCACGGACCGAACTTTGGGTCATGACAAGATGACCCGACAGCCAACCTCGCTTGAAGCAATTCGTTCGAGGTCTCATATCTTGCGATACGAGATTGCTCTCCATATAAAATCTTTGTTATAGAGGAAGACAGAAACTAAGTCTATCTTCTCGTGCTGCCTCTGGTATGTATCATTAACTGAGGCCAACACGAGGCACTTGGCATTCGCACATTCCCTTTCCGATGTCTTATGGATATTAATATCCGTGACGGTAGAAACTGGTCCTGAGACGGCGGGGGTTTGAGTAGTGAAGAGGTGTTCCAGCTTGTCATGGGTAATGGACATCTGGACAGTCCTTTGCCATTCATTACAGTTAGATTCAGTCATTTTATTATCTAGATGTAACCTATGTCTTGTCACTGGGTCGCTGCAATTAAGAGAGAGAGAAGAAAACACTTAGCATGATGCTCTTGCAAGTTTAGATTGGTTTTTAATTTATCTAAACAGGATGGCTCCCACTGTTTCTCGAATCCTCCCTCAAACCATAAAAGAAGAATTAGTCAGGATTAATCTCACCATACAATACTTGCTTAATCGTTCAGCCATGCTAGTGTCGGTATTTCGAGGGAGGTTTTACGACGCTTTTGCGAAGTTCCTTAATTAAATAACCTCTTTTCCCTGGAGGCATAGCCCCGCTAACACTGTTCTAGACACCTACTTGGTTTATAGCATTGATCGTTAAGTGAAGAAATCTCCCGAGGAGTAGCATATACTCACAGTAGGATCGGGATCCAAATATCATTGTGTGATAATGTTGAAGGAATCCTACCAACATTATCAAACTCAAAATGGTATGCAGCACTAGCACGTTTCAATTTCCATAGAAACTCCCGATGTGGATTTTTGCCCCATGCTCTTATGACCTTGACCGAGGCCAACAAATCATAAGTCACATGTCAAGTTCTAACCGTCATTGTCCAGGTTAATTTTAATCCACCCGTATATACCCTTGACTAAGGCCAACAAAGTAATACGACTGTCCTAAACTAACGCATCTATCTATGCAACATATGAATACCCAGCAGCTACCAACCACTATGCCTTGACTAAGGCCAACAAACATAGTTTGAATACTATTGAATATTCATATGAAATGACGGAGGGCTACGAATGGTTTTGGTGAAACCGTGAACGTAGTGAACTTGATATAATCGGAGGAACCTTGATAGATTCTAAAAGGAGTGGTTTAAGCTCCGTGTATTTAAAATTTTTGCTGTTTTGAAAAAACCGAGTAGCTTTGAAATTGTTCCAACGATTCTGCTCTAGTTTGTTTTCTTTGTATTAATATAATGCATCCTATCAATTAATCCTACAATTGCAGAAAACAACGAAAATATGATGTACGCTTATACCATCCGCATTCGCTACTGGGCCCCGTTATCACCCGCTAGGTTACTTAACTAACGACAGACCGAGGGCTGGACTAGCGCGGATGCAAAACATTAGTGTTCAGACCATAATATTGCATTTATCATTCCCCTATTCTTATCCTTTTTATAAATAAACAGGTACTCTTGACGCACGTTTGTTGCATATTACAGGATACAGGTTTCTGGAGCAAATACAGTGAAAAAGACACAAAACAACAGAAAATGGACTTTTGACCAGCAATTAGACGGATCTTACTCAAGCCAAGACGAAGAACAGTACAAGGTCCAAAATGTCATGTGAACGGTTAAAAGATCGCTACAAGTATTCACTGAAATATCTGGAAGAGAACCAGAAGCCCAAAAAAGAAACCAAGTGAAGAAAAAGAAGCCCAAAGAGCCAATGAACCATGTCCAAAAAGCACACAGCCCAAGTCCATAGTTTGGCCGCGGAATCGCGGCCAAACCCATGCTGGAGCCGCGGTTCCGCGTCCATACAGAGCCCGTGTCGGTGGGGTTTTGGTGCGTCGGTGCGTCGGTGCAGATGTTAGGATTTTTCGTGGGCAAATATGTAATTGCGCATGTGCGAGAGCCTGTAACCCTAGGTTTCTAATTTCCTATAAATTGTAACTTTAGATCTAAAAATTGTATGCCTCTTTTCAATAAATAAAATTCAGAAAATTCTGGAGGTGACATTCAGATCTGTTCTTTATCGCTTGGAGGGAGCCATCAAATCTTAGGTAATTTATTTCATTGCTTTTATTTCTTTTAATTATAATGTTATTTCATCCCCTAATGAGCGAGTAGTCTCCTCGCTTGTTAGGGTTAGCCTTAGGGAAAGGGTTGAGAGATGAGATCTCTCACCCCTTTCAATGCGTAACCATTAAGAACTCCATGCATGCGCGCACAACCGCTCCCTACGGCACCCTACCCCTCGAGGTAACGGTGAACCGCAGTATAAAGGGCCGGTTGCGCGCGTTTTCCATGGGGGCTAGGGTAATTAACGATAAAGTAAGGTTACGAATCTAGAGGAAGAAAACATCTTCCCAAAAGAGTCGTATCCACTTTATCGATAATTACTATAACACCTAATGGATCTACGACATTGAAAGCGGTGAGAAAATATCAATCTCCAAAACTTCCTCTAAGCCTAACCCTAGCAAGAATTTAAATTAGGTTAATTAAACTTTAGATCTAGATTTTTATAAAACCAAAACTACAAATATAATCAACTCGTTAAATCACTTTAAAGGAATTTACCCGTCTCTGTGGATCGACCCGCACTCACCGGCTAGCTGCGAAGCGACGCCGTTTCTGATTGCGGTAAACTCAAATTTTTGAACCAATCAAATGGCGCCGTTGCCGGGGACGGCGTAATCTTTCTTTTTTGTGAATTTTCGGGTTGATATAAATTTTAAAAATTATAAAAATCTGAAAAGATAAAATATAAAAAAAAAATTTATCAAACTTGATCTGTTTGAAGGGTGTATTATTTGAATCTTGCAGAACAGCGAAGAAAAGTTGATCTGGAATTTTGCAGAGAGCAAATCAAAATTTGATACATATAAACAGAGAGGAATTCAAAGTGTAGAACCACAGAAATTTTTTCAGTGCGTGATCCCACCAGTAGACCGCTCTTCCGCCGCGCCAGTATCTCTCCCGCCGCGGATCCGCGCTCCCCTGGCCACGTCAGCATGTGAAAATTTTTTCTGGTTTGATATCTTTCTCTCCCCTCTGCAACATCCTATACATTTCTCTGTAAAAATCTTCTGCAGGGTTCTTGCGCTAAAAAAAAAAAAAATCTTTCTCCCCCTTTTCGATAACAGATTTTCTGCAGGTTTCTTTGCGCCGCGCTAAAAATTGATTGCAAGTGAAATTTTATTGTTTTGCATAATTTAACCGGATTCTAAGGGGCTATTTGACCAAACTCAGATTGGGTGGGGATTTCATCACCCTTCCCAGGACCCCAGAAAACACCTAAACATTTTGCATCAACCACCTTTAATTAAAAAAGATTAGACTCAGACCTAAGGACAGCGAGCTCAATAGGAAAAGGACTAGGGTAGGCATCAGCCGTTTATCCTAACCGACATTGCGGTGTCTAGGCTAGTGGTTTTTAATTAGGCCCACTGTAGTGGTGGTTCCTTCCCACTTACCTGGCCGTATTTGTCCGTGAAGAGGCGGTTTGAGGTCATATCTCTAGCCCTAGTTAGGAGCTGTCTAGCAGACCTAGGCAAGCCTAGATCTAGGCCTGATTGTGCATGTGTGGTTGATACTTTCGTGTCACGAGTCCATTTTCTAAAACCGTCTTGCAAAACTCTTCAATAAAAAAAATTAAAGAAAAATCTTTTTAAAACTTGCAAAAATTTTGTCGCTAAGAAATCCTTGCATTCTTCTATCATGGGTACCCCACATCATAAATCTCTTGCCGAATCTTGGTATCCCGAACCTAACTTTGCGTCGTTCGTCAATTGTTTCGGTCAATTTAAAAATGATCCCTCCTTGCCAAAAAAATCTTTGAAAGATCACATAGAGGAGTCTAGGAGAAACAGTTTGACTTTTCAACCCACTTTGTGTCAACCAAGTCAACCTTTGCAACCTACATATGTTGATACCACTTCTTCAAGTCCTTCTGTCATTCCTAGGCCGATGTCCATTGCTGAGCATATTGCTCAATCTCGCAGTCGATCTTTCACCCCTCTCCACTCATTTAGTTTTAGGGATCCACACGATTATTCACCTTCTTATCCATATGTTGACCCTACTCCTGTCCTACCACCCACTTCCTATCAGTCCTACCCGACTTTTCCATCTTCACTAGACAATGTTTCTTCACAGCCATTAGGGAGTTTCACATACCCAACCAATTTTGAATCTTTTACTGAAACCCCCTCACCACCTAAGTCTAGTTTGGAAGAGTCGTTGGAAGCATATATTGCTGCAACAAATAAAATGATGAGGACAATGGAAGCATCCATGGCCGCCCTTATGCAACCTAGTGAACCGGTAGCTAGTGTCCCGCTAGCTCCGAATTTTTCAATGTGTAAGGCGGCAGTTGGACAGAGTGAGAATGAGAGAGGATTTTCAAATCAAACCTACCCTTACCCAATTAAAACCCACAACTCCGGTTTTCCATCTATTGTTCCAAATGATTCACCAGTTGAAAATAAAAATGAGTTGTGCGATTTTGTAGTGTTTGATTTACCAAATTGTGAGGAACCCCTTTCGAGTGAAACCACACCTAATCCTTTCGATCTTTACACCTCCACTCTAGAACCTACATTGATAAATATCCATGCTGTGGATGAAGTGTCTAAAGAAATTGATTTTCACTTGATTGAGGATATAGACGTCGGGAATATTTCGGATGATGAACCTGTCGATTTGCTTGAAATTTTATGTTCAAATCATCATCCTGAGTTATTAAATGTTTCTCCCGAATCTCATATGCGTCTAGATTTTAATGATAATAGCATGGATGAAGTACATATTGAGGATAGTACTGAGGAGAGTCTTGAGGATAATATCGAGGTTGAACCATTTTTAGTGGATGTGTCGGATTTTCCAGTTCAGCCTCCTGAACCTTTGACTGTTATATCACCCTCCCTCCTTCCTACTGTTCCGACCGAACAAATGACTGTTACGCTTTCATCTCCTATACCAAGTTCGGCGTACCCATGTTTTCTTGCGAATCTTGAGGGATTTGACCCCATTGCACGACGAGTTGATAGGTTAGCGCAATCGCTTTTAACACATCGATCATCACATATTGCGCTAACTTATTCACTCAATTTACACCCTCAAGATCGCAGTCCACTTCTTTCTTCTTTCCGTCTTTCTTCTCCCCCACCGAGACCTTATTCTACCATTCTTTTCTCAACACGGTCTCGCGTGCTTTACATCTCTTTTCTTTCCATCCCATTCTTGCATCAACTCTACCATTACTATGATAAGATTTTTGAATGGTTGGTGCTAACATTTGGCTTGTGTAAGGCCAAGCTTAAGTTTGGGGGGAACCTTTGTATATATGTATATATCCTTTTGTTTTCTTTTTCTATAAAAAAAAAAAGAAAAAAAAAATTTCAAAACATAAAAAAATATAAAATTATTTTTTTTTAAATAAACAAGGGAGTGCCGGTTTTTTGACCCTCTGGGTTTAGCATGACAGTGAGGACACTGTCAAGTTCAAGTTTGGGGGTATGCTCGGTACGTCTTCTTCCTTCGCATTCATTTGTACATATTTTTGCATTTGCATACTTATTTGAAAACCCATAAAAAATTGAAAAATTTCAAAAATTATAAAAATAATTGTATTCAATATTGGCTAATTGACTTGAGATTGACAGATATGTTAACTAGCTAGGAACAACTAGATCTTAGACTTAGTGAATTAAAAAACCCTAAAAATAACATTTCTTAAAGTTTAACGGTAGAAAGTATATGCCTTGTAGTTTATTTAGAAATAGGCAAATTTTGGGTTCACTTCTTGGGCTAAGTCGAAACAAGGGAAGAATATTGATGTTCTTATTAGAGTATAAATTTGAAAGATAGTTCCTAGCTTAAGTCTAAATTCTGAAAATGTATACCATACAATTTGCACATTCACGCACCTTGAAACTTGGAATAGTAGAAGAGACCTTGAAATGCTCTTGTCTAAAGTCCTTAGTACAATGAAAATAAAAAGAAAAAAAAATGAATGAAGAAAAAAAAATGGACACTGGTTTTTGTGATTACTTAAGGCTGTAAAAATAGAAAAATATTTAGCGAGGGTGCTTCATCACCTAGTGCCTTAGACCAACTGGTTTGGGAGTCATTGCTAAAGCCTTGGGTGTTGCAAGGACTAGGAAGTACGCTTTAAAGTGCAAACGCATTTTGTAATCGGTCGTTGGTACCTCAAGAAGTATTAACGGTCGCATGAAGGATGTGTAAGCAAATTTCATTCACCAACTAATTAGTACTTTGGACAATGGACAAGGGCATGATTGCTTGAATTGAATTTCCAAGTGTAGGGGTGATCTATACACACACGTAGGGGTACGTGATTGGAATTTAGATAAGAGAGAGGAATGAAAGATAGAATTTGTATCTTTAATAGAGTTGATAGAAATTCCTGAGTGGAGATGTAACCCTAGAAGGAAAACTTAAGAAATGCCGAAAGCTAAGTAAGTCTACATAACATATATAATCTTAAGTTACACAATTAGGAAGCGTGAAGAATATGGGTGGATAATTCACGAGTATAAGATAATAGAATTCCTTATTAGAATACCTAATTGGAGAACAAAAGTCAATGGGCCGAGTTGATAGGATTTTGTGGGTGTAATCCGCTGAAAACCCTCAGGAGACAACACTCCTCCTACTAGGGACACCTAGAGGTTTAACGGCTTGTTGCACGTGCTCAGTGCAATCGCGTTTCCCTGCGAAAGTGCGGTTAGGTTTTTTGTAGAGAATAAAATAATAAGTTTGCTCGAGGACGAGCAAAAGGTAAGTTTGGGGGTATTTGTTCAGACCATAATATTGCATTTATCATTCCCCTATTCTTATCCTTTTTATAAATAAACAGGTACTCTTGACGCACGTTTGTTGCATATTACAGGATACAGGTTTCTGGAGCAAATACAGTGAAAAAGACACAAAACAACAGAAAAGGGACTTTTGACCAGCAATTAGACGGATCTTACTCAAGCCAAGACGAAGAACAGTACAAGGTCCAAAATGTCATGTGAACGGTTAAAAGATCGCTACAAGTATTCACTGAAATATCTGGAAGAGAACCAGAAGCCCAAAAAAGAAACCAAGTGAAGAAAAAGAAGCCCAAAGAGCCAATGAACCATGTCCAAAAATCACACAGCCCAAGTCCATAGTTTGGCCGCGGAACCGCGGCCAAACCCATGCTGGAGCCGCGGTTCCGCGGCCATACAGAGCCCGTGTCGGTGGGGTTTTGGTGCGTCGGTGCGTCGGTGCAGATGTTATGATTTTTCGTGGGCAAATATGTAATTGCGCATGTGCGAGAGCCTGTAACCCTAGGTTTCTAATTTCCTATAAATTGTAACTTTAGATCTAAAAATTGTATGCCTCTTTTCAATAAATAAAATTCAGAAAATTCTGGAGGTGACATTCAGATCTGTTCTTTATCGCTTGGAGGGAGCCATCAAATCTTAGGTAATTTATTTCATTGCTTTTATTTCTTTTAATTATAATGTTATTTCATCCCCTAATGAGCGAGTAGTCTCCTCGCTTGTTAGGGTTAGCCTTAGGGAAAGGGTTGAGAGATGAGATCTCTCACCCCTTTCAATGCGTAACCATTAAGAACTCCATGCATGCACGCACAACCGCTCCCTGCGGCACCCTACCCCTCGAGGTAACGGTGAACCGCAGTATAAAGGGCCGGTTGCGCGCGTTTTCCATGGGGGTTAGGGTAATTAACGATAAAGTAAGGATACGAATCTAGAGGAAGAAAACATCTTCCCAAAAGAGTCGTATCCACTTTATCGATAATTACTATAACACCTAATGGATCTACGACATTGAAAGCGGTGAGAAAATATCAATCTCCAAAACTTCCTCTAAGCCTAACCCTAGCAAGAATTTAAATTAGGTTAATTAAACTTTAGATCTAGATTTTTATAAAACCAAAACTACAAATATAATCAACTCGTTAAATCACTTTAAAGGAATTTACCCGTCTCTGTGGATCGACCCGCACTCACCGGCTAGCTGCGAAGCGACGCCGTTTCTGATTGCGGTAAACTCAAATTTTTGAACCAATCAATTAGCAACGCCTACTAGATATCATATATAAATATATACATTCATCAGATGCAATAATAGCTGTAAATCCCCGTTTCCATCTAAATAAAAGTTTCTAATTTTCCAAATTTCCCGAGTGTCCCTTTCTTTTTCCCCTCGTATTTTTCTGTGGGAAGTTGGTTGCTTAAATTCCAATATTCATAATTTCCCAAACCCTAAAAAAAAAAGTCAAAACCCAGGATTTAAAACCAATTGAGAATCTAAACCTAAAACTCAATTAAAACCTTTATTAAACACAACCCACCCAAAAAATAAAATAAATATTAACATTAAAATCCTTAAGCCCGGCCCAGCATCTTCCCTCAGCCCGAAAGGAAAATCTAATAAAATTAACCATTGTTTAAATTCTTTCAGCCCACACCTTCTTACCCGACCCGGCCCGCTACCTCTCTCCTTCCCCAACGGCTACCTCAGTTCCCGCTCACTCCCTCATTATTCCTCGATCCTCAATTCTCGCCAACGTTCGCGAGCACGTCGCCTGCCGTTGCCCCGACTCGTGCACCCCTTGACGCGATCTACGCAGCCCACTCCCCTTTCTAACCCGTCATCATTCTCACTTTCAAATTTCCTCACCCCTCTCCTGTTAGTGTATATGCCCTAGGGGCCATTATTGTATCATACTAGTTTGTATATTACTTAATGGAAGCTTGGGATATTCACAAGTATATAACAGTCTTGCTAAACATGGTAGTATGCTACTTGGTTTTTCTATCTTAATATGTGAGTATACGTATTGATAGAGCTCTTAGGATCTTTCTTGACTACCAGCGTTGTGATGGCAGTCACACTAGTGGGGGCTGGGTAGTCTACAAGCACATCCTTATTCAGGTCCCTAGTCGTTGGATTATCGAGACAGGGCATCGATACTCCGGAGTAGACTAGTGTGTACGCTTCTCATCCCAGTTGGGGAGATGGTCTGTCCCACAGCCGTCAGTACGTCGTACTAGAGATAGTATGCAGGTGCTCGTTGGGTTACGGGTATACCGGACAGGACTCACAGTGAACTGTTGGATGGTTTTATACCAGTCGTCAGTGAACAGTTCCCAGGTGACATGAGTACAGCATAGTCCGCAGACTTGACACTGCTGCTTCGCCTCGAGTGTGTCCCACTGTTCTTAGATAGCTACCCTACCACGGCTCAAAGGAGTCATGCAAACAGGTAGCAGTTGGGTGCAGTCCCGAGCACTTGGAGGCAGTGGCGGTTAGACAGGATTCGTCTCACCCGGTATTGGGGGTTGATATCGCGCTGTGTCAGAGAGCCATTACGCAAAGTCCCTGGCCAGGGCAAGCGAGATTTGCTGGTAGGTTCCAGTAGTTTCTCAGGGTGTAATGGGCTTCGCTCCGACACGACTTATACCGCTATTAGGGGACTGACGCTTGCCGCCCCCTAGGCCCGATATGCGATAGTCTTAGACGAACGGACCGGACTGTACGGAGATTGTCATATCAGACTCAGTAGGAGTTCGGATGGGTTTCCTCATCGGCCTTCTTATCGACCTCTACTTGGGGACCGTTACGTACAGCTAGTGCCGCTTGCGGTCTGTGGTTAAACCCACTGCCAGCGTAGTAGTCGAGTCTCTAGAGTCCCACGCAGAGAGTTTCCCTACTCCAGGCTAAACGATATAGAGGTCGTATGGTTTTACGACAAGGGTTCGGACGCATACGTGTGTTTACGCACGTACGACTTTCGGACAGTTTTACTAGTCGGCTTTGGTTTAAGCCAGTTACTAGTATCCGGTTATTGGATTTATACAGTCTAAAGTTTTTCCGTGTTTTCACGGATAGGAGGGGCGTTCTCGTAATTATGCGAGAAGCTTACTAAGAAGGTTTAGGTGGCATATACATTGAATGAGATTAGTGAGTCATATGGATGATTCATCCATGTCATTAATGCTTCATAATTGCTTAATGACTCATGGAGATGAATCACCACAAGATATTTATCAAGCATGGTTGTAAATCATTTTCTTTTCTTTTCTTGATAAAATAAAATGCTTGATATATATTATGATAACTCATTTTCTCTTCTAAAAGTAATGTTCATCTTCTCTCTCCTCAAGGTCTCTCTCTTCAAACCCTAATCCTCCTCTCTCATGTGTTGAGTACAAGGATTAGTTAGACTACTTAATTCATAACCATACTCTATTTCATCTAGGTACTTTGATTAGCACTTAAAGATACCTAGTTGCCTCAAGTTTAGAGGCAAAGCTTGGAGTTTAGCTCTCGTGGTGGATCGTCTACTACTTGGAGAAGGCCGAGGAGGAGGTAGAGTTCGTAAAGACGAAGGACATGGTTTTTTAGGTATAATCCCTTTACATAGTAGTTGTTAACAACTATGTTTGATGTTAGTTATCGTTTAGCTTCGATTCATGCGGTTAGTCGATGTTTAGCATATAAACAAGATCGTTTTTCATATTTCCGCCTCCCCGCAAGTCGTGGGGTGTTGTACATCGACTTACAGTGGTATCAGAGCCTCGCTAAACAATAAATAACTCACTTGCAAAATTGTATGAATTTCGAACGGAAAAAACGAAACCGGAAAACCCCGATATCATAAGTTTCTGTCGATTTTTAAATGAAGTCCAAAAATTTTTCACAGATGTTCAGAAAGCTCTAAATGACAGTAGTATAACACCCAAGAAAATTGGGCCCATGAATCGGCTAAAGCGCCGCGGAACCGCGGCGGATCCCACCGATCCGCCGCGCTTCCGCCGCCGAGTTTCCGATTCATGAACCCAATTTTCCTGTGTTGGTTCTCTGTGATATTTGGTATTTTCTGGAATTTTTTATTTTTGCTCAGGTTTCAGATTTACAGAGAAGTATTGGAGAAAAATTAAATGTGTTTAATCGATCAAAATTATACGGTATTTGCTTGTTGGATTATATCTGTGTTTGTATAATGTGTTCGTAAACCTCCCCTAACTGCTAGTATATCGGTTGGCAGGGGGTTGCACATTTCTGTAATGGATTTTATCTGTTTGTGTATATGAACTGTGTTGGACTGTTGTGATGTATAGCCGGGGTTATGTGATGGGTTATTATTTAATTCATTTGATGTAAATGTAATTTGCTGTAATATTATTTTGCGGGGCACATCCAGGTTGCGGTTGTAGCCACCGTTGTATTATTTCATTTTACTGTTTTTGCTCCTAGGACAGACCCAAGGTGGGGTACACAAACTGCCGGGTGGGTGGTTTGCCGTACCTGTTGGGGGTCTTGGGTGGGGTAATGGTTATTCATCACAACTGTGTAATCCGTCTTTTGTTGCAGGCTCAAAACAAACACGGATTACTTGCAAATCCAATAAAGTTCATCTGTGATCTGGAATGCCTATTATTGCGTCTGACGAATGTACAATATCTATATATGATAGCTATTTAGACGTCACTTATGTTTTACACCCGCGCTAGCCCAGCCCCCGCTCTGTCGTTAGTTAAGTAACCTAATGGGTGATGACGGGACCCCATGGCGAATCCAGATGGCATAAGAGGACGTTGTATTTTCGTTGTTTTCTGCAATGATAGGTTAATGATGGGACGCATTATTTATAATGCAAAGAAAATAAACCAAAGTTAATCGTTGGAACAATTTAAAAGAAACCACTTGGTTAATTTTAAAAACAGATATTTTTAAATGCGGAGCTTTAACCACTCCTTTTAAAAGCTATCAGGTTCCTTCGGTTATATCAAGTTCACTACGTTCACGGTTTCGCCAAAACCATTCGTAGCCCTCCGTCATTTCATTTGGGTATTCAGTAGTATTCAAGCTATGCATTTTGGCCAAAGTCAAGGCATAGTGTTTGGTAGCTGCTGGGTTTTCATTTGTTGCATAAGATAAATGAGTTAGTTTGGGACAGTCGTATTATCATTTGACCAAAGTCAGGGGTATATACGGATGGGTTCAAATTGACAAGATAATGACGGGTAGAACTTGACATGTGACTTATGACATTTTGACCAAAGCCAAGGTCATAAGAGCATGGGGCAAAAACTTATATCGGGAATTTTTAAAGAAACTGAAATTTGCAAAGTGATGCATACCATTTGGAGTTTGATGAATGTTGGTAGCATTCCTTCAACATTATCATACGATGATATTTGGATCCCGATCCTACTGTGAGTATATCCTACTTATCAGGATATTCGTCACTTAACGATCAATGCTATAAAGCAAGTAGGTGTCAAGAAAGGTGTCAGCGGGGTTACGCCCCCAGAGAAAAGAGGTTATTTAATTAAGGAACTTCGCGAAAGCGTTGGAAAACCTCCCTCGAAGTATCGACACTAGCCTGGCTGAACGGTTAAGCAAGTATTGTACGGTAAGAATAGTCCTGGCTAATTCTTTTTTTATGGTTTGAGGAAGTATTCGAGAAACAGTGGGAACCATCCAGTTTAGATAAACTAAAAACCACTCTAAACTTGCAAGAGCATCATGCTAAAGAGTTTTCTTCTCTCTCTCCTAATTACAGCGACCCTGAAAATGACTGGATTTAAGTTACTTTTAGAGAAAAATATACTGACAGGGCTAAACTATAAAGATTGGTTGCGGAATGTCAAAATGGCTTTGACCTATGACAAATTGGGGTACGTTCTCACCGCTACGGCACCTGCTGTCCCTGGTCCCAAATCCAGTAATGCGGATAAGGAAATCCGCAAAACCTGGGATTTAGATTGCGTGAAAGCCAAGTGCATCGTGCTTGCCTCGATGAACAATGAACATCAGAGGAGGCACGAGGATATGGAACTAGATGGCATATTTCTCCATACAAAGGAACTTTATGGAGAGCAATCTCGTATAGCAAGATACGAGACCTCTAAAAACTTGTTTCGAGCGAGGTTGGCTGTCGGGTCATCGGTAGGAGAACATGTCCTAAAGATGATCGGCTATATAGAAGAGCTCGCAGACCTTGGGACGACTTTGGATAATGAGCTCTATACAGACCTTATTCTCCAGTCCCTTCCTCACACCTACGCCCAGTTTATCCTGAACTTCAACATTCAAAGAAAAGAAGTTGAACTTCCGGAACTCCTGAACATATTAAGGAGTGCAGAGGGTACCTTGCAGAAGACAAGGGAAACACCCGCTATGTTTGTTGGCGGTGCATCTTCTTCCGGGTCCAAGGCTAGGGCCAAAGGAAGGAAGAAGAAGGCCGCCACCAAACCTAGAGGAGGTGTTAGTAAGGTGGGAGGGAAGGGAAAGAAAAAGTTTGCGGTACCGGTAGTAGGCCAGGATGAGTGCTTCCATTGTCACAGGAAAGGGCACTGGAAAAAGGATTGTAAGGCGTGGAACGCCAAGAACCAGGAAACGAAGCAAGCTGTGGCTTCGACTTCAAGTGTGTTTGTAATTGAGAATTGTCTGTAAATCAACTCTACTTCCTGGGTATTGGATACCGGATCAGGATCTCATATTTGCAATTCATTGCAGGCACTGAGAAACCGTAGAGTGCTGAAGGAAGGTGATATGACCCTAAAGGTTGCTAACGGAGCTAGCGTGGGAGCTGCGTCCGTCGGGGATTATCACCTAGGATTGACGAGTGGACACATTTTGGTTTTACATAACTGTTTTTTTGTACCAAGCTTAACGTGTAATATCATATCAGTTTCCTTGTTATCAAATAAAGGTTATGATTTCACATTTGTAAGAGATGTTGTTAACATCTACCATAATCATGGTTTGATTGGGTCCGGTACACTAAATAACGGTATATATGTTTTAAACAAACTCCAAATTTTCAATGTCCAGAACACACTAAAAAGAAAGCCTCCAGATTTAAATAAAGCTTTCTTATGGCATTGTAGACTGGGTCACATCAATGAGAGAAGGTTGACTAAGTTGCATAGAGAAGGATATTTGGACTCGTTCGAATATCAAACTTATGACACTTGTCAATCTTGTCTCAAAGGAAAGATGACAAAGACTCCATTTACTGGACATGGAGTAAGAGCGAGCGAGCTCTTAGGACTCATACACAGCGATGTATGTGGTCCAATGTCTACGCATGCAAGAGGTGGTTTTTCCTATTTCATTACTTTCACGGATGATTACTCAAGATACGGATTCATTTATCTGATGAAACATAAATCCGAGGCTTTTGAGAAATTCCAAGAGTATAAGAATGAAGTAGAAAACCAAACCGGCAAAAGTATCAAGACACTTAGATCTGATCGAGGTGGTGAATACTTGAGTGCCGAGTTCCTAGGTTACCTAAAAGAGAAAGGAATTCTCTCTCAGCTTACTCCTCCATACACTCCACAGCATAACGGTGTATCGGAGAGACGGAATCGAACCCTATTAGATATGGTACGATCCATGATGAGTAATGCTGAGTTACCGCGATCTTTTTGGGGTTATGCGCTAGAATCAGCAGCATATCTTCTGAACAGGGCTCCTACCAAGACTGTGCCTACCACTCCATATCAGATGTGGACTGGGATGAAACCCCATCTTCAGCATATGAAGATTTGGGGATGTCCAGCTTTTGTTAAAAAGCAGCATGTGGAAAAGCTCGAGGCACGATCAGTAAAATGTAAGTTTGTGGGTTATCCAAAGAACTCCAAGGGATATTATTTCTATTACGCAGAGGAACAAAAGGTTTTTGTTTCTCGTAATGCCCATTTTCTGGAACATCAGTTTTTAGAAAACGAAATAAGTGGGAGCGAAATAGAACTGGAAGAAATTCCAGAACCACAAACTGCTACTGAAAGTTTGGTAGAACCAGTAGTTCAAAAAGAACAGGACATTCCCGCACCCCTCCGCAGGAGTAGTAGGCCGTCTCATCCGCCTGAGAGATACTACGGTTTTCTCATAGATGGGGATAGAGAGGATTGCATCATAGAGGATGATGAACCTACTGACTTCCAGCAGGCCATCCAGAGCGGCGACTCGGTACGATGGCTAGATGCAATGCGGATCGAAATGGAGTCCATGTACACCAACAAAGTATGGACTTTGGACTTTGCTCCAGATGGGGTAAAACCCATAGGATGCAAATGGATCTTCAAGAAAAAGATTGGTGTAGATGGACAGGTGGAAACCTATAAGGCTAGACTTGTTGCAAAGGGTTTTCGTCAAAGACCTGGTTTGGACTATAACGAAACTTTTTCTCCAGTGGCTATGCTCAAATCCATTCGGGTCCTTCTTGCTATTACTGCCTTCCATGATTATGAAATCTGGCAGATGGACGTAAAGATGGCTTTTCTGAATGGAAATTTAGAAGAGTGCGTCTATATGGATCAGCCAGAGGGTTTTAATCAGAGTGGGAGCAGCGGGAAAGTATGCAAGCTGCTTAAGTCCATTTATGGACTAAAGCAGGCATCGTGGAGTTGGAACATCTGTTTTGATGAGACAATCAAAGAATATGACTTTATCAAAAATCCAGATGAACCGTGTATATATAGTAAAGTTGTAGCCAGAAGTGTCGTATTCCTCGTCTTGTACGTGGATGACATTCTATTGATAGGAAATGACATTCCTAAGCTACAATCTGTCAAAGGATTCTTGTCACACAGGTTCTCCATGAAAGACCTGGGTGATGCCTCTTACATTCTGGGGATCCGGATCTATCATGATAGATCCAAGAGGATGTTGGGACTTTCGCAGTCCAGGTATATCGACACTGTACTGAAAAGATTCAGTATGGAAGATTCTAAGCGCGGTAATCTACCGGCTTGTCACGGAATCACCCTCTCCAAAGAGATGTCTCCCAAAACTGATTTGGAAAGGGAACGCATGTCTATTATACCCTACGCTTCTGCGGTAGGCTTTATAATGTATGCGATGTTGTGCACCAGACCAGATGTAGCTTACGCACTGAGCGTGGTAAACCGGTATCAGTCACACCCAGGGGAGAAGTACTGGATAGCAGTAAAGAACATTCTCAAGTACCTGAGAAGGACTAAGGAGATGTTCTTGGTTTACAGCGGAAAAGACCTCAGGTTGGAGGCCTTTGCTGATTCCTGCTTCCAGAGTGATAAGGACGATTCCAAGTCCATGTCGGGTTATGTCTTTACCCTCAATGGAGGGGCGGTGTGCTGGAAGAGCTCCAAGCAGGACACCGTTGCTGACTCGACGATGGAAGCGGAGTATATAGCTGCTTGCGATGCCGCAAAAGAAGCACTCTGGATGAAGAAGTTCCTGACAGAACTTCAGGTGGTTCCTACCATAGTTGATCCAATACCTCTGTATTGCGACAAAAACGGAACTATAGCTTTAGCGAAGGAACCAAGGTCCCATCAGAAGTCCAGACACATCTTGAGACGGTATCACCTGATCAGGGAGATCATTGATCGTCGGGAGATCATGGTTCGGAGAGTTGCTTCTGAAGAGAACATTGCTGATCCATTCACAAAGGACCTACCTCAGATTCAGTTCGAGAGGCTACTCGAGATCATCGGTCTTCGATATGCCAGTACATGGCCCTAGTGCAAGTAGGAGATTGTTAGTGTATATGCCCTAGGGGCCATTATTGTATCATACTAGTTTGTATATTACTTAATGGAAGCTTGGGATATTCACATGTATATAACAGTCTTTCTAAACATGGTAGTATGCTACTTGGTTTTTCTATCTTAATATGTGAGTATACGTATTGATAGAGCTCTTAGGATCTTATTTGACTACCAGCGTTGTGATGGCAGTCACACTAGTGGGGGCTGGTAGTCTACAAGCACATCCTTATTCAGGTCCCTAGTCATTGGATTATCGAGACAGGGCATCGATACTTCGGAGTAGACTAGTGTGTACGCTTCTCATCCCAGTTGGGGAGATGGTCTGTCCCACAGCCGTCAGTACGTCGTACTAGAGATAGTATGCAGGTGCTCGTTGGGTTACGGGTACACCGGACAGGACTCACAGAGAACTGTTGGATGGTTTTATACCAGTCGTCAGTGAACAGTTCCCAGGTGACATGAGTACAGCATAGTCCACAGACTTGACACTGCTGCTTCGCCTCGAGTGTGTCCCACTGTTCTTAGATTGCTACCCTACCACGGCTCAAAGGAGTCGTGCAAACAGGTAGCAGTTGGGTGCAGTCCCGAGCACTTGGAGGCAGTGGCGGTTAGACAGGATTTGTCTCTCCCGGTATTGGGGGTTGATATCGCGCTGTGTCAGAGAGCCATTACGCAAAGTCCCTGACCAGGGCAAGCGAGATTTGCTGGTAGGTTCCAGTAGTTTCTCAGGGTGTAATGGGCTTCTCTCCGACACGACTTATACCGCTATTAGAGGACTGACGCTTGCCGCCCCCCTAGGCCCGATATGCGATAGTCTTAGACGAACGGACCGGACTGTACGGAGATTGTCACATCAGACTCAGTAGGAGTTCGGATGGGTTTCCTCATCGGCCTTCTTATCGACATCTACCTGGGGACCATTACGTACAGCTAGTGCCGCTTGCGGTCTATGGTTAAACCCACTGCCAGCGTAGTAGTCGAGTCTCTAGAGTCCCACGTAGAGAGTTTCCCTACTCCAGGCGAAACGATATAGAGGTCGTATGGTTTTACGACAAGGGTTCGGACGCATACGTGTGTTTATGCATGTACGACTTTCGGACAGCTTTTACTAGTCGGCTTTGGTTTAAGCCAGTTACTAGTATCCGGTTATTGGATTTATACAGTCTAATGTTTTTCCGCGTTTTCACGGATAGGAAGGGCGTTCTCGTAATTGCGCGAGAAGCTTCTAGAAGATGGTGACTAAGGAGGTTTAGGTGGCATATACATTGAATGAGATTAGTGAGTCATATGGATGATTCATCCATGTCATTAATGCTTCATAATTGCTTAATGACTCATGGAGATGAATCACCACAAGATATTTAACAAGCATGGTTGTAAATCATTTTCTTTTCTTTTCTTGATAAAATAAAATGCTTGATATATATTATGATAACTCATTTTCTCTTCTAAAAGTAATGTTCATCTTCTCTCTCCTCAAGCTCTCTCTCTTCAAACCCTAATCCTCCCCTCTCATGTGTTGAGTACAAGGATTAGTTAGACTACTTAATCCATAACCATACTCTATTTCATCTAGGTACTTTGATTAGCACTTAAAGATACCTAGTTGCCTCAAGTTTAGAGGCAAAGCTTGGAGTTTAGCTCTCGTAGTGGATCGTCTACTACTTGGAGAAGGCCGAGGAGGAGGTGGAGTTCGTAAAGACGAAGGACACGGTTCTTTAGGTATAATCCCTTTACATAGTAGTTGTTAACAACTATGTTTGATGTTAGTTATCGTTTAGCTTCGATTCATGCGGTTAGTCGATGTTTAGCATATAAACAATATCGTTTTTCATATTTCTGCCTCCCCGCAAGTCGTGGGGTGTTGTACATCTACTTACATCTCCATCCACTGAAAACCCCACCGAGCACCCAACTCCTCTCATCCCACCGGCGATGACCTCCTCGCCGACCCCATCACTCCCCTCTCTAACCCTTCGTCGCCTCCTTTCTCTCTCACACTCAAGATCTGAAACTCCCCAAAAATCTCCCTCGTTCACCCAAGAACCCAACCCCAAAACCACTGCACCCGAGCTCGACCACCCCTTGCACCCTCGACGCCGGCGATCTCCCTATCACGTCGTCGACCTCTAGGCTCTTCTCCTCAGCCTCATCTCCATCACGACAGCACCCGAGCCCCTAATCTCTCTCTCTCTCTTCAAAAACACCCTAACCTAAAAACCCAAGTTTTGAGCTCCACTGTTGCCATCGCCGGAGCGCCGCTGCCGACCGTCGTCGACCCCAGCACTTCCCTGGCAAGCTACTGAGCACCCCCTCCGCTTCCAGTGACCGTGAAACGCCTCCAGATTGCTCCGATGTCAAACCGTATCGCGAGCCAAGATCGTGCAAACAAATCCACGCCGTTCGACGCGCGTTCGTGACGTTGCCGCCGCCGTACATCCACCAAACATTTCCAGGCAAGTATTTTACTTGCTGCATGCTAATCTACTCATGTTATAAACTCAAACGTATAAGTTATGAATATACAATTCCCGATAACATTAAACGATATACGTGTTCGATGAACGATCCCAATGAAAATACTCACCTAATTTGATGAAAATGGATTGTTTCTGTTGGCCCATGTAGTGACGAATATCTTGTATAAATCTCACTGGAAAATACGATTGTTAGTGACTAAAATGAATACCCCCAAATATACCGATAAAACTGGAAATTTCCCGTATCTGAAAATGGTTAAAATCACTGTAATTATGTACATATTGGAATGATGCGTTCGGGGACTTAAATCGAAGCCGACTCGACGAACTTTAACTCTATGTAAGCCTCTAATGTTTTCTGTACTGCAACTGCGACGATATTTGGATCTAAGTGCGACTCTGGACTGCAGTCCAGAGCGACTCTGATTACTGTTTACTGTCCCATAATGCGTGTCACTTTGTTTACTGAATTCGTATGTCATGGAACTCTGCAGTGTATTAAAGGTGAGTCTGTTAGCTAAACAAAACAAGTGGTTTCATTCCGTTTCATTGTCGTTTGCTATTTAATTTGTAAATTAGGAGAGCAGAACGTATAACAGTCCAGAACAGATTCAGAAGTGACATACTGATGTTAAACTGTGTATAACTTTCGACGTACAGATGCGCTTGAGGATACGTCTATTGCGTTGAACACCCTATTGAAAACCCTAGATTTTATTCAACAGTAGAATCGCTAAATTCTGAACCCAACTGGGTGAAATTCGTGTCGCGAAACGGACTTTCAGTTCAGAAACTGAATTTCCAGTCGTGAGCACTTAAAATGAAACAGTTGTATCTTGAATACCGGAAACCCGATCGAACTGAAACTAATTTTTATGAACTGCTAACAGAGTGTGTTATTTATCGTATTTGTATCATTTCGCTGAATTCTAAACATATGAATTTATGAAATTTTTGTAAGTTGATGACGTGCACATTGATTCATAACATACTTAGCTTGTTAATGGCATACATACATATATCTTACCCCATTTGCCATATACTTAGTGTTAGTGCATGTTAGAGTCAGTGGACATTGCATTATCGTGCGTGATTGATGTTGGTTTAGGAGTGACGAGTACACCAATGGAAAGTGAACATTCGTGACAGTGATTGATACAGTGAATAGTGATAAAACCGTACCATTGGTATACTTGTACACGGCTAAATCAAAAATCATAAATAGTGTAAACCTGGGAAAAGGGGGAAATCGAAGTGGAAAGAGAATCGTATTTAGCGGGACCGTGTTTTAGAGGATGATCATTCGAGCAGTGATATATATATATATTAGGTAGGATCTAGCGATCAGGCTGACAGGGTTATGTCCCGGGCATGTGGGCCGTTGTCTCGGGTATGTACGAGACTCCTGTTAAACATGATCCTCCTTTCCACTATCCGATTTCAAACATGACCTAGAGACCGATAGGGACACAGATCATATTTTGCATCATATAGTGACATAGTGATTACTCACATTGTACTTTCACTGTTATTACCTCATTTACCTGTTTCACCTTATTATAATAATATTGCTATTGTGTCGCTCTGACGACCTGAATATGCATGCTCAGATCCCGTGGAAGGACTAGCGCAGGAGACGGATCTATCCTTCGAGTTAGTCTGGTGTACTTTCTTTCATTACTGCTTTACATAAAAGAGATCGTGAAATTGAACTTGGTTAGTAACTGTTCTTGTTATTTGTAATTTGTGAACAATGGATTTTAATGTAATAATTTAGTGATGTAATTTCCTTTACTACTGTGCTTTATTTACTGATTACCATGTAATGCTAGAAGCCGAAGTGTGACTACGGCGGGATTATTCCTTGACCGTCGGAGCATGGCTGGCCTAGTCATCCCTCGTTTTCCGTATCTTGGGAAGCGGGGTGTAACAATAGCCATTCTAGATCATAGTTGAACACATTGGATATACTAGGAATCCACCTTTCGTTTGAGCCTTCAACGAATGACGGATTACACGGTCGCAATGAATAGCCAAACCCCACCCTAGACCCCTACGGGTGCGGCAAACTACCCGCCAAATACACGAAGTGAAACAACCTCCCTCAACAACGTGAGTAGGCCACTCGGCACTTCAAAGTACCCAGTAGTTTGTGCACCCCACCTTAGGTCTATCCTAGGAGCAAAAACAGTAAAAGAAATAATATACAATGGTTGCTACAAGCTCAACCCGGATGTGCGACCATAAAATAATATTACATCAATTTACAAATTTACATTTAATGAAAAATGAAAACCCTCATCTCACATCCCCGGCTATTCATCACGATGATCCAACGAGTTCATATCCACAATACAACATCACAGATCACAGATATGTATAACCCCCACTAATCGACGTATAGCGATTAGTAGACGTCCAGTACATATATCATTTCACAAACTCAGAAACTTTAAATGACTTTAAAGTTACGACTTCGAAACACCCGCAGCGCCACAGTGAATATTTAACAGCAAAATCAAAATTGGCAAAAACAAAAAACTCCAGAAACCCAAGATTTAAGTCAAAAAGCCACATGCAAAAAATGAAGCACTTTTTCCTTACTGAGGCCGAGCTCACCGGAATAATGGGGAATGTGGACGGCCCGTTTTATGAGGAAGTGTCCCAATTTTGTTCTGTGGTCTTTTTACTGTTCAAATAGCACTCTGTACTTGTTTAAATAATTTTCAGAGTCCATTAAAATTTTGACAGAAACGTAAGTTTTGGGTTCGTTGTTTTCGGGTTGTTTCGGTTTCTTAGTTTAACTCATCGTTTAAACTGTTAGTTATGGTTTAGCGAGGCTCTGATACCACTGTAAGTCTATGTCACTCATCCCGCTAGCTAGCGAGGAGGCGCAACAAGTAAAAAACAAAACTTTCTTACAAAAGCAGCATAGACTAAGCTAAGGATCTTTGCCAAACTATATCTAACGAACTACAAAAGGTTTAATCTACTTTGATAGTGAGATTATACCTCATGATACCGGTCCTTCGTTTCTTTTCTACTGTCCTCCTCGTCTACGTGATCTCCGACGATCGATCCGGATCTTAGTCACCTCCACGGCCTCCTTGAGTCGAAGACGATCCACCCGAGAGTCTATAGTCCGAGCTCCACCTACAAACCGAGGTAATTAGGGCAAAAACTTTGCTAAGCTTGATGTCCTAGATGATGTAGAGTAAGAAGATGGTTTTGTTTGTCTATTTAAATCCTTATTTTCTCAACACATGAGAGCTAAAGGATTTCCTAGTGATGAAGAAGAAGGAGCAAGTATGGGAGCTCTCATGAAGAGAGAGAGAGAAAATGAGATAATGATCCATAAGAAAAAGAAAACTAATCTTTTATCATAATATTTGTGATGGCTAAGTTGATTTGACCATTATCATGTCATAATAAATGCTAAGCCAAAATATCTAGTGCTTAACAAAATATTTAAGTCAATAATGGTCAACTAGGTCAAATGGTCAACATGGTCAAATGGTCAAACCAATTAGCCATGACACAATTATCATAAAAAAGATTAGTAAATATTTTCCTCCACCTCATAATGGTTTTGATCAAGTTAATGGTTAAAACCCTAATGAGGCATCTCCTTCTTCGCTCCTCACATCCGTGCATACACACCCGCATCCGCATTCCGTAGAACACGAATACTAATAGACAAAACTGATCCATCAATATAATACTAGGATCCGGCTTAAACCAAAGCCCACCAGTATTATCCGCCCGAATCATCATACGCGCACAAGTGCACGTAAGTGATCATAGCCTTGCCGTAAAACCATACGGCCTCTACACGTTTTTCCCAGTGCAGGGAAACTCTCTATATGGGACTGTAAAGACTCGACACCACGCTGGCAGTGGGTTTAACCACAGGCCGCAAGCGATACTAGCTGTACGTAACGGACCCCAGGTAGATGTCGATAAGAAGGCCGATGAGGAAAACCCATCCGAACTCGTACTGAGCCTAAATGTGACAATCTCCGTATAGACCGGTCTGTTCGTCTGAGAGTATAACATGTTGAGCCTAGGGGGGCGGTAAATGTCAGACCCCTAATAGCGGTACAAGTCGTGTCGGAGTGTAGCCTAGAACACCTTGAGAAACTACTGGAAACACTACCTGTAAATTTCGCTTGCCTTGGTCAGGGACTTTGTGTAATGGCTCTCCTAGACACAGCACGATATCAACCCCCAATACCGGGAGAGACGAATCCTCTCTAACTGCAACTGCCTCTAAATGCTTCGGGACTGCACCTAAGTACTCCCTGTTTGCATGACTCCTTTGAGCCGTAGTAGGGTAGTAATCAAAGTACAGTGGGAACACACTCGAGGCGAAGTAGCAGTGTCAAGTCGACGGACTAAGCTATACTCATGTCACCTAGGAACTGCTATCTGACGATAGGTATAGTACCAACTAGCAGTTCCCGACGAGTCCTGTCCGATGTACTCGTAACCTAACGAGCACCTGTATACTATCTTTAGTATGATGTACTAATGGCTGTGGGACAGCCCATCTCTCATGCTGGGATGAGAAGCGTATACACTAGTCTACTCTGGAATATCGATGCCCCGTCTCGATAATCCTACGACTAGGGACCTGTATAAGGTTGTGCTTGTAGATTACCCAGCCCCCACTAGTGTGACTGCCATCACAACGCTGGTAATCAAGCAAAGATCCTAAGGGCTCCACTAATATGTATAAGCAATATGCTAAAAGAAACACATGCACATATTGAAGTAGAAACAAACCAAGTAGCATACTACCATTTTGAACAAGACTGTCAATACAACTATGAATATCCCAAGCATCCATTATGTAATATACAAGCTAGTATTATACAGTAATGGCCTCTAGGGCATATACACTAACTGGCCGATCTGGACTGACGGAGCCCGAGATATGAGGATTTACGTGTCGATGCTGGACACGGGTTTCATGATGTTTAGAGTGTCGATGATGGGCACTCAGGTTCCATGATTTTGATGTGTCGCGAGGGGCACACGTGGATTTATATCCTTATAATTTCATGCATATACTTTTATGATATTTACAAACATGATGTAGTTGTGTCATTGGTTGACTCGTGGACGGGATCCACATGCATACATATATTGATTATATTGTTGGATGATATCCACATGCTTGTAGGCAATTATTTATAGTGTTGGCACATATACAGACTCGGTCACCCTAGATATCACAGTATTACCTTGATGATACAGTTGACTTAGGAGTCGTCGTTTATTCGATTTCTATCTATAAATGTTTTTCTATTCACGAGTTAGCAACTCACCCCCGTTGTGCCACGATTCTTGCAGGTTGACCGCATGGATCCGTAGCGGCATCGCTGGCACATGGCTTCATTTGGGTGTTTTTCTTGGTAGGTGGGACATTTGTATCATACCCGCTCTTGTATTTATTATTCTTATTGTATCTAGTCAACTCCATCAATCAAAATTAGTAATTGTATAAGTAATGAGACTTAGTGAGACTTATGGTTGCGAGACTTAGTGCGAGGGGTATTCCGCTACTTGTGGTTTTGATATCTTGCTTATTTCCTTATCTTTGTGTTGATCTTCGCCGTTGGGCGTCGTATACTTATATTTATGCTTTGCGTGGTCGTGGATCCGCCGATTGGCGAAGAGCTAGCTCCCGCTTGGGGATGGCTTTTATATTATCATGTATTGTGGTTTTGGATCAAAAAATATAAAGGAGGTGCTGCCTAAATTTTTAAAAGATGAAACATGTTTTCAAAATTAGAAATTTTCACTTGCATTTTTATGTCGCTTTTTTATGCATTAAGGAAACTTGATTTCCTTATACCATTATTTCAAAACTTCACCTCTTTTATTTTCATAAAAAGGTTTGGATTTCTGGGTTTCAACTTACTTGAATTACGTTACGCCTTTAGACGTTGCGTGATTTAAGTGCTGGTCACGAGTTAATATTTCGAGTCGTGACAGTCAGACCGCAATAGCCTGATAAATCATGCCGATGCAATGTCCATAACGGTTCGAGAAACTATTGATAACACTTACCAGTAAATCTCAGCAACCCTGGCTAGGGATTTCCTGTTATGGACAATCGAGTATAGTGCAACATCAACTCCCAATACCGGAAGAGTCGAATCCCCTCCTATCGCTCATTGCCTTCATGTGACTCGGGACTGTACCGCAAAACTACCGTTTTGCATGATCTATTGACCATGGTAAGGTGGAAATCAAAGCACAGTAGGAATCACACAAGACTTTATGACGATCTCGGGTCGACAGACTAACCTGTACCAGTGTCACCAGAGAACTGCTATCTAACGATAGGTATAATACCATCTAGGAGTTCTCGGCGAGTCCGCTCAGTGTTCCCAGTCTCCACTGAGCACCCGTATACCTTCTCTGATGTCAAACACCAATGGATGTAGGATCATCCATCTCTCATCATATGGGTCAAGAAGAGCATACGATAGTCTACTCTGGAGTATCGATGCCCTGTCTCGATAATCCTACGACTAGGAACAATTATAGGGTGTACTTGTGGACTACCCTTGGCCCCACTAGTATGATCTCTATCATAGTCCTGGTAGTCAAGTACACATCCTAAGGGTTTTATCAACATGTGAGAGAAAGACATCATCACTTATACAAGTCAACATGTTAAGATAAAGAGCAACCAGACAGCATAATATCATGTCGAGCAAGAAAGTCCACCGTATATATGTCCAATCATCCACTACAATATACGACACATGAACAGTAATGGCCTCTAGGGCATACATATAACTAATAGATATGATGTGATATCAATCTTAAGAGATTGAATATATATAATATATATGTATATATGAAAAAGAAAGACGATTTGAACACTATGGATATGGCCGGGGATCCATGAGATATATTTATTGTGATCAATCTATGAGAGATTGAGGCAGAGATAGACAAGATGTCGCCCGATGATATATGTTTGATCAATTCATGAGTGATTGAGGGTAGTTGACACATGATGTTGCTACGGATATATGTGAGTGATGTTGTGCCACGGCAGCGCCCCGGCCTTCTACTCGAGGCCAAAATGTGAATCAAAAATTTTCTTAACTTTAAACCGGCGCTACCGCGGACAATAAACCCGAATCCTAACCATTAACCTAATCCTAGCTATCAAGAGATGAGGTAGAATGCTATACCGAGCGATCTGTGTCCTTTGGTCTTCGTCTCCACTCCGATCTCCTCGCGGAATCTCCGTACGTCACCTCCTTGTCGGAAAGTCCACCACGCTGCCGTTTTCTTTTACGGGCTCCTACCACTGGACCGAGGCAACTCGGGCGCGAAGATGGCTAGCCGACGCGTCCAAGGGTACTGTAGGTGTAGTGTAGAATGTTTGTCTCTTTGGGGTGAAGTTGCCATGGATGTGGAGGAATGAAGATAAGGAAAAATGGTGCTTTCATTTTTCTTAGCAAGAAAATGAGATGAAGAAAAATGCCACCCCTTAAAAATGAACTTCTCTCATTTCTCCACTCAAAAGTGGCCGGCCCCTCATAGTGGAAATGGTGGAGAGAATAGGACTAAAACATGAAGGGAGGTGAGTGTAGGAAATGAAAAGAGGTGACCACATCAAAAGAATATGATAACAATATCATATCAAGTTCAAATTATTTCTAATCTCATTAATGCAAGAAAAGCAAAGATGCTTTGAATCATCATGATAAACCATTTCACAAATAACCCCTCCACATAAGTAATTTGCACAACTGCAAATAACCCCCTCCATCGGAAAGTCCGGCCGTGAAGGAACAAAGGAAAACTGGCCGGAACGGAATGCAAATTGGCAACTTCAGAAAACAGATCCCGTAATAAATTACAGGAAAATCCCGTGACTGCATATACATGCCCGCATTTGTATTCCCACTGAATACAAATGCAAAGAGACAAAATCTACACTGTCTAATACTAGGATCCGGCTTAAACCAAAGCCCGCTAATAAAATCCGTCCGATCACGATCCGTGCAATACCGCACGTATCTGATCGAACCCTGCCATATCTCCATACGGCCTCTACAGCATTTCGCCCGAAACTTGAGTAACTGTGTGTGGTGGACTCTAAAGACTCGTCAATACTATGGCTGTGGATTTATCCACTAGCACGTCAGAGGTATTAGCCATACGTGACGGGCTACCAGCTATTGACCAAAAGGGACGTCGATGAGCGAACTCATCCTGACACCCTACTGAGCCTGTCAGTGACAATATCCATACAGTCCGGTCCGTTCGTCTATGAGCATCACATGGCGGGCCTACGGGGTTGCTAAAAGTCATACCCCTAAAAGCGGTACAAGTCGTGTCAGAGTGTAGCCCAGAACACCCTGAGATACTACTGGAATACCTACCAGTAAATCTCCTGCCTCGGCCGAGGGCTTTGTGTAATAGCTCTCCTAGACACAGCGTGACCTCACCCCCAATACCGGGAGAGACGAACCCCTGCAGATCCGCTCACTGCCTCCATGTGGCTCGGAACTGTACCCAACTAAAACCTGTTTGCACGACTCTTTTGAGCCGTGGTAGAGTAGTAATCAAAGTACAGTGGGAACTCACACGAGGCAAATGACGATCTTAGGTTGATGAACTAACCTGTACACATGTCACCAGGGAACTGCTATCTGACGTCTGGTATAATCCCAACTAGCATGTTCCCGGCGAGTCCTGTCCGGTGTACTCATAACCCAATGAGCACCTGTATACATCTTAGGTGAACCAACTGACACCGGTGGCTTGTGAGACAGGGCCACCGCCCCTCGTCGGGGTCTCAACCGTATACACTAGTCTACTAATGGAGTATCGATGCCCAGTCTCGAAACTCCCACGACTAGGGACCTTTTAAGGATGTGCTTATAGACCCCAGCTCCCACGTATATGATCGCCATCATACTGCTGGCCGTCAAGCAAAAATCCTAAGGGCTCTATCAACGTGCAATAGTGATCAGTAATGTCACCTAAAGCAGCACACTATGATAAAGATAAACCAGATAGCATACTATCATCTTGAGTAAGACTGTCCTGCCGGGATAGGTCCTCCCTCAATCATTGCAATCATGTACCTGTGATCCAATAATTGACTCTGAGGGCACTATCTCCAACAATCTCCCACTTGCACTCAAGGCTAATTTTTGCGATGTCGCATACTCACAGCTCGTGTGATACCGAACACCCAACTCCTCTACTACTCAGTCTCACAAAGCTCGTTTGCGGAACTATTGCGTTCGAGGAATAGCCTCAGTGAGTGGATCCACTATGATGTTTCTTTCTGTGTCTCTCTTTATCTCAAGTTCGCGGAGAAAACCATCTTCCGAAATGAGCAATACCTGTCTTAGAATGTGTCTGGATGTCTGATGAGACCTAGCTCATAAATGAAATCCAAATACAAACTTCTTAGACTGTATCGTCAACTAAACCTTATCGGTATCCTGCACCATCCTTTCCTCAGTATCCAGCTGGACCACCTATCCAAAATACTGCCCCTCGTCAGAGGGAAAACTATGACTCTGACGGTCACTCTGCCGTCCAGGTCACCTTGGAAGCCTGGAATGATAACCATCTCCTAAAGGAGGCTGCCGTAATCAAATCCTTAGAACATGCACTTATGTTCTAAAGCTGCTTCCGAACGTTTCTCCAGGATTGGATCAATATCAACTTATTGCATCTACTGCAAGAACAACATCTGGTGTGGTACTTGACATCTCATGATTGACTCAATTTCCTAAGCAAGTGATCTGCCAATCATGCACATCCCTCTCTACTTTAGTCTATAAGACACCTTTAGAGAGGGTGACTCCATTACCTGCAGGTACACTACCGTACCAGAAGTCGTCCATTCTAAATACTCATAGAATGCTGTCTAAGTACCCAGATTGGGAAATTACCCAAATGTAGATCTAAAACCATAGATCTAGTAACCAGAATGTCTGGTATAATATCCATGTCCTTTATGGAGAAACCACTGTGTGACAACCAAAGTTTAACCGATCGTAGTATAGGAATTTCACTTCCTACTTTGTGTATGTCATCCAAATACCAGGACATCAAACCCTACTACCTCCTTAACAGATCCATCCCTTATTCTGATGAAGTCAAACCTATAACTGTCACATCAGAAATAGATGATCTTTCTCCGCTATATCTGCTTTAGTCTACAAATAGACATAAGCCTGTTGTCCACCAATGCTTCCGCTGCTCCCACTGACCACGACAACCCTCTGGCAGAGTCATATACACGTGCACTTCTAAATCTTGTTTAGAACGACTCTATACTCATCCTCCTGCCGGGTCTCACAGTCTGGAACAACAGCAATGGCAAGTCTGGATGAACAAGAACCTCCCTGCCACCGTCCTTGAGCATACCGAAGTACCTCTCGAGCGCCTGAGGTTACCCACCATATCTGCGAAGAGGCTAATGGAATGTCAAATCAGAATGAATCTTTAGGTTCTTATCAAATTTTCTGTAATCGTCTGCGGTTCTGGAATCACTTCCAGTTCTACCATACTCCCCCTTCTGTTTTCTGAAAAAATCCATTTTTGTTAAAACTGTGGCGAGTCATGAACAATATCACTATTGATCTTCCTGATGGTATAAAGTCAACCCTCGTCATAGCCCGGGTCAACCTACAAATAGCCATTACAGAAACGTGCCTTGAGTTATCCGGAGTCTGGTTTTAAGCATAAGCCGGACAACTCCCCGTACCTTAACATCGTTAAGATATGAACTGTTCTATATCCAATATAGAAATAGAGGCACTGATTTAATTAAACGAGATTCAAATCATGCAGCTGTCAACAGTGCATGTCACCTAAATGGAAGGAGGCCGATCAGCGTTACTCAACTTAGGAGAACTTCCAATTATGAGTAACCTGAAAGAGAAGCATGTCCTCTTAACCATTACTATCAACTGAATACCATACACAAGTATCTACATCTTCGATCATCTTGAAGAATCCTGATACTTGCAACATCTGGTTCTCTACATTATTCTTATACCTATAACTCCTCAAAACTTAGACCTTGCATTTCTACGAAACACATGTCTAAGAACTAGAGAAGTCATAAGTAAACAGAATATAGTACGAGGACCAACCCCTCTGTCCTAATGGACACTGGACAATATACAATACTCTGTATAAGTCCCTTGAGTCTAATAACTCATTCCCTGTGTGTCGTAGGTTGAAAACTGTACTTATGGTTAAGAAGAATTACACCGCTGTTCAATGCTCCTTACCTAACCATCCACTGATACAGGTAAATGTCATAGACATAATTTCAAAAAGGTACATCTCACTCTATAAAAATATACGTACAGATATATCAATTTGAAATTGGTGCATAACAACGGATATTCAAAACCAAATATTTGTCGTCCGGCAAACAACCCAGGCGATTTCCTCAAATATCACCAATTACAACGAATTCCGATATAATGAGGATAATCACCTAATTCCTATAACTTACTCCCACTCATCATCTGTAAAACCATACAGATGTGAGAATCATACCTGGTAAATTCATACCCTGGATCAAGGGCTAATTGGGAAATCAGTTTTCTTTTAACAGTACACAGTGAAACTGAAACATTGAAATGTTTCGATGGGGTATCCCGGTATTCCTAGTATTGCATCTTCCATTATCCAGATTCACAACTGTAACCGTATAATTTTTTGCCATCTTTCCAAATCCCTTTATATGTCTTTAGTCATTACCTTCTGCACACCCCTTTAGGCCTAATAGTTTTCTTCATTTCCTACCGTTCGGCAACAGCCTATGGTTTGGAAGAAGACTATCCAATAAGCATAATGGGTGTACTGTCCTAATCCTAGGAGCACTCGCAATGCGAGAGAAGGTGAAGATAAAAGACAACCGAATAAACCTTATTCCTATTTCTCCTGAACCAGAATCCATCCCCGAACTGGAACAAGTTCCTTTCGAGTTCGTATATAACCATACGATGGAGTATCCAATAAACTGTGGATCTTCGTAGTGATACGGAGTGTCCTGGAGAAATACAAAGGTGATTTAGGATTGGCGAAGAAATACTTGGTTCGGTCGTGAATAGCAGTCGCAATTTACTTTGCCCTATTACTAATCCCTTTCTTTGTCTTAACTTAATACCTTCTGTACACCGTTTAGGCTAATTGGCTTTCTTCATTCCCTACCGGTCGGCACCAGCCTATGGTTTGGAAGAAGACTATCCAATTTGCGTAATAGGTGTACTGTCCTAATCCAAGGAGCACTTGCAATCTGAGAGAAGGTAAAAGGAAAAGACAACTGAATAGTCCTATTCGTTTTCTCCAGAACTAGAAACCATCCTCGAATAAATTCCTTCGAGTTCGTATATAACCATACGATGGTTTTGTCCAATGGAAGTGGACGTTCGTAATAATACGGGGTGTCCTGGAGAAAAGGGTAAAAGTAGGAGTGGCAATGAGGTTTGCAACTCTGACAATCCAAAAGCCAGTGTTTTAAGAAGGTTCGGTCAACTTGGTCACTGAGTCATAGTCAAGGGTCGGGTCATGGTCGCTGCCAAAGAGAGAGAGAAAAGAAACACTCAGCATGCACTCTAAGCTAGATCAGAATGGTTACCAATTTATGTAATCAGGAAACCTCCCACTGTAACCTCAAATTCTCCTCCAAACCTGAAAGAAGAATTGGTCGGGATCACCCGAGGAGTAAACCAACTCAGCAGTGGGAATCGGGATCCAACTATCATCGCATGATAACGTGACGGAATCCACTCACGTCACCATACTCCAGAAGGTATGGGCTTGCCTGGCATGTTTCAGTTTCTTTAGAAACTCCCGATGTGTGTTTCTACCCCTAGGACCCAAGTGACCTTGACGGAGTCAACAAATCAAAGAGTCCTAGTCAAGTTCAACCCGTCATTATCTGGATTGCATTAAACCCACCCGTACGTGTCCTTGACAGAGTCAACAAGGCCGCACGACTGTCCTAACCAATCCCATTTATGCAACAAACAAGCACCACTTAGCTACAGTACACTACGCCTTGACGGAGTCAACAAACGCAGCACGAATACTAAATAATACCCGTAAAAAATGACGGAGGGCTACGGCTGGTTTTTGGCGAAAAACCTTTAACGTAATGAACTGGATATCGTTGAAGGAACTGCATAGCCTTTTTTATAAAAATATAGTGGCGAAAACCTTTGCTAAAGAGGTCACTCCGGTGAAGGGATCTCGGCTCTTTCCCCGTAGAATGAGGTGCAGGATATTCCAACTGAATACCACGATGTAAAGAAAAAGTAATCGACTATAGTGAAGTTATTGCCCTGACGCAAACTTCTGTCCAAGGGGTTACTCCCGGTGAAGGGATTTGGGCCCTTGCCTTGTCGACTGAGGTGCTGGATATTCATAACCGAATACCACTGTGCAAAACAAAAGAGAACGTCCTTGCAATAACAGCTTTTTTGAAAAGTGTTCCAACAACATCAGAATAGGTTTGTTTAGCTTGCATTGATCCGAATCAACGCAGTCCCATCAATTGAGCACACCATAAGAGAACGAAAATAATGATGTACGTATATGCCATCCGCATTCGCCACTGGGTCCCGTCATCACCCGTTAGGTTACTTAACTAACGACAGAGCGGGGACTGGACTAGCGCGGATGCAAAACATATACAACATCTACTAGTATATATATCAATATATAATATTCGCTCAAGGCATGATAAAATGCAAAATCACAGAAAAGTAACCAGCATCACAGAACAATACAGATATCTGGGATCCCCGTGTTTCATAGAGCCGCTACTGAAACCCGACGTTCTCCTGGTCGTGTGGATAGCCTGTGCAATGAAATCCTAGACCCCTATGGGCGCGGCAAGTTACCCGCCAAAATCTGAAGCGAGGCAGCCCCCTTCATCAACATGAATGGACCACCCAGCACTTCACGGAATCCGGTAACTTGGGCACCCCTCCTGGGTTAACCTGTACCCCTTACGAGTGCGGCGAATAGCCCGCTAATTCTAGAGTAAATCCCCCTCCGTCTCAATGCCATGAGAACCCGGCTATCCGTGCACCCCTCCGCGGGGTCATCCTAGTACAGAAAGTAAAAAAATACATACAACGGGTACATCGATCTCGATCCGGTCGTGCCCCGAAAGAATAATATACAAACAGGCAGTGACGGCAGTCCACATGTCGGACGCTCGCTCCGCAATATAAAATGTACATATAAAACAAAACTGTACTAACATTGCATCCAGGCTATCCCCCACGACCAATCCGCAACATCACAGCACAACACAGACATTAACGTGAATATCACGTTCGCAAATCCGTCTAAAAGGGCTATAGCAGTTAGACAGGATTTTCCGATCAAATGACATTCACGGTCGCAGATATAATGCAAATACTGTGAACTAACATGTTTAAAATATCCGATCGAACAAATTTACCGAAGTGGGCCCCAAGCACTACTGTAGCACTCACAGAAAATCTGGGCCGAAACAGAATATCCAAAAACCCCTATTTCCAAACCAGAAGCCAACTGAAACAATATGGTGCAGTGAACCCACTATACTGCGGCGGAACCGTGGCCAAATTAGGGTTAAGGCCGCGGTTCCGCGGTGGAATGGCAACAACACTGCACCAAATTTTCCTAGATTGCTTAGAAATTCCTGCACATGTTTCTGCAACAACCTGAAAAATTTTTGGAGCTAAAAAAATTTCGACAGAAACCTGATGCATTGAAATTACGGTTTTTGGGGATTTTTGATCGATCGGAAATGTAAACACGTTAGACCAAGCTAGACTAGGTTAATGGCGTGGCTCTGATACCATGTTGTGCCACGGCAGCGCCCCGGCCTTCTACTCGAGGCCAAAATGCGGAATCAAAAATTTTCTTAACTTTAAACCGGCGCTACCGCGGACAATAAACCCGGATTGTAACCATTAACCTAATCCAAGCAATCAAGAGATGGGGTAGAATGCTATACCGATCGATCCGTGTCCTTCGGTCTTCGTCTCCACTCCGATCTCCTCGCGGAATCTCCGTACGTCACCTCCTTGTCGGAAAGGGCACCACGTAGCCGTTTTCTTTTACGGGCTCCCACCTCTGGACCGAGGCAACTCGGGTGCGAAGATGTCTAGCCGACGCGTCCAAGGGTACTGTAGGTGTAGTGTAGAATGGTTGTCTCTTTGGGGGAAGTTGCCATGGATGTGGAGGAATGAAGATAAGGAAAAATGGTGCTTTCATTTTTCCTAGCAAGAAAATGAGATGAAGAAAAATGCCACCCCTCAAAAATGATCTTCTCTCATTTCTCCCCTCAAAAGTGGCCGGCCCCTCATAGTGGAAATGGTGGAGAGAATAAGACTAAAACATGAAGGGAGGTGAGTGTAGGAAATGAAAAGAGGTGACCACATCAAAAGAATATGATAACAATATCATATCAAGTTCAAATCCTTTCTAATCTCATTAGTGCAAGAAAAGCAAAGATACTTTGAATCATCATGATAAACCATTTCACAAATAAACCTTCCACATAAGTAATTTGCACAACTGCAAATAACCCCCTCCATCAGAAAGTCCGGCCGTGAAGGAACAAAGGAAAACTGGCCGGAACGAAATGCAAATTGGCAACTTCAGAAAACTGATCCCGTAATAAATTATAGGAAAATCCCGCGACTGCATATACATGCCCGCATTTGTATTCCCACTGAATACAAATGCAAAGAGACAAAATCTACACTGTCTAATACTAGGATCCGGCTTAAACCAAAGCCCGCTAGTAAAATCCATCCGATCACGATCCGTGCAATACCGCACATATCTGATCAAATCCTGCCATATCTCCATACGGCCTCTACAGCGTTTCGCCTGAAACTTGAGTAACTGTGTGTGGTGCACTCTAAAGACTCGTCAATACTATGGCTGTGGATTTAATCACTAGCACGTCAGAGGTATTAGCCATACGTGACAAACTACCAGCTATTGACCAAAAGGGACGTCGATGAGCGAACTCATCCTGACACCCTACTGAGCCTGTCAGTGACAATATCCATAAAGTCCGGTCCGTTCGTCTGTGAGCATCGCATGGCGGGCCTAAGGGGTTGGTAAAAGTCAGACCCCCAAAAGCGGTACAAGTCGTGTCGGAGTGTAGCCCAGAACACCCTGAGATACTACTGGAATACCTACCAGTAAATCTCCTGCCTCGGCCGAGGGCTTTGTGTAATGGCTCTCCTAGACACAGCACGACCTCACCCCCAATACCGGGAGAGACGAACCCCTGCAGATCTGCTCACTGCCTCCATGTGGCTCGGGACTGTACCCAACTAAAACCTGTTTGCACGACTCCTTTGAGCCGTGGTAGGGTAGTAATCAAAGTATAGAGGGAACTCACACGAGACAAATGACGATCTTAGGTCGATGAACTAACCTGTACACATGTCACCAGGGAACTGCTATCTGACGTCTGGTATAATCCCAACTAGCATGTTCCCGGCGAGTCCTGTCCGGTGTACTCATAACCCAATGAGCACCTGTATACATCATAGATGAACCAACTGACACCAGTGGCTTGTGAGACCGGCCACTGCCCCTCGTCGGTGTCTCGACCGTATATACTAGTCTACTAATGGATTATCGATGCCCAGTCTCCAAACTCCCACGACTAGGGACCTTTTAAGGATGTGCTTATAGACCCCAGCTCCCACGTATATGATCGCCACCATACTGCTGGCCGTCAAGCAAGAATCCTAAGGGCTCTATCAACGTGCAATAGTGATCAGTATTGTCACCTAAAGCAGTACACGATGATAAAGATAAACCAGATAGCATACTATCATCTTGAGTAAGACTGTCCTACCGGGATTGGTCCTCCCTCAATCATTGCAATCATGTGCCTGTGATCCAATAATTGACTCTGAGGGCACTATCTCCAACAAGTGATAGATATAGATGTTATGCATTGAGATGGATATTATATATACGTGATGGATCGATATAGATGCCTTGCACTGATGAGACATATTTATGCTATATATAGTAGCCGGAAAATACATGTCCATGAGACAGTACCTGAATATTATTTTCATGCATCGATGTATTCTAAAGAGGTTTTTAAAGGAGCTATAGTCTCACTATTTTCCACGTGTCTATGATCGACACAAAATTTTACAAAAGTAAACCCCATTTTAAATAAATCATCATCAAAAGACGGGACATATATTTTAAATGAAATGCATACCTTTCTTCACAAAACAATGTCCGCTACATGTGCCGCGATATATATATCATACGACTATTTTGAAAGGATTTCATATACATAAATTTTCTGGCTACTTTTATATGATTGCATATGGATGGATGCTATATATTTATTATATCCTTAATTGTGTTATACTTGGTCGTATGTTATATATATTGCACTACGGCTACGGTGATCGTGATTTGATACCGTTGTATATGTATAAAGTGAGTTATTGACGACTGATAATTGTTAGCGTTTCATTGCGCAATATTGCATTTACTTTCGTGACCCACGCTTTCAGATGCTTGTGGTTATGTTGTGTCCATACCAGGCTAAATACTGATTACTTGATGTTCATACGATAACCACACAAAGATTCATATTTTACATGTTAAGATAGCGGTACACGAGTTGTACATGAGGGCTTACTATCTTTATATTATATTTCTCGAACTCTAGTTTCGACATGTGCTTATTTACCTTCCTTGCTATACACATTTATCATGTTTTAGTTGTTTCACTGCTTATCCATGCGACTCCTAACTTGTTATATAATTCTGCTCACGAGTTGGCAAATCACCCCCGTTGTGCTACAATTCTTGTAGGTTTTACCGCTTGGATCCGTAGCGTCTTATTTGGCACGTTTGCTATCGTTTTGGCATGGCTGCGTATATTTTGAGTTGGTGGGTTATATTTTCTATCGAAATTTTCCTTATACCTATTTGTATATAGAAATACTCTATCAAAGACCAAGTCTAGTATTTTTGAGACTTTAGAGTTGTCTATTTTGTTGTTGTCGTATTCGTGTGGAGTCGACTTGATGTATACTATGTTGTTTACTTTCCGCTTTGTTGATCCTTCGCCCTTTGGCGTCATATATTATTGTGTGGTTGTGTATCAGCCGTTTGAACGTTGATTTAGCTCTCGTATATGGGATACTTATTATTATTGTACTCATTTTATTCAAAATTTACAAAAGGAGGTGTTGTCCGTTTTTCAAACAATTTTTTCGAAACAAGCTTTACTTTTAACAAAACTTCTTTAAAACTTCACCTATACCTTTTATCATCTAATTTCCATTGATATATAGTTTAGATTTCTGGTTTTGACTTACTTGGGTTACGAAGGGGTCCACTTGAATTCACATAATTCTTGTACCGGTCATGTGCCCTTTTTGGGTCTTGACATATATAATTAAAGCAAAAGAAAACAAACCGTTGTTTCCATCATAAGCAGTAGTTTCCATTAGAATCCTTTTCCCTTATTCATAATAAATATTACATCAAGAAATATAAAGATATGTCAACCATCCAAAAAACCGTTAAAGCAAATCACCATTGCCAACAAATAATCTCATGGACTTATCATCCGATTATGTTTCCAACATTAATTTCGATGCAATTATGCTAATACACCTTAACGAGTCATACGAGTGGTGATAGTTTCCGAAAAGATTGTCTTGCTCAATTCTTTTGCCTGCGAAGTAAGTCGTATGATATCCCTAAATCGTAGATAGAAGTCCATTTTAGCCTCGACTGACCAGTAGGTATGCCATGTCAAAACATCTATAACCATGTCTATGATTAATTTTTTAGTAGCCAAGGATTTTCGATCAGTAGAAATTCCTCAAACACATATGTGAGATGATTGATGTCTTTATAGCCCATTCAGTCATGTTCATGTTAGTGATATATATGTCCTGGAGGCCATTATTGTAAATTACAGTGGATGTTTGGATATTGTCATGACCCGAAATTAGCACGTGACGGCCCTAATACTACGCAACGTCTACAGGCGTAACGCAGTAAAAGAAATCCAAAACCCAGAAATCTAAACCATTAAAAGATAAGAAAAGATAAGAAACATTGTTTAAACTTTTGAAAATCTCAAGTATAAATTCTTTAAGTCTAATTTACTTTCTTGAAAATTTCGGCAGCACCTCCTTTGTAAAAACCAACCCCAAAAATGGGTACAATATAAATATAAAGTAAAGCATCCCCAATGGAAGCAAATCCACGCCTAAAGGCGGAAAACAACCACCACAACAGATATACGACGCCGTAGCAAAGAAATAAAAGACGATAAAAAGGAACTGTATAAAAGACAACCATGTCACAAAATACTATACAATATCGTCCTCACATCAAGTCTCTAAGTCAACATGAAAATAGTAGATGGAGAGTACAGGATACAACGAATATACAATACAATAACGAATAACAACAAAACCCACCTAAAACAAAACTGCTCACTGTGAGTTGATGCGGTATCCGCAGCAAAAGATGATAGATAGATGAATAGCCTGTCTCGACTACTTGGGGGAACACCCTGCAAAACAACTGTGGCACAACGGGAGTGAGTTGCCAACTCGTGAATAGTAAATAACATATGCAGGTAATCGCAAGTATGCACGTACAGCCTGAATCTAACATATGCAATTAATAGCAATAAAAGGTCATATGAATGCAATAATCATGAAAGGTACACTAGCAGGTACAACTAATATATGAAGCAATAACAAAATGACAATCGGTATGCAATAATCATGCAATAATGATATGAAAATGTATATTTGCAATAGTCATGAAAGGTACTCTAGCAGGTATAACTAACACATGAAGCAATGCATATAAAATGAAGTATGTAAATGCAACAGTCATGAAAGGTAAACTAACAGGTACTACTAATACATGAAGCAGTCCATAAACAATAAATATGGAGTATGGAATGAAATATGTCATTTCCACGGAATCCTGACATCGTGGTAGGACAAGACAATTCAAAACCCAATTTCCTCAAATCAACCCCCAAATTGGCTCTCATATCATATAAGTCTCACAAATCCTTAATGTACAATATCGAATAAATCTCCTATATCCTAAATGTACAAAATCAAGTGAATCTCATATATCCTTTATATACAATATCAAGTAAATATCATATGTCCTAAATCCAATATCAAGTGAATCTCTTATAACCTAGGAATATTTGCATGAATAAATATGATGAAACATATGAATTGATATGTATACATATATATTAGCGTCCCATTCCACTAATATATATATATATATATATATATATATATATATATATAACAGCGTCCCATTCCACTGTTATATATACTTAGGAGTAAGATATCATGAAAACAATGCGTCAAGTATCGATACAGAAATACTGATCTATCAGGTGCTGTCACCACGACTGGCACCCTGATAGGTACGTATCACATGCTATCCGAAAAGCACGAGTGCCTAGCTCTGACCCTCGTCTTTTCACGTATCCATACGTATATGACTCCCGTCGGTATCCCCACGATAACCGCCGAGTCATTGGTAATGTCATCGGAGAGTATGGTTCCCCTGCCAGGCTCAATCGGCAAGTTCCATCAATCTTCTTTCCCCGAGGTACCTCCGGGCCCCACCATGTACCCTCATATGGCCCACGACACTCCTCGCATGGGGTATGTATATCAGAACCGATAAATCTCATGGTGGATGCTGAAATATCATATCAGGGGAAGCCAGGTTTTTCAAATAATGCATAATTTCATGAAACTACCAAGGTTCCCAAATCCAGAAAACATCTTGAAAAATCCATATCTCAATGCAAAAATCCATGAATAAAATATACGCAACATAAAACTGTAATGGAAGCATATAAAGGAAAAGCCGCAAATTAACTGCAACAAGTTAATATAAAATATCATGCGTTTCCTATTTTCTCCAATTCTAAATAACATCAAGTAAAGGTAAACATGTTGCCATAACCAGATATATGTGTAAACATAAAGGTATAGCAAGATATAGATATCTACCTATCAGTAATGATATAATATACCCTCCAGATATAAGTGTAAGTATGTATGCAAAGTATATATGTAGCTATGTCATTATATGTGTATGTACCTATCGCAAATGGTACAATACTCTATTGGTATACAGGTAACTAGCATGTAAGTATGTCAAGGCATATGTGTAAGCATGTGGGTATACAGGTATGCTATATGTCATATGCGTAAACAAATATGAATCAATGTCTCAATATCCCTAACCAAACAATATCATATCTATAAGTGGGTTGTGCGTGACATGACAATTATTGACGGTGTGTGTGGTATACAATCAGTGCTCGTGCAACATGAATCATCAATAATATGTGCAGTGTCCTAAGGGTACTAGTCCAAGCACAACAATATCTAAGCAATAAAGTGTAGTCGCAAATTCTAAATATGAAATAGAATATGCGATAAGTCAAGTCATTTCTAGCCCAGACGCATAACGCCATGCGGGCAATTTCCCTGTAGATGTTAATTCTACTCACCAACGCTCCTGGCTAAGTAAAGCCTACCACTCGCTTTCCCCTGTTCACAGTGCCCGAAATCCCCGCCTGCGATCCTGAAAGCATATAACAATATAACAGATATATATTAGCAATAGACCCAAAACACGTACAAACTACGCTGACCAACGCGACAACACAAAACTTACTATCAAGTGTTTGTATTGTGGCTAACGCACGTAGAAACACTACGAAACCAACTCAAGAGCAAAAGCTACACAAAGACAGAAACGACATCGGCACGACCCTAACTAGGAACGCAAAGCGACACAACTACCAAGCTTAGACCCTGATCGTACCGATCGCGCATTCAAAACACAATAATAAACATGGAATCAATATAATTAACGTCGCAACGTCAAAAGAAAGCCACGCCTAAAAGTTACCGAAATCTAGTAAGCAGCATATCTCATTTTAGCACAAAACTACAAGTTTTACCAAAACTATAATTTACAAACATCTTCAAATAGAAAGGTTAAACCATTTAAACCTTTACTAAAATTTTAGTTTTCGCTAATTAGGATTAGCAAAAGTTAAGTTTGTTAATTAGCTTAATTATCCGATTAGGAAAATATCATTTAACAAATTAGCAACTTGATTAAGTTTTCGTCAAGCTTAATATATTAATTAAACATTTCATTAATCAAAATCCCCAACTTGATTACCAAAATGATATCTTGAATTTCTAAATAATAATTTAAAAGCTTAAATTAAACATCTAATTAAGCTAGTTAAAGGTATTAAGAAACAAAAAGAGATTAGAGTTAAAGTTTTATACCTTCAAGAACACCACTTGAAACAAAAATAAAACCAAACTTTAGCCTCCAAAATCACCACTAGAATGAAGATCCAAGCAAGATTTGTGAAGAAAGATGAAGGTTTTGGATTATATTTCAATTTCTATGAATTAATTTGGATTTTTCATGATTTTTGAAGCTATAAAGAGATGAAAATGGAGTTAGAAAAAATTAGCGCAGCAAGGAAAGGGAAGTGGCTGGCCAAGGAGAGGGAGCTAGGGTTTGTGGAAGTGTGTGGAATTTTCTAGAAGGAAAAAAATACAATAATTGCATAATAAAACAAAATAAGGCATTAGTCACCATTTTCTTTTCTTCAAAATCCCAAATAAATCCTAAAAATCTAGATATTTTGGATGGATGGTTCTAAACAAAAATCCAGTGATTATTTAAGCATAAAATCCCATTAGTAGTAATTTACCCACATAAAAAAAATAATTACCACTAATAAAGTGCACAAATAAAATATTAAAATAATATTTTATTAGGAAAAAATTCTATGTGAACCAAAACTTTTCATAGACCCCCAAAGCTCGCGCACTAGTTTTATTTTAGCTAAAATAGGTGCTGGCAAGTTACTACGGAAGTTTGATCACAATCGGCTTAAAAGGTAAAACACCGACAATTCTACCCAAAAACGGAAAAATTCGCAAAACGATTTCTAAAACGTTACAATCTCCTTCCCTTATAAAAATTCATCCCCGAATTAAAAATTTTACTAAGGGTAAATTCAAGGAGAAGAATACAAAACTCCCAAATCTCGCTCGCAGCCTTCCAGGTGATCACCTCACTATATGGCTACGTCCAAGAAAACCCTTCACAGATGGCAAGACCCTTGACCGAAGTTTCTCCACATGCCGAGCCATTAACATAATTGGCTGCCGGTGAACGAAATGATCGCGTCCAAGCCAAATGGTTGTTAGTTATATGTATGCCCTAAAGGCCATTACTGTACATACGATATATATTGTAATGGATGCTTGGACATATATAGGGAGGACTTTCTTGCTCGACATAATAATTTGCTATATAGTTGTACTTTATCTTAACATGTACTCTGATTGTCTCTATATTACATGTTGATAAAGCCCTTAGGATATGTACTCGACTACTGGGACTATGATGAGATCATACTAGTGGGGCCACGGCAGTCGACGAGTACATCCTATAACTGTTCCTAGTCGAGGGTGTATCGAGACAGGGTATCGATACACCAGAGTAGACTAGCGTATACGCATCTTGACCCATATGATGGGCGACGGATGATCCTATATCCATCGGTGTTTGACATCAAGGATGGTGTACGGATGCTCAGTGGAGACTGGGTACACTGGACGGACTCGCCGAGAACTCCCAGATGGTATTATACCTCACGTCAGATGGCAGTTCTCCGGTGACACTGGTACAGAGTAGTCTGTTGACCCGAGATCGTCATAGAGTCTTGTGTGATTCCCACTGTGCTTTGATTTCCATCATACCACGTCTAAGAGGGCATGCAAAAAGGTGGCTTTTGGGTACAATCCCGAATCATATGGAGGCAATGAACGATAGGAGGGGATTCGTCTCTCCCGGTATAGGGAGTTGATGTTATGCTGTGTTCGATTGGCTATAACCGGAAATCCCTGGCCAGGGTTGCTGAGATTTACTGGTAAGTGTTATCAGTAGTTTCTCGAACTGTTATAGACCTCAAATGGACACGACTTATCGAGCTACTGGGGTCTGACGTTTACCACCCCTAGGCGAGATATGCGACATATCAGACGACGAGACCGGACAGTACAGGAGTGTTACTGTTTGGATTCATAGGAGAATGTACATGCTTGCTTGTTGATCTTCTGAGCGCTCAATACCTGGGTGGCTGTTACGTTTAGCTGACCGCTTGCAGCTTGTGGGTGTTTGATATGATCATCACCTACTACCGACGTATTGACGATTCTTTAGAGTCCTACACAGAGGTTTCTTGGCTCAGGTGAAACGGAGTAGGGGCACATATGTGATATGTGCGGAACCGAGGATAATGCGATATGAGATACCGTATTCTATTCCCGCGTATATGATATCAGCCGGCTCATCGGATCAAGTGTTGATTCGATGAATCGGTACGGATAAATATTAGTCGGTTATATGCGATATAGCCGGATTGTCAGATCAAGTGTTGATTCGATAATTTAATGTATAATAATATATATGATATATTAAATTACATTAACTAATATTAGCTCACTAAAAGATACTTTTTCTCACTCGGGTAATACATTGATATATATGCGATATATGTTAATTGTATTATTTTATTTTGTTACGATAAATATTATATATGTGATATATAATATTGTAACATGATATGGTTATTAATGCAACATGTTTTGTGGAGTTTAAACATGATTAGGGTTAAGACTTCTAGTAGATTCTAGAATCTTTTCTTTTGTCTTGAATGAGATATTATGCTTGATATTTATGTGTGACTCATTCTTAACCCAACCTAAACCCTGGCCCTAGTTAAATCTCTACATGAGTCATCCTTGACCATGGTTGCAAGATTAATCATTTATCACATTTTTCATTATTCATCACAAAAGGATTGGATCACTATTCTTCTTCTTCTTCCTTCTCTTTTCATGGAAAAGTTTTCTTGATTTGATTTTGTGATGATAAATGAGTGAGAAAAAGATAATAAAAGAAAGCAATAATCCTATTTCATCATCCTCATCTATCCTTGCCAATTAGATGAGGGTGTTCACTTCATATTATGAGTGTTAGCTTGTGTTAACGAAACTTCAAGGTAGATCATCTTTGTATCGAAGATCGGAAGCAAGACTACATTTTTCTCTTCGTGGAACTTCTTGAGAGTCCAGAACACGATGATCGCAGCGAAGGGACTTCAACACGGAGCTTTAGAAGTGAAGGACTGGATCTACAAAGGTTGTAATCCCTCTCACTTAGTGTTAAACTGTTTAACATGCTAGTTTTCACCTAAACCCTAGTTTAAAGATCCGGCTTCGGGTTGTTCGGCATGGCTAATTTTTTAATCGGGCATGGTTGATGCCTCAACCTTATGAGCATGCCTAGCAACCCTACAGTGGTATCAGAGCCAAGCTAGAGCTTTAGGCGAAGTCTAGGCAAAGTTTAAAGTCCGATCGAACTCCGAATACCCGGTTTATACCCCTCTCTGTACATTTTCTAAAAATGTGATTTTTTCAGTATTAAAAATACTCAGAAAAACAAGCAGGAAAAACTAAGAATTACTATGAAATACGGTCCACTAAGTCAATTATTTGACCGTGGAACCGCGGCCAAACCAAGGGTTTGGCGGCGGTTCCCTGGCTAAAATTGTGACTTAGTTCCTGAAATTTCATGTAATTATTCTTAGGTTCTTTTCTTGTTATTTTTTTCTGGGAATTTTTTAATTCCACTCAAGTGTTGAGTTTTCTAGGGTTGTATTGGGGACTCGTTGATTCGATCGGATAATTTAACTTTGTTTAGTTTATCCGGGTAATTTTTTAGAAACTGTTAAAAAGTTCGAACGGATATCAATAACTCACTTTTTCCCCTGTCGGAAAATTTTTTAAAAGGTTGGATTTTTTCTCAAGTTTAAGAACGTTCTAAGTCGTGCAAGTAACGCGGTAGACCCTATAGAAGACAACAAATCTTAACTCGATTATGTGACCGTCTTGAACTGCCTCTAAACCTTAGGGTTTGCGGCAGTACGGCATGCCACATATGAGGCGTTGGCTTGACCCTTCTACGGCTGGACCATTGGTACTGTGGCATGTGATGGATGTTTTTAAACTTATTTCAAGTGTTGAGATAAATTGGAGAAATCTTGGGTGTTGGATTATTCGATCGGAAAGTTTAACATTGTCTATTTATCTGGAATGTGATACAATAATTGGAATCCACATGTGGTTATGGGATAACTAATTTGAATGTTATAAATCTAGCGGTTTAGTCTCAGATGATCGGTTGCCACGGAATTTTGATGTGATCAATAGTCCGTCGCAATCATGTAGCGTACGCGGATACTCGCCGGGTAAACTTAATAGATAGCCATGCCCCATAGCCCCGACCAAGTGGCTGTAGGAGAACCCCGTCGCCAAAAGCATCCATTCGGGTGCTCGCGGCAGCGGTGTTCCTCCTTAGTGCACTTCATCGACGGCATCCGGGGGTGCGGCCGTCTACTAAAGTTTGCGACGAGCATTTGATCAGGATGTCGGGAATCTTGTTTAATTGCCCGACTTGATATTGAAAAGAATTTTCGATAATGAGACTAAAATGCAGAGTTTATAATTGTTAGGCATGCGATGCCTAAGGAATTCATTTGGTTAGGCATGAGATGTCTAAGGAGGTTGTTGATTCCAACTGTTGTAGTTTTACACTTTCTTTTCTGTGACCGTAAGCGTAGTATGCGGTGTATCGCCGGCTTCGTTACTATACATCAACGACAATCGGGATACGCATACTTGCTTACATTGATGATATGAGATATTATGTGTTGCTGTGATATATTATATTGGATCGTCGTGTTCTGAATAGCCGGGGGTTTTATGTGAGATGAGAGTTTTTTCGTTTTCTTTCATGTAAAATTCATTTATATGTAATATTCTTTTATTGGGGCACTTCCGGGCTAAGGATGATGTCACCATTGTATATTATTTACTTTTCCGCATTAGGTAGACCCAAGACGGGGAGCACAAGTAACCGGGTTCTAGGGTCCAGTGGGAGACCATCTCGAGGAGTCGAGACCGGGTCTCCTAACCCTAGAATTGGCAGTGTTGCTTGCCACTCTCGTAGGGGTCTAGGGATGTGGGTTTGGCTATTCATCACGACCGTGGAATACGTGTTTTATACAGGCTCGTATTAAAACACGGACGTCCTAGTATATCCAATATTTCATATATGTTCTTCTGCTGCAATGTTCTATGATGAGATCATATTACTGCCTGAGACGAATGTTTATATTATATATATGAGATATATGTTATATTGCAGATTTTGTTTCAAATGAGATGCTTGTGAAGCATATTAAAATGGGACTTCATTAATGAGATTAATGAAATAAAAGAAACCTAAGATGTTGTAGAAACTTGTTTAAAAACTGGTAGCTCTAGTTCTTGCTTTGCATAGCGGTGTTCCTTGTAGAACATCCAGCACCTTATTCGATAAGGAAAGAGCCGAGATCCCTTCACCGGAAGTGACCTCTTTAGTGAAACTAGCAGATGCTACAAACTCGGTTTGTCTTTTGATTGCTTCTATAGTTCTTGCTTTGCACAGCGATATTTATGAAATATCCTGCAACTTATTCGATGAGGAATGGGCCGACGATCCCTTCACCGGGAGTGACTCCTTTAGCAAAACTAGAAAAGCCTCAAAAACACTTTATTTAAAATCACTTGATTCTACAACGATATCAAGTTCATTACGCAAAGAGTTTTCATAAAAACCTGTCGTAGCCCTCCGTCATTTCAGATAAGTCCTACTTAGTATTCGTGCTACGTTTGTTGGCCTGCGTCAAGGCGTAGTGTGTGGTAGCTAACTAGTATTTATCTGTGTATGCATATGATGCAGATTGGATTTGGGTAGTCGTGCGACTATGTTGACCTGCGTCAAGGGTCGTGCGGGTAGGTTTAATTCAATCAAGAAATGACGGGTTGAACTTGACTAGCGCACTGTGGTTTATTGGCCTGAGTCAAGGTCATGGGACGCTAGGGGTAAAATATTATTGGGAATTTTAAGTGTTGAAATTTGCAATGAGATTGCATACCTTCTATGAGATAGTTGGATCCCGATACCCGCTGCGAGTAAGAGTTACTCCTGGTTGAGTTTTACACATTACAATTAGCCGATCAAGTAGGTTTCTAGAATGGTGTTAATGGGGTTACGTCCCTGGGAAAATGAGGTTTACTTTAATTAGTTTCGTGCGAAAGCACGGGGGACCTCCCTCAAAGTACCGACACTGGCCTGGCTGAAAGATTGGCAAACTTGTAGCGTGTAATTAATCCCGGCTAGTCTTTCCTTTTAAGGTTTGAAGGAAGATTTGATTAAAACAGTGGGAGACATCCTGATTAGATATATTAGATAACCAATCTAATCTTGCAAGAGCATACGCTGAGTGTTTTCTTCTCTCTCTCTCTCCAGGTAGCGACCATATCACGCCTTAATCAAGATAATAATACGGATATATTGACCGAACCCGCTTGTTATACTAAGCTGGGGAACGTTGGTCCCGCTTCAACTTATAATTGTTATAAGACAGAGCAGGATATTGGGGAATACCAGATTTCCCGTGCCGCCCAAATGAAGAAAGTGCATGCTGATGCATCATCTTCGGGTGTGTTCATTACAGAGAACTGTTTCTCAGTAATCTTTACGTCCTGGGTATGTGATACTGGATCAGGATCCCATATATGTAATTTGTTACATGGGCTACAGATAGGTAGAGAACTGAGAACGGGTGATAAGTTTTATGAGACAGAAAACGGTGCAAGTGTTGCAGCCAAGTCTGTTGGTCATATCACCCTGTATTACCAGAATACATTGATTCTGAACGAATGTTATTAGATACCGAACCTGATGTTCAATATCATATCAGTCTGTTTATTAGTAAAGAAAGGATATAATTTTGTATTGTTAGATAATGTTTTGAACATTTTCTATATCAAGAGTTGATCGGTTCAGGCACGTTATCTAAAAGCATTGACGTTCTAAATCAAACTACAGTTCTTAGTATACAGAATACACAGGAGAGGAAGAGTTCAGAAATAAACGAATCTTTCTTGAGGCATTGTAGACTAGGTCATATCAATGTGACCCAACTAGCTAAGTTACATTTAGATGCATATTTAAATCTGTTTGAATTTACATCTTGTGAAACTTGCCGGTCATGTCACAAAGATAAGATGACCATAGCTCTGTTTATTGGAAACAGAGAAAGAGTTAGTGAACTCTTGGGATTGATACATGCTGATGTATGAAAGTCTCCTGTCTACACATGCCAAGACCGGTTCTTTGTACTTCATTACATTCTCTGATGATCTCTCACGATTAAGACATATGTTCCTGTTGAAACACAAGTACGAACCTTTTAAGATATTCACAGAATGTAAATTAGAAGTAGGGAACCAAAATACGGGTATAAGTATTATGTCCTTTGTTGAGATCAAGGAGGAGAATACTTGAGCACGGAATTTCTGGACTATTCTAAAGGAGAATGAGATTCTCTCTCAGCATTACTCCTCCGTATACACCATAGCACGTAGGTGTATCGGGGCGGAGCAGTCACACCCTATTTGATATGGTGCGCTCTATGATGAGTACTACTGAGTTTCCTATTTCCTTTTGGGAGTTATGCACTTGAGAAGCTGCATACCTATTGAATAGGGTTCCAATCAAATCAGTTGCCTACCACTTCATATGTGATATAGAAAGAGAAGAGCCCATATCTTAAGTTTGTTAAGATTTGGGGTTGTCCGGCCTATGTCTAAAAGCAAAATCCGAACAAGCTCGAGGCATGGTCTGTTATGTAGAACTGGAAATGTTCCTGCTATACAAACTGCAGCTGATGATTTGGTAGAACCAAAGGATTCAATAGTTTCCAACGAACCTCAGCCTCTCCGCCGATCTAGTAGGGTTCCTCACCCACCTAAGAGATACTTTGGTTTCTCTATGACAGTGGGAGCGAGGATTGCATCATGAGATGATGAACCAACTAGTTTCGAGCTGTCCATCAGGAGTGGGACTCTGTAAGAATGGCTGGATGCTTATCGATCTGAGATGGAATCCTTATACACCAACAAAGTATGGATTTTGGTTGCTTTATCTGAAGGGTTAAATCCCCATCAGGAGCAAGTATATCTTGAGAAGATTACTTGGTGTACATGGAAAAGTTGAGACTTTCAAAGCTATGCTTAAGTCCATCCAGATCCTACTTGCCATGGCTATATACCATGACTACGATATCTGGCTGTTGGGTGTTATGACTGCTTTTCTAAATGATGATTTGGAAAAGAGCGTCTATAAGTACACAGCCAGAGGGCTTCGCAGACAGTAGGAGCAGCGGAAACGTGTGCAAGATGCTTTATAGGATAAAGCAGGCATCGCGGAGTTGGAACATCTATTTTTGATGTGGTAGTCAAAGAGTTTGACTTCATCAAAATGGTAGATGAACCTTGTATATACAAAAGGTAGTAGGGAGTATGGTGGTAATCCTCGTAGAGTACGTGGATGACATACTCTTGATAGGGAAGAAGTTTCCTATGCTACGCTCGGTCAATCTTCGCTTATCACAAGGATTCTCCATATAGGATCAAGGTGATACCTCTTAAATCCTAGGTTTTGGATCTATGAGATCGATCTAATTGGATGTTAGGATACTCACTAGTTGTAGTGAGATGGTATCAATCGATCCTGGGGAGAATCATTGGAAACGTTTCAGGGTGATAAGGACGACTGAATGTCAGTCGCAGGCATTGTCTTTACCCTCAGTGGAGGGATGTTATGTTGGAAGAGTTCGAAGATAGGTACCGTGACATACTAGACGATTAAAGGCAAGATACATCGTTACCAAGGATGCTACCAAAGACGCAGTCTGGATATATAAGTTCATGAGATGAACTACGTTCCTACCATTGTGTGACAATGGAGTTGTGGCTTATGCCAAGGAACCCCCATCCCATCAAAAATCCAGATATAATTCTTAGACAGTATCACCTGATCATGGAGATGGTTGATTTCCAGGGAGATCGAGGTAAGGAGAGTAGACACAGAGGACAACAGCGCGGATCCACTCATAAAGGCCTTTTTCCCAGTAGAGACTTTATATGGGATGGTTGAGTATGAGATATTACAACCACAGCTAATTGTTGGGTATGTGATACCACAACAGATGGCCCTAGTGCAAGTGGGAGATTGTTAGTTATATGTATGCCCTAGAGGCCATTACTGTACATACGATGTATATTGTAATGGATGCTTGGACATATACAGGGAGGACTTTCTTGCTTGACATGATAATTTGCTATCTGGTTGTACTTTATCTTAACATGTACTCTGATTGTCTCTATCTTACATGTTGATAAAGCCCTTAGGATATGTACTCGACTACTGGGACTATAATGAGATCATACTAGTGGGGCCACGGTAGTCGATGAGTACATCATATAACTGTTCCTAGTCGAGGGTATATCGAGACAGGGCATCGATACACCAGAGTAGACTAGCGTATACGCATCCTGACCCATATGATGGGCGATAGATGATCCCATATCCATCGGTGTTTGACATCAAGGATGGTGTATGGGTGCTCGGTGGAGACTGGGTACACTGGACGGACTCACCGAGAACTCCCAAATGGTATTATACCTCACGTCAGATGGCAGTTCTCCGGTGACACTGGTACAGAGTAGTCTGTTGATCCGAGATCGTCATAGAGTCTTGTGTGATTCCCACTATGCTTTGATTTCCATCATACCACGTCCAAGAGGGTGTGCAAAAAGGTGGCTTTTGGGTGCAGTCCCGAATCACATGGAAGTAATGAGCGATAAGAGGGGATTCGTCTCTCCCGGTATAGGGAGTTGATGTTGTGCTGTGTTCGATTGGCTATAACCGGAAATCCCTGGCCAGGGTTGCTGAGATTTACTGGTAAGTGTTATCAGTAGTTTGTCGAACTGTTATAGACCTCGTATCAACACGACTTATCGAGCTACTTGGGTCTGACGTTTACCACCCCTAGGCGAGATATGCGACATATCATACGACGAGACCGGACTGTACGGGAGTGTTACTATTTGGATTCACAAGAGAATGTACATGCATGCTTGTTGATCTTCTGAGCGCTCAATACCTGGGTGGCTGTTACGTTTAGCTGACCGCTTACAGCTTGTGGGTGTTTGATATGATCATCACCTACTGCCGGCGTATTGATGATTCTTTAGAGTCCTACATAGAGGTTTCTTGGCTCAGGCGAAACGAAGTAGGGGCACATATGTGATATGTGCAGGACCGAAGATAATGCGATATGAGATACCGTATTCTATTCTCGCGATATATGATATCAGCCGGCTCATCGGAGCAAGTGTTGATTCGATGAATCGGTACGGATAAATATTAGTCGGTTATATGCGATATAGCCGGATTGTCGGATCAAGTGTTGATTCGATAATTTAATGTACAATAATATATATGATATATTAAATTACATTAACTAATATTAGCTCACTAAAAGATTCTTTTTCTCACTCAGGTAATACATTGATATATATGCGATATATGTTAATTGTATTATTTTATTTTGTTACGATAAATATTATATATGTGATATATAATATTGTAACATGATATGGTTATTAATGCAAAATGTTTTGTGGAGTTTAAACATGATTAGGGTTTGGATTAGGGTTAAGACATCTAGTAGATTCTAGAAGCTTTTCTTTTGTCTTGAATGAGATATTATTCTTGATATTTATGTGTGACTCATTCTTAACCCAACCCAAACCCTAGCCCTAGTTAAATCTCTACATGAGTCATCCTTGGCTATGGTTGCAAGATTAATCATTTATCACATTTTTCATTATTCATCACAAAAGGATTGGATCACTATTCTTCTTCTTCTTCCTTCTCTTTTCATGGAAAAGTTTTCTTGATTTGATTTTGTGATGATAAATGAGTGAGAAAAAGATAATAAAAGAGAGCAATAATCATACTTCATCATCCTCATCTATCATTGCCATTTAGATGACAGTGTTGTAACCCTTCGAAAATCGTTTAGGCAGTTTTTCGGTAATCGGCAAATTTTTCGGCTTTTTCCGTAAAAAGTCAAAATTGATATTTTTCATTGTAGACCTAATTATATAAAATTTAGGTAAGATATTACTATAATTTTGTCACTAAAATGTCACTTATAATTTTCTAGTTAAATAAAAAAAATTTCGTAATTAATTAATTTTTTTATTATTTTAAGCCTTTTTAAATACATTTAATTAGGGATAAATACAAATTTAATTAGGTAAATTTCTTAATTAGGAGTCTTTATAAGCTAAAATATGGTGTTAATAAAATTGTATCATGTCTTGCAAACTTTTGGTTTAAAGGGGGGAAAATTATGAAAAAAATGATGAAAATTGGGTTTTTTTGTAAAAAGGCTGAAATGAAAGCATTAAATAATAACATGATGGGTTTGTAGACCTAGAAACTTCTCCCAAAAATCCCACACATCCCCCTCAACCTGCTGGCCGACCAAAACTGCAGGAAATCCCCTCACCTCTCATTTCATTTTGCTTCATTTTGCTATCAAAAATCCATTGAAAATTCACAAATTTCATTCTCAATTCAACACTAAGCCTTAATCCACTCTCTCCTCAACCAAATTAGTTCAAAAGCTTGATGAAAGGAGGCTTTCTTGGTGACTTGACCATGCTAGGATTCAATTGGTGAGGTAAAAATTCTAAACTAGTTTGCTAACTTGTAGTTTATTTGTGCTAAAATCAAATTTCTAAGTATTAATTTAGTGTAAATCCTTGTCCATGAAAAATCAAGAGAAGGTTTTGATTTTTAAAAATTAGGGTTTGTAGCATAATTGTTGGATTATGTTAGGGATGGTTATCTAATTGATTAGAATGGTTAATGGTGAAATTATATGCTTGCTAAATCGACAAATTTCGATGTTTGTATCAAATCGGCTAGAAATTCGCTTACTAGATTTTTGTAGAAAATAGAATGCGGTCAATTTGCGTTAGGTTAGCAATATTATTCGCTTCGTATAGGATTATTAGAATGCGCGAACGCGGGGTTTCGTCTAGTCGGGTTGTAGTTTTGTCGATTTCCCCGAAATGACGATTTTAGTGAAAGGATTGCGATTTTCGTGCGTTTTTCCGCGCACTGAGTGCATGCTACGATTAATTTGAGAGCGTGGATAATTGTATGTTGTGACTTGCATTGTGTTAGGTTTTGTAATCTTATGCTTGATATTGTGCGAATATAGGATCGGTCGGGAAAACTTCGGATACGGCGCGAAAAGGCAAAGTGGTGGCCGGATCAGATTAGAGGGGATTTCAGGTGAGTAGATGTATTCATCTATGGGGGAATTATCTGGATGCCGCGAGGCGCCCACTAGTTAGGATTACCCTACTTTTTGCAAGATTATATTGTTAGCTAAATTATCCATTCATGTACACTGCATACCCTTATAGCGAACAGTATGTTAAATTGCATGGACATTCATCTCTACCTATGCGATATCATTTCGTAGGACACAAACACCATTACCATTGGCATCTGTAGCACGCGCACTATTCATGTGACACACACGCCTTTGGTAATTGCCATGCCACGTGCACAATAGAACCTGTTTATCTTAATATCGTCACCTGCATTCATACTTGATATATGAAACTGCATCGCATGCACATATCTCGCATCATCATCATATTTACATAGAACTCTAGCCAAAATTCACATCATACACATTGATATCATAGACATTTATCATATATATAACATGTGAACATTATGATTTTCTTGAGGATTTCAGTTTTGCTGCGATTTCTGGATTTTTGGGGAAAACCGCAAGAATTTAACAAAACCTTATCTTTATCATTTTCAAAACAAAGTTGCGGTTTTCTCGTGATGTATGTGTCGTCCACCATGAGTTTTCATGTTTTCTGTTGGATTTCGAGACCCGATTCGAGGAGTGGATGAACCGTCTCGGGTACATGGTAGGCCCGGTATGGTACCCCGAGGAAAGAAGATCGAGTTGTAGACGATGAGCCTGGCAGGGGAAGACTACCTACCGGTGATGTCTGGCGCGGCGGATATCCGGAGGATACCGACCGTTGTCGTGAGATTTATGATATGGGCCGATCCGGACTAACGGAGCCCGATATTGAGACAGATGTGATTCCTATTTGGTGTCGATGCTTGACACGGGTTTTCAGAAGATTTCTTGATGATATTTAGCTATTATGCAGACATTCATTTTCTAAAAGTTAAGAATGCAGTAACATTTACATTTAAAACACTTAAAGAGTTAGAAAAGATATTGCATACATGTGCATGCATACTAGAGTTATTATATCACATATGGACATACATGTTGTTCCGCATTGCGTGCATTCTTACGATTACCTTACTAGATGTTATATTCTACTCACGAGCTGGCAACTCACCCCCGTTGTGCCACAGTGTCTTGCAGGTCGGACCCGTCAGTCTTTTAGCGGCGGGCTATCTTGTCATCAGTTCCTTTTTCTCAGACTCGCGACATCGCCCGTAGGTGGGTTGCGAGTATACTTTATTTCTTTTTGCTTTATCATTGTATCTAGTATTCTCCATCTACCACTTGTATTGTATATGCGACCTAGTGATGAGACTGAGAGACTTGTATATTTGTGGTTCTTTTGGGTCGAGCTCACTTGAGCCGACGTGTGTTTTCTGGTATTTTGCGTTTCTTTATGCTCTTCTCTTGATATTACTATTATATTGTATGTGGTTGTGATCCGCCTTGGGCGAAGAGCTAGCTCCCGCTTGGGGATGCCATTTTTATAATTACAGGTTTATTATCTTGTTGTACCCATTTTGGGAGATAGAAAATACAGGGGAGACTCTGCCGAAATTTTCGGGAATTTTTGATGTTTTTAAAAAGGGATTCTATGCAACTGAATTGATTTAAAAACCGTTTTCATTTAAGGTTTTCCTTCACTCTCTTTTGATTTTGGGTTAGATTTCTGGGCTTTGGCTGACTTAAGTTACGGTACGTCTTTAGACGTCTCGTAATCTAAGTGCCAGACACGTTCCGTACTTTCGGGTCGTGACAAAGTTGGTATCAGAGCGTAGGTTTTACCTTTCTGAGTGTAGGACGACCTTGGTAGATGGAGTAGGTGACTTAAGCAGAGTGGCGTAGCGTGGGTATAATCCGCGGCATACTTATGATACGGTACTCCGCCTAAGTAACCTTAGGACATAATTGCTTGTATTTCCTTTCTTGATTCCTTGCATTCCTTGATTCAATTGCAATGTCCTTATCGGTCCTGTTTCTTATTCCAGCTTCGATGCCGCCAAAGACTACGAGAGCTCAGCGGGCTGCCGCTAGGGATGAGATTCGGGCGGGCCCGTCTGAGGCGAGGATCGAGCGGGAGGATACACCTACCCCTCAGGGTCATATTGATCCGCCTTATCCTGACCGTATTGCCAGATTAGAGGCCGGCATGCAAGAGTTGCGGCAGATGATGGGATCTTTAGTTGAGTCCAGCCGGGCACAGAGATCCGAGGACGTTCCTTCCACCGCACAGACCACGATCGTACCTGCTGTACAGATGGTCACTCCTGCTGCTACTACGGAGACTATCCCTGTTTCACTACAGGAGTTCATGAGATTGAGACCTCCAGCTTTTACCGGTACAGATGCGACAGAGGACCCACAGGAATTTCTCGATAGGATGGCACGGATTGGCCGTTCGTTGAGGTGTTCTGAGGATAGATTGCTGGAGTTTGCGAGTTTTCGTCTGGAGGGTCTTGCCCAGACATGGTACGACTCAGTAGAGAGAGGCCGAGCTGCAGGTCTGCCTTCTATGACCTGGGATGAGTTTACAGCGGCATTTCTTGCCCGTTTTCTTCCGGAGAGTGTCCGAGATGCTCGAGCCTGCAGTTTTGAGTCTTTGCGCAAGACTCCTGGGATGACAGTGTCGGAGTATGATATACAGTTTACCCAGTTGTCTCGATATGCACCGTACCTAGTCGACACAGAAGAGAAGAGGATAAAGAGGTTTGTACGAGGGCTTGATACACAGCTATTCCTTGCCATCGGCACCCAGCACTTTGATACATATGCAGCCGCGATGGATGCAGCCTTACTTTTGGAGGAGCGTATTTCTGAGACTCCGGTCGTTTCTGGGCCGAAGAGGATCCGTACTGATCCGCCAGTTCAGCGGCAGATGGGCAGACATCGTGATAGATTGTTTCCGGGAGATGGTGGAGGCAGAGGATTGAGACGAGGTCAGTTATTTGGTTCATATCCACAGACCCAGCAGTCGTCTCCAGGATGTTTTCGGTGCGGGAGTCAGTACCACCGTGTCAGAGACTGTACCATGGGACGTCCGGGCATGGCAACAGTCCTGCATGTGACTTTACCACCTTCACCACCTTCGCAGAGAGCTTTACTTCCTACTCCTGATGATGCTTCACGCCAGCCAGATGCTTCTAGAGGCCGTGGGCATGGCGGTCCGGTTCCGAGAGGACAAGGCGACAGAGGCAGAGGCAGAGGCCGAGGTAGAGGCAGAGGACAGCCAGCTATTAGTGGTGGACAGGCCCGAGTGTTCGCGTTGACTCCTCAGGATGCACAGGCATCCAATGCCGTCGTGACAGGTACTCTGCCAGTATGTTCTTTTGATGCACGGGTATTATTTGATCCAGGCTCCACACATTCCTATGTTTCTACGTATTTTGCACCGAGGTTGGGCCGAGAGTCTTCTCCGTTAGATCAGCCGCTTGTCGTTATTACCCCGGTAGGTGAGTCTTTTGTTGCCCATTTTGTGTACCAATCGTGTTTCGTTCGTATCGGGGAGAGAGATTCTTCAGTTGATTTGATTCTCCTCGATATGCTTGACTTTGACGTTCTTCTTGGTATGGACTGGCTAGCCACCTGTTATGCAACCGTGGACTGCCGTGAAAAAGCAGTCAGATTCAGTTTTCCTGGTGAGCCGGTTCTTATTATTCAAGGAGATCGTAGCGCTACCCTTCCCAGCTTGATTTCTTCTCTTCGCGCTGGTCAGCTCTTAAGGAAAGGGTGTCAGGGATTCTTAGCCTATGTTTGTGATACTAGCTCCACAGAGGTTCCGTTGGACCAGGTCCCTGTTGTGAGAGAGTTTCCTGATGTATTCCCTGACGAGCTGCCTGGTCTGCCACCAGAGCGCGAGATTGAGTTCTGTATTGACTTGATCCCTGGCACGGGGCCTATTTCTATACCTCCTTATCGGATGGCCCCGGCGGAGCTGAGAGAGCTAAAGAATCAGTTACAGGACTTGCTGGACAAAGGGCTTATCCGACCGAGTGTGTCACCTTGGGGTGCTCCCGTCTTGTTTGTTAAGAAGAAGGACGGAAGTATGCGTTTATGCATTGATTATCGTCAGCTGAACCGGGTTACTGTGCGGAACAGGTATCCCCTACCCCGCATTGATGACTTATTTGATCAGCTCCAGGGTGCAGGGTTCTTCTCGAAGGTTGATTTACGATCAGGTTATCACCAGTTGCGGGTTCGGAAGGAGGATATTCCGAAGACCGCCTTCCGTACTCGTTATGGTCATTACGAGTTCTTGGTGATGTCGTTCGGGCTCACCAATGCCCCGGCAGCATTTATGGATTTGATGAACCGCGTATTCAGGCCGTATCTCGATCAGTTCATCATTGTGTTCGTTGACGACATCTTGGTTTATTCTCGGAGCCGGGAGGAGCATGAGCAGCACTTACGTATCACATTGCAGACTTTGAGGGAGCATCAGCTGTTCGCCAAATTCTCCAAGTGCGCATTCTGGTTAGACTGTGTCGACTTCTTGGGTCATGTGGTGACGAGAGATGGTATTTGCGTGGACCCGAAGAAGATCGAGGCAGTTCAGCGTTGGCCTAGACCGGTATCAGTCACAGAGGTTTGCAGTTTTCTAGGTCTGGCCGGCTATTATCGACGTTTTGTCCAGGATTTCTCCCGCATTGCTGCACCGTTGACCGGGTTGACCCGGAAGGGGGTTCCTTTTGATTGGACCCAGGCATGTGAGGATAGCTTCCAGCAGTTAAAGACTCGTCTGACTACTGCACCAGTGTTAGCATTGCCTTCAGGATCAGGCGGGTTCGTGGTATATTGTGATGCTTCTAGAGTGGGGCTGGGATGTGTATTGATGCAGCACGACAGAGTTATCGCGTATGCTTCTCGGCAGCTGAGGAAACACGAGCAGAACTACCCCACCCATGATTTAGAGATGGCTGCAGTGGTGTTTGCACTCAAGATCTGGAGACATTACCTATACGGTGAGTCGTGCCAGATATTCACTGACCAAAAGAGTTTGAAATATATCTTCCAGCAGCGAGACCTGAACCTGAGACAGCGCCGTTGGATGGAGTTGGTGAAAGATTATGACTGCGAGATTCTATACCATCTGGGCAAGGCGAATGTGGTGGCAGATGCTTTGAGTAGGAGGCCCGGAGGTAGTTTATCTTGTTTGAGCGCAGTACAGATGCAGTCGACGGCGGAGTGGCAGGTTTTACGTGATAGCAGAGTGCAGTTCGAGTTTACTCCTATAGGGGGACAGCTGGCCCATTTCAGAGCACGCCCACAGTTACTTGACCGTATCCACGAGGCACAGTCCGGCGATGCCCGTACATTAGAGATTATTGAGCAGATTCGGCAGGGCAGAGTTTCTGAGTTCGTGCTTGATGATCAGGGGATACTTCGATTTGGGACTCGACTGTGCGTGTCAGATTCAGAGGGACTGAGGCGTGATATTCTCGAGGAGGCACATAGATCCGTATACAGTGTGCATCCAGGTTCCACCAAGATGTACCGTGACTTGAGAGAGGTTTACTGGTGGGACGGGATGAAGAAGGATATTACAGACTGTGTGTCGAGATGCCTGACTTGTCAGCAAGTCACGGCTGAGCACCAAAGGCCAGCCGGCGAGTTACAGCCTTTGCCCATCCCTGAGTGGATGTGGGAGCAGGTCTCCATGGACTTCGTTGTGGGTCTACCCAGGACCAGTCGAGGGTACGACTCTATATGGGTGATTGTGGATCGACTGACGAAAGCGGCTCACTTCCTTCCAGTGAAGACCACTTTTGGATTTTCTCAGTACGCCCAGGTTTATATTGATGAGATAGTGCGACTGCATGGCGTTCCGACTTGCATCGTGTCCGACCGTGGCACCCAGTTTACCAGCCGATTGTGGCAGAAACCCCAGGAAGCTTTGGGCACCCGATTGAGTTTTAGCACAGCCTTTCATCCTCAGACTGACGGTCAGTCGGAGCGTACTATTCAGACTCTTGAGGACATGCTCAGAGCTTTTGTTTTAGATTTCGGTGGTAGCTGGGATCGTCATTTGCCTTTGATCGAGTTTTCCTACAATAATAGCTTCCATGAGACGATTCAGATGGCACCTTTCGAGGCTTTATATGGGAGGAGATGTCGATCGCCGGTATGTTGGACAGAGCTCAGGGAGAGCAGTATTTTAGGGCCGCAGATCGTACAGGATACGACCGAGAAGATACAGCTGATTCGGGACAGGATGAGAGCGGCACAGAGCAGGCAGAAATCATATGCTGACAGGCGCCGTCGCCGACTCGAGTTCGCTGTTGGCGATCATGTTTTCCTGAAGGTCTCTCCGATGAAGGGTGTGATGAGATTTGGGTGGAAAGGGAAACTGAGTCCTAGATATGTTGGTCCTTTCGAGATCCTAGAGCGTGTTGGTCCAGTCGCTTATCGGTTAGCTCTTCCGCCCAGCTTCCCCGATGTTCACCCCGTATTCCATGTCTCGATGCTCCGCAAGTACATTCATGATCCTTCCCAGGCGATCCGGCACCAGACGATCCAGCTAGAGCGTGATCTTTCTTTCACCGAGCAGCCGGTTGTCATCTTGGATCGGCAGGTGAAGAAATTAAGGTCGAAGGTCATACCGTCTGTCAAGGTTCTTTGGCGTGGCCCGAACAGCGAGGAGGTCACCTGGGAGACCGAGGTCGAGATGAGGAAGAGATATCCCCATCTTTTTGAAGGTATGCGTAGTTAAATTCTAAATTCGGGGACCGAATTTCTTTAAGGGGGGAAGATTGTAACCCTTCGAAAATCGTTTAGGCAGTTTTTCGGTAATCGGCAAATTTTTCGGCTTTTTCCGTAAAAAGTCAAAATTGATATTTTTCATTTTAGACCTAATTATATAAAATTTAGGTAAGATATTACTATAATTTTGTCACTAAAATGTCACTTATAATTTTCTAGTTAAATAAAAAAAAATTCGTAATTAATTAATTTTTTTTATTATTTTAAGCCTTTTTAAATACATTTAATTAGGGATAAATAAAAATTTAATTAGGTAAATTTCTTAATTAGGAGTCTTTATAAGCTAAAATATGGTGTTAATAAAATTGTATCATGTCTTGCAAACTTTTGGTTTAAAGAGGGGAAAATTATGAAAAAATGATGAAAAATGGGTTTTTTTGTAAAAAGGTTGAAATGAAAGCATTAAATAATAACATGATGGGTTTGTAGACCTAGAAACTTCTCCCAAAAATCCCACACATCCCCCTCAACCTGCTGGCCGACCAAAACTACAGGAAATCCCCTCACCTCTCATTTCATTTTGCTTCATTTTGCTATCAAAAATCCATTGAAAATTCACAAATTTCATTCTCAATTCAACACTAAACCTTAATCCACTCTCTCCTCAACCAAATTAGTTCAAAAGCTTGATGAAAGGAGGATTTCTTGGTGACTTGACCATGCTAGGATTCAATTGGTGAGGTAAAAATTCTAAACTAGTTTGCTAACTTGTAGTTTATTTGTGCTAAAATCAAATTTCTAAGTATTAATTTAGTGTAAATCCTTGTCCATGAAAAATCAAGAGAAGGTTTTGATTTTTAAAAATTTGTGTTTGTAGAATAATTGTTGGATTATGTTAGGGATGGTTATCTAATTGATTAGAATGGTTAATGGTGAAATTATATGCTTGCTAAATCGACAAATTTCGATGTTTGTATCAAATCGGCTAGAAATTCGCTTACTAGATTTTTGTAGAAAATAGAATGCGGTCAATTTGCGTTAGGTTAGCAATATTATTCGCTTCGTATAGGATTATTAGAATGCGCGAATGCGGGGTTTCGTCTAGTCGGGTTGTAGTTTTGTCGATTTCCCCGAAATGACGATTTTAGTGAAAGGATTGCGATTTTCGTGCGTTTTTCCGCGCACTGAGTGCATGCTACGATTAATTTGAGAGCGTGGATAATTGTATGTTGTGACTTGCATTGTGTTAGGTTTTTTAATCTTATGCTTGATATTGTGCGAATATAGGATCGGTCAGGGAAACTTCGGATACGGCGCGAAAAGGCAAAGCGGTGGCCGGATCAGATTAGCGGGGATTTCAGGTGAGTAGATGTATTCATCTATGGGGGAATTGTCTGGATGGCGCGAGGCGCCCCCCTAGTTAGGATTACCCTACTTTTTGCAAGATTATATTGTTAGCTAGCTTATCCATTCATGTACACTGCATACCCTTATACCGAACAGTATGTTAAATTGCATGGACATTCATCTCTACCTATGCGATATCATTTCGTAGGACACGAACACCATTACCATTGGCATCTGTAGAACGCGCACTATTCATGTGACACACACGCCTTTGGTAATTGCCATGCCACGTGCACAATAGAACCTGTTTATCTTAATATCGTCACCTGCATTCATACTTGATATATGAAACTGCATCGCATACACATATCTCGCATCATCATCATATTTACATAGAACTCTAGCCAAAATTCACATCATACACATTGATATCATAGACATTTATCATATATATAACATGTGGACATTATGATTTTCTTGAGGATTTCAGTTTTGCTGCGATTTCTGGATTTTTGGGGAAAACCGCAAGAATTTAACAAAACCTTATCTTTATCATTTTCAAAACAAAGTTGCGGTTTTCTCGTGATGTATGTGTCGTCCACCATGAGTTTTCATGTTTTCTGTTGGATTTCGAGACCCGATTCGAGGAGTGGATGAACCGTCTCGGGTACATGGTGGGCCCGGTATGGTACCCCGGGGCAAGAAGATCGAGTTGTAGACGATGAGCCTGGCAGGGGAAGACTACCTACCGGTGATGTCTGGCGCGGCGGATATCCGGAGGATACCGACCGTTGTCGTGAGATTTATGATATGGGCCGATCCGGACTGACGGAGCCCGATATTGAGACAGATGTGATTCCTATTTGGTGTCGATGCTTGACACGGGTTTTCAGAGGATTTCTTGATGATATTTAGCTATTATGCAGACATTCATTTTCTAAAAGTTAAGAATGCAGTAACATTAACATTTAAAACACTTAAAGAGTTAGAAAAGATATTGCATACCTGTGCATGCATACTAGAGTTATTATATCACATATGGACATACATGTTGTTCCGCATTGCGTGCATTCTTACGATTGCCTTACTAGATGTTATATTCTACTCACGAGTTGGCAACTCACCCCCGTTGTGCCACAGTGTCTTGCAGGTCGGACCCGTCAGTCTTGTAGCGGCGGGCTATCTTGTCATCAGTTCTTTTTGCTCAGACTCGCGACATCGCCCGTAGGTGGGTTGCGAGTATACTTTATTTCTTTTTGCTTTATCATTGTATCTAGTATTCTCCATCTACCACTTGTATTGTATATGCGACCTAGTGATGAGACTGAGAGACTTGTATATTTGTGGTTCTTTTGGGTCGAGCTCACTTGAGCCGACGTGTGTTTTCTGGTATTTTGCGTTTCTTTATGCTCTTCTCTTGATATTACTATTATATTGCATGTGGTTATGATCCGCCTTGGGCGAAGAGCTAGCTCCCGCTTGGGGATGCCATTTTTATAATTACAGTTTTATTATCTTGTTGTACCCATTTTGGGAGATAGAAAATACAGGGGAGACTCTGCCGAAATTTTCGGGAATTTTTGATGTTTTTAAAAAGGGATTCTATGCAACTGAATTGATTTAAAAACCGTTTTCATTTAAGATTTTCCTTCACTCTCTTTTGATTTTGGGTTAGATTTCTGGGCTTTGGCTGACTTAGGTTACGGTACGTCTTTAGACGTCTCGTAATCTAAGTGCCAGTCACGTTCCGTACTTTCGGGTCGTGACAAGTGTTCACTTCATATTATGAGTGTTAGCTTATGTTAACGAAACTTCAAGGTAGATCATCTTTGTATCGAAGATCGGAAGTAAGACTGCATTTTTCTCTTCGTGGAACCTCTCGAGAGTCCGGAACACGATGATCGCAGCGAAGGGACTTCAACACGGAGCTTGAGAAGTGAAGGACCGGATCTACAAAGGTTGTAATCCCTCTCACTTAGTGTTAAACTGTTTAACATGCTAGTTTTCTCCTAAACCCTAGTTTAAAGATCCGGCTTCGGGTTGTTCGGCACGGCTAATTTTTTAATCGGGCATGGTTGATGCCTCGTAGAACCTTGTGAGCTTGCCTAGCAACCCTGCGATGGTCTGATGCTGAATCATGTGAGAAAGGTCATGAAGGTAATTGCAAAGTATCAACACAAGGAATACGGGGTGAACACTCAATAATCTGGGCGGAAGTGCCAAATCAAAGGCAACGGAACTAACTCTCTTTAAGAATCTTAAAAGGAACTACAATTCTGGGATAAACTTCCCAAAACTCAACACATCATTCATCGGAAAAATCCGTAGGAATACATGAGCTCCCACTGCGAACTCAACTCTGCGACCACAACGGTCGGCATAAGACCTCTGTCTGCACTGGGCTGTCATCATCCTAACCTGAACCAACTGGATCATTTCCGAAGTCTCTAGACTAGCTGGGGTCCAAAAATCCTAATCTCGCAGAGTCAGAAAAACAGACTGGAGATCCACACCACCTAACAAATAAAACTTAAAGGTTGCCAATTGGAGTGCCTCTTGATAACGGCTATCGAAGGAGAATCCTAACAATAGCAAGTGACGATCCCAACTGCTGACAACAATTAATACGTACGCACAAGCATATCCTCCAGAGTCGGTATAGCCCGCTCTCACAAAACCATCATCCTGCGGATGGAAAAACGGAGCTAAAGCTCAACCAGTACCCAACGCTTCCTGAAGTTCCTGCCCAAGACGTCAAGCAAATAGGGTACCCTATTTGGATACGACCCATGAAGGAACTCCGTGTAATGCAGAACTTAACAAAGGACAACTGGGAAAATTGAGCATAACCGGACAACAAGCACCGAATGGAGTCATACCCTGTCTAGAACGGGGTAGACACCACAACGAAATTCGTAGAGATCTGCTCCCATTTCCACTTCGGAACGGTTAAAGGTTGCAACTCTCCAGCCGGTCTCAAATACTCAACCTTAGCACGCAACAAGATAGACACCATGAAACAAAATCCGAAACTTCACTATTCATCCCTGCCCACCCGTAACTATCTCACAAGTCATGCTACAAATTGGTGGAACTTGAATGAACACCGAAAGTTGACTGATGTGCCTGCTCTAGGATTTTGTGTCTCTGCCCATCAGCAACAGGTACATAAACGCGTCCCTAAACGCAGCACACCTTGGTAACAAATCAAGGACTCTGAATCATTACCCAGCCGAGTATGCTCAGAATCTCACACGAACGAGTATCGGAGGGCAGTGCTTCACGAAAGCGATTAAGGAAAAATGGTAGGGCGCGGACATGAGCAAGTTGTCCCCTCAGTAGAGGCGAACTAAAGCTGTACTCAACGATCATACAAGAACTGTAAATCTGCAGAAGACTGTCTCAAAAATTAAAATCCGTTGCAGGAAGATGTACATTAAGCTCTGGTGGTCGGTGAAAATCCGACACGACTCTCCGAACAAGTAGTATTTCCAAATCTCCAACGCACGACCATCGCGGCCATTTCCAGATCATGAGTATGATATCCTGCTCGTACATCCTCCAAATATCAGGAATCAAAAGTGATAACTCGAATGTGCCACCTCAGTACACAATCGATCCCCACTCATGAAACATCACAGTTAAACAATAAAGTCGCCCGAACCAGAAGCAAAGAAAGAACTGATGCATTTGTTAACCGGGTCTTCAACTGTCGAAAACTCCGCACGCATGCCTCAGTCCAAAGAAAAAGGAACCTCCTTTCAGGTCAGTCCAGTCAACGGTGCAGCGATACACTAGTAATACTGCACGAAACGGCGGTAACAACCTTCTAAGCCCAAAAATCTGCGGAACTCCGTCCGTACACAAGTATGGGCTAAAGTTGTACGGCCTCGATCTTCCTCGGGACCATACAAAAACCGTCTCCCATAACTACATGACCTATGAGTTAACACAAACAAGTCTGAAGGAACACTCCGAGAATCTAGCAAACCGCTGAGGCTCTCCCAATGTCTGCAAAACAAATCCTCAAGTGCTACTCCTGTCCCTTACGACACATTGAATAGACCAGAATATCGTCAATAACACAACAATAACTAGTCGAGGAAAGGCCTGAAGAAATCTTGTTCATCATATCTACGAATGCTGTTAGGGCATTGGTGAGTCCAACGACACCACCAAAACACACAAAGCTCGTAGCACGCACAAGGCAGTCTTCGGAATATCATCACTCCGAACCCGCAAAATGATGACCCGATCTCGAACAAACTTAGAAAAATGTCTCGCACTCTGGAGCTGATCGAAGAAATCGTCAATGCGAGGTAAAGGATACATATCCGCACCGTAAGCTGGATCAATTGTCGATCAATCAATACACAACCTCAACTGCCGTCCTTTTCCTTGACGAATAGAAATAGGAGCTCCCCAATGCGAAACACTCATACGCACAAGCCCCCCAACAAACAACTCTGCAGCTGATCCTTAAGCTCCCTAAGCTTCACCGGCTCATCTGGAACAACGTCGGAAAACTCTCGCATGAAGGAAAGCCGGTCCAACAAACCCACTATGGATCCGGTATCATGAATGAATGTCAAGAATCCTCGACATCTTCTCCTCAAAAGCTGACTAGAGAAAAAGGCTGAATTCAAGCTGTGTGAGGCAGCACCACTGCCCTCCCATGCACAACAAGAACTGACTCATCGGGAAAACAAACCCTGTATGTTTTCTCACGGCAGTACACAGACGCATAACACCAGTCCGTGCCCAGGAGAACGTCAAATCCAACATTTCTAGAAGGATCAAAATGACGGACGAATCTCTATCTCCTATCCGTTTGGCACATGACTAAATTACGTGTCGCGCAACAAAAGAATCGCTGACAGAAGTTAACACAGCAAACGGCTGATCTAGCTAACGGACTCTCGTCCCAACCACGGATCAAGTGTGTAAAATAAACAAGTACATCAACAGAACATACGAATTTAGAATACATGAAAACTCTGCTTTGGACACCCACGCGTCCCGATGAGTAGAAGCAAACTCTCGTGTCTGCCCCCTACCCGCAATTGGCTGAAATCTTTCTCTGCCAACCTGTCCCCTCTGAGCGAATCCTCTGTGACCATGGCCTCTCTGCACATAAGCCTGACACGGTGATTGGTAGGGATTCTGCGTGTTCAAGTTTTAGTTAAATACCGCAATCAAGGCGGTTTCGCTTGTAGCTAGCCGGTTGAGTACGGGTCGTCCGCAGGGAGATGGGAGTCTTTTTCTATGTTTTTTAACGAGTTAAGTCCGAGAGTCCAGATTTGTTTGTGATTATCTAAGTGTTTAAAATGATATGTAAAGAGAGCTTGTTAGGGTTAGGATTATGTTAGTTTGAGTTAGGAGTCTCCCACATCTTTCGTTGCCCCTCTTAATATCGGTGTTACGGTAATCGGCAACAACGGGGATTAGCACGACTAGGAAGGAACTTGCGAGTATAAGCTAGGCTTTCCAACGCATAAGTTCTTCCTTTTGGTGCTTGTCCGTCCGTTCTTGGCTCTTAGCCATAACCTCCGGTTAATTCAACCACAACCGGTCTCACTATGGAATCACCGCTATCATGTAGGATAGGGTGCCGTAAGGAGCGGATTGTGGTTCAATTAACGGGAGTCGAATTAAGCTGTTGGGCAAGGAAAGAGTGAGAGAGATTTCCTTCTCTCAAACTTCCCTTATCCTACCCTAACAAGTATGAAACTACTCACACATCATGATACGGAAAAATAAAACAAAACAAAAGAGGAAGATAGAAAGAAAGAGATTAGAAGATAACAACTAGCTATTTGCGACCTCACCTTGGCGAGGATCAAGCGTAAGCATCATGGTTGTTTTAAGAATAAAGAAAAGAGAGAAGAAAGAAACAACAAGAAAAATAACAACAACTAAGTTAACAAATGAAAATTACAACAATTAACAAGAGAATAAGACAAGCATAATAATAAACGGTTCTTCTTTATTCATCATTCTTCACTCACAAGCTCACTACAAGTTTTAATGGAGAAGAGATGAGAAGAGGAAGAAGAACATGTATTCTAAAACCTAGAGAAAAAAATACAAGATTATGGACCCTTTCCTTCACAAAGTTCTGGGCTATTTATAGGCTGAAAAATGAAAACCTAGGGCAACCACCAGAACACAAATAAAAAGACCAAAATACCCCTGGAAAATCTTTGCCTGCCGCCACCATACGGCCGCGGATCCGCGGCCTAAGCATGCTTAGGCCGCGGTTCCGCGGCCTAATGGAGGAGTTGACTCCTCGAATTTTGTGGGCCCCCCTGGTCTGATGTTGTCTGTGGTTTGGCATAGGTGTTTTCTGAAAATACTTCCATATTTCTTCCAGAATTTCTGTTGAGGAAAAGGTGTTTTGATGTGGACTTTTTGTCATGATTTCCTCGAGCTCCGCGTAGATTTCTTGGATCTTGTGCTGCCATTGAGCCTTGTGCATGAAAACGACATTGATTTGACATTGTGTCTTCTTAAACTGGTATCTGGCAACATACGGATGAAGAGCAGAGACCGTGTTTTCTCAGTGGTCGGCAGGAACCCGGATTTTGTCGTGTTTTCTATGAATTTCACCGTTTTAGAACCGAGAACCTGTATCCTGCAATTGACTAGCAAACACGGCTCAAGAGTATTTACCGATATGCAATGTGATAAAAATTGGGCGGTATGAAAATGCAAAAATCTGATATGAACAAAGACCCCCAAACTTATCATTTGCTCGTCCCGAGCAAAGCCAATTTATTCACAAAAAATTTCCTAACCTCACTTTCGCAGGGAACGCGATTGCACTGAGCATGTGCAACAAGCCGTTAAACCTCTAGGTGTCCCTAGTAGGAAGAGTGTTGTCTCCTGAGGGTTTTCAGCGGATACTACCCACAAAATCCGGTCAAGTTGGTTTTGTAAAATAACTAAGATTCAAACCCTAAAGTTTTGTTTCAGAAAATAACAATTCTATAATCCTAAGTCTAGACTATCGAACCTTTATTTTTCACACCTCGCTTCTTCTTTAACTACAGATTTTATATGTCTTTACGTGCAGTGCAAATAGTGTCGTTAAGTTCCAGAAGGGTCGATCAAAGTCATCATGTCTCACAATAAAGCCCAGATAATAATTTTAAAAGGATCATATAAGTTTTATAGAGAGTTAAGCATTTTTCAAGTTTCGTTTTCCAGTAAGGTTTCAACTTCAGAATTTCTATCTTCCTTAACAGGAAACAAAGTCGTATTCTTCACTCCACCTTTTTCTTGTTTTCATTTCATACACACCTCTGTGAACGTGCAATAGTCTTTATCATAGAGTAAAACCTTCATATCTCCGCTAAATTTTTTTTATAAAAGCCTGTCTTTTATCAAGATTATTCTCACACAACGAACCGTTAGGAATTTTAACTCGGAGAGAACACTTGCTTGACTTTGTTTTAATCTGGACTTTCTAGGCTTCTTAGCGAGCTTTGGGCCAATGCACCCAAACCAGTTGATTTTAGGGCATTAGGTGTAGAAACACCCCAGCGGACTTAATTACTCAAGTTACCTAGGTCCAAAAACAAAAGACAGTTTGGCGTGAAAATCAGATGATTTAATACGAACGGAGATATAACCGGCAGTTCAATTAAATTTTTTTTTTGGATAAAAGACGTGTTTAGTGGGTTCGGTGTGTAATCATTCCAATCAAGTTTCAGATGGGTTATTTTTCAGACTTAGTTCCAATTACGGCATCAATAACATTCCTTCAAATTCGCTTTACTTCATAAATTATTCTTGACATTACTTATTTTAGAACAAACCTATTTGATCCTCAGAAAATCATTTATCTGTCTAAAAGGTTTTTTTAAAACATAAAAGACTTGTCATCTAATTCCCAAAAACTCACGACACGTGTAGTGTGATGTAAAGACGTATATCAGCTATAGTTAACTTCAAAGGAGAGTTATCTTTCAGGTTTTCAAAATCTAAACATAAGATTTAGTTATTCTTATTTTATCAAACAAAACCGTCGAAATGTTGAATCAGATTTCTCCCACTAGCTAACTTGACAAAAAAGTTTTTATGTTAGAAAATTTTCAGATTTTTATGGATTTTATGGATTTTAATATGCAGATGCAAAATATACATATGAATGCGAAGGTAAGAAATGCGTACCGAGTGTACCCCCAAACTTAAACTGGACAGTGTCCTCACTGACATTGCATGAAGAGATCATTTGAAGGGTCAAAAAAAATCGGTTAGCGATACACAGTTTTTTTTTAAAGAAAAGAAAAAGAAAAAGAATATACACAAATATATACAAAATGGTTTATACATACCCCCAAACTTATTTGGAACTGTGTCCACTGTTCTTGGCTGGATAACCGAAGTTTGGAGGTAGGCAGAGGAAGATCAGGCAGGGTAAACCGGCTCCTGTAAGAACGGGAGCTCCTCTGTTGGTTCGGCGCTAAGGTAGGTTTTAGTCGGTGTCCATTCACTTTGAAAAATGAACCGTCCGTTGGATTTTCCAAATCCACAGCGCCCTGCGGATACACATTCCGCACAAAATACGGCCCTTTCCAGCGAGATCTGAGCTTTCCTGGATGGAAATGAAGTCGGGTGTCGTAAAGCAGTACCTGCTGACCAGGTACGAAGGTTTTGCGCAAAAGGTGTTTATCGTGAAACACCTTCGTTCGATTCTTAACGACAACCGCGTTATCGTAAGCCTCATCCCTAAGCTCGCTCAGTTCGTTCAGTTGCAGCTTCCGATGGCTGCCCGCATCTTCGAGAGACAGATTCAGCTCCTTTATCGCCCAAAATGCGCGATGCTCTATTTCGACAGGGAGGTGGCAGGCTTTTCCGTACACAAGCCGATAGGGAGACATGCCAAGGTCGGTCTTATAAGCGGTTCAAAATGCCCAAAGGGCATCCGTGAGTTTCAGCGACCAATCCTTACGGTTTTTGGAAACCGTCTTCTCCAGTACCTGCTTGATTTGCCGATTTGAAATTTCGGCCTGCCCGCAGGTTTGGGGGTGGTAGGGCATGGATAGCTTATGATTAATGGAGTATTCCCGCATCAAGGCCTCGAAAGTCTTGTTGCAGAAATGACTTCCATTATCGCTAATGATCGCTCGGGGGTGCCCAAATCGGGAGAAAATGTTTTCTTTAAGGAACCTAACGACAACCTTGTTATCGTTAGTCCGGCTGGGCATAGCCTCGACCCATTTAGAGACGTAATCAACAGCGAGAAGGATGTACAAGTTCCCGAAAGAGCTGGGAAATGGCCCCATGAAATCTATCCCCCAAACATCGAAAATCTCCACAACCAAGATCGGTTGGAGCGGCATCTCGTTCCTCCGAGATATCCGGCCCATGTGTTGGCACCGGGAGCAAGTCTTGCAGTAGTCATGAGCGTCTTTGAAGAGATGTGGCCAGTAGAAACCACATTGCAAGATCTTCTCAGCTGTCTTTCTGGGCCCAAAATGCCCGCCACACGCTTGATCGTGGCAAAATGACAGCACACTCTTGAATTCCTCGTCAGGGACACACCGACGAATAATCTGGTCGGGACAGTACTTGAACAGATAGGGTTCGTCCCAGTAAAAGTGTTTTACCTGGGATAAGAAGCGAAGTCTGTCCTGACTTGACCATTCAGTCGGTAGTAATCCCGTGGCTAAATAGTTCATAATATCTGCGAACCAGGGTTCGCAAGATACTGTCAAGAGTTGTTCATCCGGGAAAACGTCGTTGATCGGAATTGGAAGCGATGGTGAAGAAGGAAGTCGTGAGAGATGGTCGGCAACCACGTTTTCACATCCTCATTTGTCCTTAATGACAAGGTCAAACTCTTGCAGCAAGAGGATCCAACGGATTAACTGAGATTTTGCATCTTTCTTCGCAAAAAGATGGCGCAGAGCAGAATGGTCGGTGTAGAAAATGACTGGAGAGCCGATGAGGTAGGGCCTGAACTTTTCTAAAGCAAATACAACAGCTAAAATTCCTTCTCAGTTGTTGTATAATTGAGTTGGGCGTCGTTCAGGGTTCAGCTCGCATAATAGATTACGTGCGGCATCTTGTTGATGTGTTGTCCAAGGACAGCACCAATGGCAAAGTCGGATGCATCGCACATAATCTCGAATGGGTGCGTCCAGTCGGGTGAAGAAAGAACGGGAGCAGAAGTGAGTGAGCTTTTCAATGACTCGAATGCAGTCACACAGCTCGAGTTGAAGTCGAATGGCGTATCCTTGGCCAGTAAAAGAGTCAAGGGCCTAGCAATCTTGCTAAAGTCCTTGATGAACCGTCTTTAGAAACCGGCATGGCCAAGGAAGGCTTGGATATCTCTGACGCATCGGGGAGGAGGTAGATTGGAAATGACCTCAATCTTTGCTTTGTCAACCTCTATGCCATTTTGCGAGATGATATGTCCTAAGACAATACCTTCGCGCACCATGAAGTGGCACTTCTCCCAATTCAAAGTGAGATTCTTGTCCTTACATCGGGTAAGGTCAGCGTCAAGATGCAGCAAACACTCGTTGAAGGAATCGCTGAAGATGGAGAAATCATCCATGAAGATCTCCAGAAATTTTTCCACCATGTCTGAGAAAATTCCCATCATACACCGCTGGAAGGTAGTGGGCGCATTGCATAACCCAAAGGGAATGCGACGATATGCAAACGTGCCGAAAGGACAAGTGAAAGTGGTCTTGTCCTGGTCTTTTTCGGCGATGGGAATTTGATTATAGCCGGAGTAGCCATCAAGAAAGCAGTAGTACTCGTGTCCGGCCAATCGTTCAAGCATCTGGTCAATGAAAGGTAGCGGAAAATGGTCTTTCCGCGTTGCGGCGTTGAGTTTTCTGTAATCAATGCATACTCGCCACCCAGTTTGGGTGCGAGTAGGGATTAACTCGTTCGCCTCGTTGGTTATGACCGTGATGCCCGACTTCTTGGGGACAACGTGAATGGGGCTAACCCACTGGCTATCAGAGATAGGGTAAATGATACCACTATCTAGACATTTTACGATCTCCTTCTTCAAAGCCTCTTTCATGACTGGATTGAGACGTCTTTGTGGATCCCGGGCTGGTTTGGCATCATCCATCAGATGAATGTGATGCTTAACGATCAGGGGACTAATCCCCTTGATGTCCGCCATGGACCAGCCAAAAGCTTGCCTGTTGCTATGCAAGACCGTGAGAAGGGCTTTCTCTTGCTCTAGAGCTAGAGAAGCCGAAATGATGACAGGGAGGGTCTCGTTCTCACCTAAGTAAGCGTACTTAAGGTGAGACGGCAAAGGCTTGAGTTCGAGCGTTGGAGGTGAAACGATGGAAGGCAGGATTGGTGCAGAGGTCTCAAACTCAAAGGACTCCAGCAAAGGTTCGGAACGAGTGTAGGCGACCGAGTCGGATGGTTCAGGTAACTCATCCGAAAATTCAAAAGATTCAAACTCGGGTTGTGCGCGGCTAAGATCATTCAAGAACGTGAAACACTCGTAGTCGTTGTCGGGCGCAGAAACAGCAGCAGGTTCGAAGAGGCACGCACTAGTGGCGTCAAGATTATCGTGTTCAAACAGAAACTCCTCGAATTCATATTCTTCTGGGGTGATCTCCTGGATCGAGCAGACGTCCAGTATATGAGCATTAGGTTTGGCGGGCTGATTCCCCAACCTAAAAATGTTGAGTTCAATCGTCATGTTTCCAAAAGAGAGGTTCATCGAACCATTGCGACAATTGATCACATCATTTGAGGTTGCAAGAAATGGGCGACCGAGTATCACCGGAATTTGATTCCGAGGGTTAGCTACAGGCTGTGTGTCTAATACAATGAAGTCAACGGGGAATATGAAGTCCCCGACTTTTATTAACACATCCTCTAGCTCACCCCTAGGATGGGTGATCGATCGGTCGGCCATTTGGAGAGTGCAGTGCGTGGGTTTCAGCTTTCCGATGCCTAATTGCTCGTATACTGAATACGGAAGCAGGTTAACACTGGCACCAAGATCTAATAGTGCGCGGTTGATGTTCTTATCCCCAATGGTAATTGAAATCGTAGGACAGCCAGGGTCCTTCCGTTTTTGTGGTAAAGATTGGGTAAGGGCATCACTCACAGCACTAGCCATGAAAACTTTCTTGGGTACCTGAGACTTCCTCTTTTTCGTTCACAAGTCCTTTAAGATTTTCGCGTAGGATGGGACTTGTTGGACAGCATCTAAAAGAGGAATGTTAATGTTAACCTGCTTGAATAACTCTAGAATCTTCTCCATTTGAGGATTTTGTTTATTAGACCTCAACCGGTTTGGAAATGGAATATTTTGAAAATTGGTTGAGTTTAATGCTGGAGGAGGAGATTGTGGAGTTGGAAAGGATCCCAGAACAGGTGTTTTCGTGGAGTGAGAAGTGGGTCCATTCAGAGCAGAAGAAGAGGAAGGAGAGCCTTGTGAAGAACGGAGAATAGGCTCAGAAGACGAGGAAGAAGAAGAAGAAGATGAAGAAGAAGCAGCGGCCGGGGTGTCATCGTTGATCCGTTTGCCAATGTTGTTTTGCAGCATCCTTCCCGATCTCAGTGTGGTCACGGCACTCACATTATGGTTCTGTTGTTCAAGAGCAACATGTGCATTATGTGGGTGACCGGGATTTGGGAGTGGCTGGGACGGGAGCTTCCCCTTCTCTCGCTCGCTTAAGGCCGCATTTAGTTGTGCAATCTGGGCCTCGATGGTTTTGATGCTTTGCTCATGAGCGGCAGTGTGTTGCACTAAGGACTGAATGGAAGACTGGATGTTTGCGGTGGATTGAGTCGATTGTTTGACGAACGCCTCCAGACTTCGTTCGAGCGAGAAAACCTTATCGTTGTTTGACGGAACAAAGTTGTTTGGTGGAAAAGAATTGTTGGGTGCAAAGTTGTTCGTCTGATTTTGGAAAGGTTGGGGTTGGAAGGGCTGCTGAAACTGAGTTTGTTGTTGCGCTTGTTGTTGCGGCGGAGGGGCCCTTTGGAAATTATTGCCTTGGAATTGATTCTGATTCTGATTCCAGGCGAAATTGGGGTGGTTCCTCCAACCGGGATTGTAGGTGGAAGAGTATGGATCATTCCTCGGTCTTTGCTGAAATGCAGCATTAACCTAATCCTGTCCTTGCGATGGTGGATTGTAAGGACACTCTTCGGTCAAGTGGGAAGGATCGGAACAACAAGCGCAAATGGTACGAAGGGGGAGAACAGGGGCAGGAGCAGGAGAAGAAAATTTGCTCTCTATCGCTTCAAGCTTTCTTGTTATTGCAGCCATTTCAGCTTTCATCGCAATAGAGACATCAAGTTGGTGAATTCCTACCCTAGACTGACCGATAGAAGTGGAGGTAGAAGAAGAAGAAGAAGTCGGTCTGGTGCTCTCCCATTGTAGCGTTTGCTCCGCAAGGTCGTCAAAGAACTGCCACGCTTCCTCGTCAGATTTCGATAGGAAATGGCCCTGACAGATGGTTTCCAACAACTGCTTCGTTGCTGGGTTCAGGCCCTCGTATAAGGTTTGGCACAGTTGCCATTTCTCTATACCGTGGTGAGGACACTGAACAAGAAGGTCTTTGTACCGGTCAAAGCACTTCCAGAAGGGTTCAGAAGGAAGCTGAGAGAATTGGTTGATTTCATTTCGAATCCTTGCGGTTTTATGATTCGGATAGAACTTTTTAAGAAACGCTTTAACAAACTCGTCCCAACTGGTTATGGAATGGGAAGCGGTGCTATACAGCCATTTTTCAGCAAGATCGCATAAAGTGAACGGAATGACCCGTAGACATATAGCATCGTCCGACAGTTGGGTAGTTTTCATCATGGCACAGACGTTTTGAAATTTGTTGATGAAGATATAGGCATCTTCAGATTCAAGCCCATGAAATCGTTGAAGCATGTTGATGAAGTGGGGCTTAATTTCAAAATTATCCCCATTGGCCGGTGGTAGAGAAAGGCAGGTGGGGAGTGCAGAACGGGTGGGATAGAAACGATCCTGGAGCGCAATTCGCGGCGGCGCTACAACAGGCGGGTGTGGTGGGTTATTGGTCTCCGTAGGAGGTGGAGCCAATCCAGGGGTGGTCAAAGAGATGTTCGGATTAAATCCTGACATCACGGAAGAAGAGGTCGGTGAAAGTGAAGGTGAAGGTGAAGATGTATGAACAGAATTCCGGTCAACGTCGGAGTTGGCCGGCAAGGGAAGGGGTGAAAGAGGAGTGGACGGAGTTTCGACGTCTGAGTCGATCGCGTAGTCGGTAGCGACTAACGTAACTCGGACTAGGCGGGCACTAGTGTCCCGAGTCCAAGCGGACATACACTAAACGAGTTTAGTATAGTCAAAGCGGAGAAGGTGAGGATAAGAAAACGTCAATGGAGAAACGATGGGTGGTGGGTGAAAAATGGATTTGGTGACAAAAGGCAAGTTTTTATAAAAGTTTTTGATTTTTTTTCTTTTTTTCTTTTTAGAAAGAGCTTTACAGAAATATGTACGGACTTACGGCTTTAAGCAATCACAAACAAGATATGCACAATCACACCTAGATCTAGGGTCACCTAGGTCTGCTAGACCTGCTCCAGAACTTGATTGTCGAAGCAAAACTGTGTCGAGAAACGGGCTTAAAAATACACTGATCACGAGGCCAGGTAAGTGCAGAGATAAGGGGAGGTTTTCCAACGCTTTCGCGAAGTTCCTTAATTAAATAACCCTTTCTCTTTTGGCGGTTGCGCCGTTAACACTTTCCTAGACACCCCGTAAACAATATACCGTTAAGCGAGGTTCTAAACACGGTTTAACTTCTCCTAATGAGCGCGAAGTCCTCAGGGCTGAAGTCTAGTATTTTTTTAATTACAATGGACAATGCATATGCTTTTGTGATTTTTGGGGTCCTGGGAAGGGTGATGAAATCCCCACCCAATCTGAATTGGTTTCAAGCCCCTTAAGTCCATATTAAAGAATGCAAAGCGGTATCAAATCAACTGCAAACAATTTTTATTTTAGCGCGACGCAAAGAATCCTGCACAAGAACAGTTTATTGGAAGGGGGAAGAGAATTTGCGCAAAGAATGCTGCAGAAAACACAATTTATTGGAGTCCAGAGGAGTGGGAGAGAGGAGATGAACACTTACAGAGAAAATGGAACCCTGATTCCACCAAGTGGCCGCGGATCCGCGGCCTAAGCCAGCTTATGCCGCGGTTCCGCGGCAAGGAAGTGGAGTTGGGGCTCTGAAATTTTGGGGTTTGCTGGTCTGGGTCTCCTCTACTTGTCTGGATTTGCTGAATCTTGATTTGCTCACTGTATCTGCTCCAGATTTTTCAGTAGACCGTTTGCTTCGTTTTGTCCGTCGCGGTGTAGCCACGAAATGTGGGTCTATCTTCCCATGTCTTTGGCACTGAACTTGAACTCCGTATATTCTACGTCTTGGCCACTGAACTCGAACTTCGTATTTTCCTGCACACTTGCACAAAAACTAATCAAAAATAACAAGATGAATTTTTTTTACAACGTATATTTTTTTGTTTTGTTTTTCGGTTATATTTATATTCACAAGTTAACCCGAAATTACACAAAGAAATAAACTACCGTCTCCTCGGCAACGGCGCCATTTGATTGGTAGGGATTCTGCGTGTTCAAGTTTTAGTTAAATACCGCAATCAAGACGGTTTCGCTTGTAGCTAGCCGGTTGAGTACGGGTCGACCGCAGGGAGATGGGAGTCTTTTTCTATGTGTTTTAACGAGTTAAGTCCGAGAGTCCAGATTTGTTTGTGATTATCTAAGTGTTTAAAATGATATGTAAAGAGAGCTTGTTAGGGTTAGGATTAGGTTAGTTTGAGTTAGGAGTCTCCCACATCTTTCGTTGCCCCTCTTAATATCGGTGTTACGGTAATCGGCAACAACGGGGATTAGCACGACTAGGTAGGAACTTGCGAGTATAAGCTAGGCTTTCCAACGCATAAGTTCTTCCTTTTGGTGCTTGTCCGTCCGTTCTTGGCTCTTAGCCATAACCTCCGGTTAATTCAACCACAACCGGTCTCACTACGGAATCACCGCTATCATGTAGGATAGGGTGCCGTAAGGAGCGGATTGTGGTTTAATTAACGGGAGTCGAATTAAGCTGTTGGGCAAGGAAAGAGTGAGAGAGATTTCCTTCTCTCAAACTTCCCTTATCCTACCGTAACAAGTATGAAACTACTCACACATCATGATACGGAAAAATAAAACAAAACAAAAGAGGAAGATAGAAAGAAAGAGATTAGAAGAAAACAACTAGCTATTTGCGACCTCACCTTGGCGAGGATCAAGCGTAAGCATCATGGTTGTTTTAAGGATAAAGAAAAGAGAGAAGAAAGAAACAACAAGAAAAATAACAACAACTAAGTTAACAAATGAAAATTACAACAATTAACAAGAGAATAAGACAAGCATAATAATAAACGGTTCTTCTTTATTCATCATTCTTCACTCACAAGCTCACTACAAGTTTTAATGGAGAAGAGATGAGAAGAGGAAGAAGAACATGTATTCTAAAACCTAGAGAAAAAAATACAAGATTATGGACCCTTTCCTTCACAAAGTTCTGGGCTATTTATAGGCTGAAAAATGAAAACCTAGGGCAACCACCAGAACACAAATAAAAAGACCAAAATACCCCTGGAAAATCTTTGCCTGCCGCCACCATACGGCCGCGGATCCGCGGCCTAAGCATGCTTAGGCCGCGGTTCCGCGGCCTAATGGAGGAGTTGACTCCTCGAATTTTGTGGGCCCCCCTGGTCTGATGTTGTCTGTGGTTTGGCATATGTGTTTTCTGAAAATACTTCCACATTTCTTCCAGAATTTCTGTTGAGGGAAAGGTGTTTTGATGTGGACTTTTTATCATGATTTCCTCGAGCTCCGCGTAGATTTCTTGGATCTTGTGCTGCCATTGAGCCTTGTGCATGAAAACAACATTGATTTGACATTGTGTCTTCTTAAACTGGTATCTGGCAACATACGGATGAAGAGCGGAGACCGTGTTTTCTCAGTGGTTGGCAGGAACCCGGATTTTGTCGTGTTTTCCATGAATTTCACCGTTTTAGAACCGAGAACCTGTATCCTGCAATGGACTAGTAAACACGACTCAAGAGTATCTACCGATATGCAATGTGATAAAAATTGGGCGGTATGAAAATGCAAAAATCTGATATGAACACGCGGTGCTAAGGAACAATGTCTGATGAAGTGATGAAGGCTTCCGTATCGAAAACATCCACATGATGACTGCTGGCCCTCCTGGGGATAAGAGCTGAACGACTGTCCTCGTCATAAACCTCTGCTACTCCTGCGACGGTCACAAAATCTGTCTAGACGACTAAGCCTCTGTATCTGGGCTGGTACACCGGTACGAGTCCTCCACGGTTCCGGAACTCTCAAAGTCTCTGGAATACGTATCTCTTCAACTGGGGCTGCATCCACTAGTGCTATGTAGGTGACGGAATGCTGCATGCTGATTGCAAGGAACAACTGGGTAACAGGGGTGACAACCTCCTGTCGCTGCGCTCGAACAGCCTCAACCAATGAACTCATCGTCTGGCGCATGTCCTGCATCTCAGCCACAAGCTTAGCGATACTATCTGTCGAAGGCGGATCCATCTGCTCCTGTGCAACGAGCGTGCCATCCTGGTCAGTCCTCGTCCTACCCGAGTCAATCCTGACCTCGGCCCTCGCTGCATCACTCTGAGTCCCCATAGTCATCGGCGGCAAAGACTATAAATAGATATATGATTCGATATGAACACGGAAATAGAATCACAAGGATATGTTATCAAGGATGAAATTTCAAGCAATTTGTACTTAGGTCACTTTAGGCTGAGTACCGCATTGTGAGTATGCTGCAGACATACACACACTACGTTACTCTGCTTTAAGCTACCTACTCCATTATATCAAGGTCATCCTACACTCCGAAAGGTAAAACCTAACGCTCTGATACCAACTTTGTCACGACCCGAAATTGGCACGTGACGGCCCTAATAATACGCAACGCCTACAGGCTTAACGTAGTAAAAGAAAGCCAAAACCCAGAAATCTAAACCATTAAAAGAAAAGAAAAGATAAGAAATTTTTTTTAAACTTTTGAAAATCTCAAGTATAAATTCTTTAAGTCCAATTTACTTTCTTGAAAATTTCGCCAGCACCTCCTTTGTAAGAACCAACCCTAAAAATGGGTACAACATAAATATAAAGTAAAGCATCCCCAACGGGAGCAAATCCAAGCTAAAAGGCGGAAAACAACCACCACAACAGATATATGACGCCGTAGCGAAGAAATAAAAGACGATAAAAAGGAACTGTATAAATGACAACCAAGTCACAAAATACTATACAATATCGTCCTCACATCAAGTCTCTAAGTCAACATGAAAGTAGTAGATGGAGAGTACATGATACAACGAATATACAATACAACAACGAATAACCACAAAACCCACCTAAAGCAAAACTGCACACTGTGAACCGATGCGTTATCCGCAGCAAAAGATGATAGATATATGAATAACCTGCCTCGACTACTCGGGGGAACACCCTGCAAAACAACGTGGCACAACGGGGTGAGTTGCCAACTCGTGAATAGTAAATTACATATGCAGGTAATCGCAAGTATGCACGTACAGCGTGAATCTAACATATGCAATTAATAGCAATAAAAGGTCATATGAATGCAATAATCATTAAAGGTATACTAGCAGGTACAACTAATATATGAAGCAATAATAATATGACAATCGATATGCAATAATCATGCAATAATGATATGAAAATGTATATATGCAACAGTCATAAAAGGTACTCTAGCAGGTACAACTAACATATGAAGCAATGCATGTAAAATGAAGTATGTAAATCCAACAGTCATGAAAGGTACACTAACGGGTACTACTAATACATGAAGCAGTGCATAAACAATAAATGTGGAGTATGGAATGAAATATGTCATTTCCACAGAATCCTGACATCGTGGTAGGAACAAAATCCATCAAGACAATTCAAATCCCAATTTTCTCAAATCAGCCCCCAAATTGGCTCTCATATCATATAAGTCTCACAAATCCTTAATGTACAATATCGAATAAATCTCCTATATCCTAAATATACAAAATCAAGTGAATCTCATATATCCTTTATGTACAATATCAAGTAAATATCATATGTCCTAAATCCAATATCAAGTGAATCTCTTATAACCTAGGTATATTTGCATGAATAAATATGATGAAGTATATGAATTGATATGTATACATATATATTAGCGTCCCGTTCCACTAATATATATATATATATATATATATATATATAATAGTGTCCCATTCCACTGTTATATATACTTAGGAGTAAAATATCATGAAAACAATGTTTCAAGCATCGACACAGAAATGCTGATCTATCACGTGCTGTCACCACGACTGGCACCCTGATAGGTGCGTATCACACGCTATCCGAAAAGTACGAGTGCCTAGCTCTGACCCTCGTCTTTCTACGTATCCATACGTACATGACTCCCGTCGGTATCCCCACGATAACCGTCGAGTCATTGGTAATGTCTCCGGAGTGTATGGTTCCCCTGCTAGGCTCAATCGGCAAGGTCCATCAATCTTCTTGCACCGGGGTACCTCCGGGCCCCACTATGTACCCTCATACAGCCCACGACGCTCCTTGCATGGAGTATATACATCAGAACCGATAAATCTCATGGTGGATGCTGAAATATCATATCACGGGAAACCGGGTTTTTCAAATAATGCATAATTTCATGAAACTATTACGGTTCCCAAATCCAGAAAACATCATGAAAAATCCATATCTCAATACGAAAATCCATGAATAAAATATACGCAACATAAAACTGTAATGTAAGCATATAAAGGAAAAGCCGCTAATTAACTGCAACAAGTTAATATAAAATATCATGCGGTTCCTATTTTCTCCAATTCTAAATAACATCAAGTAAAAGTAAACATATAGCCATAACCTGATATATGTGTAAACATAAGGGTATAGCAAGATATAGATATCTACCTATCAGTAATGATGTAATATACCCTCCAAGTATAAGTTTAAGTATGTATGCAAAGTATACATTTAGCTATGTCATTATGTGTGTATGTACCTACCGTTAATGGTACAATACTCTATAGGTATACAGGTAACTAGCATGTAAGTATGTCAAGGGATATGTGTAAGCATGTGGGTATACAGGTATGCTATATGTCATATGCGTAAAGAAATATGAATCAATGTCTCAATGTCCCTAACCAAACAATATCATATCTACAAGTGGGTTGTGCGTGATATGGAAATTATTGACGGTGTGTGTGGCATACAATCAGCGCTCGTGCAACATAAATCGTCAATAATATCTGCAGTGTCCTAAGGGTACTAGTCCAAGCACAACAATATCTAAGCAATAAAGTGTAGTCGTAAATTCTAAATATAAAATAAAATATGCGACAAGTCAAGTCATTTCTAGCCCAGACGCATAACGCCATGCGGGCGATTCCCCTGTACATGTTAAATCTACTCACCAATGCTCCTGGCTAAGTAAAGCCTACCACTCGCATTCCCCTGTTCGCAGCGCCCGAAGTCCCCGCCTGCGATCCTGAAAGCATATAACAATATAACAAATATATATTAGCAATAGACCCAAAACACGTACAAACTACGCTGACCAACGCGACAACACAAAACTTACTCTCAAGTGTTTGTATTGTGGCTAACGCGCATAGAGACACTACGAAACCAACTCAAGAGCAAAACCTACACAAATGACATCGGCACGACTCTAACTAGGAACGCAAAGCGACACAACTACCAAGCTTAGACCCTGATCGTACTGATCGCACATTCAAAACACAATAATAAACGTGAAATCAATATAATTAACGTCGCAACGTCAAAAGAAACCCACGCCTAAAAGTTACCGAAATCTAGTAAGCAGTATATCTCATTTTAGCACAAAACTATAAGTTTTACCAAAATTATAATTTACAAACATCTTCAAATAGCAAGGTTAAACAATTTAAACCTTTACTAAAATTTTAGTTTTCACTAATTAGGATTAGCAAAAGTTAAGTTTGTTAATTAGCTTAATTATCCGAGTAGAAAAATATCATTTACCAAATTAGCAACTTGATTAAGTTTTCATCAAGCTTGAGATATTAATTAACCGTTTCACTAATCAAAATCCCAACTTGATTACAAAAATGATATCTTGAATTTCTAAATAATAATTTAAAAGCTTAAATTAAACATCTAACTAAGCTAATGGTATTAAGCAACAAAAAGAGATTAGAGTTAAGGTTTTATACCTTCAAGATCACCACTTGAAACAAGAATGGAACTAAACTTTATCCTCAAAAATCCCCACTAGAATGGAGATCCAAGCAAGATTTGTGAAGAAAGATGAACGTTTTGGATTATATTTGAATTTTTATGAATTAATTTGGATTTTTCATGATTTTTGAAGCTATAAAGAGATGAAAATGGAGTTAGAAAAAATGAAGGCAGCAAGGAAAGGGAAGTGGCCGGTCAAGGAGAGGGAGCTAGGGTTTGTGGAGGGGTGTGGAATTTTCTAGAAGGAAAAAATACAATAATTTCATAATAAAACAAAAAAGGCATTAGTCACCATTTTCTTTTCTTGAAAATCCAAAATAAATCCTAAAAATCTAGATATTTTGGATGGATGGTCCTAAAAAAAATCTAGTGATTAGTTAAGCATAAAAACCCATTAGTAGTAATTTACCTATATAAAAAAATAATTACCACTAATAAAGTGCACAAATAAAGTATTAAAATAATATTTTATTAGGGAAAAATTCTATGTGAACCAAAACTTCCCATAGACCCCCAAGCTCGCGCATTAGATTTATTTTAGCTAAAATAGTTGCCAGCAAGTTTCTACTGAAGTTTGATCACAATCGGGTTAAAAGAGAAAACACTGACAATTTTACCCTAAAACGGAAAAATTCGTAAAACGATTTCTATAACGTTACAGTTATGTATGTGTATGTATATGTATATATGTATGAATGTATATGTATATATGTATGAATGTATATGTATATGTATATATGTATATATTGTTAGGAATATGTATGCCCTAGAGGCTATTATTATATGATATAGTGGATGCTTGGACATATATATAGAGGACTTTCTTGCTCGACATGATAGTATTCTATCTAGCTGCTCTTTATCTTAACATGTACACTAGTATTATTATACTGTCTCTCTGATATATGTTGATAAAACTCTTAGGATGTTAGCTTGACTACCAGGACTATGATACCGATCATACTAGTGGGGCTTGGGTAGTCCGCAAGCACATCCTTTAACCGTTTCTAGTCGAGAGAGTATCGAGACAGGGCATCGATATTCCAGAGTAGACTAGTGTGTACGTTTCTTGATCCTGCATAGGATGATGGTTGATACCACAACTATTGGTGTTAGACATCATAGATTGTACACAGGTGCTCATTAAAGAATGGGTACACCGAACATGACTCTCCGAGAACTCTTAGATGGTACAATACCTATTGTCAGATAGAAGTTGATTAATGATTCTAGATTTGGAAAAGAAGTGTGTCGTAAATAAAGTTAACCGCAATCAATAACGGTGTCGCTATTAGCTAGCCGAGATAAGTATGGGTCGTCCTCAGGGAAACATCGAATCTTTTATCTTGCTTTAGACGAGTTGATTGAAATTAGGGTGATTAGTTGTAGATCTATGTTGAATACAAATGTAGATTTTATGATGAAAAGGCTTGTAGGGTTCATAGAATTTAGTAGTAATGGATGATTAATTAAAATTGACTCCCTTTATCGTTTAACAGATTTAAAACTAGATCGATAGTGATGAATGTTGATTAGGGTTCTTTCGGAAGAAACTAGGAATTCCCCACTCTAAACCCTTATCTTTGCATTGATCTCTATTCATGTCTAGCTTTTACCAAAACAACTATTAATCTAATCTCAAATCGCGGTCCAGACTATCAATAAATTAGTAGCGCGCCTGATAAGGATGTTGACATCTATTTTGCTAAAATTTATAAACTTTATAAGATGTAAAAGAAGTTTTGAGATTTTATCATCCATTGATCTACTCTAATCCTACGAACCCTAGCAAGTTAGGAATTACTCACGCATGGTTGAGATAGAAGAGAAGATGAAGAAAGAGATCATATTGTAAATGCAGAATGTAAAATGCGAAGAACTAAAATAAAGATCTACGTTTTTATTAATCAACTATCATTTACAAATCCGTCGAATTTAGAGTACAAGAACCCAAGTTTATGCTCCCGATCTCTGTCTCGTAGAAAGTAGATGAACAGCTAATAATCAACCTGGATGCGTGGATCGTCTTGGATCTCGTGATCTCTTCGGTTTGTTCCATTTTTCGTATGAAGCTCTTGGTCCTTTAAATAGTCATGCAAGCAGAAAACCCTAGATCCCATATATTAGGATTTGTCGATACAATCATACCCATAAAATCCCAGATCCAACGGCCACAATATGGCCGTGGATCCACTACAAATGTAGGGGTTTGGCCGTGATTAGGCGACGGATTGGGGGGATAAGGTGATGAAATTTCTTCTGCTATGTGGTGCTAACACGTGGAGATTTTTGTGATGTGTGGAATCTTTATATCTTCTCTGAGTCTCTGCCATTCATGATTTTATGATTCTTTAGTATTTCGGCAGATTTTATTCCCGTCATCTCAGATCTCCTGATCTCCACATCTGCACAATATCTCAATTCATATTGTTAGTAGTATGTGTTATATTTGAGATATTATCTTAACCATTTTATATGATATGATATTTTAAGAATATTGATTAGGGATATTTGATATGACATGCATATATAAATTACAAAAATAATATATAAATATTATATGCATATATTTTCCTTCATAATGTTAAGTATAGTGTATAAACATATGATAAAGAATATTTTGCGGATAAACCCACATATGTACCATAATTACCATAAACACCTTTAAGTACTTAACAAAAGTAAGGAAAATGCTCCATCAAATGTGCAATATTTTCGACTGAACAAATACCCCCAAATTTAACTTTGATCGTCCTGAGCAAACTAGTTATTCAAGAGAGGGAGAAAAAAGGGGAAAAAACCCAACATACTTTCGTAGACAATGCGATTGCACTGAGTATGTGCAACAAGGCTTTAAACCTCTAGGTGTCCCTAATAGGAGGAGTGTTGTCTCCTGAGGGAGTTTAGCGGATTACACCCACAAAATCCTATAATAAAAGATAGACGATGAAAGTTACATACAAAGATAAGAACTATAAAAGAAATAACATGAAAAGAAGAGTTTCCAACCACACTAGCTTTTCGGTTGCCATGAGCCATATCTTAATGGTCATGAAAAGATGTCGGAAATCACATCATCCCTCAATAAAACATTGCCTTTAGTCTTTCTTCCTACCTTTCTTCCAAACATCGATCATATACCCCTATGTGTGTATAAGAGACATCTTTACACTTAGAGAATTCAATTCAAGCTATCATACTATTGTTCGTCATCCTTAGTACTTTTTAGTTGGTGAATATTTTAGATGGAATTGCCACACATTCTTCATGCGACCGTTAATACTTCTTGAGGTACTAACCGACTGATTACTAAATGTGTTCACTTATTAAGGCATAATTAGCAATTTTCTCGTCTTGCAACACCTAAAGCATAGCATGTCTTCCAAACCAGTTGGTCTAAGGCACTAGGTGATAAAGCACCCTCGCTATATTTTTTTATGCTGCCTTAAGCAATTACAAAACCGGTGTTCATTTTTCTTCACCATTTTATTTTATCATTTATATTTTTGTTTATTTATTTATTTCCTTCATACTAAGGCTTTTAGACCTGAGCATTTCAAGGCATCCTCTACTATCCCAACTTTCAAGATGTGTGCAAGTGCGTATAGTAGGGTATCAATGTTCAAATGTTTTGCCTCAAGAATAGTGACTATTTTTCAGGCTTATTTTTATCCTCAGATTAGTAATTTCCTTCATTTTACTAACTCTTGGGACAACAACTCGTAACTACTTATTACTAGCTTCATTTAAGAAAATATCCAACTTTCTTGCTTTTCTCAAACTATTCCTATTTTTCATATGTAAATTTTCACTTTCTAAATTTTATTATCAAAAAAAAATTTTATGCATAATTTTTTTTATATATAGTTCCTAGTGTCAAATGTCATATCAGTAAATACAAACCTTCTTCTAAACCTATTTTCAGCAGTGTCTTCACTGATATTGTTCTTTGAGCATATAGACCTGCATACTTGGAAGGAAAATAATAAGGGTGAAATAATAGTTAATTGAAAACTACCCCCGAACTTGTTCTTTGTCATGCATGGATATTCAGTTATATCTTAACTCACTCACCTCCATTCTTCATATGAAACAGTGTTATCGAAATATGGAGGTGAGGCGAAGAAAAATTAGTTATGATAAAGCGGCTCCTGTGAAAACAGGAGCTCCTCTACTGGGTCAGCGGAAAAATATGGTTTTAATCTATGCCCATTTACTTTAAAAATAGAACTGTTTTTAACATTTTCAATATACACTGCACCGTGCGGGTACACATATGGCACCACAAAAGGTCCTTTCCAACGAGATCTTAGCTTACCCGGATGAAGGTGGAGACGGGAATCGTAAAGAAGGACTTGTTGTCCTGGTGTGAAAGTTTTTCTAAAAAGGTTTTTATCGTGGAACACTTTAGTCCGGTTCTTTACTATAACCGCATTATCGTAAGTTTCATCGCGAAGTTCGCTTAGTTCATTTAATTGCAGCTTCCGATAGCTGCTGGCTTGATCAAAATCAAAGTTAAGCTCTTTAATAGCCCATATTGTTTTATGTTCGATCTCGACAGGAAGGTGGCAATCCTTCCTAAACACAAGTCGGTATGGAGACATTCCAAGATCGGTCTTATAAGCGGTGCGGAATGCCCAAAGAGTATCCGTCAATTTGGTGGAACAATCTTTACGGTTCTTAGAAACCGTTTTCTCTAAAATTTGTTTGATCTGTCGATTGGAGATCTCAGCTTGCCTGCTCGTTTTGGGATGATAGGGCATAGAAAGCTTGTGGTTGATGAATATTTCTGGATCAAAGTCTCGAAAGACTGATTATAGAATTGTGTCCCGTTGTCGCTAATTATAGCACGAAGGTGTCCGAATCATAAAAATATATTTTCTTTAAGGGACTTAATAACAACCTTGTTGTCATTAGTGCGACACGGTACTGCTTCCACCCATTTAGAGATATAATCAACCGCAAGTAAGATGTATAAATTCCCTAAAGAGTTGGGAAAATGGCCCATAAAATCAATTCCCCAAACGTCAAATATATCTACAACCAAGATAGGTTGGTGCGGCATCTCATTTATCCATGAAATCCGACCAATGTCTTGACACCAAAGACAAGTTTTGCAATGATCATATGCATCTTTAAATAATGTTGGCCAATAAAAGACACATTGCAAAACTTTCCCTGTCGTTTTACGTGGACTAAAGTGACCGCTACATGCCTGATCATGGCAGAAAGACAAAACACTCTTGAATTCATCATTAGGGACACATCGGCGAATGATTTGATTGGAACAATGCTTAAACAAATAAGGTTCATCTCAGTAAAAATGTTTTACTTGTGATAGAAATCGATGATTGTCCTGTTTCGAACAACCGCTGGGTATATGTCCCGTCGCTAGATAATTCACAATATCTACGAACCAAGGTTCGCAGGATACGGTCAAGAGCTGTTCATCAGGAAAGGAGTCGTGTATTGGCTAGGTCAACGTTGGTGAAGAAGAGATGCGTAAAAAATGGTCGGCTACTATGTTTTCACATTCACTCTTGTCTCGTATGACAAGATCGAACTCTTGTAACAACAGGATCCAACGTATAAGACTGGCTTTAGCATCCTTCTTCGATGAAAGATGTCGCAGGGCAGAGTGATCAGTGTAAACCACTGTTGGTGAGCAAATCAAGCAGGGTCTGAATTTCTCTAATGCAAATACAACTGCCAAGAGATCTTTCTCGGTAGTTGTATAATTAATTTGGGCGTCGTTCAAGGTCCTACTTGCCTAGTAAATTACATGTGGTATCTTATCAATGTGCTGTCTTAAGACTGCACCAATAGCAAAATCTGATGCATCACACTTTAGCTCGAAATGGTGGTTCCAATCCAGAGATGACAGAACGGGGGCTGAAGTGTGGGAACTTTTAAGTGATTCAAAAGCAGTCTCGCAATCCGAATCGAAGTGAAATGTTGTATCCATGGCCAAGAGAAGAGTTAAGGGTCTAGCATTTTTGCTTAAATCCTTAATGAATCTCCTATAAAATCCTGCACGACCAAGGACGGATCCTACATCTTTGACGCATTTGGGAGGAGGAAGGTTATGGATGACATCTATTTTAGCTCTTTCTACCTCCATGCCTTTTCATGAAATGATTTTCCTAAGGACTATACCTTCTTCAAAATTGAAATGACATTTTCCCCAATACAAAGTTAAATTTTTATCCTTACAGCGGGAACGAACATCGTCAAGATGACGAAGGCATTCCTCAAAGGAGTCCCCAAATATGGAGAAATCGTCCATAAATATCTTCAGAAAATTCTCGACCATCTCCGAGAATATCTCCATCATACACCGCTGAAATGTAGCATGAGCATTGCATAACCTAAAGGGCATGCGTCTATAAGCAAAAGTACCGAATGGATAAATAAATGTTGTCTTATTTTGATCCTTTTCGGCAATGGGGATCTGATTGGTAGAGATTCTGCGTGTTCAAGTTTAGTTAATTACCGCAATCAAAACGGTTTCGCTCGTAGCTAGCCGGTTGAGTACGGGTCGTCCGTAGGGAGATGGGAATCTTTTTCTATGTGCTTTAACGAGTTAAGTCCGAAAGTCCAGATTTGTTTGTGATTATCTAAGTGTTAAAATGATATGTAAAGAGAGCTTGTTGGGGTTAGGATTAGGTTAGTTTGAGTTAGGAGTCGCTCACTTCTTTCGTTGCCACTCATAATATCGGTGTTACGGTAATCGGCAACAACGGGGATTAGCACGACTAGGAAGGAACTTGCGAATATAAGCTAGGCTTTCCAACGCTTAAGTTCTTCCTTTTGGTGCTTGTCCGTCCGTTCTTGGCTCTTAGCCATAACCTCCGGTTAATTCAACCACAACCGGTCTCACTACGGAATCACCGCTATCATGGAGGATAGGGTGCCGTAAGGAGCGGATTGTGGTTCAATTAATGGGAGTCGATTTAAGATGTTGGGCAAGGAAAGAGTGAGAGAGATTTCCTTCTCTCAAACTTCCCTTATCCTACCCTAACAAGTATGAAACTACTCACACATCATAATGAAAAGAAAACAAAACAAAAGAGGAAGATAGAAAGAAGGAGATTAGATGATAACAACTAGCTATTTGGAACCTCACTTTGGCAAGGATCAAGCGTAAGCGTCATGGTTGTTTAAGGATAAAGGAAAAGAGAAAAGAAAGAAACAACAAGAAATAACAACAACTGGTTAACAAATGAAAATTACAAGCAATAATAAGAGAACAAGAAAAGTATAATAACAAAAGGAACTTCTTTATTCATCATTCTTCACTCACAAAAGCTCACTACAAGTTTTTCAATGGAGAAGAGATGAGAAGAGGAAGAAGAAACAAGTATTCTAAACCTAGAAAAATACAAGATTATGCACCCTTTGCTTTGGCAAGTTCTGGCCTATTTATAGGCAGGGAGATGGAAATCTAGGGCAAAATTCTGATCCTTCATGAAATGACAAAACTGCCCCTAAAACCCTACCCACTGCCGACACCGTACGGCCGCGGATCCACGGCCTAAGCATGCTCAGGCCGCGGTTCCGCGGCCATAGTAGGCAGTTGGGCCTTCAAATTTGGTGACTTTCATTGGTCAGCTGTGATCTTTATTCTGGTATATGATTTTTCTCATAATTTCTTCACGATTTTTCCAGAATTTCTGTTGATCAAAAGATGATTTGATGTGGATCTTTTTGTCATCATTTTCTCGAGCTCCATGTAGATTTCTTGGATCTTGTGTTGCCCTTGAGCCTTGTGCATGAAAATGACATCGATTTGCCATTTTGTCTCTTAAACTGGTGTGTGGCAACAGACGGATAAAGAGCGGAGATCCGTGTTTTATCTGTGGTTGGCAGGAACCCGGATTTTGTCGTGTTTTTCCATGAATTTCATTGTTAAGAGCCGAGAACCTATATCCTGTAATTGACTAGCAAACACGGCTCAAGAGTACCTACCGATAAGCAATATGATAAAAATTGGGCGGTATAAAAATGCAATAATCTGATATGAACAAATACCCCCAAACTTATCATTTGCTCGTCCCGAGCAAAGCCAATTTATTCACAAAAAATTTCCTAACCTCACTTTCGCAGGGAACGCGATTGCACTGAGCATGTGCAACAAGCCGTTAAACCTCTAGGTGTCCCTAGTAGGAGGAGTGTTGTCTCTTGAGGGTTTTCAGCGGATACTACCCACAAAATCCGGTCAAGCTAGTTTTGCAAAATAACTATGATTCAAACCCTAAAGTTTTGTTTCAGAAAATAACAATTCTATTATCCTAAGTCTAGACCATCGAACCTTTATTTTTCACACCTCGCTTCTTATTTAACTACAGCTTTTATATGTCTTCACGTGCGGTGCAAATAGTGTCGTTAAGTTCCAGAAAGGTCGAATAAAGTCCTCATAATAAAGCCCGGATAAGAATTTTGAAATGATCACATAAGTTTTATAAAGAGTTAAGCATTTTTCAAGTTTCGTTTTCCAGTAAGGTTTCAACTTCAGAATTTCTATCTTCCTTAACAGGAAACTAGGTCTTATTTTTCACTCCACCTTTTTCTTGTTTTCATTTCATACACACCTCTGTGAACGTGCAATAGTCTTTATCATAGAATAAAACCTTCATATCTCCGCTAAAATTTTTATAAAAGCCTATCTTTTATTAAGATTATTCTCACACAAAGAACCGTTAGGAATTTTAACTCGGAGAGAACACTTGCTTGACATTGTTTTAATCTGGACTTTCTAGGCTTCTTAGCGAGGTTTGGGCCAATGCACCCAAACCAGTTGGTTTTAGGGCATTAGGTGTAGAAACACCCCAGCGGACTTACTTACTCAAGTTACCTAGGTCCAAAAACAAAAGACAGTTTGGCGTGAAAATCATGATGATTTAATACGAATGGAGATATAGCCGGCAGTTCAATTATTTTTTAGATAAAAGACATGTTTAGTGGGTTTTGGTGTGTAATCATTCCAATCAAGTTCCAGATGGGTTATTTTTCAGACTTAGTTCCAATTAAGGCATCAATAACATTCCTTCATATTCACTCACTTCATAAACTATTCTTGATATTACTTATTTCCGAACAAACCTATTTGATCCTCAGAAAATCATTTGTCCATTTAAAAGTTTTTAGACATAAAAGACTTGTCATCTAATTTCCAAAACTCACGACACGTGTAGTGTGATGTAAAGACGTATATCAGCTATAGTTAACTTCAAAGGAGAGTTATCTTACAGGTTTTCAAAATCTAAAAATAAAATTTAGTTATTTTTATTTTATCAAACAAAACCGTCGAAATGTTGAATCAGAGTTCTCCCACTAGCTAACTTGACAAAAAGTTTTTATGTTTTTAGGAAATTTTCAGTTTTTTATGGATTTTATGGATTTTAATATGCAGATGCAAAATATACATATGAATGCGAAGGTAAGAAATGCGTACCGAGCGTACCGCCAAACTTAAACTGGACAGTGTCCTCACTGTCATTGCATGAAGAGATCATTTGAAGGGTCAAAATTGTTGGTTAGATATACACAAAATTTATTTTTATTTTTTTTGTGTTTTTGGTTTTAAGAAAAAGAAAAAGAAAAAGAATATCCACAAAAATGTACAAAATGGTATATACATACCCCCAAACTTATTTGGAACAGTGTCCACTGTTCATGGCTGGATAACCGAAGTTTGGAGGTAGGCAGAGGAAGATTATGCAGGGTAAACTGGCTCCTGTAAGAACAGGAGCTCCTCTGATGGTTCGGCGCTAAGGTACGGTTTAAGTCGGTGTCCGTTCACTTTGAAAAATGAACCGTCCTTTGGATTTTCCAACTCCACAGCGCCATGCGGATACACATTCCGCACAAAATACGGCCCTTTTCAGCGAGATCTGAGCTTTCCTGGATGGAAGTGAAGTCGGGTGTCGTAAAGCAGTACCTGCTGACCAGATACGAAAGTTTTGCGCAAAAGGTGTTTATCGTGAAACACCTTCGTTCGATTCTTAACGACAACCGCGTTATCGTAAGCCTCATCCCTAAGCTCGCTCAATTTATTCAACTGCAGCTTCCGATGGCTGCCCGCATCTTCGAGAGACAGATTCAGCTCCTTTATCGCCCAAAATGCGCGATGCTCTATTTCGACAGGTAGGTGGCAGGCTTTTCCATACACAAGCCGATAGGGACACATGCCAAGGTCGGTCTTATAAGCGGTTCGAAATGCCCAAAGGGCATCAGTGAGTTTCAGTGACCAATCCTTACGGTTCTTGGAAACCGTCTTCTCCAGTATCTGCTTGATTTGCCAATTTGAAATTTCGGCCTGCCCGCAGGTTTGGGGGTGGTAGGGCGTAGAGAGCTTATGATTAATGGAATATTTCCGCATCAAGGCCTCGAAAGTCTTATTGCAGAAATGACTTCCATTGTCGCTAATTATCGCTCGGGGGTGCCCAAAACGGGAGAAAATGTTTTCTTTAAGAAACCTAATAACAACCTTGTTGTCATTAGTCCGGCTGGGCACAGCCTCGACCCATTTAGAGACGTAATCAACAGCGAGAAGAATGTACAAGTTCCCAAAAGAGCTGGGAAACGGCCCCATGAAATCTATCCCCCAAACATCGAAAATCTCCACAACCAAGATCGGTTGGAGCGGTATCTCGTTCCTCCAGGATATCCGGCCCTAGTGTTGGCACCGGGAGCAAGTCTTGCAATAGTCTTGAGCATCTTTGAAGAGTTGTGGCCAGTAGAAACCATATTGCAAGATCTTCTCAGCTGACTTTCTGGGGCCAAAATGCCCGCCACATGCTTGATCGTGGCAAAACGACAGCACATTCTTGAATTCCTCGTCAGGGACACACCGACGAATAATCTGGTCGGGACAGTACTTGAACAGATAGGGTTCATCCCAGTAAAAGTGTTTTACTTGGGATAAGAAGCGAAGTCTGTCCTGACTTGACCATTCAGTCGGTAGTAATCCCGTGGCCAAAGAGTTCACAATATCTGCGAACCAGGGTTCGCAAGATACTGTCAAGAGCTGTTCATCCGGGAAAATGTCGTTGATCGGAATTGGAAGCGAAGGCGAAGAAGGAAGTCGTGAGAGATGGTCGACAACTACGTTTTCACATCCTCGTTTGTCCTTAATGACAAGGTCAAACTCTTGAAGCAAAAGGATCCAACGTATTAGCCGAGATTTTGCATCTTTCTTCGCAAAAAGATGGCGCAGAGCAGAATGGTCTGTGTAGACAATGACTGGAGCGCCGATGAGGTAGGGCCTGAACTTTTCTAAAGCAAATACAACAGCTAAGAATTCCTTCTCAGTTGTTGTATAATTGAGTTGGGCGTCGTTCAGGGTTTGGCTTGCATAATAGATTACGTGCGGCATCTTGTTGATGTGTTGTCCAAGGACAGCACCAATTGCAAAGTCGGATGCATCGCACATAATCTCAAATGGGTGCGTCCAGTCAGGCGAAGAAAGAACGGGAGCAGAAGTGAGTGAGCTTTTCAATGACTCGAATGCAGTCACACAGCTCGAGTTGAAGTCGAATGGCGTATCCTTGGCCAGCAAAAGAGTCAAGGGCCTAGCAATCTTGCTAAACTCCTTGATGAACCGTCTATAGAAACCGGCATGGCCAAGGAAGGCTCGGATGTCTCGGACGCATCTGGGAGGAGGTAGATTGGAAATGACCTCAATCTTTGCTTTGTCAACCTCTATGCCATTTTGCGAGATGATATCTCCTAAGACAATACCTTCGCGCACCATGAAGTGGCACTTCTCCCAATTCAAAGTGAGATTCTTGTCCTTACATCGGGTAAGGACAGCGTCAAGATGCAGCAAACACTCGTTGAAGGAATCGCCGAAGATGGAGAAATCATCCATGAAAATCTCCAGAAATTTTTCCACCATGTCTGAGAAGATTCCCATCATACACCGCTGGAAGGTAGCGGGCGCATTGCATAACCCAAAGGGCATGCGACGATATGCGAACTTGCCGAAAGGACAAGTGAATGTGGTCTTGTCCTGGTCTTTTTCGGCGATGGGAATCTGATTATAGCCGGAGTAGCCATCAAGAAAGCCGTAGTACTCGTCTCCGGCCAATCGTTCAAGCATCTGGTCAATGAAAGGTAGCGGAAAGTGGTCTTTCCGCGTTGCGGCGTTGAGTTTTCTGTAATCGATGCATACTCGGCACCCAGTTTGGGTGCGAGTAGGGATTAACTCGTTCGCCTCGGTTGTTATGACCGTGATGCCCGACTTCTTGGGGACAACATGAATGGGGCTAACCCACTGGCTATCAGAGATAGGGTAAATGATACCACTATCTAGACATTTTACGATCTCCTTCTTCACAGCCTCTTTCATGACTGGATTGAGACGTCTCTATGGATCCCGGGCTGGTTTGGCATCATCCATCATATGAATATGATGTTCAACGATCAGGGGACTAATCCCCTTGATGTCCGCCATGGACCAGCCAAAAGCTTGCCTGTTGCTGTGCAAGACCGTGAGAAGGGCTTTCTCTTGCTCTGGAGCTAGAGAAGCCGAGATGATGACAGGAAGGGTCTCGTTCTCACCTAACTAAGCGTACTTAAGGTGAGACGGCAAAGGCTTGAGTTTGAGCGTTGGAGGTGAAATGATGGAAGGCAAGATTGGTGAAACGGTCTCGAACTCAAAAGATTCCCGCAAAGGTTCAAAACGAGTGTAAGCGACCGAGTCGGATGGTTCAGGTAACTCATCCGGAAATTCGAAGGATTCAAACTCGGGTTGCGAGCGGCTAAGATCGTTCAAAAATATGAAATACTCGTAGTCGATGTCGGGCGCAGAAACAGCAGCAGGTTCGAGGAGGAACGCACTAGTGGCGTCAAGATTATCGTGATCAAACAGAAACTCCTCGAATTCACACTCTTCTGGGGTGATCTCCTGGATCGAGCAGACGTCCAGTATATGAGCATTAGGTTCGGAGGGCTGATTCCCCAACCTAAAAATATTGAGTTCAATCGTCATATTTCCAAAAGATAGGTTCATCGAACCATTGGGACAATTGATCACAGCATTTGAGGTTGAAAGGAATGGGCGACCGAGTATCACCGGAATTTGATTCCGGGGATTAGCTACAGGCTGTGTGTCTAATACAATGAAGTCAACGGGGAATTTGAAGTCCCCGACTTTGATTAACACATCCTCTAGCTCACCCCTAGGATGGGTGATCGATCGGTCGGCCATTTGGAGAGTGCAGTGTGTGGGTTTCAGCTCTCCTACGCCCAATTGCTCGTATACTGAGTACAGAAACAGGTTAACACTGGCACCAAGATCTATTAGTGCGCGGTTGATGTTCTTATCCCAATGGTTAGAAATCGTTTGACAGCCATGGTCCTTCCGTTTTTGTGGTAAAGATTGGGTAAGAGCATCACTCACAGCACTAGCCAAGAAAACTTTCTTTGGTACCTGAGACTTCCTCTTTTTCGTGCATAAGTCCTTTAAGATTTTCGCGTAGGATGGTACTTGTTGGACGGCATCTAAAAGAGGAATGTTAATGTTAACCTGCTTAAATAGCTCCAGAATCTTCTCCATTTGAGGATTTTGTTTATTAGACCTCAACCGGTTTGGAAATGGGACATTTTTAAAATTGGTTGAGTCTAATGCTAGTGGAGGAGATTGTGGAGTCGGAACGGATCCCAGAACAGGTGTTTTCGTGGAGTGAGAGGCGGGTCCGTTCAGAGCAGAAGAAGAAGAAGAAGAAGAAGAAGAAGAAGAAGAAGAAGGAGAGCCTTTTGAAGAATGGAGAATAGGCTCAGAAGACGAAGAAGCAGGAGAAAAAGAATAAGAAGAAGAAGAAGAAGCAGCAGCGGCCGGGGTGTCATCGTTGATCCGTGTGCCAATGTTGTTTTGCAGCATCCTTCCCGATCTCAATGTGGTCACGGCACTCACATTATGGTTCTGTTGTTCAAGAGCAACATGTACATTTTGTGGGTGACCGGGATTTGGGAGTGGCTGGGACAGGAGCTTCCCCTTCTCTCGCTCGCTTAAGGCCACATTCAGCTGTGCAATCTGGGCCTCGATGGTCTTGTTGCTTTGCCCGTGAGCGGCAGTGTGTTGCACTAAGGACTGAATGGAAGACTGGATGTTGGCAGTGGATTGTGTTGATTGTTTAACGAATGCCTCCAGACTTCGTTCGAGCGAGGAAACCTTATCGTTGTTTGACGGAACAAAGTTGTTTGGTGGAAAAGAATTGTTGGGTGCAAAGTTGTTCGTCTGATTTTGAAAAGGTTGGAAGGGCTGCTGAAATTGATGTTGAGTTTGTTGTTGCGCTTGTTGTTGCGGTGGAGGGGGCCTTTGGAAATTGTTGCCTTGGAATTGATTCTGATTCTGATTCCAGGCGAAATTGGGGTGGTTCCTCCAACCGGGATTGTAGGTGGAAGAGTATGGATCATTCCTCGGTCTTTGCTGGAATGCAGCATTAACCTGATCCTGTCCTTGCGACGGTGGATTATAAGGACACTCTTCGGTTAAGTGAGAAGGATCGGAACAACAAGCGCAAATGGTACGAAGGGGGAGAACAGGGGTAGGAGCAGGAGAAGAAAATTTGCTCTCTATTGCTTCAAGCTTTCTCGTTATTGCGGCCATTTCAGCTTTCATCGCAATAGAGACATCAAGTTGGTGAATCCCTACCCTAGACTGACCGGTAGAAGTGAAGGTAGAAGAAGAAGTCGTCGGTCTGGTGCTCTCCCATTGTAGCATTTGCTCCGCAAGGTCGTCAAAGAATTGCCACGCTTCCTCGTCAGATTTGGATAGGAAGTGGCCCTGACAGATGGTTTCCAACAACTGCTTTGTTGCTGGGTTCAGGCCCTCGTATAAGGTTTGGCAAAGTTGCCATTTCTTTATATCGTGGTGAGGACACTGAACAAGAAGGTCTTTGTACCGGTCAAAGCACTTCCAGAAGGGTTCAGAAGGAAGCTGAGAGAATTGGTTGATTTTATTGCGAATCCTTACGGTTTTATGATTCGGATAAAATTTCTTTAGAAACGCTTTTACAAACTCGTCCCAACTGGTTATGGAATGGGAAGCGGTGCTATACAGCCATTTTTCAGCAAGATCGCATAAAGTGAACGGAATGACCCGTAGGCGTATAGCGTCGTCCGACAGTTGGGTAGTTTTCATCATGGCACAAACGTTTTGAAATTTATTGATGAAGATATAGGCATCTTCAGATTCAAGCCCATGAAATCGTGGAAGCATGTTGATGAAGTGGGGCTTAATTTCAAAATTATCCCCAATGGCCGGTGGAAGAGAAAGGAAGGTGGGAAGTGCAAAACGGGTGGGGTAGAAACGATCCTGGAGCGCGATTCGCTGCGGCGCTACAACAGGCGGTGGTGGTGGGTTATTGGTCTCCGTAGGAGGTGGAGCCAATCCAGGGGTAGTCAAAGAGATGTTCAGATTAAATCCTGACATCACGGAAGAAGAGGTTGGTGATGGTGAAGGTGAAGATGTATGAACAGAATTCCGGTCAACGTCGGAGTTGGCCGGCAAAGGTAAAGGTGAAAGAGGAGTGGACGGAGTTTCGACGTCTGAGTCGATCGCGTAGTCGGTAGCGACTAACGTAACGCGGACTAGGCGGGCGCTAGTGTCCCGAGTCCAAGCGGACATACACTAAACGAGTTTAGTATAGTCAAAGCGGAGAAGGTGAGGGTAAGAAAACGTCAATGGAGAAAGGCGATGGGTGGTGGGTGAAAAATGGATTTTGGCGACAAAGGGCAAGTTTTTTTAAAAGTTTTTGATTTTTTTTATTTTTTATTTTTAAGAAGAGCTTTACAGAAATATGTACGGATTTACGGCTTTAAGCAATCACAAACAAGATATGCACAATCACACCTAGATCTAGGGTTACCTAGGTCAGCTAGACAGCTCCTAACTGTTCCAAAGAACTAGAAACAGGACCTCAAACCGCCTCTTCTCCGCCAATTGCGGCCAGATAAGTGCCAGGTAAGTGGGAGGTTGTCCAACGCTTTCGTGAAGTTCCTTAATTAAATAACCACTTGCCTTCGTCACACTTTCCTAGACACCGCAAAGTCAGGATAGGATAAACGGCCGATGCCTATAATTAGTCCTCTGTCCTATTGAGCGCGAAGTCCTTAGGGCTGAGTCTAGTATTTTTTAATTTAACGATGGTCAACGCATATGCTTTTTGTGATTTCTGGGGTCCTGGGAAGGGTGATGAAATTCCCACCCAATCTGAATTGGTTTCAAGCCTCTTAAGTCCGTATTAATGAATGCAAAGCGGTAACAAATCAACTGCAAACAATTTTTATTTTTAGCGCGGCGCAAAGAATCCTGCACAAGAACAGTTTATTGGAAGGGGAAAGAGAATTTGCGCAAAGAATGCTGCAGAAAACACAGTTTATTGGAATCCAGAGGAGTAGGGGGAAGAAGAGAAAGACTCACAGAAAGTTTTGCACCATGAAGAAGCCAAATGGCCGCGGTTCCGCGGCCTAAGCTTGCTTATGCCGCGGTTCCACGGCAGAAAGGTGGGATTGGGCCTTCAAAAATTTTGGGTGTTCTACTGTGGTTGTCCTCTGCTTGTCTGGAGTTGCTGAATCGTGATTTGCTTACTGTGTCTGCTCCAGATTTTTACAGTAGACCGGTTGCTTCGTTTTGATCCGTCACGGTGTAGCCGCGAAATATGGGTCTATCTTCCCATGTCTTTGGCACTGAACTTGAACTTTGAATATCCCACGTCTTTGGTACTGAACTCGATTTCCGTATTATCCTGCACACTTGCACAAAAACTAATCAAAAAAAATCAAAATGATTTTTTTTACAACGTATATTTTTTTGTTTTGTTTTTTCGGTTATATTCACAAATTAACCCGAAATTACACAAAGAAATAAACTACTGTCTCCCCGTCAACTGCGCCAATTGATTGGTAGAGATTCTGCGTGTTCAAGTTTAGTTAATTACCGCAATCAAAACGGTTTCGCTCGTAGCTAGCCGGTTGAGTACGGGTCATCCGCAGGGAGATGGGAATCTTTTTCTATGTGATTTAACGAGTTTAGCCCGAAAGTCCAAATTTCTTTGTGATTATCTAAGTGTTAAAATGATATGTAAAGAGAGCTTGTTAGGGTTAGGATTAGGTTAGTTTGAGTTAGGAGTCGCTCACTTCTTTCGTTGCCACTCTTAATATCGGTGTTACGGTAATCGGCAACAACGGTGATTAGCACGACTAGGAAGGAACTTGCGAGTATAAGCTAGGCTTTCCAACGCTTAAGTTCTTCCTTTTGGTGCTTGTCCGTCCGTTCTTGGCTCTTAGCCATAACCTCCGGTTAATTCAACCACAACTGGTCTCACTACGGAATCACCGCTATCATGGAGGATAGGGTGCTGTAAGGAGCGGATTGTGGTTCAATTAACGGGAGTCGATTTAAGATGTTGGGCAAGGAAAGAGTGAGAGAGATTTCCTTCTCTCAAACTTCCCTTATCCTACCCTAACAAGTATGAAACTACTCACACATCATAATGAAAAGAAAACAAAACAAAAGAGGAAGATAGAAAAAAGGAGATTAGAAGATAACAATTAGCTATTTGAGACCTCACCTTGGCAAGGATCAAGCGTAAGCGTCTTGGTTGTTTAAGGATAAAGGAAAAGAGAAAAGAAAGAAACAACAAGAAATAACAACAACTAGTTAACAAATGAAAATTACAAGCAATAATAAGAGAACAAGACAAGTATAATAACAAAAGGAACTTCGTTATTCATCGTTCTTCACTCACAAAAGCTCACTACAACTTTTTCAATGAAGAAGAGATGAGAAGAGGAAGAAGAAACAAGTATTCTAAATCTAGAAAAATACAAGATTATGCACCTTTTGCTTTGGCAAGTTCTGGACTATTTATAGGCAGGGAGATGGAAATCTAGGGCGAAATTCTGATCCTTCATGAAATGACAAAACTGCCCCTAAAACCCTACCCACTGCCGACACCGTACGGCCGCGGATCCGCGGCCTAAGCATTCTTAAGCCGCGGTTCCGCGGCCATAGTAGGCAGTTGGGCCTTCAAATTTGGTGGCTTTCATTGGTCAGCTGTGATCTTTGTTCTGGTATATGATTTTTCTCATAATTTCTTCACGATTTTTCCAGAATTTCTGTTGATCAAAAGATGATTTGATGTGGATCTTTTTGTCATGATTTCCTCGAGCTCCGTGTAGATTTCTTGGATCTTATGTTGCCCTTGAGCCTTGTGCATGAAAATGACATCGATTTGCCATTTTGTCTCTTAAACTGGTGTGTGGCAACAGACGGATAAAGAGCGGAGATCCGTGTTTTATCTGTGGTTGGCAGGAACCCGGATTTTGTCGTGTTTTTCCATGAATTTCATTGTTAAGAGCCGAGAACCTGTATCCTGTAATTGACTAGCAAACACGGCTCAAGAGTACCTACCGATAAGCAATATGATAAAAATTGGGCGGTATAAAAATGCAATAATCTGATATGAACAAATACGCCCAAACTTATCATTTGCTCGTCCTGAGCAAAGCCAATTTATTCACAAAAAATTTCCTAACCTCACTTTCGCAGGGTACGCGATTTCACTGAGCATGTGCAACAAGCCGTTAAACCTCTAGGTGTCCCTAGTAGGAGGAGTGTTTTCTCCTGAGGGTTTTCAGCGGATACTACCCACAAAATCCGGTCAAGCTAGTTTTTCAAAATAACTATGATTCAAACCCTAAAGTTTTGTTTCAGAAAATAACAATTCTATTATCCTAAGTCTAGACCATCGAACCTTTATTTTTCACACCTCGCTTCTTATTTAACTACAGCTTTTATATGTCTTCACGTACAGTGCAAATAGTGTCGTTAAGTTCCAGAAAGGTCGAATAAAGACCTCATAATAAAACCCGGATAAGAATTTTGAAAGGATCACATAAGTTTTATAAAGAGTTAAGCATTTTTCAAGTTTCATTTTCCAGTAACGTTTCAACTTCAGAATTTCTATCTTCCTTAACAGGAAACTAGGTCTTATTTTTCACCCCACCTTTATCTTGTTTTCATTTCATACACACCTCTGTGAACGTGCAATAGTCTTTATCATAGAATAAAACCTTCATATCTTCGCTAAAATTTTTATAAAAGCCTGTCTTTTATCAAGATTATTCTCACACAAAGAACCGTTAGAAATTTTAACTCGGAGAGAACACTTGCTTGACTTGTTTTAATCTGGACTTTCTAGGCTTCTTAGCGAGGTTTGGGCCAATGCACCCAAACCAGTTGGTTTTAGGGCATTAGGTGTAGAAACACCTCAGCGGACTTACTTACTCAAGTTACCTAGGTCCAAAAACAAAAGACAGTTTGGCGTGAAAATCATGTTGATTTAATACGAACGGAGATATAGCCGGCAGTTCAATTATTTTTTGGATAAAAGACGTGTTTAGTGGGTTTTGGTGTGTAATCATTCCAATCAAGTTCCAGATAGGTTATTTTTCTGACTTAGTTCCAATTAAGGCATCAATAACATTCCTTCATATTCACTCACTTCATAAACTATTCTTGATATTACTTATTTCCGAACAAACCTATTTGATCCTCAGAAAATCATTTATCCATTTAAAAGTTTTTAGACATAAAAGACTTGTCATCTAATTTCCAAAACTCACGACACGTGTAGTGTGATATAAAGACGTATATCAGCTATAGTTAACTTCAAAGGAGAGTTATCTTTCAGGTTTTCAAAATCTAAAAATAAGATTTAATTATTTTTATTTTATCAAACAAAACCGTCGAAATGTTGAATCAGAGTTCTCTCACTAGCTAACTTAACAAAAAGTTTTTATGTTTTTAGGAATTTTTCAGTTTTTTATGGATTTTATGGATTTTAATATGGAGATGCAAAATATACATATGAATGCGAAGGTAAGAAATGCGTACCGAGCGTATCCCCAAACTTAAACTGGACAGTGTCCTCACTGTCATTGCATGAAGAGATCATTTGAAGGGTCAAAATTGTCGGTTAGATATACACAAAATTTATTTTTATTTTTTTTTGTGTTTTTGGTTTTAAGAAAAAGAAAAAGAAAAAGAATATCCACAAAAATATACAAAATGGTATATACATACCCCCAAACTTATTTGGAACAGTATCCACTGTTCTTGGCTGGATAACCGAAGTTTGGAGGTAGGTAGAGAAAGATTATGCAGGGTAAACCGGCTCCTGTAAGAACAGGAGCTCCTCTGATGGTTCGGCGCTAAGGTACGGTTTAAGTCGGTGTCCGTTCACTTTGAAAAATGAACCGTCCTTTGGATTTTCCAACTCCACAGCGCCATGCGGATACACATTCCGCACAAAATACGGCCTTTTCGAGCGAGATCTGAGCTTTCCTGGATGGAAGTGAAGTCGGGTGTCGTAAAGCAGTACCTGCTGACCAGGTACGAAAGTTTTGCGCAAAAGGTGTTTATCGTGAAACACTTTCGTTCGATTCTTAACGACAACCGCGTTATCGTAAGCCTCATTCCTAAGCTCGCTCAATTCATTCAACTGCAGCTTCCGATGGCTGCCCGCATCTTTGAGAGACAGATTCAGCTCCTTTATCGACCAAAATGCGCGATGCTCTATTTCGACAAGTAGGTGGCAGGCTTTTCCATACACAAGCCGATAGGGAGACTTGCCAAGGTCGGTCCTATAAGTGGTTCGAAATGCCCAAAGGGCATCAGTGAGTTTCAGTGACCAATCCTTACGGTTCTTGGAAACCGTCTTCTCCAGTATCTGCTTGATTTACCGATTTGAAATTTCGGCCTGCCTGCAGGTTTGAGGGTGGTAGGGCGTAGAGAGCTTATGATTAATGGAATATTTCCGCATCAAGGCCTCGAAAGTCTTATTACAGAAATGACTTCCATTGTCGCTAATGATCGCTCGGGGGTGCCCAAAACGGGAGAAAATGTTTTCTTTAAGAAACCTAACAACAACCTTATTGTCATTAGTCCGGCTGGGCATAGCCTCGACCCATTTAAAGACGTAATCAACAGCGAGAAGAATGTACAAGTTCCCAAAAGAGCTGGGAAACGGCCCCATGAAATCTATCCCCCAAACATCGAAAATCTCCACAACCAAGATCGGTTGGAGCGGCATCTCGTTCCTCCGGGATATCCGGCCCAAGTGTTGGCACCGGGAGCAAGTCTTGCAATAGTCATGAGCATCTTTGAAGAGTTGTGGCCAGTAGAAACCACATTGCAAGATCTTCTCAGCTGTCTTTCTGGGGCCAAAATGCCCGCCACATGCTTGATCGTGGCAAAACGACAGCACACTCTTGAATTCCTCGTCAGGGACACACCGACGAATAATCTAGTCGGGACAGTACTTGAACAGATAGGGTTCGTCCCAGTAAAAGTGTTTTACTTGGGATAAGAAGCGAAGTCTGTCCTGACTTGACCATTCAGTCGGTAGTAATCCCGTGGCCAAATAGTTCACAATATCTGCGAATCAGGGTTCGCAAGATACTGTCAAGAGCTGTTCATCCGGGAAAACGTCGTTGATCGGAATTGGAAGCGAAGGCAAAGAAGGAAGTCGTGAGAGATGGTCGGCAACTACGTTTTCACATCCTCGTTTGTCCTTAATGACAAGGTCAAACTCTTGAAGCAAGAGGATCCAACTTATTAGCCGAGATTTTGCATCTTTCTTCGCAAAAGATGGCACAGAGCAGAATGGTCTGTGTAGACAATGACTGGAGAGCCGATGAGGTAGGGCCTGAACTTTTCTAAAGCAAATACAACAGCCAAGAATTCCTTCTCAGTTGTTGTATAATTGAGTTGGGCGTCGTTCAGGGTTCGGCTTGCATAATAGATTACGTGCGGCATCTTGTTGATGTGTTGTCCAAGGACAGCACCAATGGCAAAGTCGGATGCATCGCATATAATCTCAAATGGGTGCGTCCAGTCAGGCGAAGAAAGAACGGGAGCAGAAGTGAGTGAGCTTTTCAATGACTCGAATGCAGTCACACAGCTCGATTTGAAGTCGAATGGCATATCCTTGGCCAGCAAAAGAGTCAAGGGCCTAGCAATCTTGCTAAAGTCCTTGATGAACCGTCTATAGAAACCGGCATGGCCAAGGAAGGCTCGGATGTCTCGGACGCATCTGGGAGGAGGTAGATTGGAAATGACCTCAATCTTTGCTTTGTCAACCTCTATGCCATTTTGCGAGATGATATGTCCTAAGACAATACCTTCGCGCACCATGAAGTGGCACTTCTCCCAATTCAAAGTGAGATTCTTATCCTTACATCGGGTAAGGACAGCGTCAAGATGCAGCAGACACTCGTTGAAGGAATCGCCGAAGATGGAGAAATCATCTATGAAAATCTCCAGAAATTTTTCCACCATGTCTGAGAAAATTCCCATTATACACCGCTGGAAGGTAGCGGGCGCATTGCATAACCCAAAGGGCATGCGACGATATGTGAACGTGCCAAAAGGACAAGTGAATGTGATCTTGTCCTGGTCTTTTTCGGCGATGGGAATCTGATTATAGCCGGAGTAGCCATCAAGAAAGCAGTAGTACTCGTATCCGGCCAATCGTTCAAGCATCTGGTCAATGAAAGGTAGCGGAAAGTGGTCTTTCCGCGTTGCGGCGTTGAGTTTTCTGTAATCGATGCATACTCGCCACCCAGTTTGGGTGCGAGTAGGGATTAACTCGTTCGCCTCGTTGGTTATGACCGTGATGCCCGACTTTTTGGGGACAACATGAATGGGGCTAACCCACTGGCTATCAGAGATAGGGTAAATGATACCACTATCTAGACATTTTACGATCTCCTTCTTTACAGCCTCTTTCATGACTGGATTGAGACGTCTCTGTGGATCCCGGGCTGGTTTGGCATCATCCATCAGATGAATGTGATGTTCAACGATCAGGGGACTAATCCCCTTGATGTCCGCCATGGACCAGCTAAAAGCTTGCCTGTTGCTGTGCAAGACCGTGAGAAGGGCTTTCTCTTGCTTTGGAGCTAGAGAAGCCGAGATGATGACAGGAAGGATCTCGTTCTCACCTAAGTAAGCGTACTTAAGGTGAGACGGCAAAGGCTTGAGTTCGAGCGTTGGAGGTGAAATGATGGAAGGCAAGATTGGTGAAACGGTCTCGAACTCAAAAGATTCCAGCAAAGGTTCAAAACAAGTGTAAGCGACCGAGTCGGATGGTTCAGGTAACTCATCCGGAAATTCGAAGGATTCAAACTCGGGTTGCGAGCGGCTAAGATCGTTCAAAAATGTGAAACACTCGTAGTCGTTGTCGGGCGCAGAAACAGCAGCAGGTTCGAGGAGGAACGCACTAGTGGCGTCAAGATTATCGTGATCAAACAGAAACTCCTCGAATTCACATTCTTCTGGGGTGATCTCCTGGATCGAGCAGACGTCCAGTATATGAGCATTAGGTTCGGAGGGCTGATTTCCCAATCTAAAAATGTTGAGTTCAATCGTCATATTTCCAAAAGATAGGTTCATCGAACCATTGCGACAATTGATCACAGCATTTGAGGTTGAAAGGAATGGGCGACCGAGTATCACCGGAATTTGATTCCGGGGTTAGCTACAGGCTGTGTGTCTAATACAATGAAGTCAACGGGGAATATGAAGTCCCCGACTTTGATTAACACATCCTCTAGCTCACCCCTAGGATGGGTGATCGATCGGTCGGCCATTTGGAGAGTGCAGTGTGTTGGTTTCAGCCGGAGTATCCGTCTAAGAAACAGTAGAGCGCTCGGCTAATCGTTCAAGTAAAAATGCAATAATCTGATATTCAACAATCAAGGGACTAATCCCTTTGATGTTTGCCATTGTCATGACGGGATTTAATCGTCTTTGTGGGTTTCGGGTTGGTTTGACTTCATGCTCAAATGTCTATGATATTCAACAATCAAGGGACTAATCCCTTTGATATTTGCCATTGTCCAACCAAAAGCTTGTCGATTTGATCTCAAGATCGACAAAAGAGCGCTCTTTTGCTCTAAAACTAGAGAAGCGGATATGATCATGGGTAAAGATTCATTCTCACCTAAATATACGTATTTAAGATGAGAAGGAAGTGGCTTGAGATCTAGTGTCGACGGGGAGACAATAGACGGTGGCGTACAGGAATGATACTCGGACTCCTTAAGAGGTTCATCGCCAGCGTAGGAAATTGACTTGGAAAGCTCAACTGACTTTTGCGTCGAGTCAAAGGATTTTAACTCGGGGGTGGACTTGTCAAAGGTGTCCTCACTAGTATGATCGTTTTCTAGATCAAATAATGACGCACTAGTGTCGTCGAGATCATTATAGCAAAGTTCTTCAACTTCACAGCTATCAGAAGCTATCTTGTTGACAGAATAGATATCGATTAGATGAGCAGAAGGTTCAGATGGTTGACTTCCTAGCTCATAAATTTTAAGCTCAATTTTCATCTTCTCGAAGGATGGGTTCATAGAACCATTACGACAATTTATCACAGCGTTGGAAGTTGCTAGAAAAAATCGACCGAGAATCATCGGGATTTGGTTTCGTGGGTTCGCCACAAGCTTTGTATCTAAAACAATAAAGTCCACAGGGAATATAAATTCCCTGAATTTGATTAACACGTCCTCTAGCTCACCCCTAGGTTGGGTGATAGATCGATGACCATCTGGAGAGTGCAGTGTGCAGGTTTCAACTCTCCCATACCTAGCTGCTCATAGACAGAATACGAGAGCAAGTTAACGCTAGCGCCTAGGTCAAATAGAGCATGAACGATGCTTTTACCCCCAATAGTTATAATATTTTAGGACAACCGGGGCCCTTACGTTTCTTAGGCAATTGTTGGGTAAAAGCCGTGCTCACATTGCTAGTCAAGAACATCTTTTTTGGCACTTGAGTTTTCCTCTTCCTAGTGCACAAGTCCTTAAGGATTTTCGCATAAGACGGAACTTGTTAAATAGTATCTAGGAGAGGAATATTTATGTTAACTTGCTTAAACATTTCCATAATCTTCTCCATTTGTGCATTAGGTTTGTTGGCCCTCAACCAGTTGTGAAAAGGAGCTTTATCAATAAGTGTTAGGTCCAACATTGATGGAGAAGTTTCTGGGGACGGAATCGATCCCAGAATTGGAGTTGGAATCGTTTTAGGTTGGCTCAAGGGAGTGGCGGAGTTTTTGAGCTTAGTGGAAAAAGGAGAATAGGCTCAGAAGAAGATGGTGGGCTAGACGAATTAAGATTAAAAGAAAGGCCGGGTTTTTTTTTCCTGATTCAATATCATCAACCTGTTCACCTTTTTGATTATTCAGCACTCTTCCCGTTCTCAACATAGTTACGGCACTCCCATTATGACTTTGTGAGTGGCCAGGATTCAGAAGAGGTTGAGATGGAAGTTTCCTTTCTCTCTCTCACTTATCGCGACATTTAACTCTGCAAGTTGTGCTTTTATCGATTTTATGCTTTCGCCATGGGAAGCGGTGTGCTGCACTAACGTTTGGATAGAAGATATTAAATTATCCGTCGTTTGCGTGGAATGTTTAATAAAATTTCCAAGCTTCGTTCGAGTGCAGAGGATTTTTCGGTAACGGCCGTTGGGAAAGAATTATTATAAGATGTAGAGTTGTTGGCCGGATTTTAAAAAGTTTGCGGTTGAAAGGGGTGCTGACTCTGTTGTGGTGGTTGCTGTTGGTGTGGAGGAGGCCTTTGATAGTTATTTTAGATTGCGAACGGATTTTTATTTTGGTTTTGGTTCCAAGCAAAATTAGGATGATTCCTCCATCCCTGATTGTATGTGGAAGAATAAGGATCGTTTCTAGGTCGTTGCTGAAAAGCAGCATTAGTTTGTTTTTGACCTTAAAACGGAGGATTCAAAGGACATTCTTCCGTCAAATTTGATGGGTCGGAACAAAAACCACACAAGGTTTTGGGGAGCGTAACCTGGTTTAGGGAGGTTGATGAGAATTTATTTTCGATAGCATCCAGTTCCTTTTGCATTGCGGCGATTTCGGCTTTTACTGCGATGGAAACATCTAGCTGATGGATACCTGCCTTAGATGAAGTTGGTCTAACGCTTTCCCACTGCAAAGTTTGTTCGGCGAGATATTCCAAAAATTGCTAAGCTTCCCCGTCGTCTTTAGACATGAAATGACATTGACAAAATGTTTCAAGCATTTGTTTCGTCGCTGGATTAACACATTCATATATAATTCAGCAAAGATCCCATCTATTGATTCCGTGATGAGGGCATTGGAAAAGAAGATCTTTAAACCGTTCAAAGCATTTCCAAAATGATTCGTGGGGAAGTTGAGTAAACTGGTTAATCTCGTTTAGAACACGGGCGGTCTTATGATTGGGATACAATTACTTAAGGAACTCTATAACGAATTCATCCCATTTGGCAATAGAGTGTGCGGCAATGTTATAAATGTTAGTGGATGTTGTACACCATCACAACATTTGTGAGGAGGCGGAAGTGGCAAAAAAAATTTTCTTCCATGCAACATCGACTTTTAACCCTAGATCTTGTACTAAACCACAACTAGTAACCCTATCTAGAGATGTTAACTACTATGATAGGGGGTTATACCTAGAGAATCAGTCTTTCAGGTCTTCTTTCTTCTGTGACTCCTTGGCTCTTTGGATGCTTGGGATGACCTCGATCTCCGGTCACCTTTAGGACGTAGATGATCCACCCGAGAGCTTTGGAACAAGTTTCAAACCCTTCACAAGAGTTAACTAAGAAGTCAAGTGCGTTAGAAGTGACTACTTAGATGATGTAGAGAATATGTAGTGGATTATTTTGATTTTTAAACCTATGGATCACAACAAATGTGAATGTTTAGGTTATAGAATGAAGGAGGAGATAATTTGGAGAGAAAGTGTAAGAGTGAGAATGAAAACTCAAGCATGAACTAAAAGATATGACTCAAGGGAAATTATTGAAGTATGTATTATTTTTATCAAAAATAATGCATCATACTTCAATAGTAATCCTAAATGAATAAAAAATAAAATGAGCCATGCTTTCATCCATGCTTGGACAAGTCTCCAAATTCCACCTCATGATTTTATTTTCATAAAATAAAAATCCATTTATGAGATTTCTCCTTCTAGAAGCCATCCTTGTACAATTATAAGAACGCCCCTCATCGTATACCGTATAAGTATACCCATATTCGTATTCTAAAAAATACGAATACAATGAGATACCAACAATCCAATAATATAATACCGGTATCCATCTTAAACCAAAGTTTTCCAGTATTATCCTTCCGATCATTATTCGCGTAGCTAGTACACTAACATGATCGAAACCCAGCCGTAACAACTTACGGTCTCTACATCTTTTTCCTAAACTAGGGAGCCCTCTGTGTGGGACTCTAAAGACATGAAAGTACGCTGGCAGTGGGTTGAACCACAAGCACGTCAGTGGCACTAGCTGTGCATAATGGCTACCCAGATACATGACGAAAAGGTGGCCGACGAGCGAACTCATCCCAACCCCAATGAGCCTATAAGCAACACTTACCGTACAGTCTGGTCTCTTTATCTGTGTCACGACCCGAAGGTACGGAACGTGACTGGCACTTAAATTACAAAACCTCTAAAGGCGTAACGTAATCTAAGTAAGCCCAAACCCAGAAATCTAAACCAAATAAAGATATAGAGTGAAGGAAAACTTACTAAAAGAAAGCGATTTAAAAAAAAATAAGTTGCACTAAACATTTTTTTAAAAAAAAGAAAAAACAAATTTTCCCGAAAATTTCGGCAGAGTCTCCTTTGTAAATACTGGCCCCGAAACGGGTACAAACAAGAAAATACATATAAGTAAAGAATGAGGCATCCCCAAGTGGGAGGTAGCTCTACGCCAAAGGTGGATCACAACTACATACAATATATATATCCTCAAATGCGAAACTAGTATACGAAGCACAAAAGTAAGAAAACAATACGTCGGCTCAAGTGAGCATCTACACCAAACCACAAATACAAATCTCAAAATCTCACCGTCTAGTTCAATATACAAGGATAGATGGAGTATACTAGATACAAATAAAATACAAGTGGGAGCAAAAGAAATCCTCCAAAACCCACATATGAGCAAGCTGCAAACCGAAGCAAACGAAGCGGAATAGAAGGTACACCCACCGCTACTGTACTGACGGGTCAAACATGCAAGATACTGTGGTACAACGGGTGTGAGTTGCCAACTGATAAGTAGTAAGTAACATCTAATAAGGTTATCGTAAGCACGCACGCAATGCGTCACACCCTACATATACTGATATGATACAATATATTAGCATGAATGCAAGATCAATACCCGAAACCTGAACATATCTGGTATGAGAAAATATTTATTTTTATCTTAGAAAAAGCTCCTGTGAAATAACTGAAGTAATATCCATGAAATCAACAGAAATCCGTGTCAAGCATCGACACAAAAATACATATATCTCAATGCCTCGACATCTTAATGTCACGATATCACAATATCTATGTATCACAAATCTCAATATCTCGGGCTCCGTCGGTCCAGATCGGCCCATATCATCAAATCTCACGACAACGGTCGGTATCCTCCGGATAAACGCCGCGCCAGACATCACCGGTAGGTAGTCCGTACCCCTTCCAGGCTCATTGTCATCCCCACGAAATCTCTATCTCGCCCCGAGGTACCATACCGTGCCCACCATCTACCCGAGACGGTTCCTCCACTCCTCGAATCAGGTCTCAAAATCCAACAGAAAACATGAAAACTCATGGTGGACGACACGTACATCATGAGAAAACCGCAACTTTCATTTTTTAAGAAGGATAATAAGTTTATAAATTCTTGCGGTTTTTCTCCAAAATCTAGAAAACACATAAATACTGAATCCTCAAGAAGAAATCACCAAGTGTAAGCATATCAATGATGATGGATATCTATAGTATGATAGTATATGCTATGCAATGTACGGACAAAACTATGTATGAAGTATGGAGTATATATAAGTGACTAGCCATCTTATGTATCAATCTTGAAAATGAATATATTACACATTTACATATCTCGTATGATGCAATTGCATGGATACCGATTCTAAGTAATTCTCTAGTGTTTGTGACATAGCCGTTACCAATGGCGTATGTGTTCGCATGAATAGTGCACGTGCAGCATTAACCAATGGTAACGGTGTAAGTGTCCTAAGTGATGCCATCATATGTAAGATGATGCGATGAGTGTTATGAATGGTTTGAACTACACATATTGCTACCAAACTACTAATCATTTCTAACTATCGGGCGCCTTTTGCTATCCAGACGATCTCCCCATAGATGTATACATTTACTCACCGGGACGTCTCGGCTAAACTGATCTGATCTCCGCCTGTCTTTTCGAGCTGCGTCCGACACCTCTGCGCCCGACCCTAGGATCGCACACAAGCAATTATGAGCATAAAATACAAATAGTCGCGGACACAAATGACACAAGTCAAACATCGCGCGCTAATTAAACGCACACGCACCTAGCGCACAAACGCTCTTGTGACAACACCACAAACTAGAGCTAGGATCACTATACGTGAAAACCACCCATCCTAGTACCCACTCGTACCAATTGTGCATTCATAACTCATTAATTATCTTAGGGATTTAGTTATAGGTCAACAAAATCTTAAGTTAATTCGAATTGATTTATTGCCAAAACCTATGCTTAAATTTCCATTTTTGATCAAAACTTGATGTTTTAACCAATCTAAATATTTTAACAATTCTAGTGGACATAATGCTCATTAAACATCATAACTAAGTCACACAAACTATTACTATAATTTTATCTTACCAATTTATATAAAAACCTTGTGTACAAAAATTTCTAATTTGGACAAATTAAATGTAACAATTTACAATTTAACAACTAGACTATAATTTGCATAACATAAAATATTAAACCATACATTGCAACCTTAATGACGTAGTAAAAACCCAAGCTTGAATTTTTAAACCCTTCTCTTGAAAGTTAAATCTTGTGAATAATTTCATATTGAAGCACTTAATTAGTTAAATTAAAGTAATTATTCAATAATCAAAACATGGATTTAGGATTATACCACCAATTCATGAGATCAACATGCAACTTGACCTCCAAAATGTTTCCTTTGCTCAAAGATCAAAGCTTGTTTGGCCAAAGAATCATGGTTAAAGATTAAATTAGGAATTTGTGGTGTTTTGTTTTGATTTTTTTTATGAAATTTTTTGAAGAATTTTTTTGAGAGGAATGAGAACCGAAAATTGGGGCTACACAAGAAGGGGGGTGGGTGGGGGAGGGGCTCGGCCACAGCCTAGGAGAAAAGAGAGAGAGAGAGAGTGTGAATTGTATGGAAGTGTGTAGAAATGTCCTTCATTATCTTATTTTTTAATTCCTTTCTAAATTTTTCTTTTTCTACTAATCTTTAAAGTGAGAAAGAAGTGGACAAGTGAGGGAAACGGGCTACTACATGGTTCGGCCAAAAGTGAGGAGGGAGGGAAAATGAGGTGTTTGTATGTGTGTGGAAATTCCTAATTAATTACATCTTTAAGTCTTTTCATAAATATTTAATTTCTTTTCAATTTAATCCTTGATTTTTTTTTCTAGAATTGTGGAGACACAATTAAGGAAGCATGAGCATATTACAAACTTGTTATTAAGTTGTCATGGTTCACATTTGTAAAATTTACCCATTCTCATTTTGTAATTATCACTAATTTAATGTGTAAATGAAAGCTTAAAATATTCTTTAAAATAATTAATTAAGGAAAAATATTTAAGTGAACCAATAATTTATAAGTGACACATTAAATACCAATACTAGCAATTACATAGTTAAAATAGGTGTATTTGAGTCTATGTTGAAAAAATAATAATAGTTAGGTTTTACGGTAAATATGCTTTATATTACTGGTTATCGGAAATTCACCTAAAGGATTTATTTATTTATTTATTTATTTTTAAAACGTTACAATCTCCCCCTTAAGGAAATTAGGTCCCCGAATTTAAAATCTAACTACACGTACCCTCGAAGAGATGGAGATATTTCTCCCGCATCTCGACCTCGGCTTCCTACATAACCCCTTCGCTGCTCGGACCTTGCCAAAGAACATTTACGGACGATATGTCCCCGGACCTCAGTTTCCCCATCTGCTGACCTGGAATAACTATCGGCTGCTCCTGCGAAAGAAGGATTGCGCTCCAGTTGGATCATCTGATGCCATATCGCGTAAGAGGGGTCATGAAGCTACTTTTGGAGCATCGATAGATGGAATACAGATGTACATCTGGAAAGCTGGGTGGAAGAGCCAAACGATAAACAACTGTGCTGATATGCTCGAAAATCCCTAAGGGACCCCCATATCTGGAACTAAACCTTCCTTCCCTCATGAATCTCAACACGCCCTTCATCAGAGAAACCTTTCAGAAAAACATGATCGCCAACAGAAAACTTAAGTCTATGCCGACGTCGGCCTACAAAAGATTTCTGCCGTCTCTGGGCTGCTCTCAACCTATCCTGAATCAACTGAATTGTCACGACCCGAAATTTATGGAACATGACTGACACTTAAATTATGAACGTCTCAAGGCGGACGTAATCTAAGTAAGCCAAAGCCCAGAAATCAAAACCAAATAAAAAGTAGAGTGAAGGAAAACCAATTTATTGAAAGAAATTTTATATCAAATTGTCCAATCAAGCTTTTTAAAAGCAACATCCATTTTTCCGAAAATTTCGATAGATTCTCCTTTGTAAATACTGGCCCTAAAAAGGGTATAAAACAGGAATATATCAATAACATGAAATAAGGCATCCATAAACAGGAGCTAGCACTTCACCCGAAGGCGGTCACAAATCCCACGCAATGTAATCAGCAAGGTGCAAATAAGTAAAAAGCACAAGTAATAACATCATGTCGGCTCAAGTGAGCCCGACCCCAAGATACAACATAAGAGTCCACAAATCTCACTGTCTCATCTCTAGGTCATTATACATCAATGCACTAACAGGTACAGAAGATACAGTAGATGGAGTACTCTAGATACAATGAATGTACAAGGTGGAAACAAAAGTGATATCATAACCCATCTACGAGCAAAAGCCTCGAGTCCAGGCAAAAGAAGCAAAAAAAAGCAAGTGCGTCCGCCGCTACTGTGCTGACGGAGCGGACCTGCAAAAAGGTTGTGGTACAACGGGGATGAGTTGCCAACTCGTGAGTAATAAATAACATCTATAGAGGCTATCGTAAGCATGCACGCAAGTGTCATAACATCAACAATACTGATAGGCAGGATGTACGAGCAGATATGTATGCAACATGAATCAAGGTACAATACTAATCTGGCATGATGTACTAGCAGGTATGTATGCAACATGAATCAACTCGTGATCTGAATATGTTGATATAGAAAATCATTATTTTCTTCTTAAAAATCTCTTTTGAAATATCAGCATAATATCAATAGAATCAACAGAAATCCGTGTCCAGCAGCGACACCTCAATAACTATCTCAAATCTCATGTATCCATATCATAGTATCTCTAGCCCCAGCCGTCCGGCTGACCCAACTCAAGTATCAATATCCCAACATCTTATAGCCATGGTTGGTATCCTCTGGATATTCCTCGCGCCAACAATCACTGGTAGGTAATCTGCCCCCTGCCAGGCTCATCGTCTACACATCGATCTTCTTGCCCCGGGATACCTTACCGGGCCTACCATGTACCCAAGACGATTCATCCAACTCCTCGAAACGGGTCTCGAAAACCAACAGAAAAACTCATGGTGGACGACACGTACATCAGTAGAAAACCACAACTTGCATATTTAAAAAAAAGTAATAAGTTTATAAATTCTTGCGGTTTCCCCCAAAATCCAGAAATCTCATAAATCTCAAGAAAATCATTATAAATGCACATGTCAATGATAATGAATGCCTATAGTATCAACAAGTCGAATTGCAATATGTAACTAATAGGCTAGACATGAACGAATGATGTAATGAGGTACATGCATATGAATAGCAATCTTACATGTTTATTCTGAGGAATTAAATGCATTAGCATAGGTTTAAGCATCATATATGGTGAAATTGTTCTAGATTACAAGTTATCTAGTGTTGTGGCATAGCAATTACCAAGGCGTGTGTGTACGCATGAATAGTGCTCGTGCTGCATAAAAACTATGGTAATGGTGCAAGTGTCCTACAAAATGAGTTTGCATATGTATGTAAATATATAGGATCATGAATGTAGCAAGATGTTCAAGTAGGCACTATACTCATAGATACAGGTATTACTAGAAGTTTATAAATTATCAGAACTATCGGGGTCTTGCGCCATCCAAACGATTTTCCCCTGTAGATGTTACATCTACTCACCCGTGATCTGGTGCTATGTGTATCCGACCACTTGCTTTCCTTTCTCCGCGGCGCTAGAAGTCCCCGCCTGTGAACCTGGAATTAAAACAACGTACACACATAAGGAAAAATCTTGCAAAAACGCGATATCACGATTATACGAGAAATTAGCGTTGCAGGCTAAACGCGTGCGTATACGTAACGTGTGTGCATGCGTCAAAACCAACGCGACACGCTATGACACACAGCGCGCCAACTCGACTCGTATTGTACGTGTCGCGCAAGTCCCTCTACGCTAAATATAGGTAACAGGTCTCAGATTTAATCTGGAGCAAAAAAAGAAAATCAAATAAGACCAAACCCCTCAAAGTACCTACAGACAACCTACCTGCAAAAATTCAACAAGTTCCCAAAAATTTTGGCCGGCGGCTGGGGGTAGGATATCGGCCAAAAACCGGTGAAAGGGGTCCAGCTTTCTACCCTATATTCCTAACACAATGTATAGCCTAATGTATATATTTTCTAACTAAAATTACTACCCTAGATACAGCAGATTCTACGTATCTTAAAGTTTAGTTTTAAACGTTTCAAAACACTTAGTTTGCAACATTAGGGTGCACGAGTGAAATTTGGTGAAATTACAAGAGTCAAGAGATACCAACAGCATATATTAGAGCTAATCTAACCTTAAAAACACTAATCTACCATATTCTCCAACTAAACAATCAAAAACACCATCAAAGTCCACAAAAGACTAAAAATTAACCAAACTCCCCTAGATTTCAGCAACTGCTAAACCACAAAAACCCAACAATACCAAACACAGACAAAACCCTACAGACACTACTAGCCAAAACACCAACACTCATCTCACTAAGGAGGCCGGCGATGCCGGAAAAACAAGGGATGTCGCCGGATTTTCAGGGGAAATACCGGCACGAAACCCTACACACTACTCTAAGAAGCCTGCACACTATTCTGTTGGTGTTTTCTAAACCATAAAATGATTACAGTTGTAGCAGATCTCAAATATCCTATAGTTTTGCTTCAAAACCGTATTTTAAATTTCAAGTTTGCGACTTAAGGTGATTTAGCTAAATCTAGTGTTACAACTAGGTTAACACAGCACTAATAGCACTTACCTAAGTTAATTAATCCATAAAAACTCTAACTTGGCAAAAAACCCACTTAAATTACAAACTAGCACTAAAAACTCATTTTAAACACTAATCGAAGCTAAATAACATATAAGCTTAGCAAAAGAAGTTGAGTTTGGAGATTATACCTCTAGGGATCCTAAGTGCAAGGAGAGGGAGAAGAAGAAGGAGGAGGAGGAGGAGGGTTCCTACTGCAGCGGCTGCTTGTTGTTGTTGCTGCTGCTTGCTACTGCTGTTGCTGTTGTTGTGGTGTTGATGTTGTTGTTGGTGGTGTTGCTGCTGCTTTGTTGTTGTTGCTGTTGGTTGCTGCCGCTACTGCTGCTACTTCTGCTGTTGCTTTTGCCTCTATTGCAGCTGTTGTTGGGTGTGTGTGTGTGTGTGAGTGAGAGGGAAAAATAATGGATTTTGAAACCAAAGAAATGAGAGTCAACACCTCTCTCTCTCTCCTCATTAATTGCAAGCATGCTCAAGCCATCATGCTCACTCTCTCACCTACACAAGTCAACCAGTAACACTAATTTTATTTTTCTTTTTTAAAAGAAAATTACCCTTAATTAAAATAAATTAACTTAATCAAATGGGTTAGTCCACCATGGTTATCTAAATATGGTTTAACCCCAAACTTAACCCTAGTTAACATGCACAAGTGCGTGCAGTCAAAATTAAATTCTAATAAAATATTCATAATTCTAGATAAAATATTTGAAAAACGTTTTGGTAAGCTTTTTACTAAAAACCCCACACTAAAGCATAATAACCCCTAGTCACATTCTTGGGTGCTACAATCTTCCCTCCTTAAAGAAAATTCGTCCCCGAATTTAAAATATAGCTACGCGTACCTTCAAAGAGATGAGAGAATTTCTTCCGCATCTCGCCCTCGGCCTCCTAAGTGATCTCTTCACCATTCGGGTGGCGCCAAAGAACCTTCGTAGACGGAAAGACCTTTGATCAAAGTTTCTTCACCTGCCGATCCAATATCACTACTGGCTGCTCGGTGAACGAAAGATCGCGCGCAAGCTGAACGGTCTGATGCTCAATCATGTGAGAAGGGTCATGAAGATATCTGCGTAGCATCGACACATGGAACATGGGGTAAACATCCAAAAAGCTGGGTGGAAGAGCTAAACGATATTCAACTGCGCCGACACGATCGAGGATCTCGAAGGGACCCATAAATCTGGGACTGAGTTTTCCTTTTCGCCCAAATCTCATCATGCCCTTCATCGGAGAGACCCTCAGAAAAACGTGATTGCCAACTGCGAACTCCAGTCTGCGACGGCGTCTGTCTGCATATGATTTCTGCCTTCTCTGAGCCGCTCTCATCCGCTCTCGAATCAGCTGTACTTTCTCGGTCATCTCCTGCACGATCCGCGGCCCCAAAATACTGCTCTCGCTAAGCTCAGTCCAACAGACGGGCGATCTACATCTCCTCCCATACAAGGCCTCGAATGGTGCCATCTGAATAGTATCCTGAAAGCTGTTGTTGTAGGAGAACTCCATTAAGGGTAAATGATGATCCCAGCTACCACCGAAGTCTAATACGCACGGTCGGAGCATGTCCTCGAGAGTCTGAATAGTCCGCTCTGACTGGCCGTCGGTCTGCGGATGAAATGTTGTGCTGAAACTCAAACGGGTGCCCAACGCCTCCTGAAGCCTCTGCCATAGTCGGCTGGTAAACTGGGTGCCTCGGTCTGACACGATACAAGTCGGGACGCCATGCAACCGTATGATCCCGTCGATGTAAATCTGGGCATACTGACCAAAACTGAAAGTGGTCTTCACTGGCAGGAAGTGAGCCGCTTTCGTCAAACGGTCTGCGATCACCCAGATGGAGTCATACCCTCTACTGGTCTGGGGTAGACCCACCACGAAGTCCATATAAATCTGCTCCCATTTGTAAGTCCACGGTAGCACCCCGGCCGTCTAACAGATGCCAAATGCGGAACAAAAACTTTTAATAAAACTGGCGCTATCGTGTACCGTAACCCGGATCTGCCATTAAAGCTAAACTAACAAACTACAAAGGCGTAGAAACGTTATACCAAATGATCCGAGTCCTTCGGTCTTTAAACATCATAACACGCTTTGTTGCGGCTGCTCCGATCTCCTGAATCTCCAATCTTGTCGTCCAGGTGGCACCACGTCGACGGATCTTTAAACGGGCTCCCGCCTCTGAACCGAGGCAACCCGATCGTCAAGTTTGCTAAAAGAGACGACCAAGATGAAGTAGAGAATGAGTAGAACACTTTGTCTCGTTACGTCCAAGGCTATGGACGAACGGTTAATGAAGTTGCCTTTTGGATCGATACGAAATGAGAAATGAAGTATATCAATTTCCATGAACCAAAATCCTTAATCTTTTCAAACAACAACCATGTCCAGTCCATAAGGGGGTGGACGGCCACTTATAGGAGAGGAGGGAGGTGAGTGTAGGAGCTAGGAGGTGACCACAAGATTAAAGAGATGATGATTCATCATGACACCTAGTATGAAAGCAATTAAAGCAAACCAATCACGATTAACCTAGTCACCTAGTCATTAAATGAATCATTAATGACCAAATGACTCACTAGCCTTGTCACCCTCTCTAGAACCTTCTAGAACATTAACTCACCTCATCAAGAAAAGATAAATCCGCATTTAACCGAATGTCAAAATACGGCTGATAGAAAACTGGAAACTGGCAACTTCCAAAAGTGATCCTGAAACGAATTTCAGGATAACCCCGTATCAGTATAAACATACCCGCATTTGTATTACGATCGAATACCAATGCAACTGAGACAAAGATATTATATCTACACAGTATAATACTGGGTTCCGACTTAAACCAAAACCTACCAGTATTATCTGCCCGAAAAACGACACATTCCGAACCTTGCCATATCACCATACGGCCTCTACAACGTTTTGCCCGAACTTGGGAAAGTGTCTGTGGGGGACTCTAATGACTCATCAACACACTGGCACTGGGTATAACCCCTAGCACGTCAGAGGTACTAGCTGTACGTAACGGTTTGCCTATGTATTGATTGGAAGGGAAGCTGACGAGCGAACTCATCTATAAACCCTACTGAGCCTGACAGTGACAATGTATATACAGTCCGTTCCATTCGTCTAAAGAGTATCGCATATCGAGTCTAGGGGGTGGATAAAGTCAGACCCCTAATAACGCGATAAATCGTGTCGGTATGAAGCCCATCACCACCTGAGAAACTACTGATCCAAATCAGTTCTCTACTACCTCGGCCGAGGATTCCTAGTGATGGCCATCCGTGCACTGCGCGACATCATCCCCCAATACCGGGAGAGACGAATCCCCGACGATCCGCTCACTTGCCTCCAATGTGGCTCGGGACTGTACCCAACTAAAACCTGTTTGCACAACTCCTTTGAGCGTGGTAGGGTAGTAATCTAAGCACAGTGGGAACTCACACGAGACAAATGACGATCTTAGGTCGATGAACTAACCTGTACACATGTCACCAGGGAACTGCTATCTGACGATATGTATAATACCAACTAGAAGTTTCCCGGCGAGTCCTATCCGGTGTACTCATAACTCAATGAGCACCTGTATACATCTTAGGTGATCCTACTAACACCAATGGCTTGTGAGACCGGCCATTGCCCCTCATCGGGGTCTCGACTATATACACTAGTCTACTCTGGAGTATCGATGCCCTGTCTCGAAACTCCCACGACTAGGGACACTTTAAGGATGTGCTTATAGACCCCAGCTCCCACATATATAATCACCATCATACTGCTGGCTGTCAAGCAGAATCCTATGGGCTCTATCAATCATGCAATAGCGACTAAAGCATGTATACGATGATAAAGACAAACCAGATAGCATACTATCATCTTGAGTAAGACTTTCATATCGGTATAGGTCCTGCCTCAATCATTGCAATCACGCATCTGCGATCCAATAATTGACTTTGAGGGCACTATCTCCAACAATCTCCCACTTGCACTCAAGGCTAATTATTGCGATGTCGCATACTCACAGCCCGTGTGATACCGAACATCCAACTCCTCTACTAATCAGTTTTACAAAGCTAGTTTGTAAAACTCTTATGTTCGAGAAATAGCCTCAGTGAGTGGATCCGACCTGATGTTTCTTTCTATGTCTCTCTCAATCTCAAGTTCATGGAGAAAGCCATCTCCCGAATTGAGTAATAACTGTCTTAGAATATGTCTGGATATCTGATGGGACCTAGTTCATAAATGAACTCTAAATCCAAACTTCTTAGACTGTATCGATAACTGAACCTAATCAGTATCCAGCACCATGCCTCCCACAGTATCCTCTTGGATCACCTGTCCATAATACTATCCCTCGTCAGAGGAAAAACTATAACTCTGTCATCCATGTCACCTTGGAAGCCTGGAATGATAACCGTCTCCCGAAGGAGGCTGCCGTCATCAAATCTGTAGAACAAGCACTTATGTTCTAAAACTGCTTCCTTATGTTTCTTCAGGATTGGATTAATATAAACATATCGCATCTAATGCAAAAACAACATCTGCTGTGGCACTTGACATCTCATGATTGACTCAATTGCCTAAGCAAGTGATCTGCCAATCATGCATATCCCTCTTTCCTTTAGTCTCTAAGACACCTTTAGAGAGGGTGACTCCATCACCTGCAGGTACATCAACATGCCAGGAGTCATCTATTCTAAAATACCATTAGAATACTGTCAAAATACTTATATTGGGAAACTACCCAAATCTAGATCTAAATGTTAGTGTATATGCCCTAGAGGCCATTACTGTATCATACTAGTTTGTATATTACTTAATGGAAGCTTGGGATATTCACCTTGTATAAACAATCTTGCTCAATATAGTAGTATGCTACTTGGTTTGTTTCTACTTCAATGTGTACTTGTGTTTATTTCAGTATATCACTTATACGCATTAGTGGAGCCCTTAGGATCTTTGCTTGATTACCAGCGTTGTGATGGCAGTCACACTAGTGGGGGCTGGGTAATCTATAGGCACATCCTTATACAGGTCCCTAGTCGTAGGACTATCGAGACAGGGCATCGATACTCCGGAGTAGACTAGCGTATGCGCTTCTCATCCCAGTGTGGGAGATGGTCTGTCCCACAGCCATCAGTACGTCGTACTGGAGATAGTATACGGGTGCTCGTTGGGTTACGAGTACACTGGACAGGACTCGTCGGGAACTAACAGGTTGGTATTATACCTATCGTCAGTTATCAGTTCCCAGGTGACATGAGTACAGCTTAGTCCGCTGACTTGACACTGGCACTTCGCCTCGAGTGTGTTCCCACTGCACTTTGATCACTACCCTACCACGGCTCAAAGGAGTCGTGCAAACAGGTGGTGGTTGGGTGCAGTCCCGAAGCACTTGGAGGCAGTGGCGGTTAGACAGGATTCGTCTCTCCCGGTATTGGGGGTTGACATCGCGCTGTGTCTAGGAGAGCCATTACACGAGTAGTCCCTGGCCAGGGCAAGCGAGATATACTGGTAGGTTTCCAGTGTTATCTCAGGGTGTTTTGGGCTTCACTCCGACACGACTTGTACCGCTATTGGGGGACTGACGTTTTACCGCCCCCTAGGCCCGCCATGCGATGTATCAGACGAACAGACCGGACTGTACGGAGAATGTCACATTCAGACTCAGTAGGAGTTCAGATGGGGTTTCACCTCGTCAGCCTTCTTGTCGGCATCTACCTGGGGACCGTTACGCACAGCTAGTGCCGCTTGCGGTCTGTGGTTAAACCCACTGCCAGCGTAGTGTCGAGTCTTTAGAGTCCCACACAGAGGGTATTCGCCTCTGGGCAAAACAGAGTAGAGGTCGCATGGTTTTGCGACAGGGTTCGTTCTCATCCGCGCACTTGTGCCCGTTTGGAGTCCGGACGGATATTACCAGCGGGCTCTGGTTTGAGCCGGATACTGGTATAGTATTTGGGGTTGCTTTTATCTCTCAGTATTCATGTTCCTCGGAACAAGAATGCAGGTGTGTATGCACAGTTCTTTTTGAGGAGGAGGAAGATGATTTTTCATTAGGGTTTCGGAACGGGTGCGTATGCACAGTTGACAGTTGTATTTTTCCAAACCCTAATGGATTTGTATTATATCATTTAATAATATATAATAAAATGAAATTGTGTCATGGTTAGTTTTTGTTGACTTGTTGACCATGGTTGACTTGTTGACCATGGTTGAACATTTGACTACCATCATTACAAATGCAAGATGCTTTTTCATTCTTGCTTTTTCATTTAATGTTTGTAATGATATTAGTCATTCCTAAACTTTCCATCAAACCTTTTTCATTTTGATTATTATTATTATTTGATTATCCTTTTTCTTTTGTTATGGTTGCAAAAGGAAAAGAAAAGCTCATTCTATCATAACCTCTCTCTCTCCTCATTTCATCTTCTTCTTCCTCTTGAAAAGAGAAACCTTCTCATGTGTTGAGAATCATTCTCTTTAGAAAGAAAAGAAAACCCTAATCTCTCTCTACTCATTCTAGGATGAAGGTTTAGCAAGCCGGAAACCCTAGTTCACTCAAAGATCGAGGAAGAGCCCAAAGTCGAACCTTCGAGGTGGATCCATCTTCGACGGGAGAACGCGACGTAAAGAGAACCATCAACCTCTACAAGGTTTGAAGAAGAAGGAGTTCAAGTTAGGTATAACCATCTTCCATAGTAGCTAACTCTCTTTAGCTAGATTGCTAGTTTTAGTTTAGACAACGATCCCGACCAAGTTTAGTCCATGTTGCCTCTTGCGAAAAAAAATTCGTTTTTTTTATACCGTTTCCGCCTCCCCGTAAGCACCGGGGGTCGCAATATTGACTTACAGTGGTATCAGAGCCTAACTAAACTTAAACTAGCTTGGTAGTGAAGTGTAACGAAGTTCGGAACCGTAAAAAACCCAAAAACCGTATTTTTAAAAACCTGAGTTTCTGTTGATTTTTTTTTGGATCAAAATGGAAAACTTTATATTTGTAAATTCATCTCAGGGTTTTCTAAAAACACCCATGAAAAACGACACAGAGATTCATCCAAACCGCCGCGCTTCCGCCGCACGAGGTAGGCTCGTGCCGCGGAAGCGCCGCGGTTTGATGTCCTCTCTGCATCGTTTTTCGTGCAGTGTCTTTCTGTGTTGATTTTGGGATTTTTAGGATATATATTATATGCCCAGATTTTCCAGAACTAAAATTTACTTTTGGGGGCCTATAATTCCGTATTTTTCCGAACTTCACTGCATTTTGACTATGTTGGTTATATCTGTGATGTTTGCATGTATTGAACGTCGGCTAATCGCTATAAGTCGATTAGTCGGGGTTATACATGATCTGTAATGTGCTGGAATGTGTATATGAATGTGTTGGACTGTCGCGGGTGAATAGCCGGGGTGGATGTGAGATGAGCTTTTGTTTTTCTTTCATTCATTGTAAATGTAAATTGATGTAATAATATTATTTGTTTGGCCGCACAACCGGGTCGGGGTTGTAGCCGTCATTGTATAATTCTTTTTACTGTTTTTGCTCCTAGGATAGACCCATGGTGGGGTGCACAAACTACCGGGAACTTGGCGGGTAGTTTGCCGCACCCGTAGGGGTCTTGGGTGGGGTATTTGCTATTCACCGCGACCGTGTTATCCGCTTTTCGTTTCAGGCTCGAAAGAAATGCGGATTGCTAGTATATCCAATGTATTCATCTGTGATCTGTAATGTCTATCATTGCTTTCTATTTAGACGTTGCTTATGTTTTACAACCGCGCTAGCCCAGCCCCCGCTCTGTCGTTAGTTAAGTAACCTAACGAGTGATGACGGGACCCCGTGGCGAATGCGAATGGCATAAGCGTACGTCATATTTTGGTTGTTTTCTGCAATGGTAGGATTAAATGATGGGACGCATTAAAAGAACTAATGCAAGAATATCACGCATTAAAAGAACTAATGCAAGATAATAAACCAAGTTTAAGTCGATGGAACACTTTCGAAAAACCACTCGGTTCTTTTCAAAACTAACTTTTAAATGCGGAGCTTGAGCCACTCCTTCTAAAAGCTATCTCGTTCCATCGATTATATCAAGTTCACTACGTTCACGGTTTCGCCAAAACCATCCGTAGCCCTCCGTCGTTTCATATGAATATTCAACAGTATTCAAGCTGTGTTTGTTGGCCTTAGTCAAGGCACAGTGTTTGGTAGCTGGTGGGTATTCATATGTTGCATAGATAGAATGCGTTGGTTTGGGACAGTCGTATTGCCTTGTTGGCCATAGTCAAGGGTATATACGGGTGGGTTCAAATTAACCTGGACAACGACGGGAAGAACTTGACGTGTGACTTATGATTTGTTGGCCTTAGTCAAGGTCATAAGAGCATGGGGCAAAAATCCACATCGGGAGTTTCATAAGTACTGAAACTTGCTAGATTTGCATACCATTTGGAGTGTGATGATTATGGTAGGATTCCTTCATTTTCTTCACACGATGATATTTGGATCCCGATCCTACTGTGAGTATATGCTACTCCTCGGGAAATTTCTCACTAAACGATCAATGCTATAAACCTAGTAGGTGCCTAGAAAGGTGTTAGCGGGGCTACGCCCCCAGGGAAAAGTGGTTCTTAAATTAAGGAACTTCGCGAAAGCGTTGGAAAACCTCCCTCGAAGTACCGACACTGGCCTGGCTGAACGGTTAAGCAAGTATTGTACGGTGGGATTGATCCCGGCTAATTCTTCCTTTTGTGGTTTGAGGAGGGATTCGAGAGACAGTGGGAGCCATCCTGTTTAGACAAATTAAAAACCATTCTAAACTTGCAAGAGCATCGTGCTAAGTGTTTCTTCTCTCCCCCTGCAGCGACCAAATCGAAATGACTGGACTTAAGTTACTTCTAGATAAAAACATATTGACAGGGCCAAACTACAAAGATTGGCTCAGGAATGTCAAATTGGCAATCTCTTACGACAAGCTGGGGTATCTTCTTACCACCAAAGCTCCCCCCGTCCCAGGTCCCACCTCCAGCGTCGCGGATAAGGAAATCCGTAAGACTTGGGAGATTGACAGCGCGAAGGCCAGATGCCTCGTACTTGCCTCGATGGACAATGACCATCAGAGGAGGCACGAGAATATGGATTTGGAATCCATATTTCTTCATACAAAAGAACTGTATGGAGAGCAGTCTCGTATCGCAAGATACGAAGTGTTGAAGAAGTTATTTTCGACTAAGTTGGCCGTCGGATCATCGGTAGCGGACCACGTGCTTAAGATGATTGGCTACACTGAGGAGCTCGCGGAACTTGGGACCACGTTGGATAGTGAACTCTACACAGATATAATTCTCCAGTCCCTTCCATCCACTTACGCCCAGTTCATACTGAATTTCAACTTGCAAGAAAAGGAAGTTGAACTTTCAGAACTCCTCAACCTGCTGAGGAGCGCAGAGGGCACCCTACAGAAGGGTAGGGATACATCCACTTTGTTTGTAGGAGGATCTTCTTCTTCTAGGTCCAAGGCGAAAGCCAAGGGAAAGAAGAGGAAAGCCCCCGCCAAACCAAGGGGCGGTGTTAGTAAAGTGGGTGCGAAGGGAAAGGAAAAGGCAACAAAGATAGCGGGGAAGCTTGTTGGTAAAGAGGAATGCTTCTATTGTCACAAGAGTGGACACTGGAAGAAAGATTGCAGGGCTTGGAAAGCCAGGACACAGGAACTGAAGCAGGTTGCAGCTTCAGCTTCAGGTGTGTATGTTATTGAAAACTGTCTTTCTATAAACTCTACTTCCTGGGTATTGGATACCGGATCAGGATCTCATATCTGTAATTCTTTGCAGGCGTTGAGAAACCGTAGGTTTTTGAAGGCAGGTGACATGACCCTCAGAGTTGCGAACGGAGCTAGCATGGATGCTAAAGCCGTGGGGGACTATCACCTGGGAATGACAGATGGGCATGTTTTGGTTTTGCGTAATTGCTTTTTTGTACCCAACGCAACTTGTAATATCATTTCTGTATCTTTGGTTTCTAAAGAAGGTTATGAATTTGCGTTTGTAAGTAATGTTGTAAACATTCACCTTAATCAAGTTCTGATTGGGTCAGGTACACTGAGCAATGGTATATACGTATTAAACCAACCACAGATTTTCAATGTCCAGAATACACACAAAAGAAAGTCTCCAGATATCAATCAGGCTTTCTTATGGCATTGTAGACTAGGTCACATCAATGAGACACGGTTGACTAAGTTACATAAAGAAGGATACTTGGATCCGTTCGAGTATCAGTCTTATGCCACTTGTGAATCTTGTCTTATGGGAAAGATGACAAAGACTCCGTTCACTGGACACGGAGAAAGAGCGAGCGAGCTCTTGGGACTCATACACAGTGACGTGTGTGGTCCAATGTCTACACATGCCCGAAGCGGTTATTCATACTTCATTACTTTCACAGACGATTTCTCTAGGTATGGACATGTCTTCTTAATGAAGCACAAATCCGAGGCCTTTGAGAAATTTCGGGATTACAAGAATGAAGTTGAAAAACAAACAGGCAAAAGTATCAAGATCCTAAGATCGGATCGAGGTGGTGAATACTTGAGTGCCGAGTTCCTGGACTATTTAAAAGAGAATGGTATTCTCTCTCAGCGTACTCCTCCATACACTCCGCAACATAACGGTGTATCAGAAAGGAGGAATCGAACCCTATTGGATATGGTTCGTTCCATGATGAGTAAGGCTGAGTTACCGCGATCTTTCTGGGGATATGCACTAGAAACAGCTGCACATCTCTTGAACCAAGTTCCTACTAAGACTGTGCCTACCATACCATATCAGATGTGGAGTGGGAAGAAACCCTGTCTTAAAGCCTTTAAGACATGGGGATGTCCGGCTTTTGTAAAAAAGCAGCATGCGGACAAGCTCGAGGCACGCTCAGTACTGTGCAAGTTTGTGGGATACCCAAAGAACTCCAAGGGGTATCTATTCTATTACGCAGAGGAGCAAAAAGTCCTTGTTTCTCGTCATGCCCACTTCTTGGAAACTGAGTTTTTGGAAAATCAGATAAGTGGGAGCGCAGTAGAACTGGATGAAATTCCAGAACCTCAGACTATTACTGAAAGCTTAGTGGAACCAGAGGGTTTAAAAGAACAGGACATTCCTATGCCGCTCCGTAGAAGTAGTAGGCAGTCTCATCCGCCCGAGAGATACTACGGTTTTCTCATAGACGGGGATCGAGAGGATTGCATCATAGATTATGATGAGCCTACTAGCTTCCAGCAGGCCGTTCAGAGCATTGACTCGGTAAAATGGCTGGATGCAATGCGGACCGAAATGGAGTCCATGTACACCAACAAAGTATGGACGTTGGACATTGCTCCAGACGGGGTAAAACCCGTAGGATGCAAGTGGATCTTCAAAAGGAAGATTGGTGTAGATGGACAGGTTGAGACCTATAAAGCTAGACTTGTAGCAAAGGGTTTCCGTCAAAGACCTGGCTTGGACTACGACGAAACCTTTTCTCCAGTGGCTATGCTGAAATCCATTCGGATCCTTCTTGCCATTGCTGCCTTCCACGATTATGAGATTTGGCAGATGGACGTAAAAACCGCTTTTCTAAATGGAAATTTAGAGGAGTGTGTCTATATGGATCAGCCAGAGGGTTTCATTCAGAGTGGGAGCAGCGGAAAGGTGTGCAAGTTGCTTAAGTCCATCTATGGACTAAAGCAGGCATCGCGGAGTTGGAACATCTGTTTTGATGAGACGGTCAAGGAATTTGACTTTATCAAAAATCCAGATGAACCATGCATCTATAGTAGATTTGTAGCGAGAACTGTGGTATTCCTTGTTTTATACGTGGATGACATTCTCTTAATAGGAAATGACATTCCTATGCTACAATCTGTCAAGGGTTTCTTGTCACACAGGTTCTCCATGAAAGACCTGGGTGATGCCTCTTACATCCTGGGGATCCGGATCCATCGTGATAGATCCAAGAGGATATTAGGACTTTCACAGTCCAGGTACATCGACACCGTACTGAAAAGATTCAGTATGGAAGATTCCAAGCGCGGTAACTTACCGGCTTGTCACGGGATCACCCTCTCTAAAGAGATGTCTCCCAAGACTGATTTGGAGAGGGATCGCATGTCTATTATACCCTACGCTTCTGCGGTAGGCTCTATAATGTATGCGATGTTGTGTACCAGACCGGATGTAGCTTATGCACTGAGTGTAGTAAGCCGGTATCAGTCAAACCCTGGGGAGAAACATTGGATAGCGGTAAAGAACATTCTCAAGTACCTGAGGAGGACTAAGGAGATGTTCTTGGTGTATGGCGGAAAAGACCTCCAGATTGAGGCCTTTGCTGACTCCAGCTTCCAGAGTGACAAGGATGATTCCAAGTCCATGTCGGGTTTTGTCTTTACCCTCAATGGAGGGGCGGTGTGTTGGAAGAGTTCCAAACAGGAAACCGTTGCAGACTCGACTATGGAAGCGGAATACATCGCTGCATCTGATGCCGCAAAAGAAGCTGTCTGGATAAGGAAGTTCTTAAAAGAACTTCAGGTGGTTCCGTCCATTGTTGACCCAGTACCTTTGTATTGCGACAACAACGGGGCTATAGCTTTAGCAAAGGAACCCAGGTCCCATCAGAGATCCAGGCACATCTTGAGGCGGTATCACCTGATCAGGGAGATCGTGGATCGCAAGGAGATCGAGGTTCGGAGGGTTGCTTCAGAAGAGAACACTGCAGATCCATTCACCAAGGCCCTACCCCAGACTCAGTTCGAGCGGCTGATCGAGATGATAGGTCTTCGATACGCCAGTACATGGCCTTAGTGCAAGTGGGAGATTGTTAGTGTATATGCCCTAGAGGCCATTACTGTATCATACTAGTTTGTATATTACTTAATGGAAGCTTGGGATATTCACCTTGTATAAACAATCTTGCTCAATATAGTAGTATGCTACTTGGTTTGTTTCTACTTCAATGTGTACTTGTGTTTATTTCAGTATATCACTTATACGCATTAGTGGAGCCCTTAGGATCTTTGCTTGATTACCAGCGTTGTGATGGCAGTCACACTAGTGGGGGCTGGGTAATCTATAGGCACATCCTTATACAGGTCCCTAGTCGTAGGACTATCGAGACAGGGCATCGATACTCCGGAGTAGACTAGCGTATGCGCTTCTCATCCCAGTGTGGGAGATGGTCTGTCCCACAGCCATCAGTACGTCGTACTGGAGATAGTATACGGGTGCTCGTTGGGTTACGAGTACACTGGACAGGACTCGTCGGGAACTGACAGGTTGGTATTATACCTATCGTCAGTTATCAGTTCCCAGGTGACATGAGTACAGCTTAGTCCGCTGACTTGACACTGGCACTTCGCCTCGAGTGTGTTCCCACTGCACTTTGATCACTACCCTACCACGGCTCAAAGGAGTCGTGCAAACAGGTGGTGGTTGGGTGCAGTCCCGAAGCACTTGGAGGCAGTGGCGGTTAGACAGGATTCGTCTCTCCCGGTATTGGGGGTTGACATCGCGCTGTGTCTAGGAGAGCCATTACACGAGTAGTCCCTGGCCAGGGCAAGCGAGATATACTGGTAGGTTTCCAGTGTTATCTCAGGGTGTTTTGGGCTTCACTCCGACACGACTTGTACCGCTATTGGGGGACTGACGTTTTACCGCCCCCTAGGCCCGCCATGCGATGTATCAGACGAACAGACCGGATTGTACGGAGAATGTCACATTCAGACTCAGTAGGAGTTCAGATGGGGTTTCACCTCGTCAGCCTTCTTGTCGGCATCTACCTGGGGACCGTTACGCACAGCTAGTGCCGCTTGCGGTCTGTGGTTAAACCCACTGCCAGCGTAGTGTCGAGTCTTTAGAGTCCCACACAGAGGGTATTCGCCTCTGGGCAAAACAGAGTAGAGGTCGCATGGTTTTGCGACAGGGTTCGTTCTCATCCGCGCACTTGTGCCCGTTTGGAGTCCGGACGGATATTACCAGCGGGCTCTGGTTTGAGCCGGATACTGGTATAGTATTTGGGGTTGCTTTTATCTCTCAGTATTCATGTTCCTCGGAACAAGAATGCAGGTGTGTATGCACAGTTCTTTTTGAGGAGGAGGAAGATGATTTTTCATTAGGGTTTCAGAACGGGTGCGTATGCACAGTTGACAGTTGTATTTTTCCAAACCCTAATGGATTTGTATTATATTATTTAATAATATATAATAAAATGAAATTGTGTCATGGTTAGTTTTTGTTGACTTGTTGACCATGGTTGACTTGTTGACCATGGTTGAACATTTGACTACCATCATTACAAATGCAAGATGCTTTTTCATTCTTGCTTTTTCATTTAATGTTTGTAATGATATTAGTCATTCCTAAACTTTCCATCAAACCTTTTTCATTTTGATTATTATTATTATTTGATTATCCTTTTTCTTTTGTTATGGTTGCAAAAGGAAAAGAAAAGCTCATTCTATCATAACCTCTCTCTCTCCTCATTTCATCTTCTTCTTCCTCTTGAAAAGAGAAACCTTCTCATGTGTTGAGAATCATTCTCTTTAGAAAGAAAAGCAAACCCTAATCTCTCTCTACTCATTCTAGGATGAAGGTTTAGCAAGCCGGAAACCCTAGTTCACTCAAAGATCGAGGAAGAGCCCAAAGTCGAACCTTCGAGGTGGATCCATCTTCGACGGGAGAAGGCGACGTAAAGAGAACCATCAACCTCTACAAGGTTTGAAGAAGAAGGAGTTCAAGTTAGGTATAACCATCTTCCATAGTAGCTAACTCTCTTTAGCTAGATTGCTAGTTTTAGTTTAGACAACGATCCCGACCAAGTTTAGTCCATGTTGCCTCTTGCGAAAAAAAATTCGTTTTTTTTAATACCGTTTCCGCCTCCCCGTAAGCACCGGGGGTCGCAATATGGACTTACACTAAAACCATAGATCTAGTAACCAGAATATCAGATATTATATCCATATCCTTTGTGGAGAAACAACTGTGTGACGACCAAAGTACGACCGATCATAGTGTATGTCATCCAAATACCAGGACATCACACCCTACTACCTTCTTAACAGATCCATCCCCTATTCTGATGAAGTCAAAGCTATGACTGTTACATCAAAATTAGATGATCTTATCTCCGCTATATCTGCTCAAGCCTATAAATTGACATAAGCAACTTGCCCACTATGCTTCCGCTGCTCCCACTGACTACGACAACTCTCTGGCAGAATAATATCTACGTACACTTCTAAAACTAGTTTAGAACGACGCTATACATATCCTCCTGCCGGGTCTCATAGTCTGGAACAACAGTAGTGTCAAGTCTGGGTAAACAAGAACCTCCCTGTCACCGTTCTTTAGGCTACCGGAGTACCTCTCGGGTGACTGAGGTTACCAACCATATCTACGGAGTGGCTAATGGAATGTCAAACATGATTGAATATATGGCTCCTATTAAATTTTCCGTAATCGTTTGCGGTTCTGGAATCACTTCCAGTTCTACCATACCCCCACTACAGTTTTCTGAAAAAGTCCATTTTAATAAAACTGTGGCGAGTCAAGAACAATATCACTATTGATCTTCCAGATGGTAGAAATGTCAACCTTCGTCAAAGCCAGGGTCAACCCACAAACAGCCTTTACAGAAACGTGCCTTGAGTTATCCAGTGTCTGGTTTTAAGCATAAGCTGGACAACTCCCTGTATCTTAACATCGTTAAGATATGAACCATTCTATATACCATATAGAAATAGAGGCACTAATTTAATTGGAACCAGATTCTAATCATGCAGCTGTCTCCAGTGCATATCAACTTAATGGAGAGAGGCTAATCAGCATTACTCAACTTAGGAATCCATCCAATTAAGAGTAACCTGAAAGAGTAACAAGTTTCTTAAAACCATTACTATCATCTGAATACCAATCACCAGATTTTATATTTTCGATCTCTTTGAAGAATCCAGATACTTGTGACATCTGGTTACTTTATTCTTATACACATAACTTCTCAAACTTAGACATTGCATTTCTACGAAACACCTGTCTAAAAACTAGAGAAGTTATAAGTAAACAGAACATAGTACGAGGACCTACCCCTTTGTCCTGACGGACACTGGACAACATACAATACTCTGTATAAGTCCGCTGAGTCAAATAACTCAAAAACCTGCGCATCGTAGGTTGAAAACCGTACCGAGGCGATTTCCTCAAATATCACCAATTACAACGAATTCCGATATAATGAGGATGATCACCTAATTCCCAATAACTTACTCCCACTCATCATCTGTAAAACCATACAGATATGAGAATGAAACCTGGTAAATACATACCCTGGATTAAGTATGTAATCAGGAAATCAGTTTACAATTAACAATGCACAGAGAAACTGAAACATGAAAATGTTTCGCATGGGTTTCCTGGTATTCCTAGTAATGCCTCTTCCATAATCCTATTCATGACTATAACCGTATACTTCTTTGCCATCTCTCCAAATTCTTTTATTTGTCTTTAGTCGTTACCTTCTGTACACCATCGTTAGCCTAAATGGTTTTCTTCCTTCCCTACCGTTCGGCACCAGCCTATGGTTTGGAAGAAGACTATCCAGTAAGCATAATAGGTATACTCTCCTAAACCAAGGAGTACACGCAACTTGAGAGAAGGTTATGATAAAAGACAACTGAATAATATCTTATTCCATTTCTCCCGAACTTGGGAAAAAGCAAAGGTGAAATAGGAGTAGCGATGAAGTACGCGGTTTGGTCGTGAATGATAACAGTCGCAATTTACTTTGCCCTTTTTCTAATCCCTTTGTCTTTAGTTATTACCTTCTGTACACCTTACTTAGGCTAATTTGTTTTCTTCATTCCCTACCTTTCGGCACCTGCCTATGTGTCACGACCCGAAAGTACGGAACGCGACTGACACTTAGATTACGAGACGTCTAAAGGCGTACCGTAACCTAGGTCAGCCAAGGCCCAGAAATCTAACCCAAAATCAAAAGAGAGTGAAGGAAAAACCTTAAATGAAAATGGTTTTTAAATCAAATAAGTTGCATAGAATCCTTTTTTTTTTAACATCAAAAATTTCCGAAAATTTCGGCAGAGTCTCCCATGTATTTTCTACCCCCGAAAATGGGTACAACAAGATAATAAACCTGTAAACATAAAAATGGCATCCCCAAGCGGGAGCTAGCTCTTCGCCCAAGGCGGATCATAACCACATGCAATATAATAGTAATATCAAGAAAAAGAGCATAAAAGAGATGCAAATACCAGAAAACACACGTCGGCTCAAGTGAGCTCGACCCAAAAGAAACCACAATATACAAATCTCTCCGTCTCATCACTAAGTCGCATATACAATACAAGTGGTAGATGGAGAATACTAGATACAATGATAAAGCAAAAAGAAATAAAGTATACTCGCAACCCACCTACGGGCGATGTCGCGAGTCTGAGCAAAAGGAACTGATGACAAGATAGCCCGCCGCTACAAGACTGACGGGTCCGACCTGCAAGACACTGTGGCACAACGGGGGTGAGTTGCCAGCTCGTGAGTAGAATATAACATCTAATAAGGCAATCGTAAGAATGCACGCAATGCGGAACAACATGTATGTCCATATGTGATATAATAACTCTAGTATGCATGCACATGTATGCAATATCTTTTCTAACACTTTAAGTGTTTTAAATGTTAATGTTACTGCATTCTTAACTTTTAGAAAATGAATGTCTGCATAATAGCTAAATATCATCAAGAAATCCTCTGAAAACCCGTGTCAAGCATCGACACCAAATAGGAATCACATCTGTCTCAATATCGGGCTCCGTCAGTCCGGATCGGCCCATATCATAAATCTCACGACAACGGTCGGTATCCTCCGGATATCCGCCGCGCCAGACATCACCGGTAGGTAGTCTTCCCCTGCCAGGCTCATCGTCTACAACTCGATCTTCTTGCCCCGGGGTACCATACCGGGCCCACCATGTACCCGAGACGGTTCATCCACTCCTCGAATCGGGTCTCGAAATCCAACAGAAAACATGAAAACTCATGGTGGACGACACATACATCACGAGAAAACCACAACTTTTGTTTTGAAAAGGATAAATATAAGGTTTTGTTAAATTCTTGCGGTTTTCCCCAAAAATCCAGAAATCGCAGCAAAACTGAAATCCTCAAGAAAATCATAATGTCCACATGTTATATATATATGACAAATGTCTATGATATCAATGTGTAGGATGTAAATTTTGGCTAGAGTTCTATGTAAATATGATGATGATGCGAGATATGTGCATGCGATGCAGTTTCATATATCAAGTATGAATGCAGGTGATGATATTAAGATAAACAGGTGCTATCGTGCACGTGGCATGTCAATTACCAAGGCGTGTGTGTCACATGAATAGTGCGCGTGCAACATATGCCAATGGTAAGTTGTTCGTGTCCTACGAAATGATATCGCATAGGTAGAGATGAATGTCCATGCAATTTAACATACTGTTCGCTATAAGGGTATGCAGTGTACATGAATGGATAAGCTAGCTAACAATATAATCTTGCAAAAAGTAGGGTAATCCTAACTAGGGGGAGGCGCCTCGTGCCATCCAGACGATTCCCCCATAGATGAATACATCTACTCACCTGAAATCCCCGCTAATCTGATCCGGCCACCGCTTTGCCTTTTCGCACCGTATCCGAAGTTTCCCCGACCGATCCTATATTTGCACAACACCAAGTAGAAGATTACATAACCCTAAACGATGCAAGTCACGTTATACAAATATCGACGCTCACAAATAAATCATAGCATGTACTCAGTGCGCGGAAAAACGCACGAAAATCGCAATCCTTGCACTAAAATCGTCATTTCGGGGAAATCGGCAAAACTACAACCCGACTAGACGAAACACCGCATTCGCGCATTCTAATAATCCTATACGAAGCTAATAATATTGCTCACCTAACGCAAATTGAACGCATTCTATTTTCTACAAAAATCTAGTAAGCGATTTCAACGCCGATTCAATGCAAACATCGATATTTTGTCGATTTAGCGAGCATACAAATACACCATTAACCACTACAACCAATTAGAAACCCAAGGCCCTAATTTAACTCTAACCCCATGCTTCAAACCCTAATCCACAATCAAATCCCTTACTTGAATTTTCAAAACTAACTATTTCAATGAAATTAATCATTTTAAAATACTAAACTAGCTTTATTAAACTACAAATTAACAACTAGTTTAGGATTATACCTCCCAAGTGAACCCCAACTTGCACTTGCCCTTGAAAGAAACCTCTTTTCACCTTGTTTTGAAACAATTTAGGGTGGGAAAGAGGTGGCTTAGGGTTTTGATTTGAATTAGAGAAGAAAAATGTGCATTTTTGTGGATTTTGTGCACTTTTTCATGGATTTTTGAAGAAAGAAAATGGAAAAAAAATGAGGGCTGAAGGAGGGGAGGCTCGGCCTGAGCTTGAGGAGGGGGTTTGTGGATTTTTTGAGAAGTTTCTAGGTCAAACAAATATCATATGATATCATTTAATGCTTTTCATTTCAACTTTTTCCAAAAAAACCCCTTTTTAAGCCATTTTTTTCATAATTTTCCCACCAAAAATATAAAAGTTTGCAAGACATGATATAATTTTATTAACACCATATTTTAGCTTATAAAAATTCCTAATTAAGAAATTTACCTAATTAAATTTGTATTTATCCCTAATTAAATGTATTTAAAAAGGCTTAAAATAATAAAAAATTAATTAATTACGAATTTTTTTTTATTTAACTAGATAATTATAAGTGACATTTTAGTGACAAAATTATAGTAATATCTTATCTAAATTTTGTGTAATTAGGTCTACAATGAAAAATATCAATTTTGACTTTTTACGGAAAAAGCCGAAAAATTGGCCGATTATCGAAAATCTGCCTAAACGATTTTCGAAGGGTTACAATCTTCCCCCCTTAAAGAAATTCGGTCCCCGAATTTAAAATTTAACTATGTGTACCTTCAAAAAGATGGGGATATCTCTTCCTCATCTCGACCTCGGTCTCCCAGGTGACCTCCTCGCTATTCGGGCCACGCCGAAGGACCTTGACAGACGGTATGACCTTCGACTTCAATTTCTTCACCTGCCGATCCAAGATGACAACCGGCTGCTCGGTGAAAGAAAGATCACGCTCTAACTGGATCTTCTGGTGCTGAATCGCCTTGGAAGGATCATGAAGGTACTTGCGGAGCATCGAGACATGGAATACGGGGTGAACATCGGGGAAGCTGGGCGGAAGAGCTAACCGATAAGCGACTGGACCAACACGCTCTAGGATCTTGAAAGGACCAACATATTTAGGACTCAGCTTCCCTTTCCGCCCATATCTCATCACACCTTTCATCGGAGAGACCTTCAGGAAAACATGATCGCCAACAGCGAACTCGAGTCGGCGACGACGCCTGTCAGCATATGATTTCTGCCTGTTCTGTGCCGCTCTCATCCTGTCCCGAATCAGCTGTATCTTCTCGGTCGTCTCCTGTACGATCTGCGGCCCCAAAATACTGCTCTCCCTGAGCTCTGTCCAACATACCGGCGATCGACATCTCCTCCCATATAAAGCCTCGAAAGGTGCCATCTGAATCGTCTCCTGGAAGCTATTATTGTAGGAAAACTCGATCAAAGGCAAATGACGATCCCAGCTACCACCGAAATCCAAAACACAAGCTCTGAGCATGTCCTCAAGAGTCTGAATAGTACGCTCCGACTGACCGTCAGTCTGAGGATGAAAGGCCGTGCTAAAACTCAATCGGGTACCCAAAGCTTCCTGGAGTTTCTGCCACAATCGGCTGGTAAACTGGGTGCCACGGTCGGACACGATGCAAGTCGTAACACCATGCAGTCGCACAATCTCATCAATATAAACCTGGGCGTACTGAGAAAATCCAAAAGTGGTCTTCACTGGTAGAAAGTGAGCCGCTTTCGTCAGTCGATCCACAATCACCCAAATAGAGTCATACCCTCGACTGGTCCTGGGTAGACCCATAACGAAGTCCATGGAGACCTGCTCCCACTTCCACTCAGGGATGGGCAAAGGCTGTAACTCGCCGGCTGGCCTCTGGTGCTCGGCCTTGACTTGCTGACAAGTCAGGCATCTCGACACAAAGTCTGTAATATCCTTCTTCATCCCGTCCCACCAGTAAACCTCTCTCAAATCACGATACATCTTGGTGGAACCTGGGTGAACACTGTATACTGATCTATGTGCCTCCTCGAGAATATCACGCCTCAGTCCCTCTGAATCTGGCACACACAGTCGAGTCCCAAATCGAAGCATCCCCTGATCATCAATCACGAACTCAGAAACTCTGCCCTGCCGAATCTGCTCAATAATCTTTAAGATACGGGCATCGCCGGACTGTGCCTCGCGAATACGGTCAAGTAACTGTGGGCGTGCTCTGAAATGGGCTAGCTATCCCCCTGTAGGAGTGAACTCAAAATGCACTCTGCTATCACATAAAACCTGCCAATCCGCCGTCGACTGCATCTGTACTGCGCTCAAACAAGATAAGCTACCTCCGGGCCTCCTACTCAAAGCATCTGCCACCACATTCGTCTTGCCCGGATGGTATAGAATCTCGCAGTCATAATATTTCACCAACTCCATCCAACGGCGCTGTCTCAGGTTCAGGTCTCGTTGCTGGAAGATATACTTCAAACTCTTGTGATCAGTGTATATCTGGCACGACTCACCGTATAGGTAATGTCTCCAGATCTTGAGTGCAAACACCACTGCAGCCATCTCTAAATCATGGGTGGGGTAGTTCTGCTCGTGTTTCCTTAGCTGCCGAGAAGCATACGCGATAACTCTGTCGTGCTGCATCAATACACAGCCCAGCCCCACTCTAGAAGCATCACAATATACCACGAACCCGCCTGATCCTGAAGGCAATGCTAACACTGGTGCAGTAGTCAGACGAGTCTTCAACTGCTGGAAGCTATCCTCACATGCCTGGGTCCAATCATAAGGAACCCCCTTCCGGGTCAACCCGGTCAACGGTGCAGCAATGCGGGAGAAATCCTGGACGAAACGTCGATAATAGCCGGCCAGACCTAGAAAGCTGCGAACCTCTGTAACTGATACTGGTCTAGGCCAACGCTGAACTGCCTCGATCTTCTTCGGGTCCACGCAAATACCATCTCTCGTCACCACATGACCCAAGAAGTTGACACTGTCTAGCCAGAATGCGCACTTGGAGAATTTGGCGAACAGCTGATACTCCCTCAAAGTCTGCAATGTGATACGTAAGTGCTGCTCATGCTCCTCCCGACTCCGAGAATAAACCAAGATGTCGTCAATGAACACAATGATGAACTGATCGAGATACGGCCTGAATACGCGGTTCATCAAATCCATAAATGCTGTCGAGGCATTGGTGAGCCCGAACGACATCACCAAGAACTCATAATGACCATAACGAGTACGGAAGGCGGTCTTCGGAATATCCTCCTTCCGAACCCGCAACTGGTGATAACCTGACCGTAAATCAACCTTCGAGAAAAACCCTGCACCCTGGAGCTGATCAAATAAGTCATCAATGCGGGGTAGGGGATACCTGTTCCGCACAGTAACCCGGTTCAGCTGACGATAATCAATGCATAAGCGCATACTTCCGTCCTTCTTCTTAACAAACAGGACGGGAGCACCCTAAGGTGACACACTCGGTCGGATAAGCCCTTTGTCCAGCAAGTCCTGTAACTGATCCTTTAGCTCTCTCAGCTCCGCCGGGGCCATCCGATAAGGAGGTATAGAGATAGGCCCCGTGCCAGGGATCAAGTCAATACAGAACTCAATCTCGCGCTCTGGTGGCAGACCAGGCAGCTCGTCAGGAAATACATCAGGAAACTCTCTCACAACAGGGACCTGGTCCAACGGAACCTCTGTGGAGCTAGTATCACAAACATAGGCTAAGAATCCCTGACACCCTTTCCTTAAGAGCTGACCAGCGCGAAGAGATGAAATCAAGCTGGGAAGGGTAGCACTACGATCTCCCTGAATAATAAGAACCGGCTCACCTGGAAAACTGAATCTGACTGCTTTCTCACGGCAGTCCACAGATGCATAACAGGTGGCTAGCCAGTCCATACCAAGAAGAACGTCAAAGTCTAGCATATCGAGGAGAATCAAATCTACTGAAGAATCTCTCTCCCCGATACGAACGGAACAAGATCGGTACACAAAACGGGCAACAAAAGACTCGCCTACCGGGGTAATAACGACAAGCGGCTGATCTAACGGAGAAGACTCTCGGCCCAACCTCGGTGCAAAATACGTGGAAACATAAGAATGTGTGGAGCCTGGATCAAATAATACCCGTGCATCAAAAGAACATACTGGCAGAGTACCTGTCACGACGGTATTGGATGCCTGTGCATCCTGAGGAGTCAACGCGAACACTCGGGCCTGTCCACCACTAATAGCTGGCTATCCTCTGCCTCTACCTCGGCCTCTGCCTCTGCCTCTGTCGCCTCGTCCTCTCGGAACCAGACCGCCACGCCCACGGCCTATAGAAGCATCTGGCTGGCGTGAAGCATCATCAGGAGTAGGAAGTAAAGCTCTCTGCGAAGGTGGTGAAGGTGGTAAAGTCACATGCGGGACTGTCGCGGTGTCCGGACGTCCCATAGTACAGTCTCTGACACGGTGGTACTGACTCCCACACCGAAAACATCCTGGAGACGACTGCTGGGTCTGTGGATATGAACCAAATAACTGACCTCGTCTCAATCCTCTGCCTCCGCCATCTCCCGGAAATAATCTATCACGATGTCTGCCCATCTGCCGCTGAGCTGGCGTATCAGTACGGATCCTCTTCGGCCCAGAAATGACCGGAGTCTCAGAAATACGCTCCTCCAAAAGTAAGGCTGCATCCATCGCGGCAGCGTATGTATCAAAGTGCTGGGTGCCGATGGCAAGGAATAGCTGTGTATCAAGCCCTCGCACAAACCTCTTTATTCTCTTATCTTCTGTGTCGACTAGGTACGGAGCATATCGAGACAACTGGGTAAACTGTATATCATACTCCGACACTGTCATCCCAGGAGTCTTGCGCAAAGACTCAAAACTACGGGCTCGAGCATCTCGGACACTCTCTGGAAGAAAACGGGCAAGAAATGCAGCTGTAAACTCATCCCAGGTCATAGAAGGAAGACCTACAGCTCGGCCTCTCTCTACTGAGTCGTACCATGTCTGGGCAAGACCCTCCAGACGAAAACTCGCAAACTCCACCAATCTATCCTCAGAACACCTCAACGAACGGCCAATCCGTGCCATCCTATCGAGAAATGCCTGTGGGTCCTCTGTCGCATCTGTACCGGTAAAAGCTGGAGGTCTCAATCTCATGAACTCCTGTAGTGAAACAGGGATAGTCTCCGTAGTAGCAGCAGGAGTGACCATCTGTGCAGCAGGTATGATCGTGGTCTGTGCGGTGGAAGGAACGTCCTCGGATCTCTGTGCCCGGCTGGACTCAACTAAAGATCCCATCATCTGCCGTAACTCTTGCATGCCGGCCTCTAATCTGGCAATACGGTCTGGATAAGGCGGATCAGTAGGACCCTGAGGGGTAGGCGTATCCTCCCGCTCGATCCTCGCCTCAAACGGGCCCGCCCGAATCTCATCCCTAGCGGCAGCCAGCTGAGCTCTCGTAGTCTTTGGCGGCATCGAAGCTGGAATAAGAAACAGGACCGATAAGGACATTGCAATTGAATCAAGGAATGCAAGGAATCAAGAAAGGAAATACAAGCAATTATGTCCTAAGGTCACTTAGGTGGAGTACCGTATCGTAAGTATGCCGCGGATCATACCCACGCTACGCCACTCTGCTTAAGTCACCTACTCCATCTACCAAGGTCGTCCTACACTCAGAAAGGTAAAAACCTACGCTCTGATACCAACTTTGTCACGACCCGAAAGTACGGAACGTGACTGACACTTAGATTACGAGACGTCTAAAGGCGTACCGTAACCTAAGTCAGCCAAGGCCCAGAAATCTAACCCAAAATCAAAAGAGAGTGAAGGAAAAACCTTAAATGAAAATGGTTTTTAAATCAAATAAGTTACATAGAATCCTTTTTTTTTAACATCAAAAATTTCCGAAAATTTCGGCAGAGTCTCCCATGTATTTTCTACCCCCCAAAATGGGTACAACAAGATAATAAACCTGTAAACATAAAAATGGCATCCCCAAGCGGGAGCTAGCTCTTCGCCCAAGGCGGATCATAACCACATGCAATATAATAGTAATATCAAGAAAAAGAGCATAAAAGAGATGCAAATACCAGAAAACACACGTCGGCTCAAGTGAGCTCGACCCAAAAGAAACCACAATATACAAATCTCTCCGTCTCATCACTAAGTCGCATATACAATACAAGTGGTAGATGGAGAATACTAGATACAATGATAAAGCAAAAAGAAATAAAGTATACTCGCAACCCACCTACGGGCGATGTCGCGAGTCTGAGCAAAAGGAACTGATGACAAGATAGCCCGCCGCTATAAGACTGACGGGTCCGACCTGCAAGACACTGTGGCACAACGGGGGTGAGATGCCAGCTCGTGAGTAGAATATAACATCTAATAAGGCAATCGTAAGAATGCACGCAATGCGGAACAACATGTATGTCCATATGTGATATAATAACTCTAGTATGCATGCACATGTATGCAATATCTTTTCTAACTCTTTAAGTGTTTTAAATGTTAATGTTACTGCATTCTTAACTTTTAGAAAATGAATGTCAGCATAATAGCTAAATATCATCAAGAAATCCTCTGAAAACCCGTGTCAAGCATCGACACCAAATAGGAATCACATCTGTCTCAATATCGGGCTCCGTCAGTCCGGATCGGCCCATATCATAAATCTCACGACAACGGTCGGTATCCTCCGGATATCCGCCGCGCCAGACATCACCGGTAGGTAGTCTTCCCCTGCCAGGCTCATCGTCTACAACTCGATCTTCTTGCCCCGGGGTACCATACCGGGCCCACCATGTACCCGAGACGGTTTATCCACTCCTCGAATCGGGTCTCGAAATCCAACAGAAAATATGAAAACTCATGGTGGACGATACATACATCACGAGAAAACCGCAACTTTTGTTTTGAAAAGGATAAATATAAGGTTTTGTTAAATTCTTGTGGTTTTCCCCAAAAATCCAGAAATCGCAGCAAAACTGAAATCCTCAAGAAAATCATAATGTCCACATGTTATATATATATGACAAATGTCTATGATATCAATGTGTAGGATGTAAATTTTGGCTAGAGTTCTATGTAAATATGATGATGATGCGAGATATGTGCATGCGATGCAGTTTCATATATCAAGTATGAATGCAGATGATGATATTAAGATAAACAGGTTCTATCGTGCACGTGGCATGTCAATTACCAAGGCGTGTGTGTCACATGAATAGTGCGCGTGCAACATATGCCAATGGTAAGGTGTTCGTGTCCTACGAAATGATATCGCATAGGTAGAGATGAATGTCCATGCAATTTAACATACTGTTCGCTATAAGGGTATGCAGTGTACATGAATGGATAAGCTAGCTAACAATATAATCTTGCAAAAAGTAGGGTAATCCTAACTAGGGGGAGGCGCCTCGCGCCATCCAGACGATTCCCCCATAGATGAATACATCTACTCACCTGAAATCCCCGCTAATCTGATCCGGCCACCGCTTTGCCTTTTCGCGCCGTATCCGAAGTTTCCCCGACCGATCCTATATTTGCACAACACCAAGTATAAGATTACATAACCCTAAACGATGCAAGTCACATTATACAAATATCGATGCTAACAAATAAATCATAGCATGCACTCAGTGCGCGGAAAAACGCACGAAAATCGCAATCCTTGCACTAAAATCGTCATTTCGGGGAAATCGGCAAAACCACAACCCGACTAGACGAAACACCGCGTTCGCGCATTCTAATAATCCTATACGAAGCTAATAATATTGCTACCTAACGCAAATTGAACGCATTCTATTTTCTACAAAAATCTAGTAAGCGATTTCAACGCCGATTCAATGCAAACATCGATATTTTGTCGATTTAGCGAGCATACAAATACACCATTAACCACTACAACCAATTAGAAACCCAAGGCCCTAATTTAACTCTAACCCCATGCTTCAAACCCTAATCCACAATCAAATCCCTTACTTGAATTTTCAAAACTAACTATTTCAATGAAATTAATCATTTTAAAATACTAAACTAGCTTTATTAAACTACAAATTAACAACTAGTTTAGGATTATACCTCCCAAGTGAACCCCAACTTGCACTTGCCCTTGAAAGAAACCTCTTTTCACCTTGTTTTGAAACAATTTAGGGTGGGAAAGAGGTGGCTTAGGGTTTTGATTTGAATTAGAGAAGAAAAATGTGCATTTTTGTGGATTTTGTGCACTTTTTCATGGATTTTTGAAGAAAGAAAATGGAAAAAAAATGAGGGCTGAAGGAGGGGAGGCTCGGCCTGAGCTTGAGGAGGGGGTTTGTGGATTTTTTGAGAAGTTTCTAGGTCAAACAAATATCATATGATATCATTTAATGCTTTTCATTTCAACTTTTTCCAAAAAAACCCCTTTTTAAGCCATTTTTTTCATAATTTTCCCACAAAAAATATAAAAGTTTGCAAGACATGATATAATTTTATTAACACCATATTTTAGCTTATAAAGACTCCTAATTAAGAAATTTACCTAATTAAATTTGTATTTATCCCTAATTAAATGTATTTAAAAAGGCTTAAAATAATAAAAAATTAATTAATTACGAAATTTTTTTATTTAACTAGATAATTATAAGTGACATTTTAGTGACAAAATTATAGTAATATCTTATCTAAATTTTGTGTAATTAGGTCTACAATGAAAAATATCAATTTTGACTTTTTACGGAAAAAGCCGAAAAATTGGCCGACTACCGAAAAACTGCCTAAACGATTTTCGAAGGGTTACACTATGGTTTGGAATAAGACTATCCAATAAGCGTAATAGGTGTACTCTCTTAAACTAAGGAGCTCTCGCAACCTGGGAGAAGGTGATAATAAAAGACAACTGAATAAACCAATTCTATTTCTCCTGAACCTGGATCCATCCTCGAAGTAGTACCTTCGAGTTCGTATATAACCATACGATGGATCTATCCAATGGAAGTAGATGTCCGTAGCAATACGGGGTGTTCTGAGAAATACAAAGGGTAAAATAAAGAGCGGCAATGACTTATGCAACTTTTAGACAATCCAAAAGCCAGTATTTTAAGAAGGTTCGGTCAACTTGGTCACCGAGTCATAGTCTAGAGTCGGTCAAAGGTCGCTGCCCAAGAGAGAGAGAGAGAGAAAAGAAACACTCTGCGTGCGCTCTAACCTAGATCAGAATGGTTATCACTTTATCTAATCAGGAATCCTCCCACTGTAATCTCAAATTCTCCTCAAAACCTGAATGAATAATTAGTCGGGATCACCCGAAGAGTAAACCAACTCATCAGTGAGAATCGGGATCCAACTATCATCGCATGATAATTTGATGGAAGCCACTCAAGTTATCACACTCCAGAAGGTATGCTCATATCTGGCAAGTTTGCTGTATGTTTGAAACTCCCGATGTGATTTTTGCCCCATGCTCTTATGATCGTGACTTTGGCCAACCCATCATAAGTCACATGCCAAATTCTACCCGTCATCATCCAGGTTAATTTGAACCCACCCGTACATACCCTTAACTTTGGCCAACAACGTAATACGACTGTCCCAAACCAACGCATCTATCTACGCAACAGATGAATACCCAGCAACTACCAAACACTATGCCTTGACTTTGGCCAAACAAACATAGCTTGAATACTACTGACTATCCATAAGACATGACGGAGGGCTACGGCTGGTTTTTGGCGAAAAACCTTTAACGTAATTGATCTCGTTGAAGGAAACTGATAGCTTTTTATAAAAATACAGTGGCGAAAACCTTTGCTAAAGAGGTCAAGAGGTCACTCCCGGTGAAGGGATCTCGGCTCTTTCCTCGTGGAATGAGGTGCAGGATATTCCAACTGAATACCACGATGCAAAGCAACTTGTAATTGACTATATTGAAGTTATTACCCTGACGTAAACATCTGCCCAAGGGGTTTTTCCCGGTGAAGGGATATCAGCCCTTGCCTCGTCGAATGAGGTGCAGGATATTCCAAACTGAATATCACTATGCAAAACAAAAGGTAACATCTTTGTAATAACACTTTTTAAAATTTATTCCAACAACATCAAATATAGGTTTGTTTTATCTTGCATTGATAAGAATCAACGCAGTCCTATTAATCAATCACACCAGAAAAGAACGAAAATAAAATGTACGTATATGCCATCCGCATTCGCCACTGGGTCCCGTCATCACCCGTTGGATTACTTAACTAGCGACAGAGCGGGGGCTGGACTAGCACGGGTGTAAAACATATACAGCATCTAATAGTATATATACGAATATACAATAATCGCTCCAGGCGTGATAATATGCTGAATTACAGAAAAGTAATAAGCATCACAGAACAATACAGATAATCTGGGATCCCCGGGTTTCACAGAGCCGCTGCTGAAACCTGACGTTCCCTTGGTCGTGTGGATAGCCTGTGCAATGAAACCTAGACCCCTACGGGTGCGGAAAGTTACCCGCCAAAACCTGAAGCGAGGTAGTCCCCACAACATAGTGAATGGAACACCCGGCACTTCACGGAATCCGGTAAATTGAGCACCCCTCCTTGGGTTAACCTATACCCCCTACGAGTGCGGCGAATAGTCTGCCAATTCTAGAGTGAGGCCCCTTTGCCTCTCAATGCCAAGAGATACGGACCCGTTGCCCTCCAGAACCCGGCTATCCGTGCATTCCTTCGCGGGATAAACCTAGTACAGAAATAAAAATATGTACAACGGGTACATCGACCTCCACCCGATCGTGCCCCAAAAGAATATTATAAAACAGGCAGTAACGGCAGTCCACATGTTGGACGCTCGCCCCGCAATATCAAATGTACAAATAAATCCAAACCGCACTATCATTGCACCATGCTATCCACCACGACATATCCGCAACAATAAAGCACAACACAGAACATCAACGCGAATGTCACGTTCGCAAACCCGTCTAAAAGAACTATAGCAATCAGACGTGGTTTACCGATCAAATGACATTTCCGATCGGAGATATAATGTAAATACTCGATACTAACAAATTTAAAATTTCGATCGACTAAATTTCCTGAAGTGGGCCCCACGTACATCTGCTGTACAGTAACAAAATCTGGGCCCAAAATATATATACCAAAAACCACAATTTCCAAATCTAAGCTCTCTGGGAAAAATTGATGCACTGTTCCCACTAAAGCGCCGCGTTTCCGCGGTCAAACCAAGGGTTTGACCACGGAACCGCCGCGCTCTTATGGGATCACGTGCCCAATTTTCTTCAGTATGCTTAGAAAACCCTGCTTATCTTTCTGTGATATGTAAAATTATTTTTAGGCCCTTTGAAAAATCGACAAAAACTCAGGAGCTGAAAAAATGTGATTTTCGAAATTCGGTTCGATCGATATTTTAAACGTGTTAGCACAAGTTAGTATAGCTTAATGGTGAGGCTCTGATACCACTGTAAGCCCACGGTAGCGCCCCGGCCGTCTAACAGACGCCACAAGCGGAACAAAAACTGTTAATGAAACTGGCGCTATCGTGTACCGTAACCCGGATCTGCCATTAAAGCTAAACTAACAAACTACAAAGGGGTAGAAATGTTATACCAAATGATCCGAGTCCTTTGGTCTTTAACCATCATCCCACGGTTTGTTGCGGCTACTCCGATCTCCTGAACCTCCAATCTTGTCGTACAGGTGGCACCACGTCGACGGATCTTTAAACGGGCTCCCGCCTCTGAACCGAGGCAACCCGATCGTCAAGTTTGCTAAAAGAGACGACCATGATGAAGTAGAGAATGAGTAGAACACTTTGTCTCGTTACGTCCAAGGCTATGGACGAACGGTTAATGAAGTTTCCTTTTGGATCGATACGAAATGAGAAATGAAGTATATCAATTTCCATGAACCAAAATCCTTAATCTTTTCAAACAACAACCATGTCCAGTCCACAAGGGGATGGCCGGCCACTTATAGGAGAGGAGAGAGGTGAGTGTAGGAGCTAGGAGGTGACCACAAGATTAAAGAGATGATGAATCACCATGACACCTAGTATGAAAGCAATTAAAGCAAACCAATCACAATTAACCTAGTCACCTAGTCATTAAATGAATCATTAATGACCAAATGACTCACTAGCCTTGTCACCCTCTCTAGAACCTTCTAGAACACTGACTCACCTCATCAAGAAAAGATAAATCCGCATTTAACCGAATGTCAAAATACGGTTGATAGAAAACTGGAAACTGGCAACTTCCAAAAGTGATCCTGAAACGAATTTCAGGGTAACCCCGCATCAGTATAAACATACCCGCATTTGTATTACGACCAAATACAAATGCAACTGAGACAAAGATATTATATCTACACAGTATAATACTGGGTTCCGGCTTAAACCAAAACCTACTTGTATTATCTGCCCGAAAAACGACACGTACGAAAACGCACGTGCTTTTTCCGAACCTTGCCATATCATCATACGGCCTCTACAACGTTTCGCCCGAACTTGGGAAAGTGTCTGTGGGGGACTCTAATGACTCATCAACACACTGGCACTCGGTATAACACCTAGCACGTCAGTGGTACTAGCTGTACGTAACGGTTTGCCTATGTATTGATTGGAAGGGAAGCTGACGAGCGAACTCATCTATAAACCCTACTGAGCCTGACAGTGACAATGTATATACAGTCCAGTCCATTCGTCTAAAGAGTATCGCATATCGAGTCTAGGGGGTGGATAAAGTCAGACCCCTAATAACGCGATAAATCGTGTCGGCATGAAGCCCATCACCACCTGAGAAACTACTGATCCAAATCAGTAATTCTCTACTACCTCGGCCGAGGATTCCTAGTGATGGCCACCCGTACACTGCGCGACATCATCCCCCAATACCGGGAGAGACGAATCCCCGACGATCCGCTCACTTGCCTCCAATGTGGCTCGGGACTGTACCCAACTAAAACATGTTTGCACAACTCCTTTAAGCGTGGTAGGGTAGTAATCTAAGCACAGTGGGAACTCACACGAGACAAATGACGATCTCTGGTTGATGAACTAACCTGTACACATGTCACCAGGGAACTGCTATCTGACGATATGTATAAAACCAACTAGCAGGTTCCCGGCGAGTCCGGTCCGGTGTACTCATAACTCAATGAGCACCTGTATACATCTTAGGTGATCCTACTAACACCAATAGCTTTTGAGACCGGCCATTACCCCTCGTCGGGGTCTCGACTGTATACACTAGTCTACTCTGGAGTATCGATGCCCTGTCTCGAAACTCCCACGACCAGGGCACTTTAAGGATGTGCTTATAGACCCCAGCTCCTACGTATATGATCACCATCATACTGCTGGCTGTCAAGAAGAATCCTATGGGCTCTATCAATCATGCAATAGAGAACTAAAGCATGTATACGATGATAAAGACAAACCAGATAGCATACTATTATCTTGAGTAAGACTGTCATATCGGTATAGGTTCTGCCTCAATCATTGCAATCACGTACCTGCGATCCAATAATTGACTTTGAGGGCACTATCTCCAACACCATTTCCACTCCTGAATGGGCAAAGGCTGTAGCTCTCCAGCAGGCCTCTGGTGCTCGGCCTTGCCTTACTGACAAGTCAAGCATCTCGACATGAAGTCTGTGACTTCCCTCTTCATTCCGTCCCACCAATAGACATCTCTCAGATCGCGATACATCTTGGTGGAACCTGGATGAATGCTATATATCGATCTATCCGCCTCCTCAAGAAACTCATGCTGCAGTCCCTCAGAATCTGGTACGCACAATCGAGTCCCAAATCGCAGTACTCCCTGATCGTCGATCACGAACTCGGAATCTCTACCCTGCCTAATCAGCTCCATGATCCCTAAAAGGCGGTCATCGCTGGGCTGTGCCTCACGAATACGGTCAACCAACTGCGGACGTGCACGAATATGCACAAGCTGTCCTTCTGTCCGAGTGAACTCAAACTGCACTTAGCTGTCGCATAAAATTTGCCAATCTGCTGACGACTGCTTCTGTACGGCGCTTAAACAAGATAAGCTACCTCCGGGCCTCCTACTCAAAGCATCAGCCACTACGTTCGCCTTGCCCGGATGGTAAAGGATCTCGCAATCATAGTCATTCACCAGCTCATCCAACGGCGCTGTCTCAGATTCAGGTCTCGCTGCTGAAATATGTACTTCAAGCTTTTGTGGTCCGTAAATATCTGGCACGACTCGCCGTATAGGTAATGTCTCCAGATCTTGAGTGCAAACACCACTGCAGCTATGTCGAAATCATGTGTAGGATAGTTCTATTCATGTGTCTTCAGCTGCCGAGAAGCATACGCAATAACCCTGTCGTGCTGCATCAACACGCAACCTAGTCCCACTCGAGAAGCGTCGCAATAAACTATGAATCCGCCCGATCCCGAAGGCAATGACAACACTGGTGCAGTAGTCAGAAGAGTCATCAACTGCTGGAAGCTATGCTCGCACGCCTCGGTCCAATCAAAAGGAACTACCTTCCGGGTCAACCCGGTCAACGGTGCAGCAATACGGGAGAAGTCCTGAACAAATCGCCGGTAGTAGCTAGCCAGGCCTAGTAAACTGCGAATCTCCACAACTGATGCCGGTCTTGGCTAATGCTGAATGGCCTCGATCTTATTCGGGTCCACGAATATGCCATCTCTCGTAATCATGTGACCCAAGAAATCAACGCTGTCGAGCCAAAATGCGCACTTGGAAAATTTCACGAACAGATGGTACTCTCTAAAAGTCTGCAACGTGATCCGCAAATGCTGCTCGTGCTCCTCTCGGCTTCGGGAATACACCAAAATATCGTCAATAAACACGATGATGAACAGATCTAGATACGGCCTGAAAACACGGTTCATCAGATCCATAAACGCGGCTGGTGCATTGGTGAGTCCGAACGACATCACCCAAAACTCATAGTGCCCGTAACTCGTGCGAAAAGCCGTCCTCGGAATATCCTCCTGCCGCACCCGCAACTGATGGTAACCCGATCGCAAGTCAATCCTCGAAAAGTACCCCACACCCTAAAGCTGGTCGAACAAGTCATCGATATGTGGCAAGGGATATATGTTCTGTACGGTAACCCTGTTCAGCTGGTGGTAATCAATGCACAAGCGCAAACTACCGTCTTTCTTCTTGACGAACAGGACAGTAGCACCCCACACGGAGAAACATTAGGTCGGATAAGGTCTTTATCTAACAAATCCTGCAACTGATCCTTCAGCTCTCTAAGCTCCGCCGGGGCCATCCGATAAGGCGGTATGGAAATAGGCCCCGAGCTGGGAATCAAGTCAATGCAGAACTCAACATCGCGCTCAGGCGGTAGCCCAGGCAGCTCGTCAGGGAAAACATCAGGGAACTCACGCATAATTGGGACCTGGTCCAACGGAACCTCTGCAGCTCGAGTATCACAAACAGAAGCTAAGAATCCCTGACATCCCTTCCGTAAGAGCTGACCGGCACGAAGAGACGAAATCAAGCTGGGAAAGGTGAAACTGCGGTCTCCCAGAATAACAAGGACTTGCTCTCCCGGAAAGCTAAATCTGACTTCCTTCTCACGACAGTCCACTGATGCATAACAAGTGGCTAGCCAGTCCATGCCCAGAAGCACATCAAAGTCCTACATATCGAGGAGAATCAAATCAACCGATGAATCCCTTTCACCGATACGAACGAAACACAAACGAAACACAAAACGAGCCATAAACGACTCGCATACCGGAGTAATAACCACAAGCGGCTGATCTAACGACGATGACTCACGACCCAACATCGGTGCAAAGTGTGTAGATACATACGAATGTGTGGAACCTGGGTCGAATAATACCCGCGCGTCGAAAGAACATACTGACAAGGTACCTGTAACAATGGCATTGGATGCCTGCGCATCCTGCGGCGTCAAAGAGAATACTCGGGCCTGTACCCCACCAATAGCTGATTGACCTCTGCCTCGGCCTCTACTTCCTCATCCTCTCTTAACAGGACCGCAGCGTCCACGGCCTCTGGGGGCATCTAACTGATGTGGAGCACCACCGGGGGTAGGAAGTAGAGCCCTCTGAGGAGGTGGTGAAGGTGGTAGAGTCACGTGTGGAACTGTTGCCGCTCCCTGTCGTCTCACCGGACAGTCTCTGACACGATGGTGCGGGCTCCCGCACCTAAAGCATCCTGGCGACGCTTGTTGTCCCTGGGGATAAGAACCAAATAGCTGACCCCGTCCAACTCCTCTGCCGCTACCATCTCTTGGGAAGAATCTGGTGCGATGCCTCTAAGTTGGCATATCGGTACTGTTGGATATAGTGCCCTCTAAGTCAATTATTGGATCGCAGGTACGTGATTGCAATGATTGAGGGAGGACCTATACCGATAAAACATTCTTACTCGAGATGATAGTATGCTATCTGGTTTGTCTTTATCACTGTTACATGTTGATAAAGCCCTTAGGATCTTGCTTGACTACAAACAGTATGATGGCGATCATATATGTTGGAGCTGGAGTCTATAAGCACATCCTTAATGTGTCCCTAGTCGTGGGAGTTTCGAGATAGGGCATCGATACTCCAAAGTAGACTAGTGTATACATTCGAGACCCCGACGAGTGGCTGTGGCTGGTATCACAAGCCATTGGTGCTAGTTGGTTCACCTAAGATGTATACAGGTGCTCATTGGGTTATGAGTACACCGGACAGGACTCGCTGGGAACATGCTAGTTGGTATTATACATATCGTCAGATAGCAGTTCCCTGGTGACATGTGTACAGGTTAGTCTGTCGACCTTGGATCGTCATTTTTCTCGTGTGAGTTCCTACTGTGATTTGATTTATACCCTACCACGGGTCAAAGGAGTCGTGCAAACAGGTATATTTTGGGTACAATCCCGAGCCACATGGAGGCAGTGAGCGGATCGTCAGGGATTCGTCTCTCACGGTATTGGGGGGGTGAGATCGCGCTGTGTTTAGGAGAGTCATTACACGAAATCCCTGGCCAGGGTAATCAAGATTTACTAGAAGGTATTTCCAGTAGTATCTCAGGGTGTTCTGGGCTTCTCTCTGACACGACTTATACAGCTATTGGGGGTCTGACGTTTACCAGCCCCTAGGCCTTATATGCGATACTCATAGACGAACGGACCGGACTGTACGGATATTGTCACTGTCAGGCTCAGTAGGGTTTCTGGATGAGTTCGCTCGTCAGCTTTCCTTCCAATCAATACATAGGCAACCGTTACGTACAGCTACTACCTCTGACGTGCTAGTAGTTATACCCAGTGCCAGTGTATTGATGAGTCATTAGAGTCCCCCACAGATACTTTCCCATGTTCGGGCGAAACGTTGTAGATGCCGTATGATATTATAGCAGGGTTCGGAAAATGCACGTGCGTTTTCGCACGTGTCATTTTTCGGGCAGTTAATACCGGTAGGCTTTGGTTTAAGCCGGATCCGAGTATTATACTGTGTAGATATAATATCTTTGTCTCAGTTGCATTTGTATTCGGTCGTAATACAAATACGGGTATGTTTATACTGTTACGGGGTTATCCTGAAATTCGTTTCAGGATCACTTTTGGAAGTTGCCAGTTTCCTATTTTCTATCACCCGTCTTTAACATTCGGTTAAAGACGGATTTATCTTTTCTTGAGTGAGTCATGATTCTAGAAGGTTCTAGATTAGGTGACTCATGGTTAGCATTTAATTATATGGTGATTAATTGTTTAGCATTAATTGTTCATTTAATGAAATGGTGATGTGTTATTATGAATCACCATTTTGCATTAAATGATTTTAGTGATTCATGCTTTGATGTAATGTTATGATAAGTATCATTTCCTTATGATCACCCCCTCCTCTCTCTTACACTCACCCCCTTCTATTCTTATAGTGGTCGGCCACTTTTGTGAAGGTAGGAAATTGAATTTTGCTTGAAAAGATTATGATAGTTTGGTGTATGGAAATTTCTTAGTTCATTTTATTCCATCACAATTTCAATTGGCAACTTCATTAACCGTTCGTCCATACCTTTGGTCGTAACAAGACGAAGTGTTCTACTCATTCTCTACATCAATCTTGGTCATCTCTTTTGGCAAACTTGATGATCGAGTTGCCTCGGTTCAGAGACGGGAGCCCGTTTAAAGATCCGTCGACGTGGTGCCACCTGGACGACGAGACTTGAGTTTCAGAAGATCGAAGCCGCCGCAACAAAGCGTGGGATGATGGTTGAAGACCGAAGGACCCGGATCGTTCGGTATAACATTTCTACCCACTTTGTAGTTTGTTAGTTTAGCGTTAATGGCAGATCCTGGGATATAGTATACGATAGCTCCAGTTGTAAAAGTTTTTGTTCCGTATTTGGCATCTGAAAGACAGCCGGGGCGCTACCGTATACTTACATTGGTATCAGAGCCTCGCCATTAAGCTTTACTAACTTGTGCTAACGTGTTTAAAATATCGATTGAACGGTTTTTCGAAAACTTCATTTTTTCTGTACTTGTTTTCTGTCGATTTTAAATCAAGCCTAAAAATTATTTTACATGTCACAGAAAACAGAGTAGGGTTTTTTAAGCTCACTATTAAAATTTGGTCACGTGATCCTACAGAAGCGCCGCGGATCCGCGGTCAAACCTAGGGTTTGACCGCGCATCCACGGCCATTTTATGGGAACAGTGCTCCAAATTTGTACAGTGGCTTCTTTACAGGAAATTGTGGTTTTTGGTATATTTCTTTTGGGCCCATAGTTTGTTACTGTACAGCAGATGTGCGTGGGGCCTACTTCGGGAAGTTTGTCGATCGAAATTTTAAACATGTTAGTATACAGTACTTACTTTATATCTCCGACCGTGAATGTCATTCGAGCGGTAAACCACTCTGATTGCTAGAGTTCTTTTAGACGGGTTTGCGAACGTGACATTCGTGTTGATGTTCTGTGTTGTGCTGTGATGTTGCGGATATGTCGTGGTGGATAGCAGTGTGCAATGGTAGTGTTGTTTGGATTTATTTGTACATTTGATATTGCGGGGCGAGCGTCCGACTTGTGGACTGCCGTCATTGCCTGTTTGTATATTATTCTTTTGGGGCACGACCGGGCTGAAGTCGATGTACCCGTTGTATATATTTTCTTTTCTGTACTAGGATTATCCGGCGATGGAGTGCACGGATAGCTGGGTTCTGGAGGGCAACGGGTCCGTATCTTATGGCTTTGAGAGGCAGAGGGCCTCACTCTAGAATTGGCAGACTATTCACCGCAATAGTAAGGGGTACAGGTTGACCCAAAGAGGGGTGCTCAAGTTACCGGATTCCGTGAAATGTTGGGTGGTCCATTCTGTTAGTGTATATGCCCTAGAGGCCATTACTGTATCATACTAGTATGTATATTACTTGATGGAAGCTTGGGATATTCACAGTTGTATAGACAATTTTGCTCGAAATGGTAGTTTTCTACTTGGTTTGTCTCTGCTTTAAAGTGTACATGTGTTTCTTTATTGTATCATCTATACGCATTAGTGGAACCCTTAGGATCTTTGCTTGATTACCAGCGTTGTGATGGCAGTCACACTCGTGGGAGCTGGGTAATCTACAAGCACATCCTTATACACACGTCTCTAGTCGTGGGATTATCAAGACAGGGCATCGATACTCTGGAGTAAACTAGAGTATGCGCTTCTTATCCTAGTGTGGGAGGCAGTCTGTCCCACAGCCGTCAGTACGTCGTACTTGAGATAGTATGCGGGTGCTCGTTAGGTTACGAGTACACTGGACAGGACTCGTCGGGAACTGTTGGTTGGTATTATACCTATCGTCAGTTATCAGTGTTAGTTATATGTATGCCCTAGAGGCCATTACTATACATAGGATGTATATTGTAGTGGATGCTTGGACATATATAGGGAGGACTTTCTTGTTCGACATGATAGTATGCTATCTGGTTGATCTTTACCTTAACGTGTACACTGATTGTCTCTCTGTTACATGTTGGTAAAGCCCTTAGGATGTGTACTTGAATACCTGGACTATGATGCGGATCATACTAGTGGGGACATGGTAGTCCATAAGTACATCCTTCAAGGTCCCTAGTTGTGGGTATATCGAGACGGGGTATCGATATACCGGAGTAGACTAGCGTATACCTTCTCGACCCATACAGATAGGCGATGGATGATCCCATATCCATTGGTGTTTGACATCAGAGATGATATACGGGTGCTCAGTGGAGACTGGGTACACTGGACGGACTTGCCGAGAACTCCCAGATGGTATTATACCTTACGTCAGATGGCAGTTCTCTGGTGACACTGGTACAAGTAGTCTATTGACCCGAGATCGTCATAGAGTCTTGTGTGGTTCCCACTGTGCTTTGATTTCCACCTTATCACGTCCAAGAGGGCATGCAAAACGGTGGTTTTTGGGTACAGTCCCGAATCACATGGAGGCAATGAGCGATAGGAGGGGATTCGTCTCTCCCGGTATAGGGGGTTGATGTTGCGCTGTGTTCGATTGGCTATAACCGGAAATCCCTGGCCAGGGTTGCTGAGATTTACTGGTAAGTGTTACCTGTAGTTTCTCAAACTGTTATAGACCTCATATCGACACGACTTATCGAGCTATTGGGGTCTGACGTTTTCCACCCCTAGGCGAGATATGCGACATATCAGACGAACAGACCGGACTGTACGGTAAGTGTTACTGGTTGGATTCACAGGAGTGTGAGCGGGCTTGCTCGTCGATCTTCTGATCGCTCAATACCCGAATGGCCGTTACGTTTAGCAGACCGCTTGCGGCTTGTGGGTGTTTGATATGATCATCACCTGCTGCCGGCATATTGACGAGTCTTTAGAGTCCTACACAGAGGTTTCCTGGCTCAAGCAAAACGAAATAGGAGCGCATATGAGATATGTGCGGGACCGAGAATAATGCGTGTATGTGATACCGTGTTCTATTCTCGTGATAAATGTATTGAATGGTTGTATGCGATATAACCTAGTTAACGAATCAAGGATTGATTCGATAAGTCGATACATTGGATATTAGTCGGTTAAATGCGATATGACCGGATCGTTAAATCAAGTGTTTATTTAATGATTTAATGCATAATTATATATTTGATATATAACTTTGCATTAACTAGTATTGGTTCACTTTGAATGGTTTTTCTCACTTGTTTGTGCACATTGTATATGTGATATATTTTTGTGCACAAGTTTGTATCATGTTTGATAATGCATGCTATCTTGGGTTTGTGTAAAGATTAAACCATGGTTATATGAATGGTTAGGGTTTTATTTTCTTATTCATTTATTTATTTATTTATTCTTTTTGGAAAATAAATGGCATAAAGAGAAAATGGTGGCTTTCTTTGTTTGCATCTTGAAGCTTCATGAAGCTTTGACTAAGTGACCATTTTGTCTCTTGCTTAACCCTAACCACTCCACTTAACCCTAGTTCATTCTCTACACTTAACCATGGTTGTATTATGATAAGTATAGATTTTCTTTTTTTATTTGAAAATAACTTATCATAATATTCATCTTCTTCTTCAATTGAAGAAAACCTTGCTTCATCAATGGTGACTTGATGAAAAGAGTGAGAAATCCAATTCTAAAGTGAACCCACTTCCTATTTCTTCATCCTCTACCTCTTGCCAAGTAGTATAGGGTGTTTTCTTCACAAGTTTCATGACTTGGTGAAGTGGGAGCTTGATCTTGTGATGCCTCGACGTAGATCATCTTCGGCATCGTAGTCGATGACCTAGCCCGCCCATTTCTCCGATGAAGCCGATGCAAGAGCCCGGGATTTGATTTGGACAGCAAGGGGACTTCATCGCAGAGCTATGGAGGTGGAGAACCGGATCTACAAAGCTTGTATTTCCGTTCACTTAGTTAAGTTGTTAACTAGTTTCATTTTTCGCCTAAAATTCTAGTTAACGATCCGTATTAGGGTTTCTCGGTACTTGTAAAATTTGAAATTGGCATGGTTGATGCCTTGTAAGACCTCATTCGAGTGCCTAGGAACCCTACAGTGGTATCAGAGACTAGCTAGAACCTTAGACGATGTTAGAAACCCGATCGAACCCGAAACCCCATCTTTTTCATGCTCTCTGGACATTTTTACAAAACTGGGTTTTTTCCAGATTAAAAATTGCTAAAAAATTCAGCAGGGTGTTATTTGAATTACTGTGAAATTCGAGGGGCTAAATCGTCTAAAGTGCGGCGGAACCGCGGCACGAGCATGGCTCGTGCGGCGGTTCCGCGGCCAATATGTCACATCACCTCTTAAAAACTGCACAGTAATTCCTATATTTTAGTGCAAAATTTTCTGGGAATTTTTAATATTTTCTAAAGAGTTGAGTATTTTGGGTTGTTTTGGGAGTTCATAGATTCGATCGGATTGTCAAACTTTGTCTATGTGTTTTCCGGATAATTTTTGAATATGTTAAAAAGTTCGACCGAATATAAATACCCACTTTTTCCCCTGCCGGGAAATTTCCAATTGTTGGATTTTTCCGTGGTTTAAAGACGTTCTAAGTAGTGCAAGTAACGCGATGGACCCTCTAGAAGACAACAAACCTTAACTCGATTATGTGACCGTCTTGAACTGCCCTTTGAAACTTCGGGTTTGGGACAGTATGGCGTGCCACATATGAGGCATTGGCTTGACCCTTCTACGGCTGGACCGTTGGTACTGAGGCATGAAGTGAATGTTTTTGAACTTATTTCATGAGTTGATCTGTATCGGGAAAACTTGGGTGTTTGAATGTTCGATCGGAAAGTTTTACACTTTCTATTTGTCTGGAATGGGATACAATAATTGGAATTCACAAGTAGTTATGAGATAACTGAATGAATGTTATAAACATAGCACTTTAGTCTCACTTGATCGGTTGCTACGGAATTTTGATGCGATCAAAAGTCCGTCGCAATCACGTAGCGTACGCAGATACTCGCCGGGTAAACTTAATAGACGCCTCACCCCATAGCCCCGACCAAGTGACTGAAGGAGAACCCCGTCGCCGAAAGCATCCGTTTGGGTGCTCACGGCAGCGGTGTTCCGCCTTGGTGCACTTCGTCGACGGTATCGGGGGTGCTGCCGTCTACTAAAGTTTGCGACGAGCATTCGATTAGGATGTCGAGAATCTTGTTGAATTGCCCGACTTGATATTGAAAAGAGTTTTCGATTTTGAGACTAAAATGCAGGGTTTATAATTATTAGGCATGCGATGTCTATGCAAGTTGCGGATTCCAACTGTTGTAGTTTTACACTTTCTTTTCTGTGACCGTAAGTGTAATATGTGAAATCGCCGGTTTCATTGCTGTATGTCAACGACAATTGGGATGGACATATTTACTTACGTTGATGACATGTGATGTTATGTGTTGCTGGATATGTTATATTGGATCGTCGTGTTTGAATAGCCGGGGGTTCTTATGTGAGATGAGTGTTTTTCATTTTCATTCATGTAAAAACTTGTATGTAATATTCTTTTATTGGGGCACTTCCAGGTTGCGGAAGATGTCACCCTTTGTATATTATTTACTTTTCCGCACTAGGATAGACCCAAGGAGGGGAGCAGAAGTAACTGGGTTCTGGAGTCCAGTGGGAGATCAACTCGAGGAGTTGAGTCCGGGTCTCCTAACTCTAGAATTGGTAGGGTTGCTTGCCGCTCTCGTAGGGGTCTAGGGGTGTGGGTATGGCTATTCATCACGACCGTAGAATCCGTGTTTTATACTGGCTCGTATTGAAAACACGGACGTCCTAGTATATCCAATATTTCATATGATTCTTCTGCTGCGATATCTGTGATGTGATCATGTGATGTTCTGTGATAGATACAGTACATAGTATATATGATATATTATATAGGCGTTACTTATGTTTTACACCCGCGCTATCCCTGCCCCGCTCTGCCGTTAGTTACCTAACCTAACGGTGCACGAGGGGACATCGAGGCGAATGCGGATGGCATAAGTGTACGTCGTATTTATCTGTGATGTTTAGGTAACTTAAATGATGGGACTTCATTAATGAGATTAATGAAATAAAAGAAAGCTAAGATGTTGTAGAATCGAATTTCAAAATAAAACAGGTAGCTACAGTTCTTGCTTTGCACAGCGGTATATATGATATATCCTGCACCTTATTCGATGAGGAAAGGACCGAGATCCCTTCACCGGGAGTGACTCCTTTAGCAATAACTGGCAGATGCTACACATTCGGTTTGTCTTTTGATTGCTACTATAGTTTTTGCTTTGCACAGCGGTATATTTGATATATCCTGCACCTTATTCGACGAGGAAAGGACCGACGATCCCTTCACCGGGAGTGACTCCTTTAGCAAAACCAGAAAAGCCTCAAAAGCACTCCATTTTAAAATCATTTGATTCTACAACGATATCAAGTTCATTACGCAATAGGTTTTCAGAAAAACCTAGCGTAGCCCTCCGTCATTTCAGATAAGTACTATTTATTATTCGTGCTGCGGTAGTTTGGCATGCGTCAAGGCGTAGTGTACGGTAGCTAACTAGTGCTTATCTGCTTGCATACGATGCGATTGGATTAGGGTATTCGCATGGCGTTGTTTGGCATGCGTCAAGGGTCGTGCAGGTGGGTTTAATTCAATCAAGAAATGTACGGGTTGAACTTGACTAGCGGACTATGGGTTGTTTGGCATGCATCAAGGTCATAGCACGCTAGGGGCAAAATATTATCGGGAATTTCAAGTGTTGAAATTTGCAATGAGATTGCATACCTTCTATGAGATAGTTAGATCCCGATACCCGCTGCGAGTAAGAGTTACTCCTGGGAGAGTTTTACACATTACAATTAGCCGATCAAGTTGGTATCTAGAAAGGTGTCAACGGGGTTACGCCTCTGGGAAAACGAGGTTTATATTAATTAGGTTCGTGCGAAGGCACGGGGGACCTCCCTCAAAATACCGACACTGGCCTGGCTGAAAGATTGGCGAACTTGTAGTGTGTAATTAATCCCGGCTAGTCTTTCCTTTTAGGGTTTGAAGGAAGATTTGATAAAAAGCAGTAGGAGCCATCCTGATTAGATAAAATAAAAACCAATCTGATCTTGCAAGAGCGCACGCTGAGTGTTTTCTTCTCTCTCTCTCCAGATAGCGACCATATCACGCCTTAATCAAGATAATAATACGGATATTGACCGAACCCGCTTGTTATACTGAGCTGGGGAACGTTGTAATTGTTATAAGACAGAGCAGGAAATTGGGGAATACCAGATTTCCCGTGCCGCCCAAACGAAGAAAGTGCATGCTGATGCATCGTCTTCGGGTGTGTTCTTTATACAGAACAGTTTCTCTATTCTCTACGTCCTGGGTATCTGATACCGGATCAGGATCCCAGATATGTAATCTATTACATAGGGCTACAGATAGGTAGAGAACTGAGAACGGGTGATAAGTTTCATGAGGCAGAAAACGGGGCAAGTGTTGCAGCCAAGTCTGTTGGTCACTGTCACCCTGTATTACCAATACATTGATTCTGAACAAATGCTATTAGATACCGAACCTGATATACAAAATCATATCAGTCTCTTTATTAGTAAAGAAATGATAAAATTCTGTATTGATGGATAATGTTTTGAACATTTCCTATATCAAAAGTTGATCGGTTCAGGCACGTTATCTAAAAGCATTGACGTTCTAAATCAAACTACAGTTCTTAGTATACGGAACACACACAAGAGGAAGAGTTCAGAAATGAACGAATCCTTCTTGAGGCTTTGTAGACTAAGTCATATCAATGCGACCCGACTAGCTAAGTTACATTTTAGATGCATATTTAAATCAGTTTGAATTTACATCTTATGAAACTTGCCAGTCATGTCACAGAGATAAGATGACCATAGCTCCGTTTACTGGAAACAGAGAAAGAGTTAGTGAACTCTTGGGATGATACATGTTGATGTATGTAGGTCCCCTATCTACACTTGCCAAGACCGGTTCTTTATACTTCATTAAATTCTCTAATGATCTCTTTTGATTCAGACATATGTTCCTGTTGAAACACAAGTCAGAACCTTATGAGATATTCACAGAATATAAGTTAGAACTAGAGAACCAATACGGGTATAAGTATTATGTCCTTTGATGAGATCAAGGAGGAGAATACTTGAGCACGAAATTCTTGGACTTTTCTAAAGGAGAATGAGATTCTCTCTCAGCATTACTCCTCCGTATACACCATAGCACGATGGTATATCAGGGCGGAGCAATCACACCCTATATGATAAGGTGTGCTCTATGATGAGTACTACTGAGTTACCTATTTCCTTTTTGGGAGTTATGCACTTGAGAAGCTGCATACCTATTGAATAGGGTTCAAATCAAATCAGTTGCCTACCACTTCATATTTGATATGATAAGGGAAGAGCCCATGTCTTAAGCTAGTTAAGATTTGGGGTTGTCCAGCCTATGTCTAAAAGAAAAATCCGGACAAGCTCGAGGCAAGATCTATTATGTAGAACTGGAAATGTTCCAGCTATACAAACTGCAGCTGATGATTTGATAGAACCAAAGGATTCAGTAGAGACCAACGAACCTCAGCCTCTCCGCCGATCTAGTAGGGTTTCTCACCCACCTGAGAGATACTTCTGTTTCTCTATGACAGTGGGAGTGAGGATTGCATCATGAGATGATGACCCAACTAGTTTCGAGCTGGCCATCAGGAGTGGGACTCTGTAAGAATGGCTGGATGCTTAGCGATCTGAGATGGAATCCTTATACACCAACAAAGTATGGACTTTGGTTGCTATATCTGAAGGGTTAAATCCCCATCAGGAGCAAGTATATCTTGAGAAGATTACTTGGTGTACATGGAAAAGTTGAGACTTTCAAAGCTAGACTTGTTAAAGGTTTGCATTATTGACCAGGTATGGATCATGACGAAACCTTTTTCTAAGGAGCTATGCTTAAGTCCATCCAGATCCTACTTACCACGGCTACATACCATGACTACGATATCTGGTGGTTGGGTGTCATGACTGCTTTTCTAAATGATGATTTGGAAGAGAGCGTCTATAAGTACACAGCCAGAGGGCTTCGTAGATAGTGGGAGCAGCAGAAACGTGTGCAAGATATTTTATGTGATAAAGCAGGCATCGCGGAGTTGGAACATCTGTTTTGATGTGGTAGTCAAAAAGTTTGACTTCATCAAAATGGTAGATGAACCTTGTATATACAAGAAGGTAGTAGGGAGTATGGTAGTGATCCTCGTAGAGTACGTGGATGACATACTCTTGATGGGGAAGGAGTTTCCCATGCTACGCTCGGTCAATTTCCGATTATCACAAGGATTCTCCATATAGGATCAAAGTGATACCTCCTAAATCCTAAGTATTCATCTATGAGATAGATGTAATTGGATGTTAGGATACTCACTAGTTGTAGTGAGATGGTATCAATCGATCCAGGAGAGAATCACTGGAAAGGTTCCAGGGTGATTAGGACGACTGAAAGTCAGTCACAGGCATTGTCTTTACCCTCAGTAAAGGGACGGTATGTTGGAAGAGTTCCAAGCTAGGTACCGTGGCATACTAGACGATAAAAGCTCGATACATCGCTACTTAAGATGCTACCAAAGAGCCAGTCTGGATGTAAATTTGTTCATGAGATGAACATCGTTCCTACCATTGTGAGACAATGGAGTTGTGGCTTATGCCTAGGAACGCCCTTCCCATCAGTGATCCAGACATATTCTAAGGCAGTATCACCTGATCATGGAGATGGTTGACCTCCAGGGTGATCGAGGTTAGGAGAACAGACTCAGAGGACAACACGGCGGATCCACTCACAAAGGCCATTTCCCAGAGAGAGACTTTTATGGGATGGTTGAGTATGAGATACTACAACCACTGCTGTCAGATGGCCCTAGTGCAAGTGGGAGATTGTTAGTTATATGTATGCCCTAGAGGCCATTACTATACATAGGATGTATATTCTAGTGGATGCTTGGACATATATGTAAGTCCATGTTGCGACCCCCGGTTCTTACGGGGAGGCGGAAACGGTATAAAAATCAAATTTTTAGTGCAAGAGGCAACATGGACTAAACTAGGTCGGGATCGTTACCTAAACTAAAACTAGCAAACTTTGCTAAAGTGAGTTAGCTACTCGGATGAAGATGGTTATACCTAAACTTGAACTCCTTCTTCTTCAAACTTTGTAGAGGTTGATGGTTCTCCTTTGTCGCCTTCTTCCGTCGAAGATGGATCCACCTCGAAGGCTCGACCTTTGGGCTCTTTCTCGAACTTGGAGTGAACTAGAATCGCCGGCTTGCTAAACCCTTGATCCTAGAGTGAGTAGAGAGTGTCTAAGGGTTGCCTTTTGTTTTTAAAGAGAAGGATTCTCAACACATGAGAAGGTTTCTCTTTGCTAGAGGAAGAAGAAGATGAAGAGAGGAGAGAGAATGAATATGATAGAATGAGCTATTCTATTCTTTCTTGCAACCATAATGCAAAAGAAAAAGAATTATCTAATAATAATAATTGAAAATGAGAATAGTTGATGGTAATTTGGAATGACCACTACCATGCTTCATTTAATGAATTGTAAGCATAAATCAAGGAGGACTTTTTAAAGCATGATGGTAGTCAACATTCAACCATGGTCAACAAGTCAACCATGGTCAACAAGTCAACAAAATCAACCATAACAAAATTCTCATTTAATTACTATTATAAATAGATAATCCATAAATCCATTAGGGTTTGGAAAAAGATAACTGTCAACTGTGCATACGCACCCGTTCCGAAACCCTAATGAAATACCTCATCCTCTGCCTCAAGCAACTGTGCATACACACCTGCATTCTTGTTCCGAGGAACAAGAACACCAAGATATAAAAGCAACCCCAAAACATATACCAGTATCTGGCTCAAACCAGAGCCTGCCAGTATAATCCGTCCGGACTCCAAACGTGCACAAGTGCGCGGATGAGAACGAACCCTGTTGCAAAACCATGCGACCTCTACTCTGTTTTGCCCAGAGGCGAATACCCTCTGTGTGGGACTCTAAAGACTCGACACTACGCTGGCAGTGGGTTTAACCACAGACCGCAAGCGGCACTAGCTGTGCGTAACGGTCCCCAGGTAGATGTCGACAAGAAGGCTGACGAGGTGAAACCCCATCTGTACTCCTACTGAGTCTGAATGTGACAGTCTCCGTACAGTCCGGTCTGTTCGTCTGATACATCGCATGGCGGGCCTAGGGGGTGGTAAACGTCAGTCCCCCAATAGCGGTACAAGTCGTGCCGGAGCGAAGCCCAAAACACCCTGAGATAACACTGGAAACCTACCAGTATATCTCGTTTGCCCTGGCCAGGGACTACTCGTGTAATGGCTCTCCTAGACACAGCGCGATGTCAACCCCCAATACCGGGAGAGACGAATCCTGTCTAACCGTCACTGCCTCCAAGTGCTTCGGGACTGCACCCAACCACCACCTGTTTGCACGACTCCTTTGAGCCGTGGTAGGGTAGTGATCAAAGTGCAGTGGGAACACACTTGAGGCGAAGTGCCAGTGTCAAGTCAGCGGACTAAGCTGTACTCATGTCACCTGGGAACTGATAACTGACGATAGGTATAATACCAACCTGTCAGTTCCCGACGAGTCCTGTCCAGTGTACTCGTAACCCAACGAGCACCCGTATACTATCTCCAGTACGACGTACTGATGGCTGTGGGACAGACCATCTCCCACACTGGGATGAGAAGCGCATACGCTAGTCTACTCCGGAGTATCGATGCCCTGTCTCGATAGTCCTGCGACTAGGGACCTGTATAAGGATGTGCTTATAGATTACCCAGCCCCCACTAGTGTGACTGCCATCACAACGCTGGTAATCAAGCAAAGATCCTAAGGGCTCCACTAATGCGTATAAGTGATATACTGAAATAAACACAAGTACACATTGAAGTAGAAACAAACCAAGTAGCATACTACTATTTTGAGCAAGATTGTATATACAAGGTGAATATCCCAAGCATCCATTAAGTAATATACAAACTAGTATGATACAGTAATGGCCTCTAGGGCATATACACTAACAATCTCCCACTTGCACTAAGGCCATGTACTGGCGTATCGAAGACCTATCATCTCGATCAGCCGCTCGAACTGAGTCTGGGGTAGGGCCTTGGTGAATGGATCTGCAGTGTTCTCTTCTGAAGCAACTCTCCGAACCTCGATCTCCTTGCGATCCACGATCTCCCTGATCAGGTGATACCGCCTCAAGATGTGCCTGGATCTCTGATGGGACCTGAGTTCCTTCGCTAAAGCTATAGCCCCGTTGTTGTCGCAATACAGAGGTATTGGGTCAACAATGGACGGAACCACCTGAAGTTCTTTCAAGAACTTCCTCATCCAGACAGCTTCTTTTGCGGCATCAGATGCAGCGATGTATTCCGCTTCCATCGTCGATTCTGCAACGGTTTCCTATTTGGAACTCTTCCAACACACCGCCCCTCCATTGAGGGTGAAGACAAAACCCGACATGGACTTGGAATCATCCTTGTCACTCTGGAAGCTGGAGTCAGCAAAGGCCTCGATCTGGAGGTCTTTTGCGCCATATACCAAGAACATCTCCTTAGTCCTTCTCAGGTACTTGAGAATGTTCTTTACTGCTATCCAGTGTTTCTCCCCAGGGTTAGACTGATACCGGCTTACCACACTCAGTGCATAAGCTACATCCGGTCTGGTACACAACATCGCATACATTATAGAGCCTACCGCAGAAGCGTAGGGTATAATAGACATGCGATCCCTCTCCAAATCAGTCTTGGGAGACATCTCTTTACAGAGGGTGATCCCGTGACAAGCCGGTACGTTACCGCGCTTGGAATCTTCCATACTGAATCTTTTCACTATGGTGTCGATGTACCTGGACTGAGAAAGTCCCAATATCCTCTTGGATCTATCACGATGGATCCGGATCCCCAGGATGTATGAGGCATCACCCTGGTCTTTCATGGAGAACCTTTGTGACAAGAACCCCTTGACAGATTGTAGCATAGGAATGTCATTTCCTATTAAGAGAATGTCATCCACGTATAAAACGAGGAATACTACAGTTCTCGCTACAAATCTACTATAGATGCATGGTTCATCTGGATTTTTGATAAAGCCAAATTCTTTGACTGTCTCATCAAAGCAGATGTTCCAACTCCGCGATGCCTGCTTTAGTCCATAGATGGACTTAAGCAATTTGCACACCTTTCCGCTGCTCCCACTCTGAATGAAACCCTCTGGCTGATCCATATAGACACACTCCTCTAAATTTCCATTTAGAAAAGCGGTTTTTACGTCCATCTGCCAAATCTCATAATCGTGGAAGGCAGCAATGGCAAGAAGGATCCGAATGGATTTCAGCATAGCCACTGGAGAAAAGGTTTCGTTATAGTCCAAGCCAGGTCTTTGACGGAAACCCTTTGCTACAAGTCTAGCTTTATAGGTCTCAACCTGTCCATCTACACCAATCTTCCTTTTGAAGATCCACTTGCATCCTACGGGTTTTACCCCGTCTGGAGCAATGTCCAACGTCCATACTTTGTTGGTGTACATGGACTCCATTTCGGTCCGCATTGCATCCAGCCATTTTACCGAGTCAACGCTCTGAACGGCCTGCTGGAAGCTAGTAGGCTCATCATAGTCTATGATGCAATCCTCTCTATCCCCGTCTATGAGAAAACCGTAGTATCTCTCGGGCGGATGAGACTGCCTACTACTTCTGCGGAGCGGCGTAGGAATGTCCTGTTCATTTGAACCTTCTGGTTCCACTAAGCTTTCAGTAATAGTCCGTGGTTTTGGAATTTCTTCCAGTTCTACTGTGCTCCCACTTATCTGGTTTTCCAAAAACTCAGTTTCCAAGAAGTAGGCATGACGAGAAACAAGAACTTTTTGTTCCTCTTCACAGTAGAAGAAATATCCCTTAGAGTTCTTTGGATATCCCACGAACTTACACTGTACTGAGCGTGCCTCGAGCTTGTCCACATGCTGCTTTTTAACAAAAGCTGGACATCCCCAAGTCTTGATGTGACTGAGATGGGGCCTCTTCCCACACCACATCTCATATGGTGTAGTAGGCACAGTCTTAGTAGGAACTCGGTTCAATAGGTACGCAGCTGATTCTAGTGCATACCCCCAGAATGATCGCGGTAACTCAGCGTTACTCATCATGGACCGTACCATATCCAATAGGGTCCGGTTCCGTCTCTCCGATACACCGTTATGTTGCGGGGTGTATGGAGGAGTAAGCTGAGAGAGAATCCCATTCTCTTTTAAGTAATTCAGGAACTCGGCACTTAAGTATTCTCCACCTCGATCCGATCTTAGAATCTTGATACTTTTGCCGGTTTGTTTTTCTACTTCATTCTTAAATTCCTGGAATTTTTCAAAAGATTCCGACTTATGTTTCATTAAGAAGACATAACCGTATCTTGAAAAATCATCCGTAAAAGTAATGAAGTAAGAATAACCGCTTCGCGCATGTGTAGACATTGGACCGCACACGTCGCTGTGTACGAGTCCCAAGAGCTCGCTCGCTCTTACTCCGTGTCCAGTGAACGGAGTCTTTGTCATCTTTCCTTTGAGACAGGATTGACAAGTGGCATACGATTGATATTCGAACGGATCCAAATATCCTTCTGTAAGTAACTTAGTCAACCTTCTCTCATTGATGTGACCCAATCTACAATGCCATAAGAAAGTCTGATTTATTTCTGGAGACTTTCTTTTGTGTGTATTCTGGACATTAAAAATCTGTGGTTGGTTTAACACGTATATACCATTACTCAAAGTACCTGACCCAATCAAAACTTGATTAAGGTGAATGTTTACAACATTACTTACAAACGCAAATTCATAACCTTCTTTAGAAACTAAAGATACAGAAATGATATTACAAGTTGCGTTGGGTACAAAAAAGCAATTACGCAAAACCAAAACATGTCCATCTGACATTCCCAGGTGATAGTCCCCCACGGCTTTAGCATCCATGCTAGCTCCGTTCGCAACTCTGAGGGTCATGTCACCTGCCTTCAAATCCCTACGGTTTCTCAACGCCTGCAAAGAATTACAGATATGAGATCCTGATCCGGTATCCAATACCCAGGAAGTAGAGTTTATTGAAAGACAGTTTTCAATAACATACACACCTGAAGCTGAAGCTGCAACCTGCTTCAATTCCTGTGTTCTGGCCTTCCAGGCCCTGCAATCATTCTTCCAGTGTCCTTTCTTATGACAAAAGAAGCATTCTTCCTTATCCACAAGCTTCCCCGCTATCTTTGTTGCTTTACCTTTTCCCTTCGTATCCACTTTACTAACACCGCCCCTTGGTTTGGCGGGGGCTTTCTTCTTCTTTCCCTTGGCTTTCGCCTTGGACCTAGAAGAAGATGATCCTCCTACAAACAAAGTGGATGTTTCCCTACCTTTCTGTAGGGTGCCCTCTGCGCTCCTCAGCATGTTGAGGAGCTCTGATAGTTCAACCTCTTTTTCTTGTAGGTTGAAGTTCAGTATAAACTGGGCGTAAGTGGAAGGAAGGGACTGGAGAACTATATCCGTATATAGCTCACTCTCCAATGTGATCCCTAGGTCAGCGAGCTCCTCAATGTAGCCGATCATCTTTAGCACGTGCTCGGCTACTGATGATCCGACGGCCATTCTTGTCGAAAACAACTTTTTCGACGCTTCGTATCTTGCGATACGTGATTGCTCTCCATACAGTTCTTTTGTATGAAGCAATATGGACTCCATGTCCATATTCTCATGCCTCCTCTGATGTTCATTGTCCATCGAGGCAAGCAGGAGGCATTTGGCCTTCGCGCTATCAATCTCCCAAGTCTTGCGGATTTCCTTATCCGCGACACTGGAAGTTGGACCAGGGACAGGGGGAGCTTTGGTGGTAAGAAGATACCCCAGCTTGTCATAAGTGATTGCTATCTTGACATTCCTGAGCCAATCTTTGTAGTTTGGCCCTGTCAGTTTGTTTTTATCTAGGAGTAACTTAAGTCCAGTCATGTTGATTTGGTCGCTGCAAATAGGAGAGAGAAGAAGAAACACTCAGCATGATGCTCTTGCATGTTTAGAGTGGCTTTTAGTTTGTCTAAACAGGATGGCTCCCATTGTTTCTCGAATCCCTCCTCAAACCATAAAGGAAGAATTAGTCAGGATCAATCCCACCGTACAATACTTGCTTAACCGTTCAGCCAGGCCAGTGTCGGTACTTCGAGGGAGGTTTTCCAACGCTTTCGCGAAGTTCCTTAATTAAATAACCTCTTTTCCCTGGGGGCGTAACCCCGCTAACACCTTTCTAGGCACCTACTAGGTTTATAGCATTGATCGTTTAGTGAGAAATTTCCCGAGGAGTAGCATATACTCACAGTAGGATCGGGATCCAAATATCATCGCGTGACGAAAATGAAGGAATCCTACCATAATCATCACACTCCAAATGGTATGCAAATCTAGCAAGTTTCAGTACTTATGAAACTCCCGATGTGGATTTTTGCCCCATGCTCTTATGATCTTGACTTTGGCCAACAAATCATAAGTCACATGTCAAGTTCTTCCCGTCGTTCTCCAGGTTAATTTGAATCCACCCGTACATACCCTTGACTTTGGCCAACAAGGCAGTACGACTGTTCCAAATCAACGCATCTATCTATGCTGCACATGAATATCCAATAGCTACCAATCACTATGCCTTGACTTTGGCCAACAAACACAGCTTGAATACTATTGACTATTTATGTGAAACGACGGAGGGCTACGAATGGTTTTGGCGAAACCGTGAACGTAATGAACTTGATATAATCGATGGAACGAGATAGCTTTTAGAAGGAGTGGCTCAAGCTCCGCATTTAAAAGTTAGTTTTGAAAAGAACCGAGTGGTTTTTCGAAAGTGTTCCATCGACTTAAACTTGGTTTATTATCTTGCATTAGTTCTTTTAATGCGTGATATTCTTGCATTAGTTCTTTTAATGCGTCCCATCATTTAATCCTACCATTGCAGAAAACAACCAAAATATGACGTACGCTTATGCCATTCGCATTCGCCACGGGGCCCCGTCATTACCCGTTAGGTTACTTAACTAACGACAGAGCGGGGGCTGGGCTAGCGCGTCTGTAAAACATAAGCAACGCCTAAATAATATCATATATAGATATACTGCAATGATAAACATTTCAGATCACAGATAAATACATTGGATATACTAGCAATCTGTAATTTGTACGAGCCTGTAACAAAAACAGATAACACGGTCGCGGTGAATAGCCAAAACCCCACCCAAGACCCCTACGGGTGCGGTAAACTACCCGCCAAGTACCCGAAGCGTAGCAACCTCCCTCATCTCCATGAGTAGGCCACTCGACACTTCGGCATACCCGGTAGTTTGTGCACCCCTCCATGGGTCTATCCTAGGAGCAAAAATAGTAAAAAGAAATTATACAATGACGGCTACAACCCCGACCCGGTTGTGCGGCCATACAAATAATTATTACATCAATTTACAAATTTACATGAATTGCAAGAAAAGAAAACCCTCGTCTCACAACCCCCGGCTATTCACCCGCGACAATCCAACATATTTATATACACATTCCAATATCAAACACAGATCATGTATAACCCCGACCAATCGACTTATAACGATTAGCCGACGTTCAATACATCCAAACATCACAGATATAACCATCATAGTCAAAGTGCAGTGAAGTTCGGAAAAAATACGGAATTATAGGACCCCAAAAGGAAATTTCTTTTCTGGAAAATCTGGGCACATATAATATATTTCAAAAATCCCAAAACCAACACAGACACACACTGCACGAAAAACGATGCACAGAAGACGACAAGGCGCGGCGCTTCCGCGGTGAATGCCTAGCTCACGCGGCGGAAGGGCGGCGGTTTGGACGAGTTACTGTATCGTTTTTCTTGAGTGTTCACACAAAACCCTGAGCCGAATTTACATGTATAAATTTTTTCTTTTTGAGCCAAAAAATTTTCAACAGAAACTCAGGTTTTGTAATTTTCCGGTTTTGTGATTTTTTCGGTTCCGAACTTCGTTACACTTCACTACCAAGCTAGTTTAAGTTTAGTTAGGCTCTGATACCACTGTAAGTCCACATTGCGACCCCCGGTTCTTACGGGGAGGCGGAAACGGTATAAAAATCAAATTTTTAGTGCAAGAGGCAACATGGACTAAACTAGGTCGGGATCGTTACCTAAACTAAAACTAGCAAACTTTGCTAAAGTGAGTTAGCTACTCGGATGAAGATGGTTATGCCTAAACTTGAACTCCTTCTTCTTCAAACTTTGTAGAGGTTGATGGTTCTCCTTTGTCGCCTTCTTCCGTCGAAGATGGACCCATCTCGAAGGCTCGACCTTTGGGCTCTTTCTCGAACTTGGAGTGAACTAGAATCGCCGGCTTGCTAAACCCTTGATCCTAGAGTGAGTAGAGAGTGTCTAAGGGTTGCCTTTTGTTTTTAAAGAGAAGGATTCTCAACACATGAGAAGGTTTCTCTTTGCTAGAGGAAGAAGAAGATGAAGAGAGGAGAGAGAATGAATATGATAGAATGAGCTATTCTATTCTTTCTTGCAAACATAATGCAAAAGAAAAAGAATTATCTAATAATAATAATTGAAAATGAGAATAGTTGATGGTAATTTGGAATGACCACTACCATGCTTCATTTAATGAATTGTAAGCATAAATCAAGGAGAACTTTTTAAAGCATGATGGTGGTCAACATTCAACCATGGTCAACAAGTCAACCATGGTCAACAAGTCAACAAAATCAACCATAACAAAATTCTCATTTAATTACTATTATAAATAGATAATCCATAAATCCATTAGGGTTTGGAAAAAGATAACTGTCAACTGTGCATACGCACCCGTTCCGAAACCCTAATGAAATACCTCATCCTCTGCCTCAAGCAACTGTGCATACACACCAGCATTCTTGTTCCGAGGAACAAGAACACCAAGATATAAAAGCAACCCCAAAACATATACCAGTATCTGGCTCAAACCAGAGCCTGCCAGTATAATCCGTCCGGACTCCAAACGTGCACAAGTGCGCGGATGAGAACGAACCCTGTCGCAAAACCATGCGACCTCTACTCTGTTTTGCCCAGAGGCGAATACCCTCTGTGTGGGACTCTTTAGACTCGACACTACGCTGGCAGTGGGTTTAACCACAGACCGCAAGCGGCACTAGCTGTGCGTAACGGTCCCCAGGTAGATGTCGACAAGAAGGCTGACGAGGTGAAACCCCATCTGTACTCCTACTGAGTCTGAATGTGACAGTCTCCGTACAGTCCGGTCTGTTCGTCTGATACATCGCATGGCGGGCCTAGGGGGTGGTAAACGTCAGTCCCCCAATAGCGGTACAAGTCGTGCCGGAGCGAAGCCCAAAACACCCTGAGATAACACTGGAAACCTACCAGTATATCTCGTTTGCCCTGGCCAGGGACTACTCGTGTAATGGCTCTTCTAGACACAGCGCGATGTCAACCCCCAATACCGGGAGAGACGAATCCTGTCTAACCGTCACTGCCTCCAAGTGCTTCGGGACTGCACCCAACCACCACCTGTTTGCACGACTCCTTTGAGCCGTGGTAGGGTAGTGATCAAAGTGCAGTGGGAACACACTTGAGGCGAAGTGCCAGTGTCAAGTCAGCGGACTAAGCTGTACTCATGTCACCTGGGAACTGATAACTGACGATAGGTATAATACCAACCTGTCAGTTCCCGACGAGTCCTGTCCAGTGTACTCGTAATCCAACGAGCACCCGTATACTATCTCCAGTACGACGTACTGATGGCTGTGGGACAGACCATCTCCCACACTGGGATGAGAAGCGCATACGCTAGTCTACTCCGGAGTATCGATGCCCTGTCTCGATAGTCCTGCGACTAGGGACCTGTATAAGGATGTGCTTATAGATTACCCAGCCCCCACTAGTGTGACTGCCATCACAACGCTGGTAATCAAGCAAAGATCCTAAGGGCTCCACTAATGCGTATAAGTGATATACTGAAATAAACACAAGTACACATTGAAGTAGAAACAAACCAAGTAGCATACTACTATTTTGAGCAAGATTGTATATACAAGGTGAATATCTCAAGCATCCATTAAGTAATATACAAACTAGTATGATACAGTAATGGCCTCTAGGGCATATACACTAACAATATATAGGGAGGACTTTCTTGCTCGACATGATAGTATGCTATCTGGTTGATCTTTACCTTAACATGTACACTGATTGTCTCTCTGTTACATGTTGGTAAAGCCCTTAGGATGTATACTTGACTACCTGGACTATGATGCGGATCATACTAGTGGGGACATGGTAGTCCATAAGTACATCCTTCAAGGTCCCTAGTCGTGGGTATATCGAGACGGGGCATCGATATACCGGAGTAGACTAGCGTATACCTTCTCGACCCATACAGATGGGCGATGGATGATCCCATATCCATTGGTGTTTGACATCAGCGATGATATACGGGTGCTCAGTGGAGACTGGGTACACTGGACGGACTCGCCGAGAACTTCCAGATGGTATTATACCTTACGTCAGATGGCAGTTCTCTGGTGACACTGGTACAGAGTAGTCTATTGACCCGAGATCGTCATAGAGTCTTGTGTGGTTCCCACTGTGCTTTGATTTCTACCTTACCACATCCAAGAGGGCGTGCAAAACGGTGGTTTTTAGGTACAGTCCCGAATCACATGGAGGCAATGAGCGATAGGAGGGGATTCGTCTCTCTCGGTATAGGGGGTTGATGTTGCGCTATGTTCGATTGGCTATAACCGGAAATCCCTGGCCAGGGTTGCTGAGATTTACTGGTAAGTGTTACCTGTAGTTTCTCGAACTGTTATAAACCTCATATCGACACGCTTATCGAGCTATTGGGGTATGACATTTACCACCCCTAGGCGAGATATGCGACATATCAGATGAACAGACCGGACTGTACGGTAAGTGTTACTGGTTGGATTCACAGGAGTGTGAGCGGGCTTGCTCGTCGATCTTCTGATCGCTCAATACCCGGATGGCCGTTACGTTTAGCAGACCGCTTGCGGCTTGTGGGTGTTTGATATGATCATCACCTGCTGCCGGCGTATTGACGAGTCTTTAGAGTCCTACACAGAGGTTTCCTGGCTCAAGCAAAACGAAATAGGAGCGCATATGAGATATGTGCGGGACCGAGAATAATGCGTGTATGTGATACCGTGTTCTATTCTCGTGATGAATGTATCGAATGGTTGTATGCGATATAACCTAGTTATCGAATCAAGGATTGATTCGATAAGTCGATACATTGGATATTAGTCGGTTATATACGATATGACCGGATCGTTAAATCAAGTGTTGATTTAATGATTAAATGCATAATTATATATTTGATATATAACTTTGCATTAACTAGTATTGGTTCACTTTGAATGGTTTTTCTCACTTGTTTGTGCACATTGTATATGTGATATATTTTTGTGCACAAGTTTGTATCATGTTTGATGATGCATGCTATCTTGGGTTTGTGTAAAGATTAAACCATGGTTATATGAATGGTTAAGGTTTTATTTTCTTATTCATTTATTTATTTATTTATTCTTTTTTTAAAATAAATGGCATATAGAGAAAATGGTGGCTTTCTTTGTTTGCATCTTGAAGCTTCATGAAGCTTTGACTAAGTGACCATTTTGTCTCATGCTTAACCCTAACCACTCCACTTAACCCTAGTTCATTCTCTACACTTAACCATGGTTGTATTATGATAAGTATAGATTTTCTTTTTTATTTGAAAATAACTTATCATAATATTCATCTTCTTCTTCTTCTTCTTCACTTGAAGAAAACCTTGCTTTATCAATGGTGACTTGATGAAAAGAGTGAGAAATCCAATTCTAATGTGAACCCACTTCCTAGTTATTCATCCTCTACCTCTTGCCAAGTAGTATAGGGTGTTTTCTTCACAAGTTTCATGACTTGGTGAAGTGGGAGCTTGATCTTGTGATGCCTCGACGTAGATCATCTTCGGCATCGTAGTCGATGACCTAGCCCGCCCATTTCTCCGATGAACCCGACGCAAGAGCCCAGGATTTGATTTGGACAGCAAGAGGACTTCATCACGGAGCTATGGAGGTGGAGAACAGATCTACAAAGGTTGTATTTCCGTTCACTTAGTTAAGTTGTTAACTAGTTTCATTTTTCGCCTAAAATTCTAGTTAACGATCCGTATTAGGGTTTCTCGGGACTTGTAAAATTTGAAATTGGCATGGTTGATGCCTTGTGAGACCTCATTCGAGTGCCTAGGAACCCTACAATCAGTTTCCAGGTGACATGAGTACAGCTTAGTCCGCTGACTTGACACCGACACTTCGCCTCGAGTGTGTTCCCACTGTACTTTGATTACTACCCTACCACGGCTCAAAGGAGTCGTGCAAACATACAGTAGTTGGGTGCAGTCCCGAAGCACTTAGAGGCAGTGACGGTTAGACAGGATTCGTCTCTCTCGGTATTGGGGGTTGACATCGCGCTGTGTCTAGGAGAGCCATTACACAAGTAGTCCCTGGCCAAGGCAAGCGAGATATACTGGTAGGTTTCCAATGTTATCTCAGGGTGTTCTTGGCTACACTCCGACACGACTTGTACCTCTATCAGAGGACTGATGTTTACCACCCCCTAGGCCTGCCATGCGATGTTATCTGACGAACAGACCGGACTGTACGGAGACTGTCACATTCAGGCTCAGTAGGAGTTCAGATGGGTTTCACCTCGTCCGTCTTCTTATCGGCATCTATCTGGGGGCCGTTACGCACAGCTAGTGCCGCTTGCGGTCTGTGGTTAAACCCCCTACCAGCGTAGTGTCGAGTCTTTAGAGTCCCACACAGAGGGTTATTCGCCTTTGGGCAAAACAGAGTAGAGGTCGTATGGTTTTGCGATAGGGTTCGTTCACATCCGCGCACTTGTGCACGTTTGGTGTCCGGACGGTCATTACTAGCGGGCTCTGGTTTGAACCAGATCCTAGTATATGTTTTGGGGTTAGTTTTATCTCATTGTATTCATGTTCCTCGGGACACGAATGCGGGTGTGTATGCACAGTGGTTTGAGGCGGAGGAAAAGGATTTTTCATTAGGGTTTTGGAACGGGTATGTATGCACAGTTGGCAGTCGTCTTTTTCCAAACCCTAATGAATTTATGATATATCAATTAATAATATTAATTAAATGGAATTGTGTCATGGTTGGGTTTGTTGACTTGTTGACCAAGGTTGACTAGTTAACCATGGTTGAAACTTTGACCATCATCATTACACATCAAAGATGCTCTTTGATCTTTGCAAAAACCATTTAATGTGAAATGATAATGGTCTCATCAAACCTTCCATCAACTTTTTCATTTGATTAATTTTATTAATTTGATAATTCACTTATATTGTTATGGTTGTAAAAAACCATCTCATTCTATCATAACCATTCTCTCTCTTCTTCTCTTCTTCTTCCTCCTCTAGTTCAAGAAGAACAATTCTCATGTGTTGAGAAACATCTCCTTGAAGATAAAACACCCTAATACACTCACTACTCACTCTAAGGTAGAAGGTTTAGCAAGCCGGATACCTTAGTTCTCTCAAAGTTCGAGAAAGAAGCTCAAGGAAGAAACCCTCAGGTGGATCGATCTTCAACAAGAGAAGGCGACGAGGAAGGCACCATCCGACCACTACAAAGAGTCCAAGACGAAGGAGTTCAAGTTGAGGTATAACTCCTAACCGAGTAGTCAACTCTCTAGTTAGGTTGCTAGTGTGTAGTTTAGCCAAGATCCGTTTTTGTAGTCCAAGTTACCTATACCGTAAAAATTGTTTTTTACCATTTCCGCAAGCCCGAAAGAACCGGGAGAGGTAACATGGACTTACAGTGGTATCAGAGCCTAACTAAACACATCCTAGCATGTTAGCAAAGTATTTAAAATATCCACCGAACGAAAAAACCGCAAAACACCCCGGAAAACCCTAGTTTCTGCCGATTTTTATTTCTGCTATAAAAGTAATAAATCATATCTTAAAAATTGGCTCAGGCTTTTTAATGAACAGGCAAGAAAAACGATCCAGCGAACCGACCAACTCACCGCGTTTCCGCGGCCGAGTTGACTCGGCCGTAGATCGTTTCTCCTGCAGTTTGTTTCTGGTGGTGTTTTGTGAATTTTGAGATGGTTTGTTTCTGCCCAGAATTTCCAGAGAACAAATTTGTTTTTGGGGTAGTTAAAAATCCGTATTTTGGTCGATTTTCTGTAGACTTTGGCTAATGGGTTGTATCTGTAATGTTATATATGTATTGAACGTCTGCTAATCGCTATACGTCGATTAGTGGGGGTTATACATATCTGTGATCTGTGATGTTGACGGTTTGTGTATATGAACTCGTTGGATTGTCGCGGATGAATAGCCGGGGGGGTTGTGAGATGAGAGTTTTCTTATTCTTTCAATTCATGTAACATGTAATTTGATGTAATATTATTTGTATGGCCGCACAACCGGGTCGGGATTGTAGCCGTCATTGTATAATTTCTTTTTACTGTTTTTGCTCCTAGGATAGACCTAAGGTGGGGTGCACAAACTACCGGGTATCTCGAAGTGCCGAGTGGCCTACTCACGGGGTTGAGGAAGGTTACTTCGCTTCGGGTACTTGGCGGGTAGTTTGCTGCACCCGTAGGGGTCTAGAGTGGGGTTTGGCTATTCATCGCGACCGTGTAATCCGCTTCTCGTTGCAGGCTTGAACGAATCGCGGATTCCTAGTACATCCAAAGTGTTCATCTGTGACCTAGATTGACTATCATTGCTATAAATCTATATATGATATCTATTTAGGTGTTGCTTATGTTTTGCATCCGCGCTAGTCCAACCCCCGCTCTGTCGTTAGTTAAGTAACCTAACGGGTGATGACGGGGCCCCGTGGCGAATGCGGATGGCATAAGCGTACGCCATATTTTGGTTGTTTTCTGCAATGGTAGGATTAATTGATGGGACGCATTAGAATTAATGCAAGAAAATAAACCAAGTTAAAGTCGTTGGAACACTTTCAAAACCACTCGGTTCTTTTCAAAAACCAACTTTTAAATGCGGAGCTTGAACCACTCCTTTTAAAAGCTATCTCGTTCCATTGATTATATCAAGTTCGCAACGTTCACGGTTTCGCCAAAACCATTCGTAGCCCTCCATCATTTCAGTTAAATATTCGGTAGTATTCAAGCTATGTATTTTGACCTTACGCCAAGGCATAGTGATTGGTAGCTGCCGGATATTTATTTGTTGCATAGATAGAATGCGTTGGTTTGAGACAGTCGTACTGCCATTTTGGCCTACGTCAAGGGTAGGTACGGGTGGGTTCAAATTAACCTGGATAATGATGGGTACAACTTGACATGTGACTTATGACATTTTGACCTCACGCCAAGGTCATAAGAGCATGGGGCAAAAATCCACATCGGGAGTTTCAAAAGAACTGAAACTTGCTAGTGCTGCATACCATTTGGAGTGTGATGATTCTGGTAGGATTCCTTCAGAATTGTCACGCGATGCTATTTGGGTCCCGATCCTACTGTGAGTATATGCTACTCCTCGGAAAATTTCTCACTTAACGATCAATGCTATAAACCTGGTAGGTGTCTAGAAAGGTGTTAGCGGGGCTACGCCCCCAAGGAAAAGAGGTTACTTAATTAAAGAACTTCACGAAAGCGTTGGAAAACCTCCCTCGAAGTACCGACACTGGCCTGGCTGAATGGTTAAGCAAGTATTGTACGGTGAGATTGATTCTGACTAATTCTTCCTTTATGGTTTGAGGAGGGATTCGAGAAACAGTGGGAGCCATCCTGTTTAGACAAACTAAAAACCACTTTAAACTTGCAAAAGCATCATGCTAAAGTGTTTCTTTTCTCTCTCCTAATTGCAGCGACCAATCAACATGACCAGACTTAAGTTATTACTAGATAAAAACATACTGACAGGGCCAAACTATAAAGATTGGCTCAGGAATGTCAAAATGGCAATCACTTACGACAAGTTGGGGTATCTCCTTACCACCAAAGCTCCCCCTGTCCCAGGTCCCACCTCTAGCGTCGCGGATATAGAAATCCGTAAGACATGGGAGATCGATTGCGCGAAGGCCAAGTGCCTCGTACTTGCCTCTTTGGACAATGAACATTAGAGGAGACACGAGAATATGGACCTAGAGTCCATATTTCTTCATACAAAAGAACTGTATGGAGAGCAATCTCGTATCGCCAGATACAAAGTGTCGAAGAAGCTGTTTTCGGCAAGATTGGCCGTCGGATCATCGGTAGCGGAACACGTGCTTAAGATGATTGGCTACATAGAGGAGCTCGCGGACCTTGGGACCATGTTGGAGAATGAACTCTACATTGACTTGATTCTCCAGTCCCTTCCTTCCACTTACGCCCAGTTTATCCTAAGCTTCAACATGCAAGGAAAGGAGGTTGAACTTTCTGAACTTCTGAACATGTTGAGGAGTGCTGAGGGCACCCTACAGAAAGGTAGGGAGACATCCATTTTGTTTGTAGGAGAATATTTCTCTTCTAAGTCCAGGGCAAAAGCCAAGGGAAAGAAGAAGAAAGCCCCCGCCAAACCAAGGGGCGGTGTTAGTAAAGTGGATACGAAGGGAAAGGCAAAGGCAACAAAGGTAGCGGGAAAGCTTGTGGGAAAGGAAGAATGCTTTTACTGTCACAAGAGTGGACACTGGAAAAAGGATTGCTGGGACTGGAAGGCCAGAACCCTGGATCTGAAGCAAGTTGCGGCTTCAGCTTCATGTGTGTATGTTATTGAAAACTGTCTATCAATAAACTCTACTTCCCGGGTATTGGATACCCGGTCAGGATCTCATATCTGTAATTCCTTGCAGGCGTTGAGAAAGCGTAGGTTTTTGAAAGCAGGTGACATGACCCTCAAAGTTGCAAACGGAGCTAGCATGGATGCTGAGGCCGTGGGGGACTATCACCTGGGAATGTCAGATGGACAAGTTTTGGTTTTATGCAATTGCTTTTTTGTACCCAATGCAACTTGTAATATCATTTCTGTATCTTTAGTTTCTAAAGAAGGTTATGAATTTGCGTTTCTAAGTAATGTTGTAAACATTCACCTTAATCAAGTTCTGATTGGGTCAGGTACATTGAGCAATGGTATATACGTATTAAACCAACCTAGGATTTTCAATGTCCAGAATACACACAAAAGAAAGTCTCCAGAAATCAATCAGGCTTTCTTATGGTATTGTAGACTCGGTTACATCAATGAGAGAAGGTTGACGAAGTTACATACAGAAGGATATTTGGATCCGTTCGAATATCAATCATATGCAACTTGTCAATCCTGTCTCAAAGGGAAGATGACAAAAACTCTGTTCACTGGACATGGAGTAAGAGCGAGCGAGCTCTTAGGACTCGTACACAGTGACGTGTGCGGTCCAATGTCTACATATGAGCGAAGCGGTTATTCTTACTTCATTACTTTTACGGATGATTTTTCAAGGTCCGGACATGTCTTCTTAATGAAACATAAATCTGAAGCCTTTGAAAAGTTCCAAGAATACAAGAATGAAGTAGAAAAACAAACAGGCAAAAGTATCAAGACACTGAGATCGGATCGAGGTGGTGAATACTTGAGTGCCGAGTTCCTGGAATACCTAAAAGAGAACGGAATTCTCTCTCAGCTTACTCCTCCATACACTCCGCAACATAACGGTGTATCGGAGAGACGGAACCGAACCCTATTGGATATGGTACGGTCCATGATGAGTAACGCTAAGTTGCCGCGATCATTCTGGGGATATGCGCTAGATTCAGCCGCATACCTTTTGAACCGAGTTCCCACTAAGACTTTGCCTACCACACCATATGAATTATGGAGTGGGAAGAAACCCTATCTTCAATACCTGAAGATTTGGGGATTTCCAGCTTTTGTCAAGAAGCAGCATGCGGACAAACTCGAGGCACACTCAGTATTGTGCAAGTTTGTAGGATACCCAAAGAATTCCAGGGGGTATCTTTTCTATTACGCAGAGGAACAAAAGATCTTTGTTTCTCGTAATGCCCACTTTCTGGAACACCAGTTCTTACAAAAGGAAATAAGTGGGAGCGCAATAGAACTGGAAGAAATTCCAGAACCATAAGCTATTACTGAAAGCTTAGTAGAACCAGAGGGTTCGAAAGATCAGGACATTCCTACGCCGCTCCGCAGGAGTAGTAGGCAGTCTCATCCATCCGAGAGATACTACGGTTTTCTCATAGACGGGGATAAAGAAGATTGCATCATTGATAGTGATGAGCCGACTAGCTTCCAGCAGGCCATTCAGAGCGTTGACTCGATAAAATGGCTGGATGCAATGCGGACCGAAATGGAGTCCATGTACACCAACAAAGTATGGACTTTGGACGTTGCTCCAGATGGGGTAAAACCCGTAGGATGCAAGTGGATCTTCAAAAGGAAGATTGGTGTAGATGGACAGGTCGAGACCTATAAAGCTAGACTTGTTGCAAAGGGTTTTCGTCAAAGACCTGGTTTGGACTATGACGAAACCTTTTCTCCAGTGGCTATGCTGAAATATATTCGGATCCTTCTTGCCATTGCTGCTTTCCATGATTATGAGATTTGGCAGATGGACGTAAAGACCGCTTTTCTAAATGGAAATTTGGAGGAGTGTGTCTATATGGACCAGTCAGAGGGTTTCATTCAGAGTGGGAGCAGCGGAAAGGTGTGCAAGTTGCTTAAGTCCATTTATAGACTAAAGCAGGCATCGCGGAGTTGGAACATCTATTTTGATAAGACGGTCAAAGAATTTGGCTTTATCAAAAATCCAGATGAACCATGCATCTATAGTAGATTTGTAGCAAGAACTGTCATATTCCTCGTTTTATACGTGATAACATTCTCTTGATAGGAAATGACATTCCTATACGACAATCTGTCAAAGGGTTCTTGTCACACAGATTCTCCATGAAAGACCTTGGTGATGCCGCATACATTCTGGGGATCCGGATTTATCGTGACAGATCCAAGAGGATATTAGGACTTTCGCAGTCCAGGTACATCGACACCATACTGAAAAGATTCAGTATGGAAGATTCCAAGCGCGGTAATCTACCGGCTTGTCATGGGATCACCCTCTCCAAAGAAATGTCTCCCAAGACTGATTTGGAAAGGGATCGCATGTCTATTATACCTTACGCTTCTGCGGTAGGCTCTATAATGTATGCGATGTTATGTACCAGACCAGATGTGGCTTATGCGCCGAGTGTGGTAAGCCAGTATCAGTCAAACCCTGGGGAGAAACACTGTATAGCGGTAAAGAACATTCTCAAGTACCTGAGAAGGACTAAGGAGATGTTCTTGGTGTATGGCGGAAAAGACCTCCAGATTGAGACCTTTGCTGACTCCTGCTTCCAGAGTGACAAGGATGATTCCAAGTCCATGTCGGGTTTTGTCTTTACCCTCAGTGGAGGGGCGGTGTGTTGGAAAAGTTCCAAACAGGAAACCGTTTCTGACTCGACTATGGAAGCGGAATATATCGCTGCATCTGATGCCGCAAAAGAAGCCGTCTGGATGAGGAAGTTCTTGAAAGAACTTCAGGTGGTTCCGTCCATTGTTGATCCAATACCTCTGTATTGCGACAACAACGGGGCTATAGCATTAGCGATGGAACCCAGGTCCCATCAGAAATCCAGACACATCTTGAGGCGGTATCACTTGATCAGGGAGATCGTGGATCGCAAGGAGATCGTGGTTCGTAGGGTTACTTCAGAAGATAACACTACTGATCCATTCACGAAGTCCTTGCCCCAGACTCAGTTCGAGCGGCTGATCGAGATGATAGGTCTTCGATACGCCAGTACATGGCCTTAGTGCAAGTGGGAGATTGTTAGTGTATATGCCCTAGAGGCCATTACTGTATCATACTAGTATGTATATTACTTGATGGAAGCTTGGGATATTCACAGTTGTATAGACAATCTTGCTCAAAATGGTAGTATGCTACTTGGTTTGTCTCTACTTTAATGTGTACATGTGTTTCTTTATTGTATCATCTATACGCATTAGTGGAGCCCTTAGGATCTTTGCTTGATTACCAGCGTTGTGATGGCAGTCACACTCGTGGGAGCTGGGTAATCTACAACCACATCCTTATACACACATCCCTAGTCGTGGGATTATCGAGACAGGGCATCGATACTCCGGAGTAGGCTAGCGTATGCGCTTCTCATCCCAGTGCGGGAGGCGGTCTGTCCCACAGCCGTCAGTACGTCGTACTTGAGATAGTATGCGGGTGCTTGTTAGGTTACGAGTACACTGGACAGGACTCGTCGGGAACTGTTGGTTGGTATTATACCTATCGTCAATTATCAGTTCCCAGGTGACATGAGTACAGCTTAGTCCGCTGACTTGACACTGACACTTCGCCTCGAGTGTGTTCCCAATGTACTTTGATTACTACCCTACCACGGCTCCAAGGAGTCGTGCAAACAGGTAGTAGTTAGGTGCAGTCCCGAAGCACTTGGAGGCAGTGACGGTTAGACAGGATTCGTCTCTCCCGGTATTGGGGGTTGACATCGCGCTGTGGCTAGGAGAGCCATTACACAAGTAGTCCCTGGCTAGGGCAAGGGAGATATTCTGGTAGGTTTCCAGTGTTATCTCAGGGTGTTCTGGGCTACACTCCGACACGACTTGTACCGCTATTAGGGGTCTGACGTTTACCACCCTCCTAGGCCCGCCATGCGATGTTATCAGACGAACAGACCGGTCTGTACGGAGACTGTCACATTCAGGATCAGTTGGAGTTCAGATGGGTTTCACCTTGTCCGTCTTCTTATCGGCATCTACCTGGGGGCCGTTACGCACAGCTAGTGCCTCTTGCTGTCTGTGGTTAAACCCACTGCCAGCGTAGTGTCGAGTCTTTAGTGTTTTAGATAGTGCCCTCAGAGTCAATTATTGGATCACAGGCACGTGATTGCAATGATTGAGGGAGGACCAATCCCGGTAGGACAGTCTTACTCAAGATGATAGTATGCTATCTGGTTTATCTTTATCATCGTGTACTGCTTTAGGTGACCCTACAGGTCACTATTGCACGTTGATAGAGCCTCTAGGATTCTTTCTTAACTGCCAGCAGTATGAGGGCGATCATATACGTGGGAGCTGGGGTCTGTAAGCAAATCATTAAAAGGTCCCTAGTCGTGGGAGTTTCGAGACATGGCATCGATACTCCAGAGTAGACTAGTGTATACATTCGAGACCCCCGACGAGGGGCGGTGTCCGGTCTTACAAGCCACTGGTGTCAGTTGGTTCACCTAAGATGTATACAGGTGCTCATTGGGTTATGAGTACACCGGACAGGACTCGCCGGGAACGTGCTAGTTGGTATTATACCTGACGTCAGATAGCAGTTCCCTGGTGACATGTGTACAGGTTAGTTCATCGACCTGAGATCGTCATTTGTCTCCTGTGAGTTCCCACTGTACTTTGATTACTACCCTACCATGCTCAAAGAAGACGTGCAAACATGTTTTAGTTGGGTACAGTCCCGAGCCACATAGAGGCAGTGAGCGGATCTGCAGGGGTTCGTCTCTCCCGGTATTGGGGGTGAGGTCGCGCTGTGTCTAGGAGAGCCAGTACATGAAAAATCCTTGGCCAAGGCAGGAGATTTACTGGTAGGTATTCCAGTAGTATCTCATGGTGTTCTGGGCTGATCTCCGACACGACTTGTACCGCTTTTGGGGCTCTGACTTTTACCAACACCCTAGGCCCGCCATGCGATGCTCATAGAAGAACGGACCGGACTGTACGGATATTGTCACTGACAGGCTTAGTAGGGTGTCAGCATGAGTTTGCTCACAGACGTCCCTTTTGGTCAATACCTGGTAGCCCGTTACGTATAGGCTAATACCTCTGATGTGCTAGTGGTTAAATCCACAACCAAGGTGTTGACGAGTCTTTAGAGTCCCCCACAGACCAGTTTCTCAAGTTTCGGGCGAAACGCTGTAGAGGCCGTATGAAGATATGGCAGGGTTCGATCAGATACGTGCGGTATTGCACGGATCGTGATCGGACGGATTTTACTAGCGGGCTTTGGTTTAAGCCGGATCCTAGTATTGGACAGTGTAGATTTTGTCTCTTTGCATTTGTATTCAGTGGGAATACAAATGCGGGCATGTATATGCAGTCGCGGGGTTTTCCTGTAATTTATTACGGGATCAGTTTTCTGAAGTTGCCAGTTTGCATTCCGATCCGGCCAGTATTCCTTTGTTCCTTCCCGGCCGGACTTTTCCGATGGAGGGGGTTATTTGCAGTTGTGCAAATTACCTATATGGAGGGGGGTTTCTTGCTTATGTGGGATTATGATTTGATTAGCATCTTTGCTTTTTCATGATGGCTTGCAATTAATTGAGATTAGAATGGATTTGAAGTTGATATGATATTGTTATCATTGCTTTTGGTTGTGGTCACCCCTTTGCTTTTACTACCATCACCTCCCATCATGGTTTGAGTTTTTTCTCTCCTCATTCTAAAAAGGGCCCGGCCACTTTTAAAGTAGAAATGAGGATTAATTTTGTTGTGGGAGAAATTATCATATCACATTATGCTTTGCTACAAAATCCATAAGACATTTTAAAAGCTCTTTCTCTTCTTCCCTCCTCCAAAGGCAACTTTAACCCCATGAGACAACATATTCTACACTACACCTACAGCACTCCTTGGACGCGTCGGTTAGCCAACTTCGCGCCCGAATTGCCTCGGTCCACAGGTGGGAGCCCGTAAAAGAAATCGGCTACGTGGTGCCCTTTCCGGCGAGGAGGTGACGAACGGTGATTCCGCAGGAGATCGGAGTGGAGATGAAGACCGAAGGACACGGATCGCTTGGTATAGCCTTCTATCCTATCTTGTAGTTTGCTAGTAGCTAGGTTAATGGCCCGATCCGGGATAAAAGTGCGCGGTGGTGCCGGTTTGCTAGTTTGCAAAGTTTTTCGTTTCCGCGTTTTCGGCGTCGGATCGACTGCCGGGGCGCTGCCGTGCACTTACATTGGTATCAGAGCCACGCCATTAACCTAGTCTAGCTTGCACTAGTATGTTTAAAGCTTCGATCGAATAAAAATCCCAAAACCGCATATTCATGTATATCAGTTCTTTGTCGAAATTGTTTTGGCTCCAAAAGTTTTTCAGGTTGTTGCAGAATGATGTGCAGGGAATTCTAAGACTTCTGTAGAAATTTGGTTGCATGATGTCATAGTTCAACCGCGGAACCGCGGCCAAACCCATTCAATGGCCGCGGTTCCGCCGCCACCTTGACTCCTCTCTGCACCAAATTTGCATAGTAGCCTTCTGACTTGAAAATAAGGTTTTTAGAACATTCTTTTTGGGCCCGGATTTTCTGTGAGTGCTACAGTAGTGCTTGGGGACCACTTGGGTAAATTTGATCGATTGAAAATTTTAAACACATTAGTTCACAGTATTTACATTATATCTGCGACCGTGAATGTCACTTGATCGGTAAATCCTGTCTAACTGCTATAGCCCGGTTAGATGGATTTGCGAACGTGACATTCACGTTGATATTCTGTGTTGTGCTGTGATGTTGCGGATTGGTCGTGAGGGATAGCCTGGTTGCAGAGGTAGTACAATTTTGTTTTATATGTACATTTGATATTGCGGGGCGAGCGTCCTATATGTGGACTGCCGTCACTGCCTGTTTGTAAATTATTCTTTTGGGGCACGACCGGGTCGAGGTCGATGTACCCATTGTATGTACATTTTACTTTCTGTACTAGGATTACCTCACGGAGGGGTTCACGGATAGCCGGGTTCCAGAGGGCAACGGGCCCGCATCTCATGGCGTTGAGACGGAGGGGGCTTTACTCTAGAATTGGCGGGCTATTCGCCGCACTCTTAGGGGGTACAGGTTGGCCCAAGGAGGGGTGCCCAAGTTACCGGATTCCGTGAAGTGCTGGGTGGTCCATTCACGTTGTTGAAGGGGGCTGCCTTGCTTCAGGTTTTGGAGCGTAACTTGCCGCGCCCGTAGGGTTCTAGGATTTCATTACACAGGCTATCCACATGACCAGGGGAACGTCGGGTTTCAGTAGCGGCTCTATGAAACCCGGGGATCCCAGATATCTGTATTGTTCTGTGATGCTGTACATTTCTGTGATGTTGCATTTTATCACGCCTTGAGTGAATATTATATATTGATATATATACTAGTAGATGTTGTATATGTTTTGCATCCGCGCTAGTCCAGTCCCCGCTCTGTCGTTAGTTAAGTAACCTAACGGGTGATGACGGGACCCAGTGGCGAATGCGGATGGCATATACGTACATCATTATTTTCGTTCTTTTGTGGTGTGATCAATTGATGGGACTGCGTTGATTAGGATCAATGCAAGCTAAACAAACCTATTCTGATGTTGTTGGAACTTTTTTTCAAAAAAACCTGTTATTGCAAGGGCGTTCTCTTTTGTTTTGCATCGTGGTATTCAGTTGGAATATCCTGCTCCTCAGTCGACGAGGCAAGGGCCGAGATCCCTTCACCGGGAGTGACCCCTTGGACAGAAGTTTGCGTCAGGGCAATAACTTCACTATAGTCGATTACTTTTGCTTTGCATCATGGTATTCAGTTGGAATATCCTGCACCTCATTCTACGGGGAAAGAGCCGAGATCCCTTCACCGGGAGTGACCTCTTTAGCAAAGGTTTCATCACTATATTTTTTATAAAGCTATCCGGTTCCTTCAACGATATCAAGTTCATTACGTTAAAGGTTTTCGCCAGAAACCATTCGTAGCCCTCCGTCGTTTCATATGAATAGTCAATAAGTATTCAAGCTGTGTATGTTGGCCAAAATCAAGGTACAGTGATTGGTAGCTATTGGGTATTCATATGCAGCATAGATAGATGCGTTGGTTTGGGGCAGTCGTACTACTATTTTGGCCAAAGTCAAGGGTATGTACGGGTGGGCTCAAATTAACCTGGAGAATGACTGGTAGAACTTGACATGTGACTTTTGATATGTTGGCCAAAGTCAAGGTCATAAGAGCATGGGGCAAAAATCACATCGGGAGTTTCAAAAGAAACTAAAACTTTCCAGATATGCGCATACCTTCTGGAGTGTGATAACGTGAGCGGATTCCGTCACGTTATCATGCGATGATAGTTGGATCCCGATTCCCACTGATGAGTTGGTTTACTCCTCGGGTGATCCCGACTAATTCTTCTTTCAGGTTTGGAGAAGAATTTGAGGTGACAGTGGGAGGTTTCCTGATTAGATAAAGTGATAACCATTCTGATCTAGGTTAGAGTGCACGCTGAGTGTTTCTTTTCTCTCTCTCTTTGGCAGTGACCATGGACCTGTTCACATCATAATATTGCATTTTATATTCCCCATTCTTATTCTTTTTAGAAATAAACTGGTGCTTTTGACGCATGTCTGCCACATATTACAGTTTACAGGTTCTTGGATCTAAAACAGTGAAAACGATGAAAAGATGATACAAAAGTGGACTTTGACCAACAAACAGAAGACTCTTGATCAAGCCTACATCAAAGATAAAATTCACAAAGTACAAGGCAATGCAAGGTCCACGATTATAAAGCGAACGGTTAAAAGTCCACCGAATTATTCACTGGAGATCTGGAAGAAACATAGAAGCTATTTTAATAAAAGAACCAAATAATAAGGAAGCCCAAAGACAGAAGAGCCTACAAAGGAAATTTCAAGGCCTAATAATTTCAAGGCCCAATACTTCCTTTTAAAGAGACAGTGACATAAAATTTTACCAAAGCTTGGAAGTCTACTTTGACTAGGTCTTCCTAAGGATATTTTGGTAAATGTAAACATGCAAATCAATTGTAACCTAGGATTTCTATCTCCTATAAATAGAAGCCCAAATCATTGTATTCTTTTCATGCCTCCCTTCATTAATAAATTTCAGCATTCTTTTGGAGAGCATCATTTTTGCAAGTTCTTTATTTTCTGCCCTAGGTTAATTTTCTATTCTTGCCCTAGATAAATTTAATTCCTTGCCCTAGTTAATCTTTTATTCTCTGCCCTAGATAAATGTTTTTAAATTCCCTAATGAGTGAGTAGTCTCCTCGCTTGTTAGGGTCAGATCTGGGGAAGGTTTGAGAGACGAAGATCTCTCATCCCCTTTCTTGCCCGTCATAGGACTCCATGCATACCTTCTCATTCCGCTCCCTACGGCACTCTACCCACGAGGTAGCGGTGATACCGTAGTCTAAAGGCCCGGATTTTAAGGTTTTTCATGGAGGTTAGGGTAAAGATTAAGAAAGGAAGAACAATGATCTAGAGGAAGAACAATCTTCCCAATCACCCTAATCCCTTTTATTAATATTTACCATAACACCTAATTAGATCTTCATATGGGTATAGAAAGCGGTGAGATTTATTGACATTCGAAACTTAACCTAGACCTAACCCTAGCAAGATTTAGATATAGATTAATTCAGTTTTTAGATTTAATAATCAATCCGGCTCCCATCGGAATTAACTCGTTTGAGCGAATAGGAAATTCACAACATCCCTGTGGACCGACCCGTACTCACCGGCTAGCTTCATGCGACGCCGTTCTTGATTGCGGTAATAGATAGTTTTTGAGATCAATCAAATGGCGTCGTTGCCGGAGATGGCATGCTATTTTCTTTTTGCAATTTCGGGTTAATCTTAAAAAAAATCATAAAAATATGAAAAATCAAAAAAATATAAAAATATATCATCTATTATTTTTGGAAAGGGTATTCTTGTGAGAATTTTTTGCAGGATCTAAAAAGAAATTCGGATCTGGAAATATACAGAGATCAGAACAGCAAATATCAAATCCGAACAAACAGAGGAATATCACAATAGACAACAGAAGAAATTTGGAGGACTGAGTCAACAAGAAGAATCGCGGTGATCTGGTCTCAAAAAAAAAAAAACCTCCCGAGCCGACCAACACGCGGCGGAACCGCCGCTCGAACCCCTTTTCGGCCGCGGAACCGCCGCGCCCTGGTGACACCACCTGAAAAAAAAAACGATCTTGTGCAGATTTCCGCCACTGCAAATCTCTGTGAGTTTTCTCTCCTCCTCTGCAAATCTTGATATATCTTCTGTAAATTTGCCTGCAGGATTTCTTTCCAAATAACAAATCTTATGTAGGATTCGTTGCGTTATGCTTAAAATAATAATTGATTGCAAGTGATCTTTTCTGATTTGCATATCTTTAATCTTTTTGCTAAAAATATCTTTCCAAATAAAGAGCAAGAGAAAAAAGGAAAGTTTTAATTAGAAAACTTGCAAACTTTGAAATTCACAAAAAAAAGATTTGATTGAAAGTGATTTTTCTGTTTTGCATATCTTTAAAACTGATTTTAAGGGGCTTTGACCAATTCAAATTGGGTGGAGATTTCATCACCCTTCCCAGGACCCCCAGAAATCACATAAAGCATTTGCATTGACCAATCTTTAATTAAAAAATACTAGACTCAGCCCTAAGGACTTCGAGCTCAATAGGACAGAGGACTAGTTATAGGCATCGACCGTTTATCCTATGTCTAGGCAAGTGTGTCAAAGGCTAGTGGTTTTTAATTAGGCCCACAGTGTGGTTCCTTCCCACTTACCTGGCACTTACCTGGCCGCAATTAGCGGTGAAGAGGCGGTTTGAGGTCCTATTTCTAGCCCTTTGGAACAGTTAGGAGCTATCTAGCTAACCTAGGTGACCCTAGATCTAGGTGTGATTGTGCATTTCTGATTGATTACATTTGTGTCCAAGCCCTTTATCGAAATTTTTTTCTGCAAACAGTCTCAAATAAAGAGAAAAAGGAAAAAAGGAAAATTTTTATAAAAACTTGCAAAAATTTTATCGGTAAGAAATCCTTGCATCACCTACCTTCTTTCTTTTCTCATTCTTCTATCATGGGTACCCCACATCATAAATCTCTTGCCGAACTTTGGTATCCCGAACCTAACTTTGCGTCGTTCGTCAATTGTTTCGGTCGATTTAAAGACGATCCTTCCATGCCCAAAATTTCGTTGAAAAATCAAATAGAAGCGTCTAGGAGAAACAGTTCGACTTTGCAACCCACTTTGTGTCAACCAAGTCAACCTTTACCACCTTCATATGTTGATACCACTTTTTCAAGTCCTGCTGTAACTCCTAAGCCGATGTCTATTGCTGAGCATATTGTTCAATCTCGCAGCCGATCTTTCACCCCTCTCCACTCATCTAGTTTTAGGGATCCACACGACTATTCACCTTTTTATCCATATGTTGACCCTACCCCCGTCCAATCACCCACTTCCTACCAGTCCTACCCGACTTTCCCACCTTCACTAGATATTGATTCTACACAGACTGTTGGGAGTTTTGCATATCCACACAATTTCGAATCTTTTCTCGAAACCCCCTTACCACCCAAGTCTAGTTTGGAAGAGTCGTTGGAGGCGTATATCGCAGCAACAAACAAAATGGTTAGGAATATGGAAGCGTCCGTGGCCGCCCTTATGCAATCTGCTGAACCGGTAGCTAGTTTTCCGCTAGCTCCAAATTTTTCAATATATGAGGAGGCGGTTGGACTGAGTGAGAATGAGAGAGGATTTCCAAATCAAACCTACCCTTACCCAATTGAAGCCCACAACTAAAGTTTTCCATTGAATTTCCTAAACGATTCACAAGTTCAAAATAAAGACGAGTTGTGTGATTCTGTAGTGTTAGATTTGCCCAATTGTGAAGAACCCCTTTCGAGTGAAACCGCACCTAATCCTTTCAATCTTTGCACCTCCCATCTAGAACCTAAATTGATAGATATCCATGCTTTTGAGGAGTTGTCTAAAGAAATTGATTTTCACTTGATTGAGGATATAGACGCCGGGAATATTTCGGATGATGAACCTGTCGATTTAATTGAAATTTTATATTCAAATCATCATCCTGAATTATTAAATGTTTCTCCCGAATCGCATATGCGTCTAGATTTTGATGATAATGGCATGGATGAGTTAAATATTGAGGATAGTATTGAGGAGAGTCTTGAGGATAATATTGAGTTTGAATCATTTTTGTTTGATGTATCTGATTTTCCAATTCATCCTCCTGAACCTTTGACTGTTATATCACCCTCCCTCCTTCCCATCGTTCCTACCCCGCTTGAAGACTGTGAGCTTGAAAAATTTTCCTTTGAATCTAACACAGTTCTCACAGACGATAACACCTACGAGTGTTTCGCTTTTTCAGACGATGTTGATGACTCACCGCCCGAGTTTGAGTCCTTTACATTTTCAGATGGGTTAGTTGAACCATCAGACTCGGTTGATTACACTAGTTTCGAACCATTAATGGAATCATTCAAGTTCGAGACAGTTTACTACGGTGAGAATGATACTATCCCTAATTCACTTCCTTTCGTCCTTCCTATTATCCCGACCGTACAAACGACCGTTACGCTTTCATCTCCTATACCAAGTTCGGCGTACCAATGTTTTCTTGTGAATCTTGAGGGATTTGACCCCATTTCCCGATGGGTTGATAGGTTAGCGCAATCGCTTATAACATATCGGTCATTACATATTGCGCTAATTTATTCACTCGATTTACACCCTCGAGATCACGTGACCCTTCTATCTTCTTTCCACCATTCTTCTCCCCCACCAAGACCATATTCTACCATTCTTCTTTCCACACGGTCTCGCATGTTTTTCATTTCATTCATCTCCACCCCATTCTTGCACCAACTATACCATTACCACGATAAGATTTTTGAATGGTTGGTGCTCACCTTTGGCTTGTGTAAGGCCAAGCTTAAGTTTGGGGTGAAAACTTGTTGTATATATGTATATATATTTTTGTTTCCTTTTTCTAAAAAAGAAATAAAAAAAATTTCAAAACAGTAAAAAATATTTAAAAAAATTTATAAATAAATAAACAGGGGAGTGCCGGTATTTTGACCCTCTGGGTGTAGCATGACAGTGCGGACACTGTCAAGTTCAAGTTTAGGGGCATGCTCGGTACGTCTTCTTCCTTCGCATTCATTTGTACATATTTTTGCATTTGCATACTTATTTGAAAACCCATAAAAATTGAAAAAATTCAAAAATTATAAAAATCAATGTATTCAATTTTGGCTATATTTGACTTGAGTTTGACAAATAGGTTAACTAGCTAGGAACAACTAGATCTTAGACTTAGTGAATTAAAAACCCTAAAAATAACATTTCTTAAAGTTTAACGGTAGAAAGTATATGCCTTGTAGTTTATTTAGAAATAGGAAAATTTTGTGTTCACTTCATGGGCTAAGTCAAAATGAGGGAAGAGTATTGATATTCTTATTAGAGTATAAGTTTGAAAAATAGTTCCTACCTTAAGTCTAGATTCTGAAAACGTATACCCTATAATTTGCACAATCACGCACCTTGAAACTTGGAATAGTAGAAGAGACCTTGAAATGCTCTTGTCTAAAGTCCTTAGTACAATAAAAGAAAAAAAAGTGTGAATAAAGAATAAAAAAAATGGACACTGGTTTTTGTGATTACTTAAGGCTGCAAAAATAGAAAAATATTTAGCGAGGGTGCTTCATCACCTAGTGCCTTAGACCAACTGGTTTGGGAGTCACTGCTAAAAGCCTTAGGTGTTGCAAGACTAGGAATTACGCTTCAATGTGCAAACACATTTTGTAATCGGTCGTTGGTACCTCAAGAAGTATTAACGGTCGCATGAAGGATGTGTAAGCAAAATTCAATTAAAAATTCACCATTTAAGAAGTGCTTTGGACAACGGACGAGAGTATGATTGCTTGATTTGAATTTCTACGTGTAGGGGTGATCTATACACACACGTAGGGATATGTGATTGGAGTTTAGGTGAGAGAAAGGAATGAAGAATAGAACTTGTATCTTTAGTAAGGGTTGATAGAAATTCCTAAGTGGAGATGGAACCCTAGAAGGAAAACTTAAGAGATGCCGAAACCTAAATAAGTCTATAGAACATATATAATCTTAAGTTAAATGATGAGGAAGTGTGAAGAATATGGGTGGATAATTTGCGAGTCAAAAGATAATAGAAGTCCTTGTCAGAAAACCTAATTGGAGAACAAAAGTCGAAAAGGCTGAATTGAAAGGATTTTGTGGGTAGTATCCGCTGAAAACCCTCAGGAGACAACACTCCTCCTACTAGGGACACCTAGAGGTTTAACGGCTTGTTGCACGTGCTCAGTGCAATCGCGTTTCCCTGCGAAAGTGCAGTTAGGAATTTAGTGAATAAAAATAAGTTTGCTCGAGGACGAGCAAAAGATAAATTTGGGGGTATTTGTTCACATCATAATATTGGATTTTATATTCCCCATTCTTATTCTTTTTATAAATAAACAGGTGCTTTTGACGCATGTCTGCTACATATTACAGTTTACAGGTTCTTAGATCTAAAACAGTGAAAACGATGAAAAGATGATACAAATGTGGACTTTGACCAACAAACAGAAGACTCTTGATCAAGCCTACATCAAAAATAAAATTCACAAAGTACAAGGCAATGCAAGGTCCAAGATTATAAAGCGAACGGTTAAAAGTCCACCGAATTATTCACTGGATATCTGGAAGAAACATAGAAGCTATTTTAATAAAAGAACCAAATAATAAGGAAGCCCAAAGACAGAAGAGCCTACAAAGGAAATTTCAAGGCCCAATAATTTCAAGGCCCAATACTTCCTTTCAAAGAGACAGTGACATAAAATTTTACCAAAGCTTGGAAGTCTACTTTGACTAGGTCTTCCTAAGGATATTTTGGTAAATGTAAACATGCAAATCAATTGTAACCTAGGGTTTCTATCTTCTATAAATAGAAGCCCAAATCATTGTATTCTTTTCATGCCTCCCTTCATTAATAAATTTTAGCATTCTTTTGGAGAGCATCATTTTTGTAAGTTATTTATTTTCTGCCCTAGGTTAATTTTCTATTCTTGCCCTAGATAAATTTAATTCCTTGCCCTAGTTAATCTTTTATTCTCTACCCTATATAAATGTTTTTAAATTCCCTAATGAGTGAGTAGTCTCCTCGCTTGTTAGGGTTAGATCTGGGGAAGGTTTGAGAGACGAAAATCTCTCATCCCCTTTCTTACCCGTCATATATTTTCATAGGACTCCATGCATACCTTCTTATTCCGCTCCCTACGACACTCTACCCACGAGGTAGCGGTGATACCGTAGTCTAAAGGCCCGGATTTTAAGGTTTTCCATGGAGGTTAGGGTAAAGATTAAGAAAGGAAAGACAAGGATCTAGAGGAAGAACAATCTTCCCAATCATCCTAATCCCTTTTATTAATATTTACCATAACACCTAATTAGATCTTCATATGGGTATAGAAAGCGGTGAGATTTATTGACTTTCCAAACTTAACCTAGACCTAACCCTAGCAAGATTTAGATATAGATTAATTCAGTTTTTAGATTTAATAATCAATCCGACTCCCATCGGAATTAACTCGTTTGAGCGAATAGGAAATTCACAACATCCATGTGGACCAACCCGTACTCACCGGCTAGCTTCATGCGACGCCGTTCTTGATTGCGGTAATAGATAGTTTTTGAGATCAATCAGGACCGAGCCTAGACTATGACTCAGTGACCAAAATTAACCGAACCTTCTAAAACACTGGCTTTTAGATTGTCAGAGTTGCTAACCTCATTGCCACTCCTACTTTTACCCTTTTCTTCAGGACACCCCGTATTACTACGAACGTCCACTTCCATTGGACAAAACCATCGTATGGTTATATACGAACTCGAAGGAATTCGAGAATGGTTTCCGGTTCCGGAGAAAACGAATAGGACTATTCAGTTGTCTTTTCCTTTTACCTTCTCTCAGGTTGCGAGTACTCCTTTGTTTAGGAGATAGTACACCTATTATGCAAATTGGATAGTCTTCTTCCAAGCCTTAGGCTGGTGCCGAACGGTGGGGTATGAAGAAAACCAATTAGCCTAAACGGTGTACAGAAGGTATTAAGTAAAAACATATCAAGGGATTAGTAAGAGGGCAAAGTAAATTGCGACTGCTATTCACGACCAAACCAAGTATTTCTTCGCCAATCCTAAATCACCTTTGTATTTCTCCAGGACACTCCGTATCACTACGAAGATCCACAGTTTATTGGATACTCCATCGTATAGTTATATACGAACTCGAAAGGAACTTCCAGTTCGGGGATGGATTCTGGTTCACGAGAAATAGGAATAAGGTTTATTCGGTTGTCTTTTATCTTCACCTTCTCTCGCATTGCAAGTGCTCTTAGGATTAGGACAGTACACCCATTATGCTTATTGGATAGTCTTCTTCCAAACCATAGGCTGGTGCCGAACGGTAGGGAAGGAAGAAAACCATTTGGCCTAAAGGGGTGTGCAGAAGGTAATGACTAAAGACATATAAAGGGATTTGGAGAGATGGCAAAGAATTATACGGTTACAGTTGTGAATCTGGATAATGGAAGAGGCATTACTAGGAATACCGGGATACCCTATCGAAACATTTCAATGTTTCAGTTTCACTGTGTACTGTTAAAAGAAAACTGATTTCCCAATTAGAAACTTGCTCCAGGGTATGTATTTACCAGGTATGATTCTCACATCTGTATGGTTTTACAGATGATGAGTGGGAGTAAGTTATTGGGAATTAGGTGATTATCCTTATTATATCGGAATTCGTTGTAATTGGTGATATTTGAGAAAATCGCCTGGGTTGTTTGCCGGACGGCAAATATTTGGTTTTGAATATCCGTTGTTATGCACCAATTTCAAATTGATATATCTGTACGTCTATTTTTATAGAGTGAGATATACCTTTTTAAATTATGTATATGACATTTACCTATATCAGTGGATGGTTAGGTAAGGAGCATTGAACAACGGTGTAATTCTTCTTAACCATAAGTACAGTTTTCAACCTACGACACACAAGGAATGAGTTATTAGACTCAAGGGACTTATACAGAGTATTGTATGTTGTCCAGCGTCCATCAGGACAGAGGGGTTGGTCCTCGTACTATATTCGGTTTACTTATGACTTCTCTAGTTTTTACACAGGTGTTTCGTAGAAACACAGGGTCCAAATTTTGAGAAGTTATAGGTATATGAATAAAGTAGAGAACCAGGTATTGCAAGTATCGGGATTCTTCAAGGTGATCGAAGATGCAGATACTTGTGTACGGTATTCAGTTGATAGTAATGATTAAGAGAACTTGCTTCTCTTTCAGGTTACTCATAATTGGAAGCATTCCTAAGTTGAGTAACGCTAATCGGCCTCTATCCATTTAGTTGACATGCAATGGAGACAGCTGCATGATTTGAATCTGGTTCAATTAAATCAGTGCCTCTGTTTTCTGTATTGGATATAAAACAGTTCATATCTTGACATTGTTAAGATACGGGGAGTTGTCCGGCTTATGCTTAAAACCAGACACCGGACAACTCAAGGCACGTTTCTATAATGGTTGTTTGTGGGTTAACCCGGGCTATGACGAGGGTTGACTTTCTACCATCTGGAAGATCAATAGCGATATTGTTCTAGACTCGCCACAGTTTTAAAAAAATGGATTTTTTTAGAAAACACTAGTGGGAGTATGGTAGAACTGGAAGTGGTTCCGGAACCGCAAACGATTACTGAAGATTTGATAAGAACCTAAAGATTCAATCTAGTTTGACATTCCATTGGCCACTCCGTAGAAAAAGTGGGTAACCTCAGGCACCCGAGAGATACTTCAGTATGCTCAAGGACGGTGGCAGGGAGGTTCTTGTTTACCCAGACTTGCCATTGCTGTTGTTCCAGACTGTGAGACCCGGCAGGAGGATGAGTATAGCGTCGTTCTAAACTAACTTTAGAAGTGTACGTCTATATGACTCTGCCAGAGGGTTGTCATAGTCAGTGGGAGCAGCGGAAGCATAGTGGACAGGTGGCTTCTATCTATTTATAGACGAAAGCAGATATAGCGGAGATAGATCATCTATTTCTGATGTGACAGTCATAGGTTTGACTTTATCAGAATAGGGGATGGATATGTTAAGAAGGTAGTAGGGTGTGATGTCCTGGTATTTGGATGACATACATAGAGTAGGAAGTGAAATTCCTATACTACGATCGGTTATACTTTGGTCGTCACATAGTGGTTTCTCCATATGGGACTTGAATATAATATCAAGACATTCTGGTTACTAGATCCATAGATCTAGATTTGGGTGGTTTCCCAATCTGGGTACTTAGACAGCATTCTAAGAGTATTTAGAATGGACAACTCTTGGCACGGTAGTGTACCTGCAGGTGATGGAGTCACCCTCTCTAAAGGTATCTTACAGACTAAAGGGGAGAGGGATGCGCATGATTGGCAGATCACTTGCTTAGACAATTGAGTCAATAATGAGATGTCAAGTACCACACCAGATGTTGTTTTTGCAATAGATGCAATAAGATGATATTGATCCAATCCTGGAGAAACAGTCGGAAGCTGTTTTAGAACATAAGTGGATGTTCTAGGGAAATGATAACGGCAGCCTCCTTTAGGAGACGGTTATCATTCCAGGCTTCCAAGGTGACCTGGATGACAGAGTGACTGTCAGAGTTATAGTTTTCCCTCTGATGAGGGGCAGAATAATGGACAGGTGGTCCAGGTAGATGCTGAGGGAAGGATGGCGCAGGATACTGATTCAGTTCAGTTGACGATACAGTCTAAGAAGTTTGGATTCGGAGTTCATTTATGAGCTAGGTCCCATCAGACATCCAATCATATTCTAAGACAGGTATTGCTCATTTCAGGAGATGGCTTTCTCCGCGAACTTGAGATAAAGAGAGACCTAGAAAGAAACACTACAGCGGATCCACTCACTGGGGCTATTCCTCGAACGCAATAGTTTCGCAAACGAGCTTTGTGAGACTGACTAGTAGAGGAGTTGGGTGTTCGGTATCACACGGGCTGTGAATATGTGACATCGCAATAATTAGCCTTGAGTGCAAGTGGGAGATTGTTGGAGATAGTGCCCTCAGAGTCAATTTTTGGATCACAGGCACGTGATTGCAATGATTGAGGGAGGACCTATCCCGGTAGGACAGTCTTACTCAAGATGATAGTATGTTATCTGGTTTATCTTTATCATCGTATACTGCTTTAGGTGACCCTACAGGTCACTATTGCACGTTGATTGAGCCCCTAGGATTCTTTCTTGACTGCCAGCAGTATGAGGGCGATCATATACGTAGGAGCTGGGGTCTGTAAGCAAATCCTTAAAAGGTCCCTAGTCATAGGAGTTTCGAGACAGGGCATCGATACTCCAGAGTAGACTAGTGTATATAGTCGAGACCCCGACGAGGGGCGGTGGCCGGTCTTACAAGCCACTGGTGTCAGTTGGTTCATCTAAGATGTATACAGGTGCTCATTGGGTTATGAGTACACCGGACAGGACTCACCGGGAACCTGCTAGTTGGTATTATACCTGACGTCAGATAGCAGTTTCCTGGTGACATGTGTACAGGTTAGTTCATCGACCTGAGATCGTCATTTGTCTCGTGTGAGTTCCCACTGTACTTTGATTACTACCCTACCACGCTCAAAGGTGATGTGCAAACAGGTTTTAGTTGGGTACAGTCCCGAGCCACATGGAGGCAGTGAGCGGATCTGCAGAGGTTCGTCTCTCCCGGTATTGGGGGTGAGGTCGCGCTGTGTCAAGGAGAGCCAGTACATGAAAAGTCCTTGGCCAAGGCAGGAGATTTACTGGTAGGTATTCCAGTAGTATCTCAGGGTGTTCTGGGCTGATCTCCGACACGACTTGTACCGCTTTTGGGGGTCTGACTTTTACCAAACCCCTAGGCCCGCCATGCGATGCTCATAGACGAACGGACCAGACTGTACGGATATTGTCACTGACAGGCTCAGTAGGGTGTCAGCAAGAGTTCGCTCACAGACGTCCCTTTTGGTCAATACCTGGTAGCCCGTTATGTATAGGCTAATACCTCTGACGTGCTAGTGGTTAAATCCACAACCAAGGTGTTGACGAGTCATTAGAGTCCCCCACAGACCAGTTTGTCAAGTTTCGGGCGAAACGCTGTAGAGGCCTTATGGAAATATGGCAGGGTTCGATCAGATACGTGCGGTATTGCACGGATCGTGATCGGACGGATTTTACTAGCGGGCTTTGGTTTAAGCCGGATCCTAGTATTAGACAGTGTAGATTTTGTCTCTTTGCATTTGTATTCAGTGGGAATACAAATGCGGACATGTATATGCAGTCGAGGGGTTTTCCTGTAATTTATTACGAGATCAGTTTAATGAAGTTGCCAGTTTGCATTCGGATCCGGCCAATATTCCTTTGTTCCTTCCCGGCCGGACTTTTCCGATGGAGGGGGTTATTTGCAGTTGTGCAAATTACCTATGTGGAGGGGGGTTTCTTGCTTATATGGGATTATGATTTGATTAGCATCTTTACTTTTTCATGATGGCTTGCAATTAATTGAGATTAGAATGGATTTGAAGTTGATATGATATTGTTATTATTACTTTTGGTTGTGGTCACCCCTTTGCATTTACTACCATCACCTTCCTTCATGGTTTGAGTTTTTTCTCTCCTCATTCTAAAAAGGGGCCGGCCACTTTTAGAGTTGAAGTGAGGATTCTTTTTGTTGTGGGAGAAATTATCATATCACATTATGCTTTGCTACAAAATCCATAAGCCATTTCAAAAGCTCTTTCTCTTCTTCTCTCCTCCAAAGGCAACTTCAACCCCATGAGACAACATATTCTACACTACACCTACAGCACTCCTTGGACGCGTCGGTTAGCCAACTTCGCGCCCGAGTTGCCTCGGTCCAGAGGTGGGAGCCCATAAAAGAAATCGGCTACGTGGTGCCCTTTCCGACGAGGAGGTAACGAATGGTGATTCCGCAGGAGATCGGAGTAGAGATGAAGACCGATGGACACGAATCGCTTGGTATATCCTTCTATCCCATCTTGTAGTTTGCTAGTAGCTAGGTTAATGGCCCGATCCGGGATAAAAGTGTGCGGTGGTGCCGGTTTGCTAGTTTGCAAAGTTTTTCGTTTCCGCGTTTCCGGCGTCGGATCGACGGCCGGGGCGCCGTCGTGCACTTACATTTAGAGTCCCACACAGAGGGTTATTCGCTTTTGGGCAAAACAGAGTAGAGGTCGCATGGTTTTGCGACAGGGTTCGTTCACATCCACGCACTTGTGCATGTTTGGTGTCCGGACAGTCATTATTAGCGGGCTCTGGTTTGAGCCAGATCCTAGTATATGTTTTGGGGTTAGTTTTATCTCATTGTATTCATGTTCCCCGGGACACGAATGCGGGTGTGTATGCACAGTTGTTTGAGGCGGAGGAAGAGGATTTTTCATTAGGGTTTTGGAACGGGTATGTATGCACAGTTGACAGTCGTCTTTTTCCAAACCCTAATGAATTTGTGATATATCAATTAATAATATTAATTAAATGAAATTGTGTCATGGTTGGGTTTGTTGACTTGTTGACCAATGTTGACTAGTTGACCATGGTTGGAACTTTGACCATCATCATTACATATCAAAGATACTCTTTGATCTTTGCAAAAACCATTTAATGTGAAATGATAATGGTCTCATCAAACCTTCCATCAACTTTTTCATTTGATTAATTTTATTTATTTGATAATTCACTTATATTGTTATGGTTGTAAAAAACCATCTCATTCTATCATAACCATTCTCTCTCTTCTTCTCTTCTTCTTCCTCCTCTAGTTCAAGGAGAACAATTCTCATGTGTTGAGAAACATCTCCTTGAAGATAAAACACCCTAAGACACTCACTACTCACTCTAAGGTAGAAGGTTTAGCAAGCCGGATACCTTAGTTCTCTCAAAGTTCGAGAAAGGAGCTCAAGGAAGAAACCCTCAGGTGGATCGATCTTCGACAAGAGAAGGCGACGAGGAAGGCACCATCCGACCACTACAAAGAGTCCAAGACGAAGGAGTTCAAGTTGAGGCATAACCCCTAACCGAGTAGACAACTCTCTAGTTAGGTTGCTAGTGTGTAGTTTAGCCAAGATCCGTTTTTGTAGTCCAAGTTACGTATAATGTAAAAATTGGTTTTTACCATTTCCGCAAGCCCGAAAGAACCGGGAGAGGTAACTTGGACTTACACATTCATTATGCTGTAGGGGGATGCCTCGCTTCAAGTTTTGGAGGGTAACTTGCCGCACCCGTAGGGGTCTAGGTTTCATTGCACAGGCTATCTACACGACCAGGGGAACGTCGAGTTTTCAGTAGCGGCTCTGTGAAACCCGGGGATCCCAGATTATCTGTATTGTTCTGTGATGCTTATTACTTTTCTGTAATGTTGCATATTATCACGCCTGGAGCGATTATTGTATATTAGTATATATACTATTAGATGTTGTATACGTTTTACACCCGCGCTAGTCCAGTCCCCGCTCTGTTGATAGTTAAGTAACCTAACGGGTGATGACGGGATCCAGTGACGAATGCGGGTGGCATATATGTACATTTTATTTTCGTTCTTTTCTGGTGTGATTGATTGATGGGACTGCATTGATTCTTATCATTGCAAGGATAAAACAAACCTATATTTGATATTGTTGGAACAAATTTTAAAAAGGAGTTATTACAAAGGCGTTTCCTTTTGTTTTGCATAGCGGTATTCAGTTAGAATATCTTGCACCTCATTCAACGAGGCAAGGGCCGAGATCCCTTCACCGGGAGTGACCCCTTGGGAAGAAGTTTGCGTCAGGGTAATAACTTCAATATAGTCGATTACAAGTTGCTCTGCATCACGGTATTCAGTTGGAATATCCTGCACCACATTCCACGAGGAAAGAGCCAAGATCCCTTCACCGGAAGTGACTTCTTTAGCAAAAGGTTTTCGCCACTATATTTTTATAAAAAGCTATCAGGTTCCTTCAACGAGATCAAGTTTATTACATTAAAGGTTTTTCGCCAAAAACCAGCCGTAATCCTCCGTCATTTCTTATGGATGGTCAGTAGTATTCAAGCTATGTTGTTTGGCCTACGTCAAGGCATAGTGTTTGGTAGCTGCTGGGTATTCATTTGTTGCATAGATAGATGCATTAGTTTAGGACAGACGTACAGCCTTGTTGGCCTAAGTCAAGGGAATGTACGATGACCTAAATTAATCAGGACAATGACGGGTAGAACTTGACATGTGGCTTAAGATTTGTTGGCCTACGTCAAGGTCATAAGAGCATGGGATAAAAATTATATCGGGAGTTTCAAACATACAGGAAACTTGCAAAACTTGAGCATACCTTCTGGAGTGTGATAACGTGAGTGGATACCATCACGTTACCATGCGATGAGAGTTGGATCCCGATTCCCAATGATGAGTTAGTTTACTCTTCGGGTGATCCCGACTAATTCTTCTTTCAGGTTTGGAGGAGAATTTGAGATTACAGTGGGAGGTTTCCTAATTAGATAAAGTGATAACCATTCTGATCTAGGTTAGAGAGCACGCAGAGTGTTTCTTTTCTCTCTCTCTTTGGCAGCGACCTTTGACCAACCCAAGACTATAACTCAGTGACCAAGTTGACCGAACCTTCTTAAAATACTGACTTTTGGATTGTCTATAGTTGCATAAGTCATTGCCGCTCCTTCTTTTACCCTTTGTATTTCTCAGAACACCCCGTATTACTACGGATATCCACTTCCATTGGATAGATCCATCGTATAGTTATATACGAACTCGAAGGGACTTCTTCGAGGATGGATCCAGGTTCAGGAGAAATAGAATTGGTTTATTCAATTGTCTTTTATTATCACCTTCTCTCAGGTTGCTAGGGCTCCTTGGTTTAGGAGAGTACACCTATTATGCTTATTGGATAGTTTTCTTCCAAACCATAGGCAGGTGCCGAAAGGTAGGGAATGAAGAAAACCAATTAGCCTAAGTAGGGTGTGCAAAAGGTAATGTGTAAAGACAAGATAAAGGAATTAGAAAGAGGGCAAAGTAAATTGCGACTATTAACATTCACGACCAAACCACGTATTTCATCGCCACTCCTACTTCACCATTCATTTCTCCAGAATAACCCGCATCACTACGAACATCCAATTCCATTGGATAAATCCATCATATGGTTATATACGAACTCGAAGGATATTTTTTTCAAGGATGGATTCTGGTTCAGGAGAAATAGGAGTAAGGTTTATTCAGTTGTCTTTTCTCATCACCTTCTCTCAAGTTGCGAGTACTCCTAGGTTTAGGAGGGTACACCTATTATGCTTACTGGATATTCTTCTTCCAAACCATAGGCTAGTGCCGAACGGTAGGGAAGGAAGAAAACTATTTAGCCTAATGATGGTGTACAGAAGGTAACGACTAAAGACAAATAAAAGGAATTGGAAAGATGGCAGGGAAATATACGGTTAAAGTCATGAATTGGATTATGGAAGAGTCATTACTAAGAACACCAGGATACCCCTATGAAACAATTTAATATTTTAGTGCATTGTTAATGGAAAACTGATTTCCCGATTAGATACTTACTCCAGGGTATATACTTTCCAGGTTTCATTCCCACATCTGTATAGTTTTACAGATAATGAGTGGGAGTAAGTTATTGGGAATTAGGTTATCATCCTCATTATATCGGAATTCGTTGTAACTGTAATTGGTGATATTTGAGGAAATCGCCTAGGGATAGTTTTCAACCTACGACGCATAGGTTTTGAGTTATTGAACTCAGCGGACTTATAGAGAGTATTGTATATTGTCCAGTGTCCATTAAGACAGAGTGGTTGGTCCCCGTACTCTGTTCTGTTTACTTGTAACTTCTCTAGCTTTTAGACAAGTGTTTCGTAGAAATACAATGTCTAAGTTTTGAGAAGTTGTGGGTATAGGAATAAAGTAGAGAACCAGGTGTCGCAAGTATCGGGATTCTTCAAAGAAATCAAAGATGTAGATACTTGTGATTGGTATTCAGTTAATAGTAATGGTTTTGAGAAACTTGTTTCTTTTTCAGGTTACTCAAAATTGGATAGATTCCTAAGTTGAGTAATGCTGATTAGCCTTTCTCCATTAAGTTGATATGCACTGGAGACAGTTACATGATTTGAATCTGGTTCCAATTAAATAAGTGCCAAAGTTTCTATATTAGATATAGAATGATTCATATCTTAACGATGTTAAGGTAAGGGGAGTTGTCCAGCTTATGCTTAAAACCAGACACTGGATAACTCAAGGCACGTTTCTATAATGGCAGTTTGCGGGTTGACCCTAGCTTTGACGAGGGTTGATTTTTTACCATCCGTAAGATCAATAGTGATATTGTTCTTGACTCGCCACAGTTTTAATAAAATGGATTTTTTTTTCAGAAAACAATAGTGGGCGTATGGTAGAACTGGAAGTGATTCCAGAACCGCAAACGATTACGAAAAATTTAATAGGACCTATATATTCAATCAGGTTTGACATTCCAATAGCCACTCCGCAGATATGGTGGGTAACCTCAGACACCTGAGAGGTACTTCGGTACCCTCAAGGACGGTGACAGAGAGGTTCTTGTTTACCCAGACTTGACACTACTGTTGTTCCAGACAATGAGACCCAGCAGGAGGATAAGTATAGCATCGTTCTAAACTAGCTTTAGAAGTGTACGTATATATATTATTCTGCTAGAGGGTTGTCGTAGTCAGTGGGAGCAGCGGAAGCATAGAGGGCAAGTAGCTTATGTCTATTTATAGACTTGAGCAGTTATAGCGGAGATAGATCATCTAATTTTGATATGACAGTCATGGCTTTGACTTCTTCGGAATAGGGGATGAATCTGTTGAGAAGGTAGTAGGGTGTGATGTCCTGGTACTTGGATGACATACACAAAACAGGAAGTGAAATTCCTATACTACAATCGGTTGTACTTTGGTCGTCACACAATTGTTTCTCCACAAGGGACATGGATATAATATTTGACATTCTGGTTTCTAGATCTATGGTTTTAGATCTAGATTTGGGTAGTTTCCTAATGTGGGTACTTTGACAGTATTCTAATAGTATTTTAGAATAGATGACTCCTGGCATGGTGGTGTACCTGCAAATGATGGAGTCACCCTCTCTAAAGGTGTCTTACAGACTGAAAAGATAGGGATGTGCATGATTGGCAGAACACTTACTTTGGCAATTGAGTCAATCATGAAATGTCAAGTACCACACCAGATGTTGTTTTTGCACTAGATGCGATAAGTTTATATTAATCCAATCCTGAAGAAACATAAGGAAGCAGTTTTAGAACAAAAGTGCATGTTCTACGGATTTGATGATGGTGGCCTCCTTTGGGAGATGGTTATCATTCCAGGCTTCAAAGATGACGTGGATGACAGAGTGATTGTCAGAGTTATAGTTTTCTCTCTGACGAGGGACAGCATTATGGACAGATGGTCCAAGAGGATACTGTGGGAGGCATGGTGCACGATACTGATTAGATTCAGTTATCAATACAGTCTAAGAAGTCTGGATTTATAGTTCATTTATGAACTAGGTCCCATCAGATATCCAGACATATTCTAAGACAGGAATTACTCGATTCGGGAGATGACTTTCTCCGCGAACTTGAGATTAAGAGAGACATAGAAAGAAACATCAGGGCGGATCCACTCACTGAGGCTATGAGTACGCGACATCGTAATAATAGCCTTAAGTGCAAGTGGGAGATTGTTGGATATAATGCCCTCTAAGTCAATTATTGGATGCAGGTATGTGATTGCAATGATTGAGGGAGGACCTATACCGATAAAACAGTCTTACACGAGATGATAGTATGCTATCTGGTTTGTCTTTATCACTGTTACATGTTAATAAAGCCCTTAGGATCTTGCTTGACTGCCAACAGTATGATGGCGATCATATATGTGGGAGCTGGAGTCTATAAACACATCCTTAAAGTGTCCCTAGTCGTGGGAGCTTCAAGACAGGGCATCGATACTCCAAATTAGACTAGTGTATACATTCGAGACCCCGAAAAGGGGCTGTGGCCGGTCTCACAAGCCATTGGTGTTCGTTGGTTCACCTAAGATGTATACAGGTGCTCATTGGGTTATCAGTACATCGGACAGGACTCGCCGGGAACATGCTAGTTGGTATTATACATATCGTCAGATAGTAGTTCCCTGGTGACATGTGTACAGGTTAGTCTGTCGACCTGGGATCGTCATTTGTCTCGTGTGAGTTCCCACTGTACTTTGATTTATACCCTACCCCGGGTCAAAGGAGTCGTGCAAACAGGTATATTTTGAGTACAGTCCCGAGCCACATGTAGGCAGTGAGTGGATCATCCGGGATTCGTCTCTCCCGGTATTGGGGGATGAGATCGCGCTGTGTTTAGGAGAGCCATTGCACGAAATCCCTGGCCAGGGTAATCGAAATTTACTGGAAGGTATTTCCAGTAGTATCTCAGGGTATTCTGGGCTTCTTTCTGACACGACTTATACAGCTATTGGGGGTCTGACGTTTACCAGCCCCTAAGGCTTTATATGCTATACTCATAGACGAACGGACCGGACTGTACGGATATTATCACTGTCAGGCTCAGTAGGGTTTCTGGATGAGTTCGCTCGTCAGCTTCCCTTCCAATCAATACATAGGCAACCGTTACGTACAGCTAGTACCTCTGACGTGCTAGTGGTTATACCCAGTGCCAGTATATTGATGAGTCATTAGAGTCCCCCACAGACACTTTCCTAAGTTCGGGTGAAACGTTGTAGATGCCGTATGGTATTATGGAAGGGTTCGGAAAATGCACGTGTGTTTTTGCACGTGTCATTTTTCGGGCAGTTAATACCGGTAGGCTTTGGTTTAAGCCGGATCCGAGTATTATACTGTGTAGATATAATATCTTTGTCTCAGTTGCATTTGTATTCGGTCGTAATACAAATGCGGGTATGTTTATACTGTTACGGGGTTATCCTGAAATTCATTTCAGGATCACTTTTGGAAGTTGCCAGTTTCCTGTTTTCTATCACCCGTCTTTAACATTCGGTTAAAGAAGGATTTATCTTTTCTTGGGTGGGTCATGATTCTAGAAGGTTCTAGATTAGGTGACTCATGGTTAGCATTTAATGATATGGTGATTCATTGTTTAGCATTAATTGTTCATTTATTGAAATGGTGATGTGTTATTATGAATCACCATTTTGCATTAAATGATTTTAGTGATTCATGCTTTGATATTATGTTATGATAAGTATCATTTCCTTATGATCACCCCCTCCTCTCTCCTACACTCACCCCTTTCTCTTCTTATAGTGGCCGGCCACTTTTGTGAAGGTAGGAAATTGAATTTTGCTTGAAAAAATTATGATAGTTTGGTGTATGGAAATTTCTTAGTTCATTTTATTCCATCACAATTTCAATTGGCAACTTCATTAACCGTTCGTCCATAGCTTTGGACGTAACGAGACAAAGTGTTCTACTCATTCTCTACATCAATCTTGGTCATCTCTTTTGGCAAACTTGATAATCGAGTTGCCTCGGTTCAGAGGCAGGAGCCCGTTTAAAGATCCGTCGACGTGGTGCCACCTGGTCGACGAGACTGGAGTTTCACAAGATCGAAGCCGCCGCAACAAAACATGGGATGATGGTTGAAGACCGAAGGACCCAGATCGTTCGGTATAACATTTCTACCCACTTTGTAGTTTGTTAGTTTAACGTTAATGGAAGATCGTGGGATATAGTATACGATAGCGCCAGTTGTAAAAGTTTTTGTTCCGCATTTGGCGTCTGAAAGACGGCCGGGGCGCTACCGTAGACTTACAGGTACGAATTCTCTTCGGCCCAGAAACGGCCGAAGTCTCTGAAATGCGCGCCTCCATCCGTAAGGCCGTGTCCATAACAGCTGCATAAGTGTTGAAGTGCTCGGCGCTGATGGCAAGAAATAACTTGGTGTCAAGTCCCTGCACGAACCTCTTTACCCTTTTCTCTTCAGTATCAACCAAGTACGGAGCATATTTGGACAACTGCGTAAACTGGATATCATGCTCGGACACTGTCATCCCTGGAGTCTTGAGCAAAGCCTCAAAACTACGAGCTCTAGCATCATGAACGCTCTCGGGAAGGAAACGGGCTAGAAATACTGCTGTGAACTCGGCCCAAGTCATAGGAGGTAGACCTGCAGCTCGACCTCTCTTGACTGACTCCCACCATGTCTGCGCAAGGCCCTCTAAACGGAAACCCGTAAGCTCCACCGATCTGTCGTCGGAACATCTGAGCAAACGGCAAATCCTGGCTAAATTGTCAAGGAAAGTCTGCGGATCTTCCGCCGCATCTGTGCCGGTGAAGCCTGGGGGTCTCAGCCTCATGAAATCCTGTAGCGATACTGGAATAGCCACGGTAGTAGGAGTAGGGGCAACTGTCTGGGAAGCAGGTACCAACGTAGTCTGTGCTGGGGTAGGTACATCCTCCGATTTCGGTGCACGACTGGCCTCTACTAAGGATCCCACCAACTGTCGTAACTCCTGCATACCTCCCATCATCTGTCGTAGCTCCTCCATACCAGACACTTGTCTATCCATGCGGCATGGGGAAGGTGGATCAGTCTGTACCGGAGGAGTAGGTATACCGTCTTGAACGGTCCTCATCTCGGACGAGCCTGCTCGGATCTTATCTCGGGCAGCAGCCCTCTGCGCTCCCGTAGCCTTCGGCGGCATAGTGGCCGGTACATGAAACAGAATAATAAGAACGGTGCAATAGAATCATAGGATACACGGAAATGAAGAAGGAATTTCAAGCAAGTATGTCCTAAAGTCACTTAGGCGGAGTACCGTATCGCAAGTATGCCGCGGACATACACACGCTACATTACCCTGCTTAAGTCACTTACTCCATCTGCCAAGGGTCATCCTACACTCAGAAAGGTAAAACCTATCGCTTTGATACCAACTTTGTCACGACCCGAAAGGTACGGAACGTGACTGGCACTTAAATTACGAACGTCTCAAGGCGGACGTAATCTAAGTAAGCCAAAGCCCAGAAATCAAAACCAAATAAGCAGTAAAGTGAAGGAAAACCAATTTATTGAATGCGATTTTATATCAAATAGTCGCATCAAGCTTTTTAAAAGCAACATCCATTTTTCCGAAAATTTCGGCAAAGTCTTCTTTGTAAATACTGGCCCCCAAAAGGGTATAACATAGGAATATATCAATAACATGAAATAAGGTATCCCCAAACGGGAGCTAGCTCTTCGCCCAAGGCGGTCACAAATCCCATGCAATGTAATCAGCAAGGTGCAAATAAGTAAAAAGCACAAGTAATAACATCATGTCGGCTCAAGTGAGCCCGACCCCAAGATACAACATAAGAGTCCACAAATCTAACTGTCTCATCTCTAGGTCATTATACATCAATGCACCAACAGGTATAGCAGATACAGTAGACACAGTAGATGGAGTACTCTAGATAAAATGAATGTACATGGTGGAAACAAAAGTGATATCATAACCCACCTATGAGCAAAAGTCTCGAGTCCAGGCAAAAGAAGCAAAAAGAGCAAGTGTGTCCGCCGCTACTGTGCTGACGGAGAGGACCTGCAAAAAGGCTGTGGCACAACGGAGGTGAGTTACTAACTCGTGAGTAATAAATAACATCTATAGAGGCTATCGTAAACATGCACGCAAGTGTCATAACATCAACAATACTGATATGGCAGGATGTACTAGCAGATATGTATGCAACATGAATCAAGGTACAATACTAATCTGGCATGATGTACTAGCAGGTATGTATGCAACATGAATCAACTCGTGATCTGAATATATTGATATACAAAATCATTATTTTCTTCTTAGAAATCTCTTTTGAAATATCAGCATAATATCAATAGAATCAACAGAAATCCATGTCCAGCAGCGACACCTCAATAACTATCTCAAATCTCATGTATCCATATCATAGTATCTCTGGCCCCAGCCGTCAGGCTGACCCAACTCAAGTATCAATATCCCAACATCTCATGGCCACGGTCGGTATCCTCTGGATATCCTCCGCTCCAACAATCACCGGTAGGTAGTCCGCCTCCTGCCAGGCTCATCGTCTACACCTCGATCTTCTTCCTCGGGGTACCTTACCGGGCCCACCATATACCCGAGATGGTTCATCCAACTCCTCGAAACAGGTCTCGAAAACCAACAGAAAAACTCATGATGGACGACACGTACATCACTAGAAAACCGCAACTTGCATATTTAAAAAAAGTAATAACTTTGTAAATTCTTGCGGTTTCCCCCAAAATCTAGAAATCTTATAAATCTCAAGAAAATCATCACAAATGCACATGTCAATGATAATGAATGCCTATAGTATCAACAAGTCGAACTGCAATGTGTAAATAATAGGCTAGGCATGAACGAATGATGTAATAAGGTACATGCATATGAATAACAATCCTACATGTTTATCCTGAGAAATTAAATGCATTAGCACATGTTTAAGTATCATATATGGTGAAATTGTTCTAGATTATAAGTTATATAGTGTTGTGGCATAGCAATTACCAAGGCGTGTGTGTACGCATGAATAGTGCTCGTGCGGCATAAAAGACATGGTAATGGTGTAAGTGTCCTACAAAATGAGTTTGCATATGTATGTAAATATATAGGATCATGAATGCAGCAAGATGTTCAATTAGGCACTATACTCATAGATACTGGTATTACTAGAAGTTTATAAATTATCAGAACTATCGGGCGTCTTACGCCATCCAAACAATTTTTCCCCATAGATGTTACATCTACTCACCCGTGATCTGGTGCTAGGTGTAACTGACCACTTGCTTTCCTTTCTCCGCGGCGCTAGAAGTCCCCACCTACGAACCTGGAATTAACACAAGGTACACACATAAGGAAAAATCCTGCAAAAACGCGATATCACGATTATACGAGAAATTAGCATTGCAGGTTAAACGCGTGCGTATACGTAACGTGTGTGCATGCGTCAAAACCAACGCGGCACGCTGTGACACACAGCGCGCCAATTCGACTCGTATTGTACGTGTCGGCCAAGTCCAGCTACGCTAAATATAGGTAATAGGTCCCAGATTTAATCTGTAGCAAAACAAGAAAATCAAACAAGACCAAACCCCTCAAGATACCTACAGACAACTACCTGCAAAAATTCAACAAGTTCCCAAAATTTTGGGCCGGCGGCTAAGGGTAGGATATCAGCCAAAAACCGGTGAAAGGGGTCCAGGTTTCTACCCTATATTCCTAACACAATGTATAGCCTAATGTATATGTTTTCTTACTAAAATTACTACCCTAGGTACAGCAGATTCTACATATCTTAAAGTTTAGTTTAAAAATGATTCAAAATACTTAGTTTGCAACATTAGGGTGCACGAGTGAAATTTGGTGAAATTACAAGAGTCAAGTAATACCAACAGCATATATTAGAGCTAATCTAACCTTAAAAACCCTAATCCACCATATTCTCCAACTAAACCATAAAAAACACCGTCAAAGTCCACAAAACACTAAAAATTAACCAAACTCCCCCAGATTTCACCAACTGCTAAACCCCAAAAACCCAACAATACCAAACACAGACAAAACCCTACAGACACTACTAGCCAAAACACCAACACTCATCTCACCAAGGGGGCCGGCGATGCTGGAAAAACAAGGGATGTCCCCGGATTTTCAGGGGAAAAACCGGCATGAAACCCTACACGCTACTCTAAGAAACTTGCACACTATTCTGTAGGTGTTTGCTAAACCATAAAATGATCACAGTTGTAGCAAATCTCAAATATCCTATAGTTTTGCTTCTAAACCGTATTTTAAATTTCAAGTTTGCGACTTAAGGTGATTTAGCTAAATCTAGTGTTACAACTAGGTTGAAACAGCACTAATAGCACTTACCTAAGTTAATTAAGCCATAAAAACTCTAACTTTGCCAAAAACCCACTTAACCTACAAACTAGCACTAAAAACTCATTTTAAACACTAACCGAAGCTAAATAACATATAAGCTTAGCAAAAGGAGCTGAGTTTAGAGATTATACCTCTAAGGATCCTAAGTGCAAGGAGAGGGAGAAGAAGGAGGAGGAGGAGGAGGGTTCCCGCTGCAGCTGCTGCTTGCTGTTGTTGTTGCTACTTGCTACTGCTATTGCTGTTGTTGTGGTGTTGCTGTTGCTGTTGTTGGTGTTGCTGCTGCTTTGTTGTTGTTGCTGTTGGTTGCTGCCGCAGCTGCTGCTACTTCTGCTGCTGCTGTTGCCTCTGTTGCAGCTGTTGTTGGGTGTGTGTGTGTGTGAGTGAGAGGGAAAAAAATGGATTTTGAAATCGAAGAAATGAGAGTCAACCCCCCTCTCTCTCTCCTCATTAATTGCAAGCATGCTCAAGCCATCATGCTCACTCTCTCACCTGCTCAAGTCAACCCCTAACACTAATTCTATTTTTCTTTTTTTAAAAAAAAATTACCCTTAATTAAAGCAAATTAACTTAATCAAATGGGTTAGTCCACCATGGTTATCTAAACATGGTTTAACCCCAAACATAACCCTAATTAACATGCACAAGTGCGTGCTGTCAAAATTAAATTCTAATAAAATATTCATAATTCCAGATAAAATATTTGAAAACCATTTTGGTAAGCCTTTTACTAAAAACCCCACACTGAAGCATAATAACCCCTAATCACATTCTAGGGTGCTACATGAATCTCTTCGGTCACCTCCTGTACAAACTGTAGCCCCAAAATGCTGCTCTCACTGAGCTCTGTCCAACTTACGGCTATCGAAATCTCTTCCTATAAAACGCCTTAAAGGGTGCCCTCTTAATCGCTTCCTGGATGTTGTTATTAGAGAAAAACTCTATCAATGGTAAGTGGCGATCCCAACTGTCACGAAATCCAGAACGCAAGCTCGGAGCATGTCCTCAAGGATCTGAATGGTCCGCTCTTAACTTGTCGTCGATCTGCGGATCGAATAATCCACTGAAACTCAATTGGTATCCAAAACCTCTTGAAGTTTCCACCACAGTCGGCTGGTGAACTGAGTGTCTCTTTGGATACAAAACAAGTCGAAACTCCATGCAGTCACATCATCATATCAACATATATCTGAGCATACTGAACGAATCCGAAAATGGTCTTGACTGGCTAAAAGTGAGTTGCTTCGTTAATCGATCTACGATTACTCAAATAGTGTCATACTCTCAACTGATCCTAGATAGACCCACGATAAAATCCATAGAAATTTTCTCCCATTTCCACTCCAGAATGGACAAAGGTTGTAATTCTCCTGCTGACCCTTGATGCTCAGCCTTGACTTACTAACAAGTCTTTATCCTGAAACAAAGTCTGTGACATCTCTCTTCATCCCTTCGCATGATATCCAGACGACGTTAAACTTTTTGATCAATTCATCAAAGTCCCACATTTTCCCCTAGGAGCGCAACTCTTGAGTACAGTTTAATTGTCACGACCCGAAAGTACGGAACATGACCGGCACTTAAAATACGAAACGTCTCGAGGCGTACATAATCTAAGTAAGCCGAAAACCCAGAAATCCAAACCAAGAAAAGTAGTAGAGTGAAGGAAAACCAATTTAAAATCAAGTAGTTTTAATAGCATAAGCCGAATTATGCGGTTTTTTTAAAATATCAAAAATTTCCTGAAAATTTCGGCAGAGACTCCTTTGTAAATACTGGCTCCCAAAAGGGATACAACATGAATAGTATACGAAATCAATAAAAAGGCATCCCCAAGCGGGAGCTAGCTCTTCGTCAATCGACGGTCACAACCACACAAGCAATATAATATACAACGCCAACGGCGAGGATCAAAATTCAAAAGGAAACTCAAAACCATAAGAAAACCACAGAAATATAACGCGCGACACTAAGGTCGAAGGAATAACATTACTGGTCTCTATCTCAAAATAAATACATGTTTGGTTGATGGAACTTCTAGATACAACAGAATAATGATATACAAGATATATAATGGGGGTACGATACAAGTAAACCCACCTACTAGCAAATCACCAGAACGAAACTATGCCCGCAAAGCCGTAATGAAACCTGTACGGCAACCTTTCAAGAAACTGGGGTACAACGGGGGTAAGTTGCCAACTCGTGAATAGTAAAACATCTACGGAAAGAAATCGCATAAATAACGCAAGCTAGGTCAATGATCAGAATATATCCTCAAATATATGAATAACATGCAGCCTATAACAATGGCTCGGGTAATATCTAACCCGAGTGTGATCTCATGTGCCCGTGTCAGTGCCTCAGATAGCAATATATCATATGAATGAGGTATGAATGCATGGAACAGAATGCATGTACTGACGAAAACTGCTTTCATAAATCAGTGAGATTTCTGTATTTTAAAAGTGAGGTACCATAAATGAAATCAGCATAAAACAGTGCCCAGCATCGACACAAAACAAGTGTCCAAATATCTCGATATCTCTGTATCACAATCGCTGTACCTCAATATCTCAAATCACAATATCTAGGGCGCCATCAATCCAGACCGGCCCTACCATCCATCTCAAGACCACGATGGTATCCTCCGGATATCCGACGCGTCGGGTAATATCACCGGTCGGTAGTGCTCCCCTGCCGGGCTCAACGTCAAAAACACATTCCTCTTGCCCCGGTGTACCGCACCGGGCCCACCATGTACCCGAAACGGTTCCTCCACTCCTCGAATCGGGTCTCGAAATCCATTAGCAAACTCGTGGTGGACGACTCATACATCATGGGAAAAACCGCACTTTTTATTTAAAAAGAAAGAAAGCAGTTTATATAAGTTTTGCGGTTTCCCCCGCCCAAATCCAGAAAATCTCATGGAAATCCGAATCCAAATCATCAATAGCATGTAAAACCATGAATGCGGCATAACAATGAATAACAGTATGCATGAAGTGATAAGTAATAACTACAATGTTAAGCTGGCATATGTAAGGCAGGTACACTAATATCATGTCAAATTACTAACTAACAAGCTAAGTCAAGCAATAATATTTTCTAAGATGTACGTGACATGGCAATTACCGATGAAGATGTGTGTGAGCCGGCAAGTAAGTGTATGTGGTACATAGGCATCATCCGTAATGGTGCTGGTGTCCTAACAGTATGATATCAATAATGCAATAAGAAATTATAATATAAGTATGCGATGCGGAGCGAACAGCAATAATGAGCGGGAGCTGAATACTAAACACAATGATACTATAAGTCAACAGTAGTGCCTTTTGAAATAACACGAATCGCGGTGTTTTGAAAATAAAGGCTACGGTGTTTTTAAGAAAAGATACTTCTTTTGAAATATCCGTAGAATCTCTTGACCTGTCTTTTAAAATACCCACGATCCGTTAGTTTTGAAATAGGTATGAGTCTAATCTAGTCTAATAACTACACTAAACTATACGGCTGAACTAACAAGCTGAACTACAGGTAAGGAAACCGCCTAACATCTGAGTCGATACATATGCATACTTGTATATATATTAGTCGGTGATCCCGCCTCAATAACATCATATCCGATACCATATCTATAATCAGATATCCCAAGTCAAGAGTGCGGATCAAACATCAATATATAGCTCGTACGTAAATCCGTCGCACGGCATCCCCAAATCTGGGTACGGGCCAATATCACACTCAACTATTCTATGCATATCACTATTCACATGGTATCGTCGTCCAAAGATCCGCTATAAACATCAGGACATATCTCAAGTACGAATCCTGCCATATCACCGATATCATAATCTCAAATCAAATCTCATCGACTCATCTCAATCCCAGGTATCATCCTCAAATCCAGTATATGAACACATAGTCCCATACCCATGTGAACACATAACAATATAACCCCATATAAGCACATATGAAAGAAGAATGTATGCAAGTATGGGTGTGTGTGTGTAAATGTGGTGCAACCTCTACTCTAGGGTCTCGCAACACTAAACATATCCAATCACACATAAAATCTATCTTTAACCAATAAACCCAACAATAAATAATCAATATATATGTGTGTATACGTATTCGTATACATCACCACGAACTGCGGGGGTGCTATACGCCATCCACCCGACTCCTCCCCGTAGATATAAATCTACTCACCTGGTCCTCGCTCGCCGGTGCCGACGTCGCCACGCGCTTGCTTGTCGTGTCGAAATCTTCGTAAGGGTACCTACATATCATAACGCACCGTATCGCATTAAAATCCGACTCATGACTAAAACGACACACGAATCCTATATAGGTCAAAACCTATGGCTGCTTTCACAAATCAACCCAAAAATCCTCGACGTCGGCGTACAAACGCCAAACCATCGAGAAAAACCCAAACATACTCATTTGCATGATCACAAGCACTAATTATACTGTAAAATAGGTTAAAATTCACAAAAACCCCAAACTCACTTTAAAAGCAATTTTTCCGAAAATCTAGTAAGCAAATATTACCCGTTTTAGTACAAACCCGACGTTTAAACAAATCTAGCGGCCATAATACTTATTAAACATCTCAAATAAGTCATAAAAACAATTTCCACAATTTAATCACATTAAATTTCATTAACCTCAAAATTCTAGTTTACAATATACCCAATTTTAACGATTTTATAGCAAAAATGCATTTAGCCTGGATTTCCATGAACTAAAGCATTAAACTACACTTTATAATGTTAATGAAGTCGTGTAAAACCTTTTTACACCATTTCTTCACATGATTTAAGGTCAAAACGAGGGAAAGAAAATTCTTGGGCTGATACATTAGTGTGGGGCTGGCCAAAGGGAGTGAGGGTGAGTGTGAGAGACTTTACAAAAAAAATCTATGCAAAAAGACCCCCCACAATACCATATTTGCAAGTTTTAGTTCAAAATAATTATATTTTTGTTTTCCATAATAAAAGCCAATTAAAACTTGAAATAAAATACTAAAAAAATTATATTACAACTAGATTTTAATTAACATGATTTTAAAGATTAAAATTATCCCATTTAAATTTGTATTTATCGCTAATTTGATGTATTTTCTTACCGGCTTAAAATAATATTAAAAATAATTTTTTTCAGAAAATTTGAAATTTCACCAGTGGCTCAATAAATACCAAATACTAGTAATTATATATCTAGAATATGTATATTTAATTTTTATAATAAGATATTTGTATTTTGACTTTTAACAGAAAACCCCCTTATTTTACCGTTTTTTCGAAATTTCACCGAAACGATTTTCAAAACGTTACAATCTTCCCCCCTTAAAGAAATTTGGTCCCCGAATTTAAATTAAAACTCCCCCCAAATACTAAAACATCTAAGCAAAACCATCAAGTCGTCGGGGCTCCGAAATCATAAATACATAAAACAAATCGTAGCGCAGCGCATGCGCATAAAAAATAAGCATATAACTCAAATCAAAACTCCATCCAGCATCCCGCAATCATCGGAGTCATGGTGAAGACACAATGTCCAAATCCAAAATGAAAATCAATATGATATACATCATTAAAACATCTGGAAGCAATGCATGCCAAATCTTCTTCAAATCGTTGTGCGATGCTCGCAGCACTGCACAGTGGCGGACGTTTATTTTAAAAAAAAATAACTATATACATATATATATATATATATATATATATATATCCTTTGTTTAATATGCACGTCCCGCCGTTTTGGAAGCAATTTCAGAAGGGTTTCCATTATAAAATGTTTCGTGTCATCTCGGACACGTAGGTAAATACTGAGACTATAGCTCGCTTTTTGGAAATCCCTTCGATAACTATCAATGCATGTAAAATATATTCAGGTACTGTCCTCTGACTAGTCCTGCTCTGTACGAGAACACATAGCGAATATCATAAAAACGTACTGCTCCATAAGAAATCAATCACAAATATATATGAATACCACGTGCGTCAGGTGCGCACGGAAATCAAAATCTATAAATGTGCCATACATATGCACAGAAACAACATCTAGGTGCAACGGGTGTGCACACAATATCAGTCATAGGCAACGTGTGTGCCTGACAGCAAAATCAGGTGCATCTGACATGCACGAAAAATCCCGATTCAGTGCATCTGGTGTGCACCAAATCGCATCTCATAAGAGGCGCCCAACATGCGCTAAAAATCCAAATCTGGTGCATCCATCATGCACAAAATCAACTCAACTGTATGAAACCCATAAAATCATAAACATGAGAAACCAAGGCACGAAAATGGTGTTAAGTGCAACAACTGTGCAAAATCGTAAATACTCAGTAGGTGCAACCATGGTCCATGAAAACAAATATCATGAAACTCAATCATCAAAATCAATCATGCGAATAGATCGCCCAAAATACCCAAAATCAAGTATGGCGGAATAGTCCCGCTCAAGTATATCCTCCAAGAATCTCTGGCCAACTGCCGTGGTCACTCATAGCATGTCTCGTCGACGATCGTGAACTATGGCCTGCCGGTGTGCATAACATGACCACTACTTGGTCCAAGTCTTCTCGTAATTTATTCCAGAAAGGTCCTATCGAGATCTCTCCCAAATCTCGTCTCTGCCGAACTGTCCGGAAGTCATCGTCCCTTACTAGATTTATTCTCGTTCCTAAACGACTACATACTCATCGCGACTCCTTCTGGAAGGTATATCCAAGTACAATGCCTCGGCATGCGTACCGCATCTCTGATGTCGACTGAGTGGAACGTCGTCTCATCAAGATCTCGTACGAACCTCTTACTCCACTTTTCTCTAATGTTGACTGCTCCGGACTCGTCTCGTCGTGGCTGCATGGACTAAGCTCCAACGGCTATCCTCGTATCTGGAGTCTCCCAAGAAATGCATCTCACCACCTAGCATCCGAATGATGTCGAACCATCCGATCGATTCGTCAAAACCTCATAATCCCCCAAGAGCTCAACATCTTGGGTACAGTTTAACAGTATCGAGTAAATACCACAGCATCGATGGTCCAGCCGTAAAAGGGCAAACCCAAGCCTCACTAATGGCGCCGCGGAACTGCCGCAAACCCTAAGGTTCAAAGGCTTTCACACGGTCATTAAGTCGAGTTAGGGTTTCATTCTTCTAGAGGGACCATAGAATTGCCTGCATGTCTTTCCGAGTACCTTAAACTTGGAATAGTAGGTTTCTGATATTCGATCGTCTCTGTCGACTCTCAACGTCTCCGCGTGAAGTCGTCTCGAGCTGGAATCAATTTATCTGATGACCTCGCATCGGCAAGCGAACGATCCACACGTCAATAGCGGCCTTCTATAATCTCTTAGTACAACCTCGAACTGCAATAGCTCCCACATCTGGGGCGATATCTCGTCGTTCACAGCAAAAACTGGTTCGCTCATCTGCACGCTGAACCATGCCTCAATCACTTCAATGGTCATCTAAGTATGGCTGGCCACTACCGGTGGCTCAATCCTCTGGTGCTAATCTGCATGTTCGAGCAATCTCATACGGCGATCCATCCAACGCCCGTGGCGTAAAACACAATCAAAAGACATCTCTCTACAATCGGGTGTCGCCAGAATCACTCCCTGGTCAGTCCTCGTTCGTGACGAGCTCGTGCTGACCGCAACTCTAGCCGTAGCTCTCCCTGCCCGTAATCATGGCAGCAAAACCAAACTGGTACCGATGAGGCTAGATCAGGAAGGAATATAATACTGAACAAGGAAATGTACATCCTAAGGCTTCTTAAGTGGAGTGGCGTGTCGTAAATATGCCGCGGAACATACCAACGGTACGTCACTCTACTTTAGTCACCTATTCCATCAACCAAGGGTCATCCTACATTCCGAAGGTAAAAACTAACGCTCTGATACCAACTTTGTCACGACCCGAAAGTACGGAACATGACCGGCACTTAAAATACGAAAAGTCTCGAGGCGTACGTAATCTAAGTAAGCCGAAAACCCAGAAATCCAAACCAAGAAAAGTAGTAGAGTGAAAGAAAACCAATTTAAAATCAGGTAGTTTTAATAGCATAAGCCGAGTTATGCGGTTTTTTTAAAACATCAAAAATTTCCTGAAAATTTCGGCAGAGTCTCCTTTGTAAATACTGGCTCCCAAACGGGATACAACATGAATAGTATACGAAATCAATAAAAAGGCATCCCCAAGCGGGAGCTAGCTCTTCGTCAATCGACGGTCACAACCATACAAGCAATATAATATACAACGCCAACGGCGAGGATCAAAATTCAAAAGGAAACTCAAAACCATAAGAAACCCACAGAAATATAACGCGCGACTCTAAGGTCGAAGGAATAACATTACTGGTCTCTATCTCAAAATAAATACATGTTTGGTTGATGGAACTTCTAGATAGAACAGAATAATGATATACAAGATATATAATGGGGGTACGATACAAGTAAACCCACCTACTAGCAAATCACCCAAACGAAACTATGCCCGCAAAGCCGTAATGAAACCTATACGGTAAACCTGTAAGAAACTGGGGCACAACGGGGGTGAGTTGCCAACTCGTGAATAGAAAAACATCTACGGAAAGAAATCGCATAAATAACGCAACCTAGGTCAATGATCAGAATATATCCTCAAATATATGAATAACATGCAGCCTATAACAATGGCTAGGGTAATATCTAACCCGAATGTGATCTCATGTGCCCGTGTCAGTGCCTCAGGTAGCAATATATCATATGAATGAGGTATGAATGCATGGAACAGAATGCATGTACTGACGAAAACAGCTTTCATAAATCAGTGAGATTTCTGTATTTTAAAAGTGAGGTACCATAAATGAAATCAGCATAAAACAGTGCCCAGCATCGACACAAAACAAGTGTCCAAATATCTCGATATCTTTGTATCACAATCGCTGTTCCTCAATATCTCAAATCACAATATCTAGGGCGCCGTCAATCCAAACCGGCCCCTACCATCCATCTCAAGACCACGACGGTATCCTCCGAATATCCGACGCGTCGGGTAATATCACCGGTCGGTAGTGCTCCCCTGCCGGGCTTAACGTCAACAACACATTCCTCTTGCCCCGGGGTACCGCATCGGGCCCACCATGTACCCGAAACGGTTCCTCCACTCCTCGAATCGGGTCTCGAAATCCATCAGCAAACTCATGGTGGACGACTCATACATCATGGAAAAAACCGCACTTTTTATTTAAAAAGAAAGAAAGCAGTTTATATAAGTTTTGCGGTTTCCCCTGCCCAAATCCAGAAAATCTCATGGAAATCCGAATCCAAATCATCAATAGCATGTAAAACCATGAATGCGGCATAACAATGAATAACAGTATGCATGAAGTGACAAGTAATAACTACAATGTTAAGCTGGCATATGTAAGGAAGGTACACTAATATCATGTCAAATTACTAACTAACAAGCTAAGTCAAGCAATAATATTTTCTAAGGTGTACGTGACATGAAAATTACCGATGAAGATGTGTGTGAGCCGGCAAATAAGTGTATGTGGTACATAGGCATCATCGGTAATGGTGCTGGTGTCCTAACAGTATGATATCAACAATGCAATAAGAAATTATAATATAAGTATGCGATGCGGAGCGAATAGCAATAATGAGCGGGAGCTGAATACTAAACACAATGATACTATAAGTCAACAGTAGTTCCTTTTGAAATAACATGAATCGCGGTGTTTTGAAAATAAGGGCTACGGTGTTTTAAAGAAAAGATACTTCTTTTGAAATATCCGTAGAATCCCTTGACCTGTCTTTTAAAATACCCACGATCCGTTAGTTTTGAAATATGTATGAGTCTAATCTAGTCTAATAACTACACTAAACTATACGGCTGAACTAACAAGCTGAACTACAGGTAAGGAAACCGCCTAACATCTGAGTCGATACATATACATACTTGTATATATATTAGTCGGTGATCCCGCCTCAATAACATCATATCCGATACCATATCTATAATCAGATATCCTAAGTCAAGAGTGCGGATCAAACATCAATATATAGCTCGTACGTAAATCAGTCGTACGACATCCCCAAATCTGGGTACGGGCCAATATCACACTCAACCATTCTATGCATATCACTATTCACATGGTATCGTCGTCCAAAGATCCGCTATAAACATCAGGACATATCTCAAGTACTAATCCTGCCATATCACCGATATCATAATCTCAAATCAAATCTCATCGACTCATCTCAATCCCAAGTATCATCCTCAAATCCAGTATATGAACACATAGTCCCATACCCATGTGAACACATAACAATATAACCCCATATAAGCACATATGAAAGAAGAATGTATGCAAGTATGGGTGTGTGTGTGTAAATGTGGTGCAACCTCTACTCTGGGGTCTCGCAACACTAAATATATCCAATCACACATAAAATCTATCTTTAACCAATAAACTCAACAATAAATAATCAATATATATGTGTGTATACGTATTCGTATACATCACCACGAACTGCGGGGGTGCTATATGCCATCCACCCAACTCCTCCCCGTAGATATAAATCTACTCACCTGGTCCTCGCTCGCCGGTGCCGACATCGCCACGCGCTTGCTTGTCGTCTCGAAATCTTTGTAAAGGTACCTACATATCATAACGTACCGTATCGCATTAAAATCCGACTCATGACTAAAACGACACACGAATCCCATATAGGTCAAAACCTATGGCTGCTTTCACAAATCAACCCAAAAACCCTCGACGTCGGCGTACAAACGCCAAACCATCGAGAAAAACCCAAACACACTCATTTGCACGATCACAAGCACTAATTATACTGTAAAATAGGTTAAAATTCACAAAAACCCCAAACTCACTTTAAAAGCCATTTTTCCGAAAATCTAGTAAGCAAATATTACCCGTTTTAGTACAAAACCCGACGTTTAAACAAATCTAGCGGCCATAATACTTATTAAACATCTCAAATAAGTCATAAAAACAATTTCCACAATTTAATCTCATTAAATTTTATTAACCTCAAAATTCTAGTTTACAATATACCCAATTTAAACAATTTTATAGCAAAAATGCACAACAACAATTTAGCTTGGATTTCCATGAACTAAAGTATTAAACTACACTTTATAATGTTAATGAAGTCATGAAAAACCTAATTACATTTTTAAACCCAATTATTTAACCAATTTTAAAAACCTAGTTAGCAAATTAGCGTAATTATCATAATTTTTAAACTAACAATTAACAACTAGCTACAAACTTTGTTTTAACAAGTCATAAGGGCCTAATTACAACACACAACCATACACCAAATTCACAAAACCCTAACTTGCATTCAATCCCTTTCTAGAATTTCCAAACTTGCAACAAAAGCCTAATTTACACTTAAATAAATTAGCTTTAAGGAATTAACTAACAAATTAAGCTAAAGATTTAAAAATTATACCCAAAACATTTGAAGATCCATAAGCACCCATAGCCTCCCAAATTGAAATCTTGTTCCCTAGATCCATTCTAGATAGGCAAATGAGAAATGGGTAAGAGTTGGATTTTGATTTCGGTGAGGTTTTACTTGATTTTTGAAGAAGTTTTTGAAGGATTTTGGAGATGAGATAAGGTGGTGAAATGGGGGGAATTAGGTGCAGAATTTCGGCCAGAGGAGAGGAGAGGGAGAGGTGAGGGGATTTGTGTGAAAATTCCAAGGTCAATGCCCTCAAAAATTACCATAATACCCTTACCCTTTTAATATATATAAAAAAATCCTTTTTACACCATTTCTTCACATGATTTAAGGTCAAAAAGAGGGAAAGAAAATTCTTGGGCTGATACAATAGTGTGGGGCCGGCAAAGGGGAGTGAGGGTGAGTGTGAGAGACTTTACAAAAAAATTCTATGCAAAAAGACCCCCCACAATATCATATTTGCAAGTTTTAGTTCAAAATAATTATATTTTTGTTTTCCATAATAAAAGCCAATTAAAACTTGAAATAAAATACTAAAAAAATTATATTACAACTAGATTTTAATTAACATGATTTTAAAGATTAAAATTATCCTATTTAAATTTGTATTTATCGCTAATTTAATATATTTTCTTACCGGCTTAAAATAATATTAAAAATAATTTTTTTCAGAAAATTTGAAATTTCACCAGTGGCTCAATAAACACCAAATACTAGCAATTACATAGCTAGAATATGTATATTTAATTTTTATAATAAAATATTTGTATTTTGACTTTTTACAGAAAGCCCCCTTATTTTACAGTTTTTTCGAAATTTCACCGAAACGATTTTCAAAACGTTACATTAATGATATCCAGTACATGCCACAGTACCTGCGGAGCAGCCGTGGAAGGGCAAACCTAAGCTCACTAATGGCACCGCGGAACTACCGCAAACCCTAAGGTTCAAAAGCGTTCCCATGATCATTATGTTGAGTCAGGGTTTCATTCTTCTAGATGGTCCATAGAATTACTTGCATGTTTTTCCGAATAACTTAAACTTGGAAAAATGGGTTTTTGACATTCGTTCGAACTTTTTAACTTCGCCTAACCAACATGTGAATACCCGAAATAATGTTAAACTATGAATACGAAACACTCCGAATTGCCTATATTGTAAGATCACACGCGTTGTAAACATAGCACAAACAAGCAACACCTGAAACACAAAAACCCAGATCCTGGAAAACTGGAAAATAATTTTGAAGCCAGAACTCTCAAACAGGGTCGGCTGTCATGAAGAATCTGTTAATCTGTCATCGGCTGACTCTGAACCGTGCTCAAATAACAAAAGCTACCTCCGGGACTCCGACTCAAAACATCTTCCACAACATTCCCCTTGCCCGGACGATAAAAATCTCGCAGTCATAGTCTTTCACCAACTCCATCCATCAGCGCTATCTCAAATTTTGATCTTGTTACTGAAAAAATGTACTTTATGCTTCTTGTGATCCGTAAATATCTGGTACGACTCGTTTCCAAATCTTAAGTGTAAAATCATTGAAGCCATCTTTAATTCATACATGAATTAGTTCTACTCACGCTTCTTCAACTGCCAAGAAGCATCGCCATAATCAACAACACCGCTTGATCCTGAAGGCAAGACAATACTAGCGCCGTAATCAAACGAATCTTTAACTGCTAAAAGCTCTGCTTGCATACCTCAGTCTAAAGAAAAGAAACTCCTTTCCGGGCCAACCAGGTCAACTTGCAGCTATCTGTGAAAAATCCTATAAAAATGTTAATAGCATTCGTCCAAACCCAAAATGCTGCGAACCTCCGTCACTGATACAGGTCTAGGCCAATGCCGAACGGCCTCGATCTCATTCGGTTCCTTACGTACTATCTCTCGTACTATGTGATCCAAGAAGTCCACACTATCCATCCAGAAAACACACTTGCATAATTTAACGAATAGCCGGCAGTCCCTCAAAGTTTGCAATGAAATCCTCAATTACTGCCCAGGCTCCACTCGACTCCAAAAGTACACTAAGACGTCCTTAATGAACACAATGATAAACTGATCAAGAACGGCCTGGATATTCGGTTCATCAAGTCCATAAACGCTGCCGGGGCATTGGTGAGCTCGAATGACATCACCAAACTCATAACGCCCGCAACTTGTGAGAAAACAGTCTTTGGAACACCATCCTCTCGAACCCGCAATTAGTGGTAATCTGATCGTAAGTCTATCTTTGAGAAATATCCCGCACAGTAACCCGATTTAACTGACAACAATCAATGCATCGACACAACTGCCGTCTTCCCTTCTGACGAACAGGACAGGAGCTCTCCAAGGTGACGCACTCGGACGAACAAGCTCTTTATCCAATAATCTTGCAACTGTTCCTTCAGTTCTTTACCCTTCGCCGGAAATCAAGCCAAAGAAGAACACAATATCTCGCTCTGGCGGCAAACCAACAAACATATCAGGAAAGACTCTGGAAACTCCTTTACAAACGGAACCTGATCCAACAGGACCTCTGCAGCTCTGACATTACAGACATATGCTAAGAATCCCTGACATCCTTTCCTTAAGAACGGAGTAGCGTGAAGCGAAGAAATCAAAACGGGAAGAATCAAATTGACATAAGATTCCCTATCTCCGATACGAACAACAAACACGAATGAACACATATCGAGCGATGATTGGTGTGTCAAAAATTATGAGTTTACCGCAATCAGAAACGGCGTCGCTTCGCAGCTAGCCGGTGAGTGCTGGTCGATCCACAGAGACGGGTAAATTCCTTTAGTGTGTTTTAACGAGTTGATTCTATTTGTCGTTTTGGTTTTTATAAAAATCTAGATCTAAAACTTAATTAATCTAATTTAAATTCTTGCTAGGGTTAGGCTTAGAGGAAGTTTTGGAGATTGATGTTTCCTCACCGCTTTCAATGCCGTATTTTAGATCCATTAGGTGTTATAATAATTATCGATAAAGTGGATACGACTCTTTTGGGAAGATGTTTTCTTCCTCTAGATCCGTATCCTTCCTTTATCGTTAATTACCCTAACCACCATGGAAAACGCGCGCAACCGGCCCTTTATACTGCGGTTCACCGTTACCTCGAGGGGTAGGGTGCCGCAGGGAGCGGTTGTGCGTGCATGCATGGAGTTCTTAATGGGTTAGTTTAATATGGCATTGAAAGAGGTGAGAGATCTCATCTCTCAACCATTTCCCTAAGGCTAACCCTAACAAGCGAGGAGACTACTCGCTCATTAGGGGATGAAATAACATTAAAAGACTAAAAGAAAAACACTTACTAATGGTGATGGCTCCCTCCAAACGATAAAGAACAGATCTGAATGTCACTTCCAGAATTTCTGAATTTTATTTATTGAAAAGAGGCATAGGGTTTTACAGATCTAAAATTACAATTTATAGGAAAATAGAAAACCTAGGGCTACAGACTCTCGCACATGCAAAATTACAGATTTGCCCACGTTAAATCCTAACATCTGCACCGACGCAACAACCCAGAGATTTTCCACCGACACGGGCGCTTGATGGCCGCGGATCCGCGGCGCCAGGCTGGGTTTGGCCGCGGATCCGCGGCCAAACTGTGGACTTGGGCTTTGTTATTTTCTGGGCTTTTTCCATGGCTGTTTGGACTTCTGTTTCCATATGTAGTTTCTCTGTTGGGCTTCTGGTTCTTCTCCAGATGTTTCAGTGAACACTTGTATTCGGATTTTTAACCGTTTACTTGACATTTTGGACCTTGCACTGTTCTTCGACTAGGCTTGACTAGGATAGGTCTGCTTGTTGGTCAAAAGTCCCTTTTTCTGTTGTTTTGTGTCTTTTTCACTGTATTTGCTCCAGAAACCTGTAACCTGTAATATGCAACAAACGTGCGTCAAGAGTACCTGTTTATTTATAAAAAGGATAAGAATAGGGGAATGATAAATGCAATATTATGGTCTGAACAAATACCCCCAAACTTACCTTTTGCTCGTCTTCGAGCAAACTTATTATTTTATTCACTAAAACCCTAACCGCACTTTCGCAGGGAAACGCGATTGCACTGAGCACGTGCAACAAGCCGTTAAACCTCTAGGTGTCCCTAGTAGGAGGAGTGTTGTCTCCTGAGGGTTTTCAGCGAATTACACCCACAAAATCCTATCAACTTGGCCCATTGACTTTTGTTCTCCAATTAGGTTTTCTAATAAGGAATTCTATTATCTTTTGACTCGCAAATTATCCACCCATATTCTTCACGCTTCCTCATTATTTAACTTAAGATTATATATGTTATGTAGACCTACTTAGCTTTCGGCATCTCTTAAGTCTTCCTTCTAGGATTTCATCTCTACTTAGGAATTTTCTATCATTCTATTAAAGATACAAATTTTATCTTTCATTCCTCACTCTTATGTAAATTCCAATCACATACCCCTACGTGTGTGTATAGATCACCCCTACATTTGGAAATTCAAATCAAGCAATCGTACTCTCGTCCATTATCCAAAGTACTTATTAATTAGTGAATTTTTAAATGAAATTTGCTTACGCATCCTTCATGCGACCGTTAATACTTCTTGAGGTACTAACGACCGATTACAAAATGCGTTTGCACTTTTAAGGCGTAATTCCTAGTCTTGCAACACCTAAGGCTTTAGCAGTGACTCCCAAACCAGTTGGTCTAAGGCACTAGGTGATGAAGCACCCTCGCTAAATATTTTTCTATTTTTGCAGCCTTAAGTAATCACAAAAACCAGTGTCCATTTTTTTATTCTTTATTCACATTTTTTTCTTTTATTTTCATTGTACTAAGGACTTTAGACAAGAGTATTTCAAGGTCTCTTCTACTATTCCAAGTTTCAAGGTGCGTGATAGTGCAAATTGTAGGGTATACATTTTCAGAATCTATACTTAAGGTAGGAACTATTTTTCAAACTTATACTCTAATAAGAACATCAATACTCTTCCCTTGTTTTGACTTAGCCCAAGAAATGAACCCAAAATTTGCCTATTTCTAAATAAACTACAAGTCATATACTTTCTACCGTTAAACTTTAAGGAATGTTATTTTTAGGGTTTTTAATTCAGTAAGTCTAAGATCTAGTTGTTCCTAGCTAGTTAACCTATCTGTCAAACTAAAGTCAATTAGCCAAAATTGAATACATTTATTTTTATAATTTTTCAATTTTTTCAAATTTTTCTAGGTTTTCAAATAAGTATGCAAATGCAAGAATATATACAAATGAATGCGAAGGAAGAAGACATACCGAGCATACCCCCAAACTTGAACTTGACAGTGTCCTCACTGTCATGCTAAACCAAGAGGGTCAAAATACCGATACTCCCCTGTTTATTTATTTATAATTTTTTTAATGTTTTGAATTTTTTTTTTAATTTTTTTATAGAAAAAGAAAACAAAAGGATATATACATATATACAAAGGTTCCCTCCAAACTTAAGCTTGGCCTTACACAAGCCAAAGGTTAGCACCAACCATTCAAAGATTTTATCGTGGTAATGGTATAGTTGGTGCAAGAATAGGGTGTGGAGGAAAGAAATGAGAAACACGCGAGACCGTGTGGGAAGAGGGGTAGAATACGGTCTCGGTGGAGGAGAAGAATGACGGAAAGAAGAAAGATGTGGAGTGCGATCTTGAGGGTGCAAATTGAGTGAATAAATTAGCGCAATATGTGATGACCGATGTGTTAAAAGCGATTATGCTAACCTACCAACTCGTCGTGCAATGGGGTCAAATCTCTCAAGATTCGCAAGAAAACATGGGTACGCCGAACTTGGTATAGGAGATGAAAACGTAACGGTCATTTGTTCGGTCGGAACAATAGGAAGGAGGGAGGGTGATATAACAGTCAAAGGTTCAGGAGGCTGAATTGGAAAATCCGACACATCAAATAAAAATGGTTCAACCTCGATATTATCCTCAAGACTCTCCTCAATATTTAATCCATCTATGCCATTGTCATCAAAATCTAGACGCATATGAGATTCGGGGGAAACATTTAATATCTCAGGATGATGATTTGAACATAAAATTTCTATTAAATCGACAGGTTCATCATCTGAAATATTCCCGGCGTCTATATCCTCAATCAAGTGAAAATCAATTTCTTTAGACACTTCATCCATAGCATAGATATTTATCAATGTAGGTTCTAGAGTGGAGGTGTAAAGATCGAAAGGATTAGGTGCGGTTTCACTCGAAAGGGGTTCCTCACAATTTGGCAAATCAAACACTACAAAATCGCACAACTCATTTTTATTTTCAACTGGTGAATCATTTGGAACAATCAATGGAAAACCGGAGTTGTGGGCTTCAATTGGGTAAGGGTAGGTTTGATTTGAAAATCCTCTCTCATTCTCACTCTGTCCAACTGCCGCCTTATACATTGAAAAATTCGAAGCTAGCGGGACACTAGCTACCGGTTCACTAGGCTGCATAAGGGCGGCCATGGATGCTTCCACATTCCTCATTATTTTATTTGTTACAGCAATATATGCTTCCAACGACTCTTCCAAACCAGACTTAGGTGGTGAGGGGGTTTCAGTAAAAGATTCAAAATTGGTTGGGTATGTGAAACTCCCTAATGGTTGTGTCGAAACAGCGTCTAGTGAAGGTGGGAAGGTCGGGTAATACTGGTAGGAAGTGGGTGGTAAGACAGGAGTAGGGTCAACATATGGATAAGAAGGTGAATAATCGTGCGGATCCCTAAAACTAGATGAGTGGAGAGGGGTGAAAGATCGACTGCGAGATTGAGCAATATGCTCAGCAATGGACATCGGCCTAGGAGTGATAGAAGGACTTGAAGAAGTGGTATCAATATATGTAGGTTGTAAAGGTTGATTCGGTTGACACAAAATGGGTTGAAAAGTCAAACTATTTCTCCTAGACGCCTCTATTTGATCTTTCAACGAAATTTTTGGCAAGGAGGGATCTTTTTTAAATTGACCGAAACAATTGACGAACGACGCAAAGTTAGGTTCGGGATACCAAGATTCGGCAAGAGATTTATGATGTGGGGTACCCATGATAGAAGAATGCAAGGATTTCTAAGCGACAAAATTTTTGCAAGTTTTTAAAAGATTTTTCTTTAATTTTTTATTGGAGAGTTTTGCAATAAGGCTTTAGAAAATGGGACTCGTGACACAAATGTATCAACCACACATGCACAATCAGGCCTAGATCTAGGGTTGCCTAGGTCTACTAGACAGCTCCTAACTAGGGCTAGAAATAGACCTCAAACCTCTCCTCACGGACAAATACGGCCAGGTAAGTGGGAAGGAACCACCACTACAGTGGGCCTAATTAATAACCACTAGCCTAGACACCGCAATGTCGGTTAGGATAAACGGCCGATGCCTACCCTAGTCCTTTTCCTATTGAGCTCGCTGTCCTTAGGTCTGAGTCTAATCTTTTTTTAATTAAAGGTGGTCGATGCAAAATGCTTTAGGTGTTTTCTGGGGTCCTGGGAAGGGTGATGAAATCCCCACCCAATCTGAGTTTGGTCAATTAGCCCCTTAGAGTCCGATTAAAATATGCAAAACAACAAAATCACTTGCAATCAATTTTTAGCGCGGCGCAAAAAAACTTGCAGAAATCTGTTATTTAGAAGGGGGAGAAAGACTTTTTACGCAAAGAACCCTGCAGAAAATTTTTACAGATGGAGATATGGAGGTTGCAGAGGGGAAGAAAAGAGAACAAACAGTGCAAATATGATGCGCTGACGTGGCAGAAAGAGCGCGGATCCGCGGCAGGAACCCTGTTCATGCGGCGGAAGCGCGGCGTATTGGTGGTTTCAGCCTCTGAAAAATTTTGTGCTGCTCTGTACTTTCGTTTCCTTTCTGTTCTTATGTAACAATTTTTGTTTTGCCCTCTGTGAATTTCCAGATCCACAATTTTTCGCTGTTCCTGCAAGATTCAAAAGATATACCCTTCAAACAGATCAAAGTTGATAATTTTTTTATTTTTTTTTTATGTTTTCAGATTTTTATAATTTTTTTAAATTTATATCAACCCGAAAATTCACAAAAGAGAAAAATTACGCCGTCCCCGGCAACGGCGCCATTTGATTGGTGTGTCAAAAATTATGAGTTTACCGCAATCAGAAACGGCGTCGCTTCGCAGCTAGCCGGTGAGTGCGGGTCGATCCACAGAGACGGGTAAATTCCTTTAGTGTGTTTTAACGAGTTGATTCTATTTGTCGTTTTGGTTTTCATAAAAATCTAGATCTAAAACTTAATTAATCTAATTTAAATTCTTGCTAGGGTTAGGCTTAGAGGAAGTTTTGGAGATTGATGTTTCCTCACCGCTTTCAATGCCGTATTTTAGATCCATTAGGTGTTATAATAATTATCGATAAAGTGGATACGACTCTTTTGGGAAGATGTTTTCTTCCTCTAGATCCGTATCCTTCCTTTATCGTTAATTACCCTAACCCCCATGGAAAACACGCGCAACCGGCCCTTTATACTGCGGTTCACCGTTACCTCGAGGGGTAGGGTGCCGCAGGGAGCGGTTGTGCGCGCATGCATGGAGTTCTTAATGGGTTAGTTTAATATGGCATTGAAAGAGGTGAGAGATCTCATCTCTCAACCCTTTCCCTAAGGCTAACCCTAACAAGCGAGGAGACTACTCGCTCATTAGGGGATGAAATAACATTAAAAGACTAAAAGAAAAACACTTACTAATGGTGATGGCTCCCTCCAGGCGATAAAGAACAGATCTGAATGTCACTTCCAGAATTTCTGAATTTTATTTATTGAAAAGAGGCATAGGGTTTTACAGATCTAAAATTACAATTTATAGGAAAATAGAAAACCTAGGGCTACAGACTCTCGCACATGCAAAATTACAGATTTGCCCACGTTAAATCCTAACATCTGCACCGACGCAACAACCCAGAGATTTTCCACCGACACGGGCGCTTGATGGCCGCGGATCCGCGGCTCCAGGCTGGGTTTGGCCGCGGATCCGCGGCCAAACTGTGGACTTGGGATTTGTTATTTTCTGGGCTTTTTCCTTGGCTGTTTGGACTTCTGTTTCCATATGTAGTTTCTCTGTTGGGCTTCTGGTTCTTCTCCAGATGTTTCAGTGAACACTTGTATTCGGATTTTTAACCGTTTACTTGACATTTTGGACCTTGCACTGTTCTTCGACTAGGCTTGACTAGGATAGGTCTGCTTGTTGGTCAAAAGTCCCTTTTTCTGTTGTTTTGTGTCTTTTTCACTGTATTTGCTCCAGAAACCTGTAACCTGTAATATGCAACAAATGTGCGTCAAGAGTACCTGTTTATTTATAAAAAGGATAAGAATAGGGGAATGATAAATGCAATATTATGGTCTGAACAAGCGACCAAAAGATTAGCATGTCACAATGGCGTCTATCTAATCGCCTGAGAGCTGGCATACTGGTACGATTCCGCTTTGGTCCAGAAACGACCGAAGTCTCAGAAAAGCGCTCCTCCAACAGGAAGGTTGCATCCATCGCGGCTGCATAGGTATCAAAATGCTGGATGCCGACAGCAAGAAATAACTGCATGTCCAATCTCCATACGAACCACTTTACCCATTTCTCTTCAGTGTCCTCCAGGTAAGGAGCACATCGAACCACCAAGGAATCTGAATGTAATACCCGGACACAGCCATCCCTGAAGTCTTATGCAAAGGCTCGAAACTACGAGCTCGAGCATTTCGAACACTCTCCGGAAGGAAATGAGCAAGAATACAACAGTAAATTCATCCCAGATCCTAGAAATTGGATCTGCAGCTCGGCTTCTCTTAACTAACTCACACCACGTCTGCAAGACCTCTAGAAGAAAACTTGCAAACTCAACCCATATCTTGTAAGAACATCTCTGTGAACGACAATTCGAGCCATCCTGTCGAGGATTGTCTATGTATCCTCCGCTGCATCCGTGCCGGTAAAAACAAACTGGAGGCCTCAGCATCAAACTCTTATAAGGATATGGAAATAAATTTGGTAATAACAGAAACAGCTGCCTGTGCAGCAGGCACCAACACAGTTCCTGAAATAGGTGGGACATCTTTGGCTCTCGGAGCTCGGCTAATCTTCAGAAACAATCCAAACATCTGTCGCACGTCCTGAATACTCGACTCCAGCCTAGCCGTCTATTCTGGAAAAGGTGGACCACTCTGTCCTTGAGGGGTAGGCGTACCGCCCTGATCGGTCTGTGTCTCAAATGAGCCTATTCTAATCTCATTTTCGGCGGTAGCCCTCTGGACCCGTAGTCTCCGACGGCATAGTGGCTGGAATGAGGAACATGATCGATAGGAACATTGCAATCGAATCAAAGGATTTCCGGAATCAAGGATGAAAATAGAAGTAAAAATATATCCTAAGTTCACTTAGGCGGAGTACCGTAACGTAAGTATGCCGCGGAACATACCAACGCAACGCTACTCTGCTTAAGCCACCTACTCTATCTACCGAGGGTCATCCTACACTCAGAAAGGAAAAATCTAGCGCTCTAATACCAATTTTGTCACGACCCGAAGGTACAGAATGTGACTGGCACTTAAATTACAAAATGTCTAAAGGCCTAACGTAATCTAAGTAAGCCTAAGCCCAGAAATCTAAACCAAATAAAGATATAGAATGAAGGAAAACTTACTAAAAGAAAGCGATTTAAAACAAAATAAGTTGCACTAAACATTTTTTTTTTAAAAAAAATTTTCTTGAAAATTTCGTCAGCGTCTTCTTTGTAAATACTGGCCCCGAAACAGGTACAAACAAGAAAATTAATATAAATAAAGAATGAGGCATCCTCAAGCGGGAGCTATCTCTTTGCCAAAGGCGGATCACAACCACATACAACATATATATCCTTAAATGCGAAACAAGTATATGAAGCATGAAAGTAAGAAAACAACATGTCGGCTCAAGTGAGCATCGACACCAAAACATAAATACAAATCTCAAAATCTCACCGTCTAGTCCAATATACAAGGGTAGATGGAGTATACTAGATACAAATAAAATACACGGTGGGAGCAAAAGAAATCCTCCAAAACCCACCTATGAGCAAGCTGCAAACCGAAGCAAACGAAGCGGAATAGAATGTACACCCACCGCTACTGTACTGACGGGTCAGACCTGCAAGATACTGTGGCACAACGGGAGTGAGTTGCCAACTCGTGAGTAGTAAGTAACATCTAATAAGGCTATCATAAACATGCACGCAATGCGTCACACCCTACATATACTGATATGATACAATACATTAGCATGAATGCAAGATCAATACCCGAAACCTGAACATATCTGGTATGAGAAAATCTTTATTTTTATCTAAGAAAAAGCTTCTGTGAAATAACTGAAGTAATATCCACAAAATCAACAGAAATCCGTGTCAAGCATCGACATAAAAATACATTTATCTCAATGCCTCGACATCTCAATGTCACGATATCACAATATCTCTGAATCACAAATCTCAATATTTCGGGCTCCGTCAGTCCGGATTGCCCATATCATCAAATCTCACGATAACGGTCGGTATCCTCCGGATATCCTCCGCTCCAGACATCACCGGTAGGTAGTCCGTGCCCTTGCCAGGCTCATCGTCATCCCCACGAAATCTCTATCTCGCCCCGGGGTACCATACCGGGCCCACCATGTACCCGAGACGGTTCCTCCACTCCTCGAATCGGGTCTCGAAATCCAACAGAAAATATGAAAACTCAAGGTGGACGACACATACATCATGAGAAAATCGCAACATTCATTTTTTTAGAAGGATAATAAGTTCATAAATTCTTGCGATTTTTCTCCAAAATCCTGAAATCTCATAAATACTGAATTCTCAAGAAGAAATCACTAATTATAAACATATCAATGATGATGGATATCTATAGTATGATAGTATATGCTATGCAATGTACGAACAAAACTATGTATGAAGTATGGAGTATGTATAAGTGACTAGCCATCTTATGTATCAATCTTGAAGAATGAACATACTACACATTTACATATCTCGTATGATGCAATTACATGGATACCGATTCTAAGTAATTCTATAGTGTTCGTGACATAGCAGTTACCATTGGTGTGTGTGTTCGCATGAATAGTACATGTGCAACATGAACCAATGGTAACGGTCCAAGTGTCCTAAGTGATGCCATCATATGTAAGATAATGGGATGAGTGTTATGAATGGTTTGAACTACACATGTTGCTACCAAATTACTAATCATTTCTAACTGTCGGGGGCCTCGCGCCATCCAGACGATCTCCCCATAGATGTATACATCTACTCACCGGGACACCTCGGCTAAACCGATCCGATCTCCGCCTGTCTTTCCGCTACGCGTCCGACACCTCTGCGCCCGACCCTAGAATCACACACAAGCAATTATGAGGATAAAATATGTATAGTCGCGGACACAATTGACACAAGTTAAACATCGCGCGCTAATTAAACGCGCACACACCTGGCATACAAACGCACTCGTGACAACGCCACAAACTAGAGCTAGGGTGACTATACGTGAAAACCACCCATCCTAGTACCCACTCGTACCAATTGCGCATTCATAACTCATTAATTATCTTAGGGATTTAGTTATAGGTCAACAAAGTCTTAACTTAATTCAAATCGATTTATTTCCAAAACCTAGATAGCTTAAATTTCCATTTTAGATCAAAACTTGATGTTTTAACCAATCTAAATATTTTAACAATTCTAGTGGCCATAATGCTCATTAAATATCTTAACTAAGTCACACAAACCATTACTATAATTTTATCTTACCAATTTATATAAAAACCTAAAAACCTCGTTTACAAAAATATCTAATTTGGATAAATTAAATGTAATAATTTACAATTTAACAACTAGACTATAATTTTCATAACTTAAAATGTTAAACCATACATTGCAACCTTAATGATGTAGTAAAAACCCTGGCTTGAATTTTTAAACCCTTCTCTTGAAAGTTAAATCTTGCAAATAATTTCATATTTAAACACTTAATTAGTTAAATTAAAGTAATTAATAAACAATCAAAACATGGACTTAGGATTATACCTCCAATTCATGAGATCAACATGCAACTTGACCTCCAAAATGTTTCTTTTGCTTCAAGATCCAAGCTTGTTTGGCCAAAGAATCATGGTTAAAGATTAAATTAGGAATTTGTGGTGTTTTGTTTTGATTTTTTTTTTATGAAATTATTTGAAGAATTTTTTTGAGAGGAATGAGATGGGAAAATTGGGGGTGCACAAGAGGGGGGCTCAGCCACAGCCTAGGAGAAAAGAGAGAGAGGGTGAATTGTGTGGAAGTGTGTAGAAATGTCCTTCATTATCTCATTTTTTAATTCCTTTCTAAATTTTTCTTTTTCTATTAATCTTCGAAGTGAGAAAGAAGTGGACAAGTGAGGGAAATGGGCTGCTACATAGTTTGGCAAAAAGTGAGGAGGGAGGGAAAATGAGGTGTTTGTATGTGTGTGGAAATTCCTAATTAATTACATCTTTAAGTCTTTCAATAAATATTTAATTTATTTTCAATTTAATCCTAGATTTTTTTTTCAAGAATTGTGGAGACACAATTAAGGAAGCATGAGCATATTATAAACTTGTTATTAAGTTGTCACATTTATAAAATTTACCCATTCTCATTTTGTAATTATTACTAATTTAATGTGTAAATGAAAGCTTAAAATATTCTTTAAAATAATTAATTAAGGAAAAATATTTAAGTAAACCAATAATTTATAAGTGACACATTAAATACCAATACTAGAAATTAAATAGTTAAAATAGGCGTATTTGAGTCTATGTTGAAAAAATAATTATAGTTAGGTTTTACGGAAAATATGATTTATATTACCGGTTATCGGAAATCCACCTAAATGATTTATTTATTTATTTTTAAAACTTTACATTCTGATACGTCGCATATGAAGTCTAGGGGCCGTAAACGTCAGACCCTAGTAACTTGATAAGTCATGTTGATGTATGGCTCATAACGGTTCGAAAAACCACTTATAACTCTTATCAGTAAATCTCGACAACCCTGTCCAGGGATTTGCTGTTATGGCCGATCAAGCATAGCGTGACTTCAACTCCTAATACCGGGAGAGACGAAACCCCTCCTATCGCTCACCGCCTGCATGTGATTCAGGATTTTACCCAAAATCCACCTGTTTGCATGACTCGGTAAAGCCTTGGTAGGAAGGAAATCGAAGCACAGTGGGAACCACAAAAGACACTATGACGATCTCAGGTCTACAGACTAAACTGTACAAGTGTCACCAGAGAACTGCTATCTGACAATAGGTATATATGCCATTTAGGAGTTCTCGGCGAATCCTGTTCGGTGTACCCATTCTCTAATGAGCACCTGTATACAATCTTTGATGTCAAACACCAATAGTTATGGGATCAACCATCGCCCCCAGGGTCAAGAAACTTACACACTAGTCTACTCTGGTAATATCAATTCTCTGTCTCGATATACCCTCGACTAGAAACTATTAAAGGATATACTTTTAGACTGCCCAGGACCTACTAGTATGATCTACATCATAATCATGGTAGTCAAGCAAATTCCTAAGGGCTTCATGAACATATATATGAAATACAACACATCACACGTTAAGATGAAGATGAACCAGATAGCATACTATCATTTCGATCAAATATTATTTCTATACATATACATACGTAGCATCATATACAATGCATGCCTCTAGGGCATACATATCTAACAATCTCCCACTTGCACTAAGGCATGTAGTTGGTGCAATAAGTACCCACTGTCTACACTAGAACAAGTTGCCGGCATAACGCATGCCCAACATCTCGAACGGTCTCTCAAACTGGACTTAATGGATGGCCTTGGTGAATGGATGTGCCTTGTTGTCTTTCGTGTCTACTCTCCGTACCTTGTGTTGCGCCACGGCAGCGCCCCGGCCGTCTACTCGAGGCCAAAATGCGGAATCAAAAATTTTCTTAACTTTAAACCGGCGCTACCGCGGACAATAAACCCGGATCGTAACCATTAACCTATACTAGCTAACTAGAGATAGGGTGAGAGATATACCGAGCGATCCGTGTCCTTCGGTCTTCTCGTCATCGTCCCGATCTCCCGCGGAATCCTCGTCCGTCACCTCCTCGTCGAATAGGGCACCACGTAGCCGAATACTTTTACGGGCTCCCACCTCTGGACCGAGGCAACTCGGGCGCGAAGTTGGCTAGCCGACGCATCCAAGATTTGCTGTAGGCAAGTGTAGAAAACCTTTGTCTTAAGGGGTTTATGTAGTTGCCATAAGGATGATGGAGGTGGAGGAAGAACTTTTGAGAAAGCTTGTGAACTTTGATTCAAAAATGAGAATGAGAATAATTTTCCACCCTCACCAAAATGAAATCCCTCTCTCTATCTATGTGTGGCCGCCCCGCCCCCCCTTTTGGAAATATGGTGGAGGAAATCACAAAACAAGAAGGAAGGTGAGTGTAGGAAAAGAGAATGGGTGACCACATCAAAAGGTTATGATAACAATATCAAATCAACTCTCATCAAAATCTAATCCATTCTAATCACCAAAAAGCAAGCCATCATGAAAAAGCAAAGATGCTTAACTTATCATAATGCCACAAATGCAAGAAACCCCCTCCACAAAAAGTTATTTGCAAACTTGCAAATAACCCCCTCCATCCGAAAAGTCCGGCTGGGAAAGAACAAAAGAAAACCGGCCGGAACGGAATGCAAACTGGCAACTACAGAAAACTGATCCCGTAATAAATTACAGGAAAACCCCGCTACTGCATATACATGCCCGCATTTGTATTCCCACTGAACACAAATGCAAAGAGACAAAACTACACTGTCTAATACTAGGATCCGGCTTAAACCAAAACCGGCTAGTAAAAACCCGTCCGATCACGATCCGTGCAATACCGCACGTATCTGATCGAACCCTGCCATATCTCCATACGGCCTCTACAGCGTTTCGCCTGAAAGCTTGAGTAACTGAATGTGGGGGACTCTAAAGACTCGTCAACATCTAGGTTGTGGATTTAACCACTAGCACGTCAGAGGTATAAGCCAATACGTAACGGGCTACCAGGTATTGACCAAAAGGGACGTCTGTGAGCGAACTCAGCCTGACACCCTACTGAACCTGTCAGTGACAATATCCGTACAGTTCGGTCCGTTCGTCTATGAGCATCGCATGGCGGGCCTAGGGGGTTGGTAAAAGTCAGACCCCCAAAAGCGGTACAAGTCGTGTCGGAGTGTAGCCCAGAACACCCTGAGATACTACTGGAATACCTACCAGTAAATCTCCTGCCTCGGCCGAGAGCTTTGTGTAATGGCTCTCCTAGACACAGCGCGACCTCACCCCCAATACCGGGAGAGACGAACCCCTACAGATCCGCTCACTGCCTCTATGTGGCTCGGGACTGTACCCAACTAAAACCTGTTTTCACGACTCCTTTGAGCCGTGGTAGGGTAGTAATCAAAGCACAGTGGGAACTCACACGAGACAAATGACGATCTCAGGTCGATGAACTTACCTGTACAGATGTCATCAGGGAACTGCCATCTGACGTCTGGTATAATCCCAACTAGCAGGTTCCCGGCGAGTCCTGTCCGGTGTACTCATAACCCAATGAGCACCTGTATACATCTTAGGTGAACCAACTGACACCAATGGCTTGTGAGACCGGCCACCACCCCTCGTCGGGGTCTCGACTGTATACACCAGTCTACTAATGGAGTATCGATGCCCAGTCTCGAAACTCCCACGAATAGGGACCTTTTAGGGATGTGCTTATAGACCCCAGCTCCCACGTATATGATCGCCATCATACTGCCGGCCGTCAAGCAAGAATCCTAGCGGCTTTATCAACGTGTAATAGCGACTAGTAAGGTCACCTAAAGCAGTACACGATGATAAAGATAAACCAGATAGCATACTATCATTTCGAGTAAGACTGTCCTACTGGCATAGGTCCCCCCTCAATCATTGCAATCACGTGCCTGTGATCCAATAATTGACTCTGAGGGCACTATCTCCAACAATCGCCCACTTGCACTCAAGGCTAATTATTGCGATGTCGCATACTCACAGCCTGTGTGATACTGAATACCCAACTCCACTACTGGTCAGTCTTACAAAGCTCGTTTGCGAAACTATTGCATTCGAGGAATAGTCTCAGTGAGTGGATCCGCTGTGGTGTTTCTTTCTATGTCTCTCTTTATCTCAAGTTCGCGAAGAAAACCATCTCTCGAAATGAGTAATACCTGTCTTAGAATGTGTCTGGATGTCTGATGGGACCTAGCTCATAAATGAACTCCAAATCCAAACTTCTTAGACTGTATCGTCAACTGAACTTAATCAGTATCCTAAGCCATGCCTTCCCTCAGTATCTGCTTGGACCACCTGTCCAAAATATTGCCCCTCGTCAGAGGGAAAACTATAACTCTGACAGCCACTCTGCCATCCAGGTCACCTTGGAAGCCTGGAATGATAACCGTCTCCTAAAGGAGGCAGCCGTTATCAAATTGCTAGAACATTCACTTATGTTCTAAAGCTGCTTCCGATCGTTTCTCCAGGATTGGATTAACATCAACTTATTGCATCTACTGCAAGAACAACATCTGGTGTGGTACTTGACATCTCATGATTGACTCAATTGCCTAAGCAAGTGATCTGCCAATCATGCGTATCCCTCTCCCCTTTAGTCTGTAAGACACCTTTAGAGAGGGTGACTCCATCACCTGCAGGTACACTACCATGCCAGGAGTCGTCCATTCTAAATACTCATAGAATGCTGTCAAAGTACCCAGATTGGAAAACCACCCAAATCTAGATCTAAAACCATAGATCCAGTAACCAGAATGTCTGATATAAGATCCAAGTCCCATGTGGAGAAACTACTGTGTGACAACCAAAGTATAACCGATCGTAGTATAGGAATATCACTTCCTACTCTGTGTATGTCATCCAAATACCAGGACATCACACCCTATTACCTTCTTAACAGATCCATCCCCTATTCTGACAAAGTCAAACCTATGACTGTCACATCAGAAATAGATGATCTATCTCCGCTATTTCTGCTTTAGTCTATAAATAGACATAAGCCACTTGTCCACCAATGCCTCCGCTGCTCCCACTGACTACGACAACCCTCTGGCAGAGTCATATAGACGTACACTTCTAAAGCTAGTTTAGAACGACGCTATACTCATCCTCCCGCCGGGTCTCACAGTCTGGAACAACAGCAATGGCAAGTCTGGGTAAATAAGAACCTCTCTGTCACCGTCCTTGAGGCTACCGGAGTACCTCTCGGGTGCCTGAGGTTACTCACCATATCTGCGGAGTGGCCAATGGAATGTCAAACCAGATTGAATCTTTAGGTTCCTATCAAATCTTCAGTAATCGTTTGTGGTTCTGGAATCACTTCCAGTTCTACCATACTCCCACTACTGTTTTCTGAAAAATCCATTTTATTTTAAAAATTGTGGCGAGTCTAGAACAATATCGCTATTGTTCTTCCAGATGGTAGAAAGTCAACCCTCGTCATAGCCTGGGTCAACCCACAAACAGCCATTATAGAAACGTGCCTTGAGTTGTCCAGTGTCTGGTTTTAATCATAAGCCGGACAACTCCCCGTACCTTAACATCGTTAAGTTATGAACTGTTCTATATCCAATATAGGACCAGAGGCACTGATTTAATTGAACCAGATTCAAATCATGCAACTGTCGCCAGTGCATGTCAACTAAATGGAAGGAGGCCGATCAGCATTACTCAACTTAGGAATGATTCCAATTATGAGTAACCTGAAGGAGAAGCAAGTTCTCATAATCACTACTATCAACTGAATACCATACACAAGTATCTACATCTTCGATCACTTTGAAGAATCCTAATACTTGCAATACCTGGTTCTCTACTTTATTCAAATACCTATAACTTCTCAAAATTCGGACCCTGTGTTTCCACGAAACACCTGTCTAAAAACTAAAGAAGTCATAAGTAAACCGAATATAGTACGAGGACCAACCCCTCTGTCCTGATGGACCCTGGACAACATACAATACTCTGTATAAGTCCCTTGAGTCTGATAACTCATTCACTGTGTGTCGTAGGTTGAAAACTGTACTTATGGTTAAGAAGAATTACACCGCTGTTTAATGCTCCTTACCTAACCATCAACTGATATAGGTAAATGTCATAGACATAATTTCAAAAAGGTATATCTCATTCTATGAAAATAGACGTACAGATATATCAATTTGAAATTGGTGCATGACAGCGGATATTCAAAACTAAATATTTGCCGACCGGCAAACAGTCCAGGTGACTTCCTCAAATATCACCGATTACAACGAATCCCGATATAATGAGGATGATCACCCAATTCCCAATAACTTACTCCCACTCATCATCTGTAAAACCATACAGATGTGAGGATCATACCTGGTAAATACATACCCTGGAGTAAGTGTCTAATTGGGAAATCAGTTTTCCATTAACAGTACACAGTGAAACTGAAACATTGAAATGTTTCGACGGGGTATCCTGGTATTCCTAGTAATGCCTCTTCCAGATTCCCGACTGTAACCGTATAATTCTTTGCCACCTCTCCAAATCCCTTTATATGTCTTTAGTCATTACCTTCTGCACACCACTTTAGGCCAAGTGGTTTTCTTCCTTCCCTACCGTTCGGCACCATCCTATGGTTTGGAAGAAGACTATCCAATAAGCATAATGGGTGTACTGTCCTAATCCTAGGAGCACTCGCAATGCGAGAGAAGGTGAAGATAAAAGACAACCGAATAAACCTTATTCCTATTTCTCCTGAACCAGAATCCATCCCTGAACTGGAACAAGTTCCTTTCGAGTTCGTATATGTCACGTCCCGAAAGTACGGAACATGACCAGCACCTAAACTACGAACGTCTCGAGACGTACGTAATCTAAGTAAACCGAAAACCCAGAAATCCAAACCAAGAAAAGTAGTAGAGTGCAGGAAAAACAAACTTAAAGCAAGTGATTTCAATAGCATAAGCCGAATTATGCGGTTTTAAAACATCAAAAATTTACTGAAAATTTCGGCAGAGCCTCCTTTGTAAATACTGGCCCCCAAACGGGATACAACATGAATAGTATACGAAATCAAGAAAAAAGGTATCCCCAAGCGGGAGCTAGCTCTTCGTCAATCGACGGTCACAACCTCACAAGCAATATAATATACAACGCCCACGGCGAGGATCAAAACTCAAAAGGAAACTCAAAACCACCAGAAATATAACGCGCGACTCTAAGGTCGAAAGAATAACATCACTGGTCTCTATTTCAAAAATAAATACATGTTTGGTTGATGGAATTTACTAGATACAACGGAATAATATTATACAAGGTAATATGATGGGTACGATACAAGAAAAACCCACCTACTAGCAAGTCACCCGAATGAATCTGAGCCCGCAAAGCCGTAAAGAAACCTGTACGGCAAACCTGCAAGAAACTGGGGCACAACGGAGGTGAGTTGCCAACTCGTGAATAGAAAAACATCTGCGCACAGAAATCGCATAAATAACGCAATCCTAGGTCAATGATCATAATATATCCTCAAAAATATGAATAACACGTAGCCTATAACAAGGCTAGGGTAAATATCTAACCCGAGTGTAATCTCATGTGCCCGTGTCAGTGCCTCAGGTAGCAATATATCATATGAACGAGGTATGAATGCATGAAAACAGAATACATGTAAATGAAGAACTGTTTTCATAAATTAGTGAGATTTCCTTTGTATTTTTAAACTGAGGTATCATAAATGAAATCAGTATCAACAGTGTCTAGCATCGACACAAAACATAAATCTCAATGTCTCGAAATATCAATGTCTCAATCTCAATATCTAGGGCGCCGTCAGTCCAGACCGGCCCCTACCATCCATCTCAAGACCACGACAGTATCCTCCGGATATCCGACGCGTCGGGTAATATCACCGGTAGGTAGTGCTCCCCAGCCAGGCTCAACGTCAACACCACATTCCTCTTGCCCCGGGGTACTATACCGGGTCCACCATGTACCCGAAACGGTTCCTCCACTCCTCGAATCGGGTCTCGAAATCCATCAGCAAACTCATGGTGGACGACTCATACATCATAGGAAAACCGCACTTTTTATTTTAAAAGAGAGAAAAGGTTTATTTATGTTTTTGCGGTTTTCCTCCAAATCCAGAAAATCTCATGGAAATCCGAATCCAAAACCTCAATAACACGTAAAATAGTGAATATATGCATGAGAATCCATGAATGCGGCATAACGATGAATAACAGTATGCATGAAGTGATAATTAATAACTACAATATCTAAGCTGGCATATAAGGTAAGTACACTAATATTATGTCAAACTACTAGCTATCTAGCTAAGTTAAGCAATAATATTTTCTAAGGTGTATGTGACATGGCAATTACCGATGAAGATGTGTGTGAGCCGGCAATTAAGTGTACGTGGTACATACGCATCATCGGTAATGGTGCTGGTGCCCTAACAGCATGATATCACTAATGGAGTATGAAACATAAAAATAAGCATGCGATGCGAAGCGGACCACAAAAATGAGCGGGAGCTGAAAACTAGACGCAACTATAACAATCTGCATTAATCTAATATAAGTCCTACAAATGGTGCCTTTTGAAATAACACGAATCATGGGTTTTGAAAATAGGGGGCTACGGTGTTTTTATGAAAAGATACGTCTTTTGAAATATCCGTAGGATCCCTTGGGCTGTCTTTAAGAATGCCCACGATTTGTTGGTTTTTGAAATAGGTACGAAGTCTAATCTAATCTAACAACTACACTAAACTATACGGCTGAACTAACAAGCTGAACTACAGGTAAGGGAAACCGCCTATCATCTGAGTCGATACATATACATACCTGTATATGTATAGTCGGTGATCCCGCCTCAATAATATCATATCCGATACCCTATCTATAATCAGGCATCCCAAGTCAAGAGAGCGGATCAATCATCAATATAGCTCGTACGTAAATCCGTCGTACGGCATCCCAATCTGGGTACGGGTCAATATCACATTCATCATACTATTCACCGGGTATCCTCTTCATCAAATATCATGATCGGGGCACTGATCTACGTCTAGTACCACATTGATACCATCTATGTATGCATGCATGTAAGAATCACTACGTCAAAAGACCCGCTAAAACATCATGTCGTATCTCAATACGAACCAAAACACATCACGGATCTTCTGGCCTCAAGCCCAATATCATCGACTCATCTCAAATCCCAATTACTATCCTCAAATCCAGTATATAAACACATAGTCCCATACCCATGTGTAAATATACACATCAATATATAATCCCATGTACGCACATATGAAAGAAGAATGTATGCAAATATGGGTGTGTGTGTGTATGTGTGCTGCAACCACTACCTAAGGTTTCGTAACCATGCACCAATCCAACACCAATATCCATCTAAAATCATCAATAATAAATCCTAACAACATATCATAAATTGTTGGTGTGTATACGCATCCGTATACATCACCACGGACTGCGGGGGTGCTATACGCCATCCACCCGACTTCTCCCCGTAGATATAAATCTACTCACCTGGTCCTCGTTTGCCGGTGCCGACGTCGCCACGCGCTTGCTTGTCGTCTTGAAGTTCACATGGGGTACCTACATATCATAACGCACCGTATCGCATTAAAACTAAATTCGAAATCGAAACGGCATACGAAAATCAAATCGGCACGCGTATCACGCATAAGTCCAAACCTATCGCCTAGGCATGCAAGAATAGTCAAACCAACTCTCGATGTCGATGTACAGACGTCAAACAATCGAGAAAATCCAATCACACTTATTTGCACATTCACGAACACTAATTTTAATATAAACTAGGTTAAAACTCACAAAAACCCCAACTTTACTTGAAAAGTCACTTTTCCGAAAATCTAGCAAGCACAATTCGCCGTTTTTGTACAAAACAGGATGTTTAAATGAATGTAGCGGCCAATATATTTATTAAATATCTTAAATAAGTCATAGAAACAATTTCCGGAATTTAATTTCATTAAATTCCAAAAACCCTAGTATTCTAGTTTACAAAATACCCTTTTTAACAATTTCATAGAAAAATGCACAAACTACAATTTAGGTTGGATTCCTATGAACTAAAGTGTTAAACTACACTTAATAAAGTTAATAATATGATAAAAACCCTAACCATATTTTTAATCTCATATTTTGAATTAAAACTAAAAACCTAGTTTGCAATATTAACCACCTTTAACAATTTTAAACTAGAAATTAGCAAACTAGTTACAAGTTTAGCTTTTTCATTAAATTTCAAGTTAACCTACTCATTAAAACCATACTCTAACGATAGAAACCCTAATTATATTTTAATTCCAATTATATTCATAGTTTCCAAAAACTAGTTTGTTAAAAAGCTTAAGCATGGACATTTTGCAAGTAACAATTTGTAATTATTAACTAAATTAGGTTTTCCATGTCTTCTCATGCCAAACTACACCTTGCAAACATAAACAAGTAACAACAACCATATTGAATTCAAACCCTAACTTGATCCAAACCCTTTTCCCTAGAATTTACAACTCTCCATTAACGCTTAATTAAGCTAACTTAAAACAATTAACAACACATTAAGCAAAAAGGTTAGAATTTATACCCAATTAATTTGAAGATCCCCCAAGCACACTTAGCCTCCAAAATTGAAATCTAAATCCCTAGATCCATGCTATGGTAGCCAAGGGAAAATGGGTAGGAGGTGGATTTTGATTTCGATTTGATTTTGAGTGTTTTTCTTTGGATTTTAATGGAAATTTGGGGTTTTCTTTGAACAAGAATGAGCAAGAAGCAAGGGGGAAGGGCTGCTGTTGAGAGGGGCTGTAGGTTTCGGCTGATATGGGGAGGGGGAGAGAGAGAATGTATGGTGTGGGTCAAAGTCAACTAAGCCCATATCATATTATCTAATTTCATTCATTTCCTTTTCTTTTCTTTCATTTCTTTTCCTTGAAATCCAAGTGGGGACAAAAGAGGGGGCTGCTGAATTCTTCAAGGGGATAAGTGAATGGGGGTGTGTGGGTGTGGGTACGGGTGTGGGGTGATGAAAAATGATAAATACAATACCCCAAACATCCATTTACGCTAAAAAAAAGCCTTTTTTCTTCAGTAATTTCTAAACCGTTTTGGCAAATGATTTCGTTCCAAAAACCATATGATAAAATTTTATTTAATGTTTTATGATGTACAAAATTTATTTCAACTCATTCTAATTTGTAATTTTCCCTAATTAAATGTATTAGTGACGGCTTAAATAATAATAAAATAATATTTTTTTCAGAAAATTTGAAATTTCACCAGCGGCTCAATAAACACCAAATAATAGAAATTACATAGATAGAATATGTATATTTAATTTTTATAATAAGATATTTGCATTTTGACTTTTTTACAGAAAACCCCCTTATTTTACCGATTTTTCGAAATTTCACCGAAACGATTTTCAAAGCGTTACAATCTTCCCCCCTTAAAGAAATTCGGTCCCCGAATTTAAATTCAAACTCCCCTAAATACTAAAACATCTAAGAAAACCCATCAAGTCGTCGGGGCTCCGAAATTGTAAATACATAAAACAAATCGTAGCGCAGCGCATGCGCTTGAAAAATGAGCATATAACTCAAATCAAAACTCCGTCAAGCATCCCGCAATCATCGGAGTCATGGAGAAGACATCAATGCCAAATCCAAATCAAAACCAATATGACATAACTCGAAACTATACATGTAAATATCGATCTATATCTGTAAGTATCTGAAGGAAATGCATGCCAAATCTCTTTAAGTCGCTGTGCAACGCGTATAACACTGCACAGTGGCGGACGTCTATCATAAGAAAATAACTATATACATATATACCTTTGTTTGAAATGTACGTTCCGCCGTTTTGGAAACAATTTAGAAGGGTCTCCTTGTTTTAAACATTTCGTGTCATATCAGACACGTAGGAAAATACTGAGGCTATAGCTCGCTTTTTGGAAATCCCTTCAATAACTATCAATGCATGCAAAATATATTCAGGTACTGTCCTCTGACTAGTCCTGCTCAGTACGAAAACACATAGCAATATCATAAAAACGTACTGCTCTATACGAAATCAATCCCCAAAATATGCACATGAATGCTACGTGCGTCTGGTGCGCACGGAAATCAAAATCCATAAATGTGCCATACATGCGCACAGAAACAACATCTAAGTGCATCGGGTGTGCACGAAACATCTGTCGTAGGCAACATGTGTGCCTGACAGCAAAATCAGGTGCATCTGACATGCACGAAAAATCTCGATTTAGTGCATCTGGTGTGCACCAAAATCGCATCTCAAGACATGCGCTCAACATGCGCGAAAATCCAAATCAGGTGCATCCATCGTGCACGAAATCATGAAATCCAATATCAAGCGCCGAACGTGCGCAAAATCAATCAGGTGCATAAGGGGCACAAAACAAATATCGAGTATCACAATCGAAATCGAAGTCCAGTGCACACTGCAAGCATATAATAACTATACAAAGTGCAGGAACCGATTCGTGTGCGTGCATACGCACAAAATCAACTCAAATGTCTAAAACCGTAAAATCACAAACATGTGAAACCCAAGCATGAAAACGATATCAAGTGCAACATTGTGCAAAGATCGTAAATCCTCAATCATCAAAATCAAATCATGCGAATAAATCACCTAAAACATCGAAATCAATAATGGCGGAATAGTATCGCTCAAGTGCATCCTCTAAGAATCTCGGGCCAACTGTCGCGGTCACTAATGGGGCGTCTCGTCGATGATCATGAACTCTGGCCTGCTGGTCTGCGTAACCATGACCACTCCTGGGTCAAGGTCTTCACTGTAAATTACCAATCTTTCGGTCCATCGGCTCATCGGCCCTGTCAGGTGTGCTAACGGGGACGATTCCGTTCTGGCACTTCTCTGGTCATCTCTTGGTCAATCATCGCGACCACACGTAAGATAGCATATCACTGGCGTCGGCCTCTGGCTCTCTGAATGTACATAACACATCTGATCCTGAGTGCAAGTATCATTGCAGCAGTGTCCTGGAAGGAATCCTATTCACGGTCTCTTCCATGTCTCGTCTCTGCCAACTGTCCGGAAGTCATTGTCCTTTCCTATATCTGCATCTTGCTCTGGAACGACTGCATACTCATCGCGACTCCTTCTGGAAGGTAATTCCAAGTACCATGCCTCGGCATGCGCATCGCCTCTCTGATGTCGGCGGAGTGGAACATCATCTCATCTAGATCTGGTGCGAACCTCTTACTCCACTTTTCTCTAATGTCGTCTGCTTTGGACTCGTCTCGTCGCGGCTGCATGGACTGAGCTCCAACGACTATCCTCGAATCTGGAGTCTCCCAAGAAATGCATCTCACCACCTAGCATCCGAATTAAGTCGAACCATCCAATCGATTGTCAAAACCTCATAATCCCCCAAGGGCTCAACATCTTGGGTACAGTTTAATAGTATCGAGTACATACCACAGCATCGGTGGTCCAGCCGTAGAAGGGCAAACCCAAGCCTCACTAATGGCGCCGTAGAACTGCCGCAAACCCGAAGGTTCAAAGGCTTTCACACGGTCATTAAATCGAGTTAGGGTTTCATTCTTCTAGAGGGACCATAGAATTGCCTGCATGTCTTTTCGACTACTTTAAACTTGGAATAATAGGTTTCCGACATTCGATCGTCTCTGTCGACCCTCACGTCTCTGCGTGAAGTCGTCTCTAGCTGGAATCAATCTATCTGATGACCTCGCATCGGGGTAAGCGAACGATCCACATGTCCTAGTCATTCATCCTCGATGACTAGCGACCTTCTACCATCTCTTAGCACAACTCATTCTGCACTAACTCCAGCATCTGGGGCAATATCTCATCGTTCGCAGGAATAACTGGCTCGCTCGTCTTCACGCTGAACGGTGCCTCAATCATCAGGAGTAAGCAATACTTCAATGGTCATCAAAATCCGGCTGGCCTCTATCATTGGCTCAATCCTCTAGTGTCGATCAGCACATCCGAGTAACCTCATAAAAGCGATCCGCCAAACGCTTGTGGCGCGGAAACACAGTAAAAAGACACATCTCTGTAATCGTGTGTCGCCGGAATTTCGCCCTGGTCAGTCCTCGTTCGTGACGAGCTTGTGCTGACCGCAACTCTAGCCGTAGCTCTCCCTGCCCGTAACCGTAGCAGCAAAACCAAACTGGTACCGATGAGGCTAGATCAGGAAGGAATATAATACTGAACAAGGAAATGTATATCCTAAGGCTTCATAAGTGGAGTGGGGTGTCGTAAATATGCCGCGGAACATACCAACGGTACGTCACTCTACTTTAGTCACCTATTCCATCAACCAAGGGTCATCCTACGCTCCGAAGGTTAAAACCTAACGCTCTGATACCAACTTTGTCACGTCCCGAAAGTACGGAACATGACCGGCACCTAAACTACGAACGTCTCGAGACGTACGTAATCTAAGTAAACCGAAAACCCAGAAATCCAAACCAAGAAAAGTAGTAGAGTGCAGGAAAAACCAACTTAAAGCAAGTAATTTCAATAGCATAAGCCGAATTATGCGGTTTTTAAAACATCAAAAATTTACTGAAAATTTCGGCAGAGTCTCCTTTGTAAATACTGGCCCCCAAATGGGATACAACATGAATAGTATACGAAATCAAGAAAAAAGGCATCCCAAAGCGGGAGCTAGCTCTTCGTCAATCGACGGTCACAACCACACAAGCAATATAATATACAACGCCCACGGCGAGGATCAAAACTCAAAAGGAAACTCAAAACCACCAGAAATATAACGCGCGACTCTAAGGTCGAAAAAATAACATCACTGGTCTCTATCTCAAAAATAAATACATGTTTGGATGATGGAATTTACTAGATACAACGGAATAATATTATACAAGGTAATATGATGGGTACGATACAAGAAAAACCCACCTACTAGCAAGTCACCCGAATGAATCTGAGCCCGCAAAGCCGTAAAGAAATCTGTACGGCAAACCTGCAAGAAACTGGGGCACAACGGGGGTGAGTTGCCTACTTGTGAATAGAAAAACATCTGCGCACAGAAATCGCATAAATAACGCAATCCTAGGTCAATGATCATAATATATCCTCAAAAATATGAATAACACGTAGCCTATAACAAGGCTAGGGTAAATATCTAACCCGAGTGTAATCTCATGTGCCCGTGTCAGTGCCTCAGGTAGCAATATATCATAAGAACGAGGTATGAATGCATGAAAACAGAATACATGTAAATGAAGAACTGTTTTCATAAATTAGTGAGATTTCCTTTGTATTTTTAAACTGAGGTATCATAAATGAAATCAGTATCAACATGTAAGTCCACGTTGCGACCCCCGGTTCTTACGGGGAGGCGGAAACGGTATAAAAATCAAAATTTTAGTGCAAGAGACAACATGGACTAAACTAGGTCGGGATCGTTACCTAAACTAAAACTAGCAAACTTGCTAAAGGGATTTAGCTACTCGGATAGAGATGGTTATACCTAAACTTGAACTCCTTCTTCTTCAAACTTTGTGGAGGTTGATGGTTCTCTTCTCTTGTCGCCTTCTTCCGTCGAAGATGGATCCACCTCGAAGGCTCGACCTTTGGGCTCTTTCTCGAACTTGGAGTGAACTAGAATCGCCGGCTTGCTAAACCCTTGATCCTAGAGTGAGTAGAGAGTGTCTAAGGGTTGCTTTTGTTTTTAAAGAGAAGGATTCTCAACACATGAGAAGGTTTCTCTTTTGCTAGAGGAAGAAGAAGATGAAGAGAGGAGAGAGAATGAATATGATAGAATGAGCTATTCTATTCTATCTTGCAACCATAATGCCAAAAAGAATTATCTAAATAATAATAAATCAAAATGAGAATAGTTGATGGTAGTATTTGGAATGACCACTACCATGCTTCATTTAATGAAATGTAAGCATGAATCAAGGAAGACTTTTTAAAGCATGATGGTGGTCAATGGTCAACAAGTCAACCATGGTCAACAAGTCAACAAAAAAACAACCATAACATAATTCTCATTTAATTACTATTATTATTAATAGATAATTCATAAATCCATTAGGGTTTGGAAAATGATAACTGTCAACTGTGCATACGCACCCGTTCCGAAACCCTAATGAAATACCTCATCCTCCGCCTCAAGCAACTGTGCATACACACCTGCATTCTCATTCCGAGGAACAAGAATACCAAGATATAAAAGCAACCCCAAATATATATACCAGTATCTGGCTCAAACCAGAGCCTGCCAGTATAATCCGTCCGGACTCCAAACGTGCACAAGTGCGCGGATGAGAACGAACCCTGTCGCAAAACCATGCGACCTCTACTCTGTTTTGCCCAGAGGCGAATACCCTCTGTGTGGGACTCTAAAGACTCGACACTACGCTGGCAGTGGGTTTAACCACAGACCGCAAGCGGCACTAGCTGTGCGTAACGGTCCCCAGGTAGATGCCGACAAGAAGGCTGACGAGGTGAAACCCCATCTGAACTCCTACTGAGTCTGAATGTGACAGTCTCCGTACAGTCCGGTCTGTTCGTCTGATACATCGCATGGCGGGCCTAGGGGGTGGTAAACGTCATCCCCCAATAGCGGTACAAGTCGTGCCGGAGCGAAGCCCAAAACACCCTGAGATAACACTGGAAACCTACCAGTATATCTCGTTTGCCCTGGCCAGGGACTACTCGTGTAATGGCTCTCCTAGACACAGCGCGATGTCAACCCCCAATACCGGGAGAGACGAATCCTGTCTAACCGTCACTGCCTCCAAGTGCTTCGGGACTACACCCAACCACCACCTGTTTGCACGACTCCTTTGAGCCGTGGTAGGGTAGTGATCAAAATGCAGTGGGAACACACTTGAGGCGAAGTGCCAGTGTCAAGTCAGCGGACTAAGCTGTACTCATGTCACCTGGGAACTGATAACTGACGATAGGTATAATACCAACCTGTCAGTTCCCGACGAGTCCTGTCCAGTGTACTCGTAACCCAACGAGCACCCGTATACTATCTCCAGTACGACGTACTGATGGCTGTGGGACAGACCATCTCCCACACTGGGATGAGAAGCGCATACGCTAGTCTACTCCGGAGTATCGATGCCCTGTCTCGATAGTCCTGCGACTAGGGACCTGTATAAGGATGTGCTTATAGACTACCCAGCCCCCACTAGTGTGACTGCCATCACAACGCTGGTAATCAAGCAAAGATCCTAAGGGCTCCACTAATGCGTATAAGTGATATACTGAAATAAACACAAGTACACATTGAAGTAGAAACAAACCAAGTAGCATACTACTATTTTGAGCAAGATTGTACATACAAGGTGAATATCCCAAGCATCCATTAAGTAATATACAAACTAGTATGATACAGTAATGGCCTCTAGGGCATATACACTAACACAACAGTGTCTAGCATCGACACAAAACATAAATCTCAATGTCTCAATCTCAATATCTAGGGCGCCGTCAGTCTAGACCGGCCCCTACCATCCATCTCAAGACCACGACGGTATCCTCCGGATATCCGACGCGTCGGGTAATATCACCGGTAGGTAGTGCTCCCCAGCCAGGCTCAATGTCAACACCACATTCCTCTTGACCCGGGGTACCATACCGGGTCCACCATGTACCCGAAACGGTTCCTCCACTCCTCGAATCGGGTCTCGAAATCCATCAGCAAACTCATGGTGGACGACTCATACATCATAGGAAAACCGCACTTTTTATTTTAAAAGAGAGAAAAGGATTATTTATGTTTTTGCGGTTTTCCTCCAAATCCAGAAAATCTCATGGAAATCCGAATCCAAAACCTCAATAACACGTAAAATAGTGAATATATGCATGAGAATCCATGAATGCGGCATAACGATGAATAACAGTATGCATGAAGTGACAAGTAATAACTACAATATCTAAGCTGGCATATAAGGTAAGTACACTAATATTATGTCAAACTACTAGCTATCTAGCTAAGTTAAGCAATAATATTTTCTAAGGTGTACGTGACATGGCAATTACCGATGAAGATGTGTGTGAGCCGGCAATTAAGTGTACGTGGTACATACGCATCATCGGTAATGGTGCTGATGCCCTAACAGCATGATATCACTAATGGAGTATGAAACATAAAAATAAGCATGCGATGCGAAGCGGACCACAAAAATGAGCGGGAGCTGAAAACTAGATGCAACTATAACAATCTGCATTAATCTAATATAAGTCCTACAAATGGTGCCTTTTGAAATAACACGAATCATGGGTTTTGAAAATAGGGGGCTACGGTGTTTTTATGAAAAGATACGTCTTTTGAAATATCCGTAGGATCCCTTGGGCTGTCTTTAAGAATGCCCACGATTCGTTGGTTTTTGAAATAGGTACGAAGTCTAATCTAACAACTACACTAAACTATACGGCTGAACTAACAAGCTGAACTACAGGTAAGGGAAACCGCCTATCATCTGAGTCGATACATATACATACCTGTATATGTATAGTCGGTGATCCCGTCTCAATAATATCATATCCGATACCCTATCTATAATCAGGCATCCCAAGTCAAGAGTGCGGATCAATCATCAATATAGCTCGTACGTAAATCCGTCGTACGGCATCCCAATCTGGGTACGGGTCAATATCACATTCATCATACTATTCACCGGGTATCCTCTTTATCAAATATCATGATCGGGGTACTGATCTATGTCTAGTACCATATTGATACCATCTATGTATGCATGCATGTAAGAATCACTACGTCAAAAGACCCGCTAAAACATCATGTCGTATCTCAATACGAACCAAAACACATCACGGATCTTCTGGCATCAAGCCTAATATCATCGACTCATCTCAAATCCCAATTACTATCCTCAAATCCAGTATATAAACACATAGTCCCATACCCATGTGTAAATATACACATCAATATATAATCCCATGTACGCACATATGAAAGAAGAATGTATGCAAATATGGGTGTGTGTGTATGTGTGGTGCAACCACTACCTAAGGTTTCGTAACCATGCACCAATCCAACACCAATATCCATATAAAATCATCAATAATAAATCCTAACAACATATCATAAATTGTTGGTGTGTATACGCATCCGTATACATCACCACGGACTGCGGGGGTGCTATACGCCATCCACCGGACTTCTCCCCGTAGATATAAATCTACTCACCTGGTCGTCGTTTGCCGGTGCCGACGTCGCCACGCGCTTGCTTGTCGTCTTGAAGTTCACATGGGGTACCTACATATCATAACGCACCGTATCGCATTAAAACTAAATTCGAAATCGAAACGGCATACGAAAATCAACTCGGCACGCGTATCACGCATAGATCCAAACCTATCGCCTACGCATGCAAGAATAGTCAAACCAACCCTCGATTTCGATGTACAGACGTCAAACAATCGAGAAAAATCCAATCACACTCATTTGCACATTCACGAACACTAATTTTAATATAAACTAGGTTAAAACTCACAAAAACCCCAACTTTACTTGAAAAGTCACTTTTCCGAAAATCTAGCAAGCACAATTCGCCGTTTTTGTACAAAACAGGATGTTTAAATGAATGTAGCGGCCAATATATTTATTAAATATCTTAAATAAGTCATAGAAACAATTTCCGGAATTTAATCTCATTAAATTCCAAAAACCCTAATATTCTAGTTTACAAAATACCCTTTTTAACAATTTCATAGCAAAATGCACAAACTACAATTTAGGTTGGATTCCTATGAACTAAAGTGTTAAACTACACTTAATAAAGTTAATAATATGTTAAAAACCCTAAGCATATTTTTAATCTCATATTTTGAATTAAAACTAAAAACCTAGTTTGCAATATTAACCACCTTTAACAATTTTAAAATAGAAATTAGCAAACTAGTTACAACTTTAGCTTTTTCATTAAATTTCAAGTTAACCTACTCATTAAAACCATACTCTAACGATAGAAACCCTAATTAGATTTTAATTCCAATTATATTCATAGTTTCCAAAAACTAGTTTGTTAAAAAGCTTAAGCATGGACATTTTGCAAGTAACAATTTGTAATTATTAACTAAATTAGGTTTTCCATGTCTTCTCATGCCAAAATACACCTTGCAAACATAAACAAGTAACAACAACCATATTGAATTCAAACCCTAACTTGATCCAAACCCTTTTTCCTAGAATTTACAACTCTCCATTAACACTTAATTAAGCTAACTTAAAACAATTAACAACACATTAAGCAAAAAGGTTAGAATTTATACCCAATTAATTTGAAGATCCCCCAAGTACACTTAGCCTCCAAAATTGAAATCTAAATCCCTAGATCCATGCTATGGTAGCCAAGGGAAAATGGGTAGGAGGTGGATTTTGATTTCGGTTTGATTTTGAGTGTTTTCCTTTGGATTTTAATGGAAATTTGGGGTTTTCTTTGAACAAGAAGGAGCAAGAAGCAAGGGGGAAGGGCTGCTGTTGAGAGGGGCTGTAGGTTTCGGCTTATATGGGGAGGGGGAGAGAGAGAATGTATGGTGTGGATCAATGGAATGGTCAAAGTCAACTAAGCCCATATCTTATTATCTAATTTCATTCATTTCCTTTTCTTTTCTTTCATTTCTTTTCCTTGAAATCCAAGTGGGGACAAAAGAGGGGGCTGCTGAATTCTTTAAGGGGATAAGTGAATGGGGGTGTGTGGGTGTTGGTACAGTTGTGGGGTGATGAAAAATGATAAATACAATACCCCAAACATCCATTTACGCTAAAAAAAAGCCTTTTTTCTTCAATAATTTCTAAACCGTTTTGGCAAATGATTTCTTTCCAAAAACCACATGATAAAATTTTATTTAATGTTTTATGATGCACAAAATTTGTTTCAACTCATTCCAATTTGTAATTTTCCCTAATTAAATGTATTAGTGACGGCTTAAATAATAATAAAATAATATTTTTTTTCAGAAAATTTGAAATTTCACCAGCGGCTCAATAAACACCAAATAATAGAAATTACATAGATAGAATATGTATATTTAATTTTTATAATAAGATATTTGCATTTTGACTTTTTTACAGAAAACCCCCTTATTTTACCGATTTTTCGAAATTTCACCGAAACGATTTTCAAAGCGTTACAGTATATAACCATACGATGGATTATCCAATAAACTGTGGATCTTCATAGTGATACGAAGCGTCCTGGAGAAATACGAAGGTGAAATGGGATTGGCGAAGAAATACTTGGTTTGGTCGTGAATAGCAGTCGCAATTTACTTTGCCCTCTTACTAATCCCTTACTTTGTCTTAACTTGATACCTTCTGTACACCGTTTAGGCTAATTGGTTTTCTTCATTCCCCACCGTTCGGCACCAGCCTAAGGTTTGGAAGAAGACTATCTAATTTGCGTAATAGGTGTACTATCTCCTAAACCAAGGAGTACTCGCAACCTGAGAGAAGGTAAAAAGGAAAAGACAACTGAATAGTCCTATTCGTTTTCTCCAGAACCTGAAACCATCCTCGAATAAATTCCTTCGAGTTCGTATATAACCATACGATGGTTTTGTCCAATGGAAGTGGACGTTCGTAGTAATACGGGGTGTCCTGGAGAATAGGGTAAAAAGTAGGAGTGGCAATGAGGTTTGCAACTCTGACAATCCAAAAGCCAATGTTTAAGAAGGTTCGGTTAATTCTGGTCTCTGAGTCATAGTCTTAGGGTCGGGTCAATGGTCGCTGCCAAAGAGAGAGAGAAAAGAAACACTCAGCGTACACTCTAACCTAGATCAGAGTGGTTACCACTTTATCTAATCTGGAAACCTCCCACTGTAACGTCAAATTCTTCCCCAAACCTGAAAGAAGAATTAGCCGGGATCACCCGAGGAGTAAACCAACTCATCAGTGGGAATCGGGATCCAACTATCATCGCATGATAACTTGACGGAATCCACTCAAGTCACCATACTCCAGAAGGTATGCGCATGCCTGGCAAGTTTCAGTTTCTTTAGAAACTCCCGATGTGATTTTTTACCCTTAGGACCTAAGTGACCTTGACGAATAATCAACAAATCAAAAGGTCCTAGTCAAGTTCAACCCGTCATTATCTTGATTGCGTTAAACCCACCCGCACGACCCTTGATGAATAATCAACAAAGTCGTACGACTGTCCTAACCAATCCATATATCCATGCGACAGAAAGCATTACAGAGCTACCGCACACTACGCCTCGGCGAATAGCAACGACAAACGTAGCGCGAATACTAAGCAATACTAATCTGAAATGACGGAGGGCTACGGTTGGTTTTTGGCGAAAAACCTTTAACGTAATGAACTTGATATCGTTGAAGGAACCGGATAACTTTTTATAAAAATATAGTGACGAAAACCTTTGCTAAAGAGGTCACTCCCGGTGAAGGGATCTCGGCTCTTTCCCCGTAGAATGAGGTGCAGGATATTCCAACTGAATACCACGATGCAAAGCAAAAAGTAATCGGCTATAGTGAAGTTATTGCCCTGACGCAAATTTTTGTCCAAGGGGTCACTCCCGGTGAAGGGATCTCGGCCCTTGCCTCGTCGACTGAGGAGCAGGATATTCCAACTGAATACCACGATGCAAAACAAAAGTGAACGTCCTTGCAATAACAGCGTTTTGAAAAAGTGTTCCAACAACATCAGAATAGGTTTGTTTAGCTTGCATTGATCCGAATCAACGCAGTCCCATCAATTGATCACACCACAAAAGAACGAAAATATACTGATGTACGTATATGCCATCCGCATTCGCCACTGGGTCCCATCATCACCCGTTAGGTTACTTAACTAACGACAGAGCGGGGACTGGACTAGCGCGGATGCAAAACATATACAACATCTACTAGTATATATATCAATATATAATTTTCGCTCAAGGCGTGATAAAATGCAACAACACAGAAATGTACAGCATCACAGAACAATACAGATATCTGGGAGCCCCGGGTTTCACAGAGCCGCTGCTGAAACCCGACGTTCCCCTGGTCGTGTGGATAGCCTGTGCAACGAAATCCTAGACCCCTACGGGCGCGGCAAGTTACCCGCCAAAACCTGAAGCGAGGCAGCCCCCTTCAGCTACGTGAATGGACCACCCAGCACTTCACGGAATCCGGTAACTTGGGCACCCCTTCTGGGCCAACCCTATACCCCCTACGAGTGAGGCGAATAGCCCGCCAATTCTAGAATGAATCCCCCTCCGTCTCAATGCCATGAGATGCGGGCCTGTTGCCCTCTAGAACCCGGCTATCCGTGCACCCCTCCGCGGGGTAAACCTAGTACAGAAAGTAAAATATACATACAACGGGTACATCGACCGCAACCTGGTCGTGCCCCAAAAGAATAATACAAATAGGCAGTGGCGGCAGTCCACATGTCGGACGCTCGCCCTGCAATATCAAATGTACATATAAAACAAAACTGTACTACCACTGCAACCAGGGTATCCCCACGACCGATCCGCAACAATCACAGCACAATCACAGAACATTAACGTGAATGTCACGTTCGCAAATCCGTCTAAAAGGACCATAGCAGATAGACTGGATTTATCGATCGAGTGACATTCACGATCGCAGATATAATGTAAATACTGTGAACTAGCATGTTTAAAATATCCGATCGAACAAATATACCCAAGTGGGCCCTAAGCATTACTGTAGCACTCTCAGAAAATCTGGGCCCAAAAAAAATGTCCCAAAACCCATAATTCCATGTCAGAAGCACATTGGAAAAAATTGGTGAAATGAAGCCTAAATACTGCGGCGGAACCGCGGTCAAAGTGGGGTTATGGCCGCGGTTCCGCGGTCGTTTTGAAGGATCATGTTACCAAATTTTTTCAGTGATCTTAGAATACCATGTACATCATTCTGCAACAACCTGAAAAATTTTTAGAGTCCAAAATATTTCGACAGAAACCTGATGCACACGAAATACGGTTTTTGGGATTTTTGTTCGATCGGGTCTTTAAACATACTAGAGCAAGCTAGACTAGGTTAATAGCGTGTCTCTGATACCATGTTGCGCCACGGCAGCGCCCCGGCCGTCTACTCGAGGCCAAAATACGGAATCAAAAATTTTCTTAACTTTAAACCGGCGATACCGCGGACAATAAATCCGGATCGTAACCATTAACCTATACTAGCTAACTAGAGATGGGGTGAGAGATATACCGAGCGATCCGTGTCCTTCGGTCTTCTCGTCATCGTCCCGATCTCTCGCGGAATCCTCGTCCGTCACCTCCTCGTCGAAAAGGGCACCACGTAGCCGAATACTTTTACGGGCTCCCACCTATGGACCGAGGCAACTCGGGCGCGAAGTTGGCTAGCCGACACGTCCAAGATTTGCTGTAGGCAAGTGTAGAAAACCTTTGTCTCAAGGGGTTTATGTAGTTGCCATAAGGATGATGGAGGTGGAGGAAGAACTTTTGAGAAAGCTTGTGAACTTTGATTCAAAAATGAGAATGAGAATAATTTTCCACCCTCACCAAAATGAAATCCCTCTCTCTATCTATGTGTGGCCGGCCCCCCCTTTTGGAAATATGGTGGAGGAAATCACAAAACTAGAAGGAAGGTGAGTGTAGGAAAAGAGAATGGGTGACCACATCAAAAGGTTATGATAACAATATCAAATCAACTCTCATCAAAATCTAATCCATTCTAATCACCAAAAAGCAAGCCATCATGAAAAAGCAAAGATGCTTAACTTATCATAATGCCACAAATGCAAGAAACCCCCTCCACAAAAAATTATTTGCAAACTGGCAAATAACCCCCTCCATTGGAAAAGTCCGGCCGGGAAAGAACAAAGGAAAACTGGCCGGAACGGAATGCAAACTGGCAACTACAGAAAACTGATCCCGTAATAATTTACAGGAAAACCCCGCTACTGCATATACATGCCCGCATTTGTATTCCCACTGAACACAAATGCAAAAAGACAAAACTACACTGTCTAATACTAGGATCCGGCTTAAACCAAAGCCGGCTAGTAAAAACCCGTCCGATCACGATCCGTGCAATACCGCACGTATCTGATCGAACCCTGCCATCTCCATACGGCCTCTACAGCGTTTCGCCCGAAAGCTTAAGTAACTGAATGTGGGGGACTCTAAAGACTCGTCAACACCTCGGTTGTGGATTTAACCACTAGCACGTCAGAGGTATAAGCCAATACGTAACGGACTACCAGGTATTGACCAAAAGGGACGTCTGTGAGCGAACTCAGCCTGACACCCTACTGAGCCTGTCAGTGACAATATTCGTACAGTCCGGTCCGTTCGTCTATAAGCTTCGCATGGCGGGCCTAAGGGGTTGGTAAAAGTCAGACCCCCAAAAGCGGTACAAGTCGTGTCGGAGTGTAGCCCAGAACACCCTGAGATACTACTGGAATACCTACCAGTAAATCTCCTGCCTCGGCCGAGGGCTTTGTGTAATGGCTCTCCTAGACACAGCGCGACCTCACCAACAATACCGGGAGAGACGAACCCCTGCAGATCCACTCACTGCCTCCATATGGCTCGGGACTGTACCCAACTAAAACCTTTCTGCACGACTCCTTTGAGCCGTGGTAGGGTAGTAATCAAAGCACAGTAGGACTCACACGAGACAAATGACGATCTCAGGTCGATGAACTAACCTGTACACATGTCACCAGGGAACTGCCATCTGACGTCTGGTATAATCCCAACTAGCAGGTTCCCGGCGAGTCCTGTCCGGTGTACTCATAACCCAATGAGCACCTGTATACATCTTAGGTGAACCAACTGACACCAATGGCTTGTGAGACCGGCCACCGCCCCTCGTCGGGGTCTCGACTGTATACACTAGTCTACTAATGGAGTATCGATGCCCAGTCTCGAAACTCCCACGACTAGGGACCTTTTAAGGATGTGCTTATAGACCCCAGCTCCCACGTATATGATCGCCATCATACTGCTGGCCGTCAAGCAAGAATCTTAGGGGCTTTATCAACGTGTAATAGCGACTCGTAAGGTCACCTAAAGCAGTACACGATGATAAAGATAAACCAGATAGCATACTATCATTTCGAGTAAGACTGTCCTACCGGCATAGGTCCTCCCTCAATCATTGCAATCACGTGCCTGTGATCCAATAATTGACTCTGAGGGCACTATCTCCAACACCGTGATGTCCTGGTGATCCACTATCTCCCTGATGAGGTGATATCGCCTCAAGATATGTCTGGATTTCTGATGGGACCGCGGTTCCTTTACCAAAACCATGGTTCCATTGTTATCGCAATACAAAGGTACTGGATTAGCAATGGATGGAACCACCTGATGTTCAGAAACGAACTTCCTCATCCAGACTGCCTCTTTTGCGGCATCATTAGCAGCAAAATACCCAGCTTCCATCGTGGAGTCAGCGACGGCATCTTGCTTGGAACTCTTCCAACATACCACCCCTCTATTTAGGGTAGATACAAACCCCGAGATGGACTTACTATCATCCTTATCGCTCTGGAAACTGGAATCAGTTAAGGCCTCCATTTGGAGATCTCCGTTACCATACACCAAGAACATTTCTTTAGTCCTTCGCAAGTACTTAAGAATGTTCTTCACAGCAGTCCAGTGTTTCTCCCCCGGATTGGATTGATACCTGTTTACTACACTTAGTGCATAAGATACATCTGGGTGAATACATAACATCGTATACATTATAGATCCTACCGCCGAACCGTAGGGTATAATGCTCATGCAAGCTCTCTCCTCATCAGTCTTTGGAGACATCTCTTTGGAGAGGGTGATCACGTGACAAGCGGGTAAATTACCTCGCTTGGAATTTTCCATACTAAAACTCTTTAGTATAGTGTCTATGTATCTCGATTGGGACAATCCTAACAGTCTCATAGATCTATCTCTATAGATCTTGATGCCTAGAATGTACGAGGCATCACCCATGTCTTTCATGGAGAACCTCTGCGATAAGAATAGTTTGACCGATTGTAGCATAGGAACGCTATTTTCTATCAGGAGAATGTCGTCCACGTACAATACGAGGAACACGACAGCGCTGTTAGTTATGTATATGCCGTAGAGGCCATTATTGTACATGAGATGTATATTATAGTGGATGCTTGGATATAAATAGAGAGGACTTTCTTGTTCGACATGATAGTATGCTATCTGGTTGCTCTTTATCTTAACATGTAGATTAGTATTGTGATACTGTCTTGCTCTCACATGTTGATAAAGCCCTTAGGATGTGTACTTGACTGCCAGGACTATGATAGAGATCATACTAGTGGGGCTAAGGGTAGTACAAAAGTACATCCTATAACTGTTTCTAGTCGAGGGTGTATTGAGACAGGGCATCGATACACCAGTGAAGACAAGCGTATACACATCTTGACCCATATGATGGGTGATGGATGATCCCACATCTATTGGTGTTTGACATCAAAGATGGTATACGGGTGCTCAGTGGAGACTGGGTACACTGAACGGACTCGCCGAGAACTCCTAGTTGGTATTATACCTATCGTTGAATAGCAGTTCTCTGGTGATACAGGTACAGGTTAGTCTGTAGACCTGAGATCATCATAGAGTCTTGTGTGATTCCCATTGTGCTTTGATTTCCACCTTACCACCTTCAAGAGAACATGCAAAACGGTGGCTTTTGGGTACAGTCCTGAATCACATGGAGGCAATGAGCAATAGAAGGAGATTCGTCTCTCCCGGTATTGGGGGTTGATGTTGTGCTGTGCTCGATTGGCCAAAACGATAAGTCCCTGGCCAGAGCTGATACAGAGATTTACTGATAAGTGTTATCAGTAGTTTCTTGACCCGTTATGAGCCTCACATCGACACGACTTATCGGTTATTGGGGTCTGACGTTTACCACCCCTAGACTGGATATGCGACATATCAGACGGATAGACTGGACTGTACGGTAGTGTTACTGACAGGCTTTATAGGAGCCAGAGCGGGCTTGCTTGTTGATCTTCTGATCGCTCAATTCCCGGGTAGCCGTTACGTCCAGCTAGTACCGCTGACGGCTTGTGGGTGCCTGTTATGATCATCACCTACTGCCGGCGTATTAACGATTCTTTAGAGTCCTACATAGAGGTTTACTCGCTCAGGCAAAACAAGGTAAGAGCACATATGTGATGTGTGCGGGACCGAGAATAATACGAGTATGTGATATCGTATTCTATTCTCGTGATTTATTCGCATCAGTCGGTTATATGTGATATAGCCGGGTTATTGAATCAAGTGTTGATTCGATAGGTTGATACAAATTATATTAGTCGGTTGTATGTGATATAGCCGGATTATCGAATCAAGTGTTGATTTAATGATTTAATGTATAATTATTTATTTGATATATTAATTTACATTAACTAATATTTGCTCACTTAAGCATTTCTTTTTCTCACATGCGCATACTTAATATATATGTGATATATATTAATTGTGTTTTATATTTTGTGTCATGCTTGATGATACACACTACATGAGTGTATGAGACTTACACCATACTAATAATAATGCAGTGTTTAAATATTTAAAGTAAATCTAAATTAGTTGAAATTAGTCACATGCAAGAAGCTTGTAAAAGCTTGTGGATGCATTGACTTAGTCCACTAATTTTGTTTTAGTTAAGATATTTATTAACCTAAACATTATCACTTAGCCATGGTTATGTCTCTACATGAGTTAGTATATGATACAAACTCACCCATGGTTGCCATTCGCTCTCTCATCTATTATTGCTTCATCTTCTTCAAGCTAAAAAAAGCTCTCTGGGTTTTTGAGAGAAGAAAAAAAAGTGTGAGAAAATTAATTCTAAAGTGAGCAAAAATCCTATTTCATCATCCTCTACTAGATTAGCCATTTATTTTAGGGTGTTGGCTTCACTAATCCTACATTAGTGAAGAGGTACCTTGGGTTAGTGTCTCCTCGACGTAGATCATCTTTGGTCTCGAAGACTTCGTGCAAGCTCGTTCCTTTCTTCTTGTGAAGCCATGCTAGTGTCCCAAAGATTATTACTTGGAGCGAAGGGACTACTACATAGAGCTATTGAAGTGAAGGACCGGTCTACAAAGGTTGTATTCCTAGTTCACTTAGATGTAAAGTTGTTTACACTATGTTTCGTATGATTCTCTAATTAAAGATTCTAGGTTGGGTTCTTTTAGCATTGCAAACTTTAAAATTGGTATGGACGATGCCACCCGAAATCTTGCTGTTGTGCTTAGGAACCCTACAGTGGTATCAGAGCCAAGCTAGAGAATTACACGATATTTGTTAGATTATGAAACCGAAACGAATCCGAAACTTGAAACCCTTTAACCTAGTTTCTGTCGAATTTGAAAAGTGCTTTAAATTTTTTTTAAGCAACTGCAGAATGTTGTGTGTGATATAGCATGAACACCACCAAAATTTGGAGCGTTTTTGGCTCAAAGTGGCCGGCCACATCATGCTCAAAATCGAGCTCCTAGGTTCAATTTTGGAATTCTGGCTTCAAATTTTCATGGTGTTCCAGTCTCTGGGTTTTGGTGTTTGAGGTGTTGCTGGTTTTTGCTAAAATTGCATGTGACGACCCCCGGAGCAGCCCATTTTTTTTAGAAAGTTAATTTTCTGCATAGGCAACTCGGACTGTTTCGTATTCGTAATTCTAATCTTTGTTTCGGGTATATCATACGGTGATAAAAAGTTCGAACGTATATCAATAACCCATTTCTTCCCTCGCTGGAAATTTTCCAAGTGTTGGATTTTTCAAAGTTTAAAATATTCAGAAAATCATGCAGGTGATTTTGTGGACCCTCTAAAAGAACGAAACCCTAACTCAATTCTGTGACTGTCAGAACCGCCATCAAATTAAAGGGTTTGTGGTAGTTCAGCGGTGCCATAGGTGAGGCATTGGTTGACCCTTTTACGGCTGGTTCATAGGTGCCGTGGCATGTTCTGAGTATCTTTCTTAAACTCCGCTCAAGTGTTGAGCTCTTTGGAAAATTTTGGGTGCTTGTTTATTCGATCGGAAAGTTTAACATCGTTTAATTATCTGAGAATGTGATACAATATGTGGAATTCATATAGTTAGGCATGAAATCCGAGATATGTGATATTTCGGGTTTATGATGTCTAAGGTGATTGTAAATTCTAAATGTTGTAGTTTGACATTTTCTTTTCTGCGACCGTAAGTGTAATATGTAGTGTATCGCCGGTTTCGTTGCTATATGTCAACGACAATTGGGATACGCATATTTACTTACGTTGATGACATATGATGTTATGTGTTACCGTGACATGTTATATTGGATCGTCGTGTTTTGAATAGCCGGGGGTTTTATGTGAGATGAGAGTTTTTATTTTCATTCATGTAAAATTCATTGTATGTAATATTCTTTTATTGGGGCACTTCCTGGTTGAGGATGATGTCACTATTATTGTATATTATTTACTTTTCCGCATTAGGATAGGCCCAAGGAGGGGAGCACAAGTAACCTGGTTCTAGAGTCCAGTGGGAGACCATCTCGAGGAGTCGAGTCCGGGTCTCCTAACTCTAGAATTTGTTAGTGTATATGCCCTAGGGGCCATTATTGTATCATACTGGCTTGTATATTACTTAATGGAAGCTTGGGATATTCACAGTAATATTAATAGTCTTGCTAAATATGGTAGTACGCTACTTGGTTTATATCTATCTTAATATGTGTATATGTTAGCATATCGAGAATATATATTGATAGAGCCCTTAGGATCTTGCTTGACTACCAGCGTTGTGATGGCAGTCACACCAGTGGGTGCTGGGTAGTCTACAAGCATATCCTTTTTCAGGTCCCTAGTCGTAGGATTATCGAGACAGGGCATCGATACTCCGGAGTAGACTAGTGTGTACGCTTCTCATCCCAGCAGTGGAAATGGTCTGTCCCACAGCCATTAGTACGTTATACAGGAGATAGTATACAGGTGCTCGTTGGGTTACGGGTATACTGGACAGGACTCGCAGGGAACTGTTGGTTGATATTATACCCGTCGTCAGTTAACAGTTCCTAGGTGACATGAGTAAAACATAGTCCGCAGACTTGACACTGCTGCTTCGTCTCGAGTGTGTTCCCACTGTTCTTAGATTGCTACCCTACCACGGCTCAAAGGAGTCGTGCAAACAGGTAGCAAGTGGGTGCAGTCCCGAAGCACTTGGAGGCAGTGGCGGTTCGATAGGATTCGTCTCTCCCGGTATTGGGAGTTGATATCGCCCTATGTTTGGAGAGCCATTACGCAAAGTCCCTGGCCAAGGCAAGCGAGATTTACTGGTAGGATTTCCAGTAGCTTCTCAAGGTGTAATGGGCTTCACTCCGACATGACTTATACCGCTTTTAGGGGACTGACGCTTGCTGCCCCCTAGGCCCGATATGCGATAGTCCTAGACGAATAGACCGGACTGTAAGGAGATTGTCACATCAGGCTCAGTAGGAGTTCAGATGGGTTTCCTCATCGGCCTTCTTATTGACATCTACCTGGGGACCGTTACGTACAGCTAGTGCCGCTTGTGGTCTGTGGTTAAACCTACTACCAGCGTAGTACCGAGTCTTTAGAGCCCCACACAGAGAGTTTCCCTGCTTCGGGCGAAACGATATAGAGGTCGTATGGTTTTACGACAGGGTTCGGACACATAAGTGTTTTTACGCACGTATGATGTTCGGACAGTTTATACTAGCAGGCTTTAGTTTAAGCCAGATTCTAGTATTGGATTATTAGATTTATACAGTCTTAGTTTTTCCGTGTTTTTACGGATAGGAGGGGCATTGTCGTAATTAGTCGAGAAGCTTTTAGAAGATTGATGAGTTGGAGGCTTAGGTGGAATTTGCATTAAATGGTTTAATGGCTCATGGTGTGATTCATCCAAAGAAGTTAATGATGCATTTATTGCTTAATGACTCATGAGATGAATCACACAAAGTGAGTTAATGAAGCATGGTTGATATTATTATTTGTTATTCATTTTAATATTTATCATGATTCATATATATTCACAAATGAGATATTTTTCCATATGATTCTCACTCTCACCTTCTCTCCCCTCAAGCTCTCTCTCTTCAAAGAACTAACCCTAACCTCTCATGTGTTGAGATCCAAGGGTAAGCAAGACAAAAAGATCCCTAATCCTATTCTATATCCTCAAGGTTACTTTGATTAGCACTCATAGCAACTTAGTTACCTCAAGTGAGAGGTTAAGCTTGGAGAAGTAGCTCTCGGGTGGATCTTCTCTCACAAGGAGGCCGACGAGGAGGTGGTCGACGAGAACAAGAAGGACTTGATTCATTAGGTATAATCATCTATCATAGTAGCTAATCACTTCTATGTTGTTGTTAGTTAGGGTTTAGCAAAGATCCGTAAAGTTAGTCGATATTAGTTAAAACAAAATGATTGCTTTACCTATTCCGCCTCCCCGCATCATGTGCAGTGTCTAACATCGACTTACAGTGGTATCAGAGCCTCGCTAAACTATAACTAACTTGTTAGCAAAGTCGTTAGAAATTCGATCGCAAAACGAACCCGAAAAAACATCATTTTCACCATGTTTGTGCCGATTTTAAAACGGGGTCTAAAAATTTTTCAGGGACCCTTAAAAATACAAGCAGAGAATTATAAGATTAGTGGAGAAATTTAGGATCGTAACTCGGCCAAACCGTCGTGGAACCGCGGCCGATCCATAGCGATCAGCCGCGGATCCGCAGCCGAGTTGAAGCCGAGTCTGCCTAAATTTGCCCAGTAACTATTCTGTGTTGATTTTGTATTTTCTGGGATGTTTTGTTTCTGCTCAGGTTTCAGGTGCACAGAGAATCTTTTGGAGTAGAATCATTTGTGTTTGCTTGATCGAAATTCTAAGATATTTGGCTAACTTGATTATATCTGTGATGTGTTTAATGTGTTCGTAAACCTCCCTTGACTGCTAGCATGTCGGTTAGCAGGGGGTTGCACATTTCTGTAATGGTTTTTACTGGTTTGTGTTTGTGGACTTGTTGGATTGTCGTGAATGGATAGCCGGGGATGTGAGACGAGTGTTTCTTTCATTCAAATGTAATTTGTAAATTGTTGTAATATTCTTTTGCGGGGCACATCCGGGTTGAGATTGCAGCCACCGTTGTATTATTTCATTTACTGTTTTATGCTCCTAGGATAGACCTAAGATGGGGTGTACAAACTACCGGGTACTTTGAAGTGTTTAGTGGCCTACTCATGTTGTTGAGGGAGACCGCTTCACTTCGGGTACTTGGCGGGTAGTTTGCCGTACCCGTAGGGGTCTAGGGTGGGGTTTTGGCTATTCATCACGACTGTGTAATCCGTCTTTCTTTGCAGGCTCAAAAGGAATTCGGATTCGTAGAATATCCAATATGTTCATCTGTGATCTGGAATGCTTATTATTGAGTCTAACGAATGTACAATATCTATGTATGATATCTATTAGGCGTCACTTATGTTTTGCACCCGTGCTAGCCCAGCCCCCGCTCTGTCGTTAGTTAAGTAACCTAACGGGTGAATGACGGGACCCAGTGGCGAATGCGGATGGCATAAGAGGACGTTGTATTTTCGTTGTTTTCTGCAATGATAGGTTAGTTGATGGGACGCATTATATTAATGCAAAGAAAATAAACCAAAGTTGAATCGTTGGAACAGTTTAAAAGAAACCACTCGGTTATTTTAAAACAGAAGATATTTTTTAAAATTGCGGAGCTTTTTAAAAGCTATCAGGTTCCTTCGATCATATCAAGTTCACTACGTTCACGATTTCGCCAAAACCATTCGTAGCCCTCCGTCATTTCATTTGGATATTCAGTAGTATTCAAGCTATGTATTTTGACCAACGCCAAGGCATAGTGTTTGGTAGCTGCTGGGTATTCATTTGTTGCATAGATAGATGAGTTAGTTTGGGACAGTCGTATTACCATTTGGCCAACGTCCAGGGTATCTATGGATGGGTTCAAATTAATAAGATAATGATGAGTAGAACTTGACATGTGACTTATGACATTTTGATCAACGCCAAGGTCATAAGAGCATGGGGCAGAAATTTATATCGGGAATTTCTAAAGAAACTGAAATTTGCTAAGAGTTGCATACCATTTGGAGTGTGATAATCCTGGTAGGATTCCTTCAGCTTTATCACACGATGATATTTGGATCCCGATCCTACTGTGAGTATCTGCTACTCATCAGGAGATTCGTCACTTAACGATCAATGCTATAAACCAAGTAGGTGTCGAGAAAAGTGTCAGTGAGGCTACGCCCCCAGAGAAAAGAAGTAATTTAATTAAGGAACTTCACGAAAGCGTCGTAAAACCTCCCTCGAAGTACCGACACCGGCCTGGCTGGACGGTTAAGCAAGTATTGTACGGTGAGAATAGTCCTGACTAGTTCTTCCTTTTTGGTTTGAGGAGGGATTCGAGGAACAGTGGGAGCCATCCTGTTTAGATAAACTAAAAACCACTCTAAACTTGCAAGAGCATCATGCTAAAGTGTTCCTTCTCTCAGTGCAGCGACCCAGAACATGACAGGACTTAAGTTACTATTAGACAAAAATATTTTGACAGGGCCAAACTATAAAGATTGGTTCCGGAATGTTAAGATGGCTTTGACTTATGACAAATTGGGGTATGTCCTTACTGCTAAGGCACTTGCAGTCCCTGATCCAGAATCCAGTATTGCGGATAAGGAAATCCACAAGACCTGGGAGTTAGATTGAGCGAAGGCCAAATGCATCATGCTTGCCTCTATGAATAATGAACATCAGAGGAGGCACGAGGATATGGATCTTGAATCCATATTTCTCCACACAAAAGATCTGTATGGAGAGGAATCTCGTATAGCAAGATACGAGACCTCGAAGAACTTGTTTCAGTCGAGGCTGGCCGTCGGATCATCTGTTGGAGAATATGTCCTAAAGATGATTGGCTATATAGAAGAGCTCGCAGACCTCGGGACGACTTTAGAGAACGAGCTCTATACAGACTTGGTTCTTCAGTCCCTTCCTTCCACCTACGCCTAATTTATTCTGAATTTCAACATTCAAGGAAAAGAAGTTGAACTTCCAGAACTCGTTAACATGTTGAGGAGTGCAGAGGGCACATTGCAGAAAGCAAGGGAAACACCTACGATGTTTGTTCGCGATGCTTCCTCTACCAGGTCCAAGGCAATGGCCAAAGGAAGGAAGATGAAGGCCGCTACCAAACCAAGAGGTTGTGTTGGTAAGGTGGGAGTTAAGGGAAAGGCAAAGGTTGCGGTGCCAGTAGTGGCAAAGGACGAGTGCTTCCACTATCGTAGGAAAGGCCATTGGAAGAAAAATTGCAAAGCTTGGATTGTTAGTTATATGTATGCCCTAGAGGCCATTACTATACATAGGATGTATATTGTAGTGGATGCTTGGATATATATAGGGAGGACTTTCTCGCTCGACATGATAGTATGCTATCTGGTTACTCTTTACCTTAACGTGTACACTGATTGTCTTTTTGTTACATGTTGGTAAAGCCCTTAAGATGTGTACTTGACTACCTGGACTATGATGCGGATCATACTAGTGGGGACATGGTAGTCCATAAGTACATCCTTCAAGGTCCCTAGTCGTGGGTGTATCGAGACGGGGCATCGATATACCAGTATATACTAGCGTATACCTTCTCGACCCATACAGATGGGCGATGGATGATCCCATATCCATTGGTGTTTGACATCAGAGATGATATACGGGTGCTCAGTGGAGACTTGGTACACTGGACGGACTCACCGAAAACTCCCAGATGGTATTATACCTTACGTCAGATGGCAGTTCTCAGGTGACACTGGTACAGAGTAGTCTGTTGACCCGAGATCGTCATAGAGTCTTGTGTGGTTCCCACTGTGCTTTGATTTCCATCTTACCACGTCCAAGTGGGCTTGCAAAACGGTGGTTTTTGGGTACAGTCCCGAGTCACATGGAGGCAATGAGCAATAGGAGGGGATTCGTCTCTCCCGGTATAAGGGGTTGATGTTGCGCTGTGTTCGATTGGCTATAACCAGAAATCCCTGGCCAGGGTTGCTGAGATTTACTGGTAAGTGTTACCAGTAGTTTCTCGAACTGTTATAGGCCTCATATCGACACGACTTATCGAGCTATTGGGGTCTGACGTTTACCACCCCTAGGCGAGATATGCGACATATCAGACGAACAGACCGGACTGTACGGTAAGTGTTACTGGTTGGATTCACAGGAGTGTGAGCGGGCTTGCTCGTCGATCTTCTGATCGCTCAATACCCGGGTGGCCGTTATGTTTAGCAGACCGCTTGCGGCTTGTGGGTGCTTGATATGATCATCATCTGCTGCCGGCGTATTGACGAGTCTTTAGAGTCCTACACAGAGGTTTCCTGGCTCAAGCGAAACGAAATAGGAGCGCATATGAGATATGTGCAGGACCGAGAATAATGCGTGTATGTGATACCGTATTCCATTCTCGCGATAAATGTATCGATTGGTTATATGCGATATAGCCTAGTTATCGAATCAAGGATTTGTTCGATAAGCCGATACATATGATACTAGTCAGTTATATGCGATATGACCGGATCGTTAAATCAAGTGTTGATTTAATGATTTAGTGTATAATTATATATTTGATATATTATTTTGCATTAACTAGTATTGGTTCACTTTAAATGGATTTTCTCACTTGAATGTGCAAGTTGTATATGTGATATACTTTTGTGCACATGTTTGTATCATGTTTGATGATGCATGCTTATTTGGTTAAGTGTAAAGAATTAAACCATGGTTAAGTTGATGATTAATGTTTAGCTTATTCATTTATTTATTTGTTTATTCATTTTGGAAAAGCATAAAGAGAAAATGGTTGCTAGTTTTGTTTTATCTTTGAAGCTTCATGAAGCTTTGACTAAAGTGACCATTTTGTCTCATGCTTAACCCTAACCATTCACTTGAACCTTAGATAGTTCTCTACACTTGACCATGGTTCATGATATGATAAGAATTCATTTATTTTCTATTTAGAAAATAACTTATCATATTCTTTCTTCTTCTTCTTCATCTTGACAAAAAGAACAAAGCTTGCATCCTTTAATGGCAACTAGTGAAAATGAGTGAGAAATCCAATTCTAAAGTGAACCCACCTCCTATTTCTTCATCCTTTACCTCTTGCTAAGTAGTATATGTTAGTTATATGTATGCCCTAGAGGCCATTACTGTACATACGATGTATATTGTAGTGGATGCTAGGACATATATAGGGAGGACTTTCTTGCTCGACATGATAGTATGCTATCTGGTTGTACTTTATCTTAACATGTACTCTGATTGTCTCTATGTTACATGTTGATAAAGCCCTTAGGATATGTACTCGACTACTGGGACTATGGTGAGATCATACTAGTGGGGCCACGGTAGTCGACGAGTACATCCTATAATTGTTCCTAGTCGAGGGTGTATCGAGACAGGGCATCGATGCACCTGAGTAGACTAGCGTATACGCATCTTGACCCATATGATGGGCGATGGATGATCCCATATCCATCGGTGTTTGACATCAAGGATGGTGTACGGGTGCTCAGTAGAGACTGGGTACACTGGACGGACTCCCCGAGAACTCCCAGATGGTATTATACCTCACGTCATATGGCAGTTCTCCGGTGACACTGGTACAGAGTAGTCTGTTGACCCGAGATCGTCATAGAGTCTTGTGTAATTCCCACTGTGCTTTGATTTCCATCATACCACGTCCAAGAGGGCGTGCAAAAAGGTTGCTTTTGGGTACAGTCCCGAATCACATGGAGGCAATGAGCGATAGGAGGGGATTCGTCTCTCCCGGTATAGGGAGTTGATGTTGTGCTGTGTTCGATTGGCTATAACCGGAAATCCCTGGCCAGGGTTGCTGAGATTTACTGGTAAGTGTTATCAGTAGTTTCTCGAACTGTTATAGACCTCATATCGACACGACTTATCGAGCTACTGGGGTCTGACGTTTACCACCCGTAGGCGAGATATGCAACATATCAGACGACGAGACCGGACTGTACGGGAGTGTTACTGTTTGGATTCACAGGAGAAGTTACAGGCTTGCTTGTTGATCTTCTGATCGCTCAATGCCTAGGCAGCTGTTACGTTTAGCTGACCGCTTGCAGCTTGTGGGTGTTTGATATGATCATCACCTACTGCCGGCGTATTGACGATTCTTTAGAGTCCTACACAGAGCTTTCTTGGCTCAGGAAAAACGGAGTAGGGCCACATATGTGATATGTGCGGGACCGAGGATAATGCGATATGAGATACCGTATTTTATTCTCGCAATATATGATATCAGCCGGGTCATCGGATCAAGTGTTGATTCGATGAATCGGTACGGATAAATATTAGTCGGTTATATGCGATATAGCCGGATTGTCGGATCAAGTGTTGATTCGATAATTTAATTTATAATAATATATATGATATATTAAATTACATTAACTAATATTTGCTCAATAAAAGATTCTTTTTCTCACTCGGGTAATACATTGATATATATGCGATATATGTTAAATGTATTATTTTATTTTGTTACAATAAATATTATATATGTGATATATAATATTATAACATGATATGATTACTAATGCAACATGTTTAATAGAGATTAAACATGGTTAGGGTTTGATTAGGGTTAAACCTTTCTAGATGTTTCTAGAAGGTTTTCTTTTTTGTTTTGGAAAAGATATTTTTGCATGATATTTCTTAACCCAACCACACCCCTTAACCCTAGTTCAATCTCTACAAAGGTTACTTGACCATGGTTGCATTATTTATCATATTAATTCTTTCTATTCATCACAAAAGGATAATTCTAATATTCATCTTCTTCTTTCTTCATTCTTTCATGAGAAAGCTTTCTAGATTTTTTCCAAGTGATGAATAAATGTGAGAAAAAGATAATAAAGAGAGCAAAAATCCTACTTCATCATCCTCATCTTCCCTTGCCCTTTAGATGAGAGTGTTCACTCAATTTTAGTGAGTGTTAGCTTGTGTTAATGAAACTTCAAGGTAGATCATCTTTGTATCGAAGATCGGAAGCAAGACTGCACCTTTCTCTTCGTGGAGCCTCTCGAGAGTCCGGAGCATGATGATCGCAGCGAAGGGACTTCAACACGGAGCTTATGAAGTGAAGGACCGGATCTACAAAGGTTGTAATCCCTCTCACTTAGTGTTAAAATGTTTAGCATGTTAGTTTTCGCCTAATCTCTAGTTTAAAGATCCGTATTCTGGTTGTTCGGGACGGCTAAATTTTTAATCGGGCATGGTTGATGCCTCGTAGACCCTTGTGCGCGTGCATAGCAACCCTACAGTGGTATCAGAGCCAAACTAGAGCTTTAGGCGAAGTCTAGACGAAGTTTAAAATCCGATCGAACGCCGAAACCCAGACACGGAACCCTCTCTGTACATTTTTCAAAAATGTGGTTTTTTCTGAATTAAAAATGCTCAGAAAAACAAGCAGGAAAAACTAAGAATTACTGTGAAGTACGGTCACCTAAGTCGACTATTTGACCGCGGAACCGCGGCGAAACCATGGGTTTTGCGGCGGTTCCGCGGCCAAAATTTGGACTTAGTCCCTGAAATTTCACTTAATTATTCTTAGGTCCTTTCCGGTTAATTATTTCTAGGAATATTTTAATTCCACTCAAGTGTTGAGTTTTCAAGGGTTGTATTGGGGAATCGTTGATTCGATCGGATAATTTAACTTTATTTAGTTTGTCCGGATAATTTTAGAAACTGTTAAAAAGTTCGGGCGGATATCAATAACTCACTTTTTCCCCTGTCGGAAAATTTTTCAAAAGTTGGATTTTTTCTCGTGTTTAAGAACGTTCTATGTCGTGCAAGTAACGCGGTGGACCCTCTAGAAGACAACAAACCTTAACTCGATTATGTGACCGTCTTGAACTGTCTCTGAACCTTAGGGTTTGTGGCAGTACGGCGTGTCACATGTGAGGCGTTGGCTTGACCCTTCTACGGTTGGACCATTGGTACTGTGGTATGTGATGAATATTTTTAAACTGATTTCAAGTGTTGAGATATATTGGGGAAATCTTGGGTGTTTGATTATTCGATCGGAAAGTTTAATATTGTCTATTTATCTGGAATGTGATACAATATTTGGAATCCACACATAGTTATGAGATAACTGATTTGAATATTATAAACATAGCAGTTTAGTCTCAGATGATCGGTTGCCACGGAATTTTGATGTGATCAAAAGTCCGTCGCAATCACGTAGCGTACGCGGATACTCGCCGGATAAACTTAATAGACAGCTACGCCCCATAGCCCCAACCAAGTGACTGTAGGAGAACCCCGTCGCCGAAAGCATCCGTTCGGGTGCTCGCGGCAGCGGTGTTCCGCCTTAGTGCACTTCGTCGACGGCATCTGGGGGTGCGGCCGTCTACTAAAGTTTGCGACGAGCATTCGATCCGGATGTCGGGAATCTTGTTGAATTCCACGACTGAATATTGAAAAGAGTTTTCGATAATAAGACTAAAATGCGGGGTTTATAATAGTTAGGCATGCGATGTCTAAGGAATTCATTTGGTTAGGCATGCGATGTCTAAGGAGGTTGCGGATTCTAACTGTTGTAGTTTTACACTTTCTTTTCTGTGACCGTAAGCGTAGTATGTGGTGTATCGCCGGCTTCATTGCTATACATCAACGACAATCGGGATACGCATACTTGCTTACGTTGATGATATGAGATATTATGTGTTGTTGTGATATATTCTATGGGATCGTCGCGTTCTGAATAGCCGGGGGTTTTATGTGAGATGAGAGTTTTTTCTTTTTCATTCATGTAAAATTCAATTTGTATGTAATATTCTTTTATTGGGGCACATCCAGGTTGCGGAAGATGTCACCGTTGATGTATATTATTTACTTTTCCATATTAGGATAGACCCAAGGAGGGGAGCACAAGTAACCGGGTTCTAGGGTCCAGTGGGAGACCATCTCGAGGAGTCGAGACCGGGTCTCCTAACCCTAGAATTGGCAGTGTTACTTGCCGCTCTCGTAGGGGTCTAGGGAAGTAGGTTTGGCTATTCATCGCGACCGTGGAATCCATGTTTTATACTGGCTCGTATTGAAAACACGGACGTCCTAGTATATCCAATATTTGATATATGTTCTTCTGCAGCAATGTTCTGTGAGGAGATCATATTACTGCCTGAGACGAATGTTTATATTTTATATATATAAGATATATGTTATATTGCAGATTTCGTTTCAAAAGAGATGCTTGTGAAGCATAATAAAATGGGACTTCATTAATGTGATTAATGAAAGAAAAGAAACCTATGATGTTATGCAATCGAATTTCTTAAAAACAGGTAGCAACAGTTCTTGCTTTGCATCGCGGTGTTCCTTATGGAACATCCTGCACCTTATTCGATAAGGAAAGGACCGAGATCCCTTCACCGGGAATGACTCCTTTAGCAATAACTGGCAGATGCTACAACTCACGGTTTGTCTTTTGATTGCTTCTATAGTTTCTGCTTTGCACGATGATATATATGATATATCCTGCACCTTATTCGATGAGGAAAGGGCTGACGATCCCTTCACCGGGAGTGACCCCTTAAGCAAAACTAGAAAAGCCTAAAAAACACTCCATTTAAAATCATTTGATTCTACAACGATATCAAGTTCATTACGAAAAGGGCTTTCTGAAAAACCCGTGGCAGCCCTCCGCCATTTTAGGAAGTAGAGTACTTAGTATTCGTGCTGCGTATGTCGACTTTAGTTGAGGCGTAGTGTACGGAGCTAAGTGATGTCTTCCTACACTGCATATGATGCGATTAGTTAGGACATTCATGTGATTATGTCGACCATAGTTGAGGGTCATGTAGGGTGGGTCTGATTAATCATGAAATGACGGGTAGAACTTGACTAGTGCTTATGATATGTTGACCTTAGTTAAGGTCATAAGTACTAGGGGTAATATATTATCGGGAATTTCAAGTGTTGAAATTTGCAATGAGATTGCATACCTTCTATGAGATAGTTGGATCCCGATACCCGCTGCGAGTAAGAGTTACTCCTGGGAGAGTTTTACACATTACAATTAGCCGATCAAGTAGGTGTCTAGAAAGGTGTCAACGGGGTTATGCCTCTGGAAAAACGAGGTTTACATTAATTAGGTTCGTGCGAAAGCACGGGGGACCTCCCTCAAAGTACCGACACTGGCCTGGCTGAAAGATTGGCGAACTTGTAGCGTGTAATTAATCCCGGCTAGTCTATCCTTTTAGGGTTTGAAGGAAGATTTGATTAAAACAGTGGGAGACATCCTGATTAGATATATTAGATGACCAATCTAATCTTGCAAGAGCATACACTGAGTGTTTTCTTCTCTCTCTCTCCAGGTGGCGACCATATCATGCCTTAATCAAGATAATAAAACGGATGAATTGACCGAACCCGCTTGTTATACTGAGCCGGGGAACATTGGTCCCGCTCCAACTTATAATTGTTATAAGACAGAGCAGAAAATTGGGGATTACCAGAATTCCCGTGCCGCCCAAACGAAGAAAGTGCATGTTGATGCATCATCTTCGGGTGTGTTCATTACACAGAACTGTTTCTCAGTATCCTTTACATCCTGGGTATGTGATACCGTATCAGGATCCCGCATATGTAATCTGTTACATGGGCTACAGAAAGGTAGAGAACTGAGAACGGGTGATAAGTTTCATGACATAGAAAACGGTGCAAGCGTTGCAGCCAAGTCTGTTGGTCACTATCACCATGTATTACCTGAATACATTGATTCTGAACGAATGTTATTAGATACCGAACCTGATGTACAACATCATATCAGTCTCTTTATTAGTAAAGAAAGGATATAATTTTGTATTGTTGGATAATGTTTTGAACATTTCCTATATCAAGAGTTGATCGGTTCAGGCACGTTATCTAAAAGCATTGACGTTCTAAATCAAAGTACAGTTCTTAGTATAAGGAACATACACAAGAGGAAGAGTTCAGAAATGAATGAATCCTTCTTGAGGTATTGTAGACTAGGTCATATCAATGCGACCCGACTGGCTGAAGTTACATATAGATGCATATTTAAATTAGTTTGAATTTACATCTTATGAAACTTGCCGGTCATGTCACAAAGATAAGATGACCACAGCTCTGTTTATTGGAAACAGAGAAAGAGTTAGTAAACTCTTGGGATTGATACATGCTGATGTATGAAAGTCCCCTGTCTACACATGCCAAGACCGGTTCTTTGTACTTCATTACATTCTCTGATGATCTCTCAAGATTCAGACATATGTTCCTGTTGAAACACATATCCGAAGCTTTTAAGATATTCACAGAATATAAGTTAGAAGTAGAGAACCAAAATACAGGTATAAGTATTATGTCCTTTGATGTGATCAGGAAGGAGAATACTTGAGCACGAAATTTTTGGACTATTCTAAAGGAGAATGAGATTCTCTCTCAGCATTACTCCTCCGTGTACACCACAGCATACCTATTGAATAGGGTTCAAATCAAATCAGTTGCCTACCACTTCATATGTGATTTGGAAAGGGAAGAGCCCATATCTTAAGTTTGTTAAGATTTAGTGTTGTCCGGCCTATGTCTAAAAGCAAAATCCGGACAAGCTCGAGGCAAGGTCTGTTATGTAGAACTGGAATGGTTCCAGCTATACAAACTGCAGTTGATGATTTGGTAGAACCAAAGGATTCAATAGTTTCCAACGAACCTCAGCCTCTCCGCCGATCTAGCAGGGTTCCTCACCCACCTGAGAGATACTTCGGTTTCTCTATGACAGTGGGAGCGAGGGTTGCATCATGAGATGATAACCCAACTAGTTTCGAGCTGGCCATCAGGAGTGGGATTCTGTAAGAATGGCTGGATGCTTAGCGATCTGAGATGGAATCCTTATACACCAATAAAGTATGGACTTTGGTTGCTTTATCTGAAGGGTTAAATCCCCATCAGGAGCGAGTATAACTTGAGAAGATTACTTGGTGTACATGGAAAAGTTGAGACTTTCAAAGCTATGCTTAAGTCCATCCAAATCCTACTTGCCACGGCTATATACCATGACTACGATATCTGGTGGTTGGGTGTCATGACTGCTTTTCTAAATGATGTTTTAGAAGAGAACGTCTATAAGTACACAGCCAGAGGGCTTTGTAGAAAGTGGGAGCAGCGGAAACGTGTACAAGATGTTTTATATGATAAAACAGACATTGCGGAGTTGGAACATCTGTTTTGATGTGGTAGTCAAAGAGTTTGACTTCATCAAAATGGTAGATGAACCTTGTATATACAAAAAGGTAGTAGAGAGTATGGTGGTGATCCTCGTAGAGTACGTGGATGACATACTCTTGATAGGGAAGGAGTTTCCTATGCTACGCTCGGTCAATCTCCGCTTATCACAAGGATTCTCCATATAGGATCAAAGTGATACCTCCTAAATCCTGGGTTTAGGATCTATAAGATAGATCTAATTGAATGTTAGGATACTCACTAGTTGTAGTGAGATGGTATCAATCGATTCTGGGGAGAATCACTGGAAAGGTTCCAGGGTGATAAGGACGACTGAATGTCAGTCGCAGGCATTGTCTATACCCTCAGTGGAGGGACGGTATGTTGGAAGAGTTCCAAGCAAGATACCGTGACTTACTAGACGATTAAAGGCAAGATACATCGTTACCAAGGATGCTACCAAAGAGGCAGTCTGGATATATAAGTTCATGAGATGAACTTCGTTCCTACCATTGTGTGACAATGGAGTTGTGGCTTTTGCCAAGGAACTACCGTCCCATCAGAAATCCAGATATAATTCTTAGGCAGTATCACCTAATCATGGAGATGGTTGATCTCTAAGGAAATCGAGGTTAGGAGAGTAGACACAGAGGAAAACAGCGTGGATCCACTCACAAAGGCCTTTTTCGCAGTAGAGACTTTTATGGGATGGTTGAGTATGAGATACTTCAACCACAGCTAATTGTTGGGTATGTGATACCACAACAGATGGCCCTAGTGCAAGTGGGAGATTGTTAGTTATATGTATGCCCTAGAGGCCATTACTGTACATACGATGTATATTGTAGTGGATGCTAGGACATATATAGGGAGGACTTTCTTGCTCGACATGATAGTATGCTATCTGGTTGTACTTTATCTTAACATGTACTCTGATTGTCTCTATGTTACATGTTGATAAAGCCCTTAGGATATGTACTCGACTACTGGGACTATGATGAGATCATACTAGTGGGGCCACGGTAGTCGACGAGTACATCCTATAATTGTTCCTAGTCGAGGGTGTATCGAGACAGGGCATCGATGCACCAGAGTAGACTAGCGTACACGCATCTTGACCCATATGATGGGCGATGGATGATCCCATATCCATCGGTATTTGACATCCAGGATGGTGTACGGGTGCTCAGTAGAGACTGGGTACACTGGACGGACTCGCCGAGAACTCCCAGATGGTATTATACCTCACGTCAGATGGCAGTTCTCCGGTGACACTGGTACAGAGTAGTCTGTTGACCCGAGATCGTCATAGAGTCTTGTGTAATTCCCACTGTGCTTTGATTTCCATCATACCACGTCCAAGAGGGCGTGAAAAAAGGTGGCTTTTGGGTACAGTCCCGAATCACATGGAGGCAATGAGCGATAGGAGGGGATTCGTCTCTCCCGGTATAGGGAGTTGATGTTGTGCTGTGTTCGATTGGCTATAACCGGAAATCCCTGGCCAGGGTTGCTGAGATTTACTGGTAAGTGTTATCAGTAGTTTCTCGAACTGTTATAGACCTCATATCGACACGACTTATCGAGCTACTGGGGTCTGACGTTTACCACCCGTAGGCGAGATATGCAACATATCAGGCGACGAGACCGGACTGTACGTGAGTGTTACTGTTTGGATTCACAGGAGAAGTTACAGGCTTGTTTGTTGATCTTATGAGCGCTCAATGCCTGGGTATCTGTTACGTTTAGCTGACCGCTTGCAGCTTGTGGGTGTTTGATATGATCATCACCTACTGCCGGCGTATTGACGATTCTTTAGAGTCCTACACAGAGCTTTCTTGGCTCAGGCAAAACGGAGTAGGGGCACATATGTGATATGTGCGGGACCGAGGATAATGCGATATGAGATACCGTATTTTATTCTCGCGATATATGATATCAGCTGGGTCATCGGATCAAGTGTTGATTCGATGAATCGGTACGGATAAATATTAGTCGGTTATATGCGATATAGCCGGATTGTCGGATCAAGTGTTGATTCGATAATTTAATTTATAATAATATATATGATATATTAAATTACATTAACTAATATTTGCTCAATAAAAGATTCTTTTCCTCACTCGGGTAATACATTGATATATATGCGATATATGTTAAATGTATTATTTTATTTTGTTACAATAAATATTATATATGTGATATATAGTATTATAACATGATATGATTACTAATGAAACATGTTTAATAGAGATTAAACATGGTTAGGGTTTGATTAGGGTTAAACCTTTCTAGATGTTTCTAGAAGGTTTTCTTTTTTGTTTTGGAAAAGATATTTTTGCATGATATTTCTTAACCCAACCACACGCCTTAACCCTAGTTCAATCTCTACAAAGGTTACTTGACCATGGTTGCATTATTTATCATATTAATTCTTTCTATTCATCACAAAAGGATAATTCTAATATTCATCTTCTTCTTCCTTCATTCTTTCATGAAAAAGCTTTCTAGATTTTTTCCAAATGATGAATAAATGTGAGAAAAAGATAAATAAAGTGAGCAAAAATCCCACTTCATCATCCTCATCTTCCCTTGCCCTTTAGATGAGAGTGTTCACTCAATTTTAGTGAGTGTTAGCTTGTGTTAATGAAACTTCAAGGTAGATCATCTTTGTATCGAAGATCGGAAGCAAGACTGCACCTTTCTCTTCGTGGAGCCTCTCGAGAGTCCGGAGCATGATGATCGCAGCGAAGGGACTTCAACACGGAGCTTATGAAGTGAAGGACCGGATCTACAAAGGTTGTAATCCCTCTCACTTAGTGTTAAAATGTTTAGCATGTTAGTTTTCGCCTAATCTCCAGTTTAAAGATCCGTATTCGGGTTGTTCGGCACGGCTAAATTTTTAATCGGGCATGGTTGACGCCTCGTAGACCTTTGTGCGTGTGCATAGCAACCCTACAGTATAGGGTGTTTTCTTCACAAGTTTCATGACTTGGTGAAGTGGGAGCTTGATCTTGTGATGCCTCGACGTAGATCATCTTCGGCATCGTAGTCGATGACCTAGCCCGTCCATTTCTCCGATGAAGCCGACGCTAGAGCCCGGGATTTGATTTGGACAACAAGGAGACTTCATCATGGAGCTATGGAGGTGGAGAGCCGGATCTACAAAGGTTGTATTTCCGTTCACTTTAGAGTAAAGTTGTTTGCTCGCATTTGTTATCGCCTAAAATTCTAGTTAACGATCCTTATTAGGGTTTCTCGGCACCCGTAAAATTTGAAATTGGCATGGTTGATACCTTGTGAGACCTCATTAGCGTGCCTAGGAACCCTACAGTGGCATCAGAGCCTAGCTAGAGCTTTAGGCGATGTGTAGACGACGTTTGAAACCCGATCGAACCGAAACCCTAACCCCAAAATAGCTCTCTGGACTTTTTCTAAAAACTGGGATTTTTCCAAATTAAAAATATGCAGAAAAATCAGCAGGGAATCCTAAGAATTACTGTGCAACATGTGTCCATGATTCCTCCAAAGTGCGGCGGAACCGCGGCAGAAGCCTGGCTTCTGCGGCGGTTTCGCGGCCGTATGATGACGTCACCCACCCAATTTTGCACAGTAACTTCCTTTATTCAGTGCTGAGTTCTCTGGGTATTTTTAAATATTATTCAAGAGTTGAATTTTCTGAGGTTGTTTTGGGGATTCGTTTATTCGATCGGATTGTCAAACTCTGTCTATGTGTCTTTCCGGATGATTTTTGAATATGTTAAAAAGTTCGACCGGATATAAATACCCAACTTTTCCCCTGCCGGAAAATTTCCAAGTGTTGGATTTTTTCCGTGGTTTAAAGACGTTCTAAGTAGTGCAAGTAACGCGATGAACCTTCTAGAAGACAACAAACCTTAACTCGATTATGTGACCGTCTTGAACTGCCCTTTGAACCTTAGGGTTTGGGGCAGTACGGCGTGCCACATGTGAGGCGTTGGCTTGACCCTTCTACGGCTGGACCGTTGGTACTGAGGCATGAACTGGATGTTTTTAAACTTATTTCATGTGATGAGCTGTATCGGGAAAACTTGGGTGTTCGACTGTTCGATCGAAAAGTTTAACATTTTCTATTTATCCGGAATGTGATACAATACTTGGAATCCACAAGTAGTTATGAGATAACTGAATGAATGTTATAAACATAGCAGTTTAGTCTCACTTGATCGGTTGCCACGGAATTTTGATGTGATCAAAAGTCCGTCGCAATCACGTAGCGTACGCGGATACTCGCCGGATAAACTTAATAGACAGCTACATCCCTTAGCCCCGACCAAGTGACTGTAGGAGAACCCCGTCGCCGAAAGCATCCATCTGGGTGCTCGCGGCAGCGGTGTTCCGCCTTGGTGCACTTCGTCGACGGCATCGGGGGTGCGGCCGTTTACTAAAGTTTGCGACGAGCATTCGATCAGGATGTCGGGAATCTTGCTGAATTGCCCGACTTGATATTGAAAAGTGTTTTCGATAATGAGACTAAAATGCGGGGTTTATAATGGTTAGGCATGCGATGTCTAAGTAATTCATTTGATTAGGCATGCGATGTCTATGGAGATTGCGGATTCCCACTGTTGTAGTTTTACACTTTCTTTTCTGTGACCGTAAGTGTAATATGTGATATCGCCGGTTTCGTTGCTATATGTCAACGACAATTGGGATTGGCATATTTACTTACGTTGATGACATGTGATGTTATGTGTTGCTGGATATGTTATATTGGATCATCGTGTTTGAATAGCCGGGGGTTTTTATGTGAGATGCATGTTTTTCATTTTCATTCATGTAAAAACTTGTATGTAATATTCTTTTATTGGGGCACTTCCAAGTTGCGGAAGATGTCACCGTTTGTATATTATTTACTTTTCCGCACTAGGTTAGACCCAAGGAGGAGAGCACAAGTAACCGGGTTCTGGAGTCCAGTGGGAGACCAACTCGAGGAGTCGAGTCCGGGTCTCCTAACTCCAGAATTGGTAGGGTTGGTTGCCGCTCTCGTAGGGGTCTAGGGGTGTGGGTTTGGCTATTCATCACGACCGTGGAATCCGTGTTTTATACTGGCTCGTATTGAAAACACGGACGTCCTAGTATATCCAATATTTCATATGATTCTTCTGCTGCGATATCTGTGATGTGATCATGTGATGTTCTGTGATAGATACTGTATATAGTATATATGATATATTATATAGGCGTTACTTATGTTTTACACCCGCGCTAGCCCTGCCCCGCTCTGCCGTTAGTCACCTAACCTAACGGTGCATGAGGGGACATCGAGGCGAATGCGGATGGCATAAGTGTACGTCGTATTTATCTGTGATGTTTAGGTATATAAATGATGAGATTTCATTAATGTGATTAATGAAAATAAAAGAAACCTAAGATGTTGTAGAATCGAATTTCAAAATTAAAACAGGTAGCTACAGTTCTTGCTTTGCACAGAGGTATATGTGATATATCCTGCACCTTATTCGATGAGGAAAGGACCGAGATCCCTTCACCGGGAGTGACTCCTTTAGCAATAACTGGCAGATACTACACACTCGGTTTGTCTTTTGATTGCTTTTAAGAGTTTTTGCTTTGCACAGTGATATATATGATATATCCCGCACCTCATTCTACGAGGAAAGGACCGACGATCCCTTCACTGGGAGTGACTCCTTTAGCAAAACTAGAAAAGCCTCAAAAGCACTCCATTTTAAAATCATTTGATTCTACAACGATATCAAGTTCATTACGCAATAGGTTTTCAGAAAAACCTGTCGTAGCCCTCCGTCATTTCAGATAAGTCCTGGTTAGTATTCGTGCTATGTTTGTTGGCCTGCGTCAAGGCATAGTGTGCGGTAGCTAACTAGTATTTATCTGTTGATGCATATGATGCAGATTGGATTAGGGTAGTCGTGCGACTTTGTTGGCCTGCGTCAAGGGTCGTGCGGGTGGGTTTAATTCAATCAGGAAATGATGGGTTGAACTTGGCTAGCGCACTATGGTTTGTTGGCCTGCGTCAAGGTCATAGGACGCTATGGGCAAAATTATCGGGAATTTCAAGTGTTGAAATTTGCAATGAGATTGAATACCTTCTATGAGATAGTTGGATCCCGATACCCGCTGCGAGTAATTGTTACTCCTGGGAGAGTTTTACACAATACAATTAGCCGATCAAGTAGGTGTCTAGAAAGGTGTTAACGGGGTTACGCCTCTGGGAAAACAAGGTTTATATTAATTAGGTTCATGCGAAAGCACGGGGGACCTCCCTCAAAGTACCGACACTGGCCTGGCCGAAAGATTGGCGTACTTGTAGTGTGTAATTAATCCCGGCTAGTCTTTCCTTTTAGGGTTTGAAGGAAGATTTGATGAAAAGCAGTGGGAGCCATCCTGATTAGATAAAATAATAACCAATCTATTCTTGCAAGAGCGCACGCTGAGTGTTTTCTTCTCTCTCTCTCCAGGTAGCGACCATATCACGCCTTAATCAAGATAATAATACGGATATTTGACCGAACCCGCTTATTATACTGAGCTGGGGAACGTTGGTCCCGCTCCAACTTATAATTGTTATAAGACAGAGCAGGAAATTGGGGATTACCAGAATTCCCGTGCCGCCCAAACGAAGAGAGTGCATGCTGATGCATCATCTTCGGGTGTGTTCATTACAAAGAACTGTTTCTCAGTATCCTCTACATCCTGGGTATATGATACCGGATCAGGATCCCAGATATGTAATCTGTTACATGGGGCTACAGAAAGGTAGAGAACTGAGAACGGGTGATAAGTTTCATGAGGCAGAAAACGGGGCAAGTGTTGCAGCCAAGTCTGTTGGTCACTGTCACCCTGTATTATCAATACATTGATTCTGAACGAATGTTATTAGATACCGAACCTGATATACAAAATCATATCAGTCTCTTTATTAGTAAAGAAAGGATATAATTTTGTATTGTTGGATAATTTTTTGAACATTTCCTATATCAAAAGTTGATCGGTTCAGGCACGTTATCTAAAAGCATTGATGTTCTAAATCAAACTACAGTTCTTTAGTATACTGAACACACAAAAGAAGAAGAGTTCAGAAATGAACGAACCCTTCTTGAGGCATTGTAGACTAGGTCATATCAATGCGACCCGACTAGCTGAAGTTACTAGCAGATGCATATTTAATTCTGTTTGAATTTACATCTTATGAAACTTGCCAGTCATGTCACAGAGATAAGATGACCACAGCTCTGTTTATTGGAAACAGAGAAAGAGTTGGTAAACTCTTGGGATGATACATGTTGATGTATGTAGGTCCCCTGTCTACACTTGCCAAGACCGGTTCTTTATACTTCATTAAATTCTCTGATGATCTCTTTTGATTCAGACCTATGTTCCTGTTGAAACACAAGTCCGAACTTTTTGAGATATTCATAGAATATAAGTTAGAAGTAGAGAACCAAAACGGGTAAAAGTATTATGTCCTTTGATGTGATCAAGGAGGAGAATACTTGAGCACGGAATTCCTGGACTATTCTAAAGGAGAATGGGATTCTTTCTCAGCATTATTCCTCAGAATACACCATAGCACGATGGTATATCGGGGCTGAGCAATCACACCCTATGTGATAAGGTGTGCTCTATGATGAGTAATACTGAGTTACCTGTTTCCTTTTTGGGAGTTATGCGCTTGAGAAGCTGCATACCTATTGAATAGGGTTCGAATCAAATCAGTTGCCTACCACTTCATATGTGATATGGAAAGGGAAGAGCCCATATCTTAAGTTAGTTAAGATTTGAGGTTCTCCGGCCTATGTCTAAAAGCAAAATCCGGACAAGCTCAAGGCAAGATCTGTTATGTAGAACTGGAAATGTTCCAGCTATACAAACTGCAGCTGATGATTTGAAATAACCAAAGGATTCAATTGTTTCCAACGAACCTCAGCCTCTCCGCCGATCTAGTAGGGTTCCTCACCCATCTGAGAGATACTTCGGTTTCTCTATGACAGTGGGAGCGGGGATTGCATCATGAGATGATGATCCAACTAGTTTCGAGCTGGCCATCAGGAGTAGGACTCTGTAAGAATGGCTGGATGCTTAGCGATTTGAGATGGAATCCTTATACACCAGCAAAGTATGGACTTTGGTTGCTATATCTGAAGGGTTAAATCCCCATCAGGAGCAAGTATATCTTGAGAAGATTACTTGGTGTAGATGGAAAAGTTGAGACTTTCAAAGCTAAACTTGTTAAAGCTTTTCGTCATCGACCAGGCGTGGATAATGATGAAACCTTTTCAAGTGGCTATGCTTAAGTCCATCCAGATCCTACTTGCCACGGCTACATACCATGACCATGATATCTGGCGATTGGGTGCCATGACTGCTTTTCTAGATGGTGTTTTAGAAGAGTGCGTCTATAAGTACACAGCCAGAGGGCTTCGTAGACAGTGGGAGCAGCGGAAACGTGTGCAAGATGTTTTATGTGATAAAGCAGGCATCACGGAGTTGGAACATCTGTTTTGATCGATTTGTCAAAGAGTTTGACATCATCAAAATGGTAGATGAACCTTGTATGTACAAAAAGGTAGTAGGGAGTATAGTGACGATCCTCGTAGAGTGCGTGGATGACATGCTCTTGATAGGGAAGGAGTTTCCTATGCTACGCTCGGTCAATCTCCGCTTATCACAATGATTCTCCAAATAGGATCAAAGTTATACCTCCTAAATCCTGGGTTTTGGATCTATGAGATAGATCTAATTGGATGTTAGGATTCTCACTAGTTGTAGTGAGATGGTATCAATCGATCCAGGGGAGAATCACTGGAAGGGTTCCAGGGTGATAAAGACGACTGAATGTCAGTCGCAGGCATTGTCTTTACCCTCAGTAAAGGGACGGTATGTTGGAAGAGTTCCAAGCTAGATACCGTGGCATACTAGACGATAAAGGCTGGATACATCGCTACTTAAGATGCTACCAAAGAGGCTGTCTAGGTGTATATTAGTTCATGAGATGAACTTAGCTCCTCCTATTGTGTGACAATGGAGTTGTGGCTTATGCCGAGGAATGCCCGTCCCATCAGTGATCCAGATATATTCTAAGGCAGTATTACCTGATCATGGAGATGGTTGATCTCCAGAGGATCGAGGTTAGGAGAGTAGACTCAGAGGACAACACGGCGGATCCACTCACGAAGGCCTATTCCCAGAGAGAGACATTTATGGGATGGTTGAGTATGAGATTCTACAACCACTGCTACAGATGGCCCTAGTGCAAGTGGGAGATTGTTAGTTATATGTATGCCCTAGAGGCCATTACTATACATAGGATATATATTGTAGTGGATGCTTGGACATATATAGGGAGGACTTTCTCGCTCAACATGATAGTATGCTATCTGGTTACTCTTTACCTTAACGTGTACACTGATTGTCTCTCTGTTACATGTTGGTAAAGCCCTTAGGATGTGTACTTGACTACCTGGACTATGATGCGGATCATACTAGTGGGGACATGGTAGTCCATAAGTACATCCTTCAAGGTCCCTAGTCATGGGTGTATCGAGACGAGGCATCGATATACCAGTGTAGACTAGCGTATACCTTCTCGACCCATACAGATGGGCGATGGATGATCCCATATCCATTGGTGTTTGACATCAGAGATGATATACGGGTGCTCAGTGGAGACTGGGTACACTGGACGGACTCGCCGAGAACTCCCAGATGGTATTATACCTTACGTCAGATGGTAGTTCTCAGGTGACACTGGTACAAAGTAGTCTGTTGACCCGAGATCGTCATAGAGTCTTGTGTGGTTCCCACTGTGCTTTGATTTCCATCTTACCACGTCCAAGAAGACGTGCAAAACGGTGGTTTTTGGGTACAGTCCCGAGTCACATGGAGGCAATGAGCGATAGGAGGGGATTCGTCTCTCCCGGTATAGGGGGTTGATGTTGCACTGTGTTCGATTGGCTATAACCAGAAATCCCTGGCCAGGGTTGCTGAGATTTACTGGTAAGTGTTACCAGTAGTTTCTCGAACTGTTATAGGCCTCATATCGACACGACTTATCGAGCTATTGGGGTCTGACGTTTACCACCCCTAAGCGAGATATGCGACATATCAGACGAACAGACCGGACTGTACGGTAAGTGTTACTGGTTGGATTCACAGGAGTGTGAGCGGGCTTGCTCGTCGATCTTCTGATCGCTCAATACCCGGATGGCCGTTACGTTTAGCAGACCGCTTGGGGCTTGTGGGTGCTTGATATGATCATCATCTGCTGCCGGCGTATTGACGAGTCTTTAGAGTCCTACACAGAGGTTTCCTGGCTCAAGCGAAACGAAATAGGAGCGCATATGAGATATGTGCGGGACCGAGAAAAATGCCTGTATGTGATACCGTATTCCATTCTCGCGATAAATGTATCGATTGGTTATATGCGATATAACCTAGTTATCGAATCAAAGATTGGTTCGATAAGCCGATACATAGGATACTAGTCAGTTATATGCGATATGACCGGATCGTTAAATCAAGTGTTGATTTAATGATTTAGTGTATAATTATATATTTGATATATTACTTTGCATTAACTAGTATTGGTTCACTTTAAATGGATTTTCTCACTTGAATGTGCAAGTTGTATATGTGATATACTTTTGTGCACATGTTTGTATCATGTTTGATGATGCATGCTTATTTGGTTAAGTGTAAAGAATTAAACCATGGTTAAGTTGATGATTAGGGTATAGCTTATTCATTTATTTATTTGTTTATTCATTTTGGAAAAGCATAAAGAGAAAATGGTTGCTAGTTTTGTTTTATCTTTGAAGCTTCATGAAGCTTTGACTAAAGTGACCATTTTGTCTCATGCTTAACCCTAACCATTCACTTGAACCTTAGTTAGTTCTCTACACTTGACCATGGTTCATGATATGATAAGAATTCATTTATTTTCTATTTAGAAAATAACTTATCATATTCTTTCTTCTTCTTCTTCATCTTGACAAAAAGAAGAAAGCTTGCATCCTTTAATGGCAACTAGTGAAATTGAGTGAGAAATCCAATTCTAAAGTGAACCCACCTCCTATTTCTTCATCCTCTACCTCTTGCCAAGTAGTATAGGGTGTTTTCTTCACAAGTTTCATGACTTGGTAAAGTGGGAGCTTGATCTTGTGATGCCTCGACGTAGATCATCTTCGGCATCGTAGTCGATGACCTAGCCCGTCCATTTCTCCGATGAAGCCGACGCTAGAGCCCGGGATTTGATTTGGACAGCAAGGAGACTTCATCATGGAGCTATGGAGGTGGAGAGCCGGATCTACAAAGGTTGTATTTTCGTTCACTTTAGAGTAAAGTTGTTTGCTCGCATTTGTTATCGCCTAAAATTCTAGTTAACGATCCTTATTAGGGTTTCTCGGCACCCGTAAAATTTGAAATTGGCATGGTTGATGCCTTGTGAGACCTCATTAGCGTGCCTAGGAACCCTACATGGATTGCCAAGAACCAGGACCCAAAGCAAGCTGTGGCTTCGACTTCAGGTGTGTTTGTAATCGAAAATTGTCTGTCAATCAACTCTACTTCCTGGGTATTGGATACCGGATCAGGATCTCATATATGAAATTCATTGCAGGCACTGAGAAACCGTAGAGTGCTGAAGGTTGGTGATATGACCCTCCAGGTTGCTAACGGAGCTAGCGTGGGTGCTGTGTCCTAGGGGATTATCATCTAGGATTGACGAGTGGACATATTTTGGTTTTGCGCAACTATTTTTGTATACCTAGTTTAACGTGTAATATCATATCAGTATCGTTGTTATCAAAAGAAGGTTATGATTTCACGTTTGTAAGCGATGTTAACATCAACCTTAATCATGGTTTGATTGGGTCCGGTACACTAGATAACGGTATATACGTATTAAACCAATTACAGATTTTCAATATCCAGAACACACTAAAAAGAAAGTCTCAAGATATAAATCAGGCTTTGTTATGGTATTGTAGACTGGGTCACATCAATGAGACAAGGTTAACTAAGTTACATAGAGAAGGATATTTGGATCCGTTCGAATATCAATCTTATGCAACTTGTCAATCATGTCTCAAAGGAAAGATGACAAAGACTCGATTCACTGGACATGGAGTAAGAGCGAGCGAGCTCTTAGGACTCATACACAGCGATGTATGTGGTCCAATGTCTAAACATGCAAGAGGTGGTTTTTCATATTTCATTACTTTTACGGACGATTACTCTAGGTATGGATTCATTTTCTTAATGAAAAATAAATCCGAGGCCTTTGAGAAATTCCAAGAATATAAGAATGAAGTAGAAAACCAAACCGGTAAAAATATCAAGACACTGAGATCTGATCCAGGTGGTGAATACTTAAGTGCCGAGTTCCTAGGTTACCTGAAAGAGAAAGGAATTCTCTCTCAGCTTACTCCTCCATACACTCCACAGCATAACGGTGTATCAGAAAGACGGAACAGAACCCTATTAGATATGGTACGTTCCATGATGAGTAATGCTGAGTTACCGCGATCTTTCTGGGGTTATGCGCTAGAATCAGCAGCATATCTTTTGAACAGGGCTCCTACCAAGACAGTGCCTACCATGCCATATCAGATGTGGAGTGGAAAGAAACCCTATCTTCAGTATCTGAAGATATGGGGATGCCCAGCTTTTATTAAAAAGCAGCATGCGGACAAACTCGAGGCACGATCAGTACAGTGTAAGTTTGTGGGATATCCAAAGAACTCCAAGGGGTATTTCTTCTATTACGCAGAGGAACAAAAGGTTTTTGTTTCTCGTAATGCCCATTTTCTAGAACAGCAGTTTTAGAAAAGGAAACAAGTGGGAGCGCAATAGAACTGGAAGAAATTCCAGAACCATAAACTACTACTGAAAGTTTGGTAGAACCAGTAGTTCAAGAAGAACAGGACATTCCCGCACCCCTCCGCAGGAGTAGTAGGCCGTCTCATCTGCTTGAGAGATACTACGGTTTTCTCATAGATGGGGATAGAGAGTATTGCATCATTGATACTGATGAACCTACTAGCTTCCAACAGGCCATCCAGAGCAGTGACTCGGTAAAATGGCTGGATGCAATGCGGACCGAGATGGAGTCCATGTACACCAACAAAATATGGACTTTGGACTTTGCTCCAGGTGGGGTAAAACCCATAGGATGCAAATGGATCTTCAAGAAAAAGATTGGTGTAGATGGAAAGGTGGAAACCTATAAGGCTAGACTTGTTGCAAAGGGTTTTCGTCAAAGACCTGGTTTGGACTGTGACGAAACTTTTTCTCCAGTGGCTATGCTCAAATCCATTCGGATCCTTCTTGCCATTGCCGCCTTCCATGATTATGAGATCTGGCAGATGGACGTAAAGACGGCTTTTCTAAATGGTAATTTAGAAGAGTGTGTCTATATGGATCAGCCAGAAGGTTTCAATCAGAGTAGGAGCAGCGGGAAAGTGTGCAAGTTGCTTAAGTCCATTTATGGACTAAAGCAGGAATCGTGGAGTTAGAACATCTGTTTTGATGAAACGGTCAAAGAATATGACTTTATCAAAAATCCAGATGAACCATGTATATATAGTAAAATTGTAGCACGAACTGTCGTATTCCTCGCCTTGTACGTGGATAACATTCTCTTTATAGGAAATGACATTCCTATGCTACAATCTGTCAAAGGATTCTTGTCACACGGGTTCTCCATGAAAGACCTGGGTGATGCCTCTTACATTCTGGGGATCCGGATCTATCGTGATAGATCCAAGAGGATGTTGGTACTTTCACAGTCTAGGTATATCAACACTATACTGAAAAGATTCAGTATGGAAGATTTTAAGCGCGGTAGTTTACCGGCTTGTCACGGAATCACCCTCTCCAAAGAGATGTCTCCCAAGACTGATTTGGAAACGGATCGCATGTCTATTATACCCTACGCTTCTGCGGTAGGCTCTATAATGTATGCGATGTTGTGCACCAGACCAGATGTAGCTTACGCACTGAGCGTGGTAAGCAGGTATCAGTTAGAGCCAGGGAAGAGGCACTGGATAGCAGTAAAGAACATTCTCAAGTACCCGAGAAGGACTAAGGAGATGTTCTTGGTTTACGGCAGAAAAGACCTCAAGATCGAGGCCTTTACTGATTCCAGCTTTCAGAGTAACAAGGATGACTCTAAGTCCATGTCAGGTTATGTCTTTACCCTCAATGGAAGAGCGGTGTGCTGGAAGAGTTCCAAGCAGGACACCGTTGCTGACTCGATGATGGAAGCGGAGTATATCGCTGCTTGCGATGCCGCAAAAGAAGCAGTCTGGATGAAGAAGTTCCTAACAGAACTTCAGGTGGTTCCTACCATTGCTGATCCAATACCGTTGTATTGTGACAACAACGGAGCTATAGCTTTAGCGAAGGAACCCAGGTCCCATCAGAAGTCCAGACATATCTTAAGGCGGTATCACCTGATCAGGAAGATCATAGATCGCCAGGAGATCGAGGTCGGGAGAGTTCCTATAGAGGAGAACACTGCAGATCCATTCACTAAGGCCTACCTCAGATTCAGTTCGATAGGCTACTCGGCATGATAGGTCTTTGATACGCCAGTGCATGGCCCTAGTGCAAGTGGGAGATTGTTAGTGTATATGCCCTAGGGGCCATTATTGTATCATACTAGCTTGCATATTTTTTAATAGAAGCTTGGGATATTCACATTTATATTAACAGTCTTGCTAAACATGGTAATACGCTACTTGGTTTATATCTATCTTAATATGTGTATATGTTAGCATATTGAGAATACATATTGATAGAGCCCTTAGGATCTTGCTTGACTACCAGCGTTGTGATGGCACTCACACTAGTGGGGGCTGGGTAGTCTACAAGCACATCCTTTTTCAGGTTCCTAGTCTTAGGATTATCGAGACAGGGCATCGATACTCCAGAGTAGACTAGTCTGTACGCTTCTCATCCCAGCAGGAGAAATGGTCTGTCCCACAGCCATTAGTACGTTATACTAGAGATAGTATACAGGTGCTCGTTGCGTTACGGGTACACCGGATAGGACTCGCAGTGAACTGTTGGTTGGTATTATACCCGTCGTCAGTTAACAGTTCCCAGGTGACATGAGTACAACATAGTCTGCAGACTTGACACTGCTGCTTCGTCTCGAGTGTGTTCCCACTGTTCTTAGATTGCTACCCTACCACGGCTTAAAGGAGTCGTGCAAACAGGTAGCAGTTGGGTGCAGTCCCGAAGCACTTGGTGGCAGTGGCGGTTTGATAGGATTCGTCTCTCTCGATATTGGGAGTTGATATCGCGCTGTGTTTGGAGAGCCATTACGCAAAGTCCCTGGCCAAGGCAAGCGAGATTTACTGGTAGGATTTCCGGTAGCTTCTCAAGGTGTAATGGGCTTCACTCCGACACGACTTATACCGCTTTTATGTGACTGACGCTTGCCGCCCCCTAGGACCGATATGCGATTGTCCTAGACGAACAGACCGGACTGTACGGAGATTGTCGCATAAGGCTTAGTAGGAGTTCGGATGGGTTTCCTCATTGGCCTTCTTATCGACATCTACCTGGGGACCGTTATGTACAGCTAGTGCCGCTTGCGGTCTATGGTTAAACCCACTACCAGCGTATTGTCGAGTCTTTAGAGTCCCACACAGAGAGTTTCCTTGCTTCGGGCGAAACGATATAGAGGTCGTATGGTTTTACGACAGGGTTCGGACACATACGTGTTTTTACGCACGTACGATGTTCGGACAGTTTATACTAGCAGGCTTTGGTTTAAGCCAGATTCTAGTATTGGATTATTGGATTTGTACAGTCTCATTTTTTCGTGTTTTCACGGATAGGAGGGGCATTCTCGTAATTAGTCTAGAAGCTTCTAGAAGATTGATGAGTTGGAGGCTTAGGTGGAATTTGCATTAAATGGTTTAATGGCTCATGGTGTGATTCATCCAAATGAGTTAATGATGCATTTATTGCTTAATGACTCATGAGATGAATCACACAAAGTGAGTTAATGAAGCATGGTTGATATTATTAATTGTTGTTCATTTTAATAATTATCATGCTTCATATATATTCACAAATGAGATATTTTTCCATATGATTCTCACTCTCACCTTCTCTCTCTTTAAGCTCTCTCTCTTCAAAGAACTAACCCTAACCTCTCATGTGTTGAGATCCAAGGGTTAGCAAGACTAATAGATCCCTAATCCTATTCTATACCCTCTAGGTTTCTTTGATTAGCAGTCATAGCAACCTAGTTACCTAAAGTGAGAGGTTAAGCTTGGAGAAGTAGCTCTCGGGTGGATCTTCTATCACAATGAGGAGGCCGACGAGGAGGTGGTCAACGAGAACAAGAAGTACTTGATTCATTAGGTATAATCATCTATCATAGTAGCTAATCACTTCTATGTTGTTGTTAGTTAGGGTTTAGCAAAGATCCGTAAAGTTATTCGATATTAGTTTAAACAAAATGATTGTTTTACCTATTGCGCTTACCCGCATCATGTGGGTGTCTAACATCGACTTACAGAATTGGTGTTAGTGTATATGCCCTAGAGGCCATTACTGTATCATACTAGTTTGTATATTACTTGATGGAAGCTTGGGATATTCACAGTTGTATATACAATCTTTCTCGAAATGGTAGTATGCTACTTGGTTTGTCTCTGCTTTAATATGTGCATGTGTTTCTTTTAGCATATCGCTGATATACATATTAGTAGAGCCCTTAGGATCTTTGCTTGATTACCAGCGTTGTGATGGCGCTCACACTCGTGGGAGCTGGGTAATCCATAAGCACATCCTTATATAGGTCCCTGGTCGTTGGACTATCGAGACAGGGCATCGATACTCCGGAGTAGACTAGCGTATGCGCTTCTCATCCCAGCGTGGGAGACGGTCTGTCCTACAGCCGTCCGTACGTCGTACTTGAGATAGTATGAGGGTGCTCGTTAGGTTACGAGTACACTGGACAGGACTCGTCAGAGACTGTTGGTTGGTATTATACCTATCGTCGGTTATCAGTTCCCAGGGGACATGAGTACAGCTTAGTCCGCTGACTTGACACTGTCACTTCGCCTCGAGTGTGTTCCCACTGCACTTTGATTACTACCCTACCATGGCTCAAAGGAGTCGTGCAAACAGGTAGTTTTTGGGTGCAGTCCCGAAGCACTTGGAGGCAGTGACGTTAGACAGGATTCGTCTCTCCCGGTATTGGGGGTTGACATTGCGCTGTGTCCAGGAGAGCCATTACACGAGTAGTTCCTGGCCAGGGCAAGCGAGATATACTGGTAGGTTTCCAGTGTTATCTCAGGGTGTTCTGGGCTACACTCCGAACGACTTGCACCATTATTAGGGGACTGACGTTCACCGCCCCCTAGGCCCGCCATGCGATGTATCAGACGAACAGACCGGACTGTACGGAGACTGTCACATACAGGCTCAGTAGGAGTTCAGATGGGGTTCATCTCGTCAGTCTTCTTATCGGCATCTACCTGGGGACCGTTACGTACAGCTAGTGCCGCTTGCGGTCTGTGGTTAAACCCACTGCCAGCGTAGTGTCGAGTCTTTAGAGTCCCACACAGAGAGCTATTCGCCTTTAGGCAAAATGAGTAGAGGTCGCATGGTTTTGCGACAGGGTTCGTTCACATCCGCGCACTTGTGCACGTTTGCTGTCCGGACAGCTTATACTAGCGGGCTTTGGTTTAAGCCGGATCCTAGTATATGATTTGGGATTGGTTTTTTCTCTTTGTATTCGTGTTCCTCGGATCACGAATACGGGTGCGTATGCACAGTTGCTTGAGACAGAGGGAGAGGACTTTGATTAGGGTTAATGACTATTGTCATTTTATTAACCCTAATGCTTATGTATGTATTATGGTTAATTGATATTAGTTTAATATAATTGTGCATGGTTATGGTTGTTGACCATTTGACTATCTTGACTTGTTAACCTTAGTTGACATGTTGACCATCATCATTCCATATAAAAGATGCTCTTTGATCCTTGCAATTAGCATTAAATATGAAATGATAATGGTCATGTCTTGATTAACCATGACAATTATCTAGCTAATTATCAATTTATAATAATTCACATATATATGTGAGAATGGTTTATTTTTCTCTCATTCTATCATTTACTTTCTCTCTCTTGTTCTTCCTCTCCCTCAAGCTCTCCCCTCTCATGTGTTGAGAAACACTTGAGCTTAAGAAAAACCTCTTCTTGATAATCTCTACTCTCATCTAGGGTTCTAGGATTAGCACTTCTTGCACCCTAGTTACTTCTAGCTTGGAGTTGAAGCCAAAGGTTGAGGATTTCGGGTGGATCTTTCTTCGACGTGAGAAGACGACAAAGGTGACCTCTTTTTACTACTCCAAGGAGCAAGGAGAGAAGGACATAAAGCCCTAGGTAAAACCATTCTACCCTTAGCTAGTTTCTAGTTAGCTTTAGCTTGTTTTTGTTTAGCAAAGATCCTTCTTTGTCTAGTCCATGTTTCCTAAAGTGATAAAAATTTGATTTTTTATTCCGTTTTCCGCCTCCCCGCAAGCACCGGGGTGGGCAACGTGGACTTACAGTAGTATCAGAGCCTAACTAAACATAAAATAGCTAGGTTGTAAAATGTATGGAAGTTCAATCGGAAAAAATCAAAAAACCGAGTTTTCAAAACCTTAACTTTCTGTTAATTTTTTTTCTGTTCAAAACAAAATAAATCATACTCCAAAAATCATCTCAGGGTTTTGTGAAGAAAGCCACCAAAAACGATCCAGAGATTCGATCAAAGCGCCGCGGTTCCGCGGCAATAGCAAGCTATTGCCGCGCAACCGCGGCCGTTTTGGCTCGGCTCTGGGTCGAGTTTGGTGCAGTGTTCTTCTGGCATTGTTTTGGGATTTTTAAGATGGTTTATTTGTGCCCAGGTTTTCCAGAAAAGAAATTTGTTTTTGGGGGCCTATAAATCCGTATTTTTGATCGAACTTCAAGACACTTTGACTAAAGGGTTATATCTGTGATGTTTTATGTATTCAACGTCGGCTAATCGCTATATGTCGATTAGTGGGGGTTATACATATCTGTGATCTGTGTTTGATGATGGTATGTGTATATGAATGCGTTGGATTGTCGCGGGTGAATAGGCGGGTTGGATGTGAGATGAGTGTTTCTTTTTCTTTCATTCATTGTAACATGTAAATTGATGTAATATTATTTGTATGGCCGCGCAACCGGGTCGGGGTTGTAGCCGTCATTGTATAATTCTTTTTACTGTTTTTGCTCCTAGGATAGACCCATGGAGGGGGTGCACAAACTACCGGGTATCTCGAAGTGCCGAGTGGCCTACTCACGGTGGTGAGGGAGGTTGCTTCGCTTCGGGTACTTGGGGGGTAGTTTGCCACACCCGTAGGGGTCTTGGGTGGGGTATTGGCTATTCACCGCGACCGTGTAATCCGCTTTTTGTTGCAGGCTCGAACGGATTGTGGATTCCTAGTATATCCAATGTATTCATCTGTGATCTGTAATTTCTATCATTGCTATATATTTATATATTATAACTATTTAGGCATTGCTTATGTTTTACAGCCGCGCTAGCCCAGCCCCCGCTCTGTCGTTAGTTAATTAACCTAACGGGTGATGCGGGGCCCCGTGGCGGATGCGAATGGCATAGGCGTACGTCATATTTTGGTTGTTTTCTGCAATGGTAGGATTAAATGATGGGACGCATTAAAAGAACTAATGCAAGAAAATAAACCAAGTAAAAGTCGATTGGAACACTTTGAAAACCACTCGGTTCTTTTCAAAACTAAACTTTTAAACGCGGAGCTTGAACCACTCCTTTTAAAAGCTATCTCGTTCCATCGATTATATCAAGTTCACTACGTTCACGGTTTCACCAAAACCATTCGTAGCCCTCCATCATTTCAGTTAAATATTCGGTAGTATTCAAGCTATGTATTTTGACCTCACGCCAAGGCATAGTGATTGGTAGCTGCCGGATATTTATCTGTTGCATAGATAGAATGCGTTGGTTTGAGACAGTCGTACTGCCATTTTGGCCTACGTCAAGGGTAGGTACGGGTGGGTTCAAATTAACCGGGATAATGATGGGAAGAACTTGACATATGACTTATGACATTTTGACCTCACGCCAAGGTCATAAGAGCATAGGGCAAAAATCCACATCCGGAGTTTCATAAGTACTGAAACTTGCTAGCGCTGCATATCATTTGGAGTGTGATAATTCTGGTAGGATTCCTTCGGTTTTATCATGCGATGATATTTGGATCCCGATCCTACTTTGAGTATATGCTACTCCTCGAGAAAACTCTCACTTAACGATCAATGCTATAAACCTAGTAGGTGTTTAGAAAGGTGTTAGCGGGGCTACGCCCACAGGGAAAAGAGGTTACTTAATTAAGGAACTTCGCGAAAGCGTTGGAAAACCTCCCTCGAAGTACCGATACTGGCCTGGCTGAACGGTTAAGCAAGTATTGTACGGTGAGATTGATCTCGACTAATCCTTTCTTTACGGTTTGAGAAAGGATTCGAGAGACAGTGGGAGCCATCCTGTTTAGACAAACTAAAAACCACTCTAAACTTGCAAGAGCATCATGCTAAAGTGTTTCTTTTCTCTCTCCTAATTGCAGCGACCATTCAACATGACCGGACGTAAGTTATTACTAGATAAAAACATATTGACAGGGCCAAACTACAAAGATTGGCTCAGGAATGTCAAGATGGCAATCACTTACGACAAGTTGGGGTATGTCCTTACCATCAAAGCTCCCCCTGTCCCAGGTCCCAAAACCAGTGTCGCGGATAGGGAAATCCGTAAGACATGGGAAATAGATTGCGCGAAGGCCAAATGCCTCGTACTTGCCTCGATGGACAACGAACATCAGAGGAGGCACGAGAATATGGACCTAGAGTCCATATTTCTTCATACAAAAGAACTGTATGGAGAGCAGTCTCGTATCGCCAGATACGAAGTGTCGAAGAAGTTGTTTTCGGTAAGGTTGGCCGTCGGATCATCGGTAGCGGAACACGTGCTTAAGATGATTGGCTACATAGAGGAGCTCGCGGACCTTGGGACCACGTTGGAGAATGAACTCTATACTGATTTGATTCTCAAGTCCCTTCCTTCCACTTATGCCCAGTTTATCCTTAACTTCAACATGCAAGGAAAGGAGGTTGAACTTTCCGAACTTCTGAACATGTTGAGGAGTGATGAGCGCACCCTACAGAAGGGTAGGGAGACATCCACTTTGTTTGTAGGAGGATCTTCCTCTTCTAGGTCCAGGGCGAAAGCCAAGGGCAAGAAGAAGAAAGCCCCCGCCAAACCAAGAGGCGGTGTCAGTAAAGTGGATACGAAGGGAAAAAGAAAAGCAACAAAGGTAGCGGGAAAGCTGGTGGGGTAGGAAGAATGCTTCTATTGTCACAAAAGTGGTCACTGGAAACAGGATTGCATGGCTTGGAAGGCCAGAACACAGGATTTGAAGCGAGTTGCGGCTTCAGCTTCAAATGTGTATGTTATTGAAAACTGTCTATCAATAAACTCTACATCCTGGGTATTGGATACCGGATCAGGATCTCATATCTGTAATTCTTTGCAGGCGTTGAGAAAGCGTAGAGTTTTGAAGGCAGGTGACATGACCCTCAGAGTTGCAAACGGTGCTAGCATGGATGCTGAGGCCGTGGGGGACTATCACCTGGGATTGTCGGATGGACATTTTTTGGTTTTGCGTAGTTGTTATTATGTACCAAATGCAACCTGTAATATCATTTCTGTATCTTTATTATCTAAAGAAGGTTATGAATTTGCATTTGTAAGTAATGTAGTGAACATTCACCTTAATCAAGTTTTGATTGGGTCAGGTACATTGAACAACGGTATATACGTTTTAAACCAACCACAGATTTTCAATGTCCAGAAAACACACAAAAGAAAGTCTCCAGAAATCAATAAAACTTTCTTATGGCATTGTAGACTGGGTCACATCAATGAGAGAAGGTTGAATAGGTTACATACAGAAGGATATTTGGATCCGTTCGAATATTAATCGTATGCAACTTGTCAATCCTGTCTCAAAGGAAAGATGACAAAGACTCCATTCACTGGACACGGAGTAAGAGAGAGCGAGCTCTTGGGACTCATACACAGCGACGTGTGCGGTCCAATGTCTACACATGCACGAAGCGGTTATTCTTACTTCATTACTTTTACGGATGACTTTTCAAGGTACGGTTATGTCTTCTTAATGAAACATAAATCCGAGGCTTTTGAAAAATTCCAGGAATACAAGAATGAAGTAGAAAAACAAACAGGCAAAAGTATCAAGGCACTGAGATCTGATCGAGGTGGTGAATACTTGAGTGCCGAGTTCCTGGGTTACTTAAAAGAGAATGGAATTCTCTCTCAGCTTACTCCTCCATACACTCCGCAACACAACGGTGTATCGGAGAGACGGAACCGAACCCTATTGGATATGGTACGGTCCATGATGAGTAACACTGAGTTGCCGCGATCGTTCTGGGGATATGCGCTAGAATCAGCTGCATACCTTTTGAACCGAGTTCCAACTAAGACTGTGCCTACTACACCATATCAGATGTGGTGTGGGAAGAGACCCTATCTTAATCACATTAAGATATGGGGATGTCCAGCTTTTGTAAAAAAGCAGCATGAGGACAAGCTCGAGGCATGCTCAGTACAGTGCAAGTTTGTGGGATATCCAAAGAACTCCAAGGGATATTTCTTCTATTGCGAAGAGGAACAAAAGGTTTTTGTTTCTCGCCATGCCCACTTTCTAGAACACCAGTTCATAGAAAAAGAAATAAGTGGGAGCGCAATAGAACTGGAAGAAATTCCAGAACCATAAGCTATTATTGAAAGCTTAGTAGAACCAGAGGGTTCGAAAGATCAGGACATTCCCACGCCACTCCGCAGGAGTAGTAGGCAGTCTCATCCGCCCGAGAGATACTACGGTTTTCTCATTGACGGTGATAGAGAGGATTGCATCATAGATTGTGATGAGCTTACTAGCTTCCAGCAAGCCATTCAGAGCGTCGACTCGGTAAAATGGGTGGATGCAATGCGGACCGAAATGGAGTCCATGTACACCAACAAAGTATGGACGTTGGACATTGCTCCAGATGGGGTAAAACCCGTAGGATGCAAGTGGATCTTCAAAAAGAAGATTGGTGTAGATGGACAGGTTAAGACCTATAAAGTTAGACTGGTAGCAAACGGTTTTCGTCAGCGACCTGGTTTAGACTATGACGAAACCTTTTCTCCAGTAGCTATGCTGAAATCCATTCGGATCCTTCTTGCCATTGCTGCCTTCCACGATTATGAGATTTGGCAGATGGACGTAAAGACAGCTTTTCTAAATGGACATTTAGAGGAGTGTGTCTATATGGACCAGCCAGAGGGTTTCATTCAGAGTGGGAGCAGCGGAAAGGTGTGCAAGTTGCTTAAGTCCATTTATGGACTAAAGCAGGCATCGTGGAGTTGGAACATCTGTTTTGATGAGACGGTCATGGAATTTGGCTTTATCAAAAATCCAGATGAACCATGCATCTATTGTAGATTTGTAGCGAGATATGTATTATTTATTATTCGTACTGCGTTTGTTGACCTCTGTCAAGGCGTAGTGTGCGGTAGCTAATTAGTGCTTATCTGTAAAGCATGTGATGCGATTGGATTAGGGTATGCATACGACCTTGTTGACCTCTGTCAAGGGTTGTGCGGGTGGGTTTGATTTAATCAAGAAATGGAGGGTTGAACTTGACTAGTGCTCTATGGTTTGTTGACCTTTGTCAAGGTCATAGGACGGTAGGGGTAAAAGTATTATCAGGAATTTCAAGTGTTGAAATTTGCAATGAGATTGCATACCTTCTATGAGATAGTTGGATCCTGATACCCACTTCGAGCAAGAGTTACTCCTGGGAGAGTTTTACACATCACAATTAGCCAATCGAGTAGGTGTCTAGAAAGGTGTTAATGGGGTTACGCCGCTTGGAAAACGAGGTTTATTTTAATTAGGTCCGTGCGAAAGCACGAGGAACCTCCCTCAAAGTACCGACACTGGCCTGGCTGAAAGATTGGCGAACTTGTAAGGTGTAATTAATCCCGGTTAGTCTTACCTTTTAGGGTTTGAAGAAAGATTTGATAAAAACAGTGGGAGCCATCCTGATTAGATAAGATAATAAACCAATCAAATCTTGCAAGAGCATACGCTAAAGTGTTTTCTTCTCTCTCTCCAGGTAGCGACCATGTTAGGCCTTAATCAAGATAATAACATGAATGTATTGACCGAACCCGCTTGTTATACTGAGCAGGGGAACGTTGGTTCCGTTCTTTCTTATAATTGTTATAAGATTGAGCAGGGAATAGGGACATGTCTGAATTCCCACGCCGCCCAAACGAAGAAAAAGCATGTAGATGCATCTTCTTCGGGTGTGTTTGTTATCGAGAACTGTTTCTCGGTTCACTCTACGTTCTGGGTATTAGATACCGGATCAGGATTCCATATATGTAATATGTTACATAGGCTAAGGAAAGGTAGAAAACTGGGAATGGGTGATCATTCCGTAAGAGTGGGGAATGGTGAAAATGTTGCAGCCAAAGCAGTTGGCGAATACCACCTTGTATTACTATCACGACCCAAAATTTGGCACGTGACCGGCACTTAAACCACGTAACGTTTATAAGCGTAACGCAATTTAAGTAAGCCGAACCCAGAAATCTAAACCATCAAAAGAAGTAAGTGATGAAAAAATTTGTTAAAAACATTTGGAAATCTCAAATAAAGATCTTTAAAGTTTAAATTATTTTCTTAAAAGTTTCGGCAGCATCTGCTTTGTAAAAACTAGCCCCGAAATGGGTACCAACATAGATAAAGGTAAAATAACATTGACATAAATAAAGCATCCCTAAACTGGAGTAATCACGCCTAACGGCGGAAACAACCACCACAAGAAATAATATACGACGCCGTAGCGAAGAAATGGACAATATAATGAACAACAACATAAAAGATAAAACTGCATATGAAAGTCGGCTCACACGAGCTCGACACCCAAAGCCACAAAATAATATACAATATCATCCTTACAACTGGTCTCTAAGTCAATACATAAATGGTAAATGGTGAGTAATAGATACAATAAGATGTACAATGAATATAAACGGATGGCCGCAAAACCCACCTGTAAGCAAAACGACTCACAACCAACTGTAGCGGTATCCGCAGCAAAAAGATTCAATGAGATAGCCCTGCCGTGACTACTCCGAGGGTCAACCTGCAAAACACTGTGGCACAACGGGGGTAAGTTTCGAACTCGTAAATAGTAAGTAACATCGTACAGGTAATCGCAGGTATGCATGTACTGCGATTCTCTATCACATGTAATCTGATAGTATCAATATACAAATATGGATATGCAATAATCATGAAAGTTACTCTATCAGGTACTGCAACTACATGAAGCGATGCATATCAATAAAGGCTGAGTAAAGGATAGAACATGTCATCATCAATGAGTCATCATCGTGGAAAAACCGGTGTCCATGAATGACACCCCAAATCCCAATAACTCAGGCGTTGTACTCTAATCGTCCCTCATATCCTGTAAATCTCATGGAATCTGAGTGCCCAACTGTAAGTCCATGTCACGCACCCCACGAACTTGCGGGGAGGCGGAATATATGAAAAACGATTATCAAAGCTTCGTAACACGGACTTGAGCTCATGAATCGTATCTAAACCGTTACTAGAAAACTACGAGGGGTTTAACTACTCAGATTCGAAGTTATACCTCACGTTACTTATCCTTCAGGTCTTCATCGCTGTCCTCCACTCCTCGTAGGCTCCTTAGAACATCGGCACCTCAACGGCCTCCTCGAGTCAAAGAAGATCCACCCGAGAGTCCTACGCCAAGCTTGATCTCTAACTTGAGATAACTAGGTTGCTCAAAGTGCTAATCTAAGCTACCTAGGGGATATAGAGTGAGATTATGGATGTATTAGTCTAGTTAACCCTTGATCTCAACACATGAGAGGTTAGGGTTAGGGTTTCAAGAATGAGAGAGCTTAAGGAGAGAGAAGGTGGTGATAAGAATGAATATGAATAATGAGCTCATTAGAATATATCAACCATAACAATTTATCAAATATATAAAATAAATGATTAATCATCATGGTTGATGCATTCACCTTGTGTGATTCATCATATGACTCATTAACTAATTAATGCATCATTTAATACCAAGGATGAATCACACAAATGAGTCATTAAGCAATTAATGCTTATGCCACCTTAACCCCCAAGTCACCATGCTTCTAGAAGCTTCCCGGAAAATTACAAGAACGCCCCTCCAATCCGTGAAAACACGGAAAAACTTTAGACTGTATAAATCCAATAACCTGATACTAGAATCTGGCTTAAACCAAAGCTGACTAGTAAAAACTGTCCGAACGTCGTACGTGCGTTTAAACACGTATGCGTCCAAACCCTTATCGTAAAACCATACGACCTCTATATCGTTTCGCCTGGAGCAGGGAAACTCTCTGTGTGGGACTCTAAAGACTCGACACTAGGATGGCGTGGGTTTAACCACAGACCGCAAGAGACACTAGCTGTACGTAACGGTCCCCAGGTAGATGTCGATAAGAAGGCCGATGAGGAAACCCATCCGAACTCCTACTGAGCCTGATGTGACAATCTTCGTACAGTCCGGTCTGTTCGTCAAAGACTATCGCATATCTATCCTAGGGGCGGCAAACGTCAGTCCCCTAATAGCGGTATAAGTCGTGTCCGAGCATAGCCCATTACACCCTGAGAAACTACTGGAACCTACCAGAAAATCTCGCTTGCCCTGGCCAGGGACTTTGCGTAATGGCTCTCTGACACAGCGCGATATCAACTCCCAATACCGGGAGAGACGAATCCTATCTAACTGCCACTGCCTCCAAGTGCTCGGGACTGCACCCAACTGCTACCTGTTTGCACGACTCGTTTAAGCCGTGGTAGGGTAGCAATCTAAGAACACTGGGACACACTCGAGGCGAAGTAGCAGTGTCAAGTCTGCGGACTATGCTGTACTCATGTCACCTGGGAACTGTTAACTGACGATGGGTATAATACCAACCAATCAGTTCCCCTGCGAGTCCTGTCCGGTGTACCCGTAACCTAACGAGCACCTGTATACTATCTCCAGTACGACGTACTGATAGCTGTGGGATAGACCATCTCCCAAACTGGGATGAAAAGCGTACACACTAGTCTACTCTGGAGTATCGATGCCCTGTCTTGATAATCCTACGACTAGGGACAAGTATAGGATGTTGCTTATAGACTACCCAGCCCATAGTGTGACTGCCATCACAACGCTGGTAATCAAGCAAAGATCCTATGGGCTCCACTAATATGTATAAGTGATACGTTACAAGAAACATATGCACATATTAAAGTAGACACAAACCAAGTAGCATACTACCATTTTTAGCAAGACTGTATATACAACTGTGAATATCCCAATCTTCCATTAAGTAATATACATACAAGTATGATACAATAATGGCCCCTAGGGCATATACACTAACAATCTCCCACTTGCACTAGGGCCATGAGCTGGCATATCGTACACCTATCATCTCGAATAGCCTCTCGAACTGCGTTTGAGGAAGGGCCTTTGTGAATGGATCTGCAATGTTATTCTCTGTCTCTACTCTTTTCACCTCGATCTCCCGGCGATCTACGATCTCCATGATCAGGTGATATCGCCTTAAGATGTGTCTGGACTTCTGATGAGACCTGGGTTCCTTCGCTAAACCTATAGCGCCGTTGTTGTCAAAATACAGAGGTATTGGATCAACACTGGTAGGAACCACCTGAAGTTCTGTGAGGAACTTCTTCATCCAGACAGCTTCTTTTGCGGCATCGCAAGCAGCTATGTACTCCGCTTCCATCGTTGAGTCAGCAACGATCTCCTGTTTGGAACTCTTCCAACAGACCGCCCCTCCATTGAGGGTAAAGTAACCCGACATGGACTTGGAGTCATCTTTGTCACTCTGGAAGCCGGAGTCGGCAAAGGCCTCAATCTGGAGGTCTTTTCCGCCATACACCAAGAACATATCTTTAGTCCTCCTTAGGTACTTGAGAATGTTCATTACTGCTATCCAGTAATTCTCCCCTGGGTTTGCCTGATACCATCTTACAACACTCAATGCGTATGCTACATCTGGTCTGGTACATAACATCGCATACATTATAGAGCCTACCGCAGAAGCATAGGGTATAATCGACATGCGATCCCTTTCCAAATCAGTCTTGGGAGACATCTCTTTGGAGAGGGTGATTCAGTGACAAGCCGGTAGATTACCGCACTTAGAATCATCCATACTGAATCTCTTCACTGTGGTGTCTATGTACCTGGACTGTGAAAGTCCCAACATCCTCCGGATCCCCAGAATGTAGGTGGCATCACCCAGGACTTTCATGGAGAATTTATGTGACAAGAATCTTTTGACTGACTGTAACATTGGAATATCATTTCCTATTAGGAGAATGCCATCCACGTACAAGACGAGGAATACTACAGCTCTCCCTACAATCTTACTGTATATGCAAGGTTCATCTAGATTTTTGATAAAGTCAAATTCTTTGACAGCATCATCAAAACAGATGTTCCAACTCCGTGATGCTTGCTTCAGTCCATAAATGGACTTATGCAACTTGCATACTTTACCGCTGCTCCCACTCTGAATGAATCCCTCTGGTTGATCCATATAGACGCTCTCTTCTAAATTAACATTTAGAAAGGCCGTCTTTACATCCATCTGCCAGATTTCATAATCGTGGAAGGCAGCAATATCACGAAGGGCCCGAATGGATTTAGGCATAGCTACTGGATAAAAGGTTTCGTCATAGTCCAAACCAGGTCTTTGACAGAAACCCTTTGCAACCAGTCTAGCCTTGTAGGTTTTAACCTGTCTATCTACACCAATCTTCTTTTTGAAGATCCATTTGCATCCTACGGGTTTTACCGCATCTGGAGCAATGTCCAAAGTCCATACTTTATTAGTATACATGGACTCCATTTCGGTCAGCATGGCATCCAGCCATTTTACTGAGTCACCGCTCTGAATGGCTTGCTGGAAGCTAGTAGGCTCATCATAGGCAATAGTGCAATCCTCTCTATCCCCGTCTATAAGAAAATCATAGTATCTCTCGGGCGGATGAGATTGCCTACTACTCCTGCGGAGTGGCGTCGGGATGTCCCTTTCTTCTGAAACCTCTGGTTCTACCATACTTTCAGTAACCGCTTATGGTTATGGAATTTCTTCCAGTTCTACTGCGCTCCCATTCTTCTGATTTTCTAAAAGTTCAGCTTCTAAGAAGTTGGCACGACGAGAAACAAAAACCATTTGTTCCTCTGCGTAATAGAAACAATATCCCTTGGAGTTCTTTGGATATCCCACAAACTTACATTGTACTGAGCATGCCTCGAGCTTGTCCGCATGCTGCCTTTTTACAAAAGCTGGACATCCCCATGCTTTCAGATACTGAAGACAGGGTTTCTTCCCACTCCACATCTGATATGGTGTGGTAGGCACTGTTTTGGTTGGAACCTTGTTCAAAAGATATGCAGCTGATTCTAGCGCATAACCCCAGAAAGATCGCGGTAACTCAGCCTTACTCATCTTGGAACGAACCATATCCAATAGGGTTCGATTCCTCCTTTCTGATACACCGTTGTGTTGTGATGTGTATGGAGGAGTAAGCTGAGAGAGAACTCCATTCTCTTTTAAGTAACCCAGGAACTCGGTACTTAAGTATTCACCACCTCGATCAGATCTCAGTGTCTTTATACTTTTGCCCGTTTGGTTTTCTACTTCATTCTTGTATTCTTGGAATTTCTCAAAGGCCTCGGATTTATACTTCATTAAGAAGACATGTCCATACCTAGAGAAATCATCCGTAAAAGTAATGAAGTAGGAATAACTTCCTCTCGCATGTGTAGACATTGGACTGCACACGTCACTGTGTACGAGTCCTAAGAGCTCTCTTGCTCTTACTCCGTGTCCAGTAAACGGAGTCTTTGTCATCTTTCCTATGAGACAAGATTCATAAGTAGCATAAGATTGATATTCGAACGGATTCAAATATCCTTCTCTATATAACTTAGTCAACCTTCTTTCATTGATGTGACCTAGTCTACAATGCCATAAGAAAGCCTGATTTAATTCCGGAGACTTTTTTTTAAGTGTATTCTGGACATTGACAACCTGAGTTAGACTTAATACGTATATACCGTTATCTAATGTACCTGACCCAATCAGAACTTGATTTAGGTCAATGTGAACTACATCGCTTTCGAATGTAAAATTATATCCCTCTCTCGAAAGTGAGGATACTGATATGATATTACAAGTCATACTAGGTACATACAGACAGTTACGTAGAATCAATATCTGCCAACTTGTCAAACCTAGGCGATATACTCCCACGGATTCAGCGTCCACGCTCATTCCGTTTGCAACTCTGAGAGACCAATCACCTACCTTTATAACTCTACGGTTTCTCAAAGCATGTAATGAATTACAGATATAAGATCCTGCTCCGGTATCGAGTACCCAGGAAGTCGAGTTAATTGACAAACATTTCTCAATTACAAACACGCTTGAGGCTGAAGCCACAACATGCTTCAAATCCTAGCTACTGGTTTTAAAATCCCTGCAATTTTTCTGCCAATGCCCAATCCCATAACAACAGGAATGTTCCTTTTTCACTACATTCAGTCCCGAAACATTTTCCCTTCTCTTTCCTTCTACTTCCCTGGTTTTTTTCAGGATAGAAGTGTCACGACCCGAAAGTACGGAACGTGACCGGCACTTAGATTACGAAGCGTCTAGAGGCGCCACATAACCTAAGTAAGCCGAAACCCAGAAATCTAAACCATGAAAAAGAAGAAGCAGTAAAAGAAAACATGAAGGAACAAGTTTAAAAGCATCAGCAAATTTTCCCAAAAATTTCGGCAGAGTCTCCTCTGTAAAAACTGGCCCCAAACGGGTACAACAAGTATAATATAGATAATCAATAAAAAGCATCCCCAAACGGGAGCTAGCTCAACGCCAACAGGCGGAAATAACCACAACAAGCACCATAATATACAACGCCAAAGGGCGAGGCTCAAAACTCAAAGAAAACAAACCACCAGATCAGAATAATACATGCGTGACTCTAAGGTCGAAATAAAAGACTGGTCCAATAAACTTATCAAGTAATACAAGTTTGGTTGATGGAGCTTTCTAGATACAAATGAAATAATAAAATACAACGGCGGTTCAGATACAAATGAACCAACCTACCGTGCAAATCACCCGAAATGAAAATGATGTGCCAGCAACTGCCAAGGGAAACCTGTACATCGAACCTGAAATAAAATTTGGCAAAACGGGGGTGAGTTGCCAACTCGTGAGTAGAAGACATCTACGAAAAGAAATCGAATGCACGACGCTATCCTAGGTCATAATAATACACTATTATATCCCAATCATCTAGTAATAGCAGGGTAAAACTACGTGTAAATGCAGATACTCCGTGCTCGTGTCAGTGCCTCATATAATACTATGTCATATGAATGGATATGCATGCATCATGAATATAAAATAACCAATCCTGAAATTCAGAAATATCTGTATAAGAAATCTTTAGCTGTTATCATAGTAAAGTGTGTATAGGAATCTGAAATCTCAACAATGAAATCCATAGAAATCCGTGTCAAGCATCGACACAAACATGTAAACCTCAAGTCTCATAGTTTCAATACCTCGGGCTCCGTCAGTCCGGATCGGCCCATATCATCAAATCTCACGACAACGGTCGATATCCTCCGGATATCCGCCGTGCTAGACATCACCGGTAGGTAGCCTTCCCCTGCCAGGCTCATCGTCTACAACTCGATCTTCTTGCCCCGGGGTACCATACCGGGCCCACCATGTACCCGAGACGGTTCATCTACTCCTCGAATCGGGTCTCGAAATCCATCAGAAAATATGAAATCTCATGGTGGACGACACATACATCATGAGAAAACCGCATCTTATTTTAAAAAGAGAAGAGGAGAGAGAGAGAAGTTTGTTTATATATTCTTGCGGTTTTCCCCAAAAATCCAGAAATCTCATAGAAATCCAAATCTTAAAATCATGAGTAAGTATATGATAAGTGTCAGCATATGCCTATGATACTGCATGATAACATAATAATATGAATGCATGAATGTCAAGTAATAAATATGATGTCTATACTAACATCAGAGAGTAATCACAATATTATATCGGTCTAGTTGTTAACTGATTCTATCAATAAAAGACAATATGATCTAAAGTGTACGTGATATAGCAATTACCGATGATGATGTGTGTGAGCCGGCAAATAAGTGTGCGTTGAATATGCGCATCATCGGTAATGGTGCTGGTGTCCTAACAGGTAAGGTTTATACTGATTAGCAACATAAGTAAGAACATGCACCATGATGATTACAGTATGAATGTAAAGACAGATGTGCATTATCCACTCCTCTGCGATATACGAGTACAACTACCACTATATGAATCAAACCTAAACTAGTGTTCATCTAACCTCCTAAGGAACTAAACCTAAGAAACTAGCCAATAAGAAACAAGAGTCTACCTAAAGTCTGAATCAATATTTCTAATAGTCGGCGATCCAGACTCAATAGCGTCACGTACGTAGTATGGCTTCCTCGAATCAAGAGTGCGGATCAATTATCATATCTATGCCTCGTACGGTAAAATCCATCGTACGGCATCCCAATATCGGGGTACGGGTCATGTATCTCCTAGGTGTCTCATCATTCGTATAATGTCATCATCAACACATCTCATGATCAAGGTGCTAAACTATAATCACATACATCAATCAATATCATTGCCATCATAATATGCATCATTAGTTTATCCTCAGAAGTATCATGTCATATGTATCATATTGTGATTAAGTCATACTGATATTATATCGTCATCAAGTCACTCCTATATGATACCAACATCAGGTCACACCTATATGATATCGACATCAGGTCACTCCCACATGATGTCGTAATCAAATCATACATATTCCATATCGTGATCAATCACAAGTTACAGTCCGGGTACTATTTTAGAGTCCCAAGTACCTCAATATCATCACCACCCATTATAATTTATGTACACATGTTCATTATCTCATTCTCTAATGATCCGCTAACACTTAATACGACTGTATAGCCAAGAATCAAGGCATCAAGCCAAATTATACTATTTCATCATACCTCGGATATCATATCACATCAATGAATCCCATATACACGTTGTATATACATGTATATACCTATACCTAGTTCTATATATATATACACATACACGTATACACCATGTCGAGTTTCAGTGTGTGCGTGTGTGTGTTTCTTTCTGAAACCTACGATCCTCTTCCAAGGTACTCATCCACTGATATGGTTTTCCTAAATCAGTTTAGTCCAGCCTAGGGTCATTACTAGGGTCCTAAGCATTAAGAATCTAGGGTCACATCTGGCTTCCTAATGTCAATAAGTACTATTCCTACTCTACGTTGCGAGGGTGCTAAACGCCATCCACCCGACTTCCCCCCGTAGATATACATCTACTCACCTGGTCCATGTCTGCCGAAGACGGTGTCGCCATCCTCCTCTTCATCGCCCGCAGTCCACGTGAGGGGTACCTAAACACAAACATATAAATAGCTTCGTAAACTGAATCACATACAAAAGTCAAAACGACGCAAGGAACAAGCATAGGTTAAAACCTATGTCCCATCCACGCAAAATCACCAAATATCGCTCGATATTGGCGTATAAACTCCGATGGATCGAGATAAACATCAACAAATAACTTGTAGATTTAAAACTCATTACTTATATTATAAAACATGATTAAATCCATCGAAACCCTAAAATCCATCAAATCACCCGATTTCGTAAAACCCGAAAATGCCAATTTACCGTTTTTCTTCAAAACTTGACATTTAAATGAAACCAATGGTCATAAAACTCATTAAATAGCATTAATAGACTATACAAGCCATTACTATATTTTTATTACACAAATTTGTATTAATTTGAAATTTCTAGTTTGCAATCTTTAACAATTTTCAACATTTTTTCAAGCAAAATACCACAATTCCACCACAAAACATGATTTTGCATGAATTTATGTATTAAACCACAATTCATGATGATAATGATATAATGAAACCATGATTATATTTTTAATTTCATTTATTTAGGAATTTCCAAAATCTAGTTTACAAAATAATAGCATTTTATTACTATTTTCCAATTATCAAAGGAAACTAGTGATCAAACTAAGTTTTTTCTTTCCATTAACATGCTAATATTCTCACTAAAACTACAATCTAATGATAGCAACCTTAATTGGAATTTTATATTACCCACATATATATTTTATAAAAACTAGTTAGCTAAATAGCTTAATTTAAATAATTTGAATACACAAATTATTATACAATAACCATGCAAGATTTTTCCACTTCTAAAAATGGTAGACTAGTTATTATAACCCTAATTAATTAATAAAAACCACCACTTGAATTTACAAACCCTAACTTGAATTTTGAAATTTGCAACTAGAATTAATCTGATAAATCTAATTATGCTTTAAAAGAAATATCTATTGGAAATAAAACAAAAGAGATAGATTTATAGCTTCACAACCTCAAGTCCAAACATGAAAATGAGCCTCAAAAATGCATGCTTTCCCACTCAAAAATCCATGTAAAGAAGAGTAGAGAATAAAGGGTAGGAAATACATAGGATTTTGTGGATTTTTAATTGAATTTTTGATGGATTTTTGATGAATTTTGAACAAAAAATGAAGTGGAAATGGGGGGGAATGCCATGGGGTTGTGGCCGGCCATGTTTAGGAGGTGAGGGAGAGAAAAAAATGAGTGAAGAAAGATGTAGAAGGTCCCCCAAAATATCATATCATTATGTCTTTTCATGCTTTTATTAAATTTTCTTTTAATTCTTTACAATAGCAACTCAAGAAAACTCTAGAAAAATGAGAAAATTTGCAAATAAATTTTGCATGATACACACTAAATTATAATATGCCATGGTTCATTTTTACAAATTAAAACCATTCAAATTTGTAATTTACACTAATTTAGTGTAAAAATAAAGCTTATGTTAATATTTAAAATAATTAATTTAGGAAAAATATTTAATTAAACTAAAAATTTATAAGTGGCTAAAAAAAACCATTTACTAGTAATTACATAATTAAAATAGGTATTTTTGAAATTATAATGAAAAACAATCACGGTTTGGTTTTACGAAAAATACATTTTACTTTACCGAAAATCATAAAATTCACTTAAACAATTTTATTCATTTAATTATTTATTTAATTATTTTTAAAACGTTACAATCTTCCCCCCTTTAAGAAATTCGGTCCCCGAATTTAAATTAAAACTCCCTCTCCAAATACTAAAACATTTAGCAAAACACTCAAATCGTCGGGGCTCCGAAATCATCAATACATAACAAAACTCAACTCCGTCAAGCATAACGCAATCATCGGAGTTATGGAGAGAATAAAATATCAAAACCCAATATGAAAACCATCATAATAAACATCAATCTATAACTTATATATAGTGCGCATCATAGTAAAACCGTCCAAATATCTGGAAAAGGAAATATGCAAACACCCCTTTTGAAAATCGCCGTGTGATGCACGTGTCACGGCATAAGCAGCGGACGTTTATAAAAAAAATAACTATATAATATATATATCTTTTATTTAACATACACGTCCCGCCTGGTTACTAAATCAAATAGTAATGATTATAAAAAAAACCACTGCTCAAACTGAAATCAATCCCAATCACATCAATAAAATATCATGTGCGTCCGGTGCGCACTGAAATCGAAACCAAATACAGATACCACGACTACACCCAAAAACAAAATTTAGTGCAACAGGTGTGCACCAAAAACATCTGTCAAGTGCAACGGGCGTGCACGACTCAATATCAGGTGCAACTAATCTGCACAAAACCCCGATTTAGTGCATCTGGTGTGCACAAAATCGCATCAAGTGCGCCAAGTATGCGCAAGAATCCTAATCAGGTGCACATGGTGCATGAAAACATACATCGAATATCAAAATCGAAATCACAGCACAAAAATGCATGAAAACTAGGTCGAAACATATGTCAAAATCATGTGTAACCTCTATGCACGAAATCAAATCAAAAATCTTAAAATATATAAAACCAAATCAAGTGTACTGGGTGTGTACTAAACAACATCAATACAACTGATATATGAAACACAAATAGAATATAATGTAGGTACACACATGAAATACCAATCGTAGAACAAAGTCCTCAAAATACCAAAATCCAATCAACGAAAATATGAAATTCAAATCACTAAATCACAATCGTAAACACTATCGTCAATGTCCGCCTCTTTCCTCTGATGTCGATTGCTTCGAACTCGTCTCTTCGTAGCTGTGCTGACTGTGCTACCCACGGCAATACTCATATCTAGAGTCTCCCACGTAGTTGATCCCTTCACTTGATATCCGGACTACATTAAACTTTTCGATCGATCCATCAAAATCCCATAATTCCCCGAGAGCTCAACACTCAAGTACAGTTTAAAAATATCCGGTACATACCCCAGCATCGATAATCCAGCCGTAGAAGGGCAAACCCAAGCCTCACTAATGGCACCGCGGAACTGCCGTAAACCCTAAGGTTCAAGGGCGTTCTCGTGGTCATTATGTCGAGTTAGGGTTTCATTCTTTTAGAGGGTCCATCGAAATACCTGCATGTTCTTCCGAATACCTTAAACTTGGGAAAATGGTTTTCTGATAATCGTTCGAACCCTTTAACTTCATCCGGACGGCATATGAATACCCTTCGCCCGCACGCTAAGCAATGCTTCAATCCTCAAGAATAAACGATACCCTAATGGTTATCGCATTCGAGCCGCAGCTCCCTCTGCCCGTGGTAACAGAAACCACCACCATCCGACATCGACGAAGATAGATCAAAGGAACGAATGAAATACGGTGCAAACAATATACATCCTAAGGCTCCTTAAGCAGAGTAACGTATCGTAAGTATGCCGCGGACCATACCCACGGTACGTTACTCTACCTAAATCGCCAACTCCATCAACCAAGGGTCACCTAGACTTATACAAGGTTAAACCTAGCGCTCTGATACCAACTTTGTCACGATCTGAAAGTACGAAACGTGACCGGCACTTAGATTACGAAGCGTCTAGAGGCGCCACATAACCTAAGTACGCCGAAACCCAGAAATCTAAACAATGAAAAAGAAGAAGAAGCGGCAAAAGAAAACATGAAGGAACAAATTTAAAAGCATCAGCAAATTTTCCCAAAAATTTCGGCAGAGTCTCCTCTGCAAAAACTGGCCCCAAATGGATACAACAAGTATAATATACATAATCAATAAAAAGCATCCCCAAACGGGAGCTAGCTCAACGCCAACAGGCGGAAAAAACCACAACAAGCACCATAATATACAACGCCAAAGGGCGAGGCTCAAAACTCAAAGAAAACAAACCACCAGATCAGAATAATACATGCGTGACTCTAAGGTCGAAATAAAAGACTGGTCCAATAAACTTATCAAGTAATACAAGTTTGGTTGATGGAGCTTTCTAGATACAAATGAAATAATAAAATACAATGGCGGTTCAGATACAAATGAACCAACCTACCGTGCAAATCACCCGAAATGAAAATGATGTGCCAGCAACTGCCAAAGGAAACCTGTACATCGAACCTGAAATAAAATTTGGCACAACGGGGGTGAGTTACCAACTCGTGAGTAGAAGACATCTACGAAAAGAAATCGAATGCACGACGCTATCCTAGGTCATAATAATACACTATTATATCCCAATCATCTAGTAATAGCAGGGTAAAACTACATGTAAATGCAGATACTCCGTGCTCGTGTCAGTGCCTCATATAATACTATGTCATATGAATAGATATGCATGCATCATGAATATAAAATAACCAATCCTGAAATCCAGAAATATCTGTATAAGAAATCTTTAGCTGTTATCATAGTAAAATGTGTATAGGAATCTGAAATCTCAACAATGAAATCCATGGAAATCCGTGTCAAGTATCGACACAAACATGTAAACCTCAAGTCTCATAGTTTCAATATCTCGGGCTCCGTCAGTCCGGATCGGCCCATATCATCAAATCTCACGACAACGGTCGGTATCCTCCGGATATCCGCCATGCCAGACATCACCGGTAGGTAGCCTTCCCCTGCCAGGCTCATCATCTACAACTCGATCTTCTTGCCCCGGGGTACCATACCGGGCCCACCATGTACCCGAGACGGTTCATCCACTCCTCAAATCGGGTCTCGAAATCCATCAGAAAATATGAAATCTCATGGTGGACGACACATACATCACGAGAAAACCGCATCTTATTTTAAAAAGAGAAGTGGAGAGAGAGAGAAGTTTGTTTATATATTCTTGCGGTTTTCCCCAAAAATCCAGAAATCTCATAGAAATCCAAATCTTAAAATCATGAGTAAGTATATGATAAGTGTCTGCATATGCCCATGATACTGCATGATAACATAATAATATGAATGCATGAATGTCAAGTAATAAATATGATGTCTATACTAACATCAGAGAGTAATCACAATATTATATCGGTCTAGTTGTTAACTGATTCTATCAATAAAAGACAATATGATCTAAAGTGTACGTGACATAGCAATTACCGATGATGATGTGTGTGAGCCGGCAAATAAGTGTGCGTTGAATATGCGCATCATCGGTAATGGTGCTGGTGTCCTAACAGGTAAGGTTTATACTGATTAGCAACATAAGTAAGAACATGCACCATGATGATTACAGTATGAATGTAAAGACAGATGTGCATTATCCACTCCTCTGCGATATACGAGTACAACTACCACTATATGAATCAAACCTAAACTAGTGTTCATCTAACCTCCTAAGGAACTAAACCTAAGAAACTAGACAATAAGAAACAAGAGTCTACCTAAGGTCTGAATCAATATTTCTAATAGTCGTCGATCCAGACTCAATAGCGTCACGTACGTAGTATGGCTTCCTCGAATCAAGAGTGCGGATCAATCATCATATCTATACCTCATACGGTAAAATCCATCGTACGGCATCCCAATATCGGGATACGGGTCATGTATCTCCTAGGTGTCTCATCATTCATATAATGTTATCATCAACACATCTCATGATCAAGGTGCTAAACTGTAATCACATACATCAATCATATATCATTGCCATCATAATATGCATCATTAGTTTATCCTCAGAAGTATCATGCCATATGTATCATATTGTGATTAAGTCATACTGATATCATATCGTCATCAAGTCAGTCCTATATGATACCAACATCAGGTCACACCTATATGGTATCGACATCAGGTCACACCCACATGATGTCGTAATCAAATCATACATATTCCATATCGTGATCAATCACAAGTTACAGTCCGGGTACTATTTTAGAGTCCCAGGTACCTCAATATCATCACCACCCATTATAATTTATGTACACATGTTCATTATCTCATTCTCTAATGATCCGCTAACACTTAATATGACTGTATAGCCAAGAATCACGGCATCAAGCCCAGTTATACTATTTCATCATACCTCGGATATCATATCACATCAATGAATCCCATATACGTGTTGTATATACATGTATATACCTATACCTAGTTCTATATATATATACACATACACGTATACACCATGTCGAGTTTCAGTGTGTGCGTGTGTGTGTTTCTATCTGAAACCTACGATCCTCTTCCAAGGTACTCATCCTCTGATATGGTTTTCTTAAATCAGTTTAGTCCAGCCTAGGGTCATTACTAGGGTCCTAAGCATTAAGAATCTAGGGTCACATCTGGCTTCCTAATGTCAATAAGTACTATTCCTACTTTACGTTGCGGGGGTGCTAAACGCCATCCACCCGACTTCCCCCGTAGATATACATCTACTCACCTGGTCCATATCTGCCGAAGACGGTGTCGCCATCCTCCTCTTCATCGCCCGCAGTCTACGTGAGGGGTACCTAAACACAAACATATAAATAGCATCGTAAACTGAATCACATACAAAAGTCAAAACGACACAAGGAACAAGCATAGGTTAAAACCTATGTCCCGTCCACGCAAAATCACCAAATATCGCTCGATATCGGCGTACAAACTCCGATGGATCGAGATAAACATCAACAAATAACTCTTAGTTTTAAAACTCATTACTTATATTATAAAACATGATTAAATCCATCGAAACCCTAAAATCCATCAAATCACCCGATTTCGTAAAACCCGAAAATGCCAATTTACCGTTTTTCTTCAAAACTTGACATTTAAATGAAACCAATGGTCATAAAACTCATTAAATAGCATAACTAGACTATACAAACCATTACTATATTTTTATTACACAAATTTGTATTAATTTAAAATTTCTAGTTTGCAACCTTTAACAATTTTCAACATTTTTTCAAGCAAAATACAACAATTCCACCACAAAACATGATTTTGCATGAATTTATGTATTAAAATACAATTCATGATGATAATGATATAATTAAACCATGATTATATTTTTAATTTCATTTATTTAGGAATTTCCAAAATCTAGTTTACAAAATAATAGCATTTTATTACTATTTTCCAATTATTAAAGGAAACTAGTGATCAAACTAAGTTTTTTCTTTCCATTAACATGCTAATATTCTTACTAAAACTACAATATAATGATAGCAACCTTAATTGGAATTTTATATTACCCACATATATATTTTATAAAAACTAGTTAGCTAAATAGCTTAATTTAAACAATTTGAATACACAAATTATTATACAATAACCATGCAAGATTTTTCGACTTCAAAAAATGGTAGACTAGTTATTATAACCCTAATTAATTAATAAAAACCACCACTTGAATTTACAAAGCCTAACTTGAATTTTAAAATTTGCAACTAGAATTAATCTAATAAATCTAATTATGCTTTAAAAGAAACATCTAATGGAAATAAAACAAAAGAGATAGATTTATACCTTCACAACCTCAAGTCCAAACATGAAAATGAGTCTCAAAAATGCATGCTTTCCCACTCAAAAATCCATGTAAAGAAGAGTAGAGAATAAAGGGTAGGAAATACATAGGATTTTGTGGATTTTAATTGAATTTTTGATGGATTTTTGATGAATTTTGAACAAAAAATGAAGTGGAAATGGGGGGGCTGCCATAGGGTTGTGGCCGGCCATGTTTAGGAGGTGAGGGAGAGAAAAAAATGAGTGAAGAAAGATGTAGAAGGTTCCCCCAAAATATCATATCATTATGTCTTTTCATGCTTTTATTAAATTTTCTTTTAATTCTTTACAATAGCAACTCAAGAAAACTCTAGAAAAATGGGAAACTTTGCAAATAAATTTTGCATGATACACACTAAATTCTAATATGCCATGGTTCATTTTTACAAATTAAAACCATTCAAATTTGTAATTTACACTAATTTAGTGTAAAAATAAAGCTTATGTTAATATTTAAAATAATTAATTTAGGAAAAATATTTAATTAAACTAAAAATTTATAAGTGGCTAAATAAACACCATTTACTAGTAATTACATAATTAAAATAGGTATTTTTGAAAGTATAATGAAAAACAATCACGGTTTGGTTTTACGAAAAATACATTTTACTTTACCGAAAATCATAAAATTCACTTAAACAATTTTATTCATTTAATTATTTATTTAATTATTTTTAAAACGTTACAAGAAGGCAGAGACTGTAGAATCAATTCAGTATCTGACTCGTTTCCCAACGTGGTTTCCAGGTCCTGGAGCTCATCAATACAGCTAGTCATTGTAAGGACGTTGTCCCCTACAGATGACCCGAAAGTCAACCTCGCTTGAATTAATTCGTTCAAGGTCTCATATCTTGTGATATGAGATTGCTCTCCATATAAATCTTTGTTATGGAGAAAAATGGAAACTGAGTCCATCTTCTTGTGCTGCTTCTGGTATACACCATCAACTGAAGCTAATACGAGGCATTTGGCTTTCGCTTTATCCTTTTTGCTTGTCTGGCGGATATCCATATCCGTGACGGTGGAAACTGGACCTGGGACGGCGGGATCTTGAGTAGTAACAGGGTGGTCCAGTTTGCCATAGGCAATGGACATCTGGACAGACCTTTGCCAGTCATATAAGTCAGATTCAGTCAAATTGTTATCTAGATGTAACCTATGTGTGGTCACAAGGTCGCTGCAATGAGAAAAGAAGAAAACACTTTAGCATGATACTCTTGCAAGTTTAGATTGGTTTTTAATTTATCTAAACAGGATGGCTCCCACTGTTTCTCGAATCCCTCCTCAAACCATAAAAGAAGAATTAGCCAGGACTATTCTCACCGTACAATTCTTACTTAACCGTTCAGCCAGGTCAGTGTCGATACTTCGAGGGAGGTTTTCCAACGCTTTCGCGAAGTTCCTTAATTAAATAACCTCTTTTCTCTGGGGGCGTAGCCCCGCTGACACCTTTCTAGGCGCCTACTTGGTTTATAGCATTGATCGTTAAGTGACGAATCTCCTGATAAGTATCAAGTACTCACAGTAGGATCGGGATCCAAATATCATCGTATGATAATGTTGAAGGAATCCTACCAACATTCATCAAACTCCAAATGGTATGCATCACTATCAAGTTTCAGTTTCTTTAGAAACTCCCGATTTGGATTTTTGCCTCATGCTCTTATGACATTGACGAAAGCCAACAAATCATAAATCACATGTCAAGTTCTGCCCATCATTGTCTTGTTAATTTGAACCCACCCGTATATACCCTTGACGAAAGCCAACAAGGTAATACGACTGTCCCAAACCAACCCATCTATTTATGCACCAAATGAATACCCCAGCAGCTACCAAGCACTATGCCTTGACGAAAGCCAACAAGCATAACTTGAATACTACTTACAATCCATAAGAAATGACGGAGGGCTACGACTGGTTTTGGCAAAACCGTGAACGTTTTGAACTTGATATAATCGAAAGAACCTGATAGCTTTTTTAAAGGAGTGGTTAAAGCTCCGCAATTAAAAATTTTGTTCTTTTAAAATAACCGAGTGGTTTCTTTTAAATTTGTTCCAACGATTTAACTTTGGTTTATTTTCTTTGCATTATAATAATGCGTCCCATCATTTATCCTATCATTGCAGAAAAAAACGAAAATATCTCGTCCTCTTATGCCATCTGCATTCGCCACTAGGTCCCGTCATCACCCGTTAGGTTACTTAACTAACGACAGAGCGGGGGCTGGGCTAGCGCGGGTGTAAAACATAAGTGACGTCTAATAGCTATCATATATAGATATTGTACATTCGTCAGACGCAATAATAAGCATTCCAGATCATAGATGAACTTTATTGGATATATTAGCAATCCGCATTTGTTTTGAGCCTGCAATAAAAGACGGATTACAAAGTTGTGATGAATAGCCATTACCTCATCCTAGACTCCTACGGGTACGGCAAACTAGCCGCTAAGTACCCGAAGTGAAGTGGTCTCCCTCAACAAAGTGAGTAGGCCACTAAACACTTCAAAGTACTCGGTAGTTTGTGCACCCTATCTTGGGTCAATCCTAGGAGCAAAAATAGTAAAAAGAAATAATACAACGGTGGCTACAACCGCAACCTGGATGTGCCCCGCAAAAGAATATTACATCATATTACATTTACATCGAATGAATGAATATTTAACCTATCTCAAACCCCGGCTAATCATCACAACATTCCAATCAAGTCCACATACACAAACGGTAAACATTACAAAAATGTGCAACCCCCTGCCAACCGACATACTAGCAGTTAGGGGAGGTTTACGAACACATTAAACATTACAGATAAAAACCCAATTAGCAAATATCTTAGAACATCGATCGACAACCATTTTCCGTGTCTAGCCCAATAGCAAGCCAGCATTGAAGTAACCTGGGTAGAAACAGAACATACAGGAAACCAAAACACCAATAAATATGAATAACAGAGCAAATTCGAGTCAACTCGGCGTTGACTCGGCGGCGGATCCGCGGCCAAAAGCACCTTCTTGCCGCCGATCCGCGGCCGTCTTGCCGAGTTAGGGGCTCGTATTTTCCCTATATTCTTATATTTCTCTGCTGTGAATTTTAAGGCATATCAAATAATTTTTTAGACATGTTTAAAATTAACAGAAACTGTTAGGGGGTTAGGGTTTTGTTTTCGTGTTTTCTGTCGATCGAACTTCTAATTAGTTGCTAACAAGCTAGTAATGGTTTAGTTGGCTCTGATACCACTGTAAGTCCATGTCACGCACCCCACGAACTTGCGGGGAGGCGGAATATATGAAAAACTATTATCAAAGCTACATAACACGGACTTGAGCACATGAATCGTATCTAAACCGTTACTAGCAAACTACGAGAGTTTTAACTACTCATATTCGAAGTTATACCTCACGTTACTTATCCTTCGGGTCTTCAACGCTGTCCTCCACTCCTCGTCGGCTCCTTGCAACATCGGCACCTCAATGGCCTCCTCGAGTCAAAGATGATCCACCCAAGAGCTCCTATGCCAAGCTTGATCTCTAACTTGAGATAACTAGGTTGCTCAAAGTGCTAATCTAAGCTATCTAGGGGATATAGAGTGAGGTTATGGATGTATTAGTCTAGCTAACCCTTGATCTCAACACATGAGAGGTTAGAGTTAGGGTTTCAAGAATCAGAGAGCTTGAGGAGAGAGAAGGTGGTGATAAGAATGAATATGAATAATGAGATCATTAGAATATATCAACCTTAACAATTTATCAAATATATAAAATAAATGATTAATCTTCATGGTTGATGCATTCACCTTGTGTGATTCATCATATGACTCATTAACTAATTAATGCATCATTTAATACCAAGGATGAATCACACAAATGAGTCATTAAGCAATTAATGCTTATGCCACCTTAACCCCCAAGTCACCATGCTTCTAGAAGCTTCCCGGAAAATTACGAGAACGCTCCTCCAATCCGTGAAAACACGGAAAAACTTTAGACTGTATAAATCCAATAACCTGATACTAGAATCTGGCTTAAACCAAAACCGACTAGTAAAAACTGTCCGAACGTCGTACGTGCGTTTAAACATGCATGCGTCCAAACCCTTGTCGTAAAACCATACGACCTCTAAATCGTTTCGCCTGGAGCAGGGAAGCTCTCTGTGTGGGACTCTAAAGACTCGACACTACGCTGGCAGTAGGTTTAATCACAGACCGCAAGCGGCACTAGCTGTACGTAACGGTCCCCAGGTAGATGTCAATAAGAAGGCCGATGAGAAAACCCATCCGAACTCCTACTGAGCCTGATGTGACAATCTCCGTACAGTCCGGTCTGTTTGTCTAAGACTATCGCATATCTAGCCTAGGGGGCGACAAGCGTCAGTCCCCTAATAGCGGTATATGTCATGTCGGAGCGTAGCCCATTACACCCTGAGAAACTACTGGAACCTACTAGTAAATCTCGCTTGCCCTGGCCAAGGACTTTGCGTAATGGCTCTCTGACACAGCGCGATATCAACTCCCAATACCGGGAGAGACGAATCCTATCTAACCGCCACTGCCTCCAAGTGCTCGGGACTGCACCCAACTGCTACATGTTTGCACGACTCCTTTGAGCCGTGGTAGGGTAGCAATCTAAGAACACTGGGACACACTCGAGGCGAAGTAGCAGTGTCAAGTCTACGGACTATGCTGTACTCATGTCACCTGGGAACTGTTAACTGACGACGGATATAATACCAACCAATCAGTTCCCCTGCGAGTCCTATCCGGTGTACCCGTAACCTAACGAGCACCTGTATACTATCTCCAGTACGACGTACTGATGGCTGTGGGACAGACCATCTCCCCAACTGAGATGAGAAGCGTACACACTAGTCTACTCTGGAGTATCGATGCCCTGTCTTGATAATCCTACGACTAGGGACAAGTATAGGATGTTGCTAATAGACTACCCAGCCCCCACTAGTGTGACTGCCATCACAACGCTGGTAATCAAGCAAAGATCCTATAGGCTCTACTAATATGTATAAGTGATACGTTACAAGAAACATATGCATATATTAAAGTAGATACAAACCAAGTAGCATACTACCATTTTTAGCAAGACTGTATATACAACTGTGAATATCCCAACCTTCCATTAAGTAATATACATACAAGTATGATACAATAATGGCCCCTAGGGCATATACACTAACACCAATATCGGCACTCGAAAACATCATGAAATACTCGTGTCCATCATCGACACGCAAATCCACATATATGGGGCTCCGTCAGTCCGGATCGGCCCACGGGATTGGCCCTCAGGCTCCGGCAGTACGGGTCGGCCCCTATCCATCTTTTGACTCCGATCGGTATCCTCCGGATAACCGTCAGGTCCAACCAATCACCGGTAGGTAAAAGTCCCTTTTCCAGGATCATCGTCTACTGCACAACAATCCGTTCTCGCCTCAAGGTACTGTACCGGGTCCACCATGAATCCGCAAACGGATTATCCAACTCCTCGAATCGGGTTTTTAGCACACGTCTCATAACCGAGAAAACGCATGGTGGATGCACTGAAATATCATATCAAGAGAAACCGGGTTTTCAAAACAATGCATACTTTCTTGAAATAATACCACGGTTCTCAAATTCATAAAACACATGAAATCCATATCTCAATGCGTAAATCCATGAAATGTGATATATGCAACATAAAACAAAAATATGAGCATATTAAGGGAAAACCGCTCTTTTAAATGAATGCAGTTTTTTAAAATATATCATGCGGTTCCCAATTCCTCCAAAATCAAATCCGACATCATCTCCAGGTGTACTGGTAGCTATAGCAAGTATGGGTGTGTACATGTAAGAATGTATGCACGATGTATATCATATGCACAATAGAACAATAATCTATGTGTCAATGTCAATAACAATAAAATACTGTATATGTGTATAGGCATGTCATGGCAATTACCGACGGTGTGGGTGTAGCATACAAATTAGTGCTTATGCAACATGAACCGTCAGTAACAGTGCAGTGTCCACTAGGTACTAAATCAAGCACAACAATATAATGGTATGTAATGATGCTCATGCACAAACAACATATACGAATATAAACATGCGGCTACACTATTTATATCAAGCCCTGACGCATAACGCCATAAGGGCGATTTTCCAGTAGAGGTTAAACTACTCACTGGTGATCTCGAGCTAAGTGTATCCGACCACCCGCTTCCCTTTCTTCGCAGCGTCCGAAGTCCTCGCCTGCGATCCTATTAACACAAAACATAGCAAGTGAAACTCAGAATCGACCAATAAAAACTACAATTACGCTCAAATCGACGCACCGACTCCAACGCCCTCGAAAGTGCTCACTTAGCGGCTAACGTGTGTGATGACACTACAACAATAGACCCTACGCGCAAAAATCACACGAAGCACAAAACCGAGTCGGACACCGTATCGTGCGTCGACGTAACGCTAAAAACAAGCTAAACGATCCCATATTTTTCCCACTTTAAAACACAAAAATCAAACATTACCAAACAAGCTAAAATCACTGCAGACAGCTACCCTGAAAACCACAACCCCTAGTCCTCTCCCTGGCCAAGCTTGCCGGATTTGGGCCCCATATCGCCGGCCAAAACGGTCCAGGTGGGTCTCGTATCACGGGTGTACACTCAGGCTTCCTAGCACTACACAACTACACTGCTTGTTTTCACAGTGCACACTCAGGATAACAGCAGGTTACAGACACGCAAAAACGACACTAAAATACGATTTTTTGCATAAAACTGAAACTTTATGGTTCTAAACTGAAACTACAAGGCAACACAACATATTAACTACCTAATTAATAGTAGAGAGTCATTACCAAACCAAACTTGCTCTAAAACCCTAGCTTTCCATGTTCTAAGTGCATCTAGTGGCTTGATCTTGGCTTGAGAAGGGTTTTGATTGAGTTTAGTGGAGATTTGTGTGGGTTTGTGAGGGTGAGGTTAGGGTTTCAGTTGAAGGAGTGTGAGGGTGTGAGAAAATGATATGAAGAATAGAAATGAGAATGAGAGAATGAGTGGGAGTGTGAGGGTGTATGTGAGTGAGTGAGGGTGTGGAAATGAGGGGTGAGTTTTGAGGAGCTATTCCTCCCCCCTCTCTCTCTCTCCATTAAATGCATGGCATGTTTGCCATGCTCATCATGCCCTCTCTCTCTCTCAAGTCAACACAATATAAAAATCTCCTTTAAATTTAAAATTTTGAAAACTAATTAATTTATATGATACATAAGACTTAATTAGAATAGGGTTAAGGTGCTATGTCTACTTAAGCATGGTTAACCCCCTAATTAACCCTAGGTTAACATGCACATATTTGTGCAAGCCCAAATTAAATACTAATAAAATATTCATTAATTTTTATAAAATATTTGAAAACCATTTTGGTAAACTTTTTACTAAAAATCCACATTATCGCTTAATTAACCACTAATCGCATTCTAAGCTGTTACAATTACCAAATAGTAATACATTGATTCTGAACGAATGCTATTACATACCGACCCTGATATGCAATCTTATATCAGTTTCTTTATTAAGTAAAGAAGGATATAATTTTGTAGTACAGGATAATGTTATGAACATCTTCCTGAATCAAAAGTTGATTGAATCAGGCTCGTTAATTAATGGCATATACATTCTAGATCAAAACACAGATCTTAATGTACAAAACATACACAAGAGGAAGAGTTCAGGAATGAACGAATCCTTCTTGTGGCATTATAGACTGGGTCATATCAATGGGACAAGACTAGCTAAGTTACATAAGGTTGGATATTTGAATTCGTTCAAATTTTCATCTTATGATACTTGCTAGTCATGTCTCAAAGGAAAAATGACTAAAACTCTGTTTACTAGACACGGAGAAAGAGTTACGGAACTCTTGGGAATGATACATAGTGATGTATGCGGTCCAAAGTCTACACATGCTAGGGATGGTTCCTCATACTTCATTACATTCACTTACGATCTCTCAAGATATGGACATGTATTCCTGTTGAAACACAAGTCTAAAGCTTTTGAGAAATTCAAAGAATATAAGCACGAAGTCGAGAACTAAACGGATAAAAGTATTAAAATCCTACGATCTGATCGTGGAGGAGAATACTTGAGTAATGAGTTCCGGGACTATCTAAAAGAGAATAGGATTCTCTCTCAGCTTACTCCTCCATATACACCACAGTATAACGGTGTATCGGAATAGAGGAATCACATCCTATTAGATATGGTGCGCTCTATGATGAGCACCGCTGAGTTACCTATTTTCTTTTGGGGTTATGCGCTTGAAGCAGCAGAATACCTATTGAATCAGGTTCCCTCAAAATCTGTACCTACCACACCATATAAGATATGGAGTGGGAAGAGACCATGTCTTAAACGATTTAAGATAAGGGGTTGTCCGGCCTATGTCAAAAGACAAAATCCGGACAAACTCGAGGCGCGATCAGTTCTTTGTAAGTTTGTTGGATATCCTAAACATTCAAATGGATATCTATTTTACCATAGTGAACAACAAAAGGTGTTTGTTTCTCAACATGCCACCTTTTTAGAAAAGGAATTTCTTGCAAAATAAATTAGTGGCGAAGAGGTAGAGCTGGAAGATGTTCCAGCAGAACAAACTACAACTGAAGATTTTATAGAACCAGAGGATTCGATAGTTCCCAACGAATCTCAGCCTCTCTGCCGATCTAGTAGGGTTCCTCATCCACCTGAGAGATACTACGGTTTTCTCATTGATGGTGGGAGCGAGAATTTTGTCATGGAAGATGATGACCCAACTAGCTTCGAGCCGGCCATCATGAGTGGAGACTCTGTAAAATGGCTGGATGCAATGCGATCTGAGATGAAATCCATGTACACCAACAAAGTATGGACTTTGGAAGTTGCTCCTGAAGGGGTAAAACCCATTGGGAGCAAATGGATCTTTAAGAAGAAACATGGTATAAATGGAAAAGTTTAGACTTTCAAAGATAAACTTGTTGCAAAAGGTTTACTTCAACGAGCAGGTGTGGACTATGATGAAATCTTTTCTCCAGTGGCTATTCTTAAGTGCATCGGGATCCTACTCGCCATTGCTGTATATCATGACAATGAAATCTGGCAAATAGATGTTAAGACCGCCTTTCTAAATAGTGATTTAGAAGAGAGCGTGTACATGACTCAGCCATAAGGCTTCGTAGACAGTAGGAGTAGCGGAAAGGTGTGCAAGTTGCTTAAATCCATCTATAGGTTGAAGCAAGCATCGTGGAGTTGGAACATCTGTTTTGATATCGTAGTCAAAGAGTTGACTTCGTAAAAAATATAGATGAACCTTGTATATACAAGAATGTGGCAGAGAGTAAGGTCGTCTTCCTCATATTGTACGTGGATGACATACTCTAGATAGGAAATGATGTTCCTATGCTGCACTCGGTCAAGCTCTTCTTATCACAAAAATTCTCAATGAAAGATCTAGGTGATGCCTCTTACATCTTGGGGATTAAGATCTATAGAGATAGATCTAAACGGATACTGGGATTGTCCCAATCCCGGTACATTGACATTATACTAATGAGGTTTAGTATGAAAGAATCCAAGCGTGGGAATTTACCCACGATCTCAGGACTCACTCTCTCTAAAGAGATGTCTCCCAAGACTGATTTGGAGAGAGCTCGTATGCAAGGGATACCCTATGCTTCGGCAGTAGGCTCTTTCATGTACGCGATGCTATGTACCAGACCCGATATAGCATACTCACTAAGTGTAGCAAGTAGGTATCAAGCAGATCCTAGAGAGAGTCACTGGACAGCTGTGAAGAACATTCTCAAGTACTTGAGAAGTACTAAAGAAATGTTCTTGGTGTATGGTAATGGAGAACTCCAAGTGGTGTCCTTTACCGTTTCGAGCTTCCAGAGTGATAAGGGTAACTCTCAGTTGGTCTCGGGATTTGTCTTTACCCTCAATGGAGGGACGGTATGCTAGAAGAGTTCCAAGCAGGAAACCGTGGCAGACTCGACGATGGAGGCTGAAAACATCGTTGCAAACGATGCTGCCAAAGAGGCTGTCTGGATGAAGAAGTTCATAACTGAACTTGGAATGGTTCCATACATCGAGCATCCAATACCCTTGTATTGCGATAACAAAGGAGCAGTGGCTTTAGCCAAAGAACCCTGGTCCCATCAGCGATCCAGGCATATTCTGAGGTGGTATCACCTGATCCGGGAGATAGTTGATCACCGGGAGATCGAGGTCAGGAGAGTTGACACGAAGAACAACACAGCGGATCCACTCACGAAGGACATACCTCAGATACAATTTGAGAGACTCTTCGGGATGTTGGGTATGAGATACTACAACAACTGGCCTTAGTGCAAGTGGGAGATTGTTAGTTATGTATATGCCCTAGAGGCTATTATTGTACATGAGATGTATATTATAGTAAATGCTTGGATATATATAGAGAGGACTTTCTTGCTCGACATGATAGTATGCTATCTGGTTGCTCTTTAACTTAACATGTAGATTAGTATTGTGATACTTTCTTGCTCTCACATGTTGATAAAGCCCTCAGGATGTGTACTTCACTGCCAGAACTATGATGGAGATCATACTAGTGGGGCCAAGGGTGGTCCATAAGTACATCCTATAATTGTTCCTAGTCGAGGGTGTATCGAGACAGGGCATCGATACTCCAGAGTAAACTAGCGTATACGCATCTTGACCCATATGATAGGCGATGGATGATCCCACATCCATTGGTGTTTGACATCAAAGATGGTATACGGGTGCTCAGTGGAGACCGGGTACACTGAAAGGACTCGCCGAGAACTCCCAGTTGGTATTATACCTATCATCAGATAGCAGTTCTCTAGTGACACTGGTACATGTTAGTCTTTAGACCCGAGATCGTCATAGAGTCTTGTGAGATTCCCACTGTTCTTTGATTTCCACCTTACCACATTCAAGAGAACGTGCAAAACGGTGGCTTTTGGGTACAGTCCCGAATCACATGGAGGCAATGAGCGATAGGAGGGGATTCGTCTCTCCCGGTATTGGGGGTTGATGTTGCGCTGTGCTCGATTGGCCAAAACGATAAGTCCCTGGCCAGGGCCGATATGGAGATTTACTGATTAGTGTTATCCGTATTTTCTCGACCCATTATGAGCCTCACATCGGCATGACTTATCGGTTATTCGGGTCTTACGTTTACCACCCATAAACTGATATGCGACATATCAGACGGACAGACCAGACTATACGGTAGTGTTAGTGACAGGTTTTACAGGAGCTACAGCGGGCTTGCTTGTTGATCTTCTGATTCCTCAATACCCGGGTAGCCGTTACGTCCAGCTAGTACCGTTGACGACTTGTGGGTGCTTGATATGATCATCACCTACTGCCGGCTTATTGACGAGCCTTTAGAGTTCTACACAGAGGTTTACTGGCTCAGGCAAAACGAGGTAGGAGCACATATGTGATATGTGCGGGACTAATAATAATACGAGTATGTGGTGCCGTATTCTATTCTCACGATTTATTCGTATCAGTCGGTTATATGTGATATAACCGGGTTATCGAATCAAGTGTTGATTCGATAGCTTGATACAAATTATATTAGTCGGTTGTGTGTGATATAGCTGGATTATGAAATCAAGTGTTGATTTAATGATTTAATGTATAATTATATATTTGATATATTTATTTACATTAACTAATATTTGCTCACTTAAGCTTTTCTTTTTCTCACATGTGTACACTTAATATATACGTGATATATATTAATTGTGTTTTATATTTTGTGTCATGCTTGATGATACACACTACATGGGTGTATGAGACTTACACCATACTAATAATAATGTAGGGTTTTATTATTTAAAGTAAATCTAAATTAGTTGGAAACTAGTCACATGCATGAAGCTTGTAGAAGCTTGTGGATGCATAGACTTAGTCCACTAATTTTGTTTTACTTAAGATATTTATTAACCAAACTATTATCACTTAGCCATGATTATGTCTCTACATGAGTTAGTATATGATACAAACTCACCCATGGTTGCTGATCAGTTGAAAATATTGCATTCTTAACACATCAATTTCCCTATTCTTTCTAATCATCTAAAAGTGTTTCGTATAAATATAGCACATATTAGCAATTCGTCTGCAAAACATCAAATAACATGTGTTATATATTATATCCGGCATTATGAGGGAAATTGAGTGTTTATTATTATATGCATGATTTTGTATAACTCAACACTTTTCAGCAAGATTGTGTGCAGAAAATTCTTCAGGTAAAAGAACCGGAATCGCAAAAGTACCGATAAAGTGCAATAAGTCAAAGACTTGAAATCTGGAAGCAACCAAGAAAGAATTATAAGATTCCAGACATTAAAAGAACATCCTAAAGCCAACACAAGAATTACCCTGGAAAAAATAATGGAGAATCCTCCTCAGATAGCCGCGGATCCGCGGCCGATCCAGGCCGAGTCGCCGCAGCTCCTTGGCCGAGTTGACTCATCAGTGCTCGAGACTTTTCTAGAGCCTTCCTTATAACGGCCCAGCTTCCTCAAGACGCTCCATTTCCATGTGGTATCTTCTGGAATGCTCTGCATAACTACCAAGTTTTGGAGGGAAGATTCATTTTGAAATTATAAAAAGGGATCTAGATCTACAATTTTGGGGTTGTTAAGTTGTTGAATATTTAGTTAGATAATTAGAGCCAAAATTCAAATTCAAGTTGAGTGACACAACTTAATACCAAAACCCTAACCCAAATCCATTTTTCAAAGCCAAATCAAGATCATTTTGAGAAGCAAATCAAGCGAGCCATCATCGATCCTTTATTTGCGAAGCCAATCATCATCAAGAGCGCGAGATCCAGGACGATCCAAGTCTCACGGAGATCGAGCGGAGCGGAGCGAACTTCGACGGATCTAGTTACCTCTTCAAAAGGAGCGATCGAAAGAAACATCTTGTAAGCTCGAATTGAGGGAATGTGTAATTAGTCATCGGTTGAATAAAGGTGATAATTGTAATTCTTACTTTCTTTACATTCTTGTGTTATGAAACTTCTCGATTCTTGATTCATTAATTTTCATGATGTGTGAGTGAAATCTCCGCTTGTAACGGAATCGAGAGAATAGGTAGATCTAGTGATGATAAAATCCTAATACTAATCTTAAGTCTTATGAGATTTGTGAACTTTAGGAAAAAGAATCATCAATGACCTAATTTGGATCGAGATCATATTTTGATTATTTCGTTTCAAATTAGGGATCAAATGATTGATGAATCTCTTTGCTAGAGGCTAGATCCGAATGATGATCAATGAAAAGACAAGGGATATAGAAGGAGAAACCCTAGTTTCTTCAATAGATCTCTAATCTTCATTCATCGCCATCGACCTAGTTACAAATTATCCATAGATAAGATTAGTCATTATTAGATTTATCATTGCTACCAATTCGATCGATTCCTATAAGCTATTCTTCATAATCTTGATAACTAAAATGATTGGGACATTTCTTGATTCTTGATTCTAGATCTTTATTTTCTTTATGTTTCTTGAAATTAAAACTCACAAATCTTGAATCAATTTTCTTGCATTTTCTTTTATATTTTCATTTCGACTCATCTAAAACAAGATCGATCAAAACACACATCTCAGTGGATGATCTGTATTCATTAATGCGCTACATCGACACCGTTAATTGATTACGGTATAAATTTCTTTGGTTGTGATGATCAAAACTTTTTCCAAATACACATTAAGATGATCAATCAAATGGCTCTGTTGCCGGGGATGCGTGCATAATTTGTTCGTTCTTGCAATTTGAGTTGAAAAATTATTATTCCATCAAATTTTAATTCAAAGATCGCTTCGTGTGCTTAACGATTAGTGTTTGAATTTTTGCGAGGGAATCTGGAATCATTGTAGCAGTGAGATCAAGATTCAATGAAGATCTACAAATTCCAGTGGAGTACAAGGGCTACAGGAAAATTTTGAAACCCTAATTCCTCCAGTCCACCATAGATCCGTAGCTAATGGCCGGTTTTTGCGGCGGTTCCGCCGCCGTTTAGGAGTTTCAGTGTTCCATACTTCTGTGGTATGTTCTCTGTTCTCTCATCTTCTCTCTGATCTTGTCAAATAACCATTTTCTGCAGGATTCTTTGCAAAAACAGCGCCGCTAAAATAAAAATCTGTTGCGTTTCTTGAAATTGTTTGTTTGCATATTTTAATACGGAAATTAAGGGGCAAAGACCAAATTCAAATTAGGTAGGGATTTCGTTACCCTTCCTAAGCCCCAAAAATCACAAAACTAGCATCCACATCACCCCCATTAACTAAAAAAAGATCTAGATAACACTCTAAGGACCGTTGCGTTCAATTAAGACAGAAGGAGGTCGTGGGTAATCTACTGTTTATCTGCGTTTCTTTTGTGGTTTCTAAGGCAAGCGTGTCTAAGGCAAGTGGTTACTTAATTAGGCCCACTACTTACGTATTGGAGAACCTCCCATTTACCTGGCACTTACCTGGCCACAGAAGGGATAAAGAGGCAGTAGAGGCTTTATCCTGCAATTTGTCTTCTGGAAGTCTAGGAGCGGTCTAGTGACTTGACCTAGGTGACTATTAGATCTAGGGTGGTGTGTGCATTTTTTGTTATTTGATTTTTCAAAACCCGTATTTTTCAAAACAAACACCAAACCAACTTTCCCCTAATTATCACAACGCAGCCACTTGTGCTAAACCTTTTAGTGCAAGCTAGGCTGGACATGGGATTGTAGTACCCGTCTTGTCCGCGTTTCTCCTATCGGCCCAGAAGTCAGTATTTCTACATTTTCTTTGCCACCACCCACCACGAACGCGATGGACGGATTTCCATCAAACTTTAACACCACTCTGCCACGCCCGCAGTTGCGCAGAATCCTCCACGCATTTCTCTGCAAGAGAGATGCTATCATACACGTGTTCCCCTTCCCACCCGCCTTTCTATTCCACCTGCCAACGAGGAAAATTTTGAAATCAAACCCCAATTTATCAAACTGTTACCCAAATTTCACGGTCTTGAGTCTGAAGACGCATACGTTTTTATTAACAAATTTGAAACATATGCGCAATGATTGGAACGTCACAACTGTCTATGGATGCTCTGTGTTTATGTCTTCTCCAATTCACTTTGTGCGATTTAGCCGAGAAGTGGCTTTATAACACAACCGCACACTCTATTGCTAAATAGGATGAATTTGTTGCAGCATTCCTTAAGAAATTATATCCCAATCATAAGACGAGCCGTGTTCAGAGCGAAATCTTCAAATTTACCCAACTTCCCAATGAACCATTTTAGAAATGCTTTGAACGGTTCAAGGATCTTCTTATCCAATGTCCTCATCACGGAATCCCTAGATGGGATCTGTGTCTATGAGGTATTGATCTCACTACGAAACAAATGCTTGAAACCATATGTCATTGTCAATTCCTATCTAAAGATGATGGTGAAGTCTGGAAATACCTAGAAGATTTAGCTCAAAACACTTTACAATAGGAAAATGTGAGTCACTCATCATCCAGGGAATGAATCAATCAGCTCGATGTTTCCGTCATGATGAAAGCCGAAATGGCCGCAATACAAAGGAAACTCGACGCTATAGAAAACATAATTTCTTCAGCCTCCCTAAACCATTACACACTTCCCAAAACCGTGTGTGGTTGTTGTTCAAACCCATCACATTTGACAAAAGAATGTCCTTTGAATACACCGTTTCAAGGTCACACTAAAGCTGCATTTCAACAACAACTTAGAAACGATCCTTCTTCTTCCACAGATAATCAAGGTTGGAGGAATCACCCTGATTTTGCTTGGAACCAATACAAAACTCAAAACAGAGTTCCAAATCAAAATAACTTTTAATGGGTCCCTCCACAGCAACAACAACCACCACAACTGAGTCAGCACCCCTTTCAACCACAAAATTTTCAAAACCCGGCCAACAACTTTGATCCATCTTTTGCCGGTATTGCTACACCCTCTGCACTCGACATGTTCATTGCACAGTCCATGCAAACGAATGACATTTTAATATCTTCTATCCAAACGTTAGTGCAAAACACTGTCTCCCACGGTGAGAGTATCAAATTGATAGAAGCACAAATTGCACAACTGACTACAGCAATGAGTGCTAGAGAGACAGGGAAACTTCCAGCTCAACCACCACCTGATCCTGGACCCTCGCATTATAATAATGTGAGTGCCATTACCTCGTTGTGATCTGGAAGAGTGCTAGGCAATCAAGTGGGTGAACAAATTGATAATGATGAATTGATCATTAACACCCTGGCTTCCACTTCCACTTCCACTCCCACTTCTATTTCTTACCCTATTTCGTCTAGTTTACCTTCTTCTTCCGAGCCTATTCACCTTTTCCCCAAGGCTCGAACCCTCCACCCACCTCATCCTTTCCACCACTACAAACTTCTCCACATATTTTGGACCCAACACTTATTGATAAAGCTCCATTTCCAGATAGGTTGAGGCCCAACAAACCCAATGCACATATGGAGAAGATTGTGGAAATGTTTAAGCAAGTTAACGTAAACATCCCTCTCCTAGATGCTATACAACAAGTTCCGTCTTATGCGAAAATTCTTATGAACTTGTGCACTAGGAAGAGGAAGACTCAAGTGGTGAAAAAAGTGTTCCTATCGAGTACTGTAAACACAGCTTTTCCCCAACAATTACCAAGGAAACGTAAGGACCCTAGCTGTCCTATAATTTCTATTACTATTGGGGATAAAAATATTAACTGTGCTTTACTCAACCTTTGCGCTAGTGTTAACTTGCTTCCATATTCTGTGTATAAGCAATTGGGTGTCGGAGAGTTAAAACCATCGCAAAGCACTTTACAGATGCCTGATCGATCTATCACCAAACCTAAGGGTATGCTTGAGGATGTGTTGATAAAAATCGGGGAATTTATATTCCTTTTGGATTTTATTGTTTTAGATACACAACCTGTAGCAAACCCACGGAACCAAATTCCGGTGATTCTCGGTCGACCCTTTTTGGCGACTTCCAACGCTGTAATCAACTGTCGAAATGGTTCTATGACCCTATCCTTCGGGAATAGGTCAATTGAACTTAACATTAACAAGTTGGGAAGTCAAGCCTCCGAACCCTATGCTCATGTCTGTTCTGTCGAATTAATGGATGTCGACAGCAGCGAATTTGATCAACTTCACGATACTGATCTAGACTCTTTCCATATGTTGTTGTTTGACCCAGCAATGTATTATATACATGCGGACCCTTCTTTTTAGTTGTCTGGGTCAACATCTAACACTTATTCTGAACCTTTAATAGAGTCAGAGCATCATCTCATTGTTTCCAATGACATTATTCTTCAGGATATCGATGAAAGCTTCGCTGATGAACTCGCATTTTTAGCAAACACGGGTGTTGAGATGAATCGACTCCATAAATAAATCGAACCTCCACCCCTTCTTCTTGACAATCACGAGAATGCGAGTAATCCATCATCACAATCACTGTGTCGTCTCTCCAAATCGAGACGCAAACCCTTTCCTTCACACCACTTATCTTTTCCCCACTTCTTCTTTGCTCTTTTCAACTTGTTCTTCCACCAACAGGTGCACTACACCCATGAAATCATCTAATGGTTGGTGTTGACATTTGGTCTTTGTAAATCTTTGCATTGACCAATAACTTTGACCCCCCTCTTATGATTTTAAAAACTTAACATTGTTTAACACAAGTTTGGAGGGGGGTTGTTCTTGGCTCTTGAAAATAAAACTTGTCCTCAAAATTGTGAGCCAAAAGTGAGTTTGGGGGAGATTTTCGCAATCATATTTCATGTCCCCATTAATAAATTTTTCCTCCCAAGTCTACAGGTTTTTGAGATTTAACGGATGGCAACAGTGAGGACACTGTTCTAAACAAGTTTGGGGGAGGTTTGTGCTTATTTATGCATCACTTTGCATCATACTTTGCATAAGCACAAAACATATAATAAAAAAAATTTAAAAAAATGTGTACATAAATAAGATAATAAAATATTTGAAAGTGAAAAATTACATTTAAAAGATTGGAAAACTTTAAGAAAACCAAGAAAATTAGAAGTTTTCTTAAACGAAACCAGTAATAAATAGTTATGAGCCATTGTCCCAAGAGTTAGTAAGATGAAAAAAGTCACTAATCTGCGGATAAAAATAAGTCTGAAAAATAGTTCATATTCTGGAAGCCAAACATTTGAATGTTGATACCCTACTATATGCACTTACACACATCTTAAAACTCGAGATAGTAGAGGATACCTTGAAATGCTCTTGTCTAAAAGCCAAAGTACGAAGAAAATAATAATAGAGTATAAAAGATAAAATGGTGTAGAAAAATGAACACTGGTTTTGTAATCACCAAGGCAGCATTAAAAAAATATAGCGACGGTGCTTCATCACCTAGTGCCTTAGACCAACTGGTTTGGGAGACACTGCTAAGCCTTAGGTGTTGCAAGACGAGGAAATTGCTAATTATTCCTAATATGTGAGCACATTTAGTAATCGATCTGTTAGTACCTCAAGAAGTATTAACGGTCGCATGAAAAATGTGTGAGCAATTCCATCTAAAATATTCACCAACTAAAAAGTACTGAGGTAGATGGACAAGAGTATGATAGCTTGAATTGAATTCTCTGAGTGTAGGGATGTTCTTTACACACATGTAGGGGTATATGATCAGTGTTTGGAAGAATGGTAGGAATGAAGAATAATGATGATGTTTCATGGAGGGATGATGTGATTTCTAATATTTTTTCATAACTATTAAGATAGGGCTCATGACAACCGAAAAGCTAGTGTAGTTGGAAACTTTGATTTTCAAAGTTTTTCTTTTACAATTCTTATCTTTACATGTAACTTTCACGGTCTTCCTTTCATTATGGGATTTTTTGGGTGCAATCCGCTGAAAACCCTCAGGAGACAACACTCCCCCTACTAGGGATACTAAGAGGTATAAAGGCTTGTTGCACGTGCTCAGTGCAATCGTGTTGCCTATGAAAGTATGCGAGTTAGTTTTTCTTTTACTTATATTTTCTCCTTCTCTTGAATAAAAGAAGTTTGTTCGAGATGATCAAAATTAAGTTTGGGGTTATTTGATTAGTTGAAAATATTGCATTCTTAACACATCAATTTCCCTACTCTTTCTAATCATCTAAAGGTGTTTGGTATAAATATAGCAAATATTAGCAATTCGTCTGCAAAATATCAAATAACATGTGTTATAAATTATAACCGGCATTATGAGGGAAATTGAGTGTGTAAGTGCACGGCGGCGCCCCGGCCGTCAATCCGAGGCCAAAATGCGGAAACGATAATTTACTTTAACTTTTGAACCGGCACCACCGCGCACTAAAATCCCTAATCAGGCCATTAATCTAATCCTAGCTAACTAAAGAACGGGTAGAGAGATATACCGAGTGATCCGTGTCCTTCGGTCTTCTCGTCGTCATCCCGATCTCCCCACGAAATCTCCAGTCTTCACCTCCTCGCCAGAAGGGCACCACGTCGCCGGCTTCTTTTACGGGCTCCCACCTCTGGACCGAGGCAACTTGGGCACGAAGTTGGCGAGTCGACGTGCCCAAGGATACTGTAGGTTAACTGTAGAACTTATGTCTCTTTGGGGTTATGGAAGTTTCCATATAAGTGGAGGAATGATATGAGCTTATGGAGATGGAACTTGTGTGATTTTACAAAGCCAAAGAGATTAAGAAAAACCCCATCACAATTTTGGACAGCTCCCCCTTTACTTGGCCGGCCATGCTTCAATAGAGAGGAAAAAATAAGAGTGGGAGTGTGACCAAAAGAATAATGCAAGAGAGAGAGAGAGAAAAGGCCTATGATGATGAATCATGATCAATCATTATCACCACAACAAGTCCTCACTCAAAAAACTAAGCATATCCCATCACCAAAGTCAAGCCATCATGAACCATTATGAACAAAAGAAAGTCAAGCAATGATGATCCAACAACTTGCAAAAAAGACCCTCCAAGATGCTAATTTGAACAATTGCAAATAAGCCCTCCTCCACCAATTTTCAGCCAAGGAAAGATACAAAGAAAAATGGCCGAAACGGAAAGCAAACTGGCAACTTCAAAAAACCGATCCCGTAATAAATTACAGGAAAACCCCACGACTGTATATACATACCCGCATTTGTATTCTGACCGAATACAAATGCAATGAGACAAAATCTACACTGTACAATACTAGGATCCGGCTTAAACCAAAGCCCGCTAGTATTAACTGTCCGATCATGATCCGTGCAATACCGCACATATCTGATCGAACCCTGCCATATCTCCATACGGCCTCTACAGCGTTTCGCCCGAAACTTGAGCAACTGTATGTGGGGGACTCTAAAGACTCGTCAATACCTTAGTTGTAGATTTAACCACTAGCTCGTCAGAGGTATTAGCCATACATAACGGGCTACCGGGTATTGACCAAAAGGGACATCGATGAGCGAACTCATCCTGACACCCTACTGAGCCTTTCAGTGACAATATCCGTACAGTTCGATCCGTTCATCTATGAGCATCGCATGGCGGGCCTAGGGGGTTGGTAAAAGTCAGACCCCCAAAAGCGGTACAAGTCGTGTCGGAGTGTAGCCCAGAACACCCTGAGATACTACTAGAATACCTACCACTAAATCTCCTGCCTTGGCCAAGGACTTCATGTAATGGCTCTCCTAGACACAGCGCGACCTCACCCCCAATACCGGGAGAGATGAACCCCTGCAGATCCGCTCACTGCCTCCATATGGCTCGGGACTGTACCCAACTAAAACCTGTTTGCACGTCTCCTTTGAGCGTGGTAGGGTAGTAATCAAAGTACAGTGGGAACTCACACGAGAAAAATGACGATCCTCAGGTCGATGAACTAACCTGTACACATGTCACCAGGGAACTGCTATCTGACATCTGGTATAAGACCAACTAGCATGTTCCCGGCGAGTCCTGTCCGGTGTACTCATAACCCAATGAGCACCTGTATACATCTTAGGTGATCCAACTGACACCAGTAGCTTGTGAGACCGGCCACCGCCCCTCGTCGGGGTCTCAACTGTATACACTAGTCAACTCTGGAGTATCGATGCCCTGTCTCGAAACTCCCTCGACTAGGCAATCACGTGCCTGTGATCCAATAATTGACTCTGAGGGCACTATCTCCAACAATCTCCCACTTGCACTCAAGGCTAATTATTGCGATGTCGCATACTCACAGCCCGTGTGATACTGAACAGCCAACTCCTCTACTAATCAGTCTCACAAAACCCGTTTGCGAAACTATTGCGTTCGAGGAATTGCCTGAGCGAGTGGATCCGCTTTGATGTTTCTTTCTATGTCTCTCGATATCTCAAGTTCGCGGAGAAAGCTATCTCCCGAAATGAGCAATACCTGTCTTAGAATATGTCTGGATATCTGATGGGACCTAGCTCATAAATGAACTCCAAATCTAAACTTCTTAGACTGTATCGTCAACTAAACTTAATCAGTATCCTCCGCCATGCCTCCCTCAGTATCCGCTTGGATCACTTGTCCAAAATACTGCCCATCCTCAGAAGAAAAACTATAACTCTAACAACCTCTCTGTCATCTAGGTCACCTTGGAAGTCTGGAATGATAACCGTCTCCTAAAAGAGGCCATCGTTATCATATCCCTAGAACATCCACTTATGTTCTAAAACTGCTTCCGACTGTTTCTCCAGGATTGGATCAATATCAACTTATTGCATCTATTGCAAAAACAACATCTGGTGTGGTACTTGACATCTCATGATTAACTCAATTGCCTAAGCAAGTGATCTGCCAATCATGCACATCCCTCTCCGCTTTAGTCTGTAAGACACCTTTCGAGAGGGTGGCTCCACCTGCAGGTACACCACTATGCCAGGAGTCGTCCATTCTAAAGCACCTCTAGAATGCTGTCTAAGTACCCTGATTAGGAAACTACCCAAATCTAGATCTAAAACCATAGATCTAGTAACCAGAATGTCTGATATAATACCCAATTCCAATGTGGAGAAAGCACTGTATGATGACCAATGTATAACCGATCGTAGTATAGGAATTTCACTTCCTACTCTGTGTATGTCATTCAAACACCAGGACATCACACCCTACTACCTTCTTAACAGATCCATCCCCTATTCTGATGAAGTCAAACCTATGACTGTTACATCAGAAATAGATGATCTATCTCCGCTATATCTGCTTTAGTCTATAAATAGACATAAGCCACTTGTCCACCAATGCTTCCACTGCTCCCACTGACTACGACAACCCTCTGGCAGAGTCATATAAACGTACACTTCTAAAGCTAGTTCAGAACGACGCTATACTCATCTTCCTGCCGGGTCTCATAGTCTGGAACAACAGCAATGGCAAGTCTGGGTAAACAAGAACCTCCCTGTCACCGTCCTTGAGGCTACCGGAGTACCTCTCGGGTGCCTGAGGTTACCCACCATATCTGTGGAGTGGCCAATGGAATGTCAAACCAGATCGAATCTTTAGGTCCTTATCAAATTTTCAGTAATCGTTTGCGGTTCTGGAATCACTTCCAGTTCTACCATACTCCCACTTCTGTTTTCTGAAAAAATCCATTTTACTTAAAACTGTGGCGAGTCTAGAACAATATCACTATTGATCTTCCAGATGGTAGAAAATCTACCCTCGTCATAGCCTGGGTCAACCCACAAACAGCCATTACAGAAACGTGCCTTGAGTTATCCAGAGTCTGGTTTCAAGCATAAGCCGGACAACTCCCCGTACCTTAACATCGTTAAGATATGAACTGTTCTATATCCAATATAGAACCAGAGGCACTGATTTAATTGAACCAGATTCAAATCATGCCGCTGTCTCCAGTGCATGTCAACTAAATGGAAGGAGGCCGATCAGCGTTACCCAACTTAGGAGTGCTTCCAATTATGAGTAACCTGAAAGAGAAGCAAGTTCTCTTAATCGTTACTATCAACTGAATACTATACATAAGTATCTACATCTTCGATTACTCTGGAGAATCCCGATACTTGCAACACCTGGTTCTCTACTTTATCCACATACCTATAACTTCTCAAAACTTGGACCCTGTGTTTCTACGAAACACCTGTCTAAAAACTAGGGAAGTCATAAGTAAACCGAATATAGTACGAGAACTAACCCCTCTGTCCAAATGGACACTGGACAATTTACAATACTTTGTATAAGTCCCTTGAGTCTAATAACTCATTCCCTGTGTGTCGTAGGTTGAAAACTGTACTTATGGTTAAGAAGAATTACACCGCTGTTTAATGCTCCTTACCTAACCATCCACTGATATAGGTAAATATCATGGACATAATCTCAAAAAGGTATATCTCACTCTATAAGAAATAGACGTACAGATATATCAATTTGAAATTGGTGCATAACAGCGGATATTCAAAACCAAATATTTGCCGTCCGGCAAACAGCCCAGGCGATTTCCTCAAATATCACCAATTACAACGAATTCCGATATAATGAGGATGATCACCTAATTCCCAATAACTTACTCCCCCTCATCATCTGTAAAACCATACAGATATGAGAATCAAACCTGGTAAATACATACTCTGGAGCAAGTGTCTAATTGGGAAATCAGTTTTCCTTTAACAATACACAGTGAAACTGAAACATTGAAATGTTTCGAAGGGGTATCCTGGTATTCCTAGTAATGCCTCTTCCATTATCAGATTCACAACTGTAACCGTATATTTCTTTGTCATCTCTCCAAATCCCTTTATATGTCTTTAGTCATTACCTTCTGTACACCCTCTTAGGCCAAATGGTTTCCTTCCTTCCCTACCGTTTGTCACCAGCCTATGGTCTGGAAGAAGACTATCCAATAAGCAAAATGGGTGTACTGTCCTAATCCTAGGAGCACTCGCAATACGAGAGAAGGTGAAGATAAAAGACAACCGAATAAATCTTATTCCTATTTCTCCTGAACCAGAATCCATCCCCGAACTGGAACAAGTTCCTTTCGAGTTCGTATATAACCATACGATGGAGTATCCAATAAACTGTGGATCTTCATAGTGATACGGAGTGTCCTGGAGAAATACAAAGGTGATTTAGGATTGGCGAAGAAATACTTGGTTTGGTCGTGAATAGCAGTCGCAATTTACTTTGCCCTCTTACTAATCCCTTGATATGTCTTTACTTAATACCTTCTGCACACCATCGTTATGCTAATTACAAAGAAATGCCTGGCCTTTCCCCTGAAGTGGTCGTGCATAAGCTGGTATATCTCCTTATGCTAAGCCAGTCAAACAAGCTCCTCGAAAAATGAGAAGAGAACTGGAAGAAAAGATCATCGAGGAAACCAAGAAACTCATCGATGCCGGCTTCATCAGGGAAGAGAAATATGCAGATCGGATCGCATGCATTGTCCCAGTAAAGAAGAAAAATGGGCAGATCAACAAGGCATGCCCTAAAGATGATTTCCCGCTTCCGGTCATGAAAATGATGGTCGATGACACATCAAATTACGAGCTGTTCACCTTCATAGACGGTTCGTCTGGGTACAATCAGATAAAAATGTCACCTAAGGATGAGAGGCATACAGCATTTCAAACCCTGATTGGCATATACTGTTACAAAGTGATGCCATTCGAACTGAAGAACGCAGATGCTACATATCAAAGGGCAATGACCAATATCTTTGATGACCTAATCCATAAATTCGTCGAATGTTATGTTGATGATCTGGTCGTCAAGACTAAAACCAAGGCCGATCACATCCAAGATCTTAGGACCGTTCTCACTAGACTGAGGGAATATGATCTGAAAATGAATCCTCTGAAGTACGCTTTTGGCGTGTCATAAGAAAAATTCCTGGGCTTCATAGTCCAACATCGAGGGATCGAGGTTGACCCATCCAAGATAAAGGCCATCATGCAGATTCCCTTTCCGAAGAATCTGATGCACCTAAGATCCTTTCAGGGCAAACTTGCTTACATACGAAGGTTTATCTCGAACCTATCGGGGAGATGTCGACCTTTCTCAAAGCTCATGAAGAAAGGAGCTCCTTTTGTCTGGGATGCCGAATGTCAAGAAGCGTTCGAAAGCATCAAACGGTACCTGTTGCACCTTCCAGTGCTTGCTGCTCCTATTTCAAATAAACCGTTGATTCTCTATACTGCCGTGCTAGATGAGACACTCAATGCGCTCCTTACCCAGAACAATGAGGAGGGAAAAGAAAATGCCCTCTACTACCTCAGTCGAACTTTAGTCGGGACGGAACATAACTATTCCCCGATCGAAAAGCAATGCATGGCTCTGGTGTTCGCTATGAAGATGCTTAGGTACTATCTGCTTGCTCATTGGGTTATGTTGATCTCCAAGGTCGACCCGCTCAAATACTTAATGACCAAGGCAAGCCTAACCGGCAGAATGGCAAGATGGGTTATCATGCTACTTGAGTTTGATATAGTTTATACTCCTCAGAAAGCAGTAAAAGGGCAAGCTCTTGCGGACTTTCTCGCTGCTCATCCCATACCAGAAGGGTCACCGCTTAATTGCGAGTTACCCGACGAACAAGTGCTGCACCTCAAGAATGGCGAACCATGTTGGGAGCTCTACTTCGATGGGGCCTCATCAATAAGGAGCTCTAGCAAATCAAACATCCCGCATATAAAAGCAGGGATAGGATTGGTGTTCGTCACGCCATCGGGAGGAGCCCTATGACGTTCTTTCGCCCTCATCGAGCCTCGCACAAACAATGAGGCTGAGTACGAAGCTCTGATAGCTGGTCTGGAGCTTTCTAGAGAAATGGAAATCCTACGGCTACAAGTCTACGGTGATTCCAAGCTTGTCGTTAACCAAGTAAGAGGCGACTATAAGATATACAAACCCGAGTTAGCTCTGTACAGAAGCCGGGTAGTGGAACTCATGAAACAGTTCACCCACATTGAACTAATGAGAGTTCCTAGGGCGTTGAATGGAAAAGCTGACGTACCCGCTCACTTAGCCAGGGAGCTGGCTGATCCTAACATGGATGAAATTCTGATCACAGTCAGAAGCCAACAAATTCTAACCCCAGTCTCTTTACGAGAAAAGGAAAGCGCGGAAAAAAAAGGGCAGACCAGCCGAAGAAGTTTTGATCATTCAAGAGGAGCCCGATTGGAGAGAGCCCTTCATAGAGTACCTACAATACGACAAACTGCCTGAAGAAAAATCTGCTAGGGTTCAGATGAAGAAGAGAGCTCTCCAATACGTGTTTGTAAATAATACGCTATATGGCAGATCATATGACTAACTCTAGCTTAGATATCTGTCATCGGCCGAAGCCTAAAAAGTCATGAGAGAAGTTCACTCAAGCGTCCACGGAGCTCACCAATCCGGAACCAAAATGTGGCTTCAAATCAAACAGCTTGGATATTACTGGCCTACCATAATAAGGGATTGTGAAGATCATGCAAAAAAGTGCCATCTCTGCCAAATTCACGGTGACTTCATTCACAAGCATCTCAATCCGTTGCATCCTACAGTGGCGTCACGGCCCTTCGAAGTTTGGGGCACCGACATAGTTGGCCCAGTTGACCCTCCGTCATCCAAAGGCCACTGATTGATTGTTGCTTTAGTGTGTGCGCTTTAAAATTAAGAATATACCGCAGTCAAGATGGTGTCGCTTGGTAGCTAGCCGGTTGAGTACGGGTCGGTCCACAGGGAAATGGTGTTCTCTCTTTAAGTTCTAACGATTTAAGTCCTATTTCTGGTAGGTTGTGTTTTAAATCTAAAAATGAGATTAAATTGATTTAAAGTCTTGCTAGGGTTAGGATTAGTTTAGTTTGGAAAATGGATTCTACTCACTGCTTTCTTTGCCTTAGTTAAGAAGATAGGTGTTAGGGTAATAGTTAACAAAGGGGATTAGCACGACTAGGAAGAAATGTAATTTCTTCCTTTTGGTCCTTGTCCGTCCTTTCTTGGCTCTTAGCCCTAGCCTCTAGTTAATTCAACCACAACCGGTCTAATTAGGGAATCACCGCTATCTTTTATGATAGGGTGCCGTAATGAGCGGTGTGTGGTTGGATTAAAAAGAGTCCTATTTTAAATATTAGATGGGCAAAAAAAGGAGTGAGAGAGATTTCCTTCTCTCAAATCTTCCCTATCCTAACCCTAACAAGTGAGTAATTACTCACTCATTAGGAAGTTAACGATAAAATTCATTTTTTATAAATTTTAGATTAGAAAACTAAATTTCAGATAAAGAAGGATAAAAAAATTGCAGGAATTAAATTCTGATAAAAAAAAAAAGAATGCAAGATAGAAAATAAAAATACCTTAGTTTATTGATGACCTCTTCAACGATTACAAGGAAATAAAATTTTAATCTAGAAAATAAAAAGAGGCATGCCTAATTAGTCTTTCGGCTTTCCTATTTATAGATAAGAGAAAACCTAGGTTTTACATCTGATCCATACATGAAATTACAAGACTACCCTAAGAAAGCTGGGTCAAAGCACCGACACCCACCGACACATGCACTGCACGGCCGCGGAACCGCGGCAGAAAGACATATTTGGCCGCGGTTCCGTGGCCATATGGTGAGATCTTGAGTTCAACTTCTCAGGGCTGCTTTATGTTGCTTTTTCCTTCTGTTTTCTTCACTTGGTTCCTCAGAATCTTTTATACTTTCTTCTAGATTTCCAACAGTGCAGATGATGTGGACTTTTACCCTGATCTTCGCGTTGAATTCTTGAATCTTGTGCTGCCCTTGTTCTTTATGCTTTGAACTGTCTACTGATCTTCATTTGTTTCTTGAACTAGTAGGCAGTATCATACGGATTCATCTATTGTTGGCCGTAGTCTCACATTTGTAGCGTCTTTTTCATGAATTTCACTGTAATGACGTGAAAACCTGTAACTTACAACTATTTAGCAGACATGGATCAAAAACACCTATTTATTTGTAATATGATTAAGAATGGGTGATATAATAATGCAATATTCTGATATGAAAAAATACCCCCAAACTTATCTTTTGCTTGTCCCGAGCAAAGCCAATTTATTCTCGAAAAATCATAACCTCACTTTCGCAGGGAATCGCGATTGCACTGAGTTCGTGCAACAAGCCGTTAAACCTCTAGGTGTCCCTAGTATGAGGAGTGTTATCTCCTGAGGGTTTTCAGCGGATACTACCCACAAAATCCGATCAATTTAGCATGTTGACTTTCATTCTTCAATTCGGTATTTTAGCAAGAAATTCTATTATCTTCAACTTAGAAATCATCAACCCGTATTTTTTACACTCACTTATCATTTAACTTAAGATCGTATATGTTCTACAAATTTATTCAGCTTTCAGTATCTTTTGAATTTTCCTTTTAAGGTTCCGTCTGAACTTAGAAATTTTTATCATCTCTACTGAAGGTATAAGCCCTATTTTTCATTCTTATCTCTCATCCAAAACCCCAATCATATACCCCTACGTGGGTGTATGTATCACCCCTACACTTGGAAATTCAATTCAAGCTATCATACTCTTGTCCAACGTCCAAAGTACTTTTAGTTGGTGAATTTTAGATGAAATTGCTCACACATCCTTCATGCGACCGTTAATACTTCTTGAGGTACTAACGACCGATTACAAAATGTGTTCGCGCATTTAAGCATAATTCCTCGTCTTGGAATACCTAAGGATTTAGTAGAGACTCCCAAACCAGTTGGTCTAAGGCACTTGGTGATAAAGCACCCTCGCTATATTTTTTTTATTTATGCATCCTTAAGTAATTACAAAACCAGTGTTCATTTTTTATTCACACTTATACTTTTATTTATTTTCCTTCATACTAAGAATTTTAGACAAGAGCATTTCAAGGTATCCTCTACTATCCTAAGTTTTAAGGTGCGTGTTTGTGCGAGTTGTAGGGTATATATTTTCAGGATATAGACTTAAGGTTCGGAATTATTTTTCAGACTTACACTTCATATAAAAATTTCAATACTCTTCCCTTATTTTGACTTAGCCTAAGAACTGAACTCAAAATTTGCCTATTTCTAAATAAACTATAAGGACATATATTTTCTACAGTTAAATTTTAAGAAATGTTATTTTTAAGGTTTTTAACCTACTAAGTTTAGGATCTAGTTTTTCCTAGCTAGTCAACCGTCGTGTCGAATTTAAGTCAAATATGGCCAAAATTGAACTTTTCAATTTTTATAATTTTTAAAATTTTTCAATTTTTATTTGATTTTATCTTTCCTATTTTTTATTTTCATTTTTTTTTAGTTTTTATATTTTTTTATAAAGATGCAATGCGGAATTAAATATGCCAAGAAAGAAAAAACAAATATGTACAAAAATAAAAATAAAAATATGCAATGCAATGATAAGTATTTACAAACCACCTCTACCCCCAAACTTATCAAAAGCAGTTCCCTCACTGCTCATGGCCCTGCCGTCCCCTTGAACGTGAACGGGAACGTTCCTCTCTGGCCAGCAGGGTCGTCATGCCGTGTTCTATTTCTGTCACACGGTGATCCAGGTTGGTCACCATCCATATCAATCTATCTATCCCCCTAGTAGCTTTCCTAAGTAAACGTGCATGTGCTGCAAGAGTAAGCTCTTCCTCGCTCGTGGTTGAGCTGGAGCTGGGTGTCTTGGCAGGTACATCCTTTGCCGGCTCAGTGTGCGACCATACATCATATAAGCGTATGTAGGACGTGGATACAGTTGGAGATAGTGCACTCAGAGTCAATTATTGGATCACAGGCACGTGATTGCAATGATTGAGGGAAGACCTATCCCAGTAGGACAGTTTTACTCAAGATGATAGTATGCTATCTGGTTTATCTTTATCATCGTGTACTGCTTTAGGTGACCTGACAGGTCGCTATTACACGTTGATAGAGCCCCTAGGATTCTTGCTTGACTGTCAGCAGTATGTGGGCGATCATATACGTGGGAGCTGGTAGTCTATAAGCACATCCTTAAAAGGTCCCTAGTCGTGGGAGTTTCGAGACAGTGCATCGATACTCCAGAGTAGACTAGTGTATACAGTTGAGACCCCGATGAGAGGCGGTGGCCGGTCTCACAAGCCACTAGTGTCAGTTGGATCACCTAAGATGTATACAGGTGCTCATTGGGTTATGAGTACACTGGACAGGACTCACCGGGAACATGCTAGTTGGTCTTATACCTGACGTCAGATAGCAGTTCCCTGGTGACATGTGTACATGTTAGTTCATCGACCTGGGGATCGTCATTTGTCTTGTGTGAGTTCCTACTGTACTTTGATTACTACCATACCACGCCCAAAGGAGACGTGCAAACAGGTTTTAGTTGGGTACAGTCCCGAGCCACATGGAGGCGGTGAGCGGATCTTCGGGGGTTCGTCCCTCCCGGTATTGGGGGTGAGGTCGCACTGTGTCTAGGAGAGCTAGAACATGAAAAGTCCTTGGCCAAGGCAAGAGGTTTACTGGTAGGTATTCCAGTAGTATCTTAGGGTGTTCTGGGCTGATCTCTGACATGACTTGTACCGCTTTTGGGGGTCTGATTTTTACCAACCCCCTAGGCCCGCCATGCGATGCTCATAGACGAACGGACCGGACTGTACGGATATTGTCACTGATAGGCTCAGTAGGGTGTCAGGATGAGTTCGCTCATCGACGTCCCTTTTGGTCAATAGCTGGTAGCCCGTCACGTATGGCTAATACCTCTGACGTGCTAGTGGTTAAATCCACAGCCATAGTATTGACGAGTCTTTAGAGTCCCCCACATTCAGTTGCATAAGTTTTCGGGCGAAATGCTGTAGAGGCCGTATGGAGATATGGCAGGGTTCGATCTGATACGTGCGGTATTGCACGGATCATGATCGGACGGATAATACTAGCCGGCTTTGGTTTAAGCCGGATCCTAGTATTGTATAGTGTAGATTTTGTCTCATTGCATTTGTATTCGGTCGGAATACAGATGCGGGTGTGTATGCACAGTAGCGGGGTTTTTCCTGTAATTTATTACGGGATCAGTTTTTGGAGTTGCCAGTTTGTTTTCCGTTTCGGCCAATTTCCTTTGTATCATTCATTGACCGAAGATTGGTGGAGGAGGGCTTATTTGCATTTATGCAAATAAGCTCTGTGGAAGGTGTTATTTGCATATTGTTGTATCATGATAATTCCTCCACCATTTGACTTCATTTGACTTCTTCTTCTTTTCATCATGGCTTGAGTCATCATGGTTGTTAATGATTAGATTGTTGGAGTGTTGGTTTTGGAGCAATCATGGTTGTTGATGATTGGTTGATGGAGTGTGAGTTTTAGTGGGTGATCATTTCCATTTTCATGATAACCATTTTCTCTCTCTTGTTCTTGGGCTCACTCCTTTGTGATACACAAACTCCCTCTCTCATTCGCCACTCCCCATTATTTTTGGCCGGCCAAGCAAAGAGAGGGGGCTGCCCAACTTTTGTGAGTGGATTTATGTTCTCTCATGCTTGCAAAAATCCCCAAGATCATCACAAAATTCCACAAGTTCATTTCCTCCACCAAAGGCAACTTCCAATACCCCAAATGAAACATAGCTTTCTACATGTATTCTACTGCAAATCTTAGGCATGTCGACTCGCCAGCTTCATGCCCGAGTTACCTCGGTTTAGAGGTGGGAGCCCGTAAAAGAAGCCGGCGACGTGGTGCACTTCCGGCGACGTGGTGGAGACCGGAGATTTCGCGGGGAGATCGGGACGACGACGAGAAGACCGAAGGACACGGATCGCTCGGTATATCTCTCTACCCCCTTCTTGTTAGCTAGGACTAGTTTAATGGCCCGATCCGGATTTATAGTGCACGGTGGTGCCGGTTTGAAAAGTTAAAGAAAAGTATCGCTTCCGCATTCCGGCGTCGGATTGACTGCCGGGGCGCCGCCGTGCACTTACAGTGGTATCAGAGCCAGGCCATTAACCTTGTCTAGATTTGTCTAATGTGTTTACATGTTCGATCGAACGGATTTTCCGAAAACCCGATATCGTGCACATCAGTTTTCTGCCGAAATTTTTTTAGCTCCAAAAATTTTTCAGGTTGTTGCATAATGATATGCAGGGAATTATAAGAGTTCTGTGAAAATTTGGTCTCATGAACACACTACTCCACCGCGGAACTGTGGCCAAACCCATGCTTGGGCCACGGTTCCGCCGCAATCTTGACTGTTCATAGGCCTAAAATTTTACAGAGAGCTCCTGAGTGTAAAATAGGGTTTTTGGAACATTCATTTTAGGCCCAGAATTTCTTTAAGTGCTACAATAATGCTTGGGGGCCCACTTAGGAAAATTAGATCGATCGGATATTTTAAACACATTAGTTCACAGTATTTACATTATATCTGTGACCGTGAATGTCACTTGATCGGTAAATTCTATATAACTGCTATAGCCCGGTTAGACGGATTTACGAACGTGACTTTCACGTTGATATTTTGTGATTGTGCTGTGATGTTGCGGATTGGTCGTGGAGGATAGCCTGGATGCAATGCTAGTACAGTTTTTGTTGTATTATGTACATTTGATATTGCGGGGCGAGCGTCTGACATGTGGACTGCCGTCACTGCCTGTTGTATATTATTCTTTTGGGGCACGACCAGGTTGAGGTCGATGTAGCCGTTGTATGTATATTTTACTTTCTGTACTAGGATTACCCCAAGGTGGGGTGCACGGATAGCCGGGTTCTAGAGGGCAACAAGCCCGCATCTCATGGTATTGAGACGGAGGGGGCTTTACTCTAGAATTGGCGGGATATTCGCCGCACTCGTAGGGGGTACAGGTTGACCCAGGAGGGGTGCCCAAGTTACCGGATTCCGTGAAGTGCTGGGTGGTCCATTCACGTTGCTGAAGGGGGCTGCCTCGCTTCAGGTTTTGGCGGGTGACTTGCCGCGCCCGTAGGGGTCTAGGATTTCATTGCACAGGCTATCCACACGACCAGGGGAACGTCGGGTTTCAGTAGCGGCTCTGTGAAACCCAGGGATCCCAGATATCTGTATTGTTCTGTGATGCTGTACATTTCTGTGATGTTGAATTTTATCACGCCTTGAGCGAAATATTATATATTATATATATATTAGTAGATGTTGTATATGTTTTGCATCCGCGCTAGTCCAATCCGCACTCTGTCGTTAGTTAGCTAACCTAACGGGTAATGACGGGACCCAGTAGAGAATGCGGATGGCATATACGTACATCATTATATTTCGTTCTTTGTGGTGTGATCAATTGATGGGACTGCAATGATTCGGATCAACGAAAGTTAAACAAACCTATTCTGATGTTGTTGGAACCTTTTTCAAAAAGCTGTTATTGCAAGGACGTTCTCTTTTGTTTTGTACAGTGGTATTCGGTTATGAATATCCAGCTCCTCAGTCGACGAGGCAAGGGCCGAGATCCCTTCACCGGGAGTGACCCCTTGGACAAAAGTTTGCGTCAGGGAAATAACTTCACTATAGCCGATTACTTTTGCTTTGCATCATGGTATTCAATTGGAATATCCTGCACCTCATTCTACGGGGAAAGAGCCGAGATCCCTTCACCGGGAGTGACCTCTTTAGCAAAGATTTTCGTCACTATATTTTTATAAAGCTATCCGGTTCCTTCAACGATATCAAGTTCATTACGTTAAAGGTTTTCGCCAGAAACCATTCGTAGCCCTCTGTCATTTCAGTTAAATATTCGGTAGTATTCAAGCTATGTATTTTGACCTCACGCCAAGGCATAATGATTGGTAGCTGCCGGGTATTTATCTGTTGCATAGATAGATGCGTTGGTTTGGGACAGTCGTACTACTATTTTGGCCTACGTCAAGGGTATGTACGGGTGGGTTCAAATTAACCTGGACAATGACGGGTAGAACTTGACATGTGACTCACGCCAAGGTCATAAGAGTATGGGGCAAAAATCACATCGGGAGTTTCTAAAGAAACTGAAACTTGCCAGATATGCGCATACCATCTGGAGTGTGATAACATGAGAGGATTCAGTCACGTTATCATGCGATGATAGTTGGATCCCGATTCCCACTGATGAGTTGGTTTGCTCCTCGGGTGATCCCGACTAATTCTTCTTTCAGGTTTGGAGGAGAATTTGACGGTACAGTGGGAGGTTTCCAGATTAGATAAATGGGTAACCATTCTGATCTAGGTTAGAGTGTACGCTGAGTGTTTCTTTTCTCTCTCTTTGGCAGCGACCCTTGACCCGACCCTAAGACTATGACTCAGTGACCAAAATTAACCGAACCTTTTTAAACCCTGGCTTTTGGATTGTCAGAGTTGCAAAGCTCATTGCCACTCCTACTTTTACCCTTTTCTCCAGGACACCCCGTATTACTACGAACGTCCACTTCCATTGGACAAAACCATCGTATGGTTATATACGAACTCGAAAGAATTTATTCGAGGATGGTTTCTGGTTATGGAAAAAACGAATAGGACTATTCATTTGTCTTTTCCTTTTACCTTCTCTCAGGTTGCGAGTACTCCTTGGTTTAGGAGATAGTACACCTATTACGCAAATTGGATAGTCTTCTTCCAAACCATAGGCAGGTGCCGAACGGTGGGGAATGATGAAAACCAATTAGCATAACGATGGTGTACAGAAGGTATTAAGTAAAGACATATCAAGGGATTAGTAAGAGGGCAAAGTAAATTGCGACTGCTATTCACGACCAAACCAAGTATTTCTTTGCCAATCCCACTTCACCTTTGTATTTCTCCAGGACACTCCATATCACTACGAAGATCCACAGTTTATTGGATTCTCCATCGTATGGTTATATACGAACTCAAAGGAATTTATTCGAGTATGGTTTCTGGTTCTGGAGAAAACGAATAGGACTATTCAGCTGTCTTTTCCTTTTACCTTCTCTCGGGTTGCGAGTACTCCTTGGTTTAGGAGATAGTACACCTATTACGCAAATTGGATAGTCTTCATCCAAACCTTAGGCTGGTGCCGAACGGTGAGGAATGAAGAAAACCAATTAGCATAACGATGGTGTGCAGAAGGTATTAAGTAAAGACATATCAAGGGATTAGTAAGAGGGCAAAGTAAATTGCGACTGCTATTCACGACCAAACCAAGTATTTCTTCGCCAATCCTAAATCACCTTTGTATTTCTCCAGGACACTCCGTATCACTACGAAGATCCACAGTTTATTGGATACTCCATCGTATGGTTATATACGAACTCGAAAGGAACTTGTTCCAGTTCGGGGATGGATTCTGGTTCAGGATGTAAGTCGATGTACAGCACCCCATGACTAGCGGGGAGGCGGAAATATGAAAAACGATCTTGTTCTTTGCTTAAACATCGACTAACCGCATGAATCGAAGCTAAACGATAACTAACATCAAACATAGAAGTTAACAACTACTATGTAAAGGGATTATACCTAAAGAACCGTGTCTTTCGTCTTTACGAACTCCACCTCCTCCTCGGCCTTCTCGAAGTAGTAGACGATCCACCCGAGTGCTTTACTCCAAGCTTAGCCTCTAAACTTGAGGCAACTAACTTTCTTTAAGTGCTAATCAAAGAAGCTAGGTGATATAGAGTGAGGGTTATGGTTTAATTAGTCTAACTAATCCTTGTACTCAACACATGAGAGGGGAGGATTAGGGTTTGAAGAGGGAGAGCTTGAGGAGAGAGAAGGTGAAGATAATAATGAAGTGAGAATAATGAGTTATGATAATATATATCAAGCATTTCTTTTTATCAAGAAAAGAAAATAAAACAATTTAACTAGCATGCATGATAATATCTAGTGATGATTCATCTCCATGAGTCATTAAGCATTTATGATGCATTAATGACATGGATGAATCATCCATATGACTCACTAATCACATTCATTGTATATGCCACCTAAACCTCCTTAGTCACCACCTTCTAGAAGCTTCTCACGCAATTACGAGAATGCCCCTCCTTTCCGCAAAAATACGGAAAAACTTTAGACTGTATAAATCCAATAACCGGATACCAGTAACTGGCTTAAACCAAAGCCGACTGGTAAAAACTGTCCGAAAGTCGTACGTGTGTAAACACACGTATGCGTCCGAACTCTTGTCGTAAAACCATACGACCTCTATATCGTTTCTCCTGGAGTAGGGAAACTCTCTGTGTGGGACTCTAGAGACTCGACTACTACGCTAGCAGTGGGTTTAACCACAGACCGCAAGCGGCACTAGCTGTACGTAACGGTCCCCAGGTAGATGTCGATAAGAAGGCCGATGAGGAAACCCATCCGAACTCCTACTGAGTCTGATGTGACAATCTCCGTTCAGTCCGGTCCGTTCGTCTAAGACTATCGCATATCGGGCCTAGGGGGCGGCAAGCGTCAGTCCCCTAATAGCGGTATAAGTCGTGTCGGAGCGAAGCCCATTACACCCTGAGAAACTACTGGAACCTACCAGTAAATCTCGCTTGCCCTGGCCAGGGACTTTGCGTAATGGCTCTCTGACACAGCGCGATATCAACCCCCAATACCGGGAGAGACGAATCCTGTCTATCCGCCATTGCCTCCAAGTGCTCGGGACTGCACCCAACTGCTACCTGTTTGCACGACTCCTTTGAGCCGTGGTAGGGTAGCAATCTAAGAACAGTGGGACACACTCGAGGCGAAGTAGCAGTGTCAAGTCTGCGGACTATGCTATACTCATGTCACCTGGGAACTGTTCACTGACGACTGGTATAAAACCAACCAACAGTTCCCTGTTAGTCCTGTCCGGTGTACCCGTAACCTAATGAGCACCTGCATACTATCTCCAGTACGACGTACTGACGGCTGTGGGACAGACCATCTCCCCAACTGGGATAAGAAGCGTACACACTAGTCTACTCCGGAGTATCGATGCCCTGTCTCGATAATCCTACGAATAGGGACCTGAATAAGGATGTGCTTGTAGACTACCCAGCCCCCACTAGTGTGACTGCCATCACAACGCTGGTAGTCAAGCAAGATCCTAAGAGCTCTATCAATACGTATACTCGCATATTAAGATAGAATAAACCAAGTAGCATACTACCATGTTTAGCAAGACTGTTATATACATGTGAATATCCCAAGCTTTCATTAAGTAATATACAAACTAGTATGATACAATAATGGCCCCTAGGGCATATATACTAACAATCTCCTACTTGCACTAGGGCCATGTACTGGCATATCGAAAACCGATGATCTCGAGTAGCCTCTCGAACTGAATCTGAGATAGGGCCTTTGTGAATGGATCAGCAATGTTCTCTTCAGAAGCAACTCTCCGAACCTCGATCACCTGACGATCAATGATCTCCCTGATCAGGTGATACCGCCTTAAAATGTGTCTGGACTTCTGATGGGACCTTGGTTCCTTTGCTAAAGCTATAGCTCCGTTGTTGTCGCAATACAGAGGTATTGGATCAACTATGGTAGGAACCACCTGAAGTTCTGTTAGGAACTTCTTCATCCAGACTGCTTCTTTTGCGGCATCACAAGCAGCTATATACTCCGCTTCCATCATCGAGTCAGCAACGGTGTCCTGCTTGGAGCTCTTCCAGCACACCGCCCCTCCATTGAGGGTAAAGACATAACCCGACATGGACTTGGAATCGTCCTTATCACTCTGGAAGCCGGAATCAGCAAAGGCCTCCAACCTGAGGTCTTTTCTGCCGTAAACCAAGAACATCTCCTTGGTCCTTCTCAGGTACTTGAGAATGTTATTTACTGCTATCCAGTGCTTCTCCCCTGGGTCTGACTGATACCGGCTTACCACGCTCAGTGCGTAAGCTACATCTAGTCTGGTGCACAACATCGCATACATTATAGAGCCTACCGCAGAAGCGTAGGGTATAATAGACATGCGTTCCAAATCAGTCTTGGGAGACATCTCTTTGGAGAGGGTGATTCCGTGACAAGCCGGTAGATTACCGCGCTTAGAATCTTCCATACTGAATCTTTTCAGTACAGTGTCGATATACCTGGACTGCGAAAGTCCCAACATCCTCTTGGATCTATCACGATAGATCCGGATCCCCAGAATGTAAGAGGCATCACCCAGGTCTTTCATGGAGAATCTGTGTGACAAGAATCCTTTGACAGATTGTAGCATAGGAATGTCATTTCCTATTAATAGAATGTCATCCACGTACAAGACGAGGAATACAACACTTGTGGCTACAACTTTACTATATATGCACGGTTCATCTGGATTTTTGATAAAGTCATATTCTTTGACTGTCTCATCAAAACAGATGTTCCAACTCCGCGATGCCTGCTTTGTTGGATATATGTATGCCCTAGAGGCCATTATGTGATAGTGGATGTATCTATACATGTATATGTTGGAGTTAGTGCCCTCAGAGTCAATTATTGGATCACAGGCACGTGATTGCAATGATTGAGGGAGGACCTATCCCGGTAGGACAGTCTTACTCGAGATGATAGTATGCTATCTGGTTTATCTTTATCATCGTGTACAGCTTTAGGTGACCTGACATGTCGCTATTACACGTTGATAGAGCCCCTATGATTCTTGCTTGACAACCAGCAGTATGATGGCGATCATATACGTGGGAGCTGGGGTCTATAAGCACATCCTTAAAAGGTCCCTAGTCGTGGGAGTTTCGAGACTGGGCATCGATACTCCATTAGTAGACTAGTGTATACAGTCGAGACCCCGACGAGGGGCGGTGGCCGGTCTCACAAGCCACTGGTGTAAGTTGGTTCACCTAAGATGTATACAGGTGCTCATTGGGTTATGAGTACACCGGACAGGACTCGCCGGGAACCTGCTAGTTGGGATTATACCAGACGTCAGATAGCAGTTCCCAGGTGACATGTGTACAGGTTAGTTCATCGACCTGAGATCGTCATTTGTCTCGTGTGAGTTCCCACTGTGCTTTGATTACTACCCTACCACGGCTCAAAGGAGTCGTGCAAACAGGTTTTAGTTGGGTACAGTCCCGAGCCACATGGAGGCAGTGAGCGGATCTGCAGGGGTTCGTCTCTCCCGGTATTGGGGGTGAGGTCGCGCTGTGTCTAGGAGAGCCATTACGCAAAGCCCTCGGCCGAGGCAGGAGATTTACTGGTAGGTATTCCAGTAGTATCTCAGGGCGTTCTGGGCTACGCTCCGACACGACTTGTACCGCCTTTGGGGGTCTGACTTTTACCAACCCCCTAGGCCCGACATGCGATGCTCATAGACGAACGGACCAGACTGTACGGATATTGTCACTGACAGGCTCAGTAGGGTGTCAGGATGAGTTCGCTCATCGACGTCTCTTTTGGTCAATAGCTGGTGGCCCGTTACGTATTGGCTTATACCTCTGACGTGCTAGTGGTTAAATCCACAGCCATTGTATTGACGAGTCTTTAGAGTCCACCACACTTTCAGTTACTCAGCTTTCGGGCGAAACGCTGTAGAGGCCGTATGGAGATATGGCAGGGTCCGATCAGATACGCGCGGTATTGCACGGATCAGGATCGTACAGTTTTGTACTAGTGGCTGTATAGTTATATGGCAGGGTTTGATCTGATACGTGCGGTATTGCACGGATCAGGATCGAACGGATATTACTAGCCGGCTTTGGCTTAAGCCGGTCCTAGTCTAGTACTGTGTAGATTTTGTCTCATTGCATTTGTATCCGGACGGAATACAGATGCGGGTGTGTATGCACAGTATAGGGGTTCTTCCTGTAATTTATTACGGGACCAGTTTTCTGGAGTTGCCAGTTTGCATTCCGTTCCGGCCGGTTTTCCTTTGTTCTTTCCCGGCCGGACTTTTCCGATGGAGGGGGTAATTTGCAGTTTTGCAAATTACATTTGTGGAGGGGGTTTCTTTGCATATTGTTTGATTATGATACCTTTCATTTCTTTCATCCATGCTTGCATTAATGTGATTTGAGTGGGCATGGGTTTGATGTGAGAAGAAGCATGGTTGTTTGTTTTCTTGTCTCTTGATGTGGTCACCTCCTTCTATCTCCTACACTCACCTTCCTTTGTTAATTCCTCCCACCATTTTTCCACATATAGTGGCCGGCCACATTAGAGGAGGGAGGAGAATGGTTCATTTGATTTGGGTGTTGGAAATTTATCATGGATCTCATTTTTCTTGCCACCAAAAACCCTCTCCAAAGTTCATGATTTCCTTTCCCCTCCAAGGCAACTTCACCACCCCATAGAGACTATGATTCTACACCACAGTTTACAGCACATCTTGGGCATGTCGAGTTGCCGGCTTCATGCTCGAGTTGCCTCGGTATTGAGGCGGGAGCCCGTAAAAGACGCAGGCGATGTGGTGCCCTTTCCGGCGAGGAGGCGACGATATGGAGACTACACTTTCCGCGGGAGATCGGGACGATGACGAGAAGACCGGAGAACTCGGATCACTCGGTATACTTCTCACCCCATCTCTAGTTAGCTAGTATAGGTTAATGGTTTCGATCCGGGTATATTGTCCGCGGTAGCGCCAGTTTAAAAGATAAGAAAATTATGATTCCGCATTTTGGCCTCGGATAGACGGCCGGGGCGCTGCCGTGGCGCAACATGGTATCAGAGCCACGCCATTAACCTTACCTAGCTTCGTTTGATGTGTTTGCGTTTCCGATCGACCGAAATTTCCAAAAACCGTATTTTTCTAGCACATCAGTTTCTGTCGAAATTTTTTGAAGTCAAAAATTTTTCAGGTGGTCTCAGAATGATGTGCAGGGAGTTCTAAGAACACTGCAAAAAATTTGGTGACATGACTCATCCGTACGACCGCGGAAGCGCGGCCGTAACCCACTTTTGGCCGCGCTTCCGCCGCATGTTTATGGGATCGTGTGTTTATCTTTTTGCAGTGGGCTTATGGGCTGTAATTAGGGGTTTTGGAATATTAAAATTAGGCCCAGGTTTTCTGTGAGTGCTACAGTTTTGATTGGGGGCCCACTTGTTAATTTTTGGTCAATCGGAAAATTTTAAACACATTTTTCACAGTGTTTACATTATATCTGCGACCGTGAATGTCACTCGATCGGTAAATCCGGTCTAACTGCTATAGCCCGGTTAGACGGATTTGCGAACGTGACTTTCACGTTGATGTTCTATGTTTATGCTGTGATGTTGCGGATCGGTCGTGGGGGATAGCCTGGATGCAATGCTAGTACAGTTTTGTTGTATTATGTACATTTGATATTGCGGGGCGAGCGTCCGACATGTGGACTGCCGTCACTGCCTGTTTGTATTATTCTTTTGGGGCACGACCTGTTGCGGTCGATGTACCCGGTGTATGTATATTTTACTTTCTGTACTAGGGTTGCCCCGCGGTGGGGTGCACGGATAGCCGGGTTCTGGAGGGCAACGGGCCCGCATCTCAGGGCATTGAGACGGAGGGGGCTTCAGTCCAGGATTGGCGGGCTATTCGCCGCACTCGTAGGGGGTACAGGTTGACCCAGGAGGGGTGCCCAAGTTACCGGATTCCGTGAAGTGCTGGGTGGTCCATTCACGGTACTGAAGGGGGCTGCATCGTTTCAGGTTTTGGCGGGTGACTTGCCGCGCCTGTAGGGGTCTAGGATTTCATTGCACAGGCTATCCACACGACCAGGGGAACGTCGGGTTTCAGGAGCGGCTCTGTGAAACCCGGGGCTTCCAGATATCTGTATTGTTCTGTGATGCTGTACATTTCTGTGATGTTGCATTTTATTCACGCCTTGAGCGAAATACTATATATTGGTATATATATTAGTAGATGTCGTATATGTTTTACATCCGCGCTAGTCCAGTCCCCGCTCTGCCGTTAGTTAGCTAACCTAACGGGTGATGACGGGACCCAGTGGCAAATGCGGATGGCATATACGTACGTCAGTATATTTTCGTTCTTTGTGGTGTGATCAATTGATGGGACTGCGTTGATTCGGATCAATACAAGTTTAAACAAACCTATTCTGATGTTGTTGGAACACTTTTCAAAAAGCTGTTATTGCAAGGACGTTCGCTTTTGTTTTGCATCGCGGTATTCATTTGGAATATCCTGCTCCTCAGTCGACGAGGCAAGGGCCGAGATCCCTTCACCGGGAGTGACCCCTTGGACAGAAGTTTGCGTCAGGGCATTAACTTCACTATAGCCGATTACTTTTGCTTTGCATCGTGGTATTCAGTTGGAATATCCTGCACCTCATTCTACGGGGAAAGAGCCGAGATCCCTTCACCGGGAGTGACCTCTTTAGTAAAGGTTTTCGTCACTATATTTTATAAAAGGCTATGCAGTTCCTTCAACGATATCAAGTTCATTACGTTAAAGGTTTTTCGCCAAAAACCATTCGTAGCCCTCCATCATTTCTTATGGGTATTATTTAGTATTCGTGCTGCGTTTGTTGACTCCGTCAAGGCGTAGTGTACGGTAGCTAAGTGGTGCTTGTTTGTTGCATAAGTGGGATTGGTTAGGACAGTCGTGCGGCCTTGTTGACTCCGTCAAGGGCACGTACGGGTGGGTTTAATGCAATCCAGATAATGACGGGTTGAACTTGACTAGGACTCTTTGATTTGTTGACTCCGTCAAGGTCACTTGAGTCCTAGGGGTAAAAATCACATCGGGAGTTTCAAAAGAACTGAAATTTGCCAGGCATGCGCATACCTTCTGGAGTGTGGTGACTTGAGTGGATTCCGTCAAGTTATCATGCGATGATAGTTGGATCCCGATTCCCACTGATGAGTTGGTTTACTCCTCGGGTGATCCCGACTAATTCTTCTTTAAGGTTTGGAGAAGAATTTGACGGTACAGTGGGAGGTTTCCAGATTAGACAAAGTGGTAACCATTCTGATCTAGGTTAGAGTGCACGCTGAGTGTTTCTTTTCTCTCTCTCTGGCAGCGACCATTGACCCGACCCTGGACTATGACTCAGTGACCAAGTTGACCGAACCTTCTTTACACTGGCTTTTGGATTGTCAGAGTTGCAGACCTCATTGCCACTCCTACTTTTACCCTTTTCTCCAGGACACCCCGTATTACTACGAACGTCCACTTCCATTGGACAAAACCATCGTATGGTTATATACGAACTCGAAGGACTTCGAGGATGGTTTCTGGTTCTGGAGAAAACGAATAGGATTATTCAGTTGTCTTTTCTTTTCACCTTCTCTCATTGCGAGTACTCCTTGGTTTAGGAGATAGTACGCCTATTATGCAAATTGGATAGTCTTCTTCCAAACCTTAGGCTGGTGCCGAACGGTGGGGAATGAAGAAAACCAATTAGCATAATGATGGTGTGCAGAAGGTATTAAGTTAAGACAAAGCAAGGGATTAGTAAGAGGGCAAAGTAAATTGCGACTGCTATTCACGACCGAACCAAGTGTTTCTTCGCCAATCCTAAATCACCTTTGTATTTCTCCAGGACACTCCGTATCACTATGAAGATCCACAGTTTATTGGATACTCCATCGTATGGTTATATACGAACTCGAAAGGAACTTGTTCCAGTTCGGGGATGGATTCTGGTTCAGGAGAAATAGGAATAAAGTACATTCTGGTGTCTTTTATCTTCACCTTCTCTCGCATTGCGAGTGCTCCTAGGATTAGGACAGTACACCCTTTATGCTTATTGGATAGTCTTCTTCCAAACCATAGGCTGGTGCCGAACGGTAGGGAAAGAAGAAAACCAATTGGCCTAAAGGGGTGTGCAGAAGGTAATGACTAAAGACATATAAAGGGATTTGGAGAGGTGGCAAAGAATTATACGGTTATAGTTGTGAATCTGGATAATGGTAGAGGCATTACTAGGAATACCAGGATTCCCCACAGAAACATTTCAATGTTTCAGTTTCACTGTGTAATGTTAAAAGAAAACTGATTTCCCAGTTAGACACTTGCTCCAGGGTATGTATTTACCAGGTATGATTCTCACATCTGTATGGTTTTACAGATGATGAGTGGGAGTAAGCTATTGGGAATTGGGTGATCATCCTCACTATATCAGGATTCATTGTAATCAGTGATATTTGAGGAAGTCACCTGGGTTGTTTGCCGGTCGGCAAATATTTGGTTTTGAATATCCGCTGTTGTGCACCAATTTCAAATCGATATATCTGTACGTCTATTTTCATAGAGTGAGATATACCTTTTGATATTATGTCGATGACATTTACCTATATCAGTGGATGGTTAGGTAAGGAGCATTAAACAGCGGTGTAATTCTTCTTAACCATAAGTACAGTTTTCAACCTACGACACACAGTGAAAGAGTTGTTAGACTCAGCGGACTTATACAGAGTATTGTATGTTGTCCAGTGTCCATTAGGACAGAGGGGTTGGTCCTCATACTATATTCTGTTTACTTTTAACTTCTCTAGTTCTTAGACATGTGCTTCGTGGAAACACAGGGTCTAAGTTTTGAGGAGTTATAGGTATTTGAATAGAGTAGAGAACCAGGTGTAGCAAGTATCGGGATTCTTCAAAGTGATCGAAGATGTAGATACTTGTGTATGGTATTCAGTTGATAGTAATGATAAAGAGAAATTGCTTCTCTTTCAGGTTACTCATAATTGGAAGCATTCCTAAGTTGAGTAACGCTGATCGGCCTCCTTCCATTTAGTTGACATGCACTGGAGACAGCTGCATGATTTGAATCTGGTTCAATTAAATCAGTGCCTCTGGTTCTATATTGGATATAGAACAGTTCATATCTTAACAATGTTAAGGTACGGGGAGTTGTCCGACTTATGCTTAAAACCAGACTCCGGATAACTCAAGGCACGTTTCTGTAATGGCTGTTTGTGGGTTGACCCAGGCTATGACGAGGGTTGACTTTCTACCATCTGGCAGATCAATAGAAATATTGTTCTAGACTCGCCACAGTTTTATTAAAAATGGTTTTTTTCAAAAACAGCAGTGGGAGTATGGTAGAACTGGAAGTGATTCCAGAACCGCAAACGATTACTGAAGATTTAATAAGGAACCTAAAGATTCAATCTGATTTGACATTCCATTGGCCACTCCGCAGATAAGGTGGGTAACTTCAGGCACCCGAGAGGTACTCCGGTAGCCTCAAGGACGGTGACAGGGAAGTTCTTGTTTACCCACACTTGCCATTGTTGTTGTTCCAGGCTGCGAGACCCGGTAGGAGGATGAGTATAGCGTCGTTCTAAACTAGCTTTAGAAGTGCACGTCTATATGACTCTGGTAGAGGGTTGTCGTAGTCAGTGGGAGCAGCGGAAGCATTGGTGGACATCATGCTTATGTCTATTTATAGACTAAAGCAGATATAGCGGAGTTAGATCATCTGTTTCTGATGTGACAATCATGGGTTTGACGTCATCAGAATAGGGGATGGATCTGTTGAGAAGGTAGTAGGAAGTGATATTCGTATACTACGATCGGTTATACTTTGGTCGTCACACAGTGTTTTCTCCACATGGGACTTGGACATTATATCAGACATATTGGTTACTAGATCTATGGTTTTAGATCTAGATTTGGGTGGTTTCCCAATCAGGGTACTTTGACAGGATTCTAAGAGTATTTAGAATGGACGACTCCTGGCATGGTAGTGTACCTGCAGGTAATGGAGTCTCCCTCTCTAAAGGTGTCTTATAGACTAAAGGGGAGAGGGATACGCATGATTGACAGATCACTTGCTTAGGCAATTGAGTCAATCATGAGATGTCAAGTACCACACCAGATGTTGTTCTTGCAGTAAGTGCAATAAGTTGATATTAATCCAATCCTGGAAAAACAGTCGGAAGCAGTTTTAGAACATAAGTGAATGTTCTAGGGATATGATAACGGCTGCCTCTTTTAGGAGACGGTTATCACTCCGGGCTTCCAAGGTGACATGGACGACAAGGAGGTTGTCAGAGTTATAGTTCTCCCTCTGACGAGGGGCAGTATTTTGGACAGGTGGTCCAAGGCAATACTGAGGGAGGCATGGCGCGGGATACTGATTAAGTTCAGTTCTTGATACAGTCTAAGGAGTTTGGATTTGGAGTTCATTTATGAGCTAGGTCCCATCAGACATCCAGATATTCTAAGACAGGTATTGCTCATTTCGGGAGATGGCTTTCTCCGCGAACTTGAGATATAGAGAGACATAGAAAGAAACATCCCTGCGGATCCACTCACTGAGGCTATTCCTCGAACGCAATAGTTTCGCAAACGGGTTTTGTGAGACTGACTAGTAGAGGAGTTGGGTGTTCGGTATCACACGGGCTGTGAGTATGCGACATCGCAATAATTAGCCTTGAGTGCAAGTGGGAGATTGTTGGAGTTAGTGCCCTCAGAGTCAATTATTGGATCACAGGCACGTGATTGCAATGATTGAGGGAGGACCTATCCCGGTAGGACAGTCTTACTCGAGATGATAGTATGCTATCTGGTTTATCTTTATCATCGTGTACTGCTTTAGGTGACCTGACATGTCGCTATTACACGTTGATAGAGCCCCTAGGATTCTTGCTTGACGACCAGCAGTATGATGGCGATCATATACGTGGGAGCTGGGGTCTATAAGCACATCCTTAAAAGGTCCCTAGTCGTGGGAGTTTCGAGACTGGGCATCGATACTCCATTAGTAGACTAGTGTATACAGTCGAGACCCCGACGAGGGGCGGTGGCCGGTCTCACAAGCCACTGGTGTAAGTTGGTTCACCTAAGATGTTTACAGGTGCTCATTGGGTTATGAGTACACCGGACATGACTCGCCGGGAACCTGCTAGTTGGGATTATACCAGACGTCAGATAGCAGTTCCCAGGTGACATGTGTACAGGTTAGTTCATCGACCTGAGATCGTCATTTGTCTCGTGTGAGTTCCCACTGTGCTTTGATTACCACCCTACCACGGCTCAAAGGAGTCGTGCAAACAGGTTTTAGTTGGGTACAGTCCCGAGCCACATGGAGGCAGTGAGCGGATCTGCAGGGGTTCGTCTCTCCCGGTATTGGGGGTGAGGTCGCGCTGTGTCTAGGAGAGCCATTACGCAAAGCCCTCGGCCGAGGCAGGAGATTTACTGGTAGGTATTCCAGTAGTATCTCAGGGCGTTCTGGGCTACGCTCCGACACGACTTGTACCGCCTTTGGGGGTCTGACTTTTACCAACCCCCTAGGCCCGACATGCGATGCTCATAGACGAACGGACCGGACTGTACGGATATTGTCACTGACAGGCTCAGTAGGGTGTCAGGATGAGTTCGCTCATCGACGTCTCTTTTGGTCAATAGCTGGTGGCCCGTTACGTATTGGCTTATACCTCTGACGTGCTAGTGGTTAAATCCACAGCCATTGTATTGACGAGTCTTTAGAGTCCACCACACTTTCAGTTACTCAGCTTTCGGGCGAAACGCTGTAGAGGCCGTATGGAGATATGGCAGGGTCCGATCAGATACGCGCGGTATTGCACGGATCAGGATCGTACAGTTTTGTACTAGTGGCTGTATAGTTATATGGCAGGGTTTGATCTGATACGTGCGGTATTGCACGGATCAGGATCGAACGGATATTACTAGCCGGCTTTGGCTTAAGCCGGTCCTAGTCTAGTACTGTGTAGATTTTGTCTCATTGCATTTGTATCCGGACGGAATACAGATGCGGGTGTGTATGCATAGTATAGGGGTTCTTCCTGTAATTTATTACGGGACCAGTTTTCTGGAGTTGCCAGTTTGCATTCCGTTCCGGCCGGTTTTCCTTTGTTCTTTCCCGGCCGGACTTTTCCGATGGAGGGGGTAATTTGCAGTTTTGCAAATTACATTTGTGGAGGGGGTTTCTTTGCATATTGTTTGATTATGATACCTTTCATTTCTTTCATCCATGCTTGCATTAATGTGATTTGAGTGGGCATGGGTTTGATGTGAGAAGAAGCATGGTTGTTTGTTTTCTTGTCTCTTGATGTGGTCACCTCCTTCTATCTCCTACACTCACCTTCCTTTGTTAATTCCTCCCACCATTTTTCCACATATAGTGGCCGGCCACATTAGAGGAGGGAGGAGAATGGTTCATTTGATTTGGGTGTTGGAAATTTATCATGGATCTCATTTTTCTTGCCACCAAAAACCCTCTCCAAAGTTCATGATTTCTTTTCCCCTCCAAGGCAACTTCACCACCCCATAGGGACTATGATTCTACACCACATTTTACAGCACATCTTGGGCATGTCGAGTTGCCGGCTTCATGCTCGAGTTGCCTCGGTATTGAGGCGGGAGCCCGTAAAAGACGCAGGCGATGTGGTGCCCTTTCCGGCGAGGAGGCGACGATATGGAGACTACACTTTCCGCGGGAGATCGGGACGATGACGAGAAGACCGGAGGACTCGGATCACTCGGTATACTTCTCACCCCATCTCTAGTTAGCTAGTATAGGTTAATGGTTTCGATCCGGGTATATTGTCCGCGGTAGCGCCAGTTTAAAAGATAAGAAAATTATGATTCCGCATTTTGGCCTCGGATAGACGGCCGGGGCGCTGCCGTGGTGCAACAGTATATATATTCAGTTTACATTCTTGCTCGACATGATAGTATGCTATCTGATTATTCTTTATCTGACATGTTGATTTGATCATGCTTTTATTCATTCATACATGCTGATAAAGCCCCAAGGATATCTGCTTGACTACTCTGATTATGATAGAGATCATACTAGTGGGACATTTGTAGTCTATAAGCATATCCTGAAATGTCCCTAGTCGGAGGTGTATCGAGACGGGGCATCGATATACCAGAGTAGACTAGCGTATATGATACTAGACCCATGTGATGGGCGATGGATGTTCCCACATTCATCGATGTTTGACATCAAGATCATATACGGGTGCTCAGTGCTGACTGGGTACACTGGACGGACTCACCGAGAACTCCTATATGGAATTATATCTATCGTCGGATAGCAGTTCTCAGGTGACACTGGTACAGGTTAGTCTGTAGACCCGAGATCGTCATGGAGTCTTGTGTGTTCTCCCACTGTACTTTGATTGCCACCCTACCACGGCTCTACTGAGTCGTGCAAACAGGTGGCCGTTGGGTACAGTCCCGAGACACACGAAGGCAATGAGCGATAGGAGGGGTTTCGTCTCTCCCGGTATTGGGAGTTGATGCTGTGCTGTGCTCGACTGGTTATAACAGCAAGTCCCTGGCCAGGGCTGCTGAGATTTGCTGATAAGTGTTATCAGTAGTTTCTCGATCTGTTATAGACCATTCACCGACACGACTTATTGAGTTATTGGGGTCGACATGACCATCCCTAGGCTCGATATGCAGCATATCTGACGAAGAGACCGGACTATACGGTAGTGTTGCCGGATGGCTCGACGGGAGTTGTAGCAGGTTCGCTTGTTTTCTTCTGATCGCTCAATACCCGGGTGGCCGTTACGTTTAGCTGACGGCTTGCGGCTTGAGGGTACCTGATATGATCATCACCCTCTGCCGGCGTATTGACGAGTCTTAGAGTCCCACAGAGGAGTTACCCAGTCCAGGCGAAACGTTGTGGTGCACGTATGCGATATGCGCTTGCACCCGATTGAAATGTGCGTATATGATACCGAACATTGATCGGGTGGCCTACTTTTGGTGGGGTCGTATGAGATATGACCGAATTGATAAATTAAGTGTTGATTTATCATCTAACCATTAGTTATCTCACTTGAAACCTTTTTAGGGTTTGATGGATGTATGCATGCATGCATGTGTTTCTTTATTTTCATTCTAGTTTCATGCACATGTGGATGTGCATACATGCATACATACATACACCCATCCATCATGGTTGTTAGCATATGGAAATGGTGGCAATGCAAAACTCACACCATGGATTAAATAATGGATAATTATTTAATTTTGGTTTTAAAGTTAAATGAAAAAGGAAAGGATAATCATGTTAGTTTCCACACTCTTCTTCTAACCTAACCTAGCTCAACTACCACTAACCTATGGTTATCCTTCTCTTTATCATTCTAAACCCAAGTTAAATTAACTATCTATCATTTAATCATGGTTGAAGTCAAAAGGAATTAAATCTATATAGTGATATATATTTCTTTCTCTTGTTTTTTAACAAAAAGGTTATCTTTTTACCTCTTGCAAAGAAAGGCCACCATCTTCATCTTCCTTCATCTTTTCCTCTCTAGGTTTTTCTAGTGAGTTAAATACAATCAAAGAAAGGTTTTTGAAGTGAGATCCAAAGCCACAACACCATTCTACTCAAGTCTAGCCAGCTTGATTAGAGTGTTTCCTTCGGTTTTACAAAGTAGCGAGCTTGAACGGAGATCTCCGCGGTGGATCGTCGTGGACACAAGGGGAGTTCAAGAGGACCTCGATTCAACACCCAAGACATCAAGGAGTCTTGCAAAAGGGAGCTACAAAGGTTGTAGCCTTCAAACCCTAGTCTTTACTAGCTTAAAGTTTTGATAACCCTAATTTTCTAGGATCTATCCTTTGCATGTTAGCTTAGCACCTTAAAAATACAAACTTTGAGACATGTGATGCTTCAAAACTCTTCATAGGGTGCTAGACTAACCTTACATTGGTATCAGAGCAGACCTACAACATTAGGCGACCTTTTTACGAAGTCAAAACTCCGATCGAACCGAAATACGGCTTTTTAAAGGGTTCTCTGGAAATTTTCTGAAAATTGACATTTTGCAGAATTAAAAATATGTAAAAATCATAGCAGGAAAATATAAGGATTACGGCAGAAAAATAATCACATGAACAGTTAGAATCGCCGCGGAAACGCGGCCTAAGCTTGCTTAGGCCGCGGTTCCGCGGCCATATGTATAAATTGATGGATCATTTTTCTTCTGTAATTCATTAATCTGCTTGTACATATTTTTGGATATTTTTGATCTGTATTTAGTTTAGAAAAATTCTGGAGATAATTTTGGACCCGTCGATTCGATCGGAATTTTGTTTTCGTAGCTTTTCCGGGTAAATTAGGAAGTATTGAAGTGTTTGAACGAATGTCATTTGCTCACTATTCACGGGGTTTGAATACTTTGGAAATACGTGCAAGTCTTTTTGTGGTGGTCCCTCTAGAAGACAAAAAACCTTAACTCGATTATGTGACCGTCTTGAACTGCCCTTTGAACCTTAGGGTTTGGGGCAGTACGGCGTGCCACATGTGAGGCGTTGGCTTGACCCTTCTACGGCTGGACCGCTACTACTGTGTCACACTCCAGGTGTTTGAATCCTGCTCATGTGTTGGGCTTTAGTGAATCCTGGGTATTTGATAGTTCGTTCGAAAAATTCAATACTGTCTATTTATCCGGAATGTGATACTATTTTACACTTTCTTTTCTGTGACCGTAAGTGTAGTATGTAGTGGTATTGCCGATTGCCGTTGCTATATGTCGACGACAATCGGGGTACGCATACTTACTTACGTTGATGATATGTGATATTATGTGTTGCTGAGATATGATATGCAGGATTGTCGCGATCGAATAGCCGGGGGGTTTTTGTGAGATGAGAGTTTTATATTTTCATTCATGTAAATTCAAATGTAATGTAATATTCTTTTATTTGGGGCACTTCCAGGTTGCGGTTGTGTCACCAGTGTTGTATATTATTTACTTTTCCGCATTAGGATGGACCCAAGGAGGGGAGCACAGGTGACCGGGTTCTGGGGTTCAGTGGGAGGCCATCTCGAAGAGTCGAGACCGGGTCTCCTAAACTCCAGGATTGGTAGGGTCACTTGCCGCTCTCGTAGGGGTCCAGGGTGTGGGCTTGGCTATTCATCGCGACTGTGGAATCCGTATTTTCTATTCTGGCTAAATACTAAATACGGACGTCCTAGGATATCCCACGTTATATCTATGTTTCTGCTGCCTGTGTTCTGTGATATCTGAGACGAATGGCATATTATATATATGATATATAGTAGACGTTGCTTATGTTTTACACCCGCGCTAGTCCCGTCCCGGTATGCCGTTAGTTAAGTAACCTAACGGTGCATAACGGAACATTGCGGCGAATGCGGATGGCATAAGCGTACGTGTTATTTTCGTTTCTTTTCTGTGAATGGATTAAGGACTTAAATGATGGGATTACATTAATGTGATTAATGTAAAGAAAATAAACCTAAAAAGATGTTGTAGAATCGGATTTAAAAACTACTCGGCTATTTGTGAAAAAGCTACATTTCAAAACTGCGGAGCTTAAGCCACTCCTTTTGAAAACTGTTTGATTCTACGACGATATCAAGTTCAAAGCGTTAAAGATTTTCTTAAAAATCATTCGCAACCCTTCGTCATTTTAGGAAGTAGAGTACTTAGTATTCGTGCTACGTTTGTTGACTTTAGTTAAGGCGTAGTGTACGGTAGCTAAGTGATGTCTTCCTACACTGCATATGATGCAGATTAATTAGGACATTCACGCGACTTTGTTGACCATAGTTAAGGGTCATATGGGTGGGTCTAATTGATCAAGAAATGACGGGTAGAACTTGACTGGTACTTATGATTTGTTGACTATAGTTAAGGTCATAAGTACTAGGGGTAAAAATTACATCGGGAATTTCAAGTGTTGAAATTTGCATTGAGATTGCATACCTTCCATGTGATGGTTGGATCCCGATCCCACTGTGGGCAATAGTTGCTCCTAGGAGAGTTTTACAGTTTACAATTAGCTAACTCATTAGGTGTCTAGAAAGGTGTTAACGGGGCTCCGCCTCTGGGAAAACGAGGTTTACTCTAATTAGGTCCGTACGAAAGCACGGGGAACCTCCCTCAAAGTACTGACACTGGCCTGGCTGAACGGTTAGCGAAGTTGTAGACTGTAATTAATCCTGGCTAGTTTTTCTTTTTAAGGTTTGAAAGAAAAACTTGATAAAAAGCAGTGGGAAACATCGATTAGACAAGATAATAAACCAATCTAATCTATGCAAGAGCTTTCGCTGAGTGTATTCTTTTCTCTCTCTTAATGGCAGATACCAATGACTGGACTTAAGCTTCTACTAGATAAAAACAAACTGAATGGGACCAACTATAAAGCCTGGCTAAGGAATCTGAAGATTGCCTTGACTTATGATAAAGTATCATATGTCCTCACGGCTTCAGCCCCGCCCGTCCCAGGTCCAAAATCCTCAGTTGCGGACATTGAAGTCCGCAAGACATGGGACGCTGACTGTGCCACGGCCACATGCCTCGCGCTTGCATCGATGGATAACACACATCAAAAGCAGCACGAGGACATGGACATTCACGGGATACTGCTCCATACAAAGGAGTTGTATGGGGAGCAATCCCGCGTATTACGATACGAAGCATCGAAGAAACTGTTTCAGATGCGAATGGCCCCTGGCACACCAGTAGGAGACCATGTGTTGAAGATGATAGCTCTTATAGAAGAGCTTGAGGACCTTGGATGGACAATGGACAATGAACAATATATAGATATTATTCTGCAGTCCCTCCCCTCCACCTTTGCTCAGTTCATAGTGAACTTCAACATGCATGGCATGGAGAAGGACCTCCCTGAACTCCTTAATATGTTAAGGAGTGCAGAGAGCACTATGAAGTCAGCAAAGACTCCCGTTATGACCATTGGACAGTCTTCTTCTTCTCGCCCAAAAGCTAAGGCCAAGGGAAAGAAAAAGAAGAAACCTACTAATCCTAAGGGCGGAGTCAAAAAGGTGAAGGGAAAGGGAAAGTCCACGGCTGGAGACCCAGGGAAAGGCGAGTGTTTTCATTGCCACAAGACAGGACATTGGAAGCGCAATTGCACGGAGTACCTAAGTCTCATGAAGAAGCATGGTGATGCTTCTGCTTCAGGTGCGTTTGTGACTGAAAACTGTTTTTCTATAAACTCTGCTTCTTGGGTATTGGATACCGGTTCAGGTTCTCACATTTGCAATTCTATGCAGGGGCTGAGAAATAGCAAGGTTTTGAAGACAGGTGACCATACTCTCCGCGTTGGAAATGGTTCCAATGTACATACAGTCGCAGTGGGAGAGTATCACTTGGGGTTGCCATCTGGATGTATTTTGATTTTGAATCCATGTTATTTTGTACCAAGTATGCTATGTAATATAATATCCGTTTCTTTGTTGGACAATGAAGGATCTAATTTTGTGTTGCAGAACAATGTTATGAACATTCACCTAAATCAAATGTTGGTTGGGTATGGTACACTTAATAACGGAATATATGTCCTAAATCAACACACAGTTTTCAGTATACAACACACTAATAAAAGAAAACTTTCAGAATTAAATGAAGCTTTTCTTTGGCATTGTAGACTTGGTCATATTAACGAAACAAGACTAAACAGGTTACAAAAAGATGGATATTTAAACTCTTTTGAATATAAATCTTATGCGACTTCCCAGTCTTATATCAAGGGTAAAATGACCAAAACTCCGTTTACCGGACACGGAGAAAGAGCTACTGAGCTCTTAGGCCTCATACATAGTAATGTATATGGGCCAATGTCTACACAGGCTAGAGGCGGTTTTTCATACTTCATTACATTCACTGACGACTTCTCAAGATTCGGTCATGTATTTTTATTAAAGCACAAGTCCAAAGCTTTCGAGAAATTCATTGAATATAAACAAGAAGTAGAAAAACAAACCGACTTGAGTATCAAGATACTTCGATCAGATCGAGGTGGTGAGTATCTCAGTACAGAATTTGCAAACTTCTTAAAAGAGAATGGGATTCTCTCTCAGCTCACTCCTCCTTACACACCACAGCACAACGGTGTGTCAGAAGGACGGAATAGGACCCTATTAGATATGGTCCGGTCCATGATGAGTGACGCTGAGTTACCAGTCTCATTTTGGAGGCATGCATTGGAGACTGCAGCGTTTCTGCTAAACAGGGTTCCAACAAAAGCCGTGTCTACCACGCCATATGAGATATGGCATGGGAAGAGACCATCTCTTAAGAGAATTAAGATTTGGGGTTGCCCGGCCTATGTTAAAAAGCAGAATCCGGACAAACTCGAGACACGGTCAGTCATGTGTAACTTTGTGGGGTATCTAAAGAATTCTTATGGATATCTATTCTACTACAAAGAGGAACAAAAAGTGTTTGTTTCTCAGTATGCCACATTCTTGGAAAAAGAGTTTTTCACAGATAAAGATGATGGCAAGGTGGTGGATCTAGAAGAGGTTCTAGAGACACAAACTACAAATGACGATATGGTTGAACCGGCTGTTGCAACAGAAACTGAAGAACCTCGGCCACTCCGTAGGTCTGGTAGGACTTCTCGCCCACCGGAGAGGTACTACGGTTTCCTCATTGATGGTAACGGAGAAGATTGCATCATGGATGATGATGATCCTACCAGTTTTCAGCAGGCTATCACGAGTGGTGACTCTGTGAAGTGGCTGGATTCCATGAGATCCGAAATGGAGTCTATGTACACCAACAAAGTATGGACTTTGGACGTTGTACCCCCTGGGGTAAAACCTGTAGGGCGCAAATGGATCTTTAAAAGAAAGATTGGTGTGGATGGGCAGGTAGAGACCTATAAGGCAAGACTTGTGGCGAAAGATTTTCGTCAAAGACCAGGTTTGGACTATGACGAAACTTTTTCGCCCGTTGCCATGCTTAAATCCATTCGGATCCTACTTGCTATTGCTGCTCACTACGACTATGAAATCTGGCAGATGGACGTTAAAACAGCATTTTTAAATGGAAATTTAGAAGAATACGTTTATATGGATCAGCCAGAGGGCTTCATTGACAGTGGGAGCAGCGAGAAAGCATGTAGATTGCTTAAATCCATATATGGGTTGAAGCAGGCATCTCGGAGTTGGAACATCTGTTTCGATGATGTTATCAAAGAGTTTGATTTCATCAAAAATCCAGATGAACCTTGTGTTTATAAGAAGGCTGTAGGAAGAGCTGTCACATTCCTCGTATTGTACGTGGATGACATTCTTCTGATAGGAAATGATATTCCTATGCTACAGTCGGTCAAATCATTCTTATCACTAAGGTTCTCCATGAAGGACCTGGGTGATGCCACATACATTCTGGGCATAAGGATCTATAGGGATAGATCCAAAAAGTTATTGGGATTGTCCCAAACCAGGTACATCAACACCATCCTAGAGAGATTTAGTATGGAAGACTCCAAGCGGGGTGCCTTACCCGCTTGCCATGGAGTCACTCTCTCCAAGGATTCTTGTCCAAAGACCGATGAAGAGAGAGCTCGCATGAGCATTATACCTTATGCTTCGGCAGTAGGGTCTATAATGTATGCGATGTTATGTACATGCCCAGATGTAGCTTATGCACTTAGTGTTGTAAGCAGGTATCAATCCAACCCAGGGGAGAACCACTGGACAGCTGTGAAGAACATTCTTAAGTACTTACGAAGGACTAAAGAATTGTTCTTGGTATATGGTAATACAGATCTCCAAATGGAGGCCTTTACCGATTCGAGCTTCCAGAGCGATAAGGATGACAGCAAATCTATCTCAGGGTTTGTATTTACCCTCAATGGAGGGGCGGTAAGTTGGAAGAGTTCCAAACAGGATACCGTTGCAGACTCTACGATGGAAGCTGAGTACATTGCTGCAAATGATGCCGCCAAGGAAGCCGTCTGGATGAAGAAGTTAGTCTCGGAGCTAGGAGTAGTTCCAACCATTATTGATCCAATACCTTTGTATTGTGACAATAATGGGGCGATAGCGTTAGCCAAGGAGCCCAGATCCCATCAGCGGTCCAGACACATCCTGAGGCGCTTTCATTTGATCCGGGAGATTGTAGATCGCCGCGAGATTGAGATTAAGAGAGTTGACACAAAGAACAACGCCGCGGATCCACTCACCAAGGCCCTCCCTCAGCCACAGCATGAGCGACTTTTTGAGATGTTGGGTATGAGATACGCCAATAACTGGCCTTAGTGCAAGTGGGAGATTGTTGGATATATGTATGCCCTAGAGGCTATTATGTGATAGTGGATGTATCTATACATGTATATATATTCAGTTTACATTCTTGCTCGACATGATAGTATGCTATCTGGTTATTCTTTATCTGACATGTTGATTTGATCATGCTTTTATTCATTCATACATGCTGATAAAGCCCCAAGGATATCTGCTTGACTACTCTGATTATGATAGAGATCATACTAGTGGGACATTTGTAATCTATAAGCATATCCTGAAATGTCCCTAGTCGGAGGTGTATCGAGACGGGGCATCGATATACCAGAGTAGACTAGCGTATATGATACTAGACCCATGTGATGGGCGATGGATGTTCCCACATTCATCGATGTTTGACATCAAGATCATATACGGGTGCTCAGTGCTGAATGAGTACACTGGACGGACTCACCGAGAACTCCTATATGGAATTATATCTATCGTCGGATAGCAGTTCTCAGGTGACACTGGTACAGGTTAGTCTGTAGACCCGAGATCGTCATGGAGTCTTGTGTGTTCTCCCACTGTACTTTGATTGCCACCCTACCACGGCTCTACTGAGTCGTGCAAACAGGTGGCCGTTGGGTACAGTCCCGAGACACACGAAGGTAATGAGCGATTGGAGGGGTTTCGTCTCTCCCGGTATTGGGAGTTGATGCTGTGCTGTGCTCGACTGGTTATAACAGCAAGTCCCTGGCCAGGGCTGCTGAGATTTGCTGATAAGTGTTATCAGTAGTTTCTCGATCTGTTATAGACCATTCACCGACACGACTTATTGAGTTATTAGGGTCGACATGACCATCCCTAGGCTCGATATGCAGCATATCTGACGAAGAGACCGGACTATACGGTAGTGTTGCCGGATGGCTCGACGGGAGTTGTAGCAGGTTCGCTTGTTTTCTTCTGATCGCTCAATACCCGGGTGGCCGTTACGTTTAGCTGACCGCTTGCGGCTTGAGGGTACCTGATATGATCATCACCCTCTGCCGGCGTATTGACGAGTCTTAGAGTCCCACAGAGGAGTTACCCAGTCCAGGCGAAACGTTGTGGTGCGCGTATGCGATATGCGCTTGCACCCGATTGAAATGTGCGTATATGATACCGAACATTGATCGGGTGGCCTACTTTTGGTGGGGTCGTATGAGATATGACCGAATTGATAAATTAAGTGTTGATTTATCATCTAACCATTAGTTATCTCACTTGAAACCTTTCTAGGGTTTGATGGATGTATGCATGCATGCATGTGTTTCTTTATTTTCATTCTAGTTTCATGCACATGTGGATGTGCATACATGCATACATACATACACCCATCCATCATGGTTGTTAGCATATGGAAATGGTGGCAACGCAAGACTCACACCATGGATTAAATAATGGATAATTATTTAATTTTGGTTTTAAAGTTAAATGAAAAAGGAAAGGATAATCATGTTAGTTTCCACACTCTTCTTCTAACCTAACCTAGCTCAACTACCACTAACCTATGGTTATCCTTCTCTTTATCATTCTAAACCCAAGTTAAATTAACTATCTATCATTTAATCAGGGTTGAAGTCAAGAAGGAATTAAATATATATAGTGATATATATTTCTTTCTCTTGTTTTTTAACAAAAAGGTTATCTTTTTACCTCTTGCAAAGAAAGGCCACCATCTTCATCTTCCTTCATCTTTTCCTCTCTAGGTTTTTCTAGTGAGTTAAATACAATCAAAGAAAGGTTTTTGAAGTGAGATCCAAAGCCACAACACCATTCTACTCTAGTCTAGCCATCTTGATTAGAGTGTTTCCTTCGGTTTTACAAAGTAGCGAGCTTGGATGGAGATCTCCGCGGTGGATCGTCGTGGACACAAGGGGAGTTCAAGAGGACATCGATTCAACACCCAAGACACCAAGGAGTCTTGCAAAAGGGAGCTACAAAGGTTTTAGCCTTCAAACCCTAGTCTTTACTAGCTTAAAGTTTTGATAACCCTAATTTTCTAGGATCTATCCTTTGCATGTTAGCTTAGCACCTTAAAAATACAAACTTTGAGACATGTGATGCTTCAAAACTCTTCATAGGGTGCTAGACTAACCTTACATGCTTTAGTCCATAAATGGACTTAAGCAGCTTGCATACTTTCCCGCTGCTCCCACTCTGATTGAAACCCTCTGGCTGATCCATATAGACGCAGTCTTCTAAATTTCCATTTAGAAAAGACGTCTTTACGTCCATCTGCCAGATTTCATAATCATGGAAGGCAGCAATAGCAAGAAGGACCCGAATGGATTTGAGCATAGCCACTGGTGAAAAAGTTTCGTCATAGTCCAAACCAGGTCTTTGACGAAAACCCTTTGCAACAAGTCTAGCCTTATAGGTTTCCACATGTCTATCTACACCAATCTTTTTCTCGAAGATCCATTTGCATCCTATGGGTTTTACCCCATCTGGAGCAAAGTCCAAAGTCCATACTTTGTTGGTGTACATGGACTCCATTTCGGTCCGCATTGCATCTAGCCATCGTACCGAGTCGCCGGTCTGGATGGCCTGCTGGAAGTCAGTAGGTTCATCATCATCTATGATGCAATCCTCTCTATCCCCATCTATGAGAAAACCGTAGTATCTCTCAGGCGGATGAGACGGCCTACTACTCCTGCGAAGGGATGCGGGAATGTCCTGTTCTTCTTGAACTACCGGTTCTACCAAACTTTCAGTATTAGTTTATGGTTCTGGAATTTCTTCCAGTTCTATTTCGCTCCCACTTGATTCCTTTTCTAAAAACTGATGTTCTAGAAAATGGGCATTACGAGAAACAATACCTTTTGTTCCTCTGCGTAATAGAATAGATATCCCCTGGAATTCTTTGGATATCCCACAAACTGACACTTTACTGATCGTGCCTCGAGCTTGTCCACATGCTGCTTTTTAACAAAAGCTGGACATCCCCAAATCTTAATATACTGTAGATGGGGTTTCTTCCTGCTCCACATCTGATATGGAGTGGTAGGCACAGTCTTGGTAGGAACCATGTTCAAAAGATATGCCGCTGATTCTAGCGCATAACCCCAGAAAGATCGCGGTAACTCAGCATTAGATCTACCATATCCAATAGGGTTCGATTCCGTCTCTCCGATACACCGTTATGCTGTGGAGTGTATAGAGGAGTAAGCTGAGAGAGAATTCCTTTCTCTTTTAGGTAACCTAGGAACTCGGCACTCAAGTATTCACCACCTCGATCAGATCTAAGTGTCTTGATACTTTTGCCGGTTTGGTTTTCTACTTCATTCTTGCACTCTCGGAATTTCTCAAAAGCCTCGGATTTATGTTTCATCAGATAAATGAATCCGTATCTTGAGTAATCATCCGTGAAAGTAATGAAATAGGAAAAACCACCTCTTGCATGTGTAGACAATGGACCACATACATCGCTGTGTATGAGTCCTAAGAGCTCGCTCACTCTTACTCCATGTCCAGTAAATGGAGTCATTGTCATCTTTCCTTTGAGACAAGATTGACAAGTGTCATAAGTTTGATATTCGAACGAGTCCAAATATCCTTCTCTATGCAACTTAGTCAACCTTCTCTCATTGATGTGACCCAATCTACAATGCCATAAGAAAGCTTTATTTAAATCTGGAGACTTTCTTTTAAGTGTGTTCTGGACATTGAAAATTTGGAGTTGGTTTAAAACATATATACCGTTATTTAGTGTACCGGACCCAATCAAACCATGATTAAGGTGGATGTTAACAACATCTCTTACAAACGTAAAATCATAACCTCTATTTGATAACAAGGAAACTGATATGATATTACACGTTAAGCTTGGTACAAAAAAACAGTTATGTAAAACCAAAATGTGTCCACTTGTCAATCCTAGGTGATAATCTCCGACGGACGCAGCTCCCACGCTAGCTCCGTTAGCAACCTTTAGGGTCATATCACCTTCCTTCAGCACTCTACGGTTTCTCTGTGCCTGCAATGAATTGCAAATATGAGATCCTGATCCGGTATCCAATACCCAGGAAGTAGAGTTGATCGACAGACAATTCTCAATTACAAACACACCTGAAGTCGAAGCCACAGCTTGCTTCGGTTCCTGGTTCTTGGCGTTCCACCCTTGCAATCCTTTTTTCAGTGCCCTTTCCTGTGACAATGGAAGCACTCAACCTGGTACCGCAAACTTTTTCTTTCCCTTCCCTCCCACCTTACTAACACCTCCTCTAGGTTTGGTGGCGGCCTTCTTCTTCCTTCCTTTGGCCCTTGCCTTGGACCCGGAAGAAGATGTACCGCTAACAAACATAGCGGGTGTTTCCCTTGTCTTCTGCAAGGTGCCCTCTGCACTCCTTAACATGTTCAGGAGTTCCGGAAGTTCAACTTCTTTTCTTTGAATGTTGAAGTTCAGGATAAACTGGGCGTAGGTGTGAGGAAGGGACTGGAGAATAAGGTCTGTATAGAGATCATTATCCAAAGTCGTCCCAAGGTCTGCGAGCTCTTCAATATAGCCGATCATCTTTAGGACATGTTCTCCTACCGATGACCCGACAGCCAACCTCGCTCGAAACAAGTTCTTAGAAGTCTCGTATCTTGCTATACGAGATTGCTTTCCATAAAGTTTCTTTGTATGGAGAAATATGCCATCTAGGTCCATATCCTCGTGCCTCCTCTGATGTTCATTGTTCATCGAAGCAAGCACGATGCACTTGGCTTTCGCGCAATCTAAATCCCAGGTTTTGCGGATTTCCTTATCCACATTACTGGATTTGGGACCAGGGACAGCAGGTGCCGTAGCGGTGAGGTCGTACCCCAATTTGTCATAGGTCAAAGCCATTTTGACATTCCGCAGCCAATCTTTATAGTTTGGCCCTATCAGTATATTTTTCTCTAAAAGTAACTTAAGTCCAGTCATTTTCAGGGTCGCTGCAATTAGGAGAGAGAGAAGAAAACTCTTTAGCATGATGCTCTTGCAAGTTTAGGGTGGTTTTTAGTTTATCTAAACTGGATGGCTCCCACTGTTTCTCGAATCCTTCCTCAAACCATAAAAGAAGAATTAGCCAGGACTATTCTCACTGTACAATTCTTGCTTAATCGTTCAGCCAGGCTAGTGTTGATACTTTGAGGGAGGTTTTCCAACGCTTTCGCGAAGTTCCTTAATTAAATAACCTCTTTTCTCTGGGGGCGTAACCCCGCTGACACCTTTCTTGACACCTACTTGGTTTATAGCATTGATCGTTAAGTGACGAATCTCCTGATAAGTAGCATATACTCACAGTAGGATCGGGATCCAAATATCATTGTATTATAATATTGAAGGAATCCTACCAACATTCATCAAACTCCAAATGGTATGCAACTCTTTGCAAATTTCAGTTTCTTTAGAAATTCCCGATATATATTTTTCTGCCCCATGCTCTTATGACCTTGGCATTAGGTCAAAATGTCATAAGTTACATGTCAAGTTCTACCCATCATTATCTTGTCAATTTGAACCCATCCGTATATATCCTTGACGTTCGGCCAAAATGATAATACGACTGTCCCAAACTAACTCATCTATCTATACAATAAATGAATACCTAGTAGATACCAAACACTATGCCTTGGCGTTAGGTCAAAATACATAGCTTGAATACTACTGAATACCCAGATGAAATGACGGAGGGCTACGAATGGTTTTGGCGAAACCGTGAACGTAGTGAACTTGATATAACCGATGGAACCTGATAGCTTTTAAAAGGAGTGGTTAAAGCTCCGCATTTAAAAATATCTGTTTTTAAAATTAACCGAGTGGTTTCTTTTAAATTGTTCCAACGATTAAACTTTTTGGTTTATTTTCTTTGCATTATAAATAATGCATCCGATCATTAACCTATAATTGCAGAAAACAACGAAAATACAACGTCCTCTTATGCCATCCGCATTCGCCACGGGGTCCCGTCATCACCCGTTAGGTTACTTAACTAACGACAGAGCGGGGGCTGGGCTTGCGCGGGTGTAAAACATAAGTGACGTCTAAATAGCTATCATATATAGATATTGTACATTCGTCAGACGCAATAATAGGCATTCCAGATCACAGATGAACTTTATTGGATTTGCAAGCAATCCGTGTTTATTTTGAGCCTGCAACAAAAGACGGATTACACAGTTATGATGAATAGCCATTACCCCACCCAAGACCCCAACGGGTACGGCAAACTACCCGCCTGGCAGTTTGTGCACCCCACCTTGGGTCTGTCCTAGGAGCAAAAACAGTAAAATGAAATAATACAACGGTGGCTCCAACCGCAACCTGGATGTGCCCCACAAAATAATATTACAACAAATTACATTTACATCAAATGAATTAAATAATAACCCATCACATAACCCCGGCTATACATCACAACAGTCCAACACAGTTCATATCCACAAACAGTAAAAACCATTACAGAAATGTGCAACCCCCTGCCAACCGACATACTAGCAGTTAGGGGAGGTTTACGAACACATTATACAAACACAGATATAATCCAACAAGCAAATACTGTATAATTTCGATCGATTAAACACTTTTAATTTTTCTCCAATACTTCTCTGTAATTCTGAAACCTGAGCAAAAATAAAATATTCCAGAAAATACCAAATATCACAGAGAAGCAACACAGGAAAATTGGGTTCCTGAATCGCCAACTCGGCGGCGGAAGCGCGGCGGATCGGTGGGATCCGCCGCGGTTCCGCGGCGCTTTAGGCGATTCAGGGGCCCAATTTTCTTGGGTGTTCTTCTACTGTCTTTTAAAGCTTTCTGAACATCCCTGAAAAATTTTTGGACTTCATTTAAAATTCGACAGAAACTTGTGATTTCGGGCTTTTCCGGTTTCGTTTTTTCCGTTCGAAATTCATACAAATTTGCAAGTAAGTTATTTATTGTTTAGTGAGGCTCTGATACCACTGTAAGTCGATGTACAACATCCCACGACTAGCGGGGAGACGGAAGTATGAAAAACGATCTTGTTCTTTTCTTAAACATCGACTAACCGCATGAATCGAAGCTAAACGATAACTAACATCAAACATAGAAGTTAACAACTACTATGTAAAGGGATTATACCTAAAGAACCGTGTCCTTCGTCTTTACGAACTCCACCTCCTCCTCGGCCTTCTCGAAGTAGTAGACGATCCACCCGAGAGCTTTACTCCAAGCTTAGCCTCTAAACTTGAGGCAACTAACTTTCTTTAAGTGCTAATCAAAGAAGCTAGGTGATATAGAGTGAGGGTTATGGTTTAATTAGTCTAACTAATCCTTGTACTCAACACATGAGAGGGGAGGATTAGGGTTTGAAGAGGGAGAGCTTGAGGAGAGAGAAGGTGAAGATAATAATGAAGTGAGAATAATGAGTTATGATAATATATATCAAGCATTTCTTTTTATCAAGAAAAGAAAATAAAACAATTTAACAACCATGCTTGATAATATCTAGTGATGATTCATCTCCATGAGTCATTAAGCATTTATGATGCATTAATGACATGGATGAATCATCCATATGACTCACTAATCACATTCATTGTATATGCCACCTAAACCTCCTTAGTCACCATCTTCTAGAAGCTTCTCGCGCAATTACGAGAACGCCCCTCCTTTCCGCAAAAATACGGAAAAACTTTAGACTGTATAAATCCAATAACCGGATACCAGTAACTGGCTTAAACCAAAGCCGACTGGTAAAAACTGTCCGAAAGTCGTACGTGTGTAAACACACGTATGCGTCCGAACTCTTGTCGTAAAACCATACGACCTCTATATCGTTTCACCTGGAGTAGGGAAACTCTCTGTGTGGGACTTTAGAGACTCGACAACTACGCTGGCAGTGGGTTTAACCACAGACCGCAAGCGGCACTAGCTGTATGTAACGGTCCCCAGATAGATGTCGATAAGAAGGCCGATGAGGAAACCCATCCGAACTCCTACTGAGTCTGATGTGACAATCTCCGTACAGTCCGGTCCGTTCGTCTAAGACTATCGCATATCGGGCCTAGGGGGGCGGCAAGCGTCAAGTCCCCTAATAGCGGTATAAGTCGTGTCGGAGCGAAGCCCATTACACCCTGAGAAACTACTGGAACCTACCAGTAAATCTCGCTTGCCCTGGCCAGGGACTTTGCGTAATGGCTCTCTGACACAGCGCGATATCAACCCCCAATACCGGGAGAGACGAATCCTGTCTAACCGCCACTGCTTCCAAGTGCTCGGGACTGCACCCAACTGCTACCTGTTTGTACGACTCCTTTGAGCCGTGGTAGGTAGCAATCTAAGAACAGTGGGACACACTCGAGGCGAAGTAGCAGTGTCAAGTCTGCGGACTATGCTGTACTCATGTCACCAGGAACTGTTCACTGACGACTGGTATAAAACCAACCAACAGTTCCCTGTGAGTCCTGTACGGTGTACCCGTAACCTAACGAGCACCTGCATACTATCTCCAGTACGACGTACTGACGGCTGTGGGACAGACCATCTCCCCAACTGGGATGAGAAGCGTACACACTAGTCTACTCCGGAGTATCGATGCCCTGTCTCGATAATCGTACGAATAGGGACCTGAATAAGGATGTGTTTGTAGACTACCCAGCCCCCACTAGTGTGACTGCCATCACAACGCTGGTAGTCAAGCAAGATCCTAAGAGCTCTATCAATACGTATACTCACATATTAAGATAGAATAAACCAAGTAGCATACTACCATGTTTAGCAAGACTGTTATATACATGTGAATATCCCAAGCTTCCATTAAGTAATATACAAACTAGTATGATACAATAATGGCCCCTAGGGTATATACACTAACACAGGAGAAATAGGAATAAGGTTTATTCGGTTGTCTTTTATCTTCACCTTCTCTCGCATTGCGAGTGCTCCTAGGATTAGGACAGTACACCCATTATGCTTATTGGATAGTCTTCTTCCAAACCATAGGCTGGTGCCGAACGGTAGGGAAGGAAGAAAACCATTTGGCCTAAAGGGGTGTACAGAAGGTAATGACTAAAGGCATATAAAGGGATTTGGAAAGATGGCAAAGAATTACACGGTTACAGTTGTGAATCTGGATAATAGAAGAGGCATTACTAGGAATACCGGGATACCCCATCGAAACATTTCAATGTTTCAGTTTCACTGTGTACTGTTAAAAGAAAACTGATTTCCCAATTAGTCCTCAATCCAGGGTATGTCTTTACCAGGTATGATTCTCACATCTGTATAGTTTTACAGATGATGAGTAGGAGTAAGTTATTGGGAATTGGGTGATCATCCTCATTATATCGGGATTCATTGTAATCGGTGATGTTTGATGAAGTCACCTGGGTTGTTTGCCGGACGGCAAATATTTGGTTTTGAATATCCGTTGTTATGCACCAATTTCAAATTGATATATCTGTACGTCTATTTTTATAGAGTGAGATATATCTTTTTGAAATTATGTCTATAACATTTACCTATATCAGTGGATGGTTAGGTAAGGAGCATTAAACAGCGGTGTAATTCTTCTTAACCATAAGTACAGTTTTCAACCTGCGATACACAGGGATTGAGTTATTAGACTCAAGGGACTTATACAGAGTATTTTATGTTGTCCAGTGTCCATTAGGACAGAGGGGTTGGTCCACGTACTATATTCAGTTTACTTATGACTCCTCTAGTTTTTAGACAGGTGTTTCGTAGAAACACAAGGTCCGAATTTTGAGAAGTTATAGGTATATGAATAAAGTAGAGAACCAGGTATTGCAAGTATCGGGATTCTTCAAGGTGATTGAAGATGTAGATACTTGTGTATGGTATTCAGTTGATAGTAGTGATTAAGAGAACTTGCTTCTCTTTCAGGTTACTCATAATTGGAAGCATTCTTAAATTGAGTAACGCTGATCGGCCTCTTTCCATTTAGTTGGCATGCACTGGAGACAGCTGCATGATTTGAATCTGGTTCAATTAAATCAGTGCCTCTGGTTCTATATTGGATATAGAACGGTTCATATCTTAACGATGTTAAGGTACGGGGAGTTGTCCGGCCTATGCTTAAAACCAGACTCTGGATAACTCAAGGCACGTTTCTGTAATGGTTGTTTGTGGGTTGATCCAGGCTATGACGAGGGTTGACTTTCTACCATCTGAGAGATCAATAATGATATTGTTCTTGACTCGCCACAGTTTTAATAAAAATGGATTTTTTCAGAAAATGGTAGTGGGAGTATGGTAGAACTGGAAGTGATTCCAGAACCACAAACGATTACTGAAGATATAATAGGAACCTAAAGATTCAATCTGGTTTGACATTCCATTGGCCAATCCACAGATAAGGTGGGTAACTTCAGGCACCCGAGAGGTACTCCGGTAGCCTCAATGACGGTGACAGGGAAGTTCTTGTTTACCCTGACTTACCATTTGCTGTTGTTCCAGACTGTGAGACCCGGCAGGAGGATGAGTATAGCGTCGTTCTAAACTGGCTTTAGAAGTGTACGTCTATATGACTCTGCCAGAGGGTTGTCGTGGTCAGTGGGAGCAGCGGAAGCATGGTGGACAAGTGGCTTATGCTTATTTATAGACTAAAGCAGATATAGCGGAGATAGATCATCAATTTCTGATGTGACGGTCATAGGTTTGACTTCATCAGAATAGGGGATGGATCTGTTAAGAAGGTAGTAGGGTGTGATGTCCTGGTATTTGGATGACATACACAGAGTAGGAAAAGAAACTCTTATACTACGATCGGTTACACTTTGGTCGTCATACAGTGGTTTCTCCACATGGGACTTGGACATTATATCAGACATACTGGTTACTAGATCTATGGTTTTAGATCTAGATTTGGGTGGTTTCCAAATTATGGGTACTTAGACAGCATTCTAAGAGTATTTAGAATGGACGACTCCTGGCACGGTAGTGTACCTGCAGGTGATGGAGTCACCCTCTCTAAAGGTGTCTTACAGACTAAAGGGGAGAGGGATGTGCATGATTGGCAGATCACTTGCTTAGGCAATTGAGTCAATCATGAGATGTCAAGTACCACACCAGATGTTGTTTTTGCAGTAGAAGCAATAAGTTGATATTGATCCAATCCTGGAGAAACAGTTGGAAGCAGTTTTAGAACATAAGTGGATGTTTAGGGATATGATAACGACAGCCTCATTCGGGAGATAATTATCATTCCATGCTTCCAAGGTGACCTGGACGATAAGGAGGTTGTCAGAGTTATAGTTTTCCTTCTAACGAGGGGCAGTATTTTGGACAGGTGGTCAAAGGAAATACTGAGGAAGGAGTGGCGCAGGATACTGATTAAGTTCAGTTGACGATACAGTCTAAGAGCTTTGGATTTGGAGTTCATTTATGAGCTAGGTCCTATCAGACATCCAGACACATTCTAAGACAGGTATTGCTCATTTCGGGAGATGGCTTTCTCCGCGAACATGAGATATAGAGAGACATAGAAGGAAACATCCAGGCGGATCCACTCACTGAGGCTATTCCTCGAACGCAATAGTTTCGCAAACGAGCTTTGTGAGACTGACAAGTAGAGGAGTTGGGTGTTCGGTATCACACGGGCTGTGAGTATGCGACATCGCAATAATTAGCCTCGAGTGCAAGTGGGAGATTGTTGGAGATAGTGCCCTCAGAGTCAATTATTGGATCACAGGTACGTGATTGCAATGATTGAGGGAGGACCTATCCCAGTAGGACAGTCTTACTCAAGATGATAGTATGCTATCTAGTTTATCTTTATCATCGTGTACTGCTTTGGGTAACCTGACAGGTCGCTATTACATGTTGATAGAGCCACTAGGATTCTTGCTTGACTGCCAGCAGTATGAGGGCGATCATATACGTGGGAGCTGGTAGTCTATAAGCACATCCTTAAAAGGTCCCTAGTCGAGGGAATTTCGAGACAGGGCGTCGATACTCCAGAGTAGACTAGTGTATACAGTCGAGACCCCGACGAAGGGAGGTGGCCGGTCTCATAAGCCACTGGTGTCAGTTGGATCACCTAAGATGTATACAGGTGCTCATTGGGTTATAAGTACACCGGACAGGACTCGCCGGGAACATACTAGTTGGTCTTATACCTGACGTTAGATAGTAGTTCCCTGGTGACATGTGTACAGGTTAGTTCATCGACCTGGGGATCGTCATTTGTCTCGTGTGAGTTCCCACTGTACTTTGATTACTACCCTACCACGCTCAAAGGAGACGTGCAAACAGGTTTTAGTTGGGTACAGTCCCGAGCCACATGGAGGCAGTGAGCGGATCTTCGGGGGTTCGTCTCTCCCGGTATTGGGGATGAGGTCGCGTTGTGTCTAGGAGATCCAGAACATGAAAAGTCCTTGGCCAAGGCAGGAGATTTACTGGTAGGTATTCCAGTAGTATCTCAGGGTGTTCTGGGCTGATCTCTGACATGACTTGTACCGCTTTTGGGGGTCTGACTTTTACCAACCCCCTAGGCCCGCCATGCGATGCTCATAGATGAATGGACCGGACTGTACGGATATTGTCACTGACAGGCTCAATATGGTGTCAGGATGAGTTCGCTCATCGACGTCCCTTTTGGTCAATAGCTGGTAGCCCGTCACGTATGGCTAATACCTCTGACGTGCTTGTGGTTAAATCCACAGCCATAGTATTGACGAGTCTTTAGAGTCCCCTACATTTAGTTGCTCAAGTTTTCGGATGAAACGCTGTAGAGGCCGTATGGAGATATGGCAGGGTTCGATCTGATACGTGCGGTATTGCACGGATCATGATCGGACGGATAATACTAGCTGGCTTTGGTTTAAGCCAGATCCTAGTATTGTATAGTGTAGATTTTGTCTCATTGCATCTGTATTCGGTCGAAATACAGATGCGGGTGTGTATGCACAGTAGCGGGGTTTTCCTGTAATTTATTACGGGATCAGTTTTTGGAGTTGCCAGTTTGTTTTCCGTTTCGGCCAATTTCCTTTGTATCATTCATTGACCGAAGATTGGTGGAGGAGGGCTTATTTGCATTTGTGCAAATAAGCTTTGTGGAGGGTGTTATTTGCATATTGTTGTATCATGATAATTCCTCCACCATTTGACTTCATTTGACTTCTTCTTCTTTTCATCATGGCTTGAGTCATCATGGTTGTTGATGATTAGGTTGTTGGAGTGTTGGTTTTGGAGCAATCATGGTTGTTGATGATTGGTTGATGGAGTGTGAGTTTTAGTGGGTGATCATTTCCTTTTTCATGATAACCCTTTTCTCTCTCTTGTTTTTGGGCTCACTCATTTGTGATACACACACTCCCTCTCTCATTCTCCACTCCCCATTCTTTTTGGCCAGCCAAGCAAAGAGAGGGGGCTGCCCAACTTTTGTGTGGGGATTTTTGTTCTCTCATGCTTGCAAAAATCTCCAAGATCATCACAAAATTCCACAAGTTCATTTCCTCCAACAAAGGCAACTTCCAATACCCCAAATGAGATATAGCTTTCTACACGTATTCTACAGCAAATCTTGGGCACGTCGACTCGCCAGCTTCGTGCCCGAGTTGCCTCGGTATAGAGGTGGGAGCCCGTAAAAGAAGCCGGCGACGTGGTGCACTTCCGGCGACGTGGTGGAGACCGGAGATTCCGCGGAGAGATCGGGACAACGACGAGAAGACCGAAGGACACGGATCGCTCGGTATATCTCTCTACCCCCTTCTTGTTAGCTAGGACTAGTTTAATGGCCCGATCCGTGTTTATAGTGCGCGGTGGTGCCGGTTTGAAAAGTTAAAGAAAAGCATCGCTTCCGTATTCCGGCGTCGGATTGACGGCCGGGGCGCCGCCGTGCACTTACAAATACGCCCTCAACAAGAGGTCTAATAGGGATCCCTCCATACATATAAAACTCAAATTCCTCCATATGGAGGAAATGGAGACACGGTTGTGTCACCAATATAGGGCATGGGTAATTGGCAGCCCTTTTGCCCGCACCGATTGAATGAAGTAATACCGTGCACATATCATAGCTGGGGTTCCTAGTCATCAAGGTGTGCACAATATGAAGGGATGGTGTGAAAAATGTAGTATTGTGCGAACTACCAAAAATGTTCTTTTGTGCCCAACGGCACACAGTGAGTACATTTGCAAAGAGGGTTCTAGCTTGGATGCCCTTACGTGGCTCCCTCGAACAGTCATTACCCATCAATGGTAGGTAATCCTCGAATTGGAGGGGTTGGTCATGGGTAGGTAGTCTGGGTATTAAGGTGACTTCATGGATGAAGTCCCTATCGATTATGATTTCCCTATCCCCCCCAATTTAGCCTAATGTATCCGTGTTGTGAGAGGCAACCGTCTTCCATGCACTCGTGAAATCGGGTGACGAGATCCGAAAGCGCGAAGGCATTCTGATGATTAAACAGTAAAAAATTGCATCCGCGCCTACGGATCTCTTCACCGAATTAACTTCCGTAGATCGTGTGTGTAAAGATTTGGGAAAAGTCCCTCTCGAACTGTAAAGTTGGTGCCATTATAGATAGCTAAATACCAAAATATGAAATCGACAGATAGGGAAAAAGGAGTGCAAACCTCCTCTGAAAATTTCAGAGGGTGACGAAGCAGAGGAGCGGCGGATCAGCGGCACAAGGGCTTCTTCGGCAGCGGAAGCGCGGCGGCATGGGGCGATTTCCTTGCTCTGGCTACTGCGGCGGCTAGGGTTTTAAGAGAGGAAAATATTAGGGTTTGGTGAAAGCCGCAGAGGGGTCGGGTCCTATTTATAAGGGGGTGTTTTGGTTATTTGCAAAAAGGACCTCTTAAAAAGAGGAATTTATTTGTAAATAAAAAATTTTATTTTTTATTTTTTTATTAAAATTGAAATGTACAAAAATACCCCCAAAAATTTGAATTTTTTTTATTTTTTTATTTTTATTTTGTTTTTATATAATTACAAGTGATACATACCCCCAAACTTATTTGAAACAGTGTTTTTACTGTTTATGGCTGGATAACCGAAATTTAAGGGTACATGGAGGAAGATCAGTCAATGTAAATCGGCTTCTACAATAGCAAGAGCTCCTCCGAAGGGTCCGCGGTGAGGAACGGTTTAAGTCTATGTCCGTTTACTTTAAATAGTGAACCGTCCTCAGGATTTTCTAAATCGACTGCACCGTGCGGATATACGGTGCATACCAAAAATGGCCCTTTCCATCGAGATCTGAGCTTGCCGGGAAGGAAATATAGCCGGGTGTCATAAAGTAAAACCTGTTGACCATGTTTGAAAGTTTTGCACATAAGGCGTTTATCGTGAAACACCTTCGTTCGGTTTTTAATGACAACCGCGTTCTCGTAAGCTTCATCCCGAAACTCGTTCAGTTCATTTAATTGCAGCTTTCTATGGCTGCCCGCATCTCCTAGAGATAGATTCAACTCTTTTATTGCCCAAAATGCTCGATACTCAATTTCAACTGGAAGGTGGCAAGCTTTTCCATAAATAAGCCTATAGGGAGACATGCCAAGATCGGTCTTATAGGCAGTTCGAATTGCTCTATGGGCATCAATAAGTTTTGACGACCAATCCTTACGGTTTTTTGAAACCATTTTCTCCAATATCTGTTTAATTTGCCGATTTTAAATCTCATCTTGCCCACAAGTTTGGAGATGATAGGGCGTTGAAAGCTTGTGATTAATGGAATATTTCCGCATTAAGGACTCGAAAGTCCTATTACAAAAATGAGTTCCATTATCGCTGATGATTGCGCGGGGGTGCCCAAACCGAGAGAAAATATTTTCTTTGGGGAACCTAATGACTACCTTGTTATCATTAGTCCGGCTGGGCACAGACTCGATCTACTTAGAAACATAGTCAACAGTGAGGAGAATATACACATTCCCAAAAGAATTGGGAAATGGTCCCATAAAATCTATCGCCCAAACATCAAAAATTTCCACAAGCAATATTGGTTGGAGCGGAATTTCATTTCTTCTAGAAATCCGGCCCAAGTGTTAGCACCGGGAGCATGTCTTGCAATAATCATGTGCATCTTTAAAAAGTTGTGGCCAATAGAAACCACACTGCAAGATCTTTTCGGCTTTCTTTTTAGGGCCAAAATGCCCACCACACGCTTGATCGTGGCAAAATGACAGCACGTTCTTAAATTCATTGTCGGGAAAACACCGACGAATAATTTGGTTGGGACAGTATTTGAATAGATAAGGTTCACCCCAGTAAAAATGTTTTACTTGGGATAGGAATCGGAGTCTATCCTGATTTGACCATTCATTTGGTATAAGTCCGATGGCCAAATAATTCACAATATCTGCGAACCAAGGTTCACACGACACAGTCAAGAGCTGCTCATCTGGAAAAACGTCTTTAATAGGAAATTGAAGCATCGGCGAAGAAGGGAGGCGTGAAAGATGATCGGCGACTACGTTTTCGCATCCTCTTTTATCTCTGATAACAAGATCAAACTCTTGTAGTAGGAGGATCCAACGTATCAGCCGAGATTTTGCGTCCGTCTTCGCAAAAAGATGGTGAAGAGCCGAATGGTTAGTGTAAACGATGAATGGAGAGCCGATTAAGTAGGGCATGAACTTTTCTAATGCAAACACAACCGCTAAGAATTCCTTCTCGGTTGTTGTGTAATTTAATTGGGCCCCGTTCAAGGTTCGGCTAGCGTAATAGATCACATGTGGCATCTTATTGATGTGTTGTCCAAGGACAGCACCAATGGCAAAATCAGATGCATCGCACATAATCTCAAATGGATGCGTCCAGTCAGGAGACGAAAGAATTGGAGCAGAAGTAAGTGAGTTTTTTAATGACTCGAACGCCTTCATTCAACTTGAGTCAAAATCAAATGTGGTGTCCTTAGCCAACAAAAGAGTCAAGGGTCTAGCAATCTTGCTAAAATCCTTGATGAACCGTCTATAGAAACCGGAATGGCCAAGGAAGGCTCGAATGTCTCGGACGCATTTGGGAGGAGGGAGATTGGAAATGACTTCAATCTTAGCTTTATCTACCTCAATACCATTTTGTGAGATGATATGTCCTAAGACAATACCTTCTCGTACCATAAAGTGGCATTTCTTCCAATTTAAAGTAAGGTTCTTATCCTTACACCGGGTAAGGACTGCGTCTAAATGTAGCAAACACTCATCAAAAGAGTCGCCGAAAATGGAGAAATTATCCATGAAGATCTCCAAGAATTTTTCAACCATGTCAGAAAAAATACCCATCATACACCGCTGGAAGGTAGCAGGTGCATTGCATAACCCAAAGAGCATGCGACGGTAAGCAAACGTACCAAAAGGACAAGTGAATGTGGTCTTGTCTTGGTCCTTTTCGGCGATGGGAATTTGATTATAGCTGGAGTAGCCATCCAAAAAGCAATAGTACTCATGCCCAGCCAATCGTTCTAGCATTTAGTCAATAAAAGGTAATAGAAAGTGGTCTTTCCGTGTCGCGGCGTTGAGTTTTCTGTAATCGAAGCATACTCTGTTAGTTATATATATGCCGTAGAGGCCATTGTTGTACATATGATGTATATTATAATGGATGCTTGGATATATATAGAGAGGACTTTCTTGCTCGTCATGATAGTATGCTATTTGGTTTCACTTTATCTTAACATGTTGACTTATATTAATTTACTGCCTTACTCTCACATGTTGATAAAGCCCTTAGGATATATACTCGACTACTGGGACTATGATGAAATCATACTAGTGGGGTCACGGTAGTCGATGAGTACATCCTATAACTGTTCCTAGTCGAGGGTGTGTCGAGACAGGACATCAATACACCAGAGTAGACTAGCGTATACGCATCTTGACCCATATAATGGGCGATGGATGATCCCATATCCATCGGTGTTTGACATCAAGGATGGTGTACGGGTGCTCAGTGGAGACTGGGTACACTGGACGGACTCGCCGAGAACTCCCAAATGGTATTATGCCTCACGTCAGATGGCAGTTCTCCGGTGACACTGGTACAGGTTAGTCTGTAGACCCAAGATCGTCATAGAGTCTTTTGTGATTCCCACTGTGCTTTGATTTCCACCTTACCACGTCCAAGAGGGCGTGCAAAACGGTGGCTTTTGGGTACAGTCCCGAATCACATGGAGGCAATGAGCGATAGGAGGGGATTCGTCTCTCCCGGTATATGGAGTTGATATTGTGCTGTGTTCAATTGGCTATAACTGGAAGTCCCTGGCCGGGGCTGATATAGAGATTTACTGGTAAGTGTTACCATTAGTTTCTCGACCTGTTATGAGCCTCACATCGACACGACTTATCGGTTACTGGGGTCTGACGTATACCACCCCTAGACTAGATATGCAACATATCAGACGAAGAGACCAGACTGTATAGGAGTGTTACTGATTGGATTCATAGGAGAATGTACAGGCTTGTTTGTTTATCTTCTGATCGCTCAATACCTGGGTGGCTATTACGTTTAGCTGACCGCTTGCAACTTATGGGTGTTTGATATGATCATCACCTACTGCCGGCGTATTGACGATTCTTTAGAGTCCTACACAGAGGTTTCTTGACTCAGGAAAAACGGAGTAGGAGCACATATGTGATATGTGCAGGACCGAGGATAATACGATATGAGATGCCGTATTATATTCTCGCGATATTTTGATATGAGCCGGGTCATCGGATCAAGGGTTGATTCGATGAATCGGTACATGATATATTAGTCGGTTATATTTGATATAGCCGGATTGTCGGATCAAGTGTTGATTCGATAATTTAATATATAATTATATATGTGATATATTACATTACATTATCTAATATTGGCTCGCTTTATTATTTCATTTTCTCACCGGATAATACATTGATATATATGCGATATATATTAATTGTATTATTTTATTTTGTTGCAAATATATAATATATATATGATATATATTATTGTAACATAATATAATTACTAATGCAACATGTTTTGTAGAGATTAAACCTAGTTAGAGTTTGATTTGGGTTAGTTCTTTCATGAACCTTCTAGAAGGTTTTCTTTTGTTTTGAGCTAAGATATTATGCTTGATATTTTAGTGACTCATTGTTAACCCAACCCAAACCCTTCACCCTAGGTTAAGTCTCTACATGGGTTAGCCTACTCATTATCAACTATGGTTGCATTTGTAATTATCACTTGAATTTCATTATTCATCACAAAAGGAATTTCCTTCTTCTTCTTCTTCTTGCTTGAGCTTTGAAAAAGCTTTCTAGGTTTTCTTTAGGTAATGAATTAAAGTGAGAATTTGATAATAAAAGAGTGCATAAATACTACTTCATCATCACCATCTAATATAGCCAATTAGATTAGGGTGTTCACCTCATTAGTGAGAAAAAGCTTGAGTTAAAGAAATTTCGAGGTAGATCATCGGAGAAAAGGAAGACTATAAGCTAGCATGGATCATTTGGGTTGTGGAGCCTCTCTTGAGTCCGGGAGATCATGGATCGTGGCGAAGGGACTTCTACTCGGAGCTTATGAAGCGAAGGAGCGGACTACAACGGTTGTAATCTCTCATTCTTAGTTGTAAAGATATTTACTTGCATGTTTAACACTAATAATCTAGCAAAGATCCCGGTTTTGGATTGTTCGGCACGTCTAAATTTTTATTCGGACATGGTTGATGCCTTATTAACCCTTGTAAGAGTGCCTAGGAACTCTTCAGTGGTATCATAGCCTAGCTAGAGCATTAAGCAACATGCATACGAAGTTAAAAGTCCGATCGAACCCCGATAAGTCGAAATAGACCCCCTCTCTGGAAATTTTGTAAAAATGTGATTTTTTCTGCATTAAAAATACTCAAAAAAATCAGCAGGGAATTCTAAGCAATACCGTAAAATACGAAATCCTAATTCCACTAAAGAGCCGCGGAACCGCGGCAATACCTTACTTGCGCGGCGGTTCCGCGTCGGAACAGTAGAATTAGGGTTAGGATTTTGTACAGTAATATCCGTAGGTACTTGTAAATTCTTCTGGGTATTTTTAATCTGACTCAAGTGTTGAGTGTTCTGGGGATTATTTTGAATTCGTTGATTGGATCAGAAAGTTTAATTTCGTTCTGTTTTCCGGATATTTTAGAAACTGTTAAAATGTTCGAACAGATATCATTAACTCACTTTTTCCCGGCACGAAAAACTTTCAAGTGTTGAATTTTTCTTGAGTTTTTAATCTTTAGGAAAAACGTGCAAGTAACGTGGTGGACCCTCTAGAAGAACACAAACCTTAACTCGATTATGTGACCGTCTGAACCTCCTCTAAACCTTAGGGTTTGGGGCAGTACGGCGTTGCCACATATGAGGCGTTGGCTTGACCCTTCTGCGGCTGGACCATTAGTACTGTGACACATTCTGGGATTTTTTGAACTCCGCTCAAGTGTTGAGCTATTTAAGAAATCTTGGGTATTTGATTATTCGATCGAAAAGTTTAATACTGTCTATTTATCTGGAATGTGATACAATATGTGGAATTCATATAGTTAGGCATGAAATGCGAAGTATGTGATATTTCGGATTTACGATGTCTAAAGAGATTGTGGATTCCAAATGTTGTAGTTTTACACTTTCTTTTCTGTGACCGTAAGTGTAGTATGTAGTTGTATTGCCGGTTTTCGTTGCTATACATCAACGACGATCGGTGTATGCATACTTACTTACGTTGATGATATGAGATATTATGTATTGCTGTGATATGTTATATTGGATCGTTGTGTTCTGAATAGCCGGGGGTTTTATGTGAGATGAGGGTTTTTATTTTCATTCATGTAAAATTCATTTGTATATAATATTCTTTTATTGGGGCACTTCCGGGATGAGGTTGATGTCACCATTGTATATTATTTACTTTTTCACATTAGGTAGACCTAAGGAGGGGAGCACAAGTAACCGGGTTCTAGGGTCCAGTGGGAGGCCATCTCGAGGAGTCGAGACCAGGTCTCCTAACCCTAGAATTAGCAGTGTTGCTTGCCGCTCTTATAGGGGTGTAGCGATGTGGGTTTGGCTATTCATCACAACCGTGCAATCCGTGTTTTATACAGGCTCGTATTAAAACACGGACATCCTAGTATATCCAATATTTCATATATGTTCTTCTGCTGCAATGTTCTATGATGAGATCATATTACTGCCTGAGAAAAATGCTTATACTATATATATATATATATATATATATATATATATATATGCTGATATATAAATATTACTGCTTTCGTTTCTACTGTGATGCTTAGGAAGCATAAGCTGATGGGATATATTAATGAGATTAATAAAAGAAAAGAAACCTAAAAGATGTTGTAGAATCAAAACTTTATAAAAAGGGTAGCTACAGTTTTGCTTTGCATAGCGGTATATATGATATACTCTGCACCTTATTCGATGAGGAAAGAGCCGAGATCCCTTCACCGGGAGTGACCTCTTTAGCAAAACTGGCAGATACTACATACTCGCGGTTTAGTTTTTGACAGCTTATATAGTTCTTGCTTTGCACAACGGTATATATGATATACCCTGCACCTTATTCGAAGGGGAAAGAGCCGAGATCCCTTCACCGGGAGTGACCTCTTTAGCGAAACTAGAAAAGCCTCAAAAACACTCCTTTTTCAAAATCACTCGATTCTACGACGATATCAAGTTCATTACGCTCATGGTTTTCTGAAAAAACTGTGTAGCCCTCCGTCATTTCAGATAAGTAATATTTAGTATTCGTGCTGCGGTAGTTTGGCATGCGTCAAGGCATAGTGTATGGTAGCTAATTACTACTTATCTGTAACATGAGATATGATTGGATTAGGGTATTCGTACGGCGTTGTTTGGCATGCGTCAAGGGTCGTACGGGTGGGCTTAATTCAATCACGAAATGTACGGGTTGAACTTGACTAGCGCACTATGGGTTGTTTAGCATGCGTCAAAGTCATAGCACGCTAGGGGTAAAAGCATTATCAGGAATTTCAAGTGTTGAAATTTGCAATGAGATTGCATACCTTCTATGAGATATATGGATCCTGATACCCACTACGAGTAAGAGTTACTCCTGGGAGAGTTTTACACAGGACAATTAGCCGATCAAGTAGGTGTCTAAAGAGGTGTTTACGGGGTTATGCCTCTGGTAAGACGAGGTTTATTTTAATTAGGTCCATGCGAAAGCACAGGGAACCTCTCTCAAGTCCTAACACTAATCTGGCTGAAAGATTGACGAAATTGTAGGGTGTAATTAATCCCGGCTAATCTTACCTTTTAGAGTTTGAAGGAAGATTTGATAAAACCAGTGGGAGACATCCGGATTAGATAAGATAATAACCAATCTAATCTTACAAGAGCATACGCTAAAGTGTTTCCTTCTCTCTCTCTCCAGGTAGCGACCATGTCAGGCCATAATCAAGATAATAATATGGATGTATTGACTGAACCCGCTTATTATACTAAGCAGGGGAACGTTGGTCCCGTTCTTTCTTATACAGGAAACAGGAGAATATCTGGATTCTCATGCTGCCCAAACAAAGAACATGCATGCTGATGCATTTTCTTCAGGTGTGTTAGTTATTGAGAACTGTTTCTCAGTTCACCCTACGTCCTGGGTATTAGATACCGGATCGGGATCCCACATATGTAAATTGTTACGTGGGCTATGTAAAGGTAGAGAATTGGGAAAAGGTGATCATTCTGTACAAGTAGGGAATGGTGCAAATATTGCAGCCAAAGCAGTTGGCGAATATCACCTTGTATTACCAAGTAGTAATACATTGATTCTGAACGAGTGCTATTATATACTGAACATGATGTGCAACATTATATCAGTTTCTTTATTAAGTAAAGAAGGATATAATTTTGTAGTACAGGATAATGTTATGAACATATTCCTGAATCAAAAGTTGATTGGATCAGGCTCGTTACATAATGGCATATACGTTCTCAATCAAAATACAGTTCTTAATATACAAAACACACACAAGAAGAAGAGTTCAGAAACGAACGAATCCTTCTTGTGGCATTGTAGACATGGTCATATCAATGCGACACAGCTAGCTAAGTTACATAAGGATGGATATTTGAATCCGTTCGAATTATCATCTTATGATTCTTACCATTCATGTCTCAAAAGAAAAATGTCCAAAACTCCGTTTAGTGGACACGGAGAAAGAGTTACAGAACTCTTAGGACTGGTACATAGTGATGTATGCGGTCCCATGTCTACACACGCCAGGAACGGTTCTTCCTACTTCATTACATTCACTGACGATCTCTCTAGATACGGACATGTGTTCCTGATGAAACACAAGTCTGAAGCTTTTGAGAAATTCAGAGAATATAAGCACGAAGTAGAGAACCAAACGGGCAAAAGTATTAAGATCCTTCGATCTGATCGAGGAGAAGAATACTTAAGCAATGAGTTCCTAGATTATCTAAAAGAGAATGGGATTCTCTCTCAGCTTACACCTCCTTATACACCACAGCACAACGGTGTATCGGAGCGGAGGAATCACACCCTATTAAATATGGTATGCTCTATGATGAGCACTGCTGAGTTACCTATTTCCTTCTGGGGTTATGCGCTTGAGACAACCATAGTCCAATTGAATAGGGTTCCCACCAATTCGGTGCCATCCACTCCATATGAGATATGGAAAGGAAAGAGACCACATCTTAATTACATTAAGATATGGGGTTGTCTGGCATTTATGAAAACACAAAATCCGGTGTGGATTATGACGAAACCTTTTCTCCAGTGGCTATTCTTAAGTCCATCCGGATCTTACTTGCCATTGCTGCATACCATGACTACGAAATCTGGAAAATGGATGTTAAGACCGCCTGTCTAAACGGTGATTTAGAAGAGTGCGTGTACATGACTCAGCCAGAGGGCTTCGTAGATGGTGGGAGCAGCGGAAAGGTGTGCAAACTGCTTAAATCCATTTATGGGTCAAAGCAAGCATCGTGGAGTTGGAACATCTGCTTTGATGTTGTAGTCAAAGAGTTTGACTTCATCAAAAATGTAGATGAACCTTATATCTATAAGAAGGTTGCAGAGAGTAGGTAGTCTTCCTCGTATTGTACGTCGATGACATACTCTTGATAGGAAATGATATTCCTATGCTGCAATCAGTCAAGCTCTTCTTATCACAAAGATTCTCAATGAAAGATCTAGGTGATGCCTCCTGCATATTGGGAATTATGATCTATAGAGATAGATCTAAACGGATACTGGGATTGTCCCAATCCAGGTACATTGACACCGTACTAAAGAGGTTTAGTATGGAAGAATCCAAGCGTGGGAACCTTCCCACGATCTCTGGACTCACTCTCTCCAAAGAGATGTCTCCCAAGACTGATTTGGAGAGAGCTCGCATGCAAGGGATACCCTATGCTTCGGCAGTAGGCTCTATCATGTATGCGATACTATGTAACAGACCCGATATAGCATACTCACTAAGTGTAGTGAGTAGGTATTAAGCAGATCCTGGAGAGAGTCACTGGATAGCTGTGAAGAACATTCTCAAGTACTTGAGAAGAACTAAAGAGATGTTCTTGGTGTATGGTAACGGAGAAATCCAGGTGGAGTCCTTTACCGATTCAAGCTTCCAAAGTGATAAGGACGACTCTAAGTCGCACTCGAGATTTGTCTTTACCCTCAATAGAGGGGCGGTGTGTTAGAAGAGTTCCAAACAGGATACCGTTGCAGACTCGACGATGGAGGCTGAATACATCGCTGCCAACGATGCTGCCAAAGAGGCTGTCTGGATGAAGAAGTTCATTAGTGAACTTGTTGTGGTTCCATCCATTGAGCATCCAATATGTTTGTATTGCGATAACAATGGAGCTGTGGCTTTGGCCAAGGAACCCAGGTCCCATCAGAAGTCCAGACATATTCTGAGGCAGTATCACCTGATCAGGGAGATAGTTGATCGCCGGGAGATCGAGGTCAGGAGAGTTAATACGAAGGACAACACTACGGATCCACTCACGAAGGCCATTCCCCAGATACAGTTTGAGAGATTATTCGGGATACTAGGTATGAGATACTACAACAGCTGGCCTTAGTGCAAGTAGGAGATTGTTAGATATATATATATGCCCTAGAGGCCATTGTTGTACATATGATGTTTATTATAATGGATGCTAGGATATATATAGAGAGGACTTTCTTGCTCGTCATGATAGTATGCTATTTGGTTTCACTTTATCTTAACATGTTGACTTATATTAGTTTACTGTCTTACTCTCACATGTTGATAAAGCCTTTAGGATATGTACTCGACTACTGGGACAATGATGAGATCATACTAGTGAGGCCATGGTAGTCGATGAGTACATCCTATAACTGTTCCTAGTCGAGGGTGTGTCGAGACATGGCATCGATACACCCGAGTAGACTAGCGTATACGCATCTTGATCCATATGATGGGCGATGGATGATCCCATATCCATCGGTGTTTGACATCAAGGATGGTGTACGGGTGCTCAGTGGAGACTGGGTACACAGGACGGACTCGCCGAGAACTCCCAGATGGTATTATGCCTTACGTCAGATTACAGTTCTCCGGTGACACTGGTACAGGTTAGTCTGTAGACCCGAGATCGTCATAGAGTCTTGTGTGATTCCCACTGTGCTTTGATTTCCACCTTACCAAGTCCAAGAGGGCATGCAAAATGGTGGCTTTTGGGTACAGTCCCGAATCACATGGAGGCAATGAGCGATAGGAGGAGATTCGTCTCTCCCGGTATAGGGAGTTGATATTGTGCTGTGTTTGATTGGCTATAACTGGAAGTCCCTGGCCAGGGCTGATATAGAGATTTATTGGTAAGTGTTACCAGTAGTTTCTCGACCAGTTATGAGCCTCACATCGACACGACTTATCATTTACTGGGGTCTGACGTATACAACTCCTAGACTAGATATGCAATATATCAGAAAAAGTGACCGGACTGTACGGGAGTGTTACTGATTGGATTCACAGGAGAATGTACAGGCTTGCTTGTTGATCTTCTGATCGCTCAATACCTGGATGGCTGTTACGTTTAGCTGACCGCTTGTAGCTTGTGGGTGTTTAATATGATCATCACCTACTGCCGGCGTATTGACGATTCTTTAGAGTCCTACACAGAGGTTTCTTGACTCAGGAAAAACGGAGTAGGAGCACATATGTGATATGTGCAGGACCGAGGATAATACGATATGAGATGCCGTATTATATTCTCGTGATATTTTGATATGAGCTGGGTCATCGGATCAAGTGTTGATTCGATGAATCGGTACATGATATATTACTCGGTTATATTCGATATGTTGGTTATATGTATGCCCTAGAGGCCATTATTGTACATAGGATGTATATTGTAGTGGATGCTGGGACATATATAGGTAGGACTTTCTTGCTCGACATGATAGTACGCTATCTGGTTGCTCTTTATCTTAACATGTATACTTTCTGTCTCTCTATTACATGTTGATAAAGCCCTTAGGATCTGTACTCAACTTGCAGGACTATGATGTAGATCATACTAGTGGGGCCTGGGTAGTCAATGAGTACATCCTTCAATGTTCCTAGTCGTGGGAATATCGAGACGGGGCATCGATATTCCAGAGTAGACTAGCGTATATCTTCTCGACCCATGTGATGGGCGATGGATGATCCCATATCCATTGGTGTTTGACATCAGAGATGGTATGCGGGTGCTCAGTGGAGACTGGGTACACTGAACGGACTCGCCGAGAACTCCCAGATGGTATTATACCTCACGTCAGATGGCAGTTCTTAGGTGACACTGGTACAGCTTAGTCTGTTGACCCGAGATCGTCATAGAGTCTTGTGTGTCTCCCACTGTGCTTTGATTTCCACCCTACCACGGCTCTATTGAGTCATGCAAACAGGTGGTTTTTAGGTACAGTCCCGATTCACATGGAGGCAATGAGCGATAGGAGGGGATTCGTCTCTTCCGGTATTGGGGGTTGATGTTGCGCTATGCTCGACTGGCCATAACTGGAAATCCCTGGCCAGGATTGCAGTGATCTACTGGTAAGTGTTATCAGTAGTTTCACGCTTGTTGTGGACCTTACATCGGCATGACTTATCAAGCTACTGGGGTCAGACGTTTACCACCCCTAGGCGAGGTATGCGACATATCAGAAGAACAGACCGGACTGTACGGTAAGTTTTACTGGTTGGATTCACAGGAGTGTGAGCGGGCTTGCTCGTTGATCTTCTGATTGCTCAATACCCGGGTGGCCGTTATGTTTAGCAGACCGCTTGCGGCTTGTAGGTGTTTGATATGATCATCACCTGTTGCCGGCGTATTGACGAGTCTTTAGAGTCCAACACAGATATTTCCTGGCTCAAGCGAAACGAAATAAGAGCGCATATGAGATATGTGCAGGACCGAGAATAATACCAGTATGTGATACCAGATTCTATTCTCGCCATTTGTATCATCGGACGGTTATATAAGATATAGCCGGGTTACCGAATCAAATGTTGATTCGATATATTGATACACTTGATATTAGTCGGTTATATACAGTATGACCGGATCATTAAATCAAGTGTTGATTTAATGATTTAATGTATAATTATATATTTGATATATTACTTTATATTGACTAGTATTGTTCACTTAAGATGGATTTTCTCAGTTGATTTGCACAAGTTGTATATGTGATATATTTTTATGCACTAGTTTGTATCATGTTTGATGATACATGCAAACTTGGGTATGTCTATGCTTTAAACCATGTTTAGGTTAATGGTTAGGGTTTCATTTACTTTTTTATTTTCGTTAAAAAGAAAAAACTAAATGGTTGCTTTTGTTCCTTTGCTAGAAGCTTCATGATGCTTCATGCATATTTGAAAAAGTAACCATTTTGTTTTTATTCATTAACCTAACCATTTCACCTTAACCTTAGTTTATTCTCTACATTAGTTACCTCACCCATGGTTGCTAAATGATAAGCATCACTTGATTTTCTATTTTGATATTATTCATTCATTATTTTTCTTTCTTCTTCTTCATCTTCTTCATGAAGAAGAAAACCATTGCTAGAAAATTCCAAGTGATGAATCCAAGTGAGAAATCCAATTCCAAAGTGAACCCACTTCCTATTTCTTCATCCTCTACCACTTGCCATGTAGTAGAGTATGTTATCTTCACAAGTTTCATGACCTAGTGAAGATGGAGCTTGAGTTTGAGTTGCCTCGACGTAGAACATCTTCGGCATCGAAGTCAACGACCTAGCCTGATCATTTCTCCGACGAAACCATCGCTAGAGTCCGGGATCCCGATGATCGCAGCGAAGGGACGTCGTCACGGGGCTTTGGAGGTGGAGGATCGGATCTACAAAGGTTGTATTCCCATTCACTTGTTAGTAAAGTTGTTTGCTTGCATAGTTTCGCCTTACCTCTAGTAACGATCTAGCATTAGGGTTCTTAGGCACATGGAAATTTTTGATTTTGGCATGGTTGATCAGTTGTAGAACCTCATGAGTGTGCCTAGGAACCCTACAGTGGTATCAGAGCCTAGCTAGAGCTTTAGGCGAAGTGTAGACGAAGTTAGAAGTCCAATCGAACCCGTAACCCTAATCGAATACCCCTCTCTGTACTTTTTTTGAAATCGTGGATTTTTGTGAATTAAAAATATCCAGAAAATTAAGCAGGGTTTTCTAGGGATTACTGTGCAGCACGTGCGCATAACTCGACCAAGTGGCCGCGGAACCGCGGCATGAGCATGGCACATGCGGCGCTTCCGCAGCCGTACAGTCACAATATTCTTTGAATTTTGCACAGTAATTTCTTTCTTTTATTGCTGTGTTTTCTGGGAATTTTTAATGTTTACTCAAGTGTTGAGTTTTCTGGGTTGTATTGGGAACTCGATGTTTCGATCGGAAAGTTTAACTTCGTCTATGTGTTTTTCCGGATATTGTAGAACATGTTAAAAGGTTCGACTGGATATGAATGTCCCATGTTTTCCCCTGACGGGAAATTTCCAATTGTTGGATTTTTCCGTAGTTTAATAACGTTCTAAGTAGTGCAAGTAACGCGATGGACCCTCTAGAAGACAACAAACCTTAACTCGATTATGTGACCGTCTTGAACTCCCCTTTGAACCTTAGGGTTTGGGGCAGTACGGCATGCCACATGTGAGGCGTTGGCTTGACCCTTCTACGGCTGGACCGTTGGTACTGTGGCATGAAATGGATGTTTTTGAACTTATTTCAAGTGTTGAGATATTCCGGGAAACCTTGTGTGTTGATTGTTCGATCGGAAAGTTTAACATTTTCTGTTTATCTGGAATGTGATACAATATTTGGAATTCACAAGTAGTTATAAGATAACTAATATGGATGTTATAAACATAGCAGTTTAGTCTCACTTGATCGGTTGCCACAGAATTTTGATGTGATCAAAAGTCCGTCGCAATCACGTAGCGTACGCAAATACTCGCCGGATGAACTTAATGGACAGCCACGCCCCATAGCCCCGACCAAGTGACTGTAGGAGAACCCCGTCGCCAAAAGCATCCGTCCGGATGCTCGCGGCAGCGGTGTTCCACCTTGGTGCACTTCGTCGACGGCATCGGGGGTGCGACCGTCTATTAAAGTTTACGACGAGCATTTGATCAATATATCGGGAATCTTGTTGAATTGCCCGACTAGATATTGAAAAGTGTTTTCGATAATGAGACTAAAATGCAGGGTTTATAATTGTTAGGCATGCGATGTCTAAGGAATTCATTTGGTTAGGCATGCGATGTCTATGAAGGTTGCGGATTACAACTGTTGTAGTTTTACACTTTCTTTTCTGTGACCGTAAGTGTAATATGTGATATCGCCGGTTTCGTTGCTATATGTCAACGACAATTGGGATGGGCATATTTACTTACGTTGATGGCATGCGATGTTATGTGTTGCTGGATATGTTATATTGGATCGTCATGATTGAATAACCGGGGGGTTTTATGTGAGATGAGTGTTTTTTCTTTTTCATTCATGTAAAAACTTGTATTTAATATTCTTTTATTGGGGCATTTCCAGGTTGCGGAAGATGTCACCGTTGATATATATTATTTACTTTTCCGCATTAGGATAGACCCAAGGAGGGGAGCACAAGTAACCGGGTTCTAGGGTCCAGTGGGAGACCATCTCGAGGAGTCGAGTCCGGGTCTCCTAACCCTAGAATTGGTAGGGTTTCTTGCCGCTCTCGTAGGGGTCTAGGGGTGTGGGATTGGCTATTCAACACGACCGTGGAATCCGTGTTTATACAGGCTCAAAATAAAACACGGACATCCTAGTATATCCAATATTTCATATGATATTTTCTGCTGTGTTATCTGTGATGTGATCATGTGATTTGTTCAGATAGATATTATATATAGTATATATGATATATTATATAGACGTTGCTTATGTTTTACACCTGCGCTAGCCCTGCCTCGCTCTGGCGTTAGTTACCTAACCTAACGGTGCAGACGGGACATCGAGGCGAATGCGGATGGTATAAGCATACGTTATATTTATCTGTGATGTTTAGGTGGACTTAAATGATGGGACATTCATTAATGAGATTAATGAAAGAAAATAAACCTAAAAGATGTTGTGGAATCGAATTTCAAAAATAAAAACAGGTAGCTACAGTTCTTGCTTTGCATCGCGGTGTTCCTTGTAGAACATCCTGCACCTTATTCGATAGGGAAAGGGCCGAGATCCCTTCACCGGGAGTGACCCCTTTAGCAATAACTGCCAGATGCTACAACCCTCGGTTTGTCTTTTGATTGCTTCTATAGTTTTCGCTTTGCACAGCGGTATATATGATATATCCTGCATCTTATTCGATGAGGAAAGGGCCGACGATCCCTTCACCGGGAGTGACCCCTTTAGCAAAACTAGAAAAGCCTCAAAAACACTCCATTTAAAAACCATTTGATCCGCAACGAGATCAAGTTCAAAGCGTTAAAGGTTTTATTAAAAACCATCCGCAAGCCTCCGTCATTTTAGAAAGTAGAGTACTTAGTATTCGTGTTGTGTTTGTTGACCATAGTCAAGGCACAGTATACGGTAGCTAAGTGATGTCTTCCTACACCGCATATGATGCGATTAGTTAGGACAGTCGCGTGACTTTGTTGACCTTAGTTAAGGGTCATGTGGGTGGGTCTAATTAATCACGAAATGATGGGTAGAACTTGACTAGTGCTTATGATTTGTTGACTATAGTTAAGGTCATAAGTGCTAGGGGTAAAAACCTTTATCGGGAGTTTCAAGTGTTGAAATTTGCAATGAGATTGCATACCTTCTATATGATAGTTGGATCCCGATACCCACTGCGAGTAATTGTTACTCCTGGGAGAGTTTTGCACTTTGCAATTAGCCGATCATGTAGGTGTCTAGAAAGGTGTCAACGGGGTTACGCCTCTAGGAAAATGAGGTTTATTATAATTAGGTCCGTGCGAAAGCACGGGGACCTCCCTCAAAGTACCGACACTGGCCTGGCTGAAAGGTTGGCGAAATTGTAGAGTGTAATTAATCCAACTGTTGTAGTTTCATATAGAAGGTATCGGGATCGGGATCCAACTATCATATAGTTAAGGGAACCTCCCTCAATTACTCGCAGTGGGTATCGGGATCCAACTATCATATAGAAGGTATGCAATCTCATTGCAAATTTCAACACTTGAAACTCCCGATAAAGGTTTTTACCCCTAGCACTTATGACCTTAACTATGGAAAAGTTGAGACTTTCAAAGCTAGACTTGTTAAAGGTTTTCGTCATCGACCAGGCGTGGATAATGATGAAACCTTTTTCCAGGGACTATGCTTAAGTCCATCCAGATCCTACTTGCCATTGCTACATACCATGACTACGATATCTGGTGGTTGGGTGCCATGACTTCTTTTCTAAATAATGATTTAGAAAAGAACGTCTATAAGAACACAGCCAGAGGGCTTCGTAAACAGTGGGAGCAGCGGAAACGTGTGCATGTTGCTTTACAGAATAAAGCAGGCATCGCGGAGTTGGAACATCTGTTTTGATGTGGCAGTCAAAGAGTTTGACTTCATCAAAATGATAGATGAACCTTGTATATACAAAAAGGTAGTAGAGAGTAAGGTGGTCATCCTCGTATTGTACATGGACAACATACTCTTGATAGGAAAAGAGTTTCCTATACTACACACGGTCAATCTCCTCTAATCACAAGGATTCTCCAAATAGGATAAAGATAATACCTCCTTAATCCTGGGATTTGGATCTATGAGATAGATCTAAATGGATGTTAGGATTCTCACTAGTTGTAGTGAAATGGTATCAGTAGATCCTGGAGAGAATCACTGGAAAGGTTCCAAGGTGATAAGGACGACTGAATGTCAGTCGCAGGCATTGTCTTTACCCTCAGTGGAGGGATGGTATGTTGGAAGAGTTCCAAGCTGGATACCGTGGCAGACTAGACGATAAAGGCTGGTAAAATCGCTATCAAAGATACTACCAAAGAGGCAGTTTGGGTGTATATTGGTTCATGAGATGAACTAGGTTCCTACCATTGTATGACAATGGAAGTGTGGCTTTGTCCCAAGAACCCTGGTCCCATCAGTGACCCAGACATATTCTAAGGCAGCATCACCTGATCATGGAGATAGTTGATCTCCAGGGTGATCGAGGTTAGGAGAGCAGACTCAGAAGACAACACGGCGGATCCACTCACAAAGGCTGATTCCCAAAGAGAGACTTTTATGGGATGGTTGAGTATTAGATACTGCAACCACTGCTACAGATGGCCCTAGTGCAAGTGGGAGATTGTTAGTTATATGTATGCCCTAGAGGATATTACTGTACATAGGATGTATATTGTAGTGGATGCTGGGACATATATAGGTAGGACTTTCTTGCTCGACATGATAGTATGCTATCTGGTTGCTCTTTATCTTAACATGTATACTTTCTGTCTCTCTATTACATGTTGATAAAGCCCTTAGGATCTGTACTCGACTTGCAGGACTATGATGTAGATCATACTAGTAGGGCCTGGGTAGTCAATGAGTACATCCTTTAATGTTCCTAGTCGTGGGAATATCGAAACGGGGTATCGATATTCCAGAGTAGACTAGCGTATATCTTCTCGACCCATGTGATTGGCGATGGATGATCCCATATCCATTGGTGTTTGACATCAGAGATGGTATGCGGGTGCTCAGTGGAGACTGGGTACACTGAACGGACTCGCCGAGAACTCCCAGATGGTATTATACCTCACGTCAGATGGCAATTCTCAGGTGACACTGGCACAGCTTAGTCTGTTGACCCGAGATCGTCATAGAGTCTTGTGTGTCTCCCACTGTGCTTTGATTTCTACCCTACCACGGCTCTACTGAGTCATGCAAACAGGTGGTTTTTGGGTACAGTCCAGATTCACATGGAGGCAATGAGCGATAGGAGGGGATTCGTCTCTCCCGGTATTGGAGGTTGATGTTGCGCTATGCTCGACTGGCCATAACTGGAAATCCCTGGCCAGGGTTGCATTGATCTACTGGTAAGTGTTATCAGTAGTTTCACGCTTGTTGTGGACCTTACATCGGCATGACTTATCAAGCTACTGGGATCTGACGTTTACCACCCCTAGGCGAGATATGCGACATATCAGACGAACAGACCGGAATGTACGGTAAGTGTTACTGGTAGGATTCACAGGAGTGTGAGGGGGCTTGCTCGTTGATCTTCTGATCGCTCAATACCCGGGTGGCCGTTACGTTTAGCAGACCGCTTGCGGCTTGTGTGTGTTTGATATGATCATCACCTGTTGCCGGCGTATTGACGAGTCTTTAGAGTCCTACACAGAGGTTTCCTGGCTTAAGCGAAACGAAATAGGAGCGCATATGAGATATGTGCGGGACCGAGAATAATACCAATATGTGATACCGGATTCTATTCTCGCGATTTGTATCATCGGACGGTTATATAAGATATAGTCGGGTTACCGAATCAAATGTTGATTCGATATATTTATACACTTGATATTAGTCGGTTATATGCAGTATGACCGGATCATTAAATCAAGTGTTGATTTAATGATTTAATGTATAATTATATATTTGATATATTACTTTACATTGACTAGTATTGTTCACTTAACATGGATTTTCTCACTTGATTTGCACAAGTTGTATATGTGATATATTTTTGTGCACTAGTTTGTATCATGTTTGATGATACATGCAAACTTTGGTGTGTGTATGCTTTAAACCATGTTTAGGTTAATGGTTAGGGTTTCATTTACTTTATTTATTTTGGTTAAAAAGAAAAAACTAAATGGTTGCTTTTGTTCCTTTGCTAGAAGCTTCATGATGCTTCATGCATCATTGAAAAAGTAACCATTTTGTTTTTATTCCTTAACCTAACCATTTCACCTAAAACTTAGTTTATTCTCTACATTAGTTACCTCACCCATGGTTGCTAAATGATAAGCATCACTTGATTTTCTATTTTGATATTATTCATTCATTATTTTTCTTTCTTCTTCTTCATCTTCTTCATGAAGAAGAAAACCATTGCTAGAAAATTCCAAGTGATGAATCCAAGTGAGAAATCCAATTCCAAAGTGAACCCACTTTCTATTTCTTCATCCTCTACCACTTGCCATGTAGTAGAGTGTGTTATCTTCACAAGTTTCATGACCTAGTGAAGATAGAGCTTGAGTTTGAGTTGCCTCGACGTAGATCATCTTCGGCATCGAAGTCAACGACCTAGCCCGATCATTTCTCCGAAGAAACCATTGCTAGAGTCCGGGATCCCGATGATCGCAGGGAAGGGACGTCGTCACGGGGCTTTGGAGGTGGAGGATCAGATCTACAAAGGTTGTATTCCCATTCACTTGTTAGTAAAGTTGTTTGCTTGCATAGTTTCGCCTTACCTCTAGTAACGATCTAGCATTAGAGTTCTTAGGCACATGGAAATTTTTGATTTTGGCATGGTTGATCAATTGTAGAACCTCATGAGTTTGCCTAGGAACCCTACATGATATAGCAGGATTATCAGATCAAGTGTTGATTCGATAATTTAATGTATAATTATATGTGATATATTACATTACATTATCTAATATTGGCTCGCTTTATTATTTCATTTTCTCACCGGATAATACAATGATATATATGCGATATATTTTAATTGTATTATTTTCTTTTGTTACAAATATATAATATATATATGATATATATTATTGTAACATAATATAATTACTAATGCAACATATTTTCTGGAGATTAAACCTAGTTAGGGTTTGATTTGGGTTGGTTCTTTCATGAACCTTCTAGAAGGTTTTCTTTTGTTTTGAGCTAAGATATTATGCTTGATATTTTAGTGACTCATTGTTAACCCAACCCAAACCCTTCACCCTAGGTTAAGTCTCTACAAGGGTTAGCCTATTCATTATCAACTATGGTTGCATTTGTAATTATCACTTGAATTTCATTATTCATCACAAAAGGAATTTCCTTCTTCTTCTTCTTGCTTGAGCTTTGAAAAAGCTTTCTAAGTTCTTTTTTGGTGATGAATTAAAGTGAGAATTTGATAATAAAAGAAAGCATAAATACTACTTCATCATCCTCATCTAATCTAGCCAATTAGATTAGGGTGTTCACCTCATTAGTGAGAAAAAGCTTGAGTTAAAGAAACTTCGAGCTAGATCATCAGAGAAAAGGAAGACTACAAGCTAGCATGGATCATTCGGGTTGTGGAGCCTCTCTTGAGTCCGGGAGATCATGGATCGCGACGAAGGGACTTCTATTCGGAGCTTATGAAGCGAAGGAGCGGACAACAAAGGTTGTAATCCCTCACTCTTAGTTGTAAAGATGTTTACTTGCATGTTTAACCCTAATAATCTAACAAAGATCCCGGCTTTGGGTTGTTCGGCACGTCTAAATTTTTATTCGGGCATAGTTGATGTCTTATTAACCCTTGTAAGAGTGCCTAGGAACCCTACATACTCGCCACCCAGTTTTGATGCGAGTAGGTATTAACTCATTTGCCTCATTAGTTATAACCGTAATGCCCGATTCTTTGGGACAACGTGAATGGGGCTAACCCACTGGCTATCAGAGATAGGGTAAATAATACCACTATTAAGACATTTTACAATCTCCTTTTTAACAGCCTCCTTCATTACTGGGTTGAGTCGTCTCTGTGGATCCCTTGCTGGCTTGGTATCATCCATCATATGAATATGATGTTCAACAATTAGGGGACTAATCCCCTTGATGTCCGCCATAGTCTAGCCAAAAGCTTGCCGATTACTTTGTAAGACCGTTAAAAAGGATTTCTCTTGCTCGGGGGCTAGAGAAGCGGAAATGATAATAGGAAAGGTCTCATTCTCACCTAAGTAAGCGTATTTAAGGTGAGACGGCAATAACTTGAGTTCGAGTGTTGGAGGCAAAACAATTGAAGGTAGAATCGGTGAAATTTTCTCAAACTCGAAGGATTCCAACAGAGATTCAAAATGAGTGTAAGCAACCGAGTCGGATGGTTCAGCTATCTCATCCGAAAATTCAAAAGATTCAAACTCGGGTGCTGATGGTTCAAGATCGTTCGTGAAATTGAAACACTCGTAATCATTATCGGGTGTGAAAGCAGTATCAGATTCAAGGAGGAACGCACTAGTGGCGTCAAAATTGCTGTGATCGAACAGAAATTTTTCGAGCTCATAGTCCTCCTGGGTGATCTCTTGGATCGAGCAAACATCAAGTATATTAGTATTAGGTTCGAAGGGCTGATTCCCCAATTTAAAAATGTTGAGCTCAATTATCATATTTCCAAAAGATAAGTTCATCGAACCATTTCGACAATTGATCACCGCATTAGAAGTTGCAAGGAATGGTCGACCGAGTATCACCAGAATTTGACTCCGGGGGTTAACTACAGGCTGTGTGTCCATAACAATGAAATCAACGGGGAATATGAAATCCCCTACTTTAATCAACACATCCTCTAACTCACCCCTAGGATGGGTGATGGATCGGTCGGCCATTTGGAGAGTACAATGTGTGGGTTTCAGCTCTCCAACACCTAATTGCTCATATACTGAATAAGGAAGCAGGTTAATACAGGCACCAAGATCTAAAAGTGCACGGTTGATGTTCTTATCCCCAATAGTTATTGAAATTGTAGGATAGCCAGGGTCCTTTCGTTTCTGAGGTAACGGTTGGGTAAGAACCTCACTTACTGCACTAGCCAAGAAAACATTCTTAGGTACCTGTGATTTCCTCTTCTTGGTGCATAAGTCCTTCAAGATTTTAGCGTAAGAAGGAACTTGTTGGATTGCATCCAAGAGAGCAATGTTAATGCTAACCTGTTTAAATAACTCTACAATCTTCTCCATTTGTGGAGTTTGTTTATTGGATCTCAACCTGTTTGGAAATGGAATATTTTGAAAATTGGTTGAGTCCAATGTTTGTGGAGGAGATTGCGGAGTTGGAACGGATCCCAGTGTTGGTGTTCTCGTGGAGTGAGATGTGGGTCCGTTCGGAGTAGTAGAAGAAGTAGAGCCTTGTGAAGAATGGAGAACAGGCTCTGAAAACGAAGAAGATGAAAATGAAGAAGAAGAAGAAGCGACGGCCGGGGTGGTATCATCAATGCCAACATTGTTGTGCAATGTCCTTCCAGATCTCAATATAGTTACGGCACTCACATTATGATTTTGTAGTTCATGATCAACATGTGCATTTTGTGGGTGACCGGGATTTGGCAGTGGTTGAGATAGAAGCTTTCCCTTCTCTCGCTCGCTTAAAGCAGTATTCAGTTGTGCAATTTGGGCTTCAATGGTTTTGATACTTTGCCCATGTGATGCAGTGTGTTGCACCAAAGACTGAATGGAAGACTAGATGTTGGCTGAGGATTGAGTAGATTGTTTTAAAAACGCATCCAGACTTCGTTCTAGCGAAGAAACCTTATCGTTATTTGGCTGAACAAAATTGTTTTGAGGAAAAGAGTTGTTTGGTGCAAAATTGTTCATTTGATTTTGGTAAGGTTGGGGCTGGAAAGGTTGCTGATATTGAGTTTGTTGAGGTACTTGCTGTTGAGGAGGAGGCCTCTGGAAATTGTTGCCTTGGAATTATTGTTGATTTTGATTCTAAGCAAAATTGGGGTGGTTCCTCCAACCAGAATTGTAAGCTGAAGAGTATGGATCATTTCTTTGTCTTTACTGAAAGGCGGCATTGACTTGATCCTGTCCTTGAGCAGGTGGGTTGTAAGGACACTCTTCGGTCAAATGGGATGGATCCGAACAACAAGTGCATATAGTGCGTGGGGGTAAAGCGGGGGCAGGAGAAAGCGATGAGAATTTGCTCTTAATAGCTTCTAGTTTTCGTGTAATTGCTGCCATTTCGGCATTCATTGCAATTGACATATCAAGTTGGTGAACACCTACCCTAGACGGATCGGATGAAGTAGATGAAGTGGACAAAGCGGTCTGCTAGTGCTTTCCCACTGAAGCGTTTGTTCAGCAAGATCGTCGAGAAATTGCCAAGCTTCCTCATCAGATTTGGTTAGGAAGTGACCTTGACAAATAGTTTCCAGTAACTGCTTAGTTGTTGGGTTCAGTCCTTCGTATAAAATTTGGCAAAGTTGCCATCTTTCAATATAGTGATGAGGACACTGAACAAGAAGGTCTTTAAATCGTTCGAAACACTTCCAAAAAGGTTCGGAAGGAAGTTGGGAAAATTGGTTAATTTCATTACGAATTCTCGCGGTCTTGTGATGTGGGTAAATTTTTTTAAGAAATGACTGAACAAACTCTTCCCGACTTTTTATGGAATGCAATGCAGTACTATATAGCCACTTTTCAGCTAGGTCACATAAACTGAAGGGAATGACTCGTAGCCTTATAGCATCATCGGATAATTGGGTGGTCTTCATCATTGCACAAACATTCTGGAATTTGTTAATGAAGATATAGGCATCTTCGGATTCGAGCCCGTGAAATTTGGGCAATATGTTGATGAAGTGGGGCTTAATTTTGAAATTATCCCCATTTGCCGGCGGGAGTGAAAGACAAGTAGGAAGTGCGGAGCGGGTAGGATAGAAAAGATCCTGGAGCGCGATTCGCTGGGGAGCTTCAACAGGAGGGTGTTGCGGGTTATTCGCACCCAGTTGAAGTGGAATCAGTCCCGAGGTAGGTAAAGGATTGTTAGGATTGAATCCTGACATTTCCTTAGAAGATGAGGAATATGAAGATGAAGGTAAAGATGAAAAGGAAGTGGAGGGAGTTTCGACTTCGGTGTCGAACGCGTCGTCAGTAGCGACTAACGAGACACGGACTAAACGGGCGCTAGTGTCCTTAGTCCAACTGGACATACACTAAACGAGTTGTAGTGTAGTCAAAAAGCAGAATGTGAGGGTAAGAAAATGTCAATGGGGAAATGTGGGTGAAGGTTGGGTGCAATGGAATTCTAGAGACAAATGGAAAGTTTTTGTAAAAAATTTGTTTTGTGTTTTTTTTAAGGAGTTTGTGCAAAAATTTTGTACGGAACTACGACACACTTTCAAACAGTCACAATTTAAGCATGCACAATCAAGCCTAAGGCTAGGGTCTCCTAAGTCAACTAGACTGCTCCTAACTGGTCCAAAGCGACAAGTTGTGAGATATCTCTGAAATCGCCTCTTCACCGCCAATTGTAGACAGGTAAGCACAAGTGAAGAAAGGAGGGTTCCGCTCACGAATCACCGTGAGACGGGCCTTTTAAAGTTACCTTTTCTCACTTGTCTAGCCTAGGCACCACAAAGTCGGGTTTAGATAAACGACTGAATGCCCACAACCTTTGTCTGTCCTAATGAGCACGACAGACCTTAATTGGCTGAGTATAGATATTTTTTAATTAGTTCGAGGGTGAAGCATATGCTTTTTGTGATTTCTGGGGTCTTAGGAAGGGTAATGAAATCCCCACCCAATCTTGATTGGTGTTATAGCCCCTTAAATTCCGTTTTAAATATGCAAAGCAATTAACACTCAAAATCTAAAACACTTGCCAAAAATCTTTCTTTTTATTTGCGGCGTAAAGAATCCTGCACAAAAATGATTTATTGGAGAGGGAGAAGAAGTTTTGCGCAAAGAACCCTACAGGAAAATTTTTCAGTAGAGACCAGGGGGTAGAAGTGAAGACAAAAATAATTACAGAGAATTTTGAAGTGCTAACGTCAGCAGTTGACCGCGGTTCCGCGGTCAAACCCCAGATTTAGCTGCGGTTCCGCGGTGGTTTAGTTGGATCAGGCCATCAAAACTTTTCTGTTTTTTTTTTGTGGTTCTCCTCTATTTGTTCAGATCTTCTGTTTCTTGATTTGTTCACTGGGCTTTTTTCAGATCTGAATCTGTCCGTCTTCCGTTCTTGCACAATTCGCACAAAAACCGATCAAAAAGAACAAGATGAATTTTTTATGTATTTTTTTTTCAATTTTTATATTTTTTTCAATTTCAATTAACCCGAAATTACAAAAAGAAAATAACTACCGTTTCCCCGGCAACAGCGCCATTTGATTGATTGTTGCTTTAGTGTGTGTGTTTTAAAATTAAGAATATACCGCAGTCTAGACGGTGTCGCTTGGTAGCTAGCCGGTTGAGTACGGGTCGGTCCACAGGGAAATGGTGTTCTCTCTTTAAGTTCTAACGAGTTAAGTCCTATTTCTGGTAGGTTTTGTTTTAAATCTAAAAATTAGATTAAATTGATTTAAAGTCTTGCTAGGGTTAGGATTAGGTTAGTTTGGAAAAGGGATTCTACTCACAGCTTTCTTTGCCCTAGTTAAGAAGATAGGTGTTAGGGTAATAGTCAACAAAGGGGATTAGCACGACTAGGAAGAAATGTAATTTCTTCCTTTTGGTCCTTACCCATCTTTTCTTGGCTCTTAGCCCTAACCTCTAGTTAATTCAACCACAACCGGTCTAACTAGGGAATCACCGCTATTTTTTAAGATAGGATGCCGTAATGAGCGGTGTGTGGTTGGATTAAAAAGAATCCTATTTTAAATATTAGATGGGCAAAGAAAGGAGTGAGAGAGATTTCCTTCTCTCAAACCTTCCCTATCCTAATCCTAACAAGTGAGGAATTACTCACTCATTAGGAAGTTAACGATAAAATTCATTTTTTATAATTTTTAGATTAGAAAACTAAATTTCAGATAAAGAAAGATAGATAAAAAAATTACAGGACTAAAATTCTGATAAAAAAAAGAATGCAAGGTAGAAAATAAAAATACCTTACTTTATTGATGACGTCTTCAACGATTACAAGGAAATAAAATTTTAATCTAGAAAATAAAAAGAGGCATGCCTAATTAGGCTTTCGGCTTTCCTATTTATACATAGGAGAAACCCTAGGTTTTACATCTGATCCATACATGAAATTACAAGACTACCCTAAGAAAGCCGGGTCAAAGCACCGACACCCACCGACACGTGCACTACACGGCCGCGGAACCGCGGCAGAAAGCCATGTTTGGCCGCGGTTCCGCGGCCATATGGTGAGATCTTGAGTTCAACTTCTTAGGGCTGCTTCATGTTGCTTTTTCCTTCTGTTTTCTTCACTTGGTTCTTCAGAATCTTTTCTACTTTCTTCCAGATTTCCAACAGTGCAGATGATGTGGACTTTTACCGTGAGCTTCGCGTTGAAGTCTTGAATCTTGTGCTGCCCTTATTCTTTGTGCATTGAACTGTCTACTGATCTTCATTTGTTCCTTGAACTGATAGGCGGCATCATACGGATTCATCTATTGTTGGTCGTAGTCTCACATTTGTAGCGTCTTTTTCATGAATTTCACTATAATGACCTGAGAACCTGTAACCTGCAACTATTTAGCAGACATGATTCAAAAGCACTTATTTATTTGTAATATGATTAAGAATGGGCAATATAATAATACAATATTCTGATATGAACAGCCACCGGTTCATATTGGCCGCAACCGATTACTTCTCCAGATGGGCTGAAGCTGTCCCGTTTGAAGAAGTTAAGACAGAAAATATTTTAACATTCTTCCGGCATAATATCCTATACCGCTTCGGTACACCAAGAAGAATCATATCTGACAACGGGCCTTCTTTCAAGATCTTCAAAGTCTTAAGATTCACTACTCAACACAAGATAGACTGGAGATATTCCTCCATCTATAATCCAAGAGCCAATGGGCTAGCCGAAGCCTTCAATAAAACTCTATGCAAGCTCCTTAGGAAAAATGCCTCAGCCAATAAACGAGACTGGGATCTGAAGCTCCATGAGGCGTTGTGGGCATATCGTACCATGCACCGCACTCCAACTCAGTCCACTCTATACTCATTACTCTTCGGAGTGGAGGCGATCCTCCCCCTTGAAATCGAAGTTCCAAGCTTAAGAATGGCCATTCAGCATGAGTTGACGGAAGAGGAAAACATGCTTCTTCGGCTCGAAGAGCTTGACGCCCTCGAAGAAAAGAGGCTCGCGATGCAGCAAAATCTGGAGCTATACTGATCCCAAATGTCACGGGCCTATAACAAGATGACCCATCTCCGCGCTTTCAAGAAAGGCGAATTAGTGTTGGTCTTCAAATGGCCGATCATCCCCAATCGACATGCCAAAAGGAAATTTGAGCCAAACTGGGAAGGACCATACGTCATCGAGAAAGAGTTCGATGGAAGATCTTACCAACTAATAAGTGCCGAGGGAGAAAGGCCCATACTACCCATCAATGGCCGATATCTCAAGAAATACTATGCGTGAATGCTCCAAGTCGCAGACGAATTGAGCACACCGGCCCTTGGTTTGGACGATACATCCTATAAAACCGTATACAATCCACGGGCGTAAACGACCCTTATCTCTCTAAGTCTTACCGGTGAGACTACTTTTAAAGTCCCACCGGCGATGAAGCAAAAAAACGGTATGTCCATAAGTAAAACAGACACGGATGAAAACACGAAAGAGCTCCGCGAGTAAAAACAGCAGGACTGCCGGTGAGTTTGTGAAAACCCGAAAGGGCGCAAACTCGTGAAAAGAGATAAAATACACTTGCAAAGTCCTCTCGACCTTGTGAGGAGAAAATCCCTGTGTGAGATCCTTACGACTCATAAAAGAGCAACACACTTAGGAATCCTCACGATTCCTAAGGAGAACATACACCTGCGAGATCCTCTCTACTCGTAGGGAGAAAATGCTTTTAAAAGACTCTTACGGCTTATAAAATTGAAAAGCCTTAGGTGATAGGGATCTGAAACTATCTCCTGAGCCATCGCTCCCCAACGGGAAATGGCAAATGATGAGTCGCTCCTAGCGTTACACTTCAGTGTTAGCGGTGTTGATGCTGACCCAAAACCCAAATCCTAAGTCTTCCCAAACGGCGATTGATGAGTCACTCCTGGTACCATATTCCAGTGCAGCGATACAGACGCCAACCAAAATCCAAATCTCTCGAATTCTCCCAGCCCTACGGCCATTCCCCAAATTGACTACCGTATACAATCCACAGGCTCAAATAATTTTCACCACGCCCAGGCCCTACGGTAATCACAAACCCCGCGGTCGATCTCCGCCGTCGGAATTATGCTCCATTTGGGAAGACCCATTCATGTATCCTCAATATACATGGGGAGAACAAAACTTACGAGATCCTCTCGACTCGTAACAAAACACCTTCGTGGGATCCTTACGACTCACAAAGGTAAAACACACTTAGGGATCCTTATGACTCCTAAGGAGAAAATACACCTACGGGGCACTTTCGACTTGTAGGGAGAAAATACTTTTATGGGACCCTTACGGCTCATAAAATTGAAAAAGGCTTTAATGATAGGGACCTAAACCTGTCTCCTAATCCATCGTTCCCCTGCAGGTAAAGGAAAATGATGAATTGCTTCTGGCACCTGTACTTCAGTGTTAGCAATGCTGATGCTAACCCCAATCCCAAAATTCCAAACTTTCGACCCAATAGACCCCTACGTCGTTAAATTGGGAACATATGACCTCTAAGTCGTTAAACTGGGAACAAACGACCCCTAAGTCGTTAAACTGGGAACACGGGAAATTCCCTCATGGCAAATGATGATTCGCTCCTGGCACCATATTCCAATGTAGCGGTGCTAATGTCAACCCAAATCACATCAAGTCAGCAAGACAACCAACGACCCCCTAGCGGAATCAAACTCCACCTCGGAAACAAGTCGAATCCCGACACCGCAGAAAGCGGAGCAAGTCAACTTCAACCTCGACACCGCAAAAAGCGGAGCAAGTCAAATCCAAACTCGACACCGCAAGAAGCGGAGCAACTCAAATCCAGTCATCGACCTTCCAAGTCGCAAAAAGGGTAGTATCGACCATCCATGTCGCAAAAAGGTCAGCACTGACCGTCCACGTTACTAAAAGGGCAGCACCGACCGTCCAAGTCACAAAAAGGGCAGCACCGACCGTCCACGTCACGAAAAGGGCAGCACCGACTATCCACTTCGCTAAAAGGGCAGCACCGACCGTCCACGTCACAAAAAGGGCAACATCGACCTCCACGTCGTAAAAACGGGAACCAGATCAAGTTAGCCTCCACGTGAAAAAAGAACCATCAATTTCATGCATATGACCCATACACGCCATGTGCATTGTCACGACCCGAAATTTGGCACGTGACGGCCCTAATACTACGCAACGCCTAAAGACGTAACGCAGTAAAAGAAAGCCAAAACCCAGATATCTAAACCAAGAAAAAAACGGAAAAGATAACATAAGTTTTTTTTGAAACATTTGAAATCGCAATCCAAATTCTTTAAAAGTCCTACTTTCTTTTTTTAAAATTTTGGTAACACCCCCTTTTGTAAAAACTAGCCCAAGATGAATACAACACAAATATACGACGCCGTAGTGAAGAAATAAAGACAATAGAGAGAAAGCTGTATATAGAAGACAACAAATCCACAAATAATATACAATATCGTCCTCACCAAGTCTATAAGTCAACAACATAATAGTAGATGGAGAGTACAAGATACAACGAATGTACAATATGAAATACAGATAATCATCTAACCCACCTAAGCAAAATAGTATATTGTGAGCCGATACGGTATCTGTAGCAAAAGATGATAGATGAATAGCTGAATAGCCCGCCTCGACTACTCTGGGGAACCACCTGAAACACCTGTGGCACAACGGGGGTGAGTTGCCAACTTGTGAATAGTAGATAACGTATGCAGGTAATCGCAGGAATGTGCGTACATCATGAATCTAAGATATGCGATTACAGTAATAACATGTCATGTAAATGCCGAATAATGGAAAGTACACTAGCAGGTACAATCAATATGTGAAGCAATAATAACATGACAATAGTGAAAGGTTCCTAGGCACCGTAAGGAGGTCTCACAAGGCATCGATCATGCCAATTTCAAAAATACGGTGCCGAGAAACCCTAGACTACGGATCGTTAACTAGATATTTAGGCGAAACGATAACAAGTTAACACTTAACTAAGAGAATACGGAAATACAACCTTTGTAGATCCGGTGCTTCACCTCCATAGCTCCGCAATGAAGTCCTCTCGCTGTCCAAAATAAATCCCGGGCTCTAGCGTCGGCTTCATCGGAGAATAGGCGAGCTAGGTCATCGATGTCCATGCCGAAGATGATCTACGTCGAGGCATCGCTAGATCAAGCTCTCACTTCACAAAGTCAAGAAACTTGTGAAGAAAACACACTCTACTACTTGGCAAGAGGTAGAGGATGAAGAAATAGGAAGTAGGTAGACTTTAGAATTGGATTTCTCACTTGTTTCATCAATCCACCATTGATGAAGTAAGGTTTTCTTCAAGGAAGAAGATGAAGAAGAAGAAGAAGAATATCATATGATAAGTTAAAAGAAAATAATACTTATCATATTATAAACCATGGTCAAGTGTAGAGAACTAACTAAGGTTATGTGAATGGTTAGGGTTAAAAGAACAAGACAAAATGGTGACTTGGTCAAAGCTTCATGAAAGAAAAGAAAGAAAACCATTTTGCTTTTTCTTTTTATGCTTTTATTAATATCCAAAATGAATAAACAAATAATAAAATGAAAAAGCAAAACCCTAATCATTAAGGTAACCATGGTTCAATTCTATACACTTAACCAAAGAAGCATGCATCATCAAACATGATACAAACATGTGCACAAAAGTATATCACATATACAACTTGCACATCCGAGCGAGAAAATCCATTTAAAGTGAACCGATACTAGTTAATGCAAAGTAATATATCAAATATATAATTATGCATTAAATCATTAAATCAACACTTGATTTAATGATCCGGTCATATCGCATATAACCGACTAATATCTACAGTAACATCTGATCGAATCAACACTTGATCCGATAACCCGGCTATATCGCATATAACCGATCAATGTCACAAATCGCGAGAATCAAATACAGTATCACATACTGGTATCATTCTCGGTCCTGCACATATCTCATATGCGCTCCTATTTCGTTTCGCTTAAGCCAGGAAACCTCTGTGTAGGACTTTAAAGACTCGTCAATACGCCGGCAGCAGATGATGATCATATCAAGCACCCACAAGCCGCAAGCGGTCTGCTAAACGTAACGGCCACCCGGGTATTGAGCGATCAGAAGATCGACGAGCAAGCCCGCTCACACTCCTGTGAATCCAACCAGTAACACTACCGTACAGTCCGGTCTGATCGTCTGATATGTCGCATATCTCGCCTAGGGGTGGTAAACGTCAGACCCCAATAGCTCGATAAGTCGTGTCGATATGAGGTCTATAACAATTCGAGAAACTACTGGTAACACTTACCAGTAAATCTCAGCAACCCTGGCCAGGGATTTCCTGTTATAGCCAATCAAACACAGCGCAACATCAACTCCCTATACCGGGAGAGACGAATCCCCTCCTATCGCTCATTGCCTCCATGTGACTCGGGACTGTACCCAAAAACCACCGTTTTGCACGCCCTCTTGGACGTGGTAAGATGGAAATCAAAGCACAGTGGGAACCACACAAGACTCTATGACGATCTCGGGTCAACAGACTACTCTGTACCAGTGTCACCAGAGAACTGCCATCTGACGTGAGGTATAATACCATCTGGGAGTTCTCGGCGAGTCCGTCCAGTGTACCCAGTCTCTACTGAGCACCCGTATATCATCTCTGATGTCAAACACCGATGGATATGGGATCATCCATTGCCCATCTGTATGGGTCGAGAAGGTACACGCTAGTCTACTCTGGTATATATCGATGCCCCGTCTCGATACACCCACGACTAGGGACTTTGAAGGATGTACTTATAGACTACCATGTCCCCACTAGTATGATCCGCATCATAGTCCAGGTAGTCAGGTACACATCCTAAGGGCTTTACCAACATGTAACAGAGAGACAATCAGTGTACACGTTAAGGTAAAGGTCAACCAGATAGCATACTATCATGTCGAGCAAGAAAGTCCTCCCTATATATGTCCCAGCATCCACTACAATATACATCCAATGTACAGTAATGGCCTCTAGGGCATACATATAACTAACAATCTCCCACTTGCACTAGGGCCATCTGTAGCAGTGGTTGTAGTATCTCATACTCAACCATCCCATAAAAGTCTCTCTCTGGGAATAGGCCTTCGCGAGTGGATCCGCCGTGTTGTCCTCTGAGTCTGCCCTCCTAACCTTGATCACCTGGAGATCAACCATCTCCACGATCAGGTGATACTGCCTTAGAATATGTCTGGATCACTGATGGAACCTGCGTTCCTTGGCATAAGCCACAACTCCATTGTCACACAATGGGAGGAACATAGTTCATCTCATGAACCAATATACACCCAAACAGCCTCTTTGGTAGCATCTTAAGTAGCGATGTATCCAACCTTTATCGTCTAGTATGCCACGGTATCTAGCTTGGAACTCTTCTAACATACTGTCCCTTTACTGAGGGTAAAGACAATGCCTGCGACTGACATTCAGTCGTCTTTATCACCCTGGAACCCTTCCAGTGATTCTCCCCAGGATCGATTGATACCTTCTCACTACAACTAGTGAGTATTCTAACATCCAATTAGATCTATCTCATAGATCCAAAACTCAGGATTTAGGAGGTATCATTTTGATCCTATATGGAGAATCATAGTGATAAGCGGAGATTGATCGAGCGTAGCATAGGAAACTCCTTCCCTATCAAGAGTATGTCATCCACGTACTCTACGAGAATCGTCACAATACTCCCTACTACCTTTTTGTTTATACAAGGTTCATCTACCATTTTGATGATGTCAACTTCTTTAACTAATCCATCAAAACAGATGTTCCAACTCCGCGATGCATGCTTTATCCTATAAAGCATCTTGCACACGTTTCCGCTGCTCCTACTGTCTACGAAGCCCTCTGGCTGTGTTCTTATAGACGCTTTCTTCCAAATCATCATTTAGAAAAGCAGTCAAGACACCCAACCACCAGATATCGTAGTCATGGTATGTAGCCGTGGCAAGTAGGATCTGGATGGACTTAAGCATAGGCACTGGAAAAGGTTTCATCATTTTCCACGCCTGGTCGATGACGAAAAACTTTACCAAGTCTAGCTTTGAAAGTCTCAACCTTTCCATGTACACCAAGTAATCTTCTCAAGATCTACTTGCTCCTGATGGGGATTTAACCCTTCAGATATAGCAACCAAAGTCCATACTTTGTTGGTGTATATGGATTCCATCTCAGATCGCTAAGCATCCAGCCATTCTTACAGAGTCTTACTCTTGATGGCCAGCTCGAAGCTAGTTGGGTCATCATCTCATGATGCAATCCTCGCTCCCATTGTCATAGAGAAACCGAAGTATCTCTCAGGTGGGTGAGGAACCCTACTAGATCGGCGGAGAGGCTGAGGTTCGTTGAAATCTACTGAATCCTTTGGTTCTACCAAATCATCAGCTGCAGTTTGTATGGCTGGAACATTTCCCGTTCTACATTACAGACCTTGCCTCGAGCTTGTCCGGATTTTGCTTTTAGACATAGGCCGGACAACCCCAAATCTTAACTAGCTTAAGACATGGGCTCTTCCCTTTCCATATCACATATGAAATGGTAGGCAACTGATTTGATTGGAACCCTATTCAATAGGTATGCAACTTCTCAAGTGCATAACCCCCTAAGGAAAAAGGTAACTCAGTATTACTCATCATAGAGCACACCATATCATATAGGGTGTGATTGCTCCGCCCCGATATACCATCGTGCTATGGTGTATACAGAGGAGTAATGCTGAGAGAGAATCTCATTCTCCTTTAGAATAGTCCAGTATTTCCGTGCTCAAGTATTCTCCTCCTTGATCACATCAAAGGACATAATACTTATACCCATATTTTGGTTCTGTACTTCTAACTTATATTCTGTGAATATCTCAAAAGGTTCGGACTTGTGTTTCAACAAGAACATATGTCTGAATCTCGAGAGATTATCAGAGAATGTAATGAAGTATAAAGAACCAATCCTGGCATGTGTAGACAGGGGACCTTACATACATCAACATGCATCAATCCCAAGAGTTCACTAACTCTTTCTCTGTTTCCAGTAAACGGAGCTATGGTCATCTTATCTTTGTGACATGACTGGCAAGTTTCACAAGATGTAAATTCAAACAGATTTAAATATTCATCTATATGCAACTTCAGCTAGTCGGGTCGCATTGATCTGACCTAGTCTACAATGCCTCAAGAAGAATTCGTTCATTTCTGAACTTTTCCTCTTGTGTGTGATCCGTATACTAAGAACTGTAGTTTGATTTAGAACATCAATGCTTTTAGATAACGTGCCTGAACCGATCAACTTTTGATATAGGAAATGTTCAAAACATTATCCAACAATACAAAATTATATCCTTTCTTTACTAATAAAGAGAGAGATATGATTTTGTATATCAGGTTCGGTATCTAATAACATTCGTTCAGAATCAATGTATTGGTAATACAGGGTGACAGTGACCAACAGACTTGGCTGCAACACTTGCCCCGTTTTCTGCCTTATGAAACTTATCACCCGTTCTCAGTTCTTTACCTATCTATAGCCCATGTAACATATTACATATGCGGGATCCTGATCCGGTATCACATACCCAGGACGTAAAGAATAGAGAAACAGTTTTGTATAAAGAACACACCCGAAGATGATGCATCAGCATGCACTCTCTTCGTTTGGGCGGCACGGGAATTCTGGTATTCCCCAATTTCCTGCTCTGTCTTATAACAATTATAAGTTGGAGCGGGACCAACGTTCCCCAGCTCAGTATAACAAGCGGGTTCGGTTAATATTCCGTATTATTATCTTGATTAAGGCGTGATATGGTCGCTACCTGGAGAGAGAGAGAAGAAAACACTCAGCGTGCGCTCTAGCAAGAATAGATTGGTTATTATTTTATCTAATCAGGATGGCTCCCACTGCTTTTTATCAAATCTTCCTTCAAACCTTAAAAGGAAAGACAAGCCGGGATTAATTACACACTACAAGTTCGCCAATCTTTCAGCCAGGCCAGTGTCGGTACTTTGAGGGAGGTCCCCCGTGCTTTCGCACGAACCTAATTAATGTAAACCTCGTTTTTCCAGTGGCGTAACCCTGTTGACACCTTTCTAGACACCTACTTGATCGGCTAATTGTAATATATAAAACTCTCCCAGGAGTAACTCTTACTCGCAGCGGGTATTGGGATCCAACTATCTCATAGAAGGTATGCAATCTCATTGCAAATTTCAACACTTGAAATTCCCGATAATATTTTGCCCCGAACGATCTATGACCTTGACAAGGTCAACAAACCATAGACCGCAAGTCAAGTTCAACCCGTCATTTCTTGATTGAATCAAACCCACCCACACGACCCTTGACAAGGTCAACAAGGCCGCACGACTACCCTAACCCAATCTGCATCATATGCATAAGCAGATAAATACTGGTTAGCTACCGCACACTGCGCCTTGACAAGGTCAACAAACGCAGCACGAATACTAAACAAGATTTATCTGAAATGACGGAGGGCTACGACAGGTTTTTCTGAAAACCTATTGCGTAATGAACTTGATATCGTTGTAGGATCGAATGAATTTTGAAATGGAGTGTTTTTTAGGCTTTTCTAGTTTTGCTAAAGGAGTCACTCCCGGTGAAGGGATCTTCGGTCCTTTCCTCGTCGAATGAGGTGCGGGATATATCATATATATCACTGTGCAAAGCAAAAACTCTTAAAAGCAATCAAAAGACAAACCGAGTGTGTAGCATCTGCCAGTTATTGCTAAAGGAGTCACTCCCGGTGAAGGGATCTCGGTCCTTTCCTCATCGAATAAGGTGCAGGATATATCACATATACCTCTGTGCAAAGCAAGAACTGTAGCTACCTGTTTTATTTTGAAATTCAATTCTACAACATCTTAGGTTTCTTTTATTTCATTAATCTCATTAATGAAGTCCCATCATTTAAATACCTAAACATCACAGATAAATACGACGTACACTTATGCCATCCGCATTCGCCTCGATGTCCCCTCGTGCACCGTTAGGTTAGGTAACTAACGGCAGAGCGGGGCAGGGCTAGCGCGGGTGTAAAACATAAGTAACGTCTATATAATATATCATATATATACTATATAAAGTATCTATCATAGAACATCACATGATCACATCACAGATATCGCAGCAGAAGAATATCATATGAAATATTGGATATACTGGGACGTCCGTGTTTTCAATACGAGCCAGTATAAAACACGGATTCCACGGTCGCGATGAATAGCCAAACCCACACCCCTAGACCCCTACGAGAGCGGCAAGCAACCCTACCAATTCTAGAGTTAGGAGACCCAGACTCGACTCCTCGAGTTGGTCTCCCACTGGACTCCAGAACCCGGTTACTTGTGCTCCCCTCCTTGGGTCTATCCTAGTGCGGAAAAGTAAATAATATACAAACGGTGACATCTTCCGCAACCTGGAAGTGCCCCAATAAAAGAATATTACATAAAAGTTTTTACATGAATGAAAATGAAAAACACTCATCTCACATAAAAAACCCCGGCTATTCAAACACGACGATCCAATATAACATATCCAGCAACACACAACATCACATGTCATCAACGTAAGTAAACATGCGTATCCCAATTGTCGTTGACATATAGCAACGAAACCGGCAATATCACATATTACACTTACGGTCACAGAAAAGAAAGTGTAAAACTACAACAGTTGGAATCCGCAACCACCTCAGACATCGCATGCCTGACCAAATGAATTACTTAGACATCGCATGCCTAACAATTATAAACCCCGCATTTTAGTCTCAAAATCGAAAACTCTTTTCAATATCAAGTCGGGCAATTCAAAAAGATTCCCGACATCCTGATCGAATACTCGTCGCAAACTTCAGTAGGCGGCCGTACCCCCGATACCGTCGACGAAGTGCACCAAGGCGGAACACCGCTGCCGTGAGCACCCGAACGGATGCTTTCGGCGACGGGGTTCTCCTACAGTCACTTGGTCGGGGTTATGGAGTGAGGCTGTCTATTAAGTTTACCCGGCGAATATCCGCGTACGCTACGTGATTGCGACGGACTTTTGATCGCATCGAAATTCCGTGGCAACCGATCAAGTGAGACTAAAGTTCTATGTTTATAACATTCATTCAGTTATCACATAACTTTTGTGAATTCCAATTATTGTATCCCATTCCAGATAAACAGAAAATGTTAAACTTTTCGATCGAACAGTCAAACACCCAAGTTTTCCCGATACAGCTCAACACATGAAACATGTCTAAAAACATTCAGTCCATGCCTCAGTACCAACGGTCCAGCCGTAGAAATGTCAAGCCAGCGCCTCACATGTGGCACGCCGTACTGCCCCAAACCCGAAGGTTCAAAGGGCAGTTCAAGACGGTCACATAATCGAGTTAAGGTTTGTTGCCTTCTAGAGGGTCCATCACGTTACTTGCACTACTTAGAATGTCGTTAAACTACGGAAAAATCCAACACTTGGAAATTTCCCGACAGGGGAAAAATTGGGTATTTATATCCGGTCGAACTTTTTAACATATTCTAAAAATACCCGGAAAAGCACACCGACAAAAATTAGACAGTCCGATCGAATACACCGAGTCCCCAATACAACCCAGAAAATACAACTCTGGAATAAATATTAAAAACATCCAGAACACACAAGAAACACCAACAGAAACAACTGAAGAAAACACACATCCTGATCATCACAGACGGCCGCGGAACCGCCGCAAAAGGGGGGTCCACGCCGCGGTTCCGCGGCCGTACTGTTGAATAAGGTTGTCGTTTTCTCCAGTTTTTCTTAGAATTTCCTGCACATTTCTCTGCATATTTTTAATTCCAAAAAATCCACAATTTACAGAATTGTCCAGAGAGCATTTTTCAAGTCGGGGTTTTGGGTCGATCGGACTTCTAACTCCGTCGGGACTTCGCCTAAGGCTCTAGATAGTCTCTGATACCAGTGAAAGGTTTCTAGGCACCCTAAGGAGGTCTCACAAGGCATCGATCATGCCAATTTCAAAAATACGGTGCCGAGAAACCCTAGACTACGGATCATTTACTAGATATTTAGGCGAAACGATAACAAGTTAACACTTAACTAAGAGAATACGGAAATACAACCTTTGTAGATCCGGTGCTTCACCTCCATAGCACCGCAATGAAGTCCTCTCGCTGTCCAAAATAAATCCCGGGCTCTAGCGTCGGCTTCATCGGAGAATAGGCGAGTTAGGTCGTCGATGTCCATGCCGAAGATGATCTACGTCGAGGCATCGCTAGATCAAGCTCTCACTTCACAAAGTCAAGAAACTTGTGAAGAAAACACACTCTACTACTTGGCAAGAGGTAGAGGATGAAGAAATAGGAAGTGGGTAGACTTTAGAATTGGATTTCTCACTTGTTTCATCAATCCACCATTGATGAAGTAAGGTTTTCTTCAAGGAAGAAGATGAAGAAGAAGAAGAATATCATATGATAAGTTAAAAGAAAATAATACTTATCATATTATAAACCATGGTCAAGTGTAGAGAACTAACTAAGGTTATGTGAATGGTTAGGGTTAAAAGAACAAGACAAAATGGTGACTTGGTCAAAGCTTCATGAAAGAAAAGAAAGAAAACCATTTTGCTTTTTCTTTTTATGCTTTTATTAATATCCAAAATGAATAAACAAATAATAAAATGAAAAAGCAAAACCTTAATCATTAAGGTAACCATGGTTCAATTCTATACACTTAACCAAAGAAGCATGCATCATCAAACATGATACAAACATGTGCACAAAAGTATATCACATATACAACTTGCACATCCGAGCGAGAAAATCCATTTAAAGTGAACCGATACTAGTTAATGCAAAGTAATATATCAAATATATAATTATGCATTAAATCATTAAATCAACACTTGATTTAATGATCCGGTCATATCGCATATAACCGACTAATATCTACAGAAACATCTGATCGAATCAACACTTGATCCGATAACCCGGCTATATCGCATATAACCGATCAATGTCACTGTTGGAGATAGTGCCCTCAGAGTCAATTATTGGATCACAGGCACGTGATTGCAAGGATTGAGGGAGGACCTATCCCGGTAGAACAGTCTTACTCCAGATGATAGTATGCTATCTGGTTTACCTTTATCATCGTGTACTGCTTCAGGTGACCTTACATGTCACTATTACACGTTGATAGAGCCCATAGGTTTCTTGCTTGACGGCCAGCAGTATGAGGGCGATCATATAAGTGAGAGCTGGAGTCTATAAGCACATCCTTAAAAGGTCCCTAGTCGTGGGAGTTTCGAGACAGGGCATCGATACTCCAGAGTAGACTAGTGTATACAGTCGAGACCCCGACGAGGGGCGGTGGCCGGTCTCACAGGCCACTGGTGTCAGTAGGATCACCTAAGATGTATACAGGTGCTCATTGGGTTATGAGTACACCGGACAGGACTCGCCGGGAACATGCTAGTTGGTCTTATACCTGACGTCAGATAGCAGTTCCCAGGTGACATGTGTACAGGTTAGTTCATCGACCTGGGGATCGTCATTTGTCTCGTGTGAGTTCCCACTGTGCTTTGATTACTACCCTACCACGGCTCAAAGGAGTCGTGCAAACAGGTTTTAGTTGGGTACAGTCCCGAGCCACATGGAGGCAGTGAGCGGATCTTCAGGGGTTCGTCTCTCCCGATATTGGGGGTGAGGTCGCGCTGTGTCTAGGAGAGCCATTACGCAAAGCCCTCGGCCGAGGCAAGAGATTTACTGGTAGGTATTCCAGTAGTATCTCAGGGCGTTCTGGGCTACACTCCGACACGACTTGTACCGCCTTTGGGGGTCTGACTTTTACCAACCCCCTAGGCCCGCCATGCGATGCTCATAGACGAACGGACCGGACTGTACGGATACTGTCACTGACAGGCTCAGTAGGGTGTCAGGATGAGTTCGCTCATCGACGTCCCTTTTGGTCAATAGCTGGTGGCCCGTCACGTATTGGCTTATACCTCTGACGTGCTAGTGGTTAAATCCACAGCCATAGTATTGACGAGTCTTTTGAGTCCACCACACTTTCAGTTACTCAAGTTTTCGGGCGAAACGCTGTAGAGGCCGTATGGAGATATGGCAGGGTCCGATCAGATACGTGCGGTATTGCACGGATCAGGATCGGACGGTTTGTACTAGTAGCCGTATGGATATATGGCAGGGTTCGATCAGATATGTGCGGTATTGCACGGATCAGGATCGAACGGATATTACTAGCCGGCTTTGGTTTAAGTCGGATCCTAGTTTAGTACAGTGTAGATTTTGTCTCTTTGCATTTGTATCCGGATGGAATACAGATGCGGGTGTGTATGCACAGTATCGGGGTTTTCCTGTAATTTATTACGGGACCAGTTTTCTGGAGTTGCCAGTTTGCATTCCGTTCCGGCCGGTTTTCCTTTGTTCTTTCCCGGCCGGACTTTTCCGATGGAGGGGGTTATTTGCAATTGTGCAAATAACATTTGAGGAGGGGGTTTCTTGCAAATGCTTTGATTATGATAGCATCATTATCTTTTGCACCATCACTTGCATTAATGTGATTTGAGAGAGTATGGGTTTGTAGTAAGAAGTATGGTTGATGTTTTGGATGTGGTCACCCTCCACCTTTTTCCTACACTCACCCCCCTTTGTATTATGTTTCATTCTCTCCACCATTTTGATAATGATGAGGGCCGGCCACAATTTTTGGAAGAGGAGAAAAAAAAATTGAGAGAGTTTCATTTGGTGTATTAATCATCCATCTCATTTTTCCATTGCTACCAAAAATTCCCAAGTTCATATCATCTTGATTCCTCCATCAAGGCAACATAACCCCAAAGAGACTAAGCACTACACATTCTACAGCAAATCTTGGGCACGTCGACTTGCCAGCTTCGTGCCCGAGTTGCCTCGGTATTGAGGTGGGAGCCCGTAAAAGATGCAGACGATGTGGTGCCCTTCCGGCAAGGACGTGACGACCGGAGGATCCGCGGGAGATCGGGACGACGACGAGAAGACCGGAGGACTCGGATCACTCGGTATATCTCTCACCCTTTCTCTTGTTAGCTAGTATCGGTTAATGGTTACGATCCGGGTATATTGTCCGCGGTAGCGCCAGTTTAAAAGTTAAGAAAATTTTGATTCCGCATTTTGGCCTCGGATAGACGGCCGGGGCGCTGCCGTGGCGCAACATGGTATCAGAGCCACGCCATTAACCTAGCCTAGCTTTTTCTAATGCGTTTTACTTATCCGATCGAACAAAATTCCAAAATCCGTGTTTTTGCATGCATCAGTTTTCTGTCGATTTTTTCTGGGCTCTAAAAATTTTTCAGGTTGTAGAAAATTGATGTACATGAAATTCTAAGAGTACTGGGAAAATTCGACACAGTCAGTCGATGACTGAAGCGCGGAACCGTGGCCAAACCCCCCTTGGACCGCGGTTCCGCCGCGCATTGGTCTCTTTACTGTATCATATTTTTTCAGTGGGCTTCTGGGATAATTTTTGGGGTTTTGGAATATTAATATTGGGCCCAGATTTTCTGTGAGTGCTACAGTATTGCTTGGGGGCCCACTTGTTAATGTTTGATCGATCGGATATTTTAAACACATTATTTCACAGTATTTACATTATATCTGTGACCGTGAATATCACTTGATCGGTAAATCCTGTCTAACTGCTATAGCCCGGTTAGACGGATTTGCGAACATGATTTTCACGTTGATGTTCTGTGTTTATGCTGTGAGGTTGCGGATCGGTCGTGGGGGATAGCCTGGATGTAATGCTAGTACAGTTTTGTTTTATATGTACATTTGATATTGCAGGGCGAGCGTCCGACATGTGGACTGCCGTCTCTGCCTGTTTGTATTATTCTTTTGGGACACGGCCTGGTTGCGGTCGATGTACCCGTTGTATGTATATTTTACTTTCTGTACTAGGGTTACCCCGCGGAGGGGTGCACGGATAGCCGGGTTCTAGAGGGCAACGGGCCCGCATCTCAGGGCATTGAGACGGAGGGGGCTTCAGTCCAGGATTGGCGGGCTATTCGCCGCACTCGTAGGGGGTACAGGTTGACCCAGGATGGGTGCCCGAGTTACCGGATTCCGTGAAGTGTTGGGTGGTCCATTCACGTTGCTGAAGGGGGCTGCCTCGCTTCAGGTTTTGGCGGGTGACTTGCCGCGCCCGTAGGGGTCTAGGTTTTCATTGCACAGGCTATCCACATGACCAGGGGAACGTCGGGTTTCAGCAGCGGCTCTGTGAAACCCGGGGCTTCCAGATATCTGTATTGTTCTGTGATGCTGCATATTTCTGTGATGTTGCATTTTATCACGCCTTGAGCGAATATAATATATTGGTATATATATTAGTAGATGTTGTATATGTTTTGCATCCGCGCTAGTCCAGTCCCCGCTCTGTCGTTAGTTAGCTAACCTAACGGGTAATGACGGGACCCAGTGGCGAATGCGGATGGCATATACGTACGTCAGTATATTTTCGTTCTTTGTGGTGTGATCAATTGTTGGGACTGCGTTGATTCGGATCAATGCAAGATAAACAAACCTATTCTGATGTTGTTGGAACACTTTTCAAAAAGCTGTTATTGCAAGGACGTTCACTTTTGTTTTGCATCGTGGTATTCATTTGGAATATCCTGCTCCTCAGTCGACGAGGCAAGGGCCGAGATCCCTTCACCAGGAGTGACCCCTTGGACAGAAATTTGCGTCAGGGCATTAACTTCACTATAGCCGATTACTTTTGCTTTGCATCGTGGTATTCGGTTGGAATATCCTGCACCTCATTCTACGGGGAAAGAGCCGAGATCCCTTCACCGGGAGTGACCTCTTTAGCGAAGGTTTTCGTCACTATATTTTTATAAAAGGCTATGCAGTTCCTTCAACGATATCAAGTTCATTACGTTAAAGGTTTTTCGCCAAAAACCAGCCGTAGCCCTCCGTCATTTCCTACAGGTATTATTTAGTATTCGTGCTGCGTTTGTTGACCTAGTCAAGACGTAGTGTTCGGTAGCTAAGTGGTACTTGTTTGTTGCATAAGTAGGATTGGTTAAGACAGTCGTGCGGCCTTGTTGACCTAGTCAAGGGCACGTACGGGTGGGTTTAATGCAATCCAGAATAATGACGGGTTGAACTTGACTGGCGGTTTATGGTTTGTTGACCTAGTCAAGGTCATAAACCGCTTGGGGTAAAAATCACATCGGGAGTTTCAAAAGAACTGAAACTTGCCAGGCATGCGCATACCCTCTGGAGTGTGGTGACTTAAGTGGATTCCGTCAAGTTATCATGCGATGATAGTTGGATCCCGATTCCCACTGATGAGTTGGTTTACTCCTCGGGTGATCCCGACTAATTCTTCTTTCAGGTTTGGGGAAGAATTTGAGGTTACAGTGGGAGGTTTCCAGATTAGATAAAGTGATAACCATTCTGATCTAGGTTAGATTGCACGCTGAGTGTTTCTTTTCTCTCTCTCTGGCAGCGACCATTGACCCGACCCTAGACTATGACTCAGTGACCAAGTTGACCGAACCTTCTTAATACTGGCTTTTGGATTGTCAGAGTTGCAGACCTCATTGCCACTCCTACTTTTACCCTTTTCTCTAGGACACCCCGTATTACTACGAACGTCCACTTCCATTGGACAAAACCATCGTATGGCTAGATACGAACTCGAAGGAATTTATTCGAGGATGGTTTCCGGTTCTGGAGAAAACGAATTGGACTATTCAGTTGTCTTTTCCTTTTACCTTCTCTCAGGTTGCGAGTACTCCTTGGTTTAGGAGATAGTACACCTATTATGCAAATTGGATAGTCTTCTTCCAAACCTTAGGCTGGTGCCGAACGGAGGGGAATGAAGAAAACCAATTAGCATAAACATGGTGTACAGAAGGTATTAAGTTAAGACAAAGAAAGGGATTAGTAAGAGGGCAAAGTAAATTGCGACTGCTATTCACAACCAAACCGAGTATTTCTTCGCCAATCCTATATCACCTTTGTATTTCTCCAGGACACTCCGTATCACTACGAAGATCCCAAGTTTTTGGATACTCCATCGTATGGTTATATACGAACTCGAAAGGAACTTGTTCCAGTTCGGGGATGGATTCTGGTCCAGGAGAAATAGGAATACAGTTTATTCGGTTGTCTTTTCTGTTCACCTTCTCTCGCATTGCGAGTGCTCCTAGGATTAGGATAGTACACCCATTATGCTTATTGGATAGTCTTCTTCCAAACCATAGGCTGGTGCCGAACGGTAGGGAAGGAAGAAAACCATTTGGCCTAAGGGGTGTGCAGAAGGTAATGACTAAAGACATATAAAGGGATTTGGAGAGGTGGCAAAGAACTATACGGTTACAGTCGTGAATCTGGAAGAGGCATTACTAGGAATACCAGGATACCCCATCGAAACATTTCAATGTTTCAGTTCAACTGTGTTCTGTTAAAAGAAAACTGATTTCCCGATTAGACACTTGCTCCAGGGTATGTATTTACCAGATTTGATTCTCACATCTGTATGGTTTTACAGATGATGAGTGGGAGTAAGCTATTGGGAATTGGGTGATCATCCTCATTATATCGGGATTCGTTGTAATCGGTGATATTTGAGGAGATCACCAGGGCTGTTTGCCGGTCGGCAAATATTTGGTTTTGAATATCCGCTGTTGTGCACCAATTTCAAATTAATATATCTGTACGTCTATTTTCATAGAGTGAGATATACCTTTTGATATTATGTCGATGAGATTTACCTATATCAGTTGATGGTTAGGTAAGGAGCATCAAACAGTGGTGTAATTCTTCTTAACCATAAGTACAGTTTTCAACCTAAGACGCACAGTGAAAGAGTTGTTAGACTCAGCGGACTTATACAGAGTATTGTATGTTGTCCAGTGTCCATTCGGACAGAGGGGTTGGTCCTCATACTATATTCTGTTTACTTTTAACTTCTCTAGTTCTTAGACATATGTTTCGTAGAAACACAGGGTCTAAGTTTTGAGGAGTTATAGGTATTTGAATAGAGTAGAGAACCAGGTGTCTCAAGTATCGGGATTCTTTAAGGTGATCGAAGATGTAGATACTTGTGTATGGTATTCAGTTGATAGTAATGATAAAGAGAAATTGCTTCTCTTTCAGGTTACTCATAATTGGAAGCATTCCTAAGTTGAGTAACGCAGATCGGCCTCTCTCCATTTAGTTGACATGCACTGGAGACAGCTGCATGTTTTGAATCTGGTTCAATTAAATCAGTGCCTTTGGTTCTATATTGGATATAGTACAGTTCATATCTTAACATTGTTAAGGTACGGGGAGTTGTCCGGCTTATGATTAAAACCAGATTCTGGATAACTCAAGGCACGTTTCTGTAATGGCTGTTTGTGGGTTGACCCAGGCTATGACGAGGGTTGATTTTCTACCATAAGAAAGATCAATAGTGATATTGTTCTTAACTCGCCACATTTTAAAAAGAAATGGTTATTTTTCAGAAAAACAGTAGTGGGAGTATGGTAGAACTGGAAGCGATTCCAGAACCGCAAACGATTACTGAAGATTTGATAAGGAACCTAAAGATTCAATCTGATTTGACATTCCATTGGCCACTCCGCAGAGAAGGTGGGTAACTTCAGACACCCGAGAGGTACTCCGGTAGCCTCAAGGACGGTGACAGGGAAGTTCTTGTTTACCCACACTTGCCATTGCTGTTGTTCCAGGCTGCGAGACCCGGCAGGAGGATGAGTATAGCGTCGTTCTAAACTAGCTTTAGAAGTGCACGTCTATATGACTCTGCCAGAGGGTTGTCGTAGTCAGTGGGAGCAGTGGAAGCATTGGTGGACATCAGGCTTATGTCTATTTATAGACTAAAGCAGATATAGCGGAGATAGATCATCTATTTCTGATATGACAGTCATAGGTTTGACGTCATCAGAATAGGGGATGGATCTGTTGAGAAGGTAGTAGGGTGTGATATCCGGGTTTTGGATGACATACACACAGTAGGAAGTGACATTCCTATACTACGATCGGTTATACTTTGGTCGTTACACAGTGGTTTCTCCACAAGGGACTTGGACATTATATCAGACATACTGGTTACTAGATCTATGGTTTTAGATCTAGATTTGGGTAGTTTCCCAAACTGGGTACCTTGACAGCATTCTATGAGTATTTAGAATGGACGACTCCTGGCACGGTAGTGTACCTGCAATTGATGGAGTCACCCTCTCTAAAGGTGTCTTACAGACTAAAGGGGAGAGGGATACGCATGATTGGCAGATCACTTGCTTAGGCAATTGAGTCAATCATGAGATGTCAAGTACCACACCAGATGTTGTTCTTGCACTAGATGCAATAAGTTGATATTGATCCAATCCTGGAGGAACAGTCGGAAGCAGTTTTAGAACATAAGTGAATGTTCTATGGATATGATAACGGCTGCCTCCTTTAGGAGACGGTTATCACTCCAGGCTTCCAAGGTGACATGGACGACAAGTAATTTGTCAGAGTTATAGTTCTCCCTCTGATGAGGGACAGTATTCTGGACAGGTGATCCAGGCAGATACTGAGGGAGGCATGGCGCTGGATACTGATTAAGTTCAGTTGACGATACAGTCTAAGAAGTTTGGATTTGGAGTTCATTTATGAACTAGGTCCCATCAGACATCCAGACATTCCAAGACAGGTATTGCTCACTTCGGGAGATGGTTTTTCTCCGCGAACTTGAGATATAGAGAGACATAGAAAGAAACATCTAGGCGGATCCACTCACTGAGGCTTTTCCTCGAACGCAATAGTTTCGCAAACAGGCTTTGTGCGACTGACTAGTAGAGGAGTTGGGTGTTCGGTATCACACGGGCTGTGAGTATGCGACATCGCAATAATTAGCCTTGAGTGCAAGTGGGAGATTGTTGGAGATAGTGCCCTCAGAGTCAATTATTAGATCACAGGCACGTGATTGCAAGGATTGAGGGAGGACCTATCCCGGTAGAACAGTCTTACTCGAGATGATAGTATGCTATCTGGTTTACCTTTATCATCGTGTACTGCTTCAGGTGACCTTACATGTCACTATTACACGTTGATAGAGCCCATAGGATCTTGCTTGACGGCCAGCAGTATGAGGGCGATCATATAAGTGAGAGCTGGAGTCTATAAGCACATCCTTAAAAGGTCCCTAGTCGTGGGAGTTTCGAGACAGGGCATCGATACTCCAGAGTAGACTAGTGTATACAGTCGAGACCCCGACGAGGGGCGGTGGCCGGTCTCACAGGCCACTGGTGTCAGTAGGATCACCTAAGATGTATACAGGTGCTCATTGGGTTATGAGTACACCGGACAGGACACGCCGGGAACATGCTAGTTGGTCTTATACCTGACGTCAGATAGCAGTTCCCAGGTGACATGTGTACAGGTTAGTTCATCGACCTGGGGATCGTCATTTGCCTCGTGTGAGTTCCCACTGTGCTTTGATTACTACCCTACCACGGCTCAAAGGAGTCGTGCAAACAGGTTTTAGTTGGGTACAGTCCCGAGCCACATGGAGGCAGTGAGCGGATCTTCAGGGGTTCGCCTCTCCCGGTATTGGGGGTGAGGTCGCGCTGTGTCTAGGAGAGCCATTACGCAAAGCCCTCGGCCGAGGCAGGAGATTTACTGGTAGGTATTCCAGTAGTATCTCAAGGCGTTCTGGGCTACACTCCGACACGACTTGTACCGCCTTTGGGGGTCTGACTTTTACCAACCCCCTAGGCCCGCCATGCGATGCTCATAGACGAACGGACCGGACTGTACGGATATTGTCACTGACAGGCTCAGTAGGGTGTCAGGATGAGTTCGCTCATCGACGCCCCTTTTGGTCAATAGCTGGTGGCCCGTCACGTATTGGCTTATACCTCTGACGTGCTAGTGGTTAAATCCACAGCCATAGTATTGACGAGTCTTTAGAGTCCACCACACTTTCAGTTACTCAAGTTTTCGGGCGAAACGCTGTAGAGGCCGTATGGAGATATGGCAGGGTCCGATCAGATACGTGCGGTATTGCACGGATCAGGATCGGACGGTTTGTACTAGTAGCCGTATGGAGATATGGTAGGGTTCGATCAGATACGTGCGGTATTGCACGGATCAGGATCGAACGGATATTACTAGCCGGCTTTGGTTTAAGCCGGATCCTAATTTAGTACAGTGTAGATTTTGTCTCTTTGCATTTGTATCCGGACGGAATACAGATGCGGGTGTGTATGCACAGTATCGGGGTTTTCCTGTAATTTATTACGGGACCAGTTTTCTGGAGTTGCCAGTTTGCATTCCGTTCCGGCCGGTTTTCCTTTGTTCTTTCCCGGCTTGACTTTTCCGATGGAGGGGGTTATTTGCAATTGTGCAAATAACATTTGAGGAGGGGGTTTCTTGCAAATGCTTTGATTATGATAGCATCATTATCTTTTGCATCATCACTTGCATTAATGTGATTTGAGAGAGTATGGGTTTGTAGTAAGAAGTATGGTTAATGTTTTGGATGTGGTCACCCTCCACCTTTTTCCTACACTCACCCCCCTTTGTATTATGTTTCATTCTCTCCACCATTTTGATAATGATGAGGGCCGGCCACAATTTTTGGAAGAGGAGAAAAAAAAATTGAGAGAGTTTCATTTGGTGTATTAATCATCCATCTCATTTTTCCATTGCTACCAAAAATCCCCAAGTTCATATCATCTTGATTCCTCCATCAAGGCAACATAACCCCAAAGAGACTAAGCACTACACATTCTACAGCAAATCTTGGGCACGTCGACTTGCCAGCTTCGTGCCCGAGTTGCCTCGGTATTGAGGTGGGAGCCCGTAAAAGATGCAGACGATGTGGTGCCCTTCCGGCAAGGACGTGACGACCGGAGGATCCGCGGGAGATCGGGACGACGACGAGAAGACCGGAGGACTCGGATCACTCGGTATATCTCTCACCCTTTCTCTTGTTAGCTAGTATCGGTTAATGGTTACGATCCGGGTATATTGTCCGCGGTAGCGCCAGTTTAAAAGTTAAGAAAATTTTGATTCCGCATTTTGGCCTCGGATAGACGGCCGGGGCGCTGCCGTGGCGCAACAGTCACAAATCGCGAGAATCAAATACAGTATCACATACTGGTATCATTCTCGGTCCCGCACATATTTCATATGCGCTCCTATTTCGTTTCGCTTGAGCCAGGAAACCTCTGTGTAGGACTCTAAAGACTCGTCAATACGCCGGCAGCAGATGATGATCATGTCAAGCACCCACAAGCCGCAAGCGGTTTGCTAAACGTAACGGCCACCCGGGTATTGAGCGATCAGAAGATCGACGAGCAAGCACGCTCACACTCCTGTGAATCCAACCAGTAACACTACCGTACAGTCCGGTCTGATCGTCTGATATGTCGCATATCTCGCCTAGGGGTGGTAAACGTCAGTCCCCAATAGCTCGATAAGTCGTGTCGATATGAGGTCTATAACAATTCGAGAAACTACTGGTAACACTTACCAGTAAATCTCAGCAACCATGGCCAGGGATTTCCTGTTATAGCCAATCAAACACAGCGCAACATCAACTCCCTATACCGGGAGAGACGAATCCCCTCCTATCGCTCATTGCCTCCATATGACTCGGGACTGTACCCAAAAACCACCGTTTTGCACACCCTCTTGGACGTGGTAAGATGGAAATCAAAGCACAGTGGGAACCACACAAGACTCTATGACGATCTCGGGTCAACAGACTACTCTGTACCAGTGTCACCAGAGAACTGCCATCTGACGTGAGGTATAATACCATCTGGGAGTTCTCGGCGAGTCCGTCCAGTGTACCCAGTCTCTACGGAGCACCAGTATATCATCTCTGATGTCAAACACCGATGGATATGGGATCATCCATCGCCCATCTGTATGGGTCGAGAAGGTACACACTAGTCTACTCTGGTATATCGATGCCCCGTCTCGATACACCCACGACTAGGGACTTTGAAGGATGTACTTATAGACTACCATGTCCCCACTAGTATGATCCGCATCATAGTCCAGGTAGTCAGGTACACATCCTAAGGGCTTTACCAACATGTAACAGAGAGACAATCAGTGTACACGTTAAGGTAAAGGTCAACCAGATAGCATAATATCATGTCGAGCAAGAAAGTCCTCCCTATATATGTCCCAGCATCCACTACAATATACATCCAATGTACAGTAATGGCCTCTAGGGCATACATATAACTAACAAATAGTATACAATAACTATGCAATAGGGATATGAGAATGCAAATATGCAGCAATCACGAATGGTACACTAACAGGTACTCCTAATACATGGAACAGTGCATAAGTGAAAAGGTATGAGGTATGGTGTGAAATATGTCATCCCACGGAATCCTGTCATCATGGTAGGATCATAATCCATCAAGACACTCAAATCCCAATTCCTCAAATCAGCCCCCACGTTGGGCTCTCACATCATATAAGTCTCACGTCTCCTCAATGTACAATATCGAGTAATCTCCTATATCCCGAATGTACAAATCAATAATCCCATATGTATGTCCAATCTCAATGAATCACCTGATATCCCAAGTCAAAGTCTCAAGTAAGATCTAGCATCCTAAATATATATATATATATATATATGCAGAAATAAATATGATGGGGTCAATACACATATATTAGTGTCCCGTTCCACTAATATTGGTGTAAGGGTATATATAACAACGGCTAAATCCCCTGTTATATATACAAAAGTGTTTAGAAGAAATATCATGAAAACAATGTGCCAAGTATCGACACAGAAATCCTGATAGGTACGTATCATACGCTGTCCTGAAAGCACGAGTGCCTAGCTCTGACCCTCGCCTTTCGACGTATGCATACGTGCATGACTCCCAACGGTATCTCCATGATCCCTGCCGAGTCATTAATACTGTTACCGGTAGGTACTAGCCCGCCTCCAGGCTCAATCGGCAACATCCATCGATCTTCTTGCCGAGGGGAACCATACCGGGCCCACCATGTACCCTCATACGGCAACCACACCTCGTATGGAGTATATAATCAGAACCAATAAATCTCATGGTGGCTGCGCAAATATCATATCAAGGAAACCGGGTTTTTCAATGTATGCATAATTTCATGAACTCCCGCGGTTCCCAAATCCAGAAATCATCATGTGAAATCCAAATAACAATGCGCAAATCCAGGAATAAATATATGCGATATATCTAAAATGCGAGCATATAAATGAGAATATGTAGCTGAAACCAGATGTATGCGAAACCAATAAGGTACGGCTAAGTAATATCAGTAAAGGTAAATATGTAACTGCAACTGAATATGTGTGTAACATACAGGTGTAGCAATGTATAGATATCTATCTATAAGAACTGATGTCGTATACCCCCCTGGGTATAAGTAGAATATATAAGATACACCCTGGGTATAAATAAAACATGAGCAAGGTATACTTGTAGCTGTATCGTAAGATGTATATGTACCTATCATTAATGGTATGATACACTATAGGTATACCAATAAACTAGATGTTATGTGTGATAAGCAATATAGTATCTATAATGGTTAGTGTGTGACATGGCAATTATTGACGGTGTGTGTGTAGCATACAATCCGTGCTCGTGCAACATGAACCGTCAATAATATGTGCAGTGCCCTACGGCTACTAGTCACAGTACAACTATATCTAAGTAAATAGGGTAAAGGCGCAATTCTAATAATGACGTAGAATATGCGACAAGTATTAGAATCCTAGCCCAGACGCATAACGCCATGCGGGCGATTTCCCTGTAGATGTTAAATCTACTCACCTACGCTCCACGCTAGGTGAATCCTACCATCTGCTCCCCCCTTCCCGTAGCAGTGTCCGTAGTCCCCACCTGCAAACCTGCAATTTAGACATGGAAATCATATATAAGCCAAATATTCCGCAAAACGCGATATCGAACCCAAACGAGAAACTCGCGTCGCGAACTAAACGCGCGTGTGCACGATAAGCTAAAACGTGTATATACGCGTCTAAAACTACCGTGACACACCGCGATACGCTGGATCACAGAACCCACTCACGTATCGCGCGTATCGCGCAAAGAAACGGACATGCAAAACGATATTTGATCCCAGATTTTCCTACAGGTCAAATCTTACAAAACTATACATGCCAAAACACTACAATATACTACAGACTCCCTACACAAAACCCCAACATCCAACTCACCTTCCTGGCCGCAAATTGCGGCCAAATTGAATTAATTGGCGGCCTGGGTAAGTAGAGGGTGGCTCGATAAACTTGTAGTGGTATCTATACCTAGTGTACATGCCCCAGTTTTCTCAATTTTAACCTGAAGGCCCCGGGTCAAAAGCAGATCACAGAAAGCTAATATATCGCATAAAAACGCCAATTTTGAACAAAACACAAACCCTATGGTATTTTAGTGTAATCCAGGGTTAAACTCAGTTAAGGTGACCCTGACAACACTTAAATAAGTAGGGTTAACTAACACAATCACCACTTATCCAAAACTCCACACAAAACACCATAATAAGCACTAAACTCACATTAATCGCAAACTGAAGCTAAACTAACACATAAGCTTAGCAACTAGGGATAGAGTTCAGAAAATATACCCTAAAGAACCCTATGAAGCAGGAGAAGGGGTGGGACTGAGCTGCTACTGCTGCTGGTGATGCTGGTGCATGTTGCTGCTGCTGATGTTGCTTGTGCTGCTAATGATGATGCTGTTGTTGCTGCTTGCCTCTGCTGCTGCTACTCTCTGCTGTTGCTGCTGCTTCTCTTGTGCTAAAGGTGTGTGTGTGTTTGTGAGAGAGAGTGTGAAAGAATGAGATAAGAAAATGAGAGGGAGAATGAGAGAAACAACCAAGACCCCTCCCCCTTCTCACTCTCTTTCCTCATTAATGAGGCATGGTTCACACCATGCTCCCATGCCCTCTCTCTCTCTCACACAAAGTCAACATTTCAATTTAAAACCCTTTTTCATTTTATATTAACAACCATAACACTTAAAACCCAAAACACTTAAACAAAACATAACACTAGATTATAGAAATGGTTAAACCTCAAATTAACACCCTAGTTAACATGCACAAGTGTGTGCAAGCCTATGAAAAATCTACTAAAATATTCATTAAATAAGATAAAATAATTGAAAACCAATTTGGTAAACTTTTTATTAATAAACCATATATTAAAATATAATTAGCTACAAACACAATCTAAGGTGTTACAATCTTCCCCCCTTAAAAGAAATTCGTCCCCGAATTTAAAAATATACTGCTACACGTACCTTCAAAGAGATGATTACAACTCTCAAATCTCGCTCGTAGACTCCCAAGTGATTACCTCACTATACGGCTACGCCCAAGAAAAACCCTCCACAGATAGCAAGACCCTTGACCGATGTTCCTCCACCTGCCGAGCCATTAACACAATTGGCTGCTGGTGAACGAAAGATCGCGTCTAAGATAAATGGTCTAGTGCTAAATCATGTGAGAAAGGTCAAGAAGGTAATTGTAAAGTATCATCACAAGGAATACAGGGTGAAAACTCAATAATCTGGGCGGAAGTGCCAAATTAAAGGCAACGAAACTAACCTCTTATAGGATCTCAGAAGGACCGAAATCCTGAGACAAGCTTCCCAAAATCCAACACGTCATTCATCAGAAAGTCCGTAGGAATACATGATCTGTCCCTGCGAACTCGAGTCTATGACCAACACAGTCGGCTTAAGACCTCAGTTCGCAATGGACAATTTCCATCCTGACCTAACACAACTGGACCATCTCCAAAGTCTCTAGACTAGCTGGGGTCCAAAGTCCTACTTACGCAGAGTCAGAAAGACAACAGACTGGTGATCGACACGACCTAAACTCTAAACTTAAAGGTGTCCAATTGGAGTGTCTCCTGATAATAGCTATCGAAAGAGAACCCTAACGATGGCGAGTGACGATCCCCAACCGCTGACAACAATCAACACAAACACACAACTTAACAAGAAACAACTGAGCAAAATGAGTATAACCGGACGACAAGAATCCGAATGGAGTCACACCCTGACTAAACTTGGGTAGAAACCATAACGAAATTCGTAGAGATCTGCTCCCACTCCTACTTCGGAACGGTAAAAGGTTGCAACTCTCCAGCCGGCCTCAGATACTCAACACAAACACACAAAAGACACACCTTGAAACGAAACCTGAAACTTCTCTTTACACCCCTGTCCACCCGTAACTATCTCACAAGTTACGTCAATGTTGGTGGAACTTGAATGAAAACAGAGAGTTGACTGATGTGCCTGTTCTAGGATTTCACGTCTCTACCTGATAATATCAGGTACACAACGCATCCCTAACTTAGCACACCATTGTCACAAATTAAGGACTTCGAATCATTACCCAGCTGAGTATGCTTAAGTATCTCTCACGATCGAGCATGGGCGGGCAGTGTCTCGCGAAAGCGATTTAAGGAAAGTGGTCGGGCGCGGACATGAGCAAGTTGTCCCCTCCGTAGAGACGAACTTAAGCTGTACTCAACGATCACAGAAGAACTGTAAATCTGCAGAAGACTATCACAACAATCAAAATCCGCTGCAGGAAGATGTGCGTTAAGCTCTGGTGGTCCGTGGAAAATCTGACACGACTCTCGAACAAGTAGTGTCTCCAAATCTCCAACGCAAAACCACCGGGGCCATCTCCAGATCATGAGTGGAATATCCTTCTCGTACTTCCTCCAAATGTAGGGAAGCAAAAGCGATAACTCTATAGTATCACCTCAGTACACACTCGAGCCCCACTCAAGAAAAGTTAAACAACAAGGTCGCCCGAACCAAAGGCAAAGAATGAACTGATGCAGTTGTTAACTGAATCTTCAACTGTTAAAAACTTCACACACATGCCTCAGTCCACAGAAAAGAAACCTCCCTTCCGGTCCATTCAGTCGACGGTGGAGCACTACTCTAGCAATCCTGCATGAAACGGCGGTAAAAACCTGCTAAGCCCAACAATCTGCGGATCTCCGTCCTGCACACAAGTCTGGACCTAAGCTGTACGGCTACGATCTTCCTCGGAACCATACGAAACCGTCTCCCGTGACTACAAGACCTACGAGTCAACACAAAACAAGCCTGAAGAAACATTCCGAGAATTTAGCAAACTGCTGGTGCTCTCCCAGTATCTACATAACAAATCCTCAAGTGCTACTACTGTCCCTCAAGACACATTAAATAGACCAGAATGTCGTAAACAACATAACAAAAACTGGTCGAGGAACGGCCTGAAGAAATCTGGTTCATCACATCTACGAATGCTGCTAGGGCATCAGTGAATCCAACGACTCACAAAAACACACAAAGCCCGTCGCACGCATAAGGTAGTCTTCGGAATGCAATCATCCCGAATCCGCAATAATGATGACCTGATCCCAAACAAACTTAGAAAATGTCTCGCACTCTGGAGCTGATCGAAGAAATCGTCAATGCTAGGTGAAGGATACCTATCCGCGCCGTAAGCCGGTTCAATTAACGATCTGTCGATACACAACCTCAAACTGCCGTCTTTCTTCTTGACGAACAGAATTAGGAGCTTCCTAATGCGAAGCACTCAGACGCACAAAACTCCCTAAACCACAACTCTGCAGCTGATCCTTAAGCTCCCAACCTTCGCCGGCTCATCCGGAACAACGTCGGAAAAACTCTCGCACGAAAGGAACCCGGTCCAACAATCCCACTGTGGCTCCGGTATCACGAATGAACGCCAAGAATCCACGACATCTCCTCAAAAGCCGACTAGCAAAAAAAGGCCGAATTCAAGCTGTGAGAGGCGGCACAACTATCCACCTGCACAACAAGAACTGACTCGCCGGGAAAACAATTCCTGACTGTTTCCTCACGGCTGTCCACAAACTCCTAACACGTAGCTAAACAGTCCGTGCCCAGGAGAACGTCAAATCCAATATCTCTAGAAGGATCAAAACGACGGACGAATCTCTATCTCCTATCCGATTGGCACACAACTGAATACGTGTCGCGTAACAAAAGAATCGCTGAAAGAAGTTAACACAACTACGACTAATCTACCCAACCACGGTACAAGGTGTGGAAAGCAAACGAGTACACCAAAAGAACATATAAATTAAGGATACCTGAAAACTCTGCATTGGACGTCTGCGTGTCCCGATGAGTAGAAGCAAACTCCTGTGTCTGCCCTCTACCCACAACAGGCTGAACTCCTCTGGTAGACTGATCCCTCTGAGCGAACCTTCTACGTCCACGGCCTCTCTGAATACGATCCTGACGCCATACTAAGGAACAATCCCCGACGAAGTGCTGAAGGCTCCCGCATCGAAAACATCTACGCGCTGACTGCTGACCATCCTGGGGATGAGAGCTGAACGACTGTCCTCATCCTAAGCCTCTGCTACTTCCGCGACGGCCATGAAATCTGTCTCGATGACCAATCCTCTGTCTCTGGGCTGGTACACTGGTACGATTCCTCCACTGTCCTGGAACTCTCTGAACCTCTGGAATATGCACCTCGTCAACTGGAGCTGCAACCACTGGTGCTATGTAGGTGACGGACTGCTGCATGCTGATCATAAGTGATAACTGAGTAACAAGGGTGACAACCTCCTGTCGTAGCTCCCGAACGACATCAACCAATGAACTCATAGTCTGGCGAAAGTCCTGCATCTCTGCTAAAAGCCTATCAATAGTATATGTCGTAGGCTGATCCGTCTGCACCTGTGCAACTAGAGTGCCATCCTGGTCAGTACTCATCTCACCCGAGCCAACTCTGACCTCGGCCCTTGCTGCATCACTCTGAGTCCCCATAGTCATCGGCGGCAAGGCTATGAATAGATATAAGGTTCGATGAGAATAAGGAATCGAATCTCAAGGATATGAATCATCAAGGAAGGAATTTCAAGTAATTTGTAATTAGGTCACTTAAGGCGAAGTACCGCATCGTAGGTATGCTGCAGACATACACACATTACGTTACTTTGCTTAAGCTACCTACTCCATCATACTAAGGTCATCCTACACTCTGAAAGGTAAAACCTAACGCTCTGATACCAACTTTGTCACGACCCGAAATTTGGCACGTGACGGCCCTAATACTATGCAACGCCTAAAGGCGTAACGCAGTAAAAGAAAGCCAAAACCCAGAAATCTAAACCAAGAAAAAAAACGAAAAAGATAATATAAGTTTTTTTTTGAAACATTTGAAATCGCAACCCAAATTCTTTAAAAGTCCAACTTTCTTTCTTTAAAATTTTGGCAACACCCCCTTTTGTAAAAACTAGCCCAAGATGAATACAACACAAATATACGACGCCGTAACGAAGAAATAAAGACAATAGAGAGAAAGCTGTATATAGAAGACAACAAATCCACAAATAATATACAATATCGTCCTCACCAAGTCTCTAAGTCAACAATATAATAGTAGATGGAGAGTACAAGATACAACGAATGTACAATATGAAATACAGATAATCATCTAACCACCTAAGCAAAATAGTATACTGTGAGTCGATGCGGTATCTGTAGCAAAAGATGATAGATGAATAGCTGAATAGCCTGCCTCGACTACTCTGAGGAACCACCTGAAACACCTGTAGCACAACGGAGGTGAGTTGCCAACTCGTGAATAGTAGATAACATATGCAGGTAATTGCAGGAATGTGCGTACAGCATGAATCTAAGATATGCGATTACAATAATAACATGTCATGTAAATGCCGAATAATGGAAAGTACACTAGCAGGTATAATATGTGAAGCAATAATAACATGACAATAGTATGCAATAACTATGCAATAGGGATATGAGAATGCAAAATTGCAGCAATCATGAAGGGTACACTAACAGGTACTCCTAATACATGGAACAATGCATAAGTGAAAAGGTATGAGGTATGGAGTGAAATATATCATCCCACGGAATCCTGTCAACGTGGTAGGATCACAATCCATCAAGACACTCAAATCCCAATTCCTCAAATCAGCCCCCACGTTGGGCTCTCACATCATATAAGTCTCACGTCTCCTCAATATACAATATTGAGTAATCTCCTATATCCCAAATGTACAAATCAATAATCCCATATGTATGTCCAATCTCAATGAATCACCTGATATCCCAAGTCAAAGTCTCAAGTAAGATTCTAGCATCCTATATATATATATATATATATATATATATATATGCAGAAATAAATATGATGGGGTCAATACACATATATTAGCGTCCCATTCCACTAATATTGGTGTAAGGGTATATATAACAACGACTAAATCCCCTGTTATATATACAAAGGTGTTTAAAAGAAATATCATGAAAACAATATGCCAAGCATCGACACAAAAATCCTGATAGCTACGTATCATACGCTGTCCCGAAAGCACGAGTGCCTAGCTCTGACCCTCACCTTTCAACGTATGCATACGTGCATGACTCCCAACGGTATCTCCATAATCCCCGCCGAGTCATTAATACTATCAACGGTAGGTACTAGCCCACCTCCAGGCTCAATCAGCAACATCCATCGATCTTTTTGCCGAGGGGAACCATACCGGGCCCCACCATGTACCCTCATACGGCAACCACACCTCGTATGGAGTATATAATCAGAACCAATAAATCTCATGGTGGCTGCATGGTTGGTAGAGTTTTTGCGTGCTAAGTTTGCTACCACAATCAAGACGGTTTCGCTCGTAGCTAGCCGGTTGAGTATGGGTCGTCCGCAGGGAGATGGGAATCTTTTTCTATGTGCTTTAACGAGTTAAGTCCAATTTTCCAGGTTTGTTTTTAGATTACTTAAGTGCTAAAATGATATATATAGAGAGAGCTTGTTAGGGTTAGGATTAGGTTAGTTTGAGTTAGGAGTCGCTCACTTCTTTCGTTGCCACTCTTAATGTCGGTGTTACGGTAATCGGCAACAACGGGGATTAGCACGACTAGGAAGGAACTTGCGAGTATAAGCTAGGCTTTCCAACGCATAAGTTCTTCATTTTGGTGCTTGTCCGTCCGTTCTTGGCTCTTAGCCTTAACCTCCGGTTAATTCAACCACAACCGGTCTCACTAAGGAATCACCGCTATCATGTAGGATAGGGTGCCGTAGGGAGCGGATTGTGGTTCAATTAACGGGAGTCCGAATCAAGATGTTGGGCAAGAAAAGAGTGAGAGAGATTTCCTTCTCTCAAACTTTCCTTATCCTACCCTAACAAGTATGGAAACTACTCATCCATTACAAGAAAAATGAAAATAAAACAAAGGAGGAAGATAGAAAGAAAGAGGTTAGAAGATTACAACTAGCTATTTGCGACCTCACCTCGGCAAGGATTAAGCGTAAGCATCATGGTTGTTTAAGGATAAAGGAAAAGAGAACAAGAAAGAAACAAACAATAAATAACAACAACTAGATTAGCAAAAGAAAATTACAAGCAATTATAAAAAGAACAAGACAAGCATGATAACAAAGAACTCCTTTATTCATTCTTCACTCACAAAAGCTCACTACAAGTTTTTTAATGGAGAAGAGATGAGAGGAGGAGGAAGAACAACAACATATAATCTAAAATCTAAATACAAGATTATGGATCCTTGGCTTTGGCAAGATCTGGACTATTTATAGGCAGGCAACAGAAACTCTAGGGCAACAATCAGAACAAGAATGAAATTACCAATCTGCCCTCAAAAGATGGCCTTCTGTCGAGGCCGTACGGCCGCGGTTCCGCGGCCTAAGCATGCTTAGGCCGCGGTTCCACGTCCCTATTGGAGACTTAGGTCACCAAAAAAAATGAGTTCCCCTGGTTTGTAGTACCCTTCAATCTGGTATAAGTTTTTTCTCATAATTTCTTCACGATTTTTCCAGAATTTCTGTTGATCAAAAGGTGATTTGATGTGGATCTTTTTGTCATGATTTTCTCGAGCTCCACGTAGATTTCTTGGATCTTGTGTTGCCATTGAGCCTTGTGCATGAAAATGACATTGATTTTCCATTTTGTCTCTTAAACTGGTGTGTGGCAACATACGGATAGAGAGCGGAGACCCGTGTTTTATCTGTGGTTGGCAGTAAACCGGATTTTGTCGTGTTTTTCCATGAATTTCACCGTTTAGAGCTGAGAACCTGTATCCTGCATCCTGCAATTAACTAGCAAACACAGTTCAAGAGTACCTACCGATAAGCAATGTGATAAAACTTGGGCGGTATAAAAATGCAAAAATCTGATATGAACAAATACCCCCAAACTTATCATTTGCTCGTCCCGAGCAAAACCAATTTATTCACAAAAAAAAATTCCTAACCTCACTTTCACAGGGAACGCGATTGCACTGAGCATGTGCAACAAGCCGTTAAAGCTCTAGGTGTCCCTAGTAGGAGGAGTGTTGTCTCCTGAGGGTTTTCAGCGGATACTACCCACAAAATCCGGTCAAGCTAGTTTTGCAAAACAACTATGATTCAAACCCTAAAGTTTTGTTTCAGAAAATAACAATTCTATTATCCTAAGTCTAGACTATCGAACCTTATTTTTCACATCTCGCTTCTTATTTAACTTAAGATTTTATATGTCTTTACGTGCAGTGCAACTATTGTCGTTAAGTTCCATAAGGGTCGAATAAAGTCATCATGTCACACAATGAAGCCTAGATAAGAATTTTGAAAGGATCACATAAGTTTTATAAAGAGTTAAGCATTTTTCAAGTTTCGTTTTCCAATAAGGTTTCAACTTGAGAATTTCTATCTTCCTTAACGGGAAACTAGGTCTTATTTTTCACTCCACCTTTTTCTTGTTTTCATTTCATACACACCTCTGTGAACGTGCAATAGTCTTTATCATAGAATAAAACCTTCATATCTCCGCTAGAAATATTTTTTATAAAATCATGTCTTTTGTCAAGACTATTCTCACACAAAGAACCGTTAGGAATTTTAACTCGGAGAGAACACTTGCTTGACTTTGTTTTAATCTGGACTTTCTAGGCTTCTTAACGAGCTTTGGGCCAATGCACCCAAACCAGTTGGCTTTAGGGCATTAGGTGTAGAAACACCCCAGCGGACTTAATTACTCAAGTTACCTAGGTCCAAAAACAAAAGACAGTTTGGCGTGAAAATCATGATGATTCAATACGAACGGAGATATAACCGGCAGTTCAATTATTTTTTTGGATAAAAGACGTGTTTAGTGGGTTCGGTGTGTAATCATTCCAATCAAATTCCGGATGGCTTATTTTTCAGACTTAGTTCCAATTAAGGCATCAATAACATTTCTTCATATTCACTTCACTTCATAAACTATTCTTGATATTACTTATTTCAGAACAAACCTATTTGATCCTCAGAAAATCATTGATCCATTTAAAAGTTTTTAGACATAAAAGACTCGTCATCTAATTTCCAAAACTCACGACACGTGTAGTGTGATGTAAAGACGTATATCAGCTATAGTTAACTTCAAAGGAGAGTAATCTTTTAGGTTTTCAAAATCTAAAAATAAGATTTAGTAATTCTTATCTTATCAAACAAAACCGTCGAAATGTTGAATCAGGGTTCTCCCACTAGCTAACTTGACAGAAAAGTTTTTATGTTTTTAGAAAATTTTCAGATTTTTATGGATTTTATGGATTTTAATATGCAGATGCAAAATATACATATGAATGCGAAGGTTAGAAATGCGTACCGAGCGTACCCCCAAACTTAAACTGGACAGTGTCCTCACTGTCATTGCATGAGGAGATCATTTGAAGGGTCAAAATTGTCGGTTAGATATACACAATTTTTTTTATGTTTTTAAAGAGTAAAAATGGAAAAGAATATCCACAAATAAATACAAAATGGTATATACATACCCCCAAACTTATCTGGAATAGTGTCCACTGTTCTTTGCTGGATAACCGAAGTTTGGTGGTAGGCAGAGGAAGATTATGCAGGGTAAACCGGCTCCTGTAAGACCAGGAGCTCCTCTGTTGGTTCGGCGCTAAGGTACAGTTTTAGTCGGTGTCCGTTCACTTTAAAAAATGAACCGTCCTTTGGATTCTCCAAATCCACAGCGCCCTGCGGATACACATTCCGCACAAAATACGGCCCTTTCTAGCGAGATCTGAGCTTTCCTGGATGGAAGTGTAGCCGGGTGTCGTAAAGCAGTACCTGCTGACCAGGTACGAAGGTTTTGCGCAAAAGGTGTTTATCGTGAAACACCTTCGTTCAGTTCTTAATGACAACCGCGTTATCGTAAGCCTCATCCCTAAGCTCGCTCAATTCGTTCAACTGCAGCTTCCGATGGCTGCCCGCATCTTCGAGTGACAGATTCAGCTCTTTTATCGCCCAAATTGCGCAATGCTCTATTTCGACAGGTAGGTGGCAAGCCTTTCCGTACACAAGCCGATAGGGAGACATGCCAAGATCGGTCTTATAAGCGGTTCGAAATGTCCAAAGGGCATCAGTGATTTCAGCGACCAATCCTTACGGTTCTTGGAAACCGTCTTCTCTAGTATCTGCTTGATTTGCCGATTTGAAACTTCGGCCTGCCCACAGGTTTAGGGGTGGTAGGGAGTAGATAGCTTATGATTAATGGAATATTTCCGCATCAAGGCCTCGAAAGTCTTATTGCAGAAATGAGTTCCATTGTCTCTAATGATCGCTCGGGGGTGTCCAAACCAGGAGAAAATGTTTTCTTTAAGAAACCTAACGACAACCTTGTTGTCGTTAGTCCGGCTGGGCACAGCCTCGACCCACTTAGAGACGTAATCAACAGCGAGAAGGATGTACAGGTTCCCAAAAGAGCTGGGAAACGGCCCCATGAAATCTATCCCCCAAACGTCGAAAATCTCCACAACCAAGATTGGTTGGAGCGGCATCTCGTTCCTCCGGGATATCCGGCCCAAGTGTTAGCACCGGGAGCAAGTCTTGCAATAGTCATGAGCGTCTTTGAAGAGTTGTGGCCAGTAGAAACCACATTGCAAGATCTTCTCAGCTGTCTTTCTGGGGCCAAAATGCCCGCCACATGCTTGATCGTGGCAAAATGATAGCACACTCTTGAATTCCTCATCAGGGACACACCGACGAATAATCTGGTCTGGACAGTACTTAAACAGATAGGGTTCGTCCCAGTAAAAGTGTTTTACTTGGGATAACAATCGAAGTATGTCCTGACTTAACCATTCAGTCGGTAGTAGCCTTGTAGCCAAATAGTTCACAATATCTGCGAACCAGGGTTCGCGAGATACTGTCAAGAGTTGTTCATCCGGAAAAACGTTGTTGATCGGAAGTTGAGGCGATGGCGAAGAAGGAAGTCGTGAGAGATGGTCGACGACCACGTTTTCACATCCTCTTTTGTCCTTAATGACAAGGTCAAACTCTTGAAGCAAGAGGATCCAACGTATTAGCCGAGATTTTGCATCTTTCTTCGCAAAAAGATGGCGCAGAGGAGAATGGTCTGTGTAGACAATGACTGGAGAGCCGATGAGGCAGGGCCTGAACTTTTCTAAAGCAAATACAATAGCTAAGAATTCCTTCTCAGTTGTTGTACAATTAAGTTGGGCGTCATTCAGGGTTCGGCTAGCATAATAGATTACGTGTGGCATCTTGTTTATGTGTTGTCCAAGGACAGCACCAATGGCAAAGTCGGATGCATCGCACATAATCTCAAATGGGTGCGTCCAGTCAGGTGAAGAAAGAACGGGAGCAGAAGTGAGTAAGCTTTTTAATGACTCGAACACAGTCACACAGCTCGAGTTGAAGTCGAATGGCGTGTCCTTAGCCAGTAGAAGAATCAAGGGCCTAGCAATCTTGCTAAAGTCCTTGATGAACCGTCTATAAAAACCGGCATGGCCAAGGAAGGCTCGGATGTCTCTGACGCATCTGGGAGGAGGGAGATTGGAAATGACCTCAATCTTCACTTTTTCAACCTCTATGCCATTTTGCGAAATGATATGTCCTAAGACAATACCTTCGCGCACCATGAAGTGGCACTTCTCCCAATTCAAAGTGAGGTTCTTGTCCTTACATCGGCTAAGGACAGCGTCAATATGCAGCAAACACTCGTTAAAGGAATCGCCGAAGATGGAGAAATCGTCCATGAAGATCTCCAGGAATTTCTCCACCATGTATGAGAAGATTCCCATCATACACCGCTGGAAGGTAGCGGGCGCATTGCATAACCCAAAGGGCATGCGACGATATGCGAACGTGCCGAAAGGAAAAGTGAATGTGGTCTTGTCCTGGTCTTTTTCGGCGATGAGGATTTGATTATAGCCGGAGTAGCCATCAAGAAAGCAGTAGTACTCGTGTCCGGCTAATCGTTCAAGCATTTGGTCAATGAAAGGTAGCGGAAAGTGGTCTTTTCGCGTAGCGGCGTTGAGTTTTCTGTAATCGATGCAGACTCGCCACCCAGTTTGGGTGCGAGTAGGGATTAACTCATTCGCCTCGTTAGTAATGACCGTTATGCCTGACTTCTTGGGGACAACGTGAATGGGGCTAACCCACTGGCTATCAGAGATAGGGTAAATGATACCACTATCCAGACACTTCACGATTTCCTTTTTCACAGCCTCCTTCATGACTGGGTTGAGTCACCTTTGAGGATCTCTGGCTGGTTTGGCATCATCCATCAGATAAATGTGATGTTCAACGATCAGGGGACTAATCCCCTTGATGTCCGCCATGGACCAGCCAAAAGCTTGCCTATTGCTGTGCAAGACCGCAAGAAGGGCTTTCTCTTGCTCTGGAGCTAGAGAAGCCGAGATGATAACAGGGAGGGTCTCGTTCTCACCCAAGTAAGCGTACTTAAGGTGAGACGGCAAAGGCTTGAGTTCGAGCATTGGAGGTGAAACGATTGAAGGAAAGATTGGTGAAAAGGTCTCGAACTCAAAGGATTCCAGAAAAGGTTCAAAACGAGTGTAAGCGACCGAGTTGGATGGTTCAGGTGACTCATTCAGAAATTCGAAGAATTCAAACTCGGGTGGTGAGCGGCTAAGATCGTTCGAGAACGTGAAACACTCGTAGTCATTGTCGGGTGCAGAAACAGCAGCAGGTTCGAAGAGGAACGCACTAGTGGCGTTAAGGTTATCGTGATCGAAAAAAAACTCCTCGAATTCACACTCTTCAGGGATGATCTCCTGGATTGAGCAAACGTCTAGTATATGAGCATTAGGTTCGAAGGGCTGATTCCCCAACCTAAAAATGTTGAGTTCAATTGTCATGTTTCCAAAAGACAGGTTCATCGAACCATTGCGACAATTGATCACAGCATTTGAGGTTGCAAGGAATAGGCGACCGAGTATCACCGGAATTTGATTCCGGGGGTTAGCTACAGGCTGTGTGTCTAATACAATGAAGTCAACTGGGAATATGAAGTCCCCAACCTTGATTAACACATCCTCTAGCTCACCCCTAGGATGGGTGATTGATCGGTCGGCCATTTGGAGAGTACAGTGTGTGGGTTTCAGCTCTCCTACACCTAATTGCTCATATACTGAGTACGGAAGCTGGTTAACACTGGCACCAAGATCTAATAGTGCGCGGTTGATGTTCTTATCCCCAATGGTAATAGAAATCGTAGGACAGCCAGGGTCCTTCCGTTTTTGCGGTAAAGACTAGGTAAGAGCATCACTCACAGCACTTGCCAAGAAAACATTCTTTGGTACCTGAGACTTCCTCTTTTTCGTGCACAAGTCCTTTAAGATTTTCGCGTAGGACGGGACTTGTTGGACAGCATCTAAAAGGGGAATGTTAATGTTAACCTGCTTAAACAACTCCAAAATCTTCTCCATTTGTGGATTTTGTTTATTGGACCTCAACCGGTTTGGAAATGGAACGTTTTTAAAATTGGTTGAGTCCAATGCTTGTGGAGGAGATTATGGAGCTGGAACGGATCCTAGAGCTGCTGTTTTCGTGGAGTGAAAAGTGGGTCCGTTCAGACCAGAAGAAGAAGAGCCTTTTGATGAATGGAGAATAGGCTCAGAAGACGAAGAAGAAGAAGAAGCGGCCGGGGTGTCATTATCCTCAATTGTTGTGCCGATGTTGTTATGCAGCATCCTTCCCGATCTCAATGTAGTCACGGCACTCACACTATGGTTCTGTCGTTCAAGAGCAATATGTACATTATGTGGGTGACCGGGATTTGGGAGTGGTTGAGATGGAAGCTTCCCCTTTTCTCGCTCGCTTAACGCCGCATTCAGCTGTGCAATCTGGGCTTCGATGGTCTTGATGCTTTGCCCGTGTGCAGCAGTGTGTTGCACCAAAGACTGAATAGACGACTGGATGTTGGCGGTGGATTGTGTCGATTGTTTAACGAACGCCTCCAGATTTCGTTCTAGCGAGGAAACCTTATCGTTGTTTGACAGAACAAAGTTGTTTTGTGGAAAAGAATTGTTGGGTGCAAAGTTGTTCGTCTGATTTTGAAAAGGTTGGGGTTGGAAGGGCTACTGAAACTGTTGTTGAGTTTGTTGTTGCACTTGTTGTTATGGAGGAGGAGGCCTCTGGAAATTGTTGCCTTGGAATTATTGCTGATTCTGATTCCAGGCGAAATTGGGGTGGTTCCTCCAACCGGGATTGTAGGTGGAAGAGTATGGATCATTCCTCGGTCTTTGCTGAAATGCAGTATTAACCTGATCCTTTCCTTGGGATGGTGGATTGTAAGGACACTCTTCGGTTAAGTGAGAAGGATCGGAACAATAAGCACAAATGGTACGAAGGGGAAGAACAGGGGCAGGAGCAGGAGATGAAAATTTACTCTCTATCGCTTCAAGTTTTCTCGTTATTGCAACCATTTCAGCTTTCATCGCAAAAGAGACATCAAGTTGGTAAATTCCTACTATAGACTGACCAGTAGAGGTGGAGGAAGAAGAAGAAGTAGTTAGTCTAGTGCTCTCCCATTGAAGCGTCTGTTCCGCAAGGTCGTCGAAGAATTGCCACGCTTCCTCATCAGATTTCGATAGGAAGTGGCCCTGACAAATGGTTTCCAACAACTGCTTGGTTGCTGGGTACAGGCCCTCGTATAAGGTTTGGCAAAGTTGCCATTTCTCAATACCGTGGTGAGGGCACTGAACAAGAAGGTCTTTATACCGGTCAAAGCACTTCCAGAATGGTTCAGAAGGAAGCTAAGAGAATTGGTTGATTTCGTTACGGATCCTTGCGGTTTTATAATTCGGATAAAATTTCTTGAGAAACGCTTTCACAAACTCGTCCCAACTGGTTATGGAGTGGGAAGCGGTGCTATACAGCCATTTTTCAGCAAGATCGCATAAAGTGAACGGAATGACCCGTAGCCGTATAGCATCGTCCGATAGCTGGGTAGTTTTCATCATGGCACAAACATTTTGGAACTTGTTGATGAAGATATAGGCATCTTCAGATTCAAGCCCATGAAATTTCGGAAGCACGTTAATGAAATGGGGCTTAATTTCAAAATTATCCCCATTGGCCGGTGGAAGAGAAAGACAGGTGGGGAGTGCAGAACGGGTGGGATAGAAACGATCTTGGAGCGCGATTCGCTGCGGCGCTACAACAGATGGTAGTGGTGGGTTATTTGCCTCCACAGGAGGTGGAGTCAATAAGATGTTTGGATTAAATCCTGACATCGCGGAAGAAGAGGTTAGTGAAGGTGAAGGTGAAGATGTATGAACAGAATTCCGGTCAACGTCGAAGTTGGCCGGCAAAGGTAAGGGTGAAAGAGGCGTGGACGGAGTTTCGACGTCTGAGTCGATCGCGTAGTCGGTAGCGACTAACGTAACGCGGACTAGGCGGGCACTAGTGTCCCAAGTCCAAGCGGACATACACTAAACGAGTTTAGTATAGTCAAAGCGGAGAATGTGAGGGTAAGAAAACGTCAATGGAGAAATACGATGGGTGGTGGGTGAAAAAATGGGATTTTGGCGACAAAGGGCAAGTTTTTATAAAAGTTTTTGGTTTTGTGTTTTTTTCTTTTTTTTTTAGAAAGAGCTTTACAGAAATATGTACGGGCTTACGGCTTCAAGAAATCACAAACAAGATATGCACAATCACACCTAGATCTAGGGTCACCTAGGTCAGCTAGACAGCTCCTAACTGTTCCAAAGGGCTAGAAATAGGACCTCAAACCGTCTCTTCTCCAACAATTGCGGCCAGGTAAGTGCCAGGTAAGTGGGAGGCCCCCCACTATATAAGTAGTGGTCCTAATTAAGTAACCACTTGCCTTGGACACACTTGCATAGACACCGCAAAAGTCAGGATAGGATAAACGACTGATGCCTGTAACTAGTCCTCTGTCCTATTGAGCGCGAAGTACTTAGGGCTGAGTCTAGTATTTTTTAATTAACAGTGGTCAATGCATATGCTTTTTGTGATTTCTGGGGTCCTGGGAAGGGTGATGAAATCCCCACCCAATCTGAATTGGTTTCAAGCCCCTTAAAGTCCGTATTAATATATGCAAAGCAGTAACAATCAACTGCAAACAATTTTTATTTTAGCGTGGCGCAAAGAATCCTGCATAAAAACAATTTATTGGAAGGGGGAAGAGAATTTGCGCAAAGAATGCTGCAGAAAACACAGTTTAGTGGAGTTCAGAGGAATGGGGGAGAGAAGAGAGACTCACCCAAAAATTTTGGAACCCTGAAGGAACCAACAGGAAAGAGAGATTGTGCTTCCAATTTTTGTGTGTGTGCTTTGTGGGGTGTCCTCTTCTTGGCTGGAGCTCCGGAATCTGGATTTGCTTACTGTATATGCCCAGAATCTTTCAGTAGACCGTTTTGTCCGTCTTGAATCTGACACGGTGTAGCCGCGAGATATGGGTCTATCTTCCCACGTCTTTGGCACTGAACTCGAACTTCGTATTATCCTGCACACTTGCACAAAAACTAATCAAAAATAACAAGATGATTTTTTACTATATATATTTTTTTTTGTTTTGTTTTTAGGTTATATTTATATTCACAAATTAACCCGAAATTACATAAAGAAATAAACTACCGTCTCCCCGACAACGGCGCCATTTGGTTGGTAGAGTTTTTGCGTGCTAAGTTTGTTACCGCAATCAAGACAGTTTCGCTCGTAGCTAGCCAGTTGAGTACGGGTCGTCCGCAGGGAGATGGGAATCTTTTTTTATGTGCTTTAACGAGTTAAGTCCAATTTTCCAGGTTTGTTTTTAGATTACTTAAGTGCTAAAATGATATATAGAGAGAGCTTGTTAGGGTTAGGATTAGGTTAGTTTGAGTTAGGAGTGGCTCACTTCTTTCGTTGCCACTCTTAATGTTGGTGTTACGGTAATCGGCAACAATAGGGATTAGCACGACTAGGAAGGAACTTGCGAGTATACGGTAGGCTTTCCAACGCATAAGTTCTTCCTTTTGGTGCTTGTCCGTCCGTTCTTGGCTCTTAGCCTTAACCTCCGGTTAATTCAACCACAACCGGTCTCACTAAGGAATCACCGCTATCATGTAGGATAGGGTGCCGTAGGGAGCGGATTGTGGTTCAATTAACTGGAGTCCGAATCAAGATGTTGGGCAAGAAAAGAGTGAGAGAGATTTCCTTCTTTCAAACTTTCCTTATCCTACCCTAACAAGTATGGAAACTACTCACCCATTACAAGAAAAATGAAAATAAAACAAAGGAGGAAGATAGAAAGAAAGAGGTTAGAAGATTACAACTAGATATTTGCGACCTCACCTCGGTAAGGATCAAGCGTAAGTATCATGGTTGTTTAAGGATAAAGGAAAAGAGAAAAAGAAAGAAACAAACAATAAATAACAACAACTAGATTAGCAAAAGAAAATTACAAGCAATTATAAAAAGAACAAGACAAGCATGATAACAAAGAACTCCTTTATTCATTCTTCACTCACAAAAGCTCACTACAAGTTTTTTAATGGAGAAGAGATGAGAGGAGGAAGAAGAACAACAACATAAAATCTAAAACCTAAATACAAGATTATGGACCCTTGGCTTTTGTAAGATCTGGACTATTTATAGGCAGGCAACAGAAACTCTAGGGCAACAATCAGAACAAGGATGAAATTACCAATCTGCCCTCAAAAGATGGCCTTCTGTCGAGGCCGTACGGCCGCGGTTCCGCGGCCTAAGCATGCTTAGGCTGCGGTTCCGCGGCCCTATTGGAGACTTAGGTCACCAAAAAAAATGAGTTCCCCTGGTTTGTAGTACCCTTCAATCTGGTATATGTTTTATCTCATAATTTCTTCATGATTTTTCCAGAATTTCTGTTGATCAAAAGGTGATTTGATGTGGATCTTTTTGTCATGATTTTCTAGAGCTCCGCGTAGATTTCTTGGATCTTGTGTTGCCATTGAGCCTTGTGCATGAAAATGGCATTGATTTGCCATTTTATCTCTTAAACAGGTGTGTGGCAACATACGGATAGAGAGCGGAGACCCGTGTTTTATCTGTGGTTGGCAGTAATCCGGATTTTGTCGTGTTTTTCCATGAATTTCACCGTTTAGAGCTGAGAACCTGTATCCTGCAATTGACTAGCAAACACGGCTCAAGAGTACCTACCGATAAGCAATGTGATAAAAATTGGGCGGTATAAAAATGCAAAAATCTGATATGTACACTGCGCAAATATCATATCAAGGAAACTGGGTTTTTCAATGTATGCATAATTTCATGAACTCCCGCGGTTCCCAAATCCAGAAATCATCATGTGAAATCCAAATAACAATGTGCAAAACCAGGAATAAATATATGCGATATATCTGAAATGCGAGCATATAAATGAGAATATGTAGCTGAAACCAGATGTATGCGAAACCTATTGGATATATGTATGCCCTAGAGGTCATTATATGATAGTGGATGTATCTACACATGTATATATATATTCAGTATGCATTCTTGCTCGACATAATAGTATGCTATCTGGTTCTTCTTTATCTGACATGTTGATTTGATCATGCTTTTATTCATTCATACATGCTGATAAAGCCCTCAGGATATCGGCTTGACTACTCTGATTATGATGGAGATCATACTAGTGGGACATCTGTAGTCTATAAGCATATCCTGGAAAGTCCCTAGTCGTAGGTATATCGAGATGGGGCATTGATATACCAGAGTAGACTAGCGTATATGAAACTAGACCCATACGATGGGCGATGAATGTTCCCACATTCATCGATGTTTGACATCAAGATCATATACGGGTGCTCAGTGGTGACTGGGTACACTGGACGGACTCACCGAGAACTCCTATATGGATTTATATTTATCGTTGGATAGCAGTTCTCAGGTGACACTGGTACAGGTTAGTCTGTAGACCCGAGATCGTCATAGAGTCTTGTGTGTTCTCCCACTGTACTTTGATTGCCACCCTACCACGGCTCTACTGAGTCGTGCAAACAGGTGGCCGTTGGGTACAGTCCCGAGACACACGAAGGTGATGAGCGATAGGAGGGGTTTCGTCTCTCCCGGTATTGGGAGTTGATGCTGTGCTGTGCCCGACTGGTTATATCAGTAAGTCCCTGGCCAGGGCTGCTGAGATTGGCTGATAAGTGTTATCAGTAGTTTCTCGATCTGTTATAGACCATTCACCGGCATGACTTATTGAGTTATTGGGGTCGATGTGAGCATCCCTAGGCTCGATATGCAGCATATCTGACGAAGAGACCAGACTGTACGGTAGTGTTGCCGGTTGGCTCGACGGGAGTTGTAGCAGGTTCGCTTGTTTTCTTCTGATCGCTCAATACCCGGGTGGCCGTTACGTTTAGCTGACCGCTTGCGGGTTGAGGGTGCTTGATATGATCATCACCCACTGCCGGCGTATTGACAAGTCTTAGAGTCCCACAAAGGAGTTACCTAGTCCAGGCGAAACGTTGTGGTGCGCGTATGCGATATGCGCATGGACCCGATTAAAATGCGCATATAGGATACCGTATATTGTTCGGGAGGCTTGCTTTTGGTGGGGTCATATGTGATATGGCCGGATTGATAAATCAAGTGTTGATTTATCATTTAACCATTAGTTTTCTCACTTAAAACCTTTTCTTGTATATGATGAATGTATGCATGCATGTATGTTTTTCTTTCTTTCTAGTTTCATGCACATATGGATGTGCATACATACATACATACATACATACATACATCATCTATCATGGTTGATTACACATTGAAAATGATGGCAATATAAGACTCACACCATGGATAAATATATGGATTATTATTTGATTTTATGTTTAAAACAAAATGGAAAAGGAAAGGATAATTCTTGACTAGTTTCTACATCCTTCTTTAACCTAACCATCCTCACCTACCCTTAACCATGGATTAAACTGTCCTTCTTTGTTTTAAACTCTAATTAAATAATAACTCAAACATTTAACCATGGTTTGACATGAGAAGAAATAAATATATATAGATATATTTTCATTTCTTTTCAAGGGTTAATCTTTTCTCTTCTTCAAAAAGAAAAGCCATCATCTTCTTCCTCCTTCTTCTTTTGCTCTCTAGTGTTTTATAGTGAGCAAAATACACATCAAGAAAGGTTTTTGAAGTGAGAATTAGAAGCACAACATCATTCTACATAAGTTTAGCCCACTTGTTTAGAGTGTTCTCTTCATTTCTCCTCTTGAAAAGTGAAGTTGCAAGTTTGGACTAGGAGCTTCTGGTGGATCGTCGTGGACGCTAGAAGACTTCAAGAGAACCTTCCTCCAACACTCAAGAGGCCAAAGAGTCTAGCGAAGGGAGCTACAAAGGTTGTAGTCTCGAAACCCTAGTCTTTGTTGCATTTATTGTTTAGAAACCCTAATTTTCTTGGATCGATCCTATGTATGCTTTCTTAGCACCATAAAAACTTGAACTTTGTGACATGTGATGCTTCCAAACTTTTCATAGGGTGCTAGGTAAACCTAACATTAGTACCAGAGCTACTAGGCATTAGATGTCGACCTATGGGGGGTTCTCACTGTGTGATAGTGTGGCGAAGCATAGGCTCTTACCCCCAGGGTGTCCCGAGACCGGAAGGTGTTCCGGCGGGTTGTAGTCCTCGCGAGGGGGCATGCGTAAGAAGTAGCTGCTGAGGGACCCGTTGGTGCCACGGTGACCCCATTGGATGGGGTGGCTGCCTGACTAACAAAGGTATCAGAGCTACTAGGCATTGGATGTCGACCTATGGGTGGTTCTCACTGTGTGACAGTGTGGCGAAGCATAGGCTCTTACCCCCAGAGTGTCCCGAGACCGGAAGGTGTTCCGGTGGGTTGTAGTCGTCGCGAGGGGGCATTCGTAAAAAGTAGCGGCTGAGGGACCCATTGGTGCCACGGTGACCCCATTGGATGGGGTGGCTGCCTAACCTAACATTGGTATCAGAGCCGACCTAGAACATTAGGCGACACTTTTACGAAGTAAAAATCCCGATCGGATCAAAATACGACGTTTCGAGACCTTCTCTGGACAATTTTTAAAATCTGAAATTTTTCAGAATTAAAAATACTTAAAAAATAGAGCAGGAAAATATAAGAAATACTGTGAAAAACGAACCCATGATCCGTACAATCCACCGCGGAACCACGGCCAATCCTTGCTTAGGCCGCGGTTCCGCCGCCGTACAGAGGCTTGATGGCTTCATTTTTCTACAGTAATTCCTACAACTGCTTGTATGTTGTTTTTAGGTATGTTTAATCTGAATATAGTACTGTATTTTCTGGAGATGGTTTTGAACTCGACGATTCGATCGGAATTTTCGTTTCGTTTCTTTTCCGGGTAAATTAGAAAGTATTGAAGTGTTCGAACGAGTATCATTTGCTCACTATTCACGGGGTTTAAATATTTTGGAGATACGTGCAAGTTTTGTGGTGGACCCTCTAGAAGACAACAACCTTAACTCGATTATGTGACCGTCTTGGACTGCCCTTTGATCCTTAGGGTTTGGGGCAGTACGACGTGCCACATGTCAGGCGTTGGTTTGACCCTTGTACGGCTGGACCGCTACTACTGTGTTACACTCCGGGTTTTTTGAACTCTGCTCAAGTGTTGAGCTTTAGGGAATCTTGGGTATTTGATCGTTCATTCGAAAACTTTAATACTGTCTGTTTATCTGGAATGTGATACAATATGTGGAATTCATATAGTTTAGGCATGAAATACGAAGTATGTGATATTTCGCATTTATGATGTCTAAAGTGTATGTGGATTCCAAATATTGTAGTTTTACACTTTCTTTTCTGTGACCGTAAGTGTAGTATGTTCGATATCGTCGGTTTTCGTTGCTATTCATCAACGACAATTGGGGTACGCATACTTACTTACGTTGATAATGTGTGATATTATGTATTGCTGAGATATGATGTGCAGGATTGTCGCGATCGAATAGCCGGGGTTTTTTATGTGAGATGAGAGTTTTACATTTTCATTCATGTAAATTCAAATGTAATGTAATATTCTTTTATTTGGGGCACTTCTGGGTTGAGGTTGTGTCACCAGTGTTGTATTTATTTACTTTTCCGCATTAGGACGGACCCAAGGAGGGGAGCACAGGTGACCGGGTTCTGGGGTTCAGTGGGAGGCCATCTCGAGGAGTCGAGACCGGGTCTCCTAAACTCCAGAATTGGTAAGGTCGCTTGCCGCTCTCGTAGGGGTCCAGGGTGTGGGCTTGGCTATTCATCGCGACTATGAAATCCGTATTTTCTATTCTGGCTAAATACTAAATACGGACGTCCTAGTATATCCCACATTATATCTATGTTTCTGCTGCCTGTGTTCTGTGATATCTGAAACGAATGACATATTATATATATGATATATAGTAGACGTTGCTTATGTTTTACACCCGCGCTAGTCCCGTCCCGGTATGCCGTTAGTTAAGTAACCTAACGGTGCATAACGGAACATTGCGGCGAATGCGGATGGCATAAGCGTACGTGTTATTTTCGTTTCTTTTCTGTGATTGGCTTAAGGACTTAAATGATGGGATTACATTAATGTGATTAATGTAAAGAAAATAAACCTAAAAGGATATTGTAGAATCGGATTTGAAAACCACTCGGCTATTTATGAAAATGCTATATTTCAAAACTGCGGAGCTTAAGCCACTCCTTTTGAAAACCATTTGATTCTATAACGATATCAAGTTCAAAGCGTTAAAGATTTTCTTAAAAATCATCCGCAACCCTCCGTCATTTTAGGAAGTAGAGTACTTAGTATTCGTGCTACGTTTGTTGACTAGAGTTAAGGCTTAGTGTACGGTAGCTAAGTGATGTCTTCCTACATTGCATATGATGCAGATTAATTAGGACATCCTTATGACTTTTTTGACCATAGTTAAGGGTCATATGAGTGGATCTAATTAATCAAGAAATGACGGGTAGAACTTGACTGGTACTTATGATTTGTTGACCTTAGTTAAGGTCATAAGTACTAGGGGTAAAAACCACATCGAGAATTTCAATAGTTGAAATTTGCAATGAGATTGCATACCTTCTATGTGATGGTTGGATCCCGATCCCACTGTGGGCAATAGTTGCTCCAAGGAGAGTTTTACAGTTTACAATCAGCTAACTCATTAGGTGTCTAGAAAGGTATTAACGGGGCTCCGCCTCTGGGAAAACGAGGTTTACTCTAATTAGGTCCGTGCGAAAGCACGGGGAACCTCCCTCAAGTACCGACACTGGCCTGGCTGAACGGTTAGCGAAGTTGTAGACTGTAATTAATCCTGGCTAGTTTTTCTTTTTAAGGTTTGAAAGAAAAACTCGATAAAAGCAGTGGGAAACATCGATTAGACAAGATAATAACCAATCTGATCTATGCAAGAGCTTTCGCTGAGTGTATTCTTTTCTCTCTCTTAATGGCAGATACCCATGACTGGACTCAAGCTTCTACTAGATAAAAACAAACTGAATGGGACCAATTATAAAGACTGGCTGAGGAATATGAAAATAGCCTTGACTTATGATAAAGTATCATATGTCCTTACGGCTTCAGCCCCGCCCGTCCCAGGTCCAAAATCCTCGGTTGCGGACATTGAAGTCCGCAAGACATGGGACGCTAACTGTGCCACGGCAAAATGCCTCGCGCTTGCATCGATGGATAACACACATCAAAAGCAGCACGAGGATATGGACATTCATGGTATATTGCTCCATACAAAGGAGTTGTATGGAGAGCAATCCCGCGTATTACGATACGAAGCATCAAAGAAATTGTTTCAGATGCGAATGGCCCCTGGCACATCAGTAGGAGACCATGTTCTGAAGATGATAGCTCTTATAGAAGAGCTTGAGGACCTTGGATGGACGATGGACAATGAACAATATATAGATATTATTCTGCAATCCCTCCCCTCCACCTTTGCTCAATTCATAGTGAACTTCAACATGCACGGCATGGAGAAGGAACTCCCTGAACTCCTTAACATATTAAGGAGTGCATAGAGCATTATGAAGTCAGCAAAAACTCCCGTTATGACTGTTGGACAGTCTTCCTCTTCTCGCCCGAAAGCTAAGGCCAAGGGAAAGAAAAAGAAGAAGCCCACCAATCCTAAGGGTAGAGTTAAAAAGGTGAAGGGAAAGGAAAAGTCCAAAGCTGGAGACTCGGAGAAAGGCGAATGTTTTCATTGCCACAAGACAGGACATTGGAAGTGCAACTGCACGGAGTACTTAAATCTCAAGAAGAAGCATGGGGATGCTTCTGCTTCAGGTGCGTTTGTAACAGAAAACTGTTTTTCAATAAACTCTGCTTCCTGGGTATTGGATACCGGTTCAGGTTCTAACATTTGCAATTCTATGCAGGGGCTGAGAAACAGCAAAGTTTTGAAGACAGGTGACCATACTCTCCGCGTTGGAAATGGTTCCAATGTACATACAGTCGCAGTGGGAGAGTATCACTTGGGGTTGCCATCTGGATGTATTTTGGTTTTGAATCCATGTTATTTTGTACCTAGTATGCTTTGTTATATAATATCCGTTTCTTTGTTAGACAATGAAGGATATAATTTTGTATTGCAGAACAATGTTATAAACATTCACCTGAATCAAATATTGGTTGGGTATGGTACGCTTAATAACGGAATATATGTCCTAAATCAACACACGGTTTTTAGTATACAACACACTAATAAAAGAAAACTTTCAGAATTAAATGAAGCTTTTCTTTGGCACTGTAGACTTGGTCATATTAACGAAACAAGACTAAACAAGTTACACAAAGATGGATATTTAAACTCTTTTGAATATAAATCTTATGCGACTTGCCAGTCTTGTATCAAGGGTAAAATGACCAAAACTCCATTTACCGGACACGGAAAAAGAGCTACTGAGCTTCTAGGCCTCATACATAGTGATGTATGCGGGCCAATGTCTACACAGGCTAAAGACGGTTTTTCATACTTCATTACATTCACTGACGATTTCTCAAGATTCGGTCATGTATTTTTATTAAAGCACAAGTCCGAAGCTTTCGAGAAATTCATTGAATATAAACAAGAAGTAGAAAAACAAACCGGCTTGAGTATCAAGATGCTTCGATCAGATCGAGGTGGTGAGTATCTCAGTACAGAATTTGCAAACTTCCTAAAAGAGAATGGGATTCTCTCTCAGCTCACTCCTCCTTACACACCACAGCACAACGGTGTGTCAGAACGACGGAATAGGACCCTATTAGATATGGTCCGGTCCATGATGAGTGAAGCTGAGTTACCCGTCTCGTTTTGGGGGCATGCATTGGAGACTGCAGCGTTTCTACTAAATAGGGTTCCAACCAAAACCGTGTCTACCACGCCATATGAGATATGGCATGGGAAGAGACCATCTCTTAAGAGAATTAAGATTTGGGGTTGCCCGGCCTATGTTAAAAAGCAGAATCCGGACAAAATCGATACACAGTCAGTCATGTGTAACTTTGTGGGATATCCAAAGAATTCTTATGGATATCTATTCTACCACAAAGAGGAACAAAAAGTGTTAGTTTCTCAGTATGCCACATTCTTAGAAAAAGAGTTTTTCACAGATAAAGATGATGGCAAGGTGGTGGATCTAGAAGAGGTTCTAGAAACACAAACTACAAATGACGATTTGGTTGAACCGGCTGTTGCAATAGAAACTAAAGAACCTCGGCCACTCCGTAGGTCTGGTAGGACTTCTCGCCCACCGGAGAAGTACTACGGTTTCCTCATTGATGGTGACGGAGAAGACTGCGTCATGGATGATGATGATCCTACCAGTTTTCAGCAAGCTATCACGAGTGGAGACTCTGTGAAGTGGCTGGATGCCATGAGATCCGAAATGGAGTCTATGTACACCAACAAAGTATGGAATTTGGACGTTGTACCCCCTGGGGTAAAACCTGTGGGGTGCAAATGGATGTTTAAAAGAAAGATTGGTGTAGATGGGCAGGTGGAGACCTATAAGGCAAGACTTGTGGCGAAGGTTTTCGTCAAAGACCAGCTTTGGACTATGACGAGACTTTTTCTCCCGTAGCCATGCTTAAATCCATTCGGATCCTACTTGCTATTGCTGCTCACTACGACTATGAAATCTGGTAGATGGATATTAAAACCGCATTTCTAAATGGAAATTTAGAAGAATGTGTTTATATGGATCAGCTAGAGGGCTTCATTGACAGTGGGAGCAGCGGGAAAGCATGTAAATTGCTTAAATCCATATATGGGTTAAAGCAAGCATCTCGGAGTTGGAACATCTGTTTCGATGATGTTATCAAAGAGTTTGATTTCATCAAAAATCCAGATGAACCTTGTGTTTATAAGAAGGCTGTAGGGAGAGCTGTCACATTCCTCGTATTGTACGTGGATGACATTCTTCTGATAGGAAATGATATTCCTATGCTACAGTCGGTCAAATCTTTCTTATCACTAAGGTTCTCCATGAAGGACCTGGGTGATGCCACATACATCCTGGGCATAAGGATCTATAGGGATAGATCCAAAAAGTTATTGGGATTGTCCCAAACCAGGTACATTAACACCATCCTAAAAAGGTTTAGTATGGAAGACTCCAAGCGGGGTGCCTTACCCGCTTGCCATGGGGTCACTCTCTCCAAGGATTCTTGCCCAAAGACCGATGAAGAGAGAGCTCGCATGAGTGTTATACCCTATGCTTCGGCAGTAGGATCTATAATTTATGCGATGTTATGTACACGCCCAGATGTAGCTTATGCACTTAGTGTTGTAAGCAGGTATCAATCAAACCCAGGGGAGAATCACTGGACAGCTGTGAAGAACATTCTTAAGTATTTACGAAGGCTAAAGAATTGTTCTTGGTGTATGGTAATCGAGATCTCCAAATGGAGGCCTTTACCGATTCGAGCTTCCAGAGCGATAAGGACGACAGCAAATCTATCTCTGGGTTTGTATTTACCCTCAATGGAGCGGCGGTGAGTTGGAAGAGTTCCAAACAGGATACCGTTGCAGACTCTACGATGGAAGCTGAGTACATTGCTGCAAATGATGCCGCCAAGGAAGCCGTCTGGATGAAGAAGTTCGTCTCGGAGCTAGGAGTAGTTCCAACCATTATTGATCCAATACCTTTGAATTGTGATAATAATGGGGCTATGGCGTTAGCCAAGGAGCCCAGATCCCATCAGCGGTCCAGACACATCCTGAGGCGTTTTCATTTGATCCGAGAGATTGTAGATCGCCGCGAGATCGAGATTAGGAGAGTAGACACAAAGAATAACGCCGCGGATCCATTCACCAAGGCCCTCCCTCAGCCGCAGCATGAGCGACTTTTTGAGATGTTGGGTATGAGATACGCCAATAACTGGCCTTAGTGCAAGTGGGAGATTGTTGGATATATGTATGCCCTAGAGGCCATTATATGATAGTGGATGTATCTATACATGTATATATATATTCAGTATGCATTCTTGCTCGACATGATAGTATGCTATCTGGTTCTTCTTTATCTGACATGTTGATTTGATCATGCTTTTATTCATTCATACATGCTGATAAAGCCCTCAGGATATCGGCTTGACTACTCTGATTATGATGGAGATCATACTAGTGGGACATCTGTAATCTATAAGCATATCCTGGAAAGTCCCTAGTCGTAGATATATCGAGACGGGGCATTGATATACCAGAGTAGACTAGCGTATATGATACTAGACCCATACGATGGGCGATGAATGTTCCCACATTCATCGATGTTTGACATCAAGATCATATACGAGTGCTCAGTGGTGACTGGGTACACTGGACGGACTCACCGATAACTCCTATATGGAATTATATCTATCGTCGGATACCAGTTCTCAGGTGACACTGGTACAGGTTAGTCTGTAGACCCGAGATCGTCATAGAGTCTTGTGTGTTCTCCCACTGTACTTTGATTGCCACCCTACCACGGTCTACTGAGTCGTGCAAACAGGTGGCCGTTAGGTACAGTCCCGAGACACACGAAGGCGATGAGCGATAGGAGGGGTTTCGTCTCTCCCGGTATTGGGAGTTGATGCTGTGCTGTGCCCGACTGGTTATATCAGTAAGTCCCTGGCCAGAGCTGCTGAGATTTGCTGATAAGTGTTATCAGTAGTTTCTCGATCTGTTATAGACCATTCACCGGCACGACTTATTGAGTTATTGGGGTCGACGTGACCATCCCTAGGCTCGATATGCAGCATATCTGATGAAGAGACCGGACTGTACGGTAGTGTTGCCGGTTGGCTCGACGGGAGTTGTAGCAGGTTCGCTTGTTTTCTTCTGATCGCTCAATACCCGGATGGCCGTTGCGTTTAGCTGACCGCTTGCGGCTTGAGGGTGCTTGATATGATCATCACCCACTGCCGGCGTATTGACGAGTCATAGAGTCCCACAAAAGAGTTACCTAGTCCAGGCGAAACGTTGTGGTGCGCGTATGCGATATGTGCATGGACCCGATTAAAATGCGCGTATAGGATACCGTATATTGATCGGGCGGCTTTTGCTGGGGTCATATGTGATATGGCCGGATTGATAAATCAAGTGTTGATTTATCATTTAACCATTAGTTTTCTCACTTAAAACCTTTTCTTGTATATGATGGATGTATGCATGCATGTATGTTTTTCTTTCTTTCTAGTTTCATGCACATATGGATGTGCATACATACATACATACATCATCTATCATGGTTGATTACACGTTGAAAATGATGGCAATATAAGACTCACACTATGGATAAATATATGGATTATTATTTGATTTTATGTTTAAAACAAATTGGAAAAGGAAAGGATAATTCTTGACTAGTTTCTACATCCTTCTTTAACCTAACCATCCTCACCTACCTTTAACCATGGATTAAACTTTCCTTCTATGTTTTAAACTCTAATTAAATAATAACTCAAACATTTAACCATGGTTTGACATGAGAAGAAATAAATATATATAGATATATTTTCATTTCTTTTCAAGGGTTAATCTTTTCTCTTCTTCAAAAAGAAAAGCCATCATCTTCTTCCTCCTTCTTCTTTTGCTCTCTAATGTTTTATAGTGAGAAAAATACACATCAAGAAAGGTTTTTGAAGTGAGAATTAGAACCACAATATCATTCTACACAAGTTTAGCCCACTTGTTTAGAGTGTTCTCTTCATTTCTCCTCTTGAAAAGTGAAGTTGCAAGTTTGGATTAGGAGCTTCGGGTGGATCGTCGTGGATGCTAGAAGACTTCAAGAGAACCTTCCTCCAACACTCAAGAGGCCAAAGAGTCTAGCGAAGGGAGCTACAAAGGTTGTAGTCTCGAAACCCTAGTCTTTGTTGCATTTATTGTTTAGAAACCCTAATTTTCTAGGATCGATCCTATGTATGCTTGCTTAGCACCATAAAAACTTAAACTTTGTGACATGTGATGCTTCCAAACTCTTCATAGGGTGCTAGGTAAACCTAACAAAACCAATAGGTACCGCTAAGTAACATCAGTAAAGGTAAATATGTAACTGCAACTGAATATGTGTGTAACATACAGGTGTAGCAATGTATAGATATCTACCTATAAGAACTGATGTCGTATACCCCCTGGGTATAAGTAGAATATGTAAGATACCCCCTGGGTATAAATAAAACATGAGCAAGGTATACCTGTAGCTGTATCGTAAGGTGTATATGTACCTATCACTAATGGTATGATACACTATAGGTATACCGATAAACTAGATGTCATGTGTGATAAGCAATATAGTATCTATAATGGTTGGTGTGTGACATGGCTATTATTGACGGTGTGTGTGTAGCATACAATCCGTGCTCGTGCAACATGAACCGTCAATAATATGTGCAGTGCCCTACGGCTACTAGTCACAGTACAACTATATCTAAGTAAATAGGGTAAAGGCGCAATTCTAACAATGACGTAGAATATGCGACAAGTATTAAAATCCTAGCCCAGACGCATAACGCCATGCGGGCGATTTCCCTGTAGATGTTAAATCTACTCACCTACGCTCCACGCTAGGTGAATCCTACTATCTGCTTCCCCCCCCTTAGCAGTGTCCGTAGTCCCCGCCTGCAAACCTGCAATTAGATATGGAAATCATATATAAGCCAAATATTCCGCAAAACGCGATATCGAACCCAAACGAGAAACTCGCGTCGCGAACTAAACGCGCGTGTGCACGATACGCTAAAACGTGTCTATACGCATCTAAAACTACCGCGACACGCCGCGATACGCTGGATCACAGAACCCACTCACGTATCGCGCGTATCGCGCAAACACAACGGACATGCAAAACGATATTTGATCCCAGATTTTCCTACAGGTCAAATCTTACAAAACTATACATGCCAAAACACTACAATACACTGCAGACTGCCCTACACAAAACCCAACATCCAACTCACCTTCCTGGCCGCAAATTGCGGCCAAATTGAATTAATTGGCGGCCTGGGTAGGGAGAGGGTGGCTCGTGTTCTTGTGGTGGTATCTATACCTAGTGTGCATGCCCCAGTTTTCTCAATTTTAACCTGAAAGCCCCAGGTCAAAAGCAGATCACAGAAAGCTAATATATCGCATAAAAACGCCAATTTTGCACAAAACACAAACCCTATGGTACTTTAGTGTAATCCAGGGTTAAACTCAGTTAAGGTGACCCTAACAACACTTAAATAAGTAGGGTTAACTAACACAATCACCACTTATCCAAAAGTCCACACAATACACTATAATAAGCACTAAACTCACATTAATCGCAAACCGAAGCTAAACTAACACATAAGCTTAGCAACTAGGGATAGAGTTCAGAAAATATACCCTAAAGAACCCTATGAAGCAGGAGAAGGGGTGGGACTGAGCTGCCACTGCTGCTGGTGATGCTGGTGCATGTTGCTGCTGCTGATGTTGCTTGTGCTGCCAATGCTGATGCTGTTGTTGCTGCTTGCCTCTGCTGCTGCTGCTCTCTGTTGTTGCTGTTGCTTCTCTTGTGCTGAGGGGGTGTGTGTGTTTGTGAGAGAGAGTGTGAAAGAATGAGATAAGAAAATGAGAGGGAGAATGAGAGAAACAACCAAGACCCCTCCCCCTTCTCATTCTCTTTCCTCATTAATGAGGCATGGTTCACACTATGCTTGTTCCCCTCCGAATGGCGGCGACGACGTGAGGACGTCTGGCCTGAGATTTGGGGCAGATGCTATATGGTTTTATCCGTCTACCTCTCCGAAGATGCAAAGTTGATTTATAGCACCGTGTATTGGAGGTTTAGACGGATGCGGCCGATGTAGCAGACTTCGTCAGATTCCCCCTCGCTTGAGGGGTTTTTGATTGTGGGGACGCTCTTCCCTGCAGGCGCAAGCCCCTGCAGTTAATGACGCTACCGCATCGCGGTAACAACTTTCTCCTTCTCCAGAATTTCACTTCGTGTCGTGGGTGTTTGTTTTGTTTGTGGTTGCCCATGGATTGTATACGGAGACTGAGTAATGCCGTCACCCGTAGGACGTGGATTAGTCCAAATCCGTATTTACTTAGATTTGGGTTTGGTGTTTTTAGTTTAAGGATACGTTAGCCGTGTTGAGGCTAAGATCAACTTAAACATTCGTTAAGGATACGATAGTCCTGTTCGAGACTAGGATCAACTTAACGTAATAATCCATTTAATATCTGGCCATCGGGACTCGTCACCTCTCTAACGTCATTGAAGAATTACAACGGCAGATGTCAGAGAAGTTCAGAGATGTACCCGTGAACCAAAGTCAATTTGGATTTTTACAGTCCATTTGAAAGTTTAAGGATACGTTAGCCGTGTTTGGGGCTAAGATCAACTTAAACGGGATCATTTAGATCCGGCAAAAGAGCATTTGGAGGCTCTATTATTCCAGTTTAGGGACGTGGTGGTCCATGTTCCAGTTTAGGGACGTGGTGGTCCGATATTAATTTAGGGACGTTTCGATCCAATATTAGTTTAGGGACGTTTCGGTCCGATATTAGTTTAGGGACGTTTCGGTCCACGAGTTTAAGGACCCCGCGGTCCATATTCATGTGTGGTCGTTGGGACCCGTCGCCTCTCTGACGTCGTTGAAGGATTACAACGACAAGTGTCAGAGGAGCTCGGAGATGTACCCTCGAACCGGATATAAATTGATTTAAAGGAGCAATCTTGCTCAGTCAATTTAATTTGAGGACTTACGGCCATGATTGGGCTAAGTCCCGTTGAGCATATTCAACATTTTTCTTGCTCTTTGGCCTATTAGGCCTGTGCTAGGGCTTTGCCCATATTTAATAATGCACTGCATTTTATTCTGGCCTGCTTGGCCTCTTTGATTTGGGATCTGTCCATTTATTTATGATGCAGAGCATTTTTGTTTGGTCTATTAGACCTTTATTTGGGCTCTGCCCTTTTATAAGTGATGCGCAGCATCTGTTTTTTTTTATTTGGGCTCTGCCCTTTTTAAAGTAATGCATTGCATTTAATTTGGCCTGTTAGGACCTTTTTAATTGGGCTTGGCCCTTCTGTAAACAATGCAGTGCATTTGTCTGGCGTTTTGCGCCAAGTAATGGACGCAAGCTCATATGGTGATGACACGTGTCATGCTCTGGTGAGCGCAAGCGCAACAGCGCTGTTCTAGTGCGCTGCGCTTGCGCTGCTGACACGTGGCGCGCTGTGGTGAATTGCGCCAGTTTTAGAGAGCAAGGCTCTGTTTTAAAAGTGAAAGGTTAGGTTAGCACCTCATGAAGGGTTTGGAAGCATCACATGAACCAAAGAATGCATTTTTAAGGTGCTAAGCTAACAAGCATCGGATCTATCCTAGAAAAATTAGGGTTTCAAGATTTTCATATCATCATATGAAAGGAAAGCTAGGGTTTAGAGAGTACAACCTTTGTAGCTCCCTATGCTAGACTCTTCGGGTACTTAGGGTTTGAAAAAGCTTCGCTTGAACTCCTCGATGTCACCGATGATCCACCCGGAGTCCGCTTTGTCCAAGCTTGCAACTTTGTCCGATCAAGTGAACGAAATCAAGCTAACACTCCAAACAAGTGGGCTAGACTTGTGTAGAATGGTGTTGTGGTTCTCTTTCTCACTTCAAAATCCAATCTTGATGAGTATATTGCTCATTACAAAAAGCTAGAGAGCAAAATGAGAGAGGAAGAAGAAGATAATGGCAATAACCTTTTCAAGAGTGAAAAAGAATAACTCTCACAAAGAAAAATGAAAATATATGTATATATATATATATATATATATTTTTTGTTCTCATCTCAAACCATGGTTTAAACAATGAATCCATTATTGAACTTGAGTTAAAACACAAAAGGAAACTTTACCTAAGGTTAAAAGGTGGGTGAGAATGGTTAGGTCAAGAGAAAAGTGTAGAAACAAATCAATAATGAACCCTTATTCTTTTCCTTTTTTGTTTTAGAAAAAATTCAATAATAATCCATATCAAAACCATGGTGTGAGTCTTATATTGCCATCATATTCCTTGTATAATCAACCATGAAGGATGTATGTATGTATGTATGTATGTGTATATGTGCATTAATCAAAAAGAAGGCATACATGCATGCATACATCCAACTTGCTCAAGAAAGGATTTCAAGTGAGAAGCTAATGGTTAAATGATAAATCAACGCTTGATTTATCAATCCGGCCATATCACATATGACCCTAACCAAAAGCAAGCCGCCCGATCAATATACGGTATCCTATACGCGTACTTTAATCAGGTCCATGCGCATATCGCATACGCGCACCACAACGTTTCGCCTGGACTAGGAAACTCCATTGTGGGACTCTGAGACTCGTCAATACGCCGGCAGTGGGTGATGATCATATCAAGCACCCCCAAGCCGCAAGCGGTCAGCTAAACGTAATGGCCACCCGAGTATTGAGCGATCAGAAGAGAACAAGCGAACCTGCTACAACTCCCATCGAGCCGATCGGCAACACTTCCCGTACAGTCCGGTCTCCTCGTCTGATATGTCGCATATCAAGTCTAGGGGTGGTAAACGTCAGACCCCAATATCCGATAAGTCGTGCCGATGTGAGGCTCATAACGGGTCGAGAAACTACTGGTAACACTTTACCAGCAAATCTTTGAAACAACCCTGGCCAGGGACTTCCCTGTTACGGCCAATCGAGCACAGTACAACATCAACCCCCAATACCGAGAGAGACGAAACCCCTCCTATCGCTCATTGCCTCCATGTGACTCGGGACTGTACCCAAAAACCACCGTTTTGCACGCCCTCATGGACTTGGTAAGGTGGAGATCAAAGCACAGTAGGAATCACACAAGAATCTATGACGATCTCGGGTCTACAGACTAACCTGTACAGGTGTCACCTAAAAACTGCCATTTGGTGTGAGGTATAATACCAACTGGGAGTTCTCAGCGAGTCCGTCCAGTGTACCCAGTCTCCACTGAGCACCCGTATACCATCTCTGATGTCAAACACCAATGGATATGGGATCATCCATCGCCCATCTCATGGGTCGAAAAGCGTATACGCTAGTCTACACTGGTATATCGATGCCCCGTATCGATACACCTACGACTAGGGACCTTGAAGGATGTACTTATGGACTACCATGTTCCCACTAGTATGATCTGCATCATAGTCCAGGTAGTCAAGTACACATCCTAAGGGCTTTACCAACATGTAACTATAAGACAGTTTAAAGAGACTAGTATACATGTTAAGATAAAGAGCAACCAGATAGCATAATATCATATCGAGCAAGAAAGTCATCTCTATATATGTCCAAGCATCCAATATAATATACATCATCTGTACAATACTGGCCTCTAGGGCATACATACAACTAACAATCTCCCACTTGCACTAGGGCCAGCTGCTGTAGTATCGCATACCGAGCATCCCGAAGAGTCTCTCAAACTGTATCTGGGGAATGGCCTTCGTAAGTGGATCCGCCGTGTTGTTCTTCGTGTCAACCCTCCTGACCTCGATCTCCCGGTGATCAACTATCTCCCGGATCAGGTGATACCGCCTCAGAATATGCCTGGATCGCTGATGGGACCTGGGTTCCTTGGCCAAAGCCACCGCTCCATTGTTATCGCAATACAAAGGTTATGGATGCTCAATGGATGGAACCACTCAAAGTTCAGTAATGAACTTCTTGGTCCAGACAGCCACTTTGGCAGCATCGTTGGCAGCGATGTATTCAGCCTCCATCGTCGAGTCTGCCACGGTTTCCTGCTTGGAACTCTTCCAGCTAACCGCCCCTCCGTAAAGGGTAAAGACAAATCCCGACTGCGACTTAGAGTCGTCCTTATCACTCTGGAAACTCGAATCGGTAAAGGACTCTACTTGGAGTTCTCCGTTACCATACACCAAGAGCATCTCTTTAGTCCTTCGTAAGTATTTGAGAATGCTCTTCACAGCCGTCCAGTGACTCTCTCCAGGATCAGCTTGATACCTACTCACTACACTTAGTGAGTATGCTACATCGGGTCTGGTACATAGCATCGCGTACATGATAGAGCCTACAGCCGAAGCATAGGGTATCCCTTGCATGCGAGCTCTCTCCAAATCAGTCTTGGGAGACATCTCTTTGGAGAGAGTGACTCCAGATATCATGGGTAAGTTCCCACGCTTGGATTCTTCCATACTAAACCTCTTTAGTATGGTGTCAATGTACCTAGATTGGGACAATCCCAATATCCGTTTAGATCTATCTCTATAGATCCTAATTCTCAATATGCAGGAGGCATCACCAAGATCTTTCATTGAGAATCTTTGTGATAAGAAGAGCTTGACCGATTGCAGCATAGGAATGTCATTTCCTATCAAGAGTATGTCGTCCACGTACAATACGAGGAAGACAACCTTACTCCCTGCCACCTTCTTGTAAATACAAGGTTCATCTGGGTTTTTGACGAAATCAAACTCTTTGATAACGACGTCAAAGCAGATGTTCCAACTTCGCGATGCTTGCTTTAATCCATAAATGGATTTAAGCAGCTTGCACACCTTCCCGCTGCTCCCACTGTCTACGAAGCCCTCTGGCTGAGTCATGTACACGCACTCTTCTAAATCACCGTTTAGAACGGCAGTCTTAACATCCATTTGCCAGATTTCGTAATCATGATATGCAGCGATGGCAAGCATGATCCGGATGGATTTAAGCATAGCCACTGGAGAAAAGGTTTCGTCATAGTCCACACCTGGTCTTTGACGAAAACCCTTTGCAACAAGTCTAGCTTTGAAAGTCTCCACTTTCCCATCTACACCAAGTTTTTTCTTGAAGATCCACTTGCTCCCAATGGGTTTTACCCCTTCAGGAGCAACTTCCAAAGTCCATACTTTGTTGGTGTACATGGATTCCATCTCGGACCGCATAGCATCCAGCCATTTCACTGAGTCCCTACTCGTGATGGCCTGCTCGAAGCTAGTTGGGTCATCATCCTCCATAATGCAATCCTCGCTCCCTCCATCCATGAGAAAACCGTAGTATCTCTCAGGTTGGCGAGGAACCCTACTAGATCGGCGGAGAGGCTGAGGTTCGTTGGGAGCTACTGAATCCTCTGGTTCCACTAAATCTTCAGTGTGAGTTTGTGTAGCCGGAATTTCTTCCAGTTCTACCTTATCGCCACTAATTTCTTTTGCAAGAAATTCCTTTTCCAAAAAGGTGGCATGTCGAGAAACAAACACTTTTTGTTCCTCTGTATGGTAGAAAAGATATCCATGTGAATGTTTGGGATATCCCACAAACTTGTATAAAACTGACCGCGCCTCGAGTTTGTCCGGATTTTGCCTCTTGACATAGGCCGGGCAACCCCATATCTTAACTCGTTTAAGACATGGTCTCTTCCCACTCCATGTCTCATATGGTGTGGTAGGTACAGATTTAGTTGGAACTTGATTCAATAGGTATGCTGCTGTTTCCAGCGCATATCCCCAGAAGGAAATAGGTAACTCAGTTGTGCTCATCATACAGCGCACCATATCTAATAGGGTGCGGTTCCTCCACTCCGATACACCGTTGTGCTGTGGTGTATATGGAGGAATCAGCTAAGAGAGAATCCCATTCTCTTTTAGGAAGTCCAGGAATTCATTGCTCAAGTATTCACCTCCTCGATCAAATCGAAGGATTTTAATACTTTTTCCGGTTTGGTTTTTGACTTCTTGTTTATATTCTCTAAATTTCTCAAAAGTTTCTGATTTGTGTTTCATCAGGAACACATATCCGAATCTAGAGAGATCGTCAGTGAATGTAATGAAGTACGATGAACTATCCCTGGCATGTGTAGACATGGGACCGCATACATCACTATGTATCAGTCCCAAGAGTTCGGTAACTCTTTCTCCGTGTCCCGTAAACGGAGTTTTGGTCATCTAGCCTTTGAGACATGACTGGCAAGTGTCATAAGATGAAAATTCAAACGGATTCAAATATCCATCCTTATGCAACTTAGCCAGTCGTGTCGCATTTATATGACCGAGTCTACAATGCCACAAGAAGGATTCGTTCATTTCTGAACTCTTCCTCTTGTGTGTGTTTGTTATGCTCAGAACTGTTGATTGATTTAGAACATAAATGCCATTGCATAACGTGCCTGATCCAACCAACTTTTGGTTACGGAAAATGTTCATAACATTATCCTGTAATACAAAATTATATCCATATTTACTCAACAAAGAAACCGATATAATGTTGCATATCAGGTTCGGCATGTAATAGCATTCGTTCAGAACCAAAGTATTACCAGTAGGTAATGCAAGGTGATATTCCCCGACAGTCTTAGCTGCAACAATTGCACCATTTCCAACTCTTATGTCTTTATCACCTTCTCCAAGTTCTCTACCTTTCCTGAGCCCATGTAACTGATTACATATATGGGATCCTGACCCGGTATCTAATACCCAGGACGTAGGGCAGATGGAGAAACAGTTCTCTGTAATGAACACACCCGAAGAAAATGCATCAACATGTACTTTCTTCATTCGGGTTGCTTGGGAATCCTGGTATTCCCCTATGTCCTGTTCATTCCTATAACTCTTATAAGAAAGAACGGAACCAACGTTCCCCAGCACAGTATAACATGCGGGTTCAGTCAGTACATCCATATTATTATCTTTATTAGGGCATGACATGGTCGCTACCTGGAGAGAGAGAGAAGAAAACACTTTAGCATATGCTCTTGCAAGATCAGATTGGTTATTATCTTATCTAATCAGGATGGCTCCCACTGGTTTTTATCAAATCTTCCTTCAAACCCTAAAAGGAAAGACTAGCCGGGTTTAATTACACCCTACAACTTCGCCAATCTTTCAGCCAGGCCAGTGTCGGTACTTTGAGGGAGGTTTCCTGTGCTTTCGCACGGACCTAATTAAAGTAAACCTCGTTTTCCCATAGGCGTAACCCCGTTGACACCTTTCTAGACACCTACTTGATTGGCTAATTGTAATGTGTAAAACTCTCCCAGGAGTAACTCTTACTCGCAGTGGGTATCGGGATCCAACTATCTCATAGAAGGTATGCAATCTCATTGCAAATTTCAACACTTGAAATTCCCGATAATATTTTGCCCCTAGCGTCCTATGATCTTGACAAAGGCCAACAAATCATAGGATGCAAGTCAAGTTCAACCCGTCATTTCTTGATTGAATCAAACCCACCCGCACGACCCTTGACAAAGGCCAACAAGGTCGTACGACTACCCTGAAACAATCTGCATCATATGCATAAGCAGATAAGCACTATTCAGCTACCGCACACTACGCCTTGACAAAGGCCAACAAACGCAGCACGAATACTAAACAGTTCTTATCTAAAATGACGGAGGGCTACGACAGGTTTTTCTGAAAACCTATTGCGTAATGAACTTGATATCGTTGTAGAATCAAGTGAAGTTTTGAAATGGAGTGATTTTGAGGCTTTTCTAGTTTTACTAAAGGGGTCACTCCCGGTGAAGGGATCGTCGGCCCTTTCCTCGTCGAATGAGGTGCGGGATATATCATATATATCACTGTGCAAAGTAAAACTCCAAAGGCCTTCAAAATTCAAACCGAGTGTGTAGCATCTGCCGGTTATTGCTAAAGGGGTCACTCCCGGTGAAGGGATCTCGGCCCTTTCCTCATCGAATAAGGTGCAGGGTATATCATATATACCGCTATGCAAAGCAAAACTGTAGCTACCCTTTTATTTTAAAAATTTGATTCTACAACATCTATTAGGTTTCTTTTCTTTCATTAATCACATTAATGAATTCCCATCATTTAAGTCACCTAAACATCACAGATAAATACAACGTACATTTATGCCATCCGCATTCGCCTCGATGTCCCCTCGCGCACCGTTAGGTTAGGTAACTAACGACAGAGCATGGCAGGGCTAGTGCGGGTGTAAAACATAAGTAACGTCTATATAATATATCATATATAATATATACTGTATCCATCAGAACATATCAAATGATCACATCACAATATCGCAGCAGAAACATAGATATAATGTGGGATATACTAGGACGTCCGTATTTAGTATCTAGCCAACAATAGAAAATACGGATTCCACAGTCGCGATGAATATCCAAGCCCATACCTTGGAGCCCTACGAGAGCGGCAAGCGACCCTACCAATTCTGGAGTTTAGGAGACCCGGTCTCGACTCCTCGAGACGGCCTCCCACTGAACCCCAGAACCCGGTCACCTGTGCTCCCCTCCTTGGGTCCATCCTAATGCGGAAAAGTAAATAATATACAACACTGGTGGCATCGACCTCAACCCATAAGTGACCCAAATAAAAGAATATTACATTACATTTAGATTTACATGAATAAAAATATAAAACTCTCATCTCACATAAAAACCCCCGGCTATTCAATCGCGACAATCCTGCACATCATATCTCAGCAACACATAATATCACATATCATCAACGTAAGTAAGTATGCGTACCCCAATTGTCATTGATGTATAGCAACGAAACCTGTGATATCGACATACTACACTTACGGTCACAGAAAAGAAAGTGTAAAACTGCAATATCTGGAATCCACATTATCCTTAGACATCATAAATGCGAAATATCATATACCTCGTATTTCATGTCTTATAATATGAATTCCACACATTGCATCACATTACAGATAATTAGACAGTATTAAAGTTTTCGAACGAACGATCAAATACCGAAGACTCACTAAAGCTCAACACTTGAGCGGAGTTCAAAAACCCGGAGTGTGACACAGTGGTAGCGGTCCAGCCGTAGAAGGGTCAAGCCAACGCCTCACATGTGGCACGCCATACTGCCCCAAACCCTAAGATTCAAAAGGCAGTTCAAGACGGTCACATAATCGAGTTAAGGTTTGTTGTTTTCTAGAGGGTCCACCACAAACAAACTTGCACATATTTCCGAAAGATTTTAAACCCCGTGAAAAGTGAGCAAATGATACTCGTTCAAACACTTCACTACTTTCTAATTTACACGGAAAAGCAACGAAATGAAAATTCCGATCGAATCGACAAGTCTAATACCATCTCCAGAACAAACAGCACAAACTTCAGATTAAAAATACTCTAAAAAATTATACAAGCAGTGAATTGAGTTACTGTACAAAAATTACACCATGAAGAAACAGAACGGCCGCGGAACCGCGGCCTAAGCAGGCTATTGCCGCTGTTCCGCGCTCAAATTTACTGTTCATGATCTCATTTTTCACAGTAACTCTTATATTTACCTGCTGAATTTTTTACGTATTTTTAATTCTGAAAATAACAAGATTTTGAAAAAAGTCCAGAGAGCACCCAAAAACCCGTATTTTCGGTTCGATCGGAGTTTTAACTTCGTAAAAGTGTCGCCTAATGTTCTAGGTCGGCTCTGATACCAATGAAAGGTTAGGTTAGCACCTCATGAAGGGTTTGGAAGCATCACATGAACCAAAGAATGCATTTTTAAGGTGCTAAGCTAACAAGCATCGGATCTATCCTAGAAAAATTAGGGTTTCAAGATTTTCATATCATCATATGAAAGGAAAGCTAGGGTTTAGAGAGTACAACCTTTGTAGCTCCCTACGCTAGACTCCTCGGCTACTTAGGGTTTGAAAAAGCTTCGCTTGAACTCCTCGATGTCACCGATGATCCACCCGGAGTCCGCTTTGTCCAAGCTTGCAACTTTGTCCGATCAAGTGAACGAAATCAAGCTAACACTCCAAACAAGTGGGCTAGACTTGTGTAGAATGGTGTTGTGGTTCTCTTTCTCACTTCAAAATCCAATCTTGATGAGTATATTGCTCACTACAAAAAGCTAGAGAGCAAAATGAGAGAGGAAGAAGAAGATGATGGCAATAACCTTTTCAAGAGTGAAAAAGAATAACTCTCACAAAGAAAAATGAAAATATATGTATATATATATATATATATATATATATATATATATATATATATTTGTTCTCATCTCAAACCATGGTTTAAACAATGAATTCATTATTGAACTTGAGTTAAAACACAAAAGGAAACTTTACCTAAGGTTAAAAGGTGGGTGAGAATGGTTAGGTCAAGAGAAGAGTGTAGAAACAAATCAATAATGAACCCTTTTTCTTTTCCTTTTTTGTTTTAGAAAAAATTCAATAATAATCCATATCAAAACCATGGTGTGAGTCTTATATTGCCATCATATTCCTTGTATAATCAACCATGAAAGATGTATGTATGTATGTATGTGTATATGTGCATTAATCAAAAAGAAGGCATACATGCATGCATACATCCAACTTGCTCAAGAAAGGATTTCAAGTGAGAAGCTAATGGTTAAATGATAAATCAACACTTGATTTATCAATCCGGCCATATCACATATGACCCTAACCAAAAGCAAACCGCCCGATCAATATACGGTATCCTATACGCGTACTTTAATCGAGTCCATGCGCATATCGCATACGCGCACCACAACGTTTCGCCTGGACTAGGAAACTCCATTGTGGGACTCTGAGACTCGTCAATGCGCCGGCAGTAGGTGATGATCATATCAAGCACCCCCAAGCCGCAAGCGGTCAGCTAAACGTAACGGCCACCCGGGTATTGAGCGATCAGAAGAGAACAAGCGAACCTGCTACAACTCCCGTCGAGCCGATCGGCAACACTTCCCGTACAGTCCGGTCTCCTCGTCTGATATGTCGCATATCAAGTCTAGGGGTGGTAAACCTCAGACCCCAATAACCGATAAGTCGTGCAGATGTGAGGCTCATAACGGGTCGAGAAACTACTGGTAACACTTTACCAGCAAATCTCTGAAACAGCCCTGGCCAGGGACTTCCCTGTTACGGCCAATCGAGCACAGTACAACATCAACCCCCAATACCGGGAGAGACGAAACCCCTCCTATCGCTCATTACCTCCATGTGACTCGGGACTGTACCCAAAAACCACCGTTTTGCACGCCCTCATGGACGTGGTAAGGTGGAGATCAAAGCACAGTGGGAATCACACAAGACTCTATGACGATCTCGGGTCTACAGACTAACCTGTACAAGTGTCACCTGAGAACTGCCATCTGATGTGAGGTATAATACCAACTTGGAGTTCTCGGCGAGTCCGTCCAGTGTACCCAGTCTCCACTGAGCACCCGTATACCATCTCTGATGTCAAACACCAATGGATATGGGATCATCCATCGCCCATCTCATGGGTCGAGAAGCGTATACGCTAGTCTACACTGGTATATCGATGCCCCGTCTCGATACACCTACGACTAGGGACCTTGAAGGATGTACTTATGGACTACCATGTTCCCACTAGTATGATCTGCATCATAGTCCAGGTAGTCAAGTACACATCCTAAGGGCTTTACCAACATGTAACTATAAGACAGTTTAAAGAGACTAGTATACATGTTAAGATAAAGAGAAACCAGATAGCATACTATCATATCGAGCAAGAAAGTCATCTCTATATATGTCCAAGCATCCAATATAATATACATCATCTGTACAATACTGGCCTCTAGGGCATACATACAACTAACAAAAAACGCATAGCGTAATTGGTTCAGATGCTGACACGTGGCGCTCTCTGATGGCTTGCGCCAATCCAAGAGCGCAACAGTGCAGTTTTGCAGGTGCAAGGCACTATGATTTAAGAATCTTTTAGATTCAATGAACAGAAGTGCAAAGCACTGTTAGATTTTTTTGATCTGATTTAGATCAAAGAAAAAGATAAGTTTTTTCTTATCTTAAAGAACCAAAGGTTCATGAAAAAGTGCAAAGCACTATTTTTATTTTATTTATTCATTTATTTAGTTATGTTTAAAGATCAATGATCTTGTTTTTAGATCACCGATCTGTTCATAAAAGAATTTTCTCTTCTTTCAAAGGTTTTTACCCTCTGTTGTTCTTGAGGAGTTCTCGAGAGTTCTCTTCTTTTTTTTTTTAGAAAGATGTTCATCCCTTTGAATTGAGGTCTAGGGTCCTTTTATAGTGCCCATAAATGAGTTAATTTTGTTGAAGAGATCTTTTCCTGAGTGATTTGGGGAATTTTCCCCACCGTTAGATCTTTGATCCATGGGCTTCTGTTTTACAGAAGAAAATCTTCTTGTTTTAACAAGAACAAAAAGATTTCTTTAAAATCTTAATTCTGTTTGGCGCAAATGCCCCAGCGCGCGACACGTGTCGTGCAGCGCACAGCGCAGCGCAACTGCGCTAGCGCATCTGCTCTGACATATGTCGCGCAATGCTCAGCGCAGAGGATATGAAGCGTTGCTTCATTTATTAAAACTTAGATTTTGGGCAAATCGGAAGCGTCGCTTCATCTGAGATATCTTTTCATCTCCTTTTTTCAAGTCAAACTTGTATTTCCAAAATTCTGATTTCCCGGGCCTTGGAAATGATTTCATTGTGCACAGAATCTTCTGTGCTTGGGTCTATATATATAACTCGGGGCTGAGCCTTTTCTTCTCTCATTTTCAGAGAATCTCTTCGATCATGGCTTGCAACCGCCCTCATGCCCGCCGACAACCATGGGAGGTGCCGATTCGGGACATCGTTCCCCGTTTTGCGGCGCGCCTGGTGGACCCTTCTCTCTCGGAGGAGCAATGCGATGCCGTAATGCACGAGCTTTTGACTCGTGTGGGGTCTCCTCTCCCTCCGAATTCCATTTTGCTTCGGATGATCCTTGCCTCGGTGCTCGCCGACATTCCTCCTCCTCCAGCAGATATGTCCTCGGTGATGCTTGATGCCGCCGAGGATAAGATTGAGTGCTTTCTCGAAGCGCACTTGATCACCAAAGCCCTAAGGGACTTCTCCTTCCACTTGCTGAGCCAGATGCGGGCTCGTCGGGTTGTCATCGCCACTTTTTCTCAGGAGTGCGGCGTCGATCGTTGGATGGCTACCCCTCGGGAAGATCGCCGCTTCGACGTGATGGAGAAGACGGAGAGGGAGCTGAATAATCTTCTTTTTCTTTTTGTGAACCCTTGTCTCTCTGATCCCGTATTCGGTGATCTTTTTTAAATGTAATAACAATAATAATGAACAAGTATTTTTCTTTTTAATCAAGTATTTCATTGTCTGTTAAGGGTTCTTTTATTTTAGTTCTCTGTTGTGCTTGTGCATCGTATGATTTTAATTTGTTATTATTAAATGCATGTAATTTTGCAAGGATAAATTTCCTTTGGCACTTAGCCCTCCTTTTTTATGAAACGGTGCATCTGCGCTAGCGCATCTGCGCTAACACGTGTCGCGCAGCGCACAGCGCAGCGCAACTGCGCTAGCGCATCTGCGGTGACACGTGTCGCACAGCGCAGAGCGCAGCGCGGCGCTTCTGTTAACAGAGCTTTGCTCTAATTGGGCGTGCCTTCTTGGACACTGCGCTAATGCATCTGCGCCAGACACATGGCGCGTCGCGTGCAGTGCAAAGGATCCGAAGCGTTACTTCATTTATTAAAGTTTAAATTTTCAAAGCAAAACTTTGTTTCTGATTGGGGGAAGATGAAGCGTTACTTCATCTCCCGCCTTGGAATTTGAACAGAGCTTTGCTCTGATTGGGGTAAACAAATGCCCCCCCACCGCTGCGCTTACGTGGCCTCCAAACGCAAGCGCAACGGTAGCAGAATCCCAACCGTCGCGGCAACTTTTGGAAGTTGAAGAGGCACTTGATTCCTATAAATAGGACCTTTGGTCCCCCACAGATGCTTATCATCTTTCAGATTTTTACTTTCAGAACTCAGAGCCTTGCTCTCTTGTTTAAACACTTTTTTTTTAAAAGTTCAAACTTTAGAGAATTTTAGGTAAAAATATCAATTTTGATTAAATTAAATCAGCTTTAAGAGCCTTGCTCTCAATAGATCCCTGATCTAAAGAAGACCCATTTAGGGTTTCACTTAGCAGAGCTTTTCTCTAAAGGGGTCTAAAGAGAACTAAAGGGAACCCTATTAGGGTTTCATTAATAGAGCTCTGCTCTCCAAAAGGTTTCCCTTGGATTTTCTTAATTAATAGAGCTTTGCTCCTTCCAAATCATATAGAAGAACTCTTAAGAGTTCTTCATGGCATTTGATACTATTATTATTATTATATCAATTTTTTTCAGAGCCAAGCTCTCAATGTTCTTAGGGAATTTTCCTTAAATTCTTCTTATAACTGGTTTTTTTTTGACAGGTGTCACTCCTGTCTATAGAGCATTGCTCTCGAGGAGTTTTTACTCCCTATACCTTTTCCTCATTGCTAATCTTCCAATGTTGCTTCCTTCAGGCATTATGGCGGTGCATCTATACAGTCTGCACGAGTTCATTACCTACGAGGATAATCGTGCACAGGGCCGTCAACAAAACCAAGAGTTTACAGACGCCCAGTGTGCAGAGGTCATGGGTCGTCTGAACGCAAGCGGTGGTTTGCTGCTACCTCGTCGTTCGGCTCTTTTGAAAGTCGTGCTGGGAGCAATATGGAAAGCACTTCCGGGTCTTCACGAGACCCTACCGCTCAATGCGCTGGATGATGCCGAAGACAAGGTGCATTCAGTATTTCTGATGGGGCTGATTTCAAAGAAACGGCGGGACAGCCTCATTGACATCCTACATCAAATCTTCCAGCAGACGACGATAGTTGCTGCTTATCGAAGGCCGGAAGGGCTTGCCGAGGATCTCGACACAGAAGAGCGTGAGAGGCTGCACATAAGAATAATTAGAAAGGCCAGAAGAACTCTGGATGGCCTTACTTTTGAATTCCTCAATCCGTGCCCCGGATCTGAGATTATACCATTGTAATAATTTGACTAATGTCTCTTATTCATTGCTCTTATGATTGTAAGAATTTTTAGCAATATGAATGGAAACCCCCCCCTTTTTTTAGCTTGTCTTATTTCTCGTCCTGAATCTTCTGCCCATGCATAAATGAATGTGTCTCGAACGCTTGGTCAAATATAAATCGGATGTTCTTTCTGTCATCTTCTTCTTTCTTTTATTGCTAGCAGGCTGTCTTAATAACCATGGTTGATGGATGATTAGAGCGAATATCCCGACCCTCTCAAGAAACAGCGATGGCTTAGGCCGCAGGTTCAGATCTGCTGCCCAAGACCTTTCAACACTATGAGCCGTGAGGGTCTCATAGAGACTTTTCTCCCTACGGATCGAGAGGATCTCTTAGGTGGGTTTTTCTCCTTAGGAATCGTGAGGATTCCTAAGTGTGGTTTTCTCTTATAGGTCGTAAGGATCCTACAAGAGAATTTTTCCCTCTTATGAGTCGAGAGGACCCGTAAGCGGTTGTTTCCCTCCTTGTCGAAACTCGACTTTGGAGAGTAAGACCCGTGAATAGTATGCAAGAGATCGTTTTAGATCGACTTGTAGGGTCCCATTTTTCAGGAAGCAAGTTTTTCAATCCCTGATGCCTGAGGCTTCATTTGCAGTTTGAGACGACGGAGACACTGGTTTCTCTGCGAGCCGACGCGAATCAGGAGGCTCTCGTCAAGGAGTGTTTGTATCCGTGAGTCGAGGAGTTTGCTAGGGATTATTTGTTTCCCAAGCGTCAAGGATTATTTGTTTCCTTGGGGTTTGAAATGAGTCGAGGATTTCCCACGGAGGCACTGGTGGCTCTGCGAGTCGACGCGGATCAGGAGGCTCTCGTCAAGGAGTGTTTGTATCCGTGAGTCGAGGAGTTTGCTAGGGATTATTTATTTCCCTGTCGTTAGGATGAACCGTCGGAATTTGGCTTCGTTTTCTGGCGGATCCTGTTGGGAAAGTATGGTTCCCTCTTTGTTTACGCACTTGGATTATATACAGGGATCGATGTGATCTTAACTGTAGGGCCAAAGTTTTATCATCATTTTTTTTGTTTTATCTCCGCGATGCTCTATCATTTCAGCTTTTATATCGCGAAGGTCGCGATTACCCAATCATTTCGGCTATTTTGCACGGTGCCCAATCATTTCGGCTATTTATTTTATTTTTACTCGCTGCTTTTTATTGCGATTTGCCCAATCATTTCGGCTATTTTGCATGCATACATTTTTACTTGCTGCTTTTTATTGCAAGTTGCCCAATCATTTCGGCTATTCCGTATGCATGTGTGGCCTACTGGCTTTCCGCCGTAAACCTGGAATTAGACACCGATTTCGGCATCAACACCGCTACAACTGGGATATTGCCAGGAGCAAATCATCATTTGCCTCCATCGATGTCGAACAAAGGTGGCTTAGCGAACAGGGTTAAAGCGCTGTCGACTAAGGCTTTTAACTTCATGAGCCGTAAGGGTCTCACAAAGGTATTTCTCCCTACAAGTCGTGAGGATCTTGTAGGCGTATTTTCTCCTTAGGAATCGTGAGGATTCCTAAGTGCATGTTCCTCTGTAAGTCGTAAGGATCCTACAGGAGGGTTTTCTCCTTGTAAATCGAGAGGATTTACAAGGGTTGTTTACCATGCGAACATATCCCCAGTCACGAATGAGACTTGGTTAGGGAAATGTTTATTCGCGCCTGTGGATTATATACAAGGGTCAGTATTGAGCCACTTGTAGGGCAATATCGGAAGTTTTGGGGGTTGCTTAAGCACAGGTTTAGGTCTCTGTAACTTAAGACTTTCAACTCTTATGAGCCGTGAGGGTCCCATAAGAGAGTTCTCCTTACGAGTCGTGAGGATCTCGCAAGTGTATTTTCTCCTTAGGAATCATGGGGATCCCTAAGTGTCTTGCTCCTTTGTGAGTCGTAAGGATCTCACGCGGGTGGTTTCTCCCTACAAGGTCAACAGGATCTTGTAAGTGTTCTTTAGCGAGGTTGCGCCCTTTCAGGTTTTCACAAACACTCGCCGGTAGTCCTGCTGTTTTTACTCACGGAGCCCTTTCGGGTTTTCATCCGCGCTCATTTTGCTTATGGAAATACCATTTTTTTTATTCTTTTTATTTATATATATATATATACATATTTTTTTTTACGAGGTCGCGCCCTTTCGGGTTTTCACGAACACTCGCCGGTAGTCCAACTGTTTTTACTCACGGAGCCCTTTCGGGTTTTCATCCGTGCCTTTTTTGCTTATGGACGTACCGTCTTTATTTATTATATATATATATATAATTTTTTTTATTTATATTTTTTTATTCATTTCGTCAGCCTAAGGATGCTGCGGTATTAGTTTAAAGACCTTTCGGTCTGCTATTAGTTTAAGGACATTTCGGTCCATCATGGAGAAGGCCGGCTATTGCTTATAAAGCTTGAGCTTAGGAAGATAGCGAGCGAACATAGTCGTCGTCATCTATCATTGACCTAGGCTGTGGCTCATTAAGCGTAGTATTTCTTTAGGAAGCGACAGTTTATCGGCCTGAAAGGCCTTTCACCGTGCATATCTATGAGTAGATAGGCCCTACCCTGGTAGACCTTATCTATGATGTACAGGCCTTCATAGTTTGGCTCGAATTTCCCTCGCTTAGCGCGATTGGGAATCATAGGCCTTTTGACCACTAGCACAAGTTCGCCTTGGCGGAATGTCCTCGGTCGGGTCAATCTTTCATATGAGCGCGTCATCTTTGCTTTATAAGCTTCCAAATTTTGCTGTGCTATGAGCCGGGTTTCATCAAGGGCGTCAAGCTCCTCAAGCCGAAGGTGAGCATTTTCTTCGTCCGTCAACTCGTAGTGGACTGCCACTCGTAGAGAGGGTAACTCTATCTCGAGGGGGAGCACTGCTTCTGTCCCGAATACTAACGCATATGGTGTTGCGTTTGTGGCAGTTTTAAACGTAGTTCGATACGCCCAGAGAGCTTCTTGCAGTCTTTCGTGCCAGTCTTTCTTATTTCGCGACACTGTTTTCTTCATGAACTTCGTCAAGGTCTTGTTGAAGGCTTCAGCTAGACCGTTAGCTCGCGGATTATAAACTGAGAAATATCTCCAGTCTATATTATGCTGTTGCGCGAAGCGACTGATTTTGTGGCTTCTGTAGGCTGGCCCGTTATCGGAGATGATTCGTCTTGGCGTTCCAAACCGATATATGACATGCGTCTTGAAGAAATGGAGGATATTCTCCGTCTTTACTTCCCTCAGCAGTACCGCTTCTGCCCACTTAGAGAAGTAGTCAGTCGTCGCTAGGATGAAACGATGTCCTCTAGACGATGCTGGTTCGATGGGGCCGACTATATCAGTCCCCCACATTTCGAATGGCCAGCTAGCCACCGTTGGATGTAATGGATTTGGATGCTGATGAATGAAGTCCCCATGGATTTGGCATGAGTGGCATTGCTTCGCATATTCGAGGCAGTCTTGAATCATCGTGGGCCAGTAGTAGCCCATGCGTTTGATCTTCAACTTCATCTTTGGGCCTGCTTGGTGAGAACCGCAGAGTCCGTCATGAACTTCCTGGACGACCCTTCTCGCTTCGTCAGGTCCTAGGCATCTCAGCCACAGAGAATCAAATGACCTCTTGTATAGAGTATCATTGGCGAAGGCGAAAGATAGAGGTCGTTTCATGAGCTGATGTCTTGTGGACGCTTCTTCGGGCATTCGGTGGGATTTAAAGTAGTATATGAAGACTTCTCTCCAATCCTCAGTATTTTCCCAATCTTTTACTTACAGGGTAGTCTGCTCGTTCGCTCCTTTTTCTTCGGATGATTCCGGAGATATTTCTGCTGGGGCAAGCACCCGACGGTTTTGTACCATGATTCTGACGTCATCGAGGTTCTCGTCAGCCAGCTCTTTAGCAAGTTTGGCCAAAGCGTCTGCTTTGCTGTTTTCCGCGCGCGGTATGTTCTCCAAAGTATAGGAGGGAATTTGGGTCAACAGTTGTTGCACCTTTTCCCCGTACTTCACCAACTCCGGTTTGCACGTTTGGTAGTTGCCGTTTACTTGACTAACGACCAGCTGAGAATCTCCGTATATGAGGAGGTTTTCAATTCCCATGTCGATGGCGATCTCAAGACCTGCTATCAAGGCTTCATATTCGGCTTCGTTATTCGTCTTCGGCTCTGTTAAGGAGAAAGCGAAGCACATTATCCCTCCTTGTGGAGTTACAAAGATGAGCCCTACGCCCGATTTGATTATAGGGGTGCTTTGTTTGCGCTTCTTCATGGAAGATGCGCCATTGAAATAAAGCTCCCATCGAGTATCATCACCGTCGACCGCATCAAACGCATGTTCGTCTGGAAGATCGCAGTTTAAAGGGGAGTCGGCCGGTATCGGGTGCTCAACGAGGAAATCGACGATGGCCTGGCCTTTCACTGCCTTGAGAGGTTGATACGTTATCGAGAACTCCATCAAGAGCAGAGCCCATTTAGCAAGTCGACCTGTCAATATGGCCTTTGACATTAAATATTTGAGAGGGTCCACCTTCGAAATGAGACAGACTTCATGTGCTAATGCGTAATGTCTGAGCTTTATTATCGCGAAGATCAACGCCAGGCAGTGTTTTTCAATGGGGGAGTAGTTGCTTTCTGCTCCCAGCAGAACTCGACTTAAGTAGTAGAGTGCTCTTTCTTTCCCTTGGTCGTTCTCTTGTGCCCATAATGCGCCTAAGGAACCTTCGAGGGCGGTTGTATAAAGAATGAGGGGTTTTCCCTTGACCGGGGCAGCCAACACCGGCGGGTTCTGCAGGTATTGCTTGATCTCGTCTAGTGCGCTTTGGCATTTTTGATCCCAAATGAACGGGGTTCCCTTCTTCATCAGGTGACTGTAAGGGCGGCACTTGCCAGAAAGGTTGGCTATAAATCGCCATATGTATGCGAGCTTCCCTTGGAGAGACCGTAACTGTTTGAGAGTCCTCGGCGGAGGCATCTCTATGATCGCCTTGATCTTGGACGGATCTATTTTGATACCCCGGTGTCGGACGATGAATCCTAAGAATTTTCCCGAGGAAACTCCGAATGCACACTTAAGAGGGTTCATCTTCAAGTTGTATTGTCGAAGGCGTTGAAATACGGTCTTCAGGTGTTCGGGATGTTCCTCATATGACTTGCTTTTAACCACGAGATCGTCGATATAGCATTCGATGATTTCATGTATAAGGTCATCGAAGATCTTTGTCATGGCCCTCTGATAAGTAGCACCGGCGTTCTTTAAACCGAAGGGCATCACTTTATAACAGAATATACCTAGAGGGGTCCTGAAGGCTGTGTGCTTCTGGTCTTCGGGATGCATCTTTATCTGGTTATATCCCGATGAGCCATCAATGAAGGAGAAAACCTCATGAGTGGATGTATTGTCTATCATCAGTTCGGTGATTGGCACTGGGAAATCATCCTTCGGGCAAGCTTTATTAAGATCCCGAAAGTCTACGCATATGCGCACTGTCCCATTTTTCTTCATCACCGGGACGATGTTAGCGATCCATTCAGGATATTGAACTTCCTGGATGAAGCCAGAGTCGATCAGCTTCTTGACCTCGGCATTGATACTCATCTCAAGCTCGAGCCGCATTCTTCTCGGTGCCTGTTTGACTGGCTTGACATCCGGGGATATTGCCAATTTGTGCACAGCAATTTCTGGATCTAGTCCCGGCATTTCGGAATAGTTCCACACAAAGCAATCTCTATGTTGTATAAGCACGTCCTTTAACGCAGCCACCCTCTCTTCAGACAGTAGCTCGCTGACAAATGTCGGTCGCGAATCATCTGCCGATCCCAACTCAATCTGCTTGAGGTTATCTGCAGTAGTATGTATGCCGTCTTCCAGTTCTTTCGGAGCCAGTGGAAATTCTGAGATTACCTCATTGTCATTGTTTTCAAAGCACCAAGGGAGCTCATCTATGTCCTCGGGCTCTTCTTTTAATATTGTAATCATGTGACAGGTGCGAATTCGCTTCCAATCCCAATGTGGAACCGGTTCTTCTTTCGTGGCCTTGGGCTCATGCTTCTGTGGCGGTGCTACCCTCCAGCTGTCAGACAGAGTGAATTTGCAAAGCTGATACTGATCTTCAACCCAATTCTTGAAAGTGAAGCAATCTTCAAGAGGATGCCCTATTACTCGATGGTAAGAGCAATAATTTGGGTCAGAGACTTCGCCTGCTTGTTCGAGATGTTTAGACTCCGGCAATGTAAGCATTTGATGTTTTAGAGCAAGATCAAGTATCTTCTTCGTCTTGTCCCGAGGAAACGAGTACGCTCGACCCATTTTCTTCATGAGGGATAGATCAATAACGCCCAACTCCCGTTTGCGTGGCTTCTTAGCCCTGCTTTGTTGTTGTTGAGCGCCTTTTTGGCCTTTCGACTTATTTCTGCTTTTGCGCCGAGCTTTCTTTATAACAGGTTGACAAGGAGCGGCATTTTCATCCTTTGTGGCCTGTTGGAAAAGGCGTTGCGTCTTGGCTTTCTCATAGATGGCCGTCTCGCGGTTGTGATCATTTCGGACTTTTTGACCAGCTTTCTTTATAAGTTTGTCCATTTGTTCCTCGAACGACGGACTGGGCTCCTTTGCATCTGGAACTTTCACTGGCTTAGGATTAGCGTCCTCCTATTGAGCATCCACTTCTTCATCAAGGTCATACACGACGTAACAGCCGGGTAGTAACTCTCGTTTCTTTGACCGGATGTATCCAAGCCCTTTTGTTTCCATTCTCCCGTTAGGCAGTTTGCGTTGAGTCCCGGGAATGTTCCAGACCTTGTCATAGAATTTGGCCTTTCTAACTGTCTGTTTGAAGGATATCCCCTGGCGTTTCAGCAACTTCTTCAAACCCTCTGTATAATATCTGGGAAGACGGATAGGCTGAAGCCTGTCGAGCGTAGGATCCGCGCCGTGCCAGATTTCTTTTTCCACCTTGGTTTCTTCATAGCGGTAGAACAGAATTGCTTTCTCGCTTTCTCGCCTGGGAGGGATATAGAACGTTTGCAGCTCTTCTATATTGTAAATATTAAGTGCATCCAGTTCTTTCTGGTGTTTAAGTGGCACTATGGCGACTTGTAGACTTTGCTCTTCGTCAGCGGACATTCGTATTGAAGGTCGAGCAGAGAATACAACACGGATCTCATCTTCCGAGTCACTACCAAAGATCAATGTAGGAGCCGATGGTCCCGGCTTGTTGTATTGGGGCAGACCCGAATAAACTCTTTCCTCTTCCTCCTCAGTGTCACTGCCGAAGACAGGGATGGTAGCGTTAGTTTTATCCTCCGGCTTGTGACACTTCTCTGTGTCTTCGAAATCCGGTAAGAAGAATTTGGCATCTTCGTATTTGCGGACCTCGTTCACAGAGAACGGGTTCAGTTCTCCCGTCATGGTATACTCGAAACCATCCTTAAAATACTTCATACACTGATGTTGTGTAGAAGGGATGATGTTGTACTCGTGTAACCATGGTCGGCCGAGCAAAGCGTTGTAGCATGTCTTGGCATCTATGACGTGGAACTTAATGCCCGTGACGAGTAGCCCAAAGCGTAGCGTCGGTATCACAGATCCAAGAGTCTTTGACGATTGGGAGTCGAACCCGAAGATGGTGATCTTGTCCCGAGCAAGGTGCTGGACGCTCATGCAGATTTCCTTCAACATCCGCACGTTGAGTAGGTTAACAGACAATCCGTTATCGATCAAGATTTTGCTTATCTTTATATCATGGCAATATCCTGAGACATAGAGGGGGCGATTGTGTTCGCACGTCCCAAGGAGAAGGTCTTCGTCGCCGAAAGTGACATCGGCCGTGTGCGCTTCCTCCAATTCATCCTTCATCTTTTCCTCGGCCAGGCATGCTTGGAATTGTTCCGGGTCTTGGAGCGCCTTAATCAACGAATCTCTCGCTTCTTTTGATAGCAAAAGGGCGTCAAGAATGCTGAGCTGTGAGGGCAGCTTCCTCATATGTGCTAAAACGTTGTAATCCACCTTATTCTTCTTTGGTGGGTCTTTGACAGCTAGTTCTTCCACCACTTGGTCATCTAAGACGATATCTTCAGTGGCCTTTTCTTTCCCTTTATCTTTTTTGTTCGAGGGTCCGAGGTTCTTTTCGGCCAGCGTGCGATTACGTAGCCAGATATTTTCGGAAACCTTCGGTTCTTCTTCTTTTCTTGAAGCGGATTCTTTAAAGAGAGGGGCAAGTTCTAGCTCTTCATCAAAATCACTCCCGAATGTGGGTACTTGTGTTCTACCGGTGTTAACCATGCAACAATCGCCAGCAGTCCTTTTAAGCCCTTCGATCGTATTTCTTTGCTCTCGACGAGTTTTACGCTTTTCCCGCTTAAAGTGTTGTCGATGAGCAACATATCCTTGCCACCATCTATCGCAAGCTTTGCACTCTTGAGTGGGGTGCGAAATCTTTTCATGATATAAGCAATAGGAGGGGTGCGTTTCTCTTTCACCAGTAATTTCTTCTTCGGAGGATGGTAGCTTCATGCCCATTGATATGGCCTTAGCAAACTTCTTTCTCATCTTGAATTGGCTTTTGTCGGTAGCGGAGGTGTTTAGCTCCACCGGGATCGTCTCGGCTCCTTCATCAAGTCGCTGGCGCTTGGCCCTTTCAAATATAGCCGCCCCGCGCTCCCGATCAGCTTCACTTTTCAACCGAGCTTCATTAAGGAATGCGTCGATTACTTCATCTGGTGGCCCCAGGACTTTTGGTTCAGGATCTGCCCTCAGCTTCTTGGTGCAAGGAGTCTCCTCATCGTTCGTGATCGAATGAGAAATCATATGACAGCTCGCCACATATTCCTCGGATTCATTTGATGAACCTTCTCCCTCATCTTTTTCTTGAAAAACATGATTAAGGAACTCTTGGAGAGTAATGGGAGTCCGCGCCTTTTGGTTGTATTCTTCCAACGCGTCAATTTGCTTTTGTAAGTCCGTGCGTTTGCCGTCAGGCTTCACGGGCTTCTTAGATTCCTTCTTCTTCTTTTTCGAAGATTTTGACGGCTGGCTGCAAGTGCTTGAACCACCACCATCGGTCTTTGTTGTTGGACGTGGTTTCAACATCTCCTCAGTGACCTGCAGTTTCAACGGGTTCTTCCACCTAATCGCTGGACATGTCTGAAGATCGTTTAGCATCCTCTTTGTCTTGGCTGATAATACAACCTCCCAAGGAGCTTCTTCAACGACGGAGCATGTTGCCCCCGGTGTATTCGTCCCATTAGAGGTATGGGGCTGCGGGGGATTCACTCTCCATTTGTCAGATAACGCGAACTTGCCCTGTCGGTATTGGTTTTCAAGACAATTTTTGAAAACGTAGCAGTCTTCGATCGGATGGCCTAATACTCGATGATAAGGACAGTAGTTGGGCTCGTTGACGTCACTTGGTTGTAACGGGCGTTTTGGATCCGGCAGATTTATAAGTCGGTTGCGCAACGCCAGCTCGAATAACCTCCTCGTTTTATCGTGGGGAAAGGAGTAAGGACGCCCTAGTCTCTCCTCGAGGTCTACGTATGGGCGCATATTATTTTGACGCACAACCGGCTTCGAGTTGCTCGGTTGTTGTTGAGCATTAGCGACGACGATCGCTTTTCCCTTCCCTTTGTCATTTCGGGAGTCCGGCCTTGGAAGAGGAGGTTTATGGCCCATATGATCAATCTGTGCTAGCTTGTCAATCAAGGCCTGGAAGGTAGTCGGCTTGAAAAACATCATAAACTGCGAGATGGTTGCATGTGGATCGAGGGTTCCCACAAACATACCCACTGCGGGAGCTTCTTCAATGCGCTGCTCGCACTTCGACCATAAGTTCCGCCATCGTATAGCGTACTGAACCCACGTCTCGCCCGGCTTTACCCTGGCGTTAATCAGTGCCGTCATCGGGGTACGTTCACTGGTGCTTGCAAAACGCTGAGTAAACAGTAGCTCCATCTCCACGAAGGTCTTGATAGAGTCGTTCGGGAGCTCAGAGTACCACTCGAACGCCGTATGTGATAAACTTCCAACAAACTGGCGAAGCAACAGCTTGTCGTCACCGCCGGTGTTGCCGCAGAGTGCCCTGAATTGGGCAACATGCTGGTGAGGATTTCCCGTCCCCTTGTAGACGTGGAACTTAGGAATCGTATAACCTGGCGAGTACTTGATTTGATCGTACCAACTCGGATATGGTCTCCCCGTTTTCACGACCTGGCCGGCTGTTTCGGTTGCATGATGAACCCGTATTTGCTGGGCGATGTATTCATCCAAATCAGCTTTGGAGATTGTATCCTCTTTAGCTGTGGACAGAGCTGGTGGAGGATTCGACGTCTTTCCCCTATCGTCTTCAAGAATGATCGGGGGGTCTTCAGCAGGTGGATCTTGTTGAATCATCATACCCACCATATCCTGGAACAGGAGGGCCATTTTCTTTATGTTGGCTGCCTGCTCCGCAGCTTCTTTATCTTTCTTCTCTAGCACGCGACGAAGGAATTCAACGTCCGTTTCTTGTTCTTGACGCTCGTCCGAGGATTTTTCAGGGGTTTCTTTTGGCCTTGTAAGTGCGGCCATAGCGTTCATCATTTCTTGGAGCTTCTGCTGCTGCTCCTGAGCCTTGGTCACTGACCTCGTGTGCGGTCTATGACCTGTTGATATGCGGCTATCTTCTTTTCCCGATGCCATGTAAACCGTATGAACTGTTATGCCCCCTGACTTGGGGCGTTTAGGTTCACCATTTTTAACTTTTACCGCTGACGCGGGGGTTTTCTCCGGCCTTCTTCTTTTGTGGGCCGTTGAAGTTGAAGGGGCCATTGCAGTGGGCATCTTGGTGATCGTTGTCTTCTGCTGTTTAATAGGACGGTCCTTTTCTTTTTGCACCTTCATCTTCTTTCGTTGACGGGAGTGATCCATGTCGATCACGGAGTCTTGAACCCTCCTCCAAACTTTATAAATTTTTGAGGACAACCGATGAGGGGGCTGTTCTTGCTTTGTTTCTGGGACTCTCTCCGCAGGCGGAGGAGATCTTTTCAGTGTAGCGGTTGGAGAATTCTTCCGTACCCTCCTCAGCAGTTCAAAGCTGTTCCCAGTTGGAACAGCAGCGTTGACTTCCACCACTGGAGCCGGTGGAGTTAGCCCTGAGGGGGAATTGCCCCCTGCCTTCCTCATCCATTGCCAATGGCGACGTCGAGCATGACGAGCCATTGGGACTGGCTCAGAGATTGAGACATCTTCTTTTTGCCCCCTGTCTGAATGAGGCACCGCCAGTGTTAACCTCTTAAAGACTGAGGTTGTCTTTTGAGGGGTGATATTCAACCTGTCGAAGACGAACCCTCGAGCGAGGGAGGGAGCAGGAATCGTCAGTCTTGAAAAGACTGATTCTTTGACAGGGGAAGCCGCCTTGACGACTTCTGTTGCAGCGGTTATTGTCTTTCTCGGGACAGCCAATTTAAAGTTCTGATCCAGCCTGGCGAAAACAGAGGCTGTCGGTTTGGTAGTGGGCGACCCGTTGACGGGGGTCGTCGCAGCAGTGAGCCGGTCGAAGATCGACTTCTTGTTCACTTCCGGTGCAGGTATTGGCTCAGAGAAGCTTGTAGGTGGGATCATGGTCCCGAAGAACAGGCCAGTGGTGGCTTGAGTCACCTGGTCTACCGGCAGAGCGAGGAAGGAAGCCGCTTGGGGCCCATATGCTACACCTCCTGGTTTGGTGGAGCGTCTGTTGCATTGGCACTTCAAGCAGTCGGTGCAATTAGAGGCCATTGAATCTTGAGTTCTGCGCCAGGCAAAAGACCAAATCTTAGTAACTTGAAATCCGAAGGCAACCATTTAACAAACCGCGATTTGTTCGCGAAGACGACACATGAAGTATGGAGTGGAAAGAGGAAGAGGTCCCACCGGGCGTGCCAGAATCTGTTCCCCTCCGAATGGCGGCGACGACGTGAGGACGTCTGGCCTGAGATTCGGGGCAGATGCTATATGGTTTTATCCGTCTACCTCTCCGAAGATGCAAAGTTGATTTATAGCACCGTGTATCGGAGGTTTAGACGGATGCGGCCAATGTAGCAGACTTCGTCAGATTCCCCCTCGCTTGAGGGGTTTTTGATTGTGGGGACGCTCTTCCCTGCAGGCGCAAGCCCCTAGAGTTAATTACGCTACCGCATCGCGGTAACAACTTTCTCCTTCTCCAGATTTTCACTTCGTGTCCTGGGTGTTTGTTTTGTTTGTGCTTGCCCGTGGATTGTATACGGAGACTGAGTAATGCCGTCGCCCGTAGGACGTGGATTAGTCCAAATCCGTATTTACTTAGATTTGGGTTTGGTGTTTTTAGTTTAAGGATACGTTAGCCGTGTTGAGGCTAAGATCAACTTAAACGTTCATTAAGGATACGATAGTCCTGTTCGAGACTAGGATCAACTTAACGTAATAATCCATTTAATATCTGGCCATCGGGACTCGTCGCCTCTCTAACGTCGTTGAAGGATTACAACGGCAGATGTCAGAGGAGTTCAGAGATGTACCCGTGAACCAAAGTCAATTTGGATTTTTACAATCCATTTGAATGTTTAAGGATACGTTAGCCGTGTTTGGGGCTAAGATCAACTTAAACGGGAACATTTAGATCCGGCAAAAGAGCATTTGGAGGCTCTATTGTTCCAGTTTAGGGACGTGGTGGTCCATGTTCCAGTTTAGGGACGTGGTGGTCCGATATTAGTTTAGGGACGTTTCGGTCCAATATCAGTTTAGGGACGTTTCGGTCCGATATTAGTTTAGGGACGTTTCGGTCCACGAGTTTAAGGACCCCGCAGTCCATATTCATGTGTGGTCGTTGGGACCCGTCGCCTCTCTCACGTCATTGAAGGATTACAACGACAAGTGTCAGAGGAGCTCGGAGATGTACCCTCGAACCGGATATAAATTGATTTAAAGGAGCAATCTTGCTCAGTCAATTTAATTTGAGGACTTACGGCCATGATTGGGCTAAGTCCCATTGAGCATATTCAACATTTTTCTTGCTCTTTGGCCTATTATGTTAGTTATATGTATGCCCTAGAGGCCATTACTGTACATTGGATGTATATTGTAGTGGATGCTAGGACATATATAGGGAGGACTTTCTTGCTCGACATGATAGTATGCTATCTGGTTGCTCTTTACCTTAACGTGTATACTGATTGTCTCTCTGTTACATGTTGGTAAAGCCCTTAGGATGTGTACTTGACTACCTGAACTATGATGCGGATCATACTAGTAGAGACATGGTAGTCCATAAGTACATCCTTCAAAGTCCCTAGTCGTGGGTGTATCGAGACGGGGCATCGATATACCAGAGTAGACTAGCGTATACCTTCTCGACCCATACAGATGGGCGATGGATGATCCCATATCCATTGGTGTTTGACATCAGAGATGATATACGGGTGCTCAGTAGAGACTGGGTACACTGGACGGACTCGCCGAGAACTCCCAGATGGTATTATACCTCACGTTAGATGGCAGTTCTCTGGTGACACTGGTACAGAGTAGTCTGTTGACCCGAGATCGTCATAGAGTCTTGTATGGTTCCCACTGTGCTTTGATTTTCATCATACCACGTCCAAGAGGGCATGCAAAACGGTGGTTTTTGGGTCAAAACGGTGGTTTTTGGGTACAGTCCCGAGTCACATGGAGGCAATGAGCGATAGGAGGGGATTCGTCTCTCCCGGTATAGGGAGTTGATGTTGCGCTGTGTTCGATTGGCTATAACAGGAAATCCCTGGCCAGGGTTGCTGAGATTTACTGGTAAGTGTTACCAGTAGTTTCTCGAACAGTTATAGACCTCATATCGACACAACTTATCGAGCTATTGGGGTCTGACGTTTACCACCCCTAGGCAAGATATGCGACATATCAGACGATCAGACCGGACAGTACGGTAGTGTTACTGGTTGGATTCACTGGAGTGTGAGCGGGCTTGCTCGTCGATCTTCAGATCGCTCAATACCCGGGTGGCCGTTATGTTTAGCAGACCGCTTGCAGCTTGTGGGTGTTTGATATGATCATCATCTGCTGCCGGCGTATTGACGAGTCTTTAGAGTCCTACACAGAGGTTTCCTGGCTCAAGCGAAACGAAATAGGAGCGCATATGAGATATGTGCGGGACCGAGAATAATACGTGTATGTGATACCGTATTTGATTCTCGCGATCAATATGTCGGATGGTTGTATGCAATATAACCTAGTTATCGATTCAAGCGTTGAATCGATAAGCCGATACATTGAATACTAGTCGGTTGTGTGCGACATGACCGGATCATTGAATCAAGTGTTGATTTAATGATTTAATGCATAATTATATATTTGATATATTACTTTGCATTAACTAGTATTGGTTCACTTTAAATGGATTTTCTCACTTGGATTGTGCACATTGTATATGTGATATACATTTGTACATTTGATTGTATCATGTTTGATGATACATGATAGTTTGGTGTATGGATTAAACCATGGTTGGTCAATGGTTAGGGTTTCTTTTGCTTCATTTATTCATTTATTTATCCATTTTTTTTATTTTAGCAAAAGAAAATAATGAAGAGATAATGGTGGCTTTCTTTGTTTGTTTATGAACCTTCATGAAGGTTTGACCTAAGTAACCATTTTGTCTTCATGTCTTAACCCAACCATTCACTAACCCTTGTTAATTCTCTACACCTAACTATGGTTTGATTATGATAAGGATGATTATTCTTTTCTATTCTTTTTATTCTTATCATAACACTTATCATCTTCTTCTTCTTCTTCTTCATCACATGAAGAAGCTTGCTTCATCAATGGTGATTGATGAAAACAAGTGAGAAATCCAATTCTAAAGTCTACCCACTTCCTATTTCTTCATCCTCTACCTCTTGCCAAGTAGTAGAGTGTGTTTTCTTCACAAGTTTCTTGACTTGGTGATGTCGGAGCTTGATTTAGCGATGCTTCGACGTAGATCATCTTCGGCACGTCGTCGATGACCTTGCCCGTCCATTCTCCGATGAAGCCGACGCTAGAGCCCGGGACTTGTTATGGACAGCGAGGAGACTTCATTGCGGAGCTATGGAGGTGGAGAACCGGATCTACAAAGGTTGTATTTCTGTATCTCTTAGTTAAGTGCTAACTAGTTACTTTGTTCGCCTAGAAATCTAGCCAACGATCCGTAGTTTAGGGTTTCTCGGCACCTTAAAATTTAAAATTGGCATGGTTGATGCCTTGTGAGACCTCATTAGGATGCCTAGGAACCCTACAGTGGTATCAGAGCCTAGCTAGAGCCTTAGGCGAAGTCTAGACGGAATTTGAAGTCCGAACGAACCGAAAACCCAACTCGGAACATGCTCTCTGTCCTTTTTCTAAAATCTGGGATTTTTCGAAAATAAAAATATGCAGAAAAATCAGCAGGGAATCCTAAGAATAACTGTGCAACACGAGTCCATAATTCCATAATTCCGCCGCGATTCCGCGGCACGAGCATGGCTCGTGCGGCGGATCCGTGGCAGGTTTGTCGTTTTGTGTGTCTAATTCGGCACAGTAATTCTTAGTTTTGTGTGCTGGTTTTCCTGGGAATTTTTAATATTTTTTCCAGAGTTGAATTTTCTGGGTTGATTTGGGGATTCGGTGTTTCGATCGGAGTATCAGATTTTGTCTATGTGGCTTTCCGGATAAATTTTAGAATATGTTAAAAAGTTCGACCGGATATAAATACCCAATTTTTCCCCTGTCGGGAAATTTCCAAGTGTTGGATTTTTCCGTAGTTTAACGACGTTCTAAGTAGTGCAAGTAACGCGATGGTCCCTCTAGAAGACAACAAACCTTAACTCGATTATGTGACCGTCTTGAACTGCCCTTTGAACCTTCGGGTTTGGGGAAGTACGGCGTGCCACATGTGAGGCGTTGGCTTGACCCTTCTACGGCTGGACCGTTGGTACTGAGGCACGAACTGAATGTTGTTAGACTTATGTTTCATGTGTTGATCTGTATCGGGAAAACTTGGGTGTTCGATTGTTCGATCGGAAAGTTTGACATTTTCTATTTATCCGGAATGGGATACAATAATTGGAATTCATAAGAAGTTATGAGATAACCGAATGAATGTTATAAACATAGCAGTTTAGTCTCACTTGATCGGTTGCCACGGAATTTTGATGTGATCAAAAGTCCGTCGCAATCACGTAGCGTACGCGGATACTCGCCGGGTAAACTTAATAGACAGCCTCACTCCATAGCCCCGACCAAGTGACTGTAGGAGAACCCCATCGCCGAAAGCATCCGTTCGGGTGCTCGCGGTAGCGGTGTTCCGCCTTGGTGCACTTCGTCGACGGTAACGGGGGTGCGGCCGTCTACTGAAGTTTGCGACGAGCATTCGATCAGGATGTCGGGAATCTTGTTGAATTGCCCGACTTGATATTGAAAAGTGTTTTCGATAATGAGACTAAAATGCGGGGTTTATAATTGTTAGGCATGCGATGTCTAAGGAATTCATTTGGTCAGGCATGCGATGTCTGAGGTGGTTGCGGATTCCAACTGTTGTAGTTTTTCACTTTCTTTTCTGTGACCGTAAGTGTAATATGTGATATCGCCGGTTTCGTTGCTATATGTCAACGACAATTGGGATGGACATATTTACTTACGTTGATGACATGTGATGTTATGTGTTGCTGGATATATTATATTGGATCGTCGTGTTCGAATAGCCGGGGGTTTTTATGTGAGATGAGTGTTTTTCATTTTCATTCATGTAAAAACTTGTATGTAATATTCTTTTATTGGGGCACTTCCAGGTTGCGGAAGTTGTCACCCTTTGTATATTATTTACTTTTCCGCACTAGGATAGACCCAAGGAGGGGAGCACAAGTAACCGGGTTCTAGAGTCCAGTGGGAGACCAACTCGAGGAGTCGAGTCCCGGTCTCCTAACTCTAGAATTGGTAGGGTTGCTTGCCGCTCTCGTAGGGTTCTAGGGGTGTGGGTTTGGCTATTCATCACGACCGTGGAATCTGTGTTTTATACTGGCTCGTATTGAAAACACGGACGTCCTAGTATATCCAATATTTCATATGATTCTTCTGTTGCGATATCTGTGATGTGATCATGTGATGTTCTGTGATAGATACAGTATATAGTATATATGATATATTATATAGGCGTTACTTATGTTTTACACCCGCGCTAGCCCTGCCCCGCTCTGCCGTTAGTTACCTAACCTAACGGTGCACGAGGGGACATCGAGGCGAATGCCGATGGCATAAGTGTACGTCGTATTTATCTGTGATGTTTAGGTACTTAAATGATGGGACTTCATTAATGTGATTAATGAAATTAAAAGAAACCTAAGATGTTGTAGAATCGAATTTCAAAAATAAAACAGGTAGCTACAGTTCTTGCTTTGCACAGAGGTATATATGATATATCCTGCACCTTATTCGATGAGGAAAGCACCGAGATCCCTTCACCGGGAGTGACTCCTTTAGCAATAACTGGCAGATGCTACACACTCGGTTTGTCTTTTGATTGCTTTTAAGTGTTTTTTCTTTGCACAGCGATATATATGATATATCCCGCACCTCATTCGACGAGGAAAGGACCGACGATCCCTTCACCGGGAGAGACTCCTTTAGCAAAACTAGAAAAGCCTCAAAAACACTCCATTTCAAAATCATTTGATTCTACAACGATATCAAGTTCATTGCACAATAGGTTTTCAAAAAAACCTGTCGTAGCCCTCCGTCATTTCAGATAAATTGTATATAGTATTCGTGCTGCATTTGTTGGCTTTCGTCAAGGTGCAGTGTGCGGTAGCTATATGCTGCTTATCTGCTAGCATACGATGCGATTGGATTAGGGTAGTCGTGCGGCTTTGTTGGCTTTCGTCAAGGGTCGTGCGGGTGGGTTTAATTCGATCAAGAAATGTACGGGTTGAACTTGACTAGCGGGCTATGGTTTGTTGGCTTTCGTCAAGGTCATAGCACGTTAGGGGCAAAATATTATCGGGAATTTCAAGTGTTGAAATTTGCAATGAGATTGCATACCTTCTATGAGATACTTGGATCCCGATACCCACTGCGAGTAAGTGTTACTCCTGGGAGAGTTTTATACATTACAATTAGCCGATTAAGTAGGTGTCTAGAAAGGTGTTAACGAGGTTACGCCTCTGTGAAAACGAGGTTTACATTAATTAGGTTCGTGCGAAAGCACGGGGGACCTCCCTCAAAGTACCGACACTGGCCTGGCTGAAAGATTGGCGAACTTGTAGTGTGTAATTAATCCCGGCTAGTCTTTCCTTTTAGGGTTTGAAGGAAGATTTGATAAAAAGCAGTGGGAGACATCCTGATTAGATAAAATAATAACCAATCTATTCTTGCAAGAGCGCACGCTGAGTGTTTTCTTCTCTCTCTCTCCAGGTAGCGACCATATCACGCCTTAATCAAGATAATAATACGGAATTTTGACCGAACCCGCTTGTTATACTGAGCTGGGGAACGTTGGTCCCGCTCCAACTTATAATTGTTATAAGACAGAGCAGGAAATTGGGGAATACCAGATTTCCCGTGCCGGCCAAACGAAGAGAGTGCATGCTGATACATCATCTTCGGGTTTGTTCATTATACAGAACTGTTTCTCAGTATCCTTTACGTCCTGGGTATATGATACCAGATCAGGATCCCAGATATGTAATCTGTTACATAGGGCTACAGATAGGTAGAGAACTGAGAACGGGTGATAAGTTTCATGAGGCAGAAAACGGGGCAAGAGTTGCAGCCAAGTCTGTTGGTCACTGTCACCCTGTATTACAATACATTGATTCTGAACGAATGTTATTAGATACCGAACCTGATATACAAAATCATATTAGTCTCTTTATTAGTAAAGAAATGATAAAATTTTGTATTGTTGAATAATGTTTTGAACATTTCCTATATCAAAAGTTGATCGGTTCAGGCACGTTATCTAAAAGCATTAATGTTCTAAATCAAACCACAGTTCTTAGTATACGGAACACACACAAGAGGAAGAGTTCAGAAATGAATGAATCCTTCTTGAGGCATTGTAGACTAGGTCATATCAATGCGACCCGACTGGCTGAAGTTACATTTAGATGCATATTTAAATTAGTTTGAATTTACATCTTGTGAAACTCGCCAGTCATGTCATAAAGATAAGATGACCACAGCTCTGTTTATTGGAAGCAGAGAAAGAGTTAAGTAAACTCTTGGGATGATACATGTTGATGTATGTAAGGTCCCCTGTCTACACATGCCAGGATTGGTTCTTTATACTTCATTATATTCTCTGATAATCTCTCAAGATTCAGTCATATGTTCCTGTTGAAACATGAGTCCGAACCTTTTGAGATATTCACAGAATATAAGCGAGAAGTAGAGAACCAAAATACGGGTATAAGTATTATGTCCTATGATTAGATCAGGGAGGAGAATACTTGTGCATGGAATTCCTAGACTATTCTAAAGGAGAATGAGATTCTCTCTCAGCATTACTCCTCCGTATACACCATTGCACGATGGTATGTCGGGGCGGAGCAATTACACCCTATGTGATAAGGTGTGCTCTATGATGAGTAATACTGAGCTACCTATTTCCTTTTGGGTGTTATGCACTTGAGAAGATGCATACCTATTGAATAGGGTTCCAATCAAATCAGTTGCCTACCATTTCATATGTGATATGGAATGGGAAGAGCCCATGTCTTAATTTAGTTAAGATTTAGGGTTGTCCGGCCTATGTCTAAAAGCATGATCCGGACAAGCTCGAGGCAAAGTCTGTAATGTAGAACTGGAAAGGTTCCAGCTATACAAAATACAGCAGATGATTTGGTACAACCAAAGGATTCAGTAGATGCCAACGAACCTCAGCCTCTCCGCCGATCTAGTAGGGTTCCTCACCCACCTGAGAGATACTTCGGTTTCTCTATGACAGTGGGAGCGAGGAATGCATCATGAGATGATGACCCAACTAGTTTCAAGCTGGCCATCAGGAGTGAGACTCTGTAAGAATGGCCGGATGCTTAGCGATCTGAGATGGAATCCATGTACACCAACAAAGTATGGACTTTGGTTGCTATATCTGAAGGGTTAAATCCCCATCAGGAGCAAGTATATCTTGAGAAGATTACTTGGTGTACATGGAAAAGTTGAGACTTTCAAAGCTAGACTTGTTAAAGGTTTGCATCATTGACCAGGTGTGGATCATGATGAAACTTTTTCTAAGGATCTATGCTTAAGTCCATCCAGATCCTACTTGCCACGGCTACATACCATGACTACGATATCTGGTGGTTGGGTGTCATGACTGCTTTTCTAAATGATATTTTTGAAGAGAGCGTCTATAAGTACACAGCCAGAGGGCTTCGTAGACAGTGGGAGCAGCGGAAACGTGTGAAAGATGCTTTATAGAATAAAGCAAGCATCGCGGAGTTGGAACATCTGTTTTGATGAATTAGTCAAAGAGTTTGACATCATCAAAATGGTAGATGAACCTTATATAAACAAAAAAGTAGTAGGGAGTATGGTGACGATTCTCGTAGAGTACGTGGATGACATACTCTTGATAGGGAAGGAGTTTCCTATGCTACGCTCGATCAATCTCCGCTTATCACAATGATTCTCCATATAGGATCAAAGTGATACCTCCTAAATCCTGGATTTTGGATCTATAAGATAGATCTAATTGGATGTTAGGATTCTCACTAGCTGTAGTGAGATAGTATCAACCGATCCTGGGGAGAATCACTGGAAGGGTTCCAGGGTGATAAGGACGACTGAAAGTCAGTCGCAAGCATTGTCTTTACCCTCAGTAAAGGGACGGTATGTTGGAAGAGTTCCAAGCTAGATACCGTGACATACTAGACGATAAAGGCAGGATACATCGCTACTTAAGATACTACCAAAGAGGCTGTTTGGGTATATATTGGTTCATAAGATGAACTATGTTCCTCCCATTCTGTGACAATGGAGTTGTGGCTTATGCCAAGGAACGTCCGTCCCATCAGTGATCCAGACATATTCTAAGGCAGTATCACCTGATCATGGAGATGATTGATCTCTAAGGGATCGAGGTAAGGAGAGTAGACTCAGAGGACAACACAGCGGATCCACTCACAAAGGCCTGTTCCCAGAGAGAGATTTTTATGGGATGGTTGAGTATGAGATACTACAACCACTGCTACAGATGGCCCTAGTGCAAGTGGGAGATTGTTAGTTATATGTATGCCCTAGAGGCCATTACTGTACATTGGATGTATATTGTAGTGGATGCTAGGACATATATAGGGAGGACTTTCTTGCTCGACATGATAGTATGCTATCTGGTTGCTCTTTACCTTAACGTGTATACTGATTGTCTCTCTGTTACATGTTGGTAAAGCCCTTAGGATGTGTACTTGACTACCTGGACTATGATGCGGATCATACTAGTGGGGACATGGTAGTCCATAAGTACATCCTTCAAAGTCCCTAGTCGTGGGTGTATCGAGACGGGGCATCGATATACCAGAGTAGACTAGCGTATACCTTCTCGACTCATACAGATGGGTGATGGATGATCCCATATCCATTGGTGTTTGACATCAGAGATGATATACGGGTGCTCAGTAGAGACTGGGTACACTGGACGGACTCGCCGAGAACTCCCAGATGGTATTATACCTCACGTCAGATGGCAGTTCTCTGGTGACACTGGTACAGAGTAGTCTGTTGACCCAAGATCGTCATAGAGTCTTGTGTGGTTCCCACTGTGCTTTGATTTCCATCATACCACGTCCAAGAGGGCGTGCAAAACGGTGGTTTTTGGGTACAGTCCCAAGTCACGTGGAGGCAATGAGCGATAGGAGGGGATTCGTCTCTCCCGGTATAGGGAGTTGATGTTGCACTGTGTTCGATTGGCTATAACAGGAAATCCCTGGCCAGGGTTGCTGAGATTTACTGGTAAGTGTTACCAGTAGTTTCTCGAACAGTTATAGACCTCATATCGACACGACTTATCGAGCTATTGGGGTCTGACGTTTACCACCCCTAGGCAAGATATGCGACATATCAGACGATCAGACCGGACAGTACGGTAGTGTTACTGGTTGGATTCACTAGAGTGTGAGCGGGCTTGCTCGTCGATCTTCAGATCGCTCAATACCCGGGTGGCCGTTACGTTTAATAGACCGCTTGCGGCTTGTGGGTGTTTGATATGATCATCATCTGCTGCCGGCGTATTGACGAGTCTTTAGAGTCCTACACGGAGGTTTCCTGGCTCAAGCGAAACGAAATAGGAGCGCATATGAGATATGTGCGGGACCGAGAATAATGCGTGTATGTGATACCGTATTTGATTCTCGCGATCAATATGTCGGATGGTTGTATGCAATATAACCTAGTTATCGATTCAAGCGTTGAATCGATAAGCCGATATATTGAATACTAGTCGGTTGTGTGCGACATGACCGGATCATTGAATCAAGTGTTGATTTAATGATTTAATGCATAATTATATATTTGATATATTACTTTGTATTAACTAGTATTGGTTCACTTTAAATGGATTTTCTCACTTGGATTGTGCACATTGTATATGTGATATACATTTGTACATTTGATTGTATCATGTTTGATGATACATGATAGTTTGGTGTATGGATTAAACCATGGTTGGTCAATGGTTAGGGTTTCTTTTGCTTCATTTATTCATTTATTTATCCATTTTGTTAATTTTAGCAAAAGAAAATAATGAAGAGATAATGGTGGCTTTCTTTGTTTGTTTATGAACCTTCATGAAGGTTTGACCTAAGTAACCATTTTGTCTTCATGTCTTAACCCAACCATTCACTAACCCTTGTTAATTCTCTACACCTAACTACGGTTTGATTATGATAAGGATGATTATTCTTTTCTAATCTTTTTATTCTTATCATAACACTTATCATCTTCTTCTTCTTCTTCTTCATCACATGAAGAAGCTTGCTTCATCAATGGTGATTGATGAAAACAAGTGAGAAATCCAATTCTAAAGTCTACCCACTTCCTATTTCTTCATCCTCTACCTCTTGCCAAGTAGTAGAGTGTGTTTTCTTCACAAGTTTCTTGACTTGGTGATGTCGGAGCTTGATTTAGCGATGCTTCGACGTAGATCATCTTCGACACGTCGTCGATGACCTAGCCCGTCCATTCTCCGATGAAGCCGACGCTAGAGCCCGGGACTTGTTATGGACAGCGAGGAGACTTCATTGCGGAGCTATGGAGGTGGAGAACCGGATCTACAAAGGTTGTATTTCCGTATCTCTTAGTTAAGTGTTAACTAGTTACTTTGTTCGCCTAGAAATCTAGCCAACGATCCGTAGTTTAGGGTTTCTCGGCACCTTAAAATTTAAAATTGGCATGGTTGATGCCTTGTGAGACCTCATTAGGATGCCTAGGAACCCTACATATTAGGCCTGTGCTAGGGCTTTGCCCATATTTAATAATGCACTGCATTTTATTCTGGCCTGCTAGGCCTCTTTGATTTGGGCTCTGTCCCTTTATTTATGATGCAGAGCATTTTTGTTTGGTCTATTAGACCTTTATTTGGGCTCTGCCCTTTTATAAGTGATGCGCAGCATCTGTTTTTTTTTATTTGGGCTCTGCCCTTTTTAAAATAATGCATTGCATTTAATTTGGCCTGTTAGGACCTTTTTAATTGGGCTTGGCCCTTCTGTAAACAATGCAGTGCATTTGTCTGGCGCTTTGCGCCAAGTAATGGGCGCAAGCTCATATGGTGATGACACGTGTCGTGCTCTGGCGAGCGCAAGCGCAACAGCGTTGTTCTAGTGCGCTGCACTTGCGCTGCTGACACGTAGCGCGCTGTGGTGAATTGCGCCAGTTTTAGAGAGCAAGGCTCTGTTTTAAAAGCGCATAGCGCAATTGGTTCAGATGCTGACACGTGGTGCTCTCTGATGGCTTGCGCCAATCCAAGAGCGCAACAGTGCAGTTTTGCAGGTGCAAGGCACTATGATTTAAGAATCTTTTAGATTCAATGAACAGAAGTGCAAAGCACTGTTAGATTTTTTTGATCTAATTTAGATCAAAGAAAAAGATAAGTTTTTTCTTATCTTAAAGAACCAAAGGTTCATGAAAAAGTGCAAAGCACTATTTTTATTTTATTTATTCATTTATTTAGTTATGTTTAAAGATCAATGATCTTGTTTCTAGATCACTGATCTGTTCATAAGAGAATTTTCTCTTCTTTCAAAGGTTTTTACCTTCTGTTGTTCTTGAGGAGTTCTCGAGAGTTCTCTTCTTTTTTTTTTTTAGAAAGATGTTCATCCCTTTGAATTGAGGTCTGGGGTCCTTTTATAGTGCCCACAAATTAGTTAATTTTGTTGAAGAGATCTTTCTCTGAGTGATTTGGGGAATTTTCCCCACCGTTGGATCTTTGATCCATGGGCTTCTGTTTTACAGAAGAAAATCTTCTTGTTTTAACAAGAACAGAAAGATTTCATTAAAATCTTAATTCTGTTTGGCGCAAATGCCCCAGCGCGCGACACGTGTCGCGCAGCGCACAGCGCAGCGCAACTGCGCTAGCGCATCTGCTCTGACATGTGTCGCGCAACGCTCAGCGCAGAGGATATGAAGCGTTGCTTCATTTATTAAAACTTAGATTTTGGGCAAATCGGAAGCGTCGCTTCACCTGAGATATCTTTTCATCTCCTTTTTTCAAGTCAAACTTGTATTTCGAAAATTCTGATTTCCCGGGCCTTGGAAATGATTTCATTGTGCACAGAATCTTCTGTGCTTGGGTCGATATATATAACTCGGGGTTGAGCCTTTTCTTCTCTCATTTTCAGATAACCTCTTCGATCATGGCTTGCATCCGCCCTCATGCCCGCCGACAACCATGGGAGGTGCCGATTTGGCACATCGTTTCCCGTTTCGCGGCGCGCCTGGTGGACCCTTCTCTCTCGGAGGAGCAATGCGATGCCGTAATGCACGAGCTTTTGACTCGTGTGGGGTCTCCTCTCCCTCCGAATTCCATTTGGCTTCGGATGATCCTTGCCTCGGTGCTCGCCGACATTCCTCCTCCTCCAGCAGATATGTCCTCGGCGATGCTGGATGCCGCCGAGGATAAGATTGAGTGCTTTCTCGAAGCGTACTTGATCACCAAAGCCCTAAGGGACTTCTCCTTCCACTTGCTGAGCCAGATGCGGGCTCGTCGGGTTGTCATCGCCACTTTTTCTCAGGAGTGCGGCGTCGATCGTTGGATGGCTACCCCTCGGGAAGATCTCCGCTTCGACGTGATGGAGAAAACGGAGAGGGAGCTGAATAATCTTCTTTTTCTTTTTATGAACCCTTGTCTCTCTGATCCCGTATTCGGTGATCTTTTTTAAATGTAATAACAATAATAATGAACAAGTATTTTTCTTTTTAATCAAGTATTTCATTGTTTGTTAAGGGTTCTTTTATTTTAGTTCTCTGTTGTGCTTGTGCATCGTATGATTTTAATTTGTTATTATTAAATGCATGTAATTTTGCAAGGATAAATTGCCTTTGGCACTTAGCCCTCTTTTTTATGAAACGGTGCATCTGCGCTAGCGCATCTGCACTGACACGTGTCGCGCAGTGCACAGCGCAGCGCAACTGCGCTAGCGCATCTGCGCTGACACGTGTTGCACAGCGCAGAGCGCAGAGCGGCGCTTCTGTTAACAGAGCTTTGCTCTAATTGGGCGCGCCTTCTTGGACGCTGCGTTAATGCATCTGCGCCAGACACGTGGCGCGTCGCGCGCAGTGCAAAGGATCCGAAGCGTTGCTTCATTTATTAAAGTTTAAATTTTCAAAGCAAAACTTTGTTTCTGATTGGGGGAAGATGAAGCGTTGCTTCATCTCCCGCCTTGGAATTTGAACATAGCTTTGCTCTGATTGGGGTAAACAATGCTCCCATGCCCTCTCTCTCTCACACAAAGTCAACATTTCAATTTAAAACCCTTTTTCATTTTATATTAACAACCATAACACTTAAAACCCAAAACACTTAAACAAAACATAACACTAGATTATAGAAATGGTTAAACCTCAAATTAACACCCTAGTTAACATGCACAAGTGTGTGCCAGCCTAGGAAAAATCTACTAAAATATTCATTAAATAAGATAAAATTATTGAAAACCAATTTGGTAAACTTTTCATTAAAAAACCATATATTAAAATATAATTAGCTACAAACATATTCTAAGGTGTTACATGCATTTATTGACGGGGGGCAATTTGTTAGGATCAAAATTTACACCCGGTCGACCAAGTAAAAATCAAAGTCAACTCCAAGCCAAGCGGGCCTAAGCCCAGGTCAGGACCGAGTATGGAAGAGACCGGCCCCATGACAAAAGGAATGAAGCAATAAATTGGTTTAATGTAATTATTTTCTTTTTATAAAATAAATGCATGTAAAATGGGTAGAAAGCCATAATTTTGTAAACCCCATGGCTTATGTGCAAAATGAAACAAGCACATAAAGCATGGGGTGGCACAAGCGCCATTTGGCAAAGCCCAAGGGGCTGTGTAGCCTGGCAAACATGATGAAAATATCTATGACAACTTTTTCCATTCTAAAAAGTTCTAGAGTTTGTGCCTCCTTCTCCTTTCTCAAGGTTCTAAAACCTTCCCCCTTTTTAAATTAAATCAAGAGTTTAACTCTTCCCTTTTTCAAAAAGAAATAGTTTTTCACCACAAAACCCTTGAAAGGAAGCTCGGATCTTCAATCAGATCTCGAAAAGGAGAGACTTTTAAGTCTCACCCCCTTTTCTCCAAGATCCAGCCGATCAAGATGAGGAAGAGGAGACCCGTTTCCAAAAATCCAACTTTGGACAGATCCAAGACTCAAAAGAAACTCCAGGGCTAAAGAGAGGAGTGAGGGGTCCCCTTTGATCACCTCTGAAGATTATTGAGGTGTTCAACTCCAAGACCCAAATTCTCAAAGGAGTTTAACTCCAATTACAGATCATTTAGGAGTTTAACTCCAAATCTAAATCTTTTAGAGTTTAACTCCACTCAAAACCCTTGGGAGTTCAACTCCTAGCCCAGGGGCTAAGCCCCTTTTACGCTGGTGTTTCTAGTGGTCGCGTGCCACGCACAAGACCCGCTGGCGCCGAGCGGTCGCGCGCCACGCACGTAACCCGCAGTCGCCCAGCTCTAGCGCATGGCGCGCACGTGACCCGCGGACGCCAAGCGCCCACACACCAGGCACGTGACTCCCGGGCGCCAAGCGCCCACGCGCCAGGCATGTGACCCGTGGGCGCCTAGTGCCCACGTGCCATGCACGCGTCTTTAAGACGCTCCCCACCCCTCATTTTTCATACACTCTACACTCAAAAACACGTCCCGTGCTTGGAAAATTTTTCTAACAAGGCAATGCTCCGCACCCCGCAAGGGGGCTGCTAGCCCCCTTGACCCCCAGCCTACTATCTGGGTAGCGGGACCCCCTTAAATTTTGCGAGGCCCCCGATATATCCGAAACCCTTTCAAAACACAACACACGCACACGGTATATTAAGTTCGCATGATCAGTTTGACCCGTCAATCCGAGGTTCTCTCGCTCCAAAGGTGAAGGGTAATTAATGGAAGCTTAGTCCACGGCCGCCGGAGATTCAGATACCCAAAATCAATAAACCCCCGCCTACCCTAGGCATGGGGAATCTGTAGTACGCCTGACAAGCGCGTGTGTATTCCCATCTCAATGGGGTGACGAAAAACACCCTACATGTCCCAGTAGTATGATCCGCATCATAGTTCTGATAGTCAAGCCAACATCCTAAGGGCTTAATCAATATGTATATGAGAGATGGTATAATAATAGCAGTGAACATATTAAGATAAAGACAACCAGATAATATACTATCATGTCGAGTAAGAAAGTCCTCCATATATATATATCCAAGCATCCACTATATCATACAATAATAGCGTCTAGGACATACATATCACTAACATATGTTGCGTGTTATATCGGAATTCTAGCCTCATGTGCTAAGTTTTGTTCGATACTAGGATCGGTTGTGGAGATTTCGGACGCGGCAAGGAAGGGAAAGGAAGTGGTCGGATTCGAGTAGTTCGAGGCCGTTTCGGTGAGTAGATTTAACATCTATGGGGGAATCGTTCGGATGGCGTTAAGCGCCCGATATTTAGAATCTAGTTACAAAATCTCATATACATATACCTATACACATTCCCATAGTGTATACGCATTATCATACGCATTGATACCTCCATGCTAGGACACTTGCATTATTACCAATGGTTCATGTCGCGCGTCTACTAACCTATATATACACACACCATTGGTAATTGATAGGTCACGTACACTATAGAATTCGCACGATATCTTGCATTGCATTGCATCTTTATTAATAGATAGATCTTCGCGTAATTCATGCTAACTTGTATCATACCAATATCATGTACATTTGTCATCATCACTATTCATGTGTTATGTTATTTTCATGAGATTTTTGTTTTCATAAGATTTGAGAAACTGCAAAAATATTTTCAAAACTTAAATTTATTTAAAATACACGGTTTTCTCTTGATATGATATGTTTGGCATGCACTATGAGTTTTCTCGGTTCTGAGTTATGTGTATACCCGATTCGAGGAGAGAGAAGACACCTTCTGTGGGTGCATGGTGGACCCGGTATGGTATCCCGGGGCAAGAAGATCGTATAGAGACATTGAGCCTGGCAAGAGAACAATGCCTATGGTGATAGTTTTGGACTCGGTGGATATCCGGAGGATACCGACCGGAGTCTTGTGATCAGATGGATTTAAGGGTCGATCTAAGAGACGGCGCCTAAAATATTGAAATTTCGAGTGACGATATTTGACATGGGATTTATGATGACTTATTGCTGATACTTTTAGTTTGACCATATTGGATTTATTATGACATATTCAGTTTCTTATAGCCGCTACACCCTTGATTTTATACTTCGCTCATTTATTCATGTTGCACCTATACTAGTATACTACATTATAAATTCATACTTAGAATCTGTCGCTGTTACGTACATGCATGCTATTGCCACTAATAATATTATTTACTACTCACGAGCTGGCAACTCACCCCTGCTGTGTCACAGTGTCGTGTAGGGCCGATCCGTCAGTGTAGTCGCGGCGGGGCATACTACCACTACCACTTTTGGACGTGTTTTTTTGTTATGCGGGTTGCTAGTATTCTTTTGTATCCTATCTATTATACATGTACCTTATATCTAGTATACTCAATCTACCACATGTATATTTGATTTAGAAACGAGACTGAGATATTTGTATTATATTTGATTCTGGGTGCCATGCCCGTGTGAGCCGACTTTTATGTTTTTGTTGGGGATATTGTTTTCTTTTCTTATCTCCTTATTTCTTCACATATGACGTCATATATCTTTGTTTGTGATTGTGTTCCGCTGGATGGCGTTGAGATTGCTCCCAAATGAGGATGCTTTATATATTATGCTGGATCGGTTTTTACAATGGAGTTACTGCCGAAAATTCTAATAATAACTCGATCTTCAAAAGCGTTTTGATATAACTCTTCTGCACATTAAATTAACACTTTAAATAAAGATTTTTACCACTCTACTTTTAATTACGGTTTAAATTCTGGGTTTTCAGCTTACTTGAATTACGTTACGCTTTTAGATGTTGTGTGATTTAAGTGCCGGTCACGTTCCATATTTCGGTCGTGACACCCGACTCGGTGAAAAGAATGAATATTTGATCAAGAATGCAAAATTCAATCCAGAGAAAGGAAAGAATGACCGATCAAAGACGTGGAGTCTAAGCTACCGAATAGGATGGGGCCCAATCTTGGACGCAGAGTCCGATTCAGCAAAAAGTTAGGCTGCACGATCTATGCGATTCGGGATGCGATCAAGGAAGTGAAGTCTACTCCGACGAATGGAAAAGATGCCCGATTGTGGATGCGGAATCCGATTCGGAGAATGGAAATGATGCCCGATATTTAGACGTGGAGTCCGATTCGGTGAATGAAAAGGATACCCGATCTTTAGACGTGGAGTCCGATTTGACGAATGGAAAGGATGCCCGATCATGCATGTCGAGTCTGATCCGGCGAAGGAAAACGATGCCCGATTGTGGACGTGCAGTCTGATCCGGCGAGAGAAAAGGATGCCTTATCTTTAGAGCAAAGTCCGATCCGGCGAAAGGTAAAGATGCACGATCGAGGACTAGGAATTCGATCCGGCGAAAGGAAAAGAAGCTCAATCGTAGATGCGGAGTCCTATCCAGCGAAGGGAAAGCATGTCCGATCGTGGATGTGGAGTTCGATCCGGAGAATAAGAAGGATGCTTGACGGAGGATGAAATGGAGGAGTTGGAGTTTCTTCTTTTTTTAATAATTGTGCTGGTTTTGTTAAAATTTTCACGGGCATTTTTGCCATCGTTTTCCGGAAAAAAAATTAAGACCTATGATGAGTATGATATTCAAGTCAAATGACAACTAAATAAAAGATTAAACTTGCTTCTAATAATATGATAAGCCTTCATATGTTTTGGGATGCGTGCGTGGGGAGGGAAAAAATTACTATGTAAGGTCTTGCATAGGTGCAAGCCCTTGCATAGCTCTTGGATGGGCTCCCTCCACTTGCAAGAAAAGTCCATTCAATGGTCCTAGAGGGGCTTGCACCATGCAGGCCCTCTAAGGATCGTTTTTTTCAGGGGGGAGGGGTGTTACAGCAGGGAATAGGGAAGTTTTTACGGGGCTAGGTTGGGCCGGAGTTTTGTTTACAATTTACAAGTTCTAGGTACCCTATCTGATTTTATCATCCTCTCTCTAACATTCATGGCTTCTCTCTCCTCCAAACTCCGCTTCCTCTCCCCCAAAACCCCAATCCCCTTCTCCAAACCCTCATCTTTCATCAACCCCCCTTCCTCCTCGTCCCTCTTCTTCCGCTCTCTCTCCTCCCCAATCTCCTTCCAATCTCTCTCGTCACCATCCCCAATCTCATCATCTCTCAAACCCATCAAATCCCTAATCCAATCCCAATCCCAATCGCAACCCAAATCCCAAATCGACCCATCGAATCTCCCCCCAAAACTCTCCGAAATCGTCACCCTCTTCCAATCTGTCCCCGACCCCAAATCCAGGTACCAGCAGCTCCTCTATTACGGCACCCAGCTGCCCCGCTACCCTGCCGAATTCAGGTCCGACGCTTATCGGGTCCGCGGGTGCGTCTCCCAGGTCTGGGTCCGAGCTTTCCCGGACCCGAACGACCCCTCCAAGGTCAGATTCGAAGCCGACTCGGATTCCTCGCTGACCAAGGGCCTCGCTGCTCTCCTGGTGCTCGGGCTCTCCGGGGAGCCGCCGAGCGTCGTGGTCAACGTCTCGCCAGAGTTCGTGCAGCTCCTGGGGCTGAAGCAGAGCCTGACGCCCTCGAGGAACAACGGGTTCTTGAATATGTTGAAGCTGATGCAGGAGAAGGCGGCGGAGGTCGGGGGTCTCGGTGTCGGGGACCAAGATGGGGCTTTGATGGAGGAGGGTGGTGGTTTGGGGCGGAACAATGGTGGGTTTGAGAAGAATTTGGAATCTGCAGAGGTTTCCGGTGGTGCCGATGAGGAAATTGAGAATTCGAGTGAGGGAAGTGGTGGTGGTGTTGTTGTTGAGGACTCGAGGGCTAATGGTGGCTTGATTGGTGGTAGAAGCGAGAGGATGAGGGAGAGATTGGAGAAGGAGTTGAGCCCAGTCGAATTGGAGATCGAGGACGTGTCGCATATGCATGCTGGGCATGCTGGAGTCAGAGGGAACGCCAGCGGAGAGACCCATTTCAATCTGAGGGTTGTTTCCAAGGAGTTTGAAGGGAAGAGTATGGTGAAGAGGCATAGGCTTGTTTATGATTTGTTGCGGGAGGAGTTGGATAGTGGATTGCACGCGCTCTCGATCGTTGCCAAGGCCCCGTCGGAAGTTTGATCTTGTGAGAGGAGCGGTCAATATCTATAATGTCCTTTTTTCCCCTCCTCTTTGTAATCGGTTTTATTTACATCTTACTTGATCATTGAGTTTTGATAGTATAGGATGGCGACTTCTTTGATATATGAATTATGTTATGATTTTACTTTTATAGGCCAATGATACAATAATCAGAAAGAATGTTGTGACATTTTGAATTTGTGTTACCTTTTGCATCTGATGCTTTGTTCCATTCCATCAACATTATTCCAAATAGTATTGCAATCAAAAGGTACATGACTGTAGAAGAAAGGCATGTGAACCTAGCTAAAAGGAGGAGGGCATTAATACTCGATTCATTCAAGCTGCTCCATTATTGCATGCCACTTGTTCATATTATCATATATAGTACCCACAATCTGAAGAGAACTCACAAAGAGATCCACCTGAAATGAGCTTTAGTCATGAATTTTTGATGTCTTACATGTGGATATAAATCTGTATGACCTTCCATCCAATTATCCTTCTCCTGTTGCTGCTTCACTACATCTTCATGTTTTATGTTCATTTTTTGCAATGTTTGACTTCAACTTGTAATTGACTTCAACTTGTAAGAAATTGAAGGATAAATTAATGCAGACAATATAATTATCGATTTATAAATAGTTTGCATCGGCAAAGATTGACTACAAGTTGCAACATGCTAAGTTGTCAACAACACTATTCATCTGAGTCGGTGTTTTAAAGACGAAGCACCTTGCTGCTTCAAGCACCTGGGTGAAGCCATAGTTGTCGTTGTGGCACACTTGTGCTAGGCACTTGACTTCAATGAGGAGAGTGGCTTTCTCACCTCGGGCATCCAGGAACGCCTTAGGCGTCGAGGTGCTGAAAGTGAGTGCTCCTTTATAATTTTTCAAAAAACAAATATGCTGCTGCTTTTTCGCTCCCCTTTTATATTGTGTATACTAATACCAACTCTCTCAGGAGAAGTCTTTTAGGTGTATAGAATTTGGCTTATATAACGTGAGAATAAACTTGGGAGTTTATTCGAGATAAATGAAAAGTTATATTTATCTCTTCCGTCTCCCTCGTGCCCAAACCGACATAGAAAAATTCTTTAGTCCCCGATGCTTGCAACTTTTACAATCACCATCGGCGTCTTCTACAACCATTGCTTTGATGGGTTCCCTAGTGCTCGCGGCTATAGCAGAAGCGAATTACAAACAAAAATTTCTAGTAAACACGAGGGAACCTCGAACCATAGAATCATTCCATATACTAAACTAGCAACAAACATATAAAATTTGTAGAGACTACAACTTTTGTTGCGTGTCCACCTAATCGTATAAGACCCCTCCAAACTTATCGTAGGTCGTCGGGAACAAACTTGAGAGGCGACTGCTCTTGCCGAAGATAATCCATCCGAGAGAAATCGATCCAAACTCCAGTTTCACCTAGTGAAGCAACCAACACTCCAAATTTACTTGAAATGGAGTGTGGGGATATAGGATTTTTCCACTACTATTTTTTCTCATTTTACATGCTCAGGAGAACATCCTCACTCAATAAGAAGTAGGAGGAGAAATAAGCAGAGAGAGTGTATGTGAATGAATGAGAGAAGAATGGCTTCATTTTTTTTTCAACCATAAAAGAAAAGCATCATAACAATTTACAATAAACGATTGAAGACCATCCCTCTCCACATGCCATCAACCATACCCAAAACCATCTTACCTTCCACCTCATTTACTATTGATTTTCTAAAAAGAAAATCAAATAATGAGGTGTCCTCCTTCTAGAAATATTCCGTATAAATACGGAATACATCCTCTGGTATACGTATTGAAATATATATACGCATATCCGTAGAAAAATACGCATAGCCAAGATAAAGAAAATGAATAGTGAACATAATATATATAGGAGTGATCCATTGCAAACCGGTCCGTATTTTTTAAAAACGGGAACTCTCGATCCACGATATATTTTAACGATCTGATCCATTCAAGTTGATCACCCTACCCTCATGTGTATGTGTATGAAAAATGAAAGGATTTGAAGACCTTCAACACATGCATCGAATGGGTGCAAAATGAACGTCTTTCAATATAGAAACAAAAATTTAATCTGATACATGAGTTAGAGGTTCTTAAATCCTTTGATTTTTCATACACTTACACATGAGAATAGGGGGATCAATCTAAACGGTTCGGATCGTTCAAATATGTCGTGGATCGAGAGTTCCCGTTTTTAAAAAATGCATAGCGGTTTGCAATGGAGCGCTTCCCTATATACATAAATTATTAAATCAAAACTTGATTTAATAATCCGGCTTAATCCTAAACTGTTAGTATTAACAACCGTCCGATTAAAATCCGTGTAGCTAGTACGCGTATTTAATCAGACCCTTGCGCGTATCAATATATGGCCTCTACATCATATCGTCTGAATCGGGGAAACCCTTTATGTGGGATTCTAAAGACTCGACAATACACTGGCAGTGATTTATTAGATAAATCCAAAATCATAAACACGTCAGCGGCACTAGCTGTACGTAACGGCTACCCAGCTATTTGCCGATAAGAAGGTCGACAATCAAGTCTTGTCGAAGATGATCCACCCTGAGAGAAATCGATCCAAGCTTCAGCTTCACCTAGTGAAGCAACCGACACTCCAAACTTACTAGAAATGGAGTATGGGGATACAGGATTTTTCCACTATCATTTTCTCTCATTTTACGTGCTTAGAAGAACATCCTCACTCAATAGGAAGGAGGAGGAGAAAAGAGTAGAGAGAGTATATGTGAATGAATGAGAGAAGAATGGTTTCATTCTTTTTTCAACCATAAAAGAAAAACATCATAACAATTTACAATAAACGATTGAAGCCCATCCCTCTCTACATGCCATCAACCATACCCAAAACCATCTCACCCTCCACTTCATTTCCTATTGATTTTCTAAAAAAAAAAAATCAAATAATGAGGTGTTCTCCTTCTAGAAATATTCCGCATAAATACGGAATACATCTCCGGTATACGTATCGAAATATATATATGCGTATTCATATAAAAATACGGATAACCAAGATAAAGAAAATGAATGATGATCATAATACTAGTTCACTATTCATTTTCTTTATCTTGGCTATATATATATGAGTGATCCATTGCAAACCGGTCCGCTCTTTTTAAAAACGGGAACTCTCGATCCACGACATATTTTAACGATCGGATCCATTCAAGTCGATCTCCCTACCCTCATGTGTATGTGTATGAAAAATGAAAGGATTTGAAGACCTTCGACACATGCATCGAATGGGTGCAAAATGAACGTCTTTTAATATAGCAACATAAATTTCATCCGATAAATGAGTTAGAGGTCTTCAAATCTTTTGATTTTTCATACACTTACACATGAGGATAGGATGATCAACATAAACGGTTCGGATCGTTCAAATATGTCGTGGATCGAAAGTTTCCGTTTTTAAAAAACGCCGAGCGGTTTGCAATGGAGCGCTCCCTTATATATATAAAAATTATTAAATCAAAACTTGATTTAATAATCCGGCTTAATCCTAAGCTGTTAGTATTATCAACCGTCCGATTAAAGTCCATGCAGCCAGTACACGTATTTAATCGGACCCTTACACATCAATATATGGCCTTTATATCATATCGCCTGAATCGGGAAACCCCTCTGTATAGGACTTTAAAGACTCAACAATACGCAGGTAGTGATTTATTGGATAAATCCAAAACCATAAGCACGTCAGCGGCACTAGCTGTACGTAACGGCTACCCAGCTATTTGCCAAAAGGAAGGTCGACAATCAAGTCTTTCTGTACCCTACTGAGCACGAATATGACAATCTCCGTACAGTCCGGTCTCTTCGTCTAAGAGTATCGCATACCGGCTTTAGAGGGGTAGATAACGTCAGACTCTTAATAACCAGATAAGTCGTGTCAGAGTCAAACTCATCACCAATCGAGAAACTACTGAACATTTATCAGTAAATCTCACCCACCATGGCCACAGATTTAGGGTGATGGTCAACCGAACCCAGCGTGACATCGACTCCTAATACCAGGAGAGACGAATCCCTAACAATCGCTCTCTGCCTTCATGTGGTTCGGGACGGTACCCAACTAAAACCTATTTACACGGCTCCTTTGAGCCGTGGTAGGATAGTAATCTAAGTACAGTAGGAACTCACATGAGATAAATGATGATCTCTGGTCAAAGAAGTAATATGTACTCATGCCATTAGAGAACTGCTATCTGACGATGCATATAATACTATCTAGAAGTTCTCGGCAAGTCCGTCCAATATACTCACCTCTAGTGAGCATCTGTATACCATCTTAGGTGACACAACACCAATGGCTTGTGAGACCGGCCACCATCCCTTATCGAGGTCTCAAAACGTATACACTAGTCTACTTCGGAATATCGATACCCAGTCTCGATATTCTCTTGACTAGGAACACTTAAGGATGTGCGTATGGACTACCCAGCTTTCACATATATGATCGCCATCATAATGCTGGTAGTCAAGCAAGAATCCTACGGGCTTCATCATTATATATTAGAAACACGTAATAAGTAAAACGTATACACATCATTGATAAAGACAAACCAGATAGCATATTATCATTTTGAGTAAGACTATTCTACCTGTATAGGTCCTCTCTCAATTATCATAATCGCCTACTTGCAATTACAATAATTGTATTGAGGGCATTATATCCAACAATCTCCTACTTGCACTTAAGGCTAATTATTGCGGTATTGCATACCCATAGCTCGTATGCTACTAAATACCCAACATCTCCACTAATCAGTTTCGCAAAGCTCGTTTGAGAAACATCCGTGTTCGAGAAATAGCCCCAGAGTGGATCCGCTACAATATTCCCAGAGTGGATCCGTGTTCGAGAAATAGCCCCAGAGTGAGACCGGCCACCATCCCTTATCGAGGTCTCGAAACGTATACACTAGTCTACTTCGGAATATCGATACCCAGTCTCGATATTCTCTCGACTAGGAATACTTAAGGATGTGCGTATGGACTACCCAGCTCTCACATATATGATCGCCGTCATAATACTGGTAGTCATGCAAGAATCCTACGGACTTTATCATTATGTATTAGCAACACGTAATAAGTAAAACGTATGCACATCATTGATAAAGACAAACCAGATAGCATATTATCATTTTGAGTAAGACTATTCTACCTATATAGGTCCTCTCTCAATTATCATAATCGCCTACCTGCAATTACAATAATTGTATTGAGGGCATTATATCCAACAATCTCCTACTTGCACTTAAGGCTAATTATTGCGGTATCGCATACCCATAGCTCGTATGCTACTAAATACCCAACATCTCCACTAATCAGTTTCGCAAAGCTCGTTTGAGAAACATCCGTGTTCGAGAAATAGCCCCAGAGTGGATCCGCTACAATATTCCAACTTCATATCTCTATATCTTAATTTCGCGGAGATCAACAATCTTCCGAAATAAGCGATACCCCGCCTCAAGAATTTGGCTGGATACTTGATGGGACCAAGTTCATAAATGAACATCTTTATCCAACAAACTTCTTGGTGTCACGACCCATCCCCAAACACAAATGGTATTGTCCGCTCTGGCCGAAACCGCACGGTTTTGTCCCTTTGAATGAACCTGGGGATACTTCCCAGTAGGTCACCCATTCCAGAATTTCTCTGGCTCAAGTACGCTTAACTACGGAGTTTTTCAAACTCCGGAGTTCCGATTGATCCAAAAGGCGCTTCTGTGTTATAGGAGTGGTATCATACCATTTATAGTTATGATCATGCCCTCTTTCGGAATGGAATTCGATACTCCCCATTGTTCTACAGTGAGTCCTCGTGTGTATCCGTATCGGTTACATCCCCACCTCGATACCGGATAACACCATACTTCTTACGGGGTAGATGGTATTCAGCCCCAACTCCACCTGGGGTATTACACTTGGACTGTATTCTCCATTGAGTCATAACCAGTATTGCGCTCCATGCCTACTTCAGTATCCCTATTAGAACCCTATCCAATATACTGCTCCTTAGAAGAGAGTAAACTTAAAACTCTGACAGCATCTCTGTTATCTAGGTCATTTTGGAAGCTAGAACCAGTATTTGTTTCCTATAGGAGGCCGCCATTACCAGATACCAAGAATATCCTTTTATGTTCTTAATTGCTTCCTTTTGTTTCTCCATGATTGGCTTAATATCTGCTTACTATAAAAAGTGCATAAGCAACATCTGGTTTGGTACAAGACATTGCATGATTGACTCAATTGCCTAAGCAAATGATATGTTATTCATGTTAGTTCCTCTCCTCATCAGTATGAAAGACATCTCTTTAGAAAGGGTGACTCTATTACCTGCGAATAGACTACCATGCCAAGAGTCATCCATTCTAAACTACTTTAGAATGGTATCTAAGTACCCGAATTGGGACACTTCTCAAATCTAGATCTATCGATATAGATCTAGTCATCAGAATTCCTGATATCTCGGCAAGTGCAAAAGCAGCTTCTGATTTGTTACACGATATTGAATGATTGACTCAATTTCCTAATCAAATGATATGTCATTCATACCAGTCCCTCTCCTCATCGGTCTGAAAAACATCTCTTTAGAGAGGATGACTCTATTACCTGCGGGTAGACTACCACGTCAGGAGTCATCCATTCTAAACTAATTTATAATGGTGTCCAAGTAACCAAATTGGGACACTTCCTAAATCTAGATCTAAAACCATAGATCTAGTCACCAGAATTCTTGATATCTTATCCAGATCCAATATGGAGAAACATTTGTGACAACCAAAGTTTAACTGATTGCAGTATAGGAACATCACTTCCTATCAGGAGTATGTCATCCAAATCGCAGTACATAACTCCTTACATCATTCTTGCTAGGTTCATCTCTTGTTTTGATGAAATCAATCACCTTGACTGTCACATCAAAACAGATCTATCTCCGCTATGGATGTTTTAGTTTACGAATATACATAATCAACTTGCACACCTTCCGCTGCTTCCACTGATTACGATAACCCTCTAGCAGAGTCATATATACGTGCACTTCTAAATTTCCATTTAGAAATACGTTATAGTCATCTACCTGCCAGATCTCATAGTCATGAAAAACAGCAGTGGCAAGTCAATCCGTATGGATTTCAGCGTAGACACTGAAGTAAAAGCCTCATCACAATCCACATCGGGTATTTGATGAAAGCCTTTACAACAAGTCTAGCCTTATTAGATTAATACATTTCTATCTGCACAGATCTTGAAAGACTCACTTGCTCCTAATAGGTTTTACCCCTACAAGAGCACCTACCAAATTCCATAATTTGCCGAAGTGTGTGGAGTCCAACTTGGATATAAAGCATTCAGCCATCATCCAGAAGTTAGAACTTTCCATGGTCTATTGATAGCTAGTAGATCCATCATCACCATGATGCTCAACTTTCTGTCACCGTTTACAAGGGACTCGAAGTATCTCTCAGATGGCTGAGATCATCAACTAATCTATAGAGTGGCTAAAGTTTATCGAGTCCGATTGAATCTCTAGATTCTATTAAATTTTCAGTCACCGTTTGTAGTTCTGGAATCACTTCTAGTTCTACCATACTCCCACTTGTTTTTTTTTACAAAAAGATTCTTTTTATGAAAAGGTGGCGAGTCAAGAACAATGTGACTATTGATATTGAAAATGGTAGAAGCAAAAACCCTAGCAAATGCTTGAGATAAATCATAAACTGTCATTACCAAAGCGTGCCTTGAGTTTTTCCAGATTTTTCTTTTAAATAGAAAACGGATGACTCCATATCTTAATAATCTCAAGATATGCAACCATTCTATGTCCATATAGAATCAAAGACACTAATTTAGATGGAACCGGATTCAAATGTCATGCAGCTGTTTCCAGTGCATATCACAATTGGAAATAGGCCATACAATATTACCCATCATGGAGCGCACCCGCAGATCAGTAACTTGAGAGAGAATCAAGTTCTCAATATTACTACGACGAAATACCTAGCATAAGTATCTAAATCTTCGATTATTTCGATGAATCCTGATACTCGTATGGTTCTCTAATTTATTCTTATACTTATAAACTTCTCAAAATCTTTGATCTAGCATTTCAACGAATGCGTGTCCAAAACCAGAGAATTTATAGGTAAATTGAATGAAGTAAGATTACCAACCCCTTGTCCTAAAGGACATCAGACAACATACATTACCATGTATAAGTCCCAAGAGTATACTAACTCAAACTCTGTGTGTCGTAAATTGAAAAACTGTATTTTGGTTAAGAACGCGTTAGTTATATGTATGCCCTAGATGCCATTACTGTACATGTGATGTATATTATAGTGGATGCTTGGACATATATAGGGAGGACTTTCTTGCTCGACATGATACTATGCTATCTAGTTGCACTTTATTTTAACATGTACACTTATTGTCTCTCTATTACATGTTGATAAAGCCTTTAGGATGAGTACTTGACTACCAGGATTATGATGCAGATCATACTAGTGGGGCAGAGGTAGTCGGTAAGTACATCCTTCAAATGTTCCTAGTCATGGGAGTATCGAGACAGGGCATCGATACTCTAGAGTAGACTAGCATATATGCTTCTTGACCTATATGATGGGCGATGGATGATCCCACATCCATTGGTGTTTGACATCAGAGAAGGTGTACGGGTGATCAGTGGAGACTGGGTACATTGGACGGACTCGCCGAGAACTTCTAGATGTTATTATATCTATCGTCAGATAGCGGTTCTCTGGTGACACTGGTACAGGTTAGTCTGTGGACCCGAGATCGTCATAGAGTCTTGTGTAATTCCCACTGTGCTTTGATTTCCACCATACCACGGTCAAGAGATCGTGCAAAAAGGTGGTTTTTGGGTACAGTCCCGAGTTACATGGAGGCAATGAGCGATAGGAGGGGATTCGTCTCTCCTGATATTGGGGGTTGATGTTGCGCTATGCTCGATTGGCCATAACAGGAAATCCCTGGCCAGGGTTGCTGAGATCTACTGGTAAGTGTTATCAGTAGTTTCTCGAACCGTTATGGACCTTGCATCAGCATGACTTATCAGGCTATTGGGGTCTGACGTTATATCACCCCCAGGCTGTGATATGCGACATATCTGACGAATGGACCGGACAGTACGGTAGTGTTACTGATTGGATTGGCAGGAGTATGAGCAGGCTTACTTGTTGATCTTCTAATCGCTCAATACCCAGATGACCGTTACGTTTAGCAGACCGCTTGCGGCTTGTGGGTGTTTGATATGATCATCACCTACTGCTGGCGTATTGATGAGTCTTTAGAGTCCTACACAGAGGTTTCCTGGTTCATGCGAAACGAAGTAGGAGCACATATGTGATATGTGTGAGATCGAGATTAATGCGTGTATGTGATACCACATTCTATTCTTGCGATATGAGATATCGGTCTGTTGTATGTGATATAACCGGGTTATCGGATCAAGTGTTGATTCGATAAGTTGATTCATATGATATTAGTCGGTTATATGTGATATAGCCGGATTATTAAATCAAGAGTTGATTTGATAATTTAATTTATAATTATATATTTGATATATTAAATTACATTAACTAATATTTGCTCACTAAGTATTCTTTTTCTCACTTATGTGCATATAGTATATATGTGATATATATTAATGTACATTTTATTTGTGTCATGTTTGATGCCACATGCGTCATGGGTGTATCAGACTTACACCATGCTTGATATAATGTAGGGTTTATATTTATCTAAGTAATTCAAAAATTGGATGGAAATTGTCATGGCTACAAGCTTGTAGAAACTTGTGGAAATATTGACCAAGTCCACCATTTTTGTTTCACTTCTAAATATTTGTTAACTTAACCATTATAACTTAGCCATGGTTTATTCTCTACATGGGTTAGTGTATGAAACTAACTCACCTATGGTTTCTATTCTCACCTCATGAGTTCATTCTCTCATCTTCATTTCTTCATCTTCTTCTTCATTGAGAAAGTTTGCTAGCTTTTCTCAAGGTGAGAAATATTGTGAGCAAAACAAATCTAAAATGAGCCCATTTCCTACTTTATCAGCTTCTACTATTAGCCATTTAATTTAGAGTGTTTGCTGCACTAATCTACCATTAGTGAAGAGGTAGCATGAGCTTGAGTCTTCTCGACATAGATCATCTTCGGCCTTGAAGACTTCGATCAAGCTTATTCATTTCTTTATGTGAGCCCTTACTAGAGTTCGGATGTTCACTACTTAGAGCGAAGGGGCTACTACACGGAGCTTTATGTCACGACCCAAGTTAGACACATGACCGGCACTTAGACTACGTAACGTCACCAGGCGTAACACAATTTAAGTAAGCCGAAAACCCAGCAATCTAAACCATTACAAGAAGTAATAGATAGAAACATTTTTAGAAATCTCAAGTAAAACCTCAAAACTTAAGTTTGTTTTCATAAAAATTTCGGCAGTACCTCCTTTGTAAAAGCTAGCCCGAAACGGGTACAAACATAAGATATAAGTAAAGCATCCCCAAACAGGAGCAAATCTCGCCCAAAGGCAGAAACAACCACCACAACAGATATACGACGCCGTAGCGAAGAAATGAGACGATAATCAATATAAAACAAAGGCCGGCTCATACAAGCATGACACCCAGAGTCACAAGAATATACAATATCGATTCTCACAACCCGTCTATAAGTCAATACATGAAGATGGTAGATGGAGCGTACTAGATACAAAGATATACAACAACATCATCGGATAACCGCAAACCCACCTATAGCAAAAGGCCTCACAGCCAAGCGTAGCGGTATCCGCAAAAGTAGTGATAAGAAGACGCCCTGCCGCGATTACTCTGAGTGTCTAACCTGCAAAACACTGTGGCACAACGGGAGTGAGTTGCCAACTCGTGAATAGAAAAATAACATCATACTGTAATCGCAAGTATGCACGAACAGTGAAAATCTATCACATGTAATCTGATAGCATAAGTATAGCAATATGAATATGCAACAATCATGATCAAGGTACACCACTAGGGTACTATATCTATATGAATCAAATGCATATCAAATAAATTCTGAGTGTGGGATAAATAATAAAGCTCATGCACAAATCATCAGCATGGAAAAACCTGGTGTCTATCAACGACACCCCAAATCCTAAAATCCTCAGGCGCCGTTACCAGGACTGACCCTCATATCCTGTAAATCTCATGGAACCTGAGTGTCCAACATCGACACCCAAAACATCATGAAAATATATGCCTGGGTGTAGCCGTCACCAGGACTGGCCCTCATATCCTGTAAATCTCATGGAACCTAAGTGTCCAACATCGACACCCGAAGTATCATGAAAACATATGCTCGTGTGTGTGTGTGTGTGTGTGTGTGTGTGTGTGTGTGTGTGAGGATATCTATCTCGTGTGTCTATCAACGACACATCAAAATCATGGAACCTGAGTGTCCAACATCGACACTCGAGACATCATGAAAACCCGTGTCCAGCATCGACACGTAAATACCCATCTCTCAGGCGCCGTCACCAGGACTGGCCCTCATATCCATACATCTCACGGAACCTGAGTGTCCAACACCGACACTCGCAATCCACATATCATATCGGGCTCCGTCAATCCGGGTCGGCCTACATATCCATACGTCTCACAGAACCTGAGTGTCCAACATCGACACTCGCAATTCACACATCACATCGGGCTCCATCAATCCCGGTCGGCCCACATATCCATACATTTCACAGAACTTGAGTGTCCAACGTCGACACTCGCAATCCACATATCATATCGGGCTTCGTCAATCCGGGTCGACCCACATATCCATACGTCTCACGGAACCTGAGTGTCCAACGTCGACACTCGCAATCCATATATCATATTAGATTTCTAAGACAAGTCTCAGAACCGAGAAAAACTCATGGTGGACGCATCGAAATATCATATTAAGAGAAACCGGTTTTTCAAAACAATGCATACTTTCTTGAAATATCTCCACGGTTCTCAAATTCATAAATCACATGAAATCCGTATCTCAATGCGTAAATCCATAAAACATAATATATGCAATATAGAACAGTAATATGAGCATATAAAGGGAAAACCGATATTTAAATGCATCAAGTTATTAAATATATCATGTGGTTCCCAATTTATCCAAAATCCATCACAACATCATATGAAGCTGAACATGTAGCTATAGCAAGGTATATGTGTAAGCATGTAGGTATGCATGTATGCTATATTTCATATGCACAATCGCATAAGAATCAATGCTTCTATGTCACTAATCAATACAATATCACATATGTATGTATTGTGCGTATCATGGCAATTATCGACAGTGTGTGTGTAGCATACAATGAGTGCTCGTGCAACATGGACTGTCAATAATAGTGTAGTGTCCAATGGGTACAAGTTCAGGCACAACAAGTAAAAATATGCAATGAAGTTCATGCACCATCTCTATATGTGCATATAAACATGCGGATAATATCATATCATATCTAGCCCTGACGCTTAACGCCATATGGGCGATTTTCCCGTAGATGTTAAATCTACTCACCGACTATCTCGAGCTAGGTAAATCCAGTCACCTGCTTCCCTTTCTTCGCAGCGTTCGAAGTCCCCGCCTGCGATCCTATTAACACAAAACATAGTAAGTGGAAATCTCAGAAATTAACCAATATCACGTACAAACTACGTTTGATCGACGCACCAATACCAAACCAACTCACAAGTGTCCGTCTAGTGGCTAACTTGTGTGGCGACTCTACGAAACCAACCCAAGTGCAGTAGCTACACAAGATCACGAACCGTGTTGGATAACGTAACACGCATAGTCGTAACACTAGATTATAGTAAAGTGATCCCAGATTTTGTATACTCTCAAAATATAAAAATCAAGCAGTACCAAACACCTCTAAACAACTGCAGACAGCTACCCTACAAAACCCAATCCCCAACTCCCCCAATCGGCTGAGCTCGCTGGATTTCTTCTTAATGTCGCCGGCCAAAACCGCCCAGGCGGGGTTTGTGCTTCAGGTGTAAACTTAGCGTCACTAGTGCATCACTAATACACTGCTATATTTTACATTAAAGATTCCAGGTCAAAGCAGATCACAAAGACTCCAATATGATACTAAAAATACGATATGTGCACAACACCAAACTTTTAGTGTTCTAAACCACAACTACAAGGCAACACAACAATATAAACACATAATTATCAGTTAGAGGTCATTACCTATCCACTCTTGCTCAAAAATCAAATCTTTCCAAACTCCAAGGCATCTTAGTGGCTAAAGCAAGACTTGAGAAGTGTTTTAGTGGGATTTTATGAAGTTTTGCAAGGTTTTGGTGATGGGGTAGTGAGGGTTCAGTTGAGAGTTGAGGAGATGAATAATAATTGAGAATGAGAGAAGAATTAGAGAGTGAGGTGTGATAATGGTGAGAGGGTGAGTGTAGGGTGAGCTTAACCTTACACTTACTCTCTCCCTCTCCTCATCAATGCTTGCATTAAAGCCCCCATGACTCACCTAGCCACCTCTCTTTCAATCCAAAACATGAAAATATCTCTCACACAAAAATCTAAACTCAAGGTTAATCAAGGCATGGATTACTTAAGGTGTCATGGCTACTAAACAAGGTTAATACTAAACAACCCTCACATTAACATGCACAAGTGTGTGCATGCCAAAACAATTAATAATAAATTATTAATTAATTGTTATAAAATGTGAGGAAACCAATTTGGAAAAATTTTATATTAAAAACATGCATTAACACTTAATTAACATTAATTGCGTTCTAAGGTGTTACAATCTCCCCCTTTAAAGAAATTCGTCTCCGAATTAAAAGTCCCACTATGCGTACCTTCAAAGAGATGAGGGAATTTCTTCTGCATTTCGCTCTCGGCCTCCCAAGTGATCTCCTCACTAGTCGGGCTACACCAAAGAACTTTCACAGATGGTAAGACCTTTGATCGAAATTTCTTCACCTGCCGATCCAAAATAACTACCGGCTGCTCGGTGAACGAAAGATCGCGCTCAAGCTGAAAGGTCTGGTACTGAATCGTGTGAGAAGAATCATGAAGGTATTTGTCACGACCCGAAAGTACGGAACGTGACTGGCACTTAGATTCTGAGACGTCTCAAGGCGTAACGTAACCTAAGTCAGCCAAAGCCCAGAAAATCTAAACCAAAATCAACAAGAGTGAAAGAAAACTTTTTATGAAAATGATTTCAAAATCAATTAAGTTGTATTAACCCAATTTTTAAAAACATCAAAATTTTCCAAAAATTTCGGCAGAGTCTTCTTTGTAAATACTAGCCCCCAAAATGGGTACAACAAAATATATAAACCTGTAATTAAATAATGGCATCCCCAAGCGGGAGCTAGCTCTTCGCCCAAGGCGGATCATAACCACACTCAATATATATGCAATATCAAGAAAATAAGCATAAAGAAGCACAAAAATAAGAAAAACACGTCGGCTCAAGTGAGCTCGACCCCAGAGAAACCACATACACACAAATCTCTCAGTCTCATCACTAGGTCGCATATACAAAATAAGAAGTGGTAGATGGAAAATACTAGATACAATGATAGTACAAAAGAGGCAAATTGTCCTCGTAACCCACCTACGAGCAATGTCGTGAGTCCGAGCAAAAGAAACAACGAAAAGATACGCCCGCCGCTGCAAAGCTGACGGGTCCGACCTGCAAGACACTGTGGCACAACGGGGGTAAGTTGCCAGCTCGTGAGTAGCAAGTAACATCTAATAAGGTTATCGTAAGAATGCACGCAATGCGTCGCAATCTGCATATCTAAGTATAATGCGATGCTACTAATATGTATGCACATGGATGCAAAATCAATACGAAATCTTTAAGTGTTTAAATATGATGTTCTTTGCATTCTTAACTTAGAAAAAAAATATCTGTACAATAGCCAAGGTACCATCAATGAAATCATCCGAAAACCGTGTCAAGCATCGATACCAAATATGGAAATATATCTGTCTCAATGTCTCACTATATCAATGTCTCAATACCTCGGGCTCCGTCAGTCCGGATCGGCCCATATCATCAATCTCACGACAACGGTCAGTATCCTCCGGATATCCGCCGCACCTGACATCACCGGTAGGTAGTCTTCCCCTGCCAAGCTCATCGTCTACAACTCGATCTTCTTGCCCCGGGGTACCATACCGGGCCCACCATGTACCCGAGACAGTTCATCCACTCCTCGAATCGGGTCTCGAAATCCAACAGAAATCATGAAAACTCATGGTGGACGACCCATACATCACGAGAAAACCGCAACTTTATTTTAAAAATGATGATAATAAACTTCTGTTAAATTCTTACGGTTTTCCCCAAAATCCAGAAATCTCATCAATACTGAAATCCTCAAGAAAATCATAATACCCAACAAGTTGTATATGATAAATGCTTATGATATTAAAGGTATGCAATGTGATTTATGGTTAGGAATCTATATAAGCATGATGATGAAGTGAGGTATATACATGCTATGCAATTCAATGTATCATGTATGATGCAAGTGTTTGATACTGAACGAAGCAGGTTCTATAGTGCTCGTGGCATGGAAATTACCAAAGGCGTGTGTGTTCACATGAATAGTGCGCGTGCAACATGAGCCAATGGTAATGGTGTAAGTGTCCTAAGAGGTGATATCACACATAGGTATATAGATAACCATGCAATGCCAGCAGACGAATAACTAGACATATATGCATATGAATGAGATGGTTAACTAACTAACTATGCATATGGTTTGCAAGTAATAAAGTGATCCTAACAATGGGGCGCCTCGCGCCATCCAAACGATTTCCCCATAGATGTATACATCTACTCACCCGGACGCCTCGCTAATCTGATCCAACCACCGCTTTGCCTTTGCGCGCTGCGTCCGATGTTTCCGCAACCGATCCTAAAATTGCATAACAGACAACATAAGATTACACATCAAGAAACGACGCAAGTCACAATATGAAAATATCAACGTCTACAAGTTAGGCACAACGTGCACTAGGTGCGCGGAACACACACGACAATCACGAAACCTTAATTAGAATTGTCGTTTCGAATCAACCGTCAAAACTAAAACCCGATTAAACCAAATTCCGCATTCGCACACCCTAAATGTCGTAGGAGATGCTATAAATATCGTCAAGTTAGCACAATTAATTCACCACTTAATTTTATGAAAAACCTAATAAGCGCTAACATTGAAAATTTGGTGCAAATATCGCGGATTTGCAATAAAGTGATCACATCATCGCACAATCGTCCAATCCACACAACTAGATGGCCACAACACTAAATTAACCCATTTACAATGCTTCAACCCTAATTTTAAAATCAAACCCTTTTCTTGAATTTCATTAAACAAGCAATAACAACCAAATTAACACTTTAAAATCCTATTTTATCATATTTAAACTACCAATTAACCATTTGATTGAAATTATATCTCACAAGTAGTGAACCCTAGCTTGCATTAGCCTCCAAAGACACCTCCTTTCTCCATGTTTTAAACAAATTTGGGTTTGAGAAGAGGTAGAATAGGGATTTGCTTTTAATTAGTGAAGGATTTTGTGGATTTCGGTGGATTTTGATGGAATTTTGAAGCAAAAGAGAGGGGGGAAAATTTGGGGAGCTGCTGCAGGTTGAAGGATCGGCCTTGGGGAGATGAGGGAGCGTGAGAGAGAGTTGTGTAGAAATTTCCATGAAAAAAGTATCTTTTAAGCTTATTTAATGCATATCACATCATTTCAATTAAAAATTTCATTTTAATTCATTTTTAAACCATTGAAACTACCATCTTGGAATGTCTTGCTAACATTTTTGTTATTACTAGATTTTAGTTTATAATGGTTCCGAAGTATGTAATTTACCCATTTAAATTTGTATTTATCACTAATTTAATGTATATTTAAAAGCTTAAAATAATATTAAAAATAATTAATTAAGGAAATTTTTTTAAACGACTAGAAATTTTTAAGTTACAATTAATTAACCAATTCATAGCAATTTCTTATCTAAATTTTGTATAATTAGGCCTATATTGAAAAATAATTATTTTGACATTTTACGGAAAATACTGTTTATTTTACCGATTATCGAAAAACTATCTAAATGATTTTCAAAGCGTTACAATCTTCCCCCTTAAAGAAATTCGGTCCCCGAATTTAAAATTTAACTACGCGTACCTTCAAAAAGATGAGGATATTTCTTCCTCATCCCGCCCTCGGTCTCCCTGGTGACCTCCTCGCTGTTCGGGCCACACCAAAGAATCTTGACGGACGGTATAACCTTCGACCTCAATTTCTTCACCTGCCGATCTAAAATGTCCACGGCTGCTTGGTGAATGAAAGATCGCGCTCCAGATGGATTGTTTAGTGCTGAATCGCATGGGAAGGGTCATGAAGGTACTTGCAGAGCATCGGAACATGGAACACGGGGTGAACATCCGGGAAGCTGAGCGGAAGAGCCAACCGATAAGCCACCGAACCAACACGCTCTAGGATCTCGAAGGGACCAACATATCTAGGACTAAGCTTCTCTTTCCGCCTAAATCTCATCACACCCTTCTCGGAGAGACCCTCAGGAAAACATGATCGCCAACAGTGAACTCGAGTCGGCGACGGCGCCTATCAGCATATGATTTCTGCCTACTCTGTGCCGCTCTCATCCTGTCCCGAATCAGCTGTATCTTTTTAGTCGTCTCCTGTATGATCTGCGGCCCCAAAATACTGCTCTCTCTGAGCTCTGTCCAAAATACGGGTGATCGACATTTCCTCCCATATAAAGCCTCAAAAAGTGCTATCTGAATCGTCTCCTGGAAGCTATTATTGTAGGAGAACTCGATCAAGGGCAAATGACGATCCCAGCTACCACCGAAATCTAAAACACAAGATCTGAGCATGTCCTCAAGAGTCTAAATAGTACGCTCTGACTGACCGTCAGTCTGCGGATGAAAAGCTGTGCTAAAACTCAATCGGGTGCCTAAAGCCTCCTGAAGTTTCTGCCATAATCGGCTGGTAAACTGGGTGCCCCGGTCGGACACGATACAAGTCGGGACGCCATGTAGTCGTATGATCTCATCAATATAAATCTGGGTGTACTGAGCAAATCCAAAAGTGGTCTTCACTGGCAGAAAGCGAGCCGCTTTTGTCAGTCGATCTACAATCACCCGAATAGAGTCATACTCTCGACTGGTCCTAGGTAGACCCACAATAAAGTCCATGGAGACCTGTTCCCACTTACACTCAGGAATGGGCAAAGGCTGTAACTCGCCGGCTGGCCTCTGGTGCTCGGTCTTGACTTGCTGACAAGTCAAGCATCTCGATAAAAAGTCTGTAACATCCTTCTTCATCCCGTCCCATCAGTAAACCTCTCTCAAATCATGGTACATCTTGGTGGAACCTGGATGAACACTGTATACTGATCCATGTGCCTCCTTAAGAATATCACGCCTCAGTCCCTTAGAATTTGGTACGCACAATCGAGCCCCAAATAGAAGTATCCACTGATCATCAATCACGAACTCGGAAACTCTGCCCTGCCGAATCTGCTTGATAATCTCTAAAATAAGGGCATCATCGGACTGTGCCTCGCGGATACGGTCAAGTAACTGTGGGCGTGCTCTGAAATGGGCCAGCTTTCCCCCTGTAGGAGTAAACTCAAACTGCACTCTGCTGTCACATAAAACCTGCCAATCCGCCGTCGACTGCATCTGTACTGCGCTCAAACAAGATAGGCTACCTCCGGGTCTCCTACTCAAAGTATCTACCACCACATTTGCCTTGCCCGGATGGTATAGAATCTCGCAGTCATAGTCTTTTACCAACTCCATCCAACAGCGCTGTCTCAGATTTAGATCTCGCTGCTGAAAAATATATTTCGAGCTCTTGTGGTCAGTGAATATCTGGCACGACTCGCCTATAGGTAATGTCTCCAGATCTTGAGTGCAAATACCACTGCAGCCATTTCTAAATCATGAGTGAGGTAGTTCTGCTCGTGTTTCTGCAACTTCCGAGAAGCATACGCGATAACTCTGTCGTGCTGCATCAACACACAGCCCATCCCCACTCAAGAAGCATCACAATAAACCACGAAACCACCAGATCCTGAAGGCAATGATAACACTGGTGCAGTAGTCAGACGAGTCTTCAACTGCTGGAATCTATCCACACATGCCTCGGTCCAATCAAAAGGAACCCCCTTCCGGGTCAACCCGGTCAACGGTGCAGCAATACTGGAGAAATCCTGGACAAAACGTCGATAATAGCCGGCCAGACCTAAAAAGCTGCGAACCTCTGTAACTGATACCGGTTTGGGCCAACGCTGAACTGCCTCGATTTTCTTCGGGTCCACACAAATACCATCTCTCGTCACTACATGACCCAAGAAGTCGACACTGTCTAGCCAAAATGCGCACTTGGAAAATTTGGCGAACAACTGATGCTCCCTCAAAGTCTGCAATGTGATACGCAAGTGCTGCTCATGCTCCTCCCAGCTCCGAGAATAAACCAAGATGTCGTCAATGAAAACAATGATGAACTGATCAAGATACGGCCTGAATACACGGTTCATCAAGTCCATATATGTTGCCGGATCATTGGTGAGCCCGAACGACATCACCAAGAACTCATAATGACCATATCGTGTATGGAAAGCGGTCTTCGGAATATACTCCTTCCGAACCCGCAACTGGTGATAACCTGACCGTAAATCAACCTTCAATAAATACCCCGCACCCTGAAACTGATCAAATAAGTCATCAATGTGGGGTAGGGGATATCTGTTCCGCACAGTAACCCGGTTCAGCTGACGATAATCAATGCATAAGTGCATACTGCCGTCCTTCTTCTTAACAAACAGGACGGGAGCACCCCAAGGTGACACACTCGGTCGGATAAGCCCCTTATCCAGGAAGTCCTGTAACCGATCCTTCAGCTCTTTAAGCTCCGCCGGGGCCATCCGATAAGGTGGTATAGAAATAGGCACCGTGCCGGGGATCAAGTCAATGCAGAACACAATCTCGCGCTCTGGCGGCAGACCAGGCAGCTCGGCAGGGAATACATCAGGAAACTCTCTCACAATAAGGACCTGGTCCAACGAAACCTCTGTGTCACTAGTATCACAAACATAGGCTAAGAATCCCTGACACCCTTTCCGCAAGAGCTGACTAGCGCGAAGAGAAGAAATCAAGCTGGGAAGGGTGGCGCTACGATCTCCCTAAATAACAAGAATCGGCTCACCAGGAAAACTGAATCTGAATGCCTTCTCACGGCAGTCTACAGATGCATAACAGGTGGCTAACCAGTCCATACCAAGAAGAACGTCGAAGTCTAGCATATCGAGAAGAATCAAATCAACTGAAGAATCCCTCTCCCCGATACGAACAGGACACGATCGGTACACAAAACGAGCAACAAACGACTCGCCTACCGGACTAATGACAACAAGCGGCTGATCTAATGAAGAAGACTCTCGACCCAACCTCGGTGCAAAGTATATGGATACATAAGAGTGTGTGGAGCCTGGATCAAATAATACCTGTTCCTTAAAAGAACATACTGGCAGAGTACCTGTCACGACGGCATTGGATGCTTGTGCATCCTGAGGAGTCAATGCGAACACTCGGGCCCGTCCACCACTAATAGCTGGCTGTCCTCTGCTTTTGCCTCTGCTTCTATCGCTTCGTCCTCTCTGAACAGGACCGCCATGCCCACGGCCTCTAGGAGCATTTGTCAGGCGTAGACCATCATCAGGGGTAGGAAGTAGAGCTCTCTGAGGAGGTGGTGAAGGTGGTAAGGTCACATGTGGCACTGTCTCCGCGCCCTGGCACCCCATGGTACAGTCTTTGACACGATGGTACTGACTCCCGCACCGAAAATATCCTGGCGACGACTGCCGGGTCTGCGGATATGAACCAAATAACTGACCCCGTCTCAATCCTCTGTCGCCACCATCTCCCGGAAAGAATCTATCACGGTGTCTACCCATCTGCCGCTGGGCTGGCGTATCAGTACGAATCCTCTTCGGCCCAGAAACGACCGGAGTCTCAGAAATGCGCTCCTCCAAAAGTAAGGCTGCATCCATCGCAGCCGCGAATGTGTCAAAGTGCTGGGTGCCGATGGCAAGGAATAACTGTGTGTCAAGTCCTCCCACAAACCTCTTTATCCTCTTCTCTTCAGTGTCTACTAAGTACGGAGCATATCGGGATAATTGAGTAAACTTTATATCATACTCTGACACTGTCATCCCAGGAGTCTTGCGCAAAGACTCAAAACTATGGGCCCGAGCATCTCGGACACTCTCCAAAAGGAAACGGGCAAGAAATGCAACTATGAACTCGTCCCAGGTCATAGGAGGTAGACCTGTAGCTCGGCCTCTCTTTACTAAATCGTACCACGTCTGGGCAAGGCCCTCCAGACAAAAACTCGTAAACTCCACCCACCTATCATCAGAACACCTCAATGAACGGCAAATCCTAGTTATCCTATCGAGAAATGCCTGCGGGTCCTCTGTTGCATCCGTGCCGGTAAAGGCTGGAGGTCTCAGCCTCATAAACTCCTGCAGTGATACGGGGATAGTCGCAGTAGTAGCAGGAGCAACAGTCTGGGCAACAGGTACAATCATGGTCTGTGTGGTGGAAGGAACATCCTCGGATCTCTGTGCCCGACTGGACTCAACTAAAGATCCCATCATCTGTCGCAACTCCTGCATACCGGCCTCTATCTGGCAATACGGTCGGGAGAAGGCGAATCAATCTGACCCTGAGGGGTAGGCGTATCATCCCGCTCGATCCTCGCCTCAGACGAGCCCGCTTGAAGCTCATCCTTAGCGGCAGCCCGCTGAGCTCTCGCAGTCTTTGGCGGCATCGAAGCTGGAATAAGAACAGGAGCGATAAGAACATTGCAATTTAATCAAGGGATGCATGGAATCAATGGAGGAAATACAAGCAATTATGTCCTAAGGTCACTTAGGCGAAGTGTTGTATCGTAAGTATGCCGCGGAACATACCCATGCTACGCCACTCTGCTTAAGTCACCTACTCCATCTATCAAGGGTCGTCCTACACTCAGAAAGGTAAAACCTATGTCTCTGATACCGACTTTGTCACGACCGGAAAGTACGGAACGTGACTGGCACATAGATTACGAGACGTCTCAAGGCGTAACGTAACCTAAGTCAGCTAAAACCCAGAAAATCTAAACCAAAATCAACAAGAGTAAAGAAAAACCTTTTATGAAAACGATATCAAAATCAATTAAGTTGTATTAACCCAATTTTTAAAAACATCAAAATTTTCCGAAAATTTCGGCAGAGTCTCCTTTGTAAATACTAGCCCCCAAAATGGGTACAACAAGATATATAAACCTGTAATGAAATAATGGCATCCCCAAGCGGGAGCTAGCTCTTTGCCCAAGGCGGATCACAACCACACTCAATATATATGCAATATCAAGCAAATAAGCATAAAAATAAGAAAAACACAACGTCGGCTCAAGTGAGCTCTACCCTAGAGAAACCACATATACACAAATCTCTCAGCCTCATCACTAGCTCGCATATACAAAATAAGAAGTGGTAGATGGAGAATACTAGATACAATGATAATACAAAAGAGACAAAGTGTCCTCGCAACCCACCTACGAGCAATGTCGCGAGTCTGAGCAAAAGAGCCAATGAAAAGATACGCCCGCCGCTGCAAAGCTGACGGGTCCGACCTTCAAGACACTGTGGCACAATGGGGGTGAGTTGCCAGCTCGTGAGTAGTAAGTAACATCTAATAAGGCTATCGTAAGAATGCACGCAATGCGTCGTAATCTGCATATCTAAGTATAATGCGATGCTACTAATATGTATGCATATGTTGCAAAATCAATACGAAATCTTTAAGTGTTTAAATACGATGATCTTTGCATTCTTGACTTAGAAAAAAAATATCCGTACAATAGCCAAGGTACCATCAATGAAATCATCCGAAAACCGTGTCAAGCATCGACACCAAATATGGAAATATATCTGTCTCAATGTCTCACTATATTAATGTCTCAATACCTCGGGCTCCGTCAGTCCGGATCGGCCCATATCATTAATCTCACGACAACGGTTGATATCCTCTGGATATCCGCCGTGCCAGACATCACCGGTAGGTAGTCTTCCTCTGCCAGGCTCATCGTCTACAACTCGATCTTCTTGCCCCGGGGTACCATACCGGGCCCACCATGTACCCGAGACGGTTCATCCACTCCTCGAATCGGGTCTCGAAATCCAATAGAAAACATGAAAACTCATGGTGGACGACCCATACATCACGAGAAAACCGCAACTTTATTTTAAAAATGATGATAATAAACTTTTGTTAAATTCTTGCGATTTTCCCCAAAATCCAGAATTCTCATCAATACTGAAATCCTCAAGAAAATCATAATACCCAACATATTGTATATGATAAATGCTTATGATATCAAAGGTATGCAATGTGATTTGTGTCTAGGAATCTATATAAGCATGATGATGAAGTGAGGTATATACATGCTATGCAATTCAATGTATCATGTATGATGCAAGTGTTTAATACTGAACTAAGCAGGTTCTATAGTGCTCGTGGCATAGCAATTACCAAAGGCGTGTGTGTTCATGTGAATAGTGCACATGCAATATGAGCCAATGGTAATGGTGTAAGTATCCTAAGAGGTGATATCACACATAGGTATATAGATAACCATGCAATGCCAGCAGACGAATAACTAGAAAGATATGCATATGAATGAGATGGTTAACTAACTAACTATGCATATGGTTTGCAAGTAATAAAGTGATCCTAACTATGGGGTGCCTCACGCCATCCAGACGATTTCCCCCTAGATGTATACATCTACTCATCCGGACGCCTCACTAATCTGATCCAACCACCGCTTTGCTTTTGCGATCCGCCTCCGATGTTTCCGCAACCGATCTTAAAATTGCATAACACACAACATAAGATTACACATCAAGAAACGACGCAAGTCACAATATGAAAAGATCAACGTCCACAAGTTAGGCACAATGTGCACTAGGTGCGTGGAACACACACGACAATCACTAAACCTTAACTAGAATCGTCGTTTCGAAGCAACCGTCAAAACTAAAACCCGATTAAACCAAATTCCGCATTCGCACACCCTAAATGTCGTAGGAGATGCTATAAATATCGTCAAGTTAGCACAATTAATTCACCCCTTAATTTTATGAAAAACCTAGTAAGCGCTAACATTGAAAATTAGGTGCAAACATCGCGGATTTGCAATAAAGTGATCACATCATCGCACAATCGTCCAATCCACACAACTAGATGGCCACAACACTAAATTAACCCATTTACAATGCTTCAACCCTAATTTTAAAATCAAACCCTTTTCTTGAATTTCATTAAACAAACAATAACAACTAAATTAACACTTTAAAATCCTATTTTATCATATTTAAACTACCAATTAACCATTTGATTGAAATTATTCCTCACAAGTAGTGAACCCTAGCTTGCATTAGCCTCCAAAGAAATCTCCTTTCTCCATATTTTAAACAAATTTGGGTTTGAGAAGAGGTAGATTAGGGATTTGCTTTGAATTAGTGAAGGATTTTGAGCATCTCGGTGGATTTTTTAATGAAATTTTGAAGCAAAAGAGAGGGGAAAAAATTTGGGGAGCTGCTACAGGTTGAAGGCTCGGCCTTGGGGAGATGAGGGAGAGTGAGAGAGAGTTGTGTAGAAATTTCCATGAAAAAAGTTTCTTTTAAGCTTATTTAATGCATATCACATCAATTTTCAATTAAAAATTTCATTTTAATTCATTTTTAAACCATTGAAACTACCATCTTGGAATGTCTTGCTAACATTTTTGTTACTACTAGATTTTAGTTTATAATGGTTCCTAAGTATATAATTTACCCATTTAAATTTTTATTTATCACTAATTTAATGTGTATTTAAAAGCTTAAAATAATATTAAAAATAATTAATTAAGGAAATTTTTTTAAACGACTATAGATTTTTAAGTGACAATTAATTAACCAATTCATAGCAATTTCTTATCTAAATTTTGTATAATTAGGCCTATATTGAAAAATAATTATTTTGACATTTTATGGAAAATACTGTTTATTTTACCGATTATTGAAAAACTACCTAAACGATTTTCAAAGCGTTACAGTATTTACGAAGTATCGACACATGGAACACGGGGTGAACATTCGGAAAACTGGGTGGGACCGCCAAACGATAGGCAACGGTACCAACTCGCTCAAGGATCTCGAAAGGACCTACAAATCTGGGACTAAGCTTCCTATTTTTCCCAAATCTCATAACGCCCTTCATTGGAGAAATCCGCAGGAATACATGATTTCCCACTACGAACTCAAGTCTGCGACGAAGACGGTCGGCATAAGTCTTCTGTTTGCACTGGGCTGCTCTCATCCTGTCCTGAATCAGCTGGATCTTCTCCGTAGTCTCCTGAACTAGCCGGGGTCCTAAAACCCTACTCTCGCTGAGTTCTGTCCAACTGACAGGCGATTGACACTTCACACTACATAAAGCCTCAAAAGGTGCCATTTGAATAGTCTCCTGAAAGCTGTTGTTGTACGAGAACTCAACCAACGGCAAGTGACGATCCCAACTGCCACCAAAATCAAGCACGCACGCCTGAAGCATATCCTCTAGAGTCTGTATAGTCCGCTCTGACTTACCATCGGTCTGCGGATGGAAAGCGGTGCTTGATCAGTCGAAAATACTGCATTTCTAACACGGCAATTTCCCTACCTTTTGCAGTCAAGTAAAGGTATCCGGTATTCATATCACACATATTTACAAAACACATGTAAAATATTGGATTACTTGTATTGTAGACTAAAACCGGCACTTTTTAGGGAAATTGTGTGTTTATCATGGCATCGCATCATTCTTGTATAGCGCAACTCTTGTCTGGGGTCTAATGTAGGAAATCGCAGAAGCATAGCCCAAAAGAGCTGATTAAAGACAAGCCAATTCAAAGGCTAAAGATCTGGAGCAATACAGAAGGCCAAATAAAATTAATCACATCATAATAAGGCCCATATGACATCCCAAGCCCAGAGAAGAAAACACAAGCTTCAAGGCCACCAAAGGGCCGCGGATCCGCGGCCCAAACCCCCTTGGAGCCACGGATCCGCGGCCATATGAAGAGATCGTGGCTCCAAATTTCATCACATGCTTATTTATAACGGCCATAGCTTCCAGAAGACCCCATAAGCTCCACGTGGCATTTCTAGAAGATTCGGCGTAACAACTTCTTGGAGGGAAAATTCAAATTTTGGGCTTAACTAACTTTTTGGGGGGAAATTTGAATATTTGGTCAACAAACTCTTGGAGGGAAATTCAAATTTAGGCTTAACTAACTTTTTGGAGGGAAATTTAAATCTTTTGGTTAACTAACTTGTGGAGGGAATTCAAATTTTAATCCTAGATCTAGAGGTCTATAAAAAGGAGCCTAGAGCTAGGGTGGAAAATTGTTCAAGATTTCATTCACCACCATCTTCAACCCACAAGTTTAGTGACAAAAGCTTGTGCCAAATTTAATCCCCATCCCCAATTCAAAATCAAGACCAAGATCCCGAGATCAATTTGAGCAAGAGAGCCTTCAACCTTTAGCAAGCGACGCCGGATTCCAACGGAGCAAGAGATCCACGCCGATCCGTGACTCAAGGAGCCGAGCGAAGCCGAAATCGACGATCTAGTTCCTTCCCTTTGTAAATTCAAGAGAGTTGTAACGAAATTTGTTGATAAATAAAGGTGAATTTTCTATACTCTTGCTTACCTTTTAATTCAAGCATAATGATTAGAATTCAATTTGTGATTGCGTTTGTGATCATGATGTTTGAGTAATCTCCGCTCGTGTAGGAGTTGTGACGATCTTTAGATGATGATGATTTAGAAATTTTTACAATTCTTAAATCCTATAATGTTTGGAAATTCTAGTGAATCAAATGTTTAATGACCTAGTTTCGAGATGATGCTTTCTTGATCGTGTTCACTCGAAACTAGGAAACAACTATTAAATATTTGATTAACTAGAAGCTAGAATTTGAATGCAATCCATCGAAAGGACAAAGGATTAGTTGCGGAATCCCTAATTTTCTCGCAAAGATCCTTAAACCTCGATGAAATTGTATCGATCTAGTATCAATTCATTAATGGATAAGAATTAGTAATCTTTAGATCTCATCATATGTATAGATCCGATCTACTCCTACGAGCCATACTTCTAATCTTGATTGTTGGTTGGAAATTATCACACATCTCTCTTCTTGTTTTAATGTTTCTTTTAGATCTAGATTTTTCATACTTTTGATCTACAATTACAAATCATGAATTTTTTTCTTTTCTTTGCCTTAAATTTTCAACTCATCTAATTCGAAAATTGAACGAAACTCACTTTCCCTGTGGACGATCCGCACTTACTAACGCGCTACATCCGACACCGTTATTGATTACGGTCAAAATATTTTTGGTTGTGATTTCTAAAATCTATTTTCTAAAAACCAACTACACAATCGGAAAATCAATCCAATCAAAATGGCGCCGTTGCCGGGGATCGTGTGCTATTTGTTCGGTTTTTGAAATTTGAGTTGAAAAGTTTATTCCATCAATATTTTTTACATCAAAACTTGCACAAAATACTAATACGTGTTGTTGTGGTTAATTGCAAGGAGATCTGGAGCTTGCTGGAAAATTGGAAAATTATTTGGTGAATTCCAGAGGACTAAGGAAGTGATCTGGAGCTTGCTGGAAAAATTCAGTGCAGAGATCCCACTGTAGCACCGCGTTTCCGCGGCATAGGGAGCTAATCGCGGCGGTTCCGCGGTTTATCAAGGGGTTCTCTGGAAAATTTTTGGCAGGTAATTTCTAACTTTCTTATCTCCTTCCTAAAATCTGCTCCAATTAACATTTCGTGCAGGTTTCTTTGCAAATATTCGCAGCGCGCAAAAAGAAAAATAAAGTGTGCTTGTTTTTGATTTTGTGGTTGTTTGCATAACTAATATGGAAATTAAGGGGCACGGCCAAATCCATATTAGGTGGGGAGTTCATTACCCTTCCTAGGCCCCACAAATCACAAACCTGCATCCGCATTACCCTCATTAATTAAAAAATATCTAGAGATGACTCTAAGGACCGTCGCGCTCACTTAGGACAGAAGAAGGCCGTGGGTAATTCATTGCTTATCCGCGTTTCTCTTGTGGTGCCTAGGCAAGTGTGTCGAAGGCTAGTGGTTACTTAATTAGGCCCACTACTTACGTAGTGGAGAACCTCCCACTTACCTGGCACTTACCTGGCCACAGGAGGGACAAAGAGGCAGTGGAGGATTCTATCCTGCGTCTTGTCTTCTGGCAGTTAGGAGCGGTCTAGAGATTGGACCTAGGTGACCATAGAATTTTAGGGTATTGCTGTTGCATCATATTTTCAAAATCCGTATCATTTTTCAAAACAAACACCACACTCACTTCATTCCCCTAATTATAAATCACGCTGCCACTTGTACTAACCCCTTTTAGTGCAAGATAGGCTGGACACGGGATTCTAGTGCCCGTCTTGTCCACGTCCCCTCGATCGACTCCGAAGTTGGTATTTCTCCATTTACCTTTCTTTTACCCCCCACCACACCTACACCGATGGATCAGTCTCCATCAAACCTCTTTGCTGCTACTCTGCCGCCGTCCGTTGGTGCGCAGATTTCACCCCGCATCTCTCTCCAAGAGAGGTGTTACCCTTTGCGAGGTCCTCTCTCGACCTGCTTATCCATTCCACCAGCCAACGGGATAACTTTGAGATTAAGCCCCAGTATATCAACCTTCTACCCAAATTCCACGGTCTCGAGACTGAAGACGCGTACGTTTTTATTACCAAATTTGAAAACGTATGCGCAATGATGGGTACATCACAACTTTCTGTGGATGCCATGCGTCTACGACTTCTTCCATTTACCTTGTGCGATATAGCCGAGAAGTGGCTGTATAACACCACCGCACATTCCATCACGAATTGGGAAGAATTCGTTGCAGCATTCCTTAAGAAATTTTACCCTATGCAAAAAACAGCTCGAATCCGTAGCGAACTCTATCAATTCTCCCAGCTTCCGGCTGAACCATTTTCAAAATACTTTGACCGATTCAAGGATCTTTTGGTTCAATGCCCACATCACGGCATCCCGAAATGGGAACTTTGCCGAATCATATATGAGGGCAGTAACCCTACCACTAAACAAAACCTTGAAAACATGTGTCAAGGCACCTTTATGACCAAGGATGATGGGGAAGCGTGGAAATTTTTAGAAGAGTTCGCTGAAAAGTCACTTCAGTGGGAGACTGGAACCCAGCCATCGAGTAGGGATGGCGTACACCAAATAGACGTGTCCATAGGTGTTCGAGCTGAGATGGCAGCAATGCAAAAGAAGCTCGACGCTATGGAACACAAATTCCTAGCAGCCTCCCTAAACCCAATGTCGCTCCCCAAAACCGTTTGTGGGTACTGTTCTGATCCTTCTCACTTGACGGAAGAATGTCCATTAAACTCTCAGTTTCGAGGTCTCGAGCATACCAATGCCGCATTTCAAAGACCTGGAAACGACCCTTTTTCTTCCACATACAATCAGGGTTGGAGGAATCACCCGAATTTTGCTTGGAACCAATCCCAAAACACGGTTCCAAACCCTAATCTACTCCAACGGGTCCCTCCACCACAACAGCAACCACTTCAGCTCACCCAGCACCCCTACCAGTCACCAAATTTCCAAAACCAGGTCAACACTCCTGCACCTTCTAATCCTATGCAGTCGACCTGTTCTGACGAATTCTCTCAATTCGCTCAAACCATGAAATCACCCATGTCAAATTTCATGGAAGTGTCGGCCGAGGTTAAGTATTCCGTTGGTGAGATAAATAAAAACTCGGCGTCCCAAGCTGAGAGTATCAAAACGATGGAAGCTGAGATTGCACGACTTAAGGCCGAAATGAGTGCAAGAGAGAAAGGGAAACTCCCAGCTCAACCTGTACCCAATCCTGGCTATTCACATCATGTGAATGCAATCACAACGTTGAGATCTGGGAGAGTGCTGGATAACCATGTTGGGGAAGAAGTTGATGATATTGATGATCCTGTCAACACTCTGGCTGAGACCTTTCCTCATACACACGCTTCTGCTTCTGATTCTTGTTCTTCTACCCCACCGCCTTCTCACGAGCCTATTCTCCATTTCCCTCTAGGCTCAACACCTCAGCCCACCTCTTTTACTCCTCCACAGACGATCCCCACTTCTATTTTGGGATCAGGGCCACACACACTTCCTTCTCCTATGATGGACCCAGCGCTTATTGCTAAAGCACCTTACCCGAACCGGTTAAGGGCTAACACATCGAGTCCACATATGGAGAAGATTATGGACATGTTCAAGAAAGTTAACATCAACATCCCTCTCCTAGATGCCATCCAACAAGTCCCCGCTTATGCGAAAATTCTTAAGGACTTGTGCACTAGGAAGAGGAAGACTCAAGTGCCAAAGAAGGTCTTCATGTCCAATAGCATTAGCACTGCTTTTATCCCTCCGCTACCAAAGAAACGTAAGGACCCAGGATGTCCTACGATATCGATTTCTATTGGGGACAAACACATCAATCGTGCTCTTTTAGACCTTGGCGCCAGTGTTAACCTGCTTCCTTTCTCAGTGTATGAGCAACTAGGAATCGGAGAGTTGAAACCAGCCCATTGCACTCTCCAGATGGCTGACCGATCAATCACCAAACCTAGGGGTGAACTGGAGGATGTGTTAATAAAAATCGGGGAATTCGTATTCCCTGTGGATTTTATTGTACTTGATACACAGCCTGTAGCGAACCCCCGGAATCAAATTCCGGTGATTTTAGGTCGCCCCTTTTTGGCCACTTCCAACGCTATCATCAACTGTCGTAATGGCTCTATGACCTTATCCTTTGGGAATAGGTCAATAGAGCTGAACATTTACAAGATTGGAAGTGTACCCTCCGAACCTACTGCTCATGTCTGTTCTGTCGACTTAATGGATGTCGACAGCAGCGAATTTGATGATCCTCCTGATACCAATCTTGACTCTTTTCATACGTTGTTGTTTGACCCAACTATGTATCATACACATACGGACTCTTCCACCGAGATGTCCGGGTCAACAACTAACACTGATTATGAACTGCTTTTAGAGTCTGTAGATCACCCCACACTTTGTGATGACATTATTCTTCAGGGTATTGATGAAACTTTTGAGGAGATCTTCGCTGATGAACTCGCATTTCTGAATAACACGGGTGTTGAGATGAATCATGTCCCAATCATTGAAATTGAACCTCCACCCCCTCTTCTGAACTGTAAAAAGAATGCGAGTAATCCATCACATTCACTGCTTCGTCTCTCCAAAATGAGACGCACACACACTCTCTTCCACCCCTTACCCTTTCCCCACTTCTTCTTCCACCAACCCGAGCACTGCATTGATAAAATCTTCGAATGGTTGGTGTTGATCTTCGGTCTGTGCAAAGCTTGGCATCGTCCAATGTTTCTTGACCCCCTCATGTGATTTTCAAAAGCTTAACATTGCATAACTCAAGTTTGGGGGGGGGAAATAATTTTTCTGGCTCTTGAAATGAAAATTTTTACAAAAAAAAATTGCGAGTCAAAAATAAGTTTGGGGGAGGATCTTCACTTATATATTTTGCCCCCACTAATAAATTCCTCCCAGGCTTACAGGTTTTGTAGATTTAGCGGATGGCAACAGTGAGGACACTGTTGAAAACAGGTTTGGGGGAGGTTTGTGCTTAGTTTTGCATCATGAGCATATCATTTGCATAAGCACAAAACATTTCTTTAAAAAAAATCATAAAAATTAAAAAAAAAAAAATTTCAAAACCCATAAAAATTTTTTGTGTAAATATTTTTTGTAAATAATTTTTCAAAAAAAAAACATTAAAAACCTATAAATATTTAAAATTTTTCAAAATCCATAAAAATTCAAAAAAAAAAATTTATATTTTTAAAATTTTCAAAATATAAAAATATTTAATATTTATAATAATGAAAGATTAGATAGTGAACAATTACATCCATGAGATTAGAAAAATTTAAGAAAACTAAGTAAATTAGAAGTTTTCTTATACGAACTAGTAATAAGTAGTTATGAGCCGTTGTCCCAAGGGTTAGTAAGATGGAGGAAGTCACTAATCTGAGGATAAAAATAAGTCTGAAAAATAGTTTCTATTCTGGAAAGCCAAGCATTTTGAACGTTGATACCCTGCTATTCGCACTTACACACGTCTTAAAGCCCGGGATAGTAGAGGATACCTTGAAATGATCTTGTCTTAAAGCCGATGTATGAAGGAAATAAAAAAAAATGATGAAGAAAATATAAAGTGGTGACAAAAATGGACACTGGTTTTGTTATCACCGAGGGCAATAAAAAAATATATAGCAAGGGTGCCTTTTCACCTAGTGCCCTAAGGCCAACTGGTCTGGGAGTCACTGCTATGCCTAAGGTGGTGCAAGACGAGGAAAATACACCAAATAAGTAAGCACATGAGTAATCGGTCGGTTAGTACCTCAAAAAGTATTAACGGTCGCATGAAAGTGTGTAAGCACATCTAGATATTCATTAATTAAAAATTACTGAGGCTGATGGGCAAGAGTATGATAGCTTGAATTGAATTCTCCGGGTGTAGGGATGTCTTTACACACATGCAGGGTTATATGATCGATGTTTGGAGGAAAGATAGGAATGAAAAATAAGACGATGTTTTATTGAGGGAGGACGTGATTTCTGACATTTTTTCATGACCATTAAGATAGGGCTCATGACAACCGAAAAGCTAGCTTAGTTAGAAACCCTAATTTTCAAGGCTTTTCTTTTACAATTCTTGTCTTTAAATGTAATATTCATGATCTTTCTTTTATTATTGGATTTTGTGGGTGTAATCCGCTGAAAACCCTCAGGAGACAACACTCCTCCTACTAGGGACACCTAGAGGTTTAAAGGCTTGTTGCACGTGCTCAGTGCAATCGTGTCACCTACGAAAGTGTGCTTTTCTCTTTCTTTGTTTTCTCCTTCTCTTTTTAATAAAACTGTTTGATCGAGACGATCGAAAATAAGTTTGGGGGAATTTGATCAGTCGAAAATACTGCATTTCTAACACGGCAATTTCCCTACCTTTTGCAGTCAAGTAAAGGTATCCGGTATTCATATCACACATATTTACAAAACACATGTAAAATATTGGATTACTTGTACTGTAGACTAAAACCGGCACTTTTTAGGGAAATTGTGTGTTTATCATGGTATCGCATCATTCTTGTATAGCGCAACTCTTGTCTGGGGTCTAATGCAGGAAATCGCAGAAGCAGAGCCCAAAAGAGCTGATTAAAGACAAGCCAATTCAAAGGCTAAAGATCTGGAGTAATACAGAAGGCCAAATAAAATTAATCACATCATAATAAGGCCCATATGACATCCCAAGCCCAGAGAAGAAAACACAAGCTTCAAGGCCACCAAAGGGCCGCGGATCCGCGGCCCAAACCCCCTTGGAGCCGCGGATCCGCGGCCATATGAAGAGATCGTGGCTCCAAATTTCATCACATGCTTATTTATAACGGCCATAGCTTCCAGAAGACCCCAGAAGCTCCACGTGGCATTTCTAGAAGATTCGGCGTAACAACTTCTTGGAGGGAAAATTCAAATTTTGGGCTTAACTAACTTTTTGGGGGGAAATTTGAATATTTGGTCAACAAACTCTTGGAAGGAAATTCAAATTTAGGCTTAACTAACTTTTTAGAGGGAAATTTAAATCTTTTGGTTAACTAACTTGTGGAGGGAATTCAAATTTTAATCCTAGATCTAGAGGTCTATAAAAAGGAGCCTAGAGCTAGGGTAGAAAAATGTTCAAGATTTCATTCACCACCATCTTCAACCCACAAGTTTAGTGACAAAAGCTTGTGCCAAATTTAATCCCCATCCCCAATTCAATATCAAGATCAAGATCCCGAGATCAATTTGAGCAAGAGAGCCTTCAACCTTTAGCAATCGACGCCGGATTCCAACGGAGCAAGAGATCCACGCCGATCGGCGACTAAAGGAGCCGAGCGAAGCCGAAATCGACGATCTAGTTCCTTCCCTTTGTAAATTCAAGAGAGTTGTAACGAAATTTGTTGATAAACAAAGGTGAATTTTCTATACTCTTGCTTACCTTTTAATTCAAGCATAATGATTAGAATTCAATTTGTGATTGTGTTTGTGATCATGATGTTTGAGTAATCTCCGCTCGTGTAGGAGTTGTGACGATCTTTAGATGATGATGATTTAGATATTTTTACAATTCTTAAATCCTATAATGTTTAGAAATTCTAGTGAATCAAATGTTTAATGACCTAGTTTCGAGATGATGCTTTCTTGATCGTGTTCACTCGAAACTAGGAAACAACTATTAAACATTTGATTAACTAGAAGCTAGAATTTGAATGCAATCCATCGAAAGGACAAAGGATTAGTTACGGAATCCCTAATTTTCTCGCAAAGATCCTTAAACCTCGATGAAATTGTATCGATCTAGTATCAATTCATTAATGGATAAGAATTAGTAATCTTTAGATCTCATCACATCTATAGATCCGATCTACTCCTACGAGCCATACTTCTAATCTTGATTGTTGGTTGGAAATTATCACACATCTCTCTTCCTGTTTTAATGTTTCTTTTAGATCTAGATTTTTCTTACTTTTGATCTACAATTACAAATCATGAATTGTTTTCTTTTCTTTGCCTTAAATTTTCAACTCATCTAATTCGAAAATTGAACGGAACTCACTTTCCCTGTGGACGATCCACACTTACTAACACGCTACATCCGACACCGTTATTGATTGCGGTCAAAATATTTTTGGTTGTGATTTCTAAAATCTATTTTCTAAAAACCAACTACACAATCGGAAAATCAATCCAATCAGTGCTAAAGATCAACTGGGTACCCAAAGCTTCCTGAAGTTTCTGCCAAAGACGGCTAGTAAACTGGGTGCCCCTGTTGGATCTAATGCATATGGGAACGCCGTGCAAACGCAAAATCTCATCTATATACAACTGAGCATACTGAGCATAACCGAAAGTGGTCTTCACTGGAAGGAAGTGAGCCGCTTTCGTCAACCGGTCAACAATCACCTAAGTGGAGTCATACCCCCGACTAGTCCTGGGTAGACCCACAACAAAGTCTATGGAAATCTGATCCTATTTCCACTCAGGAACGGGTAAAGGCTGCAACTCTCCAGCCGGTCTCTGATGCTCAGCCTTGACTTGCTGACAAGTCAGGCACCTCGAAACGAAGTCCGAAACATTGCGCTTCATCCCTTCCCACCAGTAAATGTCTCTCAAGTCACGTTATATCTTGGTGGAACCTGGATGAACGCTAAAGGCTGACTGATGTGCCTGCTCTAGGATCTCGCGTCTCAACCCATCGGTATCTGGTACACACAAGTGAGTCCCGTAACGTAGCACACTCTGGTCATCAATCAAGAACTCTGAATCTGTACCCTACCGAACAAGCTCAAGAATCTCAGACAAACGGGCATCACTGGGCTGCGCCTCACGGATACGATTAAGTAGAAGTGGACGGGCGCGGACATGAGCAAGCTATCCCCTAGTGGAAGTGAACTCAAATTGATCTCTACCATCGCACAAGATCTGCCAATCTGCAGAAGTCTGTCTCTGAACTGCGCTCAACAGGGACAAACTACCCCCGGGCTTATGACTCAAAGCATCAGCTACCACATTCGCCTTGCCCGGGTGATAAAGGTTCTCACAATCATAATCCTTCACAATCTCCATCCACCGGCGCCGTCTCAGATTCAGATCTCGCTGCTGGAAGATGTACTTCAAGCTCTTATGGTCCGTGAAAATCTGACATGACTCCCCGTATAAGTAGTATCTCCAGATCTTCAGCGCAAAGACCACCGCGGCCATCTCAAGATCGTGAGTGGGATAATTCTGCTCGTGCTTCCTCAGTTCCATAGAAGCATAAGCAATCACTCTATCATGCTGCATCAGTACACAACCGAGCCCCACTCGAGAAGCATCACAGTAAACGACAAATCCACCCGATCCAGAAGCCAAAGATAGAACTGGCGCAGTTGTCAACTAAGTCTTCAACTGCTGAAAACTCAGCTCGCATGCCTCAGTCCAAAGAAAAGGAACCCCCTTCCGGGTCAGTCTGGTCAGCGGTGCAGCGATACTCGAAAAATCCTGCACGAAACGGCAGTAATAACCAGCTAAGCCCAAAATGCTGCGGACCTCTGTCATGGATACAGGTCTGAGCCAAAGCTGCACAACCTCGATCTTCCTCGGGTCCACAAGAATACAGTCTCCCGTCACCACATGACCCATGAAGTCAACTCTATCAAGCCAAAATGCGCACTTTGAGAATTTAGCATACAGCTGGTGCTCTCTCAATGTCTACAAAGCTATCCTCAAGTGCTGCTCATGCTTCTCTCGACTCCTAGAGTAGACCAGAATGTCATCAATAAACACAATAATAAACTGGTCGAGGAACGACCTGAAAATACGGTTCATCAGATCCATGAACACTGCTGGGGCATTGGTGAGTCCGAACGACATCACCAAAAACTCATAATGCCCGTAGCGTGTACGAAAACAGTCTTCGGAATGTCATCATTCCGAACCCGTAACTGATGATAACCCGAACGCAAATCAATCTTAAAAAAATGTTTCGCACCCTGGAGATGATTAAACAAATCGTCAATGTGAGGTAAAGGATATCTATTCTGCACCGTAACTTGGTTCAATTGACGATAATCAATACACAGCCTCAAACTGCCGTCCTTCTTCTTGACGAACAGCACAGGAGCTCCCCAAGGAGAAACACTCGGACGCACAAGTCCCTTATCAAGCAACTCTTGCAATTGATCTTTAAGCTCTCTAAGCTCTGCCGGGGCCATCCGGTAAGGCGGTATAGAAATAGGCCCCGCACCGGAAATCAGATCAATGCAAAACTCAATATCGCGCTCTGGCGGCAAACTAGGTAATTCGTCGGGAAAAACGTCGGGAAACTCTCGCATGATAGGAACTCGGTCCAACGACTCTACTGTGGCTCCAGTATCATAAATGAAAGCCAAGAATCCCCGACATCCTCTCCTCAAAAGCTGACTAGCGCAAAGGGCTGAAATCAAACTGTGAAGGGCGGCACCATGGTCCCCCTGCACAACCCGAACAGACTAGTACGGAAAACTAAAACTGATTGTCTTCTCACGGCAGTCCACAGACGCATAGCAAGCAGCTAACCAGTCCATGCCAAGGAGAACTTCGAAGCCCAACATATCTAGAAAGATCAAGTCGACGGACGAATCTCTATCTCTAATACAAACGGCGCACGACCGAAACACATGTCGTGCAACAAAAGAATCGCCAACAGGAGTAATCACAACAAGCAGCTGATCTAGAAAACACGACTCTCGGCCCAACCTAGGTATGAAGTGTGTAGAAACATACGAATGCGTAGATCCCGGATCAAACAAAACATGTGTATCAAAAGAACATACAAAAAGAGTACCTGAAACCACAGCATTGGACGGCTGAGCATCCTAATGAGTTAAGGAAAACACCCGAGCCTGCCCTTTACTGGCGACTGGCTGACTTTCGCCTCTGCCACCCCGTCCCTTCGGAACCAAACCGCCGCGACCACGACCTCTCTGAACATGAGTTTGATGCGGAGCAACAACAGGCATAAGAAGCAATGCCCTCTGAGGTGGAGAAGGTGGTAGGGTAACATGTGATACAGCTGCCTCGCCCTCATGTGGCTCAATACAATCTTGAACGCGATGACACAAACTCCCGCACCGGAAACATCCAGATGAAAACTGCCGACTCTCCTAGGGATAAGAGCTAAATAGCTGGCCTCGTCTCGAGCTTCCACTACCCCCAGTACCTGAACGGAATTTGTCACGGCGTCTAATCGTCTGCCTCCATGCTGATATACCAGTACGAACCTTCTTCGGTTCCGGAACAACCGACGTCTCAGAAAGACGCTCCTCAACCAATAGGGCTGCGTCTACCGCTGCTGCATACGTGTCACAATGCTGTACGCTGATAGCGAGGAACAACTGGGTAAGCTGGCCTCGAACAAACCTCCTAATCCGCATCTCCTCAGTAGCTACCAAATACGGAGCATACACAGACAACTCGGTGAACTGCACATCGTACTCAGCCACCATCATACCTGGAGTCTAGCGTAAGGACTTGAAACTGCGCGCTCGAGCATCCCTGAGGCTCTGCGGAAGAAAACAGGCAAGGAACATCGTCACGAACTTAGCCCAGGTCATAGGAGAAAGACCTGGGGCTCTGCCCTTCTCTAAAGACTCGCACCACTTCTGGGCCAGACCCTCCAGACGAAAACTCATGAACTCTACCCATCTCACGTTGGAACATCTCAGCGAATGACATATCCTGGCCATCCGATCGATAAACGACTGTGGATCCCCATCTGCATCAGTGCCAGTGAAAACCGGAGGCCTCAGCCTCATAAACTCTTATAGCGATATGGTGATCACCTTTGTAGCTACAGGTACAACTGCCTGAACAGTAGGCACCAACACAGTCCCCTTAACAGGTGGGACAACCTCCAGTCGCTACGCTCGACTGGCCTCAACCAACGTCCCTATCATCTAGCACATATCCTGCATACCGGCCTCAAGCCTAGCAATACGGTCCATCGAAGGTGGATCAATCTGCTCCTGCACAATGGGTATACCACCCTGGTTAGTCCTCGTCTCAGACGAGTCAACTCTGACCTCGGCCCTCGCGGCCGCTCTCTGTGCCCTCGTAGTCTTTGGCGGCATAAAGGCTGGAATGGAAACATGATTCAATAAGAATCACAGAAATCGAATCACAAGGATGTATATAATCACGGAAGGAATTTCAAGCAATAAGTCCAAAGGTCACTTAGGCAGAGTACCGTGTCGTAAGCATGCCGCAGAACATACACACGCTACGTCACTCTGCTTAAGCTACCTACTCCATCATACCAAGGTCATTCTACACTCCAAAAGGTAAAACCTAGCGCTCTGATACCAACTTTGACACGACCCAAGTTAGGCACATGACCGACACTTAGACTACGTAACGTCACCAGGCATAACACAATTTAAGTAAGCCGAAAACCCAGCAATCTAAACCATTATAAGAAGTAATAGATAGAAACATTTTTAGAAATCTTAAGTAAAACCCTAAAGCTTAAGTTTGTTTTCATAAAAATTTCGGCAGCACCTCCTTTGTAAAAGCTAGCCTCGAAATGGGTACAAACATAAGATATAAGTAAAGCATCGCCAAACGGGAGCAAATCTCGCTCAAAGGTGGAAACAACCACCACAACAGATATACGATGCCGTAGCGAAGAAATGAGACGATAATCAACATAAAACAAAGGTCGGCTCACACAAGCATGACACCCAGAGTCACAAGAATATATAATATCGATCCTCACAACTCGTCTCTAAGTCAATACATGAAGATGGTAGATGGAGAGTACTATATACAAAGATGTACAACAACATCATCGGATAACCGCAAACCCACCTATAGCAAAAGGCCTCACAGCCAAGCGTAGCGGTATCCACAAAAGTAGGGATAAGAAGACGCCCAGCCGCGATTACCCTGAGGTTCTAACCTGCAAAACACTGTGGCACAACGGGGGTGAGTTGCCAACTCGTGAATAGAAAAATAACATCATACCGTAATCGCAAGTATGCACGAACAGCGAAAATCTATCACATGTAATCTGATAGCATAAGTATGGCAATATGAATATGTAACAATCATGATCAAGGTACATCACCAGGGTACTATATCTACATGAATCAAATGCATATCAAATAAATCCTGAGTGTGGGATAAATAATAAACCTCATGCACAAATCATCAGCATGGAAAAACCTGGTGTCTATCAACGACATCCTAAATCCCAAAATCCTCAGGCACCGTCACCAGGACTGGCCCTCATATCCTGTAAATCTCATGGAATCTGAGTGTCCAACATCGACACCTGAAACATCATGAAAACATATGCCCGAGTGTATATATATATGAGGATATCTACCTCGTGTGTCTACCAACGACACATCAAAATCATGGAACCTGAGTGTCCAACATCGACACTCGAAACATCATGAAAACCCATGTCCAGCATCGACACGTAAATACTCATCTCTCAGGCGCCGTCACCAGGACTGGCCTTCATATCTATACATCTTACAGAACCTGAGTGTCCAACACCGACACTTGCAATCTACATATCATATCGGGCTCCGTCAATCCGGGTCGGCGCACATATCTATACGTCTCACGGAACCTGAATGTCCAATATCGACACTCGCAATCCACATATCACATCGGGCTCCGTCAATTCGGGTCGGCCTACATATCCATATGTCTTACGCAACCTGAGTGTCCAACATCGACACTCGCAATCCACATATCATATCGGGCTCCGTCAATCCGGGTCGGTCCACATATCCATACGTCTCACCGAACCTGAGTGTCCAACGTCGACACTCCCAATCCATATATCATATCGGGTTTCTAACACAAGTCTCAGAACCGAGAAAAACTCATGGTGGACGCATCGAAATATCATATTAAGAGAAACCGGGTTTTCAAAATAATGCATACTTTCTTGAAATATCCCCACGGTTCTAAAATTCATAAATCACATGAAATACGTACCTCAATGCATAAATCCATAAAACATAATATATGCAACATAGAACAGTAATATGAGCATATAAAGGGAAAACCGATATTTAAATGCATCAAGTTATTAAATACATCATGTGGTTCCCAATTTATCCAAAATCCATCGCAACATCATATGAATATGAACATGTAGCTATAGCAAGGTATATGTGTAAGCATGTAGGTATGCATGTATGCTATATTTCATATGCGCAATCGCACAAGAATCAATGCCTCAATGTCACTAATCAATACAATATCACATATGTATATGTGTTGTGCGTATCATGGCAATTACCGACGGTGTGTGTGTAGCATACAATGAGTGCTCGTGCAACATGGACTGTCAATAATAGTGTAGTGTCCAATGGGTACAGTTCAGGTACAACAAGTAATAATATGCAATGAAGTTCATGCACCATCTTTATATGTGCATATAAACATGCGGCTAATATCATATCATATCTAGCCCTGACGCTTAACGCCATATGGGTGATTTTCCCGTAGATGTTAAATCTACTCACCGACTATCTCGAGCTAGGTAAATCCAGTCACCTGCTTCCCTTTCTTCGCAGTATTCGAAGTACCCGCCTGTGATCCTATTAACACAAAACATAACAAGTGCAAATCTTAGAAATCGACCAATATCACGTACAAACTACGTTTGACCGACGCACTAACACCAAACCAACTCACAAGTATCCGTCTAGTGGCTAACGTGTGTGGCAACACTACAAAACCAACCCAAGTGCAGCAGCTACACAAGATCACGAACCGTATTGGATAACGTAACACGCGTAGTCATAACACTAGATTAATGCAAAGTGATCCCAGGTTTTGTATACTGTCAAACCATAAAAATCAAGCAGTACCAAACATCTCTAAACAACTGCAGATAGCTATCCTACAAAACCCAAGCCCCAACTCCCCTAATCGGCTGAGCTCGCCGGATTTCCCCTTAATGTCACTGGCCAAAATCGCCCAGGTGGGGTTCGTGCTTCAGGTGTAAACTTAGGGTCACTAGTGCATCACTACTACACTGCTAGATTTTATAGTAAAGATTCCATGTCAAAGTAGATCACAAAGACTCTAATATGACACTAAAAATACGATATGTGCACAACACTAAACCTTTAATGTTCTAAACCACAACTACAAGGAAACACAACAATATAAACACAAAATTATCAGTTAGAGATCATTACCTATCCACTCAATCCAAAACATAAAAATATCTCTTATACAAAAATCTAAGCTCAAGGTTAATCAAGGCATGGATTGCTTAAGTTGTCATGGCTACTAAATAAGGTTAACACTAAACAACCCTCACATTAACATACACAAGTATGTGCAATCCAAAACAATTAATAATAAATTATTAATTGTTATAAAATGTGAGGAAACCAATTTGGTAAACTTTTATATTACAAACCCACATTAACGCTTAATTAACACTAATCGCGTTCTAAGGTGTTACACTTTAGAAGTGAAGGACCGGTCTACAAAGGTTGTATTCCTCATTCAGTTTGTTTGCAAAGTTGTTTGCATGCTGTATTGTTTAATTCTCTAGTTAAGATTCTAGGGTTAGGGTTCTTTAGTACAGCAAAAATTTGGATTTGGCATGGACGATGCCTCCCGAAACCCAGCGGCCGCCTAGAGAAGCCTACAGTGGTATTAGAGCCAGGTTAGAGATTTAAATGATATCTGTTAGATTACGAAACCGAAACTACTCAGAAACTTGCAACGCGAAAATTTAGTTTCTGTCGAATTTTAAATGGTCTCTAAAATTTTTTTAGCAACTGCAGAATGTTGTATGTGATATAACATGAACACTAAGAAAATTTGAAGCAATTTGGCCGGTTTTTGGCCGAGCACATCATCACTAAAATCAAGCAGGCCGGCCATGTTCATGAATTCTGGCTTCAAATTTTTTCAGTGTTCCAGGCTCTGGGTTTTGGTGTTTCAGGTGTTGCTAGTTTTTGCTAAATTTGCATGTGATGTTATCTTTGTGCAAAGGCAATTCGGAGTGTTTCGTAATCGTAATTCTAACACCTATTCGGGTTATTTAGACGATGTTAAAAAGTTCGAACGGATATCAATAACCCAATTTTTTTCTCGCTGGAAATTTTCCAAGAGTTGGATTTTTTCCAAGTTTAAAATCTTCAGAAAAGTATGCAAGCGATTCTGTAGACCCTCTAGAAGAACGATACCCAAACTTGACTTTTTGGATCGCGGAACCGCGGTCATACCCTAGGGTTTGCGGCAGTTCCGTAGCGACATGAATGAGGCATGGGTTGGCCCTTCTACGGATGGTTCATAGGAGCTGTGGCGGTTTCTGGGTACTTTTTGAACTCCGCTCAAGTGTTGAGTTTGTTGGGAAATTTTGGGTGTTTGTTTATTCGATCAAAAAGTTTAACTTCGTCTAGTTATATGTGATTGTGATACAATATTTGGAATCCACATAATTAGTTATGAGATAACCAGTTTGAATTTTATAAATCTAGCAGTTTAGTCCCATTTGATCGGTTGCCACGGAATTTTGATGTGGATCAAAAGTCCATCGCAATTACGTAGTGTACGCGGATACTCGCCGGGTAACCGTACTAGATAGCTACGCCCTATAGCCCCGACCAAGTGACTGTAGGAGAACCCCGTCGCTAAAAGCATCTGTTCGGGTGCTCGTGACTGCGGTGTTTCGCCTTAGTGCAATTCGTCGACGGTATCGGGGGTGCGGCCGTCTACTAAAGTTTTCGACGAGCATTCGATCAGTTTATCGGGAATCTTGTTGAATTACCCGACATGTTATTGGAAAGTGTTTTCAATATCGATACTAAAATGCGGGGTTTATAATTGTTAGGCATGTGATGTCTAAGGAATTCATTGTTAGGCATGAAATCCAAAGTATGTGATACATTGGGTTTATGATGTTTAAGGTAGTTGCGGATTTCAACTGTTGTAGTTTTTCACTTTCTTTTCTGCGACCGTAAGTGTAATATGTGGTGTATCGCCGGTTTCGTTGCTATATTTCAACGACAATTGGGATACGCATATTTACTTACGTTGATGACATGCGATGTTATGTGTTGCTGTGATATATTATATTGGATCATCGTGTTTTTGAATAGCCAGGTTTTTTTTATGTGAGATGAGAGTTTCTCTTTTTCATTCATGTAAGAACTTGTATGTAATATTCTTTTATTTGGGGCACTTCCGGGTTGAGGATGATGTCACCATTGATGTATATTATTTACTTTTCCACATTAGGATAGACCCAAGGAGGGGAGCACAAGTAACCGGGTTCTAGGGTCCAGTGGGAGACCATCTCGAGGAGTCGAGACCGGGTCTCCTAATTCTAGAATTGGTAGGGTTGCTTGCCGCTCTCGTAGGGGTCTAGGGATGTGGGTTTGGCTATTCATCGTGACCATGGATTCCGTGTTTTATACTGGCTTAATTTAAAACCCGGAATTCCTAGTATATCCAATATTTCATATGTGTTCTTCTGCTGCCGATATTCTGTGATGTGATCACTAGATATTCTGAGATGAATGCTTATATTATATAAATGATATATAATAACTATTGATGCTTTTGTTTCTTCTATGATGCTCAGGAAGCATAATATGATGGGACTTCATTAATGATATTAATGAAATAAAAGAAATCTAAAGATGTTGTAGAAACTTGTTTTAAAACCGGTAGCTCTAGTTCTTGCTTTGCATAGCGGTATTCCTTGTAGAATATCCAGAACCTTATTCGATAAGGAAAGAGCCGAGATCCCTTCACCAGGAGTGACCTCTTTAATGAAACTAGCAGATGCTATAACCCACTCAGTTTGTCTTTTGATTGCTTTTATAGTTTTTGCTTTGCATAGTGGTATTTGTGAAATATCCTGCACCTGATTCGATGAGGAAAGAGCCGAGATCCCTTCACCGGGAGTGACCACTTTAGCAAAACTAGTAAAAGCCTAAAAAACACTCCTTTTAAAATTCACTCGATTCTACAACGATATCAAGTTCATTACGCAAAGGGTTTTCTTAAAAACCTGTCGTAGCCCTCCGTCATTTTAGATAAGTACAACTTAGTATTCATGCTACGTTTGTTGGCCTGCGTCAAGGCGTAGTGTGCGGTAGCTAACTAGTGCTTATCTGCTGCATACGATGCGATTGGATTAGGGTAGCCGTGCGACTTTGTTGGCCTGCGTTAAGGGTCGTGCGGGTGGGTTTAATTCAATTTTGAAATGTACGGGTTGAACTTGACTAGCGGACTATGGTTTGTTGGCCTGCGTCAAGGTCATAGGATGCTATGGGCAGAATATTATCGAGAATTTCGAGTGTTGAAATTTGCAATGAGATTGCATACCTTCTATGAGATAGTTGGATCCCGATACCCACTGCGAGTAAGAGTTACTCCTGGGAGAGTTTTACACATTACAATTAGCCGCTCAAGTAGGTGTCCAGAAAGGTGTTAACGGGGTTACTGTTAGTTATATGTATGCCCTAGAGGCCATTACTGTACATACGATGTATATTGTAGTGGATGCTAGGGCATATATAGGGAGGACTTTCTTGCTCGACATGATAGTATGCTATCTGGTTGTACTTTATCTTAACATGTACTCTGATTGTCTCTATGTTACATGTTGATAAAGCCCTTAGGATATGTACTCGACTACTGGGACTATGATGAGGTCATACTAGTGGGGCCACGGTAGTCGTCGAGTACATCCTATAACTGTTCCTAGTCGAGGGTGTATCGAGACAGGGCATCGATGCACCAGAGTAGACTAGCGTATACGCATCTTGACCCATATGATGGGCGATGGATGGACCCATATGATGGACGATGGATGATCCCATATCCATCGGTGTTTGACATGAAGGATGGTGTACGGGTGCTCAGTGGAGACTGGGTACACTGGACGGACACGCCGAGAACTCCCAGATGGTATTATACCATACATCAGATGGCAGTTCTCCGGTGACACTGGTACAGAGTAGTCTGTTGACCCAAGATCGTCATAGAGTCTTGTGTGGTTCCTACTGTGCTTTGATTTCCATCATACCACGTCCAAGAGGGCGTGCAAAAAGGTGGCTTTTGGGTACAGTCCCGAATCACATAGAGGCAATAAGCGATAGGAGGGGATTCGCCTCTCCCGGTATAGGGAGTTGATGTTGTGCTGTGTTCGATTGGCTATAACTGGAAATCCCTGGCCAGGGTTGCTGAGATTTACTGGTAAGTGTTATCAGTAGTTTCTCGAACTGTTATAGACCTCAAATCGACATGACTTATCAAGCTATTGGGGTCTGACGTTTACCACCCCTAGGCGAGATATGCGACATATCAGATGACGAGACCGGACTGTACGGGAGTGTTACTGTTTGGATTCGCAGGAGAATGTACAGGCTTGCTTGTTGATCTTCTGAGCGCTTAATACCTGGGTAGCTGTTACGTTTAGCTGACCGCTTGCAGCTTGTGGGTGTTTGATATGATCATCACCTACTGCCGGCGTATTGACGATTCTTTAGAGTCCTACACAGAGGTTTCTTGACTCAGGCAAAACGGAGTAGGAGCACATATGTGATATGTGCGGGACCAAGGATAATGCGATATGTGATACCGTATTGTATTCTCGCGATATTTGATATCAGCCGGGTCATCGGATTAAGTGTTGATTCGATGAATCGGTACGGATAAATATTAGTCGGTTATATGCGATATAGCCGGATTGTCGGATCAAGTGTTGATTCGATAATTTAATGTATAATAATATATATGATATATTAAATTGCATTAACTAATATTTGCTCACTAAAAGATTCTTTTTCTCACTCGGATAATACATTGATATATATGCGATATATGTTAATTGTATTATTTTATTTTGTTACGATAAATATTATATATGTGATATATAATATTGTAACATGATATGATAACTAATGCAACTTGTTTAGTAGAGATTAAACATGGTTAGGTTTAAGGTTTTCTAGAAGTTTCTAGAAGCTTTCTTTCTTTGTCTTTGTTAAGATATTATGCTAGATATTTCCTTAACCTAACCAAACCTTTAACCTTAGTCAAATCTCTACAAGGGTTTGTTTGACCATGGTTACATTATTCATCATATCATTTCTTTTCTTATTCATCACAAAAGGATTCTAATATTGTTCATCATCTTCTTCCTTCTTCTTCTTTGCTTGAAATGGATTCTTGCTTTGATTTTTGTGACGGATAAATATGAGAAAAAGATAAATAAAGAGAGAAAAAATCCTACTTCATCATCCTCATCTTCCCTTGCCATTTAGATGAGGGTGTTCACATCATTTCATGAGTGTTAGCTTGTGTTAAAGAAACTTCAAGGTAGATCATCTTAGTATCGAAGATCGGAAGCAAAGGTTGCGTCTTTATCTTCGTGGAACCTCTCGAGAGTCCGGATCCCGATGATCGCAGCGAAGGGACCACAACACGGAGCATATGAAGTGAAGGACCGGATCTACAAAGGTTGTAATCCCTCTCACTTAGTGTTAAAGTGTTTAGCATGTTAGTTTTCGCCTAATCTCTAGTTTAAAGTTTCGTATTCGGGTTGTTCGGCACGGCTAAATTTTTATTCGGGCATGGTTGATGCCTCGTAGACCCTTGTGCGCGTGCCTAGCAACCCTACAGTGGTATCAGAGCCAAGCTAGAGCTTTAGACGAAGTCTAGACGAAGTTTAAAGTCCGATCGAACCCGGAAAACCCGAACAAACCCCTTCTCTGGAAATTTTCTGAAAGTTTGGATTTTTGCGAATTAAAAATTGCCAAAAAATTCAGCAGGGAATTGTATGAGATACTGTGAAGCACGTGGTTTTAACTCGACAAGTGAGGCGCGGAACCGCGGCCTATCCCTGGTATTCGCGGCGGTTCCGCAGCCATTTTGCTGAGTTACACCACGTGGCTTACACAGTAATTCTTGTCTTGAAGTGCTGAGTCTTCTGGAAATTTTTATTTTTACTCAACAGTTGAGTTTTTCTGGGGTTGTTTTGGGGATTCAATTATTCGATCGGATTGTCTAATTTTGTTTATGTGTTTTGTCCGGATAACTTTTAGAAACTGTTAAAAAGTTCGAACGGATATCAATAACTCACTTTTTCCCCTGTCGGAAAATATTTCAAAAGTTGGATTTTTTCTCGTGTTTAAGAATGTTCTAAGTCGTGCAAGTAACTCGGTGGACCCTGTAGAAGACAACAAACCTTAACTCGATTATGTGACCGTCTTGAACTGCCCTTTGAACCTTAGGGTTTGGGGCAGTACGGCGTGCCACATGTGAGGCGTTGGCTTGACCCTTCTACGGCTGGACCATTGGTACTGTAGCATGTGATGGATGTTTTTAAACTGATTTCAAGTGTTGAGATATATTGGGGAAATCTTGGGTGTTTGATGATTCGATCGGAAAGTTTAACTTTTTCTATTTATCTGGAATGTGATACAATAATTGGAATCCACAGGTGGTTATGAGATAACTGTTTTGAATATTATAGACATAGCAGTTTAGTCTCAGATGATCGGTTGCCACGGAATTTTGATGCGATCAAAAGTCCGTCGCAATCACGTAGCGTACGCGGATACTCGCCGGGTAAATTTAATAGACAACCTCACTCCATAGCCCCGACCAAGTGACTGTAGGAGAACCCCGTCGCGGAAAGCATCCGTTCAGGTGCTCCCGGTAGCGGTGTTCCGCCTTGGTACACTTCGTCGATGGTATCAGGGGTGCGGCCGTCTACTAAAGTTTGCGACGAGCATTCGATCAGGACAATCGGGAATCTTGTTGAATTGCCCGACTTGATATTGAAAAGAGTTTTCGATAATGAGACTAAAATGCGGGGTTTATAATTGTTAGGCATGCGATGTCTAAGAAATTCATTTGGTTAGGCATGCGATGTCTAAAGAGGTTGCGGATTCCAACTGTTGTAGTTTTACACTTTCTTTTCTGTGACCGTAAGCGTAGTATGTGGTGTATCGCCGGCTTCGTTGCTATACATCAACGGCAATCGGGATACGCATACTTGCTTACGTTGATGATATGAGATATTATGTGTTGCTGTGATATGTTGTATTGGATCGTCGCGTTTGAATAGCCGGGGATTTTATGTGAGATGAGAGTTTTTCTTTTTCATTCATGTAAAATTCATTTATATGTAATATTCTTTTATTGGGGCACTTCCAGGTAACGGAAGCTGTCACCGTTGTATATTATTTACTTTTCCGCATTAAGTAGACCCAAGGCGGGGAGCACAAGCAACCGGGTTCTAGGGTCCAGTGGGAGACCATCTCGAGGAGTCGGGACCGGGTCTCCTAACCCTAGAATTGGCAGTGTTACTTGCCGCTCTCGTAGGGGTCTAGGGATGTGGGTTTGGCTATTCATCGCGACCGTGGAATCCGTGTTTTATACTGGCTCGTATTGAAAACACGGACGTCCTAGTATATACAATATTTCATATATGTTCTTCTGCTGCAATGTTCTGTGATGAGATCATATTACTGCCTGTGACGAATGTTTATATTATATATATGAGATATATTATATTGCAGATTTCGTTTCAAAAGAGATGCTTGTGAAGCATAATAAAATGGGACTTCATTAATGTGATTAATGAAATAAAAGAAACCTAAGATGTTGTAGAAACTTGTTTTATAAAAACTGGTAGCTCTAGTTCTTGCTTTGCATAGCGATGTTCCTTGTAGAACATCCAGCACCTTATTCGATAAGGAAAGGACCGAGATCCCTTCACCGGGAGTGACTCCTTTAGCAATAACTGGCAGATGCTACAAACTCGGTTTGTCTTTTGATTGCTTCTATAGTTTCTGTAAGTCCACGTTGCGACCCCCGGTTCTTACGGGGAGGCGGAAACGGTATAAAAATCAAATTTTTAGTGCAAGAGGCAACATGGACTAAACAAGGTCGGGATCGTTACCTAAACTAAAACTAGCAAACTTGCTAAAGGGATTTAGCTACTCGGATAGAGATGGTTATACCTAAACTTGAACTCCTTCTTCTTCAAACTTTGTGGAGGTTGATGGTTCTCTTCTCTTGTCGCCTTCTTCCGTCGAAGATGGATCCACCTCGAAGGCTCGACCTTTGGGCTCTTTCTCGAACTTGGAGTGAACTAGAATCGCCGGCTTGCTAAACCCTTGATCCTAGAGTGAGTAGAGAGTGTCTAAGGGTTGCTTTTGTTTTAAAGAGAAGGATTCTCAACACATGAGAAGGTTTCTCTTTGCTAGAGGAAGAAGAAGATGAAGAGAGGAGAGAGAAGCTAAATGATAGAATGAGCTATACTTTTCTTTCTTGCAACCATAATGCAAAAGAAAAGAATTATCTAATAATAATAATTGAAAATGAGAATAGTTGATGGTAATTTGGAATGACCACTACCATGCTTCATTTAAAAATGTAAGCATGAATCAAGGAAGACTTTTTGAAGCATGATGGTGGTCAACATTCAACCATGGTCAACAAGTCAACAAAATCAACCATAACAAAATTCTCATTTAATTACTATTATAAATAGATAATCCATAAATCCATTAGGGTTTGGAAAAAGATAACTGTCAACTGTGCATACGCACCCGTTCCGAAACCCTAATGAAATACCTCATCCTCCGCCTCAAGCAACTGTGCATACATACCTGCATTCTCGTTCCGAGGAACAAGAATACCAAGATATAAAAACAACCCCAAAACATATACCGGTATCTGGCTCAAACCAGAGCCTGCCAGTATAATCCGTCCGGACTCCAAACGTGCACAAGTGCGCGGATGAGAACGAACCCTGTCGCAAAACCATGCGACCTCTACTCTGTTTTGCCCAGAGGCGAATACCCTCTGTGTGGGACTCTAAAGACTCGACACTACGCTGGCAGTGGGTTTAACCACAGACCGCAAGCGGCACTAGCTGTGCGTAACGGTCCCCAGGTAGATGCCGACAAGAAGGCTGACGAGGTGAAACCCCATCTGAACTCCTACTGAGTCTGAATGTGACAGTCTCCGTACAGTCCGGTCTGTTCGTCTGATACATCGCATGGCGGGCCTAGGGGGTGGTAAACGTCAGTCCCCCAATAGCGGTACAAGTCGTGCCGGAGCGAAGCCCAAAACACCCTGAGATAACACTGGAAACCTACCAGTATATCTCGTTTTCCCTGGCCAGGGACTACTCGTGTAATGGCTCTCCTAGACACAGCGCGATGTCAACCCCCAATACCGGGAGAGACGAATCCTGTCTAACCGTCACTGCCTCCAAGTGCTTCGGGACTACACCCAACCACCACCTGTTTGCACGACTCCTTTGAGCCGTGGTAGGGTAGTGATCAAAATGCAGTGGGAACACACTTGAGGCGAAGTGCCAGTGTCAAGTCAGCGGACTAAGCTGTACTCATGTCACCTGGGAACTGATAACTGACGATAGGTATAATACCAACTTGTCAGTTCCCGACGAGTCCTGTCCAGTGTACTCGTAACCCAACGAGCACCCGTATACTATCTCGAGTACGACGTACTGATGGCTGTGGGACAGACCATCTCCCACACTGGGATGAGAAGCGCATACGCTAGTCTACTCCGGAGTATCGATGCCCTGTCTCGATAGTCCTGCGACTAGGGACCTGTATAAGGATGTGCTTATAGATTACCCAGCCCCCACTAGTGTGACTGCCATCACAACGCTGGTAATCAAGCAAAGATCCTAAGGGCTCCACTAATGCGTATAAGTGATATACTGAAATAAACACAAGTACACATTGAAGTAGAAACAAACCAAGTAGCATACTACTATTTTGAGCAAGATTGTATATACAAGGTGAATATCCCAAGCTTCCATTAAGTAATATACAAACTAGTATGATACAGTAATGGCCTCTAGGGCATAAACACTAACAATCTCCCACTTGCACTAAGGCCATGTACTGGCGTATCGAAGACCTATCATCTCGATCAGCAGCTCGAACTGAGTCTGGGGTAGGGCCTTGGTGAATGGATCTGCAGTGTTCTCTTCTGAAGTAACCCTCCGAACCTCGATCTCCTTACGATCCACGATCTCCCTGATCAGGTGATACCGCCTCAAGATGTGCCTGGATCTCTGATGGGACCTGGGTTCCTTCGCTAAAGCTATAGCCCCGTTGTTGTCGCAATACAGAGGTATTGGGTCAACAATGGACGGAACCACCTGAAGTTCTTTCAAGAACTTCCTCATCCAGACAGCTTCTTTTGCGGCATCAGATGCAGCGATGTATTCCGCTTCCATCGTCGAGTCTGCAACGGTTTCCTGTTTGGAACTCTTCCAACACACCGCCCCTCCATTGAGGGTGAAGACAAAACCCGACATGGACTTGGAATCATCCTTGTCACTCTGGAAGCTGGAGTCAGCAAAGGCCTCGATCTGGAGGTCTTTTCCGCCATACACCAAGAACATCTCCTTAGTCCTTCTCAGGTACTTGAGAATGTTCTTTACTGCTATCCAGTGTTTCTCCCCAGGGTTAGACTGATACCGGCTTACCACACTCAGTGCATAAGCTACATCCGGTCTGGTACACAACATCGCATACATTATAGAGCCTACCGCAGAAGCGTAGGGTATAATAGACATGCGATCCCTCTCCAAATCAGTCTTGGGAGACATCTCTTTAGAGAGGGTGATCCCGTGACAAGCCGGTAGGTTACCGCGCTTGGAATCTTCCATACTGAATCTTTTCACTATGGTGTCGATGTACCTGGACTGAGAAAGTCCCAATATCCTCTTGGATCTATCACGATGGATCCGGATCCCCAGGATGTATGAGGCATCACCCAGGTCTTTCATGGAGAACCTTTGTGACAAGAACCCCTTGACAGATTGTAGCATAGGAATGTCATTTCCTATCAAGAGAATGTCATCCACGTATAAAACGAGGAATACTACAGTTCTCGCTACAAATCTACTATAGATGCATGGTTCATCTGGATTTTTGATAAAGCCAAATTCTTTGACTGTCTCATCAAAGCAGATGTTCCAACTCCGCGATGCCTGCTTTAGTCCATAGATGGACTTAAGTAACTTGCACACCTTTCCGCTGCTCCCACTCTGAATGAAACCCTCTGGCTGGTCCATATAGACACACTCCTCTAAATTTCCATTTAGAAAAGCTGTCTTTACGTCCATTTGCCAGATCTCATAATCGTGGAAGGCAGCAATGGCAAGAAGGATCCGAATGGATTTCAGCATGGCTACTGGAGAAAAGGTTTCGTCGTAGTCCAAGCCAGGTCTTTGACGAAAACCCTTTGCTACCAGCCTAGCTTTATAGGTCTCAACCTGTCCATCTACACCAATCTTCCTTTTGAAGATCCACTTGCATCCTACGGGTTTTACCCCGTCTGGAGCAATGTCCAACGTCCATACCTTGTTGGTGTACATGGACTCCATTTCGGTCCGCATTGCATCCAGCCATTTCACTGAGTCAATGCTCTGAACGGCCTGCTGGAAGCTAGTAGGCTCATCATAATCTATGATGCAATCCTCTCTATCCCCGTCTATGAGAAAACCGCAGTATCTCTCGGGCGGATGAGACTGCCTACTACTCCTGCGGAGCGGCGTAGGAATGTCCTGTTCTGTTGAATCCTCTGGTTCCACTAACCTTTCAGTAATAGTCTGTGGTTCTGGAATTTCTTCCAGTTCTACTGCGCTCCCACTAATCTCCTTTTCCAAGAACTGGTGTTCTAGAAAGTGGGCATTACGAGAAACAAGGACTTTTTGTTCCTCTGCGTAGTAGAAAAGATACCCCCTGGTGTTCTTTGGGTATCCCACAAACTTGCACAGTACTGAGCGTGCCTCGAGCTTGTCCGCATGCTGCTTTTTGACAAAAGCCGGACACCCCCAGACCTTCAGATATTGAAGATAGGGTTTCTTCCCACTCCACATTTCATATGGTGTGGAAGGCACAGTCTTAGTCGGAACTCGGTTCAAAAGGTACGCAGCTGATTCTAGCGCATACCCCCAGAATGATCGCGGTAACTCAGCGTTACTCATCATGGACCGCACCATATCCAATAGGGTGCGGTTCCGTCTCTCCGATACACCGTTATGTTGCGGGGTGTAAGGAGGAGTAAGCTGAGAGAGAATTCCGTTCTCTTTTAAATAGTCCAGGAATTCGGCACTTAAGTATTCTCCACCTCGATCCAATCTTAGAATCTTAATACTTTTGCCGGTCTGTTTCTCTACTTCATTCTTATACTCCTGGAATTTTCCAAAGGCCTCAGACTTATGTTTCATTAAGAAGACATAACCGTACCTTGAGAAGTCATCCGTAAAAGTAATGAAGTAAGAATGTCCGCTTCGGGCATGTGTAGACATTGGACCGCACACGTCACTGTGTACGAGTCCCAAGAGCTCGCTCGCTCTTACTCCATGTCCAGTAAACGGAGTCTTTGTTATCTTTCCCTTGAGACAGGATTGACAAGTGGCATACGATTGATATTCGAACGCATTCAAATACCCTTCTGTATGTAACTTCGTCAACCTTCTCTCATTGATGTGACCCAATCTACAATGCCATAAGAAAGTCTGATTTATTTCTGGAGACTTTCTTTTGTGTGTATTCTGGACATTAAAAATCTATGGTTGGTTTAACACGTATATACCATTACTCAAAGTACCTGACCCAATCAAAACTTGATTAAGGTGAATGTTTACAACATTACTTACAAACGCAAATTCATAACCTTCTTTAGAAACTAAAGATACAGAAATGATATTACAAGTTGCGTTGGGTACAAAAAAGCAATTACGCAAAACCAAAACATGTCCATCTGACATTCCCAGGTGATAGTCCCCCACGGCTTTAGCATCCATGCTAGCTCCGTTCGCAACTCTGAGGGTCATGTCACCTGCCTTCAAATCCCTACGGTTTCTCAACGCCTGCAAAGAATTACAGATATGAGATCCTGATCCGGTATCCAATACCCAGGAAGTAGAGTTTATTGAAAGACAGTTTTCAATAACATACACACCTGAAGCTGAAGCTGCAACCTGCTTCAATTCCTGTGTTCTGGCCTTCCAGGCCCTGCAATCATTCTTCCAGTGTCCTTTCTTATGACAAAAGAAGCATTCTTCCTTATCCACAAGCTTCCCCGCTATCTTTGTTGCTTTCCCTTTTCCCTTCGTATCCACTTTACTAACACCGCCCCTTGGTTTGGCGGGGGCCTTCTTCTTCTTTCCCTTGGCTTTCGCCTTGGACCTAGAAGAAGATGATCCTCCTACAAACAAAGTGGATGTATCCCTACTTTTCTGTAGGGTGCCCTCTGCGCTCCTCAGCATGTTGAGGAGCTCTGATAGTTCAACCTCTTTTTCTTGTAGGTTGAAGTTCAGTATAAACTGGGCGTAAGTGGAAGGAAGGGACTGGAGAACTATATCCGTATATAGCTCACTCTCCAATGTGATCCCTAGGTCAGCGAGCTCCTCAATGTAGCCGATCATCTTTAGCACGTGCTCGGCTACTGATGATCCGACGGCCATTCTTGTCGAAAACAACTTTTTCGACGCTTCGTATCTTGCGATACGTGATTGCTCTCCATACAGTTCTTTTGTATGGAGCAATATGGACTCCATGTCCATATTCTCATGCCTCCTCTGATGTTCGTTGTCCATCGAGGCAAGCAGGAGGCACTTGGCCTTCGCGCTATCAATCTCCCAAGTCTTGCGGATTTCCTTATCCGCGACACTGGAAGTTGGACCAGGGACAGGGGGAGCTTTGGTGGTAAGAAGATACCCCAGCTTGTCATAAGTGATTGCTATCTTGACATTCCTGAGCCAATCTTTGTAGTTTGGCCCTGTCAGTTTGTTTTTATCTAGGAGTAACTTAAGTCCAGTCATGTTGATTGGTCGCTGCAATTAGGAGAGAGAAGAAGAAACACTTAGCATGATGCTCTTGCAAGTTTAGAGTGGTTTTTAGTTTGTCTAAACAGGATGGCTCCCACTGTTTCTCGAATCCCTCCTCAAACCATAAAGGAAGAATTAGTCAGGATCAATCCCACCGTACAATACTTGCTTAACCGTTCAGCCAGGCCGGTGTCGGTACTTCGAGGGAGGTTTTCCAACGCTTTCGCGAAGTTCCTTAATTAAATAACCTCTTTTCCCTGGGGGCGTAACCCCGCTAACACCTTTCTAGGCACCTACTAGGTTTATAGCATTGATCGTTTAGTGAGAAATTTCCCGAGGAGTAGCATATACTCACAGTAGGATCGGGATCCAAATATCATCACGTGACGAAACTGAAGGAATCCTACCAGAATCACCACACTCCAAATGGTATGCAAATCTAGCAAGTTTCAGTACTTATGAAACTCCCGATGTGGATTTTTGCCCCATGCTCTTATGACCTTGGCGTGAGGTCAAAATGTCATAAGTCACATGTCAAGTTCGTCCCATCATTATCCAGGTTAATTTGAATCCACCCGTACATACCCTTGACGTAGGCCAAAATGGCAGTACGACTGTCTCAAACCAACGCATTCTATCTATGCAACAGATAAATATCCGGCAGCTACCAATCACTATGCCTTGGCGTGAGGTCAAAATACATAGCTTGAATACTACCGAATATTTAACTGAAATGATGGAGGGCTACGGATGGTTTTGGCAAAACCGTGAACGTAGTGAACTTGATTTGGTCGATGGAACGAGATAGCTTTTAAAAGGAGTGGCTCAAGCTCCGCATTTAAAAGTTGTTTTTGAAAAGAACCGAGTGGTTTTTCGAAAGTGTTCCATCGACTTCAACTTGGTTTATTATCTTGCATTAGTTCTTTTAATGCGTGATATTCTTGCATTAGTTCTTTTAATGCGTCCCATCATTTAATCCTACCATTGCAGAAAACAACCAAAATATGACGTACGCTTATGCCATTCGCATTCGCCACGGGGCCCCGTCATTACCCGTTAGGTTACTTAACTAACGACAGAGCGGGGGCTGGGCTAGCGCGGCTGTAAAACATAAGCAACGCCTAAATAGAAAGCAATGATAGACATTACAGATCACAGATGAATATATTGGATATACTAGCAATCCGCAATCCTTTCGAGCCTGGAACGAAAAGCGGATAACACGGTCGCGGTGAATAGCCAAATACCCCACCTAAGACCCCTACGGGTGCGGCAAACTACCCGCCAAGTCCTCGGTAGTTTGTGCACCCCTCCATGGGTCTATCCTAGGAGCAAAAACAGTAAAAAGAATTATACAATGACGGCTACAACCCCGACCCGGTTGTGCGGCCAAACAAATAATATTATTACATCAATTTACATTTACAATGAATGAAAGAAAAACAAAAGCTCATCTCACATCCACCCCGGCTATTCACCCGCGACAGTCCAACACATTCATATACACATTCCAGCACATTACAGATCATGTATAACCCCGACTAATCGTCTTATAGCGATTAGCCGACGTTCAATACATACAAACATCACAGATATAACCATCATAGTCAAAGTGTAGTGAAGTTCGGAAAAAATGCGGAATTATAGGACCCCAAAAGGAAATTTCTTTTCTGCAAAATCTGGGCACATATAATATATTTCAAAAATCCCAAAACCAACACAGACACACACTGCACGAAAAACGATGCAGAGAACACGACAAAGCGCGGCGGTTCCGCGGCAACTACCTAGTTTATGCGGCGGAAGGGCGGCGGTTTGGTCGAATCACTGTATCGTTTTTCTTGGGTGTTCACACAAAACCCTGAGCCGAATTTACAAGTATAAAGTTTTTCATTTTGAGCCAAAAAATTTTCAACAGAAACTCAGGTTTTGTAATTTTCCGGTTTTGTGATTTTTTCGGTTCCGAACTTCGTTACACTTCACTACCAAGCTAGTTTAAGTTTAACCTGGCTCTGATACCACTGTAAGTCCACGTTGCGACCCCCGGTTCTTACGGGGAGGCGGAAACGGTATAAAAATCAAATTTTTAGTGCAAGAGGCAACATGGACTAAACAAGGTCGGGATCGTTACCTAAACTAAAACTAGCAAACTTGCTAAAGGGATTTAGCTACTCGGATAGAGATGGTTATACCTAAACTTGAACTCCTTCTTCTTCAAACTTTGTGGAGGTTGATGGTTCTCTTCTCTTGTCGCCTTCTTCCGTCGAAGATGGATCCACCTCGAAGGCTCGACCTTTGGGCTCTTTCTCGAACTTGGAGTGAACTAGAATCGCCGGCTTGCTAAACCCTTGATCCTAGAGTGAGTAGAGAGTGTCTAAGGGTTGCTTTTGTTTTAAAGAGAAGGATTCTCAACACATGAGAAGGTTTCTCTTTGCTAGAGGAAGAAGAAGATGAAGAGAGGAGAGAGAAGCTAAATGATAGAATGAGCTATACTTTTCTTTCTTGCAACCATAATGCAAAAGAAAAGAATTATCTAATAATATTAATTGAAAATGAGAATAGTTGATGGTAATTTGGAATGACCACTACCATGCTTCATTTAAAAATGTAAGCATGAATCAAGGAAGACTTTTTGAAGCATGATGGTGGTCAACATTCAACCATGGTCAACAAGTCAACCATGGTCAACAAGTCAACAAAATCAACCATAACAAAATTCTCATTTAATTACTATTATAAATAGATAATCCATAAATCCATTAGGGTTTGGAAAAAGATAACTGTCAACTGTGCATACGCACCCGTTCCGAAACCCTAATGAAATACCTCATCCTCCGCCTCAAGCAACTGTGCATACACACCTGCATTCTCGTTCCGAGGAACAAGAATACCAAGATATAAAAACAACCCCAAAACATATACCGGTATCTGGCTCAAACCAGAGCCTGCCAGTATAATCCGTCCGGACTCCAAACGTGCACAAGTGCGCGGATGAGAACGAACCCTGTCGCAAAACCATGCGACCTCTACTCTGTTTTGCCCAGAGGCGAATACCCTCTGTGTGGGACTCTAAAGACTCGACACTACGCTGGCAGTGGGTTTAACCACAGACCGCAAGCGGCACTAGCTGTGCGTAACGGTCCCCAGGTAGATGCCGACAAGAAGGCTGACGAGGTGAAACCCCATCTGAACTCCTACTGAGTCTGAATGTGACAGTCTCCGTACAGTCCGGTCTGTTCGTCTGATACATCGCATGGCGGGCCTAGGGGGTGGTAAACGTCAGTCCCCCAATAGCGGTACAAGTCGTGCCGGAGCGAAGCCCAAAACACCCTGAGATAACACTGGAAACCTACCAGTATATCTCGTTTGCCCTGGCCAGGGACTACTCGTGTAATGGCTCTCCTAGACACAGCGCGATGTCAACCCCCAATACCGGGAGAGACGAATCCTGTCTAACCGTCACTGCCTCCAAGTGCTTCGGGACTACACCCAACCACCACCTGTTTGCACGACTCCTTTGAGCCGTGGTAGGGTAGTGATCAAAATGCAGTGGGAACACACTTGAGGCGAAGTGCCAGTGTCAAGTCAGCGGACTAAGCTGTACTCATGTCACCTGGGAACTGATAACTGACGATAGGTATAATACCAACCTGTCAGTTCCCGACGAGTCCTGTCCAGTGTACTCGTAACCCAACGAGCACCCGTATACTATCTCGAGTACGACGTACTGATGGCTGTGGGACAGACCATCTCCCACACTGGGATGAGAAGCGCATACGCTAGTCTACTCCGGAGTATCGATGCCCTGTCTCGATAGTCCTGCGACTAGGGACCTGTATAAGGATAGGCTTATAGATTACCCAGCCCCCACTAGTGTGACTGCCATCACAACGCTGGTAATCAAGCAAAGATCCTAAGGGCTCCACTAATGCGTATAAGTGATATACTGAAATAAACACAAGTACACATTGAAGTAGAAACAAACCAAGTAGCATACTACTATTTTGAGCAAGATTGTATATACAAGGTGAATATCCCAAGCTTCCATTAAGTAATATACAAACTAGTATGATACAGTAATGGCCTCTAGGGCATAAACACTAACAGTTTCTGCTTTGCATAGTGATATTTGTGAAATATCCTGCACCTTATTCGATGAGGAAAGGGCCGACGATCCCTTCACCGTGAGTGACCCCTTTAGCAAAACTAGAAAAGCCTCAAAAACACTCCATTTAAAATCACTCGATTCTACAACGATATCAAGTTCATTACGCAAAGGGTTTTCTTAAAAAAACCTGTCGTAGCCCTCCGTCATTTCAGATAAGTAATAGTTAGTATTCGTGCTGCGTTTGTTGACCTCTGTCAAGGCGTAGTGTGAGGTAGCTGATTAGTGCTTCTCTGTATAAGCATATGATGTGATTGATTTAGGGTAGTCGTGCGACCTTGTTGACCTCTGTCAAGGGTCGTGCGGGTGGGTTTACTTCAATCAGGAAATGACGGGTTGAACTTGACTAGCACCCTATGGTTTGTTGACCTCTGTCAAGGTCATAGGACGCTTGGGGTAAAATATTATTGGGAATTTCAAGTGTTGAAATTTGTAATGAGATTGCATACCTTCTATGAGATAGTTGGATCCCGATACCCGCTGCGAGTAAGAGTTACTCCTGGGAGAGTTTTACACATTACAATTAGCCGATCAAGTAGGTGTCTAGAAAGGTGTTAACGGGGTTACGCCTCTGGGAAAACGAGGTTTACTTTAATTAGGTTCGTGCGAAAGCACGGGGGACCTCCCTCAAAGTACCGACACTAGCCTGGCTGAAAGATTGGCGAACTTGTAGCGTGTAATTAATCCCGGCTAGTCTTTCCTTTTAGGGTTTGAAGGAAGATTTGATTAAAACAGTGGGAGACATCCTGATTAGATATATTAGATAACCAATCTAATCTTGCAAGAGCATACGCTGAGTGTTTTCTTCTCTCTCTCTCCAGGTAGCGACCATATCACGCCTTAATCAAGATAATAAAACGGATATATTGACCGAACCCGCTTGTTATACTGAGCTGGGGAACGTTGGTCCCGCTCCAACTTATAATTGTTATAGGACAGAGCAGGAAATTGGGGAATACCAGATTTCCCGTGCCGCCCAAACGAAGAAAGTACATGCTGATGCATCATCTTCGGGTGTGTTCATTACAGAGAACTGTTTCTCAGTATCCTTTACGTCCTGGGTATGTGATACCGGATCAGGATCCCGTATATGTAATCTGTTACATGGGCTACAGATAGGTAAAGAATTGAGAACGGGTGATAAGTTTCATGAGGCAGAAAACGGTGCAAGTTTTGCAGCCAAGTCTGTTGGTCACTGTTACCCTGTATTACCGGAATACATTGATTCTGAACAAATGCTATTAGATACCGAACCTGATATACAAAATCATATCAGTCTCTTTATTAGTAAAGAAAGGATATAATTTTGTATTGTTGGATAATGTTTTGAACATTTCCTATATCAAGAGTTGATCGGTTCAGGCACGTTATCTAAAAGCATTGTCGTTCTAAATCAAACTACAGTTCTTAGTATACGGAACACACACAAGAGGAAGAGTTCAGAAATGAACGAATCCTTCTTGAGGTATTGTAGACTAGGTCATGTCTATGCGACCCGAGTAGCTAAGTTACAATGAGATGCACATTTAAATCTGTTTGAATTTACATCTTGTGAAACTTGCCAGTCATGTCACAAAGATAAGATGACCATAGCTCTGTTTATTGGAAACAGAGAAAGAGTTAGTGAACTCTTGGGATTGATACATGTTGATGCATGAAAGGTCCCCTGTCTACACTTGCCAAGATCGGTTCTTTCTACTTCATTACATTCTCTGATAATCTCTCAAGATTCAGACATATGTTTCTGTTGAAATACAGGTCCGAAGCTTTTGAGATATTCACAGAATATAAGTTAGAAGTAGAGAACCAACAAATACGGGTAAAAGTATTATGTCCTTTGATGTGATCAAGGAGGAGAATACTTGAGCACGGAATTCCTGGACTATTCTAAAGGAGAATGAGATTCTCTCTCAGTATTACTCCTCCGTATACACCACAGCACGTCGGTGTATCGGGGTGGAGCCATAGCGCCCTATGTGATATGGTGTGCTCTATGATGAGTACTACTGAGTTTCCTATTTCCTTTAGGGAGTTATGCACTTGAGAAGCTGCATACCTATTGAATAAGGGTTCAAATCAAATCAGTTGCCTACCACTTCATATGTGATATGGAAAGGGAAGAGCCTGTATCTTAAGCTCTCCGGCCTATGTCTAAAAGCAAAATCCGGACAAGCTCGAGGCAAGGTCTGTTATGTACAACTGGAAAGGTTCCAGCTATACAAAAACAGCTGATGATTTGGTAGAACCAAAGGATTCAATAGTTTCCAACGAACCTCAGCCTCTCCGCCGATCTAGTAGGGTTCCTCACCCACCTGAGAGATACTTTAGTTTCTCTATGACAGTGGGAGCGAGGATTCCATCATGAGATGATGACCCAACTAGTTTCGAGCTGGCCATCAGGAGTGGGACTCTGTAAGAATGGCTGGATGCTTATCGATCTGAGATGGAATCCTTATACACCAACAAAGTATGGACTTTGGTTGCTTTATCTGAAGGGTTAAATCCCCATCAGGAGCGAGTATATCTTGAGAAGATTACTTGGTGTACATGGAAAAGTTGCGACTTTCAAAGCTATGCTTAAGTCCATCCAGATCCTACTTGCCACGGCTATATACCATGACTACGATATCTGGTGGTTGGGTGTCATGATTGCTTTTCTAAATGATGTTTTAGAAAAGAGCGTCTATAAGTACACAGCCAGAGGGCTTCGTAGACAATGGGAGCAGCGGAAACGTGAGCAAGATGTTTTATATAATAAAACAGGCATCGCGGAGTTGGAACATCTGTTTTGATGTGGTAGTCAAAGAGTTTGACTTCATCAAAATGGTAGATGAACCTTGTATATACGAAAAGGTAGTAGAGAGTATGGTGGTGATCTTCGTAGAGTACGTGGATGACATACTCTTGATAGGGAAGGAGTTTCCTATGCTACGCTCAGTCAATCTCCGCTTATTACAAGGATTCTCCATATAGGATCAAAATGATACCTCCTAAATCCTGGGTTTTGGATCTATGAGATAGATCTAATAGGATGTTAGGATACTCGCTAGTTGTAGTGAGATGGTATCAATCGATCCTGGGGAGAATCACTGGAAAGGTTCCAGGCTGATAAGGACGACTGAATGTCAGTCGCAGGCATTGTCTATACCCTCCGTGGAGGGGCGGTATGTTGGAAGAGTTCCAAGCTAGATACCGTGACATACTAGAAGATTAAAGGCAAGATACATCGTTACCAAGGATGCTACCAAAGAGGCATTCTGGATATATATAAGTTCATAAGATGAACTTCGTTCCTACCATTGTGTGACAATGGAGTTATGGCTTTAGCCAAGGAACTACCGTCCCATCAGAAATCCAGATATGATTCTTAGGCAGCATCACCTGATCATGGAGATGGTTGATCTTCAGGGAGATCGAGGTTAGGAGAGTAGACACAGAGGACAACAGCGCGGATCCACTCACGAAGGCCTTTATCCCAGTAGAGACTTTTATGGGATGGTTGAGTATGAGATACTTCAACCGCAGCTAAATGTTGGGTATGCGATACCATAACAGATGGCCCTAGTGCAAGTGGGAGATTGTTAGTTATATGTATGCCCTAGAGGCCATTACTGTACATACGATGTATATTGTAGTGGATGCTAGGGCATATATAGGGAGGACTTTCTTGCTCGACATGATAGTATGCTATCTGATTGTACTTTATCTTAACATGTACTCTGATTGTCTCTATGTTACATGTTGATAAAGCCCTTAGGATATGTACTCGACTACTGGGACTATGATGAGATCATACTAGTAGGGCCACGGTAGTCGGCGAGTACATCCTATAACTGTTCCTAGTCGAGGGTGTATCGAGACAGGGCATCGATGCACCAGAGTAGACTAGCGTATACGCATCTTGACCCAAATGATGGGCGATGGATGATCCCATATCCATCGGTGTTTAACATGAAGGATGGTGTACGGGTGCTCAGTGGAGACTGGATACACTGGACGGACTCGCCGAGAACTCCCAGATGGTATTATACTATACGTCAGATGGCAGTTCTCCGGTGACACTGGTACAGAGTAGTCTGTTGACGCAAGATCGTCATAGAGTCTTGTGTGGTTCCCACTGTGCTTTGATTTCCATCATACCACGTCCAAGAGGGCATGCAAAAAGGTGGCTTTTGGGTACAGTCCCAAATCACATGGAGGCAATGAGCGATAGGAGGGGATTCGTCTCTCCCGGTATAGGGAGTTGATGTTGCGCTGTGTTCGATTGGCTATAACCGGAAATCCCTGGCCAGGGTTGCTGAGATTTACTGGTAAATGTTATCAGTAGTTTCTCGAACTGTTATAGACCTCAAATCGACACGACTTATCAAGCTACTGGGGTCTGACGTTTACCACCCCTAGGCGAGATATGCGACATATCAGACGACGAGACCGGACTGTACGGGAGTGTTACTGTTTGGATTCGCAGGAGAATGTACAGGCTTGCTTGTTGATCTTCTGAGCGCTCAATACCTGGGTAGCTGTTACGTTTAGCTGACCGCTTGCAGCTTGTGGGTGTTTGATATGATCATCACCTACTGCCGGCGTATTGACGATTCTTTAGAGTCCTACACAGAGGTTTCTTGACTCAGGCAAAACGGAGTAGGAGCACATATGTGATATGTGCGGGACCGAGGATAATGCGATATGTGATACCGTATTGTATTCTCACGATATTTGATATCAGCCGGGTCATCGGATCAAGTGTTGATTCGATGAATCGGTACGGATAAATATTATTCGGTTATATGCGATATAGCCGGATTGTCGGATCAAGTGTTGATTCGATAATTTAATGTATAATAATATATATGATATATTAAATTGCATTAACTAATATTTGCTCACTAAAATATTCTTTTTCTCACTCGGATAATACATTGATATATATGCGATATATGTTAATTGTATTATTTTATTTTGTTACGATAAATATTATATATGTGATATATAATATTGTAACATGATATGATAACTAATGCAACTTGTTTAGTAGAGATTAAACATGGTTAGGGTTTGATTAGGGTTAAGGTTTTCTAGAAGTTTCTAGAAGCTTTCTTTCTTTGTCTTTGTTAAGATATTATGCTAGATATTTCCTTAACCTAACCAAACCTTTAACCTTAGTCAAATCTCTACAAGGGTTTGTTTGACCATGGCTACATTATTCATCATATCATTTCTTTTCCTATTCATCACAAAAGGATTCTAATATTGTTCATCATCTTCTTCCTTCTTCTTCTTTGCTTGAAATGGTTTCTTGCTTTGATTTTTGTGATGGATAAATATGAGAAAAAGATAAATAAAGAGAGCAAAAATCCTACTTCATCATCCTCATCTTCCCTTGCCATTTAGATGAGGGTGTTCACATCATTTCATGAGTGTTAGCTTGTGTTAAAGAAACTTCAAGGTAGATCATCTTAGTATCGAAGATCGGAAGCAAAGGTTGCGTCTTTCTCTTCGTGGAACCTCTCGAGAGTCCGGATCCCGATGATCGCAGCGAAGGGACCACAACACGGAGCATATGAAGTGAAGGACCGGATCTACAAAGGTTGTAATCCCTCTCACTTAGTGTTAAAGTGTTTAGCATGTTAGTTTTCGCCTAATCTCTAGTTTAAAGTTCCGTATTCGGGTTGTTCGGCACGGCTAAATTTTTATTCGGGCATGGTTGATGCCTCGTAGACTCTTGTGCGCGTGCCTAGCAACCCTACAGTTACGTCCCTGGGAAAACGAGATTTATTTTAATTAGGTCCGTGCAAAAGCACGGGGAACCTCTCTCAAAGTACTGATACTGGCCTGGCCGAAAGATTGGCGAACTTGTAGGGTGTAATTAATCCCGGCTAGTCTTACCTTTTAGGGTTTGAAAGAAGATTTGATAAAAATAGTAAGAGCCATCCTGATTAGATAAAATAAATAACCAATCCGATCTTATAAGAGCGCACGCAGATTGTTTTCTTGTTTCTCTCTCCTGGTAGCGACTATGTCATGCCTTAATCAAGATAATAATATGGATGCATTGACCGAACCTACTTATTATACTGAGCTAGGGAACGTTGGTTCCGCTCCATCTTATAACTGTTATAAGTCCGAGCAGGAAATAGGGGAATATCCGGATTTCCACGCGACCCAATCGAGGATTAAGCATGTTGATGCGTATTCTTCGGTTGTGTTCATTACTAAGAACTGTTTCTCAGTATCCTCTACGTCCTAGGTATGAGATACCGGATTAGGATCCTACTAATGTAATTTGTTAAATGGGCTACAGATAGATAGAGAACTGAGAATAGGTGATTGTTCTTTAGTGTAAAGAATGGTGCAATTGTTGCAGCCAAGTCAGTTGGCAAATATCATCTTGTATTACCAAATAGTAAATACATTGATTCTGAACAAATATTATTAGATACCGAACCTGATATACAACATTACATCAGTTTCTTTATTAAGTAAACAAGGATATAATTCTGTATTGGAGGATAATGTTGTGAACATTTTCCTTAATCAAAAGTTGATTGCATCAGGCACGTTATGTAATGGCATATAAGTTCTAAATCAAACCACAGTTCAAAGTATATAGAACACACACAAGAGGAGTAGTTCAGAAATGAACAAATCCTTCTTGCGGCATTGTAGACTAGGTTATATCAATGCGACACGACCGGCTAAGTTACATTAGGATGAATATAAGAATCTGTTCGAATTTTCATCTTATGATACTTACCAGTCTTGTCTCCAAGATAAAATGATCAATACTCCGTTTACTGGAAACAGAGAAAGAGTTGGTGAACTCTTGGAACGGATACATGATGATGTATACGTTCCTATGTCTACAATTTCTAGGGTTGGTTCTTTGTACTTCGTTATATTCACTGATCATCTCTCAGGATTCAGACATATGTTCCTGTTGAAACACAAGTCTGAAAGTTTTGAGAAATTCAAGAAATATAAGCTTGAAGTTGAGAACCAGACGAGTAAAAGTATTAAGTCTTTTGATGTGATCGAGGAGGTGAATACTTGCGCATGGAGTTCCTGGAGTTTCAAAAAGGAGAATGAGATTCTCTCTCAGCTTACTCCTTCGAATACACCATAGCACAACGGTGTATCGGGACGGAGGTATCACACCCTATGAAATAAGGTGCGCTCTATGATGAGTACTGCTGAGTTACCTGTTTCCTTTTGGAGTTATGCATTTGAGAAGCTGCATACCTATTGAATGGGGTTCCATACAAATCAGTGCCTACCACCACATATGAGATATGGAATGGGAAGAGACCATGTCTTAAACGAGTTAAGATATGTGGTTGTTCGGCCTATATTGAAAGGCAGAATCCGGACAAGCTCGAGGCAAGGTCAGTTCTGTATAAGTTTGTTAGGATATCCCAAACATTTGTGAGGGAATATTTTCTAACACACTGAGGAGCAAAAGGTGTTTTGTTTCTCAGCATGCCACCTTTTTAGAAAAGGAATTTCTTGTGAAGAAATTTATGGTCATGAGGTAGAACTGGAAGGAGTTCCAGCTAAACAAACTAACAGCTGATGATTTGTTGAAACCAAAGGATTCCATGGTCTCCAATGAACCTCAGCCTCTCCGCGAATCTGGTAGGGTTCCTCATCCACTTGAGAGATACTACGGTCTTCTCGGCGACAGTGGGAGCGAGGATTGCATCATGGATGATGATGACCTAACCAGGTTCAGGCAGGCCATCACGAGTGGGGATTCTGTGAAATGGCTGGATGCTATGCGATCAAAGATGGAATCCATATACACCAACAAAGTATGACTTTGAATGTTGCACCTAAAAGGGTAAAACCCATCAGGAGCAAATGGATCTTGAGAAGATTCTTGGTGTAGATGGAAAAGTTGAGACTTTCAAAGCTATGCTTAAGTCCTTCAGGATTAAAACATGCATCGAGGAGTTGGAACATCTGTTTTGATATGGCAGTCAAAGTGTTTGACTTCATCAAAAAGGTAGATGGACCTTGCATATACAAGAAGGTTGTAGAGAGTAAGGTTGTCTTATACGTATTGTACGTAGATGACATACTCTTGATAGGAAATAGTTTCCTATGCTACACTCGGTCAAGCTCCTCTTATCACGAGGATTCTCTATGGAAGATCTGGATGATACCTACTACATCTTGTGGATTAAGATATATGGTGATAGATCTAAGTGGATGTTGGGATTGTCCCAAATCCAGGTATATTAACACTATACTAAAGGGGTTTAGTATGGAAGATTCTAAGCGTGATGGTTCGTCCACTTACTCAGGAATCACTCTCTCCAAAAAGATATCTTCCAAGACTGATTTGGAGAGAGCTCGCATGAAAGGGATACCCTATGCTTCAGCAGTAGGCTCTGTCATGCATGTGATGTTATGCACTAGAGCAGATGTAGATAAATCACTAGGTGTAGTGATCAGGAATCAATCGGATCTTGGGAGAATCACTGGAAAGCTATGGAGGACATTCTTAAGTAATTGAGAAGCACTAAAATAAAGTTCTTGGTTCGATCTTCCAGAGTGATAAGGACGACTGAAAATCAGTCACAGGCATTGTCTTTACCCTCAGTGGTGGACGGTATGTTAGAAGAGTTCCAAGCTAAATACCATGACATTACTAGACGATGAAGGCTAAATACGTCGGTACCAATGATACTACCAATGAGGTTGTCTAGACATTTCTTGTTCATGAGATGAACAAGGTTCCTACCATTGAGCGTCCAATAACTGTTATTGTGACAATAATGGAGTTGTGGCTTTGGCCTAGGAACACCGGTCCTATCAGCGATCCAGACATATTCTGAGGCAAGTATCACTTGATTAGGGAGATTGATGATCTCCAAGGGATCGAGGCTAGGAGAGTTGACGCAAAGGATAACACGGCGGATCCACTCACAAAGGCCTTTCTCTAGAGAGACTTCTAAAGGACATTGAGTATGGGATACTGCAACAAATCGCCTTAGTGCAAGTGGGAGATTGTTAGTTATATGTATGCCCTAGAGGCCATTACTGTACATGTGATGTATATTGTAGTGGATGCTTGGAAATATATAGGGAGGACTTTCTTATTCGACATGATAGTATGCTATCTGGTTGCACTTTATCTTAACATGTACACTTATTGTCTCTCTATTACATGTTGATAAAGCCCTTAAGATGAGTATTTGACTACCAGGATTATGATGCAGATCATACTAATGGGGCAGAGGTAGTCGGTAAGTATATCCTTCAAATGTTCCTAGTCGTCGGAGTATCGAGATAGGGCATCGATACTTCAGAGTATACTAGCGTATACGCTTCTTGACCCATATGATGGACGATGGATGATCCCATATCCATTGGTGTTTGACATCAGAGAAGGTATACGGGTGCTCAGTGGAACTGGGTACACTGGACGGACTCACCGAGAACTCCTAGATGGTATTATACCTATTGTTAGATAGCAGTTCCCTGGTGACACTGGTACAGATTAGTCTGTCGAACCGAGATCGTCATAGAGTATTGTGTGATTCCCACAGTGCTTTGATTTCCACTATACCACGGTCAAGAGATCGTGCAAAAAGGTGGATTTTAGGTACAGTCCCGAGTCGCATGGAGGCAATGAGCGATAGGAGGGGATTCGTCTCTCCCGGTATTGGAGGTTGATGTTGCGCTATGCTCGATTGGCCATAACAGGAAATCCCTGGCCAGGGTTGCTGAGATCTACTGGTAAGTGTTATCAGTAGTTTCTCGAACCGTTATGGACCTTGCATTGGCATGACTTATCAGGCTATTGGGGTCTGACGTTATACCAGCCCCAGGCTGTGATATGCGATATATTTGACGAAGAGACCAGACCGTACGATAGTGTTACTGATTGGATTCGCAGGAGAATCAGAAAGCTTGCTTGTTGATCTTCTTATCGTTCAATCCCCAGGTAGCGGCTGGGTTCCCTAGCATTGCAGCAAGGTTTTAGGAGGTATCGTCCATGTCAATTTCAAAAATTTGCCGTTCTAATTAACCCTAACCATAGAATCTTTACTAAAAATATGAAACAACATGTAAACAACTTTACATCTAAGTGAATGAGGAATTCAACCTTTGTAGACCGGTCCTTCACTTCTAAAGCTCCGTGTAGTAGTCCCTTCACTGCAAGTTGTGAACTCCCGAACTCTAGGAATGGTTCACAAGAAGAAATGAACAAGCTTGCTCAATGTCTTCGAGGCCGAAGATGATCTACGTCGAGAAGACTCAAGCTCATGCTACCTCTTCACTAATGGTGAGATTAGTGAAGCAAACACCCTAAACTAAACGGCTAATAGTAGAGGATGATGAATTAGGAAATGGGCTCACTTTACATTTATTTTTCTCACAATATTTCTCACCTTGAGAAAAGCTAGCAAGCTTTCTCAATGAAGAAGAAGATGAAGAATGAAGAATGAGAGAATGAATTCTTGAGGTGAGAATAACAACCATGGGTGAGTTAGTGTCATACACTAACTCATGTAGAGAAAAAACCATGGGTTAACAATAATGGTTGGATTAATAAATATTTTCAAGTAAAACAAAATGAGTGGACTTGGTCGATGGTTCCACAAGTTTCTACAAGTTTCAACCATGTGACTAATTACCACTAATTTTGATTTACTTTAAATTAAAAAAACCTCACATTATTATAAGCATGTTGTAAGTCTCATACACCCATGTTGCATGTGGCATCAAGCATGACACAATAGTTGTACATTAATATCACACACACACACACACACACACACACACACACACACACACATATGCACACAAGTGAGAAGAAGAAATGATTAAGTCAGCTAATATTAGTTAATGTAATCTAGTATATCAAATATACAATTATACATTAAATTATTAAATCAACACTTGATTTAATAATTCGGCTATATCACATATAACCGACTAATATCAAATGTAATAACTTATCGAATCAATACTTGATCCGATAACTCGGCTATATCACATATAACCGACCGATGTCATATATCGCGAGAATAAAATGCGGTATCACATACGCGCATTAATCTCGGTCCTGCACATATCACATATGTGCTCCTACTTCGTTTTGCATGAACCAGGAAACCTCTGTGTAGGACTCTAGAGACTCGTCAATATGCCGGCAGTAGGTGATAATCATATCAAACACCCATAAGCTGCAAGCGGTCTGTTAAACGTAACGTCCACCCGGGTATTGAGCGATCAGAAGATCAACAAGCAAGCCTGCTCATACCCCTGTGAATCCAATCAGTAACACTACCGTACAGTCCAGTCTCTTCGTCTGATATGTCGCATATCTCGCCAGGGGGTGGTAAACGTCAGACCCCAATAGCTTGATAAGTCATGCCGATGTGAGGCTCATAACGGGTCAAGAAACTACTGATAACACTTACTAGTAAATCTCATAAACGGCCCTAGCCAGGGACTTCCTGTTATAGCCAATCGAGCACAGCGCAACATCAACCCCCAATACCGGGAGAGACGAAATCCCCTCCTATCGCTCATTACCTCCATGTGACTCGGGACTGTACCCAAAAACCACCGCTTTTCACGTTCTCTTGAACGTGGTAAGGTGGAAATCAAAGCACAGTGGGAATCACACAAGACTCTATGACGATCTCGGGTCGACAGACTAACCTGTACTAGTGTCACCAGAGAACTGCCATCTGATGTGAGGTATAATACCATCTAGGAGTTCTCGGCGAGTCCGTCCAATATACCCAGTCTCCACCGAGCACCTATATATCATCTCTGATGTCAAACACCAATAGATATGGGATCATCCATCGCCCATCTACATGGGTCGAGAAGGTATACGCTAGTCTACTCTGGTATATCGATACCCCGTCTCGATACACCCACGACTAGGGACATTAAAGGATGTAGACTATCTTTGTCCCACTAGTATGATCTGCATCATAATCCAGGTAGTCAAGTACACATCCTAAGGGCTTTATCAACATGTAACAGAGAGACAATCAGTGTACATGTTAAGATAAAGTGTAACCATATAGCATACTATCATGTCGAGCAAGAAAGTCCTCCCTATGTATGTCCAAGCATCCACTATAATATACATCATATGTACAATAATGGCCTCTAGGGCATACATATAACTAACAACGTTTAGCATACCGCTTGCGGATTGTGGGTGTTTGATATGATCATCACCTACTGCCGGTGTATTGACGAGTCTTTAGAGTCCTACACAGAGGATTCCTGGTTCATGCGAAACGAAGTAGGAGCACATATATGATATGTGCGGGACCGAGATTAATGCGTGTATCACTACTAAAATAGGGGGTTGCCCCTACGGATATTGAAATCCGTAGGGGCAGATTTATGTTGGCCCTACGGATTAATCCGTAGGGCTAAAAGGTTGCCCCTACGGGCCTAAACGATCAAGAATAAAAATATAAATTCTTAATTTGGTGTTTGCCCCTACGGAGCCGCAAACCAAGGACCTACGGACAAATCCGTAGGGGCTACTAAATAGCGATTTAATAAAGGCACAGATCGATCGCCTACGCTCTTTTTCTTCCTCTCTCGATCGCGCGCGAAACAAAATCCCCAAATCGCCACCCCCGTTCTCGTCATCGCCATCGCCGTTCTCCTCGTCGCCACCGCCGTTCTCGTCGCCACCACCGTTCAGGTCGTCGCCACCGCCGTTCAGGTTAGTAAATCTTCAACTAAATTAAAGAAATTTTTGATTATTTAGGGCTAGGGTTCATGGCTGGGTCTGGCGTTGCGGTTGGAGTTGGGGTTCGGCAGGGGTTGCGGTCGGGGTCGGGGTCGGGGTTGGGGTTAGGGTTAGGGTTGGGGTTCGGCTGCGGCTAGGGCTGGGGCTGGGGTTAGGGTTTGGCTTAGGGTTGGGGTTGGGGTTTAGCTGGGGCGCGCTGGGGTTAGGGTTAGGTTGGGGCGGGGCTGGGCTGGGGCTGGGCTGGGGCTGGGGCTAAGGTTAGGTTGGGGTTGGGGTTGGGGTTGGGGCTAGGGTTAGGCTGGGGCTAAGGCTAGGGCTGGGGCTGGGGCTAGGGTTAGGTTGGGGCTGGGGCTTGGCTGGGCTGGGGCTGGGCTGGGGATGGGGCTAGGGTTAGGTTGGGGGTTGGGTATCGATGTATATACATGTATCATATCATGAATGATTCATTTTCATTAAATGTGGTAAAATTAAGTGTATAAAATCATGCCATATAAATAGATTGTGTTCGTGAATGGCGATCTAGTTAGGCGAACCAAAGTGTTGCATTGATGAAAGTTTACCGTAGAGGAAATTACGGCTAGCTCTATGCATTTAACCTGAATGTATCCAGTAATTACTAGCATGTATAGAAAAGTTGGTTTAATTTATGAAAAAATGGGGAGACAACATGCATGTATGCATATAGGTAACATCTGCCAATATGCCATATCCAGACTGCAATCTATTTTTGCCTATTGGCTAATATGAAAATATCGGCCCGCGTATATGACATAATCAAAGTTGTTAAATCTTGATACGGTTTGTGTTTCGTTTTTTTATTTATCATATCGTGTATCGTATCTGTTTCATATCGAAAGAAACAAAATTTTCTGTTACAATAACGAAATAATTATGTGTAGAACCAATTACAATTTTAAAAATGATCAAATTAATAACATAAAGCAACGTACAAGTTAAAGCAAATTTTGGAATTGCAGCACTCAAATACATACATATAAATCATACAAACCCATGTATTTGATAATCAAATAGGGTTTTTTTCTGCCCCCCTACTTCAATATTTTGATGCATGTTTCAGTCATGTGAATTCATATGTTGCGTATAACGCTTTATGATATCAGTATCCTACATTTGCAGTTTTAATTGTTGATTGTTATAGATGAATGCCATTGCAATAATAGTTTTTGGTTGATGAATACTATTGCAATGTAGGATGATCAGTTTTATCAATCTTGATCTCAATGGTTTAAAATCATGTTACACATACAACACGAATGCACAACAAACGTATAATTAGAGAGCGATTCGAGATATTCAGGTTAAAACCAATATATGATACTCGATGATAATATGAAACCTTCATATTCCCATCGATACTCATATATGAAACTAAAAGCGCCACTTAGTCCCCGTCTATCGGTTAACATACGTGCGATGCTCGTCGTGACCTAGAACTATACGAAGGTTGTTAAATATCGGACAGTATAGCTCGATACTAACAACCGTCGTATAGTCTACGCGACGAGAAAATTCAATCGTATGGTAACCCATAGTTTGTCCCGTGTGGACAAGTTAAGAATGTATAAAGCAAACGCCTTCATTCACTTATGTTTTCATCCGTTTCGAGATATTTCGTCGGTACCTTTCCGCTGGTTCTCCGTGTACAAAGATAGATTAGATGTTCATTTCAACGTTGTTTCACAGCTTTGAAATGATTATCTATTCTATTACAGTGTACTCGGAGAACAGCGGGGAGGTGCTGCTGAAATTTACTCGAAACAGTTGAAAGCATAAGTGATGGGCGTTCGCTCTATACATTCTTAATGGGATAGAAGCCTACCCCCGACAGCCGGAACACACACATACAACAAGAATACACAACAAACGCATAATTAGAGAGCGATTCGAGATGTTCGGGTTAAAACCAATATATGATAATATGAAACCTTCATATTCCTATCGATACTCATATATGAAACTAAAAGCGCTACTTAGTCCCCGTCTATCGGTTAACATACGTGCGATAATTTATTCTTTTCAACGACAAACGCACACACAAAGCATATACACGGATTTTCTCCTTTGTCAGTAACTATCCCGTTCTTATATTTCTCAATATAGTCAGCATAACCTATAATTTATATGTTATACAGTCTAACATGGCCCATGAGTACGTCAGAGTTAAGGAATGGATGTATGTGGATTGGAAACAACGTATGCAACCTAAGTTTGTCGCAGGAGTTGCTGCTTTCCTTGAATTTGCACGTGCACATAATAAGAGCACAATAGAGAAGATTCTCTATCCGTGCGATAGATGTGGCAATAAGTACTGGCAGAAGGTAGAATTGGCAGAGCTTCATATTGTAAAACATGGGTTTACTAGACTTTATACAACTTAGAAATATCACGGGGAAGGACAAGAATGCAGTACCGCGGCAGAAGAAGAAGGAGAACACGATAATGCGGCAGGAGAAGAAGAAGAATTCGGTAATGCGGCAGGAGATGGAAATTTATTTCCATCAGAAAAAAATGGAGGATATGGTAGAGGCTGCCCTAGGTGAATCTATTCGTACCGAAGATGACATTCCTTCCGGTCAAGGACCGCGTGCGGATAAATATGAAAATTTCATGAATGATACTAGGAAACCAATTTATGAGAATGCGAAGTATTCCACCCTCTCATGGTTCGTCCAACTTTTCCAGATTAAGTGCCTAAATGGATGGAGCAACAAGTCATTCACAATACTTCTTTCGTTCTTGAAAGATTCTATGCCTCCGGGAAATAATGTGCCCGAAAGCTGGTACGAAGCCCAGAAGATGATGTCTGATTTGGGTCTAAAGTGCGAGAAGATTCAAGCATGTCCTAAAAATTGCGTATTGTACCGAAAAGAGAATTCAGATTTGAAAGAGTGTCCAACATGCGGAGAGGCCAGGTATAAGCCGAAAGATTCTGATAAGAAGCCTGATATACCTGTGAAGATAGCACGATACTTTCCCATAACACAGAGGCTACAGAGGCTATTCAGGTGCAAGAAAACAGCCGAGGCAATGATTTGGCATCACCGTGCTCCTCCAAGCGAAAATGGAAAAATGAGCCATCCAAGAGATTCACCGGCATAGAAGGATTTCGATAGGAGGCACGCATTATTCAGTAGCGATCCTCGCAATGTCCGGCTCGGACTGGCTACTGATGGCTTCTGCCCATTCAACTATATGGCTGGAAGTCACAACACATGGCCCGTTGTAATGATAATTTATAATCTGTCGCCTTGGTTGGCTATGGACCAATCATACTTTATGATGCCTCTTCTTATCGACGGACCAAACTCACCGGGGAACAATATCGACGTCTATCTCCGACCTCTGATCGAGGAGTTGAAATCTTTGTTCATTGATGGTGTAGAGACATATGATTCAAACACAAATATAACCTTCATACCGCGTGCGGATTTAATGTGGACAATTAATGACTTTCCTGCGTATGGAATGCTATCAGGTTGGTCCGTACATGGTCACAAAGCATGTCCTCATTGCCATGAATACACAACATCAAAATTCTTGAATTTTAGCAGGAAGGTTTGTTATTGCGGCCATCGACGTTTTCTGCCTCCAGACCACCCCTATAGGTTAGATACGGTTCACTTTGATGGTCATCAGGAGTTTCTTGGACCTCCATCCCCATTGTCCGGAGAGGACGTGACTGCTAAATGGGATGGTTACAATAACGTGACCTTCGGGATGGATCCGACGAAACAGGTCAAACCACAATATTGGAACAAGTTAAGCATTTTCTTCGAGCTTCCGTACTGGTCTACAAATTCAGTGCGTCATTGTCTGGACGTCATGCATATAGAGAAGGGAGTATCAGAGCACATACTTAACTTGCTTCTTTGTAAAGACGGGAAATCGAAAGACAACATGAATGCTCGGATGGATCTACACGAGTGGGGAATAAGAAGTGAATTGCACCCTAGACCGGTAGCGGGTAAACCGGGCAAGTTTGTACTTCCCAATGCCGCTTATCATATGTCACAACCGGAGAAGAAAAGATTCCTGCAGGTGTTGCATGATTTGAAAGTCCCCACAGGTTTCTCAGGATCAATCAGCAAGAACATAAAAATTGTGAAGGGCAAGATCGATGGGCTGAAAAGTCATGATCACCATGTTATCGTGGAGCACCTTCTTCCATTAGCCCTCAGGACTTCTCTCCCCGACTCGGTTGGTCTAGTAATCAATGACCTATGTTGTTTTTTCAGGGAGTTGTGTGCTAAAACACTGGAGGTTGCGACGCTGGATAAACTAGAAAATTCTATTGCGTTGATACTTTGCAAGTTTGAGCGTATTTTCCCACCGTCATTCTTCGATATCATAATACACTTGACGGTTCGTTTTGTAACTGAGGCGAAGTTAGCCAGACCGGTACAATATCGATGGATGTATCCCGTCGAGAGTTACGTGTAATTTTTCGTTTCGCGCAATTTATAAATTTATTGTTGTCCTGTATGCCCGTATTTATTTATTCAATATATTCTCATTAGGTACCTCTACACTCTTAAGAAGTATATAATCAATAAAAATCGACCAGAGGGTTCTATCATGCAAGGTTATCTTCTTGATGAAGCAACCACATTTTGTTCCCGCTATCTGGACGAGAACATTGAGACAAGGCTTAACCGACCACGAAGAATTCAAGACGGGCCATATGGTAAAGCCGAGTATAAGAGGGTAGACACTATGTTTATCAACAAGATATACCGGTTTATCTTGCTTAATTGCGCATGTCTTGAACAAATTAGAGAGTAAGTTCTTTTGGATTAATTGTTATATCTGTGTTTGTGTGTGTATGAAATGATATAATATTAATGTCACAATTATTTGTCGAAAACAGAATTCATTTTAACGAGGTACGTGAGGGGCATCCTGATTGGAACGAAGAACGTTTGGAAAAATACCATCAGGATAATTTTTGTGATTGGGTCACAGATCATGTAAGTTATTCGAACAACATTTTATTGCTATCAGTTTTAATCTAAACTTGTATCGTTATGTATTTGTCGTAAAATTTGTTTTGTTAGATCCACGATTCGAACTTGTCTGCATCATTTGAGAGTGATTCAAGATGTTTAGCTCAATTTCCTAGTATGGAGGTTGCATAATATAAAGGATTTGGTGTTCTTGGATACAAATTCGAAGTTAAGAACATAGAAACATCTAGAACCACTCAGAATAGTGGGATTGCGATGGTAGGATCGGACGGTGTGATTTACTATGGGTACTTAAATTGTATACTCGGCATCCACTATCCCGGTCGATCAGAACCCTTTTATATATTCCAGTGTACTTGGTACGATTCGTGAACCGATACGGACAGGTGGAGAAGCAGTCTTGGGACTTAGAAAGATGAATATGGATTGACCAGTGTGAACACACTTCGATTTTACGGTCAGGACGATCCGTTTATCTTTCCGAACAAAGCGTTCCAAGTATACTACTCACAGTGTTTGAAGCATCTGGGGTGGAGTGTTGTATGCCGATGGAAACCCAGAGATGTCTACGATGTCCCAGAATACGAGGACAGCGATAAGGACGAAGAAGAGAGAAGGCTTAAAGTGCTCCGACCGTCTGTTGCGAAGGACGGGTTGTCTTCGACCGACCATGAAGTTACGTGGGTTAGAAATGACATCGACGATGAAATCCAAGTAGATATGTATAATGTGCCCACGAAACGAAAAAGGTTATCAGTAATGTTATATTATTACTTCACATTTTACGCTCTATACATAATATAGTCAATACTTTTAATGATTGTCTAATGCGTCCACGAACCGTTTATCTAGATTTGATGACGATGTCGGGAGCAGCGAGGGGTGGCTGGAGCTCCAGCCGCGGCAGAGGCAGAGGCAGAGGCAGAGCGGTTCTGCCGCCCGGAGAGCTCTGTAGGGAGCTTCAGAGGGCTGGTCTTGCACCCAGATTGGAGACCCCTTCGGATGCCTCCTTCCGTGTGGATTTTGCCACATCTCCAGGTATACTGCACGCATATCCATTTTGAATGTAATATTACAGATATTCATGCCTATTTATGTCAAAATTACTTATATTGTCAATGTTTGATTGTCTAGTTGTTGGTGATGCGTCCACATCTGGGACAGAGGCCAACCTCGCTCCTCCAGGTATGTTTATATATCATATAGTGCATGTATATTGATTTAGAATGCTATATCATAAATACACACATTCCTTTTGCTCTTACTTAGCAATTTTTATTATTGTCTAGTTGTAGGTGGTGACACCACCGCACCTGCGGGTATGTTTATATATCCTATAGTGCATGTATATTGATTTAGAACGTTATATTATTGATCTACACATTCTTTTTGCAATTACTTATATAATCTATTTTTAATTGTCTAATTATAGGTGGTGCGTCCACATCTTCCGCAGGGGCCACTCCTGCCGCTTCCATACCCTCCGCATCGTCTGCATGTTAGTATGAATAAATTTAAAATATTTATTCATTTTACATATTCTCTATAGAATAAATATGAACTTCATGTAAATTTAGCGTCGATGTTTATTTTCTAGTTGGAGGGGATGCGTCCGCATCCGGGACCCCGGTTGTTCCTCACCGGAGGAACTATCGTCCCGCTCGTGCTGCTGCCCGGGCCCAGGCTCGTGCGATAGTCACCGGAGGTATATATCACACTTGAATTTTCGTTTAACCTTGATTTCTTAATACAACTTTGTCTTATTATTGATTGTCTTGATATTTCGTGCAAACACAGGGCCTCCCCATCCTCAGAGGGGGACTCGAGGCTCGAATCAGTCCCATAGGCTGAGGCCTGACAGAGCTAGGGGGAGGCAGCATTCCCCCTTTTTTTTACCCTTGACTATCGCTATACCGGTACTCATGCTGAGAGGTTCGGCCGGTATATGAGGGACGAGAGCCGGCTCATGAAGAACTATCCACTTCACGTTGAGTGGGGCGAGCAGCACCAGCGCTCATTCGCCCTCTTCTTTGATCAGGCTCGGGTATGTATTAATATATATTTTCATTTGATCTATCCAATATATTTATCATTAACACTTGCAATCTAATAACAGTGTTTTTTTTGGTATTTTCAGTTGGATTACGATTTTTAGCCTGTAGCCGACCCTGATCGCCCGGGGAGGGTGCTCGACCTTCATGCTCTGTACAATGGCCTGATGAAGAACATGCTGGCCAAGGTCCGATACAACAGGAATGAGCTGAAGGCCGACTGCTACTCCCTGTGGATGGCGACCCCCGAGGCAGAGAGAGCGGCCCTCCTATCTACTCCGGCGTTTGCGAGAGTCGACGTAGAGACATGGCCTCTATTGTGCGCTTATTTCGACTCCCAACGCAATCAGGTATGTATTTTAAATGTACTTCATTATTTATGATATAATTTATTTCTTTGTGTTCCTTAATTAGAAAACTAAATGTTAATGCGTTGTGCAGAAACAGGCCGCTCAGAATACAGAGAACAGGAAGTCGGCGAAGAGGGGTCGCCCCACTTACACAGGTGGCTCGAGGAACATTACTCGAGCCATGGAGTTATCGGTAAATTACAATAGACCGACCTTTGTGATATTCTATAATATTAAGAGTTATTTTCTAATATTTCTAATATTAAGAGTTACTTTCTAATATTCCATACATCTCGGACCGTGGCGTCAGGTGGTACACCGAGCGTGCTGTCCGCATATCTTGCCGTCCACGGCACCTCGACAGATCCCGCTACGGGCGAGCTTCGATATTCCGACGTCGCTACCCAGGACTACTGTGTAAGTGTTAATATTTTTTCTACCCAAATTTGAAATTTTAGTTTTGGAAGGTTCAAGTTTAAATTTTATACTTATACTTTACTGCTTAATGTGGGTGTAGGAGCGGGTGGTTGAGCAGGCCCAGGCCTCGGGGATCGATTTTACCGGACAGAGCGATCCGAGGCTGCTGACCCCAGTTCTGGACGCCGCACACGGAGGGCACCACGGAGTTTGGGAGAGAGGCCGGGGACTGGGCCCTAGCAGGGCCCATATGAGGTTGGACTCCACCCCGGCGGTTACTTCCTCCGTCTCCAGTGACCGACGTGTCCATCAGGAACTGGAGAGCTTGAGGGCCACCGTTCAGGAGTTGAAGGAGATGCTGGTATGTATACTACTTTATAGTAAAATATCATGTCATATTATATAGATATCAACATATCCATAATTAGTACGTAGCTTGAGCTTATTTGGTTTTAGACTTAAGTTTGATTAATCATACATACAGATGTAATTAAAATAAACAACAAACTAGATATCCAAACGGGGTTTCGAAATAACTTATTAATGATACGAATTCGAATAATACACAGTTCTTACACACTTATTACACACGGTAGGTCCAGACGCGACAGGGTACATCGGCCGAGCCTCCACATGCATCTTCTTCGGCTGCGGCTCCGCAAGCCACTACATCGGCTGCGGTTCCGCAGACAGCTCCTATAGCTCCACGGCCCGCTCAGACTCCCGCAGCCGTGGCTCCGCAAGTGACTACCTCGACGGCGGCTGCGCAAACCACATCGCCAGCTCCACAGGCCGCTCAGACTCCCGCTCGCGCCGAATTGCAGAGTTTATTGACCGAGGAGCAGGCGCGCGTTATTCTATCGTTATTCATAGGTGGAGCTGGACCGAACTAGGGTAGCTTTTTGGTTCTTATTTTTTGAAACATGTATTTATTTATATCATACACATTGTACTACATTTTGAAACGATATTGATATTGGTTTATATTTATATCATATTCAGTTTTTGGGTTTCTTTTGTATATTATATATATGCGTGAGATGTGATTATGAATACTGCGATATATGTTATGTGATGATTAATTTTATATTTGATTGATGTATATATTATTATGCACAGGGCGGGAAAAAATCAGGCAGCCCTTTTTAAAAAAAAAATACAGATAATATGTACCTACGGATTAATCCGTAGGTACACATATTGCCCCTACGGCTATATCCGTAGGGGCAAAATATCAGCAGTAATTGATATTTCCCCCCTGATTTCAGTACCGGGGGTTGGGAGTGCCCCTACGGACATATCCGTAGGGGCCACTGCTTCGCCCCTATGGCGTTATCCGTAGGGGCAAAATATCAGAAATCCTGATATTTTGCTCCTATGGATAGGTACCTACGTAGATATCCGTAGGGGGTAGTACTTGGCCCTATGGTTATGTCCGTAGGTACATTTAATATATTAAAAAAACCCGTAAATAATATAACTTTTTTTACCCTACGGCCTACTCCGTAGGTGCAACAGGACCTACACAGATATCCGTAGGGGCAAGATTTTGCCCGTAGGGGTAAGTTCAAGGCTTCAACTTGCACCTGCGGCCTTTGCACCTACGGGGTATTTTTTCGCCCTTACGGATATCTCCGTAGGGGCAGTGGGTTGCCCCTACGGATAAATCTGTAGGGGCAACCCTTATTTGTAGTAGTGTATGTGATACCATATTCTATTCTCGCGATATAAGATATCGGTTGGTTGTATGTGATATAGCCGGGCTATCGGATCAAGTGTTGATTCGATAAGTTGATTCATATGATATTAGTCGGTTGTATGTGATATATCCGGATTATTAAATCAAAAGTTGATTTGATAATTTAATTTATAATTATATATTTGATATATTAACTTATATTAAATAATATTTTCTCACTAAGTATTCTTTTTCTAACTTATGTGCATATAGTATATATGTGATATATATTAATGTACATTTTATTTGTGTCATGCTTGATGCCACATGCTTCATGGGTGTATGAGACTTACACCATGCTTGATATAATGTAAGGTTTATATTTATCTAAGTAATTCAAAAATTGGATGGAAATTATCATGGCTACAAGCTTGTGGAAATATTGACCAAGTCCACCATTTTTGTTTTACCTGTAGATATTTGTTAACCTAACCATTATGCCTTAGCCATGGTTCATTCTCTACATGGGTTAGTGTATGACACTAACTCACCCATGGTTATTATTCTCACCTCATGAGTTCATTCTCTCATCTTTATTTCTTCATCTTCTTCTTCATTTAGAAAGCTTGCTAGCTTTCCTCAAGGTGAGAAAATATTGTGAGAAAAAAAAATCTAAAGTGAGCTCATTTCCTACTTCATCATCCTTTACTATTAGCCATTTAGTTTAGGGTGTTTGCTCCACTAATCTACAATTAGTGAAGAGCTAGCATGAGCTTGAGTCTCCTCGACGTAGATCATTTTCGGCCTCGAAGACTTCGAGCAAGTTTGTTCATTTTTTCATGTGAACCCTTACTAGAGTTCGGGTGTTCACTACTTGGAGCAAAGGGACTACTACATGGAGCTTTAGAAGTGAAGGACCGGTCTACAAAAGTTGTATTCCTCATTCACTTTGTATGCAAAGTTGATTGTATGTTGTATTGTTTAATTCTCTAGTTAATATTCTAGGATTGGGGTTCTTTAGTACGGCAAAAATTTGAAATTGGAATGAACGATACCTCCCGAAACCTAGCGGCCACCTACGGAACCCTACAAAACGTTCATTTTGTTATTCAATGCACCTTATCTTATCCTCGACCGATAAAGGTAAAACACAATTTTCAAAATTTATATCTTACTTCATAAAATAAAGATACAGATATTCAATTTTTAAAATTGGTGCATAACAACGGTCATTCGAAACCAAATATTTGCCGTTAGGCAAAACCAGGCGATTTAATCCAATATCACCAATTGCTACAAATTTCGATATTGTAGATCAAATCACATATTTCATAATATTCTACTCCTACTCAGTATCTGTAACTTCATACAGATGTGAGACTCTAATCTGGTATATAATAACATGGAGTCAGAATTAATTGGGAAAACAATTTTCAATTACAAGTACATAGAAAAACTGAAACATAAATGTTTCAACGGGTGGCCGGATATTCTTAGTAATGCCTCTTCTACCATCCAGATTTACGACAGTAATCGCAATTTCCTTTTCCCCCACTTCAATACATTTATATGTTTCTATATCTTACCTTCTGTACACCACACTTTGGCTAATTGATTTTTTTCTTTCCCTACCTTTTGGCATCAGCCCAAGATTTGGAAGAAGACTATCCAATAAGCGTAATAGGTATACTCTCCTAATACAAGGAGCTCTCGCAACCTGAGAGATGGTAAAAGAAAGAGACAACCGAATAATACAATTCAATTTATCCAGAATCAATGGCCATTCTCAACTGAAATAATTTCTTCGAGTTCGTATGTAACTATACGATGACCTTTCCAAGCAATATGGATTATCATAGTGATACGGAGTGTTTTGAAGAAAAGCAAAGAGAAAGTAGGAGTAGAAGGGATATATACGATTTTGTCATGATCATCACAATCCAAAACCAAAGTATGTAAGAAGGTTTGGTCAACTTGGTTAATGAGTTTTAGTTTAAGCTAAGTCGTGGTCGCAAACTAGAGAGAGAAAAGAAACACTCAGCATGCATTCTATCAAAATTCGATTGGTTAATCACTTTATCTATCAGGATGACTCCCACTGTTTAATTGAATTCTCTTTCAAATCCTAAAAGTAGAATCAGTCGGGATCATATACACCTTACAAGTTCGCTAACCATTCAGCCAGGACAGTGTTGGTACTTGGAGGGAGGTCCCCCGTTCTTTCGCATGGACCCAATTAAATAACCCCATTTCCATAAAGGCATAATCTCGTTAACAATTTCTAGACACCTAATAAATTAGCTAGTGTGAAGTGAAAATCTTCCGAAGAGTTATACCTACTCATTAGCGAGAATCGGGACCCAACTATTATTATGTGATAATTTTGAAGGAAACCGACCAAAATTACCACACTCCAGAAAGTATATGCAAACTTGGCAAGTTTCCCAATATTTGAAACTCCCGATATGGTTTTTGCCCCAAACGACCTATGAACTTCACGCATGCCAACAAATAATAGGCCGATAGTCAAGTTCTACCCGTCATTATCTTGATTAACTTGAACCCACTCGCACAAGACCTTGGAGCATACCAACAAAGCTGTGCAATTGTCCCGATAAATCACATCATTATGCAACAGATAAGCGTCACTCAGCTACCACACACTATACCTTGACGCATACCAACAAACACAGTATGAATACTAGGTGCTACCTATCTGAAATGACGGAGGGCTACGGCTGGTTTTTGGCGAAAACCTTTAACGTAATGAAGTTGATATCGTTGAAGGAACTCGAGTGAGTTTGAAAAGGAGTGGGTTAGGCCCCGCTTTTAAAATAAATAGTTTTGAAGAAAACCGAGTGGTTTACAGTATCATAAACTTTTGCTTAAGAGCAAACTCCCCGTAAAGAGATCAAGGCTCTTTCCTCATCGAATGAGGTGCATGATATTCCTAACCGAATAACTCTATGCAAACCAAAAGAATAACTATAAGTTTTAAAATTTGGTTCCAACAATATCATTTAGGTTTATTTTCCTTGCATTAAACATATAACGCCGTCCCATCAAACAAGTTTCTAAGCCACACCAGAAACAATCAAAATAGCAAGTTTTTATATGCCATTCGCATTCGCCACGGGGTCCCAGATCTTCACCGTAAGGTTACGTAACTTACGGCAGGGCGGAGACAGGGCTAGCACGGACGCAAAACATATAAAAGCATGTAATATATATATATATATATATATATATATATATATATAGTAATATCATAGGCATGCAGCTAACAGTATAGAATAGCGAATAAACTAAGAGTCCAGCGTTTCATTCGAGCCGCAAATGAGACACGATGTTCCCCGGTCATGTGGATAATCCGTACAATATCGATCCCAGACCTCTACGAGTGCGGCAAGCCACCTGCCAATTCTAGAAATTGGGTAACCCGTCCTCAATAACATGAGTCGGTCACCCGTCATTTTCTAGAATCCGACAACTTAGACACTCCTCCGCGGGTTGATCCTATAACCCCTACTAATGCGGGGAGCAACCCACTATATCTAGAGCGAGGCAGCCCGGTCTCAAACACCATGAGACGGCCACCTACCGCATTTTAGAATCCGGTTACTTGAGCACATCTTCTGGGTTAATCCTAGTACAAAAATGAAATATATATATAAGGGTGACATCGACCACATCGTGGTCGACCCCAATAAAAGAATATACATAAAGCGGAAATGGTGGCCACAAGTTGGAGCTCGTCCCGAACAAATGAATATACACCAATATGAATCAAAACTGTACAAGCAATCACACGTAGGGCTATCTGTCATGATAATCCAGCTAAATCATCACAGAGATATATACAACAAGTAACAAGTGTGCAACTCTGTCGAATTGAACATATAGCAATTAGACAACGTTTAACAACACACTCGAAATACGGAGCATAAACGATGTAAAAGTTTCGACCAAAAGTTTTCTGAACTTGCCCGAATACAAAGATAACCTTATTTGAAATCTAGGACAAAAGGAAGTATACTAAAAATCAGTTTCCTAATTTCCAAGCCACTGCAAAAATACAGGGACCTAATTCAAATATTGAGGCGTAAAAAGCAGCCAAACTGAATAAATAAACGGCCAGATTTTGGAGTTAGGTCATCGGGTTTTGTTTCGTGTTTTCATACCCAAAGACTAGTCCTTTGCAATACTCAAAAAAAAATTCATGTGTGTTTTCATAAAAAAAGGAGAAACTTTGAAATCGAAATTCGATCCGGGAAAACTTTCGGTGTCGAAAATATAACATTGTCTACAACTAGTTCTAGTGTTTGGTTGGATCTGATACCATTGAAAGTTCCTAGTGTCCTTTCCGCTACAATCGCGGCCAATACGGAATCGAAAAACAAAAATTTTACAGGAAGCAAACACGAGAGAACCTCAAAGCTACATGCAATTACAATAATTGTCTTGGGAGCACTATATCCTGTAAGTACATGGTAGCGCCCCGGCCGTCTAACAGACGCCAAATGCAGAACAAAAACTTTTTGACTGGCGCTATAGTATACTATAACCCGGATTTGCCATTAAAGCTAAACTAACAAGCTACAAAGTGGGTAGAAATGTTATACCGAACGATCCGAGTCCTTCGGTCTTCAACCATCATCCCACGCTTTGTTGCGGCTGCTCCGATCTCCTGAATCTCTAGTCTTCTCGTCCAGGTGGCACCACGTCGACGGATCTTTAAACGGGCTCCCTCCTCTAAACCGTGGCAACTCGATCATCAAGTTTGCTAAAAGAGATGACCAAGATTGATATAGAGAATGAGTAGAACACTTTGTCTCGTTACGTCCAAAGCTGTGGACGAACGGTTAATGAAGTTGCCTTTTGGATTCAAATGAAATAAGAAATGAATATATGAAATTTCCATGAAGCCAAAACCCTAATCTTTTTCCAAATGAACAACCATCCTCCTCTCACTCAAGGGGCCGGCCACTAAAAGGATGAAGGGGGTGAGTGTAGGAGAGGGGGGGTGACCACAACAATAAATGAGATGAATGATTCATCTAAACACCTTGCATTAAACATTTAATGAAACAATGATTCATAACCTTAGTCATCCATTCATTAAATGGCCAATTAATGCACTAAGCCACCTCACCATCCTAGTCACCATCTAGAATCTTCTAGAAACACGACTCATCCAAGAAAAGATAAATCCGTCTTTAACCGAATGTTAAATACGGGTGATAGAAAACTGGAAACTGGCAACTTCCAAAAGCGATCCCGTAACGAATTTCAGGATAACCCCGTAACGAATTTCAGGATAACCCCGTAACAGTATAAACATACCCGTATTTGTATTATGACCGAATACAAATACAACTGAGACAAAGATATTATATCTACACAGTATAATACTCGGATCTGGCTTAACCCATAGCCCGCGGGTATTATCTGCCTGAAATATGACACGTGCGTAAACGCACGTGCATTTTCCTAACCCTGCCATAAAACCATACGGCCTCTACAACGTTTCGTCCGAACTTGGAAAACTGTCTGTGGGGGACTCTAATGGCTCATCAATACACTGGCACTGGGTATAACCTCTAGCACGTCAGAGGTACAAGTTGTACGTAACGTTTGCCTATGTATTGAAGGAAGGGGAAGCTGATGAGCGAACTCATCCATAAACCCTACTGAGCCTGACAGTGACAATATCTGTACAGTCCGGTCCGTTCGTCTATGAATATCGCATATCGAGTCTAAGGGGGTGGATAAAGTCAGACCCCTAATAACGCGATAATTCTTGTCGGTATGAAGCCCATCACCATCTGAGAAACTACTGATATCAGTAATTCTCCACTACCTCGGTCGAGGATTTCTAGTGATGGCCACCCGTGCACTGCGCGACATCAACCCCCAATACCGGGAGAGACGAATCCCCGACGATCCGCTCACTGCCTCCATGTGGCTCGGGACTGTACCTAAAAAATACCTATTTGCACGTCTCCTTTGAGCGTGGTAGGGTAGAAATCAAAGCACAGTGGGAACTCATACAAGACAAATGAGGATCTCACGTCGACAAACTAACCTGTACACATGTCACCAGGGAACTGCTATCTGACGATATGTATAATACCAAATGTTCCCGGCGAGTCCTGTCCGGTGTACTCATAACTTAATGAGCACCTGTATATATCTTAGGTGATCCAACTGACACCAGTGGCTTGTGAGACCGGCCACCGCCCCTCGTCGAGGTCTCGACTGTATACACTAGTCTACTCTGGAGTATCGATGCCCTGTCTCAAAACTCCCACGACTAGGGACACTTTAAAGATGTGCTTACAGACCCCAGCTCCCACGTATATGATCGCCATCATACTGCTGGCAGTCAAGTAAGAATCCTATGGGCTCTATCAACATGCAATAGTGAACTAAAGTATGTATACGATGATAAAGACAAACCAGATAGCATACTATCATTTCGAGCAAGACTGTCATAGCGGTATAGGTCCTTCCTCAATCATTGCAATCACGTGCCTGCGATCCAATAATGGACTTTGAGGGCACTATATCCAACAATCTCCCACTTGCACTTAAGGCTAATTATTGTGATGTCGCATACTCACAGCCCGTGTGATACCGAACATCCAACTCCTCTACTAATCAGTTTCACAAAGCTCGTTTGTAAAACTATTGTGTTCGAGTAATAGCCTCAGTGAGTGGATCCGCCCTGATGTTTCTTTCTATGTCTCTCTTAATTTCAAGTTCGCGGAGAAAACCATCTCCCAAATCGAGTAAAACCTGTCTTAGAATATGTCTGGATATCTGATGGGACCTAGTTCATAAATGAACTCTAAATCCAAACTTCTTAGACTGTATCGATAACTGAACCTAATCAGTATCCAGCACCATGTCTCCCACAGTATCCTCTTGGACCACCTGTCCATAATACTGTCCCTTTTCAGAGGGAAAACTATAACTCTGACAATCACTCTGTCATCTATGTCACCTTTGAAGCCTGGAATGATAACCGTCTCCCGAAGGAGGTTGCCGTCATCAAATCCGTAGAACATCCATTCATGTTCTAAAACTGCTTCCTTATGTTTCTTCAGGATTGGATTAATATAAACTTATCGCATCTAGTGCAAAAACAACATCTGGTGTGGTATTTGACATCTCACGATTGACTCAATTGCCTAAGCAAGTGATCTGCCAATCATGCACATCCCTCTCCCCTTTAGTCTGTAAGACACCTTTAGAGAGGGTGACTCCATCACCTGCAGGTACACCACCATGCCAGGAGTCATCTATTCTAAAAACCATTAGAATACTGTCAAAGTACCCACATTGGGAAGTTACCCAAATCTAGATCTAAAACCATAGATCTAGTAACCAGAATGTCTAATATTATATCCCTATCCTGTGTGAAGAAACAACTGTGTGACGACCACAGTATAACCGATCGTAGTATAGGAATTTTACTTCCTACTCTGTGTATGTCATCCAAATACCAGGACATCACACCCTACTACCACCTTAACAGATCCATTCCCTATTCTGATGAAGTCAAACCCATGACTGTCACATCAAAAATAGATGATCTTATCTCCGCTATATCTGCTCAAGCCTATAAATAGACATAAGCTACTTGCCCACTATGATTCCGCTGCTCCCACTGACTACGACAACCCTCTGGCAGAATAATATATACGTGCACATCTAAAGCTAGTTTGGAACGATTCTATACTTATCCTCCTGCCGGGTCTCATAGTTTGGAACAACAATAGTGTCAAGTCTGGGTAAACAAGAACCTCCCTGTCACCGTCTTTGAGGCTACCGAAGTACCTCTTGGGTGTCTGAGGTTACCCACCATATCTGCAGAGTGGCTAATGGAATGTAAAACCTGATTGAATATATAGGTCCTATTAAATTTTCCGTAATCGTTTGCGGTTCTGGAATCACTTCCAGTTCTACCATACTCCCACTACAGTTTTCTAAAAAAAAATCCATTTTACTAAAACTGTGGCGAATCAAGAACAATATCACTATTGATCTTCCAGATGGTAGAAAGTCAACCCTCGTCAAAGCCAGGGTCAACCCATAAACTGCCATTACAGAAACGTGTCTTGAGTTATCCAGTGTCTGGTTTTAAGCATAAGCTGGGCAACTCCCTATACCTTAACATCGTTAAGATATGAACCATTCTATATCCAATATAGAAACATTTGGCACTTATTTAATTGGAACCAGATTCTAATCATGCATCTGTCTCCAGTGCATATCAACTTAATGGAGAGAGGCTAATCAGCATTACTCAACTTAGGAATATATCCAATTATGAGTAATCTGAAAGAGAAGCAAGTTTCTCAAAACCATTACTATCAACTGAATACCAATCACAAGTATCTACATTTTCGATTTCTTTGAAGAATCCCGATACTTGCGACACCTGGTTCTCTACTTTATTCCTATACCCACAACTTCTCAAAACTTAGATATTGTATTTCTACAAAACACTTGTCTAAAAACTAGAAAAGTTACAAGTAAGCAGAACATAGTACGAGGACCAACCCCTTTGTCCTGATGGACACTGGACAACATACAATACTCTGTATAAGTCCGCTGAGTTGTATAACTCAAAACCTGCGCATCGTAGGTTGAAAACTGTACCCAGGCGATTTCCTCAAATATCACCAATTACAACGAATTCCGATATAATGAGGATGATCACCTAATTCCCAATAACTTACTCCCACTCATCATCTGTAAAACTATACAGATGTGAGAATCATACCTGGTAAATACATACCTTGGAGTAAGTATTTAATCGGGAAATCAGTTTTTCTTTAACAATGCACTGAAACATGAAAATGTTTCATAGGGGTATCCTAGTATTCCTAGTAATGCCTCTTCCATAATCCAATTCATGACTATAACCGTATATTTTTTTGCCATTTCTCCAAATCCCTTTATTTTTCTTTAGTCGTTACCTTCTGTACACTTTCGTTAGGCTAAATGGTTTTCTTCCTTCCCTACCGTTCGGCACCAGCCTATGGTTTGGAAGAAGACTATCCAGTAAGCATAATAGGTGTACCCTCCTAAACCTAGGAGTACTCGCAACTTGAGAGTGTAAGGTTCCCAGGCACGCTAATGAGGTCTCACAAGGTATCAACCATGCCAAATTCAAATTTTACAAGTGCCGAGAAACCCTAATACGGATCGTTAACTAGAATTTTAGGCGAAACAAGCAAATAGTTAACCACTTAACTAAGAGTGAACGGAAATAAAACCTTTGTAGATCCGGTCCTCCACCTCCATAGCTCCGTAATGAAGTCCCCTCGCTGCGATCATCGGATCCCGGGCTCTAGTGTCGGCTTCATCGGAGAAATGGGCGGGCTAGGTCGTCGACTTTGATGCCGGAGATGATCTACGTCGAGGCAACACAAGATCAAGCTCCAACTTCACCAAGTCAAGAAACTTGTGAAGAAAACACCCTATACTACATGGCAAGTGGTAGAGGATGAAGAAATAGGAAGTGGGTTCACTTTAGAATTGGATTTCTCACTCTTTTTCTCAAGTTGCCATTAAAGGTTGCAAGCTTTTCTTCTTGTTGATGAAGAAGAAGAAGAAGAAAATAATATGATAAGTATTTCTTAAAATAAGAAATAATATGATACTTATCATAATGGCAACCATAGTTAGGTGTAGAGAATAAACCATGGTTTGTTTGAATGGTTAGGTTAATGGAAACAAACAAAATGGTCAAGCTTTCAACACTTCATGAAGTTTCATGAAAGAAACAAAATAAGCCACCATTTTATTTATCTTTCAAAATGAATAAATAAATAAATGAATAAGTAAATAAACAAAACCCTAACCATTAACACAACCATGGTTTAATCATACACACAAACTATCATGTATCATCAAACATGATACAAACTAGTGCACAAAACTATATCATATATACAATGTGCATATCAAGTGAGAAAATCCATTTTAAGTGAACCAGTATTAGTTAATGTAAAGTAATATATCTAATATATAATTATACATTAAATCATTAAATCAATACTTGATTTAACGATCCGGTCATATCGCATATAACCGACTAATATCAATAGTAACAACTTATCGAATCAACACTTGATCCGATAACCCGGCTATATCGCATATAACCGATCAATGTTACAAATCACGAGAATCAAATACAGCATCACATACTGGTATTATTCTCGGTCCCGCGCATATCTCATATGCGCTCCTATTTCGTTTTGCTTGAGCCAGGAAACCTCTGTGTAGGACTCTAAAGACTCGTCAATACGCCGGCAGCAGGTGATAATCATATCAAACACCCACAAGCCGCAAGCGGTCTGCTAAACGTAACGGCCACCCTGGTAATGAGCGATCAGAAGATCGACGAGCAAGCCCGCTCACACTCCTGTGAATCCAACCAGTAACACTTACCGTACAGTCCGGTCTCGTCGTCTGATATGTCGCATATCTCGCCTAGGGGTGGTAAACGTCAGACCCCGATAGCTCGATAAGTCGTGTCGATATGAGGTCTATAACAGTTTGAGAAACTACTGGTAACACTTACCAGTAAATCTCAGCAACCCTGGCCAGGGATTTCCAGTTATAGCCAATCGAACACAGCGCAACATCAACTCCCTATACCGGGAGAGACGAATCCCCTCCTATCGCTCATTGCCTCCATGTGATTCGGGACTGTACCCAAAAACCACCGTTTTGCACGCCCACTTGGACGTGGTAAGGTGGAAATCAAAGCACAGTGGGAACCACACAAGACTCTATGACGATCTCGGGTCAACAGACTACTCTGTACCAGTGTCACCAGAGAACTAGCATCTGACGTAAGGTATAATACCATCTGGGAGTTCTCGGCGAGTCCGTCCGTTGTACCCAGTCTCCACTGAGCACCCATATATCATCTTCGATGTCAAACACCAATGGATATGGGATCATCCATCGCCCATCTGTATGGGTCGAGAAGGTATACGCTAGTCTACTCTGGTATATCGATGCCCTGTCTCGATACATCCACGACTAGGGACCTTGAAGGATGTACTTATGGACTACCATGTCCCCATTAGTATGATCCGCATCATAGTCCAGGTAGTCAAGTACACATCCTAAGGGCTTTACCAACATGTAATAGAGAGACAATCAGTGTACACGTTAAGGTAAAGAGCAACCAGATAGTATACTATCATGTCGAGCAAGAAAGTCCTCCCTATATATGTCCAAGCATCCACTACAATATACATCCTATGTATAATAATGGCCTCTAGGGCATACATATAACTAACAATCTTCCACTTGCAGTAGGGCCATCTGATAGCAGTGGTTGTAGTATCTCATACTCAACCATCCCATAAAAGTCTCTCTCTGGGAAAAGGCCTTTGTGAGTGGATCCGCCGTGTTGTCCTCTGAGTTAACTCTCCTTACCTCGATCACCTTGGAGATCAACCATCTCCATGATCAGGTAACACTACCTTAGAATATGTCTGGATCGCTGATGGGACGGAAGTTCCTTGGCATAAACCATAATTCCATTGTCTCACAATGATAGGAACGAAGTTCATCTCATGAACTAATATACATCCAGACTGCCTCTTTTGTAGTATCTTAAGTAGCGATATATCCAGCCTTTATCGTCTAGTATGCCACGGTATCTAGCTTGGAACTCTTCCAACATACCGTCCCTTTACTGAGGGTAAAGACAATGCCTGCGACTGACATTCAGTCGTCTTTATCACCCTGGAACCTCTCCAGTGATTCTCCCCAGGATCGATTGATACTATCTCACTACAACTAGTGAGTATCCTAACATCCAATTAGATCTATCTCATAGATCCAAAGCTTAGGATTTAGGAGGTATCAGTTTGATCCTATATGGAGAGTCATTGTGATAAGCGGAGATTGATCGAGCGTAGCATAGGAAACTCCTTCCCCATCTAGAGTATGTCATCCACGTACTCTACGAGGATCACCACCATACTCTCTACTACCTTTTTGTATATACAAGGTTCATCTACAATTTTGATGATGTCAAACTCTTTGACTAACCCATCAAAACAGATGTTCCAACTCCGCGATGCCTGCTTTATCACATAAAACATCTTACACACGTTTCCGCTGCTCCCACTGTCTACGAAGCCCTCTGACTGTGTACTTATAGACTCTCTCTTCTAAAATATTATTTAGAAAAGCAGTCATGACACCCAACCACCAGATATCGTAGTCATGGTATGTAGCCGTGGCAAGTAGGATCTGGATGGACTTAAGCATAGGCCCCAGAAAAGGTTTCATCATTATCCACGCCTGGTTGATGACGAAAACCTTTAACAAGTCTAGCTTTGAAAGTCTCAACTTTTCCATCTACACCAAGTAATCTTCTCAAGATATGCTTGCTCCTGATGGGGATTTAACCCTTCAGATATAGCAACCAAAGTCCATACTTTGTTGGTGTACATGGATTCCATCTCGGATCGCTAAGCATCCAGCCATTCTTACAGAGTCTCACTCCTGATGGCCAGCTCGAAACTAGTTTGGTCATCATCTCATGATGCAATCCTCGCTCCCACTGTCATAGAGAAACTGAAGTATCTCTCAGGTGGGTGAGAAACCCTACTAGATCGGCGGAGAGGCTGAGGTTCGTTGGTATCTACTGAATCCTTTGGTTGTACCAAATCATCTGCTGTAGTTTGCATAGCTGGAACTTTTCCAGTTCTACATAACTAACCTTGCCTCGAGCTTGTCCGGATTTTGCTTTTAGACATAGGCCGGACAACCCCAAATCTTAACTAGCTTAAGACATGGGCTCTTCCCATACCATATCTCATATGGAGTGGTAGGCTGTGATCTGATTCAAACCCTATTCAATAGGTATGCAGCTTCTCAAGCGCATAACTCCCAAAAGGAAAAAGGTAACTCAGTATTACTCATCATAGAGCGCACCATATCGAATGGGGTACGATTGCTCCACCCCGATACAACGTTGTGCTGTGGTGTATTCGGAGGAGTAATGCTGAGACAGAATCTCATTCTCCCTTAGAATAGTTCAGGAATTCCATGCACAAGTATTCTCCTCCCTGATCGCATCAAAGGACATAATACTTATACCCTCATTTTGGTTCTCTACTTCCAACTTATATTCCGTGAATATCTCAAAAGGTTCGGACTTGTGTTTCAACAGGAACATATGTCTGAATCTTGAGAGATCATCAGAGAATGTAATGAAGTACAAAGAACCGGTCTTGGCATTTATAGACTGGGGACCTTTATACATCAACATATATCATCCCAAGAGTTCACTAACTCTTTCTCTGTTTCCAGTAAACGGAGCTATGGTCATCTTATCTTTGTGACATGACTGGCAAGTTTCACAAGATGTAAATTCAAACTGATTTGAATATGCATCTACATGTAACTTTAGCTAGTCGGGTCGCATTGATATGACCTAGTCTACAATGCCTCAAGAAGGATTTGTTCATTTGTGAACTCTTCCTCTTGTGTGTGTTCTATATACTAAAAACTGTAGTTTGATTTAGAACATCAATGCTTTTAGATAACATGCCTGAACCGATCAACTTTTGATATAGGAAATGTTCAAAACATTATCCAACAATACAAAATTTTATCATTTCTTTACAAATAAAGAGAGTGATATGATTTTGTATATCAGGTTCGGTATCTAATAACATTCGTTCAGAATCAATGTATTGGTAATACAGGGTGACAGTGACCAACAGATTTGGCTGCAACACTTGCCCCGTTTTCTGCCTCATGAAACTTATCACCCGTTCTCAGTTCTCTACCTTTCTGTAGCCCTATGTAGCAGATTACATATCTGGGATCCTGATGCGGTATCAAATACCCAGGACGTAGAGGATACAGAGAAACAGTTCTTGTAACGAACACACCCGAAGATGATGCATCAACATGCACTTTCTTCGTTTGGGCGGCACGGGAAATCTGGCATTCCCCAATTCCTGCTCTGTCTTATAACAATTATAAGTTGGAGCGGGACCAACGTTCCCCAGCTCAGTATAACAAGCGGGTTCGGTCAAATATCCGTATTATTATCTTGATTAAGACATGATATGGTCGCTACCTGGAGAGAGAGAGAAGAAAACACTCAGCGTGCGCTCTTGCAAGAATAGATTGGTTATTATTTTATCTAATCAGGATGGCTCCCACTGTTTTTATCAAATCTTCCTTCAAACCCTAAAAGGAAAGACTAGCCGGGATTAATTACACACTACAAGTTCGCCAATCTTTCAGCCAGGCCAGTGTCGGTACTTTGAGGGAGGTCGCCCGTGCTTTCGCACGAACCTAATTAATGTAAACCTCGTTTTCCCAGAGGCGTAACCCCGTTGACACCTTTCTAGACACCTACTTGATCTGTTAATTGTAATGTGTAGAACTCTCCCATGAGTAACAATTACTCGCAGTGGGTATCGGGATCCAACTATCTCATAGAAGGTATGCAATCTCATTGCAAATTTCAACACTTGAAATTCCCGATAATTTTGCCCCTAGCGTCCTATGACCTTGACGCAGGCCAACAAACCATAGTGCGCTAGTCAAGTTCAACCCGTCATATCCTGATTGAATTAAACCCACCCGCACGACCCTTGACGCAAGCCAAAAAAGTCGCATGACTACCCTAATCCAATCTGCATCATATGCATAAGCAGATAAATCCTAGTTAGCTACCGCACACTACGCCTTGACGCAGGCCAACAAACGTAGCACGAATACTAACTACCACTTATCTGAAATGACGGAGGGCTACGACAGGTTTTTCTGAAAACCTATTGCGTAATGAACTTGATATCGTTGTAGGATCGAATGAATTTTGAAATGGAGTATTTTTGAGGCTTTTCTAGTTTTGCTAAAGGAGTCACTCCCGGTGAAGGGATCGTCGGTCCTTTCCTCGTCGAATGAGGTGCGGGATATATCATATATATCACTGTGCAAAGCAGAAACTATAGAAGCTATCAAAAATCAAACCGAGTGTGTAGCATCTGCCAGTTATTGCTAAAGGAGTCACTCCTGGTGAAGGGATCTCGGTCCTTTCCTCATCGAATAAGGTACAGCATATATCATATATATCGCTGTGCGAAGCAAGAACTGTAGCTACCTATTTTATTTAGAAATTTGATTCCACAACATCTTAGATTTCTTTTTCTTTCATTAATCATATTAATGAAGTCCCATCATTTAAGTACCTAAACATCACAGATAAATACGACGTACACTTATGCTATCTGCATTCGTCTCGATGTCCCCTTGTGCACCGTTAGGTTAGGTAACTAACGGCAGAGCGGGGCAGGGCTAGCGCGGGTGTAAAACATAAGTAATTATCTATATAATATATCATATATACTATATAAAGTATCCATCACAGAACATATCACATGATCACATCACAGATATCGCAGCAGAAGAATCATATGAAACATTGGATATACTAGGACGTCCGTGTTTTCAATACGAGCCAGTATAAAACACGGATTCTACGGTCGCGATGAATAGCCAAACCCACACCCCTAGACCCCTACGAGAGCGGCAAGCAACCCTACCAATTCTAGAGTTAGGAGACCCGGACTCGACTCCTCGAGTTGGTCTTCCACTGGACTCTAGAACCCGGTTACTTGTGCCCTCCTCCTTGGGTCTATCCTAGTGCGGAAAAGTAAATAATATACAAAAGTTGACATCTTCCGCAACCTGGAAGTGCCCCAATAAAAGAATATTACATACAAGTTTTTACATGAATGAAATGAAAAACACTCATCTCACATAAAAACCCCCCGGCTATTCAAAACCGACGATCCAATATAACATATCCAGCAACAAATAACATCACATGTCATCAACGTAAGTAAATATGTCCATCCCAATTGCCGTTGACATATAGCAACGAAACCGGAGATATCACATATTACACTTACGGTCACAGAAAAGAAAGTGTAAAACTACAACAGTTGGAATCCGCAACCTGCATAGACATCGCATGCCTAATCAAATGAATTTCTTAGACATCGCATGCATAACTATTATAAACCCCGCATTTTAGTCTCAAAATCAAAAACACTTTTCAATATCAAGTCGGGCAATTCAACAAGATTCCCGACATCCTGATCGAATGCTCGTCGCAAACTTTAGTAGGCGGCCGCACCCCCTACACCGTCGACGAAGTGCACCAAGGCGGAACACCGCTGCCGCGAGCACCCAAGCGGATGCTTTCGGCGACGGGGTTCTCCTACAGTCACTTGGTCGGGGCTAAGGGATGTAGCGGTCTAATAAGTTTATCCGGCGAGTATCCGCGTACGCTACGTGATTGCGACGGACTTTTGATCACATCAAAATTCCGTGGCAACCGATCAAGTGAGACTAAACTGCTATGTTTATAACATTCATTCAGTTATCTCATAACTACTTGTGAATTCCAATTATTGTATCCCATCCCAGATAAATAGAAAATGTTAAACTTTCCGATCGAACATTCAAACACCCAAAATTTTCCCAATACAAATCAACACATGAAATAGGTTTTAAAACATCCAGTTTATGCCTCAGTACCAACGGTCCAGCCGTAGAAGGGTCAAGCCAACGCCTCACATGTGGCACGCCGTACTGCCCCAAACCCGAAGGTTCTAAGGGCAGTTCAAGACGGTCACATAATCGAGTTAAGGTTTGTTGTCTTCTAGAGGGTCCATCGCGTTACTTGCACTACTCAGAACGTTATTAAACCACGGAAAGATCCAACACTTGGAAATTTCCCGACAGGGGAAAAGGTGGGTATTTATATCCGGTCGAACTTTTTAACATATTCAAAAATTACCCGGAAAAGCACATAGACAAAGTTTGAAAATCCGATCGAATCTACGAACTCCCAATACAACCCAGAAAACTCAACTCTTGAGTAAATATTAAAAACTCCCAGAAAACTCAGCAATGAAAGATAGAAGTTACTGTGCAAAAATAACTTACTGAGGAGACTAAATGGCCGCGGAACCGCCGCATTAGCCATGCTAATGCCGCGGTTCCGCCGCTCTTTGTTCGAATCTCTTGGTCAATTTTGCACCGTAATTCTTAGAATCTCCTGCTGAATTTTTTAAGAATTTTTAAATCACAAAAATCCTCAATTATCAAAAATGTACAGAGAGCGGTTGAAATCTAGGGTTTCGGGTTCGATCGGGTTTGTAACTTTGTCTACGCATCGCCTAAGGCTCTAGCTAGGCTCTGATACCACTGTAGGGTTCCCAGGCACGCTAATGAGGTCTCACAAGGTATCAACCATGCCAAATTCAAATTTTACAAGTGCCGAGAAACCCTAATACGGATCGTTAACTAGAATTTTAGGCGAAACAAGCAACTAGTTAACAACTTAACTAAGAGTGAACGGAAATACAACCTTTGTAGATCCGGTCCACCACCTCCATAGCTTCGTAATGAAGTCCCCTCACTGCGATCATCGGATCCCGGGCTCTAGCGTCGGCTTCATCGGAGAAATGGGCGGGCTAGGTCGTCGACTTCGATGCCGAAGATGATCTACGTCGAGGCAACACAAGATCAAGCTCCAACTTCACCAAGTCAAGAAACTTGTGAAGAAAACACCCTATACTACATGGCAAGTGGTATAGGATGATGAAATAGGAAGTGGGTTCACTTTAGAATTGGATTTCTCACTCTTTTTCTCAAGTTGCCATTAAAGGTTGTAAGCTTTTCTTCTTGTTGATGAAGAAGAAGAAGAAGAAAATAATATGATAAGTATTTCTATAATAAGAAATAATATGATACTTATCATAATAGAAACCATAGTTAGGTGTAGAGAATAAACCATGGTTAGGTTGAATGGTTAGGTTAATGGAAACAAACAAAATGGTCAAGCTTTCAACACTTCATGAAGTTTCATGAAAGAAACAAAATAAGCCACCATTTTATTTATCTTTCAAAATGAATAAATAAATAAATGAATAAGTAAATAAACAAAACCCTAACCATTAACACAACCATGGTTTAATCATACACACAAACTATCATGTATCATCAAACATGATATAAACTAGTGCACAAAACTATATCATATATACAATGTGCACATCAAGTGAGAAAATCCATTTTAAGTGAACCAATATTAGTTAATGTAAAGTAATATATCTAATATATAATTATACATTAAATTATTAAATCAATACTTGATTTAACGATCCGGTCATATCGCATATAACCGACTAATATCAATAGTCACAACTTATCGAATCAACACTTGATCCGATAACCCGGCTATATCGCATATAACCGATCAATGTTACAAATCGCGAGAATCAAATACAGTATCACATACTGGTATTATTCTCGGTCCCGCACATATCTCATATGCGCTCTTATTTCGTTTTGCTTGAGCCAGGAAACCTCTGTGTAGGACTCTAAAGACTCGTCAATACGCCGGCAGCAGGTGATGATCATATCAAACACCCACAAGCCGCAAGCGGTATGCTAAACGTAACGACCACCCGGGTATTGAGCGATCAGAAGATCGACGAGCAAGCCCGCTCACACTCCTGTGAATCCAACCAGTAACACTTACCGTACAGTCCGGTCTCGTCGTCTGATATGTCGCATATCTCGCCTAGGGGTGGTAAACGTCAGACCCCAATAGCTCGATAAGTCGTGTCGATATGAGGTTTATAACAGTTCGAGAAACTACTGGTAACACTTACCAGTAAATCTCAGTAACCCTGGCCAGGGATTTCCTGTTATAGCCAATCGAACACAGCGCAACATCAACTCCCTATACCGGGAGAGACGAATCCCCTCCTATTGCTCATTGCCTCCATGTGATTCGGGACTGTACCCAAAAACCACCGTTTTGCACGCCCTCTTAGACGTAGTAAGGTGGAAATCAAAGCACAGTGGGAACCACACAAGACTCTATGACGATCTCGGGTCAACAGACTACTCTGTACCAGTGTCACCAGAGAACTGCCATCTGACGTAAGGTATAATACCATCTGGGAGTTCTCGGCGAGTCCATCCAGTGTACCCAGTCTCCACTGAGCACCCGTATATCATCTCCGATGTCAAACACCAATGGATAGTGATCATCCATCGCCCATCTATATGGGTCGAGAAGGTATACGCTAGTCTACTCTGGTATATCGATGCCCCGTCTCGATACACCCACGACTAGGGACTTTGAAGGATGTACTTATGGACTACCATTTCCCCACTAGTATGATCCGCATCATAGTCCAGGTAGTCAAGTACACATCCTAAGGGCTTTACCAACATGCAACAGAGTGACAATCAGTGTACACGTTAAGGTAAAGAGCAACCAGATAGCATACTATCATGTCGAGCAAGAAAGTCCTCCCTATATATGTCCAAGCATCCACTACAATATACATCCTATGTATAATAATGGCCTCTAGGGCATACATATAACTAACAGAGAGAAGGTGATGATAAAAGACAACTGAATAATACCTTATTCTATTAAAGGTGAAATAGGAGTGGCGATGAAGTACGTGGTTTGGTCGTGAATGATAACAGTCGCAATTTACTTTGCCCTCTTTCTAATCCCTTTATCTTGTCTTTACATATTACCTTCTGCACACCCTAGTTAGGCTAATTGGTTTTCTTCATTCCCTACCTTTCGGCACCTGCCAATGGTTTGGAATAAGACTATCCAATAAGCGTAATAGGTGTACTCTCCTAAACAAAGGAGCCCTCGCAACCTGAGAGAAGGTGATAATAAAAGACAACTGAATAAACCAATTCTATTTCCCCTGAACCTGGATCCATCCTCGAAGAAATCCCTTCGAGTTCGTATATAACCATACGATGGATCTATCCAATGGAAGTGGATGTCCGTAGTAATACGGGGTGTTCTGAGAAATACAAAGGGTAAAAGAAGGAGCGGCAATGACTTATGCAACTTTAGACAATCCAAAAGCCAGTATTTTAAGAAGGTTCGGTCAACTTGGTCACTGAGTCATAGTCTAGGGTCGGTCAAAGGTCGCTGCCAAAGAGAGAGAGAGAGAAAAGAAACACTCTGCATGCACTCTAACCTAGATCAGAATGGTTATTACTTTATCTAATCAGGAAACCTCCCACTGTAATCTCAAATTCTCCTCCAAACCTAAAAGAAGAATTAGTCGGGATCACCCAAAGAGTAAACCAACTCATCAGTGAGAATCGGGATCCAACTATCATTGCACGATAACTTGATGGAAGCCACTCAAGTTATCACACTTCAGAAGGTATGCGCATGCCTGGCAAGTTTCCTGTATGTTTGAAACTCCCGATGAGAATTTTTGCCTCATGCTCTTATGACCTTGACGAAGGCCAAAAAATCATAAGTCACATGTCAAGTTCTACCCGTCATTGTCCAGGTCAATTTGAACCCACCCGTACAAGCCCTTGACGAAGGCCAACAAGGCTATACGACTGTCCCAAACCAACACATCTATCTATGCAACAAATGAATACCCAGTAACTACCAAACACTATGCCTTGACGAAGGCCAACAAACATAGCTTGAATACTACTGACCATCCATAAGATACGACGGAGGGCTACGGCTGGTTTTTGGCGAAAAACCTTTAACGTAAGGAACTTGATCTCGTTGAAGGAACCTGATAGCTTTTTATAAAAATATAGTGGCGAAAAACTTTTTGCTAAAGAGGTCACTCCCGGTGAAGGGATCTCGGCTCTTTCTTCGTGGAATGAGGTGCAAGATATTCTAACTGAATACCGCGATACAAAGCAACTTGTAATCGACTATAGTGAAGTTATTACCCTGACGTAAACTTCTGCCCAAGGGGCCACTCCCGGTGAAGGGATCTCGGCCCTTGCCTCGTCGAATGAGGTGCAGGATATTCCAACTGAATACCGCTATGTAAAATAAAAGGAAACATCTTTGTAATAACACCTTTTAAAATTTGTTCCAACAACATCAAATATAGGTTTATTTTATCTTTGCATTGATAAAAATCAATGCAGTCCCATCAGTCAGTCACATCAGAAAAGAACGAAAATATAATGTACGTATATGCCATCCGCATTCGCCACTGGGTCCCGTCATCACCCGTTAGATTACTTAACTAACGATAGAGCGGGGACTGGACTAGCGCGGGTGTAAAACATATACAACATCTAATAGTATATATACCAATATAAAATAATCGCTCCAGGTGTGATAATATGCAACATTACAGAAAAAGTAATAAGCATCACAGAACAATACAGATAATCTGGGATCCCCGGGTTTCACAGAGCCACTACTGAAACCCGACGTTCCCCTGGTCGTGTGGATAGCCTGTGCAATGAAACCTAGACCCCTACGGGTGTGGCAAGTTACCCGCCAAAACCTGAAGCGAGGTAGTCCCCCACAGCATAGTGAATAGAACACCCGGCACTTCACGGAATCCGGTAAATTGAGCACCCCTCCTTGGGTCAACCTGTACCCCCTACGAGTGCGGCGAATAGTCTGCCAATTCTAGAGTGAGGTCTCTCTGCCTCTCAAAGCCATGAGATACGGACCCGTTGCCCTCCAGAACCCGGCTATCCGTGCACTCCATCGCGGGGTAATCCTAGTACATAAAAGAAAATATATACAACGGGTACATCGACCTCAGTCCGGTCATGTCCCAAAAAGAATATTAGACAAACAGGCAGTGACGGCGTCCATATGTTGGACGCTCCTGCCGCAATATCAAATGTACAAATAAATCCAAACAGCACTACCATTGCACACTGCTATCCACCACGACATATCCGCAACATCACAGCACAACACAGAACATCAACGCGAATGTCACGTTCCCAAACCCGTCTAAAAGAACTATAGCAATTAGACGCGGTTTACCGCTCAAATGACATTCCCGGTCGGAGATATAATATAAGTACCGTATACTAACAAGTTTAAAATTTTGATCGACAAATATTCCCGAAGTGGGCCCCACGTACATCTTCAATGTAGACCCAACAGAAGAAATTTGGCACAGTGAAGCTCCAATATGGCCGCGGATCCGCGGCCAAAGCATGGCTTTGGCGGCGGTTCCGTGGCCGTATGGACGGTTCACAGTATCAAATTTCTTCTATGTTCTTCAAAAAGCCTGCTTAATTTTCTGTGATATGCAAAATAATTTTTAGACCCTTTTAAAAATCGACAGAAACTTTAACCCAGAAAATTGTAGTTTCGGAAATTCCGTTCGATCGATATTTTAAACGCGTTAGCACAAGTTAGTAAAGCTTAATGGTGAGGCTCTGATACCACTGTAAGTACACGGTAGTGCCCCGGCCGTCTAACAGACGCCAAATGCGGACCAAAAACTTTTTGACTGGCGCTATCGTATACTATAACCCGGATCTGCCATTAAAGCTAAACTAACAAACTACAAAGTGGGTAGAAATGTTATACCGAACGATCCGAGTCCTTCGGTCTTCAATCATCATCCTACGCTTTGTTGCGGCTGTTCCGATCTCCTGAATCTTTAGTCTTCTCGTCCAGGTGGCACCACGTCGACGGATCTTTAAACGGGCTCCCGCCTCTGAACCGTGGCAACTCGATCATCAAGTTTGCTAAAAGAGATGACCAAGATTGATGTAGAGAATGAGTAGAACACTTTGTCTCGTTACGTCCAAAACTGTGGACGAACGGTTAATGAAGTTGCCTTTTAGATTCAAATGAAATAAGAAATGAATATATGAAATTTCCATGAAGCCAAAACCCTAATCTTTTTCCAAATGAACAACCATCCTCCTCTCACTCAAGGGGCCGGCCACTAAAAGGAGGAAGGGGGGTGAGTATAGGAGAGGGGGGTGACCACAACAATAAATGAGATGAATGATTCATCTAAACACCTTGCATTAAACATTTAATGAAACAATGATTCATAACCTTAGTCATCCATTCATTAAATGACCAATTAATGCACCAAGCCACCTCACCATCCTAGTCACCATCTAGAATCTTCTAGAAACACGACTCACCCAAGAAAAGATAAATCCGTCTTTAACCGAATGTTAAATACGGGTGATAGAAAACTGAAAACTGGCAACTTCCAAAAGCAATCCTGAAACGAATTTCAGGATAACCCCGTAACAGTATAAACATACCCGCATTTGTATTACGACTGAATACAAATACAACTGAGACAAAAATATTATATCTACATAGTACAATACTCGGATCCCGCTTAAACCAAAGCCCGCCGGTATTATCTGCCCGAAAAATGCACGTGCGTAAACGCACATGCATTTTCCGAACCCTGCCATAAAACCATACGGCCTCTAAAACGTTTCGCCCGAACTTGGGAAACTGTCTGTGGGGGACTCTAATGACTCATCAATACACTGGCACTGGGTATAACCTCTAGCACGTCAGAGGTACAAGCTGTATGTAACGTTTGCTTATGTATTGAAGGAAGGGGAAGCTGATGAGCGAACTTATCCATAAACCCTACCGAGCCTGACAGTGACAATATCTGTACAGTCCGGTCCGTTCGTCTATGAATAACGCATATCGAGTTTAGGGGGGGTGGATAAGTCAGACCCCTAATAACGCGATAATTCGTGTCGGTATGAAGCCCATCACCACCCGAGAAACTACTGATCCAAATCAGTAATTCTTCACTAGCTCGGCCGAGGATTTCTAGTGATGGCCACCCGTGCACTGCGCGACATCAACCCCCAATACCCGGAGAGACGAATCCCCGACGATCTGCTCACTGTCTCCATGTGGCATGGGACTGTACCCAAAAAATACATGTTTGCACGTCTCCATTGAGCGTGGTAGGGTAGAAATCAAAGCACCGTGGGAACTCATACGAGACAAATGACGATCTCAGGTCGAAAAACTAACCTGTACACATGTCATCAGGGAACTGCTATCTGACTATATATATAATACCAACTACCATGTTCCCGGTGAGTCCTGTCCGGTGTACTCATAACCTAATGAGCACCTGTATAAAGCTTAGATGATCCAACTGACACTAGTGGCTTATGAGACTGGCCACCGCCCCTCGTCGGGGTCTCGACTGTATACACTAGTCTACTCTGGAGTATCGATATCCTGTCTCGAAACTCCCACGACTAGGGACACTTTAAGGATGTGCTTACAGACCCCAGCTCCCACGTATATGATCGCCATCATACTGCTGGCAGTCAAGTACGAATCCTATGGGCTCTATCATCATGCAATAGTGAACTAAATCATGTATACAATGATAAAGACAAATCAGATAGTATACTATCATCTCGAGCAAGACTGTCATATCGGTATAGGTTCTCCCTTAATCACTGCAATCACGTGCCTGCGATCCAATAATTGATTTTGAGGACAGTATATCCAACATATCCAACATGTGGAGTCCTCTTCCATACATTGTTTATCTTTTACTCTTCTCAAAGACCGTTGACAAAGTTTCTCTATTTGTGAATTTGATTATTATGACATCACTTATCATCTAAAGTTTATGCAGTTGAATGTTATATTAGTGCTTAATATCCTTTTCCGTTATAAATTTTGTATCATTTGTTGATAGAATTTATTATATGTACATTGTTAAATTACACATCATGTATAAACAATATATATTAAATATTTATTGCCTCACATCGATTAGGCAGTCGTCTTTTCACTACCTCTCACTTCAGGCGATAGCTAGCCTTCGTGTCTTGATATTGCCTCTCACATTTAAACACTGATCTGAATTAAACAGCATTTCCGCATTTAGATCTGGAGTAGTCAGAATACCACAATTTGTGGAGTTATTTGACTAAATTTAAAAATGCTACATTATCTTGTTTACCTTTGATTCATTTGAGTTAACATGTGATTATCTTATTCCCCACCATAGATACAGTTAAATGAGATAAAGTGAACTGTGTTCAATGTATCAAAATATCGGATTCGTATCGGATAAGTGTTTTTAATATAAGATCCCGGATATTCGACGATATCGCGACAATATGGGGTTATGTCAGACGTTCATATTGGATATTGATATCGGGCATAACAGATATCGACATCGGGCATATCGGGTATAGTATCATATATTTCTATATATTATTAAAGATATTTGTCTAGTCTATCGAACTCTGTAAATTTATTTTATATATTTTACAAATATATAATTATGATAAATCTTAAAGTATCTTGTATCATAGATGCATAAAAAAATATTAAAAATATTCTTTTCAGTTTTGTTTTGTTTTTGATATTTGGTTTGATGTATGTTGGCTTTTGAGGGGTTTACAGTAGGTTTTGCCCATTACCCAATGGCTAAAAAACCCAATTTATTAAATAAACAAAATACACAATTTATTTTAATTTAATAATAATCCGATATTATCCAAATTGGTCGATATTGGACCGATACATATAATCCGAAATATCAGCCGATATCGGATTCAAATAAGAATTACCGATAATGATACGTATCAATATGGTGTTTACCGATGACGGGTGATCGGCCGATATATCGGACAATGTTACCGATATTTGATTCAATGTTATGTTAGTTACCTGACAACTAAAATTTGGTCGTTGATAGATTGCTCATGTACTCCCTTTTGAGCATACAATGACATACAGGTAGCGGCAGCCTTCTTCTTTAAGACAGTTTTCCTCAATAACTTAGTGGTCAAGCGGTTAGATGTTAAGATTTATTGCAACGCTTTAGGTGTCTTCTCTGATTAATTTTCTAAATAATGACAAATAGATGGAACGTTTGGTGGCATAATCTATCCTCCTTTTTGTCCAAAAAAAAAAAGAAGGAAGATGAAACGTGGTCGTGCGCTGAGAGTTTAACAAAGTACTTTTGAGCTGTATCTTTGAGTATACATGATGTATAAGCAGCGAGAAATGTCAATGTGCATCATGTGGAAACTCTCTTAATGAACCCTAACTTGCTAAGATTTAATTTAAAGCATAAAGTGCCAAGTCTAATATTTAGCAAATGTCTCTGAATATATCCGGACACTTACCATCAGGCATGAAATTTTCAAGAACACATTCAATATTTAGAACATTGGTCATGATTTATATGTTATAACTGACACTCAAATAACAAACTCTATGTTCATATCAGAATTTTGCACTTTTATACCACCCATTCTTGATCGCATTATATATAGGCAAGTGCTTTTGATCCGTATTTGCTATATAATTGCAGGATACAGGTTCTCAGTCCAAAACAATGAAAATCACGAACAGTCATGACAAATTCAGGATAACTGCCAACAAACGGATAAAAATACGGTTTCCGCTCACCATCCGTCAGGTGCCGTTTACCAGTACAGGAGACAAGCACAAAGCACGAGAATAGCCGCACAAGGATTAAGGAGGCAATGCGGAGCTCGAGAAAGATCAAGAAAAAAAGTCCATTCAATTACATTTTTGGGATTGTTGTACATCTGGATGTAATTTGGAATGATTCTGCAAATACAAGTGTATCAAGAAGAAAAATAAAGCAATACAAGGAAGCCAAAGAAAAATGATGCACCAATTCATATATTCGACCGCGGATGCGCGAAAATTAGGTGGTTTGGGCGGTGGAACCGTGGTATCTGTAGGGTTAGTTTGAAGTGTTATGCTAGCGCCCCGACCAACATCCGTGGCCAAATGCGCAACAAAAATTTTAATACGATCAAAAACTTGGCGCTAGAATAAACCAAAACCGGATCTTTACCATAAACCTAACTATCTACTTACGGTTCTATCTACTATGATAAGAAAATACTGTTAGTGTATATGCCCTAGAGGCCATTACTGTATCATACTAGTTTGTATATTACTTAATGGAAACTTTGAATATTCACAGTTGTATAGACAATCTTGCTCAAAATGGTAGTATACTACTTGGTTTGTCTCTACTTCAATATGTGCATGTGTTTCTTTTAGCATATCGCTTATACATATTAGTAGAGCCCTTAGGATCTTTGCTTGATTACTAGCGTTGTGATGGCAGTCACAGTAGTGGGGGCTGGGTAATCTACAAGCACATCCTTATACAGATCCCTAGTCGTAGGATTATCGAGACGGGGCATCGATACTCCGGAGTAGACTAGCGTATACGCTTCTCATCCCAGCACGGGAGATGGTCTGTCCCACAGCCGTCAGTACGTCGTACTTGAGATAGTATGGGGTGCTCGTTAGGTTACGAGTACACTGGACAGGACTCGTCGGGAACTGATTGGTTGGTACTATACCTATCGTCAGTTATTAGTTCCCAGGTGACATGGGTACAGCTTAGTCCACTGACTTGACACTGTCACTTCGCCTCGAGTGTGTTCCCACTGTACTTTGATTACTACCCTACCACGGCTCAAAGGAGTCGTGCAAACAGGTAGTAGTTGGGTGCAATCCCGAAGCACTTGGAGGCAGTGACGGTTAGACAGGATTCGTATCTCCCGGTATTGGGAGTTGATATCGCGCTGTGTCTAGGAGAGCCATTACACAAGTAGTCCCTAGCCACGGCAAGCGAGATATACCGGTAGGTTTCCAGTGTTATCTCAGGGTGTTCTGGGCTACACTCCGATACGACTTGTACCGCTATTAGGGTACTGACGTTTACCGCCTCCCTAGGCCCGCCATGCGATATTCTCAGACGAACAGACCGGACTGTACAGAGACTGTCACATTCAGGCTCAGTAGGAGTTCAGATGGGTTTCACCTCGTCCGTCTTCTTATCGGCATCTACCTGGGGGCCGTTACGCACAGCTAATGCCGCTTGCGGTCTGTGGTTAAACCCACTGCCAGCGTAGTGTCGAGTCTTTAGAGTCTCACACAGAGAGCTATTTTCCTTTAGGCAAAAGAGTAGAGGTCGCATGGTTTTGCGACAGGTCGCATGGTTTTGCGACATGGTTCGGTCACATCCACGCACTTGTGCACGTTTAGTGACCGGGCAGTTATTACTAGCGGACTTTGGTTTAAGCCAGATCCTAGTATACGTTTTGAGATTACTTTTATCTCAGTTGTATTCGTGTTCCCCGGAACGCAGATGCGGGTGTGTATGCACAGTTGACAGAGACAGAGGCAGAGGATTCTCATTAGGGTTGTTGACTGTTGACTTTTGCTTAACCCTAATGAGAATTAGAAATATGATTAACAATAATATTAATTAAGTATTATAGTGATATGGTTAGGGTTGAAGGGTTGACCTTGTTGACTTGTTGACTTTTGTTGACCGGTTGACTAGGTTGGACTTGTTGACCACCATCATGACAATGGCTATCATTTGTTTGCATTGACTTTGGCTTGCTTGTTTTGTTCACAAATTGCATTTAATGCAAGAAATGATATTGCCATTTGATCTGATAACAACCAGCACATAATACTCAATTATCATTTTTTGTTATCATGATTTTGGATTATGAGAGGTGGGATGGAAAAAGTCTTGCTCATTTTTTTTTTGGCTTTCTCTCTCTTGAGCTCTCTCATCCTCAAGCTCTTCCTCTTCCTCTTGCTCTCTCTCTAGTTCATGGTTCTACTTGTCTCATGTGTTGAGAAACAAGAACCATATAGATAAAACCCAAAACGCTCCTCTACTCATCCTAGTTCATAAGGCCTAACAAGCCAAGTGTTCTAGTTTCTTCAAGTTTGAAGTAGAAGCCAAAAGGTAGAAGTTTTCGGGTGGATCCATCTTCGGCGTGAGAAGACGACGAGGTGAGGCCGATCCGTACACCGTAAAGAGTTGAAGACGAAGGAGTTCAAGAAAGGTATAACCCCCTAACCGAGTAGGTAAAACTCCTAGTTAGGTTGTTAGGTAGTTGTTTAACAAAGATCCGTATTTTGAGTCCATGTTACCACCCTAGAAAAATCGTTTTTCATCATTTCCGCAACCCCAAAGAACCGGGGACGGGTAGCATGGACTTACAGTGGTATCAGAGCCAGGTTAAACACTATCTAACATGTTAGCAAAGTAAGTAGAAGTTCGATCGGAGAAAAAGTCACGAAACACACTCGAAAAGTATAGTTTCTGCCGAATTTTTTTCTGTTCCAAAAATAATAAATCTTACCTTAAAATTCGGCTCAGGGTTTTTAGAATACACTGTAGGAAAATGGTCCAGTGAACCGATCAACGCGCCGCGTAACCGCGGCAGGAGCTAGCTCTCGCCGCGTAACCGCGGCCGAGTTGAGTCGGTCGTGGGCGATTTTCCTTGCAGTGTGCTCAGTGGGGTGTTTTATGATTTTTACAATATGTATTTTCAGCCCAGATTTTCCAGAAAGCCAAATTTGTTTTTGGGGCTTAAAAATCCGTATTTTTATCGAACCTCTAAAGACTTAAGCTAACGGGTTTATATCTGTGATGTGTTATATGTATGGAACGTCTGCTAATCGCTATACGTCGATTAGTAGGGGTTATACATATCTGTGATCTGTAATGTTGATGGTATGTGTATATGAATTCATTGGATTGCCGCGGATGAATAGCCGGGGGGTTGTAAGATGAGAGTTTTCTTTATCTTTCAATTCATGTAAATTTGTAATTGATGTAATATTATTTATTTGGCCGCACAACCGGGATGAGGTTGTAGCCGTCATTGTATAATTTCTTTTACTGTTTTTGCTCCTAGGATAGACTCATGGAGGGGGTGCACAAACTACCGGGTACCTCGAAGTACCGAGTGGCCTACTCACGAGTTGAGGGAGGTTGCTTCGCTTCGGGTATTTGGCGGGTAGTTTGCCGCACCCGTAGGTGGGGTATTGGCTATTCATCGCGACCGTGTAATCCGCTTTCCGTTACAGGCTCGTACGGAATGCGGATTCCTAGTATATCCAATGTGTTCATCTGTGATCTGGATTGGCTATCATTGCAATACATCTATATATGATAACTATTTAGGCGTTGCTTATGTTTTGCATCCGCGCTAGTCGAGCCCCCGCTCTGTCGTTAGTTAAGTAACCTAACGGGTAATTACGGGGCCCCGTGGCGAATGCGGATGGCATAAGCGTACGTCATATTTTGGTTGTTTTCTGCAATAGTAGGATTAAATGATGGGATGCATTAAGAATTAATGCAAGAAAATAAACCAAAGTAAAGTCGTTGGAACACTTTCAAAACCACTCGGTTCTTTTCAAAAACCAACTTTTAAATCCGGAGCTTGAGCCACTCCTTTTAAAAGCTATCTTGTTCCATCGATTATATCAAGTTCACTACGTTCACGGTTTTACCAAAACCATTCGTAGCCCTCCGTCGTTTCACATGGATAGTCAATAGTATTCAAGCTATGTTTGTTGGCCAAAGTCAAGGCATAGTGATTGGTAGCTATTGGGTATTCATGTGCAGCATAGATAGATGCGTTGGTTTGGGACAGTCGTACTGCCTTGTTGGCCAAAGTCAAGGGTAGGTACGGGTGGGTTCAAATTAACCTGGAGAATGACGGGTAGAACTTGACATGCGACTTATGATTTGTTGGCCAAAGTCAAGGTCATAAGAGCATGGGGCAAAAATCCACATCGGGAGTTTCTAAAGAACCAGAAACTTACTAGCGCTGCATACCATTTGGAATGTGATGATTCTGGTAGGATTCCTTCAGTTTTGTCACGCGATGATATTTGGATCCCGATCCTACTGTGAGTATATGCTACTCCTCTGGAAATTTCTCACTTAACGATCAATGCTATAAACCAAGTAGGTGTCTAGAAAGGTGTTAGCGGGGCTACGCCCCCAGGGAAAAGAGGTTATTTAATTAAGGAACTTCGCGAAAGCGTTGGAAAACCTCCCTCGAAGTACCAACACTGGCCTGGCTGAACGGTTAAGCAAGTATTGTACGGTGAGATTGATCCTGACTAATTCTTCCTTTTTGGTTTGAGGAGGAATTCGAGATATAATGGGAGCCATCCTGTTTAGACAAATTAAAAACCATTCTAAACTTGCAAGAGCATCATGCTGAGTGTTTTTTCTCTCTTTCCTAATTGCAGCGACCGATTGCCATGACCGGACTTAAGTTACTTCTAGATAAAAACATACTGACATGGCCAAACTACAAAGATTGGCTCAGGAATGTCAAAATGGCAATCACTTAAGACAAGCTGGGGTATCTTCTTACCACCAAAGCTCCCCCTGTCCCAGGTCCCACCTCCAGCGTCGCGGATAAGGAAATCCGTAAGACTTGGGAGATCGATTGCGCGAAGGCCAAGTGCCTCGTGCTTACCTCTATGGACAATGGACATCAGAGGAGGCATGAGAATATGGACCTCGAATCCATATTTCTCCATACAAAAGAACTATATGGAGAGCAATCTCGTATCGCCAGATACGAAGTGTCGAAAAAGCTGTTTTCGGCAAGGTTGGCCATCGGATCATCGGTAGCGGAACACGTGCTTAAGATGATTGGCTTCATTGAGGAGCTCGCGGACCTTGGGACCACGTTAGAGAACGAGCTCTATACGGACTTGATTCTCCAGTCCCTTCCTTCCTCTTACGCCTAGTTTATCCTGAACTTCAATTTACAAGGAAAAGAAGTTGAACTTCCGGAGCTCCTCAACATGCTGAGGAGTGCAGAGGGCACCCTACAGAAAGGTAGGGAAACATCCACTTTGTTTGTAGGAGGATCTTCCTCTTCTATGTCCAAGGCGAAAGCCAAGAGAAAGAAGAAGAAAGCCCCCGCCAAACCAAGGGGCGGTGTTAGTAAAGTGGATACGAAGGGAAAAGCAAAGGCAACAAAGATAGCGGGGCAGCTTGTGGGAAAGGAAGGATGCTTCTATTGTCATAAGAAGGGACACTGGAAGAAAGATTGCAGGGCTTGGAAGGCCAGAAACCAGGATCCAAAGCAAGTTGTGGTTTCGGCTTCATCTGTGTATGTTATTAAAAACTGTCTTTCAATAAACTCTACTTCCTGGGTATTGGATACCGGATCAGGATCTCATATCTGTAATTCTTTGCAGGCACTGAGAAAGCGTAGGGTTTTGAAGGTAGGTGATATGACCCTCAGAGTTGCAAACGGAGCTGGCATGGATGCTGAGTCCGTGGGGGACTATCACCTGGGCTTGTCAGATGGACACGTTTTGGTTTTGCGTAATTGCTATTTTGTACCCAATGCAACTTGTAATATCATTTCTGTATCTTGATTATCTAAAGAAGGTTATGAATTTGCATTTGTAAGTAATGTTATGAACATTCACCTTAATCAAGTTCTGATTGGGTCAGGTACATTAAGCAATGGTATATACGTATTAAACCAACCACAGATTTTCAATGTCCAGAATACACACAAAAGAAAGTCTCCGGAAACTAATCAGGCTTTCTTATGGATTGTAGACTGGGTCACATCAATGAAAGAAGGTTGACAAAGTTACATACAGAAGGATATTTGGATCCGTTCCAATATCAATCGTATGCAACTTGTCAATCCTGTCTCAAAGGAAAGATGACAAAGACTCCGTTCACTGGACACGGAGTAAGAGCGAGCGAGCTCTTGGGACTCGTACACAGCGACGTGTGCGGTCCAATGTCTACACATGCGCGAAGCGGTTATTCTTACTTCATTACTTTTACGGATGATTTTTCAAGGTACGGATATGTCTTCTTAATGAAACATAAATCCGAAGCCTTTGGAAACTTCTAGGAATATAAGAATGAAGTAGAAAAACAAACCGGCAAAAGTATCAAGACACTGAGATCTGATCGAGGTGGTGAATACTTGAGTGCCAAGTTCCTGGATTACCTAAAAGAGAATGGAATTCTCTCTCAGCTTACTCCTCCATACACTCCGCAATATAACGGTGTATCGGAGAGACGGAACCGGACCCTATTGGATATGGTACGTTCCATGATGAGTAACGCTGAGTTACCGCGATCATTATGGGGATATGCACTAGAATCAGCTGCATATCTTTTGAACCGAGTTCCAACTAAGACTGTGCCTACCACACCATATCGGATGTGGTGTGGGAAGAAACCCTATCTTAAGCACATTAAGACATAGGGATGTCCAGCTTTTGTTAAAAAGCAGCATGCAGACAAACTCGAGGCACGCTCAGTACAGTGCAAGTTTGTGGGATATCCAAAGAACTCCAAGGGATATTTCTTCTATTGCGAAGAGAAACAAAAGGATTTTTTTTCTTGGCATGCCTGCTTCTTGAAAACTGAGTTTTTGGAAAATCAGATAAGTGGGAGCGCAGTAGAACTGGAAGAAATTCCAGAACCACGAACTATTACCGAAAGCTTAGTAGAACTAGAGGGTTCAAAAGAACAGGACATTCCTACGCCGCTCCGCAGGAGTAGTAGGCAGTCTCATCCGCCCGAGAGATACTACGGTTTTTTCGTAGACGGGGATAGAGAGGATTGCATCATTGATTATGAAGAGCCGACTAGCTTCCAGCAGGCCATTCAGAGCGTTGACTCGGTAAAATGGTTGGATGCAATGCGGACCGAAATGGAGTCCATGTACACCAACAAAGTATGAACGTTGGACGTTGCTCCAGATGGGGTAAAACCCATAGGATGCAAGTGGATCTTCAAAAGGAAGATTGGTGTAGATGGACAGGTTGAGACCTATAAAGCTAGACTTGTTGCAAAGGGTTTTCGTCAAAGACCTGGATTGGACTATGACGAAACCTTTTCTCTAGTGGCTTTGCTGAAATACATTCGGATCCTTCTTGCCATTGCTGCCTTCCACGATTATGAGATTTGGCAGATGGAAGTAAAGACCGCTTTTCTAAATGGAAATTTAGAGGAGTGTGTCTATATGGACCAGCCAGAGGGTTTCATTCAGAGTGGGAGTAGCGGAAAGGTGTGCAAGTTGCTTAAGTCCATTTATGGACTAAAGCAGGCATCGCGGAGTTGGAACATCTGTTTTGATGAGACGGTCAAAGAATTTGGCTTTATCAAAAATACAGATGAACCATGCATCTATAGTAGATTTGTAGCAAGAACTGTCGTATTCCTCGTATTATACGTGGATGACATTCTCTTGATAGGAAATGACATTCTTATGCTACAATCTGTCAAAGGGTTCTTATCACATAGGTTCTCCATGAAAGACCTGGGTGATGCCACTTACATTCTGGGGATCTGGATCCATCGTGATAGATCCAAGAGGATGTTAGGACTTTCACAGTCAAGGTACATCGACACCATACTGAAACGATTCAGTATGGAAGATTCCAAGCGCGGTAATCTGTCGGCTTGTCACGGAATCACCCTCTCCAAAGAGATGTCTCTCAAGACTGATTTGGAAAGGGCTCGCATGTCATCAATACCCTACGCATCTACAGTAGGCTCTATTATGTATGCGATGTTGTGTACCAGACCAGATGTAGCATACGCATTGAGCGTTGTAAGCCGGTATCAGTCGGACCCAAGGGAGAAGCACTGGATAGCGGTAAAGAACATTCTTAAGTACCTAAGAAGGACTAAGGAGATGTTCTTGGTGTATGGCGGAAAAGACCTCCAGATCGAGACCTTTGCTGACTCCAGCTTCCAGAGTGACAAGGATGATTCCAAGTCCATGTCAGGTTATGTCTTTACCCTTAATGGAGGGGTGGTGTGTTGGAAGAGTTCCAAACAGGAAACCGTTGCTGACTCGACGATGGAAGCGGAATACATCGCTGCTGCAGATGCCGCAAAAGAAGCCGTCTGGATGAGGAAGTTCTTAACGGAACTTCAGGTGGTTCCGTCCATTGTTGATCCAATACCTCTGTATTGCGACAACAACGGGGCTATAGCTTTAGCGAAGGAACCCAGGTCCCATCAGAAGTCCAGACACATCTTGAGGCGGTATCACCTGATCAGGGAGATCGTGGGTCGCCAGGAGATCGAGGTTCAGAGAGTTGCTATGGAAGATAACACTGCTGATCCACTCACGAAGGCCTTACCCCAGACTCAGTTCGAGCGGCTGATCGAGATGATAGGTCTTCGATACGCCAGTACATGGCCTTAGTGCAAGTGGGAGATTGTTAGTGTATATGCCCTAGAGGCCATTACTGTATCATACTAGTTTGTATATTACTTAATGGAAGCTTGGGATATCCACAGTTGTACAGACAATCTTGCTCAAAATGGTAGTATGCTACTTGGTTTGTCTTTACTTCAATATGTGCATGCGTTTCTTTTAGCATATCGCTTATACGTATTAGTAGAGCCCTTAGGATCATTGCTTGATTACCAGCGTTGTTATGGCAGTCACACTAGTAGGGGCTGGGTAATCTACAAGCACATCCTTGTACAGGTCCCTAGTCGTAGGATTATCGAGACGGGGTATCGATACTCCGGAGTAGACTAGTGTATACGCTTCTCATCCCAGCATGGGAGACGGTTTGTCCCACAGCCATCAGTACGTCGCACTTGAGATAGTTTGCGGGTGCTCGTTAGGTTACGAGTACACTAGACAGGACTCGTCGGGAACTGATTGGTTGGTACTATACCTATCGTCAGTTATCAGTTCCCAGGTGACATGAGTACAGCTTAGTCCGCTGACTTGACACTGTCACTTCGCCTCGAGTGTGTTCCCACTTTACTTTGATTACTACCCTACCATGGCTCAAAGGAGTCGTGCAAACAGGTAGTAGTTAGGTGCAGTCTCGAAGCACTTGGAGGCAGTGACGGTTAGACAGGATTCGTCTCTCCCGGTATTGGGAGTTGATATCGCGCTGTGTCTAGGAGAGCCATTGCACAAGTAGTCCCTGGCCACGGCAAGCGAGATATACTGGTAGGTTTCCAGTGTTATCTCAGGGTATTCTGGGCTACACTCTGACACGACTTGTACCGCTATTAGGGGACTGACGTTTACCGCCCCCTAGGCCCGCCATGCGATATTCTCAGACGAACAGACTGGACTGTATGGAGACTGTCACATTCAGGTTCAGTAGGAGTTCAGATGGGTTTCACCTCGTCCGTCTTCTTATCGGCATCTACCTGGGGGCCGTTACGTACAACTAGTGCCGCTTGCGGTCTGTGGTTAAACCCACTGCCAGTGTAGTGTCGAGTCTTTAGAGTCCCACACAGAGAGCTATTCGCCTTTAGGCAAAAGAGTAGAGGTCGCATGGTTTTGCCACAGGGTTCGGTCACATCCGTGCACTTGTGCACGTTTAGTGACCGGGCAGTAATTACTAGCGGGCTTTGGTTTAAGCCAGATCCTAGTATACGTTTTGGGATTGGTTTTATCTCAGTTGTATTCGTGTTCCCCGGAACGAGGATGCGGGTGTGTATGCACAGTTGACAGAGACAGAGGCAGAGGATTCTCATTAGGATTGTTGACTGTTGACTTTTGCTTAACCCTAATGAGAATTAGAAATATGATTAACAATAATATTAATTAAGTATTATAGTGATATGGTTAGGGTTGAAGAGTTGACCTTGTTTTGTTGACTTTTGTTGACCGGTTGACTAGGTTGGACTTGTTGACCACCATCATGACAATGGCTATCATTTGTTTGCATTGACTTTGGCTTGCTTGTTTTGTTCACAAATTGTATTTAATGCAAGAAATGATATTTCCATTTGATATGATAACAACCATCACATAATACTCAATTATCATTTTTTGTTATCATGATTTTGGATTATCAGAGGTTGGATGGAAAAAGTCTTGCTCATTTTTTTTTGGCTTTCTCTCTCTTGAGCTCTCTCATCCTCAAGCTCTCCCTCTTCCTCTTGCTCTCTCTCTAGTTCATGGTTCTACTTGTCTCATGTGTTGAGAAGCAAGAACCATATAGATAAAACCCAAAACACTCCTATACTCATCCTAGTTCACAAGGCCTAGCAAGCCAAGTGTTCTAGTTTCTTCAAGTTTGAAGTAGAAGCCAAAAGGTAGAAGCTTTCGGGTGGATCCATCTTCGGCGCGAGGAGACGACGAGGTGAGGCCGATCCGTACACCGCAAAGAGTTAAAGACGAAGGAGTTCAAGAAAGGTATAACCCCCTAACCGAGTAGGTAAAACTCCTAGTTAGGTTGTTCGGTAGTTGTTTAACAAAGATCCGTATTTTGAGTCCATGCTACCACCCTAGAAAAATCGTTTTTCATCATTTCCGCAACCCCAAAGAACCGGGGACGGGTAGCATGGACTTACAAATACACCTAAAGAAAACAAGTCCTTCGGGTCTTCGATCCTCTCCTTAAGCTCCTCGATGGAAGTATGGATCGTGCTTGAATTTCAGCGTCCTTTTGTCAACGATGATCCACCCGAGAGTTCCAACCTTGAGCTAAACCTCCAAGTTGAGCTAACTAGAATGCTTAGCTTGCTAATCTAAGTAGATTAGAGTGAGTAGAGTGTGATTTTGGTTTGCTTAGTCTCACTAACTCTTAATTCTCAACTCATGAGACACTAGGTTTATGAGAGGGAAGAAGGAGAGAACCATGAAAGAGAGTGAGAGTAAGAATAATGAAGATAGCTCTCATATGAGGAAAAAGAATAATAATTTTTTATTAAGATAATTATGATGGTTCATTTGATTTGACCATTAGCATGTCACAATTAATGCTCAGCAAAATATCTTGTGCTCAACAAAAATATCTAAGTCAATAATGGTCAACAAGTCAATTGGTCAAACCAATTAACCATGACAAAATTATCTCTAATAAAGATTAGTAATTAATTTCCTCCATCTCATTATGGTTTTAATCAAGTCAATGGTCAAAGCCCTAATGAGGTGTCTCTTTCTCTGTCCCTCTCAACCGTATATATATATCCGCGTCCGTGTTCTGAGAAATATGAATACAATGAGACTAAACCAACCCAAATTCTAATATTAGGATCCGTCTTAAACCAAAACCCACTAGTATCAACTGCTCGAACACCATACGTGCACAAGTACGCGTATGTGAACGAACCCTGTCGCAAAACCATACGACCTTTACATCGTTTCTCTCGAAACTGGGAAACCCTCTGTGTGGGACTCTAAAGACTCGACAGTACTCTGGCGGTAGGTTTAACCACAAGCACGTCAGCAGCACTAGCTGTACGTAACGGCTATCCAGATACCTGTCGAAAAGGAAAGCCAACGAGTAAACTCATCCGAACTCCTACTGAGCTTATCCGTGACAATATCCGTAGTCCGGTCTCTTTGTCAAAAAGTATCGCATACCGGGTCTAGGGGGTGGTGAACGTCAGATCCTAATAACCTGATAAGCTGTGCCGATGTGGCTCAGGATCAATCCGGGAAACTACTGATCAACCTATCAGTAAATCCCTACTGCCTTGGCCAAGGTCTTATGGTCCTGACCAATTGATCACTGTGCGATATCAACTCCCAATACCAGGAGAGACGAATCCTCAACAATCTCTCACTGCCTCCATGTGGCTCGGGACTGAACCCAACCAAAACCTGTTTGCACGACTCAGTAGAGCCGTGGTAGGGTAGTGATCAAAGCTCAGTGGGAACTCACACGAGACAAATGCCGATCTCAGGTCCAAAGACTAACCTGTACACATGTCACCTAAGAACTTCCATTTGATGATAGGTATAGTACCATCTGGAAGTTCTCGGCGAGTCCGTCCAGTGTACTCATACCCAATGAGTACCTGTATACGATCTTAGGTGCATCAGACCAATGGCTGCGAGACCAACCATCCCCCGACGGGGCTAGAAACGTATAAACTAGTCTACTCTGGAGTACCAATGCCCCATCTCGATACTCACACGACTAGAGACCATTTAAGGATGTGCTTAAGGACTACCCTGCTCTCACAAGTATGATCGCCATCACAATGCAGGTAGTCAAGAAAGATCCTACGGGCTTTATCAACATTTAACCGCAATATGTAATAACGAGTATGACATATGCCATGTTAAGATAAAGACAAACCATAACAGTATACTACCGTATCGAGTCTTTATCAATATGTGCAAGCTAGATATAACAACAACAGAAATAAATACACATATCCTGACAAAGACAAGTCAAATAATATACTATAAAACTGAGAAAGATTGTCTTGTACATACATTCCCTAGCATCCATATGTATACATATACAATACTGACCTCTAGGGCATATATATCCAACAATCTCCCACTTGTACTAAAGGCCAGTAATTGGCGTACCGAATACCCAACGTCTACACTAAGGCCAGCTGCTGGCGTACCGCATACCCAACATCTCAAAAGGTCACTCGAACTATACTTGAGGGAGAGCCTTTGTAAATGGATCCGCTGTGTTATCTTTCGTATCCGCTCTCCGGACCTCGATCTCCTGGCGATCTACGATCTCCCTGATCAGGTGATACCGCCTTAAGATGTGCCTGGATTTCTGATGGGATCGTGGTTCCTTCGCTAAAACCATAGCTCTATTGTTATCACAATACACTAGTATTGGATCAACAATGGACGGAACTACCTGAAGTTCAGCTATGAACTTCTTCATCCAGACCGCCACTTTTGTGGCATCGCTTGCAGCAATGTATTCAGCCTCCATCATCGAGTCTGCGACGGTTTCCTGTTTGGAACTCCTCCAACACACCGCCCCTCCGTTGAGGGACATAAAACCGGAGACAGACTTGCTGTCGTCCTTGTCACTCTGGAAGATTGAATCGGTAAAGGACTCGACCCTGAGGTGTCCATTACCGTAAACTAGGAACATCTCCTTAGTCCTTCTTAGATACTTGAGAATGTTCTTCACTGCTGTCCAGTGGTTCTCACCTGGGTCTGACTGATACCGGCTTACCACGCTTAGCGCGTAAGCTACATCTGGTTTTGTACATAACATTGCATATATTATAGATCCTACCGCCGAAGCGTAGGGTATAGTGCTCATGCTAACCCTCTCCTCGTCAGTTTTGGGAGACATCTCCTTAGAGAGGGTGATTCCATGCAATGCGGGTATGTTACCGTGCTTAGAATCTTCCATACTAAATCTCTTTAGTACGGTTTCTATATACCTGGACTGCGAAAGTCCTAATAATCTTTTAGATCTATCTCTGTAGATCTTGATCCACAGAATGTACGAGGCATCACCTAGGTCTTTCATAGAGAACCTTTATGATAAGAATAGCTTGACCGATTATAGCATAGGAATGTCATTTCCTATCAAAAAAATGTCGTCCACGTACAAGACTAGGAACACGACAGTTCGTCCTACTATCTTCTTATATATACATGGTTCATCATTGTTTTTGATGAAGTCAAAGTCTTTGATTGTTTCATCAAAACAGATGTTCCAGCTCTGCGATGCTGGCTTTAATCCATAAATAGATTTAAGCAACCTGCACACCTTCCCTCTGCTTCCACTGTCTACAAAACCTTCTGGCTGATCCATATAAATGCACTCTTCCAAAATGCCGTTTAGAAAAACCGTTTTTACGTCCATCTGCCAGATTGCATAGTCATGGAAGGCAGCAATAGCAAGTAGGATCCGAATGGATTTGAGCGTAGCCACTGGAGAAAAAGTTTCGTCATAGTCCACACCAGGTCTTTGACGAAAACCTTTTGCAATGAGTCTAGCCTTATAGATTTCCACCTGCCTATCTACACCAAGTTTCCTTTTGTAGATCTATTTGCATCCAACGGGTTTTACCCCAGATGGAGCAATATCCATGGTCTACACTTTATTGGTGTACATGGACTCCATTTCGGATCGCATAGCATCCAGCCACTTATCAGAGTCCCTACTGATAATGGCCTGCCTGAAACTGGTAGGATCATCTTCTTCCAAGATGCAATCCTCTCGATCCCCGTCTATGAGAAAACCGTAGTATCTCTCGGGCGGATGAGAAATCCTACCAGATCTGCGGAGTGGTTGAGGTTCGTCTGGGATTACTGAATCTAGTGGTTCCTACAAATCTTTAGTTACATTTTGTGGTTCATGGATTTCTCCCAGTTCTACCGTACTCCCACTAGTTTCTTTTGCAAGAAACTTCCTTTCTAAAAGGGCAGCATGGCGAGATACAAACACCTTCAGTTCCTCAGTGTGGTAGAACAGATATCCTCGTGAATCTTTAGGATATCCCACAAATTTACATAGAACTGACTGTGCCTCTAGCTTGTTCAGTTTCTGTGTCACATAGGCCGGACAACCCCATATCTTAAATCGCTTAAGATATGGATTTTGTCCACTCCATACTTCATATGGAGTCTTAGGCGCAGATTGGATGGAACATAGTTCAGTAGGTATGCCGCTGTCTGAAGCGCATGTCCCCAAAATGAAAGAGGCAACTCAGCACTACTCATCATGGAACTAACCATATCCATAGGGTACGATTCCTCCGCTCCGATACACCGTTATGCTGTGGTGTATAAGGAGGAGTAAGCTGAGAGAGAATTCCATTCTCTTTTAAGTAATCTAGGAATTCCGTGCTCAAGTACTCCCCTGCCCTATTAGATCAGAGGATCTTGATACTTTTGTTAGTCTGGTTCTCTACTTCGTTTCTGAATTCTTTGAATTTCTCAATAGTTTCAGATTTGTGTTTCATAAGATACACATATCCGAATATAGAGAGATCGTCAGTGAATGGGATGAAGTATGAGAACCCTCCCCTTGGATGTATAGACATCGGACCACACACATTACTGTGTATGAGTCCCAAGAGCTCTGCTACTCTTTCTCCATGTCCGGTGAATGGAGATTTGGTTATCTTTCCTTTGAGACAAGACTGAAAAGTTTCATAAGATGAAAATTCGAACGTATTCAAGAGTCCATCTTTATGTAACTTAGTCTTTTCTCTCCGATATGACCAAGTTTACAATGCCACAAGTAGGATTCGTTCGTATTTGAACTCTTCCTCTTGCGTGTGTTTTGTACATTGAGAACCGTATTCTGATTTAGAACATAGATACCATTACAAAGTGTACCTTCTGCAACCAGTACCTTATCAAGGTAAATGTTCATGATATTTTTATCAAGAACAAAGTTATATCCATCTTTATCAAGTAAAGAAACTGATATTATGTTGCAAAGCCTGGAAGGTACATAGAAGCAATTGTTCAAAATCATAGTATTGCCATTTGGCAACACTAGGTGATATTCACCGACGGCTGCAGTATTAACTTGTGCTCCGTTCCCTACCTTGAGGGACATATTACCAGGTGCAACTTTCCTACTTTTTCTCAGTCCCTGCAATAAATTACAGATATGAGATCTTGATCTGGTATCTAGTACCCAGGAGGTAGGACTGACCGAAAAATAGTTCTCAATTACAAGAACACCTGAAGTAGATGCATTAGTATGCTTCTTCTTCAATGGGGTCTCCTTAGAATTCAAACAATCCTCTTTCCCTTACTCATACTTACGATTACCATCATAAGTTAGAGCCAAACTGACATTCCCCAGCCCCGAATAAGAATTCGGATCGGCCAAGCGATACATTTTATTATCTTAATTAGGGCGTGAAATGGTTGCTACCTAGAGAGAGCGAAAAGGAACACTCAGCATTTGCTCTTGCAAAATTAGATTGGTTATTAATTTATCTAATCAGGATGGCTCCCACTGTTTTCTCAAATTCTTTTTCAAACCCTAAAAGAAGAACTAGTCAGGACTTAATCACACGTCACAATACTTGCTTAACCTTTCAGCCAGGCTAGTGTTGGTACTTCGAGATAGGTTTTCCAACGCTTTCACGAACTTCCTTAATTATATAACCTCTTTTCCCTGGAGGCGTAGCCCCGCTAACACCTTTCTAGACACCTACTTAATTTATAGCATTGATTGTTTAGTGAAATAATGTCTCGAGAGTAATCCTACTAATCAGTGGGATCGGGATCCAACTATCATTGTGTGATGACCTAGATGGAATCCACTCTAGTCACCACACTCCAGAAGGTATACTAAATCTGCAAGTTTCCAGTATTTTTGAAACTCTTGATGTGGTTTTTACCCCTAGGACCCTAGTGATCTTGACGGAGTCAACAAATCAAAGAGTCCTAGTCAAGCTCAACCCGTCATTATCTGGATTGCATCAAACCCACCCGCATAACCCTTGATGGAGTCAACAAGGTTATTCAACTGTCCTAACCAATCCCATCTACTGCTACAAACAAGCACCACTAAGCCACAGTACACTACGCCTTGACGGAGTCAACAAACGCAGCACGAATACTAAGTGTTACTTGTAAGAAATGATGGAGGGCTATGATTGGGTTTTTAGCGAAAAACCCATTAACGTAACGAACTTGATATCGTTGAAGGAACCTGAGTGGTTTTACAAATATGTAGTAGAGAAAACTTTTGCTAAAGAGGTCACTCTCTGTGAAGGGACTTCGGTTCTTTCCTCATCGAATGAGGTGAAGGATATTCCAAACTGAATACCACGATGCAAAGCAAAAATAATCGACTATAGTAAAGTTATTACGTTGACGCAAACTTTTACTCAAGGGGTCACTCCCAATGAAGGGATCTCGGCCCTTTCCTTGTCGAATGGGGTGCTGGATATTCATAACCGAATACCACTGTACAAAGCAAAGAGAACGTCTGTAATGTCGGTTTTTAAAACTTGGTTCCAAAAACATCTTTTAGGTTTATTTTCTTGCATTAATCAAAATTAATGCAGTCCCATCAATTTAACCTATCACACCAGAAAAGAACGAAAATATGATGTACGTATATGCCATCCGCATTCGCCATTGGACCCCGTCATCACCCGTTAGGTTACTTAACTAACGACAGAGCGGGGGCTGGACTAGTGCGGGTGCAAAACATATACAATATCTACTAGTATATATATAAGTATATACAACATTCGTCCCAGGCATGATAATAATCAACATCACAGAATATCAGCCAATAATACATAAAAGGTGGATAATCTTGGAGCCCCGGGTTTCATTTGAGCCGCCAATAAAACCCGACGTTCCTTGTCGTGTAGATAGTCTATGCAATGAAAACCTGTACCCTTTACGAGTGCGGCGAATAGCCCGCCAATTCTAGAATGAAGTCCCCTCCGTCTCAACGCCATGAGATGCGGGCTTGTTGCCTTCTAGAACCCGGCTATTCGTGCACTCCAACACGAGGCAATCCTAGTACAGAAAAAGAAAATAATATGTACAAATGGTGATACTGACCTCAACCCGGTCATGCCCCAAAATAATATACAACCTGGCAAAGACGGCAGTCCACATGTCGGACGCTCGCCCCGTAATAACAAATGTACAAATGAATATAAAATGTACTTCTAACATTGCACTACATGCTATCCACCACGACAATCCAACCACAATCTCAGCACAATCACAGAAACATCAACGTGAATGTCACATTCGCAAATCCGTCTAAAAGAATATATAGCAGATAGACGGGTTTACCGATCAAATAACATCACGGTCGCAGATGCTAAACTAAGTACTGATAACAAAATACGCATTTTAAAATTTCGATCGAGTAAACCTTTCCAAGTGGGCTCCAAGTTCTAATCCAGTACTGAAACAAATCTGGGCCTAAAAAATAAACATTCCAGAAACCATAATTCCAAGCAAAAGAACCCCAGACAAAATATTGAGCACAGAAGCCCCAATACCGCCGCGGAACCGCGGCCAATATGTGATTTGCACGGCGGTTCCGCGATGTGTTAGAGGGATCATGGGCCCAAATTTCTTGAGGGTTCTTAAAAAAGCCTGCACGATTTTCTGAGACCATAAAATTGATTTTTTGACCACTTTTAAAATTCAACAGAAACTATAAAAATGGAATTTTGGTTTTGAAAAATTCGGTTGATCGATATTCTAAACACGTGGAAAATAGCTAGTATAGGTTTTATGGCTTGTCTCTGATACTATGAAGGGTTACGCTAGCGTCCCGGCCAACTTCCGTGGCCAAATGCGGAACAAAATTTTTAATACGATCAAAAACTTGGCGCTAGAATAAACCAAAACCGGATGTTTACCATAAACCTAGCTAGCTAGTTACGGTTCTATCTACTATGATAGAAAGTATACCTAAAGAAAACAAGTCCTTCGGGTCTTCGATCCTCTCCTTAAGCTCCTCGATGGAAGTATGGATCATGCTTGAACTTCGGCCTCCCTGTATCAACGATGATCCATCCGAGAGTTCCAACCTTGAGCTAAACCTCCAAGTTGAGATAACTAGAATACTTAGCTTCCTAATCTAAGTAGAATAGAGTGAGTAGAGTGTGATTTTGGGTTGCTTAGTCTCACTGACCCTTGATTCTCAACTCATGAGACACTAGGGTAATGAGAGGGAAGAAGGAGAGAACCATGAAAGAGAGTGAGAGTAAGAATAATGAAGAGAGCTCTCATATAAGGAAAAGGAATAATAAGTTTTTATTATGATAATTGTGATGGTTCATTTGATTTGACTATTATCATGTCACAATTAATGCTAAGAAAAATATCTTGTGCTCAACAAAAATATCTAAGTCAACAATGGTCAACAAGTCAAATGGTCAAACCAATTAACCATGACAAAATTATCTCTAATAAAGATTAGTAAACAATTTCCTCCATCTCATTATGGTTTTAATCAAGTCAATGGTCAAAACCCTAATGAGGTGTCTCCTTCTCTGTCCCTCTCAACCGTATATACATACCCACATCCGTGTTCCGAGAAACACGAATACAATGAGACTAAACCAACCCAAAATCTAATACTAGGATCCAGCTGAAACCAAAGCCCACTAGTATCAACCGCTCGAAAACTATACGCACACAAGTACGCGTATTTGAACGAACCCTGTTGCAAAACCATATGACCTCTACATCGTTTCGCCCGAAGCTGAGAAACCCTCTGTGTAGGACTCTAAAGACTCGACAGTACTCTGGCAGTGGGTTTAACCACAAGCATGTCAGCGGCACTAGCTATACGTAACGGCTACCCAGATACCTGTCGAAAAGGAAAGCCGATGAGCAAACTCGTCCGAACTCCTACTGAGCCTATCCGTGACAATATCCGTACAGTCCGGTCTCTTCGTCAAAAAGTATCGCATACCGGGTCTAGGGGGTGGTGAACGTCAGACCCTAATAACCTGATAAGTCATGCCGATGTTGCTCAGGACCAATTCGGGAAACTACTGATCAACCTATCAGTAAATCCCTACTGCCTTGGCCAAGGTCTTATGGTCCTGACTAATCGATCACTGTGCGATATCAGCTCCTAATACGAGGAGAGACGAATCCCCAACAATCGCTCACTGTCTCCATGTGGCTCGGGACTGAACCCAACCAAAACCTGTTTGCAGGACTCAGTAGAGCCATGGTAGGGCAGTGATCAAAGATCAGTGGGAACTCACACGAGACAAATGCCGATCTCAGGTCCAAAGACTAACCTATACACATCTCACCTGAGAACTTCCATCTGACGATAGGTATAGTACCATCTGGAATTTCTCGGCGAGTCCTTCCAGTGTACTCATACCCAATGAGTACCTGTATACGATCTTAGGTGTATCAGACCAATGGCCGCGAGACCAACCATCCCCCGACGGGGCTAGAAACGTATACACTAGTCTACTCTGGAGTATCAGTGCCCAGTCTCGATACTCACGCGACTAGGGACCATTTAAGGATGTGCATATGGACTACCCTGCTCCCACAAGTATGATCGCCATCACAACGCAGGTAGTCAAGCAAGATCCTACGTGCTTTATCAACATGTAACCATAATATGTAATAACGAGTATGTCATATGCCATGTTAAGATAAAGAAAAACCATAATAGTATGCTACCAAATCGAGTCTTTATCAATATGTGCAATCTAGATATAACAACAATATAAATAAATACACATATCCTGACAAAGACAAGTCAAATTGTCACGCCCCGCTTCCTAGTATACGGGCAGAGGATGCGAAAAGGCCTCTACGTATTTACTGTGAAGTAAATACGCTAAGCGTATCTAAGTAATATAAAAGTAAATGCACAAGAGAAAAGATATAATAAAACAACAACTTTATTTATTCACATTCTTTCTGTACAATGCATGGAAATGTAAATACAACTGAAATAAAGCAATGCCTAAACAATGGCATAACAGAAAAGGAAAGGTACTGAAATAAAAGTGTACAATGAACTAAAGCTCTGGGTCTTCAACGAAATGGTCTAAGTCTTCCGCGCTGGGCTCGATCTCTGACATGTCCAGATCACCTGACGACATTCGAAGAAGAAAGAAGAGAACGTCGTCAGCGAACAGATCGCTCGGTAAGTCCTAAAAATAAGGAAGAAATAGAATAGAAAGAATAAGAATGTATCTTTTAAAGTTGTATTATATTGTTATAATGTGGTGTTAACGCTGTTGTTTGTAGCTTGGTACAGAAGGATGCCAGTGTATACGAGAAAAGTCTCTATATGCTAGAGACTAGGGCATACGGGATGTACAAGGAACCGGTGAGCCACGGTACAACAACAACGGAATATAGGTTAGGTGTCTTAATTTTACTGTCTCGTGCCACTTCTAACACCTTCCGTACCAATCTACCCCTTAAACACCGAGATGTCTTGTTTGTATAGTTGTATTGTATTGTCTTCTATTGTAAACTGTATAGATTTTATAATTAGATGACTTACCGAAACAATGATATCAGTAAATGGATGTAACTGTAGAATCATGGATGTAACTGGAGAATCATGTAAATGGAAGTATATCCATGGTTCGGTTCGGTCAATATAGATTGAATGGATTCATGTTGAATTGTAAAATTATAGATTGCAGATTGTAGATTGTACTTGAATCATATTCAAGTCAGTTTATTAATGAGACTCGGTCTGAGTCAGACAATTAGAAAAGTAAATTGAAGTCCTGATGGTTTTGATGTTATCGGTAATCGCTGCACATGGGCAGCAGGATTTGTGTCTTTTTCAAAGACGATTACCGTTTGATAACACCGTTGTTAAGTTGTCTACCTTAGATAGGCAAGCACCCACTTCTCTGGTTCCCTGAGGCTCAAGAGATTGGTCCCGCTTAAACCTATGTTTACTAGGGTCCTTAGGGTAATTTATAGAACTTGAGGGGGTTTTATGTAAAAATACTTTTGTATAATTTTCAAAATACTCCCCAAGTATTTAGTTATCGTCTTTAGAGTTATCATGAATGTAGATTTTATAATTTTGATATTTCTAGTGAAAATATCCTAAATTTATAATAAAAGGTATTTATTTGTAATATTGACCTGTATGGAATTCATGGTATATTAATGTAAAGTGATTCTTGTGATTTTTGAAAAGAGTTGGAATATTTATAATATTTCAAAATAGATATTTTAATGTTACATATAAACATAATTATATAAAAATAATTTTAATATATATTTGTAAAAATCTCATTTTCTTAAGATGTCGTATTTTAAATCTCTCGAGACCGAATGCTCCTTGCGGAGGTCTGCATCTCGCACTACTAAGCCCAGGGATGTGCGATAATCTGCACCATCTCAGTCAGGTTCCCCAAAATGGGTTATAACGGCGCTTTGCAAAGATTTGTGTAAAATACTAATCTTTTAGAAAACGGTTTTAATAATAATGGTATTTATTTGAAATGTTTCATTTTCTCGTATTCTATGTTCCCGAAAAGTATTGTGCTATGTTGCATATGAGTGTTGTGAGGAGGTAGATCATTACCTCGTGATCAACTTAAAGGTATAGCATGTTTGTGATGTTTAAATGTCGAAAATGAAACTATTTGGTATTTTAATGAAATAGTACGGTAAAATGGAAATAGCAATTTCTTTTGATGTGGAACATGTTCAATATGATTAGTCAATGTTTAATAATTAACATGTAATGGTTTAACAAGATTGTATTAAAGGAAAAGTGAGATTTTAGGAAGAACCGAATCGAAAATCGGATTTGTTCCGATTCCGTCGGGTTTTAGAATTTCGTATTTTCAGAAAGAGTAGAGTAGGGGGAAGGTGGGACTTACGGGTTTAGCTTAAAGAGGAGAGGGAGAGGGAGTGGACGTAGTTTCCGGTGTGCCGTTTCGTCGCCGGGAACTCCTAGAGCTGTCGCCGGAAAATTCGCCGGAGCTTCGCCTCTTTGCTCACTTCAAATGCACACTAGGATTCTAGAAAATTTCTTGAGAGTTTGCTCAGAATTTTGGGGTGAGGGGGTAGTGTTTAAGGGTTGTATTTATAGGATTAGGCTGGGGTTAGAGTAGATGAAAGGCTTAATTGAAAAAATGTAATAAAATATATTAAAATGTATTAAAAGTGGAGTAATTGTGGTTTTATGAATGCTCTGTTACTGGTCTAAGTAATTAGAGTGTGCGGGTGTACAGGGGATCCCAAAAGGCACACTTCACCTGTTGGTGACTCTCCAGAATCGGCAACTCCGGCCGGCGGCGGCGGCCCTGTTAGTTATATGTATGCCCTAGAGGCCATTACTGTACATTGGATGTATATTGTAGTGGATGCTGGGACATATATAGGGAGGACTTTCTTGCTCGACATGATAGTATTCTATCTGGTTGCTCTTTACCTTGACGTGTATACTGATTGTCTCTTTGTTACATGTTGGTAAAGCCCTTAGGATGTGTGCTTGACTACCTGGACTATGATGCGGATCATACTAGTGGGGACATGGTAGTCTATAAGTACATCCTTCAAAGTCCCTAGTCGTGGGTGTATCGAGACGGGGCATCGATATACCAGAGTAGACTAGCGTATACCTTCTCGACCCATATAGATGGGCGATGGATGATCCCATATCCATTGGTGTTTGACATCGGAGATGATATACGGGTGCTCAGTAGAGACTGGGTATACTGGACGGACTCGCCGAGAACTCCCAGATGGTATTATACCTCACGTCAGATGGCAGTTCTCTGGTGACACTGGTACAGAGTAGTCTGTTGACCCGAGATCGTCATAGAGTCTTGTGTGGTTCCCACTGTGCTTTGATTTCCATCTTACCACGTCCAAGAGGGCGTGCAAAACGGTGGTTTTTGGGTACAGTCCCGAGTCACATGGAGGCAATGAGCGATAGGAGGGGATTCGTCTCTCCCGGTATAGGGGGTTGATGTTGCGCTGTGTTCGATTGGCTATAACAGGAAATCCCTGGCCAGGGTTGCTGAGATTTACTGGTAAGTGTTACCAGTAGTTTCTCGAATTGTTATAGACCTCATATCGACACGACTTATCGAGCTATTGGGGTCTGACGTTTACCACCCCTAAGCGAGATATGCGACAGATCAGATGATCAGACCGGACTGTACGGTAGTGTTACTGGTTGGATTCACTGGAGTGTGAGCGGGCTTGCTCGTCGATCTTCAGATCGCTCAATACCCGGGTGGCCGTTACGTTTAGCAGACCGCTTGCGGCTTGTGGGTGATTGATATGATCATCACCTGCTGCCGGCGTATTAACGAGTCTTTAGAGTCCTACACAGAGGTTTCCTGGCTCAAGCGAAACGAAATAGGAGCGCATATGAGATATGTGCGGGACCGAGAATAATGCGTGTATGTGATACCGTATTTCATTCTCGCGATGAAAATATCGAATGGTTGTATGTGATATAACCTAGTTATCGATTCAAGCGTTGATTCGATAAGCCGATACATTGTATACTGGTCGGTTGTATGCGACATGACCGGATCATTGAATCAATTGTTGATTTAATGATTTGATGCATATTTATATATTTGATATATTACTTTGCATTAACTAGTATCGGTTTACTTAAGATGGATTTTCTCACTCGGATGTGCGCATTGCATATGCGATATGATTTTGTGCACTTGCTTGTATCATGTTTGATGATGCATGCCTTTTGGTTAAGTGTAAAGAATTAAACCTTGGTTAATGAAATGGTTAGGGTTTACTTTTTCCTTATTCATTTTATTCATTTATTTATTCTTTTGGAAAAAGAAAAGGAAATGATAAAATGGTGGCATTCTTTGTTCTTTCATGAAGCTTCATGAATACTTTGACCAAGTCACCATTTTTGTCTCATCCTTAAACCTAACCATTCCATTTAACCATGATTCATTCTCTACACTAAACCATGGTTTGAATATGATAAGGTTTGATTTTCTTTTCTATTTTAATTAACACTTATCATATTCATTATCTTCTTCTTCTTCTTCACTTCAAGAAAAAGCTTGAAAGCTTTAATGGCAAAGTGACAAAAAGAGTGAGAAATCCAAATCTAAAGTCTACCCACTTCCTATTTCTTCATCCTCTACTTCTTGCCAAGTAGTAGAGTGTGTTTTCTTCACAAGTTTCTTGACTTGGTGAAGTTGGAGCTTGATTTAGCGATGCCTCGACGTAGATCATCTTCGGCATGGACATCGACGACCTAGCTTGCCCATTCTCCGACGAAGCCGACGCTAGAGCCCGGGAACTCATTTGGACAGCGAGGGGACTTCGTTGCGGAGCTATGGAGGTGGAGCACCGGATCTACAAAGGTTGTATTTCCGTTCCTTTAGTTTAATTGTAAACTAGATTACTTTTTCGCCTAGTTTTCTAGCAAACGATCCGTAGTCGGGTCTCTCGGCACCGTATTTTTTTGAAATTGGCATGGTTGATGCCTTGTGAGACCTCACTAGTGTGCCTAGGAACCCTACAGGCCCGAGTCGGCTGGTCCGCCGGCCGAGTTGGCCGATTTCGGCCGAGTCAGGCGGCCGGAATCGCCCTCGACGCTTGGTGATCCCTCTGGCATGGTTACTTTTTCTAGTATAGTAGGGTTTTTGTAAGATATGCATGTGTAAACTGTTGGTATTCTAAAAATCCAAAATAAAACAATACTAAAAATAATGTGGGATATGGGATTTGAACTCTGGTGGCTTGGTTCTGTTAGTTGTATGTATGCCCTAGAAGCTATTATTGTATATATGATGTATATTATAGTGGATGGTTCGACATATATAGAGAGGAATTTCTTGCACGACATGATAATATGCTATCTAGTTGCTCTTTATCTTAACATGTATACTTGTCTCTTACTGTCTTATGGTTAGATGTTGGTAAAGCCCTTAGGATATGTACTTGACTACCAGGATTATGTTGCAGATCATACTAGTGGGGCCATGGTAGTTCATAAGTTCATCCTTTAATGTTCCTAGTTGTGGATTTATCGAGATAGGGCATCGATATACCAGAGTAGACTAGCGTATACGCTTCTCGACTTATGAGATGGGCGATGGAAGATCCTATATCTATTGGTGTTTGACATCAGAGATCGTATACATGTGCTCAGTGGAGACTGGGTACACTGGACGGACTCGCCGAGAACTCCTAGATGGTATTATACCTATCGTCAAATAACAGTTCTCTGGTGACACTAGTACAGGTTAGTCTGTAGACCCGAGATCGTCATAGAGGCTTGTGTGATTCCAACTGTGCTTTGATTTCCACCTTACCACATTCAAGAGGGCGTGCAAAATGGTGGTTTTTGGGTATAGTCCTGAGTCACATGGAGGCAATGAGCGATAGGAGGGGTTTCGTCTCTCCTGGTATTCGGGGTTGATGTTGTGCTGTGCTCGATTGGCCATAACAGGGAAGTCCCTGGCCAGGGATGATTTAGAGATTTACTGGTAAGTGTTATCAACAGTTTCTCAACCCGTTATGAGCCTCATATCGGCATGACTTATCGGTTATTGGGGTCTGACGTTTACCACCCCTAGACTAGATATGTGACATATCAGACGAAGAGACCAGACTGTACGGTAGTGTCATTGTCAGGATTTTGCAGGAGTTTGAGCAGGCATGCTTGCTGATCTTCTGATCGTTCAATACTCGGGTAGCCGTTGCGTCCAGCTAGTATCGCTGATGGCTTGTGGGTGCTTGATGTGATCATCACCTGCTGCCGGCATATTGACGAGTCTTAGAGTCCCACAAAAGAGTTTCTTAGCCCAGGAGAAAAGATATGGTGTGCATATGAGATATGCGTGAGGACCAATTAAATGCGCGTATGTGATACCGTATATTAATCGGGCGGTTTACTATTGGTCAGGTCATATGTGATATGACCGGTTTGTTAAATCAAGTGTTGATTTAACATTGACCATTAGCTTTTTCACTTAGACCCTTTTGTCTTTTATTGTATGCATGCATGTATGCATAAATTTATGTTGATGCACATATTGATGTGCATGCACACATACATGCATACACTTGTGTATCATGATGGATGATACAAAGATGGTGGCAATATAAGACTCACATGTTAGTAAATATATACATATTTATTTTTGAGATTAATGGAAATAGAAAATGATTCATGGTTGATTATTTTATTCCTCCACTAACCCTTGCATTAACCATGAGTTATCATTCTATGGCTATTAGTGCTCAAAAGATAAATATCTAGATATTTATTAATTAAGGTTAGGAATAAGAGCGGAAATTATATATAATTTCTATTCTCATTTTTATCTTTATCCTTTTTATTATCTTGAGCTCTTGAGTTGCCATCATCTTCTTCCTCCTCTCTCTTGCTCTCTAGGTTTTGTCAGTGAGTGAGAAAGTGATCAAGTTAGAATTTTGAAGTGAGAAAACAAAGCACATCATCATTCTACTCTAGTCTAGCAAATTGGTTTAGAGTGTTAGCTTCAACTTCATCTCTTGATCAAGTGGAGCTAGGAGCTTGGACAAAGAGGACTCCGGGTGGATCATCATGGACTTGGAGGATCACTAGCAAGCCCGTTCTAACTCAAAAGGAGCCAAGGAGTCTCACAAAGGGAACTATAAAGGTTGTATTCTCTTTACCTAGTGATATACTGCTTGTAGTATGAGTTATTTTTATTGTTACCCTAGTATTTCTAGTTCGATTCCTAGGTTAGATTATTTAGCACCCTCTAAATTTTTAATTATGGCATGTGTGATGCTACCAAACCTTTGTAGTGGTGCTAAGGAATCCCTTCATGGTATCGAGCCAAACTAGAAACCTAGACGGTGTTAAGATAATATGAAACCGAAAAACTTCGCAAAATACGGTTTTAGAAATCCTAAAAATTGCTCTCTGGAAATTTTTTGAAATATCGTTTAAAAATTATTTTTGCAACTGCAGAGTATAGTATGGGATACTATAAGAACACAGGTGAAATACGGGAGGGGGTGCTCGGATTTTGGCCGAGCACTGGGCTCTAAACTCCGGCATCGCCGGCCCCCTATACTCCAAACCTCCTCGTTTTTCATATGTGTTCTGATGTGCACGATTTGGGGTTTCTGGTATTGTTTGTTTAGTCCAGATTTTCATGTGATGATAATTGAGTTATGGGCTAATTGCGGAGTATTTCGTAGTCGTATTTTTTAGGATTGTATTGGTAACCTAGACAATGTTTAACAGTTCGATCGAACTTCAAACACCCCGTTAAGAACCCCACTGAAATTTTCAAGAGTTGGAATTTTCTTAAGTTAATTATATTCATTAGCCGTGTAAGTAACTCTATGGACTCTCTAGAAGAACAAAAACCTTAACTCGATTCTATGCCTTCGGAACCGCAACTTGAACCCTAGGGTTTGCCATAGTTCCACGGTGTCATAGGTGAGGCATTGGTTTGACCCTTCTACGGCTGGATCATAGGTACTGTGGCACGTTTTGGGTACTTTAACTTTGCTCAAGTGTTGAGCTCATTGGGTGATGTGGGTGTTGGTTGATTCGGTCGAAATGTTTAACATAGTCTAGTATATTTTGATACAATAATTGGAATCTACATTTATATGTTGCGTGTAAATCTAGCATTTCGGTCTCGATAGTAATCAGAAATCTTGTTGAATTAACTGACTTACTTTGAAAAGTGTTTTCATGAGATTAGACCTAAATGCGAGACTTATATTGTTAGGCATAATGAGAGAGTCTTCCCCTCAGCTTGGTAGTAATCTTTGAAACTTTGGATATGTGATATCCCGGGTTTATGATGTCTAAGGGCAATATCGATTCTAATTGTTATAGTTTTTCACTTTCTTTTCTGTGACCGTAAGAGTAGTGTGTGGTGTATCGCCAGTTTCGTTGCTATACGTCAGCGACAATTGGGGTACGCATACTTGCTTACGTTGATGACATGTGATGTTATGTGTTGCCTTGATAAGATGTATAGGATCGTCGTGAATGAATGGCCAGGGGTTTTATTTGAGATAAGAGTTTTTCTTTTCATTCATGTAAGATTCATTTGTATGTAATATTCTATTATTGGGGCACTTCCGGGTTGAGGATGATGTCACTATTGTTGTATATTATTTATTTTTCTGCATTAGGATAGACCCAAGGTGGGGAGCACAAGTGACCGGGTTCTGGGGTCCAGTGGAAGATCATCTCGAGGCGTCGAGACCGGGTTTCCTAACTCCAAAATTGGTAGGGTCACTTGTCGATCCCGTAGGGGTATAGGGGTGTGGGATTGGATATTCATCACGACCATGGAATCCGTATTTTTTATTGTTGGCTAAATATAAAATACGGACGTCCTAGCATATCCTATATTTTCATATATGTGTTTCTGCTGCTTATATTCTGTGATGTGATCACTTGATATTCTGAGACGAATGGATATACATGATATATAGTAGACGTTGCTTATGTTTTACACCCGCGCTAGTCCTGTCCCGGTATGCCGTTAGTTAAGTAACCTAACGGTGCATAATGGAACTTTATGGCGAATGCGGATGGCATAAGCGTACGTTTATTTTCGTTTCTTCTGTGATGCTTAGTAAGCTTAAATGATGGGACTGTATTAATATGATTAATGAAGGAAAAAGAAACCTAAAAGATGTTGTAGAATCAAATTTTCAAAGAGGTTATCTACAGTTATTGCTTTGCATAGTGATATATGCGATATATTCCACACTTTATTCGATAAGGAAAGAGCCGAGATCCCTTCACCGGGAGTGACCTCTTTAGCAATAACTAGCAGATGCTATAACACTCTGTTTGTCTTTTGATTACTTTTAGAGTTTCTTACTTTTCATAGTGATATATGTGATATATCCCGCACCTTATTCGATGAGGAAAGAGTCGAGATCCCTTCATCGGGAATGACCTCTTTAGCAAAATTAGTAAAATCCTCAAAAACACTCCTTTTCAAAATCACTCGATTCTACAACGATATCAAGTTCATTACGCAAAAGATTTTCTGAAAAAGCTGTCGTAGCCCTCCGTCATTTCAGATAAGTCATACTTAGTATTCGTGCTACGTTTGTTGACCTCCGTCAAGACGTAGTGTGCGGTAGCTGACTAGTATTTATCTGCTTATGCATATGATGCAGATTAGATTAGGGTAGTGTAACATTTCAAAAAAATAAAATATTATTTTTGGGGAATTTTTATAATTTAATAATAAAATATTGAATATTTTAAATAAGGCGGTATAATTAAATACCGATAAATTGGGAAAAAATTTGGGAAATTATAGAAATTACGAAAAGAGGGTGTTTTATGAGAATTATGCAAATTTTAAGTTTGTATAACTTAATTAACACTATTTTAGTGCTAATCGCGATTAAAAATCGCTAATCGCACTAAGTGTATTTTATGCAAACATGCACCATATCTTTTCTTTAACACTTGTTACATTTTCCTACATGTTTTGGGTGCATGGCTTGTTATTTTGGGGTTACTATTGATGTGAGAATGAAAATAGAAAAGAAAAGGATAAGATTATAATATGGAGGTATGATTAGAGAGAGAAAGAGTGGGTGAGGGGTCAACCCTTTGTCATGAGCCATCCCCCATCATTTTCCTTACTCATTTCTCTCCCCTCTCTTTCCCTTGCTGCTGCTGCTGCTGTCCCCTCTCCTCCTGCATCTTCAAACCCCCCAAACACCATGAAAATCACCCCAAAACCCAAATCCCATTTCACAAAAAAGGTGCACAAACCCTCTAGCTACCCAATGGACCAAGAAAAACTTGATTTTGGCGCTGTAGAGAATTCTTGAGATCTAAATGAGGTATATCCTTTCACAAATAGTGTAGTGTTACGGTTGTTTAGCCTCTTTTCAAGTTTGTTTTCGATTTGGCGAAGTTTAGCGACATTTGGAGTTTTCTAGAGAGGGTTAGGGTTCATTTGAGTTGTGGTTGTGCATTTAGGCTTAGAGATGACCATTAGACCCCCTATTGTCTAAAACCCTGACCTAACCAAACCTAAAACCTAAAAATACGGAATTACGGAACTTTCATGTCGGTTTGTGAGAACTTAAGGCATGCAGGGAAATTGTCACGCCCCGCTTCCCGGTATATGGCGAAGTGGACGCGACGAGGCCTGTTACGTATATACTCAGAAGTACATACGCTAAGCGTATCTAAGCAATATAAAATAATTACACAAGAGACAAGATTTAAAAGAACAGCAACTTTTATTTATTAACATTCTTTATACAATGCATGAAAGGAAATACAACAGGAATAAAAGATGCCTAAACAGTGGCATAACAGGAAATGAAAAGTACAGAAAAGAAAAGTGTACAATGAAACTACTGTGCAGGGTCTTCAGTAAACTGCTCCAAGTCTTCTTGCGATGGCTCAACTTCTGCCGGGTCCAAACCACCAGACGACATTCAAAGAAGAAAGAAATAGAATGTCGTCAGCGAACAGGTCGCTCGGTAAGTCCCAAAGATAAGGGAAGAATAGAATAGACAGAGAATAAGAGAGAGAGAGAGAGAGAGAGTTTGCTTTTATAGTTGTATTATATTGTTGTAATGTTGTATTAACGCTGTTGTTTGTAGCTTGGTACTGAAAGATGCCAGTGTATACGAGAGGGGTCTCAGTATGCCAGAGACCAGGGCAAATGGAAGTACAAGGCTCCGTTATACAACCCGGAACAACGGCAATTGGATTCATGTTAGGTATCTTAATCTTACCGTCTCGTGCCACCTTTAACACCTTCCGTACCAATCTACCCCTTAAACCCCACGATATCTTGTTTGTATTGTTATCTTGTAAATTGTGTTGGTTGTATGATTGATTGACTGACTGACCGAAACCATGATATTAGTAAACGGTTATAACCGTAGAGTCATGTAAATGGAATACTGTGAATCATATAAAAGGAATATATATCCATGGTTCGGTTCGGTCAAATTGTATAAATTGATAATTGTAATCATGGATTCATGTGTTCATATTGACTTGGAAACTTGTAGATTATGGATTGACTTGAATCATATTCAAGTCAGATTAATTAGACTTAAACCCGAGTCAGGCAATCAGACATATGAATCGAGGTCTTATAATTGTTAGGGTCCTTAGGGTAATTTATAAACTTGAGGGGGTTTTATGTAAAAATACTTTTATATACTTTTCAAAATACACCTCAAGTATTTATTTTTCGTCTTTAGAGTTGTAGATTTTATCTTGTGACATTTCTAATGAAAATATCCTAGTTTCATAAATAAGGGTATTTATTTGTAATATTGATTATTTGAAGTTCATGGTATTTTAGTGTAAACTTTATTCTTTGTGATTTTTAGAAAAAAGTGGAAAATTTATATTATAATAAAATAGATATTTAAATGATAAATATACATATATTTATACAAAAATAGTTCTAAAAAATAATTTATATTCAAAAAATCTCATTTTTTAAGATGTCGTATTTTAAACCTTTCGAGGCCGAATGCTCCTTGCTGAGGTCTGAATCTCGCACTACTAGCCCGAGGGTGCGCGATAAACCGCACGATCCCGAACGGGTTCCCCAAAGATGGGTTGTAGAGGCGCTTTGCAAAGATTGTAAAATACTAATTCTTTAGAAAACGGTTTTTATAAAGTAAAAGGTATTTTCTTGAAAAGTGTAATTTTCCGTATTTTAGATTATAGGGTTTCCTAAGACAACTAGCCTGTTTCTAAATGGTCTAAACGACAAGTCGTTAGAAGCCTCAAATTGCCTCTTCACTGCCAATTGTGGCCAGGTAAGTACAAGTGGGGAGGGAGGGATCCGCTCACGAATCGTGAGGCGGGCCTTTTAAAGTTACCCAAGCTCACTTGCCTAGCCTAGACACCACAAAGTCAGTTTAGATAAACGATCGATATCCACAACTTATCGTATTTTCCTAGTAAGAAATATTTACTTAAAAGTGCAACAAATCTAAAATCTTTAAGAATGGTCTTATGAAGATTATGGTATTTTAATGAAAATTTCGTTTTATCGTATTCTAAATTTTGATGAAATCATTTTAGAGTTGTATTTGCGTGTGTGTGGAGGTAGGTCATTACCTCATGCTCTATTTTAAATGTATATTAAGGTTAAGGGGTTAAATGTGAAATTGAAACCTCATGGTATTAAAGTGAAAATACGGTAAATTGAAAAGTTTATCATTTCATGTGTGAAAACTTATTCAAATTGATTTTTACAAGTTTAGTGGTCAAGATGAAGGTGTTTAGGAATGTTTGAATTGATTAGAAGAAGAAAAATAAACATCATGGTATTAAAGCGAAAAAGAATACGATATTGCAAAAGCTATCATTTCATATGCAAAACTTTGTCCAAATTAGTTGTTATGTGATTAATAGTCAACATGGATAAGTTTAGGTATTATGGAATTAGTGACAAGTGAGATTTTATACAAAAACCGAATCGGAAATCGGTTTGTTCCGATTTCCGTCGGGTTTCATAATTCCGTATTTTTGAGAAGTAGAAAGAAGAAAAGAACGGGACTTACGGTTTTCGATCTATACTAAAGAGTATAGAGGAACTAAATGAGTGGCCGAGGTATTGTTTCGTCGCCGGTTGTTTCAAAAAAACATCGCCGGAATTCCGTCAGCGCTTCGCCGTGAACTCGGTTTCAAAGCACACCCTTCTTGTGAAAATTTCAAGAGAGTAAACCTAGTGTTTTGGGATGAGAGGGTAGAGGGGGTCTCTTTATAGGGTAGGCTAGGGTAGGGTAGGTGAAAGGTTTTTATTTTAAAAAAAATTATAAAAATTAAAGAAAAATCATTAAAATTTGTAGTAAATAGGGTGTAATTAAAATTAGGGAACCGATCCATTAAAATGGAGTAAACAGGGGAGTTGGGAATGTGAAAAGCCAGAAATTTCATTTTGGGGACTCGGCCGTTCGGCCGAGTCCGGCCGGTCTGCCGGCCGACTCGGCCGATCCCGGCCGAGTCCGGTGGTCTTCGCGTGCGGGGTCCTCTGACGTAGCTCCTGGTATACTTAGTTTTTAGGGTTCAGTTCAACTTTTGGGAGTTATGGCCTGTGGACTGTTGGGTTTCCAAGAAATTTAAAAGAAAAATAATCTAAAAATAATGTGGGGCATGGAATTCGAAGTTTGGTGGGTTGGTTCAGAAGTGCAAGGTATTACCAATGAGCTACAAGCTCCTGAAAGGTTCCTAGGCACCCTAGTGGGTTCTCACAAGGCATCGAACATGCCAAATTAAAATTTTTAGTGCCGAGAAACCCTAGACTATGGATCTTAACTAGATGTTTAGGCGAAATAGAAAGCTAGTTAACAGTTAACTACTAGGATACGGATATACAACCTTTGTAGATCCGGATTTCCGCCTCCTAAGCTCCACGTGGTCATGTCCTCGCTGTCCATCATGAATCCTTGACTCGATCATCGGCTTCATCGGGAAAGCGAGCGGAATAGGTCGTCGGCTTTGTGTCAAAGACGATCTACGTCGAGGTTGCACAAACTCAAGCTCCGACTTCACAAACTTGTGAAACTTGTGAAGTAAACACCCAAAACAACTTGGCAAGAGGTAGAGGGTGAAGAAATAGGAGGTGGGTTCACTTTAGATTTGGATTTAACTCACTAGATCTCAACTTGCCATTGGAGTAGCAAGCTTGAAGAAGAAGAAGAAGATGAGCTCAAGAAAATATTATGATAAGTCTTATGATAAAAATAAAATAAATCAAATACTTATCATATCTTGAACTAGGGTTAAGTGTAGAGAATTAACCATGGTCACTTTAGATGGGTTAGGGTTAAGCATGAAGATAAGGATGGTTAGCAAAGTCAAAGCTTCATGAAGCTTCAACAAATGACAAAGAAAGCCACCATTCTCATCTAATTCTTTTCCAAATAAATAAATAAATAAATAAATAAATAAATGAATATGCAAAACCCTAATTATCAAATTAACCATGGATTAATTCTATACACTTAACATAATGATCAAGTATCATCAAACATGATACAGAAAAGTGCACGAAAGTATATCACATATACAATGTGCAATCCAAGTGAGAAAAATCCGTTTAAAGTGAACCAATACTAGTTAATGCAAAGTAATATATCAAATATATAATTATACATTAAATCATTAAATCAACACTTGATTCAATGATCCGGTCATGTCGCACATAACCGACTAGTATTCTATGCATCGATTTATCGAATCAATGATTCGATAACTAGGTCATATCGAATATAACCATTCGAAACATATATCGCGAGAATGTAATGCGGTATCACATACATGCATTATTCTCGGTCCTGCACATATCTCATATGCGCTCCTATTTCGTTTCGCTTGAGCCAGGAAACCTCTGTGTAGGACTCTAAAGACTCGTCAATACACCGGTAGCAGGTGATGATCATATCAAGCACCCACAAGCCGCAAGCGGTCTGCTAAACGTAACGGCCACCCGGGTATTGAGCGATCAGAAGATCGACGAGCTAGCCCGCTCACACTCCTGCGAATCCGACCAGTAACACTTACCATACAGTCAAGTCTCTTCGTCTGATACGTCGCATATCAAGTGTAGGGGTGGTATACGTCAGACCCCAATAACCCGATAAATCGTGCTGATGTGAGGCTCGTAACGGGTCGAGAAACTACTGGTAACACTTACCAGCAAATCTCTAATCAGCCCTGGCCAGGGACTTCCCTGTTACGGCCAATCGAGCACAGCGCAACATCAACCCCCAATACCGGGAGAGACGAAACCCCTCCTATCGCTCATTGCCTCCATGTGACTCGGGACTGTACCCAAAGACCACCGTTTTGCACGCCCTCATGGACGTGGTAAGGTGGAGATCAAAGTACAGTGGGAATCACACAAGACTCTATGACGATCTCGGGTCTACAGACTAACCTGTACAAGTGTCACCTGAGAACTGCCATCTGACGTGAGGTATAATACCATCTGGGAGTTCTCGGCGAGTCCGTCCAGTGTACCCAGTTTCCACTGAGCACCCGTATACCATCTCTGATGTCAAACACCAATGGATATGGGATCATCCATCGCCCATCATATGGGTCGAGAAGCATATACGCTAGTCTACTCTGGTATATCGATGCCCCGTCTCGATACACCCACGACTAGGGACCTTGAAGGATGTACTTATGGACTACCATGTCCCCACTAGTATGATCTGCATCATAGTCCAGGTAGTCAAGTACAAATCCTAAGGGCTTTACCAACATGTAACTATAAGACAGTATAAAGAGACTAGTGTACATGTTAAGATAAATAGCAACCAGATAGCATACTATCATGTCGAGCAAGAAAGTCATCTCTATATATGTCCAAGCATCCAATATAATATACATAATCTGTACAATACTGGCCTCTAGGGCATACATACAACTAACAATCTCCCACTTGCACTGGGGCCAGCTGCTGTAGTATCTCATACCGAGCATCCCGAAGAGTCTCTCAAACTGTATCTGGGGAATGGCCTTCGTGAGTGGATCCGCCGTGTTGTTCTTCGTGTCAACTCTCCTGACCTCGATCTCCCGGCGATCAACTATCTCCCGGATCAGGTGATACCGCCTCAGAATGTGCCTGGACCACTGATGGGACCTGGGTTCCTTGGCCAAAGCCACCGCTCCATTGTTATCACAATACAAAGGTATTGGATGCTCAATGGATGGAACCACTCCAAGTTCAGTAATGAACTTCTTGATCCAGACAGCTTCTTTAGCAGCATCGTTGGCAGCGATGTATTCAGCCTCCATCGTCGAGTCTGCCACGGTTTCCTGCTTGGAACTCTTCCAGCTAACCGCCCCTCCGTAAAGGGTAAAGACAAAGCCCGACTGCGACTTAGAGTCGTCCTTATCACTCTGGAAGCTCGAATCGGTAAAGGACTCCACTTGGAGTTCTCCGTTACCATACACCAAGAACATATCTCTAGTCCTTCGCAAGTACTTGAGAATGCTCTTCACAGCTGTCCAGTGACTCTCTCCAGGATCAGCTTGATACCTGCTCACTACACTTAGTGAGTATGCTACATCGGGTCTGGTATATAGCATCGCATACATGATAGAGCCTACCGCCGAAGCATAGGGTATCCCTTGCATGCGAGCTCTCTCCAAATCAGTCTTGGGAGACATCTCTTTGGAGAGAGTGACTCCAGAGATCGTGGGCATATTCCCATGCTTGGACTCTTCCATACTAAACCTCTTTAGTATGGTGTCAATGTACCTGGATTGGGACAATCCCAAAATCCGTTTGGATCTATCTCTATAGATCCTAATTCCCAATATGCAGGAGGCATCACCAAGATCTTTCATTGAGAATCTTTGTGATAAGAAGAGCTTGACCGATTGCAGCATAGGAATATCATTTCCTATCAAGAGTATGTCGTCCACGTACAATACGAGGAAGACAACCTTACTCTCTGCCACCTTCTTGTAAATACAAGGTTCATCTGGATTTTTGACGAAATCAAACTCTTTGATAACGACGTCAAAGCAGATGTTCCAACTCCGCGATGCTTGCTTTAATCCATAAATGGATTTAAGCAGCTTGCACACCTTCCCGCTGCTCCCACTGTCTACGAAGCCCTCTGGCTGAGTCATGTACACGCACTCTTCTAAATCACCATTTAGAAAGGCGGTCTTAACATCCATTTGCCAGATTTCGTAGTCATGAAAGGCAGCAATGGCAAGCATGATTCGGATGGATTTAAGCATAGCCACTGGAGAAAAGGTTTCGTCATAGTCCACACCTGGTCTTTGACGAAAACCCTTTGCTACAAGTCTAGCTTTGAAAGTCTCCACTTTCCCATCTACACCAAGTTTCTTCTTGAAGATCCACTTGCTCCCAATGGGTTTTACCCCTTCAGGAGCAATTTCCAAAGTCCATACTTTGTTGGTGTACATGGAATCCATCTCGGACCGCATAGCATCCAGCCATTTCACTGAGTCCCTACTCGTGATGGCCTGCTCGAAACTAGTTGGGTCATCAACCTCCATGATGCAATCCTCACTGCCACCATCAATGAGAAAACCGTAGTATCTCTCAGGTTGGCGAGGAACCCTACTAGATCGGCGGAGAGGCTGGGGTTCATCGGGAACTACGGAATCCTCTGGTTCAACCAAATCTTCTGTTGTAGTCTGTATTGCTGGAACCTCTTCCAGTTCTACCTCAATGCCACTTATCTGTTTAATAAGAAAACCTTTTTCTAAGAAAGTGGCATGTCGAGAAACAAACACCTTTTGTTCCTCGGGGTGGTAGAAGATATACCCTTGTGAATTTTTGGGATATCCTACAAACTTACATAAGACAGATCTTGCCTCGAGTTTGTCCGGATTTTGTCTTTTGACATAGGCTGGACAACCCCATATCTTAATATAATTAAGATGTGGTCTCTTCCCTTTCCATATCTCATATGGAGTGGTAGGCACTGATTTGGTAGGAACTCTATTCAATAGGTCCATGGCTGTCTCAAGCGCATGTCCCCAGAAGGAAATAGGTAACTCAGTTGTACTCATCATTGAGCGTACCATATCTAATAGGGTGCGGTTTCTCCGTTCAGATACACCGTTGTGCTGTGGTGTATAAGGAGGAGTCAGCTGAGAGAGAATCCCATTCTCTTTTAGGAAGTCCAGGAATTCATTGCTCAAGTATTCACCTCCTCGATCAGATCGAAGGATTTTAATACTTTTTCCGGTTTGGTTCTCAACTTCTTGTTTATATTCCCTAAATTTCTCAAAAGCTTCTGATTTGTGTTTCATCAGGAACACATACCCGAACCTAGAGAGATCGTCAGTGAATGTAATGAAGTATGAAGAACCATCCCTGGCATGTGTAGACATGGGACCGCATACATCACTATGTATCAGTCCTAAGAGTTCGGTAACTCTTTCTCCGTGTCCCGTAAAGGGAGCTTTGGTCATCTTGCCTTTGAGACATGACTGGCAAGTGTCATAGGATGAAAATTCAAACGGATTTAAATATCCATCCTTATGCAACTTAGCCAGTCGTGTCGCATTGATGTGACCCAGTCTACAATGCCACAAGAAGGATTCGTTGAGTTCAGAACTCTTCCTCTTGTGTGTGTTTGTTATGCTGAGGACTGTTGATTGGTTTAGAACATAAATGCCATTGCACAACGTGCCTGATCCAACCAACTTTTGGTTATGGAAAATGTTCATAATATTGTCTTGTAATACAAAATTATATCCTTCTTTACTTAATAAAGAAACTGATATAATGTTGCATATCAGGTTCGGCATGTAATAGCATTCGTTCAGAACCAATGTATTACCAGTTGGTAATACAAGGTGATATTCCCCGACAGTCTTGGCTGCAACAATTGCACCATTTCCGACTCTAATGTCTTTATCACCTTCTCCAAGTTCTCTACCTTTCCTAAGCCCATGTAACTGATTACATATATGGGATCCTGACCCGGTATCCAATACCCAGGACGTAGAGCAAATGGAGAAACAGTTCTCAGTAACGAACACACCCGAAGAAAATGCATCAACATGTACTTTCTTCATTCGGGTGGCATGGGAATCCTGGTATTCCCCTATATCCTGTTCATTCCTATAACTCTTATAAGAAAGAACGGAACCAACGTTCCCCAGCACAGTATAACATGCGGGTTCGGTCAATACATCCATTTTATTATCTTTATTAAGGCATGAAATGGTCGCTACCTGGAGAGAGAGAGAAGAAAACACTTTAGCGTAAGCTCGTGCAAGATCAGATTGGTTATTATCTTATCTAATCAGGATGGCTCCCACTGCTTTTTATCAAATCTTCCTCCAAACCTTAAAAGGAAAGACTAGCCGGGATTAATTACACACTACAAGTTCGCCAATCTTTCAGCCAGGCCAGTGTCGGTACTTTGAGGGAGGTTCCCCGTGCTTTCGCACGAACCTAATTACTGTAAACCTCGTTTTCCCAAAGGCGTAACCTCGTTAACACCTTTCTAGACACCTACTTGATCGGCTAAATGCACTGTGTAAAACTCTCCCAGGAGTAACTCTTACTCGCAGCGGGTATCGGGATCCAACTATCTCATAGAAGGTATGCAATCTCATTGCAAATTTCAACACTTGAAATTCCCGATAATCTTTTGCCCCTAGCTCGCTATGACCTTGACGCATGCCAAACAACCCATAGTCTGCTAGTCAAGTTCAACCCGTCATTTCCTGATTGAGTTAAACCCACCCGCACGACCCTTGACGCATGCCAAACAACGCCGTACGAATACCCTAATCCAATCGCATCATATGCTGGCAGATAAGCACTAGTTAGCTACCGTACACTACGCCTTGACGCATGCCAAACAACCGCAGCACGAATACTAACTAATACTTATCTGAAATGACGGAGGGCTACGCAGGTTTTCATAAAACCATAAGCGTAATGAACTTGATATCGTTGTAGAATCAAATGAAGTTTTGAAATGGAGTGATTTTGAGGCTTTTCTAGTTTTGCTAAAGGAGTCACTCCCGGTGAAGGGATCTCGGTCCTTTCCTCGTCGAATGAGGTGCGGGATATATCATATATATCGCTGTGCAAAGCAAAAACCCAAAAGCAGTCAAAAGCAAACTGAATTTGTAGCATCTGCCAGTTATTGCTAAAGGAGTCACTCCCGGTGAAGGGATCTCGGTCCTTTCCTTATCGAATAAGGTGCAGGGTATATCATATATACCGCTTTGCAAAGCAAGAACTGTAGCTACCTGTTTTATTTTAAAATTCGATTCTACAACATCTTAGGTTTCTTATCTTTCATTAATCACATTAATGAAGTCCCATCATTTAATACCTAAACATCACAGATAGATATGACGTACACTTATGCCATCCGCATTCGCCTCGATGTCCCCTCGTGCACCGTTAGGTTAGGTAACTAACGACAGAGCAGGGCAGGGCTAGCGCGGGTGTAAAACATAAGTAACGTCTATATAATATATCATATATACTATATACTATATCCATCACAGAGTCACAACTCAGATATCGCAGCAGAATAAACATATGAAATATTGGATATACTAGGACGTCCGTGTTTTCAATACGAGCCAGTATAAAACACGGATTCCACGGTCGTGATGAATAGCCAATCCCACACCCCTAGACCCCTACGAGAGCGGCAAGCAACCCTGCCAATTCTAGGGTTAGGAGACCCGGACTCGACTCCTCGAGTTGGTCTCCCACTGGACCCCAGAACCCGGTTACTTGTGCTCCCCTCCTTGGGTCTATCCTAATGCGGAAAAGTAAATAATATACAACGGGTGACAACTTCCGCTACCTGGAAGCGTCCCAAATAAAAGAATATTACATACAAGTTTTTACATGAATGAAAATGAAAAACACTCATCTCACATAAAAACCCCCGGCTATTCAAATACGACGATCCAATATAACATATCCAGCAACACATAACATCACATGTCATCAACGTAAGTAAGTATGCATACCCCAATTGTCGTTGACGTATAGCAACGAAACCGGCGATATGAACATACTACACTTACGGTCACAGAAAAGAAAGTGTAAAACTACAACAATTGGAATCCACAATCTCTTTAGACATCACATGCCTAATAGATATAAATCCCGCATTTTAGTCCCATTATCGAAAACTCTTTTCGATATCCAATGAAACTAAACCGCTAGATTTATAACATCCATCCAGTTATCTCATAACCGTTTGTGAATTCCAATTATTGTATCCAATTCCGGATAAATAGAATATATCAAACTTTCCGATCGAACATTCGAACACCCAAGTTTTCCCGACACCGATCAACACATGAAATAGGCTCAAAGACATTCACTTCATACCTCAGTACCGACGGTCCAGCCGTAGAAGGGTCAAGCCAACGCCTCACATGTGGCACGCCGTACTGCCCCAAACCCGAAGGTTCAAAGGGCAGTTCAAGACGGTCACATAATCGAGTTAAGGTTTGTGTCTTCTAGAGGGACCATCGCGTTACTTGCACTACTCAGAACGTCTTTTAACCACAGAAAAATCCAACACTTGGAATTATTCCGGCAGGGGAAAACCTGGGTATTTATATCCGGTCGAACTCTTTAACATATTCTACAATTATCTGGAAAAACACTTAGACAAAGTTTGATATTCCGATCGAATTCATCGATTCCCAATATAACTCCAGAGCACTCAACCCTTAAATTAATTTAAAAATATCCAGAAAACTCACCAGAATTTATCAGGTATTACTGTGCAAAACAAATGGGATGACGTCACCATGTGGCCGCGGAAGGGCGGCAGAAAGCATGCTTCTGCCGCGCTTCCGCGGCACAATGAACAGTACATGGAATCGTTTTACACAGTAATGCTTAGAATTCTATTCTGAATTTTTTAGACATTTTTAATATCAAAAATTCCCAGATTTATGAAAATGTCCAGAGAGCTCTAAAGTATTTGGGTTTCGTGTTCGTTCGGACTTCAAACGTCGTCGGGACTTCGCCTAAGGCTCTAGCTAGGCTCTGATACCAGTGAAAGGTTTCCTAGGTACCCTAGTGGGTTCTCACAACGCATCGAACATGCCAAATTAAAATTTTTAGTGCCGAGAAACCCTAGACTACGGATCTTAACTAGATGTTTAGGCGAAATAGAAAGCTAGTTAACAATTAACTACTAGGATACGGATATACAACCTTTGTAGATCCGGATTTCCGCCTCCTAAGCTCCACGTGGTCATGTCCTCACTGTCCATCATGAATCCTTGACTCGATCATCGGCTTCATCGGGAAAGCGAGCGGAATAGGTCGTCGGCTTTGTGTCAAAGACGATCTATGTCGAGGTTGCACAAACTCAAGCTCCGACTTCACAAACTTGTGAAACTTGTGAAGTAAACACCCAAAACAACTTGGCAAGAGGTAGAGGGTGAAGAAATAGGAGGTGGGTTCACTTTAGATTTGGATTTAACTCACTAGATCTCAACTTGCCATTGGAGTAGCAAGCTTGAAGAAGAAGAAGAAGATGAGCTCAAGAAAATATTATGATAAGTCTTATGATAAAAATAAAATAAATCAAATACTTATCATATCTTGAACTAGGGTTAAGTGTAGAGAATTAACCATGGTCACTTTAGATGGGTTAGGGTTAAGCATGAAGATAAGGATGGTTAGCAAAGTCAAAGCTTCATGAAGCTTCAACAAATGACAAAGAAAGCCACCATTCTCATCTAATTCTTTTCCAAATAAATAAATAAATAAATAAATAAATGAATATGCAAAACCCTAATTATCAAATTAACCATGGATTAATTCTATACACTTAACATAATGATCAAGTATCATCAAACATGATACAGAAAAGTGCACGAAAGTATATCACATATACAATGTGCAATCCAAGTGAGAAAAATCCGTTTAAAGTGAACCAATACTAGTTAATGCAAAGTAATATATCAAATATATAATTATACATTAAATCATTAAATCAACACTTGATTCAATGATCCGGTCATGTCGCACATAACCGACTAGTATTCTATGCATCGATTTATCGAATCAATGATTCGATAACTAGGTCATATCGAATATAACCATTCGAAACATATATCACGAGAATGTAATGCGGTATCACATACACGCATTATTCTCGGTCCTGCACATATCTCATATGCGCTCCTATTTCGTTTCGCTTGAGCCAGGAAACCTCTGTGTAGGACTCTAAAGACTCGTCAATACGCCGGTAGCAGGTGATGATCATATCAAGCACCCACAAGCCGCAAGCGGTCTGCTAAACGTAACGGCCACCCGGGTATTGAGCGATCAGAAGATCGACGAGCTAGCCCGCTCACACTCCTGCGAATCCGACCAGTAACACTTACCATACAGTCAAGTCTCTTCGTCTGATACGTCGCATATCAAGTCTAGGGGTGGTATACGTCAGACCCCAATAACCCGATAAATCGTGCTGATGTGAGGCTCGTAACGGGTCGAGAAACTACTGGTAACACTTACCAGCAAATCTCTAATCAGCCCTGGCCAGGGACTTCCCTGTTACGGCCAATCGAGCACAGCGCAACATCAACCCCCAATACCGGGAGAGACGAAACCCCTCCTATCGCTCATTGCCTCCATGTGACTCGGGACTGTACCCAAAGACCACCGTTTTGCACGCCCTCATGGACGTGGTAAGGTGGAGATCAAAGTACAGTGGGAATCACACAAGACTGTATGACGATCTCGGGTCTACAGACTAACCTGTACAAGTGTCACCTGAGAACTGCCATCTGACGTGAGGTATAATACCATCTGGGAGTTCTCGGCGAGTCCGTCCAGTGTACCCAGTTTCCACTGAGCACCCGTATACCATCTCTGATGTCAAACACCAATGGATATGGGATCATCCATCGCCCATCACATGGGTCGAGAAGCATATACGCTAGTCTACTCTGGTATATCGATGCCCCGTCTCGATACACCCACGACTAGGGACCTTGAAGGATGTACTTATGGACTACCATGTCCCCACTAGTATGATCTGCATCATAGTCCAGGTAGTCAAGTACAAATCCTAAGGGCTTTACCAACATGTAACTATAAGACAGTATAAAGAGACTAGTGTACATGTTAAGATAAATAGCAACCAGATAGCATACTATCATGTCGAGCAAGAAAGTCATCTCTATATATGTCCAAGCATCCAATATAATATACATAATCTGTACAATACTGGCCTCTAAGGCATACATACAACTAACAGCTCCTTCTTGTAATTATTGTGTTATTTAATTACTTAAAATGATAGCAGTAAGAGTAAATACTCCAAGTATACATTAAATTTTAAAATAATTTCTTGTACACTAAAAATGGAGTTATTACATTCTTGTAGCTTGTAATTAAAAACAAAAATAATTACCTAAATCTTGTGCTCAGGCTAAAATACCCCTTTGTGGATTTTTGAAAAAAATATTTGAAAAATTTTGTATAGGAAAAAGTGTATAAGAAAATTAGGGTTGTTACAGAAATCTGGGATGACTCGGGGAAGTTCAGAACAAACAAATAATACTAGGGACTTAGATAGACCACCAGGAGACTACCCTACCAAAACGAGGCCCCAACTCCACTTCAAAACCGGCCCGGCCGGAATTTTCCTTTAAGGGGCTCGGCCACTTGGTGAGGGTAGGTGCCCAGATTGCTTCAGTAGGTCATATACACCATATATATCACCCTAGAGTTATTTGCTTACATTGTTGTGGCCTGAGTCTAAATCTGGAAGCACTTTGGTATGCTTTTTGGACATGTTTTCCGTATTTTAAATGATAAGTTTTGATATTTGGATTTGCGTTTAGTTGTTGGATGTTTGTATATCAACGACTAGGGAAGATTGGTCATGTTTTGCATGCGAAGCGATAGGTTCTAACCTATAGGCTTTTAAGCGTGTCGTTTTGGTTTTCGTGTGTCGTTTCATCTCCGATTTGGTTTTTAATGCGATACGATGCGTGTGACATGTAGGTACCCCCACGATGATTCGAGACGATGAAGAAGATGATGGCGATATCGACATCGGCAAGCAAGGCACAAGGTGAGTAGATTAAATCTACGGGGAAAGTCGGGTGGATGGCGTATAGCACCCTCGCAGTTCGATGTCTAGTATATATATATATATATATATATACTATATATATGATAGCGTTAAGTGTGATTTGGATATTCTAGATGTGATTAGGTGTACTATGGATAGATTAGGGTTTAGAAGTAAACTAGTATGGTTTCCTAGTTGCGAACCCTAGAATAGGTTTACACCCCCACGCACATACATGCTTATTTACTATACTTATGCTTGGATGATGAGGATAGTGGATGATATTTGGAGATGGGTTGATGATATTGGGCACAGTGCCATGAGATCGGTGATATGATGTGGTTCGTACTTGGGAAACGACATGAGATTTTAGCGGGCCTTCGGACGTGTGTTTCCCACACGCATTTATTTATATAGATGGTATCGATTTGTACTAGACTTAGATCAGTACCCCAGATCATGAGATATGATGATAAGGATACCAGATATTTGATGAGATGAATGTGATATTGACCCGTACCCAGCCTTTGGGATGGCGTATTGTCACGACCCGCAGGGTACGGAACGTGACTGGCCCTTAAGTTACGAAACGTCTCAAGGCGTCCGTAAAATAAGTAAGCCAAAGCCCAGAAATCAAAACCCGATTAAGAAGATAGAGTGAAGGAAAAACCAATTTATTGAAAGCGATTTAATCCATTAAGTCACATCCAGCTTTTAAAAGCAACATCCCTTTTTCCAAAAAATTCCGGCAGAGTCTCCTTTGTAAAAACAGGCCCCCAAACAGGTACAAAACTGGAGTATAAATGAATAACATGAAATATGGCATCCCCAAGCGGGAGCTAGCTCTTCTCCCCAAGGCGGTCACAAATCCCACGTAATGTAAAACAGCAATGTGCATAAATAAGCATAAGTAGAATATCATGTCAACTCAAGTGAGCTCGACCCCAAATACAGCATACAAGTCCACAAATCTCACGGTCTCGTCTCTAGGTTGATACAACAATACAAATAACAGGTGCAGCTGATACAGTAGATAGAGTACTCTAGATACAATGAATATATAAGATGGTACAAAATAATAACATAACCCACCTAAGAGCAAAAGCCTCGAGTCCAGGCAAAAGAGGCAAAAGAAGCTAGTGCGCTCGCCGCTACTGTGCTGACGGAGCGGACCTACAAAAAGGCTGTGGTACAACGGGGGTGAGTTGCCAACTCGTGAGTAATAAATAACATCTATAGAGGCTATCGCAAGCATGCACGCAAGTATACTAGCATCTACAATACAGATAAGGCAGGATATACTAGCAGGTATGCATGTAACATGAAGGTGCTAGCAGGTATGTATGCAACATGAAGGTGCTAGCAGGTATGTATGCAACATGAAGGTGCTAGCAGGTATGTATGCAACATGAATCAACTCATGATCTGAATATGTAGGTTTAAGAATCATTATTTTCTTTCTGGAATCTCTTTTGAAATATCAGCAAAACATCACTAGAATCATCAAGAATCTGTGTCCAGCATCGACACCTCAAAACTGTCTCAATCGCATGTATCCATATCACAGTATCTCTGGCCTCAGCCGTCCGGCTCACCCATCTCAAATATCAATATCTCATCATCTCGCGGCCACGGTCGGTATCCTCTGGATATCCGTGTTAGTTATATGTATGCCTTAAAGGCCATTACTGTACATATGATGTATATTGTAGTGGATGCTGGGACATATATAGGGAGGACTTTCTTGCTCGACATGATAGTATGCTATCTGGTTGATCTTTACCTTAACGTGTACACTGATTGTCTCTCTGTCACATATTGGTAAAGCCCTTAGGATGTGTACTTGACTACCTGGACTATGATGCGGATCATACTAGTGGGGACAGGGTAGTCCATAAGTACATCCTTCAAGGTCCCTAGTCGTGGGTGTATCGAGACGGGGCATCGATATACCAGAGTAGACTAGCGTATACCTTCTCGACCCATACAGATGGCGATGGATGATCCCATATCCATTGGTGTTTGACATCAGAGATGATATACGGGTGCTCAGTGGAGACTGGGTACACTGGACGGACTCGCCGAGAACTTCCAAATGGTATTATACCTTACGTCAGATGGCAGTTCTCTGGTGACACTGGTATCAGAGCTACTAGGCATTAGATGTCGACCTATGGGGGGTTCTCACTGTGTGACAGTATGGCGAAGCATAGGCTCTTACCCCCAGGGTGTCCCGAGACCGGAAGGTGTTCCGGCGGGTTGTAGTCCTCGCGAGGGGGCATGCGTAAAAAGTAGTTGCTGAGGGACCCGTTGGTGCCACGGCGAATAGAGTCTTATGTGGTTCCCACTGTGCTTTGATTTCCACCTTACCACGTCCAAGAGGGCGTTCAAAACTGTGGTTTTTGGGTACAGTCCCGAGTCACATGGAGGCAATGAGCGATAGGAGGGGATTCGTCTCTCCCGGTATAGGGGGTTGATGTTGCGCTGTGTTCGATTGGCTATAACCGGAAATCCCTGGCCAGGGTTGCTGAGATTTACTGGTAAGTGTTACCGGTAGTTTCTCAAACTGTTATAGACCTCATATCGACACGACTTATCAAGCTATTGGGGTCTGACGTTTACCACCCCTAGTCGAGATATGCGACATATCAGATGAACAGACCGGACTGTACGGTAAGTGTTACTGGTTGGATTCACAGGAGTATGAGGGGGCTTGCTCGTCGATCTTCTGATCGCTCAATACCCGGGTGGCCGTTACGTTTAGCAGACCGCTTGCGGCTTATGGGTGTTTGATATGATCATCACCTGCTGCCGGCGTATTGACGAGTCTTTAGAGTCCTACACAGAGGTTTCCTGGCTCAAGCGAAACGAAATAGGAGCGCATATGAGATATGTGCGAGACCGAGAATGATGCGTGTATGTGATACCGTATTATATTCTCGTGATGAATGTATCGATTGGTTGTATGCGATATAACTTAGTTATCGAATCAAGGATTGATTCGATAAGCCGATACATTGGATATTAGTCGGTTATATGCGATATGACCGGATCGTTAAATCAAGTGTTGATTTAATGATTTAATGTATAATTATATATTTGATATATTACTTTGTATTAACTAATATTTTTTCACTTTAAATGGATTTTCTCACTTGATGTACACAAGTTGTATATGTGATATACTTTTGTGCACTTGTTTGTATCATGTTTGATGATACATGCTCACTTGGGTTTGTATAAAGATTAAACCATGATTGTGTAATGGTTAGGATTTTCTTTTTCTTATCTATTTATTTATTTATTTATTTTAGAAAAGAAGAAAAGATAATGGTGGCTTGTTTTGTTTGCTTGTTGAAGCTTCTTGAAGCTTTGAACAAGTCCACCATTCTTGTCTCTTCTCTAACCCTAACCATTGATCTAACCTTAGTTAAATCTCTACACTAAACCATGGTTGAATACATGATAAGTATCATATTGTTTTCTTTTTCAAAAACAACTTATCATAATATTCATCTTCTTCTTCTTCTTCAAGATGAAGAAGCTTGATTCCATCAATGGTGATTTGATGAAATGAGTGAGAAATCCAATTCTAAAGTGAACCCACCTCCTATTTCTTCATCCTCTACCTCTTGCCAAGTAGTAAAGGGTGTTTTCTTCACAAGTTTCATGACTTGGTGAAGTGGGAGCTTGATCTTGTGATGCCTCGACGTAGATCATCTTCGGCATCGTAGTCGATGACCTAGCCCGCCCATTTCTCCGATGAAGCCGGCACTAGAGTCCAAGATCCGATTTGTATAGCGGAGGAACGTCGACACGGAGCTATGGAGGTGGAGAACCGGATCTACAAAGGTTGTATTTCCGATCACTTAGTTAAGTTGTTAACTAGTTGCATCTTTCGCCTAAAATTCTAGTTAACGATCCGTATTAGGGTTTCTCGGCCCTTGTAAAATTTGAAATTGGCATGGTTGATGCCTTGTGAGACCTCATTAGTGTGCCTGGGAATCCTACAGTGGTATCAGAGCCAGGTTAGAGCCTTAGGCGATGCGTAGACGAAGTTTGAAACTTGAACGAACCCGAAACCCTAATCCGAGACCACTCTCTATCCAATTTTTGAAAAAGTGGATTTTTCAATATTAAAAATATGCAGAAAATTCAGCAGGGCTTTCTAAGAAAAACTGTGCAAAACGAGATCATGATTCCACTAAACGGTGGCGGAACCGCGGCATCAGCATGGCTAATGAGGCGGTTCCGCGGCAATATTGTCCTTTCTCACAGTAATTTTTGCACAGTAACTCTTACATTAAATTGCTGTATTTTCTGGGAATTTTTAATTTGACTAAAAAGTTGAGTGTTCTGGGGTTGTATTGGGAATCGTAGATTCGATCGGATTGTCAAATTTTGTCTAGGTGTTTTCCGGATAATTTTAGAGTATGTTAAAAAGTTCGACCGGATATAAATACCCACTTTTTCCCCTGCCGGGAAATTTCCAATTGTTGGACTTTTCCGTGGTTTAAAGACGTTCTAAGTAGTGCAAGTAACGCGATGGACCCTCTAGAAGACAACAAACCTTAACTCGATTATGTGACCGTCTTGAACTGCCCTTTGAACCTTCGGGTTTGGGGCAGTACGGCGTGCCACATGTGAGGCGTTGGCTTGACCCTTCTACGGCTGGACCGTTGGTACTGAGGCATGAACTGGATGTTTTTAAACTTGTTTCATGTGTTGAGCTGTTTCGGGAAAACTTGGGTCTTTAAATGTTCGATCGAAAAGTTTAACATTTTCTATTTATCTGGAATGGGAAACAATAATTGGAATTCACAAGAAGTTATGAGATAACTGAATGAATGTTATAAACATAGGAGTTTAGTCTCACTTGATCGGTCGCCACGGAATTTTGATGTGATCAAAAGTCCGTCGCAATCACGTAGCGTACGCGGATACTCACCGTGTAAACTTAATAGACAACCTCGCTCCATAGCCCCGACCAAGTGACTGTAGGAGAACCCCGTCACCGAAAGCATCCGTTCGGGTGCTCGCGGCAGCGGTGTTCCGCCTTGGTGCCCTTCGTCGACGGCGTCAGGGGTGCGGCCGCCTACTAAAGTTTGCGACGAGCATTCGATCAGGGTGTCGGGAATCTTGTTGAATTGCCCGACTTTATATTGAAAACTGTTTTCGATTTTGAGACTAAAATGCGGGGTTTATAATTATTAGGCATGCGGTGTCTAAGGAATTCATTTTATTAGGCATGCGATGTCTAAAGAGGTTGCGGATTCCAACTGTTGTAGTTTTACACTTTCTTTTCTGTGACCGTAAGTGTAATATGTGATATCACCGGTTTCGTTGCTATATGTCAACGACAATTGGGATGCGCATATTTACTTACGTTGATGACACGTGTTGTTATGTGTTGCTGGATATGTTATATTGGATCGTCGTGTTTGAATAGCTGGGGGTTTTTATGTGAGATGAGTGTTTTTCTTTTTCATTCATGTAAAAACTTGTATGTAATATTCTTTTGTTGGGGCACTTCCAGGTTGGGGAAGATGTCACCCTTTGTATATTATTTACTTTTCCGCACTAGGATAGACCCAAGGAGGGGAGCACAAGTAACCGGGTTCTGGAGTCCAGTGGAAGACCAACTCGAGGAGTCGAGTCCGGGTCTCCGAACTCTAGAATTGGTAGGGTTGCTTGCCGCTCTCATAGGGGTTTAGGGGTGTGGGTTTGGCTATTCATCACGACCGTGGAATCCGTGTTTTATACTGGCTCGTATTGAAAACACGGACGTCGTAGTATATCCAATATTTCATATTTTTCTTCTGCTGCGATATCTGTGATGTGATCATGTGATGTTCTGTGATAGATACAGTATATAGTATATATGATATATTATATAGACGTTACTTATGTTTTACACCCGCGCTAGCCCTGCCCCGCTCTGCCGTTAGTTACCTAACCTAACGGTGCACGAGGGGACATCGAGGCGAATGCGGATGGCATAAGTGTACGTCGTATTTATCTGTGATGTTTAGGTACTCAAATGATGGGACTTCATTAATATGATTAATGAAAGAAAAATAAACCTAAGATGTTGTAGAATCGAATTTCAAAAACAAAACAGGTAGCTACAGTTCTTGCGTTGCATAGCGGTATATATGATATACCCTGCACCTTATTCGATGAGGAAATGACCGAGATCCCTTCACCGGGAGTGACTCCTTTAGCAATAACTGGCAGATGCTACACACTCGGTTTGTCTTTTGATTGCTTTTAAGAGTTCTGCTTTGCATAGTGATATATATGATATATCCCGCACCTCATTCGACGAGGGAAGGACCGACGATCCCTTCATCGGGAGTGACTCCTTTAGCAAAACTAGAAAAGCCTAAAGAACACTCCATTTCAAAATCATTTGATTCTACAACGATATCAAGTTCATTACGCAATAGGTTTTCAGAAAAACCTGTCGTAGCCCTCCGTCATTTCAGATAAGTACTAGTTAGTATTCGTGCTACGTTTGTTGACTATGTTAAGGCATAGTGTGCGGTAGCTAATTAGTGCTTATCTGTATAGGCATATGATGCGATTGGATTAGGGTAGTCGTGCGACTTTGTTGACTATGTTAAGGGTCGTGCGGGTGGGTTTAATTTAATCGGGAAATGACGGGTTGAACTTGACTAGCACTTATGATTTGTTGACTATGTTAAGGTCATATAGCTGCTAGGGGCAAAATATTATCGGGAATTTCAAATGTTGAAATTTGCAATGAGATTGCATACCTTCTATGAGATAGTTAGATCTCGATACCCGCTGCGAGTAAGAGTTACTCCTGGGAGAGTTTTACACATTATAATTAGCCGATCAAGTAGGTGTCTAGAAAGGTGTTAACGAGGTTATGCCTCTGGGAAAATGAGGTTTACATTAATTAGGTTCGTGCAAAAGCACGGGGGACCTCCCTCAAAGTACCGACACTGGCCTGGCTGAAAGATTGGCGAACTTGTAGTGTGTAATTAATCCTGGCTAGTCTTTCCTTTTAGGGTTTGAAGGAAGATTTGATAAAAAGCAGTGGGAGCCATCCTGATTAGATAAAATAATAACCAATCTGATCTTGCAAGAGCATACGCTGAGTGTTTTCTTCTCTCTCTCTCCAGGTAGCGACCATATCACGCCTTAATCAAGATAATAATACGGATTTTTGACCGAGCCCGCTTGTTAAACTGAGCTGGGGAACGTTGGTCCCGCTCCAACTTATAATTGTTATAAGACAGAGCAGGAAATTGGGGATTACCAGAATTCCCGTGCCGCCCAAACGAAGAGAGTGCATGCTGATGCATCATCTTCGGGTGTGTTCGTTACAAAGAACTGTTTCTCAGTATCCTCCGCATCCTGGGTATATGATACCGGATCAGGATCCCAGATATGTAATCTGTTACATAGGGCTGCAAAAGGGTAGAAAAACTGAGAACGGGCGATAAGTTTCATGAGGCAGAAAACGGGGAAAGTGTTGCAGCCAAGTCTGTTGGTCACTGTCACCCTGTATTACAAATACATTGATTCTGAACAAATACTATTAGATACCGAACCTGATATATAAAATCATGTCAGTCTCTTTATTAGTAAAGAAATGATAAAATTTTGTATTGTTGGATAATGTTTTGAACATTTCCTATATCAAAAGTTGATCGGATCAGGTACGTTATCTAAAAGCGTTGATGTTCTAAATCAAACTACAGTTCTTTAGCATACGGAACACACACAAGAGGAAGAGTTCAGAAATGAACGAATCCTTCTTGAGGCATTGTAGACTAGGTCATATTAATGTGACCCGACTAGCTGAAGTTATATGAAGATGCATATTTAAATCAGTTTGAATCTACATCTTATGAAACTTGCCAGTCATGTCATAAAGATATAATGACACTAGCTCTGTTTATTGGAAACAGAGAAAGAGTTAGTAAACTCTTGGGACTGATACATGATGATGTATAAAGGTCCCCTGTCTACACATGCCAAGACCGGTTCTTTGTACTTCATTGCATTCTCTGATAATCTCTCAAGATTCAGACATATGTTCCTGTTGAAACATAAGTCCGAACCTTTTGAGATATTCACGGAATATAAGTTAGAAGTAGAGAACCAAAATGAGGGTATAAGTATTATGTCCTTTGATGAGATCAAGGAGGAGAATACTTGAGTACGGAATTCCTGGACTATTCTAAAGGAGAATGAGATTCTCTCTCAGCATTACTCCTCCGTATACATCATAGCACGATGGTATAACGGGGCGGAGCTATTGCACCCTATATGATAAGGTGTGCTCTATGATGAGTACTACTGAGTTACCTATTTCCTTTTGAGAGTTATGCACTTGAGAAGCTGCATACCTATTGAATAGGGTTCAAATCAAATCAGGTGCCTACCACTTCATATGTGATATGGAAAGGGAAGAGCCCATATCTTAAGTTAGTTAAGATTTGGGGTTGTCCGGCCTATGTCTGAAAAGAAAAATCCGGACAAGCTCAAGGCAAGGTCTGTTATATAGAACTGGAAATGTTCCAGCTATACAAACTACAGCAGATGATTTGATAAAACCAAAGGATTCAATAGTTACCAACGAACCTCAGCCTCTCCGCCGATCTAGTAGGGTTCCTTATCCGCCTGAGAGATACTTCGGTTTCTCGATGACAGTGGGAGCGAGGATTGCATCATGAGATGATGACCCAACTAGTTTCGAGCTGGCCATCAGGAGTAAGACTCTGTAAGAATGGCTGGATGCTTAGTGATCTGAGATGGAATCCTTATACACCAACAAAGTATGGACTTTAGTTGCTTTATCTGAAGGGTTAAATCCCTATCAGGAGCAAGTATATCTTGAGAAGATTACTTGGTGTAGGTGGAAAAGTTGAGACTTGTTAAAGGCTTTCGTCATCAACTAGGCGTGGATAATGATGAAACCTTTTCCAGTAGCTATGCTTAAGTCCATCCAGATCATACTTGCCACGGCTACATACCATGACTACGATATCTCGCCGTTGGGTGTCATGACTGCTTTTCTTAAATGATGTTTCAGAAAAGAAAGTCTGTAAGTACACAGTCAGAAGGCTTCGTAGACAGTGGGAGCAACGGAAACGTGTGCAAAATGTTCTATGTGATAAAGCAGGCATCGCGGAGTTGGAATATCTGTTTTGATGGATAAGTCAAAGAGTTTGACATCATCAAAATGGTAGATGAACCATGTATAAACAAAAAGGTAGTAGGGAGTATGGTGGTGATTCTCGAAGAGTACGTGGATGTCATGCTCTTGATAAGAAAGGAGTTTCCTATGCTACGCTCGGTCAATCTCCGTTTATCACAATGATTCTCCATATAGGATAAAAGTGATACCTCCTAAATCCTGGGTTTTGGATCTATGAGATAGATCTAATTGGATGTTAGGATTCTCATTAGTTGTAGTGAGATGGTATCAACCGATCCTGGGGAGAATCACTGGAAGGGTTCCAGGGTGATAAAGACGGCTGAATGTCAGTCGCAGGCATTGTCTTTACCCTCAGTAAAGGGACGGTATGTTGGAAGAGTTCCAAGCTAGATACCGTGGCTAACTAGACGATAAAGGTAGGATACATCGCTGCTCAAGATGCTACCAAAGAGGATGTTTGGGTGTATATTGGTTCATGAGATGAACTATGTTCCAACCATTGTGAGACAATGGAGTTGTGGTTTATGCTAAGGAACACCGGTCCCATCAGTGATCCAGACATATTCTAAGGCAGTGTTACCTGATCATGGAGATGGTTGATCTCCAGGGTGATCAAGGTTAGGAGAGTAGACACAGAGGAAAACACGGTGGATCCACTCACAAAGGCCTTTTCCCAGAGAGAGACTTTTATGGGATGGTTGAGTATGAGATACTACAATCACTGCTATCAGATGGCCCAAGTGCAAGTGGGAGATTGTTAGTTATATGTATGCCCTAGAGGCCATTACTGTACATAGGATGTATATTGTAGTGGATACTGGGACATATATAGGGAGGACTTTCTTGCTCAACATGATAGTATGCTATCTGGTTGATCTTTACCTTAACGTGTACACTGATTGTCTCTCTGTCACATGTTGGTAAAGCCCTTAGGATGTGTACTTGACAACCTGGACTATGATGCGGATCATACTAGTGGGGACAGGGTAGTCCATAAGTACATCCTTCAAGGTCCCTAGTCGTGGGTGTATCGAGACGGGGCATCGATATACCAGAGTAGACTAGCGTATACCTTCTCGACCCATACAGATGGGCGATGGATGATCCCATATCCATTGGTGTTTGACATCAGAGATGATATACGGGTGCTCAGTGGAGACTGGGTACACTGGACGGACTCGCCGAGAACTCCCAGATGGTATTATACTTTACGTCAGATGGCAGTTCTCTGGTGACACTGGTACAGAGTAGTCTGTTGACCCGAGATCGTCATACAGTCTTGTGTGGTTCCCACTGTGCTTTGCTTTCCACCTTACCACGTCCAAGAGGGCGTGCAAAACGGTGGTTTTTGGGTACAGTCCTGGGTCACATGGAGGCAATGAGCGATAAGAGGGGATTCGTCCCTCCCGGTATAGGGGGTTGATGTTGCGCTGTGTTCGATTGGCTATAACCGGAAATCCCTGGCCAGGGTTGCTGAGATTTACTGGTAAGTATTACCAGTAGTTTCTCAAACTGTTATAGACCTTATATCGACACGACATATCAAGCTATTGGGGTCTGACGTTTACCACCCCTAGGCGAGATATGCGACATATCAGACGAACAGACCGGACTGTACGGTATGTGTTACTGGTTGGATTCACAGGAGTATGAGGGGGCTTGCTCGTCGATCTTCTGATTGCTCAATACCCGGGTGGCCGTTACGTTTAGAAGACCGCTTGTGGCTTGTGGGTGTTTGATATGATCATCACCTGCTGCCGGCGTATTGACGAGTCTTTAGAGTCCTACACAGAGGTTTCATGGCTCAAGCGAAACGAAATAGGAGCGCATATGAGATATGTGCGAGACCGAGAATGATGCGTGTATGTGATACCGTATTATATTCTAGTGATGAATGTATCGATTGGTTGTATGCGATATAACCTAGTTATCGAATCAAGGATTGATTCGATAAGCCGATACATTGGATATTAGTCGGTTATATGCGATATGACCGGATCGTTAAATCAAGTGTTGATTTAATGATTTAATGTATAATTATATATTTGATATATTACTTTGCATTAACTAATATTTGTTCACTTTAAATGGATTTTCTCACTTGATGTACACAAGTTGTATATGTGATATACTTTTGTGCACTTGTTTGTATCATGTTTGATGATACATGCTCACTTGGGTTTGTGTAAAGATTAAACCATGGTTGTGTAATGGTTAGGGTTTTCTTTTTCTTATCTATCTATTTATTTATTTATTTTAGAAAAGAAGAAAAGATAATGGTGGCTTGTTTTGTTTGCTTGTTGAAGTTTCTTGAAGCTTTGAACAAGTCCACCATTCTTGTCTCTTCTCTAACCCTAACCATTGATCTAACCTTAGTTAAATCTCTACACTAAACCATGGTTGAATACATGATAAGTATCATATTGTTTTCTTTTTCAAAAACAACTTATCATAATATTCATCTTCTTCTTCTTCTTCTTCAAGATGAAGAAGCTTGATTCCATCAATGGTGATTTGATGAAATGAGTGAGAAATCCAATTCTAAAGTGAACCCACCTCCTATTTCTTCATCCTCTACCTCTTGCCAAGTAGTAAAGGGTGTTTTCTTCACAAGTTTCATGACTTGGTGAAGTGGGAGCTTGATCTTGTGATGCCTCGACGTAGATCATCTTCGGCATCGTAGTCGATGACCTAGCCCGCCCATTTCTCCGATGAAGCCGACACTAGAGTCCAAGATCCGATTTGTACAGCGGAGGGACGTCTACACGGAGCTATGGAGGTGGAGAACCGGATCTACAAAGGTTGTATTTCCGATCACTTAGTTAAGTTGTTAACTAGTTGCATCTTTCGCCTAAAATTCTAGTTAACGATCCGTATTAGGGTTTCTCGGCCCTTGTAAAATTTGAAATTGGCATGGTTGATGCCTTGTGAGACCTCATTAGTGTGCCTGGGAACCCTACAATCCGCCGTGCCAAAAAGTCACCGGTAGGTAGTCTATCCCCTGCCAGGCTCATCGTCTACTACTCGAATTTCTTGCCTCGGGGTACCTTACCGGGCCCACCATGTACCCGAGACGGTTCATCCAACTCCTCAAAACGGGTCTCGAAAACCACAACAATCTCATGGTGGACGACACTTACATCACTAGAAAACCGCAAGTTTGCATATTTTAAAAAGGGTAATATGTTTAGAAATTCTTGCGGCTTTCCTCCGAAATCCAGAAATATCATAAATCTCAAGAAATCATTATAAGTGCATATGTCAATGATAATGAATGCATATGGTATCAAGTCGCAATGTATGATTAATAGACTAGGTATGAACAAATGATGTAATAAGGTACGTGCACATGAATATCAATCCTACAGTTTCATTTTAAAGATTTAAATGCAATAGCACAGGTTTTAAGCATCAATTATACTGAAAATGTTTCAGATTATAAGTTATCTAGTGTTGTGGTATGTCAATTACCAAGGCGTGTGTGTACGCATGAATAGTGCTCGTGTTGCATATAAAAACTCTGGCAATGGTGCAGGTGTCCTATAGAATGAGTTCGCATATGTATGTCAATATAGAGCATGAATGTAGCAAGAGATTATGCAAGCATTAACTCATAATTACTAATATCACTAGGAATCTTTTAAATAAGTCAAACTATCGGGCGACTTGCGCCATCCAAACGATTGTCCCCCGTAAATGTTACATCTACTCACCCGTGATCTCGCGCTAGGTGTGTCCGACCAGCTACTTTCCTTTCTCCGCGGCGCTCGAAGTCCCCGCTTGTGAACCTAGAATTTACACAAAGCAACACATAAGCTAAAATCCTGCAAAAACGCGATATCAAAACCAAACGAGAAACTCGCGTCGCGAACTAAATGCGCGCGTATACGTAACGTGCGTGCATACGCCAAAACCAACGCGACACGCCGTGACACACAGCGCACTAACTCGATTCGTATCGTACGTGTCGTGCAAGTCCTGCTACGCTAAAAATAGGTAACAGGTCCCAGATTTTATCTGGAGCAAAAACAAGAAAAATAAACAAGACCAAACCCCTCATCATACTTACAGACAACTATCTGCAAAAATCCAACAATTTCCCACACATATAGGCCGGCCACCATAGGGTCGATATCGGCCAAAATCAGGTAAAAGATGTCCAGGTTTCTATACTAAATTCCTAACACAATGTAAAGTCTAATGTATATGTTTTCTTACTAAAAATTACACCCTAGATACAACAAAAAATTACACCCTAGATACAACAGATTCTACATATCTTAAAGTTTAGTTTAAAACTTCCCAAAACACTTAGTTTTCAACATTAGGGTGCCTGGGTGAAATTTGGTGAAATTACAAGAGTCAAGTGATATCAACAGCAAATATTAGAGCTAATCTAACCTTAAAAACCCTGAATTACCCCATTCTCCAACTAAACCATCCAATCTCGCCAAAAGTCCACCATAAACAATACAGTCTAAAGTTTTTCATATCACAGTATCTCTGGCCTCAGCCGTCCGGCTGACCCATCTTAAATAACAATATCTCATCATCTCGCGGTCACGGTCGGTATCCTCTGGATATCCGCCATGCTAAAAAGTCACCGGTAGGTAGTCTATCCCCTGCCAGGCTCATCGTCTACTACTTGAACTTCTTGCCCCGGGGTACCTTACCGGGCCCACTATGTACCCGAGACAGTTCATCCAACTCCTCGAAACGGGTATCGAAAACCACAGCAAACTCATGGTGGATGACACTTACATCACTAGAAAACCGCAACTTTGCATATTTTAAAAAGGGTAATAAGTTTAGAAATTCTTGCGGCTTTCCCCCGAAATCTAGAAAAATATCATAAATCTCAAGAAATCATCATAAGTGCATATATCAATGATAATGAATGCATATGGTATCAAGTCGCAATGTATGATTAATAGACTAGGTATGAACAAATGATGTAATGAGATACGTGCACATGAATAGCAATCCTACAGTTTCATCTTAAAGATTTAAATGCAATAGCACAGGTTTTAAGCATCAATTATAGTGAAAATGTTTCAGATTATAAGTTATCTAGTGTTGTGGCATGGCAATTACCAAGTCGTGTGTGTATGCATGAATAGTGCTCGTGCTGCATATAAAAACCCTGGAAATGGTGCAGGTGTCCTATAGAATGAGTTCGCATATGTATGTCAATATAGAGCATGAATGTAGCAAGAGGTTATGCAAGCATTAACTCATAATTACTAATATCACTAGGAATCTTTTAAATTACTCAAACTATCGGGCGACTTGCGCCATCCAAACGATTGTCCTCCGTAGATGTTACATCTACTCACCCGTGATCTCACGCTAGGTGTGTCCGACCAGCTGCTTACCTTTCTCCGCGGCGCTTCTCCGCGGCGCTCGAAGTCCCCGCCTGCGAACCTAGAATTTATACAAAGCAACACATAAGCTAAAATCCTGCAAAAACGCGATATCAAAACCAAACGAGAAACTCGCATCGCGATCTAAACGCGCGCGTATACGTAACGTGTGTGCATACGCCAAAACCAACGCGACACTCCGTGACACACAGCGCACCAGCTCGATTCGTATCGTACGTGTCGCGCAATTCCCGCTACGCTAAAAATAAGTAACAGGTCCCAGATTTTATCTGGAGCAAAAACAAGAAAAATAAACAAGACCAAACCCCTCACCATACTTACAGACAACTATCTGCAAAAATCCAACAATTTCCCACACATATGGGCCGGCCACCATAGGGTCGATATCGGCCAAAATCTAGTGAAAGGGGTCCAGGTTTCTATACTAAATTCCTAACACAATGTAAAGTCTAATGTATATGTTTTCTTACTAAAAATTACACCCTAGATACAGCATATTCTACATATCTTAAAGTTTAGTTTAAAACTTCCGAAAACACTTAGTTTTCAACATTAGGGTGCCTGGGTGAAATTTGGTGAAATTACAAGAGTCAAGTGATACCAACAGCAAATATTAGAGCTAATCTAACCTTAAAAACCCTGATTTACCCCATTCTCCAACTAAACCATCCAATCTCGCCAAAAGTCCACCAAAAACACTATAACTATCCAAACTCTCCCAGATTTCACCAACAGCAAAAACCAAAACCCAAACAATACCACACATAACCAAAAACCTACATGCACCACTCAGCACAGCACCATCACTCATCTCACCAGGGGGGCCGGCGATGCCGGAAATAAGGGGGAGGTCGCCGGATTTCGGGGAGGGAGAAGACCACAAAAACCTACACACAACTCTAAAAAGCCTGCACACTATTCTGTAGGTGTTTGCTAAACTATAAAATGATCAAAGTTATAGCAGATCTCGGATATCCTAAAAAGTCTATATAAAATGCTAAGTTACAGCAATTTGCAACGATCTGGTATTTTAATGAAATCTGGGGTAAACCTTAGGTTAACTGGCCCTAAACACACTTAGTCAAGCTATATTATCAATAAAAACCATCACTTGGCCAAATCTCACTCAAATTACCAAAACTAGCACTAAACCACCTGATAAACACTAACTTAAGCTTAAATAACCATATCCTAGCAAGGAAAGAAGTTAAGTTAAGAGATTATACCTCTATAGATCCTAGGATGCAGGAGAAGAGAATAAGAAGAGAAGAAGAAGAGGGTGTGAGCTCTGCTGCAGCTGCTGCTACTGCTGGCTGTTGCTGTTGCTGCTACTTGTTGCTGTTGTTGATGCTGCTGATGTGCTGATGCTGATGCTGCTGTGTTGCTGCTTGTTGTTGTCTGTGTGCTGATGCTGATGCTGCTGCTACTGCTTGCTGCTGCTGTGCTGGTGTTGTTATGGTGTTGTTGTTGTTGTTGCTGCTGCTGCTGCTACTTCTGCTGCTGCTGTTGGTTCTGTTGCAGCTGCTGCTGATGTTGTGGTGTTGTGTGGGAGTGAGAAGGGGAGAGATATGTGAGAATGAGTGTGTGGGAAAATACAAGGGTTTGAAAATAAAATGGGAGTCAACCCCTCACCCTTTCTTCTCGTTAAATGCCAAGCATGGCACAAGCCATCATGGCCTCTCTCTCTCACCTACTAGTCAACCCCTAACACTAATTAAAATTTTAAAACTAAAACCCTTAATTAAAAACAATTAACTTAACAAATGGGTTAGTCCACCATGGTTATCTAAATATGGTTTAACCCAAGACTTAACCCTAGTTAACATGCACAAGTGTGTGCAGTCCAGATAAAATTCTAATAAAATATTCATAAAACCAGATAAATTATTTGAAAACCATTTTGGTAAACTTTTTACCAAAAACCCCACAATAAAACACAATTACCACTAATCACATTCTAAGGTGTTACATGTACGATGATTTACTGTACGAGCTTCATATTGATGATAGATCCGTACTCCTGACTCGAGGATGTCATATAATATTGTATCATACGCGGTACCTTTGAGGCGGGATCACCGACTATTATATATATATATATATATATATATATATATCAACTCAGATTTAGGTGGTTTCCATACCCCTCCTGATTGACTTGTTAGTTAGAGCCGTAGTTTTGCTAGTAGATATTAGGCTAGGCCGATGTCATACCTATTTCAAAAACTAACGAATCGGGAGTATTTTATAGACAGGCACAGGGATTCTACGGATATTTTCAAAAGACCCATCTTTTCTTAAAAACACTGTAGCCCTTATTTTCCAAAAAAACCCCGATTCGTCTTCTTTCAAATAGCAAAACAGTATGACATAGATACATTGATGTAGATACTGCACTGTTGTGTTATTATTCATTTACCGCATATTCTTCCTGTTTGAATCGCATTGCATGTTAAATATGTTATTGTTCTATCAAATCCATGCTGTTAGGACACCAGCACCATTATCGATGATGCATATGTTCCACGTACACCTGCTTGCTGGCTCACACACTTCATCATCGATAATTGCCATACCACTACACTGTAGTACTGTTGCATTCAGGATATGACCCTTGCATGGCATACTCATGTACTCACATATTGTACACTCATACTTGTACACATACATATTTACACATACATAGATGATTCTGGTTTGACATAGAGATTTGGGAACCGCAAGATACTTTCTAAAACTGATTCATTTTAAAGAAGCGGTCTTCCCTAAATATGTGCATATTACTATTCCATGTTGCATGATACACAGATATGCTTACATTTCTTTTATATGTCGCATACATCATGCTTTCTGATTATACGCATTGAGATATGTTGTTTCTATGATATTTCTGGAATTGGGAACCGTGGGTATTTCAAAAGAGAGTATGTAATTGTTTTAAAAATACGGTTACCCTTGATATGATATTTCAGTGTGTCCACCATGTGTTTTCTCGGTGCTGAGAGCGACATGTGAAACCCGATTCGAGGAGGCGGATGAGGCCGATTGCGGGTACATGGTGGACCCGATATGGTACCCTGAGGCGAGAACGGATCACTGTGTGGTAGACGGTGAGCCTGGCAGAGGGACTACTACTTACCAGTGATAGTTTTGGGCTCGGCGGATATCCGGAGGATACCGACCGGAGTCGAGAGATGATATAGGCCGATCCGGACTGACGGAGCCCGTGGGCCGATTCGGACTGACGGAGCCCGATATATGAGGATTTATGTGCCGATGCTAGGCACAGGTTTTATGATGTTTTCGAGTGTCGATGCTTGACACTCAGGTTCCATGATTTGATATGTCGCGAGCGACACATGTTGATTTACATCCTCATACTTCCATGCATATTCTTTATGATATTTACATGCATGATGTTTGTTGTCATTGGGTGACACGTGGACGATATTCAAATACATATAGTTGACATTGATGACATGATCACATAGTTGGACGAGATCCACATACATGTTGACATTGATTAAATAGTTGGATGATATCCACATACTTATTGACTTCATGATATAGTCGACATTGAATATACCTTATATTTATGATATGCTATTACCTGAGGCACTGGCACGAGCACTTGGCACTACACTCATGTATAGATGTTATATTGCCACCTTATCTTGCTTCAGACTTATTCATTTGAGGTTTATATATATATATATATATAAATATATATATATATATATATATATATATCTGATCGTATTGACCTAAAATTGTGTCATACATACGATTTCTGCTCTGTGATGTTTTCTACTCACGAGTTGGCAACTCACCCACGTTGTGCCACAGTTCTTGCAGGTTTTGCCGTACAGGTTCCATTGCGGCTTTTCTGGCACATTGCTTCCTTTCTGGGTGATTGCTTTGGTAGGTGGCTTCTTTTGCATCAGAACTACCATTGTATATGTATTATTCAGTTGTATTTAGAAATTCCATCAACCAAACTTGTATATTTTTTCAGACTTCGAAAGCCAGTTGTGTATTATTTCGACCTTAGAGTCGCTCGTTGTAGTAATATGGTTTTCATACTGATTTTGAGTTACCTTTTTGAATTTGATTCTCGCCCTTCGGCGTTGTATATTATACTGCTTGCGTGGTTGTCACCGTCGATTGACGAAGAGCCAGCTCCAGCTTGGGAATTCTTTTTATCATTGTATATATATTATTCTTGTTGTACCCCGTTCAGGGCCAGTATTTACAAAGGAAACTCAGCCGAAATTTTCAGAAAAGACTATAGATTTTAAAAATGCATATTCAGCTTATTTATTTAAAAACCTTGTTTTTAAAACACGTTTTCTTTACTTCTTAAAGACTAGTTTTCCTTATTTACTCCTTAAAAATGGTTGTAGATTTCTGGGCTTTTGGCTTACTTGAATTAGATGGGGTCCTATAGACTTCATATGATTCAAGTTCCAGTCACGTGCTATTTCGGGTCGTGACAAAGTTGGTATCAGAGCGCTAGGTTAACCTTGGTTTGAGTCTAAGTTTGACTATGTGGAGCCTAGAGCGTTTATATATATACAGAACATAGGCTTGACCTTATGGAACTTAGACTTAGTCGAGGGGATACTGTACCCGAACGTTCGTCGCGTAGGATGACCCTTAGTTGATGGAGTAAGTAGCTTGAGTAGAGTGATGTTGTAGGGTTCCTAGGCACGCTAATGAGGTCTCACAAGGCATCAACGATGCCAATTTCAAAAATTACAAGTGCCGAGAAACCCTAGTACGGATCGTTAACTAGAATTTTAGGCGAAAAAGGAAACTAGTTAACAACTTATCTAAAAGAACGGAAATACAACCTTTGTAGATCCGGTTCTCCACCTCCATAGCTCCATGATGAAGTCCCCTTGCTGTCCAAATCCAATCCCGGGCTCTAGCGTCGGCTTCATCGGAGAAATGGGCGGGGTAGGTCATCGACAACGATGCCGAAGATGATCTACGTCGAGGCAATACTAGATCAAGCTCCAACTTCACCAAGTCAAGAATCTTGTGAAGAAAACACCCTATACTACTTGGCAAGAGGTAGAGGATGAAGAAATAGGAAGTGGGTTCACTTTAGAATTGGATTTCTCACTCATTTGCTCAAGACGCCATTGAAGCTATCAAGCTTTTTCTTCTTTTAGAAGAAGAAGAAGAAGAAGATAATATATGATAAGTTATTTTTTTAAAAAGAAAACAATATGATACTTATCATGTATTCAACCATGGTTTAGTGTAGAGATTTAACTAAGATTAGATCAATGGTTAGGGTTAGAGAAGAGACAAGAATGGTGGACTTGTTCAAAGCTTCAAGAAGCTTCAACAAGCAAACAAAACAAGCCACCATTTTCTTTTCTTCTTTTCTAAAATAAATAAATAAATAAATAGATAAGAAAATGAAAACCCTAACCATTACACAACCATGGTTTAATCTTTACACAAACCCAAGTGAGCATGTATCATCAAACATGATACAATCTTGTGTACAAAAATATATCACATATACAATGTGCACAAACAAGTGAGAAAAACCATTTAAAGTGAACCAACACTAGTTAATGCAAAGTAATATATCAAATATATAATTATGCATTAAAACATTAAATCAACACTTGATTTAACGATCCGGTCATATCGCATGTGACCGACTAATATCCAATGTATCGGCTTATCGAATCAATCCTTGATTCGATAACTAGGTTATATCGCATACAACCATATCGATACATTCATCGCGAGAATAGAATACGGTATCACATACACGCATTATTCTCGGTCCCGCACATATCTCATATGCGCTCCTATTTCGTTTTGCTTGAGCCAGGAAACCTCTGTGTAGGACTCTAAAGACTCGTCAATACGCCGGCAGCAGGTGATGATCATATCAAACACCCACAAACCGCAAGCGGTCTGCTAAACGTAACGGCCACCCGGGTATTGAGCGATCAGAAGATCGACGAGCAAGCCTGCTCATACTCCTGTGAATCCAACCAGTAACACTTACCGTACAGTTCGGTCTCGTCGTCTGATATGTCGCATATCTTGCCTAAGGGTGGTAAACGTCAGACCCCAGTAGCTCGATAAGTCGTGTCGATATGAGGTCTATAACAGTTCGAGAAACTACTGGTAACACTTACCTGTAAATCTCAGCAACCCTGGCCAGGGATTTCCGGTTATAGCCAATCGAACACAGCGCAACATCAACTCCCTATACCGGGAGAGACGAATCCACTCCTATCGCTCATTGCCTCCATGTGATTCGGGACTGTACCCAAAAACCACCGTTTTGCATGCCCTCTTGGATGTGGTAAGGTGGAAATCAAAGCACAGTGGGAACCACACAAGACTCTATGACGATCTTGGGTCAACAGACTAACCTGTACCAGTGTCACCAGAGAACTGCCATCTGACGTAAGGTATAATACCATCTGGGAGTTCTCGGCGAGTCCGTCCAGTGTACCCAGTCTCCACTGAGCACCCGTATATCATCTCTGATGTCAAACACCAATGGATATGGGATCATCCATCGCCCATCTGTATGGGTCGAGAAGGTATACGCTAGTCTACTCTGGTATATCGATGCTCCGTCTCGATATACCCACAACTAGGGACCTTGAAGGATGTACTTATGGGCTACCTTGTCCCCACTAGTATGATCCGCATCATAGTCCAGGTAGTCAAGTACACATCCTAAGGGCTTTACCAATATGTAACAGAGAGACAATCAGTATACACGTTAAGGTAAAGAGCAACCAGATAGCATACTATCATGTCGAGCAAGAAAGTCCTCCCTATATATGTCCAAGCATCCACTACAATATACATCCTATGTATAGTAATGGCCTCTAGGCCATACATATAACTAACAATCTCCCACTTGCACTAGGGCCATCTGATAGCAGTGGTTGCAGTATCTCATACTCAACCATCCCATAAAAGTCTCTCTCTAGGAAAAGGCCTTTGTGAGTGGATCCGCCGTGCTGTCCTCTGAATCTACTCTCCTAACCTCGATCCCCTGGAGATCAACAATCTCCAGGATCAGGTGACACTGCCTTAGAATATGTCTGGATCACTGATGGGATGGACGTTCCTTGGCATAAGCCACAACTCCATTGTCACACAATGGGAGGAACTAAGTTCATCTCATGAACAAATATACACACAGACAACCACTTTGGTAGCATCTTAAGTAGTGATGTATCCAGCCTTTATCGTCTAGTATGCCACGGTATCTAGCTTGGAACTCTTCCAACATACCGTCCCTTTACTGAGGGTAAAGACAATGCCTGTGACTGACTTTCAGTCGTCCTTATCACCTTGGAACCCTTCCAGTGATTCTCCCCAGGATCGGTTGATACCATCTCACTACAACTAGTGAGAATCCTAACATCCAATTAGATCTATCTCATAGATCCAAAACCCAGGATTTAGGAGGTATCACTTTGATCCTATATGGAGAATCATTGTGATAAGCGGAGATTGACCGAGCGTAGCATAGGAAACTCCTTCCCTATCAAGAGCATGTCATCCACGTACTCTACGAGGATCATCACCGTACTCCCTACTACCTTTATGTTTATACAAAGTTCATCTACTATTTTGATGATGTCAAACTCTTTGACTACTTCATCAAAACAGACGTTCCAACTCCACGATGCTTGCTTTATCCTATAAAACATCTTGCACACGTTTCCGCTGCTCCCACTGTCTACGAAGCCCTCTGGCTGTGTACTTATAGACGTTCTCTTCTAAAACATCATTTAGAAAAGCAGTCATGGCACCCAACCGCCAGATATCGTAGTCATGGTATGTAGCCGTAGCAAGTAGGATCTGAATGGACTTAAGCATAGCTCCTTAAAAAAGGTTTCATCATGATCCATACCTGGTTAATGATGCAAACCTTTAACAAGTCTAGCTTTGAAAGTCTCAACTTTTCCATGTACACCAAGTAATCTTCTCAAGATATACTTACTCCTGATGGAGATTTAACCCTTCAGATATAGCAACCAAAGTCCATACTTTGTTGGTGTATAAGGATTCCATCTCAGATCACTAAGCAACCAGCCATTCTTACAGAGTCCCACTCCTGATGCCCAGCTCGAAACTAGTTGGGTCATCATCCCATGATGCAATCCTCGCTCCCACTGTCATAGAGAAACAGAAGTATCTCTCAGGTGGGTGAGAAACCCTACTAGATCGGCGGAGAGGCTGAGGTTCGTTGGTAACTATTGAATCCTTTGGTTTTATCAAATCATCTGCTGTAGTTTGTATAGATGGAACCTTTCCAGTTCTACATTACAGACCTTGCCTCGAGCTTGTCCGGATTTTGCTTTTAGACATAGCCCGGACAACCCCAAATCTTAACCAACTTAAGATATGGGCTCTTCCCTTATCATATCACATATGAAATGGTAGGCAACTGATTTGATTTGAACCCTATTCAATAGGTATGCAGCTTCTCAAGTGCATAACTCCCAAAAAGGAAATAGGTAACTCAGTAGTATTCATCATAGAGCATACCTTATCATATAGGGTGTGATTGCTCCACCCCGATATACCATCGTGCTATGGTGTATACGGAGGAGTAATGCTGAGAGAGAATCTCATTCTCCGTTAGAAAAGTCCAGGAATTCCATGCACAAGTATTCTCCTTCTTGATCTCATCATAGGACATAGTACTTTTACCTGTATTTTGGTTCTCTACTTCTAACTTATATTCCGTGAATATCTCAAAAGGTTCGGACTTATGTTTCAACAGGAACATATGTCTGAATCTTGAGAGATCATCAGAGAATGTAATGAAGTACAAAAAACCGGTCTTCGCATGTGTAGACTGGGGACCTTTATACATCAACATGTATCATCTCAAGAGTTCACTAACTCTTTCTCTGTTTCCAATAAACAGAGCTGGTGTCATTATATCTTAGTGACATGACTGGCAAGTTTCACAAGATGTAAATTCAAACTGATTTAAATATGCATCTACAAGTAACTTCAGCTAGTCGGGTAGCATTGATATGACCTAGTCTACAATGCCTCAAGAAAAATTCGTTCATTTCTGAACTCATCCTCTTGTGTGTGTTCTGTATACTAAGAACTGTAGTTTGTTTTAGAACATCAATGCTTTTAGATAACGTGCCTGATCCGATCAACTTTTGATATAGGAAATGTTCAAAACATTATCCAACAATACAAAATTATATCCTTTCTTTACAAATAAAGAGACTGATATGATTTTGTATATCAGGTTCGGTATCTAATAACATTCGTTCAGAATCAATGTATTGATAATACAGGGTGACAGTGACTAACAGACTTGGCTGCAACTCTTGCCCCGTTTTCTGCCTCATGAAACTAATCACCCGTTCTCAGTTCTTTACCTATCTGTAGCCCATGTAACATATTACATATGCGGGATCCTGATCCGGTATCATATACCCAGGACGTAAAGGACACTGAGAAACAGTTCTCTGTAATGAATACACCCGAAGATGATGCATCAACATGCACTCTCTTCGTTTGGGCGGCACGGGAAATCTGGTATTCCCCAATTTCCTGCTCTGTCTTATAACAATTATAAGTTGGAGCGGGACCAACGTTCCCCAGCTCAGTATAACAAGCGGGTTCGGTCAAATATCCATATTATTATCTTGATTAAGGCGTGATATGGTCTCTACCTGGAGAGAGAGAGAAGAAAACACTCAGCGTGCGCTTTTGCAAGAATAGATTGGTTATTATTTTATCTAATCAGGATGGCTCCCACTGCTTTTTATCAAATCTTCCTTCAAACCCTAAAAGGAAAGACTAGCCGGGATTAATTACACACTACAAGTTCGCCAATCTTTCAGCCAGGCCAGTGTCGGTACTTTGAGGGAGGTCCCCCGTGCTTTCGAACGAACCTAATTAATGTAAACCTCATTTTCCCAGAGGCGTAACCTCGTTAACACCTTTCTAGACACCTACTTGATCGGCTAATTGTAATGTGTAAAACTCTCCCAGGAGTAACAATTACTCGCAGCGGGTATCGGGATCCAACTATCTCATAGAAGGTATACAATCTCATTGCAAATTTCAACACTTGAAATTCCCGATAATATTTTTCCCCTAGCGTGCTATGACCTTGACGCATGCCAAACAACCCATAGTGCGCTAGTCAAGTTCAACCCGTACATTTCTTGATTGAATTAAACCCACCCGCACGACCCTTGATGCATGCCAAACAACGCCGTACGAATACCCTAATCCAATCGCATCGTATGCTAGCAGATAAGCACTAGTTAGCTACCGTACACTACGCCTTGACGCATGCCAAACAACCGCAGCACGAATACTAACTAGTACTCATCTGAAATGACGGAGGGCTACGACACGTTTTTCTGAAAACCTATTGCGTAATGAACTTGATATCGTTGTAGAATCAAATGATTTTAAAATGGAGTGCTTTTGAGGCTTTTCTAGTTTTGCTAAAGGAGTCACTCCCGGTGAAGGGATTTTCGGTCCTTTCCTCGTCGAATGAGGTACGGGATATATCATATATATCACTATGCAAAGCAGAAACTATAGAAGCAGTCAAAAGACAAACCGAGTGTGTAGCATCTGCCAGTTATTGCTAAAGGAGTCACTCCCGGTGAAGGGATCTCGGTCCTTTCCTCATCGAATAAGGTGCAGGATATATCACTACCTCTGTGCAAAGCAAGAACTGTAGTTACCTATTTTATTATGAAATTCGATTCTACAACATCTTTAGGTTTCTTTTATTTCATTAATCACATTAATGAAGTCCCATCATTTAAATACCTAAACATCACAGATAAATACGACGTACACTTATGCCATCCGCATTCGCCTCGATGTCCCCTCGTGCACCGTTAGGTTAGGTAACTAACGGCAGAGCGGGGCAGGGCTAGCGCGGGTGTAAAACATAAGTAACGCCTATATAATATATCATATATATACTATATAAAGTATCCATCACAGAACATATCACATGATCACATCACAGATATCGCAGCAGAAGAAACATATGAAATATTGGATATACTAGGATGTCCGTGTTTTCAATACGAGCCAGTATAAAACACGGATTCCACGGTCGTGATGAATAGCCAAACCCACACCCCTAGACCCCTACGAGAGCGGCAAGCAACCCTACCAATCCTAGAGTTAGGAGACCGGGACTCGACTCCTCGAGTTGGTCTCCTACTGGACTCGAGAACCCGGTTACTTGTGCTCCCCTCCTTAGGTCTATCCTAGTGCGGAAAAGTAAATAATATACAAATGGTGACATCATCCGCAACCTGGAAGTGCCCCAATAAAAGAATATTACATACAAGTTTTTACATGAATGAAAATGAAAAACACTCATCTCACATAAAAACCCCCGGCTATTCAAACACGACGATCCAATATAACATATCCAGCAACACATAACATCACATGTCATCAACGTAAGTAAATATGCGCATCCCAATTGTCGTTGACATATAGCAACGAAACCGGCGATATCACATATTACACTTACGGTCACAAAAAAGAAGGTGTAAAACTACAACAGTTGGAATCCGCAACCTCCATAGACATCGCATGCCTAATCAAATGAATTACTTAGACATCGCATGCCTAACAATTATAAACCCCGCATTTTAGTCTCAAAATCGAAAACACTTTTCAATATCAAGTCGGGCAATTCAACAAGATTCCCGACATCCTGATCGAATACTCGTCGCAAACTTTAGTAGGCGGCCGCACCCCCGATACCGTCGACGAAGTGCACCAAGGCGGAACACCGCTGCCGCGAGCACCCGAACGAATGCTTTCGGCGACGGGGTTCTCCTACAGTCACTTGGTTGGGGCTATGGAGCGTGGCTGTCTATTAAGTTTACCCGGCGAGATCCGCGTACGCTACATGATTGCGACGGACGTTTGATCGCATCAAAATTTCCGTGGCAACCGATCAAGTGAGACTAAAGTGCTATGTTTATAACATTCATTCAGTTATCTCATAACAACTTGTGAATTCCAAATGTTGAATCACATTCCGGATAAAATAGAAAATGTTAAACTTTCCGATCGAACAATCGAACACCCAAGTTTTCCCGAAACAGCTCAACTCATGAAATAAGTTCAAAGACATTCACTTCGTGCCTCAGTACCAACGGTCCAGCCGTAGAAGGGTCAAGCCAACGCCTCACATGTGGCATGCCGTACTGCCCCAAACCCGAAGGTTCAAAGGGCAGTTCAAGACGGTCACATAATCGAGTTAAGGTTTGTTGTCTTCTAGAGGGACCATCGCGTTACTTGCACTACTTAGAATGTTATTAAACCACGGAAAGATCCACACTTGGAAATTTCCCGATAGGGGAAAGATTGGGTATTTACATCCGGTCGAACTTTTTAACTTGTTCTAAAATTATCCGGAAAGCCACAAAGACAAAGTCTGATAATCCGATCGAATCATCGAATCCCCAAAACAACCCAGAAAATTCAACTCTTGAATAAATATTAAAAATTCCCATAAAACTCAGCACTGTGAAAGAGGAATTACTGTGCAAATGTCGAGGGCTGACGTCATCAGAAGGCCGCGGAACCGCCGAAGAAGCTAGGCTTCTGCCGCGGTTCCGCCGCCGTTTAGAGGTAACCTTTGTCAAATTTTGCACCGTAACTCTTAGAATTATCTGCTGAATTTTTAAAGAATTTTTAATGTAAAAAAACCAGTTTTTGAAAAAAGTCCAGAGAGTATTTTCGGGTTAGGGTTTCGGGTCGATCGGGTTTCAAACTTCGTCTACGCCTTGCCTAAGGCTCTAGCTAGGCTCTGATACCACTGTAGGGTTCCTAGGCATGCTAATGAGGTCTCACAAGGCATCAACCATGCAAATTTCAAAAATTACAAGTGCCGAGAAACCCTAGTACGGATCGTTAACTAGAATTTTAGGCGAAAAAGGAAACTAGTTAACAACTTATCTAAAAGAACGGAAATACAACCTTTGTAGATCCGGTTCTCCACCTCCATAGCTCCATGATGAAGTCCCCTTGCTGTCCAAATCCAATCCCGGGCTCTAGCGTCAGCTTCATCGGAGAAATGGGCGGGCTAGGTTATCGACAACGATGCCAAAGACGATCTACGTCGAGGCAGCACTAGATCAAGCTCCAACTTCACCAAGTCAAGAATCTTGTGAAGAAAACACCCTATACTACTTGGCAAGAGGTAGAGGATGAAGAAATAGGAAGTGGGTTCACTTTAGAATTGGATTTCTCACTCATTTGCTCAAGATGCCATTGAAGCTATCAAGCTTTTTCTTCTTTTAGAAGAAGAAGAAGAAGAAGATAATATATGATAAGTTATTTTTTTTAAAAAGAAAACAATATGATACTTATCATGTATTCAACCATGGTTTAGTGTAGAGATTTAACTAAGGTTAGATCAATGGTTAGGGTTAGAGAAGAGACAAGAATGGTTGACTTGTTCAAAGCTTCAAGAAGCTTCAACAAGCAAACAAAACAAGCCACCATTTTCTTTTCTTCTTTTCTAAAATAAATAAATAAATAAATAGATAAGAAAATGAAAACCTTAACCATTACACAACCATGGTTTAATCTTTACACAAACCCAAGTGAGTATGTATCATCAAACATGATACAATCTTGTGCACAAAAATATATCACATATACAATGTGCACAAACAAGTGAGAAAAACCATTTAAAGTGAACCAATACTAGTTAATGCAAAGTAATATATCAAATATATAATTATGCATTAAATCATTAAATCAACACTTGATTTAACGATCCGGTCATATCGCATGTGACCGACTAATATCCAATGTATCGGCTTATCGAATCAATCCTTGATTCGATAACTAGGTTATATCGCATACAACCATATCGATACATTCATTGCGAGAATAGAATACGGTATCACATAAACGCATTATTCTCGGTCCCGCACATATCTCATATGCGCTCCTATTTCGTTTTGCTTGAGCCAGGAAACCTCTGTGTAGGACTCTAAAGACTCGTCAATACGCCGGCAGCAGGTGATGATCATATCAAACACCCACAAGCCGCAAGCGGTCTGCTAAACGTAACGGCCACCCGGGTATTGAGCGATCAGAAGATCGACGAGCAAGCCCGCTCATACTCCTGTGAATCCAACCAGTAACACTTACCGTACAGTCCGGTCTCGTCGTCTGATATGTCGCATATCTCGCCTAGGGGTGGTAAACGTCAGACCCCAGTAGCTCGATAAGTCGTGTCGATATGAGGTCTATATCAGATCGAGAAACTACTGGTAACACTTACCAGTAAATCTCAGCAACCCTGGCCAAGGATTTCCGGTTATAGCCAATCGAACACAGCGCAACATCAACTCCCTATACCGGGAGAGACGAATCCCCTCCTATCGCTCATTGCCTCCATGTGATTCGGGACTGTACCCAAAAACCACCGTTTTGCACGCCCTCTTGGACGTAGTAAGGTGGAAATCAAAGCATAGTGGGAACCATACAAGACTCTATGACGATCTCGGGTCAACAGACTAACCTGTACCAGTGTCACCAGAGAACTGCCATCTGACGTAAGGTATAATACCATCTGGGAGTTCTCGGCGAGTCCGTCCAGTGTACCCAGTCTCCACTGAGCACCCGTATATCATCTCTGATGTCAAACACCAATGGATATGGGATCATCCATCGCCCATCTGTATGGGTCGAGAAGGTATACGCTAGTCTACTCTGGTATATCGATGCCCCGTCTCGATATACCCACGACTAGGGACCTTGAAGGATGTACTTATGGACTACCCTGTCCCCATTAGTATGATCCACATCATAGTCCAGGTAGTCAAGTACACATCCTAAGGGCTTTACCAACATGTAACAGAGAGACAATCAGTATACATGTTAAGGTAAAGAGCAACCAGATAGCATACTATCATGTCGAGCAAGAAAGTCCTCCCTATATATGTCCAAGCATCCACTACAATATACATCCTATGTATAGTAATGGCCTCTAGGGCATACATATAACTAACAGATGTACCGTACGTTTGTTCTGTGGCATACTTACGATACGCTACTCCGCTTAAGAAACCTTAGGATGTACATTTCCTTGCACAGTATTATATTCATTCCTATGATCTATCCTTATCGATACTGATTATGATTTTGCTGCCACGATTACACGGGCAGAGATAGCTACGGCTAGAGTTGCGTCAGCTTGAGCTCGTCACGGACGAGGACTGACCAGGGAGTGATTCCAGAGACGTACGACTGCATAGAGAGGCATCGTTTTAGTGTGTTTTCGCGCCATGAGCGTTTGACAGGTCGCTTTACGAGATTTCTCGGATGTGCTGATCGGCGCAAGAGGATCAGGCAACTGCTAGAGGCCAGCCAGAATATGATGACCATTGATATATCGCTTACTCACGATGATTGAGGCGCTTTCAGCGTACAGACGAATGAGCCAGTTGCTGCTGCAAATGACGAGATATCGCCCAGATGTTGGAGCTACTGCAGCATGAGTTATACTTTGAGATATGGTGGAAGGTCGCTAGTCACCCGAGAATGAATGACTAGACATGTGGTTCGTTCGCTTACCCCGATGCGAGGTCATCAGATAGATTGATTCCAGCAAGAGACGACTTCACGCAGATTCGTTGAGAGTCGATAGAGACGTTCGAATGTCAGGAACCCATTCCCAAGTTTAAAGTATTCGAAAGACAATGCAAGTAATGCTATGGACCCTCTAGAAGAATGAAACCCTAACTCGATGAAATGACCATGGGATGCCTCCGAACCTTAGGGTTTGCGACAGTTTAGCGGTGCCATTTGTGAGGCTTGGGTTTGCCCTTCTACGGTTGGTCCATAGGTGATGTGGTATGTACTGGAATACTATTAAACCGTACTCAAGATGTTGATCTCTTGGGGGAATATAAGGTTCTGACAAATCGATTGGATGGTTTGACATCATTCGGATATCATGTGACGGGGCACATTGCTTGAGAGACTCCAGATACGAGTATAGCCGTTGGAGCGCAGTCCATACAGCCACGAGGAGAAGAGTCCGAATCAGTCGACATTGGAGCAGAGTGAATTAAAGAGTTCGCACGAGATGACGTTCCACTCCGCTGATATCAGAGAAGCGATACGCATGCAGAGGCGTTGTATATGGATATACCTCCTAGAAGGAGTCGCGATGAGTATGCAGCCGTTCCGGAACAAGAAACATATATAGTGAAGGATGGTAACTTCCGGACAATTCGGCAGAGACGAGAATTGAGAGAGACCTCGACAGGACCTTTCTGGAATACTATACGAGGAGACTTGTGTTAGTTATATGTATGCCCTAGAGGCTATTACTGTACATAAGATGTATATTGTAGTGGATGCTGGGACATATATCGGTAGGACTTTCTTGCTCGACATGATAGTACGCTATCTGGTTACTTTTTATCTTAACATGTATGCTTTCTGTCTCTCTGTTACATGTTGATAAAGCCCTTAGGATGTGTACTTGACTACCTGGACTATGATGCGGATCATACTAGTGGGGACATGGTAGTCCATAAGTACATCCTTCAAGGTCCCTAGTCATGGGTGTATCGAGACGGGGCATCGATATACCAGAGTAGACTAGCGTATACCTTCACGACCCATATAGATGGGCGATGGATGATCCCATATCCATTGGTGTTTGACATCAGAGATGATATACGGGTGCTCAGTGGAGACTGGATACACTGGACGGACTCGCCGAGAACTCCCAGATGGTATTATACCTTACGTCAGATGGCAGTTCTCTGGTGACACTGGTACAGGTTAGTCTGTAGACCCGAGATCGTCATAGATTCTTGTGTGATTCCACTGTGCTTTGATTTCCACCTTACCACGTCCAAAGGGGCATGCAAAACGGTTGTTTTTGAGTACAGTCCCGAATCACATGGAGGCAATGAGCGATAGGAGGGGATTCGTCTCTCCCGGTATAGGGAGTTGATGTTGCGCTGTGTTCGATTGGCTATAACCGGAAATCCCTGGCCAGGGTTGCTGAGATTTACTGGTAAGTGTTATCAGTAGTATCTCGAATTGTTATAGACCTCATGTCAACACGACTTATCGAGCTACTGGGGTCTGACGTTTACCACTCTTAGGCGAGATATGCGACATATCAGATGAACAAACCGGACTGTACGGTAAGTGTTACTGGTTGGATTCACAGGAGTGTAAGCGGGCTTGCTCGTTGATCTTCTGATCGCTCAATACCCGGGTGGCCGTTACGTTTAGCAGACCGCTTGCGGCTTGTGGGTGTTTGATATGATCATCACATATTGCCGGCGTATTGACGAGTCTTTAGAGTCCTATACAGAGGTATCCTGGCTCAAACGAAACGAAATAGGAGCGCATATGAGATATGTGCGGGACCGAGAATAATACCAGTAGATGATACTGTATTCTATTCTCGCGATTTGTATCATCGGTCGGTTATATGTGATATAGCCGGGTTACCGAATCAAGTGTTGATTCGATATATTGATACACTTGATATTAGTCGGTTATATGCAGTATGACCGGATCATCAAATCAAGTGTTGATTTAATGATTTAATGTATAATTATATATCTGATATATTACTTTACATTAACTAGTATTTGTTCACTTAAGATTGATTTTCTCACTTGATTGTGCACATTGTATATATGATATATGTTTGTGCACTAGTTTGTATCATGTTTGATGATACATGCAAACTTGGGTGTGTGTATGCTTTAAACCATGTTTAGGTTAATGGTTAGGTTTTATTTGTTTTATTTATTTTCTTTATTTATTTTTGGCAAGAAATAAAATGGTGGCTTGTTTTGTTTTACTCTTGAAGCTTCATGAAGCTTTGAAAGTCTTTACCATTTTGTTTCTTTCCTTAACCTAACCATTTACCTAAACCCTAGTTTATTCTCTACATGAGTTTATTTCACCCATGGTTGTATTATGATAAGCTTCACTTGATTTTCTTTGATTAATTAATTCATTTTCTTTCTTCTTCTTCTTCATCTTCTTCATGAAGAGAAGAAAACTTTCTTGAAAAATTTCAAGTGATGAAATCAAGTGAGAAATCCAAATCCAAAGTGAACCCACTTCCTATTTCTTCATCCTCTGCCACTTGCCATGTTGTATAGGGTGTTTTCTTCACAAGGTTCATGACCAAGTGAAGATGGAGCTTGAGTTTGAGTCGCCTCGACGTAGATCGTCTTCGGCATCGAAGTCAACGACCTAGCCCGATCATTTCTCCGACGAAACCAACGCTAGAGTCCGGGATCCGGTTGATCGCAGCGGAGGGACGTCATCACGGAGCTAAAGAAATTGTGGACCAGATCTACAAAGGTTGTAGCCCCTTTCACTTGTAGTTAAGTTGTTAACTTGCATCTTTTTCACCTAATCTCTAGTTAACGATCTTCATTAGGGTTTCTCGGCACATAAAATTTTGATTTTGGCATGGTTGATGCCTTGTGGAACCTCTTGAGTGTGCCCAGTAACCCTACAGTAGTTTCAGAGCCTGGCTAGAGCTTTAGGCGAAGTGTAGACGAAGTTAGAAACCCGTTCGAACATGAAACCCTAATCCAAAACCCTTCTCTGTACATTTTTCAAAACTGTGGAATTTTGTGAATTAAAAATATGCAGAAAAATAAGCAGGGTTTTCTAGGAATTAATGTAGAGCATGTGACCCTAAGTCGACTAAAGCACCGCGGAACCGCGGCCCTACCCTGGTATGTGCGGCGGTTCCGCGGCCATACTGAAGCTTCTTTACTCACGGTTTGCGCAGTAATCCCCGTATGTAATGCCTGTGTTTTCTGGGTGTTTTTAAAATATACTCAACAGTTGAGTTTTCTGGGGTTGTTTTGGGGACTCGGTGTTTCTATCGGAAACTTTAACCGCGTCTATGTGTTTTTCCGGGTAATTTAGAACATGTTAAAAAGTTCGACCGGATATAAATACCCAATTTTTCCCCTGCCGGAAAATTTCCAAGTGTTGTATTTTTCCGTGGTTTAAGAACGTTCTAAGTAGTGCAAGTAACGCGATAGTCCCTCTAGAAGACAACAAACCTTAACTCGATTATGTGACCGTCTTGAACTGCCCTTTGAACCTTAGGGTTTGGGGCAGTACGGCGTGCCACATATGAGGCGTTGGCTTGACCCTTCTACGGCTGGACCGTTGGTACTGTGGCATGAAGTGAATATTTTTAAACTTATTTCATGTGTTGAGCTGTTTCGAGAAAACTTGGGTGTTTGATTGTTCGATCGGAAAGTTTAACATTTTCTATTTATCCGGAATGTGATACAATATTTGGAATCCACAACGAGTTATGAGATAACTGATTTGAATGTTATAAACATAGCACTTTAGTTTCACTTGATTGGTTGCTACGGAATTTTGATGTGATCAAAAGTCCGTCGCAATCACGTAGCGTACGCGAATACTCGCCGAGTAAACTTAATAGACAGCTACACCCCATAGCCCCGACCAAGTGACTGTAGGAGAACCCCATCGCCGAAAGCATCCGTTCGGGTGCTCGCGGCAGCGGTGTTCCGCCTTGGTGCACTTCGTCGACGGCATCGGGGGTGCGGCCGTCCACTAAAGTTTGTGACGAGCATTCGTTCTGGATGTCGGGAATCTTGTTGAATTGCCCGACTTGATATTGAAAAGTGTTTTCGATAATGAGACTAAAATGCAGGGTTTATTATTGTTAGGCATGTGATGTCTAAGGAATTCAGATGGTTAGGCATGCGATATCTAAGGAATTCAGATGGTTAGGCATGCGATGTCTAAAGAGTTTGCGGATTCCAACTGTTGTAGTTTTACACTTTCTTTTCTGCGACTGTAAGTGTAATATGTGATATCGCCGGTTTCGTTGCTATATGTCAACGACAATTGGGATACGCATGTTTACTTACGTTGATGACATATGATGTTATGTGTTGCTGGATATGTTATATTGGATCATCGTGTTTGAATAGCCGGGATTTTTTTATGTGAGATGAGTGTTTTTTCATTTTCATTCATGTAAAAACTTGTATGTAATATTCTTTTATTGGGGCACTTCCAGGTTACGGAAGATGTCACCCATTTGTATATTATTTACTTTTCTGCACTAGGATAGACCCAAGGAGGAGGGCACAAGTAACCGGGTTCTGGAGTCAAGTGGGAGACCAACTCGAGGAGTCGACTCCGGGTCTCCTAACTCTAGAATTGGTAGGGTTGCTTGCCACTCTCGTAGGGGTCTAGGGGTGTGGGTTTGGCTATTCATCGCGACCGTGGAATCCTTGTTTTATACTGGCTCATATTAAAAACACGGACGTCCTAGTATATCCAATGTTTCATATGTTTTTTCTGCTGCGTTATCTGTAATGTGATCATGTGATATGTTCAGATAGATATTATATATAGTATATATGATATATTATATAGACGTTACTTATGTTTTACACCCGCGCTAGCCCTGCCCTGCTCTGTCGTTAGTTACCTAACCTAACGGTACACGAGGGGACATCGAGGCGAATGCTGATGGAAAAAGTGTACGTCGTATTTATCTGTGATGTTTAGGTGACTTAAATGATGGGACTTCATTAATATGATTAATGAAAAATAAGAAACCTAAAAGATGTTGTGGAATCGAATTTTCAAAAACAGGTAGTTACAGTTCTTACTTTGCATCGCGGTGTTCCATGTAGAACATCCTGCACCTTATTCGATAAGGAAAGGGCCGAGATCCCTTCACCGGGAGTGACCCCTTTAGCAATAACTGGCAGATGCTGCAACGCTCGGTTTGTCTTTTGATTGCTTCTATAGTTTTTGATTTGCACAGCGGTATATATGATATATCCTGCACCTTATTCGATGAGGAAAGGGCCGACGATCCCTTCACCGGGAGTGACCCCTTTAGCAAAACTAGAAAAGCCTCAAAAGCACTCCATTTTAAAATCATTCGATTCTACAACGATATCAAGTTCATTACGCAAAGGGTTTTCATAAAAACCTGTCGTAGCCCTCCATCATTTTAGATAAGTCCTGCTTAGTATTCGTGCTGCGTTTGTTGACCTTGTCAAGGCGCAGTGTGCGGTAGCTGATCAGTATTTATCTGCTTATGCATATGATGCAGATTGTTTTAGGGTAGTCGTACGTCCTTGTTGACCTTGTCAAGGGTCGTGCGGGTGGGTTTGATTCAATCAAGAAATGACGGGTAGAACTTGACTTACGGTCTATGGTTTGTTGACCTTGTCAAGGTCATAGATCGTTCGAGGCAAAATTATCGGGAATTTCAAGTGTTGAAATTTGCAATGAGATTGCATACCTTCTATGAGATAGTTGGATCCCGATACCCACTGCGAGTAATTGTTACTCCTGGGAGAGTTTTACACATTACAATTAGCCGATCAAGTAGGTGTCTAGAAAGGTGTCAACGGGGTTACGCCTCTGGGAAAACGACGTTTACTTTAATTAGGTCCATACGAAAGCACGGGGAACCTCTCTCAAAGTACCGACACTGGCCTGGCTAAAAGAATGGCGAACTTATAGAGTGTAATTAATCCCGGCTAGTCTTTCGTTTTAGGGTTTGAAGGAAGATTTGATAAAAACAGTGGGAGCCATCCTGATTAGATAAAATAATAACCAATCTGATCTTGCAAGAGCATACGCTGAGTGTTTTCTTCTCTCTCTCTCCAGGTAGCGACCATATCACGCCTTAATCAAGATAATAATACGGATGTATTGACCGAACCCGCTTGTGATACTGAGCTGGGGAACGTTGGTCCCGCTCCAACTTATAATTGTTATAAGACAGAGCAGGAAATAGAGGAATACCAGAATTCCTGTGCCGCCCAAACGAAGAAAGTGCATATGATGCATCTCCTTCGGGTGTGTTCATTACAAAGAACTGTTTCTCTGTATCCTTTACGTCCTGGGTATTTGATACCGGATCAGGATCCCAGATATGTAATCTGTTACATAGGGCTACAGAAAGGTAGAGAACTGAGAACGGGTGATAAGTTTCATGAGACAGAAAATGGTGCAAGTGTTGCAGCCAAGTCTGTTGGTCACTGTCACCCTGTATTCCAAATACATTGATTCTAAACGAATGTTATTAGATACCAAACCAGATATACAAAATCATATCAGTCTCTTTATTAGTAAAGAAATGATAAAATTTTATATTGTTGGATAATGTTTTGAACATTTCTTATTTCAAAAGTTGATCGGTTCAGGTACGTTATCTAAAAACATTGACGTTCTAAATCAAACTACTGTTCCTAGTATACAGAACACACACAAGAGGAAGAGTTCAGAAATGAACGATTCCTTCTTGAGGTATTGTAGACTAGTTCATATCAATGTGACCCGACTAGCTTAAGTTACATTGTAGATCCATATTTAAATCAGTTTGAATTTACATCTTGTGAAACTTGCCAGTCATGTCACAAAGATTAGATGACCATAGCTCTGTTTTTTAGAAACAGAGAAAGAGTTAGCAAACACCAGGAATTGATACATGATGATGTATGTAAGGTCCTCTGTCTACACATGCCAAGACCGGTTCTTTGTACTTCATTACATTCTCTGATGATCTCTCAAGATTCAGTCATATGTTCCCTGTTGAAACATAAGTCCGAAACTTTTGAGATATTCACAGAATATGAGTTAGAAGTAGAGAACCAAAAAACCGGGTATAAGTATTATGTCCTATGATGAGATCAGGGAGGAGAATACTTGTGCATGGAATTCTTGGACTATTCTAAAGGAGAATGAGATTCTCTCTCAGCATTACTCCTCCGAATACACCACAGCACAACGGTGTATCGGGGCAGAGCAATCACACACTATATGATAAGGTGCGCTCTATGATGAGTACTGTTGAGTTACCTGTCTGTTTTAAGGGGTTATGCACTTGAGAAGATGCATACCTATTGAATTAGATTCGAATCAAATCAGTGCCTACCACTCCATATAAGATATGGTATGGGAAGAGCCTATCTCTTAAGTAAGTTAGGATTTGGGATTGTCCGGCCTATGTCAAAAGCAAAATCGGACAACATCGAGGCAAGGTCAGTTCTGTAGAACTGAAAGGTTCCAGCTGTACAAACTACAGCTAATGATTTGATAGAACCAAAGGATTCTCAATAGTCCCCGACAAACCTCAGCCTCTCCGCCGATCTAGCAGGGTTCCTCACCTGCCTGAGAGATACTTCGGTTTCTCGATGACAGTGGGAGCGAGGAATGCATCATGAGATGATGACCTAACTAGTTTCGAGCAGGCCATCAAGAGTGGGGACTCTGTAAGAATGGCTGGATGCTTAGCGGTCTGAGATGGAATCAATGTACACCAACAAAGTATGGACTTTGGTTGCTTTATCTGAAGGGTTAAATCCCCATCAGGAGTAAGTATATCTTGAGAAGATTACTTGGTGTAGATGGAAAAGTTGAGACTTTCAAAGCTAGACTTGTTAAAGGTTTTCGTCATCGACCAGGCATGGATAATGATGAAACCTTTTCCAGTTACTATGCTTAAGTCCATCCGGATCCTACTTAACATTGCTACATACTATGATTACGATATCTGGTGGTTGGGTGTCATGACTATTCTTCTAAATACTGATTTAGAAGAGAATGTCTATAGGTACACAGCCAGAGGGCTTAGTAGACAGTGAGAGCAGCGGAAACGTGTGCAAGATGTTTTATATGATAAAGCAGGCATCGCGGAGTTGGCACGTCTGTTTTGATGTGTTAGTCAAAGAGTTTGACATCATCAAAATGGTAGATGAACCTTGTATATACAAAAAGGTAGTAGAGAGTATGGTAGTGATCCTCTTAGAGTACGTGGATGACATACTCTTGATAGGAAAGTAGTTTCCTATGCTACGCTCGGTCAATCTCCGCTTATCACAAGGATTCTCCATACAGGATCAAAGCGATACCTCCTAAATCCTGGGTTTTGGATCTATAAGATAGATCTAAATGGATGTTAGGATTCTCACTAAGTGTAGTAAGATGGTATCGATGGATCCTGGGGAGAATCACTGGAAAGGTTCCAGGGTGATAAGGATGACTGAATGTCAGTCACAGGCATTATCTTTACCCTCAGTAGAGGGACGGTATGTTGGAAGAGTTCCAAGCTAGATACCGTGGCAAACTAGACGATAAAGGCTGGTAATATCGCTATTAAAGATACTACCAAAGAGGCAGTTTGGGTGTATAATAGTTCATAAGATGAACTAGGTTCCTACCATTGTGTGACAATGGAAGTGTGGCTTTGGCCCAGGAACCCTGGTCCCATCAGTGACCCAGACATATTCTGAGGCAGCATCACCTGATCATGGAGATAGTTGATCTCCAGGGTTATCGAGGTTAGGAGAATAGACTCAGAGGACAACACGGCGGATCCATTCACAAAGGCTTTTTCCCAGAGAGAGACTTATATGGGATGGTTGAGTATTAGACACTGCAACCACTGCTACAGATGGCCCTAGTGCAAGTGGGAGATTGTTAGTTATATGTATGCCTAAGAGGCCATTACTGTATATAGGATATATATTGTAGTGGATGCTGGGACATATATAGGTAGGACTTTCTTGCTCGACATGATAGTACGCTATCTGGTTACTCTTTATCTTAACATGTATGCTTTCTGTCTCTCTGTTACATGTTGATAAAACCCTTAGGATGTGTACTTGACTACCTGGACTATGATGCGGATCATACTAGTGGGGACATGGTAGTCTATAAGTACATCCTTCAAGGTCCCTAGTCGTGGGTGTATCGAGACGGGGCATCGATATACCAGAGTAGACTAGCGTATACCTTCTCGACCCATATAGATGGGCGATGGATGATCCCATATCCATTGGTGTTTGACATCAGAGATGATATACGGGTGCTCAGTGGAGTCTGGGTACACTGGACGGACTCGCCGAGAACTCCCAGATGGTATTATACCTAACGTCAGATGGCAGTTCTCTGGTGACACTGGTACAGGTTAGTCTGTAGACCCGAGATCGTCATAGAGTCTTGTGTGATTCCCACTATACTTTGATTTCCACCTTACCACGTCTAAGGGGGCATGCAAAACGGTGGTTTTTGGGTACAGTCCTGAATCACATGGAGGCAATGAGCGATAGGAGGGGGATTCGTCTCTCTCGGTATAGGGAGTTAATGTTGCGCTGTGTTCGATTGGCTATAACCGGAAATCCCTGGCCAGGGTTGCTGAGATTTACTGGTAAGTGTTATCAGTAGTATATCGAATTGTTATAGACCTCATATCGACACGACTTATCGAGCTACTGGGGTCTGACGTTTACCACCCCTAGGCGAGATATGCGACATATCAGACGAACAGACCGGACTGTACGGTAAGTGTTACTGGTTGGATTCACAGGAGTGTGAGCGGGCTTGCTCGTTGATCTTCTGATCGCTCAATACCCGGGTGGTCGTTACGTTTAGCAGACCGCTTGCAGCTTGTGGGTGTTTGATATGATCATCACCTACTGCCGGCGTATTGACGAGTCTTTAGAGTCCTATACAGAGGTTTCCTGGCTCAAGCGAAACGAAATAGGAGCGCATATGAGATATGTGCAGAACCAAGAATAATACCAGTATGTGATACTGTATTATATTCTCGCGATTTGTATCATCGGTCGGTTATATGTGATATAGCCGGGTTACCGAATCAAGTGTTGATTCGATATATTGATACACTTGATATTAGTCGGTTATATGCAGTATGACCGGATCATTAAATCAAGTGTTGATTTAATGATTTAATGTATAATTATATATTTGATATATTACTTTACATTAACTAGTATTTGTTCACTTAAGATTGATTTTCTCACTTGATTGTGCACATTGTATATATGATATATGTTTGTGCACTAGTTTGTATCATGTTTGATGATACATGCAAACTTAGATGTGTGTATGCTTTAAACCATGTTTAGGTTAATGGTTAGGTTTTATTTGTTTTATTTATTTTCTTTATTTATTTTTGGAAAGAAATAAAATGGTGGCTTGTTTTGTTTTACTCTTGAAGCTTCATGAAGCTTTGAAAGTCTTTACCATTTTGTTTCTTTCCTTAACCTAACCATTTACCTAAACCCTAGTTTATTCTCTACATGAGTTTACTTCACCCATGGTTGTATTATGATAAGCTTCACTTGATTTTTCTTTGATTAATTAATTCATTTTCTTTCTTCTTCTTCTTCATCTTCTTCATGATGAGAAGAAAATTTTCTTGAAAAATTTGAAGTGATGAAATCAAGTGAGAAATCCAAATCCAAAGTGAACCCACTTCCTATTTCTTCATCCTCTGCCACTTGCCATGTTGTATAGGGTGTTTTCTTCACAAGGTTCATGACCAAGTGAAGATGGAGCTTGAGTTTGAGTCGCCTCGACGTAGATCATCTTCGGCATCGAAGTCAACGACCTAGCCCGATCATTTCTCCGACGAAACCAACGCTAGAGTCCGGGATCCGGTTGATCACAGCGAGGGACGTCATCATGGAGCTAAAGAAATTGTGGACCGGATCTACAAAGGTTGTAGCCCCTTTCACTTGTAGTTAAGTTGTTAACTTGCATCTTTTTTGCCTAATCTCTAGTTAACGATCTTCATTAGGATTTCTCGGCACATAAAATTTTGATTTTGGCATGGTTGATGCCTTGTGGAACCTCTTGAGTGTGCCTAGTAACCCTACAACTTGGACCCAGGAGAGATCATATTGTGCACACCCAGCAAGCCAGAGTTCGGCATCGTCGACGAGATAGTTGACCAGGTTCGGATAAAGGACCTCAACCAGATGCGTTGTAAGTTGAGCAAGAAAGGACGAGTATGGAGTATACCTCCACAGAGTGGGACGAGTTCCTGAGGACGTGTTTGGCCAGATATCTTCTACAGAGTGATGAAGATATAGAGTTCGTGATTTCGAGTCCGTGTGAAAGACTTCGAATTGACCGTAGCCGAGAACATTTGCAGTGCGCAGATAGAGATGTGACGTCGAAGTGAACGATGATACAGACAAGTGGGACAAGAAGTTCGTGCGAGATGCTGACGAGCCGTTATCACTCCCCATTAAGATCAAAGGTCGGATATGTCTACAAAGGCGTTGGGACGCGGCCAGCCTCTGAGGAAATGCTGTGCTGAGGATGCAGATGTCCAGAGAGTGAGAAAAGATTATACAAGAGTACCAGCCTCCGTATAGTTCGGCATAGGCAAGAGCGGAAGAGACCTTGAGCAGGATTCCTTCCAGGACACTGATGCGATAAGATTTGCACCAAGGATCAGATGTGTGATGTGTATTCAGAGGACCAGAGGTCGGCGCTAGTGACGTGTTGCTTTACGAGTGGCCGTGAGAATTGACCGAGAGTTGACCAGAGAAGTGCCAGGACGGAATCGTCCTCGTTAGCACACCTGACTAGGCCGATGAGCCGAGGGATTACGAAATTGGCAATCCACAGGGAAGATAAGGGCCCAGAGACAGAGGACGCCAGATCGTGAGCAGAAGGCAATGTAGATATCTTGCGTTGCTAGCATTGGATGCACTGACACCTTCTCGACCTTGAAGGAGGATGTATCAACGACGGTATTTATGATTTTTGATTTGGTGATTTGATTATCACGTATCCGTCACTTTGTATTTTGGTGTTTTTGGGCGATCTATTCGCATGGTTTGGTCTTGATGGCTGAGTTCCATGATTTCTGTTTTCGTGCACCATGCTTGCACCTACTGGGTATTTATATTTTGTGCATAGTTATTACACTTGAGATATGCTTTATACACCGTGGTGTTGATTTATGATTTGTGCACAGTTATTTCACCTGACTTCGATTTGATGCCATTCGATATGTTGATTTTGATTTCATGCCTATGTTATGCATGTGATTTGACTTATGCTTTCGGCATAGTTTTCATACACTTTTAGTATTTTGATTTGATTTGTGCATGCTGATGCACATGGTTGTGAGATTATATACCGTGGTATACCTGTTTTGATTGAGCCGTATTGTATACCGTCGATTTCGATTCTGATATTGATGTTGATTTCATGCACTCTGTGCACTTCTTTTGGATTTTGCGTATGTTCGACGCTTGATATTGGATTTTGTGATTTCGTGCATGTCGAATGCGCAATGATTTATATTTTATTCGTGCATGATGGATGCACCTGATTTGGATTTTCGCGCGTATTGAGCGCATATTTTGAGGTACGATTTTGGTGCACACCAGTTGCACTAAATCGGGATTCTTCGTGCATGTCAGATGCACCTGATTTTGCTGTCAGACACACACGTTTCCTATGACAGATGTTTCATGCACACCCGTTGCACCTAGATGTTGTTTGGCACATATATGGATTTTGATTTCCGTGCGCACCAGATGCACAGGATATTCTTATATACATTTTGGGATTTATTCCTTATGGACCAGTACATTTTCAAGATGTTTGCTATATGTTTCCGTACTGAGCAGGACTAGTCAGAGGACAGTACCTGGATATATTTTGCATGTATTGATAGCTATCGAAGGGATTTCCAAAAAGCGAGCTATAGTCTCAGTATATACCTACGTGTCTGATATGACACGAAACATTTAAAACAAGGAAACCTTTCTAAATTGTTTTCAAAACGGCGGAACGGACATATTTAACAAAAGATATATACATATATGGTTATTTTCGTACAATAGACGTCCGCTACTGTGCAATGTTATGTGCATCGCACAGCGACTTAAAAAGGGTTTGGCATGCATTTCCTTCAGTTATTTACATGTACAGATTTGATGTTTACATGTATAGTTCCGATTTATATCATATTGGTTTTATTGTGGATTTGACATTTGTGTCTCTACCATGACTCCGATGATTGCGGGATGCTTAACGGAGATTTGATTTTGAGTTATCTGCTCATTTCTCATGCGCATGCATTGCGCTATGATGCGTTTTATCTATTGATGATTTCGGAGCCCCGACGACTTGGACTTTTACTGAAATGTTTTAAGAATTTGGGGGTTTATTTAAAATTCGGGGACCAAATTTCTTTAAGGGGGAAAGATTGTAACATTTCAAAAAAATAAAATATTATTTTTTGGGAATTTTTATAATTTAATAATAAAATATTGAATATTTTAAATAAGGTGGTATAATTAAATACTGATAAATTGGGAAAAAATTTGGGAAATTATAGAAATTACTAAAAGACTGTGTTTTATGCAAATTATGCAAATTTTAAGTTCTTATGACTTAATTGAAACTATTTTAGTGCTAATCGCGATTAAAAATCGCTAATCACACTTTAAGTGTATTTTGTGCAAACATGCACCATATCTTTTTTTTAACACTTGTTACATTTTCCTACATGTTTTGGGTGCATGGCTTGTTATTTTGGGGTTACAATTGATGTGAGAATGAAAATAGAAAATAAAAGGATAAGATTATAATATGGAGGTATGATTAGAGAGAGAAAGAGTGGGTGAGGGATCAACCCTTTGTCATGAGCCATCCCCTATCATTTTCCTCACTCATTTCTCTCCCCTCTCTTCCCTTGCTGCAGCTGCTGTTCTCTCTCCTCCTCCATCTTCAAACCCCCAAAACACCATGAAAATCACCCCAAAACCTAAATCCCATTTCATAAAAAAGGTGCACAAGCCCTCTAGCTACCCAATGGACTAAGAAAAACTTGATTTTGGCGCTGTAGAGAATTCTTGAGATCTAAATGAGGTATATCCTTTCACAAATAGTGCAGTGTTACGGTTTTTTAGCCTCTTTTCATGTTTGTTTTCGATTTGGCGAAGTTTAGCGACATTTGGAGTTTTCTAGAGAGGGTTAGGGTTAATTTGAGTTGTGGTTGTGCAATTGGGCTTAGAGATGACCCTTAGACCCCCTATTGTCTAAAATACTGACCTAACCAAACCTGAAACCCAAAAATACGGAATTACGGAACTTTCATGTCGATTTCTGAGAACTTAAGGCGTGCAGGGAAATCTGGGATGACCCGGGGAAGTTAAGAGGCAAACAAACAATACTAGGGACTTAGATAGACCACCAGGAGACTACCCTACCAAAACGAGGCCCCAACTCCACTTCAAAACCGGCCTGGCCGGAATTTTCCTTTAAGGGGCTCGGCCACTTGGTGAGGGTAGGTGCCCAGATTGCTTCAGTAGGTCATATACACCATATATATCACCCTAGAGTTGTTTGCTTACTTTGTTGTGGCCTGAGTCTAAATCTGGAAGCACTTTGGTATGCTTTTTGGACATGTTTTCCGTATTTTAAATGATAAGTTTTGATATTTGGATTTGCGTTTAGTTGTTGGATGTTTGTACATCAACGACTAGGGAAGATTGGTCGTGTTTTGCATGCGAAGCGATAGGTTCTAACCTATAGGCTTTTAAGCTTATCGTTTTGGTTTTCATGTGTCGTTTCATCTCCGATTTGGTTTTTAATGCGATACGATGCGTGTGACATGTAGATACCCCCACGATGATTCGAGACGATGAAGAAGATGATGGCGATATCGACATCGGCAAGCAAGACACAAGGTGAGTAGATTATATCTACGGGGGAAGTCGCGTGGATGGTGTATAGCATCCCCGCAGTTCGATGTCTAGTATATATATACTATATATATGATAGTGTTAAGTGTGATTTGGATATTCTAGATGTGATTAGGTGTACTATGGATAGATTAGGGTTTAGAAGTAAACTAGTATGGTAACCTAGTTGCGAACCCTAGAATAGGTTTACACCCCCACGCACACACATGCTTATTTGCTATACTTATGCTTGGATGATGAGGATAGTGAATGATATTTGGAGATGAGTCGATGATATTGGGCACAGTGCCATGAGATCGGTGATATGATGTGGTTCGTATTTAGGATACGACATGAGATTTTAGCGGGCCTTTGGATGTGTGTTTCACACACGCATTTATATTTATATAGATGGTATCGATTTGTTCTAGACTTAGATCAGTACCCCAGATCATGAGATATGATGATAAAGATACCAGATATTTGATGAGATGAATGTGATATTGACCCGTATCCAGCCTTTGGGATGCCATATGATGATTTACCGTACGAGCTTCATATTGATGATAGACCCGCACTCCTGACTCGAGGATGTCATTTGATATTGTATCGTACGCGGTACCTTTGAGGCGGGATCACCGACTATTATATTTATATGTATACATATATATATATCGACTCAGATTTAGGTGTTTCCATACCCCTCCTGATTGACTTGTTAGTTAGAGCCGTAGTTTTGCTAGTAGATGTTAGGCTAGGCCGATGTCATACCTATTTCAAAAACTAACAAATCGGGAGTATTTTAAAGACAGGCAAAGGGATTCTATGGATATTTTCAATAGACGCATCTTTTCTTAAAAACACCGTAGCTCTTATTTTCCAAAAAAAACCCCGATTCGTCTTCTTTCAAATAGCAAAACAGTATGACATAGATACATTGATGTAGATACTGCACTATTGTGTTATTATTCATTTGCCGCATATTCTTACTGTTTACATCGCATTGCATGTTAAATATGTTATTGTTATATCAAATCCATGCTGTTAGGACACCAGCACCATTATCGATGATGCATATGTTCCACGTACTCCTGTTTGCCGGCTCACACACTTCATCATCGATAATTGCCATGCCACTACACTGTAGTACTGTTGCATTCAGGATATGACCCTTGCATGGTATACTCATGTACTAACATATTGTACACTCATACTTCTATACATACATATTTGCACATACATAGATGATTCTGGTTTGACTTGGAGATTTGGGAACCGCAAGATACTTTCTAAAACTGATTCATTTTAAAGAAGCGGTCTTCCCTAAATATGTGCATATTACTATTCCAAGTTTCATGATACACTTGTATGCTTACATTTCTTTTATATGTCGCATACATCATGCTTTCTGATTATACGCATTGAGATATGTTGTTTCCATGATATTTCTGGAATTGGGAACCGTGGGTATTTCAAAAGAGAGTATGTAATTGTTTTTAAAACCCGGTTACCCTTGATATGATATTTCAGTGCGTCCACCATGCGTTTTCTCGGTGCTGAGAGCGACATGTGAAACCCGATTCGAGGAGGCGGATGAGGCCGATTGCGGGTACATGGTGGACCCGGTATGGTACCCCGGGGCGAGAACGGATCGCTGTGTGGTAGACGGTGAGCCTGGCAGAGGGACTACTACCTACCGGTGACAGTTTTGGGCTCGGCGGATATCCGGAGGATACCGACCGGAGTCGTGAGATGATATGGGCCGATCCGGACTGACGGAGCCCGTGGGCCGATCCGGACTGACGGAGCCTGACATATGAGGATTTACGTGGCGATGCAAGGCACAGGTTTCATGATGTTTTTGAGTGTCGATGCTTGACACTAAGGTTCCATGATTTGATATGTCGCGAGCGACACATGTTGATTTGCATCCTCATATTTCCATGCATATGCTTTATGATATTTACATGCATGATGTTTGTTGTCATTGGGTGACACGTGGACGATATCCACAGACATATAGTTGGCATTGATGACATGATCACATAGTTGGACGGGATCCACATACCTGATGACATTGATTATATAGTTGGATGATATCCACATACTTATAGACTTCATGATATAGTCGACATTGATTATACCTCATATTTATGATATGCTATTACCTGAGGCACTGGCACGAGCACTTGGCTCTACACTCATGTATAGATGTTACATTGCCACCTTATCTTTCTTTAGACTTATTCATTTGAGGTTTATATATATATATATATATATATATATATATATATGATCGTATTGACCTAGGATTGTGTCATACATATGATTTCTGCTCTGTGATGTTTTCTACTCACGAGTTGGCAACTCACCCCCGTTGTGCCACAGTTCTTGCAGGTTTTGCCGTACAGGTTCCATTACGGCTTTTCTGGCACATTGCTTCCTTTCTGGGTGATTGCTTTGGTAGGTGGCTTCTTTTGCATCAGAACCACCATTGTATATGTATTATTCAGTTGTATCTAGAAATTCCATCAACCAAACTTGTATATTGTTTCAGACATAGAAAACCAGTTGTGTATTATTTCGACCTTAGAGTCTCTCGTTGTAGTAATATGGTTTTCATGTTGATTTTGAGTTTCCTTTTTGAGTTTGATCCTTGCCCTTCGGCGTTGTATATTATACTGCTTGCGTGGTTGTGACCGTCGATTGACGAAGAGCTAGCTCGCGCTTGGGAATGCCTTTTATCATTGTATATATATTATTCTTGTTGTACCCCGTTCGGGGCCAGTAATTACAAAGGAAACTCTGCCGAAATTTTCAGAAAAGACTAGAGATTTTAAAAATGCATATTCGGCTTATTTATTTAAAAACCTTGTTTTTAAAACACGTTTTCTTTATTTCTTAAAGACTAGTTTCCTTATTTACTCCTTAAAAATGGTTTTAGATTTCTGGGCTTTTGGTTTACTTGAATTAGATGGGGTCCTATAGATTTCATATGATTCAAGTGCCAGTCACGTGTTCTTTCGGGTCGTGACAGGTAGTCGTACGGCCTTGTTGACTTCCGTCAAGGGTCGTGCGGGTGGGTTTAATTCAATCAAGAAATGACGGGTTGGACTTGACTAGCAGCCTATGGTTTGTTGACCTCCGTCAAGATCATAGGACCCTAGGGGAAAAATATTATCGGGAATTTCAAGTGTTGAAATTTGCAATGAGATTGCATACCTTCTATGAGATAGTTGGATCCCGATACCCACTGCGAGTACGTGTTACTCCTGGGAGAGTTTTACACAAGACAATTAGCCGATCAAGTAGGTGTCTAGAAAAGTGTCAACGGGGTTATGCCTTTGGGAAAACGAGGTTTATTTTAATTAGGTCCGTGCAAAAGCACGGGGAATCTCCCTCAAAGTACCGACACTGGCCTGGCTGAAAGATTGGCTAAATTGTAGGGTTTAATTAATCCCGGCTAGTCTTTCCTTTTAGGGTTTGAAGGAAGATTTGATAAAAAAAGTGGGAGCCATCCTGATTAGATAAAATAATAACCAATCTGATCTTACAAGAGCATACGCTAAAGTGTTTTCTTCTCTCTCTTTCCAGGTAGCGACCATGTCACGTCTTAATCAAGATAATAAAATGGATGTATTGACCGAACCCGCATGTTATACTGTGCTGGGGAACGTTGCTTCCGTTCTTTCTTATAATTGTTATATGACTGAACAGGGAATAGGGACATATCCGGATTCCCATGCCGCCCAAACGAAGAATAAGCATGATGATGCTTCTTCTTCGGTTGTATTAGTTATTGAGAACTGTTTCTCAGTTCACTCTACGTCTTGGGTATTAGATACTGGATCAGGATCCCACATATGTAATATGTTACATAGGCTAAGGAAAGGTAGAGAACTGGGAATGGGTGATCATTCCGTAAGAGTAGGGAATAGGGAAAATGTTGTTGCCAAAGCAGTTGGAGAATATCACCTTGTGTTACCAGGTGGCAACATATTGATTCTGAACGAATTCTATTACATTCCGACCCTGATATGCAATCTTATATCAGTTTCTTTATTAAGTAAAGAAGGATATAATTTTGTAGTACAGGATAATGTTATGAACATCTTCTTGAATCAAAAATTTATTGGATCAGGCTTGTTAAATAATGGCATATACGTTCTAGATCAAACTACAGTCCTTAATGTACAAAACACACATAAGAGGAAGAGTTCAGAAATGAACGAATCTTTCTTGTGGTATTGTAGACTGGATCATATCAATGCGACAAGACTGGCTATGTTGCATAAGGATAGATATTTGAATCCGTTCGAATTTTCATCTTATGACACTTGCCAATCATGTCTCAAAGGAAAGATGACCAAAACTCCGTTTATAGACACGGAGGAAGAGCTAATGAGTTCTTGGGACTGATACATAGTAATGTATGTGGTCCTATGTCTACACATGCAAGGAATGGTTTTTCGTACTTCATTACATTCACTGATGATCTCTTTAGATTCGGATATGTGTTCCTAATGAAACACGAGTCTGAATCTTTTGAGAAATTTAGAGAATATAAGTCCGAAGTCGAGAACCAAACGGGTAAAAGTATTAAAATCCTACGATCTGATCGAGGAGGTGAATACTTGAGCACGGAATTCCTGGACTTTCTAAAAGAGAATGGAATTCTCTCTCAGTTTACTCCTCCATATACACCAATGCACAACGGTGTATCAGAACGGAGGAATCGCACACTATTAGATATGGTGCGCTCCATGATGAGCACCTCTGAGTTACCTATTTCCTTTTGGGGGTATGCGTTTGAGACAGCCATATACCTATTGAATAGGGTTCCAACCAAATCCGTTCCTACCACTCCATATGAGATATGGGAGGGGAAAAGACCGTATCTTAATTTTATTAAGATATGGGTTTGCCCGGCATATGTTAAAAAGCAAAATCCGGACAAGCTCGAGGCAAGGTCTGTTCTTTGCAAGTTTGTATGATATCTTAAGCATTCGTGCGAACATATCTTATACCACCCTGAGGAACAAAAGGTGTTTGTTGCCCAACATGCCACCTTTTTAGAAAAGGAATTTCTTATAAAAGAAATTAGTGGCGAGGAGGTAGAACTGGAAGAAGTTCTAGCAATACAAACCACGACAGATGATTTGGTAGAACCAGAGGATTCGATAGCTCCCAACGAACCTCAGCCTCTCCGCCGGTCTAGTAGGGTTCCTCATCCACCTGAGAGATACTATGGTTTTCTCATTGATGCTAGAAGCGAGGATTGCATCATGAAGGATGATGACCCAACTAGCTTTGAGCAGGCCATCACGAGTGGTGACTCTGTGAAATGGCTGGATGCAATGCGGTCCGAGATGGAATCCATGTACAACAACAAAGTATGGACTTTGGAAGATACTCCTGAAGGGGTAAAACCTATTGGGAGCAAGTGGATTTTCAAGAAAAAACTTGGTGTAGATGGGAAAGTGGAGACTTTCAAAGCTAGACTCGTTGCAAAAGGTTTTCGTCAACAACCAGGTGTGGATTATGACGAAACCTTTTCTCCAGTGGCTATGCTTAAATCCATCCGGATCATGCTTGCCATCGCTGCATTTCATGACTACGAAATCTGGCAAATGGATGTTAAGACCGCCTTTCTAAATGGTGATTTAGAAGAGAGCGTGTACATGACTCAGTCAGAGGGCTTCATAGACAGTGAGAGCAGCAGAAAGGTGTGCAAGCTGCTTAAATCCATTTACGGGTTAAAGCAAGTATCGCGGAGTTGGAACATCTGTTTTGATGTCATTATCAAAGAGTTTGATTTCGTCAAAAATGTAAATGAACCTTGTATATACAAGAAGGTGGCAGAGAGTAAGGTTGTCTTTCTCGTATTGTACGTGGACGACATACTCTTGATAGGAAATGACATTCATATGCTGCAATCGGTCAAGCTCTTCTTATCACAAAGATTCTCAATGAAAGATCTAGGGGATGCCTCCTACATCTTGGGGATTAAGATTTATAGAGATAGATCTAAAAGGATTTTGGGATTGTCCCAATCCAGGTACATTAACACCATACTAAAGAGGTTTAGTATGAAAGAATCCAAGCGTGGGTTTTTACCCACAATCTCAGGACTCACTCTCTCCAAAGAGATATCTCCCAAGACTAATTTGGAGAGAGCTCGCATGCTCTATCATGTACGCGATGCTATGTACTAGACCCGATGTAGCATACTCACTAAGTGTAGTGAGCAGGTATCAAGCAGATCCTGGAGAGAGTCACTGGATAGCTATGAAGAGTATTCTTAAGTACTTAAGAAGCACTTAAGAGATGCTCTTGGTGTATGGTAACGGAGAACTCCAAGTGGAGTCCTTTACCGATTCTAGCTTCCAGAGTGATAAGGACAACTCTAAGTCGCATTCGGGATTTGTCTTTACCGTCAATGGAGGGGCGGTATGCTGGAAGAGTTCCAAGCATGAAACCGTGGAAGACTCGACGATGGAGGCTGAATACATCACTGCCAACGATGCTGCCAAAGAGGCTGTCTGGATGAAGAAGTTCATAACTGAACTTGGAGTGGTTCTATCCATTGAGTATCCAATACCATTATATTGCGATAACAATGGAGCGGTGGATTTGGCCAAGGAACCCAGGTCGCATGAGCGATCCAGGCATATTCTGAGGCGGTATCACCTGATCCGGGAGATAGTTGATCGCTGGGAGATCGAGGCCAGGAGAGTTGACACGAAGAACAACACTGCGGATCCACTCACGAAGGCCATTCCCCAGATACAGTTCAAGAGACTCTTCGGGATGCTGGGTATGCGATACTACAGCAATTGGCCCAAGTGTAAGTGGGAGATTGTTAGTTGTATGTATGCCCTAGAGGCCATTATTGTACATATGATGTATATTATAGTGGATGCTTCGACATATATAGAGAGTACTTTCTTGCTCGACATGATAGTATGCTTTCTTGTTGCTCTTTATCTTAACATGTATACTTATCTCTTACTGTCTTATGGTTACATGCTGGTAAAGCCCTTAGGATGTGTACTTGACTACCAGGATTATGATGCAGATCATACTAGTGGGGCCATGGTAGTCCATAAGTTCATCCTTTAATGTTCCTAGTCGTGGGTGTATGGAGATAGGGTATCGATATACCAGAGTAGACTAGCGTATACACTTCTCGACCCATGAGATGGGCGATGGATGATCCCATATCCATTGGTGTTTGACATCAGAGATCGTATAGGGGTGCTCAGTGGAGACTGGGTACACTGGACGGACTCGCCGAAAACTCCTAGATGGTATTATAGCTATCGTCAGATAGCAGTTTTCTGGTGACACTAGTACAGCTTAGTCTGTAGACCAGAGATCGTCATAGGGTCTTGTGTGATTCCCACTGTTCTTTGATTTCCACCTTACCATGTTCAAGAGGACGTGCAAAATGGTGGTTTTTGGGTACAGTCCCGAGTCACATAGAGGCAATGAGTGATAGGAGGGGTTTATTCTCTCCCGGTATTGGGGGTTGATGTTGCGCTGTGCTCGATTGGCCATAACAGGGAAGTCCCTGGCCAGGGCCGATTTAGAGATTTACTGGTAAGTGTTATCAGTAGTTTCTCGACCCATTATGAGCCTCATATCGGCATGACTTATCGGTTATTGGGGTCTGACGTTTACCACCCCTAGACTAGATATTTGACATATCAAACGAAGAGACCGGACTATACGGTAGTGTCACTGTCAGGCTTTTGTAGGAGTTTGAGAGGGCATGCTTGATGATCTTCTGATCGTTCAATACCCGGGTAGCCGTTACGTCCAGCTAGTACTGTTGACGGCTTATGGGTGCTTGATGTGATCATCACCTGCTGCAGCCGTATTGAAGAGTCTTAGAGTCCCACAAAGGAGTTTCCTAGCCCAGGCGAAAAGATGTGGTGTGCATATGAGATATGCGCAGGGACCCGATTAAATGCGCGTATGTGATACCGTATATTAATCGGGGAGTTTACTATTGGTCGGGTCATATGTAATATGACCGGTTTGTTAAACCAAGTGTTGATTTAACATTGACCATTAGCTTTTTCACTTAGACCCTTTTGTCTTTTTCTGTATGCATGCATGTATGCATGAGTTTATGTTGATGCACATATTGATGTGCATGCTCACATACATGCATACACTTGTGTATCATGATGGATGATACAAAGATAGTGGCAATATAAGACTCACATGTTAGTAAGTATATACATATTTATTTTTGAGATTAATAGAAATAGAAAATGATTCATGGTTGATTATTTTATTCCTCCACTAACCCTTGCATTAACCATGAGTTATCATTCTATAGCTATTAGTGCTCAAAAGATAAATATCTAGATATTTATTAACTAAGGTTAAGAATGAGAGTGGAAATTATATATAATTTCTATTCTCATTTTTATCTTTATCCTTTTAATTACCTTGAGCTCTTGAGTTGCCATCATCTTCTTCCTCCTCTCTCTTGCTCTCTAGGTTTTGTTAGTGAGTGAGAAAGTGATCAAGTTAGGGTTTTGAAGTGAGAAAATAAACAACATCATCATTCTACTCTAGTCTAGCAAATTGGTTTAGAGTGTTAGCTTCAACTTCATCTCTTGATCAAGTGGAGCTAGGAGCTTGGACAAAGAGGACTCTGGGTGGATCATCGTGGACTTGGAGGATCACTAGCAAGCCCGTTCCAACTTTCAAGAAGCCAAGGAGTCTAAACAAGGGAACTACAAAAGTTGTAGTCTCTTTACCTAGTGCTATACTACTTGTAGTATGAGTTATTTTTATTGTTACCTTACCTTTTCAAGTTAGATTCCTAGGTTAGATTATTTAGCACCCTCTAAATTTTTAATTATGGCATGTGTGACGCTACCAAACCCTTGTAGTCGTGCTAAGGAATCCTTTCAGGTTCAGCAGTGCAAGATATTACCAATGTGCTACAAGCTCCTTCTTGTAATTAAAGAGCTAATTAATTACTTGAAGTAATCCCAGCAAAAGTAAATACCCCAAGTATACATTAATTTTTTATGCAAATTTTTTTGTACACCAAAAATGGAGTTGTTACAGTCTACCCTCCTTACAAAAATTTCGTCCTCGAAATTTACAACTTTTATTTGAGGACTAGTTTACAAAGAGGTGATGCTATCTTGTACGCATTTCATCTTCCCTTTCCTAAGTAGACTCTCCTGGAGTGTCTTTTCTCCATATCACTCGGACCAAGTTAACTTCCTTGTTCCGAAGTGTCTTCACTTTCCTGTCCAAGATCTCCACAGGTTGTCGCTCACAAGATAAGACGGGCTGTATAGTGAGCTCGAAATGATCAAGAACATGGCTGGGGTCACTCAAATACCTTCTGAGTTGGGATATGTGGAACACATTATGCACTCCTTCTAATGAAGGTGGAAGTGCTAAGCGGTATACCACTTCACCGACTGGTTCGAGTATGTCGAACGGTCCAATGTATCTCGGACTTAGCTACCCCGTCTTCCAAATCGGATCACTCAGTGGTTCAGAGATATTTTCAAGAATGCGTGATCTCCTGGTTGGAACTCCAAGTGACATCTCTTTACATCAGCCTAGTGCTTCTGTCGATCTTGGGCTATGCGCATCTTTTCCCTGATAGTACGAACCACATCAACAGTCGCTACTATCATCTCTGGTCGAAGAAATTCCCTATCTCCGATGTCGTCCTAACTTAATGGCAATCGACACCTCCTTCCATACAGCGCTGCAAAAGGTGTCATTCCTATGCTTACTTGGTAGCTGTTGTTGTACGAAAACTCCACAAGGTGTAGGTGATCCTCCCACGATCCTTTGAAGTCTAACATACATGCTTTGAGCATATCCTCCAAGATCTGAATAGTTCGCTAGAACTGACCATCTGTTTATGGATGATAAGCCGTGCTGAAGTTCAGACTTGTTCCCAAGCTTGCTTGCAGACTCTGCCAAAATTGCGATCGAAACCTCGTGTCACGATCGGAGACAATGCAGGCCGGTACTTCATGAAGTCTCACAATTTCCTCCATGTACTTCTTTGCTAGTGTCTCAGTTGATTGGCCAACTCGAAATGGGATGAAGTGAGCCGACTTTATGAGTCGATCCATAATGACCCATACGGCATCGTTACCCTTTGTGCTGCGAGGAAGAGCAGTCACAAAATCCATCGTGATGTGTTGTAACTTCCATTCTGGGATTGGTAACGGTTGAAGAAATCCAGCAGTCCTGTGATGTTCAGCCTTTACTTGCTGACACACCAAGCATTTTGCGACGCTTCTGGCTACTTCATGCTTCATTCCATGCAACCAATAATTCTAAAGTAGATCTTTGTATATCTTGGTACCTCCACGGTGTACTGAGTAGGGAGAGCTGTGAGCTTCTTTCGTTAACTCTTCCCGAACAGGACCTTTTGGTACACATAATCTGCTGTCGTATCTCAAAGATCCGTCTTCATTGATGATGAAGTCTGTTCTGAGTCCATTCTCCACTTGTTCTCTGATCTTTTGCAACTTAGCATCACTTGCTTGAGCTGCTTTGATCTGATTGACAATGGTTGATTGAACTTGTAAATTCATCAAACTTGAAGTGCTACCTGGCATGACTACTTCAATCTCCATCTGATGCAAGTCTTGTTGAAGCTTCCACTGAGTCGTGAGATGCATTGCTAATGGTTGGCGGCTAAGAGTATCTGGAACTACATTCACCTTCCCTGGGTGATATTGCAGGTTGATGTCAAAGTCTGCCATGAGTTCTAACCATCTTCTCTGCCGCATATTCAACCCCTTCTGAGTAAACATATATTTTAGGCTCTTGGGATCCGTGTATATGTTTACTCGTTCATTAAGTAAATAATGGCGCCAAATCTTAAGAGCAAAGATGACGGCTGCCAACTCCAGATCATGCGTCGGATAATTGCGCTCATGAGTCTTCAGCTGTCTTGAAGCATAAGCCACAACCTTACCGTGCTGATGTAGAACACATCCTAATCCCTTACCGGATGCATCGCAATGCCCTTCGAATCCTCCAAATTGATCCGGTATGACGAGAATAGGCGCTGATGTTAACCTTGACTTGAGTTCTACGAAAGCTTGTTCGCATGCTTCTGACCACACAAAATCTTCATCTTTACGTGTGAGATTGGTCAGGGGTGTTGCTATCTTTGAAAAGCCTTCAATAAACCTTCTGTAATATCTAGCTAGACCCAAGAAACTTCGAATGTCCTTCACTGACTTTGGTGTCGGCCATTCGCTAACTGCTGAAACTTTCGCTGGATCCACAGAGATTTCTTCACCTGATACGATATGTCCAAGAAAACCAACTTGATTTAGCCAAAACTCGCACTTGCTGTACTTAGCATATAACTGATGTTGACGAAGAGTTTCCAGGACAATTCGTAGGTGCTCGGTATGCTCTTTCCGACTCTAAGAATACACCAGGATCTCGTCGATGAAGATGACAACAAACCTGTCTAAGTACTCCCGGAAAACTTGATTCATTAGGTTCATGAATATTGCTGGCGCATTGGTCACTCCAAGTGGCATCACTAGAAATTCGTAATGATCATAGCGAGTTCTGAAAGTTGTTTTATGAATATCAGCTTCCTTGACCTTCACCTGATAATAACCTGAACGAAGATCCAATTTAGAGAAAACACAAGATCTACTTAGCTGGTCGAATAAATCGTCAATGCGTGGAAGTGGGTTCTTTATAGTGACTTCGTTCAAGGCTCTATAATCGATGCATATTTTGTATGAACCTTCCCACTTCTTCACAAGTAGTACGCGTGATCCCTAACTTGAAATGCTGGGAAGAATCCATCCTTTCACTAGTAATTCGTCCAACTGTGTTCGGACTTCCTTCAAACCTTCCGGACTTAATCGATAAGGTGCTTTGATCACCGGTTGTGCTCCTGGTACTAAATCAATGCTGAATTCAAGAGCTCGATCGGGAGGCAGACCTGATATATCGTCAGGAAACATATCGTCGAACTCTCGAACCACATCTGGCCTTGATTCTTCCTCCGCTTGAGCTGCTGCAACTACTGCTTCCCTTGGCTTCGCTTTATATATACTTGGCTCCAGTGTACGGTCTCCGCTTTTAAAATAGAAGACTGGATGGTCTGAAATCTCGAATACTACCCTCCTTTGACGATAGTCGATGGTAGCATAAAATGTTCCAAGCCAATCCATACCTAGAACCACATCGAAGTTCGGTATGTCCAGCACTTTGAAGTCAGCATAGAACTCTCTGCTGCAGACGACTACTGGACACAAGCTGTATCCCATTGTTTCCTTTATAACGCCATTTCCTGAACTGACATTCCAGCTGGATACAAGCGGTGTGACTGGAATCGCATGGGTTCGGACGAACCGTTGCGACATAAAGCAGTGAGATGCTCCAGTATCGAACAGTGCTAGTGCAGCTATTGAGGATGCTAAGATTGTACCTAAGGTATATGGAATATGTTTTAGGTATAGGGAAATGTATGTAGATATATAGCAAGGCTGAAATAAAGGTTCGGAAGAAATGGTTACCAGTGATAACTTGGCCAGTGGCCTCAGCTTCTTCCACGATCATCGTGAAAGCCTGGCGCCTTGGTACATTCCTCCTGACCTGAGGAGCAATCTTCGTAACGTTCTTTTGAGCTTGATGGAACTGACAAGGAGGTGGTGCAGCTTGTGGTCCTATAGATGGTGGAGTAGGTAGTGCCAGTCTTGGAGCAGGTGCTTGGATGGCTGGGCGCTATGGGTACGTGTTTGCTGGCCTGGGTGCAGCAATTGGATTTTGTCTATAAGGACAAAATCCAATATCATGAGCAGCTGAGCCGCAGACTAAGCAAAGACAGTTGGCTCGCCGGCAGTCTTGCATCACATGTCCAGATCTCTTATAGTAGGTACAAAAGGCTGGGCTGGGACGATGGTTCGGTACTTCCGGTTGCCTTGGAGAAAAAAGATGGCTTGGACGAGGCTCCTCTTGTCATCTGGTTGACAGGGCGTTTAACTCCTGTAGACTGAGGTCTGCCCCTCGCCTTTATCACTGCCTCATAACTGCGGGCAGCTGTTAAAGCCTCCTCATGAGTCGGAAATTTCCCTGTGGCTAGTGTATCCTGGATTTCCGTATCCAAACCTTGTTGAAATCGACGGGCTCTGATCTTGTCCGTCGGTATCAAATGTGCCGCGAATCGGTTTAAAGGATTGTGTTAGCTGTGTAGTATGTGATATTTAAAAATTCAAATTATTTGAGATATATCTTACCGACTGAGCATGGTGAACTCAGCGTCATACTCATCTACCGACTTGATCCACATCGAACCTTGTTGCAGATGAATAAACTACTATTCCATGTCGAACCCGGCAGTCTCAGGGAAGTACTTCGCGTCGAACCTATCGCGAAAAGTCTTCCATTCAATGGGCTGATCAAGACGGCTTTCTTCCGCCTTCCACCATTTCCGCATTGTCCGTGAGCTGTAATTTTACCACACGAACCCAAGCTATATCTGGCACTTGTGCCACTGCCAGATCATCTTCTGTACTTTGTGCCCATTCTTCAGCTTCTAGTGGGCTTCCCATTCCGGAGAACTATTTGGGATGCAAATCTCTGAATTGCTTCACCCCCGGTGCTTCAGTCTCGGGACGGTTCAAGAGCTGCTGATGTCCCTCTAAGAGGCTGCGGATCGCCTCAAGCAGAACCGTTTGCTCGGCGGGTGGAGCAGGAACAGTAGGTATGATTGGTAGTGGTGGTGGAGTGTTGTTGAAGTTGGTGCTTGTGTTGTTTGGAGAATCCATAACCTTTGAAAGAAAGATTTAGGTTAGGACAGATTCAAAGTATATGAAATGATGAGATTCAAGAAGTATGAATTGTAAAGAATGTTTTAGTTGCTGGTTCTTGTGTTTTTATATTGCTTAGGTTGTTCACACAGAACAAAACTGCATAATAGAGTTTCATACAGCTCTGACCTGCATGGGCCACCAACAAAACCTGTCACACCCCACTTCCCAGTATATAGGCAGAGGACACGACGAGGCCGCTACGTATTTACTGTGAAGTAAATACGCTAAGCGTATCTAAGCAATATAAAAGTAAATGCACAAGAGACAAGATATAATAAAACAGCAACTTTATTTATTCACATTCTTTCTGTACAATGCATGGAAATGTAAATACAACTGAAATAAAGCAATGCCTAAACAATGGCATAACAGAAAAGGAAAGGTACTGAAATAAAAGTGTACAATGAACTAAAACTCTGGGTCTTCAACGAAATGGTCCAAGGCTTCAGCGCTGGGCTCGATCTCTGACATGTCCAGATCACCTGACGACATTCAAAGAAGAAAGAAGAGAATGTCGTCAGCGAACAGATCGCTCGGTAAGTCCCAAAGATAAGTGAGAAATAGAATAGACAGAATAAGAAGGTAGCCTTTAAAGTTGTATTATATTGTTAAAATGTTGTGTTAACGCTGTTGTTTGTAGCTTGGTACAGAAGGATGCTGTTCATATCATAATTTTGCATTATTATATTCCCCATTCTTATTCATTTTACAAATAAACATGTGTTTTTGATCCATGTCTGCTACATTGTTGCACGTTACAGGTTCTCGGAACAAAACAGTGAAAATGATGAAAAGACGTTACAGAAGTGAGACTACGACCAACAAATAGAGAATCTTTATCATGCCTACAGTTTGAAGAACAAACGAAAATCAATGAACAATTTCACAAAGTACAAAGGCAGCGCAAGATTCAAGATTTCAACACGAAGCGAACGGTAAAAGTCCACCACATTCTACACTGTGGAAATCTGGAAGAAACTAGAAGACATTCTGAAGAACCAAGTGAAGAAAAGTCAAGGAAAAAGCAATATAAGATATACCTGAGAAAACAGAGCCACGAGCCTCCAAGATGGCCGCGGATCCGCGGCCAAACAAGGCTTCCTGCCGTGGATCCGCGACCATACAGTACACGTGTCGGTGCAAAAAGTCGGTGAGTGGCTGTGCAATGACTAGGCTTCTCAGGGTTGTTTTGTAAATGTAGATAGGGATCAGATGTAAACCCTAGGATTTCTATAATCTATAAATAGGAACCCTACAGCTCTTTTTGGAGCATGCCTCTTCCTATGCCCTTTTTTAATTATCAATTTCAGAATTTCAATTCTTGTAATGTTTGAAGAGTGCATCAAATAAAAAATAAAGTAAGTCTTTCTTTTCTTGCCTTAGTTAATTTTCCTTTCTGCCCTAATTAATTTTATTTATCTGCCGTAGTTTAGCAATTTTATTTATCCGCCGTAAATTAGATAATTAGGTTATTAAAAACAAACTAAAAATGTCTCTTTTTATCAATTCCCTCATGAGTGAGTAGTTCCTCACTTGTTAGGGTTAGGAATAGGAAAGGTTTGAGAGATGAAAATCCCTCACCCCTTTCTTTCCCGTCATACATTTTAATAGGACTCTATGCATACATACAGACACCGCTCACTATGGCACCCTATCCCATGAGGTAGCGGTGATACCGTACTTAAAGATCGGTTGTGTATATTTTCCATGAAGTTTAGGGTAAGAGTTAAGAAAGGACGGACAAGGACCTAGAGGAAGAAACCTAGTTTCTTCCCGATGGTACTAATCCACTTTGTTAATTATTACCTTAACACCTAAATAGATCATAATTAGGGCATAGAAAGTGGTGAGGAATATTGAATCTCCAAACTTAACCTAAACCTAACCCTAGCAAGGTTTTAATCTTAATCAAACCCATTTCAGTTTTTAGTGATAATCAATCCTACAACAATTGGAATTAACTCGTTAGAACAAATAGAAAATACACAAAATCCTTGTAACGACCCGTACTCAACCGGCTAGCTACCAAGCGACGCCGTTCTTGATTGCGGTTAACTATTCTTTGATTCATCTTTTAAAAGCGAAAGCGCACGCAAAATCTCTACCAATCAAATGGCTCCGTTGCCGGGAATGGCGTAGTTATTTTCTTTTTGTAATTTTGGGTTAATATAAAAATTGAAAAATCATAAAAACTGAAAAATATTAAAATATAAAAAATTTATCATCTTGTTATTCTTTGAAGGGTGTTTCGTTTGAATTGTGCAGGATCAACGAACAGATTCAGATCTGGAAAAATCCAGAGAGCAAAACAGCAAACAACAGATCTGAACAAGCAGAGGATAATCAGAACAGAGAAATAGAGAATTTTTGGGATCTGAACAGATTAGTTGACCGCGGAACCGCCGCAGATAGCACCTTTTGGCCGCGCATCCGCGGCGCACTGCTGACGTCAGCACAAGGAAGCTCCTCTGTAAGTTTTCTTTTCTTTTCTGAACCCCCTGATATCCTCTGAAAAATTTTCCTGCAGGGTTCTTTGCGCAAAAATTTCTCTCCCTTCTCCAATAACTTGTGCAGGATTCTTTGCGTCGCAATAAAAAATTTTTTGGCAGGTAGCTTGATTGTGTTTTACTGCTTTGTATCTTTAAAACTGAATTTAAGGGGCTTTAACATCAATCCAGATTGGGTGGAGATTTCATTACCCTTCTTAGGACCCTAAAAATCATAAAAATATTAGTTATATGTATGCCCTAGAGGCCATTACTATACATGAGATGTATATTGTAGTGGATGCTTGGACATATATAGGGAGGACTTTCTTGCTCGACATGATAGTATGCTATCTGGTTACCCTTTACCTTAACGTGTACACTGATTGTCTCTCTGTTACATATTGGTAAAGCCCTTAGGATGTGTACTTGACTACCTGGACTATGATGCGGATCATACTAGTGGGGACATGGTAGTCCATAAGTACATCCTTCAAGGTCCCTAGTCGTGGGTGTATCGAGACGGGGCATCGATTTACCAGTGTAGACTAGCGTATGCCTTCTCGACCCATACAGATGGGCGATGGATGATCCCATATCCATTGGTGTTTGACATCAGAGATAATATACGGGTGCGCAGTGGAGACTGGGTACACTGGACTGACCCGCTGAGAACTCCCAGATGGTATTATACCTTACGTCAGATGGCAGTTCTCTGGTGACACTGGTGTAGGTTAGTCTGTAGACCCGAGATCGTCATAGAGTCTTGCGTGATTCCCACTGTGCTTTGATTTCCACCTTACCACGTCTAAGAGGGCGTGCAAAACGGTGGTTTTTGGGTACAGTCTCGAGTCGCATGGAGGCAATGAGCGATAGGAGGGGTTTCATCTCTCTCGGTATTGGCGGTTGATGTTGCGCTATGCTCGATTGGCCATAACAGGGAAGTCCCTGGCCAGGGCTGGTTTAGAGATTTACTGGTAAGTGTTACCAGTAGTTTCTCAACCCGTTATGAGCCTCATATCGACATGACTTATCGGTTATTGGGATCTGACGTTTACCACCTCTAGATTTGATATGCGACATATCAGACGAGGAGACCGGACTGTACGGTAGTGTCCCTGTCAGGCTTTTACAGGAGTTGGAGCAGGCTTGCTTGCTGATCTTCTGATCGCTCAATACCCGAGTAGCCGTTACGTCCAGCTAGTACCGCTGACGGCTTGTGGGTGCTTGATATGATCATCATCTACTGCCGACGTATTGACGAGTCTTCAGAGTCCTACATAGACGTTGTACTGGCTCAGGCAAAAAGAAATAGGAGCGCATATGTGATATGTGCGGGACCGAGAATAATGCGAGTATGTGATACCGTATTCTATTCTCGCGATGTTTGTATCGATCGGTTATATGCGATATAGCCAAGTTATCGAATCAAGTGTTGATTCGATAAGATGGTACATTTTGTGTTAGTCGGTTATATGTGATATAACCGGATTATTAAGTCAAGTATTGATTTAATAATTTAGTGTATAATTGTATATGTGATATACTAATTTACATTAACTAATATTGGTTCACTTAAGCATTTATTTTTCTCACTTGTGCCCAAGTTAATATATATGTGATATATATTTATTAGTGTACAAATTGTATCATGGTTGTTGATACAACTATCATGGGTGTAGAAGACTTATACCATACTAATTATATTTGTTAGGTTTTTATATTTAAAGTAATTCTAAAACAAATGGATAATGAGCACAAATGCATGAAGCTTCATGAAGCTTATGTTGCATTGACTTAGTCCACTAGTTTTGTTTTACTTAAGATATTAACTAACCTAACCACTATAATTAGCCATGGTAATATCTCTACATGAGTTAGTATATGATACTTACTCACCATGGTTAGCAAAATCTCTCTCTTGATAAGTTTCATTCTCATTTGAGCTCATCTTCTTCCTCCTTCAATTTCTTTCTAGGGTTTGAAAAATAGAGAGATACAAAGTGAGAAAAGAAATTCTAAAGTTTACCCATTTCCTATCTCACCATCCTCTACTAGACTAGCACTTTAGTTTAGGGTGTTTGCTTCACTAATTCTTTGGTTAGTAAAGTAGAAGCTTGAGTTCGTATTCCCTCGACGTAGATCATCTTCGGCCTCGAATCCTTTGAGCAATACCGTTGCAATTTCTCATGGATCCGTCCAAGAGTCCGGGAGTTGGATGATCGCAGCGAAGGGACTACATCAAGGAGCATTTGAAGTGAAGGAACGATCTACAAATGTTGTATTTCGTATTCACTTAGTGATAAAGAGTTTAACTTGCATGTGTTAACCTAATTTTCTAGCAAAGATCTTGTTTAGAGTTATTCGGCACGGCTGAAATTTGAAAGGGGAATGGTTGAAGCATTGTAGAACTATATTAGAGTGCCTAGTAACCCTACAGTGGTATCAGAGCCTAGCTAGAGTATTAGGTGATGTGTTAGTGAAGTTAAAACTCTGAACGAACCCTAATATGTCAAAATGAACCCCTCTCTGTACATTTTTTAAAATCTGTGTTTTTTCAGAATTAAAAATGCTTAAAAAAATCAGCAGGCAATTATAAGGCAAACTGTGCAAAACGACAATGTTTGGCGCCCAAAGTGCCGCGGAACCGCGGCACGAGCTGGCTCCCGCGGCGGTTCCGTGGCCATATGGTGACGTCACACTTATCTTTTTGTACAGTAATTTTCCTATTTAATTTCATGATGTTTCTGAGTATTTTTAATCTGACTCAAGTGTTGAGTGTTCTGGGGTTTATTTTGTAATCGTTGACTCGATCGGAATATTTAATTTCGTTTTGTTTTCCGGATATTTAGAACGTGTTAAAAAGTTCGAACGGATATCAATAACTCACTTTTCCCGACCCGGAAAATTTCCAAGTGTTGGATTTTTCCCATTGTTTAAGAACGTCTAGATCGTGCAAGTTACGCGATGGACCCTCTAGAAGACAACAAACCTTAACTCGATTATGTGACCGTCTTGAACTGCCTTTTGAACCTTAGGGTTTGGGGCAGTACGGCGTGCCACATGTGAGGCGTTGGCTTAACCCTTCTACGGCTGGACCATTGGTACTGTGGCATGTGATGGATGTTTTAAAACTCCCCTCAAGTGTTGAGATATATTTGGGAAAACTTGGGTGTTTGATCATTCAATCGGAAAGTTTAACATTGTCTATTTATCTGGAATGTGATACAATATTTGGAATCCACAAGTAGTTATGAGATAACTAATTTGAATGTTATAAACATAGCAGTTTAGTCTCATTTGATCGGTTGCCATGGAATTTTGATGCTATCAAAAGTCCGTCGCAATCACGCAGCATACGCGGATACTCGCCGGGTAAACTTAATAGACAGCCATGCCCCATAGCCCCGACAAAGTGATTGTAGGAGAACCCCGTCGCCAAAAGCATCCGTTTGGGTGATCGCGGCAGCGGTGTTCCGCTTTAGTGCACTTCGTCGATGGCATCCGGGGGTGCGGCCGTCTACTAAAGTTTGCGACGAACATTCGATCACATTATCGGGAATCTTGTTGAATTGCCCGACTAGATATTGAAAAGTGTTTTCGATATAGAGACTAAAATGCGGGGTTTATAATTGTTAGGCATGTGATGTCTAAGGAGGTTGCGGATTCCAACTGTTGTAGTTTTACACTTTCTTTTATGCGACCGTAAGTGTAATATGTGATATCGCTGGTTTTGTTGCTATATGCCAACGACAATTGCGATGCGCATATTTACTTACGTTGAAGACATGTGATGTTATGTGTTGCTGGATATGTTATATTGGATCGTCGCGTTCTGAATAGCCGGGGGGTTTTAGGTGAGATGAGAGTTTTTATTTTCATTCATCTAAAATTAAATGTATGTAATATTCTTTTATTGTGGCACTTCCGGGATGAGGTTGATGTCACCATTTGTATATTATTTACTTTTCCGCACTAGGATAGACCCAAGGAGGAGAGCACAAGTAACCGGGTTCTGGAGTCCAGTCGGAGACCAACTCGAGGAGTCGAGTCCGGGTCTCCTAACTCTAGAATTGGAAGGGTTGCTTGCCGCTCTCGTAGGGTTCTAGGGATGTGGGTTTGGCTATTCATCGCGACCGTGGAATCCGTGTTTTATAGAGGCTCAAAATAAAACACGGACGTCCTAGTATATCCAATGTTTCATATGTTTCTTCTGCTGCGATATCTGTGATGCGATCATTTGATATGTTGTGATAAATACTGTATATAGTATATATGATATATTATATAGACATTACTTATGTTTTCACCCGCGCTAGTCCTGCCCCGCTCTGCCGTTAGTTACCTAACCTAACGGTGCACGAGGGGACATCGAGGCGAATACGGATGGCATAAGTGTACGTTGTATTTATCTGTGATGTTTAGGTGACTTAAATGATGGGACTTCATTAATGTGATTAATGAAAGAAAAGAAACCTAAAAGATGTTGTGGAATCGAATTTTCAAAAACAGGTAGCTACAGTTCTTGCTTTGTATCGCGGTGTTCCTTGTAGAACATCCTGCACCTTATTCGATAAGGAAAGGGCCGAGATCCCTTCACCGGGAGTGACCCCTTTAGCAATGACTGGCAGATGCTACACCCCTCGGTTTTGTCTTTTGATTGCTTTTCTAGTTCTTGCTTTGCACAGTGATATATATGATATGTCCTGCACCTCATTCGACGAGGAAAGAGCCGAGATCCTTTCACCGGGAGTGACCTCTTCAGCGAAATTAGTAAAAGCCTAAAAAAACACTTCATTTTAAAATCATTTGATTCTAGAACGATATCAAGTTCATTATGCAATAGGTTTTCAGAAAAATCTGTCGTAGCCCTCCTTCATTTCAGATAAGTTGTATATAGTATTCGTACTACATTTGTTGGCTTTCGTCAAGATGTAGTGTGCGGTAGCTATATGCTGCTTATCTGCTGCATACGATGCGATTGGATTAGGGTAGTCATATGGTTTTGTTGGCTTTCGTCAAGGGTCGTGCGGGGTTTAATTCAGTCAAGAAATGTACGGGTTGAACTTGACTAGCGGGCTATGGTTTGTTGGCTTTCGTCAAGGTCATAGCACGTTAGGGGCAAAATATTATCGGGAATTTCAAGAGTTGAAATTTGCAATGAGATTACATACCTTCTATGAGATAGTTGGATCTCGATACCCACTGCGAGTAATTGTTACTCCTGGGAGAGTTTTACACATTACAATTAGCCGATCAAGTAGGTGTCTAGAAAGGTGTCAACGGGGTTACGCCTCTTGGAAAACGAGGTTTACTTTAATTAGGTCCGTGCGAAAGCACGGGGAATCTCCCTCAAAGTACCGACACTGGCCTGGCTGAAATATTGGCGAAGTTATAGGGTGTAATTAATCCCGGCTAGTCTTTCCTTTTAGGGTTTGGAGGAAGATTTGATAAAAACAGTGGGAGCCATCTTGATTAGATAAAATAATAACCAATCTGATCTTGCAAGAGAGCACGCAGAGTGTTTTCTTCTCTCTCTCTCCAGGTAGCGACCCTGTCACGCTTTAATCAAGATAATAATATGGATGTATTGACCGAACCCGCTTGTTATTCTGAGCTGGGGAACGTTGGTCCCGCTCCAACTTATAATTGTTATAAGACAGAGCAGGAAATAGGGGATTACCAGAATTCCCGTGCCGCCCAAACGAAGAAAGTGCATGCTGATGCATCTTCTTCGGGTGTTCATTACAGAGAACTGTTTCTCGGTATCCTTTATGTCCTGGGTATGAGATACCGGATCAGGATCCCGCATATGTAATCTGTTACATGGGCTACAGATAGGTAGAGAACTGAGAACGGGTGATAAGTTTCATGAGATAGAAAATGGTGCAAGTATTGCAGCCAAGTCTGTTGGTCACTATCACCCTGTATTACCAGAATACGTTGATTCTGAACGAATGTTATTAGATACCGAACCTAATATACAACATCATATCAGTCTCTTTATTAGTAAAGAAAGGATATAATTTTGTATTGTTGGATAATGTTTCGAACATTTCCTATATCAAGAGTTGATCGGTTTAGGCACGTATCTAAAAGCATTAACGTTCTAAATCAAACTACAGTTCTTAGTATACGGAACACACACAAGAGGAAGAGTTCAGAAATGAACGAATCCTTCTTGAGGTATTGTAGGCTAGGTCATATCAATGCGACCCCACTAGCTGAAGTTACATAAAGATGCATATTTAAATTAGTTTAAATTTACATCTTGTGAAACTTGCCGGTCATGTCACAGAGATAAGATGACCACAGCTCCGTTTATTGGAAGCAGAGAAAGAGTTAGTGAACACTTGGGATGATACATGGTGATGTATGAAGGTCCTCTGTCTACACATACCAAGACCGGTTCTTTGTACTTCATTACATTCTCTGATGATCTCTCAAGATTCAGACATATGTTCCTGTTGAAACACAAGTCCGAACATTTTGAGATATTCACAGAATATAAGTTAGAAGTAGAGAACCAAACACGGGTATAAGTATTATGTCCTTTGATGAGATCAAGGAGGAGAATACTTGGGCATGGGATGTTGGAGATAGTGCCCACAGAGTCAATTATTGGATCATAGGCACGTGATTGCAATGATTGAGGGAGGACCTATCCCGGTAGAACAGTCTTACTCGAGATGATAGTATGCTATCTGGTTTACCTTTATCATCGTGTACTGCTTTAGGTGACCTGACAGGTCGCTATTGCACGTTGATAGAGCCCCTATGATTCTTGCTTGACTGCCAGCAGTATGAGGGCGATCATATAAGTGAGAGCTGGAGTCTACAAGCACATCCTTAAAAGGTCCCTAGTCGTGGGTGTTTCGAGACAGGGCATCGATTCTCCAGAGTAGACTAGTGTATACAGTCGAGACCCCGACGAGGGGCTGTGGCCGGTCTCACAAGCCACTGGTGTCAGTTGGTTCACCTAAGATGTATACAGGTGCTCATTGGGTTATGAGTACACCGGACAGGACTCGCCGGGAACATGCTAGATGGTCTTATACCTGACGTCAGATAGCAGTTCCCAGGTGACATGTGTACAGGTTAGTTCATCGACCTGGGGATCGTCATTTGTCTCGTGTGAGTTCCCACTGTGCTTTGATTACTACCCTACCACGGCTCAAAGGAGTCGTGCAAACAGGTTTTAGTTGGGTACAGTCCCGAGCCACATGGAGGCAGTGAGCGGATCTTCAGGGGTTCGTCTCTCCCGGTATTGGGGCTGAGGTCGCGCTATGTCTAGGAGAGCCATTACATGAAGTCCTTGGCCAAGGCAGGAGATTTACTGGTAGGTATTCCAGTAGTATCTCAGGGTGTTCTGGGCTACACTCCGACACGACTTGTACCGCTTTTGGGGGTCTGACTTTTACCCACCCCCTAGGCCCGACATGCGATGCTCATAGACGAACGGACTGGACTGTACGGATATTGTCACTGACAGGCTCAGTAGGGTGTCAGGATGAGTTCGCTCATCGACGTCCCTTTTAGTCGATAGCTGGTGGCCCGTTACGTATTGGCTTATATCTCTGACGTGCTAGTGGTTAAATCCACAGCCATAGTATTGACGAGTCTTTAGAGTCCACCACACATTCAGTTACTCAGCTTTCGGGCGAAACGCTGTAGAGGCCGTATGGAGATATGGCAGGGTCCGATCAGATACGTGCGGTATTGCACGGATCAGGATCGGACGATTTGTACTAGAGGCCGTATAGTTATATGGCAGGGTTCGATCAGATACGTGCGGTATTGCACGGATCAGGATCGGACGAACAAGACTAGCCGGCTTTGGTTTAAGCCGGATCCTAGTTTAGTACAGTGTAGATTTTGTCTCTTTGCATTTGTATCCGGACGGAATACAGATGCGCGTGTGTATGCACAGTATCGGGGTTTTCCTGTAATTTATTACGGGACCAGTTTTCTGGAGTTGCCAGTTTGCATTCCGTTCCGGCCGGTTTTCGTTTGTTCTTTCCCGGCTGGACTTTTCCGATGGAGGGGGTTATTTGCAAGTTTGCAAATAACATTTGTGGAGGGGTTTTCTTGCAAAATGATTTATTATGAGAGCATCTTTTCTTTTGCACCATTCTTGCATTTATTGTGAAGTGAATGGATTTGATTTGGGTATGGGTTTTGTTATGATGATGTTTGTATATGGACACCGCCTTACTTTATCCTACACTCACCTCCCTCTTTGATATAGTTTTGATCCCTCCACCATTCTCCACTTGAGATGGCCGGCCACTTCATGGAGGGTATGGGGTTGTTTTCATTTTTGGTGTGGCAAGAAATTAAGCATCCATCTCATTTTAGCTTGCCACCAAAATTCCCAAGTTGATATCTTGTTAATTCCTCCATCATGGCAACTACAAACCCCATTGAGACAAAGCGCATTCTACACTACATTCTACAGCACATCTTGGGCATGTCGACTTGCCGGCTTCATGCCCGAGTTGCCTCGGTATAGAGGCGGGAGCCCGTAAAAGAAACAGGCGATGTGGTGCCCTTCCGGCGAGGAGGCGACGACCGGAGTTTTCGCGAGGAGATCGGAGTGGAGATGAAGACCGGAGGACTCGGATCAGTCGGTATATCTCTTCCCTATCTTGTTACTTTGCAAGATCTAGTTTAATGGCCCGATCCGGGTGTTTAGTGCGCGGTGGTGCCGGTTTGCAAAGTTCGCAAAATTAAAGTTTATCACCGTTTCCGCATTTGGCCGTCGGTTGACGACCGGGGCGCCGCCGTGCACTTACAGTGGTATCAGAGCCTCGCCGTTAACTTCGTCTAGCTTCGTTTGATGTGTTTTTCAGTTCCGATCGACCAAAATTCCAAAAACCCAATTTTAGTTCATGACAGTTTTCTGTTGAAATTTTTTGGTCTCCTAAAATTTTTCAGGTTGCTAAAATGTGATGTACTTGAAATTCTAAGAACAGTGCAAAAATTCGACAACTCAATACCTAAGTTAGAGCGCGGATCAGCGGCCATTGACCTTTATTGGGCCGCGGATCCGCCGCTGTAATGTTGAATCATTTGATCGTGTTTTTGCAGTGGGCTTGTGGGCTAAAAATAGGGGTTTTGGAATATTAATATTGGGCCCAGAATTTCTTGATCTGCTACGGTATTGCTTGGGGGCCCACTTGTTAATTTTTGATCGATCGGATATTTTAAACACATTATTTCACAGTATTTACATTATATCTGCGACCGTGAATGTCACTCGATCGGTAAATCCGGTCTAACTGCTATAGCCCGGTTAGACGGATTTGCGAACGTGATTTTCACGTTGATGTTCTATGTATTTTGCTGTGATGTTGCGGATCGGTCGTGGGGGATAGCCTGGTTGCAATGCTAGTACAGTTGTGGTTGTATTATGTACATTTGTTATTGCGGGGCGAGCGTCCGACATGTGGACTGCCGTCACTGCCTGTTTGTATTATTCTTTTGGGGCACGACCTGGTTGCCGTCGATGTACCCATTGTATGTATATTTTACTTTCTGTACTAGGATTGCCCCGCGGAGGGGTGCACGGATAGCCGGGTTCTAGAAGGCAACAAGCCCGCATCTCATGGCATTGGGACAGAGGGGGCTTCACTCCAGGATTGGCGGGCTATTCGACGCACTCGTAGGGGGTACAGGATGACCCAGGAGGGGTGCCCAAGTTTCCGGATTCCGTGAAGTGCTGGGTGGTCCATTCACGGTGCTGAAGGGGGCTGCCTCGCTTCAGGTTTTGGCGGGTGACTTGCCGCGCCCGTAGGGGTCTAGGATTTCATTGCACAGGCTATCCACATGACCAGGGGAACGTCGGGTTTCAGTAGTGGCTCTGTGAAACCCGGGGATCCCAGATATCTGTATTGTTCTGTGATGCTGTACATTTCTGAGATGTTGCATTTTTATTCACGCCTTGAGCGAAATACTATATATTGGTATATATTAGTAGATGTTGTATATGTTTTTCATCCGCGCTAGTCCAGTCCCCGCTCTGCCGTTAGTTAGCTAACCTAACGGGTGATGACGGGACCCAGTGGCGAATGCGGATGGCATATACATACGTCAGTATATTTTCGTTCTTTGTGGTGTGATCAATTGATGGGACTGCATTGATTCGGATCAATGCAAGTTAAACAAACCTATTCTGATATTGTTGGAACACTTTTCAAAAAGCTGTTATTGCAAGGACGTTCACTTTTGTTTTGCATCGTGGTATTCATTTGGAATATCCTGCTCCTCAGTCGACGAGGCAAGGGCCGAGATCCTTTCACCGGGAGTGACCCCTTGGACAGAGGTTTGCGTCAGGGCACTAACTTCACTATAGCCGATTACTTTTGCTTTGCATCGTGGTATTCATTTGGAATATCCTGCACCCCATTCTACGGGGAAAGAGCCGAGATCCCTTCACCGGGAGTGACCTCTTTAGTAAAGGTTTTCGTCACTATATTTTCTAAAAAGCTATCCGTTCCTTCAACGATATCAAGTTCATTACGTTAAAGGTTTTCGCCAGAAACCATTCGTAGCCCTCCGTCATTTCATATGGATAATCAATAGTATTCAAGCTGTGTTTGTTGGCCAAAGTCAAGGCACAGTGTTTGGTAGCTGTTGGTTATTCATATGCAGCATAGATAGATGCGTTGGTTTGGGGCAGTCGTATAGCCTTGTTGGCCAAAGTCAAGGGCTTGTACGGATGGGCTCAAATTAACCTGGAGAATGACGGGCAGAACTTGACATGTGACTTATGATTTGTTGGCCAAAGTCAAGGTCATAAGAGCATGGGGTAAAAATCACATCGGGAGTTTCAAAAGAACTGAAACTTGATAGATATGCGCATACCTTCTGGAGTGTTATACCGTGAGCGGATTCCGTCACGTTATCATGCGATGATAGTTGGATCCCGATTCCCACTGATGAGTTGGTTTACTCCTCGGGTGACCCCGACTAATTCTTCTTTCAGGTTTGGAGGAGAATTTGAGGTACAGCGGGAGGTTTCCAGATTAGATTAAGTGATAACCATTCTGATCTAGGTTAGAGTGCACGCTGAGTGTTTCTTTTCTCTCTCTCTTTGGCAGCGACCATTGACCCGACCCTAAGACCATGACTCAGTGACCAAGTTGACCGAATCTTCTTAACACTGGCTTTTGGATTGTCAGAGTTGCAGACCTCATTGCCACTCCTACTTTTACCCTTTTCTCCAGGACACCCCGTATTACTGCGAATGTCCACTTCCATTGGACAAAACCATCGTATGGTTAGATACGAACTCGAAGGAATTCGAGGATGGTTTCCGGTTCTGGAGAAAACATATAGGATTATTCAGTTGTCTTTTCCCTTTTACCTTCTCTCAAGCTGTGAGTACTCCTTGGTTTAGGAGATAGTACACCTATTATGCAAATTGGATAGTCTTCTTCCAAACCTTAGGCTGGTGCCGACCGGTAGGGAATGAAGAAAACCAATTAGCCTAAACGGTGTGCAAAAGGTATTAAGATTAAGACAAAGCAAGGGATTAGTAAGAGGGCAAAGTAAATTGCGACTGATATTCACGACCAAACCAAGTTTTTCTTCGCCAATCCTAAATCACCTTTGTATTTCTCCAGGACACTCCGTATCACTACGAAGATCCACAGTTTATTGGATACTCCATCGTATGTTATATACGAACTCGAAAGGAACTTGTTCCAGTTCGGGGATGGATTCTGGTCCAGGAGAAATAGGAATAAGGTTTATTCGGTTGTCTTTTATCGTCACCTTCTCTTGCATTGCGAGTGCTCCTAGGACTAGGACAGTACACCCATTATGCTTATTGGATAGTCTTCTTCCAAACCATAGGCTGGTGCCGAACGGTAGGGAAGGAAGAAAACCATTTGGCCTAAGGGGTGTGCAGAAGGTAACGACTAAAGACATATAAAGGGATTTGGAGAAGTGGCAAAGAATTATGCGGTTATAGTTGTGAATCTGGATAATGGTAGAGGCATTACTAGGAATACCAGGATACCCCATCGAAACATTTCAATGTTTCAGTTCACTGTGTACTGTTAAAAGAAAACTGATTTCCCGATTAGATACTTACTCCAGGGTATGTATTTACCAGGTATGATTCTCACATCTGTATGGTTTTACAGATGATGAGTGGGAGTAAGTTATTGGGAATTGGGTGATCATCCTCATTATATCGGGATTCGTTGTAATCGGTGATATTTGAGGAGATCATCTGGGCTGTTTGCCGGTCGGCAAATTTTTGGTTTTGAATATCCGCTGTTGTGCACCAATTTCAAATTGATATATCTGTACGTCTATTTTCATAGAGTGAGATATACCTTTTTATATTATGTCGATGACATTTACCTATATCAGTGGATGGTTAGGTAAGGAGCATTAAACAGCGGTGTAATTCTTCTTAACCATAAGTACAGTTTTCAACCTACGACACACAGTGAAAGAGTTGTTAGACTCAGCGGACTTATACAGAGTATTGTATGTTGTCTAGTGTCAATTAGGATAGAGGGGTTGGTCCTCATACTATATTCTGTTTACTTTTAACTTCTCTAGTTCTTAGACATGTGTTTCGTAGAAACACAGGGTCTAAGTTTTGAGGAGTTATAGGTATTTGAATAGAGTAGAGAACCAGGTGTAGCAAGTATCGGGATTCTTCAAAGTGATCGAAGATGTAGATGCTTATGTATGGTATTCAGTTGATAGTAATGATAAAGAGAAATTGCTTCTCTTTCAGGTTACTCATAATTGGAAGCATTCCTAAGTTGAGTAACGCTGATCGGCCTCCTTCCATTTAGTTGACATGCACTGGAGATAGCTGCATGATTTGAATCTGGTTCAATTAAATCAGTGCCTCTGGTTCTATATTGGATATAGTACAGTTCATATCTTAACATTGTTAAGGTACGGGGAGTTGTCCGGCTTATGATTAAAACCAGACTCTGGATAACTCAAGGCACGTTTCTGTAATGGCTGTTTGTGGGTTGACCCAGGCTATGACGAGGGTTGATTTTCTACCATAAGAAAGATCAATAGTGATATTGTTCCTTACTCGCCACATTTTAAAAGAAATGGTTATTTTTCAGAAAACATTAGTGGGAGTATGGTAGAACTGGAAGCGATTCCAGAACCGCAAACGATTACTGAAGATTTGATAAGGAACCTAAAGATTCAATATGATTTGACATTCCATTGGCCACTCCGCAGATAAGGTGGGTAACTTCAGGCACCCGAGAGGTACTCCGGTAGCCTCAAGGACGGTGACAGGGAAGTTCTTGTTTACCCACACTTAACATTGCTGTTGTTCCAGGCTGCGAAACCCGGCAGGAGGATGAGTATAGCGTCGTTCTAAACTAGCTTTAGAAGTGCACGTCTATATGACTCTGCCAGAGGGTTTTCGTAGTCAGTGGGAGCAGCGGAAGAATTGGTGGACATCAGGCTTATGTCTATTTATAGACTAAAGCAGATATAGCGGAGATAGATCATCTGTTTCTGATGTGACAGTCATAGGTTTGACGTCATCAGAATAGGGGATGGATCTGTTGAGAAGGTAGTAGGAAGTGATATTCCTATACTACGATCGGTTATACTTTGGTCGTCACACAGTGTTTTCTCCACATGGGACTTGGACATCATATCAGACATACTGGTTACTAGATCTATGGTTTTAGATCTAGATTTGGGTGGTTTCCCAATCAGGGTACTTTGACTGCATTCTAGGAGTATTTAGAATGGACGACTCTTGGCACGGTAGTATACCTGCAGAAGATGGAGTCACCCTCTCTAAAGGTGTCTTATAGACTAAAGTAGAGAGGGATGTGCATGATTGGCAGATCACTTGCTTAGGCAATTGAGTCAATCATGAGATGTCAAGTACCACACCAGATGTTGTTCTTGCACTAGATGCAATAAGTTGATATTGATCCAATCCTGGAGGAACAGTCGGAAGCAGTTTTAGAACATAAGTGAATGTTCTAGGGATATGATAACGGCTGCCTCCTTTAGGAGACGGCTATCACTCCAGGCTTCCAAGGTGACATGGACGACAAGGAGGTTGTCAGAGTTATAGTTTTCCTTCTGTCGAGGGGCAGTATTTTGGACAGGTGGTCCAAGGAAATACTGAGGGTGGCATGGCGCAGGATACTGATTAAGTTCAGTTGACGATACAGTCTAAGAAGTTTGGATTTGGAGTTCATTTATGAGCTAGGACCCATCAGACATCCAGACATTCTAAGACAGGTATTGCTCATTTCGGGAGATGGCTTTCTCCGCAAACTTGAGATATAGAGAGACATAGAAAGAAACTTCAGAGCGGATCCACTCGCTGAGGCTATTCCTCGAACGCAATAGTTTCGCAAACAGGCTTTGTGCGACTGACTACTAGAGGAGTTGGGTGTTCGGTATCACACGGGCTGTGAGTATGCGACATCGCAATAATTAGCCTTGAGTGCAAGTGGGAGATTGTTGGAGATAGTGCCCTCAGAGTCAATTATTGGATCACAGGCACGTGATTGCAATGATTGAGGGAGGACCTATCCCGGTAGAACAGTCTTACTCGAGATGATAGTATGCTATCTGGTTTACCTTTATCATCGTGTACTGCTTTAGGTGACCTGACAGGTCGCTATTGCACGTTGATAGAGCCCCTAGGATTCTTGCTTGACTGCCAGCAGTATGAGGGCGATCATATAAGTGAGAGCTGGAGTCTACAAGTACATCCTTAAAAGGTCCCTAGTCGTGGGTGTTTCGAGACAGGGCATCGATTCTCCAGAGTAGACTAGTGTATACAGTCGAGACCCCGACGAGGGGCTGTGGCTGGTCTCACAAGCCACTGGTGTCAGTTGGTTCACCTAAGATGTATACAGGTGCTCATTGGGTTATGAGTACACCGGACAGGACCCGCCGGGAACATGCTAGATGGTCTTATACCTGACGTCAGATAGCAGTTCCCAGGTGACATGTATACAGGTTAGTTCATCGACCTGGGGATCGTCATTTGTCTCGTGTGAGTTCCCACTGTGCTTTGATTACCACCCTACCACGGCTCAAAGGAGTCGTGCAAACAGGTTTTAGTTGGGTACAGTCCCGAGCCACATGGAGGCAGTGAGCGGATCTTCAGGGGTTCGTCTCTCCCGGTATTGGGGGTGAGGTCGCGCTGTGTCTAGGAAAGCCATTACACGAAGTCCTTGGCCAAGGCAGGAGATTTACTGGTAGGTATTCCAGTAGTATCTCAGGGTGTTCTGGGCTACACTCCGACACGACTTGTACCGCTTTTGGGGGTCTGACTTTTACCCACCCCCTAGGCCCGACATGCGATGCTCATAGACGAACGGACCGGACTGTACGGATATTGTCACTGACAGGCTCAGTAGGGTGTCAGGATGAGTTCGCTCATCGACGTCCCTTTTAGTCGATAGCTGGTGGCCCGTTACGTATTGGCTTATACCTCTGACGTGCTAGTGGTTAAATCCACAGCCATAGTATTGACGAGTCTTTAGAGTCCACCACACATTCAGTTACTCAGCTTTCGGGCGAAACGCTGTAGAGGCCGAATGGAGATATGGCAGGGTCCGATCAGATACGTGCGGTATTGCACGGATCAGGATCGGACGATTTGTACTAGAGGCCGTATAGTTATATGGCAGGGTTCGATCAGATCCGTGCGGTATTGCACGGATCTGGATCGGACGAACAAGACTAGCCGGCTTTGGTTTAAGCCGGATCATAGTTTAGTACAGTGTAGATTTTGTCTCTTTGCATTTGTATCCGGACGGAATACAGATGCGGGTGTGTATGCACAGTATCGGGGTTTTCCTGTAATTTATTACGGGACCAGTTTTTGGAGTTGCCAGTTTGCATTCCGTTCCGGCCGATTTTCGTTTGTTCTTTCCCGGCCGGACTTTTCCGATGGAGGGGGTTATTTGCAAGTTTGCAAATAACATTTGTGGAGGGGTTTTCTTGCAAAATGATTTATTATGAGAGCATCTTTTCTTTTGCACCATTCTTGCATTTATTGTGAAGTGAATGGATTTGATTTGGGTATGGGTTTTGTTATGATGATGTTTGTATATGGACACCTCCTTACTTTATCCTACACTCACCTCCCTCTTTGATATAGTTTTGATCCCTCCACCATTCTCCACTTGAGATGGCCGGCCACTTCATGGAGGGTATGGGGTTGTTTTCATTTTTGGTGTGGCAAGAAATTAAGCATCCATCTCATTTTAGCTTGCCACCAAAATTCCCAAGTTGATATCTTGTTAATTCCTCCATCCTGGAAACTACAAACCCCATTGAGACAAAGCGCATTATACACTACATTCTACAGCACATCTTGGGCATGTCGACTTGCCGGCTTCATGCCCGAGTTGCCTCGGTATAGAGGCGGGAGCCCTTAAAAGAAACAGGCGATGTGGTGCCCTTCCGGTGAGGAGGCGACGACCGGAGTTTTCGCGAGGAGATCGGAGTGGAGATGAAGACCGGAGGACTCGGATCAGTCGGTATATCTCTTCCCTATCTTGTTACTTTGCTAGATCTAGTTTAATGGCCCGATCCGGGTGTTTAGTGCGCGGTGGTGCCGGTTTGCAAAGTTCGCAAAATTAAAGTTTATCACCGTTTCCGCATTTGGCCGTCGGATTGACGACCGGGGCACCGCCGTGCACTTACATGGGATTCCTGGACTATTCTAAAGGAGAATGAGATTCTCTCTCAGCATTATTCCTCCGCATACACCACACCACGTCGGTGTATCGGGGCTGAGCTATCACACCCTATATGATAAGGTGTGCTCTATGATGAGTACTACTGAATTACCTATTTCCTTTTGGGAGTTATGCACTTATGAAGTTGCATACCTATTGAATAGGGTTCCGATCAAATCAGTTGCCTACCACTTCATATGAGATATGGAAATGGAAGAGCCCATATCTTAAGTTTGTTAAGATTTGGGGTTGTCCAGCCTATGTCTGAAAGCTTAATCCGGACAAGCTCGAGGCAAAGTCAGTTCTGTAAAAGTTTGTTGGATATCCCAAGCATTTGCAAGGGTATATCTTCTACCAAACCGAGAAACAAAAGATGTTTTGTTTCTCAGCATACCACCTTTGTGAAAGGGAATTTCTTGTGAAGAAATTAGTGGACATGAGGTAGAACTGGAAAGAGTTCCAGCTATGCAAACTGCAGCTGATGATTTGGTAAAACCAAAGGATTCAATAGTTTCCAATGAGCTCAGCCTCTCCGCCGATCTAGCAGGGTTCCTCACCCACCTGAGAGATACTTTGGTTTCTCTATGACAGTGGGAGCGAGGATTGCATCATGAGATGATGACCCAACTAGTTTCGAGCTGGCCATCAGGAGTGGGACTCTTTAAGAATGGCTGGATGCTTTACGATCTGATATGGAATCCTTATACACCAACAAAGTATGGACTTTGGTTGCCATATCTGAAGGGTTAAATCCCAATCAGGAGCAAGTATATCTTGAGAAGATTACTTGGTGTACTTGGAAAAGTTGAGACTTTCAAAACTAGACTTGTTAAAGGTTTGCATCATTGACCATGTATGGATTATGATGAAACCTTTTCTATGTAGCTATGCTTAAGTCCATCCAGATCCTACTTGCCATGGCTACACACCATGACTACGATATCTGGCGGTTGGGTGTCATGACTGCTTTTCTAAATGTTGATTTGAAAGGGAGCGTCTATAAGTATACAGTCAGAGGGCTTCGTAGACAGTGAGAGCAGTGGAAACGTGTGCAAGATATTTTATATGATAAAGTAGGCATCGCGGAGTTGGAACGTCTGTTTTGATGTATTAGTCAAAAAGTTTGACATCATCAAAATGGTAGATGAACCTTGTATAGACAAAAAGGTAGTAGAGAGTATGGTGGAGATCCTCATAGAGTACGTGGATGACATACTCTTGATAGGGAAGGAGTTCCTATGCTACGCTCGATCAATCTCCACTTATCACAATGATTCTCCACATAGGATCAAAGTGATACCTCCTAAATCCTGAGTTTTGATCTATAAGATAGATGTAATTGGATGTTAGGATTCTCACTAGTTGTAGTGAGATTGTATCAATCGATCCTGGGATGAATCACTGGAAGGGTTCCAGGGTGATAAGGACGACTGAAAGTCAGTCACAGGCATTGTCTTTACACTCAGTAAAGGGACGGTATGCTGGAAGAGTTCCAAGCTAGATACCGTGGCATACTAGACGATAAAGGCTGGATACATCGCTACCAAAGATGCTACCAAAGAGGAAGTCTGGGTGTATATTAGTTCATGAGATGAACTTCGTTCCTACCATTGTATGACAATGGAGTTGTGGCCTATGCCTAGGAACACCCGTCCCATCAGTGATCCAGACATATTCTGATCATGGAGATGGTTGATCTCCAGGGGATCGATGTCAGGAGAGTATACTCAGAGGACAACACGGCGGATCCACTCACAAAGGCTTTTTCCCAGAGAGAGACTATTATAGGATGGTTGAGTATGAGATACTACAACCACTGTTATCAGATGGCCCTAGTGCAAGTAGGAGATTGTTAGTTATATGTATGCCCTAGAGGCCATTACTATACATGAGATGTATATTGTAGTGGATGCTTGGACATATATAGGGAGGACTTTCTTGCTCGACATGATAGTATGCTATCTGGTTACCCTTTACCTTAACGTGTACACTGATTGTCTCTCTGTTACATGTTGGTAAAGCCCTTAGGATGTGTACTTGACTACCTGGACTATGATGCGTATCATACTAGTGGGGACATGGTAGTCCATAAGTACATCCTTCAAGGTCCCTAGTCGTGGGAGTATCGAGACGGGGCATCGATATACCAGTGTAGACTAGCGTATGCCTTCTCGACCCATACAGATGGGCGATGGATGATCCCATATCCATTGGTGTTTGACATCAGAGATGATATACGGGTGCTCAGTGGAGACTGGGTACACTGGACTGACCCGCTGAGAACTCCCAGATAGTATTATACCTTACGTTAGATGGCAGTTCTCTGGTGACACTGGTGCAGGTTAGTCTGTAGACCCGAGATCGTCATAGAGTCTTGTGTGATTCCCACTGTGCTTTGATTTCCACCTTACCACGTCTAAGAGGGCGTGCAAAACGGTGGTTTTTGGGTACAGTCCCGAGTCGCATGGAGGCAATGAGCGATAGGAGGGGTTTCGTCTCTCCCGGTATTGGCGGTTGATGTTGCGCTATACTCGATTGGCCATAACAGGGAAGTACCTGGCCAGGGCTGGTTTAGAGATTTACTGGTAAGTGTTACCAGTAGTTTCTCGACCCGTTATGAGCCTCATATCGACATGACTTATCGGTTATTGGGGTCTGACGTTTACCACCTCTAGATTTGATATGCGACATATCAGACGAGGAGACCGGACTGTACGGTAGTGTCACTGTCAGGCTTTTACAGGAGTTGGAGCGGGCTTGCTTGCTGATCTTCTGATCGCTCAATACCCGGGTAGCCGTTACGTCCAGCTAGTACCGCTGACGGCTTGTGGGTGCTTGATATGATCATCATCTACTGCCGGCGTATTGACGAGTCTTTAGAGTCCTATATAGAGGTTGTACTGGCTCAGGCAAAACGAAATAGGAGCGCATATGTGATATGTGCGGGACCGAGAATAATGCGAGTATGTGATACCGTATTCTATTCTCGCGATGTTTGTATCGATCGGTTATATGCGATATAGCCGGGTTATCGAATCAAGTGTTGATTCGATAAGATGGTACATTTTGTGTTAGTCGGTTATATGTGATATAACCGGATTATTAAGTCAAGTATTGATTTAATAATTTAGTGTATAATTGTATATGTGATATACTAATTTACATTAACTAACATTGGTTCACTTAAGCATTTATTTTTCTCACTTGTGCACAAGTTAATATATATGTGATATATATTTATTAGTGTACAAATTGTATCATGGTTGTTGATACAACTATCATGGGTGTAGAAGACTTATACCATACTAATTATATTTGTTAGGTTTTTATATTTAAAGTAATTCTAAAACAAATGGATAATGAGCACAAATGCATGAAGCTTCATGAAGCTTATGTTGCATTGACTTAGTCCACTAGTTTTGTTTTACTTAAAATATTAACTAACCTAACCACTATAATTAGCCATGGTAATGTCTCTACATGAGTTAGTATATGATACTTACTCACCATGGTTAGCAAAATCTCTCTCATGATAAGTTTCATTCTCATTTGAGCTCATCTTCTTCCTCCTTCAATTTCTTTCTAAGGTTTGAAAAAGAGAGAGATACAAAGTGAGAAAAGAAATTCTAAAGTGTACCCATTTCCTATCTCACCATCCTCTACTAGACTAGCACTTTAGTTTAGGGTGTTTGCTTCACTAATTCTTTGGTTAGTGAAGTAGAAGCTTGAGTTCGTATTCCCTCGACGTAGATCATCTTCGGCCTCGAAGACTTCGAGCAATACCGTTGCAATTTCTCATGGAGCCGTCCAAGAGTCCGGGAGTTGGATGATCGCAGCGAAGGGACTATATCAAGGAGCATATGAAGTGAAGGACCGATCTACAAAGGTTGTATTTCGTATTCACTTAGTGTTAAAGAGTTTAACTTGCATGTGTTAACCTAATTTTCTAGCAAAGATCTTGTTTAGAATTATTCGGCACGGCTAAAATTTGAAACGGCCATGGTTGATGCATTGTAGAACTATATTAGAGTGCCTAGTAACCCTACAAAAAAGTATTTTGCATCAACCATCGAGTTAATTAAAAAATATTAGACTCAGCCTATAAGGACTGTCGCGCTCAATAGGACAAAAGAGTAGTTGTAGGCATCGATCGTTTATCTAAACCAGATTTTGTGGTTCCTAGGCTAGACAAGTGGGGAAAGGTAATTTTAAAAGGCCCATCTCATGGTGATTCGTGAGCGGATCCCACCTTTCTTTACCTGTTCTTACCTGGCCACAATTGGCGGTGAAGAGGCGGTTTGAGATTCTCACAACTTGCCCTTTGGAACAGTTAGGAGCAGTCTAGTTGACCTAGGAGACCCTAGATCTAGACTTGATTGTGCATATTGTGATTGCTTGAATGTGTGTCTAGCTTCTTATAAAAATCTTTTTGCAAAAAGCTCCTTATTAAAAAACAAAAACACAGAACATAAATTTTTTTACAAAGACTTGCCAATTTTGTCGCTAGAAATCCATTGCACCCCACTTGCACCCACATTCTTTTTCTTCTCCTTCTTACATCATGGGTACCCTACCTCACAAAACTCTTGCTGAACTTTGGTACCCTCATCCAAACATTGCTTCCTACGCGAATTGTTTTGGTCGAATTACGGTCCACCCTTCCATACCCAAAATTTCTTTGAAAGATCGAATAGAAGCGTCTAGGAGAAACAGTTCGACGCCGCAATCCAATTTGTATCAAACATTTCAACCTTCACCACCTTCTTACGTTGATACTACTTTTTCGAGTTCTGTTGCAACTCCGAAACCTATGTCTATTGCTGAACATATTGAACAATCTCGTAACCGATCTTTCACTCCTTTCAACACTTCCAGTTCTTGGGATCAGCAAGTCCATTCACCTTTTTATTCAAATGTTGATCCTACTCCTGTCCAACCATTTAATTCCTACCAGTCCTACCCGACTTTCGCACCTTCCCTAGACATTGCTTCTACACAACCATTTGGGAGTTTCACGTATCCAAACAACTTTGAATCTTTTACTGAAACCCCTTCACAACCCATGTCTAGTCTGGAACAGTCGTTGGAAGCTTATATTGTAGCGACAAACCAACAGATGAGGAATTTGGATCCGTCCATTGCCGCCCTTATGCAACCTATTGACCCGGTAGCTAGTTTCCAACTAGCTCCAAAAATTCCAATAAATGATGAGGCGGTTAGACAGATTGAGAATTTGAGTGGAGAGAGTGAGCTGTGCACCCTTCCAAATCAAACCTACCCATCCCCAATTGGATCCCACAACTACGGTTTTGAATGTCTATCAAGTGTCCCAAATGATTTACCAGTTGAAAATAAAACGTTTAATGAGTTGTGAGACTTTGTAGTGCTTGATTTGCCAGATTGTGAAGGGTCCCTTTTGAGTGAAACCATCACCAATTCTTTCGACCTCTACACCTCCAATCTAGAACCTGAATTGATAAATATCCATGCTTTTGATGAGGTGTCCGAAAAAATTGATTTTCACTTGATTGAGGAAATTGACGCATGGAATAATTTGGATGATGAACCCGCAGATTTGACTGAATTTTTCTCTCCAATTCATCATCCCGAGTCATTAAATGTTTCTCCAGAACTTCATATGCGTATTGATTTTGATGATAATTGCATGGATGAGATAACTTTTGAAGAGAATTATGAGGATAGTATTGAGGATGAACCAGTTTTGTTTGATGAGTCGGATTTTCCAATTCATCCTCCTGAACCTTTAACTATGACCCTTCCTAAATCAGTCCCCTTCGTTCTTTCCATCGTTTCGACCGCGCAAGAATCCGTTACGCTTCCATTTTCAATGTCTGGTTTACCAAGTTCAACGTACCCATGTTTTCTCGCGAATCTTGAGGGATTTAACCCCATTTCTCGACGGGTTGATAAATTAGCACAATCGCTTTTAACACATCAGTCATCACAATTTGTGCTAATTTATTCACTCAATTTACACCCTCAAGTTCGTACTACATTTCTTTCTCTTTTCCGCCATTCTTCTCCTAATATACCGAGACCATATTCCACCTTTCTTCCCATACGGTCTCGTGTGTTTCTCATTTCTTTTCTCTACACTCTATTCTTTCACCAACCACACCATTATAACGATAAAATTTTTGAATGGTTGGTGTTAACCTTTGGCCTGTGTAAACCCTTGTATAGCTTGATACTTTGTTTTTCTCCTCCCTAACTCTGAACTTTAACGCTTAATCAGTGGAAGCATTGTTTCACTTAAGTTTGGGGGGACCTTTTTGTATATATATTTTGTTTTGTTTTTCTGTTAACAATAAAAAAATAAAAAAAATAAACAGGGGAGTGCCGACAATTTTGACCCTCTTGGTATAGCCTGACAGTGAGGACAGTGTCAAGTTAAAGTTTGAGGGTGTGCTCGATAAGCCTTCTTCCTTCACATTCATGTATATATTTTTGCATTCGCATACTTATTTTAAAACCCATAAAAAATTGAAAAATTTTAAAAATTGGAAAAATTCAATTTTGGCCATAATTGACTTGAGTTTGACAAGAAAGTTAACTAGCTAGGAAAAACTAGATCCTAGACTTAGTAAATTAAAAACCTTAAAAATAAATTTTTTTTAAAATTTAACGGTAGAAAATATATGTCTTTGTAGTTTACATAGAAATAGGCAAATTTTGAGTTCACTTCTTGGGCTAAGTCAAAATAAATGAAGAGTATTGAAATTTTTATTAAAGTGTAAGTCTGAAAAATAATTCCTAAGCTTAAATCTAAATTCTAAAAATATATACCCTACAACTTGCACAAACATGAACCTTGAAACTTAGAATAGTAGAGGAGACCTTGAATGCTCTTGCCTAAAGTCTTTAGTATGAAGGAAAATAAAATAAAAATATAAGTGTGAATAAAGGGATATAAAAAAAATGGACACTGGTTTTGTAATTACTTAAGGCTGCGTAAAATAAAAAAATATTTAGCAAGGGTGCTTTATCACCTAGTGCCTTAGACCAACTGGTTTGGGAGTCACTGCTAAAGTCTTAGGTATTACAAGACTATGAATTACGCCTTAATATGCAAACACATTTTGTAATCGATCGTTAGTACCTCAAGAAGTATTAACGGTCGCAAGAAAGATGTGAGCAATTTCATCTAAAAATTCACGAACTAAAAGTACTTTGGACGATGGACAAGAGTATAAGAGCTTGAATTGAATTTCCAAGTGTAGGGGTGATACATACACACATGTAGGGGTATATGATTGGGGTTTGGATGAGAGATAGAAATGAAAAATAGGACTTATATCTTTAGTAGAGATAATAAAAATTCCTAAGTTGAGATGGAACCTTAGAAGGAAAATTCAAAAAATGCTAAAAACTAAGTAAATTTACAAAACATATACAATCTTAAGTTAAATGATAAAGAAGCGTGATAAATACGGCTTGATAATTTCTGAGTTGAAGATAATAGAATTTCTTGTTAGAAAACCGAATTGGAGAATAAAAATCAATAGGCCGAATTGATAGGATTTTGTGGTTAGTATCCGCTGAAAACCCTCAGGAGACAACACTCCTCCTACTAGGGACACCTAGAGGTTTAACGGCTTGTTGCGCGAGCTCAGTGCAATCGCGTTTCCCTGCGGAATTGAGGTTAGGTCTTTTTCGAGAATAAACTTATTTTGCTCGAGGACGAGCAAAAGATAAGTTTGGGGGTATTTGTTCATATCATAATTTTGCATTATTATATTCTCCATTCTTATTCATTTTACAAATAAACAGGTGCTTTTGATCCATGTCTGCTACATAGTTGCAGATTACAGGTTCTCGGAACAAAACAGTGAAAATGATGAAAAGACGTTACAGAAGTGAGACTACGACCAACAAATAGAGAATCTTTATCATGCCTACAGTTTGAAGAAAAATTGGAGATCAATGAACAATTTTACAAAGTACAAAGGCAGCGCAAGATTCAAGACTTCAACACTAAGTGAATGGTAAAATTCCACCACATTCTACACTGTGGAAATCTGGAAGAAACTAGAAGACATTCTGAAGAACCAAGTGAAGAAAAGTCAAGGAAAAAGCAACATAAAATATACCTGAGAAAACAGAGCCACGAGCCTCCAAGATGGCCGTGGATCTGTGACCAAACATGGCTTCCTGCCGCGGATCCGCGACCATACAGTACACGTGTCGGTGCAAAAAGTCGGTGGGTGGCGGTGCGTTGACTAGGCTTCTCAGGGTAGTTTTGTAAATGTAGATAGGGATCAGATGTAAACCCTAGGGTTTCTATAATCTATAAATAGGAACCCTACAGCTCTTTTTGGAGCATGACTCTTCCTATGACTCTTTTTAATTATCAATTTCAGAATTTCAATTCCTGTAATGTTTGAAGAGTGCATCAAATAAAAAATAAAGTAAGTCTTTCTTTTCTTGCCTTAGTTAATTTTCCTTTCTGTCCTTGTTAATTTTATTTATCTGCCGTAGTTTAGCAATTTTATTTATCCGCCGTAGATTAGATAATTAGGTTATTAAAAACAAACTAAAAAATGTCTCTTTTTTATCAATTCCCTAATGAGTGAGTAGTTCCTCACTTATTAGGGTTAAGAATAGAAAAGGTTTGAGAGATGAAAATCTCTCACCCTTTTCTTGTCCATCATACATTTTAATAGGATTCTATGCATACATAAACACACCGCTCACTACGGCACCCTATCCCACGAGGTAGCGGTGATACCGTAGTTAAAGACCGGTTGTATATGTTTTCCATGGAGATTAGGGTAAGAGTTAAGAAAGGACGGCAAGGACCTAGAGGAAGAAACCTAGTTTCTTCCCGATTGTACTAATTCACTTTGTTAATTATTACCTTAACACCTAAATAAATCTTAATTACGGCATAGAAAGCGGTGAGGAATACTGAATCTCCAAACTTAACCTAAACCTAACCCTAGCAAGGTTTTAATCTTAATCAAACTCATTTCAGTTTTTAGTGATAATCAATCCTACAACAATTGGAATTAGCTCGTTAGAACAAATAGAAAATACATAAAATCCCTGTGGACCGACCCGTACCGTACTCAACCGGCTAGCTACCAAGCGACGCCGTTCTTGATTGCGGTTAACTATTCTTTGATTCATCTTTTAAAAGAGAAAGCGCACGCAAAATCTCTACCAATCAGATGCCAGTGTATACGAGCGGAGTCCCTATATGCCAGAGACTAGGGCAAACGGAATCTACTAGGACCCATTGGGCCACGGTACAACAGCAACGGAATATAGGTTAGGTGTCTTAATCTTACTGTCTCGTGCCACTTCTAACACCTTCCGTACCAATTGTTTCCCCCAATCAGAGCAAAGCTCTGTTTGAATTTCAAAAATTCAAAAATTGAAGCAACGCTTCAGATCCCTTGCGCTGCGCGCAACGCGCCACGTGTCAAAAGCAGACACGCCAGCGCAGCGCCCAAGGCAACGCACCCAATTAGAGTAAGGATCTATTTAAAATGAAAATAAAGGAAGCAACGCTTCAGATGATTTGCGCTCTGCGCTGCGCGACACATGGCAGCGTAGTTGCGCTAGTGCAGTCGCGCTGCGCTGCGAGACACGTGGCAGCGCAGTTGCGCTGCGTTCTGCGCTGCGCGACACGTGTCAAGCGCAAGTGCGCTTGCGCCAACTGTGCCAGCACTAAAACAGAATTAAAATTCTGGAAAGATCTTTCTGATCTTATTAAAATAATAAGATTCTTTTCTGTAAAACAGGAGCCCTTGGATTAAAGATCCAACGGTGGGGAAAAAACCCTAAATCACTCAGAGAAAGATCTTTTTAACTGATTTAATAAATCAATTGGCATTATAAAAATGCCCCTAGACTCCAAGTCTAAAACACATTGACACAGAGATATTCAGAACTCCTCCAAAGAAAATTTTGAGAAGAGTTCAGAGAAAGAAAAGGTAAAAACCTTTGAATAAAAGAAGAAAGTTCTTCTAAAAAAGATCAATGATCTAAGAACAAGATCAAGATCTTGAACAAAAAAATATATATAATAATAAAAAGAAGTAATTTACTTCATCTTTAGATCTTTTTTTATCTATATAAAGGCATTGCCTTTTGTTGAACCCTCGGTTCTTGAATCTTGAAGAAAGAACCTCTTCAAAAGATTCTTCTCTTTGATCTTAATTAAATTAAGATGCGCTCTACGCCATAAAACAGTGCCTTGCACTTTTGAGTTTGCACTGTTGCGCTCCTAGGTTGGCGCAAGCCACCAGAGAGCGCCACGTGGCTGCCCCAGAACAAACTGCGCTATGCGCTTCTAAAAACAGAACACTGCTCTCTCAAATTGGCGCAAGTCATCAGAGCGCGCCACGTGTCAGCAGCGCAACAGCGCAGCGCACTGTCGCAGCGCACTGCGCTTACGCTCACCAGAGCGTGACACGTGTCACCTCCACATGCGCTTGCGCCTTGCGCTCCTTAGTCAGCGCAAAGCATCTGACAGGCCACGTGGCGCACTGTCAGAATATTAAATGCAGCGCATTATTAAAGGGCAGAGCCCAATTAAGAGGTCCAATGGACCAAAACAAATGCTCTGCATTATAAAAAAAGGGGACAGAGCCCAATTAAAAGGGCCTAATAGGCCAGAAAAAATGCACTACATTATTAAACTAAGGGCAGAGCCCAATCAGAGGCCTAATAGGCCAGACACAAATAAAGGACTGTTGAATATTCTCAACTGGACTTAGCCCAATACTGGCCGTAAGTCCTCAAATTAAAATTGATTGAGCACGACTGCTCTCTTAAATCAATTTACACCCGGTTCAAGGGTACATCACTGAACTCCTCTGATATCTTTCGTTGTAATCCTTCAACGTCGTCAGAAAGGTTACGAGTCCCGACGGCCATACATTCAATGGACCACTATGTCCCTAAACTGAAACAACAGAGCCCCCAAATGCTCTTTTTGGATTTAAACGATCCCGTTAAGTTGATCTTAGTCTCAAATATGGCTAACGTATCCTTAAACCAAAACACCAAACCCAAATCTAAGAAAATACGGATTTGGACTAATCCACGTCCTACGGGCGACGACATAAATTAGTTCCCGTATACAATCCACGGGCAACCATAAACAAAACAAACATCCACGACACGAAGTGAAATTCTGGAGAAGGAGAAAGTTGTTACCGCGATGCGGTAGCGTAATTAACTGCAGGGGCTTGCGCCTGCAGGGAAGAGCGTCCCCATAATCAAAAACCCCTCAAGCGAGGGGTAATCTGACGAAATCTGCTACATCGGCCGCATCTGTCTAAACCTCCGATACACGGTGCCATAAATCAACTTGGCATCTTTGAAGAGGTGGACGGATAAAACTAAATATCATCTGCCCCGAACCTCAGGCAAGAAGCCCATGTCTTGGCCGTCGTTCGGAGGGGAACAGATTCTGGCATGCCCGGTGGGACCTCTTCCTCTTTCCATTCCACACTTCATGTGTCGTGTTCGCGAACGAATCGCGGTTTGCTGTGGTTTCCTGTGGATTCGAGGTACTAAGATTTAGTGTCTTGCTCCGTGCAGAAAACAGAAGATCAATGGCTTCAAATTGCACTACCTGCAACTGCAACTCTCGCTCCGTCCTTGCTGGAGGAGTGACTTATGGGCCCCAAGCGGCCTCCCTTTTCAAGATGCCGGTGGGACAGGTAACTCAAGCCACCACTGGACTATTCTTCGAGACCATGATCCCACCAACAAGCTTCATCACTCATGTACCGTCGCGAGAAGATCCAAAGAAGTCGTCCTTTGATCGGCTTACCACTGCCGCGACCCCTCTCAACGGGTCGCCCAACTTCAATACCTCAGTTTTCAACAGACTGGGCCAGAACGTCTACAAGCCCGCGATACCCGAAGCTGCCATCCCAAAGCGGATAGCCATCCCGGCTCAAGCGGACGAAATCATTGGAAAGGCTCCTCCTTCCAAGAAGTCAGTTTTTACAAGGCTGGCCATTCTGGTTGCTGCTCCAGGCGAGGTCCTCAAAGCTGCCCAGAGGTCTGTCTTTGACAGATTAGATATTGCTTCTCAACGGGTGTCAGTCTTCGACAGGCTAGAACCAATAATAATCTCTCCTCAAAGCAAGGGGCATGACGAAGTCACCCTTATAGCTGAAATAACTCCATCCGCGTGAAACGCTCGATGTCGCCACTGGCACTGAGTGAGGAAGGCTGGGGGCAACTCCCCCTCTGGGATAACTCTGCCAGCTCCGATGGTGGGGATCGATGCTGCTGTTCTAAGAGGGAACAGCTTTGAATTGCTGAACATGGTGCGCAGAAACTCTCCTACTGTGGTGCTGAAGCGAACTCCTTCACCTGTGGAGAATACTCCAGAGAAGAAGCTAGAGCAGCCCCCTCAACGGCTGTCCTCTAAAATTTACAAAGTCTGGCGACAGGTCCAGGAGTTGGTGATTGATCAAGACTATCTCCACCGACAGAAAAAGATGAAGGTTCGGCAGGAGAAGGATTACTCCGTCAAGCCACAAAAAGCAACAGCTACTTGGGTGCCCACTACAACGGCCCCCTCAACTTCGACCACTCAAAAAAGAAGGAGGTCGGGGAAGATCCCTGTGTCTTTGGCAAATCGCAAAGACACTGAATTTAAACGCCCCAAGTCTGGAGGCATGGTGGTGCATACTGTTTATATGGCTTCCGGAAACGAGGAAGGCCGTGCTTCGACGGGTCCCCGACCGTTTACCCGATCCGTGACAAATGCCCAGGAGCAGCAACAAAAGCTTCAGGAGATGATGACTGCAATGGCCGCACTCACCGGGCTAAAAGAAAGCCCAGAGGCATCATCAGAGCAGCGTCACGAACAAGAAAATGATGCTGACTTCTTACGCAGAGTCCTCGAAAAGAAGGACAGAGAAGCCGCAGAGCAAGCGGCTAACATAAAGCAAATAGCGCTCCTCTTCCAAGATATGGTAGGGATGTTGTTACAGCCGGACCCTCCAGCTGAAGACCCTCCTATCATTACTGAAGACGATGGAGGGGAGACATCTAATCCTCCTCGACTCATTCAGCAGCCAAGGAAGAAACCATTTCCATGGCTGCCCTAGATGATTATATTGCTCAGCAGATATGAATTCATCAGGCGAATGAAGCGGCTGGGCAAATTGTTAGAACCGAACGACCCTACCCGGGATGGTATGACCAAATCAGTTACCCGCCGGGATATACGGTCCATAAATTCCATGTATACAAGGGGACAGGGAATCCACATCAGCATGTTGCTCAATTCAGGGCCTTATGCGGCAACACTGGAGGCGATGACAAACTGTTGCTTCGCCAATTCGTCGGCAGCTTAGCAGATACGGCCTTTGAATGGTATTCGGAGCTACCTAACGACTCTGTCAAAACATTTGCGGAGATGGAGCTATTGTTTACACAAAGAATCTCGAGTGCTAGTGAACTCACCCCAATAACAGCACTGACCAATGCCAGGGTGAAGCCAGGCGAGACGTGGGTCCAGTATGCTATCCGATAGCAGAATCTATGGTTGAAACGCGAACAATGGATCAAAGAAGCGCCGGCGGTGGGCACTCTTGATCCGCAAGCGACCATCTCAAAATTCATGATGTTCTTCAAGCCAACTACGTTCCAGGCCTTGATTGACAAGCTAGCTCAAATGGACCAGATGGGCCATAGACCGTCTCCTCCAAAGCTGGACTCTCGAAATGAAAAGGGGAAAGGAAAAGCGATCGTCGTCGCCAATGCTCAATAACAGCCGAGCAACTTGAAGCCGGTTGTCCGTCAAAACAATATGCGTCCACGCATATCCCTCGAGGAGAGGCTAGGACGTCCTCACTCATTTCCTCAAGATAAAACGAGAAGACTGTTCGAGCTGGCGCTGCGCAACAGGCTCATCAATCTGCCGGATTCAAGACGCCCTTTGCAGCCAAATGACGTCAATGATCCCAATTACTGTCCCTATCACCGAGTATTGGGTCATCCGATCGAAGATTGCTACGTCTTCAAAAACTGGATTGAAGACCAATACCAACAAGGCAAGTTCGCGCTGTCCGAAAGATAGAAGGTGAACCCGCCGCAACCTCATATCCCTAAAAAGGTGAATACGCCGGGGCAACGTGCTCCATTGTTGAAGAAGCTCCATGGGAGGTTGTGCTATCAGCCAAAACCAAGAGGATGCTGAATGATCTCCAGACATGCCCGGCGATCAGGTGGAAGAGCCCACTAGAACCCCAGATCATTGAAGGGATGCTGAAGCCGAGCCCAACTCCAAAGATCGGTGGTGATGGCCCAAGCACTTATACCCAGCCGTCGAAATCTTCAAAGAAGAAGAAGAACAGGTCCAAAAAGCCCGTGAAGCCCGGCGACAAGCGCACGGACTTACAGAAACAGATCGACGCGTTGGAGGAATATAATTAGAAGGCACGGACTCCCATCATGCTTCAAGACTTCCTCGGCCACGTCTTTCGGGAGGAAGATGAAGGAGAAAGCTCGTCAGATGAATCTGAGGGTTACGTAGCGAGTTGTCATATGATCTCCCACTCGTTTACAAACGATGAGGAAACTCCTTGCACCGAGAAACCAGGGGCGGGTCCTGAATCAGAACTTCTGTGGCCGTCAGATGAGATGATTGATGCCTTCCTGAATGAGATTCGTCTGAAAAGTAAAGCCAATCAGGAGCGTGAGATGGCCATATTGGAAGGAGCCAAACGCCGGCGACTAGACGAAAGAGTCGAGGCACTCTCGTCAAATCAAAAGACATCCGCTGTGGATAAAAACAAATTCAAGACGAGGAAAAGGTTTGCTAAAGTCATATCAATGGGAATGAAGCTACCACCCTCTGAAGAAAACACTCTCAGTGGAGTAGAGATGCATCCTAATTACTGCTTATATCATCAGAAGATCGCACATCCTACTTCAGACTGCGACTCCTTTAAGTGTTGGTGGCAAGGGTATGTCGCTCATAGGCAACATGTCAACAGAACAAAGCGTGAAGCTCGTAGACAGCGAAAAAATACGACAGATGAGCATAAAAGAGTTGCCGGCAATTGTCATAGGGATGATCCCGGGGATCACGAGTTCTCACCTTCGGGAGCGATTCCGATGAAAAAGTAACCCTCGGCCCTCTCTTTAAGGATTCCATCTTTGAAGGATTGAGGAGTTGCGAGAACATTCAGCCGTGCAATTGCACGATACCCGGGGAGAACCTCGGACTCACAAACAACGGAGCAAACAAAAAGGATAAAGGAAAGGGAAAAACAGCTTTCGTCGCCAACACTCAACAACAATCGAGTGGCCCTAGACCGGTTGTTCGTCAAAACAACAAGCGGCAACCCCTCTATGAGAGGTTGAAATGTCCTTACTCATTTCCCCAGGATGAAACAAGGAGGCTGTTCGAAATGGCAGTGCACAACATGCTTATCACTCTACCGGAGCCGAAACACCAGCTACAACTGAATGATGTCGACAATCCTAATTATTGCCCTTGCCACCAAGTATTGGGCCATCCGATCGAAAACTGCTATGTTTTCAAAAACTGGGTTGACGACCAATACCAACAAGGTAAGTTCGTGTTGTCCGAAAACTGGAAGGTGATCCCACCACAATCACATGCTCCGAGAAAGATGGATATGCCGGGGGCATCATGCTCATTCATAGGGAAAGCCCCATAGACCGAAAAGTCAGTAAACTAGAGATTCGTCTCAAATACGGCGACGATGGACCGAAACGTCCTTAAACTAATGATGGACCGCAATGTCCTAAAACTTGCAAACGACCAAAACGTCTTTAAACTACTACCATAGCATCCTTAAGCTGACAAAAAATAAAAAATAAAAATAAAAATAAAAATAAAAATAAAAAAAACGAAATGTCCATAAGCAGAATGGGCACGGATGAAAATCCGAAAGGGCTCCGTGAGTAAAAACAGCAGGGCTACCGGCGAGTGTTCGTGAAAACCCAAAAGGGCGCGACCTCGTTAGAAAAAAGAATAAAGAATAAAAAAATAATAAAAAGAACGGTATGTCCATAAGCAAAAGGGGCACGGATGAAAACCCGAAAGGGCTCCGTGAGTAAAAACAGCAGGGCTACCGGCGAGTGTTCGTGAAAACCCGAAAGGGTGCGACCTCGTTAGAAAAAAGAATAAAAAGAATAAGAATAAAAAAAACGGTATGTCCATAAGCAAAATGGGCACGGATGAAAACCCAAAATGGCTCCGTGAGTAAAAACAGCAGGGCTACCGGCAAGTGTTTGTGAAAACCCGAAAGGGCGCAACCTCGTTAAAAGACACTTACAGGGTCCTCTCGACCTTGCAAGGAGAAACCACCTGCGTGAGATCCTTACGACTCACGAGGGAGCAACACACTTAGGGATCCTCACGATTCCTAAGGAGAAATTATACTTGCGAGATCCTCACGACTCGTAAGGAGAACTCTCTTATGGGACCCTCACGGCTCATAAGATTTGAAAGTCTTAAGTTATAGAGACCTGGACCTGTTCTTAAGAAACCCCCACAACCTTCGATAGTGCCCTATAAGCGGCTCAATACTAACCCTTGTATATAATCCACGGGCGCGAATAAACATTTCCCTAACCAAGTCCCACCCGTGACTGGGGATATGTCCATACGGTGAACAACCCTTGTAAGTCCTCTCGACTTATAAAGAGAAAACCCTTTTGTAAGATCCTTACGACTTACAGGGGAACATACACTTAGGAATCCTCACGATCCCTAAGGAGAAAACGCACCTACGAGATCCTCACGACTTGTAGGGAGAAATACCTTTGTGGGACCCTTATGGCTCATTAAGTCAAAAGCTTTAGTCGACGGGATCCTAACCCTGTTCGCTAAGCCACCTTTGTTTGACATCGACAGAGGCAAATGATGATTCGCTCCTGGCAATATCCCAGTTGTAGCGATGCTGATGCCTAAACCGGTATCAAATTCCAAGCCCTTTCATGGCAAATGATGATTCGCTCTTGGCAATATTCCAGTTGTAGCGATGCTGATGCTGAGATTGGTACTAGATTCCAAGTTCCACACTCGTGATAAAAAAAAAGCAGCGAGCCACACATGCATGCGAAATAGCCGAAATGATGGGGCAACTTGCAATAAAAAGCAGCAAGTAAAAAAAATGTATGCATGCAAAATAGTCGAAATGATTGGGCAACTTGCAATAAAAAGCAGCGAGTGCAAATAAAATAAATAGCCAAAATGATTGAGCACCGCGAAAAATAGCCGAAATGATCGGGAAATCGCGACCTTCGTGATATAAAAGCTGAAATGATAGGGCATCGCGGAAATAAAATAATAAAAAAAGAAATGAATGAAACTTTTGCCCTACAGGCGATATCATAGCAATCCTTGTATACAATCCAGGAGCACAAACAAAGAAGGAAACACATCTTCCCTCCCCATGCTCCATCAGAAAACGGAGCCAAGTCTTGACGGTAACTTATATAAAACCTGAAAGACGATCGGAGATCATCTCGCACCAGCGAGGAGTGGTCACCACCTCGACGTCCGTCTCAATACAACAGACGAGATGTCACAACAGCGTTCTTCCTCCAACAGGACTCGGACGTGACAAAGTAAACGAAGCAAAGGCCAAATTCCTAGCTTCAGGGTCTTAACGGCAAGTCATATAAAGCCTGAAAGACGATCGGAGATCATCTTGCTCCAGTGCGGAATGGTCATCACCTCGACGTTCGTCTCGATACAGCAGACGAGATGTCACCCCAGCGTTCTTCCTCCAACAGGATTCAGACACGACAATCAAACAGCGGAGCCACGGCAAAGTCCCTAGTTCCAAACTTCGACGGTTCACCAACAATCTAGAGACAACCATGACATTCGTCTCGCTATAGAGGACGCAATGCCAGCAAACGAAGCAAAGGCTAAATACCTAGCTTCAGGGTCTTGACGGCAAGTCATATAAAGCCTGAAAGACTATCGGAGATCATCCCACAACAGCGCGGAGTGGTTATGACTCATCGGGGCTCTCCAAAATGAGCCTAACCTCAAGTAAAAAGTGACATGGAATATCCCTATGCTTGCTTTTTCGACGGTAAGATCACCTGGAAGATTACTTGAAGACGTCTTGTCCAGCCCCCGAAGGGATCAGAGACACGACAATCGCAAGGCTACTCAAACAGCAAGATTGCATATCGAGGAATATATCAGCCAACGCGACGGTACGACGGCCAAATCCCTAAGTACCACAGACCCTAACGGACCTCTGTCGTAACGAGCAGAGGTTAACTGTGACGTTAGGATATTCTTGCAAGGAGTGCTCGATTCGACTCGACTCGTGAGGAAAAGCCTTAGGAAGTGGGGATTGAAAAACCTGTTTCCTAAGCACTGGGACCCTGCAAGTCGGTCCAAAACGGACTCTTGCATACTATTCACGAGTCACACTCTCAGAAGTCAAATCTTGATAAGGAGGGAAACAACCACTTACGGGTCCTCTCGACTCGTAAGAGGGAAAAGTTCTTTTATAGGATACTTACGACTTATAAGAGAAAACGCACTTAGGAATCCTCACGATTCCTAAGGAGAAAATACACCTACGAGATTCTCTCGATCCGTAGGGAGAAAAGTCTTTATGAGACCCTCACGGCTCATAAAGTTGAAAAGTCTTAGGCAGCAGATCTGAACCTGCGGCCTAAGCCATCGCTACCTCTTGAAGAAGCCAAGATAGGATGCTCGCTCTATCATCTGTCAACCATGTTTACTAAGGCAGCATACTGATAATAAAAGAAGGAAGAAAGCGCAGAGATGACACAAGACATGGCAAAAAATGTGTGTATCTTTATTCATGAATTCAATCAAGTACAAGGCGTATCGTATAAAAGAATAAAGAATGGATACATTTTATTCAAAGATTACAACTGTATAATTGATACAAAAAGTAGCTACTAAGAAGGAAGTGTCTTTAACGAATCCCCGAGCTGCTCTCGCACTTCCCTCAGCGCCTCCTCCTGACCGGCTGCCGCGGCCACTTCCGCTTCCACCTGGGACCGCTGCTGCAGGTAGGATGAAAGTTGCTGCTCAGCTGCCTGCTGGGCTGCCTCCTGATTAGGTGCTTCCCGCTCGACGACGTCAAGCTGCTGCCTCAGTGTTAACCCTTCAGAGAGGCATCGCAGAAGGCCTTCAAAGATAACCTTCAGCTGTGCAGCGTTTGCCTCCACCTGAGCATGCAGTTGGGCAGATTTGTTCGAAGTCCCGCCGCGCTCTTTACGCCTTGAAGCAACCTCTTGTTCGAGATGGCGGAAGTAAGGAGCGCTCTGCTCTATCCATGCCACCCGTTGAGCACTCGCAGCCAAGATCTTGGGGGCAGGACGCATAGACTCCAGTTGATGCAGGCGGACCTCGATTTCCCTGCAGTGACTAACCCAAAACTCGAAGACGCCTTCATTATGAAATTTTACAAGCGTCGCCAGCATCGGATTAACCTCTGCAGCAAAATCTGCAGCAGATGGGGGAGCGTTCGCTTCAAGCTCTTCGACGTATCCGCTCAGCATGCCCAAACTCATTGCAGCACCCTTTGAAGATGGACGTCTCAAGAAGGGGCCTGCCGGCATTGTGAGGCAAGACTCGAAGGGGGCCGGAATCGGAACGACAGCTGAAAAACAAAATATGATCAGATGACGGTTCAAGAAATATAAGAATGTAATCGATGGGATAGTTTACTATACCAGCTGTAACAGGCGGCAAAGCCGGGAGGGCCGATGGCGCGACCGATCCTACATCTCCTCCTTCGATTTGTAGCACTGCAATCAGGCCTAGGAAGAGTCAGAAATAATTCCATTATTGAAAAAAGAAGGGTATTAACTGAAAATCATACTCACCAGCGCCACTAGAGGAAGCAAGCTCCGAAGGGAAGGAGAAGTGTGGGTGCAGCACCTGGTAAAGGTGATCAAAAAGCACTCCGGCAAAGATGCAGTAGTACAACATCAGTACATGAATTATGCAGCCTAAAGATGAAACGGGTGGGTTATAAATCCATACCTTCCAACATTTGCGATGGTGCGAGAGAAGGTAGAGAGGTAGCCACCGTCAAGGCAGTAACTGACGGCGCTCCCTCGAGTAATGGAGCATCGGCACTGGCCGCACCTGCATTAGATACAAGATAAGCCCAGTCAGGAAAGGTTGCGAAATAAAAGAAGGACGGTAACCCGAAATTTACCTGATGATGATCCGGCCGAAACGGCGGCATCTCCCTCCATTGACATGAGACCACCTCCCAATGCCTCATCACCAGACTCTACGGGAGCCGTCGTCGTACTCACGAGGCCAGGAGACGGCTGAGGACCGTAGACGGGGAGAGCAATGACCGGAGCATTGCCTGACTCTTGAGAAAGAGCGGCCGGCTCTTCCTCGGGAATCATACTCGTCTCACCCGCTACCCCCTCGGGCTCGACGGTTGCAGCCGTCTCGTCCGCTGTTGCCATAGGTCGTCAGTCTTAGCCGCTCCCCACGCTGCTGCTTCAGACTCGGCCGTAGCAGCCGTCCCATCTGCCGCTACCTCGGGCTCGGCATCGGCGACCGTCTCGGGCGCAGTAAGCGTGACAGTTTCATCAGCTACTACCTCGGGTCTAGCAACCCTGGCAACGTCGCCCACCGTTGGTTCGGGTTCAGCCAGTGCCTCCCCCACTGTCCCCTCAGGCTCGACGGTTTCCGCCGCTCCTTCAGTTGGACTTGGCCTTGCAGGAAAAGATGTATGAGAACCGATAGTGGTATAATTCTTACAACAAAATCTCAAAAGACGCATTACCTGAGGTGGATCGATCGTTGGAATCTCGAACTGCACGCGCCTCCTGTCTATGAGCTGTAGACAAGGCGTCCAGGAACTCCTCGGAAAGAGAAACAGCGGGAATAATGGTGCTTGGGCCCGCTCCTACAGCCAAACCAGCTCTGCGCTCCTTAGCCTCGCGTCTCAAGCGCTTCCACTCTTCCCGTGCCGTCACGACGGACCTCTTCGACGCTTCCTTCATCAAGGCGTCTTCGTCCTCGTTTAGAGTTGCCTCCAGAGCCTTCAAGGCATCCCTCATCGGCTTTTCGAGTCGGCTCTCTCACGGCAGCCCCGAAGAGGCCGAGACTTCAGCAGCTGGCCCAGGAAGAGTTCCCGCATCGGCTTGCACGGCCCCTGCAAAGAGACAAAGAAAAGATTAGATTGGCCATAAAAAAGAGAATAAAAAAAACTCGGTGAGCCGAGACATACTAACGCCCAACAGAGCGCGTTTCCTTTCCTCCTCCTGGAAAGTTTGGAGGGAAGCAACGATAGCTTCTTCAGTGGTGACGCCTGTTAAAAAAAGGGGGGAGAAAAAGCATTAGTCAAAGAAAATAATAAAGGTACAATGAAATGACGAAGAGTGCAACCAATGATTACCTGACTGAGCAAGTTTAGCCAACCATGCTTCGAGCCTTGCCGATCGCTCAGAAGCTTCAATGGCGGCCGCCAGGTCGGTGTCTTCTGGCTTCACCAAGAAACCCTCATTGCTCCCGTATTCGCTTAAGCCTTCGGTGAGAGGGGCCTGAGGCTCTAAGCCGAGGACGGCATCCAGAGAAAGAACGGACTTCTTCTTCTTCTTTTGCGCGCGGGCCCCGGTCGCCGCCAAAATCATCTTACGCTTTGCGGGCACCTTAGGGCGGCGGGTTCCGATGTCCGAGCCCACGCCAGACTCAGGCGAAACTACGTTCACCGTCTCCACTGGAGCATGGGGCGCTGGGGGCGCGTCCACGGTATCACGAGGCGGCAATCCATGCGGAGGGCTCAGCACGCGTGGTGGCCCAGCTCCAGCATCTTTCAACGGAGGAATGACCGGAGTCCTTGGCTTCAAGGGAGCCTTACGGTCGCTGCCGGGAGGAGCACCCTTGCGGTCGACCAAAATGCGCTTCTCCTCACGGATGACTGCACCCATGGCATGCCCATACCAAGCCACGTACACATTAAGTACCCGCGGGGCGCAGCTCGGCTAACTGATGAAGAAGTGGAGCCCATATTCAGCCGCATAAAATGGTGCAGCGCATTCCGTATCCCCTCCTTGGTGGCCGCGGGCTCTTCCAAAAACGCCTCCAGTGGGATCCCCTGATTATAGCTTGATTGCTGGGTGAATCGATGGGGGTTGTACCTCATGAAGAGCGCCATGTCATTTTGCCTGAATACCAGGAAGCCCGGCCGGATGGAGTAGAGGTGGAGAATCACCCAGGCTTTCAATACGGAAGCCCCGTCCTTAAAACCATCACGCAGCGCCAACACTGCCTTAGAGGTCTCCGAGCCGATGGTCACGACTTTGTCCGTGAAATAAATCCTCGCTCCGACCAGTTGTGGACGAAGGAGCAACCCCCTAGCCTCCCGCGGAGGCGGGCTCACAATTGAGGCGCCAATCAGCCGCATGACTCTGGGGAGTCTGCACTTCTCAAAAAACGAGGGGCTCTTGTGAATACCGAATACCCCGAGCACATGCATCACCATCCATGAAGTGAAATAGTGCATCGGGAAATTGGCAGGTTGCACCCCAGGCTCATTAGCGTCCGCCGCCACACTGAGTCCATGGTATAAGTGGGCCAACCTGGCGACTCCGATCGACAACTGTAGGCCAGCCACCATCCGATGCGCTGGGTAGAAAACGGATGGCCTCATGTATCGCGGGTGCATGGGGAGCGCGAACCAGGACAGCCACAATCCCAGGAACCCCAGAAAGAAGGTCTCCTCATCAATGCCCGGAGCGGCGATTTCTGATAAGGGCATGATGGCGGCATCGGGGAGATAAAAATCCTTTTGATCGTCTTCCGATACGGGTCGACGATCTAAGCCGAAGCTGAAAGGGTCGTCGAGTTTGGCAAACTTTTCACTCCTCTGCGCTAAAATTTCCGGTCGAAGGAAGCGGGCGATAAATTCTGCGAAACTGACTCCCCGGACTCCTGATTCCAGATAGAGACCTTCATATATATTCAGCACCTTCACCAGACTCGGAAACTGATGCTGAATAGCGTTCTCTGGCATCAAGTCAAATACCAGTGGCTTGGTGGTAAAGACGTACTCGTCAGGAGGAAGCAGCTCCTCGTAATGTTCCCCCTTCACTGGCAAACTCAAGATCTCAGTGAACTCTTCCAGGGAGATGGAGACTTCTCTGTCCGATAGAAGGAAGGTGTGGGTAGGGATGTTCCATTGTTCTATGAATGCCATAACCCACCACGTCGGAGGAACGGGGTACTCGAACAAAGAGACGTAGATTGCGGAGTACAAACCAATCTTCATCAGATGCGTCCTCTTCGCTGATAGGATATACCTGGTCCTTTGCAAGTATCCGGCCGGTTGTCGAGGGGTCAATCCAATATTATAAGGTTGTCCCCAAGGGCGTGCCTCACCCTGACATATACGCCGCCCCAAAATGTCTACGGCCGGTGGCGGCTGCACGGGAATAGCGCCAATCGAAGGCTGGAGAAGATCCTCCGAATTCCAGTTCGAGACCTCCATGGCATACTTCACCGGGGGTTCATCCGCATAGGGGATCGATGAGATAGGCTCTGACGGCATCGCGCAACCAAAGATTCGGCGACCCTTGATGATCTCACTGTACCACCTACCCCACAGGTGAAAGCTCTTATGCTCTGGGTCATGATCCTTAATGAGAGCGAGCACCTCCCGGTCCACCGGCGCCTCGGGAAATCCTTCCTCTGAGCGAACGAAAGAGAATGACAAATCAGCAGACATGTTTCCTGCAAAGGGACAGAAATCAGCCGTTAGTATTGTAATTCCAACGCTTGGCATTTTAAAATTTATACCACACTGCAATGCAGTGGATAGGGGACCAAAGGGGGACCCACAAAATCTAGATGACAATGCATCAGTTAATAAGACAGCTCCATCATTGGATGAGACTGTCAATTAATGAGGAGATCCCCAAAAGAATATTCTCATTAATGAGAAATTCCTAGAGACAGGGAGAAAATCTCCCCTTTCAGAGCAAAGCTCTGTCACAGAGTGACACTTGTCAAACTCTGGTCTCAAGGGAATAAAATTCCTTAAAAGAGCCTAGCTCTGTAATAATGATGAGAAAATCTATTAAAAGAAAAAAATTATTAACTCCTAAAGATTAAAAATTTGGGATCTTAAAGATCCATGAAAATTTTTAAAAGATTCATCATTTTTAGATCGAAAAGATCTATGTTTGGTCCATGAGCAAAGCTCTGTTCATGGGTTAAAAACCCTGAAACAAGATCTCTTTAGATCTATGGATTCTTGAGAGCAAGGCTCTGTTGATGAAACACCAAAGGGGTTTTCTTTAGATCAAAGATCTATGAGAGCAAGGCTCTGTCAATTAAAATCAATTTAATTTAATTTAAGTTAAATTTTACCTAAGTTTTTTGCTAAAGTTTGAACTTTGAAGTCCTTGAAAAACGAGAGCAAGGCTCTGAAGTTCTTAAAAGCAAGAGCAAGGCTCTAAAACTCAAATTCTTGAAAATGATGAATATCTGAGGTGGACCAAAGGTCCTATTTATAGGCGCTTGCGCCTCTTCAACTGCTCAGATGATCCGACGGTTGGGATCTTGCCACCGTTGCACTCACGTGTGCGCCACGTGAGCGCAACGGTGGGGAGACATTTGTTTCCCCCAATCAGAGCAAAGCTCTGTTTGAATTTTAAAAATTCAAAAATTGAAGCAACGCTTCAGATCTCTTGTGCTGCGCGCCACGTGTCAAAAGCAGACACGCCAGCGCAGCGCCCAAGACAGCGCACCCAATCAGAGCAAGGCACTATTTAAAATGAAAATAAAGGAAGCAACGATTCAGATGATTTGCGTTCTGCGTTGCGCGACACGTGGCAGCGCAGTCGCGCTACGCTCTGCGCTGCGAGACACGTAGCAGCGCAGTTGCGTTCGCTCTGTGCTGCGCGACACGTGTCAAGTGCAAGTGCGCTTGCGCCAACTGTGCCAGCACTAAAACAGAATTAAAATTCTGGAAAGATCTTTCTGATCTTATTAAAATAATAAGATTCTCTTCTGTAAAACAGGAGCCCTTGGATCAAAAATCCAACGGTGGGGAAAAATCCCTAAATCACTCAGAGAAAGATCTCTTTAACTGATTTAACAAATCAATTGGCACTATAAAAAGGCCCCTAGACTCCAAATCTAAAACACATTGACACAGAGATATTCAGCACTCCTCTAAAGAAAATTTTGAGAAGAGCTCAGAGAAAGAAAAGATAAAAACCTTTGAATAAAAGAAGAATCTTCTTCTAAAAAAGATCAATGAACTAAGAACAAGATCAAGATCTTGAACAAAAAAATATATATAATAATAAAAAGAAGTAATTTACTTCTTCTTTAGATCTGTTTTGATCTATATAAAGGCATTGCCTTTTGTTGAACCCTCGGTTCTTGAATCTTGAAGAAAGAACCTCTTCAAAAGATTCTTTTCTTTGATCTTAATTAAATTAAGATGTGCTCTGCACCATAAAACAGTGCCTTGCACTTTTGAGTTTGCACTGTTGCGCTCTTATGTTAGCGCAAGCCACCAGAGAGCGCCACGTGGCAGCCCCAGAACAAACTGCGCTATGCGCTTATAAAAACAGAGCACTTCTCTCTTAAATTGGCGCAAGTCATCAGAGCGCGCCACATGTCAGCAGCGCAACAGCGCAGCGCACTGTCGCAGCGCACTGCGCTTACGTTCACCAGAGCGTGACACATGTCACCTCCACATGCGCTTGCGCCTTGCGCTCCTCAGTCAGCTCAAAGCATCTGACAGGCCATATGGCGCACTGTCAGAATATTAAATGCAGCGCATTATTAAAGGGCAGAGCCCAATTAAGAGGTCCAATGGACCAAAACAAATACTCTGCATTATAAAAAAAGGAGACAGAGCCCAATTAAAAGGGCCTAATAGGCCAGAAAAATGCACTGCATTATTAAACAAAGGGCAGAGCCCAATCAGAGGCCTAATAGGCCAGACACAAATAAAGAACTGTTGAATATTCTCAACTGGACTTAGCCCAATACTGGCCGTAAGTCCTCAAATTAAAATTGACTGAGCACGACTGCTCTCTTAAATCAATTTACACCCGGTTCAAGGGTACATATCTGAAATCCTCTGATATCTATCGTTGTAATACTTCAACGTCGTCAGAGAGGTGACAGGTCCCGACGGCCATACATTCAATGGACCACTATGTCCCTAAACTGGAACAACAGAGCCCCCAAATGCCCTTTTTGGATCTAAACGATCCCGTTAAGTTGATCTTAGTCTCAAACATGGCTAACGTATCCTTAAACCAAAACACCAAACCCAAATCTAAGAAAATACGGATTTGGACTAATCCACGTCCTACGGGCGACGACATAAATTAGTCCCCGTATACAATCCTCAGGCAACCACAAACAAAACAAACACCCACGACACGAAGTGAATTTCTGGAGAAGGAGAAAGTTGTTACCGCGATGCGATAGTGTAATTAACTGTAGGAGCTTGCGCCTGCAGGGAAGAGCGTTCCCATAATCAAAAACCCCTCAAGCGAGAGGGAATCTAACGAAGTCTGCTATATCGGCCGCATCCCTCTAAACCTCCGATACACGGTGCCATAAATCAACTTGGCATCTTCAGAGAGGTGGACGGATAAAACCAAATATCATCTGCCCCGAACCTCAGGCAAGACGTCCATGTCTTGGCCGCCGTTCGGAGGGGAACACCAATCTACCCCTTAAACCCCAAGATGTCTTGTTTGTATAGTTGTATTGTATTGTAAACTGTATAGATTGTATAATTGGATGACTTACCGAAACCATGATATCAATAAATGGATGTAACTGTAGAATCATGGATGTAACTGGAGAATCATGTAAATGGAAGTATATCCACTGTTCGGTTCAGTCAATACAGATTGAATGGATTCATGTTGAATTGTAGTATTGTAGATTGCAGATTGTAGATTGTAGATTGTAGATTGTACTTGAATCATATTCAAGTCAGTTTATTAATGAGACCTGGTTTGAGTCAGACAATTAGAAAAGTAAATTGAAGTCCTAATGGTTTTGATGTTATCGGTAACCACTGCACATGGGCAACAGGATTTGTGTATTTTTCAAAGACGATTACCGTATTAATAACACCGTTGTTAAGTTGTTTACCTTAGATAGGCAAGAACCCACTTCTCCGGCTCTCTGAGGCTCAAGAGATTGATCCCGCTTAAACCTATGTTTACTAGGGTCCTTAAGGTAATTTATAGAACTTGAGGGGGTTTTATGTAAAAATACTTTTATATAATTTTCAAAATACTCCCCAAATATTTATTTATCGTCTTTAGAGTTATCATGAATGTAGATTTTATAATTGTGATATTTCTAGTGAAAATATCCTAAATTCATAATAAAAGGTATTTATTTGTAATATTGACTTGTACGGAATTCATGGAATATTAATGTAAAGTGATTCTTGTGATTTTTGAAAAGAGTTAGAATATTTATTTATTTCAAAATAGATATTTTAATGTTATATACATACATAATTATATAAAAATAATTTTAATATATATTTTATATTTCTAAAAATCTCATTTTCTTAAGATGTCGTATTTTAAATCTCTCGAGACCGAATGCTCCTTGCGGAGGTCTGCATCTCGCACTACTAAGCCTAGGGATGTACGATAATGTGCACCATCCCAGTCGGGTTCCCCAAAATAGGTTGTAGCGGCGCTTTGCAAAGATTTGTGTAAAATACTAATCTTTTAGAAAACGGTTTTAATAGTAATGGTATTTATTTGAAATGTTTCGTTTTCCCGTATTCTATGTTCCCGAAAGGTATTGTGCTATGTTGCATATGAGTGTTGTGAGGAGGTAAGTCATTATCTCGTGATCAACTTAAAGGTATAGCAAATTTGTGATGTTTAAATATCGAAAATGAAACTATATGGTATTTTAATGAAAAAGTACGGTAAAATGGAAATAACAATTTCTTTTGATATTGAACTTGTTCAATATGATTAGTTAGTGTTAATAGTCAACATGTAATAGTTTAACAAGATTGTATTAAAGGAAAAGTGAGATTTTAGGAAGAACCGAATCGGAAATCGGATTTGTTCCGATTCCGTCGGGTTTTAGAATTTCGTATTTTCAGAAAAAATAGAGAAGGGGAAAGGTGGGACTTACGGGTTTAGCTTAAAGAGGAGAGGGAGAGGGAGTGGACGTATTTTCCGGTGCGCCGTCTCGTCGCCGGGAACTCCTAGGGTTGTCGCCGGAAAATTCGCCAGAGCTTCGCCTCTTTGCTCACTTCAAATGCACACTAAGGTTCTAGGAAATTTCTTGAGAGTTTGCTCAGAATTTTGGGGTGAAGGGGTTGTATTTATAAGGTTAGGCTAGGGTTAGGGTAGATGAAAGGTTTAATTGAAAAAATGTAATAAAATATATTAAAATGTATTAGAAGTGGAGTAATTAGGGTTTTATGAATGCTCTGTTACTGGTCTAAGTAATTAGAGTGTGCAGGTGTACAGGGGATCCCAAAAGGCACACTTCACCTGTTGGTGACACGCCGGAATCGGCAACTCCGGCCAGCGGCGACGCCCCGAGTCGGCCGGTCCGCCGGCCGACTTGGCCGATTCCGGCCGAGTCAGGCAGCCGGAATCGCTCTTGACGCTTGGTGATCCCTCTGGTATGGTTACTTTTTCTAGTGTAGTGGGGTTTTTGTGAGATATGCAAGTGTAAACTGTTGGTATTCTAAAAATAAAAAAAACAATACTAAAAATAATGTGGGGTATGGGATTTGAACTCTGGTGGCTTGGTTCTGCAGTGTAAGGTATTACCAATGAGCTACAAGCTCCTTCTTGTAATTAAAGAGCTAATTAATTACTTAAAGTAATCACAGCAAAAGTAAATACCCCAAGTATACATTAAATTTTTAAGCAAATTTTTTTTTGTACACCAAAAATGGAGTTGTTACACAAATAATATACTATAAAATTGAGCAAGATTGTCCTATACATACATATCCCTAGCATCCATATGTATACATATACAATACTGGCCTCTAGGGCATATGTATCCAACATAGTTTAGCACCTTAGCAAGGTTTTGGCAAGCATCAATCATGCTACTTTAAAATTTTGGGGTGCTAAACAAACCCTAACCAAGATCTTAACTAAAGAATTAGGGTTAAACAAAATATGTAAAATCTTTACATCTAAGTGAACAAGGAATACAACCTTTGTAGATCGGTCCTTCATTTCAATAGCTCCGTGTAGTAGTCCCTTTGCTGCGATCATGAACTTCCGGACTCTAGAGAGGCTCCCATGACGAAACGAACAAGCTTGTTTCGAAGTCTTCGAGGCCGAAGATGATCTACGTCGAGGAGACACTAGCTCATGCTATCTCTTCACTAATAGTGTAGATTAGTGAAGCAAGCACCCTAAACTAAATGGCTAATAGTAGATGATGATGAAGTAGGAATTTAGCTCACATTAGTATTTAATTTCTTACTATATTTCTTCTTGATCTCAAAGTCAAGAGAGAAAAAATGAGATGAGGAAGAAGAAGAAGAAGGAAATATCTCAAGTGATGAAAATATCTCTCATGGTTCAAATGCAAGCCTTGGGTGAGTATATCATCCATACACTAACCCATGTGGAGAATTAACCATGGTAAGGGTTAATGGTTAGGTCACAAAATATCTTAAGTAGAAAAAAAAAGGTGGACTAAGTCAAAACTTATCTACATGCTTCTACAAGCTTCTAACTTTGATTAAATCCACTAATTTGTAATTACTTAAAGATAAATAAAACCCTAACATAAACCCTAGCATGGTATGAGTCTCATACATACATGTTGCATGTGTAACCTTGTATGTCTCAATATTATATATTATATATATAATATTCATGTAACGAAAGAAAACAATACAATAAACATATATCACATATATGTTAAATGCATCATAAGTGAGAATAATAAATATTTAAGTGAGCGCGCACGCGCGCGCGCACACATACACATATATTATATATTATTTCATCGAATCAACACTTGATCCGATAACCTGGCTATATCACATATAACCGGCCGATATCACATATCGTGAGAATAGAATACGGTATCACATACTCGTATTAATCTCGGTCCTGCACATATCACATATGTGCTCCTACTCCGTTTCGCATGAACTAGGAAACCTCTGTGTAGGACTCTAAAGACTCGTCAATACGCTGGCAGTAGGTGATGTGTTAGTTGTATGTATGCCGTAGAGGCCAGTATTGTACAGATGATGTATATTATATTGGATGCTTGGACATATATAGAGATGACTTTCTTGCTCGATATGATAGTATGCTATCTGGTTGCTCTTTATCTTAACATGTATACCAGTCTCTTTAAACTGTCTTATAGTTACATGTTGGTAAAGCCCTTAGGATGTGTACTTGACTACCTGGACTATGATGCAGATCATACTAGTGGGGACATGGTAGTCCATGAGTACATCCTTCAATGTCCCTAGTCATGGGTGTATCGAGATGGGGCATCGATATACCAGAGTAGACTAGCGTATACGCCTCTCGACCTATGAGATGGGCAATGGATGATCCCATATCCATTGGTGTTTGATATCAGAGATGGTATACGGGTGCTCAGTAGAGACTGGGTACACTGGACGGACTCGCCGAGAACTCCCAGATGGTATTATACCTCACGTTAGATGGCAGTTCTCAGGTGACACTTGTGCAGGTTAGTCTGTAGACCCGAGATCGTCAGAGAGTCTTGAGTGATTCCTACTGTGCTTTGATCTCCACCTTACCACGTCCATGAGGGCGTGCAAAACGGTGGTCTTTAGGTACAGTCCCGAGTCACATGGAGGCAATGAGCGATAGGAGGGGTTTCGTCTCTCCCGGTATTGGGGGTTGATGTTGCGCAGTGCTCGATTGGCCGTAACAGGGAAGTCCCTAGCCAGGGCTGATCAGAGATTTGCTGGTAAGTGTTACCAGTAGTTTCTCGACCCGTTATGAGCCTCACATCGGCACGACTTATCGGTTATTGGGGTCTGACGTTTACCACCCCTAGACTTGATATGCGACGTATCAGACGAACAGACCGGACTGTACGGTAAGTGTTACTGGTTGGATTCACAGGAGTGTGAGCGGGCTAGCTCGTCGATCTTCTGATCGCTCAATACCCGGATGGCCGTTACATTTAGCAGACCGCTTGCGGCTTGTGGATGCTTGATATGATCATCATCTGCTACCGGCGTATTGACGAGTCTTTAGAGTCCTACACAGAGGTTTCCTGGCTCAAGCGAAACGAAATAAAACGAAATAGGAGCGCATATGAGATATGTGCAGGACCGAGAATAATGCGTGTATGTGATACCGCATTTTATTCTCGCGATGAATATTTCGATTGGTTAGATACGATATAACCTAGTTATCGAATCGTAGATTGATTCGATAAGACGATACATTGGATACTAGTCGGTTATGTGCGACATGACCGGATCATTGAATCAAGTGTTGATTTAATGATTTAATGTATAATTATATATTTGATATATTACTTTGCATTAACTGGTATTGGTTCACTTTAATAAGATTTTCTCACTTGTAGTTCACAAGTTGTATATGTGATATACTTTTGTGCACTACTATGTGTCATGTTTGATAATGCATGTAGTTTGGTTTTGTGTTAAGACTTAAACCATGGTTATGATAATAGTTAGGGTTTTTATTTATTTATTTATTTATTTATCTATTCTTTTTGATAAATAAATAAATGATAACAAAATGGTTTCTTTCATGAAGCTTGATGAAGCTTCATGAAGCTTTGACTAAAGTGACCATTTTGTCATCATCCTTAACCCTAACCATTCTCATTTGACCATGGTTTATTCTCTACACTTAACCAAGGTTAGAAGATGATAAGTATTGATTATATTATTCTTTTTATAACACACTTATCATATTCTATCTACTTCTTCTTCTTCATCTTCAAGAGAAAATGCTTGATGCCATCAATGGCATCTTGAGTTCCAAAGTGAGAAATCCAATTCTAAAGTGAACCCACCTCCTATTTCTTCACCCTCTACCTCTTGCCAAGTTGTTTTAGGTGTTTTCTTCACAAGTTTCTCAACTTGGTGAAGTTGGAGCTTGAACTTGTGCAACCTCGACATAGATCATCTTCGGCACGAAGCCGACGACCTATTCCGCTCATTTCTTCGATGAAGCCGATGCGAGAGTCCGAGATCAAACTAGGACAGCTAGAGGACGCCTACGTGGAGCTTAGGAAGTGGAGAAACGGATCTACAAAGGTTGTAGTCTCTCTCCTTTAGTTAAAGTGTTAACTAGATTTGTATTTCTCCTAGAATTCTAGTCTACGATCCGTATTAGGGTTTCTCGGCACCCGTAAAATTTAAAATTGGCATGGTTGATGCCTTGTGAGACCTGTATTGCGTGCCTAGGAACCCTACAGTGGTATCAGAGACTAGCTAGAGCTTTAGGCGAAGTCCAGACGGAGTTTGAAGTCCGATCGAACCGAAACCCTAAAATCAATATTGCTCTCTGGACTTTTTCTGAAAACAGGGATTTTTCAGAATTAAAAATTCGCAGAAAATAGAGCAGGAAATTATAAGGGTTACTGCAGAAAACGAAACCCTAAATCCACTGTAGCGCCGCGGAACCGCGGCAATAGCCTCCTATTGCGGCGGTTCCGCGGCCGTTTGTACTGGTTAGGGATTCGTTTTGATGCAGTAATGCCCGTATCTGTTTCCTCTGTTCTCTGGGAAGTTTTAATCTGCTTTCAAGAGTTGAATTTTCTGGGGTTGTTTTGGGATTCGATGAATCGATCGGATTATTTAACTTTGTCTATTTGGGTTTCCGGATAAATTTGGAATATGTTAAAAGTTTCGACCGGATACAAATACCCAATCTTTCCCCTGCCGGGAAATTTCCAATTGTTGGATTTTTCCGTAGTTTAATGACGTTCTGAGTAGTGCAAGTAACGCGATGGTCCCTCTAGAAGACAAAAAACCTTAACTCGATTATGTGACCGTCTTGAACTGCCCTTTGAACCTTCGGGTTTGGGGCAGTACGGCGTGCCACATGTGAGGCGTTGGCTTGACCCTTCTACGGCTGGACCGTTGGTACTGAGGCATGAAGTGAATGTCTTTGAACCAATTTCATGTGTTGGACGGTTTCGGGAAAACTTGGGTATTCGACTGTTCGATCGGAAAGTTTAACATTTTCCGTTTATCTGGAATGTGATACAATAATTGGAATTCACAAACAGTTATGAGATAACTGAATGAATGTTATAAATCTAGCAGTTTAGTCCCACATGATATTGAAAAGAGTTTTCGATAATGAGACTAAAATGCGGGATTTATATCTGTTAGACATGTGATGGCTAAGTATTTCATTTGATTAGGCATGTGATGTCTAAAGAGGTTGCGGATTCCAACTGTTGTAGTTTTACACTTTCTTTTCTGTGACCGTAAGTATAGTATGTTCATATCGCCGGTTTCGTTGCTATACATCAACGACAATTGGGGTATGCATACTTACTTACGTTGATGACATGTGATGTTATGTGTTGCTGGATATGTTATATTGGATCGTCGTGTTTGAATAGCCGGGGGTTTTTATGTGAGATGAGTGTTTTTCATTTTCATTCATGTAAAAACTTGTATGTAATATTCTTTTATTTGGGACACTTCCAGGTAGCGGAAGTTGTCACCTTTTGTATATTATTTACTTTTCCGCATTAGGATAGACCCAAGGAGGGGAGCACAAGTAACCGGGTTCTGGGTCCAGAGGGAGACCAACTCGAGGAGTCGAGTCCGGGTCTCCTAACCCTAGAATTGGTAGGGTTGCTTGCCGCTCTCGTAGGGGTCTAGGGGTGTGGGATTGGCTATTCATCACGACCGTGGAATCCGTGTTTTATACTGGCTCGTATTGAAAACACGGATGTCCTAGTATATCCAATATTTCATATGTTTCATCTGCTGCGATATCTGTGATGTGATCATGTGATGTTCTGTGATAGATACTTTATATAGTATATATGATATATTATATAGACATTACTTATGTTTTGCACCCGCGCTAGCCCTGCCCTGCTCTGTCGTTAGTTACCTAACTTAACGGTGCACGAGGGGACATCGAGGCGAATGCGGATGGCATAAGTGTACGTCGTATTTATCTGTGATGTTTAGGTATTTAAATGATGGGACTTCATTAATGTGATTAATGAAAGAAAAGAAACCTAAGATGTTGTAGAATCGAATTTTAAACAAAACTGGTAGCTACAGTTATTGCTTTGCATAGTGATATATATGATATACCCTGCACCTTATTCGATGAGGAAAGGACCGAGATCCCTTCACCGGAAGTGACTCCTTTAGCAATAACTGGCACATGCTACACACTCGGTTTGACTTTTGATTGCTTCTATAGTTTCTGCTTTGCACAGTGATATATATGATATATCCCGCACCTCATTCGACGAGGAAAGGGCCGACGATCCCTTCACCGGGAGTGACCCTTTTAGCAAAACTAGAAAAGCCTCAAAATCACTCCATTTCAAAACTTCATTTGATTCTACAACGATATCAAGTTCATTACGCTCATGGTTTTTATGAAAAACCTGCGTAGCCCTCCGTCATTTCAGATAAGTACTAGTTAGTATTCGTGCTGCGGTAGTTTGGCCTCCGTCAAGGCGCAGTGTACGGTAGCTAACTAGTGCTTATCTGCTTGCATATGATGCGATTGGATTAGGGTATTCGTACAGAGTTGTTTGGCCTCCGTCAACGGTCGTGCGGGTGGGTTTAATTCAATCAGGAAATGACGGAACTTGACTAGCGGACTATGGGTTGTTTGGCCTCCGTCAAGGTCATAGGACGCTAGGGGAAAAATATTATCGGGAATTTCAAGTGTTGAAATTTGCAATGAGATTGCATACCTTCTATGAGATAGTTGGATCCCGATACCCACTGCGAGTAAGAGTTACTCCTAGGAGAGTTTTACACATTGCAATTAGTTGATCAAGTAGGTGTCTAGAAAGGTGTCAACGGGGTTACGCCTCTGGGAAAACGAGGTTTACATTAATTAGGTTCGTGCGAAAGCACGGGAGACCTCCCCCAAAGTACCGACACTGGCCTGGCTGAAAGATGGCGAACTTGTAGTGTGTAATTAATCCCGGCTAATCTTTCCTTTTAGGGTTTGAAGGAAGATTTGATAAAAAGCAGTGGGAGCCATCCTGATTAGATAAGATAATAACCAATCTGATCTTGCACGAGCATACGCTAAAGTGTTTTCTTCTCTCTCTCTCCAGGTAGCGACCATTTCATGCCCTAATGAAGATAATAATATGGATGTATTGACCGAACCCGCATATTATACTGTGCAGGGGAACGTTGAACCCGTTCTATCTTATAAGTGTTATAAGTATGAACAGGAAACAGGAGAATATCTGGATTCTCAAGCCGCCCAAAAGAACATGCATGTTGATGCATCTTCTACAGGTGTGTTAGTTATTGAGAACTGTTTCTCAGTTCACCCTACGTCCTGGGTATTAGATACCGGATCAGGATCCCACATATGTAAACAGTTACATGGGCTACGAAAAGGTAGAGAACTGGGAAAAGGTGATCATTCCGTTCAAGTTGGGAATGGGGCAAATGTTGCAGCCAAAGCAGTTGGCGAATATCACCTTGTATTACCAAGTGGCGATATACTGATTCTAAATGAATGCTATTATATACCGAACATGATGTGCAACATTATATCAGTTTCTTTATTAAGTAAAGAAGGATATAATTTTGTATTACAGGGTAATGTTATGAACATATTCCTAGATCAAAAGTTGGTTGAATCAGGCTCGTTGTATAATGGCATATTCATTCTCAATCAAAATACAGTCCTCAATTTACAAAACACACACAAGAGGAAGAGTTCTGAACTGAACGAATCTTTCTTGTGGCATTGTAGACTGGGTCACATCAATGTGACACGACTTGCTAAGTTGCATAAGGATGGATATTTAAATTCATTTGAATTTTCATCTTATGACACTTGCCAGTCATGTCTCAAAGGCAAGATGACCAAAACTCCGTTTACAGGACACGGAGAAAGAGTTACCGAACTCTTGGGACTAATACATAGTGATGTATGCGGTCCCATGTCTACACATGCCAGGGATGGTTCTTCATACTTCATTACATTCTCTGACGATCTCTCTAGATTCGGATATGTATTCCTGATGAAACACAAATCAGAAGCTTTTGAGAAATTTAGAGAATATAAACAAGAAGTAGAGAACCAAACGGGCAAAAGTATTAAGATCCTTCGATCTGATCGAGGAGGAGAATACTTAAGTAATGAATTCAGAGATTATCTAAAAGAGAATGGGATTCTCTCTCAGCTTACTCCTCCTTATACACCACAGCACAACGGTATATCGGAGCGGAGAAATCGCACCCTATTAGATATGGTGCGCTCTATGATGAGTACATCTGAGTTACCTATTTCCTTTTGGGGATATACACTGGAGACTGCTACATACCTACTGAATAGAGTTCCGACCAAATCAGTGCCTACCACTCCACATGAGATATGGAATGGCAAGAGACCATGTCTTAATTTTATTCAGATATGGGGCTGTCCGGCCTATGTTAAAACACAAAATCCGGACAAGCTCGAGGCAAGGTCTGTTCTATGTAAGTTTGTTGGATATCCTAAACATTCGCGAGGGTATATCTTCTACCACTCCGAGGAACAAAAAGTGTTTGTTTCTCGACATGCCACTTTCTTAGAAAAAAGTTTTCTTATGAAACAGATAAGTGGCATTGAGGTAGAACTGGAAGAGGTTCCAGCAATAAAAACTATAACAGAAGACTTGGTAGAACCAGAGAATTCAGTAGAACTCGACGAACCCCAGCCTCTCCGCCGATCTAGTAGGGTTTCTCATCCACCAGAGAGATACTATGGTTTTCTCATTGACGGTGGAAGCGAGGATTGCATCATGGAGGATGATGACCCAACTAGCTTCGAGCAGGCCATCATGAGTAGGGACTCAGTGAAATGGCTGGATGCTATGCGGTCCGAGATGGAATCCATGTACACCAACAAAGTATGGACTTTGGACGTTGCTCCTGAAGGGGTAAAACCCATTGGGAGCAAGTGGATCTTCAAGAAGAAACTTGGTGTAGATGGGAAAGTGGAGACTTTCAAAGCTAGACTTGTTGTAAAAGGTTTTCGTCAAAGACCAGGTGTGGACTATGACGAAACCTTTTCTCCAGTGGCTATGCTTAAATCCATCCGGATCATGCTTTCCATCGCTGCATATCATGATTACGAAATCTGGCAAATGGATGTTAAGACCGCCTTTCTAAATGGTGATTTAGAAGAGTGCTTGTACATGACTCAGCCAGAGGGCTTCGTAGATAGTGGGAGCAGCGAGAAGGTGTGCAAGCTGCTTAAATTCATTTATGGATTAAAGCAAGCATCGCGGAGTTGGAACATCTGCTTTGACGTCGTTATCAAAGAGATTGATTTCGTCAAAAATCCAGATGAACCTTGTATCTACAAGAAGGTGGCAGAGAGTAAGGTTGTCTTCCTTGTATTGTACGTGGACGACATACTCTTGATAGGAAATGATATTCCTATGCTGCAATCGGTCAAGCTCTTCTTATCACAAAGATTCTCAATGAAAGATCTTGGTGATGCCTCCTGCATATTGGGGATTAGGATCTATAGAGATAGATCCAAACGGATATTGGGATTGTCCCAATCCAGGTACATTGACACCATACTAAAGAGGTTTAGTATGGAAGAGTCCAAGCGTGGGAACTTGCCCACGATCTCTGGAGTCACTCTCTCTAAAGAGATGTCTCCCAAGACTGATTTGGAGAGAGCTCGCATGCAAGGGATACCCTATGCTTCGGCAGTAGGCTCTATCATGTACGCGATGCTGTGTACCAGACCCGATGTAGCATACTCACTAAGTGTAGTGAGCAGGTATCAAGCTGATCCTGGAGAGAGTCACTGGACAGCTGTGAAGAGCATTCTCAAGTACTTACGAAGGACTAAAGATATGCTCTTGGTGTATGGTAACGGAGAACTCCAAGTGGAGTCCTTTACCGATTCCAGCTTCCAGAGTGATAAGGACGACTCTAAGTCGCAGTCGGGATTTGTTTTTACCCTTTACGGAGGGGCGGTTAGCTGGAAGAGTTCCAAACAGGAAATCGTGGCAGACTCGACGATGGAGGCTGAAAACATCGCTGCCAACGATGCTGCTAAAGAGGCTGTCTGGATCAAGAAGTTCATTGCTGAACTTGGAGTGGTTCCATCCATTGAGCATCCAATACCTTTGTATTGCGATAACAATGGAGCGGTGGCTTTGGCCAAGGAACCTAGGTCCCATCAGCGATCCAGGCATATTCTGAGGCGGTATAACCTGATCCGGGAGATAGTTGATCGCCGGGAGATCGAGGTCAGGAGGGTTGACACGAAGAACAACACGGCGGATCCACTCACGAAGGCCATTCCCCAGATACAGTTTGAGAGACTCTTCGGGATGCTCGGTATGCGATACTACAGCAGCTGGCCCTAGTGCAAGTGGGAGATTGTTAGTTGTATGTATGCCCTAGAGGCCAGTATTGTACAGATGATTTATATTATATTGGATGCTTGGACATATATAGAGATGACTTTCTTGCTCGATATGATAGTATGCTATCTGGTTGCTCTTTATCTTAACATGTATACTAGTCTCTTTAAACTGTCTTATAGTTACATGTTGGTAAAGCCCTTAGGATGTGTACTTGACTACATGGACTATGATGCAGATCATACTAGTGGGGACATGGTAGTCCATGAGTACATTCTTCAAGGTCCCTAGTCGTGGGTGTATCGAGACGGGGCATCGATATACCAGAGTAGACTAGCGTATACGCCTCTCGACCCATGAGATGGGCGATGGATGATCCCATATCCATTGGTGTTTGACATCAGAGATGGTATACGGGTGCTCAGTGGAGACTGGGTACACTGGACGGACTCGCCGAGAACTCCCAGATGGTATTATACCTCACGTCAGATGGCAGTTCTCAGGTGACACTTGTGCAGGTTAGTCTGTAGACCCGAGATCGTCATAGAGTCTTGTGTGATTCCCACTGTGCTTTGATCTCCACCTTACCACATCCATGAGGGCGTGCAAAACGGTGGTCTTTGGGTCCAGTCCCGAGTCACATGGAGGCAATGAGCGATAGGAGGGGTTTCGTCGCTCCCGGTATTGGGGGTTGATGTTGCGCAGTGCTCGATTGGCCGTAACAGGGAAGTCCCTGGCCAGGGCTGATCAGAGATTTGCTGGTAAGTGTTACCAGTAGTTTCTCGACCCGTTATGAGCCTCACATCGGCACGACTTATCGGTTATTGGGGTCTGACGTTTACCACCCCTAGACTTGATATGCGATGTATCAGACGAACAGACCAGACTGTACGGTAAGTGTTACTGGTTGGATTCACAGGAGTGTGAGCAGGCTAGCTCGTCGATCTTCTGATCGCTCAATACCCGGATGGCCGTTACGTTTAGCAGACCGCTTGCAGCTTGTGGATGATTGATATGATCATCATCTGCTACCGGCGTATTGACGAGTCTTTAGAGTCCTACACAGAGCTTTCCTGGCTCAAGCGAAACGAAATAGGAGCGCATATGAGATATGTGCGGGACCGAGAATAATGCGTGTATGTGATACCGCATTTCATTCTCACGATGAATGTTTCGATTGGTTATATACGATATAACCTAGTTATCTAATCGTAGATTGATTCGATAAGTCGATACATTGGATACTAGTCGGTTTTGTGCGACATGACCGGATCATTGAATCAAGTGTTGATTTAATGATTTAATGTATAATTATATATTTGATATATTACTTTGCATTAACTGGTATTGGTTCACTTTAATAGGATTTTCTCACTTGTAGTTCACAAGTTGTATATGTGATATACTTTTGTGCACTACTATGTGTCATGTTTGATGATGCATGTAGTTTGGTTTTGTGTTAAGACTTAAACCATGGTTATGATAATAGTTAGGGTTTTTATTTATTTATTTATTTATTTATCTATTCTTTTTGATAAATAAATAAATGATAACAAAATGGTTTCTTTCATGAAGCTTGATGAAGCTTTGACTAAAGTGACCATTTTGTCATCATCCTTAACCCTAACCATTCTCATTTGACCATGGTTTATTCTCTACACTTAACCAAGGTTAGAAGATGATAAGTATTGATTATATTATTCTTTTTATAACACACTTATCATATTCTATCTACTCCTTCTTCTTCATCTTCAAGAGAAAAAGCTTGATGCCATCAATGGCATCTTGAGTTCCAAAGTGAGAAATCCAATTCTAAAGTGAACCCACCTCCTATTTCTTCACCCTCTACCTCTTGCCAAGTTGTTTTGGGTGTTTTCTTCACAAGTTTCTCAACTTGGTGAAGTTGGAGCTTGAACTTGTGCAACCTCGACGTAGATCATCTTCGGCACGAAGCCGACGACCTATTCCGCTCATTTCTTCGAAGAAGCCGATGCGAGAGTCCAAGATCAAACTAGGACAGCGAGAGGATGCCTACGTGGAGCTTAGGAAGTTGAGAAACGGATCTACAAAGGTTGTAGTCTCTCTCCTTTAGTTAAAGTGTTAACTAGATTTGTATTTCGCCTAGAATTCTAGTCTACGATCCGTATTAGGATTTTTCGGCACCCGTAAAATTTAAAATTGGCATGGTTGATGCCTTGTGAGACCTCTATTGCATGCTTAGGAACCCTACATGATGATCATATCAAACACCCACAAGCAGCAAGCGGTCTGCTAAACAAAACGGCCACCTGGGTATGGAGCGATTAGAAGATCAACAAGCAAGCTGGCTCATTCTCCTGCGAATCCAATCAGTAACACTTCCGTACAGTCCGGTCTCTTCATCTTATATGTCGCATATCTAGTGTAGGGGTGCTAAACGTCAGACCCCAGTAACCGATAGGTCGTGCCGATGTGAGGTCCACAACGTTTCATGAAACTACTGATAACACATACCAGTAAATCTCAGCAACCCTGGCCAGGGATTTCCTGTTATGCCAATCGAGCACAGCGCAACATCAACCCCTAATACAGGGAGAGACGAAACCCCTCCTATCGCTTATTGCCTCCATGTAATTCGGGACTGTACCCAAAAGCCACCGTTTTGCACGATCTCTTGACCGTGGTATGGTGTAAATCAAAGCACAGTGGGAATCACACAAGACTCTATAACGACCTCGGGTCTACAAACTAACCTGTACTGGTGCCACCGGAGAACTGCTATCCGACGATAGGTATAATACCATTTAGGAGTTCTCGGCGAGTCCGTCCACTGTACCCAGTCTCCACTGAGCACCCATATACCTTCTCTGTTGTCAAACACCAATGAATATGTGATCATCCATCGCCCATCATATGGGTCAAGAAGCGCATACGCTAGTCTAATCTGGAGTATCGATGCCCTGTCTCGATACTCCCATGACTAGGAACATTTGAAGGATGTATTTATCGACTACCCTGTCCCCACTAGTATGATCTACATCATAATCCTGATAGTCAAGTAATCATCCTAAGAGTTTTATCAACATGTGATCACAAAACAGTATTTGTTAACATGTTAAGATAAAGTGCAACCAGATAGCATACTATCATGTCGAGCAAGAAAGTCCTCCCTATATATGTCCAAGCATCCACTACAATATACATCGCATGTACAGTAATGGCCTCTAGGGCATACATATAACTAACAATCTCCTACTTGCACTAAGGCCATCTGTTGTAGTATCCAATACCCAACATTATAGCAGTGGTTGTAGAATCCCATACTCAACCATTATAGAGAAGTCTCTCTAAGGGTAAGGCCTTTGTGAGTGGATCCGCCATATTATCCTTCAGGTCTAGTCTTCTAACCTCGATCCCTTGGAGATCAATCATCTCCCTGATCAGGTGATATTAGCCTCAGAATTTGTCTGGAACGCTGATAGTACGGGTGTTCTTAGGCCAAAACCGCAACTCCATTGTTATCACAACAACAGTTATTGGACGCTCAATGGTTCGAACCTTGTTCATTTTATGAACAAGACATGTCCAGACAACCACTTTGGTAGTATCATTGGTAGCAATGTATTCAGCCTTTATCGTCTAGTATGCCTCGGTATATAGCTTGGAACCCTTCCAACATACCGTCCCTGCAGTGAGGGTAAAGACAATGCCTGTGACTGACTCTCAGTCGAACATATCACTCTGGAAGCTGGAACCAAGAACTTTCTTTTAGTGCTTCTCAAGTACTTAAGAATGTCTTCCACAGCTGTCCAGTGATTCTCCCAAGATCCGATTGATTCCTGATCACTACACTTAGTGAATCATCTGCATCTGGTCTGGTACATAATATCGCACACTCTGATAGAGCCTACCACCGAAGCATAGGTTATCCCTTGCACGCGAGCTCTCTTCAAATCAGTCTGAGCAGACATCTTTTTTGGAGAGAGTGATCCATGAGTAAGTGGGCGAACCACCACGCTTAGAATCTTCCATACTAAACTCCTTTAGTATGGTGTTAATGTACCTGGATTTGGGACACTCCCAACATCCACTTAGATCTATCACCATAGATTATAATCCAGAAGACGTAGTAGGTTTCATCCAGATCTTATATTGAGAATCCTTGTGATAAGAGGAGCTTGACCGAGTGTAGCATAGGAAACCATTTCCTATCAAGAGTATGCCATCTACGTACAATACGTGGAAGACAACCTTACTCTCTACAATCTTCTTGTATATATAAGGTTCATCTACTTTTTTGATGAAGTCAAACTCTTTGACTATCACATAAAAACAGACATTCCTAATTGCCTGAACCCGGTTGAGCCATCATCTCATGATGCAATCCTCGCTCCTACTGTCACCGAGAAGACCTTAGTATCTCTCATGTGGATGACGAACCCTTACCAGATTCGTGGAGAGGCCGAGGTTCGTTGGAGACTATTGAATCCTTTGGTTTCACCAAATCATCAGCTGTTAGTTTGTTTAGCTGGAACTTCTTCCAGTTCTACTTTATGTCCACAAATTTCTTCACAAGAAAATTCTTTTCTAAAAAGATGGCATGCTGAGAAACAAAACACCTTTTGCTCCTCAGTTAGGTAGAAGATATTCCCTCACTAATGTTTGGGATATCCTGACAAACTTACAAAACTGACCTTACCACGAGCTTGTCCGGATTTTGCTTTTCAACATAGGCCGGACAACCCCATATCTTAACTCGTTTAAGACATGGTTCTTCCTATACCATATCTTATATGGAGTGGCAGGCACTGATTTGGATAGAACCCCATTCAATAGGTATGCAGCTTCTTAAGTGCATAACACCAAAAGTAAACAGGTAACTTGGCAATACTCATCATAGAGCATGCCATATCTTATAAGGTGCGATACCTCCATCCCGATATATCGTTGTGTTGTGGTGTATACGAAGGAGTAAGCTGAGAGAGAATCATATTCTCCTTTTAGAAACTCCAGGAACTCCATACACAAGTATTCGCCTCCTCGATCACATCGTAGGACTTTAATACTTCTACCCGTCTGGTTCTTTAACTTCAAAACTTATATTCCTTGAATTTCTCAAAAGTTTCAGACTTATGTTTCAACAGGAACACATGTCTGAATCTTGAGAGATGATCGATGAATGTAAATGAAGTACAAAGAACCAACCCTAGCATTGTGTAGACATAGGACCATATACATCATCATACATCTGTCCCAAGAGTTCAGTAACTCTTTCTCTGTTTCCAATAAACGGAGTATTGGTCATATTATCTTTGAGACAAGACTGGCAAGTATCATAAGATGAAAATTCGAACAGATTCTCATATTTATCCTTATGTAACTTAGTTGGTCGTGTCGCATTGATATGACCTAGTCTAGAATGCCTCAAGAAGGATTCGTTCATTTCTGAATTAGTCCTCTTGTGTGTGTTCTACATACTTTGAATTGTTGTTTGATTTAGAACATATATGCTATTATCTAACGTGCATGATCGAATCAACTCTTGATTCAGGAAAATGTTCACAACATTATCCTCCAATACAAAATTATATCCTTCTTTAACTTAGTAAAGAACATAATGTAATTTTGTATATCAGGTTCGGTATGTAATAACATTTGTTCAGAATCAATGTATTAATAAAAGGTGATATCTGCCAACTGATTTGGCTGCAACAATTGCACCATTCTCTAACATTTAGAGATTTATCATTTATTCTCAGTTCTCTACCTTTCTGCAGCCCATGTAACATATTACATATACGGGATCCTGATCCGGTATCACATACCCAGGACGTAGAGGATACTGAAAAACAGTTCCCAGTAATAAGGACACCCGAAGAATATGCATCAACATGCACTTTCTTCGATTGGGTGGCATGGGAATCCGGATATTCCCCTATTTCCTGCTTGGACTTATAACAGTTATAAGATAGAGCGAAACCAACGTTCCCTATCTCAGTATAATAAGCAGGTTCGGTCAATGCATTCATATTATTACCTTGATAAAGGCGTGACATAGTCGCTACCAGGAGAGAGAGAGAGAGAAGAAAAAAGTCTGCGTGCACTCTTGTAAGATTTAGATTGGCTATTATTTTATCTAATCAGGATGGCTCTCACTGTTTTAGTCAAATATTCCTTAAAACCCTAAAAGGTAAGACTAGCCGGGATTAATTACACCCTACAATTTCGCCAATTTTTCGGCCAGGTCAGTGTCGGTACTTTGAGGGAGGTTCCCCGTGCTTTCGCATAGACCTAATTAAAATAAACCTTGTTTTCCCAGGGCCGTAACCCCGTTAACACCTTTCTAGACACCTACTTGATCGGCTAATTGTGATATGTAAAACTCTCTCAGGAGTAACTCTTACTCGCAGTGGGTATCGAGATCCAACTATCTTATAGAAGGTATGCAATCTCATTGCAAATTTCAACACTTAAAATTCCTGATAATATTTTGCCCCTAGCAACCTATGACCTTGACGAAAGCCAACAAACCATAGTCCGCTAGTCAACTTCAACCCGTATATTTCTTAATTGAATTAAACCCACCCGCACGACCCTTGACGAAAGCCAACAAAGTCGCACGACTACCCTAATCCAATCACATCACATGCTTTAGCAGATAAGCACTAGTTAGCTACCGCACACTACGCCTTGACGAAAGCCAACAAACGTAGAAGGAATACTAAGTAGTACTTATCTGAAATGACAGAGGGTTACGACAGGTTTTTAAGAAAACCCTTTGCGTGATGAACTTGATATCGTTGTAGAATCGAGTGATTTTGAAAGGGAGTGTTTTTTAGGCTTTTACTAGTTTTGCTAAAGAGGTCACTCCCGGTGAAGAGATCTCGGCTCTTTCCTCATCGAATGAGGTGCAGGATATTTCACAAATACCGCTATGCAAAGCAAAAACTATAGAAGCAATCAAAAGACAAACCGTGTTTTTAGCATCTGCTAGTTTCGCTAAAGAGATCACTCCCGGTGAAGGGATCTCGGCTCTTTTCTTATCGAATAAGGTGTTGGATATTCTACAAGGAATACTGCTATGCAAAGAAAAAACTAGAGCTACCATTTTTTAAACAACTTTCTACAACAACTTTAGGTTTCTTTTTATTTCATTAATCTAATTAATGAAGTCCCATTATTTATGCTTCCAAAGCATCATAGAAGAAACGAAAGCAATAATATTTATATATCATATATATATATATATATATATAGTATAAGCATTTGTCTCATGCATATAAAATGACCACATCACAGAATATCTGCAGCAGAAGAATCACATATGAAATATTGGATATACTAGGAATTCCGTGTTTTATTAAAGCCAGTAAAAACGTGGATTCCACGGTCATGATGAATAGCCAAACCCACATCCCAAAACCCCTACGAGAGCGGCAATTAACCCATCCAATTCTAGAGTTATGGACCCGGTCTCGACTCCTCGAGATGGTCTCCTACTGGACCCTAGAACCCGGTTACTTGTACTCCCCGTCTTGGGTCTATCCTAATGCGGAAAAGTAAATAATATACAATGGTGATATCATCCTCAACCCAGAAGTACCCCAATAATAAAAAAAATTACATACAATGAATTTTACATGAATGAAAATGAAAACTCTCATCTCACATAAAAAAAAACCCGGCTATTCAAAACACGACGATCAAATATAACATATCACAGCAACACATAACATCACATATCATCAACGTAAGTAAATATGCGTATCCCAGTTGTCGTTGACATATAGCACCGAAACCGGCGATACACCACATATTACACTTACGGTCGCAAAAAAGAAAATGAAAAACTACAACAGTTGGAATCCGCAACCACTTTAGACATCATAAACCCAACGTATCACATACTTTGGATTTCATGCCTAACCAAATGAATTCCTTAGACATCGCATGCCTAACAATTATAAATCCCGCATTTTAGTCTCGATATTGAAAACACTTTCCAATAAACTGTCGGGTAATTCAACAAGATTCCCGATAACTTGATCAAATGCTCGTCGGAAACTTTAGTAAACGGCCGCACCCCCCAATGCCGTCGACGAAGTGCACCAAGACAGAACATCGCATCCGCGAGCACCTGAACGGATGCTTTTGGCGACAGGGTTCTCCTACAGTCATTTGGTCGGAGCTATGGGGTGTGGCTATCTAATAAGGTTACCTGGCGAGTATCCGCGTACACTACGTAATTGCGACAGATTTTTTTGATCAACATCAAAATCCCGTGGCAACCGATCAAATGATACTGAACTGCTAGATTTATAAAATTCAAACTAGTTATCTCATAACTATTTATGGATTCCAAATATTGTATCACAATCACAGAAAGCTAGGCTAAGTTAAATATTTCGATCGAATCAACGAATTCCCAAATTTTCCAGAAAGCTCAACACTTGAGCACTGTTAAAGTTAACCAGATACATACCACAGTACCTACGGACTTACAGCTAAAGGGCCCGACCCAAGCTTCTCAAGTGGCGCCGCGGATCCGCCGCTAAAACCATGTTTTGGCACGGATCCGCGGTCATTTGGAAGAGTTAGGGTTTCGTTTTTCAGGTGTGTCCATAGAATTTCCTACATGATTTTCTGAGTATTTTTAACATGGAAAAAATCCAACTTTTGGAAAAATTTCCAGAAAGGGGGTCTTTTCGGGCTTTCGGATTTCGATCAGACTTTAAACTTCGCCTACGCAACGCCAAATGCTATAGCTTGGCTCTGATACCGCTGTAGGGTTAGCTTAGCACCTTAGCAAGGTTTTGGCAAGCATCAATCATACTACTTTAAAATTTTGGGGTGCTAAACAAACCCTAACCAAGATCTTAACTAGAGAATTAGGGTTAAACAAGATATGTAAACTCTTTACGTCTAAGTGAACAAGGAATAAAACCTTTGTAGACCGGTCCTTCACTTTAATAGCTCCATGTAGCATTCCCTTCACTACGATCATGAACTTCCGAACTCTAGAGAGGCTGCCATGAAGAAACGAACAAATTTGCTTCGAAGTCTTCGAGGCAGAAGATGATCTACGTCGAGGTGACACTAGCTCATGTTATCTCTTCACTAATTGTGTAGATTAGTGAAGCAAACACCGTAAACTAAATGGCTAATAGTAGAGGATGATGAAGTAGGAATTTAGCTCACTTTAGTATTTAATTTATCACTATATTTCTTCTTGATCTCAAAGTCAAGAGAGAAAAAATGAGAAGAGGAAGAAGAAGAAGAAGGAAATATCTCAAGTGATGAAAATATCTTTCATGGTTCAAATGCAACCCTTGGATGAGTATATCATCCATACACTAACCCATGTAGAGAATTAACCATGGTAAGGATTAATGGTTAGGTCACAAAATATCTTAAGTAAAAACAAATGAGTGGACTAAGTCAAAGCTTATTTACAAGCTTCTAACTTTAATTAAATCAACTAATTTGTAATTACTTAATGATAAATGAAACCCTAACATAAACCCTAACATGATATGAGTCTCATACATACATGTTGCATGCGTAACCTAGTATGTCACAATATTATATATCACATATATAATATTCATGAAACAAAAAAAACAATACAATAAACATATATCACATATATGTTAATTGCATCATAAGTGAGAATAATAAATATTTAAGTGAGCATATAATATATATATATACACACACACACATATATATTATATATTATTTCATCGAATCAACACTTGATCCGATAACCCGGCTATATCACATATAATCGGCCGATATCACATATCACGAGAATAGAATACGGTATCATATACTCGTATTAATTTCGGTCCCGCACATATCACATATGTGCTCCTACTCCGTTTTGCATGAACCAGGAAATCTCTGTATGGGATTCTAAAGACTCGTCAATACGCCGGCAGTAGGTGATGATTATATCAAACACCCACAAGCCGCAAACGGTCTGCTAAACGTAACGGACACCTGGGTATTGAGCGATTAGAAGATCAACAAGCAAGCCTTCTCATTCTCCTGCGAATCCAATCAGTAACACTTCCGTACAATCCGGTCTCTTCGTCTGATATATCGCATATCTAGTCTAGGGATGGTAAACGTCAGACCCCAGTAACCGATAAGTCGTGCTGATGTGAGGTCCATAACGTTTCGAGAAACTACTGATAATACTTTCCAGTAAATTTCAGCAACCCTGGCTAGGGATTTCCTGTTATGGCCAATCGAGCACAGCGCAACATCAACCCCTAATACCGGGAGAGATGAAACCCCTCCTATCGCTCATTGCCTCCATGTGATTCGGGACTGTACCCAAAAGCCACCGTTTTGCACGATCTCTTGACTGTGGTGTGGTGGAAATCAAAGCACAGTGGGAATCACACAAGACTCTATGACGATCTCGGGTCTACAGACTAACCTGTACCAATGTCACCAGAGAACTTCTATTCGACGATAGGTATAATACCATCTAGGAGTTCTCGGCGAGTCCGCCAAGTGTACCCAGTCTCTACTGAGCACTCGTATACCATCTATGATGTCAAACACCAATGGATATGGGATCATCCATCGCCCATCATATGGGTCAAGAAGCGTATATGCTAGTCTGCTCTGGAGTATCGATGCTTTGTCTCGATACTCCCACGACAAGGAACATTTGAAGGATGTACTTATCGATTACCATGTCCCCACTAGTATGATCTACATCATAATCCTGATATTCAAGTAATCATCCTAAGGGCTTTTGTTCGGTCGAAAATATTGCATTCTTAACACATCAATTTCCCTACTCTTATTGATCATCTAAGGGTGTTTATTGTAAATATAGCACGGATTACAATTCATCTGTAAAATACCAAATACCACGTGTTACAGTTATAATCAGCATTCTAGAGGGAAAATGAGTGTTTATTACTACATGCATGATATTGTATATCTCAACACATTTTATCGAGATTGTGTGCAGAAAATTCTTCAGGTCAAAGAACCGGAATCGCAAAAGTGCTGATAAAACGCATCAAGTTAAAGACTTAAAATCTGGCAACAACCAAGAAAGAATTATAAGATTCCACATATCAGAAAAGGACCCTAAAGACAACATCAAGAGACACAGGAAAAATCATGCAAAGATCTCCTCAAACAGCCGCGGAACCGCGGCCTAGTCAGGCCGATCCACTGTAGATCCGCGGCCGTGTTGACTCGCAGTAGAAACTTTTCCCAAGGCTCTTTTGTAACTGCTAAGCTTCCTCAAGACGCCTCGAACTATGTAGATTTCTCCAGAAGCTTCCCTTCAAACTTCCAAGCTTCTTGTGCAAGCTTGATACCTACCTAGCTTCCTATGCAAGCTTCATAACAACCTAGCTTCTAGGGGAAGATGGAGGAAAAAATATAAAAGGAGACCTAGGGCTCCATTCAAAAGGTTGTTCAATAATTTTACACACAAGTTGAGTGACACAACTTGTGATCCAATCCAAACCCTAACCCAAATCCAAATCCAAAGCCAAATCAAGATCCATTGAGAACAAATCAAGCAAGCAATCAACGATCTTTTATCGCAACGCCGGTTGTCATCAAGAGCAAGAGATCCGCATCCGATCCGCATCTTACGGCAATATAGCGAAGCGAGTTTCGATGACAAAGTCCTTTTCAAGGAGCGATTCGAGAGCTAGTCTTGCAAACTCAATCGAGAGGTGTAATTTGAAGGAGATTTAATAAAGGTGATAATTGTAATTTTTGCTTTCTTTATATTCTTGCATTATGAAATTTCTCGTTCTTGATTCATCAATTTTCATAATGTGTGAGTAATCTCTGCTTATAAAGGAATCGATAGAATCGGTAGATTAAATGATGATGAAATTCTTATACTAATATTAAGTCTTATGAGGATTGCGAACTTTAGGAAAAAGAATCATCAATGACCTAATTTGGATCGAGATCATGTTCTTGATTATTTCGTTGCAAATTAGGGATCAAATAATTGATGGTTTTCTTTGCTAAAGGTTAGAATTTAATGATGATAAATGAAAAGACAAGGGATAGTGAAGGAGGAACCCTAGTTTCTTCAATAGATCCCTAATCTTCATTGATCGTCATTGATCTAGCTTCAATTCATCAATATATAAGATTCATAATTACTAGTATTCATCATTGCTACCAATTTGATCGATTCCTACAAGCTATTCTTTATAATCTTGATAATCAAATTGATTTGGATATTTTCTTGATTCTTGATTCTTGATCTATTTCTTAATGTTTTCATGAAATTAAATCTCACAAATCTTGAATCATTTTCTTTTATATTATCTTTCGACTCAACTAAAACAAATTCGAACAAGTACATAAATCTCAGTGGACGATCCGTATTCATTGACGAAGCTATTCCAACACCTTTAATTGATTGCGGTTTATAAAATTCTTTGATTGTGACAACATATTTTCCATACACATCGAGATTTTAGATCAATCAAATGGCGCTGTTGCCGGGGATCTGTGCTATTTTGTTCGTTTTTGTTAATTGAGTTAAAAAATTATTATTCCATCATAATTTTTAGATCAAAATCGCATCAAGCACTTAACGATTTGTTGTGAATTTTTGTAAGGGAATTTGGAATCATCTGAGCAAGGGGAAAAATATTCAGATCATCTCAGGGAGGCCAAAAAATTGAAGGGTGAAGCTGTAGAAATTTTCGTACAACGATCACATCATAAGACCGCGGAACCGCGGACATTACCTTCATTCTGCGGTGGAACCGCGGTGAGTTTGAAGCTTCATTGATCCAAATTTCTCAGGTATATCTCTGACTTTCTTATCTCCTTCCTGCTCTTGTCCATTAACCAATTTCTGCAGGATTCTTTGCAAATTCGCAGCGCCACTAAAAGTAAAATTTGTTGCGTGTTTTGATATTGGTTGTTTGCATATTTTAATATGGAAATTAAGGGGTAAATACCAAATTCAGATTAGGTAGGGATTTTATTACCCTTCCTAAGCCCCAAAAATCACAAAACTAGCATCCGCATCACCCTCATTAACTAAAAAAAATCTAGAAAAGACTCTAAGGACCGTCGCGCTCATTTAGGACAGAAGGAGGTCGTGGGAAATCTATTGCTTATCCGCATTTCTTTTGTAATGTCTAAGGAAAATGTGTCTCAGGCAAGTGGTTACTTAATTAGGCCTACTACTTACGTAGTGGAGAACCTCCCACTTACCTGGCACTTACCTGGCCACAGAAGGGATAAAGAGGCAGTAGAGGATCTATTTTGCGACTTGTCTTCTAGATGTCTAGAAGCGGTCTAGAGACTTGACCTAGATGACCATTAGATTTAGGGTTTCTTGTGCATTGTTTGTGTGATTTTTCAAAAATCCGTCTTTTTCAAAAACAAACACCAAATCCAACTTTTCTCTAATTATCACAACGCTGCCACTTGTGCTAAACCATTTAGTGCATGCTCGGCTGGACACGGGATTCCAGTGCCCGTCTTGTTCGCGTTCCTCCTATCGACTCCGAAGTCGGTATTTCTACATCTACTTTTTCTTTAACCACTACTACATCCACTTCGATGGACGGATCTCCTTCGAACTTCTTTAACACCACTCTGCCACCACCAGCAGGTGCGCAGAATCCACCCCACATCTCTCTCCAAGAGAGATACTACCCTATTCGATGTCCTCTTTCTACCTGTCATTCCATTCCACCGGCCAATGGGGACAATTTCGAAATCAAAGCTCAATACATCAATCTTTTACCCAAATTTCACAGTCTCGATTCTGAAGACGCATACATTTTTATTACCAAATTTGAAAACGTATGTGCTATGATGGGTACTTCACAGCTGTCTGTAGATGCTATGCGTCTACGTCTTCTCCCGTTCACTTTGTGCGATTTAGCCGAGAAGTGCCTTTATAACATAGCTGCATATTCTATTTCAAACTGGAATGAATTCGTCGTAGTTTTCCTTAAGAAATTCTACCCCAATCATAAGACAGCCCGAGTCCGTAGCGAAATAAATCAATTTACCCAGCTTCTCAATAAACCATTTTCAAAGTGTTTTGAACGCTTCAAGGATCTGTTAGTTCAATGTCCTCATCACGGAATCCACCGATGGGATCTGTGCAGAATCAAATATGAGGGCATTAATCCTACAACAAAACAGATACTTGAATCCATGTGTCAAGGAACCTTCATGTCTACAGATGATGGTAAAGCTTGGAAATTTTTAGAAGACTTCGCTGAAAGAACTTTACAGTGGGAGAGTGTAAGTCAACCATCGTTTAGGGGTGGTATTCATCAATTTGATGTTTCCATAGGAGTTAGAGCTGAAATGGAAGCAATGCAAAAGAAATTCGAAGCTATGAAAAACAAATTTTTATTAGCCTCCATAAATCAGATGACACTCCTCAAAACTGTTTGTGGATGCTGTTCTGATCCATCTCATCTGACGGAAGAATGTCCATTGAATTCTCCTTTTCAAGGTCAAAAGCATACAAATGCTGCTTTTCATCAAAGACCTAGAAACGATCCATATTCTTCCACTTATAATCAGGGTTGGAGGAATCACCATAACTTTGCTTGGAACCAATCACAAACTCAAAACACGGTTCCAAACCAAAACAACTTACAAAGGGTCCCTCCACAACAATAGCAACCACTACAACTGAATCAGCACCCCTATCAATCACAAAATTTTCAAAATCCGGTCAACACTTCTGCACCGTATAATCTTTTGCAATTGACTGGTACTGATAACTCCTCTTCACTCGAACAAACCACGAATTTGCTTTTGAAAAATTTCATGCAAGTTTCGGCTGAGATGAAGTCTTCCGTCGATGACATAAAAAAAACTCCGCCTTCCAAGGTGAGGGTATTAAAGCGATGGAAGCACAAATTGCACGATTGAATGCCGAAATGAGTGCTAGAGAGAAAGGGAAACTTACCTCTCAACCCCTACCGAATCCTGGACATTCACAACGCTACAATGTGAATGCAATTACAACGTTGAGATCTGGAAGAGTGCTGAATAATCAAGTTGGTGAAGATATTGATAATCATGATGAATTAATCAATAACACCCCGATTTTCACTTCCACTTTTCCTTCCACTTCCACATCCACTTCTACTTCTGATCCTACTTTGTCTACCCCACCACCTTCTTGCGAGCCTATTCTTCGTTTTCCCCAAGGCTCGAACCCTCAGTTCACTTCTTCTAGTCCACCAAAGACGATCTCCACTCCTATTCTGGGATCAGTTCCACACACACCACCTTCTCCAATGTTGGACCCTGCTATTATTTCTAAAGCTCCGTATCCGAATCGGTTAATGGGAAACAAATCAAGTCCACATATGGAGAAGACTATGGAAATGTTTAAACAGGTTAACATCAATATCCCTCTCCTAGATGCTATTCAACAAGTCCCGACTTATGCAAAAATTCTTAAGGACTTGTGCACTAGGAAGAGAAAGACTCAAGTGCCCAAAAAGATATTCATGACAAATAATGTTAGCACTGCTTTTACACCACAATTACCAAAGAAACGTAAGGACCATGGCTGTCCTACAATCTCGATTTCTATTGAGGGCAAAAGCATTAACCGTGCTTTACTTGACTTGGCGCAAGTGTAAACCTGCTTACATATTCTGTCTACGAGTAGTTAGGGGTTGGAGAGTTGAAACTAGCTCACTGCACTCTCCAAATGGCAGACCGATCAATCACCAAACCTAGGGGTGAACTGGAGGATGTGTTGATAAAAGTCAGGGAATTTATATTCCTTGTGGACTTTATTGTTCTTGATACACAGCCAATCGCGAACCCACGGAACCAAATTCCGGTTATTCTTGGTCGACCTTTCCTTGCCACTTCCAATGCTGTCATTAATTGTCGAAACAACTCTATGACCCTATCCTTCGGGAAGATGTCAATTGAGCTGAACATTTATAAGATTGGAAGTCAGCCATCTGAACTTTCTGCTCGTATTCTTGATGTCTGTTCTGTCAACGAGATTGCTCCCGAAAGCTGCGAGGTTGATGAACTTTGCTTTGAAGATCTCGACGACATTAGCACGACATTGCTTGATCTTGCACATCTTAGCGAGAACACTTTTGATGAGTCTACACCTGAGTCTAAAAATTTTGACTTATCACCTTCCAAGTCTGTATTCTTTGCAGGCTACGAGCTTCTTCGTGAATCTGAATGTCATTCTCTTACCCCACCTTTTATTGTTTCTCCACCGACATTAGATCTCAATCTCCTACCTTCTCATCTTAAATATGCATATTTAGGTGAGAATGAGTCTTTAACTGTGATCATATCCGCTTCTCTAGCCTCAGAGCAAGAGAACACGCTTTTGACGGTCTTGAGATCTAATAGATAGGCTTTTGGTTGGACTATGGCTGATATCAAAAGGATCAGTCTCTTGATTGTTGAACATCATATACATCTGATGGATGAAGCCAAGCCACACCGAGAACTACAAAGACGGTTGAATCCCGTCATGAAGGATGCGGTAAAGAAAGAAATTGTCAAATGCCTTGACAGTGGTATCATTTACCCAATTTCTGATAGCCAATGGATAAGTCCAATTCATGTTGTCCCTAAGAATTCTGGCATCACAGTCATAAAAAATGAGGCAAATGAGTTAATCTAGACACGCGCTCAAACTGGGTGGCGTATATGTATTGATTATAGAAAACTCAATGCCGCAACGAGAAAAGACCACTTTCCTCTACCTTTCATTGACCAGATGCTAGAATGCTTAACTGGACGGGAATATTATTGTTTCATGGACGGATACTCTGGCTATAACTAGGTCCCTATTGCCAAAAAGGATCAAGACAAAACCACATTTACTTGTCCTTTTGGTACTTTTGCTTACTGACGCATGCCCTTTGGATTATGCAATGCTCCCGCTACATTTCAGCGGTGTATGATGGGGATATTCTTGGACATGGTCGAGAATTTTATGGAGATTTTCATGGACGATTTCTCAATATTCGAAGATTCTTTTAATGACTGCCTATCTTATCTTGACGCATTTCTTACTCGTTGCAAAGAAAAGAACTTAACCTTGAATTGGAAAAAATGCCATTTCATGGTCCAAAAGGGAATTGTACTTGGACATGTCATTTCACGGAAAAGTATTGAGGTTGACAGAGGTAAAATAGATGTCATTCATAACCTTCCTCATCCTAAATGCGTCAAAGATATATGATCTTTTCTTGGCCATGCTGGGTTTTATAGGACATTCATTAAGGATTTTAGTAAAATTGCTAGACATTTAGCTCTTCTCTTAGCCAAGGTGTCATGACCCGAAAGGGTACGCAACGTGACTGGCACTTAAATTACGAACGTCTCAAGGCGGACGTAATCTAAATAAGCCAAAGCCCAGAAATCAAAACCAAATAAGCAGTAGAGTGAAGGAAAACCAATTTATTGAAAGCGATTTTAAATCAAATAATCACATCAAGCTTTTTAAAAGCAACATCCATTTTTCCGTAAATTTCGGCAGAGTCTCCTTTGTAAATACTGGCCCCCAAATGGGTACAAACAGGAATATATATGAATACAAGAAATATGGCATCCCCAAGCGGGAGCTAGCTCATCGTCCCAAGGCGGACACAAATCCCACGCAATATAAATCAGCAATATGCAAAATAAGCATAAAAAGGCATAAGTAATAAGCAACATGTCGGCTCAAGTGAGCACAACCCAAAGAAACAATATAAATTCCCATAAATCTCACTGTCTCGCCTCTAAGTCAATATATATCAGTACTGGTAGATGATACAGTAGATGGAGTACACTAGATACAATGAATATACAGGTGGAAGACAAAATAAACACATAACCCACCTACGAGCAAAATTCCTCAAATCCACGCAAAAAGAGGAAGTGTGTCCGCCGGTATAGTACTGACGGATCGGACCTGCAAAAAGGCTGTGGCACAACGAGGGTGAGTTGCCAACTCATGAGTAATATGTATCATCTATAAAGACTATCGTAAGCATGTATACAAAGTGTCACAATTCTACAATATTGATATGGTATGAAGTACTAGCAAGTATGAGACATGAATGCAATGTAACACGTGATCTGAATATGCTGATATGAGGAAATCATTATTTTCATCTTAGGAAAATTTCTGCGAAATATCTGAGGAAATATCATATGAAACTAACAGAAATCCGTGTCAAGTATCGACACCCCAAATGAATAACTCAATGTCCCAAAGTATATGTATCCAATATCCCAGCCCCAGCCGTCCAGCTGGTCTATCTCAAAGTATCAATATCTCAACATCTCATGGCCACAGTCGGTATACTCTGGATATCCGCCGCGCAAACCATCACCGGTAGGTAATCTGCCCCTACCAGGCTTATCGTCTACTACTCGAACTTCTTTCCCCGGGGTACCTTACCGGGCCAACCATGTACCCAAGACAGTTCATCCAACTCCTTAAAACGGGTCTCGAAAACCAACAGAAAACTCATGGTGGACGACACAAATATCATATCACGAGAAAACCGCAACTTGCCACATTTAAAATGATATCAGTTTTATTAAATCCTTGCGGTTTCCCCAAAATCTCATAAATCTCAAATAGTGAAATTCTCCAGAAGAAAGTACCATAAGTATGCATGTCAATGATGATGAATGCCTATGGTATCAACAGTGCGAACTGCAATTTATAACATAATGACTATGTATGATCGAATGATGTAACGAGGTACATATATATGACTAGCAATTCTACATGTTCATCTTACGGAATTTACAATATTAGTACTGGTTTATATGTCTTATATAGTGAAATTATTCTAAATTCCGGTTTAAACAAGTTATCTAGTGTTTGTGGCATGGCAATTACCAAGGCGTGTGTGTCCACATGAAAAGTGCTCGTGCTGCATAAAACCCTGGTAATGGTGCAAGTGTCCTATGAGATGAAATTTCACAATTATATATAATGAATTAAGCAAGCCAATTATTTACTATGTCACATATCTTATTTAATTGTTTCAATGGTTTCTATATGATGAATTTAACACAAATAAGGATATACAGGTCATGCAGTGCCGTAAAATAGGTAACTAGGAACTACAAGCAACAAGATGGTATTACTGGAAATTCTAAATTATCGGGCTCCTCGCGCCATCCAAACGATTTTCCCCGTAGTTGTATACATCTACTCACCAGAATCCCCAGCTAGCTCGATCCAATCACCGCTTTCTCTCTACATTCAGCGTCCGAAATTGTTAGTGTATATGCCCTAGAGGCCATTACTGTATCATACTAGTTTGTATATTACTTGATGGAAGCTTGGGATATTCACCTTGTATAAACAATCTTGCTCAATATAGTAGTATGCTACTTGGTTTGTTTCTACTTCAATGTGTACTTGTGTTTATTTCAGTATATCACTTATACGCATTAGTGGAGCCCTTAGGATCTTTGCTTGATTACCAGCGTTGTGATGGCAGTCACACTAGTGGGGGCTGGGTAATCTATAGGCACATCCTTATACAGGTCCCTAGTCGTAGGACTATCGAGACAGGGCATCGATACTCCGGAGTAGACTAGCGTATGCGCTTCTCATCCCAGTGTGGGAGATGGTCTGTCCCATAGCCATCAGTACGTCGTACTGGAGATAGTATACGGGTGCTCGTTGGGTTACGAGTACACTGGACAGGACTCGTTGGGAACTGACAGGTTGGTATTATACCTATCGTCAGTTATCAGTTCCCAGGTGACATGAGTACAGCTTAGTCCGCTGACTTGACACTGACACTTCGCCTCGAGTGTGTTCCCACTGCATTTTGATCACTACCCTACCACGGCTCAAAGGAGTCGTGCAAACAGGTGGTGGTTGGGTGCAGTCCCGAAGCACTTGGAGGCAGTGACGGTTAGACAGGATTCGTCTCTCCCGGTATTGGGGGTTGACATCGCGCTGTGTCTAGGAGAGCCATTACACGAGTAGTCCCTGGCCAGGGCAAGCGAGATATACTGGTAGGTTTCCAGTGTTATCTCAGGGTGTTTTGGGCTTCACTCCGACACGACTTGTACCGCTATTGGGGGACTGACGTTTTACCGCCCCCTAGGCCCGCCATGCGATGTATCAGACGAACAGACCGGACTGTACGGAGAATGTCACATTCAGACTCAGTAGGAGTTCAGATGGGGTTTCACCTCGTCAGCCTTCTTGTCGGCATCTACCTGGGGACCGTTATGCACAGCTAGTGCCGCTTGCGGTCTGTGGTTAAACCCACTGCCAGCGTAGTGTCGAGTCTTTAGAGTCCCACACAGAGGGTATTCGCCTCTGGGCAAAACAGAGTAGAGGTCGCATGGTTTTGCGACAGGGTTCGTTCTCATCCGCGCACTTGTGCACGTTTGGAGTCCGGACGGATTATACTGGCAGGCTCTGGTTTGAGCCAGATACTGGTATATGTTTTGGGGGTTGCTTTTATATCTTAGTATTCTTGTTCCTCGGAACGAGAATGCAGGTGTGTATGCACAGTTGCTTGAGGCGGAGAATGAGGTTTTTCATTAGGGTTTCGGAACGGGTGCGTATGCACAGTTGACAGTCTTCATTTTCCAAACCCTAATGGATTTATATATTATCTATTAATAATAGTAATTAAATGAGAATTATGTTATGGTTGTTTTTTTTGTTGACTTGTTGACCTTGGTTGACTTGTTGACCATTGACCACTTTCATGCCTTGAAAGTCTTCCTTGATTCATGCTTACACTTCATTTAAAGAAGCATGATAGTGGTCATTCCAAAATTACCATCAACTATTCTTATTTCAATTATTATCATTTAGATAATACTTTTCTTTTGCATTATGGTTGCAAGAAAGAGAAAAGATTGCTCATTCTATCATAACTTCTCTCTCTCCTCATTTCATCTTCTTCTTCCTCTAGCAAAGAGAAACCTTCTCATGTGTTGAGAATCCTTCTCTTTGAAAGGAAAAGCAAACCCTAATCACTCTCTACTCATTCTAGGATGAAGGTTTAGCAAGCCGGAAACCCTAGTTCACTCAAAGATCGAGGAAAAGCCCAAAGGTCGAACCTTCGAGGTGGATCCATCTTCGACGGGAGAAGGCGACGAAAAGAGAACCATCAACCTCTACAAGGTTTGAAGAAGAAGGAGTTCAAGTTTAGGTATAACCATCTTCCATAGTAGCTAACTCTCTTTAGCAAGAATACTAGTTTTAGTTTAGACAACGATCCCGACCTTGTTTAGTCCATGTTGCCTCTTGCGATAAAAATTCGTTTTTTATACCGTTTCCGCCTCCCCGTAAGCACCGGGGGTCGCAATATGGACTTACAGTGGTATCAGAGCCTAACTAAACTTAAACTAGCTTGGTTGTGAAGTGTAACGAAGTTCGGAACCGAAAAATCGCAAAACCGGAAAACCAAAACCCTAAGTTTCTGTTGATTTTTTTTCTGCTCAAAATGAAAAACTTTATACTTGTAAAATCGTCTCAGGGTTTTCTAAGAACACCAACCAAAAACGATAGCATGTTTCCTCCAAACCGCCGCTCTTCCGCGGCCTCACCTATTCATCTGGCCGCGGAACCGCCGCAGTTTGGCATCTTCTCTGCATCGTTTTTCGTGCAGTGTTCTTCTGTGTTGGTTTTGGGATTTTTAAGATATATTATATGTACCCAGATTTTCCAGAACAGAAATTCACTTTTAGGGTCCTATAATTCCGTATTTTTTTCCGAACTTCACTGCACTTTGGCTATGTTGGTTATATCTGTGTTGTTTGCATGTATTGAACGTCGGCTAATCGCTATAAGTCGATTAGTCGGGGTTATACATGATCTGTAATGTGCTGGAATGTGTATATGAATGTGTTGGACTGTCGCGGGTGAATAGCCGGGGTGGATGTGAGATGAGCTTTTGTTTTTCTTTCATTCATTGTAAATGTAAATTGATGTAATAATATTATTTGTTTGGCCGCATAACCGGGTCGGGGTTGTAGCCGTCATTGTATAATTCTTTTTACTGTTTTTGCTCCTAGGATAGACCCATGGTGGGGTGCACAAACTACCGGGAACTTGGCGGGTAGTTTGCCGCACCCGTAGGGGTCTTGGGTGGGGTATTTGGCTATTCACCGCGACCGTGTTATCCGCTTTTCGTTTCAGGCTCGAAAGGATTGCGGATTGCTAGTATATCCATTGTATTCATCTGTGATCTGTAATGTCTATCATTGCTTTCTATTTAGGCGTTGCTTATGTTTTACAGCCGCGCTAGCCCAGCCCCCGCTCTGTCGTTAGTTAAGTAACCTAACGAGTGATGACGGGACCCCGTGGCGAATGCGAATGGCATAAGCGTACGTCATATTTTGGTTGTTTTCTGCAATGGTAGGATTAAATGATGGGACGCATTAAAAGAACTAATGCAAGAATATCACGCATTAAAAGAACTAATGCAAGATAATAAACCAAGTTTAAGTCGATGGAACACTTTCGAAAAACCACTCGGTTCTTTTCAAAACTAACTTTTAAATGCGGAGCTTGAGCCACTCCTTCTAAAAGCTATCTCGTTCCATCGATTATATCAAGTTCACTACGTTCACGGTTTCGCCAAAACCATTCGTAGCCCTCCATCATTTCAGTTAAATATACGGTAGTATTCAAGCTATGTATTTTGACCTCACGCCAAGGCATAGTGATTGGTAGCTGCCGGATATTTATCTGTTGCATAGATAGAATGCGTTGTTTTGAGACAGTCGTACCACCATTTTGGCCTACGTCAAGGGTAGGTACGGGTGGATTCAAATCAACCGGGATAATGATGGGAAGAACTTGACATGTGACTTATGACATTTTGACCTCACGCCAAGGTCATAAGAGCATGGGGCAAAAATCCACATCGGGAGTTTCATAAGTACTGAAACTTGCTAGATTTGCATACCATTTGGAGTGTGATGATTATGGTAGGATTCCTTCATTTTCGTCACGCGATGATATTTGGATCCCGATCCTACTGTGAGTATATGCTACTCCTCGGGAAATTTCTCACTAAACGATCAATGCTATAAACCTAGTAGGTGCCTAGAAAGGTGTTAGCGGGGCTACGCCCCCAGGGAAAAGAGGTTCTTAAATTAAGGAACTTCGCGAAAGCGTTGGAAAACCTCCCTCGAAGTACCGACACTGGCCTGGCTGAACGGTTAAGCAAGTATTGTACGGTGGGATTGATCCCGGCTAATTCTTCCTTTGTGGTTTGAGGAGGGATTCGAGAGACAGTGGGAGCCATCCTGTTTAGACAAATTAAAAACCATTCTAAACTTGCAAGAGCATCGTGCTAAGTGTTTCTTCTCTCCCCCTGCAGCGACCAAATCGAAATGACTGGACTTAAGTTACTTCTAGATAAAAACATATTGACAGGGCCAAACTACAAAGATTGGCTCAGGAATGTCAAATTGGCAATCTCTTACGACAAGCTGGGGTATCTTCTTACCACCAAAGCTCCCCCCGTCCCAGGTCCCACCTCCAGCGTCGCGGATAAGGAAATCCGTAAGACTTGGGAGATTGACAGCGCGAAGGCCAGATGCCTCGTACTTGCCTCGATGGACAATGACCATCAGAGGAGGCACGAGAATATGGATTTGGAATCCATATTTCTTCATACAAAAGAACTGTATGGAGAGCAGTCTCGTATCGCAAGATACGAAGTGTCGAAGAAGTTATTTTCGACAAAGTTGGCCGTCGGATCATCGGTAGCGGACCACGTGCTTAAGATGATTGGCTACACTGAGGAGCTCACGGAACTTGGGACCACGTTGGATAGTAAACTCTACACGGATATAATTCTCCAGTCCCTTCCATCCACTTACGCCCAGTTCATACTGAATTTCAACTTGCAAGAAAAGGAAGTTGAACTTTCAGAACTCCTCAACCTGCTGAGGAGCGCAGAGGGCACCCTACAGAAGGGTAGGGATACATCCACTTTGTTTGTAGGAGGATCTTCTTCTTCTAGGTCCAAGGTGAAAGCCAAGGGAAAGAAGAAGAAAGCCCCCGCCAAACCAAGGGGCGGTGTTAGTAAAGTGGGTGCGAAGGGAAAGGAAAAGGTAACAAAGATAGCGGGGAAGCTTGTTGGTAAAGAGGAATGCTTCTATTGTCACAAGAGTGGACACTGGAAGAAAGATTGCAGGGCTTGGAAAGCCAGGACACAGGAACTGAAGCAGGTTGCGGCTTCAGCTTCAGGTGTGTATGTTATTGAAAACTGTCTTTCTATAAACTCTACTTCCTGGGTATTGGATACCGGATCAGGATCTCATATCTGTAATTCTTTGCAGGCGTTGAGAAACCATAGGGTTTTGAAGGCAGGTGACATGACCCTCAGAGTTGCGAACGGAGCTAGCATGGATGCTAAAGCCGTGGGGGACTATCACCTGGGAATGTCAGATGGGCATGTTTTGGTTTTGCATAATTGCTTTTTTGTACCCAACGCAACTTGTAATATCATTTCTGTATCTTTGGTTTCTAAAGAAGGTTATGAATTTGCGTTTGTAAGTAATGTTGTTAACATTCACCTTAATCAAGTTCTGATTGGGTCAGGTACATTGAGCAATGGTATATACGTATTAAACCAACCACAGATTTTCAATGTCCAGAATACACACAAAAGAAAGTCTCCAGATATCAATCAGACTTTCTTATGGCATTGTAGACTGGGTCACATCAATGAGAGAAGGTTGACTAAGTTACATATAGAAGGATATTTGGATCCGTTCGAATATCAATCATATGCCACTTGTCAATCCTGTCTCAAAGGAAAGATGACAAAGACTCCGTTCACTGGACACGGAGTAAGAGCGAGCGAGCTCTTGGGACTCGTACACAGCGACGTGTGCGGTCCAATGTCTACACATGCGCGAAGCGGTTATTCTTACTTCATTACTTTTACGGATGATTTTTCAAGATACGGTTATGTCTTCTTAATGAAACATAAGTCAGAATCTTTTGAAAAATTCCAGGAATTTAAGAATGAAGTAGAAAAACAAACCGGCAAAAGTATCAAGATTCTAAGATCGGATCGAGGTGGAGAATACTTAAGTGCCGAGTTCCTGAATTACTTAAAAGAGAATGGGATTCTCTCTCAGCTTACTCCTCCATACACCCCGCAACATAACGGTGTATCGGAGAGACGGAATCGGACCCTATTGGATATGGTACGGTCCATGATGAGTAACGCTGAGTTACCGCGATCATTCTGGGGGTATGCGCTAGAAACAGCTGCATACCTATTGAACCGAGTTCCTACTAAGACTGTGCCTACCACACCATATGAGTTATGGAGTGGGAAGAAACCCTATCTTCAGTACCTGAAGATTTGGGGATGTCCAGCTTACGTCAAAAAGCAGCATACGGACAAGCTCGAGGCGCGCTCAGTACTGTGCAAGTTTGTGGGATACCCAAAGAACTCCAGGGGGTATCTTTTCTATTACGCAGAGGAGCAAAAAGTCCTTGTTTCTCGTAATGCCCATTTTCTGGAACATCAGTTCTTAGAAAAAGAAGTAAGTGGGAGCGCAATAGAACTGGAAGAAATTCCAGAACCACAGACTATTACTGAAAGCTTAATGGAACCAGAGGGTTCAAATGAACAGGACATTCCTATGCCGCTCCGCAGAAGTAGTAGGCAGTCTCATCCGCCCGAGAGATACTACGGTTTTCTCATAGACGGGGATAGAGAGGATTGCATCATAGACAATGATGAGCCTACTAGCTTCCAGCAGGCCGTTCAGAGCATTGACTCGGTAAAATGGCTGGATGCAATGCGGACCGAAATGGAGTCCATGTACACCAACAAAGTATGGACGTTGGACATTGCTCCAGACGGGGTAAAACCCGTAGGATGCAAGTGGATCTTCAAAAGGAAGATTGGTGTAGATGGACAGGTTGAGACCTATAAAGCTAGACTTGTAGCAAAGGGTTTCCGTCAAAGACCTGGCTTGGACTATGACGAAACCTTTTCTCCAGTGGCTATGCTGAAATCCATTCGGATCCTTCTTGCCATTGCTGCCTTCCACGATTATGAGATTTGGCAGATGGACGTAAAGACCGCTTTTCTAAATGGAAATTTAGAGGAGTGTGTCTATATGGATCAGCCAGAGGGTTTCATTCAGAGTGGGAGCAGCGGAAAGGTGTGCAAGTTGCTTAAGTCCATCTATGGACTAAAGCAGGCATCGCGGAGTTGGAACATCTGTTTTGATGAGACGGTCAAGGAATTTGACTTTATCAAAAATCCAGATGAACCGTGCATCTATAGTAGATTTGTAGCGAGAACTGTGGTATTCCTTGTTTTATACGTGGATGACATTCTCTTAATAGGAAATGACATTCCTATGCTACAATCTGTCAAGGGTTTCTTGTCACACAGGTTCTCCATGAAAGACCTGGGTGATGCCTCTTACATCCTGGGGATCCGGATCCATCGTGATAGATCCAAGAGGATATTAGGACTTTCACAGTCCAGGTACATCGACACCGTACTGAAAAGATTCAGTATGGAAGATTCCAAGCGCGGTAACTTACCGGCTTGTCACGGGATCACCCTCTCTAAAGAGATGTCTCCCAAGACTGATTTAGAGAGGGATCGCATGTCTATTATACCCTACGCTTCTGCGGTAGGCTCTATAATGTATGCGATGTTGTGTACCAGACCGGATGTAGCTTATGCACTGAGTGTAGTAAGCCGGTATCAGTCAAACCCAGGGGAGAAACATTGGATAGCGGTAAAGAACATTCTCAAGTACCTGAGGAGGACTAAGGAGATGTTCTTGGTGTATGGCGGAAAAGACCTCCAGATTGAGGCCTTTGCTGACTCCAGCTTCCAGAGTGACAAGGATGATTCCAAGTCCATGTCGGGTTTTGTCTTTACCCTCAATGGAGGGGCGGTGTGTTGGAAGAGTTCCAAACAGGAAACCGTTGCAGACTCGACTATGGAAGCGGAATACATCGCTGCATCTGATGCCGCAAAAGAAGCTGTCTGGATAAGGAAGTTCTTAAAAGAACTTCAGGTGGTTCCGTCTATTGTTGACCCAGTACCTCTGTATTGCGACAACAACGGGGCTATAGCTTTAGCAAAGGAACCCAGGTCCCATCAGAGATCCAGGCACATCTTGAGGCGGTATCACCTGATCAGGGAGATCGTGGATCGCAAGGAGATCGAGGTTCGGAGGGTTGCTTCAGAAGAGAACACTGCAGATCCATTCACCAAGGCCCTACCCCAGACTCAGTTCGAGCGGCTGATCGAGATGATAGGTCTTCGATACGCCAGTACATGGCCTTAGTGCAAGTGGGAGATTGTTAGTGTATATGCCCTAGAGGCCATTACTGTATCATACTAGTTTGTATATTACTTGATGGAAGCTTGGGATATTCACCTTGTATAAACAATCTTGCTCAATATAGTAGTATGCTACTTGGTTTGTTTCTACTTCAATGTGTACTTGTGTTTATTTCAGTATATCACTTATACGCATTAGTGGAGCCCTTAGGATCTTTGCTTGATTACCAGCGTTGTGATGGCAGTCACACTAGTGGGGGCTGGGTAATCTATAGGCACATCCTTATACAGGTCCCTAGTCGTAGGACTATCGAGACAGGGCATCGATACTCCGGAGTAGACTAGCGTATGCGCTTCTCATCCCAGTGTGGGAGATGGTCTGTCCCACAGCCATCAGTACGTCGTACTGGAGATAGTATACGGGTGCTCGTTGGGTTACGAGTACACTGGACAGGACTCGTCGGGAACTGACAGGTTGGTATTATACCTATCATCAGTTATCAGTTCCCAGGTGACATGAGTACAGCTTAGTCCGCTGACTTGACACTGACACTTCGCCTCGAGTGTGTTCCCACTGCACTTTGATCACTACCCTACCACGGCTCAAAGGAGTCGTGCAAACAGGTGGTGGTTGGGTGCAGTCCCGAAGCACTTGGAGGCAGTGACGGTTAGACAGGATTCGTCTCTCCCGGTATTGGGGGTTGACATCGCGCTGTGTCTAGGAGAGCCATTACACGAGTAGTCCCTGGCCAGGGCAAGCGAGATATACTGGTAGGTTTCCAGTGTTATCTCAGGGTGTTTTGGGCTTCACTCCGACACGACTTGTACCGCTATTGGGGGACTGACGTTTTACCGCCCCCTAGGCCCGCCATGCGATGTATCAGACGAACAGACCGGACTGTACGGAGAATGTCACATTCAGACTCAGTAGGAGTTCAGATGGGGTTTCACCTCGTCAGCCTTCTTGTCGGCATCTACCTGGGGACCGTTATGCACAGCTAGTGCCGCTTGCGGTCTGTGGTTAAACCCACTGCCAGCGTAGTGTCGAGTCTTTAGAGTCCCACACAGAGGGTATTCGCCTCTGGGCAAAACAGAGTAGAGGTCGCATGGTTTTGCGACAGGGTTCGTTCTCATCCGCGCACTTGTGCACGTTTGGAGTCCGGACGGATTATACTGGCAGGCTCTGGTTTGAGCCAGATACTGGTATATGTTTTGGGGGTTGCTTTTATATCTTGGTATTCTTGTTCCTCGGAACGAGAATGCAGGTGTGTATGCACAGTTGCTTAAGGCGGAGAATGAGGTTTTTCATTAGGGTTTCGGAACGGGTGCGTATGCACAGTTGACAGTCTTCATTTTCCAAACCCTAATGGATTTATATATTATCTATTAATAATAGTAATTAAATGAGAATTATGTTATGGTTGTTTTTTTTGTTGACTTGTTGACCTTGGTTGACTTGTTGACCATTGACCACTTTCATGCCTTGAAAGTCTTCCTTGATTCATGCTTACACTTCATTTAAAGAAGCATGATAGTGGTCATTCCAAAATTACCATCAACTATTCTTATTTCAATTATTATCATTTAGATAATACTTTTCTTTTGCATTATGGTTGCAAGAAAGAGAAAAGATTGCTCATTCTATCATAACCTCTCTCTCTCCTCATTTCATTTTCTTCTTCCTCTAGCAAAGAGAAACCTTCTCATGTGTTGAGAATCCTTCTCTTTGAAAGGAAAATCAAACCCTAATCACTCTCTACTCATTCTAGGATGAAGGTTTAGCAAGCCGGAAACCCTAGTTCACTCAAAGATCGAGGAAGAGCCCAAAGGTCGAACCTTCGAGGTGGATCCATCTTCGACGGGAGAAGGCGACGAAAAGAGAACCATCAACCTCTACAAGGTTTGAAGAAGAAGGAGTTCAAGTTTAGGTATAACCATCTTCCATAGTAGCTAACTCTCTTTAGCAAGAATACTAGTTTTAGTTTAGACAACGATCCCGACCTTGTTTAGTCCATGTTGCCTCTTGAGATAAAAATTCGTTTTTTATACCGTTTCCGCCTCCCCGTAAGCACCGGGGGTCGCAATATGGACTTACAGAAATCTCCGCGACCGATCCTGGAATTGCATAACACAAAACATAAGGTTACACATCATGAAACGACGCGTGTCATAAAATGAAACGGTCAACGTCAACGAGCTAGGCACAACGTGCACAAGTTGCGCGGAACACACACGAAAAATACTACAACCTTAACTAAAATTGTCGTTTCGGACCAACCGCCAAAACAAAACCCGATTAAACCACGTTCCGCATTCACACATCCTAAATGTCATAGGAGATGCCAATAATATAATCAAAATTTCAAAATTAGTTCACCACTTAATTTTTATAAAATCCTAGTAAGCACTAAAAATTCCAAACTCGTGCAAATATCGCGGATTTGCGATAAAGTGCTCACATCATCGCACAATCATCCAATCCACACAACTAGCTAGCCACAACACTCTATTTAACCCATTTACCATGCTTCAAAACCCATTTTCTATAAACAAACCCTTTCTTGATTTTATAAACTATCAATTCCAAATAAATTTCACACTAGAAAAACCTAGATTAACACTAATTTGAAGTCCAAATAGCAAGTTAACCTCTTAGATTAGGTTAGAAGAATAACTAGATAGCAAATAGAATTAATTAACTTAATAATGGTTTTCTAAAACCCTAGTTTAAATCAAACTACTCTCTTCAAAAACCTAGAATGAGATTAGCAACAAAATAACACTTCAAAGTTCTAATTTAGCAATATTTAAACTACTAATTAACCATAGGTTGAAATTATACCTCATAAGTCCAAACCCTAGTTTGCTCTAGCCACTTAAGACACCTCCTTTTCTCCAAGTTTTGAACCAAATTAGGTTTGAGAAGAGATGGAATAAAGGTTTGCTTTGGATTTGTGAAGGATTTTTGTGGATTTTTTTAATGGATTTTGTTGGATTTTAATAGATTTTTGAAGCAAAAGAGAAGGAAAAATTGGGGGGGGGGGGAGTGGCTGCAGGAATTCGGCAGTGGAGGGAGTGGGGAGAGGTGTGGGGGAGTTATGGAAACTTTACACAAAGTCAAAAGCCAACCAATCACTTAAAAACCCATACACTAATTAATATATTTTATTTGCTTATCAACACATTTCATCACATGAGTTGAAGAAAATTTTGAAGGCTTGTTGTTGTGGTAGGGCCGGCCATGATGGAGTGAAGATGAGTGTGAGAGGTTGCTAAAAAATTCAATGCAAAAAGACCCCCAACAAGTTCATATTTGCAAGTTTTAGTTCAATTTATTTAAATTTTAATTTTTCTTTGATTATAACCAATTATAACTTAGAAATAACATACTAAAATTTTATATTACAAACTAGATTTTAGTTGTCTTGGTTCTCATGTATGTAATTAGCCCATTCAAATTTGTATTTATTGCTAATTTAATGTATTTTTAACAGCTTAAAATAATATTAAAAAAATAGTAAATTAGGGAAAAAAATTTAAATAACCAGAAATTTATAAGTGACTCATTAGCTACTAAAAACTAGCAATTATCTGTCCAAATTAGGTATAATTAGGCCTATCTGCGAAATAATTATAATGACGATTTACGAAAAAATACCAAATATTTACCGATTTTCGGGAAAACACCAAAACGACTTTTCAAGGCGTTACAATCTTCCCCTTTAAAGAAATTCGGTCCCCGAATTTAAAAAATCTAGCTACGCGTACCTTCAAAAAGATGGGGATATTTCTTCCTCATCTCTTCCTCGGTCTCCCAGGTGACCTCCTGGCTGCTCGGGCCACGCCAAAGAACCTTGACGGTCGGTATAACCTTCGATCTCAATTTCTTCACCTGCCGATCCAGGATGACCACCGGCTGCTCTGCAAAAGAAAGGTCGTGCTCCAGCTGGATCGTCGGGTGCTGAATCGCATGGGAAGGGTCGTGAAGGTACTTACGGAGCATCGAAACATGGAAGACGGGGTGAACATCAGGAAAGCTGGGCGGAAGAGCCAAATGATACGCAACTGCGCCGACATGCTCGAGTATCTCGAAGGGACCTAAAAATCTGGGACTAAGCTTTCCTTTTCGCCCGAATCGCATCACGCCCTTTATCGGAGAGACCCTCAGAAAAACATGATCGCCAACTGTGAACTCTAGTCTGCGACGGCGCCTGTCTGCATACGATTTTGTCTGCTCTGGGCCGCTCTCATCCGATCCTGAATCAACTGTATCTTCACGGTCGTCTCTTCAACAACCTGCGGCCCCAAAATACTGCTCTCGCTGAGCTCTGTTCAACAGACGGGCGATCTGCATCTCCTCCCATACAAGGTCTCGAAAGGTGCCATCTGAATAGTATCCTGGAAGCTGTTGTTGTAGAAGAACTCCACTAAGGGTAAATGGTGATCCCAGCTACCTCCGAAGTCTAAAACGCATGCTCGGAGCATGTCCTCTAGAGTCTGAATAGTCCGCTCTGACTGGCAGTCGGTCTGTCGATGAAATGCTGTGCTGAAACTCAATCGGGTACCCAATGCCTCCTGAAGTCTCTGCCATAGTCGGCCGGTAAATTGGGTGCCTCGATCGCACACGATACAAGTCGGGACGCCATGCAACCGTATGATCTCGTCGATGTAAATCTGGGCATACTGAGCAAATCTGAAAGTGGTCTTCACTGGCAGGAAGTGAGCCGCTTTCGTCAAACGATCCACGATCACCCAAATGGAGTCATGCCCTCGACTGGTCTGGGTAGTCCCACAATGAAGTCCACAGAAATCTGCTCCCATTTCAACTCCGGAATGGGCAAAGGCTGCAACTCTCCCGCGGGCCTCTGGTGCTCGGCCTTGACATGCTGACAAGTCAGGCATCTCGACACGGAATCAGTGACGTCCTTCTTCATTCGTCCCACCAGTAAACATCTCGCAAATCATGGTACATCTTGGTAGAATCGGGATGAACGCTATACATCGATCTATGGGCCTCCTCAAGAATCTCACGCCGCAGTCCCTCAGAATCTGGTACGCACAATCGAGTCCCAAATTGCAGTACTCCCTGATCATCGATCATGAACTCGGAAACTCTGGCCTGCCGAACCTGCTCTATGATCTCTGAAAGACGGTCATCACTGGGCTGTACCTCTCGAATACGGTCAAGCAACTGTGGACGTGCACGAACATATACAAGTTGTCCCTCTGTCAGAGTAAACTCGAACTCAACTCGGCTGTCGCATAAAATCTGTCAATCTACTGACGACTGCCTCTGTACGACGCTCAAATAAGATAAACTACATCCGGTCCTCCTACTCAAAGCATCTGCCACAACGTTCGCCTTGCTCGGATGGTAAAGGATCTCGCAATCATAGTCCTTCACCAGCCCCATCCAATGGGGCTATCTTAGATTCAGGTCTAGCTGCTGAAATATGTACTTCAAGCTCTTGTGGTCCGTAAATATCTGGCACGACTCGCCATATAGGTAATGTCTCTAGATCTTGAGTGCAAACACCACTGCAGCCATCTCTAAATCGTGCGTAGGATAGTTCTGTTCATGTGTCTTCAGCTGCCGAGAAGCATACGCAATAACCCTGTCGTGCTGCATCAATACGCAACCTAGTCCCACTCGAGAAGCGTCGCAATAAACCACGAATCCGCCCAATCCCGAAGGCAATGAGAACACTGATGCAGTAGTCAGACGAGTCTTCAACTGCTGGAAGTTATGCTCACATGCCTTGGTCCAATCAAAAGGAACTCCCTTCCGGGTCAACCCAGTCAACGGTGCAGCAATACGGGAGAAGTCCTGAACAAATCGTCAGTAGTAGCCAGCTAGGCCTAGGAAACTGCAGATCTCCGTAACTGATGTCGGTCTGGGCCAATGCTGAACGGCCTCGATCTTCTTCGGGTCTACACATATGCTATCACTCGTAATCACGTGACCCAAGAAATCAACGCTGTCAAGCCAAAATGCACACTTGGAGAATTTCGCGAACAGTTGGTGCTCCCTCAAAGTCTGCAATGTAATCCGCAAGTGCTTCTCGTGCTCCTCTCGACTCCGGGAATACACTGAAATGTCGTCAATAAACATGATGATGAACAGATCTAGATACGGCCTGAAAATGCGGTTCATCAAATCCATAAACGCGGCTGGTGCGTTGGTGAGTCCGAATGACATCACCAAAAACTCATAGTGCCCATAACGTGTGCGAAAAGCCGTCCTCGGAATATCCTCCTGCCGCACCCGCAACTGATGGTAACCTGATCGCAAATCAATCCTCGAAAAGTATCCCACACCCTGAAGCTGGTCAAACAAATCATCGAGACATGGTAAGGGATATCTGTTCCTTACGGTAACCCTGTTCAGCTAGCGGTAATCAATGCACAAGCACAAACTGCCGTCTTTCTTCTTGACGAACAGGACAGGAGCACCCCACGGAGACACACTAGGTCAAATAAGCCCTTTATCTAACAAATCCTGCAACTGATCTTTCAGCTCTCTAAGCTCCGCCGGGGCCATCCGATCAGGCGGTATAGAATTAGGCCCCGAGCCGGGAATCAAGTCAATGCAGAACTCAACATCGTGCTCAGGCGGTAACCCAGGCAGCTCATCAGGGAAAACATCAAGGAACTCACTAACAATCGGGACCTGGTCCAAAGAAACCTCTGCAGCTCGAGTATCACAATCATAAGCTAAGAATCCCTGATATCCCTTCTGCAATAGCTGACCGGCGAAAAGAGACGAAATCAAGCTGTGAAGGGTGACGCTGCGGTCTCCCTAAATAACAAAGACTGGCTCTCTCGAAAAGCTAAATCTGACTGCCTTCTCACGGCAGTCCACAGATGCATAACAAGTGGCCAGCCAGTCCATGCACAAAAGCACATCAAAGTCCAACATATCGAGGAGAATCAAATCAACAGACGAATCCCTCTCCCCGATATGAACGGAACACAAACGAAACACAAAACGAGCGATAAACGACTCGCCTACCGGAGTAATAACAACAAGCGGCTGATCTAAAGACGATGACTCATGGCCCAACATCGGTGCAAAGTGTGTAGATACATACGAATGTGTGGAACCTGGGTCGAATAATACTTGCGCGTCAAAAGAACATACTGGAAAGGTACCTGTCATAATGGCATTGGATGCCTGCGCATCCCTCGGAGTCAAAGCGAATACTCGGGCATGTCCCCTACCAATAGCTGGCTGTCCTCAGCCTCGGCCTCGGCCTCCTCGTCTTCTCTGAATAGGACCGCCACGTCCACGGCCTCTGGGGGCGCCTAACTGACATGGAGTATCACCGAGGGCAGGAAGTAGAGCTCTTTGAGGAGGTGGTGAAGGTGGTAAAGTCACGTCTGGAACTGTCACCACTCCCTGTGATCTCACCAGACAGTCTCTGATACGATGGTGCGGACTCCCGCACCCAAAACATCTTGGCGACGCCTGCTGTCCCTGCAGATAAGAACCAAATAGCTGACCTCGTCTAACTCCTCTGCCGCCACCATCTCTCGGATAGAATCTGGCACGATGCCTTTGAGCTGGCATATCGGTACGAATCCTCTTCGGCCCAGAAACGGCCGAAGTCTCTGAAATGCGCCTCCATCCGTAATGCCGTGTCCATAACAGCTGCATAAGTGTCAAAGTGCTGGGCACCTATGGCAAGAAATAACTGTGTGTCGAGTCCCTGCACAAACCTTTTTACCCTCTTCTCTTCAGTATCAACCAAGTACGGAGCATATCGGGACAACTGAGTAAACTGGATATCATACTCGGACACTGTCATCCCTGGAGTCTTAATCAAAGCCTCAAAACTGCGAGCTCTAGCATCATGAACGCTCTCTGGAAGGAAACGGGCTAGAAATACTGCTGTGAACTCGGCCTAAGTCATAGGAGGTAGACCTGCAGCTCGACCTCTCTCGACTGACTCCCACCATGTCTGCGCAAGGCCCTCCAGATGGAAACTCGTAAGCTCCACCCATCTATCGTCGGAACATCTGAGCGAACGGCAAATCCTAGCTAAATTGTCAAGGAATGTCTACGGATCTTCCGCTGCATCGGTGCCGGTGAAGACTGGGGGTGTCAGCCTCATGAAATCCTGCAGTGATACTGGAATAGCCACTGTAGTAGTAGGAGCGACTGTCTGGACAGTAGGTGCTATCGTAGTCTGTGCTGGGTAGGTACGTCCTCCGATCTCGGTGCACGACTGGCCTCTACTAAGGATCCCACCATCTGTCGTAACACCTGCATACCTTCCATCATCTGTCATAACTCCTCCATACCTGACTCTAGCCTATCCATGCGGCCTGGGGAAGGTGAATCGGTTTATCCCTGAGGCGTAGGTACGCCACCCTGATCGGTCCTCGTCTCGGACGAGCCTGCTCGGATATCATCTCGGGCGGCGGCCCTCTATGCTCTCGTTGCCTTTGGAGGCATAGTGGCTGGTACAGAAAACAGGATGATAAGAACAGTGCAATAGAATCATAGGATGCACGGAATTAAAGAAGGAATTTCAAGCAAATATATTCTAAAGTCACCTAGGCGGAGTGCCGTATCGCAAGTATGCCGCGGACATACACACGCTACGTCACCCTGCTTAAGTCACTTACTCCATCTACCAAGGTCATCCTACACTCAGAAAGGTAAAACCTATCGCTCTGATACCAACTTTGTCACAACCCGAAAGGGTACGGAACGTGACTGTCACTTAAATTGCGAACGTCTCAAGGCGGACGTAATCTAAGTAAGACAAAGCCCAGAAATCAAAACCAAATAAGCAGTAGAGTGAAGGAAAACCAATTTATTGAAAGCGATTTTAAATCAAATAATCACATCAAGCTTTTTAAAAGCAACATCCATTTTTCCGAAAATTTCGGCAAAGTCTTCTTTATAAATACTGGTCCCCAAACGGGTACAAACAGGAATATATATGAATACAAGAAATATGGCATCCCCAAGCGGGAGCTAGCTCTTCGCCCCAAGGCGGACACAAATCCCACGCAATATAAATCAGCAATATGCAAAATAAGCATAGAAAGGCATAAGTAATAAGCAACATGTCGGCTCAAGTAAGCACGACCCAAAGAAACAATATACATGCCCACAAATCTCACTGTCTCGCCTCTAAGTCAATATATATCAGTACTGGTAGATGATACAGTAGATGGAGTACACTAGATACAATGAATATATAAGGTGGAAGACAAAATAAACACATAACCCACCTACGAGCAAAAATCCTCAAATCCACACAAAAGGAGGAAGTGCGTCCGCCGGTACAGTACTGACGGATCGGACCTGCAAAAAAGCTGTGGCACAACGGGGGTGAGTTGCCAACTCGTGAGTAATATGTATCATCTATAAAGACTATCGTAAGCATGTACGCAAAGTGTCACAATTCTACAATATTGATATGGTATGAAGTACTAGCATGTATGCGATATGAATGTAATGTAACACGTGATCTGAATATGCTGATATGAGGAAATCATTATTTTCATCTTAGGAAAATTTCTGTGAAATATCTGAGGAAATAACATATGAAACCAACAGAAATCCGTGTCAAGTATCGACACCCCAAATGAATAACTCAATGTCCCAAAGTATCTGTATCCAATATCCCGGCCCCAGCCGTCCGGCTGGTCCATCTCAAAATATCAATATCTCAATATCTCACGGCCACGGTCGGTATCCTCTGGATATCCGCCGCGCCAACAATCACCGGTAAGTAGTCTGCCCCTACCAGGCTCATCATCTACTACTCGAACTTCTTGCCCTGGGTACCTTACCGGGCCTATCATGTACCCGAGACGGTTCATCCAACTCCCCGAAACGGGTTTCAAAAACCAATAGAAAACTTATGGTGGATGACACAAATATCATGTCACGAGAAAACCGCAACTTGCCACATTTAAAATGATATCAGTTTTATTAAATCCTTGCGGTTTCTCCAAAATCTCATAAATCTCATATACCGAAATCCTCCATAAGAAAGTACCATAAGTATGCATGTCAATGATGATGAATGCCTATGGTATCAACAGTGCGAACTGCAATATATGACATAATGACTATGTATGATCGAATGATGTAACGAGGTACATACATATGACTAGCAATTCTACATGTTCATCTTGCGGAATTTACTATATTAGTACTGCTTTATATGTCTTATATAGTGAAATTATTCTAAATTTCGGTTTAAACAAGTTATCTAGTGTTTGTGGCATGGCAATTACCAAGGCCTGTGTGTCCACATGAAAAGTGCTCATGCTGCATAAAACCCTGGTAATGGTGCAAGTGCCCTATGAGATGAAATTGCATGATTATATATAATGAATTAAGCAAGCCAATTATTTACTATGTCGCATATCTCATTTAATGGTTTCATTGGTTTCTATATGATGAATTTAACACAAATAAGGATATACAGGTCATGCAGTGCCGTAAAATAGGTAATTAGGAACTACATGCAACAAGCTGGTATTATTGGAAATTCTAAATTATCGCGCGCCTCGCACCATCCAAACGATTCTCCCCGTAGATGTATACATCTACTCACCGGAATCCCCTGCTAGCTCGATCCAATCACCGCTTTCCCTTACGTGCCGCGTCCGAAGTCTCCGCGACTGATCCTGGAATTGCATAACACAAAACATAAGGTTACACATCATGAAACGATGCATGTCACAAAATGAAAGGGTCAACGTCAACGAGTTAGGCACAACGTGCACAAGTTGCGCGGAACACACACGAAAAACACTACAACCTTAACTAAAATTGTCGTTTCGGACCAACCGCCAAAACAAAACCCGATTAAACCAAGTTCCGCATTCACACATCCTAAATGTCGTAGGAGATGCCAATAATATAATCAAAATCTCAAAATTTGTTCACCACTTAATTTTTATAAAAACCTAGTAAGCACTGAAAATTCCAAATTCGTGCAAATATCGCGGATTTGCGATAAAGTGCTCACATCATCGCACAATCATCCAATCCACACAACTAGCTAGCCACAACACTCAATTGAATCCATTTTCCATGCTTCAAAACCCATTTTCCATAAACAAACCCTTTCTTGATTTTATAAACTATCAATTCCAAATAAATTTCACAATAGAAAAACCTAAATTAACACTAATTTGAAGCCCAAATAGCAAGTTAACCTCTTAGATTAGGTTAGAATAACAAGTAGATAGCAAAATAGAATTAATTAACTTAGTAATGGTTTTCTAAAACCCTAGTTTAAATCAAACTACTCTCTTCAAAAACCTAAAATGAGATTAGCAACAAAATAACACTTCAAAGTTCTAATTTAGCAATATTAAAACTACTAATTAACCATAGATTGAAATTATACCTCACAAGTCCAAACCCTAGCTTGCTCTAGCCACTTAAGACACCTCCTTTCTCCAAATTTTGAAACAAATTAGGTTTGAGAAGAGATGGAATAAAGGTTTGCTTTGGATTTGTGAAGGATTTTTGTGGATTTTTTTAATGGATTTTGATGGATTTTAATGGATTTTTGAAGCAAAAGAGAAGGAAAAATTAGGGGAGGGGGGGGGGGAAGTGGCTGCAGGAATTCAGCAGTGGAGGGAGTGGGGAGAGGTGTGGGGGAGTTGTGGAAACTTTACACAAAGTCAAAAGCCAACCAATCACTTAAAAACCCATACTCTAATTAATATATTTTATTTCCTTATCAACACATTTCATCACATGAGTTGAAGAAAATTTTGAAGGCTTGTTGTTGTGATGAGGCCAGCTATAATGGAGTGAGGATGAGTGTCAGAGGTTGCTAAAAAAATTCCATGCAAAAAGAGCACCCACAAGTTCATATTTGCAAGTTTTAGTTCAATTTATTTAAATTTTAATTTTTCTTTGATTATAACCAATTAGAACTTGGAAATAACATACTAAAATTTTATATTACAAACTAAATTTTAGTTTTCTTGGTTCTCATGTATGTAATTAGCCCATTCAAATTTGTATTGATCGCTAATTTAATGTATTTTTAACAACTTAAAATAATATTAAAAAATAGTAAATTAAGGGAAAAAATTTAAATGACCAGAAATTTATAAGTGACTCATTAGCTACTAAAAACCAGCAATTATCTATCCAAATTAGGTATAATTAGGCCTATACTGCAAAATAATTATAATGACGATTTACAGAAAAATACCAAATATTTACCGATTTTAGGGAAAACACCAAAATGACTTTTCAAGGCATTACACAAGGACACAACCTTTCACTATGACTCGAATTGTGAGGCTGCATTTGACTCACTTAAAAATTCCCTCACTGCAGCCCCCGTTCTATCATCTCCTGATTGGAACCACCCGTTTGAACTTATGTGTGATTCATCAGATTTTGCAGTTGGTGCAGTTTTAGGATGACACATTGAAAAGATGCCACACGTGATTTATTATGTAAGTAAGATCCTGAATGATGCTCGAATTAATTATACAACCACCGAAAAAGAACTTTTGGCAGTTGTATTTGCATTAGAAAAAATCAGGCCTTACTTGATTGGCTCACCAATTGTTATGTACATTGACCATTCCGCCTTATAACATATTTTGGCAAAGAAAAATGCTAAAGGTAGGCTAATATGTTGGATCCTTCTATTACAAGAATTTGATCTTGTTATTCGAGATAAGAAAGGATGTGAAAACGTAGTAGCCGACCATTTTTCGCGCATCTCTTCTTCACCCGTGACCCAGCCAATTAATGACTCTTTTCCGGATGAACGACCCTTGAATGTATCCGACGAACCTTGGTTCGGGGATATTGTGAATTATCTGGCTACAGGAATTATTCCCCACGAATGGTCGAAACAGGACAAATATCGATTTCTATCCCAAGTAAAACACTTTTACTGGGATGAACCCTATCTGTTTAAGTATTGTCCTGACTAGATCATTCGCAGATGTGTCCCCAATGATGAATTTAAGAGTATTCTATCTTTTTGTCTTCAGGCATGTGGAGGTCACTTCGGTCCTCGGAAGACAGCGGAGAAGGTTTTGCAATACTTTTTTTACTGGCCGACTTTATTCAAAGATGCATTTGATCATTACAAAACCTGTTCACAGTATCAACACACAGGTTGGATTTCTCAAAGAAATGAGATGCCTCTTCAACCGATTTTGGTGGTTGAAATTTTTGACATTTGGGGTATATATTTTATGGGTCCTTTTCCTAACTCCTTTGGGAATTTGTACATATTGCTTGCAGTTGATTACGTCTCGAAATAGGTGGAAACTATTCCTTGTTGCACTAATGACACAAGGTTGTCATTAAATTCCTTAAAGAAAATATTTTTTCGTGATTTGGACACCCTCGCGCTATCATTAGCGATAACGGGACGTATTTTTGTAATCAGTCTTTCGAGACATTTATGCGGAAATATGCAATCAATCACAAACTTTTCACACCCTATCATCCCCAAACGAGCGGGCAAGCTGAGATTTCCAACAAACAAATCAAACAAATTTTGGAGAAAACTGTTTCTAAAAATCGAAAAGGTTGGTCAACCAAATTGACGGATGCTTTTTAGGCATTCCGTACTGCTTTTAAAACCAATCTAGGTATGTCTCCTTACCGTCTAGTGTTTGGTAAGGCTTGCTACCTTCCAGTTGAGATTGAACATAAAGTATTGTGGGCCATTAAAGAACTGAACTTTCACTTAAATCATGCCTGCACCTTTCGGAAGCTGCAATTAAAAGAGCTAAGCGAACTCCGCGATGAAGCTTATGATAATACTGTAATTGTAAAGAATCGGAGTAAGATATTTCACGATAAAAACATTTTGAGAAAAACTTTTACACCTGGTCAACAAGTCCTTCTTTATAATTCACGTCTCCATCTTCATTCGGGTAAACTAAAATCTCGGTGGAAAGGACCTTTTGTTGTGCGGTACGTATACCCACACGGGGTAGTTGAGATTGAAAATATTGAAAACAGTACAATTTTCAAAGTAAATGGACATAGATTAAAGCCGTATTTTTCCACTGACCCCTCGTAGGAGCTCCTGTTTTTACAGGAGCCGCTTTATAATGACTGATTTTCTTCCAACTCACCTCCATATCTTGGTATTATTGTCTCATCTTTTAGAATGGAGGTGAACAACTTGTACATACATATAAAAATATTATAAGAAAAAATAATAATAATAATAAAATATAAATAAATACAAAAATAAAAAAAATAAATAAATAAAATAATAAGTTTAGGGGAGATTTTCACGTACATCTATTCTTGTCCCCGTTAATAACTTTTCCTCCCAAGCTTACAGGTTTTCGAGATTTAACAGATGATAACAGTGAGGACACTGTTATAAACAAGTTTAGGGGAACTTTGTGTTTATTTACGTATCACTTTGCATCATACTCTACATAAGCACAAAACATATATACATATAAAAAAAATGTAATATTTAATCTTTTATAATAAAAGATTAGAAAGTGAAAAATTACATCCAAAAGATTGGAAAAATTTAAGAAAACCTAGAAAGTTAGAAGTTTTTTTAAACGAAACTAGTAATAAGTAGTTATGAGCCGTTGTCCCAAGGGTTAGTAAGATGAAAGAAGTCACTAATCTACGGATAAAAATAAGTCTGAAAAATAGTTTCTATTCTGGAAGCCAAACATTTGAATATTCATACCCTACTATACATACGCACTTACACATGTCTTGAAACTCGGGATAGTAGAGAATACCTTGAAATGCTTTTGTCTAAAAGCCAAAGTATGAAGGAAATAATAAATAGAGAATAAAAATATAAAATGGTGTAGAAAAATGAATACTGGTTTTGTAATCACCAAGGCAGCATAAAAAAATAAAGCAAGGGTGCTTCATCACCTAGTGCCTTAGACCAACTGGATTGGGAGTCACTGCTAAGGCTTAGGTGTTGCAAGACGAGGAAAGTACTAAATACGCCTAATCTGTGAGCACATGAGTAATCGATCGGTTAGTACCTCAAGAAGTATTAACGGTCGCATGAAAAATGTATGTGCAAATCCATCTAAATATTCACCGATTAAAAAGTACTGAGGCAGATGGACAAAAGTATGATAGCTTGAACTGAATTCTCCGAGTGTAGGGATGTTCTTTACACACACGTAGGGGTATATGATCAATGTTTGGAAGAAAAGTCGGAATGAAGAATAAATATGATATTTTATTGAGAGATGATGTGATTTCTAACATTCTTTCATGACTATTAAGATAGGGCTCACTATGACAGAAAAGCTAGTGTAGTTGGAAACTCTGATTTTCAAAATCTTTCTTTTATAATTTTTATCTTTACATGTAACTTTCACAATATTTCTTTTATTATAGGATTTTGTGGGTGCAATCCGCTGAAAACCCTCAGGAGACAACACTTCTCTTACTGGGGACACCTAGAGGTTTAAAGGCTTGTTGCACATACTCAGTGCAATCGTGTTGCCTACAAAAGTGTGCTACTTAGTTTTTCTTTTTATTAATAAAATTTTCTCCTTTTCTTGAATAAAAGATATTTGCTCGAGACGATCAAAATTAAATTTGGGGGGATTTGTTCAGTCGAAAATATTGCATTCTTAACACATCAATTTCCCTACTCTTATTGATCATCTAAGGGTGTTTATTGTAAATATAACACGAATTAAAAATTCATCTGTAAAATACCAAATACCACGTGTTATAGTTATAATCAACATTCTAGAGGGAAATTGAGTGTTTATTACTACACACATGATATTCTATATCTTAACACATTTTATCGAGATTGTGTGCAGAAAATTCTTCAGGTCAAAGAACCGGAATCGCAAAAGTACTTATAAAACGCATCAAGTCAAAGACTTAAAATCTGGCAGCAACTAAGAAAGAATTATAAGATTCCAGGTATCATAAAAGGACCCTAAAGCCAACATCAAGAGACACAGGAAAAATCATACAAAGATCTCCTCAAACGGCCGCGGAACCGCGGCCGAGTCAGGCCGATCCGCCGTGGATTCGCGGCCGTGTTGACTCGTTGGCGGTAGAAACTTTTCTCGAGGCTCCTTTGTAACTACCAAGCTTCCTCAAGACGCCTCGAACGGTGTAGATTTCTCCAGAAGCTTCCCTTCAAACTTCCAAGCTTCTTGTGCAAGCTTGATACCTACCTAGCTTCCTATGCAAGTTTCAGAACAATCTAGCTTTTAGGGGAAGATGGAGGAAAAACTATAAAAGAAGACCTAGGGCTTCATTCAAAAGGATGTTCAAAAATTTCACACAAAAGTTGAGTGACACAATCCAATCCAAACCCTAATCCAAATCCAAATCCAAAGCCAAATAAAGATCCATTAAGAACAAATTAAGCAAGCAATCAACGATCCTTTATCGCAACGCCGGTCGTCATCAAGAGCAAGAGATCCGCATCCGATCCGCGACTCACAGCAATAGAGCGAAGCGAGTTTCGAACACAAAGTCCCTTTCAAGGAGCGATTCAAGAGCTAGTCATGTAAACTCAATTGAGAGGTGTAATTTGAAGTAGATTTAATAAAGGTGATACTTGTAATTCTTGCTTTCTTTACATTCTTGCATTATGAAATTTCTCGTTCTTGATTCATCAATTTTCATAATGTATGAGTAATCTCCGCTTGTAAAGGTATCGAGAGAATCGGTAGATCAAATGATGATGAAATTCTTATACTAATCTTAAGTCTTATGAGAATTGTGAACTTTAGGAAAAAGAATCAGCAATGACCTAATTTGTATCGAGATCATGTTGTTGATTATTTCATTGCAAATTAGAGATCAAATAATTGATGGTTTTCTTTGCTAAAGGTTAGAATTGAATGATGATAAATGAAAAGACAAGAGATGGTGAAGGAGAAACCCTGGTTTCTTCAATAGATCCCTAATCTTCATTAATCGTCATCGATCTAGCTTCAATTCATCAATAGATAAGATTCGTAATTGCTAGTATTCATTATTGCTACCAATTTGATCGATTCTTACAAGCTATATTCTTCATAATCTTGATAATCAAATTGATTTGGATATTTTCTTGATTCTTGATTCTTGATCTATTTCTTAATGTTTTCTTGAAATTTAATCTCACAAATCTTGAATCATTTTCTTTTATATTTTCTTTTCGACTCAACTAAAACAAATTCGAACAAGTACACACATCTCAGTGGACGATCCATATTCATTGACGAAATTAGTCCGACACCGTTAATTGATTGCGGTTTATAAAATTCTTTGATTGTGACAACATATTTTCCTTACACATCGAGATTTTAGATCAATCAGCTTTATCAACATGTGATCACAAAACAGTATTTGTTAATATGTTACGATAAAGTGCAATCATATAGCATACTATCATGTCGAGCAAGAAAGTCCTCTCTATATATGTCCAAGCATCCACTACAATATATATCGCATGTACAATAATGATCTCTAGGGCATACATATAACTAACAATATTATAATGCTGTCTCGTGACAAAATTTCAAGGATGTTTTGGTCTTTGTATTTTGGTTCAGAAAAAAATCCTACGATTTCACTTCATTGCCTATAAATACTCCAGTTCAAGAGCAAGCAAAATATGTATATTTTTACATGGTTCTTATAATTTAGTGTAACTTCATCTTTTACTTTATCTTTCGTCCATTAAAAATTGTATTTTTGAGTGGATGATTAATAAAGTTGAAAGTGTTTATGTGCATGTCTTGCTCAATTGTTAACTAGTTTTACTTATTTGCTTTTACTTTTCTTAGTAGTATAACTTGTTATTTATTGGTTTTCTTTTTTTCTTTTTCTATTTTTGTTTATCATTGCAAGCATGATACTCAAGTGTGATTCTTACTTAGATGAGATCCGAAGTAGTTAGTTACGTCTTCAACCTTATTTCTTTCTATTTTCTCTACATGTTTTTATTTTTCTTTTTTTTTTATAATGAGTGAGTAGTATTCTCACTTGTTAGGGTAGGATAAGGGAAGTTTGAGAGAAGAAAATCTCCTTCACTCTTTTCTTTACCTAATAGCTTGAAATGATCTCCTGTCAATCCATCCACAATCCGCTCCCTACGGTACCATATGCTCTATGATAATGGTTATACTCTAGTGAGACCGGTTGTGGTCGGATCGACCGAAAGTGATGGCTAAGAGTCAAGAACGAACGGATAAAGACCAAAAGGAAGGAACTAAGTGTTGGAAAGTATAGCTTATACTCCCCGGTATCCTTTCTAGTCGTGCTATTTCTCGTTGTTGCCGATTACCGTAACGTCAATATCAAGAGAGGAAAATGAAAGAAGTGAACGAACTCCTAACTCAAACTAACTTAATTCTAACCCTAACTAACAAACTTCCATTAATATACATATCAATACACATATTTGGTATCGAACAAATTTGGACAAATTTAACTTAACTCGTTAAAATATTAAGAAAAAACTCATATCTCTCTGTGGATCGAACCGTACTCAACCGGTTAGCTACCAAGCGAACCAGTATTAATTGCGGTATAAGACTTTAAATATTAGGACGGAAATCCTTTCAATCACTTCACCACATGATCCATTGGACATTTGAACTCAACTAAGTGAATGGTGCTGTCATGATGCTGGCAGCATGATTTAACTCAACTTAGGCAGTGTCAATTATTCAAATGTCATGATTACTGGCCAATTTAACATTAAAATCAATGTTGAAATAACGTTAGCGTAAAGCATGGAACCCACAGCCTACCCACAAAAAGAAAACACAAGCGCAAATTGCATAACATAAAGCATTGGCTACATAGATGTAATATTTTAATTATGAAATATAAATATAAATTCAGTAAGATAACAAAAAAATCATGAATAGTAAAAATGTTTTCTTCAAATTTATAAAATGGTAGACTAAACACAACCTAATCTGAACTTACTACCAGTTTAAAGAAAATTAAACTAGACTAAAATTGCATCCCATGGTAGATTAATCAACCAAAGTAATTAAATTATACTTTGACCGCTGTGGAAAATTAAACTAGTCAAGATTATAACTTAGCTTGCTGATTTCGGTCTCACTAGAAAGAAACTTTTAAGTTAATTAATGAGAGAAGTCATTTGGAGAGAGCGGCTAGGTGAAAATGACAGCACGATAAGAAAACCAATTGAAAAGTGCTGGTAGGCTAACAGCTCTAGAATGCATGCGTGGCAGATGGTTTTGCAATAAAATCCAACACAATATTGTATTTATACCTTTTTCTTGTGTCACAGCACGTTTTTGTTATAGTTCCTAGTGTCCTAGTCGTTACAACCGCGGCCTATGTGGAATGAAAAACAAAAAATTTAGAGGCGATTGAAACTACAAATCCTTGAATCTAAACCAAATACATGAACCAGACAACAACAAAAGGGTTTTAGCTGCTATGTAAGAGAGTTATACCAAGAGATCTAGTCCTTCGGTCTTCATCTCCTCTTTCTTAGCATCTTAGGATCTTCTTGATCGAGCATGACCTTCAGACTTCCTCTGTCGAAGATAATTCATCCAAGAGATGTGGTTCATGGTTTTAACTCTACACTAAAAATTAAGTGGAGCAACTAAATACCTTAGATTGCTAGTCTAGAGTGTTTAGAGATGTGGATCATTTCCGCCCTTGATTCTGAACTCATGAGAGAGTAGGGAGGAAGAAGAAGGAGGAGCTCAAGTAAAAAGCTAAGTGAAGAGAGAGAAGCAAATAATGAAAAAAAAATGAGAAAAACGCATGTGAGAAAAAATCAACCAAGGTTTTGTATAAAGATTTTTTTAAAATTAGAAAATATCAACCATGCTTGAATAGTTTGCACAAATGAATATATAATTCATTTGTCAATACTATTAAAATATGGTTCTCACCATTCTCGCCTCACTTTCTCATTATACCTAATTTTCATTTTACAAAAAAATGGAAAATAAATGATCAGGTCTCCTCCTTTTAAAATGTTTTTCCATATAAATACGGAATACATTTTACCGTATATACATACCCGTATTTATATCAAAATACAAATACCCAAAGAGATAGAAAATAGAATAAATATAATACTAGAATATATATATCGATATATATATATATATATATATATATATATATATGTGTGTGTGTGTGTGTGTGTGTGTGTGTGTGTGTGTGTGTAAATTATTAAATCAATACCTGATTTAATAATCTGGCTTAATCCTAAATCAGCTACTATTATCAATCGTCCGATCAAAAGTCTGCGTAGCTAGTACACTCATTTGATCAGAACTCTGCACGTATCAAAATACGGCCACTACATCATTTCGCCTGAACCAGGGAAATCCTCTGTGCCCGACTTTAAAGACTCGATAGTACGCCGGCAGTGGGTTTAACCATGAGCACGTCAGCGGCACTAACTGTACATAACGGCTACCCCGGTACTTGACGAAAAGGAAGGTCGACGAGCAAGCTCATTCGAACTCCTACTGAGTCTATCTGTGACAATCTCCGTACAGTCCGGTCTTTTCATCTAAAAGTATCGCATATCGGGTCTGAATGGTGGTAAACGTCAGACCCTAATAACCCGATAATTTGTGCCGATATGGCTCGGAACCAATCCAGGAAACTACTAATCTAACTATCAATAAATCCTAACTATCTTGGCCAAGATCTTATGGTGCTGTCCAACTGAACATAGTGCGATATCGACACCTTATACCGGGAGAGACGAATCCCCAACAATTGCTCACTGCCTCCATATAGCTCGGAACTGTACCCAACTGAAACATGTTTGAATGACTCAGTAGAGCCGTGGTAGGATAGTAATCTAAGTACAGTCGGAACACACACGAGACAAATAACAATTTTAGGTCTAAAGATTAACCTGTACACCTAAGAACTACTATCTAACGATAGATATAGTACTATCTAGAAGTTCTCGGCGAGTCCGTCAAGTGTACTCACCCCAAGTGAGCACCTGTATACGATTTTAGGTGCCAAAGACCAATGGCTGTGAGACTAACCATCGGCCATCGTAGGAGTCTAGAAATGTATACACCGGTCTACTCCAAAATATCAATGCCCAGTCTCGATACTCCTGCGACTAGGGACATTTAAGGATATGCTTATTAACTACCGAGCCCCTACATGTATGATCACTATCATAACACTGATAGTCAAGCAATAATCTACGGGCTTTATCAACACGTATTAATGATACATAATAACAAGTAAAACATATACACATGTTAAGACAAAGACAAACCAAATATCATACTATTATATCGAGCAAAATTGTCATGTACATACATATGTCCAAGCATCCACTATATATACATATACAATAATAGCCTCTAAAGCATACATATCCAACAATCTCCCACTTGCACTAAGGCCATATATTGACATATCGAGTACCCAACGTCTGCTTTAGGTCCAGTTGTTGGCGTACCGCATACCTAACATCTCAAATAGTCTTTCGGACTGTGCTTGAAGGAGAGCCTTGGTAAATGGATCCGCCGATGAGGAAAGATTTGCCGTCCGGTAAAAACCCAGGTGATTTCCTCAAATATCACCAATTATAACGAATTCCGAAATATTGAGGATATAATCACTTAATTCCCAATATCTTACTCCCATGCTTTAGTCTATAAATAGACATATGGTACTCGTACTATATTCTGTTTACTCATGACTTCTTCATTTCTAGACACGTATTTCATTGAAATACAAGGTCCGGATTTTGAGAAGTTATATGTATAAGAATGAACTATAGAACCATGTGTCTATTTATAGAATAAAGCATGAGAGTAAGATATTGGGAATTAAGTGATTATATCCTCAATATGTCGGAATTCATTGTAATTGGTGATATTTGAGGAAATCACCTGGGTTTTTGCCGGACAACAAATTTGTTGGCTATAGTGCCCTCAAGTCAATTATTGAATCGCGGGAACGCGATTGTGATGATTGAGGGAGGACCTATATCGGTTGAGCAGTCTTACTCGAGATGATAATATCCTATCTATTTTGTCTTTATCATCATGTACATGCTTCAGCCGGTATTACAAATCACTATTACTTATTGATAGAACTTATAGGTTTCTTGCTTGACTACAAGTATTATGACGGCGATCATATACGTGGGAGCTGGGTGGTCTATAAGCACATCCTTAAATATCCCTAGTTGTGCGAGTATTGAGACTGGGCATCAGTACTCCAGAGTAGACTAGTGTATATTTATCCAGACCCTAACAAGGGGCGGTGGCCGGTCTCATAAGCCATTGGTGTCAGTTAGTCACCTAAAATAGTATACAGGTGCTTATTGGGTTATGAGTACACTGGACGGACTCGCCGGAAACCTGCTAGTTTGTATTATAACTATTGTCAGATGGCAGTTCCCTTGTGACTTGTGTACATGTTAGTCCGTCGACCTGAGATCGTCATTTGTCTCGTATGAGTTCCCACTGTGCTTTGATTACTACCCTACCACGGTTCAAAAGAGTCGTGCAAACAGATTTTAGTTGGGTACAGTCTCGAGCCACATGGAGGCAGTGAGTGGATCGTCGGGGATTCGTCTCTCCCGGTATTGGGGGTTGATGTCACGCTGTGCACAGGTGGCCTTCACCAGAAATCCTTGGCCAAGGTAGTCGAGAATTACTGATCTAGGATCAGTAGTTTCTCAGGTGGTTATGGGTTTCATACCGACACGAATTATCGTATTATTAGGGGTCTGACTTCACCCATTTCCTAGACTCGATATGTGATACTCTTATACGAACATACCAGACTGTATGAAGATTGTCACTGTCAGGCTCAGTAGGGGTACGGATGAGTTTGCTCGTCGGCCTTCTTTTCGTTCAATACCTGGGTAGCCGTTACGTATAACTAGTGCCGCTGACGTGCTTGTGGTTAAACCCACTGCCAGTGTATTGACGAGTCTTTAGAGTCCCACAAAGAGGGTTTTCACGGTTCAGGCGATATGGTGTAGATGACGTATGTTGGTACATACAGGTGTCCGATTAAATATGTGTACAAGCTGCACAGACTTTAATCGGACGGTTGATAATACTAGCGGCTTAGGATTAAACCGGATTATTAAATCAGGTTTTGATTTAATAATTTATATATATATATATATATATATATTCTAGTATTATTGTTCACTATTCATTTTCTCTCTTGGCTATTCGTATTTTTGTATGAATACGTGTGTATGTATTTCATGTTAGTTATATGTATGCCCTAGAGGCCATTACTGTACATAGGATGTATATTGTAGTGGATGCTGGGATATATATAGGGAGGACTTTCTTGCTCGACATGATAGTATGCTATCTGGTTGCTCTTTACCTTAACGTGTATACTGATTGTCTCTCTGTTACATGTTGGTAAAGCCCTTAGGATGTGTACTTGACTACCTGGACTGTGATGCGGATCATACTAGTTGGGACATGGTAGTCCATAAGTACATCCTTCAAAGTCCCTAGTCGTGGGTGTATCGAGACGGGGCATCGATATACCAGTATAGAAAGCGCATACCTTCTCGACCCATACAGATGGGCGATGGATGATCCCATATCCATTGGTGTTTGACATCAGAGATGATATACGGGTGCTCAGTGGAGACTGGGTACACTGGACGGACTCGCCGAGAACTCCCAGATGGTAATATACCTGACGTCAGATGGCAGTTCTCTGGTGACACTGGTACAGAGTAGTCTGTTGACCCGAGATCGTCATAGAGTCTTGTGTGGTTCCCACTATGTTTTGATTTCCATCTTACCACGTCCAAGAGGGCGTGCAAAACGGTGGTTTTTGGGTACAGTCCCGAATCACATGGAGGCAATGAGCGATAGGAGGGGATTCGTCTCTCCCGGTATAGGGGGTTGATGTTGCGCTGTGTTCGATTGGCTATAACAGGAAATCCCTGACCAGGGTTGCTGAGATTTACTGGTAAGTGTTACCAGTAGTTTCTCGAATTTTTATAGACCTCATATCGACACGACTTATCGAGCTATTGGGGTCTGACGTTTACCACCCCTAGGCGAGATATGCGACATATCAGACGATCAGACCGGACTGTACGGTAGTGTTACTGGTTGGATTCACAGGAGTGTCAGCGGGCTTGCTCGTCGATCTTCTGATCGCTCAATACCCGGGTGGCCGTTACGTTTAGCAGACCGCTTGCGGTTTGTGGGTGCTTGATATGATCATCATCTGCTGCCGGCGTATTGACGAGTCTTTAGAGTACTACACAGAGGTTTCCTGGTTCAAGCGAAACGAAATAGGAGCGCATATGAGATATGTACGGGATCGAGAATAATGCATGTATGTGATACCGTATTCCATTCTCGCGATGAATGTATCGATTAGGTTATATGCGATATACCCTAGTTGTCGAATCAAGGATTGATTCGATAAACCGATACATTGGATACTAGTCGGTTATATGTGATATGAACGGATCGTTAAATCAAGTGTTGATTTAATGATTTAATGTATAATTATATATTTGATATATTACTTTGCATTAACTAGTATCGGTTCACTTTAAATGGATTTTCTCACTCGGGTGTGCGCATTGCATATGCGATATGATTTTGTGCACATGATTGTATCATGTTTGATGATACATGCTTTTTGGTTAAGTGTAAAGTATTAAACTATGGTTAAGTGGATGATTAGGGTTTTTACTTATTCTTTTATTCATTTATTTGTTTATACATTTTGGAAAATAAATGGAAAAGAGAAAATAATGGTGGCCTTTTTTGTTGTTTAGTTGAAGCTTCATGAAACCTTGACCTAGTCCACCATTTTTGTCTCATCCTAAACCCTAACCATTCCATTTAACCATGATTCATTCTCTACACTAAACCATGGTTTTGAATATGATAAGGTTTGATTTTCTTTTCCTTTTTTAATCAACACTTATCATATTCTTCATCTTCTTCTTCTTCTTCACTTCAAGAAAAAGCTTGAAAGCTTTAATGGCAAAGTGAGAAAAAGAGTGAGAAATCCAAAAATAAAGTCTACCCACTTCCTATTTCTTCATTCTCTACCTCTTGCCAAGTAGTAGAGTGTGTTTCCTTCACAAGTTTTCATGGCTTGGTAAAGGTGGAGCTTGATCTAGCGATGCCTCGACGTAGATCATCTTCGGCATGGACATCGACGACCAAGCTCGCCATTTCTCCGACGAAGCCGACGCTAGAGCCCGGGAATTCATTTGGACAGCGAGGGAACTTCGTTGCGGAGCTATGGAGGTGGAGCACCGGATCTACAAAGGTTGTATTTCCGTTTAAACTTTAGTTAAGTTGTTAATTAGTTTCTTTTTCGCCTAGACATCTAGCCAACGATCCGTAGTTTAGGGTTTCTCGGCACCGTAAATTTTGAAATTGGCATGGTTGATGCCTTGTGAGACCTCTTGAGAGTGCCTAGGAACCCTACAGTAGTATCAGAGCCTAGCTAGAGCCTTAGGCGAAGTTTAGACGGGGTTTGAAGTCCGATCGAACCGAAAAACTAACCCGGAAATTGCTCTCTGTCCTTTTTTCAAAAACTGGGATTTTTCCAGATTAAAAATGCCTAAAAAATTCAGCAGGAAATTGTAAGAATTACTGTGCAAATACGACACTGTTTGGAGTTTAAACAGCCGCGGAACCGCGGCACGAGCATGGCTCGTGCGGCGGTTCTGCCGCTACTTGATGACGTCAGCCCTATCTATTTCCACAGTAATTCCTATTTAATAGTTCTGAGTTCTCTGGGTATTTTTAAAAATTATTCAAGAGTTGAATTTTCTGGGTTGTTTTGGGGATTCGAATGTTCGATCGGATTATCGAATTTTGTCTGTGTGCCTTTCCGGATAAATTATAGAATATGTTAAAAAGTTCGACCGGATATAAATACTCAATTTTTCCCCTGTCGGGAAATTTCCAAGTGTTGGATTTTTCCGTAGTTTAAAGACGTTCTAAGTAGTGCAAGTAACTCGATGGACCCTCTAGAAGACAACAAACCTTAACTCGATTATGTGACCGTCTTGAACTGCCCTTTGAACCTTCGGGTTTGGGGCAGTACGGCGTGCCACATGTGAGGCGTTGGCTTGACCCTTCTACGGCTGGACCGTTGGTACTGAGGCATGAACTGAATGTTTTTAGACTTGTTTCATGTGTTGATCTGTATCGGGAAAACTTGGGTGTTCGATTGTTCGATCGGAAAGTTTAACATTTTCTAATTATCTGGAATGGGATACAATTATTGGAATTCACAATAAGTTATGAGATAACTGAATGAATGTTATAAACATAGCACTTTAGTCTCGCTTGATCGGTTGCCACGGAATTTTGATGCGATCAAAAGTCCGTCGCAATCACGTAGCGTACGCGGATACTCGCTGGGTAAACTTAATAGACAGCCTCACTCCATAGCCCCGACCAAGTGACTGTAGGAGAACCCCGTCGCCGAAAGCATCCGTTCGGGTGCTCGCAGTAGCAGTGTTCCGCCTTGGTGCACTTGGTCGACGGCGTCGGGGGTGTAGCCGCCTACTAAAGTTTGCGACGAGCATTCGATCAGAATGTCGGGAATCCTGTTGAATTGCCCGACTTGATATTGAAAAGTGTTTTCGATAATGAGACTAAAATGCGGGGTTTATAATTGTTAGGCATGCGATGTCTAAAGAATTCATTTGATCAGGCATGCGATGTCTGAGGTGGTTGCGGATTCCAACTGTTGTAGTTTTACACTTTCTTTTCTGTGACCGTTAGTGTAATATATGATATCGCCGGTTTCGTTGCTATATGTCAACGACAATTGGGATGCGCATATTTACTTACGTTGATGACATGTGATGTTATGCGTTGCTGGATATGTTATATTGGATCGTCGTGTTTGAATAGCCGGGGGTTTTTATGTGAGATGGGTGTTTTTTATTTTCATTCATGTAAAAACTTGTATGTAATATTCTTTTATTGGGGCACTTCCAGGTTGCGGAAGTTGTCACCGTTTGTATATTATTTACTTTTCCGCACTAGGATAGACCCAAGGAGGGGAGCACAAGTAACCGGGTTCTGGAGTCCAGTGGGAGACCAACTCGAGGAGTCGAGTCCGGGTCTCCTAACTCTAGAATTGGTAGGGTTGCTTGCTGCTCTCGTAGGGGTCTAGGGGTGTGGGTTTGGCTATTCATCACGACCTTGGAATCCGTGTTTTATACTGGCTCGTATTGAAAACACGGACGTCCTAGTATATCCAATATTTCATATGTTTCTTCTGCTGCGATATCTGTGATGTGATCATGTGATGTTCTGTGATAGATACAGTAAATAGTATATATGATATATTATATAGACGTTACTTATGTTTTACACCCGCGCTAGCCCTGCCCCGCTCTGTCGTTAGTTACCTAACCTAACGATGCACGAGGGGACATCGAGGCGAATGCGGATGGCATAAGCGTACGTCGTATTTATCTGTGATGTTTAGGTAATTAAATGATGGGACTTCATTAATGTGATTAATGAAATAAAAGAAACCTAAGATGTTGTAGAATCGAATTTCAAAATAAAACAGGTAGCTACAGTTCTTGCTTTGCACAGCGGTATATGTGATATATCCTGCACCTTATTCGATAAGGAAAGGACCGAGATCCCTTTACCGGGAATGACTCCTTTAGCAATAACTGGCAGATGCTACACACTCGGTTTGTCTTTTGATTGCTTTTAAGATTTTTGCTTTGCACAGTGATATATATGATATATCCCGCACCTCATTCGACAAGGAAAGGACCGACGATCCCTTCACCGGGAGTGACTCCTTTAGCAAAACTAGAAAAGCCTAAAAAACACTCCATTTCAAAATTCATTCGATCCTACAACGATATCAAGTTCAATACGCAATAGGTTTTCAGAAAAACCTGTCGTAGCCCTCCGTCATTTCAGATAAGTACTAGTTAGTACTCGTGCTACGTTTGTTGACTATGTTAAGGCGTAGTGTGCGGTAGCTAATTAGTGCTTCTCTGCATAAGCATATGATGTGATTGGATTAGGGTAGTCGTGCGACTTTGTTGACTATGTTAAGGGTCGTGCGGGTGGGTTTAATTCAATCGGGAAATGACGGGTTGAACTTGACTAGCACTTATGATTTGTTGACTATGTTAAGGTCATATAGCTGCTAGGGGAAAAATATTATTGGGAATTTCAAGTGTTGAAATTTGCAATGAGATTGCATACCTTCTATGAGATAGTTGGATCCCGATACCCGCTGCGAGTAAGAGTTACTCCTGGGAGAGTTTTATACATTACAATTAGCCGATCAAGTAGGTGTCTAGAAAGGTGTCAACGGGGTTTCGCCTCTGGGAAAACGAGGTTTATATTAATTAGGTTCGTGCGAAAGCACGGGGGACCTCCCTTAAAGTACCGACACTGGCCTGGCTGAAAGATTGGCGAACTTGTAGTGTGTAATTAATCCCGGCTAGTCTTTCCTTTTAGGGTTTGAAGGAAGATTTGATAAAAAGCAGTGGGAGCCATCCTGATTAGATAAAATAATAACCAATCTATTCTTGCAAGAGCGCACGCTGAGTGTTTTCTTCTCTCTCTCTCTCGAGGTAGCGACCATATCACGCCTTAATCAAGATATAAATACGGATTATTGACCGAACCCGCTTGTTATACTGAGCTGGGGAACGTTGGTCCCGCTCCAACTTATAATAGTTATAAGACAGAGCAGGAAATTGGCGAATACCACATTTCCCGTGCCGCCCAAACGAAGAGAGTGCATGCTGATGCATCATCTTCGGGTGTGTTCATTATACAGAACTGTTTCTCAGTATCCTCCGCATCCTGGTATATGATACCGGATCCGGATCCCAGATATGTAATCTGTTACATAGGGCTACAAAAGGGTAGAAAAACTGAGAACGGGTGATAAGTTTCATGGGGCAGAAATCGGGGCAAGAGTTGCAGCCAAGTCTGTCGGTCACTGTCACCCTGTATTACCAATACATTGATTCTGAACGAATGTTATTAGATACCGAACCTGATATACAAAATCATATCAGTCTCTTTATTAGTAAAGAAATGATATAATTTTGTATTGATGGATAATGTTTTGAACATTTCCTATATCAAAAGTTGATCGGTTCAGGCACGTTATCTAAAAGCATTGATGTTCTAAATCAAACTACAGTTCTTAGTATATGGAACACACACAAGAGGAAGAGTTCAGAAATGAACGAATCCTTCTTGAGGTATTGTAGAGTAGGTCAGATCAATGTGACCCGACTAGCTAGAGTTACATAAAGATGCATATTTAAATTAGTTTGAATTTACATCTTGTGAAACTCGCCAGTCATGTCACAAAGATAAGATGACCATAGCTCTGTTTATTGGAAACAGAGAAAGAGTTAGTGAACTCTTGGGACTGATACATGATGATGTATGTAAGGTCTCCTGTCTACACATGCCAGGACTGGTTCTTTATACTTCATTACGTTCTCTGATGATCTTTCGAGTTTCTGACCTATGTTCCTGTTGAAACACAAGTCCGAACCTTTTGAGATATTCACAGAATATAAGCGAGAAGTAGAGAACCAAAATACGGGTAAAAGTATTATGTCCTTTGATGCGATCAAGGAGGATAATACTTGTGCACGGAATTCCTGGACTGTTCTAAAGGAGAATGAGATTCTCTCTCAGCATTACTCCTCCGAATACACCATAGCACGTTGGTGTATCAGGGTGGTGCAATCACACCCTATATGATAAGGTATGCTCTATGATGAGTACTACTGAGTTACCTTTTTCCTTTTGGGAGTTATGCGCTTGAGAAGCTGCATACCTATTGAATAGGGTTTGAATCAAATTAGTTGCTTACCACCTTATATATGATATGGTATGGGAAGAGCCAATGTCTTAAGCTAGTTAAGATTTGGGGTTGTCCGGCCTATGTCTAAAAGCAAAATCCGGACAAACTCGAGGCAAGATCTGTTATGTACAATTGGAAAGGTTCCAGCTATGCAAACTATAGCAGATGATTTGGTAGAACCAAAGGATTCAATAGATACCAACGAACCTCAGCCTCTCCGCCGATCTAGTAGGGTTCCTCACCCACCTGAGAGATACTTCTGTTTCTCTATGACAGTGGGAGCGAGGATTGCATCATGAGATGATGACCCAACTAGTTTCGAGCTGGCCATCAGGAGTAGGACTCTGTAAGAATGGCTGGATGCTTAGAGATCTGAGATGGAATCCTTATGCACCAACAAAGTATGGACTTTGGTTGCTATATCTGAAGGGTTAAATCCCCATCGGGAGCAAGTATATCTTGAGAAGATTACTTGGTGTACATGGAAAAGTTGAGACTTTCAAAGCTAGACTTGTTAAAGGTTTGCATCATTGACCAGGTGTGGATCATGATGAAACTTTTTCTAAGGATCTATGCTTAAGTCCATTCAGATCTTACTTGCCACGGCTACATACCATGACTACGATATCTGGTGGTTGGGTGTCATGACAGCTTTTCTAAATGATGTTTTAGAAGAGGGAGTCTATAAGTACACAGCCAGAGGGCCTCGTAGACAGTGGGAGCAGCGGAAACGTGTGCAAGATGCTTTATAGGATAAAGCAGGCAACGCGGAGTTGGAACGTCTGTTTTGATGAAGTAGTCAAATAGCTTGACATCATCAAAATGGTAGATGAACCTAGTATATACAAAAAGGTAGTAGGGAGTATGGTGATGAACCTCGTAGAGTACGTGGATGTCATGCTCTTGATAAGAAAGGAGTTTCTTATGCTACGCTCGATCAATCTCCGTTTATCACAATGATTCTCCGTGTAGGATCAAAATGATACCTCCTAAATCCTGAGTTTTGGATCTATGAGATAGATTTAATTGGATGTTAGGATTCTCACTACTTGTAGTGAGATGGTATCAACCGATCCTGGGGAGAATCACTGGAAGGGTTCCAGGGTGATAAGGACGACTGAATGTCAGTCACAGGCATTGTCTTTACCCTCAGTAAAGGGACGGTATGTTGGAAGAGTTCCAAGATAGATACCGTGACATACTAGACGATAAAGGCAGGATACATCGCTACTTATGATCCTACCAAAGAGGCAGTCTGGGTGTATATTGGTTCATGAGATGAACTACGTTCCTACCATTGTGAGACAATGGAGTTGTGGCTTATGCCAAGGAACGTCCGTCCCATCAGTGATCCAGACATATTCTAAGGCAGTGTCACCTGATCATGGAGATGGTTGATCTCCAGGGAGATCAAGGTTAGGAGAGTAGACTCAGAGGACAAACACAGCGGATCCACTCACAAAGGCCTGTTCCCAGAGAGAGACTTTTATGGGATGATTGAGTATGAGATACTACAACCACTGCTACAGATAGCCCTAGTGCAAGTGGGAGATTGTTAGTTATATGTATGCCCTAGAGGCCATTACTGTAAATAGGATGTATATTGTAGTGGATGCTGGGACATATATAAGGAGGACTTTCTTGATCGACATGATAGTATGCTATCTGGTTGCTCTTTACCTTAACGTGTATACTGATTGTCTCTCTGTTACATGTTGGTAAAGCCCTTAGGATGTGTACTTGACTACCTGGACTGTGATGCGGATCATACTAGTGGGGACATGGTAGTCCATAAGTACATCCTTCAAAGTCCCTAGTCGTGGGTGTATCGAGACGGGACATCGATATACCAGTGTAGACTAGCGCATACCTTCTCGACCCATACAGATGGGAGATGGATGATCCCATATCCATTGGTGTTTGACATCAGAGATGATATACGGGTGCTCAGTGGAGACTGGGTACACTGGACGGACTCGCCGAGAACTCCCAGATGGTAATATACCTGACGTCAGATGGCAGTTCTCTGGTGACACTGGTACAGAGTAGTCTGTTGACCCGAGATCGTCATAGAGTCTTGTGTGGTTCCCACTGTGCTTTGATTTCCATCTTACCACGTCCAAGAGGGCGTGCAAAATGGTGGTTTTTGGGTACAGTCCCGAATCACATGGAGGCAATGAGCGATAGGAGGGATTCGTCTCTCCCGGTATAGGGGGTTGATGTTGTGCTGTGTTCGATTGGCTATAACAGGAAATCCCTGGCCAGGGTTGCTGAGATTTACTGGTAAGTGTTACCAGTAGTTTCTCGAATTGTTATAGACCTCATATCGACACGACTTATCGAGCTATTGGGGTCTGACGTTTACCACCCCTAGGCGAGATATGCGACATATCAGACGATCAGACCGGACTGTACGGTAGTGTTACTGGTTGGATTCACAGGAGTGTCAGCGGGCTTGCTCGTCGATCTTCTGATCGCTCAATACCCGTGTGGCCGTTACGTTTAGCAGACCGCTTGCGGCTTATGGGTGCTTGATATGATCATCATCTGCTGCCGGCGTATTGACGAGTCTTTAGAGTCCTACACAGAGGTTTCCTGGTTCAAGCGAAACGAAATAGGACCGCATATGAGATATGTGCGTGACCGAGAATAATGCGTGTATGTGATACCGTATTCCATTCTCGCGATGAATGTATCGATTAGGTTATATGCGATATATCCTAGTTGTCGAATCAAGGATTGATTCGATAAACCGATACATTGGATACTAGTCGGTTATATGTGATATGACCGGATCGTTAAATCAAGTGTTGATTTAATGATTTAATGTATAATTACATATTTGATATATTACTTTGCATTAACTAGTATCGGTTCACTTTAAATGGATTTTCTCACTCGTGTGTGCGCATTGCATATGCGATATGATTTTGTGCACTTGATTGTATCATGTTTGATGATACATGCTTTTTGGTTAAGTGTAAAGTATTAAACTATGGTTAAGTGGATGATTAGGGTTTTTACTTATTCTTTTATTCATTTATTTGTTTATACATTTTGGAAAATAAATGGAAAAGAGAAAATAATGGTGGCTTTTTTTGTTGTTTAGTTGAAGCTTCATGAAACCTTGACCTAGTCCACCATTTTTGTCTCATCCTAAACCCTAACCATTCCATTTAACCATGATTCATTCTCTACACTAAACCATGGTTTTGAATATGATAAGGTTTGATTTTCTTTTCCTTTTTTAATCAACACTTATCATATTCTTCATCTTCTTCTTCTTCTTCACTTCAAGAAAAATCTTGAAAGCTTTAATGGCAAAGTGAGAAAAAGAGTGAGAAATCCAAAACTAAAGTCTACCCACTTCCTATTTCTTCATCCTCTACCTCTTGCCAAGTAGTAGAGTGTGTTTCCTTCACAAGTTTTCATGGCTTGGTGAAGGTGGAGCTTGATCTAGCGATGCCTCGACGTAGATCATCTTCGGCGTGGACATCGACGACCTAGCTCGCCATTTCTCCGACGAAGCCGACGCTAGAGCCCGGGAATTCATTTGGACAGCGAGGGGACTTCGTTGCGGAGCTATGGAGGTGGAGCACCGGATCTACAAAGGTTGTATTTCCGTTTAAACTTTAGTTAAGTTGTTAACTAGTTTCTTTTTCGCCTAGACATCTAGCCAACGATCCGTAGTTTAGGGTTTCTCGGCACCGTAAATTTTGAAATTGGCATGGTTGATGCCTTGTGAGACCTCTTGAGAGTGCCTAGGAACCCTACATTTCAATACGTGTACCGGGTAGTATTTCGTATTTATACGGAATTGCTTCTAGAAGATGGCCACCTCATTATTAGATTTTGTTTTTAGAAAATCATTTTGGAAATGTGGTGGAAGGGGTGAGGTGGCATGAACATTGTATGGCATGTAGAGAGGTATGTCATGGATTTGTTTAGTTTAAAAATGGAGATGAGATATTTTTCATTGCATGATTGAAAGGGGAGAGGCTTCCATCATTTTTCTCTTGATGCCTTGCTCATTTCATTTTCTTCACTTGCTTCATTACATTCTCACTTAGAGAAACACTTAGCCATTTCTTTAGTTGGTCATGCCACATATTTCCTCACCTCCTCTTCATCTTCTTGAGTTACTCTTGGAGCATTTTGATGAGAGAAAAATTATAGTGAGATAATCCTACACCTCCACTCTCCATTGCTAGCAACCTTGGAGCGTCGGTTGCCTTGCTAGGCAAGGCTGAAGCCTGCGTCGTTTCCCTCGGGTGGATCATCGTAGATGGAAGTAGACCGGCAACCAAATTCGATCCGCAACACCTCAAGGAGCTTGGAAATGGTAGAAGACCGAAAGACACGATCCGTTTTGTATAACTATCTAACTCTTTATATTGCTTGCTAGTATAAGGTTTAGGGTAGATCCGGGCATCGGGTTGTGGTAGCAACGGTTTTAGAAAATTTTTGTTCCGCATTTGGCCATGGTTTGATGGCCGAGGCACTGCCGTAACCCAACATGGTATCAGAACCAACCCTTAAACGCTTAGCTAGCTTGTTTAGACGAAGTTAAAGTATCGAAACCGAAACAACCCCGAAACAGTACACAGCACATTCCAGTCTCTGTCGATTTTTTCAGAGTCTTCAAAATTTTTTTAAGCAATCGCAGAAGATTACTTGAGTGACCACTAGAACACACCACAAAGACGAACCCAAACCGCCGGATTTGACCTGGTGAGATTGCTTAAAAAATGGGTGTCGGCGGTTTTTTAAGTGAGTTTGAACTTCGTATTTTTAGTGTGTACTGGTCTCTAGAATATTGTTGCAGTAGTATTGTTTGTTTTGCCCATTTTGAATATTATGTTATCTTTTCTTCAGGGGCAATTCGGTGTCGCGCACCGCTTCCCAGAGTGCGCTAAGATAGGCACGTGACAGCGCCAACCATGCTACCCGTGGAAAGGAAAAATCCCTCCACAGTCACATTACGGCTGTAGAGATATCAAGAATAGGAAAGTAAATAAATTATCTAGTACATGTCCATGAGCCAAAATAAATGAGTCAAGAAATAATATTCGGAAGCAATAAATCCAAGTAACAATAACATCTGGAAAGTATGGAAATAACTAACTGGATACTAACAGGATCCACACTGCTCGGCCTGATGGCGGAAATACTCCAGATCAGCCTGCGACAAAGGTAGAGGATCTGGGCCATGCAAAAACCAGACGTCAGTGCGTCAAAATATCAATAATTCTAAGCAAGCAGGATGTGATGAAATATGCAGGCATGAAGTATGAACAGTAACAAGTCATCAGTAGCAAGTAAACCGTAACATGAATATAGATCAGTGAACAGTATACAAATGGGTGAAGTGCAGTGAGTAGTCTAAACCGTGCTATAGAGTTATCTACTATAAAGTTATTCGAAATCAATTAATGTAATCCTCATCGTAACACATCGGTCTATGCCCCGTTCATTCCCCACGGGACCACGGTAAAATAATGTAATAGACTGTGAGTCTATGTCTCGTGCATTCCCCACGGGATCACGGTAAAATGATATAATAGCCCTTTGAGTTACGTTCAGCTACATTATTGATATCCCCATACCCCCAACTTATATGTGTAAGTCAGGTATTTATAAATCTGAGACTAATGCCAACACAGGATCTAGCAGGAACAGGTTTGTCTGTACAGACAACATGATATGTCCATCGGGACAATATGTTAGGATTGTCGGCATTAGAAACAGGATGAAGTAACATGTCAAGTAGTGATATATCAGGTCATGTCAGGTAGTGTACATGTATCGAGTCATGTTAAGTAGTGGTGTATCAGGTATCAAGTCAAGCAGTAGTATATTAGGTCATGACAGGTAGTGCACATGTGTCATGCGGATTCTTATACTAAAACTGTAGCAAGTACGGATGCACGGTAAAACATGGATGCACAAATATTTTGTCAGGGGTTACATCATGACTATGTAGGATGCACAATTATCAAGCATGGTGCACTAATACAACAGTAACATGAAATAATATGGTCTCGGCGTGCAACTAGATATGTAATAAACCGTACGGATACAGACGGATACTATAAAACGGTAAATCGGCAAAATTTACTGAATTTTAAAACACAAGCACTATTATTTATTAAATAGATATTGATATACTAATATTAGCATGGATAACATATTCAAACCGATTAATAACTATAAAAGTGGTATTGATTAACCATGCACAAGAAAGTTCCGTTCAGAAATGCAGCGTCATCCTGATTTGTAAAATAACTTAAAAATAACAAACGTTCTCCAAAATGGATGTGTCTTATACCAAAACAAAGATAATTAAATAATGTTTTCATTTTTATAAGTATAAGCATCTCATATTGTCCCTACAAAAAGCTATGAACACTCGAACTTGAAAATTTGCTGCAGGAATTTCCATGGAGAGCAGTTTAGAGATATATTCATTTGCATTTTACATTATTTAAACAATTTATTTTGCAAGTATATATTTCATTGAGTTATAGTATTCTGAGTTAGCTTCGTAACGAACTAAAGAATGTATACTAATGATTTTTGTATGATTTATAATGAATTTTATAAGGTAAGGCGTACGGTAAATTTCAGATTTGTCGTATCCGCTTTTCAACGACGTTTCATGTGTAAACCATAATATTTTCAAATGTATATGTCACGCCCCACTTCCCAGAGTACGCTAAGATGAGCACGTGACATAGCCAACCATGCTACCTGTGGATACGGAATATCCTTCCACCGTCACATTACGGCTGTAGAGATATCAAGAACAATAATAAACTATATAATACATGTCCATAAGCCCGAATAAAACGAGTCAAGAATAAAATAATGCGGAAGAAAAAGATCCAATACAAGAATAAACCGGAATGTACGTCCCATAATGCGGGCTCACATCAGGAATGAAAATACCGAAAGTAAAATGAACTAACTACTAACAAGTCCTCACTGCTCAGCCTGCTGACTGAAATACTCCTGCTCGGCCTGTAGCGAAGGTAAAGAATCTGGGCCATACAAAACCCAGACGTCAGTGCGTCATAATATCAAGAAATACTATAAACAGAGGTAGCAATACATGCAGGTTTGAGTATAAATGGTAAAACAGGTATAACAGTGATATAAGTGAGGATAGTGAAGGTAATGTGTAGTGAATAATCTAAACTGGTCTGTTGGGTTAACTACTCTCAAGTCTTTGAAATCAATTTGATGAATCGTCGATGCAACTCAATAGTATCCCATGCATGCCCGGGACCATGGTGAAGATTCTCGGGCTGAAGCCAAGACATGCCGCTAGGCACTAAAAGGGTAGTATGTAACGATGAATGATGTCAGCAGCATCATCCCAAGGCTGTCCTAGCCTCTAAAACTGATCAGTAAAGGTATCGAACAGTCGAGTTACAAGTCAGGTTTCATTATTGATTTCCCCATACCCCCAAGTTATGCATTTAAGTCAAGTATTGAAAAATCTAGAGCTAATTCCAACACAGGATCAGCAGGTAAAGGTTTGTCTGGATAAACAACAGGGAATGTCCATAGGGACAACATGTCAAAGCTGTTTGCGTTAGTAACAAGATCAGGTAACAGGTAAAGCCATGGTACGTCAGGTCAAGTCAGGTAGTATATAGATATCATGTCATGTCAAGAATTGTACGGTATCACGTTGTGTCAAGTAATGGTATATCAAGTCATGCCAGGGGTGCACAAAATGTCACTTGGGTGCTCATAATCAAACCCTAATAAGTATGGGTATATAAAACAAGTATGGGGTACTAATGGAACAATAAAATGGAATATTGTGATGTAGTGTGCAAAATAGATATAAACTAAGACATATGGATGCACAGTTATCGATTTGGGTTAAGATTATAATTCCAACAATAATTAAAATACACTTTATCAGATATGGAATGTTAAATTTACAATATTATATAATCAAGTGATCTATGGATTCAATTGTATATATAATAGGCTAAATGGATGCAAACGGTGTCCGAAAGGTTATAAACAATTAAAAAGAGTACTATGGGCTATTCAACTAAGCAATATGTGATTCATTATGGATATGAGTACCGTGTATCATAATCTAATATGCAATATGAAATGTTTCAGGTTCTAGATCTAAAATGATGTAACGGGACATCGAAATGTTAAAACGGAAATTATGGTATTAAATTTAAACTACAGGTTTAATGTGCATTCAAATAAGTATATAATAAATTAAATAGCATGTAGCAAGTTTTACTTGCCTAGACGGATCAAGAAACGGGGTACGGAACATCTCACGTTGGCGGAAAAAGTCGCAATGCGCGCACGATACATGGAACGGATCTAAACAACGCCCAAGGTGATCACACGGGTCAGGTACGCTCGCTGGATCGTCGGGATCGTCGACGGCACGACCGGGTCCCAGCGATCAACTGTAGAAAACAACAGTAAAAGAACAGAAGGAAAAGAAAGAAAGATAAATGAAAGAAAAGGAGGGGAAGAAGGGATTGAGAGAAGAGAAGCTCACTGTGGTTCAGAGGGAAATCGTGAGGTGTCGACGGCGTCGACGGAGCTCCGGCGAGGTGGTTTGGTGATTAGGGTTTTGCTAGGGTTTGGCTCGGGTTAGATCTGTGTTTGGGCTGTTAGGGTGCAGGCTAGGATTTTGTGTGCAGGGGTTTGGTGAGGGAGAAGTACAGAGGAGAAGGAGAGGAGGAGATGATGGTGGTGGTGGTGTGAAGCTGGGATAACCGGAGGTGAGGGGACGGCGACGAGGTGAGGCTTTTGTGGGTTTGTAGGTGTGCAGGGGTGTAGATATGGGCTCGGGAATGGGTGAAGAAGAAGGAGAATATGGAGAGGAGGAGGAGGATGAGGCTCGGTGAGTTGAGGGTGATGAGGGCTGAAGTTTTTAGGGTTAGGGTTTGTAGAGGAAGTGAGGAGTTGATGGGTTAAAGGAGCGCTCGGGTTTTTTTAAAAAGGAAGAAGGAAACGAATTTTAAAAGGGAGCTGACCATAGCGCGTGGCGGTGACGCGACTCGAGAAGCGAACAGTGTTTGTGAGAGGAGAGAGAGAGCGCGAGAGGAGAGAGAAATTGGAGAGAGAGAGAGAGGCTGTTGCGCTGGGAGAAAGAAAGAGAAGAGGAAAGTAAGAGAGATATTTTAGTGGGGCCCAGAGGAAAATAGAGAAAGAAAAAGAAAGGGAGAGAGAGAGTAGCACCCAGAGCCTGGGGAATATGCGTTCCCATTGGTTCGTGGTGGTGGGGCCAGAGGGAAAAGGGAGAGCTGGGGAGTTGGTTAAGGAAGGAATTTTTTAAAAGATTTGTTTTAAAAGGATTTTAATAGTTAATGAGAAAAATATGAACTGTTAAAGATTTTTAGTTAACGAAATTTTAAAGGAAAATTAAAATAAAATATTAATTAAAATTGAATTTAGGCGGGATACAAAAGTATTTCAAAACGCGCCCGGATCGGGTCTAAAATTTCAGATTTTAAATACGAAAAATAAATGCGACTTCCAAATTTTAAAATGAATGATTAGGAAAATAAAATGCATACCCCTAAGAGCGGACGCACGTACGTGCGCGTAGCTATCCAAACACGTCCGTTTCATTGAACGGGACGAGAACAAGATGCGCAGACGCTACCACAGGGTTAGGGATATCATGTAGGCTATGAAATGCAAATTTTAATTTATTTTACGTGATCTAAAAAGTTATATAATAAAGTGTGCGATGCCAAATAAAAGTCAATATGCAGTTTATACTAGATGCACGTGTCTATGTAACAAGCCAGGGTAGTCTATAAATATGATTCAACAAGTTCAAGCAAGCGGGTTGGGTCGAATGCAATGTAAAATATAAAAATTACTATTTGCACCAAGCACGATAAATAAATAAAATACTACAGATTAATGAATACGGAAACAGAAATTGGTATAACTGAACTTGGTTGTTACATTATACCCAACTACAAAAAGAATTTCGTCCTCGAAATTCCAAGGACAAGAAAGGATAAACAAACAACAGACTACAAGAATAGATGTGGAAACTTCTGCTAGATTTTATTTTCTCGTTCCCAAGTTGATTCTCCATGTGAGCGGTTTCCCTAAGAAACAAGTACAAGAGGGATATCTTTGTTCTTAAGAACCTTTTCCCTCCGATCTAAAATCGACATCGGTCGCTCCTTAAAAGTCAAATCTTCTCGTACCGTCAGCTCCGAATGATCCAACACATGTGTTTCATCTCGAACATACTTACGGAGTTGAGATACGTGAAACACGTCATGAACATTCGCCAAGGATTGCGGTAACGCCAATCGATACGCCACTTCTCCAACACCCTCCAAAATCTCAAAAGGTCCAACGAATCGAGAACTAAGCTTTCCTCGACTTCCGAAACGGATTACCCCTCTTGTCGGTGATATCTTCAAGAATACCAAATCACCAACGGCGAACTCTAGAGGTTTTCTCGATATATCTACCCAACTCTTCTGTCGGTCTTATGCTGCTTTCATATGATTCCAGATAGTATTAACCTTCTCAACTGTCTGCACGACCAAATCTGGTCCCAACAATCTTCGTTCACCAACATCGTCCCAACAAACAAGTGAACGACACTTGCGACCATATAAAGCTTCGAATGGAGCCATCTGAATAGTCGCCTGGAAACTGTTATTGTAAGAAAACTCCACCAAATGTAGATGATCCTCCCATGAACCCTTGAAATCTAATATGCAAGCTCTCAATATGTCTTCAAGAGTTTGGATCGTTCTCTCCGACTGGCCATCTGTCTGAGGATGATAAGCTGTGCTAAACTTCAAACGAGTCCCCAAACTTTCCTGTAAGCTCCTCCAAAAGTGTGATAGGAAACGAGTGTCACGGTCGGACACGATGCTCACTGGTGCTCCATGCAATCTTACAATCTCCTGCATGTACCGTTCTTCTAAAGCTTCCGTTGATTGACCAACTCGAAATGGGATGAAATGAGCTGCCTTGATCAGTCGATCAACAATCACCCAAACTGCATTGTTGCCCTTTGGACTCTGCGGTAGAGCCGTCACGAAATCCATGGTTATATGTTCCCACTTCCATTGAGGGATCGGAAGTGGTTGCAATAAACCAGCAACCCGTTGATATTCAGCCTTAACTTGCTGACACACCAAGCACTTTGCCACAAAACGGGCAATCTCCCGTTTCATGCCTTCCTACCAGAAATGCTGTCGTATATCTCGGTATATCTTCGTGCCTCCTGGATGTATGGAATATGCTGAACTTTGCGCCTCCTTCATAATCTCTTCGCGAATATCTCCCTTTGGCACACACAAACGGCTACCATAACGCAACGAACCATCTTCATGGATCAGTAAGTCTGCTCGAAGTCCAGCTTCAACTTATTCTCAAAACTTTTGCAATCTAGGGTCCTGCGACTGCGCTGCTTTAATATTCTCGATCAACGACGACTGTACTTGCAGCTGCATCAACTGTCCCGAAGAATGCGGTAGCACAACCTCCAAATCAAATCTTCGAAAGTCTTCAATAAGTTTCTTCTGTGCAGTCAACATCTGAATTGCTGGCAACCGACTAAGCGCATTCGGCACATCATTAACTTTCCCCGGATGGTACTTAAGATCAAGATCGTAGTCAGCTATCAGCTCCAACCATCTACGCTGTCTCATATTAAGCTCTTTCTGCGTGAACACATACTTTAAGTTTTTGTGATCGGTGAAAACCTCGACCCTTTCGCCCAATAAGTAGTGTCTCCAAATCTTCAAAGCAAAAATCACAGCTGCTAGCTCCAAGTCATGAGTTGGGTAATTCTTCTCATGGGTTTTCAACTGTCTCGATGCGTACGCTATAACCTTCCCATGCTGCATCCAAACACATCCCAATCCTTTTCCAGATGCGTCGCTGTGAATCACCAATCCTCCGGAATTGTCTAGCACGGTCAGAATATGAGCAGTTATCAATCTCTGCGTTAACGCCTCAAAGGCTGACGCACACTTATCTGTCTACACAAATGGTACCTCTTTGCGCGTAAGCTTGGTCAACGGCTCCGCCAGACGAGCAAAGTTCTCACGAACCTTCTATAATATCCAGCAAGTCCAAGAAAGCTTCTGATTTCTGCAACGTTCTTCGGAATCAGCCAATCTCAAACTGTTGCAATCTTTTTGGGATCAACGGCGATTCCATCTCCAGACACGACATGTCCCAAAAACTTCACTTCTTCAAGCCATAACTCGCACTTGCTCATCTTTACATACAACTTTTCTTGCCTCAATGTCTGCAGTGCGATCTTCAAGTGTTCAGCATGCTCTTCAATACTCTTGGAATAAACCAGAATATCATCAATGAACACCACTATAAACTGGTCTAAGAATGGTGAAAAGATTCGGTTCATCAAGTCTATAAATATCGCCGGAGCATTCGTTACTCCGAAGGGCATCACTAAGTACTCATAATGTCCATATCGAGTTCGGAACGCCGTCTTGCAAATATCTTTTGTTTTAACTCGGACCTGATGATATCTGTATCGCAAGTCCAGCTTCGAGAATACCCTCGCGCCACTAAGCTGCTCAAATAATTCGTCAATGCGAGGGATCGGGTACTTGTTCTTAATAGTCACCCGGTTTAATTCTCGATAATCGATGCACATCCTCCTTGTGCCATCTTTCTTCTTGACTAGAAAAACTGGAGCTCCCCAAGGTGAGTTACCGCTTCGAATCCAACCCTTCTCAAGTAATTCAGTAACCTGCTTCTTGACTTTTTCCAACTCCACTGGTGCCATTGGATAGTATGCTTTAGAGACTGGCGCTGCACCAGGAATAAGGTCAATCGCGAAATCCACGTCTCGCTTAGCCGGTAAACCTGATATGTCCTCGAACACGTCCATGAAATCTCGAACAACAGCTGGTGCTTCATCTTTATCAACCATCATCAACGAAAGAACATTAGCTGTCGGCCTAGCCCTAAACTCGACTGGCCCGACAGAACAGCTTCCTCCAGTGAAGAAAAACTCTGGATGTCCGGAAATCTGGAAAATTATTTTCTTTGCCCTACAATCGATGTGAGCGTGGAAAGTGCCGAGAAAATCCATTCCCAAAACGACTTCATAGCTTCCTGTATCAATCACCAAGAAATCTGCAAACAGCTCCCGTCCGCAAACAACAACTGTACAATCCTTACATTCTCTACTAGATATGATCTTCCCATTCCCAGTGTGTATGTCCCAGAAACTAGACAGGGTCATGCAAGCAATCCTGTGTGTAGCAATAAACTTGGACGACATAAAACAATGGGTTGCACCAGAATCGAATAACGCTAATGCGGGAAAACCATGAACAAGTAGAATACCTGAAACAACTTCTCCTGAAGCTTTAGCTTCCTCAGCCGTCAGGGTAAATGCTTGAGCTTGATTGGGTCCCTGAGTCAGCTGTTTCTGTCCCTGAAACGGTTTCTGCGGTGGCTTCTGAACATCATCTCTCATGTGAAGCTTCGACGGACAAGCGTTGATAGTATGATCCGCCGATCCACAAACCAAACAAAGTCCCTACCTCCTTCGACAATCTCTTTGCACATGTCCGGGTAAATGGCAGTAGTTACAAATCACGCTCCTTCTTTGATGAATGACAACAGGCTTCTTCATAGGTGTTACGCCACGACAGTTCACTGGAATACCTCTGCGTCCATGTGCACAGTTCGGTGCAAATGCCGGCTTCCGTACTGTAACTGCTGGCTGCTGTGTACTCCCAGTCTTCATAGATAGGCTCTGCTGCTCTCGGGCCACTGTAAGTACTTGTGAAAAAGTGGTCAAACTCAGGAAGACAATCTGCCTCTGGATGTCCACATCCAAACTGTGCATGAACCTTCTTGCCCTATCAGTATCGTTGGCAACCAAAGGTCCAGCGAATCTACTGAGCTGCGTCCACTCAGCTGCATGTACATCTACATAGGCGCCGTTCTGCTTCAAACTGATGAACTTTTCTTCCATTTCCTCCCGTGCAGTCTGCGGGAAGAACTTCTCCAAGAAACTCTTCGAAAAAGCCATCCAACTGATCGGCTTGGGCAAGCGAGTCTCTTCAACAAGCCACCATTCACGGGCATAATCCACCAACTGGATGCGTACCACATCCACCCTCTAATCCTCTGGGATCTGTGCCGCAACGAGTAAATTCTCTGTGTCAACCAGCCGCTGCTCCGCTAGCAACGGCTCTTCCAGGCCAGTAAAGACAGACGGATCCAGTCTCCTGAAATCTGCTACGGTACCCACACAATCAACTGGTCTGGCCACCACATTGTTCATGGACTGCTGAACGGTCCGCAAACCTTCCTGAAAAGCTTCAGCTTGCTGCTGGTTCAGCACGGTCTGTCGCTTTTGGTTCTCCAACATCCCACGGATTACTCCAAGCATAGCGGCTTCGTCAACCCGCCTTTGGTACGTTTTCAGATTCTTATCTGCCATGTCCCTGAAATCAAAGCACCTAAAGGATTAGCATGATAACAGATTCAAAATATGGATCAAGGATATGAATCAAGGCTAGAACTCCAAGTTACTTAAATAGAGTACCGCATTGTAACCATGCCGCGGTATCATAGCTACAATTACATAACTCCACCCAAGTCACCTAAGTTCTAGAGATAAATAAAAGGAAACCAGGTTTCGAGTCGATATGCAAAGGAGGTTTGCATATTGTAAAAGTAGAATCAGGAGGAGGTTAAGATTCAAAAATGGTAAGACGGTAAGGTGGCAGGACATGTTTCCTAATCACGAGTATTCTGATTCGTGTATTGGGTCCAATACCCAACTACCAAAAAGAATCAACTCGATTAACCTATATCCTATGTCTTTGATACCAAAAGAACCATGACACGCCTCGCTTCCCAGAGTACGCTAAGATGGGCACGCGACATAGCCAACCATGCTACCTGTGGATAGGAAATATCCTTCCACAGTCACATTACGGCTGTAGAGATATCAAGAACAATAATAAACTATCTAATACATGTCCATAAGCCAGAATAAAACGAGTCAAGAATAAAATAATGCAGAAGCAAAAGATCCAATACAAGAATAAACTGGAATGTATGTCCCATAATGCGGGCTCACATCAGGAATGAAAATACCGAAAGTAAAATGAACTAACTACTAACAAGTCCTCACTGCTCAGCCTGCTGACTGAAATACTCCTGCTCGGCCTGTAGCGAAGGTAAAGAATCTGGGCCATGCAAAACCCAGACATCAGTGCGTCTTAATATCAAGCAATACTATAAACAGGGGTACCAATACATGCAGGTATGAGTATAAATGGTAAAACAGGTATAACGGTGATATAAGTGAGGATAGTGAAGGTAATGTGTAGTGAATAATCTAAACTGGTCTGTTAGGTTAACTACTCTCAAGTCTTTGAAATCAATTTGATGAATCATCGATGCAACTCAATAGTATCCCAAGCGTGCCCGGGACCACGGTGAAGATTCTCGGGCTGAAGCCGAGACATGCCGCTAGGCACTAAAAGGGTAGTATGTAACGATGAATGATGTCAGCAGCATCATCCCAAGGCTGGCCTAGCCTCTAAAACTGATCAGTAAAGGTATCGAACAGTCGAGTTACAAGTCAGGTTTCATCATTGATTTCCCCATACCCCCAAGTTATACATTCAAGTCAAGTATTGATAAATCTGGAGCTAATGCCAACACAGGATCAGCAGGTAAAGGTTTGTCTGGATAGACAACAGGGAATGTCCGTTGGGACAACATGTCAAAGCTGTTTGCATTAGTAACAAGATCAGGTATCAGGTAAAGCCATGGTACGTCAGGTTAAGTCAGGTAGTATATAGGTATCATGTCATGTCAAGAAGTGTACGGTATCACGTCGTGTCAATTAATGGTATATCAAGTCATACCAGGGGTGCACAAAATGTCACTTGGTTGCTCATAATCAAACCCTAATAAGTATGGGTATACAAAACAAGTATGGGGTACTAATGGAATAATAAAATGGAATATTGTGATGTAGTGTGAAAAATAGATATAAACTAAGATATATGGATGCACAGTTATCGATTTGGGTTAAGGTTATAATTCCAACAATAAATAAAATACACTTTATCGAATAAGGAATGTTAAATTTACAATATTATATAATCAAGTGATCTATAGATGCAATTGTATATATAATAGGCTAAATGGATGCAAACGGTGTCCGAAAGGTTATAAACAATTAGAAAGAGTACTATGGGCTATTCAACTAAGCAATATGTGATTCAATTATGGATATGGGTACCGTGTATCATAATCTAATATGCAATATGAAATGTTTCTGGTTCTAGATATAAAATGATGTAACGGGACATCGAAATGTTAAAACGGAAATTATGGTATTAAATTTAAACTACAGGTTTAATGTGCATTCAAATAAGTATATAATAAATTAAATAGCATGTAGCAAGTTTTACTTGCCTAGACGGATCAAAAAACAGGGTACGGAACGTCTCACGTCGGCGGAAAAAGTCGCGACGTGCGCACGATACACGGAACGGATCCAAACAACGCCCAAGGTGATCACACGGGTCAGGTACGCTCGCTGGATCGTCGGGATCGTCGACGGCACGACCGGTTCCCAGCGATCAACTGTAGACAGCAATAGTAAAAGAACAGAATGAAAAGAAAGAAAGATAGAATGAAGGAAAAGGAGGGGAAGAAGGGATTGAGAGAAGAGAAGCTCACTGTGGTTCATAGGGAAATCGTAAGGTGTCGATGGCGTCAATGGAGCTCTAGCGAGGTGGTTTGGTGATTAGGGTTTTGCTAGGGTTTGGCTTGGGTTAGATCTGGGTTTGGGCTGTTAGGGTGCAGGCTGGGATTTTGTGTGCAGGGATTTGGTGAGGGAGAATTACAGAGGAGAAGGAGAGGAGGAGATGATGATGGTGGTGGTGTCAAGCTGGGGTCGCCGGAGGTGAGGGGACGGCGACGAGGTGAGGGTTTTATGGGTTTGTGGGTGTGCAGGGGTGTAGATATGGGCTCGGGAATAGGTGAAGAAGAAGGAGAATATGGAGAGGAGGAGGAGGAAGAGGCTCGGTGAGTTGAAGGTGATGAGGGTTGAAGTTTTTAGGGTTAGGCTTTGTGGAGGAAGTGAGGAGTTGATGGGTTAAAGGAGCGCTCGGGTTTTTTAAAAAGGAAGAAGGAAACGAATTTTAAAAGGGAGGTGACCATAGCGCGCGGCGGTGACGCGACTCGAGAAGCGAACAGTGTTCACGGGAGGAGAGAGAGAGCGCGCGAGAGGAGAGAGAAAGAGGAGAGAGAGAGAGGCAGTTGCGCTGGGGGAGAGAAAGAGAAGAGAAAGAAGAGAGAGAGATTTTTGTGGGGCCCAGAGGAAAATAGAGAAAGAAAAAGAAAGGGAGAAAGAGAGAGTGGCGCCCAGAGCTAGGGGAATATGCGTTCCTATTGGTTCGTGCTGGTGGGACCTGAGGGAAAAAGAAGAGCTGGGAGTTGGTTAAGGAAGGAATTTTTTAAAAGATTTGTTTTAAAAGGATTTTAACAGTTAATGAGAAAAATATGAACTGTTAAAGATTTTTAGTTAACGAAATTTTAAAGGAAAATTAAAATAAAATATTAATTAAATTTGAATTTTGGCGGGATACAAAAGTATTTCAAAACGCGTCCGGGTCGGGTCCAAAATTTCAGATTTTAGATACGAAAAATAAATGCGACATCCAAATTTTAAAATGAATGATTAGCTAACTAAAATGCATACCCCTAAGAGCGGATGCACGTACGTGCGCATAGCTATCCAAACACGTCTGTTTCACTGAACGGGACGAGAACAAGATACGGGGACGCTACCACGGGGTTAGGGGTATCATGTAGGCTATGAAATGCAAATTTTAATTTATTTTACGTGATCTAAAATGTTATATGATAAAGTGTGCGATGCCAAATAAAAGTCAATATGCAGTTTATACTATATGCACGTGTCTATATAACAAGCCAGGGTAGTCTATAAATATGATTCAACAAGTTCAAGCAAGCGGGCCGGGTCGAATCCAATGTAAAATATAAAAATTACTATTCGCACCAAGCACGATAAATAAATAAAATACTACAGATTAATGAATACGGAAACAGAAATTGGTATAATTGAACTTGGTTGTTACAGTATAACATTATAAAATGCAGATTATAAACTAATTAAAGATAATAATAAGAAATATTACGACGATATATATTTTAAATGATATGGATGCAAACGGGTATCACATAATCGTAAAATGATAAACTAACAAGTGCGGAACATATAACTAAGCAATATGAAATGTAACTATTCAATTTGATGCAGTATATGATAGTATAGTATGTAATAAGATAAGTTTTCATGATCTAGATCTGAAATGATATGAATGGATGCAAACGGAACATCGAAAAGTTATAAAACTAAACATGGGGTGCATGATTGTAAATACAGGTATTCCATTTGTTAAAATAGATGCGTCTAAACTAATGTAGCATGTAATTAAGATTGGTTTGCATGCTCTTGATCTGAAATGCACTATACAAATGTAAACAGAACGTCGAAAGGCTGTAATATGAAATATGGGATGCTTGATTTAAAATACAGGTGTGATATTTATTTAAATAGGTATATAATAAGTTGTATAGCATGTAGCAAGATTAACTTGTCTAGACGGAACAAGAACGGATGTGTACGGAACATTCTTCGTCGGCGAAATGTCGCGACGCGCGCACAGTACACGGAACGGTTCCAAACAACGCACGAGCGTGATCACGCAAGTCAGGTACGTTCACTGGATCAGTTGGATCGTCAGCGACGAGCACGGCTCCGGCGGTGATCACCGGAATCAAGAAACAAGATCAAGAAAAAGAAAGAAGAAATAAGAAAGAAGAAGAAGAAGTAAGAAGAAGAAGCTGTGTATTAAATAAGGAAAGAAAAAACTAAATAAATAAAATATATATAAATATATATATGTAGAGGAGAGAGAAAGAGAGAGAAATGGGTTGTTAGTTTGTTAGAAAATTAGTTTAGATTTAAATTTAAAAAATCTTTTATTAGTTAACTAAATTTTAATTTGTATCAATTTATAAAATTAATATTATATAAATAAAATTTGATATTCTGATAAATACAAACATAGTCCAAAACATACCCGGGTTGGGTCTAAAATTCAGTTTTAAAGTACGAAAAATAAACATGTCGACCAAAATAAAAAAATGAATGTCCGGATAACGAAAAATGCATACCCCCAAGAACGGATGCACGCACGTGCACGTAGCCATCCAAATAAGTCCGTTTCACTGAACGGGACGAGAACAAGATGCGCGGATGCTACCATGGGGCTAGGGGTATCATGCAGGCCATGCAATGTATTTTTAAACTATTTTATGTGACTTAAAATGTTATATTGTAAAAATGCAAATGCCAGATAAAATGCTAGTATGCACTAAACATGAAAATGCACCAGTCTACGCAACAAGTTAGGATAATTCATAAATATGAATCAAATAAGTTCAAGTAAGCGGGTCGGGTTGAATGCAATGTAAAATGTAAAATACTATTCGCACCCAAAAATCGATAAATCAGGAAAATACCATAAATAAAGAAATACATGAACTAGAACTGGTATAAATGAACTAGGGTATTACATTATACCCAACTGCAAAAGAATTTCATCCTTGAAATTCCAAGTACAAGAAAGGGCAGACAATCAAGAAACTACAAGAATGGATGTGGAATCTTCTGCCGGATTTCATCTTCTCGTTCCCAAGTTGATTCTCCTTGCGAGCGATTTCCCTAAGAAACAAGTACGAGAGGGATAACCTTGTTTTTAAGAACCTTTTCTTTTCGATCCACAATCGACATCGGTCATTCCTCAAAGGTTAAATCTTCTCGTACAGTCAGCTCCGAATGATCTAGCACGTGTGCTTTATCTCGAACATACTTACGGAGTTGAGATACATGAAACACGTCATGAACATTCGCCAAAGATTGTGGTAACGCCAATCGATAAGACACTTCTCCAACACGCTCCAAAATCTCAAAAGGCCCCACGAATCGAGGACTAAGCTTGTCTCGACTCCCAAAACGAATCACTCCTATAGTAGGTGATATCTTCAAGAATACCATATCACCAACAGCAAACTCTAGAGGTCTTTTCGATGTATCGGCCCAACTCTTCTGCCGATCTTGTGCTGCCTTCATATAATTCCGTATAGTATTAACCTTCTCTACTGTTTGCACGATCAAATTCGGTCCCAACAATTTTCGTTCTCCAATATCGTCCCAAAAAACAGGTGAACGACACCTGCGACCATACAACGCTTCGAATGGAGCCATCTGAATAGTCGCCTGAAAGCTGTTATTGTAAGAAAACTCCACCAAGTGTAGATGATCCTCCCACGACCCTTTGAAGTCTAACATGCAAGCTCTCAACTTATCTTCAAGAGTTTGGATCGTTCTCTCCAACTGGCCATCTGCCTGAGGATGATAAGTTGTGCTAAACTTCAATCGCATCCCCAAACTTTCCTATAAACTCCTCCAGAAGTGCGATAAGAATCGGGTGTCACGGTCGGATGCTCACAGGTACACCATGCAATCTCACAATCTCCTGCATGTACCGTTCTTCCAACGCTTTCGTTGATTGACCAACTCGAAATGGTATGAAATGAACTGCCTTGGTCAATTGATCAACAATCACCCAAACTGCATTGTTACCCTTTGGACTCCGCGGTAAAGCTGTCATGAAATCCATGGTTATATGTTCCTACTTCCATTGAGGAATTGGAAGTGGTTGCAATAAACCAGCAACCCTTTGATGTTCAGCCTTAACTTGCCGACACACCAAGCACTTTGCTACAAAGCGAGCAATCTCCCTTTTCATGCCTTCCCACCAGAAATGCTGTCGTAGATCACGGTACATCTTCGTGCCTCCTAGATGTACGGAATACACGGAACTGTGTGCCACTAGCAAAACAAACCGGATGTCCGGGAATCTGGAAAATCACTTTCTTTGCCCTACAATCAATGTGAGCGTGGAAAGTGAGACCATCAATTTCCAAGACAACTTCATAACTGTCGGTAACGGTCACTACGAAATCTGCAAAACATAAACTGGTAAGCAATGAAACGGAGAGAACCAAGGTAATAAAACGACCATGAAACAAGGAAATGAAACAAGACCAGGACTCCAAGTTACTTAAATAGAGTACCGCATTGTAACCATGCTGAAGTTCATAGTTACAATCACATAACTCCACTCAAGTCACCCAAATCCTAGAGATAAACAATAGGGAACCAAAAGTTTCAAGTCGAGATGCAAAGAGGTTTGCATATCGTCAAGGTAAGGATATGGAGGAAGTAAAGATTCAAGAATGGTAAGATGGTAAAGTGGCAGGACATGTTCCTAATCACGAGTATTCTTATTCGTGTATTGGGTCCAATACCCAACTAAAAAAGAATCAAACCCGATTAACCTAAATCCTATGCCTCTGATACCAAACAAACCCTGTCGCGCCCCGCTTCCCAGAGTGCGCTAAGATAGGCACGTGATAGAACCAACCATGCTACCCGTGGATAGGAAAAATCCCTCCACAGTCACATTACGGCTGTAGAGATATCAAGAACAGGAAAGTAAATAAACTATCTAGTACATGTCCATGAGCCAGAATAAACGAGTCAAGAAATAATATGAGGAAGCAATAAATCCAAGTAACAATAAGATCTGGAAAGTACGGAAATAACTAACTAGATACTAACAGGATCCTTACTGCTCGGCCTGACGGCGGAAATACTCCTGATCAGCCTGCGACAAAGGTAGAGGATCTGGGCCATGCAAAACCCAGACGTCAGTGCGTCAAAATATCAATAATTCTAAGCAAGCAGGATGTGATGAAATATGCAGGCATAAAGTATGAACAGTAACAAGTCATCAGTAGCAAGTAAACCGTAACATGAATATAGATCAGTGAACAGAATATAAACAGGTGAAGTGCAGTGAGTAGTCTAAACTATGCTATAGGGTTATCTACTCTAAAGTTATTCAAAATCATTTATTGTAATTCTCATCGTAACCCATCGATCTATGCCCCGTTCATTCCCCACGGGACTATGGTAAAATGATATAATGGACTGTAAGTCTATGTCCCGTTCATTCCCCACGGGACCACGGTAAAATGATATAATAGCCTTTTGAGTTACGTTCAGCTACATTCTTGTATCCCCATACCCCCAAGTTATGTGTGTAAGTCAGGTATTTACAAATCTAAGACTAATGCCAACACAGGATCAAGCAGGAACATGTTTGTCTGTACAGACAACAGGATATGTCCATCGGGACAATATGTCAGGATTGTCGGCATTAGAAACAGGATCAGGTAACATGTCAAGTAGTGATATATCAGGTCATGTCAGGTAGTGTACATATATCGAGTCATGTCAAGTAGTGGTGTATCAGGTATCAAGTCAAGCAGTAGCATATCAGGTCATGATAGGTAGTGCATATATGTCAAGCTGATGCTCATACTAAAACTGTAGCAAGTACGGATGCACGGTAAAGCATGGATGCACAAATATTTTGTCAGGGGTTACATCATGACTATGTAGGATGCACAATTATCAAGCATGGTGCACTAATATAATAGTCACATGAAATAATATGGTCTCGGCGTGCAACTAGATATATAATAAACCGTACGGATACAAACGGATACTATAAAACTGTAAATCGGTAAAATTTGCTGAATATTAAAAAACAAGCACTATTATTTATTAAATAGATATTTATATAATAATATTAATATGGATAACATATTCAAACCGATTAATAACTATAAAAGTGGTATTGATTAACCATGCACAAGAAAGTTCCGGTCAGAAATTCAGCGTCACCCTGATTTGTAAAATAGCTTAAAAATAACAAACGTTCTCCAAAAGGGACGTGTCTTATACCAAAATAAAGATAATTCAATAAGATTTTTATTTTTATAAGTATAAGTATCTCAGGTTGTCCCTACAAAAAGCTATGAACACTCGAATTTGAAAGTTTGCTGCGGGAATTTCCCTGGACAGCAGTTTAGAGATATTTTCATTTGCATTTTATGTTATTTAAACAATTTATTTTGCAAGTGAATATTTCTTAGAGTTATAGTATTCTGAGTTAGTTTTGTAACGACCTAAAGAACGTATACTAATGATTTTTCTATGATTTATAATGAATTTTATAAGGTAAGGTGTACAGTAAATTTCAGATTTGTCGTATCCGCTTTTCAACGACGTTTCATGTGTAAACTATAATATTTTCAAATGAATAATATTATAAAATGCAGATTATAAACTAATTAAAGATAATAATAAGAAATATTATGACGTTATATATTTTAAATGATATGGATGCAAATGGGTATCACATAATTGTAAAATGATAAACTAACAAGTGCGGAACATATAACTAAGCAATATGAAATGTAACTAATCAATTTGATGCAGTATATGATAGTATAGTATGTAACAAGATATGTTTTCATGACCTACATCTGAAATGATATGAATGGATGCAAACGGAATATCGAAAAGTTATAAAACAAAATATGGGGTGCATGATTTTAAATACAGGTATTCCATTTGTTAAAATAGATGCGTCTAAAGTAATATAGCATGTAATTAAGATTGGTTTGCATGCCCTAGATCTGAAATGCACTATACAAATGTAAACGGAACGTCGAAAGGCTATAATATGAAACATGGGATGCTTGATTTAAAATACAGGTGTGATATTTATTTAAATAGGTATATAATGAGTTATATAGCATGTAGCAAGATTAATTTGCCTAGACGGAACAAGAATGGATGTGTTTGGAACGTCCTTCATCGGCGAAATGTCACGACACGTGCACGGTATATGGAACGGTTCCAAACAACGCAGGAGGGTGATCACGCAAGTCAGGTACTTTCACTGGATCACTCGGATCGTCAGCGACGAGCACGGCTCCGGCGGTGATCACCGGAATCAAGAAACAAGATCAAGAAAAAGAAAGAAGAAAGAAGAAGAAGTAAGAAGAAAAGGCTGTGTATTAAATAAGAAAAGAAAAAAATTAAATAAATAAAATATATATAAATATATATATGCAGAGGAGAGAGAGAGAGAGAAAGGGGTTGTTAGTTTGTTAGGAAATTAGTTTAGATTTAAATTTAAAAAATCTTTTATTAGTTAACTAAATTTTAATTTGTATCAATTTATAGAATTAATATTATATAAATAAAATTTGATATTCTGGTAAATATAAATATAGTCCAAAACTTGCCCGGTTCGGGTCTAAAATTCAGTTTTAAAATACGAAAAATATACATGTCGACCAAAATAAAAAAATGAATGTCCGGATAACGAAAAATTCATACCCCCAAGAACGGATGCATGCAGGTGCGCGTAGCCATCCAAACAAGTCCGTTTCACTTAACGGAACGAGAACAAGATGTGCGGATGCTACCACGGGGCTAGGGGTATCATGCAGGCCATGCAATGTAGTTTTAAAATATTTTATGTGACTTAAAATATTATATTGTAAAAATGCAAATGCCGGATAAAATGCCAGTATGCACTAAACATTAAAATGCACCAGTCTACGCAACAAGTCAAGATAATTCATAAATATGAATCAAATAAGTTCAAGCAAGCGGGTCGGGTCGAATGCAATATAAAATGTAAAATACTATTCTCACCCAAAACACGATAAATCAGGAAAATACCATAAATAAAGAAATACATGAACTGGAACTGGTATAAATGAACTAGGGTATTACATTCGGGGTGTTTCGAAATCGATATTTTAGCATTGTTTAAATGTTTACAGTACATACATTACTATCTGCGACCGTGAATGTCATTAGAGCGGTACAACTCGTATAATTGCTATATGTTCTTTTAGACGAGTTAGCGAACATGACATTCATGTTGATGTTCTGTGTTATGCTGTGTTATGGCTGGATCGTCGTGGTGGATAGTTTTGGTGCAATGGTAGTACAGTTTAGACTCATTTGTACATTTGATATCGCGGGACGAGCGTCCGAAGTGTGGACTGTCGTCACTGCCAGTTTGTATATTATTTGTTTGGGGCATGACTGGGTTGAGGTCGATGTCACCATCGTACATATTATTTTCTTTTCTGTACTAGGATTACCCCGTGGTGGAGTGCACGAATAGCCGGGTTCTAGAGGGCAACGGGTCCGCATCTTATGGCGTTGAGACGGAGGGGACCTTACTCTAGAATTAGCGGACTATTCACCGCACTCGTAGGTGGTATAGGTTGACCTATGGAAGGGTTCTCAAATTACCGGATTCCGTGAAGTGCTGGGTAAACCATTTACGTTGTTGACTGGGATTGCCTCGCCTCTGGGATTAACGGGTAACTGTCATGACCTGGAATGACACGTGACTGGCACTTGAATCATGTGAAATCTATAGGATCCCACCTAATTCAAGTAAGCCAAAACCCAGAAATCTAAACCATTTTTAAATGAAAAGAGTGAAGGAAAACTTGTTTTAAAGTAAGTAGTTTTAACAAAATAAGTGACATTAAACATTTAAAAGCAACATCATATTTTCCCGAAAATTTCGGCAGAGTCTCCTTTGCAAATACAGGCCCCCAAACGGGTACAACACATGAAATAAATAAATAATGAATAAAGGCATCCCCAAATATGAGCTAGCTCTTTGCCAATTGGCGGAAACAACCACGCAAGCAATATAATATACAACGCCGAAGGGCGATGATCAAAACTCAGAAAGGAATCCAATATCCTCAAGAAAACCAGAGAAGACCAATAATAATACAAGCGCGCGACTCTATGGTCGAAAGAATATACAAGTGGTCTTCTAAGCCTACCAAATAATACAAGTCTTGTTGATGGAGTTTATTAGATACAAATGAAATAAATAAAGTGCAATGGTGGTCACGATGCAAGTGAACCCACTTACCAAAGCAATCATCCGAAAGAAAGCAGTGTGCCAGCAAGCCACAATGAAACTTGTACGGCCAAACCTGCAAGAAACTGTGGCACAACGGGGGTGAGTTACCAACTCGTGAGTAGAAAACATTATGGAGAAGAAATCGCATGTATGACTCTCTCCTAGGTCATACAATAATATCTTCATAATATAACCTGAAACATCTAATAGTGGAAAGGGTAATCATCTAAACATAGGTGTAATACCACGTGCTCGTGTCAGTGTCAAAGATAATAATATATTGATGCGTGACATGTACTAATGCACTATCCAACGTATGTTCAGCAACGACACACAATCATGACAAAACCCGAGTGCCAAGGATCAGCATTCCAAACATATCGAAGTCCGTGTCCAACAGGGACACATAATACTCAAATCTCGGGCTCCGTCGGTCCGGATCGGCCCATGGGCTCCGTCAGTCCGGATCGGCCCATATCCATCTCTCTCATAACTCCGAACGGTATCCTCCAGATATCCGTCGAGTTTCCATATAATCACCGGTAAGTAGTGCTCCCCTGCCAGGCTCATCGTCATCCTTACAAAACCACTCTGGCCCTGGGGTACCTTATCGGGTCCACCATGTACCCGCAGACGGTTCATCCTCCTCCTCGAATCGGGTCTCGAAAACCATTCAGAACTGAGAAAATATCGTGGTGGACGCTACTCATCATATCAAGGAAAACCGCATCTTTCTCTTTTAAAAAAATCATAAGTTATAAACATTAACATGCGGTTTCCCAAATCCAGAAATCTCAAAATCACGAGTCAGTGAACAGCGAATATCGGCATAAAGTCCCAGAACGATACATAACTGAATGAATATATGAATGCACCGGGTATCCAAATAAGGAATGCAATAACTAAAATATCATATGAAAGCAATCGTACTAGTACATTATTGCAACTACTAGCTAGCAATTTATACTTACGCAGTAATGTTTTCTGGTGTGTACATGACATGGAAATTACCGATGATGATGTGTGTGAGCCGGCAAGCAAGTGTACGCGAAGCATACGCATCATCGGTAATGGTGCTGGTGTCCTGACAATATGGGTTCATAATAACTAAAGAAAACACATTTATAAGCATGCAATGCGATGAGAACAGCATGAACATACGGAAAATGATGTAGTAACCGCAACATTGAAGAATATACCTATCCATATACGAGTCATACAGTTTTTGGTGTTTGAAATAGCACGAATCTTGGTTTTAGAAAAATAGGGGCTACGGGGTCTTTGAGAAAAGATACGTCTTTTGAAAATCCCGCCTGTCTTTAAAATAATCACGATTCGTTAGTTTTTGAAAATAGGTATGACTCGAGCCGAGTCCAAAAGGTAAGGAATTCTACCTAAAGTCCGAGTCGATATATCTAGTAGTCGGCGATCCTGCCTCAATAGCGTCACGTACGGTAAAATACATAGTACAACATTCACGAATCAAGTGTGCGGATCAATCATCATACCTATAACTCGTACGGTAAAATCCATCGTACGGCATCCCAAAATCGGGGTACGGGTTAAATATCACATGTACCTCATTATTCATATAGTATCATTATCGTAAAATCAAGAATTAGGGGTGCCGTTTTAAAATCTAGTACAATTCCAATATCATCAAACATATATCCTCGTGTGTATGAAAACACATCGCCCAACAATTCGCTATAATATCATGCCGTATATCATATCACGACCCAATCACATATCACCCACGGCATCATGCCCGATCATATCGGCTCATCTCCAAGTATCATATACTGGGCTCGTCATCCGTGTGTGTGCGTATACACACACACACACAAGTATCATATACCGGGCTCGTCATCCGTGTACACACACACACACCCACACATGCATACACACACAGAGATACACACACACACACATAAACATATAAACATATACACCCAAACATAACACGTGTGTGCAAGTGTGTATGCGCCAACCTTTACTGTAGGGCTTCACGACTAAGAAACTAACTAAAGGCACTTTCTTCCAATTACACTAAATCCAACCCATGGTCTCTTAAAGCTTTTCTTGCTAAGTATTCATATTTCGCAATAACACATATGTGTGTGTGTGTGTGTGTATATATATATATATATATATCATAACACATCATATCCTACGAAATTGTGGGGGTGCTATACACCATCCACCATATTTCCCCCGTAGATATATATCTACTCACCTGAATGCCTCGACTAATCTGATCCGATTTTAGCTCTGTCATTTCTGTGCCACATCCGACGCCTCTGCACCCGATCTTAGAAATGTACACAAGAAAATAAGAGAATAAATATAAATAGTCATAGACACAAACAATACAAGTCAACCACGCGCACTAACTAGACGCGCACACACTTGGTTCACGAAACGCGCCGCGACAACGCCACAAACTACAAATAGGGTCACTATACGTGAAAATCCCCAAACTTAAAACCCAAATGTACCAATCATGGTTTCACAGCACACTAAATACAAAATGGAAAAGGTTGTAAATCACCAAAATCTCAAACTTAGTTCAAACGATTAAATCCAAAAACCCTGTAAGCGACCCATTACCTTTTTAGCACAAATCTAAATGTTTTAACAATTTTAGTGGCCACAATGATCACTTAATAGCTTAATTAAATCGCACAAAGCTTTACTAAAATTTTATGTCACCAATTTATATTAATCCTAAAAACCTAGTTTGCAAAATAGCTTAATTAGTACAATTTTAAAATAACAATTAACAAACTAGCAACTAGGTTAGGTTTTGCAAAACTCAAGATGCTAAACTAAACATCAAAACTAAAATCAAGTGATCGAACCCTAGCTTGAATTCAAAACCCTCACTTGAGAACCACAACTTGCAATTAAAACCTAAATTAAACACTTAATTAACTTAGATTGAAGTAATTATCCAACAATTAAACCACAGGTTAAGATTTATACCTCACAAATCAAGAGATCACACTTGCAAACTTGACCCCCAAAATGGCTTCTAACTCTAAGATCCATGCTAATTTGTCCTAGGGAAAGATGGGTGAAGGTTTAATTAGGAATTAGAAGAAATTTGGTTGGATTTTTGATGCATTTCCTTAAGATTTTTGGTGTGAAATGATGTGGGGAAAATGAGGGGGCTGCTGCTGCTGCTGCAGGGAGGGAAAGCTCGACCAAGTGTGAGGGAGAGAGGAGAGAGAGTGATGTGTGGAACAATGCCAAGTCAAGAAAATCCATACTCCTTTCTTTATTCTTTTTCCTTTTCATTTCTCTTTTTCTTTTAACTTTGTGAGGAAATGAAGTGGGGACTTGGGGATTGGGGGCAGCCCAAGTTTCGGCCATGATGGGAGGAGAGAGAAAAAGTGAGGTGTGAGTGGGTGAGTGTGTAGAAACATCTCTAATTAATGCATCAATTTACTTATCACCTTAATTATTTAGTTTTATTTTTCTAATAATCTTATCCCTGGAATTTTCTAGAATTGTGGAGAAAACTTGAGAAAAAGGAAACAGGTTGTAAACTAAGTTCTAAGTTGTCATGGTTCACTAATGTAATTAACCCATTCAAATTAATAATTATCACTAATTAAATGTATTACTGAAAACTTAAAATAATATTAAAAATAATTAATTAAGGAAAATATTTAAGTAAACTAGAAATTTACAAGTGACCAATTAAATACCAAATACTAGCAATTACATAGATAGAATATGTGTATTTAAGTCTATATTGAAAAATAATTATATCTTGATTTTTACGGAAAACACCAGTTATTTTACTGAATATCGGAAATTTCACCTAAACGATTTTTCAGATCGTTACAGTAACTTGCCACACTCGTTGGGCTCTAGGTTTTCATTGCATAGGCTATCCACATGATAGGGAACGTCATGTCTCATTTGCGGCTCAAGTGAAACCCGAGACTCCAAGATTATCCACCATTTTATGTTGTTGGCTGAGATTCTGTGATGTTGCTTTATATCATGCCTGGGACAATTGTTATATATATTTATATATATATACTAGTAGATGTTGTATATGTTTTACACCCGCGCTAGTCCAGCCCCCGCTCTGTCGTTAGTTAAGTAACTGAACGGGTGATGGTGGGGCCCAGTGGCGAATGCGGATGGCATATACGTGTATCATATTTTCGTTCTTGTCTGTTGTGATATGTTTAATTGATGTGAATGCGTTGATTCTGATCAATGCAAGGAAAATAAACTTATTTGATATTGTTGGAACCAATTTTAAAAATGATATTACAGATGTTTTCTTTTGCTTTGCACAACGGTATTCGGTTATGAATATCCAGCACCTCATTCAACGAGGCAAGAGCCGAAATCTCTTTACCGGGAGTGCCCTCTTGAGTGAAAGTTTGCGTCAGCGTAATAACTTCACTATAGTCGTTTCTTTTGCTTTGCATCGTGGTATTCGGTTAGGAATATCCTGCACCTCATTCGATGAGGAAAGAGCCATGATCTCTTTATAGGGAATGACTTCTTTAGCAAAAGTTTGCGCCACTATATATTTGAAAAGCTATCCAGTTCCTTCAACGATATCAAGTTCATCACGTTAAAGGTTTTTAGCCAAAAACCATTCATAGTCCTCCGTTATTTCGGATAAATAGCATATAGTATTCATGCGGTGTTTGTTGGCCAAAGTCAAGGCATCGTGAATGGTAGCTATATGTTAATTATCCGTAGCATAGATAGATGCATTGGTTTAGGACAGTCGTACCGCTTTGTTGGCCAAAGTTAAGGGTGTGTGCGGGTGGTTCTAAATCAATCTGGATAATGACGGGTAGAACTTGACTTGCGTGTTATGATTTGTTGGCCAAAGTCAAGGTCATAACCACTTGGGGCAAAAATCACATTGGGAGTTTCAAACATACAGGAAACTTGCCGGGCATGAGCATACCTTCTGAAGTATGGTGACTTGAGTGGCTTCCATCAAGTTATTATGCGATGATAGTTGGATCCCGATTCCCACTGATGAGCAGGTTCCACTCTTTGGGTTATTTTAGATGATCCCGACTAATTCTCCTTTTGGGTTTAGAGGAGAATTCGAGGAAATTGTGGAAGCCATCCTGATTGGATAAAATGATTAACCATTCAAATCTAGGTTAGAGTGCACGTTGTGTGTTTCTTTTCTTTCTCTCTTTGGCAGCGACCATAGCCTGACCGTAGACTAAAACTCATGAACCAAGTTAACCGAACCTTCTTAAAACAATTTGGCTTTTGGATTGTCACAGAGTCACATATATCCTTGCCACTTCTACATCACCTTTTTATTTCTCTAGAACACCCCGTATCACTACGAAGATCCACATTTATTAGATATGCCATCGTATAGTTACATACAAACTCGAAAGAACTTGTTCCATATTCGAGGATGGTTTCCGGTTCAGGAGAAATAGAATATGTTTATTCAGTTGTCTTTTCTATTTACCTTCTATCAGGTTGCAAGGGCTCCTGGTATAAGGAGAGTACACCTATTACGCTTATTGGATAGTCTTCTTCCAAACATTAGGCTGGTGCTGAAGGGTAGGGAAGGAAGGAAACCAATTAGCCTAAAGGTGATGTATAGAAGGTAATAAGTAAAGACATAATAAAAGGATTGGAGTGAGGGCATGGAACTATACGGTTACAGTCATGAATCAGGATAGTGGAAGAGGCGTTACTAGGAATACCGGATTACCCCTTCGAAAAATTTTCATGTTTTAGTTTCATCTTGCGATGTTAAATGAAAACTGTTTTCCCAATTGGATTCTAACTCCAGAATATGTATTTACCAGGTTTGATTCTCACATCTGTATGGCGTTACCGATGGTGAATGGGAGTAAGATATTGGGAATTAGGTGATTATATCCTCATTATATCGGAATTCGTTGTAATTGGTGATATTTGAGGAAATCACCTGGGTTTTAGCCGGACGACAAATATTTGGTTTTGAATATCCGTTGTTATGCACCAATTTCAAACTGATATATCTGTACGTTTATTTTATAAAGTGAGATATAACTTTTTGATATTATGTCTATTACATTTATCTATATCAGTTGGTGATTAGGTAAGGTGTATTCAACAGCGGTGTAATTCTTCTTAACCATAGTACAATTTTCAACCTACGACGTACAGGGTTTGAGTTATTATACTCAGGGGACTTGTGCAAAGTATTGTATGTTGTCCGGTGTCCATTAGGACAAAGGGGTTGGTACTCGTACTATATTCTATTTACTCATGACTTCTCTAGTTCTAGACACGTATTTCGTTGAAATACAATGTCCGGATTTTGAGAAGTTATAGGTATAAGAATAAAGTAGAGAATCATGTGTTGCAAGTATCAGGATTCTTCGAGATAATAAAAAATGTAGATACTTGTGTAAGGTATTCTGTTGTAAGTAAAGGTTTTGAGAACTTACTTCTCTTCCAGGTTACTCATATGTGGATGCACTCCTAGATGAGTAATACTGCTTGGCCTCATTCCACTTAGTTGACATGCACTGGAGACAGCTGCATGATTTGAATATGGTTCCAATTATATTAGTGCCTCTGTTTCTATATTATATATAGAATGGTTCATATCTTAACGATGTTAAGGTATATAGAGTTGTCCGGCTTATGCTTAAAACCAGACTCGGGATAAACTCAAGGCACGTTTCAGTAATGGCAGTTTGTAGGTTATTCCGGGATTTGACGAGGGTTAACTTTCTACCATCTGGAAGATCAATAGATATATTGCTCTTGACTCGCCACAGTTTTAGTAAAATGGATTCTTTTTATAAAACATTAGTGGGGGTATGGTAGAACTGGAAGTGATTCCAGAACCACAAACGATTACTGAAAATTTAATAGAACCTAAAGATTCAATTGGTTTTGACATTCCATTAGCCACTCTGCAGATTTGGTGGGTAACCTCATGCATCCGAGAGATACTTCTGTCTCCTCAAAGATGGTGACAAGGAGGTTCTTGTTTACCCAGACTTGCCATTACTGCTGTTCTAGACAATGAGACCCGGCAGGAGGAAGAGTATAGCGTCGTTCTAAACTAGCTTTAGAAGTGCACGCATATATTACTCTGCCAGAGGGTTGTTGTAGTCAGTGGGAGCAGTGGAAGCGCAGTGGGCTAGTAGCTTATGTCTATTTATAGACTAAAGCAGATATAGCGGAGATAGATCATCCATTTTTGATGTGACAGTCATAAGCTTTTACTTCATCAGAATAGGAGATGGATCTGATAAAAAGGTAGTAGGGTGTGATGTCCTGGTATTTGGATGACATGCACTTGATAGGAAGTGAAATTCCTATACTACGATCGGTTATACTGTGGTTGTCACAAAATTGTTTCTCCGCATAGGATATGGATATAATATTAGGATTTCTGGTTACTAGATCTATGGTTTTAGATCTAGATTTGGGAAGTGTCCCAATCTGGGTACTTTGACATTATTCTAAATATGTTTTAGAATAGACGAATCCTGGCGTGGTGGTGTATCCGCAGGAGATGGAGTCACCCTCTCTATAGTGATGAGGAGAGGGATTTGCATGATTGGCATATCACTTTCTTAGGCAATTGAGTCAATTATGGTATGTCACGTACAACACCAGATATTGTTTTTGCATTAACTACAATAAACATATATTAATCCATTCCTAGAGAAACACTGGGAAGCAGTTATGAACATAAGTGGATGTTCTTGATATATGGTAACGGCAGCTTCCTTCGGGAGGCGGTTATCATTTTCGGTTTCCAAGGTGACCTAGATGACATAGTGATTGTCGGAGCTTTAGTTTTTCTACTTCTAAGGGGCAGTCTGTTGGACGGGTGGTCTAAGTGGATATTGTGGAAGGCATGGTGCAGGATACTGATTAAATTTAGTGGATGATACAGTCTAAGAAGTTTGTTGGATTTGGAGTTCATTTGTGAACTCGGTCCCATCAGATATCCAAACAAATTCTAAGACAGGTATTGCTCATTTCGGGAGATAGTCTTTCTCCGTGAATTTGAGATATAGAGAGATAAAGATAGAAACACTGGAGTGGATCCACTCACTGAGGTTATTTCTCGAACGCAATAGTTTCGCAAACGGGCTTTGTAAGACTGATTAATAGAGAAGTTGGGTGTTCGGTATCACACGGGCTGTGAGTATGCGACACCGCAATAATTAGCCTTAAGTGCAAGTGGGAGATTGTTGGTTATAGTGCCCTCAAGTCAATTATTGAATCGCGGGCATGCGATTGTGATGATTGAGGACCTATACCGGTAGAACAGTCTTACTCGAGATGATAGTATGCTATCTGGTTTGTCTTTATCATCATGTACATATTTTAGGTGGTATTACAGATCACTATTACATGTTAATAGAGCCCATGGGATTCTTGCTTGACTACCAGCATTATGATGGCGATCATATACGTAGGAGCTGGGTGGTCTATAAGAACATCCTTAAATGTCCCTAGTCATGGGAGTATCAAGACTGGGCATCTGTACTCCAGAGTAGACTAATGTATACTTATCCAGACCCTGATGAGGGGCGGTTGCCGGTCTCACAATCCATTGGTGTCAGTTAGTCACCTAAGATAGTATACATGTGCTCATTGGGTTATGAGTACACTGGACGGACTCGCCGGGAACCTGCTAGTTGGTATTATACCTATTGTCAGATGGCTGTTCCCTGGTGACATATGTACAGGTTAGTCTGTCGACCTGAGATCGTCATTTGTCTCGTTTGAGTTCCCACTTTGCTTTGATTACTACCCTACCATGGCTCAAAGGAGTCGTGCAAACAGGTTTTAGTTGGGTACAGTCCCGAGCCACATGGAGGCAGTGAGTGGATCGTCGGGGATTCGTCTCTCCCGGTATTGGGGGTTGATATCACGCTGTGCACGGGTGGCCTTCACCAGAAATTCTTGGCTAAGCTAGTTGAGAATTACTGAACTAGGATCAGTAGTTTCTCAGGTGGTGATGGGTTTCATACCGACACGAATTATCGCGTTATTAGGGGTCTGACTTCACCCACCCCATAGACTCGATATGCGATACTCTTAGATGAACAGACCGGACTGTATGGAGATTGTCACTGTTAGGCTCAGTAGGGGTACGTATGAGTTTGCTTGTCGTCCTTTCTTTCGCTCAATACCTGGGTAGCCGTTACGTACAACTAGTACCGCTGACATGATTGTGGTTAAACCCACTGCCAGTGTATTGACGAGTCTTTAGAGTCCCACACAGAGGGTTTTCACGGTTCAGGCGATATGGTGTAGATGACGTATATTGGTACATACAGGTATCCGATTAAATATGTGTACAGGCTACACAGATTTTAATCGAACGGTTGATAATACTAGCGGCTTAGGATTAAGCCGGATTATTAAATCAGGTTTTGTTTTAATAATTTATGTATATATATATATATGTATTTTAGTATTATTGTTCACTATTCATTTTCTCTCTTGGCTATTCGTATTTTTGTACGAATACGTGTATATGTATTTCGATAGTGTACCGGATAGTATTCCGTATTTATACGGAATTGCTTCTAGAAGATGGCCACCTCATTATTAGATTTTCTTTTTAGAAAATTATTTTTGTAAATGAGGTGGAAGTGGTGAGGTGGCATGAACATTGTATAGCATGTAGAGAGGTATGGCATAGATTTGTTTATTGTAAAAAAGGAGATGAGATATTTTTCATTACATGATTGAAAGGGGAGAGGCTGCCATCATTTTTCTCTTGATGCCTTGCTCATATCATTTTCATCACTTGCTTCATTACATTCTCACTTGGAGAAACACTTAGCCATTTCTTTAGTTACTCATGCCACATGTTTCCTCACCTCCTCTTCATCTTCTTGAGTTACTCTTGGAGCATTTTGATGAGAGAAAAATTATAGTGAGATAATCTTACACCTCCACTCTCCATTACTAGCAACCTTAGAGCGCCGGTTGCCTTGCTAGGCAAGGCCGAAGCTTGCGCCGTTTCCTTCGGATGGATCATCGTAGATGGACGAAGACTAGCAACAAAATTCGATCAGCAACACCTCAAGGAGCTTAGAAATGGTAGAAGACCGAAGGATACGATCCGTTTGGTATAACCATCTACCTCTTTGTATTGCTTGCTAAGGTAGATCCGGGCATCGTGTTGTGGTAGCGCCGGTTTTAGAAAATTTTTGTTCCGCATTTCGCCACGGTTTGATGTCCGGGGCGCTGCCGTAACCCAACATCCACCGTGTTTTCTTTTGTGTCTACTCTCCGAAGCTTGATCTCACGGCGATCTACGATCTCCCTGATCAGGTGATACCGCCTCAAGATGTGTTTGGATCTCTGATGGGACCGTAGTTTCTTTGCTAAACGCATAGCCTTATTGTTGTCGCAATACAAAAGAATTGGATCAACAATGGATGGAACCACCTGAAGTTCAGTGATGAACTTCATCCAAACCACTTCTTTTGCGGCATCGTTGGCAGCAATGTATTTAGCCTCATCGTCGAGTCTGTGATGGTGTCCTATTTAGAGCTTTTTCAATAGAATGCTCCTTCGTTAAGGGTAAACACAAAACCCGAGACAGACTTGATTTCGTCCTTGCCACTTTAGAAGCTCGAGTCGGTAAAAGACTCCATCTGGATGTCTCCATTACCATACACCAAGAACAATTTCTTAGTCCTTCTCAGGTACTTAAGAATGTTCTTCACTGTTGTCCAGTGGTTCTCTCCTGGGTTTGACTGATACCGGCTCACTATGCTAATCGTGTAAGCTATATCTGGTTTGGTACATAACATTGCATATATTATAAATCTTACCGCCGGAGCGTAGGGTATAATGCTGAGGCGAGCCCTCTCCTCATCAGCCTTGGGAGATATCTCTTTGGAAAGGGTAATTCCATGCAAAGAGGGTATATTACTGTGCTTGAAATCTTCTATATTAAATCTCTTTAGTATGGACTCTATATATCTGAACTGTGAAAGTCCTAACAATCTCTTGGATCTATCCCTGTAAATCATAATCCCCAGAATGTAGGAGGCATCACCCAAGTCTTTCATAGAGAACCTTTGTGACAAGAACAGCTTGATTGATTGTAGCATAGGAATGTCATTTTCTATCAAGAGAATGTCATCTACGTACAAGACTATACAGGGTTACTAGGCACCCTCACAAAGGTCTATAAGGCATCAACCATGCCCGATTTAAAATTTAGACGTGCCGAACAACCCTAAACCAAGATCTTAGACTAGAGATTAGGCGAAACAAAGCTTGTAAACAACTTTACATCTAAGAGATAGGGATTACAACCTTTGTAGTCCGTTCTTTCACTTCTAAAGCTCCGTGTTCTGGTCCCTTCACTGCGATCATCAAATTCCCGAACTCTAGAGAGACTCCACGAAGAGAAAGATGCAAGCTTGCATCCGATCTTCGATAACTAAGATGATCTACCTTGAAGTTTCTTTAACACAAGCTCTCACTCACTAAATGAAGTGAACACCCAAATCTAATTGGCAAGAATGGATTGGGATGATGAAGTAGGAATTTAGCTCTCATTTGTTTTCTTAATCTTACTCATTTTCATCACCTTTGAAAAAACTAGAAAGCTTTTCAAGCAAGAAGAAGAAGAAAAAGATCAAAATCCTTTTGTGATGAATAATGAATCAAGTATGGTTAGAAATGCAACCATGGGTTAAGTATGAAGACTTAACCCATGTAGAGATTTTACTATGTTTAAAGGGTTGGGTTGGGTTAAAGAAATATCACAAAATATCACAAAATATCAAGGTCAAAGTCAAAGCTTCAAGAAGCTTCTTGAAAGCTTCAAGAAGCTTCTTGAAAGCTTCATGAATGTTTAACCCTAATCCAAACCCTAACCACAATTAAACTCCATAAAACATGTTGCATTTATTGTAGGGTTCCTAGGCATGCTAATGAGGTCTCACAAGGCATCAACCATGCCAAATTCAAAAATTCCGGTGCCGAGAAACCCTAATACGGATCGTTAACTAGAGTTTAGGCGAAACGAAATGCTACTAAACTACTTTAGTGCTAAGTGAACGGAAATACAACCTTTGTAGATCCGGTCCTCCACCTCCATAGCTCCGTGATGAAGTCCCTCCACTGTACCCATCGGATCCCGGACTCTCGTGGTGGTTTCATCGAAGAAATGATCGGGCTAGGTCGTCGACTTCGATGCCGAAGATGATCTACGTCGAGACAACACAAGATCAAGCTCCAACTTCACCAAGTCAAGAAACTTGTGAAGAAAACACCCTATACTACTTGGCAAGTGGTAGAGGATGAAGAAATAGGAAGTGGGTTCACTTTAGAATTGGATTTCTCACTCTTTTTCTCAAGTTGCCATTAATGGTAGCAAGATTTTCTTCATTGTTGAAGAAGAAGAAGAAGAAGAAGAAGAAAAGAATTATGATAAGAATAAAAACAATTATCTTATCATATAGCAACCATAGTTAGGTATAGAGAATAAACTAAGGTTAGTTTTAATGGTTAGGTTAAGGCTAAGAGACAAAATGGTCAAAGCTTCAAAGCTTCATGAAGTTTCATGAAAGAAACAAAAACTAGCCACCATTTTATTCTTGCCTTAAAATTAATTAATAAAAATAAATATATAAGTAAATCCAAACCCTAACCATTAAGATAACCATGGTTTAATCATACACACTCAAGTTTACATGTATCATCAAACATGATACAAACTAGTGCACAAAACTATATCATATATACAATGTGCACATCAAGTGAGAAAATCTATCTTAAGTGAACCAATACTAGTTAATGTAAAGTAATATATCAAATATATAATTATACATTAAATCATTAAATCAACACTTGATTTAACGATCCGGTCATATCGTATATGACCGACTAATATCCAATGTATCGACTTATCGAATCAATCCTCGATTCGATAACTAGGTTATATCGCATAAAACCATTCGATACATTCATCATGAGAATAGAATACGGTATCACATACACGCATTATTCTCGGTCCCGCACATATCTCATATGCGCTCCTATTTCGTTTTGCTTGAGCCAGGAAACCTCTGTGTAGTACTCTAAAGATTCGTCAATACGCCGGCAGCAGGTGATGATCATATCAAACACCCACAAGCCGCAAGCGGTCTGCTAAACGTAACGGCCATCCGGATATTGAGCGATCAGAAGATCGACGAGCAAGCCCGATCACACTCCTGTAAATCCAACCAGTAACACTTACCGCACAATCCGGTCTGATCGTCTGATATGTCGCATATCTCGCCTAGGGGTGGTAAACGTCAGACCCCAATAGCTCAATAAGTCGTGTCGATATGAGGTCTATAACAGTTTGAGAAACTACTGGTAACACTTACCAATAAATCTCAGCAACCCTGGCCAGGGATTTCCGGTTATAGCCAATCGAACGCAGTGCAACATCAACACCCTATACCGGGAAAGACGAATCCCCTCCTATCGCTCATTGCCTCCATATGATTCGGGACTGTACCCAAAAACCACCGTTTTGCATGCCCTCTTGGACGTGGTAAGGTGGAAATCAAATCACAGTGGGAACCACACAAGACTCTATGACGATCTCGGGTCAACAGACTACTCTGTACCAGTGTCACCAGAGAACTGCCATCTGACGTAAGGTATAATACCATCTGGGAGTTCTCGGCGAGTCCGTCCAGTGTACCCAGTCTCCACTGAGCACCCGTATATCATCTCTGATGTCAAACACCAATGGATATGGGATCATCCATCGCCCATCTGTATGGGTCGAGAAGATATACGCTAGTCTACTCTGGTATATCGATGCCCTGTCTCGATACACCCACGACTAGGGACCTTGAAGGATGTACTTATGGACTACCATGTCCCCACTAGTATGATCCACATCATAGTCCAGGTAGTCAAGTACACATCCTAAGGGCTTTACCAACATGTAACAGAGAGACAATCAGTGTACATGTTAAGATAAAGAGCAACCAGAAAGTCCTCCCTATATATGTCCAAGCATCCACTACAATATACATCCTATATATAGTAATGGCCTCTAGAGCATACATATAACTAACAATCTCCCACTTGCACGAGGGCCATCTGATAGCAGTGGTTGTAGTATCTCATACTCAACCATCCCATAAAAGTCTCTCTCTGGGAAAAGGCCTTTGTGTGTGGATCCGCCGTGTTGTCCTGTGAGTCTACTCTCCTAACCTCGATCACCCTGGAGATCAACCATCACCATGATCAGGTGATACTACCTTAGAATATGTCTGGATCACTGATGGGACGGACGTTCCTTGGCATAAGCCACAACTCCATTGTCACACAATGGGAGGAACTAAGTTCATCTCATGAACCACTATACACCCAGACTGCCTCTTTGGTAGCATCTTAAATAGCGATGTATCTTGCCTATAATCGTCTAGTATGCCTAGTATGCCACGGTATCTAGTTTGAAACTCTTCCAACATACCGTCCCTTTACTGAGGGTAAAGACAATGCCTGTGACTGACATTCAGTCGTCCTTATCACTCTGGAACTTTTCCAGTGATTCTCCCCTGGATCAATTGATACCATCTCACTTCAACTAGTGAGAATCCTAACATCAATTTAGATCTATCTCATCGATCCAAAACCCAGGATTTAGTAGGTATCACTTTGATCCTATATGGAGAATCATTGTGATAAGCGGAGATTGACCGAGCGCAGCATAGGAAACTTCTTTCTTATCAAGAGTATGTCATCCACGTACTCTACAAGGATCGCCACCATACTCCTTACTATCTTTTTGTATATACAAGGTTCATATACCATTTTGATGAAGTCAAACTATTTGACTACTACATCAAAACAGATGTTCCAACTCCGCGATGCATGCTTTATCCTATAAAGCATCTTGTACACGTTTCCGCTGCTCCCACTGTTTATGAAGCCCTCTGGCTGTGTACTTATAGACGCCCTTTTCTAAAACATCATTTAGAAAAGCTGTCATGACACCCAACCACCAGATATCGTAGTCATGGTATGTAGCCGTGGCAAGTAGGATCTGGATGGACTTAAGCATAGGCCCCAGAAAAGGTTTCATCATTATCCATGCCTGGTTGATGACGAAAACCTTTAACAAGTCTAGCTTTGAAAGTCTCAACTTTTCCATCTACACCAAGTAATCTTCTCAAGATATACTTGCTCCTGATGGGGATTTAACCCTTCAGATATAGCAACCAAAGTCCATACTTTGTTGGTGTATAAGGATTCCATCTCAGATCGCTAAGCATCCAGCCATTCTCACAGAGTCCCACTCTTGATGGCCAGCTCGAAACTAGTTGGGTCATCATCTCATGATGCAATCCTCTCTCCCACTGTCATAGAGAAACAGAAGTATCTCTCAGGTGGGTGAGAAACCCTACTAGATCGGCGGAGAGGCTGAGGTTTGTTGGTATCTACTGAATCCTTTGGTTCTACCAAATCATCTGTTGTAGTTTGTATAGCTGGAACCTTTCCAGTTTTACATGACTGACCTTGCCTTGAGCTTGTCCGGATTTTGCTTTTAGACATAGGCCGGACAACCCCAAATCTTAACTTGCTTAAGACCTGGGCTCTTCCCATACCAGATCTCATATGGAGTGGTAGGCTGTGATCTGATTCAAACCCTATTCAATAGGTATGCAGCTTCTCAAGTGCATAACTCCCAAAAGAAAACAGGTAACTCAGTAGTACTCATCATAGAGCGCACCATATCGAATAGGGTGCAATTGCTCCGTCCCGATATACCATCGTGCTATGGTGCATACGGAGGAGTAATGCTGAGAGAGAATCTCATTCTCCTTTAGAATAGTCCAGGAATTCCGTGCTCAAGTATTCTCCTCCCTGATCGCATTAAAGGACATAATACTTATACCCTCATTTTGGTTCTCTACTTCTAACTTATATTCCGTGAATATCTCAAAAGGTTCGGACTTGTGTTTCAACAGGAACATATGTCTGAATCTTGAGAGATCATCAGAGAATGTAATGAAGTACAAAGAACCGGTCTTGGCATGTGTAGACATGGGACCTTTATACATCAACATGTATCATCCCAAGAGTTCACTAACTCCTTCTCTGTTTCCAATAAACAGAGCTGGTGTCATCGTAGCTTTGTGACATGACCGGCAAGTTTCACAAGATGTAAATTCAAACTAATTTAAATATACATCTAAATGTAACTTCAGCCAGTCGGGTCGCATTGATATGACCTAGTCTACAATGCCTCAAGAAGGATTCGTTCATTTCTGAACTCTTCCTCGTGTGTGTGTTCTGTATACTAAGAACTGTAGTTTGATTTAGAACATCAACGCTTTTAGATAACGTGCCTGAACCGATCAACTTTTGATATAGGAAATGTTCAAAACATTATCCAACAATACAAAATTTTATCATTTCTTTACTAATAAAGAGACTGATATGATTTTGTATATCAGGTTCGGTATTTAATAACATTCATTCAGAATCAATGTATTGGTAATACAGGGTGACAGTGACCAACAGACTTGGCTGCAACACTTGCCCCGTTTTCTGTCTCATGAAACTTATCACCCGTTCTCAGTTCTTTACCTATCTGTAGCCCATGTAACAGATTACATATGCGGGATCCTGATCCGGTATCAAATACCCAGGACATAGAGGATACTGAGAAACAGTTCTTTGTAATGAACACACCCGAAGGAGATGCATCATATGCACTTTCTTCGTTTGGGCGGCACGGGAATTCTGGTAATCCCCTATTTCCTGCTCTGTCTGATAACAATTATAAGTTGGAGCGGGACCAACGTTCCCCAGCTAAGTATAACAAGCGGGTTCGGTCAATACATCCGTATTATTATCTTGATTAAGGCGTGATATGGTCGCTACCTGGAGAGAGAGAGAAGAAAACACTCAGCGTGCGCTCTTGCAAGATCAGATTGGTTATTTATTTTATCTAATCAGGATGGCTCCCACTGTTTTTATCAAATCTTCCTTCAAACCCTAAAAGGAAAGACTAGCCGGGATTAATTACACGCTACAAGTTCGCCAATCTTTCAGCCAGGCCAGTGTCGGTACTTTGAGGGAGGTCCTCCATGCTTTCGCACGAACCTAATTAATGTAAACCTCGTTTTCCCAGAGGCGTAACCTCGTTAACACCTTTCTAGACACCTACTTGATCGGCTAATTGTAATTTGTAAAACTCTCCCAGGAGTAACTCTTACTCGCAGCGGGTATCGGGATCCAACTATCTCATAGAAGGTATGCAATCTCATTGCAAATTTCAACACTTGAAATTCCCGATAATATTTTTCCCCAAGCCTCCTATGACCTTGGCAAAGGCCAACAAATCATAGGCTGCTAGTCAAGTTCAACCCGTTATTTCTTAATTGAAATAAACCCACCCGCACGGCCCTTGACAAAGTCCAACAAGGTCGCACGACTACCCTAATCCAATCTGCATCATATGCATAAGCAGATAAGCACCAGTTAGCTACCGCACACTACGCCTTGACAAAGGCCAACAAACGCAGCACTAATACTAACTACTACTTATCTGAAATGACGGAGGGCTACGACAGGTTTTTCTGAAAACCTATTGCGTAATGAACTTGATATCGTTGTAGAATCAAATGATTTTGAAATGGAGTGTTTTTGATGCTTTTCTAGTTTTGCTAAAGGGGTCACGCCCGGTGAAGGGATCGTCGGCCCTTTCCTCGTCGAATGAGGTGCGGGATATATCATATATATCACTGTGCAAAGCAAGAACTATACAAGCAATCAAAAGACAAACCGAGGGGTGTAGCATCTGCCAGTTATTGCTAAAGGAGTCACTCCCGGTGAAGGGATCTCGGTCCTTTCCTCGTCGAATGAGGTGCGGGATATATCATATACATCACTGTGCAAAGCAAGAACCGTAGCTACCTGTTTTATTTTTGAAATTCGATTCTACAACATCTTTAGGTTTCTTTTACTTTCATTAATCATATTAATGAAGTCCCATCATTTAAGTACCTAAACATCACAGATAAATACGACGTACACTTATGCCATCCGCATTCGCCTCGATGTCCCCTCATGCACCGTTAGGTTAGGTAACTAACGACAGAGCAGGGCAGGGATAGCGCGGGTGTAAAACATAAGTAACGCCTATATAATATATCATATATACTATATACTGAATCTATCACAGAACATCACAGATATCGCAGCTGAAGAAACATATGAAATATTGGATATACTAGGACGTCCGTATTTTCAATACGAGCCAGTATAAAACACGGATTCCACGGTCGCGATGAATAGCCAAACCCACACCCCTAGACCCCTACGAGAGCGGCAAGCAACCCTACCAATTCTAGAGTTAAGTTAGGAGACCCGGACTCGACTCCTCGAGTTGGTCTCCCACTGGACTCCAGAACCCGGTTACTTGTGCTCCCCTCCTTGGGTCTATCCTAGTGCGGAAAAATAAATAATATACAAAAGGTGACATCTTCCGCAACCTGGAAGTGCCCCAATAAAAGAATATTACATACAAGTTTTTACATAAATGAAAATGAAAAACACTCACCTCACATAAAAACCCCCCGGCTATTAAAACACGACGATCCAATATAACATATCCAGCAACACATAACATCATATGTCATCAACGTAAGTAAACATGCGTATCCCAATTGTCGTTGACATATAGCAACGAAACCGGTGATATCACATATTACACTTACGGTCACAGAAAAGAAAGTGTAAAACTACAACAGTTGGAATCCGCAACCTGCATAGACATCGCATGCCTAATCAAATGAATTCCTTAGACATCGCATGCCTAACAATTATAAACCCCGCATTTTAGTCTCATTATCGAAAACACTTTTCAATATCAAGTCGGGTAATTCAACAAGATTCCCGACATCCTGATCGAATGCTCGTCGTAAACTTTAGTAGGCGGCCGCACCCCCGATACCGTCGACGAAGTGCACTAAGGCGGAACACCGCTGCCGTCAGCACCCAAACGGATGCTTTCGGCGACGGGGTTCTCCTACAGTCACTTGGTCGGGGCTATGGGGTGAGACTGTCTATTAAGTTTACCGGCGAGTATCCGCGTACACTACGAGATTGCGAAGGACTTTTGATCACATCAAAATTCCGTGGCAACCGATCAAGTGAGACTAAAGTGCTATGCTTATAACATTCATTCAGTTATCTCATAACTACTTGTGGATTCCAAATATTTTATCACATTCCGGATAAATAGAAAATGTCAAACTTTTCGACCGAACAATCGAACACCCAAGTTTTCCCGAAACAGCTCAACACATGAAACAAGTTTAAAAACATTCACTTCATGCCTCAGTACAAACGGTCCAGCCGTAGAAGGGTCAAGCCAACGCCTCACATGTGGCACGCCGTACTTGTTGGAGATAGTGCCCTCAGAGTCAATTATTGGATCACAGGCACGTGATTGCAATGATTGAGGGAGGACCTATCCCGGTAGGACAGTCTTACTCGAGATGATAGTATGCTATCTGGTTTATCTTTATCATCGTGTACTGCTTTAGGTGACCCGACATGTCGCTATTACACGTTGATAGAGCCCCTAGGATTCTTGCTTGACGACCAGCAGTATGATGGCGATCATATACGTGGGAGCTGAGGTCTATAAGCACATCCTTAAAAGGTCCCTAGTCGTGGGAGTTTCGAGACTGGGCATCGATTCTCCATTAGTAGACTAGTGTATACAGTCGAGACCCCGACGAGGGGCGGTGGCCGGTCTCACAAGCCACTGGTGTCAGTTGGTTCACCTAAGATGTATACAGGTGCTCATTGGGTTATGAGTACACCGGACAGGACTCGCCGGGAACCTGCTAGTTGGTCTTATATCAGATGTCAGATAGCAGTTCCCAGGTGACATGTGTACAGGTTAGTTCATCGACCTGAGATCGTCATTTGTCTCGTGTGAGTTCCCACTGTGCTTTGATTACTACTTTACCACGGCTCAAAGGAGTCGTGCAAACAGGTTTTAGTTGGGTACAGTCCCGAGCCACATGGAGGCAGTGAGCGGATCTGCAGGGGTTCGTCTCTCTCGGTATTGGGGGAGAGGTCGCGCTGTGTCTAGGAGAGCCATTACGCAAAGCCCTCGGCCGAGGCAGGAGATTTACTGGTAGGTATTCCAGTAGTATCTCAGGGCGTTCTGGGCTACGCTCCGACACGACTTGTACCGCCTTTGGGGGTCTGACTTTTACCAACCCCCTAGGCCCGCCATGCGATACTCATAGACGAACGGACCGGACTGTACGGATATTGTCACTGACAGGCTCAGTTGGGTGTCGGGGTGAGCTTCCTCATCGACGTCCCTTTTGGTCAATAGCTGGTGGCCCGTTACGTATTGGCTTATACCTCTGACGTGCTAGTGGTTAAATCCACAGCCATTGTATTGACGAGTCTTTAGAATCCACCACACTTTCAGTTACTCAGCTTTCGGGCGAAACGCTGTAGAGGCCGTATGGAGATATGGCAGGGTCCGATCAGATACGTGCGGTATTGCACGGATCAGGATCAGACAGTTTGTACTAGTCGCCGTATAGTTATATGGCAGGGTTCGATCAGATACGTGCGGTATTGCACGGATCAGGATCGAACGGATTTTACTAGCCGGCTTTGGCTTAAGCCGGTCCTAGTCTAGTACAGTGTAGATTTTGTCTCTCTGCATTTGTATCCGGGCGGAATACAGATGCGGGTGTGTATGCACAGTATCGGGGTTTTCCTGTAATTTATTACGGGACCAGTTTTCTGGAGTTGCCAGTTTGCATTCCGTTCCGGCCGGTTTTCCTTTGTTCTTTCCCGGCCGGACTTTTCCGATGGAGGGGGTTATTTGCAAGTTTGCAAATGACACTTTGTGGAGGGGTTTCTTTGCATAAAGTATTGATTATGATGGCTTTCATATCTTGCACATTGACTTGTTTTTTATTGTGATTGAAAGGGTATGGGTTTGATGTAAGGAAAAAGCATGGTTCATGTTTTCTTGTCTCTTGATGTGGTCACCTCTTGATTGATCCTACACTCACCTCCCTTCTTATGGTTAGTATTCTCATTCCTCCACCATAAGAATCATTCTCACTTGATGAGAGAAAGAACACTTGAGAGAAAGAATAAGAATGAGAGAGTTCATCTTGATTATGTGAGGAATTCTTCATCTCCTTCTTCTTCTTGTTTTGGAAAAATGAAAGCACCATTTTTCCTAACCCCAATCCTCCATCATGGCAACTACAAACCCCAAATGAGACTAGCATCATCTACACTACATTCTACAGCACATCTTGAGCATGTCGAGTTGCCGGCTTCATGCGCGAGTTGCCTCGGTATTGAGGCGGGAGCCCGTAAAAGAAGAAGGCGATGTGGTGCCCTTTCCGGCGAGGAGGCGACGATGTGGAGGCAACACTTTCCGCGGGAGATCGGGACGATGACGAGAAGACCGGAGGACTCGGATCACTCGGTATACTTCTCACCCTATCTCTTGATTGCTAGCGTAGGTTAATGGTTAACGATCCGGGTTTTCTTTGTCCGCGGTAGCGCCGGTTTCCGAGTAAGGAAAAATTTTGATTCCGCAATTTGGCCTCGAGTAAGACGGCCGGGGCGCTGCCGTGGCGCAACATGGTATCAGAGCCACGCCATTAACCTAGCCTAGCTTCTTCTAATGTGTTTTTCAGTTCCGATCGATCGAATGTTCCAAAAACCCGTATTGCTTCACATCAGTTTTCTATGGAATTTTTTCAGTCTCAAAAAATTTTTCATGTGGCAGAAAATTGATGTACAAGATATTTTAAGACACCTGGAAAAATACGATACACTGTTCACTCCATTGTAGCGCGGAACCGCGGCATAACCCTACTTGGGGCCGCGGTTCCGCCGCTGATTGGAGAGTTCAATGGGCCGTATTTTTCTAGTGGGCTTCTGGACTTATTTTGGGGGTTTTGGAATATTAAAATTGGGCCAATTATTTCTGTGAGTGCTACAGTATTGTTTGGGGCCCACTTGTTAATTTTTTGGTCAATCGGAAAATTTTAAACACATTATTTCACAGTATTTACATTATATCTGCGACCGTGAATGTCACTCGATCGGTAAATCCGGTCTAACTGCTATAGCCCGGTTAGACGGATTTGCGAACGTGATTTTCACGTTGATGTTCTATGTTTATGCTGTGATGTTGCGGATCGGTCGTGGGGGATAGCCTGGTTGCAATGTTAGTACAGTGTTGTATTATGTACATTTGATATTGCGGGGCGAGCGTCCGACATGTGGACTGCCGTCACTGCCTGTTTGTATTATTCTTTTGGGGCACGACCTGGTTGCGGTCGATGTACCCGGTGTATGTATATTTTACTTTCTGTACTAGGATTACCCCGCGGAGGGGTGCACGGATAGCCGGGTTCTGGAGGGCAACGGGCCCGCATCTCAGGGCATTGAGACGGAGGGGGCTTCAGTCCGGGATTGGCGGGCTATTCACCGCACTCGTAGGGGGTACAGGTTGACCCAGGAGGGGTGCCCAAGTTGCCGGATTCCGTGAAGTGCTGGGTGGTCCATTCACGGTACTGAAGGGGGCTACCTCGCTTCAGGTTTTGGCGGGTGACTTGCCGCGCCCGTAGGGGTCTAGGATTTCATTGCACAGGCTATCCACACGACCAGGGGAACGTCGGGTTTCAGCAGCGGCTCTGTGAAACCCGGGGCTTCCAGATATCTGTATTGTTCTGTGATGCTGTACATTTCTGTGATGTTGCATTTTATTCACGCCTTGAGCGAAATACTATATATTGGTATATATATTAGTAGATGTTGTATATGTTTTACATCCGCGCTAGTCCAGTCCCCGCTCTGCCGTTAGTTAGCTAACCTAACGGGTGATGACGGGACCCAGTGGCGAATGCGGATGGCATATACGTACGTCAGTATATTTTCGTTCTTTGTGGTGTGATCAATTGATGGGACTGCATTGATTCGGATCAATGCAAGTTTAAACAAACCTATTCTGATGTTGTTGGAACACTTTTCAAAAAGCTGTTATTGCAAGGTCGTTCACTTTTGTTTTGCATCGTGGTATTCATTTGGAATATCCTGCTCCTCAGTCGACGAGGCAAGGGCCGAGATCCCTTCACCGGGAGTGACCCCTTGGACAGAAGTTTGCGTCAGGGCATTAACTTCACTATAGCCGATTACTTTTGCTTTGCATCGTGGTATTCAGTTTGAATATCCTGCATCTCATTCTACGGGGAAAGAGCCGAGATCCCTTCACCGGGAGTGACCTCTTTAGTAAAGGTTTTCGTCACTATATTTTCTAAAAAGGCTATGCAGTTCCTTCAACGATATCAAGTTCATTACGTTAAAGGTTTTTCGCCAAAAACCAATCGTAGCCCTCCGTCATTTCTTACAAGTATTACTTAGTATTCGTGCTGCGTTTGTTGACTGTGTCAAGACGTAGTGTGCGGTAGCTAAGTAGTGTTTGTTTGCAGCATATTAATGGGATTGGTTAGGACAGTCGTGCGGCCTTGTTGACTGTGTCAAGGGCTCGTACGGGTGGGTTTAATGCAATCCAGGATAATGACGGGCTGAACTTGACTAGGACTCTTTGATTTGTTGACTGTGTCAAGGTCACTTGGGTCCTAGGGGTAAAAATCACATCGGGAGTTTCAAAAGAACTGAAACTTGCCAAGCCTGCGCATACCTTCTGGAGTGTGGTGACTTGAGTGGATTCCGTCAAGTTATCATGCGATGATAGTTGGATCCCGATTCCCACTGATGAGTTGGTTTACTCCTCGGGTGATCCCGACTAATTCTTCTTTCAGGTTTGGAGGAGAATTTGAGGTACAGTGGGAGGTTTCCTGATTAGATAAATTGGTAACCATTCTGATCTAGGTTAGAGTGCACGCTGAGTGTTTCTTTTCTCTCTCTCTGGCAGCGACCATTGACCCAACCCTGGACTATGACTCAGTGACCAAGTTGATCGAACCTTCTTAACACTGGCTTTTGGATTGTCAGAGTTGCAGACCTCATTGCCACTCCTACTTTTACCCTTTTTCTCCAGGACACCCCGTATTACTACGAACGTCCACTTCCATTGGACAAAACCATCGTATGGTTAGATACGAACTCGAAGGACTTCGAGGATGGTTTCTGGTTCTGGAGAAAACGGATAGGATTATTCAGTTGTCTTTTCTTTTCACCTTCTCTCATTGCGAGTACTCCTTGGTTTAGGAGTAGTACACCTATTACGCAAATTGGATAGTCTTCTTCCAAACCATAGGCTGGTGCCGACCGGTAGGGAATGAAGAAAACCAGTTAGCCTAAACGGCGTACAGAAGGTATTAAGTTAAGACAAAGCAAGGGATTAGTAAGAGGGCAAAGTAAATTGCAACTGATATTCACGACCAAACCAAGTATTTCTTCGCCAATCCTAAATCACCTTTGTATTTCTCCAGGACACTCCGTATTACTACGAAGATCCCGGTTTATTGGATAATCCATCGTATGGTTATATACGAACTCGAAAGGAACTTGTTCCAGTTCGGGGATGGATTCTGGTTCAGGAGAAATAGGAATAAAGTACATTCAGGTGTCTTTTATCTTCACCTTCTCTCGCATTGCGAGTGCTCCTAGGATTAGGACAGTACACCCTTTATGCTTTTTGGATAGTCTTCTTCCAAACCATAGGCTGGTGCCGAACGGTAGGGAAGGAAGAAAACCATTTGGCCTAAAGGGGTGTGCAGACGGTATTGACTAAAGACATATAAAGGGATTTGGACAGATGGCAAAGAGATATACGGTGACAGTTGTGAATCTGGATAATGGAAGAGGCATTACTAGGAATACCAGGATACCCCATCGAAACATTACAATGTTTCAGTTTCACTGTGTACTGTTAAAAGAAAACTGATTTCCCGATTAGACACTTACTCCAGGGTATGTATTTACCAGGTATGATTCTCACATCTGTATGGTTTTACAGATGGTGAGTGGGAGTAAGTTATTGGGAATTGGGTGATCATCCTCATTATATCGGGATTCGTTGTAATCGGTGATATTTGAGGAAGTCACCTGGGTTGTTTGCCGGTCGGCAAATATTTGGTTGTGAATATCCGCTGTTGTGCACCAATTTCAAATTGATATATCTGTACGTCTATTTTCATAGAGTGAGATATACCTTTTGATATTATGTCGATGACATTTACCTATATCAGTGGATGGTTAGGTAAGGAGCATTAAACAGCGGTGTAATTCTTCTTAACCATAAGTACAGTTTTCAACCTACGACACACAGTGAAAGAGTTGTTAGACTCAGCGGACTTATACAGAGTATTGTATGTTGTCCAGTGTCCATTAGGACAGAGGGGTTGGTCCTCATACTATATTCCATTTACTTTTAACTTCTCTAGTTCTTAGACATGTGCTTCGTGGAAACACAGGGTCTGAGTTTTGAGGAGTTATTGGTATAAGAATAAAGTAGAGAACCAGGTATTGCAAGTATCGGGATTCTTCAAAGAGATCGAAGATGTAGATACTTGTGTATGGTATTCAGTTGATAGTAATGATGAAGACAGATTGCTTCTCTTTCAGGATACTCATAATTGGAAGCATTCCTAAGTTGAGTAACGCTGATTGGCCTCTCTCCATTTAGTTGACATGCACTGGAGACAGCTGCATGATTTGAATCTGGTTCAAATAAATCAGTGCCTCTGGTTCTATATTGGATATAGAACAGTTCATATCTTAACGATGTTAAGGTACGGGGAGTTGTCCGGCTTATGCTTAAAACCAGACACTGGACAACTCAAGGCACGTTTCTGTAATGGCTGTTTGTGGGTTGACCCAGGCTATGACGAGGGTTGACTTTCTACCATCTGGCAGATCAATAGAAATATTGTTCTAGACTCGCCACAGTTTTATTAAAAATGGTTTTTTTCAGAAAAAGTAGTGGGAGTATGGTAGAACTGGAAGTGATTCCAGAACCACATACGATTACTGAAGATTTGATAAGGAACCTAAAGATTCAATCTGATTTGACATTCCATTGGCCACTCCGCAGATAAGGTGGGTAACTTCAGGCACCCGAGAGGTACTCCGGTAGCCTCAAGGACGGTGACAGGGAAGTTCTTGTTTACCCACACTTGCCATTGTTGTTGTTCCAGGCTGCGAGACCCGGCAGGAGGATGAGTATAGCGTCGTTCTAAACTAGATTTAGAAGTGCACGTCTATATGACTCTGGCAGAGGGTTGTCGTAGTCAGTGGGAGCAGCGGAAGCATTGGTGGACTTCATGCTTATGTCTATTTATAGACTAAAGCAGATATAGCGGAGTTAGATCATCTGTTTCTGATGTGACAGTCATGGGTTTGACGTCATCGGAATAGAGGATGGATCTGTTGAGAAGGTAGTAGGAAGTGATATTCCTATACTACGATCGGTTATATTTTGGTCGTCACACAGTGTTTTCTCCACATGGGACTTGGATATTATATCAGACATACTGGTTACTAGATCTATGGTTTTAGATCTAGATTTGGGTGGTTTCCCAATCTGGGTACCTTGACAGCATTCTATGAGTATTTAGAATGGACAACTCCTGGCATGGTAGTGTACCTGCAGGTAATGGAGTCACCCTCTCTAAAGGTGTCTTATAGACTAAAGGGGAGAGGGATACGCATGATTGACAGATCACTTGCTTAGGCAATTGAGTCAATCATGAGATGTCAAGTACCACACCAGATGTTGTTCTTGCAGTAAGTGCAATAAGTTGATATTAATCCAATCCTGGAAAAACAGTCGGAAGCAGTTTTAGAACATAAGTGAATGTTCTAGGGATATGATAACGGCTGCCTCCTTTAGGAGACGGTTATCAATCCGAGCTTCCAAGGTGACATGGACGACAAGGAGGTTGTCAGAGTTATAGTTCTCCCTCTGACGAGGGGCAGTATTTTGGACAGGTGGTCCAAGGCAATACTGAGGGAGGCATGGCGCGGGATACTGATTAAGTTCAGTTGTTGATACAGTCTAAGAAGTTTGGATTTGGAGTTCATTTATGAGCTAGGTCCCATCAGACATCCAGACATTCTAAGACAGGTATTGCTCATTTCGGGAGATGGCTTTCTCCACGAACTTGAGATATAGAGAGACATAGAAAGAAACATCACAGCGGATCCACTCACTGAGGCTATTCCTCGAACGCAATAGTTTCGCAAACGAGCTTTATGAGACTGACTAGTAGAGGAGTTGGGTGTTCGGTATCACACGGGCTGTGAGTATGCGACATCGCAATAATTAGCCTTGAGTGCAAGTGGGAGATTGTTGGAGATAGTGCCCTCAGAGTCAATTATTGGATCACAGGCACGTGATTGCAATGATTGAGGGAGGACCTATCCCGGTAGGACAGTCTTACTCGAGATGATAGTATGCTATCTGGTTTATCTTTATCATCGTGTACTGCTTTAGGTGACCCGACATGTCGCTATTACACGTTGATAGAGCCCCTAGGATTCTTGCTTGACGACCAGCAGTATGATGGCGATCATATACGTGGGAGCTGAGGTCTATAAGCACATCCTTAAAAGGTCCCTAGTCGTGGGAGTTTCGAGACTGGGCATCGATTCTCCATTAGTAGACTAGTGTATACAGTCGAGACCCCGACGAGGGGCGGTGGCCGGTCTCACAAGCCACTGGTGTCAGTTGGTTCACCTAAGATGTATACAGGTGCTCATTGGGTTATGAGTACACCGGACAGGACTCGCCGGGAACCTGCTAGTTGGTCTTATACCAGATGTCAGATAGCAGTTCCCAGGTGACATGTGTACAGGTTAGTTCATCGACCTGAGATCGTCATTTGTCTCGTGTGAGTTCCCACTGTGCTTTGATTACTACTCTACCACGGCTCAAAGGAGTCGTGCAAATAGGTTTTAGTTGGGTACAGTCCCGAGCCACATGGAGGCAGTGAGCGGATCTGCAGGGGTTCGTCTCTCTCGGTATTGGGGGAGAGGTCGCGCTGTGTCTAGGAGAGCCATTACGCAAAGCCCTCGGCCGAGGCAGGAGATTTACTGGTAGGTATTCCAGTAGTATCTCAGGGCGTTCTGGGCTACGCTCCGACACGACTTGTACCGCCTTTGGGGGTCTGACTTTTACCAACCCCCTAGGCCCGCCATGCGATACTCATAGACGAACGGACCGGACTGTACGGATATTGTCACTGACAGGCTCAGTTGGGTGTCGGGGTGAGCTTCCTCATCGACGTCCTTTTTGGTCAATAGCTGGTGGCCCGTTACGTATTGGCTTATACCTCTGACGTGCTAGTGGTTAAATCCACAGCCATTGTATTGACGAGTCTTTAGAGTCTACCACACTTTCAGTTACTCAGCTTTCGGGCGAAACGCTGTAGAGGCCGTATGGAGATATGGCAGGGTCCGATCAGATACGTGCGGTATTGCACGGATCAGGATCAGACAGTTTGTACTAGTCGCCGTATAGTTATATGGCAGGGTTCGATCAGATACGTGCGGTATTGCACGGATCAGGATCGAACGGATTTTACTAGCCGGCTTTGGCTTAAGCCGGTCCTAGTCTAATACAGTGTAGATTTTGTCTCTCTGCATTTGTATCCGGGCGGAATACAGATGCAGGTGTGTATACACAGTATCGGGGTTTTCCTGTAATTTATTACGGGACCAGTTTTCTGGAGTTGCCAGTTTGCATTCCGTTCCGGCCGGTTTTCCTTTGTTCTTTCCCGGCCGGACTTTTCCGATGGAGGGGGTTATTTGCAAGTTTGCAAATGACACTTTGTGGAGGGGTTTCTTTGCATAAAGTATTGATTATGATGGCTTTCATATCTTGCACATTGACTTGTTTTTTATTGTGATTGAAAGGGTATGGGTTTGATGTAAGGAAAAAGCATGGTTCATGTTTTCTTGTCTCTTGATGTGGTCACCTCTTGATTGATCCTACACTCACCTCCCTTCTTATGGTTAGTATTCTCATTCCTCCACCATAAGAATCATTCTCACTTGATGAGAGAAAGAACACTTGAGAGAAATAATAAGAATGAGAGAGTTCATCTTGATTATGTGAGGAATTCTTCATCTCCTTCTTCTTCTTGTTTTGGAAAAATGAAAGCACCATTTTTCCTAACCCCAATCCTCCATCATGGCAACTACAAACCCCAAATGAGACTAGCATCATCTACACTACATTCTACAGCACATCTTGAGCATGTCGAGTTGCCGGCTTCATGCGCGAGTTGCCTCGGTATTGAGGCGGGAGCCCGTAAAAGAAGAAGGCGATGTGGTGCCCTTTCCGGCGAGGAGGCGACGATGTGGAGGCAACACTTTCCGCGGGAGATCGGGACGATGACGAGAAGACCGGAGGACTCGGATCACTCGGTATACTTCTCACCCTATCTCTTGATTGCTAGCGTAGGTTAATGGTTAACGATCCGGGTTTTCTTTGTCCGCGGTAGCGCCGGTTTCCGAGTAAGGAAAAATTTTGATTCCGTAATTTGGCCTCGAGTAAGACGGCCGGGGCGCTGCCGTGGCGCAACAGTACTACCCCAAACCCTAAGGTTCAAAGGGCAGTTCAAGACGGTCACATAATCGAGTTAAGCTTTGTTGTCTTCTAGAGAGTCCATCGCGTTACTTGCACTACTTAGAACGTCATTAAACTACGGAAAAATCCAACACATGGAAATTTCCCGGCAGGGGAAAAAGTGGGTATTTATATCCAGTCGAACTTTTTAACATATTCTAAAATATCCGGAAAAACTCATAGACAAAGTTTGAAATTTCCGATCGAATTATCGAAGCTCCAAAACACCCCAGAAAACTCAACTCTTGAGTGCAAATTAAAAATTCCCAGAAAACTCATCACCTGAAGAGACAAATTACTGTGCAAAAATGGAAGTCTAATCTCATTACTTGGCCACGGAACCGCCGCAAAAGCCAAGCTTCTGCCGCGGTTCCGCCGTGCTTTAGCCGTATCACTTGGTCAATTTTGCACCGTAATTCTTAGAATTTCCTGCTGAATTTTTAAAGAATTTTTAATATGGAAAAAACCCAGTTTTGTAAAAATGTACAGAGAGGGGTCATTTTTAGGGTTTCGGGGTTCGATCGGAATTCTAACATCGTCTACGCATCGCCTAAGGCTCTAGCTTGGCTCTAATACCACTGTAGGGTTCCTAGGCATGCTAATGAGGTCTCACAAGGCATCAACCATGCCAAATTCAAAAATTCCGGTGCCGAGAAACCCTAATACGGATCGTTAACTAGAGTTTAGGTGAAACGAAATGCTACTAAACTACTTTAGTGCTAAGTGAACGGAAATACAACCTTTGTAGATCCGGTCCTCCACCTCCATAGCTCCATGATGAAGTCCCTCCGCTGTACCTATCGGATCCCGGACTCTCATGGTGGTTTCATCGAAGAAATGATCGGGCTAGGTCGTCGACTTCGATGCCGAAGATGATCTATGTCGAGGCAACACAAGATCAAGCTCCAACTTCACCAAGTCAAGAAACTTGTGAAGAAAACACCCTATACTACTTGGCAAGTGGTAGAGGATGAAAAAATAGGAAGTGGGTTCACTTTAGAATTGGATTTCTCACTCTTTTTCTCAAGTTGCCATTAATGGTAGAAAGCTTTTCTTCATTGTTGAAGAAGAAGAAGAAGAAGAAAAGAATTATGATAAGAATAAAAAGAATTATCTTATCATATAGCAACCATAGTTTGGTGTAGAGAATAAACTAAGGTTAGGTTTAATGGTTAGGTTAAGGCTAAGAGACAAAATGGTCAAAGCTTTAAAGCTTCATGAAGTTTCATGAAAGAAACAAAAACTAGCCACCATTTTATTCTTGCCTTAAAATTAATTAATAAAAATAAATATATAAGTAAATCCAAACCCTAACCATTAAGATAACCATGGTTTAATCATACACACTCAAGTTTACATGTATCATCAAACATGATACAAACTAGTGCACAAAACTATATCATATATACAATGTGCACATCAAGTGAGAAAATCTATCTTAAGTGAACCAATACTAGTTAATGTAAAGTAATATATCAAATATATAATTATACATTAAATCATTAAATCAACACTTGATTTAACGATCCGGTCATATCGTATATGACCGACTAATATCCAATGTATCGACTTATCGAATCAATCCTCGATTCGATAACTAGGTTATATCGCATACAACCATTCGATATATTCATCACGAGAATAGAATACGGTATCATATACACGAATTATTCTCGGCCCCGCACATATCTCATATGCGCTCCTATTCGTTTCGCTTGAGTCAGGAAACCTCTGTGTAGGACTCTAAAGACTCGTCAATACGCCGGCAGCAGGTGATGATCATATCAAACACCCACAAGCCGCAAGCGGTCTACTAAACGTAACGGCCATCCGGGTATTGAGCGATCAGAAGATCGACGAGCAAGCCCGATCACACTCCTGTGAATCCAACAAGTAACACTTGCCGCACAGTCCGGTCTGATCGTCTGATATGTCGCATATCTCGCCTAGGGGTGGTAAACGTCAGACCCCAATAGCTCGATAAGTCGTGTCGATATGAGGTCTATAACAGTTCGAGAAACTACTGGTAACACTTACCAGTAAATCTCTGTTAGTTATATGTATGCCCTAGAGGCCATTACTGTACATTGGATGTATATTGTGGTGGATGCTGGGACATATATAGGTAGGACTTTCTTGCTCGACATGATAGTACGCTATCTGGTTGCTCTTTGTCTTAACGTGTATACTTTCCGTCTCTCTGTTACATGTTGATAAAGCCCTTAGGATGTGTACTCGACTTCCAGGACTGTGATGCAGATCATACTAGCGGGGCTTGGATAGTCCATGAGTACATCCTTGAAATGTTCCTAGTCGAGGGAATATCGAGACGGGGCATCGATATTCCAGAGTAGACTAGCGTATATCTTCTCGACCCATGCGATGGGCGATGGATGATCCCATATCCATTGGTGTTTGACATCGAAGATGGTATGCGGGTGCTCAGTGGAGACTGGGTACACTGAACGGACTCGCAGAGAACTCCCAGATGGTATTATACCTCACGTCTGATGGCAGTTCTCTGGTGACACTGGTACAGCTTAGTCTGTTGACCCGAGATCGTCATAGAGTCTTGTGTGTCTCCCACTGTGCTTTGATTTCCACCCTACCACGGCTCTACTGAGTCGTGCAAACAGGTGGTTTTTGGGTACAGTCCCGATTCACATGGAGGCAATGAGCGATAGGAGGGGATTCGTCTCTCCCGGTATTGGGGGTTGATGCTGCGCAATGCTCGACTGGCCATAACAGGAAATCCCTGGCCAGGGTTGCTGTGACCTACTGGTAAGTGTTATCAGTAGTTTCACGAATGTTATGGACCTCAAGTCGGCATGACTTATCGAGCTATTGGGGTCTGACGTTTACCACCCCTAGGCGAGATATGCGACATATCAGACGAACAGACCGGACTGCACGGTAAGTGTTACTGGTTGGATTCACAGGAGTGTGAGCGGGCTTGCTCGTCGATCTTCTGATCGCTCAATACCCGGATGGCCGTTACGTTTAGCAGACCGCTTGCGGCTTGTGGGTGTTTGATATGATCATCATCTGCTGCCGGCGTATTGACGAGTCTTTAGAGTCCTACACAGAGGTTTCCTAGCTCAAGCGAAACGAAATAGGAGCGCATATGAGATATGTGCGGGACCGAGAATAATTCGTGTATGTGATACCGTATTCCATTCTCGTGATCAATGTATCGATTGGTTATATGTGATATAACCTAGTTATCGAATCAAGGATTAATTCGATAAGCCGATACATTGAATACTAGTCGGTTATATGCGACATGACCGGATCATTGAATCAAGTGTTGATTTAATGATTTAATGCATAATTATATATATTTGATATATTACTTTGCATTAACTAGTATTGGTTCATTTTAAATGGATTTTCTCACTTGAATTGTGCAAGTTGTATATGTGATATACTTTTGTGCACATGATTGTATCATGTTTGATGATACATGCTTATTTGGTTAAGTGTAAAGAATTAAACTATGGTTGAGTTAATGATTAGGGTTTTGTTTACTTAATTACTTATTCATTTATCTTATTTATTTATATCCATTTTGGAAAATGAAAAAGATAAATGAATGGTTGCTTGCTTTGTTTTTAGTTGAAGATTTGACTTAGTCTCCATTCTTGTCTTATACTTAACCCTAACCATTTAAACTAACCCTAATTCATTCTCTACACTTAACTAAGGTTAGATTATGATAAGTATTATATTTATTTTCTATTCTAAAAATACTTATCATATCTTTTTCATCTTCTTCTTCAAGAGCTAGAAAAAGAAAAGCTTTCTAGTTCAATGGCAACTAACCAAATCAAGTGAGAAATCCAAATCTAAAGTCTACCCACTTCCTATTTCTTCATCCTCTACTACTTGCCATGTAGTAGAGTGTGTTGTCTTCAAAAGTTTCTTGACTTGGCGAAGGCGGAGCTCGTTCTTATGATGCCTCGACGTAGATCATCTTCGGCATCGAACCGACGATCAAGCCCGCCCATTTCTTCGACGAAGCCGATACTTGAGTTCGGGATTCAATTTGGACAGCGGAGGGAGATCATCGCGGAGCTTAGGAAGTGGTGGACCGGATCTACAAAGGTTGTAGCCCCTTTCCTTTAGCTATATTTCCGTTTACATGCTTGCTTCGCCTATTTATCTAGTTAACGATCCGTATTAGGGTTTCTCGGCACCGTAATTTTTAGAAATTGGCATGTTTGATCACTTGTGAGACTCCATTAGAGTGTCTAGGAACCCTACAGTGGTATTAGAGCCTAGCTAGAGCCTTAGGCGAAGCCCCGACGGAATTAGAAGTCCGATCGACCCGAAACCTCGATTTTAATATGCTCTCTGGACTTTTTTGAAATTGATGGATTTTTGTGAATTAAAAATATGCAGAAAATTAAGAAGAATATTATAAGAATTACTGTACAAAACGGAAGGCTTAAATCGATTAAGTAGCCGCGGAAGAGCGGCACAAGCTGGCTTGTGCGGCGCTTCCGCGGCCGTACGGCCTGTTCTGCTAGTTTAATTTGCACAGTAATTTTATATTAATATTCCTGAGTTTTCTGGGAATTTTTAATTTGCATTCCAGAGTTTTATTTTCTGGGTTGTATTGGGAACTCAGTGTATCGATCGGATTGTCTAATTTTGTCAGTGTGTTTTTCCGGGTATTTTAGAATATGTTAAAAAGTTCGATCGGATATAAATACCCACTTTTTCCCCTGCCGGGAAATTTCCAATTGTTGGATTTTTCCGTAATTTAATGACGTTCTAAGTAGTGCAAGTAACACGATGGTCCCTCTAGAAGACAACAAACCTTAACTCGATTATGTGACCGTCTTGAACTGCCCTTTGAACCTTCGGGTTTGGGGCAGTACGGCGTGCCACATGTGAGGCGTTGGCTTGACCCTTCTACGGCTGGACCGTTGGTACTGAGGCACGAACTGAATGTTGTTAGACTTATTTCATGTGTTGAGCTGTATCGGGAAAACTTGGGTGTTCGATTGTTCGATCGAAAAGTTTAGCATTTTCTATTTATCCGGAATGTGATACAATAATTGGAATTCACAAATTGTTATGAGATAACGGAATGAATATTATAAACGTAGCAGTTTAGTCTCACTTGATCGGTTGCCACGGAATTTTGATGTGATCAAAAGTCCGTCGCAATCACGTAGCGTACGCGGATACTCGCCGGGTAAACTTAATAGACAGCCTCACTCCATAGCCCCGACCAAGTGACTGTAGGAGAACCCCGTCGCCGAAAGCATCCGTTCGGGTACTCGCGGCAGCGGTGTTCCACCTTGGTGCACTTTGTCGACGGCGTCGGGGTGCGGCCGCCTACTAAAGTTTGCGACGAGCATTCGATCAGAATGTCGGGAATCCTGTTGAATTGCCCGACTTGATATTGAAAAGTGTTTTCGATAATGAGACTAAAATACGGGGTTTATAATTGTTAGGCATGCGATGTCTAAAGAATTCATTTGATCAGGCATGCGATGTCTGAGGAGGTTGCGGATTCCAACTGTTGTAGTTTTATACTTTCTTTTCTGTGACCGTAAGTGTAATATGTGATATCGCCGGTTTCGTTGCTATATGTCAACGACAATTGGGATGCGCATATTTACTTACGTTGATGACATGTGATGTTATGTGTTGCTGGATATGTTATATTGGATCGTCGTATTTGAATAGCCGGAGGGTTTTTATGTGAGATGAGTGTTTTTCATTTTCATTCATGTAAAAACTTGTATGTAATATTCTTTTATTGGGGCACTTCCAGGTTGCGGAAGATGTCACCGTTGATGTATATTATTTACTTTTCTGCATTAGGATAGACCCAAGGAGGGGAGCACAAGTAACCGGGTTCTGGGGTCCAGTGGGAGACCAACTCGAGGAGTCGAGTCCGGGTCTCCTAACCCTAGAATTGGTAGGGTTGCTTGCCGCTCTCGTAGGGGTCTAGGGGTGTGGGATTGGCTATTCATCACGACCGTGAAATCCGTATTTTATACTGGCTCGTATTGAAAACACGGACGTCCTAGTATATCCAATATTTCATATGTTTCTTCTGCTGTGATTTATCTGTGATGTGATCATGTGATATTCTGTGACAGGTATTATATATAGTATATATGATATATTATATAGACGTTGCTTATGTTTTACACCCGCGCTAGCCCTGCCTCGCTCTGGCGTTAGTTACCTAACCTAACGGTGCAGACGGGACATCGAGGCGAATGCGGATGGCATAAGCATACGTTATATTTATCTGTGATGTTTAGGTGGACTTAAATGATGGGATATTCATTAATGAGATTAATGAAAGAAAATAAACCTAATTGATGTTGTGGAATCGAATTTCAAAATAAAAACAGGTAGCTACAGTTCTTGCTTTGCATCGCGGTGTTCATTATAGAACATCCTGCACCTTATTCGATGGGGAAAGGACCGAGATCCCTTCACCGGGAGTGACTCCTTTAGCAATAACTGGCAGATGCTACACACTCGGTTTGTCTTTTGATCGCTTCTATAGTTTCTGCTTTGCACAGTGATATATATGATATATCCCGCACCTCATTCGACGAGGAAAGGGCCGACGATCCCTTCACCGGGAGTGACCCTTTAGCAAAACTAGAAAAGCTTCAAAAACATTCCATTTAAAAACCATTTGATTCCGCAACGAGATCAAGTTCAAAGCGTTAAAGGTTTTCACAAAAACCAGCCGCAACCCTCCGTCATTTTAGGAAGTAGAGTACTTAGTATTCGTGCTGTGTTTGTTGACCATAGTCAAGGCACAGTGTACGGTAGCTAAGTGATGTCTTCCTACACCGAATATGATACGATTAGTTAGGACAGTCGCGTGACTTTGTTGACCTTAGTTAAGGGTCATGTGGGTGGGTCTAATTAATCACGAAATGACGGGTAGAACTTGACTAGTACTTATGATTTGTTGACCATAGTTAAGGTCATAAGTGCTAGGGGTAAAAACCATTATCGGGAGTTTCAAGTGTTGAAACTTGCAATGAGATTGCATACCTTCTATGTGATAGTTGGATCCCGATACCCACTGCGAGTAATTGTTACTCCTGGGAGAGTTTTGCACTTTGCAATTAGCCGATCAAGTAGGTGTCTAGAAAGGTGTCAACGGGGTTACGCCTCTGGGAAAACGAGGTTTACTGTAATTAGGTCCGTGCGAAAGCACGGGAAACCTCCCTCAAAGTACCGACACTGGCCTGGCTGAAAGATTGGCGAACTTGTAGAGTGTAATTAATCCCGGCTAGTCTTTCCTTTTAGGGTTTGAAGGAAGATTTGATAAAAACAGTGGGAGCCATCCTGATTAGATAAAATATATATAACCAATCTAATCTTGCAAGAGCGCACGCTGAGTGTTTTCTTCTCTCTCTCTCCTGGTAGCAACCATATCACGCCTTAATCAAGATAATAATATGGATGTATTGACCGAACCTGCTTGTTATACTGAGCTGGGGAACGTTGGTCCCGCTCCAACTTATAATTGTTATAAGACAGAGCAGGAAATAGGGGAATACCAGAATTCCTATGCCGCCCAAAAGAAGAAAGTGCATATGATGCATCTCCTTCGGGTGTGTTCATTACAAAGAACTGTTTCTCAGTATCCTCTGCATCCTGGGTATATGATACCGGATCAGGATCCCAGATATGTAATCTGTTACATAGGGCTACAAAAGGGTAGAAAAACTGAGAACGGGTGATAAGTTTCATGAGGCAGAAAACGGGGCAAGTGTTGCAGCCAAGTCTGTTGGTCACTGTCACCCTGTATTATGAATACATTGATTCTGAACAAATGCTATTAGATACCGAACCTGATATACAAAATCATATCAGTCTCTTTATTAGTAAAGAAAGGATATAATTTTGTATTGATGGATAATGTTTTGAACATTTCCTATATCAAAAGTTGATCGGTTCAGGCACGTTATCTAAAAGCATTGACGTTCTAAATCAAACTACAGTTCCTCGTATACAGAACACACACAAGAGGAAGAGTTCAGAAATGAACGAATTCTTCTTGAGGTATTGTAGACTAGGTCATATCAATGCGACCCGACTAGCTGAAGTTACATTTAGATGCATATTTAAATCAGTTTGAATTTACATCTTGTGAAACTTGCCAGTCATGTCACAAAGATATAATGACACCAGCTCTGTTTACTGGAAACAGAGGAAGAGTTGGTAAACTCTTGGGACTGATACATGATGATGTATGTAAGGTCTCCTGTCTACACATGCCAGGACTGGTTCTTTATACTTCATTATATTCTCTGATAATCTCTCAAGATTCAGTCATATATTCCTGTTGAAATATAAGTCCGAACCTTTTGAGGTATTCACATAATATAAGTAGGAAGTAGAGAACCAAAATGCGGGTATAAGTATTATGTCCTATGATAAGATCAGGGAGGAGAATACTTGTGCATAGAATTCCTGGACTATTCTAAAGGAGAATGAGATTCTCTCTGAGTGCTACTCCTCTGAATACACCACAACACAATGGTGTATCAGGGCGGAGAAATTGCATAATATTAGATATGGTGTGCTCTATGATGAGTATTACTGAGTTACCCATTTCCTTTTGGGGTTATGCACTTGAGAAGCTGCATACCTATTGAATTAGGTTTGAATCAAATCACTGCCTAACACTCCATATAAGATATGGTGTGGGAAGATCCTATCTCTTAAGCGAGTTAAGATTTGGGGTTGTCCGGCCTATGTTTAAAGCAAAATCCGGACAAGATCGAGGCAGGATCAGTTCTATAGAACTGGAAAGGTTCCAGCTATACAAAACTGCAGTTGATGATTTGACAAAACCATAAGATTCTATAGTTCCCGACGAACCTCAGCCTCTCCGCCGATCTAGTAGGGTTCCTCGTCCACCTTAGAGATACCTCGGTTTCTCGATGACAGTGGGAGCGAGGATTGCATCATGAGATGATGACCCAACCAGTTTCGAGCAGGCCATCGAGAGTAGGGACTCTGTAAGAATGGCTGGATGCTTAGTGATCTGAGATGGAATCCTTATACACCAACAAAGTATGGACTTTGGTTGCTATAACTGAAGGGTTAAATCCCCATCAGGAGCAAGTATATCTTGAGAAGATTGCTTGGTGTACATGGAAAGGTTGAAACTTTCAAAGCTAGACTTCTTAAAGGTTTTCGTCATCAACCAGGCACGGATAATGATGAAACCTTTTCCAGGGACTATGTTTAAATCCATCCAGATCCTACTTGCCACAGCTACATACCATGACTACGATATCTGGTGGTTGGGTGCCATGACTACTTTTTTAAATACTAATTTAGAAGAGAACGTCTATAAGAACACAACCAGAGGTCTTCATAAAACAATGGGAGCAGCGGAAACGTGTGCAAGTTGCTTTACATAATGAAGCAGGCATCGCAGAGTTGGAACGTCTGTTTTGATGTGATAGTCAAAGTGTTTGACTTCATCAAAATGGTAGACGAACCTTGTATATACAAAAGGGTAGTAGAGAGTAAGGTGGTCATCTTCGTATTGTACGTAGACAACATACTTTTGATAGGAAAAGAGTTTCCTATACTACGATCGGTCAATCTCCTATTATCACTAGGATTCCCCAAATAGGATCAAAGTGATACCTCCTAGATCCTGAGTTTTCATCTATGAGATAGATGTAATTGGATGTTAGGATTCTCACTAGATGTAGTGAGATGGTATCAATCGATCCTGGGGGGAATCACTGGAAGAGTTCCAGGGTGATAAAGACGACTGAATGTCAGTCACGGGCATTGTCTTTACCCTCAGTAGAGGGACGGTATGTTGGAAGAGTTCCAAGCTAGATACCGTGGCAAACTAGACGATAAAGGCTGGTAACATCGCTATGAAAGATACTACCAAAGAGGAAGTTTGGGTGTATATTGGTTCATAAGATGAACTAGGTTCCTGCCATTGTATGAAAATGGAAGTGTGGCTTTGGCCCTGGAACCCTGGTCCCATCAGTGACCCAGACAAATTCTGAGGAAGCATCACCTGATCATGGAGATAGTTGATCTCCGGGGTGATCGAGGTTAGGAGAGTAGACTCAGAGGACAACACGGCGGATCCACTCACGAAGGCCTTTTCCTAAAGACAGACTTTTAGGGGATGGTTGAGTATGTGATACTGCAACCACTGCTACAGATGGCCCTAGTGCAAGTGGGAGATTGTTAGTTATATGTATGCCCTAGAGGCCATTACTGTAAATTGGATGTATATTGTGGTGGATGCTGGGACATATATAGGTAGGACTTTCTTGCTCGACATGATACTACGCTATCTGGTTGCTCTTTGTCTTAACGTGTATAGTTTCCGTCTCTCTGTTACATGTTGATAAAGCCCTTAGGATGTGTACTCGACTTCCAGGACTATGATGCAGATCGTACTAGCGGGGCCTGGATAGTCCATGAGTACATCCTTGAAATGTTCCTAGTCGAGGGAATATCGAGACGGGGCATCGATATTCCAGAGTAGACTAGAGTATATCTTCTCGACCCATGCGATGGGCGATGGATGATCCCATATCCATTGGTGTTTGACATCGAAGATGGTATGCGGGTGCTCAGTGGAGACTGGGTTTACTGAAAGGACTCGCCGAGAACTCCCAGATGGTATTATACCTCACGTCAGATGGCAGTTCTCTGGTGACACTGGTACAGCTTAGTCTGTTGACCCGAGATCGTCATAGAGTCCTGTGTGTCTCCCACTGTGCTTTGATTTCCACCCTACCACGGCTCTACTGAGTCGTGCAAACAGGTGTTTTTTGGGTACAGTCCCGATTCACATGGAGGCAATGAGCGATAGGAGGGGATTCGTCTCTCCCGGTATTGGGGGTTGATGCTGCGCAATGCTCGACTGGCCATAACAGGAAATCCCTGGCCAGGGTTGCTGTGACCTACTGGTAAGTGTTATCAGTAGTTTCACGAATGTTATGGACCTCAAGTCGGCATGACTTATCGAGCTATTGGGGTCTGACGTTTACCACCCCTAGGCGAGATATGCGACATATCAGACGAACAGACCGGACTGTACGGTAAGTGTTACTGGTTGGATTCACAGGAGTGTGAGCGGGCTTGCTCGTCGATCTTCTGATCGCTCAATACCCGGGTGGCCGTTACGTTTAGCAGACCGCTTGCGGCTTGTGGGTGTTTGATATGATCATCATCTTCTGCCGGCGTATTGACGAGTCTTTAGAGTCCTACACAGAGGTTTCCTAGCTCAAGCGAAACGAAATAGGAGCGCATATGAGATATGTGCGGGACCGAGAATAATTCGTGTATGTGATACCGTATTCCATTCTCGCGATCAATGTATCGATTGGTTATATGCGATATAACCTAGTTATCGAATCAAGGATTGATTCGATAAGCCGATACATTGAATACTAGTCGGTTATATGCAACATGACCGGATCATTGAATCAAGTGTTGATTTAATGATTTAATACATAATTATATATATTTGATATATTACTTTGCATTAACTAGTATTGGTTCACTTTAAATGGATTTTCTCACTTGAATTGTGCAAGTTGTATATGTGATATACTTTTGTGCACATGATTGTATCATGTTTGATGATACATGCTTATTTGGTTAAGTGTAAAGAATTAAACTATGGTTGAGTTAATGATTAGGGTTTTGTTTACTTAATTACTTATTCATTTATCTTATTTATTTATATCCATTTTGGAAAATGAAAAAGATAAATGAATGGTTGCTTATTTTGTTTTTAGTTGAAGATTCTTGAAGTTTTGACTTAGTCTCCATTCTTGTCTTATACTTAACCCTAACCATTTAAACTAACCCTAATTCATTCTCTACACTTAACTAAGGTTAGATTATGATAAGTATTATATTTATTTTCTATTCTAAAAATACTTATCATATCTTTTTCATCTTCTTCTTCAAGAGCTAGAAAAAGAAAAGCTTTCTAGTTCAATGGCAACTATCCAAATCAAGTGAGAAATCCAAATCTAAAGTCTACCCACTTCCTATTTCTTCATCCTCTACTACTTGCCATGTAGTAGAGTGTGTTGTCTTCACAAGTTTCTTGACTTGGCGAAGGGGGAGCTCGTTCTTGTGATGCCTCGACGTAGATCATCTTCGGCATCGAACCGACGATCAAGCCCGCCCATTTCTTCGACGAAGCTGATACTTGAGTTCGGGATTCGATTTGGGCAGCGGAGGGAGATCATCGCGGAGCTTAGGAAGTGGTGGACCGGATCTACAAAGGTTGTAGCCCCTTTCCTTTAGCTATATTTCCGTTTACATGCTTGCTTCGCCTATTTATCTAGTTAACGATCCGTATTAAGGTTTCTCGGCACCGTAATTTTTAGAAATTGGCATGTTTGATCACTTGTGAGACTCCATTAGAGTGCCTAGGAACCCTACAATCTCAGCAACCCTGGCCAGGGATTTCCGGTTATAGCCAATCGAACACAGTGCAACATCAACTCCATATACCGGGAGAGACGAATCCCCTCCTATCGCTCATTGCATCCATGTGATTCGGGACTGTACCCAAAAACCACCGTTTTGCACGCCCTCTTGGACGTGGTAAGGTAGAAATCAAAGCACAGTGGGAACCAAATAAGACTCTATGACGATCTCGGGTCAACAGACAACTCTGTACCAGTGTCACGAGAGAACTGCCATCTGACGTACGGTATAATACCATCTGGGAGTTCTCGGCAAGTCTGTCCAGTATACCCAGTCTCCACTGAGCACCCGTATATCATCTCTGATGTCAAACACCAATGGGTATGGGTTCATCCATCGCCCATCTGTATGGGTCGAGAAGATATATGCTAGTCTACTCTGGTATATCGATGCCCTGTCTCGATACACCCATGATTAGGGACCTTGAAGGATGTACTTATAGACTACCATGTCCCCACTAGTATGATCCACATCATAGTCCAGGTAGTCAAGTACACATCCTAAGGGCTTTACCAACATGTAACAGAGAGACAATCAGTGTACATGTTAAGGTAAAGAGCAACCAGATAGCATACTATCATGTCGAGCAAGAAAGTCCTCCCTATATATGTCCAAGCATCCACTACAATATACATCCTATGTATAGTAATGGCCTTTAGGGCATACATATAACTAACATTTATAACGCTAATATGTTACAATATTATATATCACATATACAATATTTATTGTAACAAAATAAAATAATACAATTAACATATATCGCATATATATCAATGTATTACCCGAGTGAGAAAAAGAATCTTTTTGTGAGCTTATATTATTTAATGTAATTTAATATATCAAATATATATTAAATTATCGAATCAACACTTGATCCGATAATCTGGCTATTTAAAAAATAACCGAATAATATAATCTGTATCAGTTTATCGAATCAACATTTGATCCGATGACCCGGCTATATCACATATACCCGGCCGATATCTCATATCGCGAGAATCTAATACGGTATCACATACACGTATTGTTCTCGGTCCCGCACATATCATATATGTGCTCCTACTCCATTTTGCCAAAGTTAAGAAACCTCTGTGTGGGACTCTAAAGAATCGTCAATACGCCGGCAGTTGGTGTTGATCATATCAAACACCCACAAGCTGCAAGCGGTCAGCTAAACGTAACAGCCACCCAGGTATTATGCGATCAGAAGATCAACAAGCAAGCCTGTACATTCTCCTGCGAATCCAATCAGTAACACTTTCGTACAGTCCGGTCTCTTCGTCTGATATGTCGCATATCTCTCCTAGTGGTTGTAAACGTCGGACCCCAGTAGCTTGATAAGTCGTGTCGATATAAGGTCTATAATAGTTCGAGAAACTACTGATAACACTTACTAGTAAATCTCAGCAACCCTGGCCAGGGATTTCTAGTTATAGCCAATCGAACAAAGCGCAACATCAACTCCCTATACCGGGAGAGACGAATCCCCTCCTATCGCTCATTGCCTCCATGTGATTCGGGACTGTACCCAAAAGCCACCTTTTTGCATGCCCTCTTGGACGTGGTATGATGGAAATCAAAGCACAGTGGGAATCACACAAGACTCTATGACGATCTCGGGTCTACAGACTAACCTGTACAAGTGTCACCAGAGAACTGCTATCTGACGTGAGGTATAATACCATCTGGGAGTTCTCGGTGAGTCCGTCCAGTGTACCTAGTCTCCACTGAGCACCCGTACACCATCCTTGATGCCAAACACCGATGGATATAGGATCATCCATCGCCCATCATATGGGTCAAGGTGCGTATACGCTAGTCTACTCTGGTGTATCGATGCCCTGTCTCGATACACCCTCGACTAGGAACAGTTATAGGATGTGCTCGTCGACTACCGTGGCCCCACTAGTATGATCTCATCATGGTCCCAGTAGTCGAGTAGATATCCTAAAGGCTTTATCAACATGTAACATAGAGACTATCATAGTACATGTTAAGATAACGAACAACTAGATAGCGTACTAGCATGAAAGTCCTCCCTATATATGTCCAAGCATCCACTACAATATACATCGTATGTACAGTAATGGCCTCTAGGGCATACATATAACTAACAATCTCCCACTTGCACTAGGGCCATCTGTTGTGGTATCGCATACCAACAATCAGCTGTGGTTGATGTATCTCATACTCAACCATCCCATAAAAGTCTCTACTGGGAAAAAGGCCTTTGTGAGTGTATCCGTGCTGTTGTCCTCTGTGTCTACTCTCCTAACCTTTATCTCCCTGGAGATTAACCATCTCCATGATCAGGTGATACTGCGTAAGAATTATATCCGGATTTTTGATGGGACGGGGGTTCCTTGGCATAAGCCACAACTCCATTGTCACACAATGGTAGGAACGAAGTTCATCTCATGAACTTATATATATATCCAGACTGCCTCTTTGGTAGCATCCTTGGTAACGATGTATCTTACCTTTAGTCGTCTAGTAAGTCATGGTATCTAGCTTGGAACTCTTCCAACATACCGTCCCTCTACTGAGGGTAAAGATAATGCCTGTGACTGACATTCAGTCGTCCTTATCACCGTGGAACCTTTCCAGTGATTCTCCCCAGGATCGATTGATACCATCTCACTACAACTAGTAAGTATCCTAACATCCAATTAGATCTATCTCATAGATCCATTACTCAGGATTTAGGAGGTATCACCTTGATCCTATATGGAGAATCTTTGTGATAAGAGGAGATTGACCGAGCGTACCATAGGAAACTCTTTCCCTATCAAGAGTATGTCATCCACGTACTCTATGAGGATCATCACCATACTCTCTACTACCTTTTTGTATATACAAGGTTCATCTACTATTTTGATGAAGTCAAACTCTTTGACTACTACATCAAAACAGACGTTCCAACTCCGCGATGCCTGCTTTATCACATAAAACATCTTGCACACGTTTTCGCTGCTCCCACTGTCTACGAAGCCCTCTAGTTGTGTACTTATAGACGCTCTCTTCCAAATCAACATTTAGAAAAGCAGCCATGACACCCAACCGCCAGATATCGTAGTCATGGTATGTAGTCGTGGCAAGTAGGATCTGGATGGACTTAAGCATAGCTTTGAAAGTCTCAACATTTCCATGTACACCAAGTAATCTTCTCAAGATATACTTGCTCCTGATGGGGATTTAACCCTTCAGATAAAGCAACCAAAGTCCATACTTTGTTGGTGTATAAGGATTCCATCTCAGATCGCTAAGCATCTAGCCATTTTTACAGAGTCCCACTCCTGATGGCCAGCTCGAAACTAGTTGGGTCATCATCTCATGATGCAATCCTTGCTCTCACTGTCATAGAGAAAACTGAAATATCTCTCAGGTGGGTGAGGAACCCTACTAGATCGACGGAGAGGCTGAGGTTCGTTGGAAACTATTGAATCCTTTGGTTCTACCAAATTATCAGCTGCAGTTTGTATAGCTGGAACTCTTTCCAGTTCTACCTCATGACCAATAATTTCTTCACAAGAAATTCCCTTTCACAAAGGTGGCATGCTGAGAAACAAAACATCTTTTGTTCCTCGGTTAGGTAGAAGATATTCCCTTGCGAATGCTTGGGATATCCAACAAACTTCTACAGAACTGACTTTTACTCGAGCTTGTCCGGATTTTGCTTTTAGACATTGGCCGGACAACCCCAAATCTTAACTTACTTAAGATATGGGCTCTTCCCATTCCATATCACATATGAAGTGGTAGGCAACTGACTTGATTGGAACCCTATTCAATAGGTATGCAGCTTTACAAGTGCATAACTCCCTAAAAGAAAATAGGCTACTTAGTAGTACTCATCATAGAGCACAACATATCAAATAGGGTGTAATTGCTCCGCCCCGATACACCGACGTGCTGTGGTGTATTCGGAAGAGTAATGCTGAGAGAGAATCTCATTCTCCTTTAGAATAGTCCAAGAATTCCGTGCTCAAGTATTCTCCTCCTTGATCTCATCAAAGGACATAATACTTATACCCATTTTTGGTTCTCTATTTCTAACTTATATTCTGTAATTATCTCAAAATTTTCGGACTTGTGTTTCAACAGGAACATATGTCTGAATTTTGAGAGATCATCAGTGAATGTAATGAAGTACAAAGAACCGGTCCTGGCATGTGTAGACATGGGACTTTCATAAATCAGCATGTATCAATCCCAAGAGTTCACTAACTCTTTCTCTGTTTCCAATAAACAAAGCTGTGGTCATCTGATCTTTGTGACATGACCGGCAAGTTTCAAAAGATATAAATTCAAACAAATTTAAATATGCATCTATATGTAACTTCAGCTAGTCGGGTCGCATTGATATGACCTATTCTACAATGCCTCAAGAAGGATTCGTTCATTTCTGAACTCTTCCTCTTGTTGTGTTTTGTATGTTAAGAACTGTGGTTTGATTTAGAACGTCTATACTTTTAGATAACGTGTCTGAACCGATCAATACTTGATATAGGAAATGTTCAAAACATTATCCAGCAATACAAAATTATATCCTTCTTTACTAATAAAGAGACATATATGATGTTATATATCAGGTTCGGTATCTAATAACATTCGTTCAGAATCAATGTATTCTGGTAATACAGGGTGATAACTACCAATAGACTTGGCTGCAACACTTGCACCGTTTCTATCTCATGAAATTTATCACCCGTTCTCAGTTCTCTACCTATCTGTAGCCCATGTAACAAATTACATATGTGGGATCCAGATCCGGTATCAAATACCCAGGATGTAAAAGATATTGAGAAACAGTTTTGTGTAATGAACACATCCGAAAAAGATGCATCAACATGTACTTTCTTCGTTTGGGCGGCACGGGAATTCTGGTAATCCCCTATTTCCTGCTCTGTCTTATAACAATTTTAAGTTGGAGCGGGACCAACGTTCCCCAGCTCAGTATAACAAACGGGTTCGGTCAATACATCCGTATTATTATCTTGATTAAGACGTGACATGGTTGCTACCTGGAGAGAGAGAGAAGAAAAACACTCAGCGTGCGCTTTTATAAGATTAGATTGGTTATCAATTTATCTAATCAGGTTGTCTCCCACTGTTTTAGTCAAATCTTCCTTCAAACCCTAAAAAGAAAGACTAGCCGGGATTAATTACACTCTACAAGTTCGCCAATCATTCAGCCAGGCCAGTGCCGGTACTTTGAGGGATGTTCCCCATGCTTTCGCACTGACCTAATTAAAGTAAACCTTATTTTCCTAGGGGCGTAACCCCGTTAACACCTTTCTAGACACCTACTTGATCGGCTAATTATAATGTGTAAAACTCTCCCAGGAGTAACTCTTACTCGCAGCGGGTATCGGTTTCCAACTATCTCATAGAAGGTATGCAATCTCATTGCAAATTTCAACACTTGAAATTCCCAATAATATTTTGCCCCAAGCCTCCTATGACCTTGACAAAGGCCAACAAACCATAGGCTGCTAGTCAAGTTCATCCCGTCATTTCCTGATTGAATCAAACCCACCCGCACGACCCTTGACAAAGGCCAACAAGGTCGTAAGACTACCCTAATCCAATCTACATCATATGCATAAGCAGATAAGTACTATTCAGCTACCGCACACTACGCCTTGACAAAGGCCAACAAACGCAGCACGAATACTAAACAGTCCTTATCTGAAATGACGGAGGGCTACGACAGGTTTTTAAGAAAACTCTTTGCGTAATGAACTTGATATCGTTGTAAAATCGAGTGATTTTTAATGGAATGTTTTTGAGGTCTTCTCTAGTTTTGCTAAAGAGGTCACTCTCGGTGAAGGGATCGTCGGCTCTTTCCTCAACGAATAAGGTGCAGGATATTTCACAAATGCCACTATACAAAGCAAAAACTATAGAAACAATCAAAAGACAAACCGAGTTTGTAGCATCTGCTAGTTTCGCTAAAGAGGTCACGCCCGGTGAAGGGATCTCGGCTCTTTCCTTATCGAATAAGGTGCTGGATGTTCTTCAAGGAACACCGCTATGCAAAGCAAGAATTAGAGCTACCAGTTTTTAAACAAGTTTCTACAATATCTTCAGGTTTCTTTTAGTTTCATTAATCTCATTAATGAAGTCCTATTTTATTATGCTTCACAAGCATCACATTTGAAACGAAATCTGCAATATAACATATATCTCATATATATAATATAAACATTCGTCTCAGGCAGTAATATGATCTCATCACAGAACATTGCAGCAGAAGAACATATATGAAATATTGGATATACTAGGATATCCGTGTTTTAATACGAGCCTGTATAAAACACGGATTCCACGGTCATGATGAATAGCCAAACCCACATCCCTAGACCCCTACAAGAGAGGAAAGCAACACTGCCAATTCTAGGTTTAGGAGACCCGGTCTCGATGCCTCGAGAGGGTCTCCTACTGGACCCTAAAACCCGGTTACTTGTGCTCCCCGCCTTAGGTCTACCTAATGCAGAAAAGTAAATAATATACAATGGTGACATCATCCTCAGCCCGGAAGTGCCCCAATAAAAGAATATTACATAAAAATGAATTTTACATGAATGAAAAAGAAAAACCCTCATCTCACATAAAACCCTCGGCTATTCAAAACGCGACGATCCAATATAACATATCACAGCAACACATAATATCTCATATCATCAACGTAAGCAAGTATGCGTATCCCGATTGTCGTTGATGTATAGCAACGAAGCCGGTGATACACCACATACTACGCTTACGGTCGCAGAAAAGAAAGTGTAAAACTACAACAGTTGGAATCCGCAACTTCCTTAGACATCTCATTCCTAACCAAATGAATTCCTTAGACATCGCATGCCTAACAATTATAAACCCCGCATTTTAGTCTCGATCTCAAAAACTCTTTTCAATATCAAGTCGGGCAATTCAACAAAATTCCTAACATCCTGATCGAATGCTCGTGGCAAACTGCATCCCCGGATGCCGTCGACGAAGTGCACTAAGGCGGAACACCGCTGCCGCGAGCACCCGAACGGATGCTTTTGGCGACAGGGTTCTCCTACAGTCACTTGGTCGGGGCTATGGGGCGCGGCTATCTATTAACTTTACCCGGCGAGTATCCGCGTACGCTACATGATTGCGACGGACTTTTGATCGCATCAAAATCCCGTGGCAACCGATCATATGAGACTAAACTGCTAGATTTATAATATTCAAATTAGTTATCTCATAACTATTTGTGGATTCCAAATATTGTATCACATTCCAGATAAATAGACAATGTTAAACTTTCCGATCGAATAATCAAACACCCATGATTTCCCAAATAGTTCTCAACACTTGAAATTAGTTTTAAAACATCCATCACATGCCACAGTACCAATGGTCCAGCCGTAGAAGGGTCAAGCCAACACCTCACATGTGGCAACGCCATACTGCTACAAACCCTAAGGTTTAGAGGCGGTTCAGACGGTCACATAATCGAGTTAAGGTTTGTTGTCTTCTAGAGGGTCCACCGCGTTACTTGCACGATTTTCTGAAAGTTTCAAACTCAAGAAAAAATCCAACTTTTGAAAATTTTCCGACAGGGGAAAAAGTGAGCTATTGATATTCGTTCGAACTTTTTAACACGTTCTAAAATTACCCGAAAAAAATTAAACGAAATTAAACTTTCCGATCGAATCAGCGAGCTCCAAATACAACCCAAAAAACTCAACACTTGAGTACAATTAAAAATTCCCAGAACTATCAAAAAGGACCCAATAATATATTCCTGAAGTAGTGGGCCCCAACTCCAATTATTGGTCGCGGAACCGCTGCCAAACGCGTGGTTTGGCCGCGGTTCAGCGGTTACGTCAGGGATTTGGTGGTACGTACTTCACAGTAATTCCTATATTTCCCTGCTTGATTTTCTAAATATTTTTAATACGAAAAAATCAACATTTTTAAAATTTTTACAGAAACTAGGGTTTTACGGGTATTCGGAATTCGATCGGACTTTAAACTTTGCCTAGACTTCTCCTAAAGCTCTAGCTTAGCTTTGATACCACTGCAGGGTTACTAGGCACTCTTACAAGGGTCTATAAGGCTTCAACCATGCCCGATTTAAAATTTAGACGTGCCGAACAATCCTAAACCAAGATCTTAGACTAGAGATTAGGTGAAACAAAGCATGTAAACAACTTTACATCTAAGAGATAGGGATTACAACCTTTGTAGTCCGTTCCTTCACTTCTAAAGCTCCGTGTTGTGGTCCCTTCGCTGCGATCATCAAGTTCCCGAACTCTAAAGAGGCTCCACGAAGAGAAAGATGCAAGCTTGCTTCAGATCTTCGATAACTAAGATGATCTACATTGAAGTTTGTTTAACACAAGCTCTCACTCACTAAATGAAGTGAACACCCTAATCTAATTGGCAAGAATAGATTAGGATGATGAAGTAGGAATTTAGCTCTCATTTGTTTTCTTAATCTCACTCATTTTCATCACCTTTGAAAAAGCTAGAAAGCTTTTCAAGCAAGAAGAAGAAGAAGAAGCTCAAAATCCTTTTGTGATGAATAATGAATCAAGTAAGGTTAGAAATGCAACCATGGGTTAAGTATGAAGACTTAACCCATGTAGAGATTTTACTATGGTTAAAGGGTTGGGTTGGGTTAAAGAAATATCACAAAATATCAAGGTCAAAGTCAAAACTTCAAGAAGCTTTTTGAAAGCTTCATGAATGTTTAACCCTAATCCAAACCCTAACCATAAATAAACTCCACAAAACATGTTGCATTTATAACCCTAATATGTTATAATATTATATATCATATATACAATATTTATTGTAACAAAATAAAATAATACAATTAACATATATCGCATATATATCAATGTATTACCCGAGTGAGAAAAAGAATCTTTTTGTGAGCTTATATTAGTTAATATAATTTAATATATCAAATATATAATTATACATTAAATTATCGAATCAACACTTGATCTGATAATCCGGCTATTTCATAAATAACCGACTAATATAATCTGTATCAGTTCATCGAATCAACACTTGATCCGATGCCCGGCTATATCACATATACCCGGCCGATATCTCATATCACGAGAATCTAATATGGTATCACATACACGTATTGTTCTCGGTCCCGCACATATCATATATGTGCTCCTACTCCGTTTTGCCTGAGCCAAGAAAGCTCTGTGTAGGACTCTAAAGAATCGTCAATACGCCGGCAGTAGGTGTTGATCATATCAAACACCCACAAGCTGCAAGCGGTCAGCTAAACGTAACAGCCATCCAGGTATTGAGCGATCAGAAGATCAACAACCAAGCCTGTACATTCTCCTGTGAATCCGTTCAGTAACACTTTCGTACAGTCCGGTCTCTTCGTCTGATATGTCGCATATCTCGCCTAGGGGTGGTAAACGTCAGACCCTAGTAGCTTGATAAGTCGTGTCGATATGAGGTCTATAACAGTTCGAGAAACTACTGATAACACTTACTAGTAAATCTCAGCAACCCTGGCCAGGGATTTCCAGTTATAGCCAATCGAACACAGCGCAACATCAACTCCCTATACCGAGAGGGACGAATCCCCTCCTATCGCTCATTGCCTCCATGTGAATCGGGACTGTACCCAAAAGCCACCTTTCTGCATACCCTCTTGGACGTGGTATGATGGAAATCAAAGCACAGTGGGAATCACACAAGACTCTATGACGATCTCGGGTCTACAGACTAACCTGTACCAGTGTCACCAGAGAACTGCCATCCAACGTGAGGTATAATACCATCTGGGAGTTCTCGGCGAGTCCGTCCAGTGTACCCAGTCTCCACTGAGCACCCGTACACCATCCTAGATGTCAAACACCGATGGATATGGGATCATCCATCGCCCATCATATCGGTCAAGATGCATATACGCTAGTCTACTCTGGTATATCGATGCCCTGTCTCGATACACCCTCGACTAGGAACAGTTATAGGATGTACTCGTCGACTACCGTGTCCCCACTAGTATGATCTTATCATGGTCCCAGTAGTCGAGTACATATCCTAAGGGCTTTATCAACATGTAACATAGAGACTATCATAGTACTTGTTAAGATAAAGAATAACCAAATAGCGTACTATCATGTCGAGCAAGAAAGTCCTCCCTATATATGTCCAAGTATCTACTACAATATACATCGTATGTACAGTAATGGCCTCTAGGGCATACATATAACTAACAGACTAGGAATACGATAGTTCTTCTTACAATTTTCTTGTAGATACAAGGCCCATCCTTGTTTTTGATGAAGTCAAATTTCTTAACTGTCTCATCAAAACAGATGTTCCATCTCCACGATACCTCTTTTAATCCATAGTTAGATTTAAGCAACTTGCATACCTTCCCGCTGCTCCCACTGTCTACGAACCGCTCTGGCTAATCCATATAAACACACTCTTCTAAACTTTCATTCAGAAAATCCGTTTTTACATCCATCTGCCAGATTTCATAATTATGGAAGGCAGCAATGGCAAGTAGGATATGAATGGATTTCAGCATAGCCACTGGAGAAAAGGTTTCGTCATAGTACACACGGAGTCTTTGACGAAAATCTTTTGCAACAAGTCTAGTCTTATAGGTCTCCACCTGTCCATCTACTCCAATCTTCCTTTTGAAAATCCATTTGCATCCAACGGATTTTACCTCAAGAGAAGCAATATTCAAGGTCCAAACTTTGTTGTTGTACATAGACTCCATTTTGGATCGTATAGCATCCAGTCATTTATCAGAGTCCTTACTGGTAATGGCTTGCTTGAAACTAGTAGGATCATTTTCTTCCAAAATACAAACCTCTTGATTCCCATCTATGAGAAAACTGTAGTATCTCTCCGGCAAATGAGAAATCCTACTAGATCTGCGGAGTGGCTGGGGTTCGTCGGGTATTATTGAATCTTAAAGTTCACCAAATCCTCAGTTTCAGTTTGTGGTTCCATAATTTCTTCCAGTTCTACCGTGATCCCACTAATTTCTTTTGCAAGAAATTCTTTCTCTAAAAAGACGGCGTGCTCAGCAACAAACACCTTCTGTTCTTCGGTGTAGTAGAACAGCTATCCATAACCATTATTTTGATATCCTAAAAACTTACAAAAAACCAACCGTGCATCTAGTTTGTCCGGATTATACTTTTTAACGTAAACCGGACAACCCCATATCTTAAATCTTTTAAGATATGGCCTTTTAACATTCCATATTTCAAATGGTGTTTTTGGCACGGATTTGGATAGAACATCATTCAATAGATATACTGCTGTCTGAAGCGCGTGTCCGCAGAATGAAAGAGGCAGATCAACACTACTTATCATGGAGCGAACCATGTTCGATAGGGTACGACTCTTCCGCTCCGATACACCGTTGTGCTGTAATGTATATGTAGGAGTAAGAAGAGAGAATGCCATTCTCTTTTGGGTATTCTAGGAATTCCGTGCTTAAATACTCCCCTCCTCTATCAGATCGGAGGATCTTGATATTTTTGCCAGTCTGGTTCTCGACTTTGCTCTTATATTCCTTAAATTTCTCAAAAGTTTCGGATTTGTGTTTCATCAGAAATACATATCCGAATCTCAAGAGATCATCAGTGAATGTAATGAAGTATGAGAACCCACCCCTTGCATATATAGACATTGGACCATATACATCACTGTGTATGAGTCCTAAGAGCTCTGCAGCTCTTTCTCTATGTCCCGTAAACGGAGATTTGGTCATCTTTCTTTTGAGACAAGACTGGAAGGTTTCATAAAATGAAAATTCGAATGAATTCAGAAACCCATCCTTATGCAACTTAGTGATCGGTCATATTTACCGCACATTTGTACGGTCATTTTCCCTATTATTATTAATTACTAAAAGGCGTTATTTGTAAATTAAGAACATATGTGGGTTTATTTGTAAAAAGATTATTGTCATATATTTCTTAATTTATAATTAAAATAATTAGGAAATATATGCATATCATATTTAAATAAATTATTCATGAGATTATTTATTTTTAAAATATGCGTATCATATCAAATAATTATAGCCAATATTATTAAGATATTGTTAGTTATATGTATGCCCTAGAGGCCATTGTTGTACATGTGATGTATATTATAATGGATTCTTGGATATATATATAGAGAGAGAGGACTTTCTTGCTCGATATGATAGTATGCTATCTGGTTTCGCTTTATCTTAACATGTTAACGAATACTGTTTTGTGATCACGTGTTGTTAAAGCCCTTTTTATGTACTCGACTACTAGGACTATGATGAGATCATACTAGTGGGGCCAGGGTAGTCAACGAGTACATCCTATAACTGTTCCCAGTCGAGGGTGTATCAAGACAGGGCATCGATACTCCAGAGTAGACTAGCGTACACGCATTTTGACCCATATGATGGGCGATGGATGATCCCATATCCATTGGTGTTCGACATCAAAGATGGTGTACGGGTGCTCAGTGGAGACTGGGTACACTGAACGGACTCGCCGAGAACTCCTGGATGGTATTATACCTATCGTCAGATAGCAGTTCTCCGGTGACACTGGTACAGGTTAGTCTATAGACCCAAGATCGTCATAGAGTCTTGTGTTATTTCCACTGTGTTTTGATTTCCACCTTACCACATCCAAGAGGTCGTGAAAAACAGTGGCTTTTGGGTACAGTCCCGAATCACATGGAAGTAATGAGCGATAGGAGTGGTTTCGTCTCTCCCGGTATAGGGAGTTGATGTTGTGCTGTGTTCGATTGGCTATAACTGGAAGTCCTTGGCCAGGGCTGATATGGAGAATTACTGATAAGTGTTATCAGTAGTTTCTCGACCCGTTATGAGCCTTACATCGAAACGACTTATCGGTTACTGGGGTCTGACGTTTTACCACCCCTAAACTAGATATGCAACATATCAGACGAAGAGACCGGACTGTACGGTAGTGTTTACTGATTGGATTTACAGGAGAATGTACAGGCTTGCTTGTTGATCTTCTGATCGCTCAATACCTGGGTAGCTTTTACGTTTAGCTTACCGCTTGCAGCTTGTGCGTATTTGATATGATCATCACCTGCTGCCGGTGTATTGACGATTCTTTAGAGTCCTACACAGAGGTTACCTGGCTCAGGCAAAACGGAGTAGGAGGACATATGTGATATGTGCGGGACCGAGAATAATACGATATGAGATTCCATATTCTATTCTCGCGATATATGATATCGGCCGGGTATATGTGATATAGTCGGGTCTTCGGATCAAGTGTTGATTCGATGAATCAGTACATGTTATATTAGTCGGTTATATGCTATATAGCCGGATTGTCGGATCAAGTGTTGATTCGATAATTTAATGTATAATTATATTTATGTGATATACTACATTACGTTAACTAATATAAGCTCGCCTTATTGATTCATTTTCTCACCGGATAATACATTGACATATATCCGATATATGTTAATTGTATTATTTTCTTTTGTTGCAAAATATATTATATATATGTGATATATAATATTGTAATAAGTTAGGGTTACAAATACAACATGTTTTATGGAGATTAAACAAGTTAGGGTTTGATTTGGGTTAGCATTTGGGTTAGCTTTTTCATGAAGCTTCATGAAGCTTTCTTTTGTTCTTTGCTAAGATATTTTGTATAGATATTTCTTAACCCAACCTAAACTCTTTACCTTAGGTTTATTCTGTACATGAGTTAAGCCCTTCATTATTAACCCATGGTTGGATTTGTAACCACAACAATAATTCATTATTCATCACAAAAGCTTTCTTCTTCTTCTTCCTCCTTGAAAAAACTTTCTAGCTTTTTGCGAAGTAATGATTTAAAGTGAGAAATTGAAAACAAAAGAGTGTAAAATTCCTACTTCATTATCTTCATCTATTCTAGCCACTTAGATTAGGGTGTTCACTTCACTAATACTTGATTAGAGAAGTGAGAGCTTGAGTTTGAGATTCTTCAAGGTAGATCATCTTCGAAAAGGAAGACTTCAAGCAAGAATGGATCATTCGACTTGTAGAGCCTCTCTAGATTCCGGGAGATCATGGATCGTGACAAAAGGACTACTACTCGGAGCTTATGAAGCGAAGGAACAGACTACGAAGGTTGTAATCCCTCTCTCTTAAATGTAAAGTTGTTTACATGCATGTTAACCTTAATTCTCTAGTTAAGATCTTGGTTAGGGTTTGTTTAGCACCCCAAAAATTTTAAAGTAGCATGTTTAATGCTTGCCAAAACCTTGATAAGGTGCTATGCTAACCCTACAGATATCATATCAATTAATTGGTTGGAATATTATCTCAAATAAAATAAATGCTACTAACAATTTGATTTGAGATATTGTGCATTATTATAAATTAGTTCATGTCCGAAAAATAAGTAGGAGATCCACATCAAATCTATTTACCAAACCAAATCTGCCAAATGTTAGGAGAAAATTGAAGAATCTCGGAACGGTAGAGAATAAGAGATATTTTCAGAATATTTTTATTAGAAAGATCTCCAAATATCAAGAGAAGAAGGCACGAAGAATCTGGAGACTCAACTCCGCCAGAGGGCGGCGGATCCGCCGCCATAGGGTGTAAAGAGCGGTGGTTCAGCGATTCATTGGTGGCCGTAGGATGTAAAAATTCAAGGGTTTGATTGTCTTTTCACACACTTCAATATGATGTCTATGGTTTCAAGTTCCAGAGCCTATAAAAGGACTGAGAGCTATCTATCTATCGATCCATCGAAGAATCAATCGACTGATTTACCGATCAAGCAATCTAGAGAAAATTAGGGTTGTAATTTACTTTTTCACCGAGCAACTTTTGTAATGCAATAGTTTATTCAATAAAAGATAGTTCTTTCTTTTAATTTTGTCGAATTTACTTTCCGCATTTACTTTCCGCAATTACTTTTTGCATTTTACTTTCCGCAATTTTAATTTTTGTTTAACTTATGGGTTCCGTATTCTTCTACCTTTCTTTTACCTCGTTGATCTCCATGAGCGAGTAAATTCTCGATTGTTAGGATTTGTAGCATAGGGTAGTATAATGGATGAACAAAATCATTAATTTCTTTTAAGTTTTAATTTTTATAAATTTTAGCAAAATAAGTCTCAACCCTCATATCGGGCGTGCTATCAATTCATGATAGTTACGACCACGATTTGAGATTCGTTAATATTTTCTTTATTGAGGGCTTCAGATAAATATGGATCAATGGAAGGACAAGGGTCAGTAGAGGAAAACCCTAATCCTTCCGAAAACCCTAATTCACATTATCGCTATTTCTCTAGTATTAAATAATTAAAAGATAAAAAGAATTGTTTTTAAAAAACTCCATCCATTAACCACTAAATCCTATAAAACCTACAAGCCCTTCTTTTATAAACTTTTCAAACCTTCCAAGTATAAAACGATAAAAATCCCATCTTTCTTCTATTAACTTATGTAAAATAAGAAAAGTAGTTCACCATTTTCCTGTGAACGACCCGTACTCACTAGCGGCTAGTTATTGTGATATCATTATTGATTGCGGTAATTAGAATACTCAAAGACACACTTTTTCGAATCAATCAAATGGCGCTGTTGCCGGGTAAATGGTAGTAATATTTTTCTTGTTATTCGGGCCGATTTCTAAAAATACCAGAAAAAGAAAATAAAAATAGAAATAGAAATAAAAACTACATCTTGTGTTTTTAACGATTCTTATGCGAGTTTTGCGAGAAATCTGGAGCACTTGGAGTGAACTACCAGAGATTCAGAGACTGTCAAATAAGAGCAGAGGAGTATTAGAGTGCAGTGCCAAAATTTGAAGGGGAGATCTCATGAACAGGCAGCAGATCCACGGCCAAGTATGGCGGGTAAACCGCGGCCATCTTGGGGAGTTAGGCCTCCAAATCTTTCTGGTATAATTTCCTTTTCTTCATTTCTTCTCTTAAGCTCCAATAAACTGTTTTTACCTACAGGATTTTTTGCAAACATCGCCGCTAAAAAAATATTTTTGCGTGTTTTAGATTTTGGTTTGTTTTGAATATTTAAAACGGAAATTAAGGGGCAAGAAACCCAAATTCAGATTAGGTGGGGATTTCATCACCCTTCCTAAGCCCTACAAATCACAAATAAGCATACGCATCACCCCATATTAAAAAAATATTTAGACCAAGGCTCTAAGGACAATCGTCCTCAATTAGGACAACGGAGGGTCGTGGGTAATCTATTGCTTATCCGCATTTTTCTTGTGATGTTTAAGGCAAGTGTGACTAAGAAAAGTGGTTTACTTAATTAGGCCCGCTATTTTGGTGATTCGTATAGCGGATACCTCCCACTTACCTGGCACTTACTTGGATGCAAGATTGATAAGGAAGTGATAGAGGATTTAGCATACATCTTGTCCTTTGGAAGTGTAGGAGCGGCCTAGTGATTTGACCTAAGTGACCCTAACTCTAAGGATTGTTTATGCACGTTTGTGATTGGTTGAGTCAAGGCCCTCTTTCCAAGCAAAACAATTTCAACATTCCAAAAAAAATCTTAAAAAACAAAAATTACTATTTCACCCTCTTTTCATTTCATTCTCTTATGATTAGAAACACAAACGGACCAACTCTTGGCGAGCTTTGCTATACACAACTAGATATTTCTTTATATCGTTATTGCTTTGGTAGAACTTCCGGCCCTACCATTTCTTTAAGGGATATGATAGAACGCTCTAGAAATAACAGTTGGACATCTCATTCAAATTCTTATTAACCGTGCCAAAATTGAACACCTTCTTATGTTTGTAATCCTTTTAGTGAGGAAACTTTTAAACCCATGTTCGTTGCGGAGCATAATGCGAAGGCCCGTAACCAAAGTTTCATACCTTTCGCTGCTCTAAAACTCTTAGGACAACAATTAAAATTATTTCCATATGAAAATGTTGATACTCCTTTTGAGATGAATATGGCAACTTTTACACCCATGACCATTGCTGAGTAAATTGAAAATGCTAGTCGCCAACAATTCAACCAATATCAATCTTCTTCATATCAAAATATTGATCCTGATTCTGTTTATGAAAATTGGATACAACCTTCTAACTCTTATTAACGGTACCAAACTTTCACTCCCTCTCATGTAGATACTTATCTTAAGGCTAATGTGGAAATTCGTAAACCTATTTCTATTGTGTAACACATTGAACTCGCCTGTAACCAACAATTGAACACATTCCAACTATATTCAACTTTTGCACCCTATCTAGATAGTGCTTCTGAACATCAATTAGGAAGTTCCACGGTTCAACGAGAATCCTTCATTGAAACTTCTTCACAAACCATGTCTAGTCTTGAAATAGAGTTGGAATTGAGTATGTTAGGAATATGTATGCCCTAGAGGCCATTATTGTATATTATAGTTGTCACGACTCAAAAGTGGCATGTGACCGGCACTTAAATCATGTGACATCTAAAGACGTCGACGCGGTCCAAGTAAGCTGAAAACCCGGATTCTAAACCCTTTTTGAAAATATTGGAGGTGAGGATTAAAATAGTCATTAGATGGAATCATTTTTACAATAAACATTTAAGTCTAAATAAGTATGTTTGAAAGAACCTATGACGTTTTAAAATTCGACAGCACCTCCTTTGTAAATTTTGAATAAAACTTGATGCAACATAATAATATTAACAGCATCCAAACGGGAGCTAACTTCTAGGCCCAAACGGCGGAGCAACCAAGCAGATAATATATGATGCCCAATGGTGAAGAAAAGAAAAAGCAAAACAAAATCAACAATATAAAAAGGTTGACTCTAATGAGTGCAACGCCTACAAACACACAAACTCTAAATCTTTCTTTTAAGTCCATAATATACACATTCCAGGCCAATGGTGTTTTACTAGATACAACATAATATAAATATATAAGTGTGGGTACGATACAATAGTAGCCCACCTACTAAAGCAATCACCGAAAAGAACGGTGTGCCGCAATTCGTTGATGATCCGAACGGTAAAACCTGCAAGAAACTAGGGCACAACGGGGATGAGTTGCCAACTCAGTGAATAGAAATACATCACAAGGTAGAAATCGAAATGCACAACGATACCTAGGTCATAAGTATAATATTATCATATCTTGTACCAATATATATATATGTATATATATATATATATATATATATACATATATATGATATGCATAAGTATCATACATGCAACACTATCCATCATGTGATCCTAAAGTAGAACATATCATATGCAAATGACCTGTATCTAGGTATAAACCCAAAGGCAGACAAAAATATATATGTAAAACCTCTTCTTTTAAAATAGCCACGGAATACATAAGTTACGATATAAAAGCAGACGTGATAGTATGAAATATAATAGGTATCTAAATTAAGATATACGTCTTGCTGTTTTGGTAAGAGCGATAAGAGGTTTACAATTTAAAAGATCCTTGTGTCATTCTAGACATATCAAAATAATAAGGCTATAGCTCATTTTAGAAATCCTTTTTATATGTAACAACCGGAAAAAGGTATTCAGGTATTGTCCCCCGGATCAGTCCTGGTCAAATACAATAACGCACAACACAACTGTATACCTCGTGATAGCAACATATCAATATATGGATGTCCAGTATCGACACCCTAAATAAAAAATCCCTCATGTCCATCACCGACACACAAATCCTCAAATCCCTCGTGTCCATCACCGACACGAAAATGCAGATATCGTCGTCACCATCTCAACAGATGATCGCCCCTCGATATCCCTAGCCCCGGTCAGTATTCCCTGGATATCCGTCGTGCAAATATCTATCTCCGACCAGTATCCCCTAGATATCTGTCGTGCTCATCTCTATCTCCGGTATCGAGTATCTAGGCTCCCTGCCTTTAATGCGGCTTTCCTGCCCCTCGGTCTCGACCGGGTCCACCATGTATCTGTCTGTTGACTCCTCCACTCAGCCTGGATAAGTAGCAAGTCCTTAACCGTATAGCTCCCCCACTCGGTTCGAAATAAAACCAAATTAGAAAACATCAAGCTCATGGTGGACATCAATACATCGTATCCAGAAATATCAAGTAAAGAAGAATAATTGCATATATCACTCTGATGATATATTATATATATACATATATAGCAGCGTCCCATACCACTAATATATATCATTGAATGTAAAACATCCTGAAAACTTATAAGAATCAAATATGAATATTCATGGTACAGGTATTCGCAATACTCAATAGTTAATAATTGTACAGTACGTAAGTGCAGGCAATAAACGCAACAGTTCTACTGTATCATGGTAATACTAATGATGTGTAGTATAGCATACGCACATGTGCTCGTGCAGCATGGCAATTATTAGTATTTGTGCAAGTGTTCTATAAATGTATAAAGCAGAATGTAATTCTACCCATATCTGTAGTATATAATAATAATTGGATTTTTCCGGATATAGGGAATTCATAACGCTTCGTAGCGATATTAACATACACATCACGCGGTATAATGGTCCTACTATGTCATGGCAGTACCAATAAGGTGTAGTGTAACATAAGCATCAGTGCGCGTGCAACATAGTACTCATTGGTAGTTGTGCGGTGTTCTATCAGTGTGTTCATATAACGAAAACATATCTAATCGATAAGTGTATCATGAACATGTAAAGTAAATCTAAACGTATCGCGTAAATATTACACGTAACTACTTTCTATGAGCTATACCATTATCTTTGAAATTGGAACGAAATGTTATTTTGAAATAAGGAAACTGCATTAAGTAAAAATAGATATTCGTTTTGGAAAGTAGCATCGCATCCTTGTCATTTATCATTTAAAAGCGAGAACGAATCGTTGGTTTTTAAAAGAGCATAGCTCACTCAAATGTAAGTCCTAAGTCGGAATAACCGGTGACTCCTTGAGTCCAAAGGAAACTTGGCCGTATTCAGCACACTATCCACAATATCACAAGTACGGTCTGATCCCTTATACTCTATCCGTCCAATATCATATCCATATTATACAGATCTATCGTCACGTATGTATAAAACTATATGCACATGAATACCATATTAGATGCAAAATAACGTCAATACCATTAACTTGAATTAACACTAACAACTAACTAGATAGCATAATTATCTTAGTTAAATAGTTGCGGGGGTGCTATACGCTATCCCCCCGACTTCCCCCGTAGATATAAATCCACTCACCAACTTGTCGAGCTCGCCGAAGTCCACCTTGCGATGTCCGTCATCTCCGTCTCAGAAACCTTCACAATCATACTTATAATCGAAGTTATATCATATCGACGTAAATATCGTATCAAAAACCAAAATAATGAGCTAAGCACCGTAGGTTAGGACCTACAGCTTACTTACCCTAAAACGACAAGATACCCCTGATGTTAATGTACGAACGTCAACAATTTAGTGACGGCACAGAAATATGAAAAACCATATTGAAATATCGGAAACTTTAATAAAACCTTATTAGAACACTCCCAGATTTCACTGTATGAATATTGGGATAAATCAAACAATACTTTAGATCATAAAATACCCAAATACACCTTCCAAACAAAAACCAACACAAAACTCACTAGGGGGACCGGCGGCGATGGCCAAATCAAGAATGTCGCCGGGTCAACTTGGTAAGTTGGGGCTCGGGCTTCAGGTGTAGTCTCCTAATGGTCTTAACATACCCTAGTCTTTTTATTTTTTCTAGTAGGTTTACCTAGTAGTTCCAGATTCAATGTTTGTACTACAAATATTCTAGTTTCTGATATTTGCATACAGAAAACAAATTTTGAACAAAACAACACATGCAAGGAGGAAGAAAATATACCTATGAAGAGGGTGCACAAAGAAATCCAGCTCAAGGGTTGTATGGTGGAAGCTTCTAGGGTAGTGGTGGCTCAAGCTTGATGATGTAAACAAGTTAATGAAGGGACCATGGCTTCTCTCTTTGGATAAGATGACTACTTAGAACTTTTGGTGTTGGAGCTTGAAGAGAGTATGTTTGTTCAGTTTGTGAAAAGAAAAAGATTATGGGAATTTAGATGGAGTTATCATGTTTTGTGTAGAGAACCAACATGTGTCAACCATGAAGGGTGAGGTGGATAATGATAAGGTGGTGGTGCATAGTGAGACGGAGGAGGTGGAAAGAGGATGGTATAGGTGAGGGTGTGTTGGTATGAGGGTTTAACTTACTAGCTAACATATACTCACCCTCATTTAAAAAGAAATAAGAAAGCAAAACAAATCTTTTTAATTAAGTGCTCTCACTTTAACACCTAATATATTTTGCAAATAAATAACCCTTACATATAAATACCTTTATGTTACCACAATCCTAAACTCTTTATTTTAAATGAAATAAAATACTTATCATAATACTTTAAATACAATTATCTTATTATAAAATCTCATGTCATGTTAAAACAATTAAATTATCATTTTTATGATATCATAACTTTTTCTCCATTTTTACCAAAATAATTACATTTTTGCGGATACAATTCTGATACCAAAATTCATATGCGATATCATTTTGTAACTCATTATATTCATATTTAAAATTATAAATTAATATTTATAATTTTCTAAAATGTTACAATATCCCCTCTTTAAAGAAATTCGGTCCCTGAATTTAAATTTAACCCCCATCTTAAAACATTTTTCTCATTCAGATAACCTCAATTCAAATCAATTTGCCGGGGTCCAAATTTTAAAACATATAGTTTGCTCTAGATAACGGAACTCTAAAGTCCCACACGAGGTAAGACGTAATATAACGCAACTGTGCGCGTGAAAATTCAAAGATGACATAAAACTCACATGACTGCAACTCTAGCGGTTGCTATGAGAATTACTCCAGTTATGATGCAAAATTCCAAACACTAAATCAACTATGCACATCAAGTACACGCTCTTTATCATAGTCGTAGTGCAATATCTATAGCACACGAGCAAGCGAAAATAAAAACCAAATTTATTACATACATCATCAAATGTAATGCACAAAAACAAAATCAGTCATAATGGGTTTGCACGAAAATCCAAACCACATGCTATGGGTGTGCATAAAAACAAAAATAGCGCCAAGTGCAACAGGTGTGCACGAAACAATATCCACTGCATCAACTGTGCATGGAGCTAATATCAAGTGCATCTAAAGTGCACAAAATCATCTCAAGTGCATGGGGGTGCACAAAACAAATCTCAAGTGTATCAGGGTGCACAAAACAAATCTCAAGTGGATCGAGGTGCACAAAACATCAAAACATGCAACTGATGTGCACAAAATCATACCGAGTATAACTAGAGTATATATATATATATATATATATATATATATATATATAAATATAATCTCTTAATCATGTGCAACTTATATGAATGAAAATATCAGGGCACGAAACAATATCCACTGCATCAACTGTGCATGGAGCAAATATCAAGTGCATCTAAAGTACACAAAACAAATCTCAAGTGCATCGGGGTGCACAAAACAAATCTCAAGTGTATCGAGGTGCAAAAAATGTCAAAACATGCAACTGGCGTGCATAAAATCATACCGAGTATACCTAGACTATATATATATATAAAATCTCTTAATCATGTGCAACTGATATGAACGAAAATATCTGTCTAGTGCATCTGGTGTGTACAATAGTCCAATCTAGTGCAGTCACCTTGCATTAAAACCTCAAACAAGTGACCTGGTGTGCACAAAACATCTGTGTGACCTTCAAATCCTCAGAATATATAAGTCAATTAACAGACGTCGAGTTGTCCCTTCTTCAACGTTGAAAACGAAATATTCAGACCATAAAAACGCAAATCGAAAATAAATGACATCGAAGTACACCTTCTTCAATGTCGAAAGGTGTTTACATACCGAAACTGGCATAGCAAGGATTAACAATTGCCTTCTGTCCATGGTCTAGCATTCCCTATCTCTGAATTCTTGTTCTTCCTGCGGATCATTAACGCCACGGCCTCTTTATACAATCGTCTGGTGAGGAGCAGCAACGCAAACAGTCTTATACTTATATTTCTCAAGACACTTCCTTGCCAAGTAGTCCATTCTCTCATAATGCAACATGTTGATGATGATAATCTCTAACCTCTGCGTGCATGCCAAACAACTGATCCTGGGTCCAATCTCACTTTTTATAGTATCCTAGAATGAACCCATCAAGTCTCCTGCTGATATCATCTATCCAGTCTGCCCGGGACTAGCACTCATTACTGAATCCACTTCCATTTCGAAATAAGTGCAATCTCATCAAGATTTTCCTCTAAAAGTGTGGTCGTACACGCCTCTGCATACGCATCAAACCTCCAGTATTGACGGGGAAGAACAACTGCGCATTGAGACCTTGCACTAATCTCCCGTTCCATAACTCTCCATCATCGGTCAAATAAGGAGCATATCGCGATAGTTACGCGAATTGCAAATCATACTCGGTTATGATTAATCCCAAAGACTTACACAAAACTCGAAAATACGAATCTGGCATATCTAACACTATGTGGAAGAATTTGGCTAAGCCCGCCTATGAGAAATAGTCCCAAATTGTTGGAGTAAAACTTACTACACAATCTCTCTTAAGTGACTCGTATCAGGTTTGAGCAAGACCCATCAAAAGAAGCTAATCAACTTCACCGATCCCGCATCGGTGTGCCACAACGGATTAAATATCCTAGCCATCCCACATCTGAACGACTACAAATCCTCTGATCCATCTATACTTGTAAACGTCGGCAACTTTTAACTTCATGAACTCTGGAAGATATACCTCGATAACCTCAGCAATGGTTGGTACAATTGTCTGAACAGTAAGTAACACAACGATCTTTGAAGTGGTGTAAACATCAAGTCTCCATGCCCGGCTGGTCTCCAGCAATGACCCGACCCTCTTGTGCGGATCCCGAAGAAACTCGCTTCAACATTAGAAAACCTATCATATATGGATAAACAACATGTTCTTGTGTTACCGGAATGTCACCCTAGTCAGTCCTCGTCCCAGAAAAGTCTACCCTGACCATATATCTAACCGCAACCCTCTCGGCTTGCATAGACATGGCTACCGGAACAATTAACATGTATCGATAAGGATTGATCAACAGAACGGATAGAAGAAAAGAACTCAAGATATATATCCTAAGGTAACTTAGGCAAAATATCATATCGTAAATATGCCACGGAATATATATACGGTACATCACTCTACTTAGTACCTACTCCATCAACCAAGGTCATCCTATATAACGAAAGTTCGGGTATAAGACCCTAAAGTCAAGTCTAAGTTCTATAAGGTCAAGCCTAGGTAACAAAAAGTGTAAGCCTAGACTCCATATAGTCATCCTAGACTCGAACAAAGGTTAAACTAAACGCTCTGATACCAACTTTGTCATGACCCGAAAGTGGCACGTGACCGGCACTTAAATCACGTGATATCTAAAGACGTCGATGCGGTCTAAGTAAGCTGAAAACCCGGAATCTAAACCCTTTTTGAAAATATTGGAGGCGAGTTTTAAAATAGTCATTAGATGGAATCTGTTTTAAAATAAATATTTAAGTCTAAATAAGAATATTTGAAAAGAACCTATGATGTTTTAAAATTCGACAGCACCTTTGTAAATTTTGAATAAAACCCGATACAAAATAATAATATAAACAACATCCAAACGGGAGCTAACTTCTAGGCCCAAACGGTGGAGCAACCAAGCAGATAATATACAACACCCAATAGCGAAGAAAAGAAAAGCAAAACAAAATCAACAATATAAAAAAGTCGACTCCAATGAGTGCGACGCCTACAAACACAAAAACTCTAAGTCTCGCTTCTAAGTCCATAATATACATATTCTAGGTCAAAGGAGTTTTACTAAATACAACAGAATATAAATATACAAGCGTGGATACGATACAACAGTAGCTCACCTACCAAAGCAATCACCGAAAAGAAGGGTGTGCCGAAATCCGCTGATGATCCGAGCGGTAAAACCTGTAAGAAACTGGGTCACAACTGGGATGAGTTACCAACTCAGTGAATAAAAATACATTACAAGGTAGAAATTGAAATGCACGATACTTAGGTCATAAGTATAATATTATCATATCTCGTACCAATATATATATATATATATATATATATATATGATATGCATAAGTATCATAAATTCAACACTATCTATCATGTGATCCCAAAGTTGAACATATCATATGCAAATGACCTGTATCTAGGTATAAACCCAAAGGTAGCCAAAAATATATATGTAAAACCTCTTCTTTTGAAATAGCCGCGGAATACATATGTCACGACATAAAAGTAGACGTGATAGTATGAAATATAATAGGTATCTAAATTAAGATATACGTCTTGATGTTTTGGTAAGAGCGATAAGAGGTTTACGGTTTAAAAGATCCTTGTGTCATTCTATGCATATCAAAATAATGAGACTATAGCTCGTTTTAGAAATCATTTTTATATGTAATAACCGGAAAAAGGTATTCAGGTACTGTCCCCCGGATCAGTCCTGGTCAGCCACAATAACGCACAACACAACTGTATACCTCGTAATTGCAACATATCAATATATGGATGTCCAGTATCGACATCCTAAATCAGAAATCTCTCATGTTCATCACCGACATTCAAATCCTCAAATCTCTCGTGTCCATCACCGAAACGCAAATGCAGATATCGTCGACACCATCTCAACAGATAATCGCCCCTCAATATCCCTAGCCCCGGTCAGTATCCTCTGGATATTCTCCGTGCTCATATCTAGCTCCGGACAGTATCCCCTGGATATCTGCCATGCTCATCTCTATCTCAGGTATCGAGTGTCCTCACTAGGATCCCCATCTCTAATGCTGCATTCTAGACCCTCGGTCTCGACCGGGTCCACCATGTATCCATTTGTTTACTCCCCCACTCAGCCCGGATAAGTAGAAAGTTCTTAACCGTATAGCTTCCCTACTCAATTCGGAATAAAACCAAATCAGAAAACATCAAGGTTATGGTGGACGTCAATACATCGTATCCAGAAATATCAAGTAAAGAAGAATAATTGCATATATCACTTTGATGATATATTATATATATACATATATAGCAGTGTCCCATACTACTGATATATATATCATCAAAAGTAAAACATCCTGAAAACTTATAAGAACCGAATATGAATATTCATGGTACTGGTATTCGCAATACTCAATAGTTAATAAAGGTACAGTACGTAAGTATAGACATGCAGGCAACAAACGTAACAGTTCTATTGTGTCATGGCAATACTAATGATGTGTAGTATAGCATACGCATCTGTGCTCGTGCAGCATGGCAATCATTAGTATTTGTGCAAGCATTCTATAAGTGTATAAAACAGAAAGTAATTCTACCCATATCCGTAGTATATAATAAAAATTGGATTTTTCCGAATATAGGGAATTTATAACACCTCGTAGCGGCATTAACATACACATCGCGCGGTATAATTTTCCTACTGTGTCATGGCGTACCAATGAAGTGTAGTATAACATAAGCATCTTTGCGCGTGCAACATAATACTCATTGGTCGTTGTGCGGTGTTCTATCAGTGTGTTCGTATAACATAAACGTATATAATCGATAAGTGTATCGCGAACATGTAAAGTAAATCTAAGCGTATCGCGTATATATTAAACGTAAGTACTTTCTATGAGCTATACCATTATCTTTGAAATTGGAACGAAACGTTATTTTTAAATAAGGAAGCTGAATTAAGTAAAAATAGATATTCGTTTTGGAAAATAGTATCGCGTCCTTGTCATTTATCATTTAAAAGGGAGAAAGAATCGTTTGTTTTTAAAAGAGTATAGCTCACTCAAACATAACGTCCTAAGTTGGAATAACCGGTGACTCCCCGAGTCCAATGGAAACTTGGCTGTAATTGCCACACTATCCACAATATCACAAGTACGGTATGATACCTTATACTCTATCCGTCCAATATCATATCCATATCGTACGGATCTATCGTCACATACGTATATCACCAAAACCATGTATAAAACTATATGCACATGAATACTATATTAGATGCAAAATAACGTCAATACCATTAACTTGAATTAACACTAACAACTAACTAGATAGCATAACTATCCTAATTAAATGGTTGCGGGGGTACTATATGCCATCCACCCGACTTCCCCCGTAGATATAAATCTACTCACCAACTTGTCATGCTTGCCGAAGTCTACCTTGCGATGTCCATCATCTCTGACTCGGAAACCTTCAAGATCGTACCAATAATCGAAGTTATATCATACTGACGTAAATATCATATCAAAAACCAAAATAATGAGCTAAGCACCGTAGGTTAGGACCTACAGCTTACTTACCCCAAAACGACAAGATACCCCCGATGTTAATGTACGAACGTCAACAATTCAGTGACGACACAGAAATACGCAAAACCGTATCGAAATATCGGAAACTTTAATAAAACCTTACTAGAACACTACCAAATTTCACTGTATGAATATTGGGATAAATGAAACAATACTGTAGATCATAAAATTCCCAAATACACATACCAAACAAAAACCAACACAAAACTCACTAGAGGGACTGGCGGCGTCGGCCAAATCAAGAATGTCGCCGGGTCAACTTGGGAAGTTGGGGCTCGGGCTTCAGGTGTAGTCTCCTAATGGTCTTAACATACCTTAGTCTTGTTAGTTTTTCTAGTAGGTTTACCTAGTAGTTCCAGATTCAATATTTGTACCACAAATATTCTAGTTTCTGATATTTGCATATAGAAAATAGATTTTGAACAAAACAACACATGCAAGAGGAAGAAAATATACCTATGAAGAGGGTGCACAAAGAAATCCAGCTCAAGGATTGTATGGTGGAAGCTCCTAGGGTAGTGGTGGCTCAAGCTTGATGATGTAAACAAGTTGATGAAGGGACCATGGCTTCTCTCTTTGGATAAGATGAATACTTAGAACTTTTGGTGTTGGAGCTTGAAGAGAGTATGTTTGTTCAGTTTGTGAAAAGAAAAAGATTATGGGAATTTAGATGGAGTTATCATGTTTTGTCTAGAGAAGCAACATGTGTCAACCATGAAGGGTGAGGTGGATTGTAACGTTTTAAAAATAAATAAATAAATAATTAAATAAATAAAATTCTTTAAGTGAATTTTATGATTTTCGGTAAAGTAAAACGTATTTTTCGTAAAACTAAACCGTAATTATTTTTCATTATAAATTTTAAAAAGACCTATTTTAATTATGTAATTACTAGTGAATGCTGTTTATTTAGTCACTTATAAATTTTTAGTTTAATTAAATATTTTTCCAAAATTAATTATTTTAAATATTAACATAAGCTTTATTTATATACTAAATTGGTGTAAATTACAAATTTGAATGGGTTCAATTAGCAAAAGTGAACCATTACATATTGGAATCAAGTGTGTTTCATGCAAAATTTATTTTCAAAATTTTCCATGGTTCTAGACCATTCTAGGTTAAATGGAATTAGAAAAATAAATAATTTTTATTAAATTCATGAAAAGACTTAATTGTGTGATATTTTTGTGAAACCTTCTATACTTTTCTTCACCTTTTCTCACTCTCCTCTCCTTCCTCCTCACATGGCCGGCCCTCACCTCTTGGCTGCCCTAAAAATTTCCCCACTTCACTTTGCATTAAAAAATCAACAAAATTTCATCAAAAATTCCAAAATAAATCTCAAAATTCATATTCAATCTTTACCCAATATTCTTTGACCTATTTAGCATGGATCTTGGAGATGGAAACCGTTATTTTTGAGGCATATTTTCATGTTTGGATTTCATGATGTGGAGGTATAAATTTTATTCTTATGGTTAATTGTTATTAATTGTTTAATCTAGCATATTAAGATTTTCCTAATTAATTCTATTTGCAAGTTTAAAATTTAAGTTAGGGTTTATAAAATCAAATTATGATTTTTATTAATTAAGTAGGGTTATAATAACTAGTTTAAAATTTTTAGAATTGGAAAATCTTGTATGGTTGATATATTGTAAATTGTTTATCCAAAATTGTTTAAATTAAACAATTTTGCAAACTAGATTTCTATATATTGTATATATTGGTGAGATAAAATTCCAATTAATGTTTGCAACACTAGATTGTGGTTTTAATGAGGATAGTAATTTGTTAGTGGAATGAAAAACTCAATTTGGTTAATAGTTTTTATTGATAATTGAGAAATTGTGAGAAAAATGCTATTTTGCTAACTAGATTTTAGAAATTCTTAAATAAATGAGATTTAAAATCTAATTTATGGTTTCATTATATTATTATCATCATGAATTGTAGTTTAATAAGTTAATTCATGCAAAATCATGTTTAGTTGTGATATTGTGACATTTTGCTTGGAAGGTGTTAAAATCGATTTATTTCCAAACTAGAATTTTCCAATTAATATAATTGGGGTGTTAAAAATATAATAATGGGTTATATAATCTAGTTATGCTATTTAATGAGTATTATGACCATTAGTTTCATTTAAACACCAAGTTTTGAAATAAAATGATAAATTGGCGTTTTCGGGTTTTACGAAATTGGAAGATTTGATCGATTTTATGGTTTCGATGAATTAAATCATGTTTTATATTATAAGTAATGAGTTTTAAAACTACGAGTTGTTTGTTGATGTTTTATCTCGATCAATCGGCATTTGTACGCCGATATCGAGCGATATTTGGTTCTTTTGCATGAGCGGGTCATAGGTTTTAACCTATGCGCGTTTCGTGCGTCGTTTTGGTTTTATCCGTGATTCAGTTACGAAATTATATATGTTTGCATATAGGTACCCCTCACGTAGACTTTTGACGAGGAAGAAGAGAAGGGTGACATCGCCTTCGGCAGACAAGGACTAGGTGAGTGGATGTATTGTTAGTTGTATGTATGCCCTAGAGGCCAGTATTGTACAGATGATGTATATTATATTGGATGCTTGGACATATATAGAGATGAATTTCTTGCTCGATATGATAGTATGCTATCTGGTTACTCTTTATCTTAACATGTACACTAGTCTCTTTAAACTGTCTTACAGTTACATGTTGGTAAAGCCCTTAGGATGTGTACTTGACTACCTGGACTATGATGCAGATCATACTAGTGGGGACATGGTAGTCCATAAGTACATCCTTCAAGGTCCCTAGTCGTGGGTGTATCGAGACGGGGCATCGATATACCAGAGTAGACTAGCGTATATGCTTCTCGACCCATGAGATGGGCGATGGATGATCCCATATCCATTGGTGTTTGACATCAGAGAGGGTATACGGGTGCTCAGTGGAGACTGGGTACACTGGACAGACTCGCCGAGAACTCCCAGATGGTATTATACCTCACGTCAGATGGCAGTTCTCAGGTGACACTTGTACATGTTAGTCTGTAGACCCGAGATCGTCATAGAGTCTTGTGTGATTCCCACTGTGCTTTGATCTCCACCTTACCACGTCCATGGGGGCGTGCAAAACGGTGGTCTTTGGGTATAGTCCCGAGTCACATGGAGGCAATGAGCGATAGGAGGGGTTTCGTCTCTCCCGGTATTGGGGGTTGATGTTGCGCTGTGCTCGATTGGCCGTAACAGGGAAGTCCCTGGCCAGGGCTGATCAGAGATTTGCTGGTAAGTATTACCAGTAGTTTCTCGACCCGTTAAGAGCCTCATATCGGCACGAATTATCGGTTATTGGGGTCTGACGTTCACCACCCCTAGACTTGATATGCGACATATCAGACGAACAGACCGGACTGTACGGTAAGTGTTACTGGTTGGATTCACAGGAGTGTGAGCGGACTAGCTCGTCGATCTTCTGATCGCTCAATACCCGGATGGCCGTTACGTTTAGCAGACCGCTTGCGGCTTGTGGGTGCTTGATATGATCATCATCTGCTACCGGCGTATTGACGAGTCTTTAGAGTCCTACACAGAGGTTTCCTGGCTCAAGCGAAACGAAATAGGAGCGCATATGAGATATGTGCAGGACCGAGAATAATGCGTGTATGTGATACCGTATTCCATTCTTGCGATGGATGTATCGATTGGTTATATTCGATATAACCTAGATATCGAATCAACGATTGATTCGATAAGCCGATACATAGGATACTAGTCGGTTATATGCTATATGACCGAATAGTTAAATCAAGTGTTGATTTAATGATTTAATGTATAATTATATATTTGATATATTACTTTGCATTAACTAGTATTGGTTCATTTTAAATGGATTTTCTCACTTGATGTGCAAGTTGTATATATGATATACTTTTGTGCACATGTTTGTATCATGTTTGATGATACTTGCTCACATGGTTAAGTGTAAAGAATTAAACCATGGTTAAGAAGATAATTAGGGTTTTGATTTATTCTCTCATTTATTTATCCATTCTTTATTTATTTAAATGGATAAATGAAAACATAATGGTTTCTTTTTATCATGAAGCTTGTTGAAGCTTCATGAAGCTTTGACTAAAGAAACCATTTTGTCTTCTAGCTTAACCCTAACCCTTCTCATTTACCATGGTCTTTTCTCTACACTTAACCTTGGTTAAGATATGATATCTATTGATTTATTTTTCTATTATGAAGAACACTTATCATATTCTAGCTTCATCTTCTCCTTCTTCTTCAAGAAAGAAAACTAGATGCCATTAATGGCAACTTAGCAAAAGTGAGTGAAATCCAATTCTAAAGTGAACCTACCTCCTATTTCTTCACCCTCTACCTCTTGCCAAGTTGTTTTGGGTGTTTTCTTCACAAGTTTCTCAACTTGGTGAAGTCGGAGCTTGAACTTGTGCAACCTCGACGTAGATCATCTTCGGCACGAAGCCGACGACCTATTCCGCTCATTTCTTCGATGAAGCCGATGCGAGAGTCCGAGATCCAACTAGGAAAGCGAGAGGACGCCTACGTGGAGCTAAGGAAGTGGAGAAACGGATCTACAAATGTTGTAGTCTTTCTCCTTTAGTTAAAGTGTTAACTAGTTTAATGTATCGCCTAGAAATCTAGCCGACGATCCGTATTAGGGTTTCTCGGCACCCATAAAATTTGAAATAGGCATGTTCGATGCCTTGTGAAACCTCTATAGAGTGCCTAGGAACCCTACATGTATATCGACAGGGGGAAGTCGGGTGGATGGCGTTTAGCACCCCCGCAACGTAGAATAGGAATATTACTTTTTGTCATTAGGAAGCCAGACGTGACCTTAGATTCTTGGTGAGTAGGACCTTAGTAATGACCTTAGGTTGGACTAGATTGATTTAGAAAAACCTTACCAGAGGATGAATATCTTGGAGGAGATTCGTAGGTTTCAGGTAGATACACACACGCACACACAGAAACTCGACGTGGTGTATACGTGTACGTGTATATATATATAGGACTAGGTGTAGGTATATATATACACAACACGTATATGTGATACAAGGATGTGATATGATACACTGGGATGAAACAATATAACTGGGCTTGATGCCGTGATTCTTGGCTATACAGTCGTGTTATGATGTTAGCGGATCATTAGAAAATGAGATAATGAATAGGTATACATAAACAATAATAGGTGGTGATAATATTGAGGTACATGAGACTCTAAAATAGAACCCGGACTGTAACCTGTGCCTGAAATCACGATATGATATATGTGTGACTTGATTACGATATCATATAGGTGTGACTTGATTACGATATCATGTAGGTGTGACATGATTACGATATCATATAGGTGTGACTTGATTATGATATCATATAGTGTGACTTGATTACGATATGATATAAGTGTGACTTAATCATAATATGATATATGTTACATGATATTTCTGAGGATAAATTGACGATGTATATTTATTCTGGCAATGATATATGATTGATGTATGCGATTACAGTACAGTACCCTGATCATGACATTATCTGATGATGATATTATACGAATGATAAGACATGTAGGTGATACTTGACCCGTACCCCGATATTGTGATGTCGTACGATAGATTTTACCGTACGAGGCATAGATGTGATGATTTATCCGCACTCTTGATTCGAGAAAGCCGTACTACGTACGTGACGCTATTGAGGCTGGATCGCCGACTAGTAGAGATATGGACTCAGACCTTAGGTGGACTCTTATTTCTTATCGACTAGTTTCTTAGGTTTAGATCCTTAGGAGGTTAGATGGACACTAGTTTAGGCTCGAGTCATATAGTTGTAGTTATACTTATTTATCACAAATGAGTGGTTAATACACATTCGTCTTTACATTAAGACCGTAATCATCATGTTGCATGTTCATACATATATTTCTATAATCGTTATAAAACTCTGCTTGTTAGGACACCAGCACCATTACCGATGATGCGCATATTCCACGCACACTTATTTGCCGGCTCACACACATCATCATCGGTAATTGCTATGTCACGTACACTTTAGAACATATTATCTTTTATTGATAGAATCAGCTAAAAGCTTGATCGGTATAATATTGTGATTACTCTCAGGTGTTAGTATAGACATGGCATTTTTTGCTTAGACATTTCATGCATTCACATTTTCATGTTATCATGTAATATTGTGGGGCTTATGCCGACATTTATCATTTACTTACTCATGATTTTGGGATTTTGGATTTTTATGAGATTTCTGGATTTTTGGGAAAACCGCAAGAATATATATAAACTTCATTCTCTTCTCCTCTCTTTTAAAATATAAGTTGCGGTTTTCTCATGATGTATGTGTCGTCTACCATGAGATTTCATGTTTTCTGTTGGATTTCGAGACCCGATTCGAGGAGTGGATGTACCGTCTCGGGTACATGGTGGGCCCGGTATGGAACCTCGGGGCAAGAAGATCGAGTTGTAGACGATGAGCCTGGCAGGGGAAGACTACCTACCGGTGATGTCTGGCGCGACGGATATCCGGAGGATACCGACCGTTGTCGTAAGATTTGATGATATGGGCCGATCCGGACTGACGGAGCCCGATATATTGAGACTATGAGGTATTGAGACTTGAGATTTACATGTTTTGTATCGATGTTTGACACGGATTTCCATGGATTTCATCAATGATATTCAGATTTCTATACAAATTACCATGATAAAAGTTAAATATTTCTTATACAGATATATCCAGATTTCAGGATTGATTGTTTTACATTCATGGTGCATGCATACTCATTCACATGACATATTACTATTTGAGGCACTGACACGAGCACGGAGCTTTTGCACTACACGTAGTTTATTATCTTGCTATTACTAAGTGATTAGTAATATATTAGTATATTATTATGACCTAGGACAGCGTCGTGCATTCGATTTCTTTTCGCAGATATCTTCTACTCATGAGTTGGCAACTCACCCCCGTTGTGCTAAATTTTATTACAGGTTCGTTGTACAGGTTTCCCTGGTAGCTTGCTGGCACATCTTTTCATTCAGGGTGATTTGCACAGTAGGTTGGTTCACTTGTATCTGAACCTCCGTTGTACTTTTATTATTTCATTTGTATCTAGTAAGCTCCATCAACCATACTTGTATTACTTGATAAGTTTACTGGACCGGTTATTTATTTCGACCTTAGAGTCGCGCTTGTATTATTATGGTATCTAGTGGATTTGTTTTCTTTTGAGTTTTGAGCCTCGCCCTTTGGCGTTGTATATTATTGTGCTTGGTGTGGTCGTTTCCGCCTGTTGGCGTAGAGCTAGCTCCCGCTTGGGGATGCCTTGTTATTGTTTGTATATATTATTCTTGTTTGTACTCGTTTAGGGCCAGTCTTTACAATGGAGACGCTGCCGAAATTTTTGAGAAAATTTGATGTTGCTTTTAAACTTGTTTTTCTACATGTTTTCCTCTGCTTCTTCTTTTTATAGTTTAGATTTCTGGGCTTCGGCTTACTTAGATTACGTTGCGCCTCTAGACGCTTCGTAATCTAAGTGCTGGTCATGTTCCGTACTTTCGGGTCGTGACAAAGTTGGTATCAAAGCGCTAGGTTTGACCTTGTATGAGTCTAGGGTGACTCTTGGTTGATGGAGTAGGTGACTTAGGTAGAGTGACCTACCGTGGGTATGATCCGGGGCATACTTACGATACGCTACTCTGCTTAAGGAGCCTTAGGATGTACATTTCTTTGCACCGCATTTCATTCGTTCCTTTGGTCTATCTTCATCGATATCGGATGGTGGTTTCTGTTACTACGGGTGCACGGGCAGAGGGAGCTGCGGCTCGAATGCAATAACCCATAGGGTATCGGTTATACTTGAGGATTGAATAATTGTTTAGCGTGCGGACGAAGGGTATTCACATGCCGTCCAGACGATGTTAGAGGATTCGAACGATTGTAAGAAACCCATTTTCCCAAGTTTAAGGTATTCGGAAGAACATGCAGGTATTTTTATGGACCCTCTAGAAGAATGAAACCCTAACTCGACATAATGAACACGAGAACGCCCTTGAACCTTAGGGTTTACGGCAGTTCCGCGGTGCCATTAGTGAGGCTTGGGTTTGCCCTTCTACGGCTGGTCCGTAGATGCTGGGGTATGTACTGGATACTTTTAAACTGTACTAGAGTGTTGAGCTCTCCGGGAATTATGGATTTTGATGAATCGATCGAAAAGTTTAATGTAGTCCGGATATCGGGTGAAGGGATAGATTACGTGGGAGACTCTACATACGAGTATTGCCGTTGGTAGCGCAGTCAACACAGCTATGAAGAGACGAGTTTGAAGCAGTGGACATCCGATAAAATTGGAACGATACAGAGAAGATTAGCATGGCCCCTGTGCAAGAATCTCAATCAGGTGCATATGGTACACGAAAACATGCACCGATTATGAAAATCGAAATCACAGTACGAAAATGCATGAAAACTAGGTCGAAGCATATGTCAAAATCATGTGTAACCCATTTGCATGAAATCAAATCAAAATCTCGAAGTGTATAAAACCAAATCGAGTGCACTGGGTATGTACAAAACAACATCAATACAACTGATATATGAAACACGAATAGAATGTAATGAATGTACACATAAGAAACACCAATCGTAGAACAAAATCCTCAAAATACCAAAATCTAAACAACGGAAATGTGAAACTCAAATCACCAAATCACAATTGTAAACACTATCGTCAATGTGATGTTGCTTTTAAACTTGTTTTTCTACATGTTTTCCTCTGCTTCTTCTTTTTATGGTTTAGATTTCTGGGCTTCGGCTTACTTAGATTACGTTGCGCCTCTAGACGCTTTGTAATCTAAGTGCCGGTCACATTCTGTACTTTCGGGTCGTGACAAAATTGGTTTCAGAGCGCTAGGTTTGACCTTGTATAAGTCTAGGGTGACCCTTGGTTGATGGAGTAGGTGACTTAGGTAGAGTGACATACCGTGGGTATGATCCGCGGCATACTTATGATACGCTACTCTGCTTAAGGAGCCTTAGGATGTACATTTCTTTGCACCGCATTTCATTCGTTCCATTAATCTATCTTCGTCAATATCGGATGGTGGTTTCTGTTACCATGGGCGCACGGGCAGAGGGAGCTGCGGCTCGAATGCAATAACCCTTAGGGTATCGGTCATTCTTGAGCATCGAAGCATTGTTTAGCGTGCGGACGAAGGGTATTCACATGTCGTCCAGACAAAGTTAGAGGATTCAAACGATTGTCAGAAACCCATTTTCCCAAGTTTAAGGTATTCGGCAGAACATGCAGGTATTTCTATGGACCATCTAGAAGAATGAAACCCTAACTCGACATAATGACCACGAGAACGCCCTTGAACCTTAGGATTTACGGCAGTTCCGCGGTGCCATTAGTGAGGCTTGGGTTTGCCCTTTTACGGCTGGTCCCCAAATGCTGGGGTATGTACTGGATACTTTTAAACTGTACTTGAGTGTTGAGCTCTCGGGGAATTATGGATTTTGATGAATCGATCGAAAAGTTTAATGTAGTCCGGATATCAGGTGAAGGGATAGATTACGTGGGAGACTCTAGATACGAGTATTGCCGTTCGTAGCCTAGTCAGCACAGCTATGAAGAGACGAGTTCGAAGCAGTCGACATCCGAGGAAAGAGGCGCACATTGACGATAGTGTTTACGATTGTGATTTGGTGATTTGAGTTTCATATTTCCGTTGTTTAGATTTTGGTATTTTGAGGATTTTGTTCTACGATTGGTATTTCTTATGTGTGCATTCATTACATTCTATTCGTGTTTCATATATCAGTTGTATTGATGTTGTTTTGTACATACCCAGTGCACTCGATTTGGTTTTATACATTTTGAGATTTTGATTTGATTTCGTGCATATGGGTTACACATGATTTTGACATATGTTTCGACCTAGTTTTCATGCATTTTCGTACTGTGATTTCGATTTTGATATTCGGTGCATGTTTTCGTGTACCATATGCACCTGATTGAGATTCTTGCGCACACTTGGCGCACTTGATGCGATTTTGTGCACACCAGATGCACTAAATCGGGGTTTTGTGCAGATTAGATGCACCTGATATTAGAGTCGTGCACGTCCGTTGCACTTGACAGATGTTTTTGGTGCACACTGGTTGCACTCAATTTTGTTTTTGTGCGTATTCGTGGCATCTGTATTTGGTTTCGATTTCAGTGCGCACCGGACGCCATGATATTTTTATGATGTGATTGGGATTGATTTCAGTTTGAGCAGTATGTTTTTATAATCATTACTATTTGATTTAGTAACCAGGCGAGACGTGTATGTTAAATAAAAGATATATATGTATAGCTAATTTAAAAAAAAATAAACATCCTCTACTTATGCCGTGACACGTGCATCACACGGCGATTTTCAAAAGGGGTTCTTGCATGCTTCTTTATCCAGATGTTTGGACGATTTTACTACGATGCGCACTATATATAAGTTATAGTTTTGATGTATATTATGTTGGTTTTCGTATTGGGTCTTGATATTTTATTTTCACTATAACTCCGATGATTGCGTTATGCTTGACGGAGTTGATTTTAGTTAGGTATTGATGATTTTGGAACCCCGACGTTTTGAGTGCTTTGGCTGAATGTTTAGTAATTGGGGGGAGTTTTAATTCAAATTCGGGGACCGAATTTCTTAAAGGGGGGAAGATTGTAATGTTTTAAAAATAAATAAATAAATAATTAAATAAATAAAAAATTTTAAGTGAATTTTATGATTTTCGGTAAAGTAAAACGTATTTTTCGTAAAACTAAACCGTAATTATTTTTCATTATAAATTTTAAAAAGACCTATTTTAATTATGTAATTATTAGTAAATGGTGTTTATTTAGTCACACATAAATTTTTAGTTTAATTAAATATTTTTCCTAAATTAATTATTTTAAATATTAACATAAGCTTTATTTATATACTAAATTGGGGTAAATTACAAATTTGAATGGGTTCAATTAGCAAAAGTGAACCATTACATATTGGAATCAAGTGTGTTTCATGGAAAATTTATTTTCAAAATTTTCCATGGTTCTAGACCATTCTAGGTTAAATGGAGTTAGGAAAATAAAGAATTTTTATTAAATTCATGAAAAGACTTAATTGTGTGATATTTTTGTGAAACCTTCTACACTTTTCTTCATCTTTTCTCACTCTCCTCTCCCTCCTCCTCACATGGCCGGCCCTCACCTCTTGGCTGCCCAAAAATTTCCCCACTTCTTTTTGCATTAAAAAATCAATAAAATTTCATCAAAAATTCCAAAATAAACCTCAAAATTCATATTCAATCTTTACCCAATATTCTTTGACCTATTTAGCATGGATCTTGGAGATGGAAACCATTATTTTGGAGGCATATTTTCATGTTTGGATTTCATGATGTGGAGGTACAAATTTTATTCTTATGGTTAATTGTTATTAAATGTTTAATCTAGCATATTAAGATTTTCCTAATTAATTCTATTTGCAAGTTTAAAATTTAAGTTAGGGTCTATAAAATCAAGTTATGGTTTTTATTAATTAAGTAGGGTTATAATAACTAGTTTAACATTTTTAGAATTGGAAATATTGTATGGTTGATATATTGTAAATTGTTTATCCAAAATTGTTTAAATTAAACAATTTTGCAAACTAGATTTCTATATATTGTATATATTGGTGAGATAAAATTCCAATTAATATTTGCAACACTAGATTGTGGTTTTAATGAGAATATTAACTTGTTAGTGGAATGAAAAACTCAATTTGGTTACTAGCTTCTATTGGTAATTGAGAAATTGTGAGAAAAATGCTATTTTGCTAACTAGATTTAGAAATTCTTAAATAAATGAGATTTAAAATCTAATTTATGGTTTCATTATATTATTATCATCATGAATTGTAGTTTAATAAGTTAATTCATGCAAAATCAAGTTTAGTTGTGATATTGTGACATTTTGCTTGCAAGGTGTTAAAATCGATTTATTTGCATACTAGAATTTTCCAATTAATATAATTGGGGTGTTAAAAATATAATAATGGGTTATATAATCTAGTTATGCAATTTAATGAGTATTATGACCATTAGTTTCATTTAAACACCAAGTTTTGAAGTAAAACGGTAAATTGGCGTTTTCGGGTTTTACGAAATTGGACGATTTGATCGATTTTAGGGTTTCGATGAATTAAATCATGTTTTATATTATAAGTAATGAGTTTTAAAACTACGAGTTGTTTGTTGGTGTTTTATCTCGATCAATCGGCGTTTGTACGCCGATATCGAGCGATATTTGGTTCTTTTGCATGAGCGGGTCATAGTTTTTAACCTATGCGCGTTTCGTGCGTCGTTTTCGTTTTATCCGTGATTTAGTTACAAAATTATATATGTTTGCGTATAGGTACCCCTCACGTGGAATTTGGACAAGGAAGAAGAGGAGGGTGACATCATCTTCGACAGACAAGGACCAGGTGAGTGGATGTATATCTACGGGGGGAAGTCGGGTGGATGGCGTTTAGCACCCCCGCAACGTAGAATAAGAATATTACTTTTTGTCATTAGGATGCCAGACGTGACCTTAGATTCTTGGTGAGTAGGACCCTAGTAATGACCTTAGGTTGGACTAGATTGATTTAGAAAGACCTTACCAGAGGATGAATATCTTGGAAGAGATTCATAGGTTTCAGGTAGATACACATACACGCACACACAGAAACTCGACGTGGTATATACGTGTACGTGTATATATATATATATATATATATATATATATATATATATAGGACTAGGTGTAGGTATATATATACACAACACGTATATGTGATACAAGGATGTGATATGATACACGGGGATGAAACAATATAACTGGGCTTGATGCCGTGATTCTTGGCTATACAGTCATGTTATGATGTTAGCGGATCATTAGAAAATGAGATAATGAATAGGTATACATAAACAATAATAGGTGGTGATGATATTGAGGTACACGAGACTCTAAAATAGAACCCGGACTATAACCTGTGCTTAAAATCACGATATGATATATGTGTGATTTGATTACGATATCATATAGGTGTGACTTGATTACGATATCATATAGGTGTGACTTGATTACGATATCATATAAGTGTGACTTAATCACAATATGATATATGTGACATGATATTTCTGAGGATAATTGACGATGTATATTTATGCTGGCAATGATATATGATTGATGTATGCGATTACAGTACAGTACCTTGATCATGACATTATTTGATGATGATATTATACGAATGATGAGACACGTAGGTGATACTTGACCCGTACCCCGATATTGCGATGCCGTACGATGGATTTTACCGTACGAGGCATAGATGTGATGATTGATCCGCACTCTTGATTCGAGGAAGCCGTACTACGTACGTGACGCTATTGAGGCTGGATCGCCGACTATTAGAGATATGGACTCAGACCTTAGGTGGACTCTTATTTCTTATCGACTAGTTTCTTAGGTTTAGTTCTTTAGGAGGTTAGATGGACACTAGTTTAGGCTCGAGTCATATAGTTGTAGTTATACTTGTATATCACAAATGAGTGGTTAATAGACATCCGTCTTTACATTCAGACCGTAATCATCATGTTGCATGTTCATACATATGTTTCTATAATCAGTATTAAACTCTGCCTGTTAGGACACCAGCACCATTACCGATGATGCGCATATTCCACGTACACTTATTTACCGGCTCACACACATCATCATCGGTAATTGCTATGTCACGTACACTTTAGAACATATTATCTTTTATTGATAGAATCAGCTAAAAGCTTGATCGATATAATATTGTGATTACTCTCAGGTGTTAGTCTAGACATGGCATTTATTACTTAGACATTTCATGCATTCACATTTTCATGTTATCATGCAGTATTGTGGGGCTTATGCCGACATTTATCATTTACTTACTCATGATTTTGGGATTTTGGATTTTTATGAGATTTCTGGATTTTGGGGAAAACCGAAAGAATATATATAAACTTCTTTCTCTTCTCCTCTCTTTTAAAATATAAGTTGCGGTTTTCTCGTGATGTATGTGTCGTCCACCATGAGATTTCATGTTTTCTGTTGGATTCCGAGACCCGATTCGAGGAGTGGATGAACCGTCTCAGGTACATGGTGGGCCCGGTATGGTACCCCGGGGCAAGAAGATCGAGTTGTAGACGATGAGCATGGCAGGGGAAGACTACCTACCGGTGATGTCTGGCGCGGCGGATATCCGGAGGATACCGACCGTTGTCGTGAGATTTGATGATATGGGCCGATCCGGACTGACGGAGCCCGAGATATTGAGACTATGAGATATTGAGACTTGAGATTTACATGTTTTGTGTCGATGCTTAACACGGATTTCCATGGATTTCATCAATGATATTCATATTTCTATACAAATTACCATGATAAAAGTTAAAGATTTCTTACACAGATATATCCTGATTTCAGGATTGATTGTTTTACATTCATGGTGCATGCATACTCATTCACATGACATATTACTATTTGAGGCACTGACACGAGCACGGAGCTTTTGCACTACATGTAGTTTATTACCCTGCCATTACTAGGTGGTTTGTAATATATTAGTATATTATTATAACCTAGGATAGCGTCGTGCATTCGATTTCTTTTCGCAGATATCTTCTACTCACGAGTTGGCAACTCATCCCCGTTGTGCCAAATTTTATTACAGGTTCGTTGCACAGGTTTCCCTGGTAGCTTGCTGGCACATCTTTTCATTCAGGGTGATTTGCACGGTAGGTTGGTTCACTTGTATCTGAACCTCCGTTGTACTTTTATTATTTCATTTGTATCTAGTAAGCTCCATCAACCATACTTGTATTACTTGATAAGTTTACTGGACCAGTTATTTATTTCGACCTTAGAGTCGCGCTTGTATTATTATGGTATCTGGTGGATTTGTTTTCTTTTGAGTTTTGAGCCTCACCCTTTAGCGTTGTATATTTTTATGCTTGGTGTGGTTGTTTCCGCCTGTTGGTGTAGAGCTAGCTCCTGCTTGGGGATGCCTTTTATTGTTTGTATATATTATTCTTGTTTGTACCCATTTGGGGCCAGTATTTACAAAGGAGTCTCTGCCGAAATTTTTAAGAAAATTTGATGTTGCTTTTAAACTTGTTTTTCTACATGTTTTCCTCTGCTTCTTCTTTTTATGGTTTAGATTTCTGGGCTTCGGCTTACTTAGATTATGTTGCGCCTCTAGACGCTTCGTAATCTAAGTGCCGGTCAAGTTCCGTACTTTCGGGTCGTGACATGGATAATGATAAGGTGGTGGTGCAAAGTGAGACGGAGGAGCCGGAGGGAAGATGGTATAGGTGAGGGTGTGTTGGTATGAAGGTTTAACTTACTAGCTAACATATACCTACCTTCATTTAAAAAGAAATAAGAAAGCAAAATAAAACTTTTTAATTAAGTGCCCTCACTTTAACACCCAATATATTTTGCGAATAAATACCCCTTACATATAAATACCTTTATGTTACCACAATCCTAAACTCTTTATTTTAAATGAAATAAAATACTTTAAATACAATTATCTTATTATAAAATCTCATGTCATGTTAAAACAATTAAATTATCATTTTTATGATATCACACCGTTTTCTCCATTTTTACCAAAATAATTACATTTTTGCGGATACAATTCCGATACCAAAATCATATGCGATATCATTTTGTAACTCATTATATTCATATTTAAAATTAATATTTATAATTTTCGAAAATGTTACAATAGTGGATGCTTGGACATATATATAGAGGACTTTCTTGAATGACATGATAGTATGCTATCTGGTTGCTCTTTATCTTAACATGTGCACTTGTTTTACTTTACTGTCTCATTGATACATGTTGATAAAATTCTTAGGATGTTGGTTTGACTACCGGGACTATGATGCAGATCATACTAGTGGGGCTTGTGTAGTCCACAAGCACATCCTTAACAGTTTCTAGTCGAGGGACTATCAAGACAGGGCATCGATATTCCGGAGTAGACTAGTGTGTACTTTTCTGGACCCTGTATGGGGCGATGGTTAATCCCACAACTATTGGTGTTTAACATTAAAGATTATGCATAGGTGCTCATTGGAGAATGGGTACACCGAACAGGACTCGCCGAGAACTCATAGATGGTACCTTACCTATCGTCAGATAGCAGTTCTCTGGTGACAGCTGTACAGATTAGTTTGTAGACTCGAGATCATCATAGTTTCTTGTGTGGTTCCCATTGTGCTTTGATTTCCTCCCCATCACAGCTTAAAGGAGTCATGCAAACAGGTGGTTTTTGGGTACAGTCCCGAGTCACATGGAGGCAGAGAGTGATACGAGCTGTTTCGTCTCTCCCGGTATTGGGAGTTGATATTGCGCTATGCTCGATAGGCTATAACAGCAAGTCCCTGGCCAGGGCTGATGGGATTTACTGATAAGCTTTATCAGTAGTTTATCGAAAGGTTATAGGCCACAAATCGGCATGACTTATCGAGTTAGTAGGGTCTGATGATTCTACCACACAGACTCGATATGTGACATATAAGACGAAGAGACCGGACTATACGATTTGTTAGTTGTATGTATGCCCTAGATGCCAGTATTGTACAGATGATGTATATTATATTGGATGTTTGGACATATATAGAGTGGACTTTCTTGCTCGATATGATAGTATGCTATCTGGTTGCTCTTTATATTAACATGTATACTTGTCTCTTGATACTGTCTTATAGTAACATATTGGTAAAGCCCTTAGGATGTGTACTTGACTACCATGACTATGATGCAGATCATACTAGTGGGGCCATGGTAGTCCATAAGTTCATCTTTTAATGCTCCTAGTCGCAGATGTATCGAGACAGGGCTTCGATATACCAGAGTAGACTAGCGTATACGCTTCTCGACCCATGAGATGGGTGATGGATGATCCCATATCCATTGTTATTTGACATTAGAGATGGTATACGGATGCTTAGTGGAGACTGGGTACATTGAACAGACTCCCCGAGAACTCCCAGATGGTATTATACCTCATGTCAGATGGCAGTTCTCTGGTGACACTTGAACAGGTTAGTCTGTAGACCCGAGATCGTCATAGAGTCTTGTGTGATTCCCACTGTGCTTTGATTTCCACCTTACCACGTCCAAGAGGGCGTGCAAAACGGTGGTTTTTAGGTACAGTCCTGAGTCACATGGAGGCAATGAGCGATAGGAGGGATTTCGTCTCTCCCGGTATTGGGGTTTGATGTTGCGCTGTGCTCGATTGGCCATAACAGGGAAGTCCCTGGCCAGGGCTGATTTAGAGATTTACTGGTAAGTGTTACCAGTAGTTTCTCGACCCGTTATGAGCCTCACATCGGCATGACTTATCGGTTATTGGGGTCTGACATTTACCACCCCTAGACTTGATATGCGACATATCAGACGAGGAGACCGGATTGTACGGGAAGTGTTACCGTCAGGCTTTTGCAGAAGTTGGAGCGGGCTTGCTTGCTGATCTTCAGATCTCTCAATACCCGGTAGCCGTTATGTCCAGCTAGTACCGCTGATGGCTTGTGGGTGCTTGATGTGATCTTCACCTACTGACGACGTATTAACGGGTCTTTAGAGTCCTACATAGACGTTTTACTGGCGCAGGAAAAAGGAAATAGGAGGACATATGTGATATGTGCAGGACTGAGAATAATGCGTGTATGAGATACCGTATTCTATTCTAGCGACTTTTTGTATCGGTCGGTTATATGTGATATACCCGGGTCATCGAATCAAGGGTTGATTCGATAAGTCGATACATTGGATGTTAGCTGGTTATATGTGATATAGCCGGATTATTAAGTCAAGTGTTGATTTGATAATTTAGTGTATAATTGTATATGTGATATACTAATTTACATTAACTAACATTTGTTCACTTAAGCATTTATTTTTCTCACATGTCCACAACTTTAATATATATGTGATATATATTAAATTGTGTTTTCTTTTTTGTATCATAGTTGTTGATACATAATACATGGGTGTACAAGACTTACACCATGCTAACTATCATGTTGGGTTTAGTATTTAAAGTAATTACAAAATTAGTGGAAAATTGGAAAAATGCATCAAGTTAGTGGAAGCTTGTGGATGCATTGACTAAGTCCACTAGGTTTGTTTTACTTTAGATATTTGTTAACCCAACCATGTTAATTAGCCATGGTTATGTCTTTACATGAGTTAGTATATGATACTCACTCACCATGGTTAGCTCACTCACTTGATCATTATCCTCATCTCATTATTTGTTCATCTTCTTCCATGAGCTCAAAAGCTCCCTAGGTTTTGATTAAGTGAGAAAGAAAAGTGAGAAAACAAATTCTAAAGTGAGCCCACTTCCTATTTCTCTATCCTCTACTAGATTAGCACTTTAGTATAGGGTGTTTGCTTCACTAATTCTTTAGTTAGTGAAGTAGTAGCTTGAGTTGGCATCCCCTTGACGTAGATCATCTTCGGCCTTGAAGAATTCAAGCAAGGTCGCTCCTTTCGCCTCGTGAAGCCATGCATGAGTCCAGGAGAAACACGATCGTAGCGAAGGGACTACAATAAGGAGCTATTGAAGTGAAGGACCAATCTACAAAGGTTGTATATCATTTTCACTTAGTTGTAAATGGTTTACATTTGTTTCCGTATTATGTTTCTAGTTAACGATTCTAGTTTAGAGTTCCTTTTAACAGCAAATTTTTAAAAATGGCTTGGACGATACCTCCCGAAACCTTGCTGCTGTCGAGAGGAACCCTACAGTGGTATCAGAGCCTAGCTAGGAAATTATACGGATATTGTTAGAATACAAACACAAAACGAACTCCGAAACTTGAAACCCTAAAACCCACTTTCTGTCGATTTTCAAACGAGCCCTAAAATTTTTCTAAACATGTACAGAATCATGTATGTATGATACGCTGAACACTGAAGAAATTTGGAGGCAATTGGTAATGTTTGGGCCGGCGAGATCCCCCCATACCGGCCATTTCCGAGCTTCCTTCCAAATTTTTCCAGTGTTCTGTTACTTGGGTTTTTGTACTTCGGGTGTTGTTTATTTTTGCTAAATTGTCATGTGATGTTAATTTACTATAATAACAACTCAGAGTGTTTCGTAGTCGTATTTTAACTGTTTTCGTGTTACTTTAGACGATATTAAAAAGTTCAATCGAACGTCAAATACCCACTTTTTCCCTTGCCGGAAAATTTTCCAAGTGTTGGATTTTACCCGTAGTTAAAAAGCTTTCAAAGATCATGCAAGTTATGCGATGGACCCTCTAGAAGAACAAAACCTTAACTCGATTATGTGACCGTCAAAACCGCCACTGAACCCTCGGGTTTGTGGTGGTTCAGCGGTGCCACATGTAAGGCGTTGGTTTGGCCCTTCTACGGCTGGTTCGTTGGTACTGTGGCGTGTGCTGAATAACTTTAAAACTACGCTCAAGTGTTGAGTTTTCTGGGTAATTGTGGGTGTTTGTTAATTCGATCGGAATGTTTAACATCGTCTAGTTTTTCTGCAACCGTAAGTGTAATATGTGATATCGCCCGTTTCATTGCTATATGTCAACGAAAATTGGGATGCGCATATTTACTTACGTTGATGACATGTGATGTTATATGTTGCTGGATATGTTATATTGGATCGTCGCGTTTTGAATAGCTGGGGGTTTTATGTGAGATGAGAGTTTTATTTTCATTCATGTAAAATTAAATGTATGTAATATTCTTTTATTGGGGCACTTCCGGGGTTGAGGTTGATATCACCATTGATATATATTATTTACTTTTCCGCATTAGGATAGACTCAAGGAGGAGAGCACAAGTAACCGGGTTTTAGAGTCCAGTGGGAGACCAACTCGAGGAGTCGAGTCCGGGTCTCCTAACTCTAGAATTGGTAGGGTTGCTTGTCGCTCTCGTAGGGGTCTAGGGATGTGGGTTTGGCTATTCATCGCGACCGTGGAATCCGTGTTTTATATAAGCTCAAAATAAAACACGGACCTTTTAATATATCAAATATTTCATATGTATCTTCTGCTGCGATATCTGTGATGTGACCATTTGATATGTTGAGATGGATACTGTATATAGTATATATGATATATTATATAGACGTTACTTATGGTTTACACCCGCGCTAGCCCTGCCCCGCTCTGCCGTTAGTTACCTAACCTAACGGTGCATGACGGGACATCGTTAATGTGATTAATGAAAGAAAAGAAACTTAAAAGATGTTGTAGAATCAAACTTTCAAAAAAGGGGTAGCTACAGTTTTGCTTTGCATTGTGATATATATGATATATCCCGCACCTTATTCAATGAGGAAAGAGCCGAGATCCCTTCACTGGGAGTGGCCTCTTTATCAAAACTGGCAGATGCTACAACACGCGGTTTGTCTTTTGATTGCTTTTGGAGCTTTGCTTTGCATAGTGATATATATGATATATCCCACACCTTATTCGATGAGGAAAGAGCTGAGATCCCTTCACCGGGATGACCTCTTTAGCAAAACTAGTAAAATCCTCAAAAACACTCCTTTTCAAAATTCACTTGTTTCTACAACGATATCAAGTTCATTATGCAATAGGTTTTCAGAAAAACCTGTCGTAGCCCTCCGTCATTTCAGATAAGTAGTATATAGTATTCGTGCTGCATTTGTTAGCTTTTGTCAAGGTGTACTGTGCGGTAGCTATATACTGCTTATCTGCTGCATATGATGCGATTGGATTAGGATAGTCGTACGGCTTTATTGGCTTTCGTCAAGGGTCATGCGGGTGGGTTTGATTAAATCAAGAAATGTACGGGTTGAACTTGACTAGTGGGCTATGGTTTGTTGGCTTTCATCAAGGTCATAGCACGTTAGGGCCAAAATATTATCGGGAATTTCAAGTGTTGAAATTTGCAATGAGATTGCATACCTTCTATGAGATAATTGGATCCCGATACCCACTGCGAGTAATTGTTACTCCTGGAAGAGTTTTACACAGAACAATTAGCCGATCAAGTAGGTGTCTAGAAATGTGTCAATGGGGTTATGCCTATGGGAAAACGAGGTTTATTTTAATTAGGTCCGTGCGAAAGCACGGGGAACCTCTCTCAAAGTACCGACACTGGCCTGGCTGAAAGATTGGCGAAATTGTAGGGTGTAATTAATCCCGGCTAGTCTTTCATTTTAGGGTTTGAAGGAAGATTTGATAAAAACAGTGGGAGCTATCCTGATTAGATAAAATAATAACCAATCTGATCTTGCAAGAGTATACGCTAAAGTGTTTTCTTCTCTCTCTTTCCAGGTAGCGACCATATCATGCCCTAATCAAGATAATAATATGGATGTATTGACCGAACCCGCATGTTATACTGTGCTGGGGAACGTTGGTTCCGTTCTTTCTTATAAAAGTTATAAGACTGAACTGGATATAGGGGAATACCAGGATTCCCATGCCACCCGAATGAAGAAACTACATGTTGATGCATTTTCTTCGGGTGTGTTCGTTATAGAGAACTATTTCCATTTGCTCTACGTCCTCGGTATTAGATACCGGGTCAGGATCCCATATATGTAATCAGTTACATGGGCTGAGAAAAGGTAGAGAACTTGGAGAAGGTGATAAAGACATAAGGGTTGAAAATGGTGCAATTGTTGCAGCTAAAACCGTCGGGGAATATCACCTTGTATTACCAACTGGTAATATATTGATTCTGAAAGAATGCTATTACATGCCGAACCTGATATGCAACATTATATCGGTTTCTTTGTTGAGTAAAGATGGATATAATTTTGTATTATAGGATAATGTTATGAACATTTTCTTGAACCAAAAGTTGGTTGGATCAGGCACGTTGTGCAATGGCATTTATGTTCTAAATCAATCAACAGTTTTGAGCATAACAAACACATACAAGAGGAAGAGTTCAAAAATGAACGAATCCTTCTTGTTGCATTGTAGACTAGGTCACATCAATGCGACGCGGCTAGTAAGTTGCATAAAGATGGATATTTGTAACCGTTCAAATTTTCATCTTATGACACTTGCCAGTCATGTCTCAAAGGGAAGATGACCAAAACTCCGTTTACGCGACACGGAGAAAGAGTTACTGAACTCTTGGGACTGATACATAGCGATGTATGCGGTCCTATGTCTACACATGTCAGGGACGTAATTCATTACATTCACTGACGATCTCTCATGATACGGACATGTGTTTTTGATAAAACACAAGTCTGAAGCTTTTGAGAAATTTAGAGAATATGAACAAGAAGTCGAGAACCAAACCGGAAAAAGTATTAAAATCATTCGATCAGATCGAGGAGGTGAATACTTAAGCAATGAGTTCCTGGACTTCTTAAAAGAGAATGGGATTCTCTCTCGGCTAACTCCTCCATATACACCACAGCACAACGGTGTATCGGAATGGAGGAACCGCACCCTATTAGATATGGTGCGCTCTATGATGAGCACAGCTGAGTTACCTATTTCCTTCTGGGGGTATGCACTGGAGACAGCTATACATCTATTGAATATGGCCCCCACCAAATCTGTGCCTACCACTCCATATGAGATATGGAAGGGGAAGAGACCATGTCTTAATTATGTTAACATATGGGGTTGTCCAGCCTATGTCAAACGACAAAATCCGGACAAACTTGAGGCACGGTCTGTTCTATGCAAATTTGTAGGATATCCCAAGAATTCACAAGGGTATATCTTCTACCACACCGAGAAACAAAGGGTGTTTGTTTCTTGGCATGCCACCTTTTTAGAAAAGGAATTTCTTGCCAAAGAGATTAGTGGTCATGAGGTAGAACTGGAAGAGGTTCCAGCTACAACAGCTCCAACAGAAAAATTGGTGGAACCAGAGGATTCAGTAGTTCCCAATGAACCCCAGCCTCTCTGTCGATCTAGTAGGGTTTCTCACCCACTTGAGAGATACTACAGTTTTCTCATAGATGGTGGGAGCGAGGATTGCATAATGAAGGATGATGACCCAACTAGCTTCGAGCAGGCCATCACGAGTGGAGACTCAGTGAAATGGCTGGATGCAGTGCGGTCCGAAATGGAATCCATGTACACCAACAAAGTATGGACTTTGGAAGATGCTCCTGAAGGGGTAAAACCCATTGGGAGCAAGTGGATCTTCAAGAGAAAACTTGGTGGAGATGGGAAAGTGGAGACTTTCAAAGCTAGACTTGTTGCAAAGGGTTTTCTTCAAACACCAGGTGTGGACTATGACGAAACCTTTTCTCCAGTGGCTATGCTTAAATCCATCCGGATCATGCTTGCCATCGCTGCATATAATGACTACGAAATCTGGCAAATGGATGTTAAGACCGCCTTTCTAAATGGTGATTTAGAAGAGAGCGTGTACATGACTCAGCCAGAGGGCTTCGTAGCTAGTGGAAGCAGCGGGAATGTGTGCAAGCCGCTCAAATCCAGTTATGGATTAAAGCAAGCATCGCGGAGTTGGAACATCTACTTTGATGTCGTTATCAAAGAGTTTGATTTCGTAAAAAACGTAGATGAACCTTTTAACTACAAGAAGGTCGCAGAGAGTAAGGTTGTCTTCCTCGTATTGTACGTAGACGACATACTCTTGATAGAAAATGACATTCCTATACTGCAATCGGTCAAGCTCTTCTTATCACAAAGATTCTCAATGAAAAATCTAAGGGATGCCTCCTACATTTTGGGGATTAAGATCTATAGAGATAGATCCAAACGGATACTGGGATTGTCTCAATCCAGGTACATTGACACCATACTAAAGCGGTTTAGTATGGAAGAGTCCAAGCGTGGGATTTTACCCACGATCTCAGGGCTCACTCTCTCCAAAACTGTAGGGTTCCTAGGCACCCTAATGAGGTCTCACAAGGCATCAACCATGCCAATTTCAAATTTAAACGGTGCCGAGAAACCCTAGAACGGATCGTTGGCTAGAAATCTAGGCGAAACAATAAACTAGTTAACACTTAACTAAGAGATACGGAAATACAACCTTTGTAGATCCTGTTAGTGTATATGCCCTAGATGCCATTACTGTATCATACTGGTTTGTATATTACTTAATGGATGCTTGGGATATTCACCTTGTATATACAATCTTGCTCAAAATAGTAGTATGCTACTTGGTTTGTTTCTACGTCAATGTGTACATGTGTTTATTTTTGTATATCGCCTATACACATTAGTAGAGCCCTTAGGATCTTTGCTTGATTACCAGCGATGTGATGGCCGTCACACTAGTGGGGCTGGGTAATCTATAAGCACATCCTTATGCAGGTCCCTGGTCGCAGGACTATCGAGACAGGGCATCGATACTCCGGAGTAGACCAGCGCATGCGCTTCTCATCCCAGTGTGGGAGACGGTCTGTCCCACAGCCGTCAGTACGTCGTACTTAAGATAGTATGCGGGTGCTCGTTAGGTTACGGGTACACTGGACAGGACTCGTCTGGAACTGACTAGTTGGTATTATACCTATCGTCAGTTATCAGTTCCCAGGTGACATGAGTACAGCTTAGTCCGCTGACTTGACACTGTCACTTTGCCTCAAGTGTGTTCCCACTGCACTTTGATCACTACCCTACCACGGCTCAAAGGATTCGTGCAAACAGGTAGTGGTTGGGTGCAGTCCCGAAGCACTTGGAGGCAGTGACGGTTAGACAGGATTCGTCTCTCCCGGTATTGGGGGTTGACATCGCGCTGTGTCTAGGAGAGCCATTACACGAGTAGTCCCTGGCCAGGGCAAACGAGATATACTGGTAGGTTTCCAGTGTTATCTCAGGGTTTTTTGGGCTTCGCTCCGGCACGACTTGTACCGCTATTGGGGGACTGACGTTTACCACCCCCTAGGCCCGCCATGCGATGTATCAGACGAACAGACCGGACTGTACGGAGAATGTCACACTCAGGCTCAGTAGGAGTTCAGATGGGTTTCGCCTCGTCGGTCTTCTTATCGGCATTACCTGGGGACCGTTACGCACAGCTAGTGCCGCTTGCGGTCTGTGGTTAAACCCACTGCCAGCGTAGTGTCGAGTCTTTAGAGTCCCACACAGAAAGCTTTTCGCCTTTAGGCAAAAGAGTAGAGGTCGCATGGTATTGCGACAGGTCGTATGGTTTTGCGACAGGGTTCGGTCACATCCGTGCACTTGTGCACGTACAGTGTCCGGACAGTTTACACTAGCGGGCTTTGGTTTAAGCCAGATCCTAGTGTACCTTATGGGATTGGATTTATCCAGTTTGCATTCGTGTTCCTCGGAACGCGGATGCGGGTGTGTATGCACAGTTGACAGGGAGGCAGAGGCAGCGGATTCTCATTAGGGTTGTTGACAGTTGACCGTTGACTATTTGACTTTATGCTCAACCCTAATGAGAATATGATATGTGATTAACTATTATATTAATTAAGTATTATGGTGATATGGTTGTTGACTTGTTGACTTTTGTTGACTTGTTGACTTTGTTGACTTGTTGACTTTTGTTGACTTGTTGACCGGTTGACTAGGCTTGACTAGTTGACCATCATGATAACCATAGCCATCATTTCATGGCAAAGACTTTTGTTTACTTGCTCATTTGTATAAAATGAGTGGATGAAATGATATGGTTGTGGTTGCTTCAAACCATCACATAAGACTTTTTTTTTGATATGATGAGTTATGATCACTTTGGATTATGAGAGGGTGAAAGACAAAAGAGAGCCTCATTCTTTCTTGCTCATTCTCTCTCTTGTTCTTGAGCTCTCCTTTTGTTCTCACCCTCAACCTCTTGCTCCCTCTCTTGATCTATGGTTCTCTTGTCTCATGAGTTGAGAATCAAGAACCATAGATAAAATCCTATTCTATTTCTTCTCTACTCATTCTAGTTCACTAGGTTTAGCAAACCAAGTGAACTAGTTTCTTCAAAGAACGAAGAAGGAGCTAAAGGTTGGAGCTTTCAGGTGGATCTATCTTCGGCGTACAGAGACGACGAGAAGAAACCATCGGACCACCATCGGAGCTTTGAAGACGAAGGAGTTCAAGACAAGCAAGGTATAACCCCCTAACCGAGTAGCTAAAACTCATAGTTAGGATGTTAGATAGATGTTTAACCAAGATCCGGGTTTTTAGGTCCATGTTACCACCTCCGTAAAATCGTTTTTTACCATATTCCGCATTCCCGAAAGAACCGGGAGAGGTAGCATGGACTTACAGTGGTATCAGAGACTAGTTAAACTCTATCTAGCATGTTAGCAAGTAACTAGAAGATCGATCAACGAAAAAGTCCCGAAACAAACCCCAAAAATTTGCAGTTTCTGTCGATTTTTCCACTGTTCAAAAGTTGATTATTTTAACACCTAAAATCGGCTCAGGCTTTTCTGTGAGCACCCACCAAAAATTGTCCAACGTTCAAGTCAAAGGGCCGCGGAAACGCGGCGGGAGCACGCTCCCGCCGCGGATCCGCGGCGGGAGCACGCTCCCGCCGCGGATCCGCGGCCGAGTCGACTCGGCCGAGGTAAATTTTTAATGCAGTGTTTTTGTGGGGGTATTTTGGGATTTTTAGCATATATATTTTCAACCCAGATTTTCCAGAACGAAAATTTTATTTTGGGGTCCCGAAAATCCGTATTTTTGATCGAACTTCTAAAAGACTTGAGCTAACGGGTTTTCTGTAATGTGATATTTGTATTGAACGTCTACTAATCGCTATATGTCGATTAGTGGGGGTTATACAAATCTGTGATCTGTAATGTGCTGGAATGTGTATATGAATATGTTGGATTATCGCGGGTGAATAGCCGGGGGTTGTGAGACGAGAGTTTTCTTTTCTTTCAATTCATGTAAATTTGTAAATTGATGTAATAATTATTTGTATGGCCGCACAACCGGGTCGGGGTTGTAGCCGTCATTGTATAATTTCTTTTTACTGTTTTTGCTCCTAGGATAGACCCATGGAGGGGGTGCACAAACTACCGGGTATGCCGAAGTGTCGAGTGGCCTACTCATAGGAGATGAGGGAGGTTACTACGCTTCGGGTACTTGGCGGGTAGTTTGCCGCACCCGTAGGGGTCTTGGGTGGGGTATTTGGCTATTTACCGTGACCGTGTAATTTGTTTTTCGTTACAGGCTCGTGCGAATTACAGATTCCTAGTATATCCAATGTATTCATCTGTGATCTGAAATGTTTTATCATTGCAGTATATCTATATATGATATTATTTAGGCGTTGCTTATGTTTTACAGACGCGCTAGCCCAGCCCCCGCTCTGTCGTTAGTTAAGTAACCTAACGGGTAATGACGGGGCACCGTGGCGAATGTGAATGGCATAAGCGTACGTCATATTTTGGTTGTTTTCTGCAATGGTAGGATTAAATGATGGGACGTATTAAAAGAACTAATGCAAGAATATCACGCATTAAAAGAACTAATGCAAGATAATAAACCAAGTTAAAGTCGTTGGAACACTTTCGAAAACCACTCGGTTCTTTTCAAAACAACTTTTAAATGCGGAGCTTGAGCCACTCCTTTTAAAAGCCATCTCGTTCCATCGACCATATCAAGTTCACTACGTTCACGGTTTTGCCAAAACCATCCGTAGCCCTCCGTCGTTTCACATGAGTAGTCAATAGTATTCAAGCTGTGTATGTTGGCCAAAGTCAAGGCACAGTGATTGGTAGCTATTGGGTGTTCATGTGTAGCATAGATAGATGCGTTGGTTTGGGACAGTCGTACTGCCATTTTGGCCAAAGTCAAGGGTAGGTACGGATGGATCCAAATTAACCTGGATAATGACGGGTAGAACTTGACATGTGACTTATGATATTTTGGCCAAAGTCAAGGTCATAAGAGCATGGGGCAAAAATCCACATCGGGAGTTTCATAAGTACTGAAACTTGCTAGATTTGCATACCATTTGGAGTGTGATGATTCTGGTAGGATTCCTTCAGTTTCGTCACGCGATGATATTTGGATCCCGATCCTACTGTGAGTATATGCTACTCCTCGGGAAATTTCTCACTAAACGATCAATGCTATAAACCTAGTACGTGCCTAGAAAGGTGTTAGCGGGGCTACGCCCCCAGGGAAAAGAGGTTCTCTAATTAAGGAACTTCGCGAAAGCGTTGGAAAACCTCCCTCGAAGTACCAACACCGGCCTGGCTGAACGGTTAAGCAAGTATTGTGCGGTGGGATTGATCCCGGCTAATTCTTCCTTTATGGTTTGAGGAGGGATTCGAGAAACAGTGGGAGCCATCCTGTTTAGACAAACTAAAAACCACTCTAAACTTGCAAGAGCATCATGCTGAGTGTTTCTTCTTCTCTCTCCTAATTGCAGCGACCAAATCGACATGACTGGACTTAAGTTACTCCTAGATAAAAACAAACTGACAGGGCCAAACTACAAAGATTGGCTCAGGAATGTCAAGATAGCAATCACTTACGACAAGCTGGGGTATCTTCTTACCACCAAAGCTCCCCCTGTCCCTGGTCCAACTTCCAGCGTCGCGGATAAGGAAATCCGCAAGACTTGGGAAATTGATAGCGCGAAGGCCAAATGCCTCCTGCTTGCCTCGATGGACAACGAACATCAGAGGAGGCATGAGAATATGGACATGGAATCCATATTGCTCCATACAAAAGAACTGTATGGAGAGCAATCTCGTATCGCAAGATACGAAGCGTCGAAAAAGTTATTTTCGACAAGAATGGCCGTCGGATCATCAGTAGCCGAGCACGTGCTAAAGATGATCGGCTACATTAAGGAGCTCGCTGACCTAGGGATCACATTGGAGAGTGAGCAATATACGGATATAGTTCTCCAGTCCCTTCCTTCCACTTACGCCCAGTTTATACTGAACTTCAACTTACAAGAAAAAGAGGTTGAACTTTCAGAGCTCCTCAACATGCTGAGGAGCGCAGAGGGCACCCTACAGAAAGGTAGGGAAACATCCACTTTGTTTGTAGGAGGATCATCTTCTTCTAGGTCCAAGGCGAAAGCCAAGGGAAAGAAGAAGAAGGCCCCCGCCAAACCAAGGGGCGGTGTTAGTAAAGTGGATACGAAGGGAAAAGGTAAAGCAACAAAGATAGCGGGGAAGCTTGTGGATAAGGAAGAATGCTTCTATTGTCATAAGAAAGGACACTGGAAGAATGATTGCAGGGCCTGGAAGGCCAGAACACAGGAATTGAAGCAGGTTGCAGCTTCAGCTTCAGGTGTGTATGTTATTGAAAACTGTCTTTCAATAAACTCTACTTCCTGGGTATTGGATACCGGATCAGGATCTCATATCTGTAATTCTTTGCAGGCGTTGAGAAACCGTAGGGTTTTGAAGGCAGGTGACATGACCTTCAGAGTTGCGAACGGAGCTAGCATGGATGCTAAAGCCGTGTGGGACTATCACCTGGGAATGTCAGATGGACATGTTTTCGTTTTGCGTAATTGCTTTTTTGTACCCAACGCAACTTGTAATATCATTTATGTATCTTTAGTTTCTAAAGAAGGTTATGAATTTGCGTTTGTAAGTAATGTTGTAAACATTCACCTTAATCAAGTTCTGATTGGGTCAGGTACATTGAGTAATGGTATATACGTGTTAAACCAACCACAGATTTTTAATGTCCAGAATACACACAAAAGAAAGTCTCCAGAAATAAATCAGACTTTCTTATGGCATTGTAGATTGGGTCACATCAATGAGAGAAGGTTGACTAAGTTACATACAGAAGGATATTTGAATGCGTTCGAATATCAATCGTATGCCACTTGTCAATCTTGTCTCAAAGGAAAGATGACAAAGACTCCGTTTACTGGACATGGAGTAAGAGCGAGCGAGCTCTTGGGACTCGTACACAGTGACGTGTGCGGTCCAATGTCTACACATGCCCGAAGCGGACATTCTTACTTCATTACTTTTACGGATGACTTCTCAAGGTACGGTTATGTCTTCTTAATGAAACATAAGTCCGAGGCCTTTGGAAAATTCCAGGAGTATAAGAATGAAGTAGAGAAACAGACCGGCAAAAGTATTAAGATTCTAAGATCGGATCGAGGTGGAGAATACTTAAGTGCCGAGTTCCTGGACTATTTAAAAGAGAACGGAATTCTCTCTCAGCTTACTCCTCCATACACCCCGCAACATAACGGTGTATTGGAGAGACGGAACCGCACCCTATTGGATATGGTGCGGTCCATGATGAGTAATGCTGAGTTGCCGCGATCATTCTGGGGATATGCGCTAGAATCAGCCGCATACCTTTTGAACCGAGTTCCCACTAAGACTGTGCCTACCACGCCATTTGAGATGTGGTGTGGGAAGAGACCCCATCTTAATCACATTAAGATATGGGGAAGTCCAGCTTTTGTCAAAAAGCAGCATGCGGACAAGCTCGAGGCACGCTCAGTACTGTGCAAGTTTGTAGGATATCCCAAGAATTCCAAGGGATATTTCTTCTACTGCGAAGAGGAACAAAAAGTTCTTGTTTCTCGTCATGCCCACTTTCTAGAACACCAGTTCATAGAAAAGGAAATAAGTGGGAGCGCAGTAGAACTGGAAGAAATTCCAGAACCACGGACTATTACTGAAAGTTTAGTGGAACCAGAGGGTTCGGAAGAACAGGACATTCCTGCGCCGCTCCGCAGGAGTAGTAGGCAGTCTCATCCGCCCGAGAGATACTACGGTTTTCTCATAGACGGGGATAGAGAGGATTGCATCATAGAATATGATGAGCCTACTAGCTTCCAGCAGGCCGTTCAGAGCGTTGACTCAGTGAAATGGCTGGATGCAATGCGGACCGAAATGGAGTCCATGTACACCAACAAGGTATGGACGTTGGACATTGCTCCAGACGGGGTAAAACCCGTAGGATGCAAGTGGATCTTCAAAAGGAAGATTGGTGTAGATGGAAAGGTTGAGACCTATAAAGTTAGGCTGGTAGCAAAGGGTTTTCGTCAAAGACCTGGCTTGGACAATGACGAAACCTTTTCTCCAGTAGCCATGCTGAAATCCATTCGGATCCTTCTTGCCATTGCTGCCTTCCACGATTATGAGATCTGGCAAATGGACGTAAAGACAGCTTTTCTAAATGGAAATTTAGAGGAGTGTGTCTATATGGACCAACCAGAGGGTTTCATTCAGAGTGGGAGCAGCGGAAAGGTGTGTAAGTTGCTTAAGTCCATCTATGGACTAAAGCAGGCATCGCGGAGTTGGAACATCTGCTTTGATGAGACGGTCAAAGAATTTGGCTTTATCAAAAATCCAGATGAACCATGCATCTATAGTAGATTTGTAGCGAGAACTGTAGTATTCCTCGTTTTATACGTGGATGACATTCTCTTAATAGGAAATGACATTCCTATGCTACAATCTGTCAAAGGGTTCTTGTCACACAGGTTCTCCATGAAAGACCTGGGTGATGCCTCGTACATTCTGGGTATCCGGATCTACCGTGACAGATCCAAGAGGATATTAGGACTTTCATAGTCCAGGTACATCGACACCATACTGAAGAGATTCAGTATGGAAGATTCCAAGCGCGGTAACCTACCGGCTTGTCACGGGATCACCCTCTCTAAAGAGATGTCTCCCAAGACTTGGAGAGGGATCGCATGTCTATTATACCCTACGCTTTTGCGGTAGGCTCTATAATGTATGCGATGTTGTGTACCAGACCGGATGTAGCTTATACACTGAGTGTGGTAAGCCGGTATCAGTCAAACCCTGGGGAGAAACACTGGATAGCGGTAAAGAACATTCTCAAGTACCTAAGAAGGACTAAGGAGATGTTCTTGGTGTATGGCGGAAAAGACCTCCAGATCGAGGCCTTTGCTGACTCCAGCTTCCAGAGTGACAAGGATGATTCCAAGTCCATGTCGGGTTTTGTCTTTACCCTCAATGGAGGGGCGGTGTGTTGGAAGAGTTCCAAACAAGAAACCGTTGCAGACTCGACGATGGAAGCGGAATACATCGCTGCATCTGATGCCGCAAAAGAAGCTGTCTGGATGAGGAAGTTCTTGAAAGAACATCAGGTGGTTCCGTCCATTGTTGATCCAATACCTCTGTATTGCGACAACAACAGGGCTATAGCTTTAGCGAAGGAACCAAGGTCCCATCAGAAATCCAGGCACATCTTAAGGCGGTATCACCTGATCAGGGAGATCGTAGATCGCCAGGAGATCGAGGTTCGGAGAGTCGCTTCAGAAGATAGCACTGCAGATCCATTCACCAAGGCCCTGCCCCAGACTCAGTTCGAGCGGCTGATCGAGATGATAGGTCTTCGATACGCCAGTACATGGCCTTAGTGCAAGTGGGAGATTGTTAGTGTATATGCCCTAGAGGCCATTACTGTATCATACTGGTTTGTATATTACTTAATGGATGCTTGGGATATTCACCTTGTATATACAATCTTGCTCAAAATAGTAGTATGCTACTTGGTTTGTTTCTACTTCAATGTGTACATGTGTTTATTTTTGTATATCGCCTATACACATTAGTAGAGCCCTTAGGATCTTTGCTTTATTACCAGCGATGTGATGGCCGTCACACTAGTGGGGCTGGGTAATCTATAAGCACATCCTTATGCAGGTCCCTGGTCGTAGGACTATCGAGACAGGGCATCGATACTCCGGAGTAGACCAGCGCATGCGCTTCTCATCCCAGTGTGGGAGACGGTCTGTCCCACAGCCGTCAGTACGTCGTACTTGAGATAGTATGCGGGTGCTCGTTAGGTTACGGGTACACTGGACAGGACTCGTCGGGAACTGACTAGTTGGTATTATACCTATCGTCAGTTATCAGTTCCCAGGTGACATGAGTACAGCTTAGTCCGCTGACTTGACACTGTCACTTCGCCTCAAGTGTGTTCCCACTGCACTTTGATCACTACCCTACCACGGCTTAAAGGAGTCGTGCAAACAGGTAGTGGTTGGGTGCAGTCCCGAAGCACTTGGAGGCAGTGACGGTTAGACAGGATTCGTCTCTTCCGGTATTGGGGGTTGACAACGCGCTGTGTCTAGGAGAGCCATTACACGAGTAGTCCCTGGCCAGGGCAAACGAGATATACTGGTAGGTTTCCAGTGTTATCTCAGGGTGTTTTGGGCTTCGCTCCGGCACGACTTGTACCGCTATTGGGGGACTGACGTTTACCACCCCCTAGGCCCGCCATGCGATGTATCAGACGAACAGACCGGACTGTACGGAGAATGTCACACTCAGGCTCAGTAGGAGTTCAGATGGGTTTCGCCTCGTCGGTCTTCTTATCGGCATTACCTGGGGACCGTTACGCACAGCTAGTGCCGCTTGCGGTCTGTGGTTAAACCCACTGCCAGCGTAGTGTCGAGTCTTTAGAGTCCCATACAGAAAGCTTTTCGCCTTTAGGCAAAAGAGTAGAGGTCGCATGGTATTGCGACAGGTCGCATGGTTTTGCGACAGGGTTCGGTCACATCCATGCACTTGTGCACGTACAGTGTCCGGACAGTTTACACTAGCGGGCTTTGGTTTAAGCCAGATCCTAGTGTATCTTATGGGATTGGATTTATCCAGTTTGCATTCGTGTTCCTCGGAACGCGGATGCGGGTGTGTATGCACAGTTGACAGGGAGGCAGAGGCAGCGGATTCTCATTAGGGTTGTTGACCGTTGACTATTTGACTTTATGCTCAACCCTAATGAGAATATGATATGTGATTAACTATTATATTAATTAAGTATTATGGTGATATGGTTGTTGACTTGTTGACTTTTGTTGACTTGTTGACTTTGTTGACTTGTTGACTTTTGTTGACTTGTTGACCGGTTGACTAGGCTAGACTAGTTGACCATCATGATAACCATAGCCATCATTTCATGGCAAAGACTTTTGTTTACTTGCTCATTTGTGTAAAATGAGTGCATGAAATAATATGGTTGTGGTTGCTTCAAACCATCACATAAGACTTTTTTTTGATATGATGAGTTATGATCACTTTGGATTATGAGAGGGTAAAAGACAAAAGAGAGCCTCATTCTTTCTTGCTCATTCTCTCTCTTGTTCTTGAGCTCTCCTTTTGCTCTCACCCTCAACCTCTTGCTCCCTCTCTTGATCTATGGTTCTCTTGTCTCATGAGTTGAGAATCAAGAACCATAGATAAAATCCCATTCTATTTCTTCTCTACTCATCCTAGTTCACTAGGTTTAGCAAACCAAGTGAACTAGTTTCTTCAAAGAACGAAGAAGGAGCTAAAGGTTGGAGCTTTCAGGTGGATCTATCTTCAGCGTACGGATACGACGAGAAGAAGCCATCGGACCACCATCGGAGCTTTGAAGACGAAGGAGTTCAAGACAAGCAAGGTATAACCCCCTAACCGAGTAGCTAAAACTCATAGTTAGGATGTTAGATAGATGTTTAACCAAGATCCGGGTTTTTAGGTCCATATTACCACCTCCGTAAAATCGTTTTTTACCATATTCCGCATTCCCGAAAGAACCGGGAGAGGTAGCATGGACTTACAGATCCGGTTCTCCATCTCCATAGCTCCGCAATGAGGTCTCCTCACTGTCCATAACAAGTCCCGGGCTCTAGCGTCGGCTTCATCGGAGAATGGACGGGCTAGGTCATCGATGTCCATGCCGAAGATGATCTACGTCGAGGCATCGCTAAATCAAGCTCCGACTTCACCAAGTCAAAAAACTTGTGAAGAAAACACACTCTGCTACTTGGCAAGAGGTAGAGGATGAAGAAATAGGATGTGGGTTCTCTTTAGAATTGGATTTCTCACTCTCAAGCTCAAGTTGCCATTGATGGCCTCAAGGTTTCAAACTTGAAGATGAAGAAGAAGAAGAGCTAGAATTATGATAAGTCTATTTTAAAATGAAAAGAAAAACAACACTTATCATAATCAAACTAAGGTTAAGTGTAGAGAGCAAACCATGGTAAGTGGGAATAGTTAGGGTTTAACATGAAGACAAAATGGTCTTTGAGTCAAACCTTCATGAAGCTTCATCAAGCTTCATGACAAAAAGAAAACCATTTTGTTTTCATAAAATTATTTAAATAAAAAGGAATGGATAAATAAATGAGTGATTAAAACAAAACCCTAATTATCTACTTAACCATGGTTTTATTCTTTATACTTAACCATATAAACATGCATCATCAAATATGATACATACAAGTGCACAAAAGTATATCACATATACATCATGCACAATCCAAGTAAGAAAATCCATTTAAAGTGAACCATTACTAGTTAATGCAAAGTAATATATCAAATATATAATTATACATTAAATCATTAAATCAACACTTGATTCAATGATCCGGTCATGTCGCACACAACCGACTAGTATACAATGTATCGGCTTATCGAATCAACGCTTGAATCGATAACTAGGTTATATCGCATACAACCATTCGATACATTCATCGCGAGAATGGAATACGGCATCACATACACGCATTATTCTCGGTCCCGCACATATCTCATATGCGCTCCTATTTCGTTTCGCTTGAGCCAGGAAACCTCTGTGTAGGACTCTAAAGACTCGTCAATACGCCGGCAGCAGATGATGATCATATCAAACACCCACAAGCCGCAAGCGGTCTGCTAAACGTAACGGCCACCTGGGTAATGAGCGATCAGAAGATCGACGAGCAAGCCCGCTCACACTCCAGTGAATCCAACCAGTAACACTACCGTACAGTCCGGTCTGATCGTCTGATATGTCGCATATCTCGTCTAGGGGTGGTAAACGTCAGACCCCAATAGCTCGATAAGTCGTGTCGATATGAGGTCTATAACAATTCGAGAAACTACTGGTAACACTTACCAGTAAATCTCAGCAACCCTGGCCAGGGATTTCCTGTTATAGCCAATCGAACACACCGCAACATCAACTCCGTATACCGGGAGAGACGAATCCCCTCCTATCGCTCATTGCCTCCATGTGACTCGGGACTGTACCCAAAAATCACCGTTTTGCATGCCCTCTTGGACGTGGTAAGATGGAAATCAAAGCACAGTGGGAACCACACAAGACTCTATGACGATCTCGGGTCAACAGAGTACTCTGTACCAGTGTCACCAGAGAACTGCCATCTGACGTGAGGTATAATACCATCTGGGAGTTCTCGGTGAGTCCGTCCAGTGTACCCAGTCTCTACTGAGCACCCGTATATCATCTCTGATGTCAAACACCAATGGATATGGGATCATCCATCGCCCATCTGTATGGGTCGAGAAGGTATACGCTAGTCTACTCTGGTATATCGATGCCCCGTCTCGATATACCCACGACTAGGGACTGTGAAGGATGTACTTATGGACTACCATGTCCCCACTAGTATGATCCGCATCATAGTCCAGGTAGTCAAGTACACATCCTAAGGGCTTTACCAACATGTAACAGAGAGACAATCAGTATACACGTTAAGGTAAAGAGCAACCAGATAGCATACTATCATGTCGAGCAAGAAAGTCCTCCCTATATATGTCCCAGCATCCACTACAATATACATCCTATGTACAGTAATGGCCTCTAGGGCATACATATAACTAACAATCTCCCACTTGCACTAGGGCCATCTGTATCAGTGGTTGCTGTATCTCATAATCAAACATCCCATAAAAGTCTCTCTCTGGGAAAAGGCCTTTCGTGAGTGGATCCGCTGTGTTTTTCTTCTGAGTCTACTCTCCTAACCTCGATCCCTTGGAGATCAACCATCTCCATGATCAGGTGATACTGCCTTAGAATATGTCTGGATCACTGATGGGACGGACGTTCCTTGGCATAAGCCACAACTCCATTGTCACACAATGGGAGGAACATGGTTCATCTTATGAACAAATATATACCCAAACAGCCTCTTTGGTAGCATCTTAAATAGCGATGTATCAAGCCTTTATCGTCTAGTATGCCACGGTATCTAGCTTGGAATTCTTCCAACATACCGTTCCTTTACTGAGGGTAAAGACAATGCCTGTGACTGACATTCAGTCGTCTATATCACCCTGGAACACTTCCAGTGATTCTCCCCAGGGTCGATTGATACCTTCTTACTACAACTAGTGAGAATCCTAACATCCAATTAGATCTATCTCATAGATCCAAAAACCCAGGATTTAGGAGGTATCACTTTGATCCTATATGGAGAATCATTGTGATAAGCGGAGATTGATCGAGCGTAGCATAGGAAACTCCTTCCCTATCAAGAGTATGTCATCCACGTACTCTACGAGGATCACCACCATACCCCCTACTCCCTTTTTGTTTATAAAAGGTTCATGTACCATTTTGATGATGTCAAACTCTTTGACTAATCCATCAAAACAGATGTTCCAACTCCGCGATGCCTGCTTTATCCTATAAAGCATCTTGCACACGTTTCCGCTGCTCCCACTGTCTACGAAGCCCTCTGGCTGTGTACTTATAGACGCACTCTTCTAAAACATCATTTAGAAAAGAAGTCATGACACCCAACCACCAGATATCGTAGTCATGGTATGTAGCCGTGACAAGTAGGATCTGGATGGACTTAAGCATAGCTAGTTGAAAAAGGTTTCATCATTATCCACACCAGGTCAATGATGCAAACTTTTAACAAGTCTAGCTTTGAAAGTCTCAACCTTTCCATGTACACCAAGTAATCTACTCAAGATATACTTGCTCCTGATGGGGATTTAACCCTTCAGATATAGCAACCAAAGTCCATACTTTGTTGGTGTATAAGGATTCCATCTCAGATCGATAAACATCCAGCCATTCTTACAGAGTCTCACTCCTGATGGCCAGCTTGAAACTAGTTGAGTCATCATCTCATGATGCAATCCTCGCTCCCACTGTCATAGAGAAACCGAAGTAACTCTCAGGTGGGTGAGGAACCCTACTAGATCAGCGGAGAGGCTGAGCTTCGTTGGTATCTATTGAAACCTCTGGTTGTACCAAATCATCTGCTTTAGTTTGTATAGCTGGAACATTTCCAGTTCTACATAACAGACCTTGCTGTTAGTTATATGTATGCCCTAGAGGCCATTACTGTACATAGGATGTATATTGTAGTGGATGCTGGGACATATATAGGGAGGACTTTCTTGCTCGACATGATAGTATGCTATCTGGTTGCTCTTTACCTTAACGTGTATACTGATTGTCTCTCTGTTACATGTTGGTAAAGCCCTTAGGATGTGTACTTGACTACCTGGACTATGATGCGGATCATACTAGTGGGGACATGGTAGTCCATAAGTACATCCTTCAAAGTCCCTAGTCGAGGGTGTATCGAGACGGGGCATCGATATACCAGAGTAGACTAGCGTGGACCATCTCGACCCGTACAGATGGGCGATGGATGATCCCATATCCATTGGTGTTTGACATCAGAGATGATATACGGGTGCTCAGTAGAGACTGGGTACACTGGACGGACTCGCCGAGAACTCTCAGATGGTATTATACCTCACGTCAGATGGCAGTTCTCTGGTGACACTGGTACAGAGTAGTCTGTTGACCCGAGATCGTCATAGAGTCTTGTGTGGTTCCCACTGTGCTTTTATTTCCATCTTACCACGTCCAAGAGGGCGTGCAAAACGGTGGTTTTTGGGTACAATCCCGAGTCATATGGAGGCAATGAGCGATAGGAGGGGATTCGTCTCTCCCGGTATAGGGAGTTGATGTTGCGCTGTGTTCGATTGGCTATAACAGGAAATCCCTGGCCAGGGTTGCTGAGATTTACTGGTAAGTGTTACCAGTAGTTTCTCGAATTGTTATAGACCTCATATCGACACGACTTATCGAGCTATTGGGGTCTGACGTTAACCACCCCTAGGCGAGATATACGACATATCAGACGATCAGACCGGACTATACTGTAGTGTTACTAGTTGGATTCACTGGAGTGTGAGCGGGCTTGCTCGTCGATCTTCAGATCGCTCAATACCCGGGTGGCCGTTACGTTTAGCAGACCGCTTGCGGCTTGTGGGTGTTTGATATGATCATCATCTGCTACCGGCGTATTGACGAGTCTTTAGAGTCCTACACAGAGGTTTCCTGGCTCAAGAGAAACGAAATAGGAGCGCATATAAGATATGTGCGGGACCGAGAATGATACCAGTATGTGATACTGTATTCGATTCTCGCGATATGTGACATTGATCGGTTATATGCGATATAGCCGGGTTATCGGATCAAGTGTTGATTCGATAAGTTGTTACTAATGATACTAGTCGGTTATATGCGATATGACCGGATCGTTAAATCAAGTGTTGATTTAATGATTTAATGCATAATTATATATTTGATATATTACTTTGCATTAACTAGTATAGGTTCACTTTAAATGGATTTTCTCACTCGGGTGTGCGCATTGCATATGCGATATGATTTTGTGCACTTGATTGTATCATGTTTGATGATGCATATCTTTTTTGTTAAGTGTAATGAATTAAACCTAGGTTAAGTAAATGATTAGGGTTTTCTTTTATTCATTCATTTACCTTTTCATTTGCATTTAAAAGATAAATGAGAAAAGGAAAAGAAGTCAAAAATGGTGGCTAGTTTTGTTTTCAACATGAAGCTTCATGAAGCTTTCATTAAGTCACCATTTTTGTCTCATCCCCTTAACCCTAACCATTCTTTAACCTTGGTCAATTCTCTACACTTAACTTGGGTTATGTTATGATAAGAATGGATTATTCTTTTCTTTTTTAATAAACTTATCATATCTTTTCTTCTTCTTCTTCCTTCAACTAAAGAAGAAAAACATAGACTACATCAATGGTGGATTGATGATATGAGTGAGAAATCCAAAACTAAAGTCTACCCACTTCCTATTTCTTCATCCCTTACCTCTTGCCAAGTAGTAGAGTGTGTTTCCCTCACAAGTTTTCAAGACTTGGTGAAGGTGGAGCTCGATCTAGCGATGCCTCGACGTAGATCATCTTCGGCATGGACATCGACGACCTAGCTTGCCCATTCTCCGACGAAGCCGACGCTAGAGCCCGGATTTGATTTGGACAGCGGAGAGGACCTCATCTCGGAGCCGTGGAGGTGGAGGACCGGATCTGCAAAGGTTGTATTTCTGTATCTCTTAGTTAATTGTTAACTAGTTTATTTTTTCGCCTAGATTTCTAGCAAACGATCCGTAGTCGGGTCTCTCGGCACCTAGAATTTTTTAAATTGGCATGTTCGATGCCTTGTGAGACCTCATTAGGGTGCCTAGGAACCCTACAGTGGTATCAGAGCTACTAGGCATTGGATGTCGACCTATGGGGGGTTCTCACTGTGTGATAGTGTGGCGAAGCATAGGCTCTTACCCCCAGGGTGTCCCGAGACCGGAAGGTGTTCCGGCGGGTTGTAGTCCTCGTGAGGGGCATGCGTAAAAAGTAGCGGCTGAGGGACCCGTTGGTGCCACGGCGACCCCATTGGATGGGGTGGCTGCCTGACCTATAGTGGTATCAGAGTCTAGCTAGAGCCTTAGGCGAAGTCCCGACGGAATTTGAAGTCCGAACGAACCCGAAACCCCAAACCATAATTGCTCTCTGTCCATTTTTTAAAATCTGGTCTTTTTCCAAATTAAAAATATTCAGAAAATCAAGCAGGGTTTTCTAAGAATTACTGTAAATTTCGTGGACCTAATTCCACTTTTCCACCGTGGATCCACGGCATGTGCAAGGCATATGCGGCGGATCCGCGGCCGTACGGCCACAATATTTAAAATCATTTGCATCGTAATTCTTAGTTTCTAGTGGTGATTTTTCTGGGAATTTTTAATAATTTTTCAAGAGTTGAATTTTCTGAGTTGTTTTGGGGATTCGCATGTTCGATCGGATTATTAAATTTTGTCTGTGTGGCTTTCCGGATAAATTTTAGAATATGTTAAAAAGTTCGACCGGATATAAATACCCAACTTTTCCCCTGTCGAGAAATTTCCAAGTGTTGGATTTTTCCGGAGTTTAACGACGTTCTAAGTAGTGCAAATAAAGCGATGGACCCTCTAGAAGACAACAAACCTTAACTCGATTATGTGACCGTCTTGAACTGCCTTTGAACCTTCGGGTTTGGGGCAGTACGACGTGCCACATGTGAGGCGTTGGCTTGACCCTTTTACGGCTGGACCGTTGCTACTGAGGCACGAACTGAATGTTGTTAGACTTATTTCATGTGTTGAGCTGTATCGGGAAAACTTGGGTGTTCTATTGTTCGATCGAAAAGTTTAACATTTTCTATTTTATCTGGAATGTAATACAATACTTGGAATTCGCAAATTGTTATGAGATAACTGAATGAATGTTATAAACATAGCGGTTTAGTCTCACTTGATCGGTTGCCACGGAATTTTGATATGATCAAAAGTCCGTCGCAATCACGTAGCGTACGCGGATACTCGCCGGGTAAACTTAATAGACAGCCTCACTCCATAGCCCCAACCAAGTGACTGTAGGAGATCCCCGTCGCCGAAAGCATCCGTTCGGGTGCTCGCGGCAGCGGTGTTCCGCCTTGGTGCACTTCGTCGACGGTATCGGGGGTGCAGCCGTCTACTGAAGTTTGCGACGAGCATTCGATCAGGATGTTGGGAATCTTGTTGAATTGCCCGACTAGGTATTGAAAAGTGTTTTCGATTTTGAGACTAAAATACGGGGTTTATAATTATTAGGCATGCGATGTCTAAAGAATTCATTTGATTAGGCATGCGATGTCTAAAGAGGTTGCGGATTCCAACTGTTGTAGTTTTACACTTTCTTTTCTGTGACCGTAAGTGTAATATGTGATATCGCCGGTTTCGTTGCTATATGTCAACGACAATTGGGATGGACATATTTACTTACGTTGATGACATGTGATGTTATGTGTTGCTGGATATGTTATATTGGATCGTCGTGTTTGAATAGCCGGGGGTTTTTATGTGAGATGAGTGTTTTTCATTTTCATTCATGTAAAAACTAGTATGTAATATTCTTTTATTGGGGCGCTTCCAGGTTGCGGAAGTTGTCACCGTTTGTATATTATTTTCTTTTCCGCACTAGGATAGACCCAAGGAGGGGAGCATAAGTAACCGGGTTCTGGAGTCCAGTGGGAGACCAACTCGAGGAGTCGAGTCCGGGTCTCCTAACTCCAGAATTGGTAGGGTTGCTTGCCGCTCTCGTAGGGGTCGAGGGGTGTGGGTTTAGCTATTCATCGCGACCGTGGAATCCGTGTTTTTTACTGGCTCGTATTGAAAACACGGACGTCCTAGTATATCCAATATTTCATATGTTTCTTCTGCTGCGATATCTGTGATGTGATCATGTGATGTTCTGTGATAGATACAGTATATAGTATATATGATATATTATATAGGTGTTACTTATGTTTTACACCCGCGCTAGCCCTGCCCCGCTCTGTCGTTAGTTACCTAACCTAACGGTGCACGAGGGGACATCGAGGCGAATGCTGATGGCATAAGTGTGCGTCGTATTTATCTGTGATGTTTAGGTACTTAAATGATGGGATTTCATTAATGAGATTAATGAAATAAAAGAAACCTAAGATGTTGTAGAATCGAATTTCAAAATAAAACAGGTAGCTACAGTTCTTGCTTTGCACAGCGGTATATGTGATATATCCTGCACCTTATTCGATGAGGAAAGGACCGAGATCCCTTCACCGGGAGTGACTCCTTTAGCAATAACTAGCAGATGCTACAACCTTCGGTTTGTCTTTTGATTGCTTTTAAGTGTCTTTGCTTTGCACAGTGATCTATATGATATATCCCTCACCTCATTCGACGAGGAAAGGACCGACGATCCCTTCACCGGGAGTGACTCCTTTAGCAAAACTAGAAAAGCCTCAAAAGCACTCCATTTTAAAATCATTTGATTCTACAGCGATATCAAGTTCATTACGCAATAGGTTTTCAGAAAAACCTGTCGTAGCCCTCCGTCATTTCAGATACGTACTAGTTAGTATTCGTGCTGCGGTTGTTTGGCCTCCGTCAAGGCGTAGTGTACGGTAGCTAACTAGTGTTTATCTGCTAGCATATGATGCGATTGGATTAGGGTATTCGTACGGCGTTGTTTGGCCTCCGTCAAGGGTCGTGCGGGTGGGTTTAATTCAATCAGGAAATGACGGGTTGAACTTGACTAGCGGACTATGGGTTGTTTGGCCTCCGTCAAGGTCATAGCGAGCTAGGGGCAAAATATTATCGGGAATTTCAAGTGTTGAAATTTGCAATGAGATTGCATACCTTCTATGTGATAGTTGGATCCCGATACCCGCTGCGAGTAAGTGTTACTCCTGGGAGAGTTTTACATATTACAATTAGCCGATCAAGTAGGTGTCTAGAAAGGTGTTAACGAGGTTACGCCTCTGGGAAAACGAGGTTTACATTAATTAGGTTCGTGCGAAAGCACGGGGGACCTCCCTCAATGTACCGACACTGGCCTGGCTGAAAGATTGGCGAACTTGTAGTGTGTAATTAATCCTGGCTAGTCTTTCCTTTTAAGGTTTGAAGGAAGATTTGATAAAAAGCAGTGGGAGCCATCCTGATTAGATAAAATAATAACCAATCTATTCTTGACAGAGCGCACGCTGAGTGTTTTCTTCTCTCTCTCTCCAGGTAGCGACCATATCACGCCTTAATCAAGATAATAATACGGATTATTGACCGAACCCACTTGTTATACTGAGCTGGGGAACGTTGGTCCCGCTCCAACTTATAATTGTTATAAGACAGAGCAGGATATTGGGGATTACCAGAATTCCCGTGCAGCCCAAACGAAGAAAGTGCATGCTGATGCATCATCTTCGGGTTTGTTCATTATACAGAACTGTTTCTCAGTATCCTTTACGTCCTGGGTATATGATACCAGATCAGGATCCCAGATATGTAATCTGTTACATAGGGCTACAGAAAGGTAGAGAACTGAGAACGGGTGATAAGTTTCATGAGGCAGAAAACGGGGCAAGTGTTGCAGCCAAGTCTGTTGGTCACTGTCACACTGTATTACCAATACATTGATTCTGAACGAATGTTATTAGATACCGAACCTGATATACAAAATCATATCAGTCTCTTTATCAGTAAAGAAATGATAAAATTTTGTATTGTTGGATAATGTTTTGAACATTTCCTATATCAAAAGTTGATTGTATCAGGCACGTTATCTAAAAGCGTTGATGTTCTAAATCAAACTACAGTTCTTAGTATATGGAACACACACAAGAGGAAGAGTTCAGAAACGAACGAATTCTTCTTGAGATATTGTAGACTAGGTCAGATCAATGTGACCCGACTAGCTGGAGTTACATTTAGATGCATATTTAAATCAGTTTGAATTTACATCTTGTGAAACTCGCCAGTCATGTCACAAAGATATGATGACCATAGCTCCGTTTACTGGAAACAGAGAAAGAGTCAATGAACTCTTGGGATGATACATGTTGATGTATGTAGGTCCCCGTCTACACATACCATGACTGGTTCTTTTTACTTCATTACATTCTCTGATAATCTTTCGAGATTCAGACCTATGTTCCTGTTGAAACACATGTCCGAACCTTTTAAGATATTCACAGAATATAAGTTAGAAGTAGAGAACCAAAATACGGGTATAAGTATTATGTTCTTTGATGAGATCAAGGAGCAGAATACTTGAGCATGGAATTCCTGGACTTTTCTAAAGGAGAATGAGATTCTCTCTCAGCATTACTCCTCTGTATACACCATGGCACGATGGTATATCGGGGCGGAGCAATTACACCCTATATGATATGGTGTGCTCCATGATGAGTATTACTGAGTCACCTATTTCCTTTTGGGAGTTATGCGCTTGAGAAGCTGCATACCTATTGAATAGGGTTCGAATCAAATCAGTGCCTACCACTTCATATGTGATATGGAAAGAGAAGAGCCCATTTCTTAAGTTAGTTAAGATTTGGGGTTGTCCAGCCTATGTCTGAAAAGCAAAATCCGGACAAGCTCGAGGCAAGATCTGTTATGTACAACTGGAAAGGTTCCAGCTATACAAACTACAGCTGATGATTTGATAGAACCAAAGGATTCAGTAGATTCCAACGAACCTCAGCCTCTCCGCCGATCTAGTAGGGTTCCTCGACCACCTGAGAGATACTTCGGTTTCTCTATGACAGTGGGAGCGAGGATTGCGTCATGAGATGATGACCCAACTAGCTTCGAGCTGGCCATCAGAAGTAAGACTCTGTAAGAATGGCTGGATGCTTAGTGATCTGAGATGGAATCCTTATACACCAACAAAGTATGGACTTTGGTTGCAATATCTGAAGGGTTAAATCCCCATCAGGAGCAAGTATATCTTGAGAAGATTACTTGGTGTAGATGGAAAAGTTGAGACTTTCAAAGCTAGACTTGTTAAAGCTTTTCGTCATCGACCAGGTGTGGATAATGATGAAACCTTTTCAAGTAGCTATGCTTAAGTCCATCCAGATCCTACTTGTCACGGCTACATACCATGACTACGATATCTGGCGGTTGGGTGTCTTGACTGCTTTTCTATATGATATTTTAGAAGAGTGCGTCTATAAGTACACAGCCAGAGGACCTCATAGACAGTGGGAGCAGCGGAAACGTGTGCAAGATGCTTTATAGGATAAAGCAAGCATCGTGGAGTTGGAACATCTGTTTTGATGTGTTAGTCAAAGAGTTTGACATCATCAAAATGGTAGATGAACCTTGTATAAACAAAAAGGTAGTAGGGAGTATGGTGACGATCCTCGTAGAGTACATGGATGACATACTCTTGATAGGGAAGGAGTTTCCTATGCTACGCTCGATCGATCTCTGCTTATCACAAGGATTCTCCATATAGGATCAAAGTGATACCTACTAAATCCTGGATTTTGGATCTATGAGATAGATCTAATTGGATGTTAGGACTCTCACTAGTTGTAGTGAGACGGTATCAACTGATCCTGGGGAGAATCACTGGAAGGGTTCCAGGGTGATAAAGACGACTGAATGTCAGTCACAGGCATTGTCTTTACCCTCAGTAAAGGGACGGTATGTTGGAAGAGTTCCAAGTTAGATACCGTGACATACTAGACGATAAAGGCAGGATACATCGCTACTTAAGATGCTACCAAAGAGGCTGTTTGGGTGTATATTGGTTCATGAGATGAACTATGTTCCTCCCATTGTGTGACAATGGAGTCGTGGCTTATGCCAAGGAACGCCGGTCCCATCAGTGATCCAGACATATTCTAAGGCAGTATCACTTGATCATGGAGATGGTTGATCTCCAGGGAGATCGAGGTTAGGAGAGTAGACTCAGAGGACAACACAGCGGATACACTCACAAAGGCCTGTTCCCAGAGAGAGACTTTTATGGGATGGTTGAGTATGAGATACTACAACCACTGCTACAGATGGCCCTAGTGCAAGTGGGAGATTGTTAGTTATATGTATGCCCTAGAGGCCATTACTGTACATAGGATGTATATTGTAGTGGATGCTGGGACATATATAGGGAGGACTTTCTTGCTCGACATGATAGTATGCTATCTGGTTGCTCTTTACCTTAACGTGTATACTGATTGTCTCTCTGTTACATGTTGGTAAAGCCCTTAGGATGTGTACTTGACTACCTGGACTATGATGCGGATCATACTAGTGGGGACATGGTAGTCCATAAGTACATCCTTCAAAGTCCCTAGTCGAGGGTGTATCGAGACGGGGCATCGATATACCAGAGTAGACTAGCGTGTACCTTCTCGACCCATATAGATGGGCGATGGATGATCCCATATCCATTGGTGTTTGACATCAGAGATGATATACGGGTGCTCAGTAGAGACTGGGTACACTGGACGGACTCGCCGAGAACTCCCAGATGGTATTATACCTCACGTCAGATGGCAGTTTTCTGGTGACACTGGTACAGAGTAGTCTGTTGACCCGAGATCGTCATAGAGTCTTGTGTGGTTCCCACTGTGCATTGATTTCCATCTTACCACGTCCAAGAGGGCGTGAAAAACGGTGGTTTTTGGGTACAGTCCCGAGTCACATGGAGGCAATGAGCGATAGGAGGGGATTCGTCTCTCCCGGTATAGGGAGTTGATGTTGCGCTGTATTCGATTGGCTATAACAGGAAATCCCTGGCCAGGGTTGCTGAGATTTACTGGTAAGTGTTACCAGTAGTTTCTCGAATTGTTATAGACCTCATATCGACACGACTTATCGAGCTATTGGGGTCTGACGTTAACCACCCCTAGGCGAGATATGCGACATATCAGACGATCAGACCGGACTGTACGGTAGTGTTACTAGTTGGATTCACTGGAGTGTGAGCAGGCTTGCTCGTCGATCTTCAGATCACTCAATACCCGGGTGGCCGTTACGTTTAGCAGACCGCTTGCGGCTTGTGGGTGTTTGATATGATCATCATCTGCTACCGGCGTATTGACGAGTCTTTAGAGTCCTATACAGAGGTTTCCTGGCTCAAGCGAAACGAAATAGGAGCGCATATGAGATATGTGCGGGACCGAGAATGATACAAGTATGTGATACTGTATTCGATTCTCGTGATATGTGACATTGATCGGTTATATACGATATAGCCGGGTTATCGGATCAAGTGTTGATTCGATAAGTTGTTACTAATGATACTAGTCGGTTATATGCGATATGACCGGATCGTTAAATCAAGTGTTGATTTAATGATTTAATGCATAATTATATATTTGATATATTACTTTGCATTAACTAGTATAGGTTCACTTTAAATGGATTTTCTCACTCGGGTGTGCGCATTGCATATGCGATATGATTTTGTGCACTTGATTGTATCATGTTTGATGATGCATATCTTTTTTGTTAAGTGTAATGAATTAAACCTAGGTTAAGTAAATGATTAGGGTTTTCTTTTATTCATTCATTTATCTTTTCATTTGCATTTAAAAGATAAATGAGAAAAGGAAAAGAAGTCAAAAATGGTGGCTAGTTTTGTTTTCAACATGAAGCTTCATGAAGCTTTCATTAAGTCACCATTTTTGTCTCATCTCCTTAACCCTAACCATTCTTTAACCTTGGTCAATTCTCTACACTTAACTTGGGTTATGTTATGATAAGAATGGATTATTCTTTTCTTTTTAATAAACTTATCATATCTTTTCTTCTTCTTCTTCCTTCAACTAAAGAAGAAAAACCTAGACTACATCAATGGTGGATTGATGATATGAGTGAGAAATCCAAAACTAAAGTCTACCCACTTCCTATTTCTTCATCCTCTACCTCTTGCCAAGTAGTAGAGTGTGTTTCCCTCACAAGTTTTCAAGGCTTGGTGAAGGTGGAGCTCGATCTAGCGATGCCTCGACGTAGATCATCTTCGGCATGGACATCGACGACCTAGCTTGCCCATTCTCCGACGAAGCCGACGCTAGAGCCCGGATTTGATTTGGACAGCGGAGAGGACCTCATCTCGAAGCCGTGGAGGTGGAGGACCGGATCTGCAAAGGTTGTATTTCCGTATCTCTTTGTTAATTGTTAACTATTTTATTTTTTCGCCTAGATTTCTAGCAAACGATCCGTAGTCGGGTCTCTCGGCACCTAGAATTTTTTAAATTGGCATGTTCGATGCCTTGTGAGACCTCATTAGGGTGCCTAGGAACCCTACACTTGCCTCGAGCTTGTCCGGATTTTTCTTTCAGACATAGGCCGGTCAACCCCAAATCTTAAGTAACTTAAGAGATGGGCTCTTCCCTTTCCATATCACATATGAAATGGTAGGCAACTGATTTGATTCGAACCCTATTCAATAGGTATGCAACTTCATAAGTGCATAACTCCCTAAAGGAAATAGGTAACTCAGTATTACTCATGATAGAGCACACCTTATCACATAGGGTGTAATTGCTCCACCCCGATATACCATCGTGCTATGGTGTATACGGAGGAGTAATGCTGAGAGAGAATCTCATTCTCCTTTAGAATAGTCCAGGAATTCCGTGCTCAAGTATTCTCCTCCCTGATCACATCAAAGGATATAATACTTGTACCCTTATTGGTTCTCTACTTCTAACTTATATTCTGTGAATATCTCAAAAGGTTCAGACTTGTGTTTCAACAGGAACATACGTCTGAATCTTGAGAGATTATCAGAGAACGTAATGAAGTATAAAGAACCAGTCCTGGCATGTGTAGACAGGGGACCTTATATAGATCAACACGTATCATCCCAAGAGTTCACTAACTCTTTCTCTGTTTCCATTTAAACAGGGCTATGGTCATTTTATCTCTGTGACATGACTGGCAAGTTTCATAAGATGTAAATTCAAACTTATTTAAACTTATTTAAATATGCATCTAAATGTAACTTCAGCCAGTCGGGTTGCATTGATATGACCTAGTCTACAATGCCTTAAGAAGGATTCGTTCATTTCTGAACTCCTCCTCTTGTGTGTGTTCCGTATACTAAGAACTGTAGTTTGATTTAGAACATCAACGCTTTTAGATAACGTGCCTGAACCGATCAACTTTTGATATAGGAAATGTTCAAAACATTATCCAACAATACAAAATTTTATCATTTCTTTACTGATAAAGAGACTGATACGATTTTGTATATCAGGTTCGGTATCTAATAACATTCGTTCAGAATCAATGTATTTGTAATACAGGGTGACAGTGACCAACAGACTTGGCTGCAACTCTTGCCCCGTTTTCTGCCTCGTGAAACTTATCACCCGTTCTCAGTTCTCTACCTTTCTGTAGCCCTATGTAACATATTACATATCTGGGATCCTGATCTGGTATCACATACCCAGGACGTAAAGGATACTGAGAAACAGTTCTCTGTAATGAACACACCCGAAGATGATGCATCAGCATGCACTCTCTTCGTTTGGGCGGCACGGGAATTCTGCTAATCCCCTATTTCCTGCTCTGTCTTATAACAATTATAAGTTGGAGCGGGACAACCGTTCCCCAGCTCAGTATAACAAGCGGGTTCGGTCAATAATCCGTATTATTATCTTGATTAAGGCGTGATATGGTCGCTACCTGGAGAGAGAGAGAAGAAAACACTCAGCGTGCGCTCTAGCAAGAATAGATTGGTTATATATTTTATCTAATCAGGATGGCTCCCACTGCTTTTTATCAAATCTTCCTTCAAACCCTAAAAGGAAAGACTAGCCGGGATTAATTACACACTACAAGTTCGCCAATCTTTCAGCCAGGCCAGTGTCGGTACTTTGAGGGAGGTCCCCCGTGCTTTCGCACGAACCTAATTAATGTAAACCTCGTTTTCCCAGAGGCGTAACCCCGTTGACACCTTTCTAGACACCTACTTGATCGGCTAATTGTAATGTATAAGACTCTCCCAGGAGTAACTCTTACTCGCAGCGGGTATCGGGATCCAACTATCTCATAGAAGGTATGCAATCTCATTGCAAATTTCAACACTTGAAATTCCCGATAATATTTTGCCCCTAACCTCCTATGACCTTGACAAAGGCCAACAAAGCATAGGATGCTAGTCAAGTTCAACCCGTCATTTCCTGATTGAATTAAACCCACCCGCACGGCCCTTGACAAAGGCCAACAAGGTTGCACGACTACCCTAACTCAATCTGCATCATATGCATAAGCAGATAAGCACCAGTTAGCTACCGCACACTGCGCCTTGACAAAGGCCAACAAATGCAGCACGAATACTAACTACTACTTATCTGAAATGACGGAGGGCTACGACAGGTTTTTATGAAAACCTATTGCGTAATGAACTTGATATCGTTGTAGGATCGAATGAATTTTGAAATGGAGTGTTTTTGAGGCTTTTCTAGTTTTGCTAAAGGAGTTACTCCCGGTGAAGGGATCGTCGGTCCTTTCCTCGTCGAATGAGGTGCGGGATATATCATATATATCGCTGTGCAAAGCAAAAACTCTTAAAAGTAATCAAAAGACAAACCGAGTGTGTAGCATCTGCCAGTTATCGCTAAAGGAGTCACTCCCGGTGAAGGGATCTCGGTCCTTTCCTTATCGAATAAGGTGCAGGATATATCATATATACCGCTGTGCAAAGCAAGAACTGTAGCTACCTGTTTTATTTTGAAATTCGATTCTACAACATCTTAGGTTTCTTTTATTTCATTAATCATATTAATGAAGTCCCATCATTTAAGTACCTAAACATCACAGATAAATACGACGTACACTTATGCCATCCGCATTCGCCTCGATGTCCCCTCGTGCACCGTTAGGTTAGGTAACTAACGGCAGAGCGGGGCAGGGCTAGCGCGGTTGTAAAACATAAGTAACGCCTATATAATATATCATATATACTATATACTGTATCTATCACAGAACATCACATGATCGCATCACAGATATCGCAGCAGAAGAAACATATGAAACATTGGATATACTAGGACATCCGTGTTTTCAATACGAGCCAGTATAAAACACGGATTCCACGGTCGTGATGAATAGCCAAACCCACACCCCTAGACCCCTACGAGAGCGGCAAGCAACCCTACCAATTCTAGAGTTAGGAGACCCGGACCCGACTCCTCGAGTTGGTCTCCCACTGGACTCCAGAACCCGGTTACTTGTGCCCTCCTCCTTGGGTCTATCCTAGTGCGGAAAAGTAAATAATATACAAAAGGTGACAACTTCCGCAACCTGAAAGTGCCCCAATAAAAAGAATATTACATACAAGTTTTTACATGAATGAAAATGAAAAACACTCATCTCATATAAAAACCCCGGCTATTCAAACACGACGATCCAATATAACATATCCAGTAACACATAACATCACATGTCATCAACGTAAATAAACATGCGTATCCCAATTGTCGTTGACATATAGCAACGAAACCGGCGATATCACATATTACACTTACGGTCACAGAAAAGAAAGTGTAAAACTACAACAGTTGGAATCCGCAACCACCTCAGATATCACATGCCTAACCAAATGAATTACTTAGACATCGCATGCCTAACAATTATAAACCCCGCATTTTAGTCTCAGAATCGAAAACACTTTTCAATATCAAGTCGGGCAATTCAACAAGATTCCCGACATCCTGATCGAATGCTCGTCGTAAACTTCAGTAGACGGCCGCACCCCCGGTACCGTCGACGAAGTGCACCAAGGCGGAACACCGCTACCCGCGAGCACCCGAACGGATGCTTTCGGCGACGGGGTTCTCCTACATTCACTTGGTCGGGGCTATGGAGTGAGGCTGTCTATTAAGTTTACCCGGCGAGTATCCGCGTACGCTACGTGATTGCGACGGACTTTTGATCACATCAAAATTCCGTGGCAACCGATCAAGTGAGACTAAAGTGCTATGTTTATAACATTCATTTAGTTATCACATAACTATTGTGAATTCCAATTGTTGTATCACATTCCGGATAAACAGAAAATGTTAAACTTTCCGATTGAACATTCGAACATCCAAGTTTTCCCAATACAGATCAACACATGAAACAAGTCTAAAAACATTCAGTTCGTGCCTCAGTGCCAACGGTCCAGCCGTAGAAGGGTCAAGCCAACGCCTCACATGTGGCACGCCGTACTGCCCCAAACCCGAATGTTCAAAGGGCAGTTCAAGACGGTCACATAATCGAGTTAAGATTTGTTGTCTTCTAGAGGGTCCATCGAGTTACTTGCACTACTTAGAACGTCTTTAAACTACGGAAAAATCCAACACTTGGAAATTTCCCGACAGGGGAAAAATTGGGTATTTATATCCGGTCGAACTTTTTAACATATTCTAAAATTTATCCGGAAAGCCAAACAGACAAAATTTGATAATCCGATCGAACATTCGAATCCCCAAAACAACCCTAGAAAATTCAACTCTTGAATAAAATTTAAAAATACCCAGAAAATCCAGCATAATATAATAAGAGTTACTGTGCAAACATAGGAGGATGACGTCATTATCTCACCGCGGAACCGCCGCAGAAGCCAGGCTTCCGCCGCGGTTCCGCCGCGGTTTTTACTGTTCATGACTCAATTTTTGCGTCGTAATTCTTATAATTTCCTGCTGAAATTTTTAAGCATTTTTAATATCGAAAAACTCCATATTTTAGAAAAAGTCCAGAGAGCAAGTTTGTGATCGGATTTCGGGTTCGTTCGGACTTCAAACTCCGTCTAGACTTCGCCTAAGGCTCTAGCTAGGCTATGATACTACTGTAGGGTTCCTAGGCACCCTAATGAGGTCTCACAAGGCATCAACCATGCCAATTTCAAATTTAAACGGTGCCGAGAAACCCTAGAACGGATCGTTGGCTAGAAATCTAGGCAAAACAATAAACTAGTTAACACTTAACTAAGAGATACGGAAATACAACCTTTGTAGATCCGGTTCTCCATCTCCATTGCTCCGCAATGAGGTCTCCTCGCTGTCCATAACAAGTCCCGGGCTCTAGCGTCGGCTTCATCGGAGAATGGACGGGCTAGGTCATCGATGTCCATGCCGAAGATGATCTACGTCGAGGCATCGCTAAATCAAGCTCCGACTTCACCAAGTCAAAAAACTTGTGAAGAAAACACACTCTACTACTTGGCAAGAGGTAGGGGATGAAGAAATAGGAGGTGGGTTCTCTTTAGAATTGGATTTCTCACTCTCAAGCTCAAGTTGCCATTGATGGCCTCAAGGTTTCAAACTTGAAGATGAAGAAGAAGAAGAGCTAGAATTATGATAAGTCTATTTTAAAATGAAAAGAAAAACAACATTTATCATAATCAAACTAAGGTTAAGTGTAGAGATCAAACAATGGTAAGTGGGAATAGTTAGGGTTTAACATGAAGACAAAATGGTCTTTGAGTCAAACCTTCATGAAGCTTCATCAAGCTTCATGACAAAAAGAAAACCATTTTGTTTTCATAAAATTATTTAAATAAAAAGGAATGGATAAATAAATGAGTGATTAAAACAAAACCCTAATTATCTACTTAACCATGGTTTTATTCTTTATACTTAACCATATAAACATGCATCATCAAATATGATACATACAAGTGCACAAAAGTATATCACATATACATCATGCACAATCCAAGTGAGAAAATCCATTTAAAGTAAACCATTACTAGTTAATGCAAAGTAATATATCAAATATATAATTATACATTAAATCATTAAATCAACACTTGATTCAATGATCCGGTCATGTCGCACACAATCGACTAGTATACAATATATCGGCTTATCGAGTCAACGCTTGAATCGATAACTAGGTTATATCGCATACAACCATTCGATACATTCATCGCGAGAATGGAATATGGCATCACATACACGCATTATTCTCGGTCCCGCACATATCTCATATGCGCTCCTATTTCGTTTCGCTTGAGCCAGGAAACCTCTGTGTAGGACTCTAAAGACTCATCAATACGCCGGCAGCAGATGATGATCATATCAAACACCCACAAGCCGCAAGCGGTCTGCTAAACGTAAAGGCCACCCGGGTATTGAGCAATCAGAAGATCGACGAGCAAGCCCGCTCACACTCCAGTGAATCCAACCAGTAACACTACCGTACAGTCCGGTCTGATCGTCTGATATGTCGCATATCTCGCCTAGGGGTGGTAAACGTCAGACCCCAATAGCTCGATAAGTCGTGTCGATATGAGGTCTATAACAATTCGAGAAACTACTGGTAACACTTACCAGTAAATCTCAGCAACTCTGACCAGGGATTTCCTGTTATAGCCAATCGAACACAGCGCAACATCAACTCCCTATACCGGGAGAGACGAATCCCCTCCTATCGCTCATTGCCTCCATGTGACTCGGGACTGTACCCAAAAACCACCGTTTTGCACGCCCTCTTGGACGTGGTAAGATGGAAATCAAAGCACAGTGGGAACCACACAAGACTCTATGACGATCTCGGGTCAACAGACTACTCTGTACCAGTGTCACCAGAGAACTGCCATCTGACGTGAGGTATAATACCATCTGGGAGTTCTCGGCGAGTCCGTCCAGTGTACCCAGTCTCTACTGAGCACCCGTATATCATCTCTGATGTCAAACACCAATGGATATGGGATCATCCATCGCCCATCTGTATGGGTCGAGAAGGTATACGCTAGTCTACTCTGGTATATCGATGCCCCGTCTCGATATACCCACGACTAGGGACTGTGAAGGATGTACTTATGGACTACCATGTCGCCACTAGTATGATCCGCATCATAGTCCAGGTAGTCAAGTACACATCCTAAAGGCTTTACCAACATGTAACAGAGAGACAATCAGTATACACGTTAAGGTAAAGAGCAACCAGATAGCATACTATCATGTCGAGCAAGAAAGTCCTCCCTATATATGTCCCAGCATCCACTACAATATACATCCTTTGTACAGTAATGGCCTCTAGGGCATACATATAACTAACAATAACGATGTCTCCCAAGACAGATTTGGAGAGAGCTCGAATGCAAGGGATACCCTATGCTTCGGCTGTAGGCTCTATCATGTACGCAATGCTATGTACCAGACCCGATGTAGCACACTCACTAAGTGTAGTGAGTAGGTATCAAGCTGATCCTGGTGAGAGTCACTGGACAGCTGTGAAGAGCATTCTTAAGTACTTACGAAGGACTAAAGAGATGCTCTTGGTATATGGTAACGGAGATGTTGGAGATAGTGCCCTCAGAGTCAATTATTGGATCACAGACACGTGATTGCAATGATTGAGGGAGGACCTATCCCGGTAGGACAGTCTTACTCGAGATGATAGTATGCTATCTGGTTTATCTTTATCATCGTGTACTGCTTTAGGTGACCTGACATGTCGCTATTGCACGTTGATAGAGCCCCTAGGATTCTTGCTTGACGACCAGCAGCATGATGGCGATCATATACGTGGGAGCTGGGGTCTATAAGCACATCCTTAAAATGTCCCTAGTCGTGGGAGTTTCGAGACTGGGCATCGATACTCCATTAGTAGACTAGTGTATACAGTCGAGACCCCGACGAGGGGCGGTGGCCGGTCTCACAAGCCAATGGTGTCAGTTGGTTCACCTAAGATGTATACAGGTGCTCATTGGGTTATGAGTACACCGGACAGGACTCGCCGGAAACCTGCTAGTTGGTCTTATACCAGATGTCAGATAGCAGTTCCCTGGTGACATGTGTACAGGTTAGTTCATCGACCTGAGATCGTCATTTGTCTCGTGTGAGTTCCCACTGTGCTTTGATTACTACCCTACCACGGCTCAAAGGAGTCGTGCAAACAGGTTTTAGTTGGGTACAGTCCCGAGCCACATGGAGGCAGTGAGCGGATCTGCAGGGGTTCGTCTCTCCCGGTATTGGGGGTGAGGTCGCGCTGTGTCTAGGAGAGCCATTACGCAAAGCCCTCGGCCGAGGCAGGAGATTTACTGGTAGGTATTCCAGTAGTATCTCAGGGCGTTCTGGGCTACGCTCCGACACGACTTGTACCGCTTTTGGGGGTCTGATTTTTACCAACCCCCTAGGCCCGCCATGCGATACTCATAGACGAACGGACCGGACTATACGGATATTGTCACTGACAGGCTCAGTAGGGTGTCAGGATGAGTTCGCTCATCGACGTCCCTTTTGGTCAATAGCTGGTGGCCCGTCACGTATTGGCTAATACCTCTGACGTACTAGTGGTTAAATCCACAGCCATAGTATTGACGAGTCTTTAGAGTCCACCACACTTACAGTTACTCAAGCTTTCGGGCGAAACGCTGTAGAGGCCGTATGGAGATATGGCAGGGTCCGATTAGATACGCGCGGTATTGCACGGATCAGGATCGGACAGTTTTGTACTAGTGGCCGTATTGTTATTGGCAGGGTTTGATCTGATACGTGCGGTATTGCACGGATCAGGATCGAACGAATTTTACTAGCCGGCTTTAGCTTAAGCCGGTCCTAGTCTAGTACAGTGTAGATTTTGTCTCATTGCATTTGTATCCGGTCGGAATACAGATGCGAGTGTGTATGCACAGTATCGGGGTTTTCCTGTAATTTATTACGGGACCAGTTTTCTGGAGTTGCCAGTTTGTATTCCGTTCCGGCCGGTTTTCCTTTGTTCTTTCCCGACCGGACTTTTCTGATGGAGGGGGTAATTTGCAGTTTTGCAAATTACATTTGGTGGAGGTTTTATTTGTAAGATGATTAATTATGATAGCATCTTTTTATTCCATTCTTTTCTATCATCTTGTCTTGCTTCATGAAGATTAGATATGAGATGAAGTTTGATGTAAGTTTGGTGATGATTATGTCTTGATGTGGTCACCACTTGCTTTACCCTACACTCACCTCCCTTCATGCTTCATATTACCTCCTCCACCATTCTCTTTTGGATGATAAGTTTTTCATAAGAAAAGAGAGAAGAAGAAAAAGAAAGAGAGAAGAAGAAGGAGAGAGTTCTTCATTCTTGAGAGTTTCATCTTCTTGATCTCATTCATGCTAGAAAAATGCAAGCACCATTTTTCTTATCTCATTTCCTCCATCAAGGCAACCAAAACCCAAGTGAGACACTACACTACACATTCTACAGCATATCTTGAGCATGTCGAGTTGCCGGCTTCATGCCCGAGTTGCCTCGGTATTGAGGCGGGAGCCCGTAAAAGACGCAGGCATTGTGGTGCCCTTACCGGCGAGGAGGCGACGATGTGGTGGCAAGACTTTCCGCGGGAGATCGGGACGATGACGAGAAGACCGGAGGACTCGGATCACTCGGTATACTTCTCACCCTATCTCTTGATTGCTAGCATTAGGTTAATGGTAAACGATCCGGGTTTTTCATTGTCCGCGGTAGCGCCGGTTTCCGAGTAAGGAAAAATTTTGATTCCGCATTTTGGCCTCGAATACGAGGCCGGGGCGCTGCCGGGGCGCAACAGGAGAACTCCAAGTGGAGTCCTTTACCGATTCGAGCTTCTAGAATGATAAGGATGACTCTAAGTCACACTCGGGATTTATCTTCACCCTTTACGGAGGGGCGGTAAGCTGGAAGAGTTCCAAGCAAGAAACCATGGTAGATTCGACGATGGAGGCTGAATACATCGTTGCCAATGATGCTGCCAAAGAAGCTGTCTGGATCAAGAAGTTCATAACTGAACTTGGAGTGGTTCCATCCATTAAGGATCCAATACCTTTGTATTGTGATAACAATGGAGCAGTGGTTTTGGCCAAGGAACCCAGGTCCCATTAGCGATCCAGGTATATTCTGAGACGGTATCACCTGATCCGGGAGATAGTTGATCGCCAGGAGATCGAGGTCAGGAGGGTTGACACGAAGAACAACACAGCGGATCCACTCACGAAGGTCATTCCCCAGATACAGTTTGAGAGACTCTTCTGGATGCTTCGTATGCGATACTACAGTAGCTGACACTAGTGTAAGTGGGAGATTGTTTGTTGTATGTATGCTCTAGAGGCCAGTATTGTACAGATGATGAATATTATATTGGATGCTTGGACATATATAGAGAGGACTGTCTTACTCGATATGATAGTATGCTATCTGGTTGCTCTTTATCTTAACATGTATACTTGTCTCTTGATACTGTCTTATAGTTACATGTTGGTAAAGCCCTTAGGATGTGTACTTGACTGCCAGGACTATGATGCAGATCATACTAGTGAGGCCATGGTAGTCCATAAGTTCATCCTTTAATGTTTCTATTCGTAGGTGTGTCGAGACAGGGCATCGATATACCAGAGTAGACTAGCGTATATGCTTCTAGACCCATGAGATGGGCGATGGATGCTCCCATATCCATTGGCGTTTGACATCAGAGATGGTATACGGGTGCTCAGTGGAGACTGGGTACACTGGACGGACTCGCCGACAACTCCCGGATGGTATTATACCTCACGTCAGATGGCAGTTCTCTGGTGACACTTGTACAGGTTAGTCTGTAGACCCGAGATCGTCATAGAGTCTTGTGTGATTCCCACTGCGTTTTGATTTCCACCTTACCACGTCCAAGAGGACATGCAAAACGGTAGTTTTTGGGTACAGTCCTAAGTCACATGGAGGCAATGAGCGATAAGAGGGGTTTCGTCTCTCCCGGTATTGGGGGTTGATGTTGCGCTGTGCTCGATTGCCCATAACAGGGAAGTCCCTGGACAGGGCTGATTTAGAGATTTACTGGTAAATGTTACCAGTAGTTTCTTGACCCGTTATGAGCCTCAAATCGGCATGACTTACTGGTTATTGGGGTCTGACGTTTACCACCTCTAGACTTGATATGCGACATATCAGACGAGGAGACCGGACTGTACGGGAAGTGTTACCATCAGGCTTTTGCAGGAGTTGGACCGGGCTTGCTTGTTGATCTTCTGATCGCTCAATACCCTGGTAGCCGTTATGTCCAGCTAGTGCCACTGACGGCTTGTGGGTGCTTGTTGTGATAATCACCTACTACCGGCGTATTGACGAGTCTTTAGAGTCCTACATAGATGTTTTAATGGCTCAGGCAAAACGAAATAGGAGCACATATGTGATATGTGCGGGACCGAGAATAATGCGTATATGAGATACCATATTCTATTCTCGTGACTTTTTGTATCGGTCGGTTATATGTGATATAGCCGGGTCATCGAATCAAGGGTTGATTCGATAAGTCGATACATTGGATGTTAGCTGGTTATATATGATATAGACGGATTATTAAGTCAAGTGTTGATTTGATAATTTAGTGCATAATTGTATATGTGATATACTAATTTACATTAACTAACATTGGTTCACTTAAGCATTTGTTTTTCTCACATGTGCACAACTTTAATATATATGTGATATATATTAAATTGTGTTTTCTTTTTTGTATCATGGTTGTTGATACATAATACATGGGTGTACAAGACTTACACCATGCTAATTATCATGTTGGGTTTAGTATTTAAAGTAATTACAAAATTAGTGGAAAATTGGAAATATGCATGAAGCTAGTGGAAGCTTGTGGATGCATTGACTAAGTCCACTAGGTTTGTTTTACTTTAGATATTTGTTAACCCAACCATGTTAATTAGGCATGGTTATATCTCTACATGAGTTAGTATATGATACTCACTCACCATGGTTAGCTCACTCACTTGATCATTATCCTCATCTCATTATTTGTTCATCTTCTTCCATAAGCTCAAAAGCTCTCTAGGTTTTGATTAAGTGAGAAAGAAAAGTGAGAAAACAAATTCTAAAGTGAGCCCACTTTCTATTTCTCCATCCTCTACTAGATTAGCACTTTAGTATAGGGTATTTGCTTCACTAATTCTTTAGTTAGTGAAGTAGTAGCTTGAGTTGGCATCCCCTCGACGTAGATCATTTTCGTCCTCGAAGACTTCAAGCAAGGTCGCTCCTTTCGCCTCGTGAAGCGATGCATGAGTCCGGGAGAAACACGATCGTAGTGAAGGGACTACAACAAGGAGCTATTGAAGTGAAGGACCGATCTACAAAGGTTGTATTTCATTTTCACTTAGTTGTAAATGGTTTACATTTGTTTCCGTATTATGTTTCTAGTTAACGATTCTACTTTAGAGTTCCTTTTAACGGAAAATTTTTAAAAATGGCATGGACGATGCCTCCCGAAACCTTGCTGCCATCGAGAGGAACCCTCCACGATAAGTGTTTCCTATAGGATCTACGGGAGTTTAGACAAGTTTGCTTGTTCATCTTCTATTCGTTCAATACCTGGGTAGCTGTTACGTCCAGCTAGTACCGCTGATGGCTTGTAGGTCTGATATGATTATTACTTACTGCTGGCGTATTGACGAGTCTTTAGAGTCCCACATAGAGATTTCCTTGCTCAAGCAAAATTAAGTAGGGCACGTTTGGAGATATGTGTGGGAGCTTGATTAAATATGAGTATATGATACCGGATTATAATCCAGCGTTAAAAGATATCAGCCGGTTATATATGATTTAACTGGATTATTGAATCAAGTGTTGATTCAATGATTTGATTTATATATATATATATATATATATATATATATTTGATATTAACCAGGTTATATATGATATAACCGGATTAATGAATCAAGTGTTGATTTAATAATTTGATATATAAATATATATATATATATATATATATATATATTAACTAATATTGAATATTTGCCGGTTATATGTGAAAGTGTGTCTTAGCACCACCACTAGCTTTATACAAGCATCAAGCACGCAATTTTAAAAAAATCTAGAGTGCTAAGCTACACTAACCTGGAATTTAACTAGAGTATTAGGGTTTAACAAGCATGAAAGCAAGTTCTATGCTAAATTAAGAGGGTTACAACCTTTGTAGACCAAGTCCTTCACTTCTATAGCTCCAAGTAGTACTCCCTAAGCTCCAAGTAGTAGTCCCTAGAACTCTTCTTGGCTCCACTTGAAGAAAAGATCGAGCTTGCTTTGATGTCTTCGAGGCCGAAGATGATCCACCTTGAAGTCTCTCTAACTTAAGTTACCTCTTCACTAATCAAGGAATTAGTGAAGCAACCAACCTAAACTAAAAGGCATTTAAAGTGTAGGTTGATAAAGTAGGAATTTTGCTCACCTTATAAATCTATTTCTCTTTTTATTTTCCAACTCAAGAAAAACTAAAGGAGGAAGATAATGAACTTAGGTGAAGAAAATATCTCAAGTGAGAATGTGAGAATTAACCATGGGCTAAAGATAAGGGTTGGGTGAAAAAAATATCTAGAGTAAAACAAAATTAGTGAGATGAGTCATGGCTTCTACATGCTTCTACAAGCATCTAAGCCATGCTCATTTCCAACTCATTTTTAATTTTACTCTTAATAAACAATCGCCCAAATTATCTTTGGTCTTGGTGTGAGTCTCATACACCCAGGTTCAATGTATCATCCACCATGACACAATAGTATTATATATATATATATATATATATATATATATCATTATATATAAAACAAGAGAAGAAAATCTTTAGTGAGCACAATATTAGTTAATATATATATATATATATATATATATCAAATATATTAATATATATTAAATTATTAAATTAACACTTGATTCAATAATCCGGTTATATCATATATAACCGACTAATATTATATATATGTATATCATATTATTAAATCAACACTTGATTCAATAATCGGGTTATATCACATATGACCATCTTATATTCAATACTAGTTTATATATATATATATATATATATATATATATAATATCAAATTATTAAATCAACACTCGATTTAATAACCCGGGTATATCAAATATAATCTGGCTAATATCAAATGCACAAATATATATCAAATATATATTAACAACATATATATATACTATATCATTGAATCAACATATGATTCAACAATCCGGTTATATCACATATTGTTGGAGATAGTGCCCTCAGAGTCAATTATTAGGTCACAGGTACGTGATTGCAATGATTGATGGAGGACCTATCCCGGTAGGACAGTCTTACTCGAGATGATAGTATGCTATCTGGTTTACCTTTATCATCGTGTACTGTTTTAGGTGACCTGACAAGTTGCTATTACACGTTGATAGAGCCCTTAGGATTCTTGCTTGACCACCAGCAGTATGAGGGCGATCATATAAGTGGGAGCTGGGGTCTATAAGCATATCCTTAAATGGTCCCTAGTCGTGTGAGTTTCGAGACAGGGCATCGATACTCCAGAGTAGACTAGTGTATACAGTCGAGACCCCGATGAGGGGCGGTGGCTGGTCTCACAGGCCACTGGAGTCAGTTGGTTCACCTAAGATGTATACATGTGCTCATTGGGTTATGAGTACACCGGACAGGACTCGCCGGGAATATGCTAGTTGGTCATATACCAGACGTCAGATGGCAGTTCCCTGGTGACATGTGTGCAGGTTAGTTCATCGACCTGGGGATCGTCATTTGTCTCGTGTGAGTTCCCACTGTACTTTGATTACTACCCTACCACGGCTCAAAGGAGTCGTGCAAACAGGTTTTAGTTGGGTACAGTCCCGAGCCACATGGAAGCAGTGAGCGCATCTTCAGGGGTTCGTCTCTCCCGGTATTGGGGGCGAGGTCGCGCTGTGTCTAGGAGAGCCATTACACGAAGCCCTCGGTCGAGGCAAGGAGATTTACTGGTAGGTATTCCAGTAGTATCTCAGGGTGTTCTGGGCTACACTCCACATGACTTGTACCGCTTTTGGGGGTTTGACTTTTACCAACCACCTAGGCCCGCCATGCGATGCTCATAGACGAACGGACCGGACTGTACGGATATTGTCACTGACAGGCTCAGTACGGAGTCAGGCTGAGTTCGCTCACAGACGTCCCTTTTGGTCAATACCTGGTAGCCCGTTATGTATTGGCTTATACCTCTAACGTGCTAGTGGTTAAATCCACAACCAAGGTGTTGATGAGTCTTTAGAGTCCCCCACATTCAGTTACTCAAGCTTTCGGGCGAAAGGTTGTAGAAGCCGTATGGAGATATGGCAAGGTCCGATCAGATACGTGCGGTATTGCACGGATCCGGATCGGACAGTAAGTACTATTGGCCGTATGGGTATATGGCAGGGTTCGATCAGATACGTGCGGTATTGTATGGATCAGGATCGAACGGATATTACTGGCCGCGTTTGGTTTAAGCCGGATCCTAGTATAGTACAGTGTAGATTTTGTCTCATAGCATTTGTATTTCGGTCGGAATACAAATGCGTGTGTGTATGCACAGTATCGGGGTTTTCCTGTAATTTATTACGGGACCAGTTTTATGGAGTTGCCAGTTTGCTTTCCGTTTCGGCCGATTTCCTTTGTATCGTTCATTGGCCGAAGTTTGGTGGAGGAGGGCTTATTTGCATTTTTGCAAATAAGGTTTTGTGGAGGGGGTCTTTGCATTTTGTTGTATCATGATGGTTTCATGATGGAGCCCATCCTATGACTCTTTCTTTTCCATCATGGCTTGACTTTGTAAATCATCATGGTTGTTGATGATGAGGTTGGTGATGATGGTTGGATGAGTGTTGGTTTTGCTTGTGATCATTACTTGATATGATAACCATTCCTCTCTCTCTCTTTTGGATGATGATTTTGGCTCCCATTATTTTTGATATACTCCACTCTCTCATTCTCTCCTCTCCATTGTGATGGCCGGCCAATGCATTAGGGGGCTGTCCAGATTTTTGCATGTGGGATTTTTGCTCTTTTGCTTTTGTAAAATCCCACAAGTCCCTCCACATTGTTCTCATATCATTTCCTCCACTAAAAGGCAATTCCTACAACCCCAAAATGAGACTCGTACACTACATTCTACAGCAAATCTTGGGCACGTCGACTAGCCAGCTTCGTGCCCGAGTTGCCTCGGCTTTGAGGTGGGAGCCCGTAAAAGAAGTAGGCGATGCGGTGCACTTCCGGCGACGATGTGGAGACCGGAGCTTCCGCAGGAGATCGGAACGACGACGAGAAGACCGGAGGACTTGGATCTGTCGGTATATCTCTCTTCCCCATCTTGTAGTTAGCTAGGACTAGTTAATGGTTCGATCTGGGTATTAGTGCGCGGCGGTTTGCCAGTTCAAGAAAAATTCAAGTTTATCACCGCTTCCGCATTTGGCCGTCGGATTGACGGCCGGGGCGCCGCCGTGCACTTACAGTGGTATCAGAGCCTCGCCATTAACTTAGTCTAGCTTTGTTTAATGTGTTTTGCATTTCCGATCGACCAAAATTCCAAAATCTACACTTTTGTTCACATCAGTTTTCTGTTGAAATTTTTTGGTGTCAAAAATTTTTTCAGGTTACAGAAAAGTGATGTACTAGAAATTGTAAGACTACTGTACAAATTCGAGGCACTGATCTTCCAACCAGAGCGCGGAACCGCGACCAAAACCCACTTGTGACCGCGGTTCCACCGCAGTATGGAGGAGTCAGTGGGTTGGGTTTTTACAGTGGGCTTCTGGGGAGATTTTAGGGGTTTTAGAATATTAACATTGGGCCTAGAATTTCTTTAACTGCTACAGTATTGCTTTGGGGCCCACTTGTTAAAACTTGATCGGTCGGATATTTTAAACACATTATTTCACAGTATTTACATTATATCTGCGACCGTGAATGTCACTCGATCGGTAAATCCGGTCTAACTGCTATAGCCCGGTTAGACGGATTTGCGAACGTGACTTTCACGTTGATGTTCTGTTTTTGCTGTGATGTTGCGGATCGGTCGTGGGGGATAGCCTGGATGCAATGCTAGTACAGTTGTGGTTGTATTATGTACATTTGATATTGCGGGGCGAGCGTCCGACATGTGGACTGCCGTCACTGCCTGATTGTATTATTATTTTGGGGCACGACCTGGTTGCGGTCGATGTACCCGGTGTATGTATATTTTACTTTCTGTACTAGGATTGCCCCGCGGAGGGGTGCAAGGATAGCCGGGTTCTGGAGGGCAACAAGCCCGCATCTCATAGCATTGAGACGGAGGGGGCTTCACTCTAGGATTGGCGGGCTATTCGCCGCACTCGTAGGGGGTACAGGTTGACCCAGGAGGGGTGCCCAAGTTACCGTATTCCGTGAAGTGCTGGGTGGTCCATTCACGGTGCTGAAGGGGGCTGCCTCGCTTCAGGTTTTGGCGGGTGACTTGCCACGCCCGTAGGGGTCTAGGTTTTCATTGCACAGGCTATCCACACGACCAGGGGAACGTCGGGTTTCAGCGGCTCTGTGAAACCCGGGGATCCCAGATATCTGTATTGTTTCTGTGATGCTGTACATTTTCTGTGATGTTGCATTTCTATCACGCCTTGAGCGAATATAATATATTGGTATATATACTAGTAGATGTTGTATATGTTTTGCATCCGCGCTAGTCCAGTCCCCGCTCTGTCGTTAGTTAGCTAACCTAACGGGTAATGACGGGACCCAGTGGCGAATGCGGATGGCATATACGTACATCAGTATATTTTCGTTCTTTTTGGTGTGATCAATTGATGGGACTGCGTTGATTCGGATCAATGCAAGTTAAAAACAAACCTAATCTGATGTTGTTGGAACATTTTTCAAAAAGCTGTTATTTGCAAGGACGTTCACTTTTGTTTTGCATCGTGGTATTCAGCTAGAATATCCTGCTCCTCAGTCGACGAGGCAAGGGCCGAGATCCCTTCACTGGGAGTGACCCCTTGGACAAAAAGTTTGTGTCAGGGCAATGACTTCACTATAGCCGATTACTTTTGCTTTGCACCGTGGTATTCAGTTGGAATATCCTGCACCTCATTCTACGGGGAAAGAGCCGAGATCCCTTCACCGGGAGTGACCTCTTTAGCAATGGTTTTCGTCACTATATTTTCAAAAAGCTATCCGTTCCTTCAACGATATCAAGTTCATTACGTTAAAGGTTTTCGCCAGAAACCATTCGTAGCCCTCCGTCGTTTCATATGGGTGGTCAATAGTATTCAAGCTGTGTATGTTGGCCAAAGTCAAGGCACAGTGATTGGTAGCTATTGGGGCATTCATATGCAGCATAGATAGATGCGTTGGTTTGGGAAAGTCGTACTGCCATGTTGGCCAAAGTCAAGGGTATGTACGGGTGGATTCAAATTAACCTGGAGAATGACGGGTAGAACTTGACATGTGACTTATGATATGTTGGCCAAAGTCAAGGTCATAAGAGCATGGGGCAGAAATCACATCGGGAGTTTCAAAAGAACTGAAACTTGCCAGATATGCGCATACCTTCTGGAGTGTGATACCGTGAGCGGATTCCGTCACGTTGTCATGCGATGATAGTTGGATCCCGATTCCCACTGATGAGTTAGTTTACTCCTCGGGTGACCCCGACTAATTCTTCTTTCAGGTTTGGAGGAGAATTTGACGGTACAGTGGGAGGTTTCCAGATTAGATAAATTGGTAACCATTCTGATCTAGGTTAGAGTGCACGCTGAGTGTTTCTTTTCTTTCTCTCTTTGGCAGTGACCATTGACCCGACCCTAAGACTTTGACTCAGTGACCAAGTTAACCGAACCTTCTTAAACACCGGCTTTTGGATTGTCAGAGTTGCAGACCCCATTGCCACTCCTACTTTTACCCTTTTCTCCAGGACACCTCGTATTACTACGAACGTCCACTTCCATTGGACAAAACCATCGTATGGTTAGATACGAACTCGAAAGAATTTATTCGAGAATGGTTTCAGGTTCTGGAGGAAACGGATAGGATTATTCAGTTGTCTTTTCCTTTTACCTTCTCTCAGGTTGCGAGTACTCCTTGGTTTAAGAGATAGTATACCTATTACGCAAATTGGATAGTCTTCTTCCAAACCTTAGGCTGGTGCCGACCGGTAGGGAATGAAGAAAACCAATTAGCATAACGATGGTGTGCAGAAGGTATTAAGTTAAGACAAAGCAAGGGATTAGTAAGAGGGCAAAGTAAATTGCAACAGATATTCACGACCAAACCAAGTATTCCTTCGCCAATCCTAAATCACCTTTGCATTTCTCCAGGACACTCCGTATCACTACGAAGATCCACAGTTTATTGGATACTCCATCGTAGGGTTATATACGAACTCGAAAGGAACTTGTTCCAGTTCGGGGATGGATTCTGGTTCAAGAGAAATAGGAATAAGATTTATTCAGGTGTCTTTTATCTTCACCTTCTCTCGCATTGCGAGTGTTCCTAGGATTAGGACAGTACACCCATTATGCTTATTGGATAGTCTTCTTCCAAACCATAGGCTGGTGCCGAACGGTAGGGAAGGAAGAAAACCATTTGGCCTAAAGGGGTGTGCAGAAGGTAATGACTAAAGACATATGAAGGGATTTGGAGAGGTGGCAAAGAATTATACAGTTACAGTCGTGAATCTGGAAGAGGCATTACTAGGAATACCAGGATACCCCATCGAAACATTTCAATGTTTCAGCTTCACTGTGTACTGTTAAAAGAAAACTGATTTCCCGATTAGATACTTACTCCAGGGTATGTATTTACCAGGTACGATTCTCACATCTGTATGGTTTTACAGATGATGAGTGGGAGTAAGTTATTGGGAATTGGGTGATCATCCTCATTATATCGGGATTCGTTGTAATCGGTGATATTTGAGGAAGTCACCTGGGTAGCTTGCCGGTCGCCAAATATTTGGTTTTGAATATCCGCTGTTATGCACCAATTTCAAATTGATATATTTGTACGTCTATTTTCATAGAGTGAGATATACCTTTTGATATTATGTCGATGACATTTACCTATATCAGTGGATGGTTAGGTAAGGCGCATTAAACAGCGGTGTAATTCTTCTTAACCATAAGTACAGTTTTTAACCTACGACACACAGTGAATGATTTATCAGACTCAAGGGACTTATACAGAGTATTGTATGTTGTCCAGGGTCCATCAGGACAGAGGGGTTGGTCCTCGTACTATATTCGGTTTACTTATGACTTCTCTAGTTTTTTGGCAAGTGTTTCGCGGAAACACAGGGTCTGAATTTTGAGAAGATATAGGTATTTGAATAGAGTAGAGAACCAGGTGTAGCAAGTATCGGGATTCTTCAAAGTGATCGAAGATGTAGATACTTGTATATGGTATTCAGTTGATAGTAATGATAAAGAGATCTTGCTTCTCTTTCAGGTTACTCATAATTGGAAGCATTCCTAAGTTGAGTAACGCTGATCGGCCTCCTTCCATTTAGTTGACATGCACTGGAGACAGTTGCATGATTTTGATCTGGTTCAGTTAAATCAGTGCCTCTGGTTCTATATTGGATATATTACAGTTCATATCTTAACGGTGTTAAGGTACGGGGAGTTGTCCGGCTTATGATTAAAACCGGACGCTGGACAACTCAAGGCACGTTTCTGTAATGGCTGTTTGTGGGTTGACCCAGGCTATGAAGAGGGTTGACTTTCTACCATCTGGATGAACAATAGCAATATTGTTCTAGACTCGCCACAGTTTTATTAAAAATGGATTTTTTTCAGAAAAACAGTAGTGGGAGTATGGTAGAACTGGAAGTAATTCCAGAACCACAAAAGATTACTGAAGATTTGATAAGGAACCTAAAGATTCAATCTGGATTGACATTCCATAGGCCACTCCGCAGATAAGGTGGGTAACTTCAGCCACCCGAGAGGTACTCTGGTAGCCTCAAGGACGGTGACAGGGAAGTTCTTGTTTACCCATAATTGCCATTGCTGTTGTTCCAGGATGCGAGACCCGGTGGGAGGATGAGTATAGCGTCGTTCTAAACTACCTTTAGAAGTGTACGTGTATATGACTCTGCCAGAGGGTTGTCGTAGTCAATGGGAGCAGCGGAAGCATTGGTGGACAGGTAGCTTATGTCTATTTATAGACTAAAGCAGATGTAGCGGAGATAGATCATCTATTTCTGACGTGACAGTCATGGGTTTGACTTCATCAGAATAGGGGATGGATCTGTTGAGAAGGTAGTAGGGTGTGATATCCTGGTATTTGGATGACATACACTACACAGAGTAGGAAAAGAAACTCCTATACTACAATCGGTTATACTTTGGTCGTCACACAGTGGTTTCTCCACATAGGACTTGGATATTATATCAGACATTCTGGTTACTAGATCTATGGTTTTAGATCTAGATTTGGGTAGTCTCCCAATCTGGGTACTTAGACAGCATTCTAAGGGTACTTATAATGGATGACTCCTGGCACGGTAGTGTACCTGCAGCTAATGGAGTCACCCTCTCTAAAGGTGTCTTATAAACTAATGGGGAGAGGGATGTGCATGATTGGCAGATCACTTGCTCAGGTAATTGAGTCAATCATGAGATGTCAAGTACCACACCAAACATTGTTCTTGCACTAGATGCAATAAGCTGACATTAATCCAATCCTGGAGAAACGATCGGAAGCAGTTTTAGAACATAAGTGGATGTTCTAGGGATATGATAACGACAGCCTCATTCGGGAAACAGTTATCATTCCAGGCTTCCAAGGTGACATGGACGACAAGGAGGTTGTCAGAGCTATAGTTTTCCTTCTGATGAGGGGCAGTATTTTGGACAGGTGGTCCAAGGCAATACTGAGGGTGGCATGGCGCAGGATACTGATTAAGTTCAGTTGACGATACAGTCTAAGAAGTTTGGATTTGGAGTTCATTTATGAGCTATGTCCCATCAGACATCCAGACATATTCTAAGACAGGTATTGCTCTTTTCGGGAGATGGCTTTCTCCGCGAACTTGAGATATAGAGAGACATAGAAAGAAACAACTAAGCGGATCCACTCACTGAGGCTATTCCTCGAACGCAATAGTTTCGCAAACGAGCTTTGTAAGACTGACTAGTAGAGGAGTTGGGTGTTCGATATCACACGGGCTGTGAGTTTGCGACATCGCAATAATTAGCCTTGAGTGCAAGTGGGAGATTGTTGGAGATAGTGCCCTCAGAGTCAATTATTAGGTCACAGGTACGTGATTACAATGATTGAGGGAGGACCTATCCCGGGACGACAGTCTTACTCGAGATGATAGTATGCTATCTGGTTTATCTTTATCATCGTGTACTGCTTTAGGTGACCTGACAGGTCACTATTACACATTGATAGAGGCCCTAGGATTCTTGCTTGACCACCAGCAGTATGAGGGCGATCATATAAGTGGGAGCTGGGGTCTATAAGCACATCCTTAAAAGGTCCCTAGTCGTGGGAGTTTCGAGACAGGGCATCGATTCTCCAGAGTAGACTAGTGTATACAGTCGAGACCCCGACGAGGGGCGGTGGCTGGTCTCACAGGCCACTGGTGTCAGTTGGTTCACCTAAGATGTATACAGGTGCTCATTGGGTTATGAGTACACCGGACAGGACTCGCCGGGAACATGCTAGTTGGTCTTATACCTGACGTCAGATAGTAGTTCCCTGGTGACATGTGTACAGGTTAGTTCATCGACCTGGGGATCGTCATTTGTCTCGTGTGAGTTCCCACTGTACTTTGATTACTACCCTACCACGGCTCAAAGGAGTCGTGCAAACAGGTTTTACTTGGGTACAGTCCCGAGCCACATGGAGGCAGTGAGCGGATCTTCGGGGGTTCGTCTCTCCCGGTATTGGGGGTGAGGTCGCGCTGTGTCTAGGAGAGCCATTACACGAAGTCCTTGGCCAAGGCAGGAGATTTACTGGTAGGTATTCCAATAGTATCTCAGGGTGTTCTGGGCTACACTCCGACACGACTTGTACCGCTTTTGGGGGTCTGACTTTTACCAACCCCCTAGGCCCGCCATGCGATGCTCATAGATGAACGGACCGGACTGTACGGATATTGTCACTGACAGGCTCAGTAGGGAGTCAGGCTGAGTTCGCTCACAGACGTCCCTTTTGGTCAATACCTGGTAGCCCGTTATGTATTGGCTTATACCTCTAACGTGGTAGTGGTTAAATCCACAACCAAGGTGTTGATGAGTCTTTAGAGTCCCCCAAATTCAGTTACTCAAGCTTTCGGGCGAAAGGTTGTAGAAGCCGTATGGAGATATGGCAAGGTCCGATCAGATACGTGCGGTATTGCACGGATCCGGATCGGACAGTTAGTACTATTGGCCGTATGGGTATATGGCAGGGTTCGATCAGATACGTGCGGTATTGCACGGATCAGGATCGAACGGATATTACTGGCCGGCTTTGGTTTAAGCCGGATCCTAGTATAGTACAGTGTAGATTTTGTCTCATAGCATTTGTATTTCGGTCGGAATACAAATGCGGGTGTGTATTCACAGTATCGGGGTTTTCCTGTAATTTATTACTGGACCAGTTTTATGGAGTTGCCAGTTTGCTTTCCGTTTCGGCCGATTTCCTTTGTATCGTTCATTGGCCGAAGTTTGGTGGAGGAGGGCTTATTTGCATTTTTGCAAATAAGGTTTTGTGGAGGGGGTCTTTGCATTTTGTTGTATCATGATGGTTTCATGATGGAGCCCATCCTTTGACTCTTTCTTTTCCATCATGGCTTGACTTTGTAAATCATCATGGTTGTTGATGATGAGGTTGGTGATGATGGTTGGATGAGTGTTGGTTTTGCTTGTGATCATTACTTGATATGATAACCATTCCTCTCTCTCTCCATTTTGGATGATGATTTTGGCTCCCATTATTTTTGATATACTCCACTCTCTCATTCTCTCCTCTCCATTGTGATGGCCGGCCAATGCATTAGGGGGCTGTCCAGATTTTTGCATGTGGGATTTTTGCTCTTTTGCTTTTGTAAAATCCCACAAGTCCCTCCACATTGTTCTCATATCATTTCCTCCACTAAAAGGCAATTCCTACAACCCCAAAATGAGACTTGTACACTACATTCTACAGCAAATCTTGGGCACGTCGACTAGCCAGCTTCGTGCCCGAGTTGCCTCGGCATTGAGGTGGGAGCCCGTAAAAGAAGTAGGCGATGTGGTGCACTTCCGGCGACGATGTGGAGACCGGAGCTTCCGCAGGAGATCGGGACGAAGACGAGAAGACCGGAGGACTTGGATCTGTCGGTATATCTCTCTTCCCCATCTTGTAGTTAGTTAGGACTAGTTAATGGTTCGATCCGGGTATTAGTGCGCGGCGGTTTGCCAGTTCAAGAAAAATTCAAGTTTATCACCGCTTCCGCATTTGGCCGTCGGATTGACGGCCGGGGCGCCGCCGTGCACTTACACATATAACCTAACTCATATCAAATATCGCGAGATTAGAATAAGGTATCACATACTCGTATTTAATCAAGCTCCAGCACATATCAGCATATGTGCCTTACTTCGTTTCGCTTGAGCTAGGAAACCTCTGTGTGGGACTCCAAAGACTCGTCAAAACGCCAGCAGTAGGTAATAATCACATCAATCATCCACAAGCCGTCAGTGGTACTAGCTGGACGTAACGGCTACCCATGTATCGAGTGAATAGAAGATCAACAAGCAAGCTTGTCCAAACTCCTATGAAGCATATAGATAACACTTACCATACAGTCCAGTCTCTTCGTCTAATATGTCACATATCGAGTCTGAGGGTGGAATCGTCAGACCACAGTAACTTGATAAGTCCTGCCGATGTGTGGCCTATAACCATTCAAGAAACTACTGATAACATTTACCAGTAAATCTCATCAGCTCTGGCCAGGGACTTGCTGTTACAGCCAATCGAGTATAGCGCAACATCAACTCCCTATATCGGGAGAGACGAAATCCCTCCTATCTCTCATTGCCTCCATGTGACTCGGATTGTACCCAAAATCCACCTGTTTGCATGACTCTTTTGAGCCATGGTAGGGAAGAAATCAAAGCACAGTAGGAACCACACAAGACTCTATGACAATCTCGGGTCTACAGACTAACCTGTACAAGTGTCACCAGAGAACTGCTATCTGACGATAGGTATGGTACTAACTAAGATTTCTCGGCGAGTCCTGTTCGAAGTACCCATTCTCTAATGAGCATCTGTGTACAATCTTTAATGTCAAACACTAATATATGTGGGATCAACCATCGCCCCATACAGGGTCAAGAAACGTACACACTAATCTATCTTGGAATATTGATACCCTGTCTCGATATTCCCTCGACTAGGAACTGTTAAAGGATGTTCTTGTGGAATATACAAGCCCCACTAGTATGATCTGTATCATAGTCCTGGTAGTCAAGCCAACATCCTAAGGGATTTGTTGGAGATAGTGCTATCAGAGTCAATTATTGGATCACAGGCACCTGATTGCAATAGTTGACGGAGGACCTATACCGGTATGACAGTCTTACTCGAGATGATAGTATGCTATCTGGTTTATCTTTATCATCGTGTACTGGTTTAGGTGACCTTACAGGTCACTATTGCACGTTGATAGAGCCCCTAGGATTCTTGCTTGACTACCAGCAGTATAAGGGCGATCATATACGTGGGAGCTGGGGTCTATAAGCACATCCTTAAAAGGTCCCTAGTCGTGGGTGTTTCGAGACAGGGCATCGATTCTCCAGAGTAGACTAGTTTATACAGTCGAGACCCCGACGAGGGGCGATGGCCGGTCTCACAAGACACTGGTGTCAGTTGGTTCACCTAAGATGTATACAGGTGCTCATTGGGTTATGAGTACACCGGACAGGACTCGCCGAGAACCTGCTAGTTGGGATTATACTAGACGTCAGATAGAAGTTCCCAGGTAATATGTGTACAGGTTAGTTCATCGACCTGAGATCGTCATTTGTCTCATGTGAGTTCCCGCTGTACTTTGATTACTACCCTACCATGGCTCAAAGGAGTTGTGCAAACAGGTTTTAGTTGGGTACAGTCCCGAGCCACATGGAGGCAGTGAGCGGATCTGCAGGGGTTCGTCTCTCCCGGTATTGGGGGTGAGGTCGCGCTGTGTCTAGGAGAGCCATTACACAAAGCCCTCGGCCGAGGCAGGAGATTTACTGGTAGGTATTCCAGCAGTATCTCAGGGTGTTCTGGGCTACACTCCGACACGACTTGTACCGCTTTTGGGGGTCTGACTTTTACCAACCCCCTAGGCCCACCATACGATACTCATAGACGAACGGACCGGACTGTACGGATATTGTCACCGACAGGCTCAGTAGGGTGTCAGGATGAGTTCGCTCATCGACGTCCCTTTTGGTCAATAGCTGGTAGCCCGTCACGTATGGCTAATACCTCTGACGTGCTAGTGGTTAAATCCACAGCCATAGTATTGACGAGTCTTTAGAGTCCACCACACACAGTTACTGAAGTTTCGGGCGAAACGCAGTAGAGGCCATATGGAGATATGGCAGGGTTCGATCAGATACGTGTGGTATTGCACGGATCGTGATCGGACGGATTTTACCAGCCGGTTTTGGTTTAAGCCGGATCCTGGTATTAGACAGTGTAGATTTTGTCTCTTTGCATTTATGTTCAGTGGGAATACAAAGGTGGGTATGTATATACAGTCACGGGGTTTTCCTGTAATTTATTACGGGATCAGTTTTCTGAAGTTGCCAGTTTGCATTCCGTTCCGACCAGTTTTCCTTTGTTCCTCCCCGGCCGGACTTTTCCGTTGGAGGGGGTTATTTGCAAGTGTGCAAATAACATTTTGTGGAGGGGTTTTCTTGCATTATGTGGCTTCATGATGAGATTCTTTTTCCATCTCATCCTTTGCATTAAATGGTGATTAGGATGGATTAGAAATTGATTTGATATGGTTATCATTTCCATTGGATGTGGTCACCCCTTTGCTTTTACTACACTTACCTTCCTTCTTGTTTTGTTTTTCCCTCCACCATTTTATCATAGGGGGCCGGCCACATTAGGTGGGAGAGAGAGGTTCATTTTATTTTGGTGTGGGAAAAAGTATCATTCATCTCATTTTAGCTTGCCACAAAAATTCCCAAGTTCACCTCTTTTCTTTACCTCCATCCAAAGGCAACTTCAACCCCAAAATGAGACAAGCATTCTACACTACACCTACAGTACCCTTGGACGCGTCGGCTAGCCAACTTCGCGCCCGATTTCCCTCGGTCCAGAGGTGGGAGCCCGTAAAAGAAATCGGCTACGTGGTGCCCTTTCCGACGAGAAGGTGACGAACGGTGATTCCGCTGGATATCGGGAAGACGACGAGAAGACCGAAGGACATGGATCGCTCGGTATATCTCTCTACCCATCTTCTAGTTTGCTAGTAGCTAGGTTAATGGCCCGATCCGGGTTAAAAGTGCGCGGTGGTGCCGGTTTGCAAGTTTCGCGAAGTTTTTCGTTTCCGCGTCTCCGGCGTCGGATCGACGGCCGGAGCGCCGCCGTGCACTTACATGATTTATCAACATGTATCAGAGAGACAGTATAATAATACAAGTGTACATGTTAAGATAAAGAGCAACCGGATAGCATACTATCATGTCGAGCAAGAAAGTCCTTTATATATATGTCCAAGCATCCACTGTATCATACAATAGGTCTCTAGGGCATACATATTCCTAACAATCTCCCACTTGCACTAAGGCCGGTTGTTGTAGTATCTCATATCCAACATCCCAAAAAGTCTCTCAAATTGCATCTGGGGGAGGGACATCATGAATGGATCTGCTGTGTTATCCTTCGTGTCAACTCTCCTGACCTCGATCTCCCAGCGATCAACTATCTCCTGGATCAGGTGATACCGCCTAAGAATATGTCTGGATCACTGATGGGACTTGGGTTCTTTGGTGTCACGACCTAAAATTTGGCACGTGATTGGCAGTTAAACCACGTGACGTCTACAGGCATAACGCAATTTAAATAAGCCGAAAACCCAGAAATCTAAACCATCAAAAGTAGTAAATGATAAAAACATTGTTGAAAACATTTGAAAATCTCAAGTAAAAATATTTAAAGTTTAAATTTATTTTCTTAAAAATTTCGGCAGCACCTTCTTTGTAAAAACTAGCCCTGAAACGGGTACAAACATAAGATATAAGTAAAGTAACATATGATATAAATAAGCATCCCTAAACGGGAGCAAATCACGCCCCAAAGGCGGAAACAACCACCACTAGCATAATATACGACGTCGTGGCGAAGAAATAGACAGTATAAGAGAAAAACAACATAAAGAGATAAAACTGCATAATAAAAGTCGGCTCACAAGAGCTCGACACCCAGAGTCACAAAATCTGCACTATCATCCTCACAACTCGTCTCTAAGTCAATACATGAAATGGTAGATGGAGAGTACTAGATACAATGAGATATATACAATAAATATAAACGGATAACCGCAACCCATCTACAGCAAAACGGCTCACGGCCAACCGTATCGGTATCCGCTGCAAAAAGATACAGTAAGAAGCCTGCCGCGATTACTCTGATCGTCAACCTGCAAAACACTGTGGCACAACGTGGGTGAGTTGCCAACTCATGAATAGTAAGTAACATCGTACAGGTAATCGTAGGTATGCACGTACTGCGTTACTCTAACTCATGCAACCTGATAGCATAATATAGCAGTATGGATATGCAACAATAATAAAAGGTACTCTATCAGGTACTATAAATACATGAAGCAATGCATATCAATGAATGCTGAGTATGGGATAAAACATATCATCATCACGAGTCATCATCATGGAAAGAAACCCCGGTGTCCATCAACGACACCCCAAATCCCAATACCTCAGGCACCGTCACTCTGATCGGCCCTCATATCCTGTAAATCTCATGGAACCCGAGTGCCCAATATCGGCGCTCAAAAACATCATGAAATAATCGTGTCAAACATCGACACGCAAATCAACATATATCGGGCTCCGTCAGTCCAGATCGGCCCACGGGCTCCATCAGTCTGGATCGGCCTATATCCATCTCTCGACTCCGGTCGGTATCCTCCGGATAACCGCCAGGTCCAACCAATCACCGGTAGGTAGTAGTCCCTCTGCCAGGCTCATCGCCTACTGCACAACATCTTTTTCTTGCCCCGGGGTACCATACCGGGTCCACCATGAACCCGCAAATGGATCATCCAACTTATCGAATCGGGTTTCTATCACACGTCTTAGAACTGAGAAAACGCATGGTGGACGCACTGAAATATCATATCAAGAGAAACCAGGTTTTCAAATCAATGCATATTTTCTTGAAATAATACCACGGTTCTCAAATCCCTAAATCATATGAAATCCGTATCTCAATGCGTAAATCCAAGAAATATGATATATGCAATATAAAACCGTAATATGGGCATATCAAGGGAAAACCGCTCTTTTAAATGAATCCGGTTTTTAAATATATAACGCGGTTCCCAATTTCTCCAAAATCAAATCCGACATCATCTAAAGGTGCACATGTGGCTATAACAAGTATGGGTGTGTACATGTAAGTATGTATGCACGATGTATCTTATGTGCGCAATAGAACAATAATCCACGTGTCAGTATCAATAACAATAAAATACTGCGGATGTGTATAGGTTGTGCGTGTCATGGCAATTACTGACGGTGTGGGTGTAGCATACAATTTAGTGCTCGTACAACATGAACCGTCAGTAATGGTGCAGTGTCCACTAGGTACTAAGTCAAGGCACAACAAGTAATGGTATGTAATGATGCTCATGTACAATCAACCTATACGAATATAACATGCGGCTATACTATCATATCAAGCCCTGGCGCTTAACGCCATACGGGCAATTTCCCCATAGATGTTAAATCTACTCACCGGTGATCTCTGGCTAAGTAAATCCGACCACCTGCTTCCCTTTCTTCGCAGCGTCCGAAGTCCACGCTTGCGATCCTATTAACACAAAACATAATAATGCGTGAATTTAGCAAACTATGTAATAACAAAGAACACAACGCCAATTTAACGAATCGGTTCCCTTAAGCTACAAAATGGTTTGCATAGCAGCTAGCGTGTGTGTCGACATCACCAAAACAAACCCACGTCAGCAAGCTACCCGAAACACTAACACTACGTTGGTTCAATCGTATTGCACCTTTGTCGAAACATTAAAAAAACTAGCAATTTGATCCCAGATTTTGATACACAAACAATTAGTGGAAGTTGCAAGTTCCACGAGACCATAAACAACCCCAGAGACCATAAGACTAAGACTCAAGACACCAACACCTAATCTGGCCGCAAATTGCGGCCAAAACCTATTAATTTGCGGCCACGGGTGTAGGGAATGGGCTCAGGTTTTTATGGTGGGTTCTAGGCCTCTAAACTAGGTCTCTGTGATGGCAACTTCTCCAACAAATTCCTGGTTGGAAAGCAGATTCACCCGAGACACAATACTACACCAAAATACAACATTTGCACAATAACTGTAAATTTAGTGTTCTAAACAACATCTACTAAGCAACACAACATAATAAACATCTAATTAACAGTCAGAGATCGTTACCTATCCACACTTGATCAAAATCCTAGCTTTCCATGCTCCAAGTGATCACCATAGGCTTTAGATCAAGTTTAAAGAAGGGTTTAGTAGAGATTTTGTTTTGTTTGTCAGGATTTGTGAAGGTTGTGGTTAGGTGTTTCAGTTGAGGGAGTGTGAGGGAGATATGAGGTGAAAAAAATGATAAGTGAATGAGAGTCAGGGAGTGTATGAGTGAGTGTGTATGTGTGAGTGAGGGTGAGAGAATGAGGGGTAAGTTTAGAGAGAGCCATGTCCTTCTCTCTCCTCATTTAATGCATGGCATGCTTGCCCCATGCCTCATGATGCATGCCATGGTCAACCCCCTCTCTCTCTCAAGTCAAAAATTTCGAAAACCCTTTTTATTTTAAAAACCAACTAATTTAAATTAATTACTTAAAACAAAATGCATGACATTAGGTTAGGGTGCCATGGCTACTTAAGCATGGTTAACCCTAATTAACCCTATGTTAACATGCACATGTTTGTGCAAGCCCAAAATAAATATAATAAAATATTAATTATTTTTTATAAAATATTTGAAAACTATTTTGGTAAACTTTTTACTAAAAATCCGCATTATCGCTTAATTAACACTAATCGCATTCTAAGGTGTTACAATCACCCCTTTAAAAAATTTCGTCCCCGAATTTAAAATTCGTACTATGCTTACCTTCAAAGAGATGTGGGAATTTCTTCCGCATCTCGCTCTCGTCCTCCCATATGACCTCTTCATTATTCGGGCTATGCCAAAGAACCTTCACAGATGGGAAGACCTTTGACCGAAGTTTTTTCACCTGCCGATCCAATATCACTACCGGCTGCTCAGTGAACGACAGATCGCGCTCTAGCTGAACAGTCTGGTGCTGAATCATGTAAGAAGGGTCATGAAGGTATTTGCAAAGTATTGACACATTGAATATGGGGTGAACATCCGGAAAACTGTGTTGAAGTGCCAAACGATAGGCAACGGTACCAACTCGCTCCAGGATCTCGAAAGGACCTACAAATCTGGGGCGAAGCTTCCTTTTCTTCCCAAGTCTCATCACGCCCTTCATCGGAGAAATCTGTACGAATACATAATCCCCTATTGCGAACTCGAGCCTGCGACGACGACGGTCGGCATAAGACTTCTGTCTGCTCTGGGCTGCTCTCATCCTATCCTGAATCAACTGGATCTTCTCCATAGTCTCTTGAACTAGCTGGGGTCCTAAAATCCCGTTCTCGCTGAGTTCGGTCCAACAGACTGGCGATCGACACTTTCTACCATACAAAGCCTCAAAAGGTGCCATCTGAATCGTCTTCTGATAGCTGTTATTGTAGGAGAACTCTATCAACGGCAAGTGACGATCCCAACTGCCACCAAAATCAAGCACGCACGCATGAAGCATATTGATCTTCTTTTGGCGTGTCGGATGTTCAAAGTTCTAAAGTTATAACCGCGATCAGGACGGTGTCGCTATGCAGCTAGCCGGTTGAGCACGGGTCGATCCACAGGGAGATGGTTGTATGTCCTTTCGAGTTTTAGACGAGTCAATGAAGAATTTGTATATGTTTGTTCAAATCTAACCTATGTGTTTTATATGCAAGTATAAAGTTGTTAAGAAAAAGATACGAAAGTGTAAGCTAAGGAAATCCACACTAAAAACCTTTGAGCCGAGTCTTGACCAATTGATGCTAGAGCAATCGGCAACAACGTGGATTAGGGGATTTAAGCACGGTATTCGTGGTATCCGGCTTATTTACCCTTGTCCTTCCGTTCTTGTCTCTTGCTTTCGCCTCCAGCCAAACCGAACGCAACCGGTCGCGTTTAGGAATCACCGTTATCTTGGTAGGGTAGGGTGCCTAACGGAGCGCTTGCGTAATGTTTGGGTGGAGTTCAAAGGAAAATAATGAAAAGGAAATGGGCAAAGAAACATTAACTTACAATACCGTATTTATTCTTAACAACACATATTACAACCATTCACAAAACGAACCAAAAAGAGCAAAAGAAAAGATAAACAAAGAAAAGAAAAGATTACAAGCAAGTAATTAAAAGTGCATGGAATTTAAGTGCATGAAAGTAAAGCAAGCTAATAAAAAGCAAGAAAGAAATAAGCAAGAAAATAACAATACCAACCATAGAACCAAATACAAGACATGGGTTCAATAACCAAATCTTAAACTTGCAAGCTCACTTAGGAGGTTGCAAGATCAAGAAAAGGCAAAGAACTCATGGAGAATGAAGCACAAAAGAGAGAACAAAATGATACAACCCCTTGAGATCAATGACCAAAGGTTAAACTTGCAAGCTCACTTAAGAGGTTGTAAGATCAAATTAAGGTAGAGAGCTCAAGGGGGAAGCTAAGCAAAAGAATGATACAAAAACCCTCATCTTCATTTAACATCCACTCAAAAGCTCTCACAACAATTTAATGGAGGAAAGATGAAGAAGGAGAAGAAGAAGAAAACTAAAAGCTAACAAAAAGAGGGCATAAGAATGAACACCATTGGCTTGGCAAGTTCTGGGCTATTTATAGGCAGGAAACAGAGAACCCAGGGCAATATTCTGGCACATCATGAAATGACCAAAAAGCCCCTAAAATTTCATCCACTACGGAGCTTATATGGCCGCGGATCCGCGGCCTAAGCGCGCTTATGCCGCGGTTCCGCGGCCCTTTAGAAGGATTGTGCCTTCATATTTTGTCTTATCTCCTAGTTTGTGGTCCTCTTCAGTGTGGTATAGAACTTTTCTCAGAATCTCTTCACAATTCTTCCAGAATTTCAGTAGAACAAAAGGTGATTTGATGTGGATCTTTTGCCATGATTTCCTCGAGCTCCGTGAAGATTTCTTGGATCTTGTGTTGACATTGAGCTTTGTGCATGAAAATGACAACCGATTTGCCATTTTGTCCCTTACTGGTGTGCGTCAACATACGGATAAAGAGCGGAGACCCGTGTTTTATCTGTGGTTGGCAGTAATCCGGAATTTGTCGTACTTCTCCATGAATTTCATTGTTTAGAGCTGAGAAACAGTATCCTGTAAATATGTAGCAAACACTGATTAAAAGCACCTGCCTATAACCAAACGAGCGTAAGAATGGGCGGTATAAAATGCAGTATTCTGGTATGAAAAAATACCCCCAAACTTAACTTTTGCTCGTCCCGAGCAAAACCAATTATTCACAAAAAAGTCCTAACCGCACTTTCGCAGGGAACACGATCGCACTGAGCACGTGCAACAAGCCGTTAAACCTCTAGGTGTCCCTAGTAGGAGGAGCGTTGTCTCCTGAGGGTTTTCAGCAGATACTACCCACAAAATCCGATCAAGCTAGTTTTACGAAATAACTGTGATTTAAACCCGCCATTTGATCTTACGCTTTTGGCGTGTCGGATATTCAAAGTTCTAAAGTTGTAACCGCGATCAGGACGGTGTCGCTATGCAGCTAGCCGGTTGAGCACGGGTCGATCTACAGGGAGATTGTTGTCTGTCCGTTCGAGTTTTAGACGAGTCAGTGAAGAGTTTGTATATGTTTGTTCAAATCTAATCTATGTGTTTTATATGCAAGTATAAAGTTGTTAAGAAAAAGATACGAAAGTGTAAGCTAAGGAAATCCGCACTCAAAACCTTTGAGCCGAGTCCTGACCAATTGAATCTAGTGCAATCGGCAACAACATGGATTAGGGTATTTAAGCACGGTATTCGTGGAATCCGGCTTATTTACCCTTGTCCTTCCGTTCTTGTCTCTTGCTTTTGCCTCCGGCCAAATCGAACGCAACCGGTCGCGTTTAGGAATCACCGTTACCTTGGTAGGGTAGGGTGCCTAACGGAGCGCTTGCGTAATATTTAAGCGGAGTTCAAAGGAAAATAACGGGAAAAGGAACTGAGCAAAGAAACATTAACTTACAATATCATATTTATTCTTAACAACACATATTACAACCATTCACAAAACGAACCAAAAAGAGCAAAAGAAAAGATAAACAAAGAAAAGAAAAGATTACAAGCAAGTAATTAGAAGTGCATGGAATTTAAATGCATGAAAGTAAAGCAAGGTAATAAAAAGCAAGAAAGAAATAAGCAAGAAAATAACAATACCAACCATAGAACCAAATACAAGACATGGGTTCAATAACCAAATTTTAAACTTATAAGCTCACTTAAGTGGTTGCAAGATCAAGAAAAGGCAAAGAACTCATGGAGAATGAAGCACAAAAGAGAAAACAAAATGATACAACCCCTTAAGATCAATGACCAAAGCTTAAACTTGCAAGCTCACTTAAGAGGTTGCAAGATCAAGTTAAGGTAGAGAGCTCAAGGGGGAAGCTAAGCAAAAGAATGATACAAAAATCCTCATCTTCATTTAACATCCACTCAAAAGATCTCACAACAATTTAATGGAGGAAAGATGAAGAAGAAGAAGAGGAAGAAAACTAAAAGCTAACAAAAAGAAGGCATAAGAATGAACACCATTGGCTTGGCAAGTTCTGGGCTATTTATAGGCAGGAAACAGAGAACCTAGGGCAATATTCTGGCACATCATGAAATGACCAAAAAGCCCCTAAAATTTCATCCACTACGGAGCATATATGGCCGCGGATCCGCGGCCTAAGCGCGCTTATGCCGCGGTTCCGCGGACCTTTAAAAGGATTGTGCCTTCAAATTTTGTCTTATCCCCTAGTTTGTGGTCCTCTTTAGTGTGGTATAGTACTTTTCTCAGAATCTCTTCACAATTCTTCCAGAATTTCAGTAGAACAAAAGGTGATGTGATGTGGATCTTTTGCAATGATTTCCTCGAGCTCCACGTAGATTTCTTGGATCTTGTGTTGACATTGAGATTTGTGCATGAAAATGACAACCGATTTGCCATTTTGTCCTTTTCTGGTGTGCGTCAATATACGGATAGAGAGCGGAGACCCGTGTTTTATCTGTGGTTTGCAGTAATCCGAAATTTGTCGTACTTTTCCATGAATTTCATTGTTTAGAGCTGAAAACCAGTATCCTGTAAATATGTAGCAAACACTGATTAAAAGCATCTGCCTATAACCAAACGAGCGTAAGAATGGACGGTATAAAATGCAGTATTCTGGTATGAACAAATACCCCCAAACTTAACTTTTGGTCGTCCCGAGCAAAACTAATTATTCACAAAAAAGTCCTAACCGCACTTTCGCAGGGAACGCGATTGCACTGAGCACGTGCAACAAGCCGTTAAACCTCTAGGTGTCCCTAGTAGGAGGAGTGTTGTCTCCTGAGGGTTTTCAGCGGATACTACGCACAAAATCCGGTAAAGCTAGTTTTGCGAAATAACTATGATTTAAACCCTAAAGTTTTGTTTCAGAAAATAACAATTCTATGATCCTAAGCCTAGACTATCGAACCATTATTTTTCACACCTCGCTTCTTATTTAACTAAAGATTTTATATGTCTTTACGTGCAGTGCAAATAATGTCGTTAAGTTCCAGAAGGGTCGAATAAAGTCATCATGTCATACAATAAAGCCCAGATAAAATTTTTAAAAGGATCACATAAGTTTTATAAAGAGTTAAGCATTTTTTCAAGTTTCGTTTTCCAGTAAGGTTTCAACTTCAGAATTTTTATCTTCCTTAATGGAAAACTAGGTCTTATTTTTCACTCCATCTTTTTCTTGTTTTCTTTTCATACACACCTCTGTGAACGTGCAATAGTCTTTATCATAGAATAAAACCTTCATATATCCGCTAGAAATATTTTTTATAAAATCCTATCTTTTGTCAAGATTATTCTCACACAAAGAACCGTTACGAATTTTACTCGGAGAGAACACTTGCTTGACTTTGTTTTAATCTGGACTTTCTAAGCTTCCTAACGAGCTTTGGGCCAATGCACCCAAACCAGTTGGTTTTAGGGCATTAGGTGTAGAGACATCCCAGGGGACTTAATTACTTAAGTTACCTAGGCCCAAAAACAAAAGACAATTTAGCGTGAAAATCATGATGATTCAATGCGAACGGAGATATAACCGGCGGTTCAGTTATTTTTTGGATAAAAGACGTGTTTTAGTGGGTTAGGTGTGTAATCATTCCAATCAAGTTTCAGATGGGTTATTCTTCAGACTTAGTTCCAATTAAGGCATCAATGACATTCCTTCATATTCACTTTACTTCATAAACTATTCTTGATATTACTTATTTCAGAACAAACCTATTTGATCCTCAGAAAATCATTTATCCATTTAAAAGTTTTTAGACATAAAAGACTTGTCATCTAATTTCCAAAACTCACGACACGTGTAGTGTGATGTAAAGTTGTATATCAGCTATAGTTAACTTCAAAGGAGTGTTATCTTTCAGGTTTTCAAAATCTAAAAATAAGATTTAGTTATTCTTATCTTATCAAACAAAACCGTTGAAATGTTGAATTAGAGTTCTCCCACTAGCTAACTTGACAGAAAAGTTTTTATGTTTTTAGAAAATTTTCTGATTTTTATGGATTTTTTGGATTTTAGTATGCAGATGCAAAATATACATATGAATGCGAAAGTTAGAAATGCGTACCGAGCGTACCCCCAAACTTAAACTGGACAGTGTCCTCATTGTCATGCTACACCAAGAGGGTCAAAATTGTCGGCGCTTCCCAAAAGAAAATTTTATACAAAATAAAAAGAAAACCAAAAAAGATATATACAAAAAAGGGTTCCCCCCAAACTTAAGTGAAACAGTGTTTCCACTGTTTAAGCGGTGATGTTCAGAATTAGGGGGAAAGAAAAGAGTTTCAAACTATATAAAGCCTTACACAGGCCAAAAGTGAGCACCAACCATTCAAAGATTTTATCTCTATAATGTATAGGTTGGTGGAAGAAGGCATAGAGAAAAGAGAGGGAGAATACGCGAGACCGTATGGAGATAGAAGTGGTATATGGTCTATGTATATGAGAAGAAGAATGGCGGAAGGGAGAAAGAAGTGGAATACGAACTTGAGGGTGGAAATGGAGCGAATAAATTAGCACAATTCGTGATGACCGATGTGTAAAAAGCGATTGTGCTAATCTATTAACCCGTCGAGAAATAGGGTCAAATCCCTCAAGATTCGTGAGAAACCATGGGTACGCCAAACTTGGTAAACCAGACACTGGAAGTGAAAATGATACGGTTACTTGCAAGGTCGGAACGATGGAAAGGATGGAGGTAGGTGATTGAGGAAGGTTATCGGTTAAAGATTCAGGAGGGTGTACACAGTCAATGAAAGGAATAGGATGAATTGGAAAATCCGACTCATCAAGCAAAACTGGTTCATCCTCAAAAAAATCCTCAAAATTTTCCTCAAAATTCAGCACATTCATGCAAATTTCATCAAAATCAAGACGCATATGGGGTTCGGGAAAAACAGTTAATGACTCGGTATGATGAATTGGAGAGAAAAACTCTGCCAAATCTACAGGTTCATCATCCAAAATATTCCCGGCGTCAATATCCTCAATCAAGTGAAAATCATTATTCTCAGACACCTCAACAAAAGCATGGATATTAATCAAATCAGGTTCTAGAGTGGAGGTGTAGAGGTTAAAAGGATTGGGTGTGGTTTCACTCGAAAAGGACCCTTCACAATCGGGCAAATCAAACACTACAAGGTCACACAACTCATTATCAGTTCTATCTTTAATCAATGAATCGTTTGGAACACTAGATAGACATTCAAAACCGGAGTTGTGGGATTCAAGTTGAAACGGGTAGGCTTAATTCGGAAGGGGGTACATCTCACTTTCTCCACTCAAATTCTCAACCTGTCCTACCGCCTCTTCATACATTTGAAAATTTGGAGCTAGTTGAAAACTAGTTACCGGGTCAGTAGGTTGTATGAGGGCGCCCATGGATGCATTCAAATCTATCATCTGTTGGTATGATGCTACCCTAAAATCTTCCAAAGACTGTTCCAGACTAGACATGGGTTGTGAAGGGGTTTCAGTAAAAGATTCAAAGTTGTTTGGATACTGAAAATTCCCAAATGGCGGTTCAGAAGCAATGTCTAGGGAAGGTGCAAAAGTCGGGTAGGACTGGTAGGAATTGAATGGCTGGACAGGAGCAGGATCAACATTCGGATAAGAAGGTGAACGGAATTGTTGATCCCAAGAATCTGTAGTGGTGAAAGGAGTGAAAGATCGGCTACAAGATTGTTCAATATGTTCAGCGATGGACAAAGGACGACTTGCAAAAGGGGTATCAACATATGAGGGTGGGCGAAGTTGAAAAGGTTGATACAAAGTGGATTGCGAAGGGCAAGTGTTTGTCCTAGACGCGTCTATCCGATCTTTCAAAGAGATTTTGGGCATGGAGGGATCGTTCGACGTTCGGCCAAAGCAAGAACCGTAAGAAGTAATGTCTGGTTGTGGGTACCAAAGTTCGGCAAGAGTTTTGCGAGGTGGGGTGCCCATGATATGAAGAGAGAAAGAAAGAAAGGAAGAGAAAAGGATGGGAAAAAGAATGTGATTTTTTTTTTTGGGTAAGATATTAACAAAAGAATGAAATATACAAACAAAAAGAATCTGGACAAAAAAAAACAATCACGACACAAAAATACCACACATCTAATCATTCCAGGGTTCACCTAGGTCAACTAGACCTGCTCCAGAACTTGATTATCGAAGTAAAACGGTGTCGAGAAACGGGATCTAAGATACACTGATCACGAGGCCAGGTAAGTGCAGAGATAAGGGGAGGTTTTCCGACGCTTTCACGAAGGTCCTTAATTAAATAACCCTTTCTCTTTTGGCGGTTTCGCCGTTAACACTTTCCTAGACACCCCGTAAACAATGTACCGTTAAGAGAGGTTCTAAACACAGTTAACTTTTCCTAGTGTGCGCGAAGTGTTGGAGATAGTGCCCTCAGAGTCAATTATTGGATAACAGGCACGTGATTGCAATGATTGAGGGAGGACCTATCCCGGGACGACAGTCTTACTCGAGATGATAGTATGCTATCTGGTTTATCTTTATCATCGTGTACTGCTTTAGGTGACCTGACAGGTCACTATTACACGTTGATAGAGCCCCTAGGATTCTTGCTTGACCACCAGCAGTATGAGGGCGATCATATAAGTGGGAGCTGGGGTCTATAAGCACATTCTTAAAAGGTCCCTAGTCGTGGGAGTTTCGAGACAGGGCATCGATTCTCCAGAGTAGACTAGTGTATACAGTCGAGACCCCGACGAGGGGCGGTGGCCAGTCTCACAAGCCACTGGTGTCAGTTGGATCACCTAAGATGTATACAGGTGCTCATTGGGTTATGAGTACACCGGACAGGACTCGCCGGGAACATGCTAGTTGGTCTTATACCTGACGTCAGATAGTAGTTCCCTGGTGACATGTGTACAGGTTAGTTCATCGACCTGGGGATCATCATTTGTCTCGTGTGAGTTCCCACTGTACTTTGATTACTACCCTACCACGGCTCAAAGGAGTCGTGCAAACAGGTTTTAGTTGGGTACAGTCCCGAGCCACATGGAGGCAGTGAGCGGATCTTCGGGGGTTCGTCTCTCCCGGTATTGGGGGTGAGGTCGCGCTGTGTCTAGGAGAGCCATTACACGAAGTCCTCGGCCAAGGCAGGAGATTTACTGGTAGGTATTCCAATAGTATCTCAGGGTGTTCTGGGCTACACTCCGACACGACTTGTACCGCTTTTAGGTGTCTGACTTTTACCAACCCCCTAGGCTCGCCATGCGATGCTCATAGACTAACGGACCGGACTGTACGGATATTGTCACTGACAGGCTCAGTAGGGTGTCAGGATGAGTTCGCTCATCGACGTCCCTTTTGGTCAATAGCTGGTGGCCCGTTACGTATTGGCTTATACCTCTGACGTGCTAGTGGTTAAATCCACAGCCATAGTATTGATGAGTCTTTAGAGTCCACCACACATTCAGTTACTCAGCTTTCGGGCGAAACGCTGTAGAGGCCGTATGGAGATATGGCAGGGTCCGATCAGATACGTGCGGTATTGCACGGATCAGGATCGGACGGTTTGTACTAGAGGCCGTATAGATATATGGCAGGGTTCGATCAGATACGTGCGGTATTGCATGGATCAGGATCGAACGAATATTACTAGCCGGTTTTGGTTTAAGCCGGATCCTAGTTTAGTACAGTGTAGATTTTGTCTCATTGCATTTGTATCCGGTCGGAATACAGATGCGGGTGTGTATTCACAGTATCGGGGTTTTCCTGTAATTTATTATGGGACCAGTTTTCTGGAGTTGCCAGTTTGCATTCCGTTCCGGCCAGTTTTCGTTTGTTCTTTCCTGGCCGAATTTTTCCGATGGAGGGGGTTATTTGCAATTGTGCAAATAACATTTTGTGGAGGGTTTATTTGTGAGATGAGAGATTATGATGGCATCTTTTCTTTTCCACCATCTTTTTTGATTCTCTTGCATTAATGGTGATTAAAGAGAGGGTATGGGTTTGATATGATTTGAGTATGGTTGATGTTTGTTTATGGTCACCTCTTCTTTTCTCCTACCATCACCTCCCTTTTGCATTATGTACACTTTCCTCCACTATTCTCTTTACAAGGGCCGGCCACTTCTTTGAGTGAGAATGAGAGAGAGTTTCATTTTTGAGCTTGTGGCATTCTTGATCTCATTTGATGCTAGAAAAATGCAAGCACCATTTTTCTTATCTTGATTCCTCCATCTATCAAATGGCAACATCCACTACCCCAATATAAGACATGATTCCTACACATATTCTACAGCATATCTTGGGCATGTCGACTTGCCAGCTTCATGCCCGAGTTGGCTCGGTATAGAGGCGGGAGCCCGTAAAAGATGCAGGCGATGTGGTGCCCTTCCGGCGAGGAGGCGACGACCGGAGTTTCCGCCGGAGATCGGGACGACGACGAGAAGACCGAAGGACTCGGATCACTCGGTATATCTCTAACCCGTCTTGTTGTTAGCTAGATCTAGTTTAATGGCCCGATCCGGGGTTTAGTGCGCGGTGGTGCCGGTTTGCAAAGTTCGCAAAATTAAAGTTTATCACTGTTTCCGCATTTGGCTGTTGGATTGACGACCGGGACGCCGCCGTGCACTTACAGTGGTATCAGAGCCTCGCCATTAACTTCGTCTAGCTTCGTTTGATGTGTTTTGCATTTCCGATCGACCAAAATTCCAAAATCTACATTTTTGCTAGTGACAGTTTTCTGTTGAAATTTTTTGGTCTCCAAAAATTTTTCAGGTTGTATAAAATTGATGTACTAGAGATTACAAGGCTACTGTAGAAATTCGACAGCGTGAGTCCACTGTGGAAGCGCGGAACCGCGGCCAAAACCCCCTTTGGGCCGCGGTTCCGCCGCACACTGTTTAGATCCCTGCACCAAATTTTTACAGTATCTTTCTGGGGTTAAAATTGGGTTTTTGGAATATTAAAATTGGGCCCATAATTTCTGTGAGTGCTACAGTATTGCTTGGGGGCCCACTTGTTATTTTTTGATCGATCGGATATTTTAAATACATTTTTTCACAGTATTTACATTATATCTGCGACCGTGAATGTCACTTGATCGGTAAATCCGGTCTAACTGCTATAGCCCGGTTAGACGGATTTGCGAACGTGACTTTCACGTTGATGTTCTGTGTTTTGCTGTGTTGTTGCGGATCGGTCGTGGGGGATAGCCTAGATGCAATGCTAATACAGTTTTGTTGTATTATGTACATTTGTTGTTGCGGGGCGAGCGTCCGACATGTGGACTGCCGTCACTGCCTGTTTGTATTATTCTTTTGGGGAACGACCTGGTTGCGGTCGATATACCCGTTGTATGTATATTTTACTTTCTGTACTAGGTTTACCCCGCGGAGGGGTGCACGGATAGCCGGGTTCTAGAGGGCAACAGGCCTGCATCTCAGGGCATTGAGATGGAGGGGGCTTCAGTCAGGAATTGGCGGGCTATTCGCCGCACTCGTAGGGGGTACAGGTTGACCCAGGAGGGGTGCCCAAGTAACCGGATTCCGTGAAGTGCTGGATGGTCCATTCACGGTGCTGAAGGGGGCTGCCTCGCTTCAGGTTTTGGTGGGTGACTTGTTGCGCCCGTAGGGGTCTAGGATTTCATTGCACAGGCTATCCACACGACCAGGGGAACGTCGGGTTTCAGTAGTGGCTCTGTGAAACCTGGGGATCCCAGATATCTGTATTGTTCTGTGATGCTGTACATTTCTGTGATGTTGCATTTTATCACGCCTTGAGCGAAATACAATATATTGGTATATATATTAGTAGATGTTGTATATGTTTTTCATCCGCGCTAGTCCAGTCCCCGCTCTGCCGTTAGTTAGCTAACCTAACGGGTGATGACGGGACCCAGTGGCGAATGCGGATGGCATATACGTACGTCAGTATATTTTCGTTCTTTGTGGTGTGATCAATTGATGGGACTGCGTTGATTCGGATCATTGCAAGTTAAACAAGCCTAATCTGATGTTGTTGGAACACTTTTCAAAAAGCTGTTATTGTAAGGACGTTCGCTTTTGTTTTGCATCGTGGTATTCATTTGGAATATCCTGCTCCTCAGTCGACGAGGCAAGGGCCGAGATCCCTTCACCGGGAGTGACCCCTTGGACAGAAGTTTGCGTCAGGGCATTAACTTCACTATAGCCGATTACTTTTGCTTTGCATCGTGGTATTCATTTGGAATATCCTGCACCCCATTCTACGGGGAAAGAGCCGAGATCCCTTCACCGGGAGTGATCTCTTTAGTAAAGGTTTTCGTCGCTATATTTTCTAAAAAGCTATCCGTTCCTTCAACGATATCAAGTTCATTACGTTAAAGGTTTTCGCCAGAAACCATTCGTAGCCCTCCGTCGTTTCAGACGGGTAGCACGTAGTATTCATGCTATGTTTGTTGGCCTTCGTCAAGGCATAGTGTTTGGTAGCTGCTTGTTGCCTTTCTGCAGCATAGATAGATGCGTTGGTTTGGGACAGTCGTATAGCCTTGTTGGCCTTCGTCAAGGGCTTGTGCGGGTGGGTTCAAATCAACCTGGAGAATGACGGGTAGAACTTGACATGTGACTTATGATTTGTTGGCCTTCGTCAAGGTCATAAGAGCATGGGGTAGAAATCACATCGGGAGTTTCAAAAGAACTGAAACTTGCCAGATATGCGCATACCTTCTGGAGTGTGATACCGTGAGCGGATTCCGTCACGTTATCATGCGATGAGAGTTGGATCCCGATTCCCACTGATGAGTTGGTTTACTCCTCGGGTGACCCCGACTAATTCTTCTTTCAGGTTTGGAGGAGAATTTGAGGTACAGTGGGAGGTTTCCAGATTAGATAAATTGGTAACCATTCTGATCTTGGTTAGAGTGCACGCTGAGTGTTTCTTTTCTCTCTCTCTCTGGCAGCGACCATTGACTCGACCCTAAGACTATGACTCAGTGACCAAGTTGACCGAACCTTCTTAACACTGGCTTTTGGATTGTCAGAGTTGCAGACCTCATTGCCACTCCTACTTTTACCCTTTTCTCCAGGACACCCCGTATTACTGCGAACGTCCACTTCCATTGGACAAAGCCATCGTATGGTTAGATACGAACTCGAAGGAATTCAAGGATGGTTTCCAGTTCTGGAGAAAAAGGATAGGATTATTCAGTTGTCTTTTCCCTTTTACCTTCTCTCAAGTTGTGAGTACTCCTTGGTTTAGTAGATAGTACACCTATTATGCTTATTGGATAGTCTTCTTCCAAACCTTAGGCTGGTGCCGACCGGTAGGGAATGAAGAAAACCAATTAGCCTAAACGGTGTGCAGAAGGTATTAAGATTAAGACAAAGCAAGGGATTAGTAAGAGGGCAAAGTAAATTGCGACTGATATTCACGACCAAACCAACTATTTCTTCGCCAATCCTAAATTACCTTTGTATTTCTCCAGGACACTCCGTATCACTACGAAGATCCACAGTTTATTGGATACTCCATCGTATGGTTATATACGAACTCAAAAGGAACTTGTTCCAGTTCGGGGATGGATTCTGGTCCAGGAGAAATAGGAATAAGGTTTATTCGGTTGTCTTTTATCTTCACCTTCTCTCGCCTTGCGAGTGCTCCTAGGACTAGGACAGTACACCCATTATGCTTATTGGATAGTCTTCTTCCAAACCATAGGCTTGTGCCGAATGGTAGGGAAGGAAGAAAACCATTTGGCCTAAGGGGTGTGCAGAAGGTAACGACTAAAGGCATATAAAGGGATTTGGAGAGGTGGCAAAGAATTATGCGGTTATAGTTGTGAATCTGGATAATGGTAGAGGCATTACTAGGAAACCAGAATACCCCATCGAAACATTTGAATGCTTCAGTTCAACTGTGTATTATTAAAAGAAAACTGATTTCCCGATTAGACACTTGCTCCAGGGTATGTATTTACCAGGTTTGATTCTCACTTCTGTATGGTTTTACAGATGATGAGTGGGAGTAAGTTATTTGGAATTGGGTGATCATCCTCATTATATCGGGATTCGTTGTAATCGGTGATATTTGAGGAAATCACCTGGGCTGTTTGCCGGTCGGCAAATATTTGGTTTTGAATATCCGCTTTTATGCACCAATTTCAAATTGATATATCTGTACGTCTATTTTCATAGAGTGAGATATACCTTTTGATATTATGTCGATGACATTTACCTATATCAGTGGATGGTTAGGTAAGGAGCATTAAACAGCGGTGTAATTCTTCTTAACCATAAGTACAGTTTTCAACCTACGACACACAGTGAATGAGTTATTAGACTCAGCGGACTTATACAGAGTAATGTATGTTGCCCAGTGTCTATTAGGACAGAGGGGTTGGTCCTCATACTATATTCTGTTTACTTTTAACTTCTCTAGTTCTTAGACATGTGTTTCGTAGAAACACAGGGTCTAAGTTTTGAGGAGTTATAGGTATTTGAATAGTGTAGAGAACCAGGTGTAGCAAGTATCGGGATTCTTCAAGGTGATCGAAGATGTAGATACTTGTGTTTGGTACTCAGTTGATAGTAATGATAAAGAGAACTTGCTTCTCTTTCAGGTTACTCATAATTGGAAGCATTCCTAAGTTAAGTAACGCTGATCGGCCTCTCTCCATTTAGTTGACATGCACTGGAGACAGCTGCATAATTTGAATCTGGTTCAATTAAATCAGTGCCTCTGTTCTTATATTGGATATAGAACAGTTCATATCTTAATGATGTTAAGGTACGGGGAGTTGTCCGGCTTATGATTAAAACCAGACTCTGGATAACTCAAGGCACGTTTCTGTAATGGCTGTTTGTGGGTTGACCCAGGCTATGACGAGGGTTAATTTTCTACCATAAGAAAGATCGATAGTGATATTGTTCTTGACTCGCCACAGTTTTAATAAAAATGGATTTTTTTAAAAACAGCAGTGGGAGTATGGTAGAACTGGAAGTGATTCCAGAACCGCAAACGATTACTGAAGATTTGATAAGGAACCTAAAGATTCAATCTGATTTGACATTCCATTGGCCACTCCGCAGATACGGTGGGTAACTTCAGGCACCCGAGAGGTACTCCGGTGGCCTCAAGGACGGTGACAGGGAAGTTCTTGTTTACCCACACTTGCCATTGCTGTTGTTTCAGGCTGCGAGACCCGGTGGGAGGATGAGTATAGCGTCGTTCTAAACTAGCTTTAGAAGTGCACGTCTATATGAGTCTGCCAGAGGGTTTTCGTAGTCAGTGGGAGCAGCGGAAGCATTGGTGGACATCAGGCTTATGTCTATTCATAGACTAAAGCAGATAAAGCGGAGATAGATCATCTGTTTCTGATGTGACAGCCATAGGTTTGACGTCATCAGAATAGGGGATGGATCTGTTGAGAAGGTAGTAGGAAGTGATATTCCTATACTACGATCGGTTATACTTTGGTCGTCACACAGTGTTTTCTCCACATGGGACTTGGACATTATATCAGACATACTGGTTACTAGATCTGTGGTTTTAGATCTAGATTTGGGTGGTTTCCCAATCAGGGTACTTTGACAGCATTCTAAGAGTATTTAGAATGGACGACTCTTGGCACGGTAGTATACCTGCAGGTGATGGATTCACCCTCTCTAAAGGTGTCTTATAGACTAAAGTAGAGAGGGATGTGCATGATTGGCAGATCACTTGCTTAGGCAATTGAGTCAATCATGAGATGTCAAGTACCACACCAGATGTTATTCTTGCACTAGATGCAATAAGATGATATTGATTCAATCCTGGAGAAACAATCGGAAGCAGTTTTAGAACATAAGTAGATGTTCTAAGGATATGATAACGGCTGCCTCCTTTAGGAGACGGTTATCACTCCAGGCTTCCAAGGTGACATGGACGACAGAGTGATCGTCAGAGTTGTAGTTTTTCCTTCTGACGAGGGGCAGTATTTTGGACAGGTGGTCCAAGGCAATACTGAGGATGGCATGGCGCAGGATACTGATTAAGTTCAGTTGACGATACAGTCTAAGAAGTTTGGATTTGGAGTTCATTTATGAACTCGGTCCCATCAGACATCCAGACACTCTAAGACAGATATTGCTCATTTCGGGAGATGGCATTCTCCGCGAACTTAAGATTTAGAGAGTCATAGAAAGAAACATCAGAGCGGATCCACTCGCTGAGGCTATTCCTCGAACGCAATAGTTTCGCAAACGAGCTTTGTGAGACTGACCAGTAGAGGAGTTGGGTGTTCGGTATCACACGGGCTGTGAGTATGCGACATCGCAATAATTAGCCCTGAGTGCAAGTGGGAGATTGTTGGAGATAGTGCCCTCAGAGTCAATTATTGGATCACAGGCACGTGATTGCAATGATTGAGGGAGGACCTATCCCGGGACGACAGTCTTACTCAAGATGATAGTATGCTATCTGATTTATCTTTATCATCGTGTACTTCTTTAGGTGACCTGAAAGGTCACTATTACACGTTGATAGAGCCCCTAGGATTCTTGCTTGACCACCAGCAGTATGAGGGCGATCATATAAGTGGGAGCTGGGGTCTATAAGCACATCCTTAAAAGGTCCCTAGTCGTGGGAGTTTCGAGACAGGGCATCGATTCTCCAGAGTAGACTAGTGTATACAGTCGAGACCCCGAAGAGGGGCGGTGGCCAGTCTCACAAGCCACTGGTGTCAGTTGGATCACCTAAGATGTATACAGGTGCTCATTGGGTTATGAGTACACCGGACAGGACTCGCCGGGAACATGCTAGTTGGTCTTATATTTAACGTCAGATAGTAGTTCCCTGGTGACATGTGTACAGGTTAGTTCATCGACCTGGGGATCGTCATTTGTCTCGTGTGAGTTCCCACTGTACTTTGATTACTACCCTACCACGGCTCAAAGGAGTCGTGCAAACAGGTTTTAGTTGGGTACAGTCCCGAGCCACATGGAAGCAGTGAGCGGATCTTCGGGGGTTCGTCTCTCCCGGTATTGGGGGTGAGGTCGCGCTGTGTCTAGAAGAGCCATTACACGAAGTCCTTGGCCAAGGCAGGAGATTTACTGGTAGGTATTCCAATAGTATCTCAGGGTGTTCTGGGCTACACTCCGACACGACTTGTACCGCTTTTGGGGGTCTGACTTTTACCAACCCTCTAGGCCCGCCATGCGATGCTCATAGACGAACGGACCGGACTGTACGGATATTGTCACTGACAGGCTCAGTAGGGTGTCAGGATGAGTTCGCTCATCGACGTCCCTTTTGGTCAATAGCTGGTGGCCCGTTACGTATTGGCTTATACCTCTGACGTGCTTGTGGTTAAATCCACAGCCATAGTATTGACGAGTCTTTAGAGTCCACCACACATTCAGTTACTCAGCTTTCGGGCGAAACGCTGTAGAGGCCGTATGGAGATATGGCAGGGTCCGATCAGATACGTGCGGTATTGCACGGATCAGGATCGGACGGTTTGTACTAGAGGTCGTATAGATATATGGCAGGGTTCGATCAGATACGTGCGGTATTGCACGGATCAGGATCGAACGGATATTACTAGCCGGTTTTGGTTTAAGCCGGATCCTAGTTTAGTACAGTGTAGATTTTGTCTCATTGCATTTGTATCCGGTCGGAATACAGATGCGGGTGTGTATTCACAGTATCGGGGTTTTCCTGTAATTTATTACGGGACCAGTTTTCTGGAGTTGCCAGTTTGCATTCCGTTCCGGCCGGTTTTCGTTTGTTCTTTCCCGGCCGGACTTTTCCGATGGAGGGGGTTATTTGCAATTGTGCAAATAACATTTTGTGGAGGGTTTATTTGTGAGATGAGAGATTATGATGGCATCTTTTCTTTTCCACCATCTTTTTTGATTCTCTTGCATTAATGGTGATTAAAGAGAGGGTATGGGTTTGATATGATTTGAGTATGGTTGATGTTTGTTTATGGTCACCTCTTCTTTTCTCCTACCATCACCTCCCTCTTGCATTATGTACACTTTCCTCCACCATTCTCTTTACAAGGGCCGGCCACTTCTTTGAGTGAGAATTAGAGAGAGTTTCATTTTTGAGCTTGTGGCATTCTTGATCTCATTTGATGCTAGAAAAATGCAAGCACCATTTTTCTTATCTTGATTCCTCCATCTATCATATGGCAACATCCACTACCCCAATATGAGACATGATTCCTACACATATTCTACAGCATATCTTGGGCATGTCGAATTGCCAGCTTCATGCCCGAGTTGACTCGGTATAGAGGTGGGAGCCCGTAAAAGATGCAGGCGATGTGGTGCCCTTCCGGCGAGGAGGCGACGACCGGAGTTTCCGCCGGAGATCGGGACGACGACGAGAAGACCGAAGGACTCGGATCACTCGGTATATCTCTAACCCGTCTTGTTGTTAGCTAGATCTAGTTTAATGGCCCGATCCGGGGTTTAGTGCGCGGTGGTGCCGGTTTGCAAAGTTCGCAAAATTAAAGTTTATCACCGTTTCCGTATTTGGCCGTCGGATTGACGACCGGGGCGCCGCCGTGCACTTACACGAAGTCATTAAGGCTTAAAGTTTAGTTTCATTTAAAGTTTGTGCGGGTAAACGTTATGCTCAAGTTCATGATTTGTGGGCCACGGAAAAGGTGTTGAAATCCTTTACCGTATGCTGTGGGGTTCGCTTGCCCTTAAGTCCGTATTAATGTATGCCATGCGCAATTCAATAAAAATTCTATAAAGAATCAAACAATCGTTGTTTTTTTTAGTTTAAGCGCGGCACTGCAACAAATACGGGTTAGTCAATTTTTAGCGTTTGCTAAAGAACTTGCAAAGAATCCTGCAAAGAATAGTATATTGGATGCGTCGGATTTGAGAAGAAGGTGTTTAAGAAATACGTACCGTTAAGTTTTTGGGTTAGGAAACCCCCGTTGAATTAATTCCGGTAAGCTTGAAAAGTTCGCTTACGCGGGTCAAACTTCCCGGATCTTTGGCACTGTACTTTGTAATCACCTTAGCCTTGAACGTACACTTTGCTCCCCACAATCGCCGTTTGCAAATCCGCAAAAATCTGCATACTTGCACACAAAAATGATCAAAAAAAGAACAAAGATTTTTTTTATTTATAAATATATACAAAAAGAATATTAACCAGAATAACAAGAAAGAAAATACGCTACAGTCTCCCCGGCAACGGCGCCATTTGATCTTACGCTTTTGGCGTGTCGGATGTTCAAAGTTCTAAAGTTATAACCGCGATCAGGACGGTGTCGCTATGCAGCTAGCCGGTTGAGCAAGGGTCGATCCACAGGGAGATGGTTGTATGTCCGTTCGAGTTTTAGACGAGTCAAGGAAGAATTTGTATATGTTTGTTCAAATCTAACCTATGTGTTTTATATGCAAGTATAAAATTGTTAAGAAAAAGATACGAAAGTGTAAGCTAAGGAAATCCACACTCAAAACCTTTGAGCCGAGTCTTGACCAATTGAAGCTAGAGCAATCGGCAACAACGTGGATTAGGGGATTTAAGCACGGTATTCGTGGAATCCGGCTTATTTACCCTTGTCCTTCCGTTCTTGTCTCTTGCTTTCGCCTCCGGCCAAACCGAACGCAACCGATCGCGTTTAGGAATCACCGTTACCTTGGTAGGGTAGGGTGCCTAACGGAGCGCTTGCGTAATCTTTGGGCGGAGTTCAAAGGAAAATAACGGGAAAAGGAAATGAGCAAAGAAACATAAACTTACAATATCGTATTTATTCTTAACAACACATATTACAACCATTCACAAAACGAACCAAAAACAGCAAAAGAAAAGATAAACAAAGAAAAGAAAAGATTTCAAGCAAGTAATTAAAAGTGCATGGAATTTAAGTGCATGAAAGTAAAGCAAGGTAATAAAAAGCAAGAAAGAAATAAGCAAGAAAATAACAATACCAACCATAGAACCAAATACAAGACATGGGTTCAATAACTAAATCTTAAACTTGCAAGCTCAATTAAGAAGTTGCAAGATCAAGAAAAGGCAAAGAACTCATGGAGAATGAAGCACAAAAGAGAGCACAAAATGATACAATCCCTTGAGATCAATGACCAAAGTTTAAACTTGCAAGCTCACTTAAGAGGTTGCAAGATCAAGTTAAGGTAGAGAGCTCAAGGGGGAAGCTAAGTAAAAGAAAGATACAAAATCCCTCATCTTCATTTAACATCCACTCAAAAGCTCTCACAACAATTTAATGTAGGAAAGATGAAGAAGAAGAAGAAGAAGAAGAAGAAGAAGAAGAAAACTAAAAGCTAACAAAAAGAGGGCATAAGAATGAACACCATTGGCTTGGCAAGTTCTGGGCTATTTATAGGCAGGAAACAGAGAACCTAGGGCAATATTTTGGCACATCAAGAAATGACCAAAAAGCCCCTAAAATTTCATCCACCACAGAGCCTATATGGCCGCCGATCCGCGGCCTAAGCGCGCTTATGCCGCGGTTCCGCAGCACTTTAGAAGGATTGTGCCTTCATATTTTGTCTTATCCCCTATTTTGTGGTCCTCTTCAGTGTGGTATAGTACTTTTCTCAGAATCTCTTCACAATTCTTCCAGAATTTCAGTAGAACAAAAGGTGATGTGATGTGGATCTTTTGCCATGATTTTCTCGAGCTCCGCATAGATTTCTTGGATCTTGTGTTGACATTGAGCTTTGTGCATGAAAATGACAACCGATTTGCCATTTTGTCCCTTACTTGTGTGCGTCAACATACGGATAGAGAGTGGAGACCCGTGTTTTATCTGTGGTTGGCAGTAATCCGGAATTTGTCGTACTTTTCCCTGAATTTCCTTATTTAGAGCTAAGAACCAGTATCCTGTAAATATGTAACAAACACTGATTAAAAGCACCTGCCTATAACCAAACGAGCGTAAGAATGGGCGGTATAAAATGCAGTATTCTGGTATGAACAAATACCCCCAAACTTAACTTTTGCTCGTCCCGACCAAAACCAATTATTCACAAAAAAGTCCTAACCGCACTTTCGCAGGGAACGCGATTGCACTGAGCTCGTGCAATAAGCCGTTAAACCTCTAGGTGTCCCTAATAGGAGGAGTGTTGTCTCCTCAGGGTATACTACCCCCAAAATCCGGTCAAGCTAGTTTTGCGAAATAACTACGATTTAAACCCACCATTTGATCTTAAGCTTTTGGCGTGTCGGATGTTCAATGTTCTAATGTTATAACCGCGATCTGGACGGTGTCGCTATGCAGCTAGCCGGTTGAGCACGGGTCGATCCACAGGAAGATGGTTGTATGTCCGTTCGAGTTTTAGACGAGTCAATGAAGAATTTGTATATGTTTGTTCAAATCTAACCTTTGTGTTTTATATGCAAGTATAAAGTTGTTAAGAAAAAGATACGAAAGTGTAAGCTAAGAAAATCCGCACTCAAAACTTTTGAGCCGAGTCTTGACCAATTGAAGCTAGAGCAATCGGCAACAACGTGGATTAGAGGACTTAAGCATGGTATTCGTGGAATCTGGATTATTTACCCTTGTCCTTCCATTCTTGTCTCTTGCTTTCGCCTCCAGCCAAACCGAACGCAACCGGTCGCGTTTAGGAATCACCGTTACCTTGGTAGGGTAAGGTGCCTAACGGAGCGCTTGCGTAATGTTTGGGCGGAGTTCAAAGGAAAATAACGGGAAAAGAAAATGAGCAAAGAAACATTAACTTACAATATCGTATTTATTCTTAACAACACATATTACAATCATTCACAAAACGAACCAAAAAGAGCAAAAGAAAAGATAAACAAAGAAAAGAAAAGATTACAAGCAAGTAATTAAAAGTGCATGGAATTTAAGTGCATGAAAGTAAAGCAAGGTAATAAAAAGCAAGAAAGAAATAAGCAAGAAAATAACAATACCAACCATAGAACTAAATACAAGACATGGGTTCAATAACCAAATCTTAAACTTGCAAGCTCACTTAAGAGGTTACAAGATCAAGAAAAGGCAAAGAACTCATGGAGAATGAAGCACAAAAGAGAGAACAAAATGATATAACCCCTTGAGATCAATGACCAAAACTTAAACTTGAAAGCTCACTTAAGAAGTTGCAAGATCAAGTTAAGGTAGAGAGCTCAAGGGGGAAGCTAAGCAAAAGAATGATACAAAACCCTCATCTTCATTTAACATCCACTCAAAAGCTCTCACAACAATTTAATGGAGGAAAGATGAAGAAGAAGGAGAAGGAGAAGGAGAAAACTAAAAGCTAACAAAAAGAGGGCATAAGAATGAACACCATTGGCTTGGCAAGTTCTGGGCTATTTATAGGCAGGAAACAGAGAACCTAGGGCAATATTCTGGCACATCATGAAATGACCAAAAAGCCCCTAAAATTTCATCCACTACGGAGCCTATATGGCTGCGGATCTGCGGCCTAAGAGCGCTTATGCCGTGGTTCCGCGGCCCTTTAGAAGGATTGTCCCTTCATATTTTGTCTTATCCCCCAGTTTGTGGTCCTCTTCAGTGTGGTATAGTACTTTTCTCAGAATCTCTTCACAATTCTTCCAGAATTTCAGTAGAACAAAAGGTGATGTGATGTGGATCTTTTGCCATGATTTCCTCGAGCTCCGCATAGATTTCTTGGATCTTGTGTTGACATTGAGCTTTGTGCATGAAAATGACAACCGATTTGCCATTTTGTCCCTTCCTGGTGTGCGTCAACATACGGATAGAGAGCGGAGACCCTTGTTTTATCTGTGGTTGGCAGTAATCCGGAATTTTTCGTACTTCTCCATGGATTTCATTGTTTAGAGCTGAAAACCAGTATCCTGTAAATATGTAGCAAACACTGATTAAAAGCACCTGCCTATAACCAAACGAGCGTAAGAATGGGCGGTATAAAACGCAGTATTCTGGTATGAACAAATACCCCCAAACTTAACTTTTGCTCGTCCCGAGCAAAACCAATTATTCACAAAAAAGTTCTAACCGAAATTTCGCAGGGAACGCGATTGCACTGAGCACGTGCAACAAGCCGTTAAACCTCTAGGTGTCCCTAATAGGAGGAGTGTTGTCTCCTGCGGGTTTTCAGCGGATACTACTCACAAAATCCAGTCAAGCTAGTTTTGCGAAATAACTATGATTTAAACCTGCCATTTGATCTTACGCTTTTGGCATGTCGGATGTTCAAAGTTCTAAAGTTATAACCGCGATCAGGACGGTGTCGCTATGCAGCTAACCGGTTGAGCACGGGTCGATCCACAGGGAGATGGTTGTTTATCCATTAGACGAGTCACTGAAGAATTTGTATATGTTTGTTCAAATCTAACCTATGTGTTTTATATGCAAGTATAAAGTTGTTAAGAAAAAGATACGAAAGTGTAAGCTAAGGAAATCTGCACTCAAAACCTTTGAGCCGAGTCTTGACCAATTGAAGCTTGAGCAATCGGCAACAACGTGGATTAGGGGATTTAAGCAAGGTATTCGTGGAATCCGGCTTATTTACCCTTGTCCTTCCGTTCTTGTCTTTCGCTTTTGCCTCCGGCCAAACCGAACGCAACCGGTCGCGTTTAGGAATCACCGTTACCTTGGTAGGGTAGGGTGCCTAACGGAGCGCTTGCGTAATGTTTGGGCGGAGTTCAAAGGAAAATAACGGGAAAAGGGAATGAGCAAAGAAACATTAACTTACAATATCGTATTTATTCTTAACAACACATATTACAACCATTCACAAAACGAACCAAAAAGAGCAAAAGAAAAGATAAACAAAGAAAAGAAAAGATTACAAGCAAGTAATTAAAAGTGCATGGAATTTAAGTGCATGAAAGTAAAGCAAGGTAATAAAAAGCAAGAAAGAAATAAGCAAGAAAATAACAATACCAACCATAGAACCAAATACAAGATATGGGTTCAATAACCAAATCTTAAACTTGCAAGCTCAATTAAGAGGTTGCAAGATCAAGAAAAGGCAAAGAACTCATGGAGAATAAAGCACAAAAGAGAGAACAAAATGATACAACCCCTTGAAATCAATGACCAAAGCTTAAACTTGCAAGCTCACTTAAGAGGTTGCAAGATTAAGTTAAGGTAGAGAGCTCAAGGGGAAGCTAAGCAAAAGAATGATACAAAAATCCTCATCTTCATTTAACATCCACTCAAAAGCTCTCACAACAATTTAATGGAGGAAAGATGAAGAAGAAGAAGAGGAAGAAAACTAAAAGCTAAAAAAAAGAGGGCATAAGAATGAACACCATTGGCTTGGCAAGTTCTGGGCTATTTATAGGCAGGAAACAGAGAACCTAGGGCAATATTCTGGCACATCATGAAATGACCAAAAAGCCCCTAAAATTTCATCCACTACGGAGCCTATATGGCCACGGATCCGCGGCCTAAGCGCGCTTATGCCGCTGTTCCGCGGCCTTTTAGAAGGATTGTGCCTTCATATTTTGTCTTATCACCCAGTTTGTGGTCCTCTTTAGTGTGGTATAGTACTTTTCTCAGAATCTCTTCACAATTCTTCCAGAATTTCAGTAGAACAAAAGGTGATGTGATGTGGATCTTTTGCCATATTTTCCTCGAGCTCCGCGTAGATTTCTTGGATCTTGTGTTGACATTGAGATTTGTGCATGAAAATGACAACCGATTTGCCATTTTGTCCCTTACTGGTGTGCGTCAACATACGGAAAGAGAGCGGAGACTCGTGTTTTATCTGTGGTTTGCAGTAATCCGGAATTTGTCGTACTTTTCCATGAATTTCATTGTTTAGAGCTGAGAACCAGTATCCTGTAAATATGTAGCAAACAATGATTAAAAGCACCTGCCTATAACCAAACGAGCGTAAGAATGGGCGGTATAAAATGCAGTATTCTGGTATGAACAAATACCCCCAACTTAACTTTTGCTCGTCCCGAGCAAAACCAATTATTCACAAAAAAGTCCTAACCGCACTTTCGCAGGGAATGCGATTGCACTGAGCACATGCAACAAGCCGTTAAACCTCTAGGTGTCCCTAGTAGGAGGAGTGTTGTCTCCTGAGGGTTTTCAGCGGATACTACCCATAAAATCCGGTCAAGCTAGTTTTGCGAAATAACTATGATTTAAACCCTAAAATTTTGTTTCAGAAAATAACAATTCTATGATCCTAAGTCTAGACTATCGAACCCTTTTTTTTCACACCTCACTTCTTATTTAACTAAAGATTTTATATGTCTTTACGTGCAGTGCAAATAGTGTCGTTAAGTTCCAGAAGGGTCGAATAAAGTCATCATGTCATACAATAAAGCCCAGATAAAATTTTTAAGAGGATCACATAAGTTTTATAAAGAGTTAAGCATTTTTTCAAGTTTCGTTTTCCAGTAAGGTTTCAACTTCAGAATTTCTATCTTCCTTAACAGGAAACTAGGTCTTATTTTTCAGTCCACCTTTTTCTTGTTTTCATTTCATACACACCTTTGTGAACGTGCAATAGTCTTTATCATAGAATAAAACCTTCATATCTCCGCTAGAAATATTTTTTATAAAATCCTGTCTTTTGTCAAGATTATTCTCACACAAAGAACCGTTAGTAATTTTAATTCGGAGAGAACACTTGCTTGACTTTGTTTTAATCTGGACTTTCAAGGCTTCTTAACGAGTTTTGGGCCAATGCACCCAAACTAGTTGGCTTTAGGGCATTAGGTGTAGAGACACCCCAGCTGACTTAATTACTCAAGTTACTTAGGCCCAAAAACAAAAGACAATTTAGCATGAAAATCATGATGATTCAATGCGAACGGAGATATAACCGGCAGTTCAGTTATTTTTTTGGATAAAAGACGTGTTTTAGTGGGTTAGGTGTGTAATCATTCCAATCAAGTTTCAGATGGGTTATTCTTCAGACTTAGTTCCAATTAAGGCATCAATGACATTCCTTCATATTCACTTTACTTCATAAACTATTCTTGATATTACTTATTTCAGAATAAACCTATTTGATCCTCAGAAAATCATATATCCATTTAAATGTTTTTAGACATAAAAGACTTGTCATCTAATTTCCAAAACTCACGACACGTATAGTGTGATGTAAAGACGTATATCAGCTATAGTTAACTTCAAAGGAGAGTTATCTTTCAGGTTTTCAAAATCTAAAAATAAGATTTAGTTATTATTAACTTATCAAACAAAACCGTCGAAATGTTGAATCAGAGTTCTCCCACTAGCTAACTTGACAGAAAAGTTTTTATGTTTTTAGAAAATTTTCTGATTTTTATGGATTTTTTGGATTTTAGTATGCAGATGCAAAATATACATATGAATGCGAAGGTTAGAAATGCGTACCGAGCGTATCCCCAAACTTAAACTGGACAGTGTCCTCACTGTCATGCTACACCAAGAGGGTCAAAATTGTCGGCGCTTCCCAAAAGAAAATTTTATACAAAACAAAAAGAAAACCAAAAAAGGTATATACAAAAAAGGGTTCCCCCTAAACTTAAGTGAAACAGTGTTTCCACTGTTTAAGCGGTGAAGTTCAGAATTAGGGGGAAAGAAAAGAGTTTCAAACTATACAAAGCCTTACACAAGCCAAAAGTGAGCACCAACCATTCAAAGATTTTATCTCTATAATGTACAGGTTGGTGGAAGAAGGCGTAGAGAAAAGAGAGGGAGAATACGCGAGACCGTATGGAGATAGAAGTAATATACGGTCTAGGCATATGAGAAGAAGAATGGTGGAAGGGAGAAAGAAGTGGAATACGAACTTGAGGGTGGAAATGGAGCGAATAAATTAGCACAATTCGTGATGACCGATGTGTAAAAAGCGATTGTGCTAATCTATTAACCCGTCGAGAAATGGGGTCAAATCCCTCAAGATTCTTGAGAAACCATGGGTACGCCGAACTTGGTAAACCAGACACTGGAAGTGAAAATGATACGGTTACTTGCAAGGTCGGAACGATGGAAAGGATGGAGGTTGGTGATTGAGGAAGGTTATCGGTTAAAGTTTCAGGAGGGTGTACAGAGTCAATGAAAGGAACATGATGAATTGGAAAATCCGACTCATCAAGCAAAACTGGTTCATCCTCAAAAATATCCTCAAAATTTTCCTTAAAATTCAGCACATCCATGCAAATTTTTTTAGTTATATGTATGCCCTAGAGGCCATTACTATACATAGGATGTATATTGTAGTGGATGCTTGGACATATATAGAGAGGACTTTCTTGCTCAACATGATAGTATGCTATCTGGTTGATCTTTACCTTAACGTGTATACTGTTTGTCTCTCTGTTACATGTTGGTAAAGCCCTTAGGATGTGTACTTGACTACCTGGACTATGATGCGGATCATACTAGTGGGGACATGGTAGTCCATAAGTACATCCTTCAAAGTCCCTAGTCGTGGGTGTATCGAGACGGGGCATCGATATACCAGAGTAGACTAGCGTATACCTTCTCAACCCATACAGATGGGCGATGGATGATCCCATATCCATTGGTGTTTGACATCAGAGATGATATACGGGTGCTCAGTAGAGACTGGGTACACTGGACGGACTCGCCGAGAACTCCCAGATGGTATTATACCTTACGTCAGATGGCAGTTCTCTGGTGACACTGGTACAGAGTAGTCTGTTGACCCGAGATCGTCATAGAGTCTTGTGTGGTTCCCACTGTGCTTTGATTTCCATCTTACCACGTCCAAGAGGGCGTGCAAAACGGTGGTTTTTGGGTACAGTCCCGAGTCACATGGAGGCAATGAGCGATAGGAGGGGATTCGTCTCTCCCGGTATAGGGGGTTGATGTTGCGCTGTGTTCGATTGGCTATAACAGGAAATCCCTGGCCAGGGTTGCTGAGATTTACTGGTAAGTGTTACCAGTAGTTTCTCGAATTGTTATAGACCTCATATCGACACGACTTATCGAGCTATTGGGGTCTGACGTTTACCACCCGTAGGCGAGATATGCGACATATCAGACGATCAGACCGGACTGTACGGTAGTGTTACTGGTTGGATTCACTGGAGTGTGAGCGGGCTTGCTCGTCGATCTTCTGATCGCTCAATACCCGGGTGGCCGTTACGTTTAGCAGACTGCTTGCGGCTTGTGGGTGTTTGATATGATCATCACCTGCTGCCGGCGTATTGACGAGTCTTTAGAGTTCTACACAGAGGTTTCCTGGCTCAAGTGAAACGAAATAGGAGCGCATATGAGATATGTGCGGGACTGAGAATAATGCGTGTATGTGATACCGTATTCTATTCTCTCGATGAATGTGTCGAATGGTTGTATGCGATATAACCTAGTTATCGAATTAAGGATTGATTCGATAAATCGATACATTGGATATTAGTCGGTTATATGCGATATGACCGGATCGTTAAATCAAGTGTTGATTTAATGATTTAATGTATAATTATATATTTGATATATTGCTTTGCATTAACTAATATTGGTTCACTTTAAATGGATTTTCTCGCTCGGATGTGCACATTGTATATTCGATATAGTTTTGTGCACTTGATTGTATCATGTTTGATGATACTTGTTCACTTGTGTTTGTGTGAAGATTGAACCATGGTTATATGAATGGTTAGGGTTATGATTATTTATTCATTCATTTATTTATTTATTAGTTTTGGAAAATAAAAGCAAAAGAGAAAAATGGTGGCTTTCTTTGTTCTTTCTTGAAGCTTCATGAAGACTTTGACTAAGTCACCATTTTGTCTCATGCTTAACCCTAACCACTCCATTTAACCATAGTACACTCTCTACACCTAACTATGGTTTTGTTTATGATAAGTTTTGACTTTCTATTCTAATTTAATTAACTTATCATATTCATTATCTTCTTCTTCTTCTTCTTCATCTTCAAAGAAGAAAGCTTACTTCATCAATGGTGATTGATGAAAAAGAGTGAGATATCCAATTCTAAAGTCTACCCACTTCCTATTTCTTCATCCTCTACCTCTTGCCAAGTAGTAGAGTGTGTTTCCTTCACAAGTTTTCTAGACTTGGTGAAGTTGGAGCTTGATCTAGCGATGCCTCGACGTAGATCATCTTCGGCACGAAGCCGACGACCTTGCCCTCCCATTTCTCCGATGAAGCCGACGCTAGAGCCCGGATTTTGATTTGGACAGCGGAGAGGACTTCATCACGGAGCCGTGGAGGTAGAGGACCGGATCTACAAAGGTTGTATTTCCGTTCTTTCAGTTTAGTGGTAAACTAGTTTCTCTTTCGCCTAAATTTCTAGCCAACGATCCGTATCTGGGGTTTCTCGGCACAGCAAAATTTTTAATTGGCATGGTTGATGCCTTGTGAGAACTCATTAGTGTGTCTAGGAACCCTACAGTGGTATCAGAGCCTAGCTAGAGCCTTAGGCGAAGTTTAGACGGAGTTTGAAGTCCGATCGACCCGAAACCCCAACTCAAAACTTGCTCTCTGGACTTTTTCTAAAAACTGGGATTTTTCCAGATTAAAAATTCGTAAAAAATTCAGCAGGAAGATCTAAGAGTTATGGTGAAAAAAGACATCCTAATTCATCTAAACCGCCGCGGTTCCGCGGCATGAGCATGGCTCATGCGGCGGTTCCGCGGCCGTACGGTCGTATCTCACTGTAATTGCAGCACAGTAACTCCCTATTTTCTGATGCTGGATTTTATGGGAATTTTTAAATTTTATTCAAGAGTTGAATTTTCTGGGTTTGTTTTGGGGATTCGGTGTTTCGATCAGAGTATCAGATTTTGTCTATGTGGCTTTCCGGATAATTTTTAGAATATGTTAAAAAGTTCGACCGGATATAAATACCTAATTTTTCCCCTGTCGGGAAATTTCCAAGTGTTGGATTTTTCCGTAGTTTAACGACGTTCTAAGTAGTGCAAGTAACGCGATAGTCCCTCTAGAAGACAACAAACCTTAACTCGATTATGTGACCGTCTTGAACTGCCCTTTGAACCTTCGGGTTTGGGGCAGTACGGCGTCCCACATGTGAGGCGTTGGCTTGACCCTTCTACGGCTGGACCGTTGGTACTGAGGCACGAACTGAATGTTTTTAGACTTATTTCATGTGTTGATCTGTATCGGGAAAACTTGGGTGTTTGACTGTTCGATCGGAAAGTTTAACATTTTCTACTTATCTGGAATGTGATACAATAATTGGAATTCACAAAAAGTTATGAGATAACTGAATGAATGTTATAAACATAGCACTTTAGTCTTACTTGATCGGTTGCCACGGAATTTTGATGTGATCAAAAGTCCGTCGCAATCACGTAGCGTACGCGGATACTCGCCGGGTAAACTTAATAGACAGCCTCGCCCCATAACCCCGACCAAGTGACTGTAGGAGAACCACGTCGCCGAAAGCATCCGTTCGGGTGCTCGCGGCAGCGGTGTTCCGCCTTGGTGCATTTCGTCGACGGCATCAAGGGTGCGGCCGCCTACTGAAGTTTGCGACGAGCATTCGATCAGCATCTCGGGAATCTTGTTGAATTGCCCGACTTGATATTGAAAAGAGTTTTCGATATAGAGACTAAAATGCGGGGTTTATAATTGTTAGGCATGTGATGTCTAAGGAATTCATTTGATTAGGCATGTGATGTCTAAAGAGGTTGCGGATTCCAATTGTTGTAGTTTTACACTTTATTTTCTGTGACTGTAAGTGTAATATGTGATATCGCCGGTTTCGTTGCTATATGTCAACGACAATTGGGATGGACATATTTACTTACGTTGATGACATGTGATGTTATGTGTTGCTGGATATGTTATATTGGATCGTCGTGTTTGAATAGCCGGGGTTTTTTTTATGTGAGATGAGTGTTTTTCATTTTCATTCATGTAAAAACTTGTATGTAATATTCTTTTATTGGGACACTTCCAGGTTGCGGAAGATGTCACCCTTTGTATATTATTTACATTTCCGCACTAGGATAGACCCAAGGAGGGGAGCATAAGTAACCGGGTTCTGGAGTCCAGTGGGAGACCAACTCGAGGAGTCGAGTCCGGGTCTCCTAACTCTAGAATTGGTAGGGTTGCTTGCCGCTCTCGTAGGGGTCTAGGGGTGTGGGTTTGGCTATTCATCACGACCGTGGAATCCGTGTTTTATACTGGCTCGTATTGAAAACACGGACGTCCTAGTATATCCAATATTTCATATGTTTCTTCTGCTGTGATATCTGTGATGTGATCATGTGATGTTCTGTGATAGATACAGTATATAGTATATATGATATATTATATAGACGTTACTTATGTTTTACACCCGCGCTAGCCCTGCCCCGCTCTGCCGTTAGTTACCTAACCTAACGGTGCACGAGGGGACATCGAGGCAAATGCGGATGGCATAAGTGTACGTCGTATTTATCTGTGATGTTTAGGTATTTAAATGATGGGACTTCATTAATGTGATTAATGAAATAAAAGAAACCTAAAGATGTTGTAGAATCGAATTTCAAAATAAAACAGGTAGCTACAGTTCTTGCTTTGCACAGTGGTATATGTGATATATCCTGCACCTTATTCGATAAGGAAAGGACCGAGATCCCTTCACCGGGAGTGACTCCTTTAGCAATAACTGGCAGATGCTACACACTCGGTTTGTCTTTTGATTGCTTTTAAGTGTTTTTGCTTTGCACAGTGATATATGTGATATATCCCGCACCTCATTCGACGAGGAAAGGACTGACGATCCCTTCACCGGGAGTGACTCCTTTAGCAAAACTAGAAAAGCCTTAAAAGCACTCCATTTCAAAATTCATTCGATCCTACAACGATATCAAGTTCATTATGCAATAGGTTTTCATAAAAACCTGTCGTAGCCCTCCGTCATTTCAGATAACTAGTAGTTAGTATTCGTGCTGCGTTTGTTGGCCTTTGTCAAGGCGCAGTGTGCGGTAGCTAACTAGTGCTTATCTGCTTATGCATATGATGCAGATTGAGTTAGGGTAGTAGTGCGACCTTGTTTGCCTTTGTCAAGGGCCGTGCGGGTGGGTTTAATTCAATCAGGAAATGACGGGTTGAACTTGACTAGCATCCTATGGTTTGTTGGCCTTTGTCAAGGTCATAGGAGGTTAGGGGCAAAATATTATCGGGAATTTCAAGTGTTGAAATTTGCAATGAGATTGCATACCTTCTATGAGATAGTTGGATCCCGATTCCCGCTGCGAGTAATTGTTACTCCTAGGAGAGTTTTACACATTACAATTAGCCGATCAAGTAGGTGTCTAGAAAGGTGTCAACGAGGTTACGCCTCTGGGAAAACGAGGTTTACATTAATTAGGTTCGTGCGAAAGCACGGGGGACCTCCCTCAAAGTATCGACACTGGCCTGGCTGAAAGATTGGCGAACTTGTAGTGTGTAATTAATCCCGGCTAGTCTTTCCTTTTAGGGTTTGAAGGAAGATTTGATAAAAAGCAGTGGGAACCATCCTGATTAGATAAAATAATAACCAATCTATTCTTGCAAGAGCGCACGCTGAGTGTTTTCTTCTCTCTCTCTCCTGGTAGCGACCATGTCACGCCTTAATCAAGATAATAAAACGGATTATTGACCGAACCCGCTTGTTATACTGAGCTGGGGAACGTTGGTCCCGCTCCAACTTATAATTGTTATAAGACAGAGCAGGAAATTGGGGAATACCAGAATTCCCATGCCGCCCAAACGAAGACAGTGCATGCTGATGCATCATCTTCGGGTGTGTTCATTATACAGAACTGTTTCTCAGTATCCTCCGCATCCTTGGTATATGATACCGGATCAGGATCCCAGATATGTAATCTGTTACATAGGGCTACATAAGGGTAGAAAAACTGAGAACGGGTGATAAGTTTCATGAGGCAGAAAACGAGGTAAGTGTTGCAGCCAAGTCTGTCGGTCACTGTCACCCTGTATTACCAATACATTGATTCTGAACGAATGTTATTAGATACCGAACCTGATATACAAAATCATATCATTTTCTTTATTAGTAAAGAAAGGATATAATTTTGTATTGTTGGATAATGTTTTGAACATTTCCTCTATCAAAAGTTGATCGGTTCAGGCACGTTATCTAAAAGCATTGATGTTCTAAATCAAACTACAGTTCTTAGTATACGGAACACACACAAGAGGAAGAGTTCAGAAATGAACGAATCCCTCTTGAGGCATTGTAGACTAGGTCATATCAATGTGACACGACTAGCTAAAGTTACTTGTAGATGCATATTTAAATCAGTTTGAATTTACATCTTGTGCAACTTGCCAGTCATGTCACAAAGATTAGATGACCATAGCTCTGTTTATGGGAAACAGAGAAAGAGTTAATGAACTCTTGGGACTGATACATAATGATGTATGTAAGGTCTCCTGTCTACACATGCCAGGACTGGTTCTTTATACTTCATTACATTCTCTGATGATCTTTCGAGATTCAGACCTATGTTCCTGTTGAAACACAAGTCCGAACCTTTTGAGATATTCACAGAATATAAGCGAGAAGTAGAGAACCAGAATACGGGTATAAGTATTATGTCCTATGATGAGATCAAGGAGGAGAATACTTGAGCACGGAAATCCTGGATTATTCTAAAAGAGAATGAGATTCTCTCTCGGCATTACTCCTCCGTATACACCATAGCACGATGGTATATCGGGGCGGAGCAATCACACCCTATGTGATAAGGTGTGCTCTATGATGAGTAATACTGAGTTACCTATTTCCTTTTTGGGAGTTATGCACTTGAGAAGCTGCATACTTATTGAATAGGGTTCAAATCAAATCTGTTGCCTACCACTTCATATTTGATATGATAAGGGAAGAGCCCATCTCTTAAGTTGGTTAAGATTTGGGGTTGTCCGGGCTATGTCTAAAATCAACATCCGGACAAGCTCGAGGAAAGATCTGTTATGTAGAACTGGAAATGTTCCAGCTATACAAACTGCAGCTGATGATTTGATAGAACCAAAGGATTCAGTAGAAACTAACGAACCTCAGCCTCTCCGCCGATCTACTAGGGTTCCTCGCCCACCTGAGAGATACTTCGGTTTCTCTATGACAGTGGGAGCGAGGATTGCATCATGAGATGATGACCCAACTTGTTTCGAGCTGGCCATCAGGAGTAAGACTCTGTAAGAATGGCCGGATGCTTAGTGATCTGAGATGGAATCCTTATACACCAACAAAGTATGGACTTTAGTTGCTATATCTGAAGGGTTAAATCCCCATCAGGAGCAAGTATATCTTGAGAAGATTACTTGGTGTAGATGAAAAAGTTGAGACTTTCAAAGCTAGACTTGTTAAAGGTTTTCGTCATTGAGCAGGCGTGGATAATGATGAAACCTTTTCTAAGTTGCTATGCTTAAGTCCATCGAGATCCTACTTGCCACGGCTACATACCATGACTACGATATCTGGCGGTTGGGTGTCATGACAGCTTTTCTAAATGATGTTTTAGAAGAGTGCGTCTATAAGTACACAGCAGAGGGCTTCGTAGACAGTGGGAGCAGCGGAAACGTGTACAAGATGCTTTATAGGATAAAGCAGGCATTGCGGAGTTGGAACATCTGTTTTGATGGATTAGTCAAAGAAGTTGACATCATCAAAATGGTAGATGAACCTTGTATAAACAAAAAGGTAGTAGGGAGTATTGTGTTGATCCTCGTAGAGTACGTGGATAACATACTCTTGATAAGAAAGGAGTTTCCTATGCTACGCTCGGTCAATCTCCGTTTATCACAATGATTCTCCATATAGGATAAAAGTGATACCTCCTAAATCCTGGGTTTTGGATCTATGAGATAGATCTAATTGGATGTTAGGATTCTCACTAGTTGTAGCGAGATGGTATCAATCGATCCCGGGGAGAATCACTGGAAGGGTTCCAGGGTGATAATGACGACTGAATGTCAGTCGTAGGCATTGTCTTTACCCTCAGTAAAGGGACAGTATGTTGGAAAGGTTCCAAGCTAAATACCGTGACATACTAGATGATAAAGGCTGGATACATCGCTACTTAAGATGCTACCATAGAGGCAGTCTGGGTGTATATTGGTTCATGAGATGAACTACGTTCCAACCATTGTGAGACAATGGAGTTGTGGCTTGTGCCAAGGAACGCAGGTCCCATCAGTGATCCAGACATATTCTAAGACAGTATCACCTGATCATAGAGATGGTTGATCTCTAAGGGATCGAGGTTAGGAGAGTAGACTCAGAGGAAAACACAGCGGATCCACTCACAAAGGCCTGTTCCCAGAGAGAGATTTTTATGGGATGGTTGAGTATGAGATACTACAACCACTGCTATCAGATGGCCCTAGTGAAAGTGGGTGATTGTTAGTTATATGTATGCCCTAGAGGCCATTACTATACATAGGATGTATATTGTAGTGGATGCTTGGACATATATAGAGAGGACTTTCTTGCTCGACATGATAGTATGCTATCTGGTTGATCTTTACCTTAACGTGTATATTGTTTGTCTCTCTGTTACATGTTGGAAAAGCCCTTAGGATGTATACTTGACTACCTGGACTATGATGCGGATCATACTAGTGGGAACATGGTAGTCCATAAGTACAACCTTCAAAGTCCCTAGTCGTGGGTGTATCGAGACGGGGCATCGATATACCAGAGTAGACTAGCGTATACCTTCTCGACCCATACAGATGGGCGATGGATGATCCCATATCCATTGGTGTTTGACATCAGAGATGATATACCGGTGCTCAGTAGAGACTGGGTACACTGGACGGACTCGCCGAGAACTCCCAGATGGTATTATACCTTACGTCCGATGGCAGTTCTCTGGTGACACTGGTACAGAGTAGTCTGTTGACCCGAGATCTTCATAGAGTCTTGTGTGGTTCCCACTGTGCTTTGATTCCATCTTACCACGTCCAAGAGGGCGTGCAAAACGGTGGTTTTTGGGTACAGTCCCGAGTCACATGGATGCAATGAGCGATAGGAGGGGATTCGTCTCTCCCGGTAGAGGGGGTTGATGTTGCGCTGTGTTCGATTGGCTATAACAGGAAATCCCTGGCCAGGGTTGCTGAGATTTACTGGTAAGTGTTACCAATAGTTTCTCGAATTGTTATAGACCTCATATCGACATGACTTATCAAGCTATTGGGGTCTGACGTTTACCACCCCTAGGCGAGATATGCGACATATCAGACGATCAGACCGGACTGTACGGTATTGTTACTGGTTGGATTCACTGGAGTGTGAGCGGGATTGCTCGTCGATCTTCTGATCGCTCAATACCCGGATGGCCGTTACGTTTAGCAGGCCGCTTGCGGCTTGTGGGTGTTTGATATGATCATCACCTGCTGCCGGCGTATTGACGAGTCTTTAGAGTCCTACACAGAGGTTTCCTGGCTCAAGCGAAACGAAATAGGAGCGCATATGAGATATGTGCGGGACCGAGAATAATGCGTGTATGTGATACCGTATTCTATTCTCGCGATGAATGTGTTGAATGGTTGTATGCGATATAACCTAGTTATCGAATCAAGGATTGATTCGATAAATCGATACATTGGATATTAGTCGGTTATATGCGATATGACCGGATCGTTAAATCAAGTGTTGATTTAATGATTTAACGTATAATTATATATTTGATACATTACTTTGCATTAACTAATATTGGTTCACTTTAAATGGATTTTCTCGCTCGGATGTGCATATTGTATATTCGATATAGTTTTGTGCACTTGATTGTATCATGTTTGATGATACCTGTTCACTTGTGTTTGTGTGAAGATTGAACCATGGTTATATGAATGGTTAGGATTATGATTATTTATTCATTCATTTATTTATTTATTAGTTTTGGAAAATAAAAGCAAAAGAGAAAAATGGTGGCTTTCTTTGTTCTTTCTTGAAGCTTCATGAAGACTTTGACTAAGTCACCATTTTGTCTCATGCTTAACCCTAACCACTCCATTTAACCATAGTCCACTCTCTACACCTAACTATGGTTTTGTTTATGATAAGTTTTGATTTTCTATTCTAATTTAATTAACTTATCATATTCATTATCTTCTTCTTCTTCTTCATCTTCAAAGAAGAAAGCTTACTTCTTCAATGGTGATTGATGAAAAAGTGTGAGAAATCCAATTCTAAAGTCTACCCACTTCCTATTTCTTCATCCTCTACCTCTTGCCAAGTAGTAGAGTGTGTTTCCTTCACAAGTTTTCTAGACTTGGTGAAGTTGGAGCTTGATCTAGCGATGCCTCGACGTAGATCATCTTCGGCACGAAGCCGACAACCTTGCCCGCCCATTTCTCCGATGAAGCCGACGCTAGAGCCCGGATTTTGATTTGGACAGCGGAGAGGACTTCATCATGGAGCCGTGGAGGTGGAGGACCGGATCTACAAAGGTTGTATTTCCGTTCTTTCAGTTTAGTGGTAAACTAGTTTCTCTTTCGCCTAAATTTCTAGCCAACGATCCGTATCTAGGGTTTCTTGGCACCGCAAAATTTTAAATTGGCATGGTTGATGCCTTGTAAGAACTCATTAGTATGCCTAGGAACCCTACAAATTTCATCAAAACCAAGACGCATATGGGGTTCGGGAAAAACAGTTGATGACTTGGTATTATGAATTGGAGAGAAAAACTTTGCCAAATCTACAGGTTCATCAACCAAAATATTCCCGGCATCAATATCCTCAATCAAGTGAAAATCATTATTCTCAGACACCTCAACAAAAGCATGGATATTAATCAATTCAGGTTCTAGAGTGGAGGTGTAGAGGTTAAAAGGATTGGGTGTGGTTTCACTCGAAAAGGACCCTTCACAATCGGGCAAATCAAACACTACAAGGTCACACAACTCATTATCAGTTCTATCTTTAATCAATGAATCGTTTGGAACACTAGATAGACATTCAAAACCGGAGTTGTGGGATTCTAGTTGAAACGGGTAGGCTTGATTCGGAAGGGGGCACATCTCACTTTCTCCACTCAAATTCTCAACCTGTCCTACCGCCTCTTCATACATTTGAAAATTTGGAGCTAGTTGAAAACTAGCTACCGGGTCACTAGGTTGTATGAGGGCGGCCATGGACGCATTCAAATCCATCATCTGTTGGTACGATGCTACCCTAAAATCTTCCAAAGACTGTTCCAGACTAGACATGGGTTGTGAAGGGGTTTCAGTAAAAGATTCAAAGTTGTTTGTGTTGGAGATAGTGCCCTCAGAGTCAATTATTGGATCACAGGCACGTGATTGCAATGATTGAGGGAGGACCTATCCCGGTAGGACAGTCTTACTCGAGATGATAGTATGCTATCTGGTTTATCTTTATCATCGTGTACTGCTTTAGGTGACCTGACATGTCGCTATTGCACGTTGATAGAGCCCCTAGGATTCTTGCTTGACGACCAGCAGTATGATGTCGATCATATACGTGGGAGCTGGGGTCTATAAGCACATCCTTAAAATGTCCCTAGTCATGGGAGTTTCGAGACTGGGCATCGATACTCCATTAGTAGACTAGCGTATACAGTCGAGACCCCGACGAGGGTCGGTGGCCGGTCTCACAAGCCACTGGTGTCAGTTGGATCACCTAAGATGTATACAGGTGCTCATTGGGTTATGAGTACACCGGACAGGACTCGCCGGGAACCTGCTAGTTGGTCTTATACCAGACGTCAGATAGCAGTTCCCAGGTGACATGTGTACAGGTTAGTTCATCGACCTGAGATCGTCATTTGTCTCGTGTGAGTTCCCACTGTGCTTTGATTACTACCCTACCACGGCTCAAAGGAGTCGTGCAAACAGGTTTTAGTTGGGTACAGTCCCGAGCCACATGGAGGCAGTGAGCGGATCTGCAGGGGTTCGTCTCTCCCGGTATTGGGGGTGAGGTCGCGCTGTGTCTAGGAGAGCCATTACGCAAAGCCCTCGGCCGAGGCAGGAGATTTACTGGTAGGTATTCCAGTAGTATCTCAGGGCGTTCTGGGCTACGCTCCGACATGACTTGTACCGCTTTTGGGGGTCTGACTTTCATCAACCCCCTAGGCCCGCCATGCGATACTCATAGACGAACGGACCGGACTGTACGGATATTGTTACTGACAGGCTCAGTAAGGTGTCAGGATGAGTTCGCTCATCGACGTCCCTTGTAGTCAATAGCTGGTGGCCCGTTACGTATTGGCTTATACCTCTGACGTGCTAGTGGTTAAATCCACAGCCATTGTATTGACGAGTCTTTAGAGTCCACCACACTTTCAGTTACTCAGCTTTCGGGCGAAACGCTGTAGAGGCCGTATGGAGATATGGCAGGGTCCGATCAGATACGTGCGGTATTGCACGGATCAGGATCGGACAGCTTTATACTAGTGGCCGTATAGTTATATGGCAGGGTTCGATCAGATACGTGCGGTATTGCACGGATCAGGATCGAACGGATTTTACTAGCCGGCTTTGGCTTAAGCCGGTCCTAGTCTAGTACAGTGTAGATTTTGTCTCATTGCATTTGTATCCGGTCGGAATACAGATGCAGGTGTGTATGCACAGTATCGGGGTTTTCCTGTAATTTATTACGGGACCAGTTTTCTGGAGTTGCCAGTTTGCATTCCGTTCCGGCCGGTTTTCCTTTGTTCTTTCCCGGCCGGACTTTTCCGATGGAGGGGGTTATTTGCAGTTTTGCAAATAACACTTTGTGGAGGGGTTTCTTTGCATGAAGATTGATTATGACACCTTTCATATCTTGCACCATGACTTGCTTTAATGTGAAGTGAAAGGTTATGGAGTGAATAGTAGATTAAGCATGGTTGATGTTCCTTTGATGTGGTCACCATTCTTGTGCTCCTACACTCACCTCCCTTCTTGCTTCATATATTCTTTTCCTCCACCATTTTCAAGGATGATAAGTTTTTCATGAGAAGAAAAAAGAAAGAGAGAAGAAGAAGAAGAGAGTTTTCCTTCTTGAGAGTTTCATTCTTCTTGATCTCATTACCATGCTAGAAAAGTGCAAGCACCATTTTTCTAGTCTTGATTCCTCCATCATGGCAACTTCACCCCATTGAGTCAAAGCATCTTCTACACTACATTCTACAGCATATCTTGAGCATGTCGAGTTGCCGGCTTCATGCTTGAGTTGCCTCGGTATTGAGGCGGGAGCCCGTAAAAGACGAAGGCGATGTGGTGCCCTTTCCGGCGAGGAGGCGACGATGTGGAGCCAAGACTTTCCGCGGGAGATCGGGATGATGAAGAGAAGACCGGAGGACTCGGATCACTCGGTATACTTTTCTTCCCATCTCTTGATTGCTAGCATTAGGTTAATGGTAAACGATCCGGGTTTTCTTCGTCCGCGGTAGCGCCGGTTTCCGAGTAAGGAAAATTTTTGATTCCGCATTTTGGCCTCGAGTAAGAGACCGGGGCGCTGCCGTGGCGCAACATGGTATCAGAGCCACGCCATTAATCTAGTCTAGCTTACTCTAGTATGTTTAAAGACCCGATCGAACAAAAATCGCAAAAACTGTATTTTGTGCGCATCAGTTTTCTGTCGAATTTTCTTGGACTCTAAAAATTTTTCAGGTAGTTGCAGAATGATGTACAGGGAGTTTTAAGAAATCTGGTAAAATTTGGTCCCCTGAATCCATACTCTCACCACGGAAGCGCGGCCAAAGCCATGCTTTGGCCGCGGTTCCGCCGCCGGATAAACTTATCACTGCACCAAATTTTGTCAGGTGGTCTTACACTCTAAAATATGGTTTTTGGAATATAATATTTGGGCCCAGATTTTCTGTAAGTGCTACAGTGATGCTTGGGGCCCATTTGGTACAATTTGTTCGATCGGATATTTTAAACTTGCTGGTTCACAGTATTTACATTATATCTGCGACCGTGAATGTCACTCGATCGGTAAATCCGGTCTGACTGCTATAGCCCGGTTAGACGGATTTGCGAACGTGACTTTCACGTTGATGTTCTATGTTTATGCTGTGTTGTTGCGGATCGGTCGTGGGGGATAGCCTGGATGCAATGCTAGTACAGTTTTGGTGTATTATGTACATTTGATATTGCGGGGCGAGCGTCCGACATGTGGACTGCCGTCACTGCCTGTTTGTATAATTCTTTTGGGGCACGACCTGGTTTCGGTCGATGTACCCGGTGTATGTATATTTTACATTCTGTACTAGGTTTGCCCCGCGGTGGGGTGCACGGATGGCCGGGTTCTGGAGGGCAACGGGCCAGCATCTCAGGGCATTGAGACGGAGGGGGCTTCAGTCCAGGATTGGCGGGCTATTCGCCGCACTCGTAGGGGGTACAGGTTGACCCAGGAGGGGTGCCCAAGTTACCGGATTCCTTGAAGTGCTGGGTGGTCCATTCACGGTACTGAAGGGGGCTGCCTCGCTTCAGGTTTTGGCGGGTGACTTGCCGCGCCCGTAGGGGTCTAGGATTTCATTGCACAGGCTATCCACACGACCAGGGGAACGTCGGGTTTCAGCAGCGGCTCTGTGAAACCCGGGGTTTCCAGATATCTGTATTGTTCTGTGATGCTGTACATTTCTGTGATGTTGCATTTTATTCACGCCTTGAGCGAAATACTATATATTGGTATATATATTAGTAGATGTTGTATATGTTTTACATCCGCGCTAGTCCAGTCCCCGCTCTGCCGTTAGTTAGCTAACCTAACGGGTGATGACGGGACCCAGTGGCGAATGCGGATGGCATATACGTACGTCAGTATATTTTCGTTCTTTATGGTGTGATCAATTGATGGGACTGCATTGATTCGGATCAATGCAAGATAAACAAACCTAATCTGATGTTGTTGGAACATTTTTCAAAAAGCTGTTATTGCAAGGACGTTCACTTTTGTTTTGCATCGTGGTATTCATTTTGAATATCCTGCTCCTCAGTCGACGAGGCAAGGGCCGAGATCCCTTCACCGGGAGTGACCCCTTGGACAGAAGTTTGCGTCAGGGCAATTGCTTCACTATAGCCGATTACTTTTGCTTTGCATCGTGGTATTCAGTTGGAATATCCTGCACCTCATTCTACGGGGAAAGAGCCGAGATCCCTTCACCGGGAGTGACCTCTTTAGTAAAAGTTTTCGTCACCATATTTTTATAAAAGTTATCCAGTTCCTTCAACGATATCAAGTTCATTACGTTAAAGGTTTTCGCCAGAAACCATTCGTAGCCCTCCGTCATTTCGGATTAGTATTGCTTAGTATTCGCGCTACGTTTGTCGTTGCTATTCGCCGAGGCGTAGTGTACGGTAGCTCTGTAATGCTTTCTGTCGCATGGATATGTGGATTGGTTAGGACAGTCGTGCGACTTTGTTGATTATTCGATAAGGGTCGTGCGGGTGGGTTTAACACAATCAAGATAATGACGGGTTGAACTTGACTAGGACTTTTTGATTTGTTGATTATTCGTCAAGGTCACTTGGGTCCTAGGGGTAAAAATCACATCGGGAGTTTCAAAAGAACTGAAACTTGCCAAGCATGCGCATACCTTCTGGAGTGTGGTGACTTGAGTGGATTCCGTCAAGTTATCATGCGATGATAGTTGGATCCCGATTCCCACTGATGAGTTGGTTTACTCCTCGGGTGATCCCGACTAATTCTTCTTTCAGGTTTGGAGGAGAATTTGAGGTACAGTGGGAGGTTTCCTGATTAGATAAATTGGTAACCATTCTGATCTAGGTTAGAGTGCACGCTGAGTGTTTCTTTTCTCTCTCTCTGGCAGCGACCATTGACCCGACCCTGGACTATGACTCAGTGACCAAGTTGACCGAACCTTCTTAACACTGGCTTTTGGATTGTCAGAGTTGCAGACCTCATTGCCACTCCTACTTTTACCCTTTTCTCCAGGACACCCCGTATTACTACGAACGTCCACTTCCATTGGACAAAACCATCGTATAGTTAGATACGAACTCGAAGGACTTCGAGGATGGTTTCTGGTTCTGGAGAAAACGGATAGGATTATTCAGTTGTCTTTTCTTTTCACCTTCTCTCATTGCGAGTACTCCTTGGTTTAGGAGTAGTACACCTATTACGCAAATTGGATAGTCTTCTTCCAAACCATAGGCTGGTGCCGACCGGTAGGGAATGAAGAAAACCAGTTAGCCTAAACGGCGTACAGAAGGTATTAAGTTAAGACAAAGCAAGGGATTAGTAAGAGGGCAAAGTAAATTGCAACTGATATTCACGACCAAACCAAGTATTTCTTCGCCAATCCTAAATCACCTTTGTATTTCTCCAGGACACTCTGTATTACTACGAAGATCCCAGTTTATTGGATAATCCATCGTATGGTTATATACGAACTCGAAAGGAACTTGTTCCAGTTCGGGGATGGATTCTGGTTCAGGAGAAATAGGAATAAAGTACATTCAGGTGTCTCTTATCTTCACCTTCTCTCGCGTTGCGAGTGCTCCTAGGATTAGGACAGTACACCTTTTATGCTTATTGGACAGTCTTCTTCCAAACCATAGGCTGGTGCCGAACGGTAGGGAAGGAAGAAAACCAATTGGCCTAAAGGGGTGTGCAGAAGGTAATGACTAAAGACATATAAAGGGATTTGGAGAGGTGGCAAAGAATTATACGGTTATAGTTGTGAATCTGGATAATGGTAGAGGCATTACTAAGAATACCAGGATTCCCCACAGAAACATTTCAATGTTTCAGTTTCACTGTGTAATGTTAAAAGAAAACTGATTTCCCGATTAGACACTTACTCCAGGGTACGTATTTACCAGGTATGATTCTCACATCTGTATGGTTTTACAGATGATGAGTGGGACTAAGTTATTGGGAATTGGGTGATCATCCTCATTATATCGGGATTCGTTGTAATCGGTGATATTTGAGGAGATCACCTGGGCTGTTTGCCGGTCGGCAAATATTTGGTTATGAATATCCGCTGTTGTGCACCAATTTCAAATTGATATATCTGTACGTCTATTTTCATAGAGTGAGATATACCTTTTGATATTATGTCGATGACATTTACCTATATCAGTGGATGGTTCGGTAAGGAGCATTAAACAGCGGTGTAATTCTTCTTAACCATAAGTACAGTTTTCAACCTACGACACACAGTGAAAGAGTTGTTAGACTCAGCGGACTTATACAGAGTATTGTATGTTGTCCAGTGTCCATTAGGACAGAGGGGTTGGTCCTCATACTATATTCTGTTTACTTTTAACTTCTCTAGTTCTTAGACATGTGTTTCGTGGAAACACAGGGTCTAAGTTTTGAGAAGTTATAGGTATTTGAATAAAGTAGAGAACCAGGTATACCAAGTATCGGGATTCTTCAAAGTGATCGAAGATGTAGATACTTATGTATGGTATTCAGTTGATAGTAATGACAAAGAGAAATTGCTTCTCTTTCAGGTTACTCATAATTGGAAGCATTCCTAAGTTGAGTAACGCTGATCGGCCTCCTTCCATTTAGTTGACATGCACTGGAGACAGCTGCATGATTTGAATCTGGTTCAATTAAATCAGTGCCTCTAGTTCTATATTGGATATAGAACAGTTCATATCTTAACGATGTTAAGGTACGGGGAGTTGTCCGGCTTATGCTTAAAACCAGACACTGGACAACTCAAGGCACGTTTCTGTAATGGCTGTTTGTGGGTTGACCCAGGCTATGACGAGGGTTGACTTTCTACCATCTGGAAGATCAATAGTGATATTGTTCTTAACTCGCCACAGTTTTAATAAAAATGGATTTTTTCAGAAAAACAGTAGTGGGAGTATGGTAGAACTGGAAGTGATTCCAGAACCGCAAACGATTACTGAAGTTTTAATAAGGAACCTAAAGATTCAATCTGATTTGACATTCCATTGGCCACTCCGCAGATAAGGTGGGTAACTTCAGGCACCCGAGAGGTACTCCGGTAGCCTCAAGGACGGTGACAGGGAAGTTCTTGTTTACCCACACTTGCTTTTGTTGTTGTTCCAGGCTGCGAGACCAGGCAGGAGGATGAGTATAGCGTCGTTCTAAACTAGCTTTGGAAGTGCACGTCTATATGACTCTGGCAGAGGGTTGTCGTAGTCAGTGGGAGCAGCGGAAGCATTGGTGGACTTCATGCTTATGTCTATTTATAGACTAAAGTAGATATAGCGGAGTTAGATCATCTGTTTCTGATGTGACAGTCATGGGTTTGACGTCATCAGAATAGGGGATGGATCTGTTGAGGAGGTAGTAGGAAGTGATATTCCCATACTACGATCGGTTATACTTTGGTCGTCACACAGTGTTTTCTCTACATGGGACTAGGACATTATTATCAGACATTCTGGTTACTAGATCTATGGTTTTAGATCTAGATTTGGGTGGTTTCCTAATCTGGGTACCTTGACAGCATTCTATGAGTATTTAGAATGGACGACTCCTGGCATGGTAGTGTACCTGCAGGTAATGGAGTCACCCTCTCTAAAGGTGTCTTACAGACTAAAGGGGAGAGGGATACGCATGATTGACAGATCACTTGCTTAGGCAATTGAGTCAACCATGAGATGTCAAGTACCACACCAGATGTTGTTCTTGCAGTAGATGCAATAAGTTGATATTGATCCAATCCTGGAGGAACAGTCGGAAGCAGTTTTAGAACATAAGTGAATGTTCTAGGGATATGATAACGGCTGCCTCCTTTAGGAGACGGTTATCACTCCAGGCTTCCAAGGTGACATGGACGACAAGGAGGTTGTCAGAGTTATAGTTCTCCTTCTGACGAGGGACAGTATTTTGGACAGGTGGTCCAAGGCAATACTGAGGGAGGCATGGCGCAGGATACTGATTAAGTTCAGTTGATGATACAGTCTAAGATGTTTGGATTTGGAGTTCATTTATGAACTAGGTCCCATCAGACATCCAGACATTCCAAGACAGGTATTGCTCATTTCGGGAGATGGTTTTCTCCGTGAACTTGAGATATAGAGAGACATAGAAAGAAACATCACAGCGGATCCACTCACTAAGGCTATTCCTCGAACGCAATAGTTTCGCAAACAAGCTTTATGAGACTGACTAGTAGAGGAGTTGGGTGTTCGGTATCACACGGGCTGTGAGTATGCGGCATCGCAATAATGAGCCTTGAGTGCAAGTGGGAGATTGTTGGAGATAGTGCCCTCAGAGTCAATTATTGGATCACAGGCACGTGATTGCAATGATTGAGGGAGGACCTATCCCGGTAGGACAGTCTTACTCGAGATGATAGTATGCTATCTGGTTTATCTTTATCATCGTGTACTGCTTTAGGTGACCTGACATGTCGCTATTGCACGTTGATAGAGCCCCTAGGATTCTTGCTTGACGACCAGCAGTATGATGGCGATCATATACGTGGGAGCTGGGGTCTATAAGCACATCCTTAAAATGTCCCTAGTCGTGGGAGTTTCGAGACTGGGCATCGATACTCCATTAGTAGACTAGCGTATACAGTCGAGACCCCGACGAGGGGCGGTGGCCGGTCTCACAAGCCACTGGTGTCAGTTGGATCACCTAAGATGTATACAGGTGCTCATTGGGTTATGAGTACACCGGACAGGACTCGCCGGGAACCTGCTAGTTGGTCTTATACCAGACGTCAGATAGCAGTTTGCAGGTGACATGTGTACAGGTTAGTTCATCGACCTGAGATCGTCATTTGTCTCGTGTGAGTTCCCACTGTGCTTTGATTACTACCCTACCACGGCTCAAAGGAGTCGTGCAAACAGGTTTTAGTTGGGTACAGTCCCGAGCCACATGGAGGCAGTGAGCGGATCTGCAGGGGTTCGTCTCTCCCGGTATTGGGGGTGAGGTCGCGCTGTGTCTAGGAGAGCCATTACGCAAAGCCCTCGGCCGAGGCAGGAGATTTACTGGTAGGTATTCCAGTAGTATCTCAGGGCGTTCTGGGCTACGCTCCGACACGACTTGTACCGCTTTTGGGGGTCTGACTTTCACCAACCCCCTAGGCCCGCCATGCGATACTCATAGACGAACGGACCGGACTGTACGGATATTGTCACTGACAGGCTCAGTAGGGTGTCAGGATGAGTTCGCTCATCGACGTCCCTTTTAGTCAATAGCTGGTGGCACGTTACGTATTGGCTTATACCTCTGACTTGCTAGTGGTTAAATCCACAGCCATTGTATTGACGAGTCTTTAGAGTCCCCCACACTTTCAGTTACTCAGCTTTCGGGCGAAACGCTGTAGAGGCCGTATGGAGATATGGCAGGGTCCGATCAGATACGTGCGGTATTGCACGGATCAGGATCGGACAGCTTTGTACTAGTGGCCGTATAGTTATATGGCAGGGTTCGATCAGATACGTGCGGTATTGCACGGATCAGGATCGAACGGATTTTACTAGCCGGCTTTGTCTTAAGCCGGTCCTAGTCTAGTACAGTGTAGATTTTGTCTCATTGCATTTGTATCCGGTCGGAATACAGATGCAGGTGTGTATGCACAGTATCGGGGTTTTCCTGTAATTTATTACGGGACCAGTTTTCTGGAGTTTCCAGTTTGCATTCCGTTCCGGCCGGTTTTCCTTTGTTCTTTCCCGGCCGGACTTTTCCGATGGAGGGGGTTATTTGCAGTTTTGCAAATAACACTTTGTGGAGGGGTTTCTTTGCATGAAGATTGATTATGACACCTTTCATATCTTGCACCATGACTTGCTTTAATGTGAAGTGAAAGGTTATGGAGTGAATAGTAGATTAAGCATGGTTGATGTTCCTTGGATGGGGTCACCATTCTTGTGCTCCTACACTCACCTCCCTTCTTGCTTCATATATTCTTTTCCTCCACCATTTTCAAGGATGATAAGTTTTTTCATGAGAAGAAAAAAGAAAGAGAGAAGAAGAAGAAGAGAGTTTTCCTTCTTGAGAGTTTCATTCTTCTTGATCTCATTTCCATGCTAGAAAAATGCAAGCACCATTTTTCTAGTCTTGATTCCTCCATCATGGCAACTTAACCCCATTGAGTCAAAGCATCTTCTACACTACATTCTACAGCATATCTTGAGCATGTCGAGTTGCCGGCTTCATGCTCGAGTTGCCTCGGTATTGAGGCGGGAGCCCGTAAAAGACGAAGGCGATGTGGTGCCCTTTCCGGCGAGGAGGCGACGATGTGGAGCCAAGACTTTCCGCGGGAGATCGGGATGATGAAGAGAAGACCGGAGGACTCGGATCACTCGGTATACTTTTCTTCCCATCTCTTGATTGCTAGCATTAGGTTAATGGTAAACGATCCGGGTTTTCTTTGTCCGCGGTAGCGCCGGTTTCCGAGTAAGGAAAATTTTTGATTCCGCATTTTGGCCTCGAGTAAGAGACCGGGGCGCTGCCGTGACACAACAGTTTGGATACTGAAAATTCCCAAATGGCGGTTCAGAAGTAATGTCTAAGGAAGGTGCAAAAGTCGGGGAGGACTGGTAGGAATTGAATGGCTGGACAGGAGCAGGATCAACATTCGGATAAGAAGGTGAATGGAATTGTTGATCCCAAGAATCTGTAGTGGTGAAAGGAGTGAAAGATCGGCTACAGGATTGTTCAATATGTTCAGCGATGGACAAAGGACGACTTGCAAAAGGGGTATCAACATAAGAGGGTGGGGGAGGTTGAAAAGGTTGATACAAAGTGGATTGCGAAGGGCAAGTGTTTGTCCTAGACGCGTCTATCCGATCTTTCAAAGAGATTTTGGGCATGGAGGGATCGTTCGGCGTTCGGCCAAAGCAAGAACCGTAAGAAGTAATGTCTGGTTGTGGGTACCAAAGTTCGGCAAGAGTTTTGCGAGGTGGGGTGCCCATGATATGAAGAGAGAAAGAAAGAAAGGAAGAGAAAAGGATGGGAAAAAGAATGTGATTTTTTTTTTGGTAAGATATTAACAAAAGAATGAAATATACAAACAAAAAGAATCTGGACAAAAAAAAAAACAATCACGACACAAAAATACCATACACCTAATCATTCTAGGGTTCACCTAGGTCAACTAGACCAGCTCCAGCACTTGATTATCGAAGTAAAACTGTGTCGAGAAACGAGCTCTAAGATACACTGATCACGAGGCCAGGTAAGTGCAGAGATAAGGGGAAGTTTTCCGATGCTTTCGCGAAGGTTCTTAATTAAATAACTCTTTCTCTTTTGGCGGTTTCGCCGTTAACACTTTCCTAGACACCCTGTAAACAATGTACCGTTAAGCGAGGTTCTAAACACAGTTAACTTCTCCTAGTGAGCGCGAAGTCCTTAAGGCTTTAAGTCTAGTTTCTTTTAATGTTTGTGCGGGTAAACGTTATGCTCAAGTACGTGATTTGTGGGCCACGGAAAAGGTGATGAAATCCTTTACCGTATGCTGTGGGGTTCGCTTGCCCTTAAGTCCGTATTAATGTATGCAAGAGCAATTCAATAAAAATTCTATAAAGAATCAAACAATCGTTGTTTTTTTTAGTTTAAGCGCGGCACTGCAACAAATATGGGTTAGTCAATTTTTAGCGTTTGCTAGCGAACTTGCAAAGAATCCTGCAAAGAATAGTATATTGGATGCGTCGGATTTGAGAAGAAGGTGTTTAAGAAATACGTACCGTTAAGTTTTTGGGTTAGGAAACCCCCGTTGAATCAATTCCGGTAAGCTTGAAAAGTTCGCTTGCGCGGGTCAAACTTCCTGGTTCTTTGGCACTGTACTTTGCAATCACCTTAGCCTTGAACGTACACTTTGCTCCCCACAATCGCTGTTTGCAAATCCGCAAAAATCTGCACACTTGCACACAAAAATGATCAAAAAAATAACAAAAAGATTTTTTTTATTTTTAAATATATACAAAAAGAATATTAACCCGAATAACAAGAAAGAAAATATGCTACCGTCTCCCCGGCAACGGTGCCATTTGATCTTACACTTTTGGCGTGTCGGATGTTCAAAGTTCTAAAGTTATAACCGCGATCAGGACGGTGTCACTATGCAGCTAGCCGGTTGAGCACGGGTCGATCTACAGGGAGATGGTTGTATGTCCGTTCGAGTTTTAGACGAGTCAATGAAGAATTTGTATATGTTTGTTCAAATCTAACCTATGTGTTTTATATCCAAGTATAAAGTTGTTAAGAAAAAGATACGAAAGTGTAAGCTAAGGAAATCCGCACTCAAAACCTTTGAGCCGAGTCTTGACCAATTGAAGCTAGAGCAATCGGCAACAACGTGGATTGGGGGATTTAAGCATGGTATTCATGGAATCCGGCTTATTTACCCTTGTCCTTCCTTTCTTATTTCTTGCTTTCGCCTCCGGCCAAACCGAACGCCACCGGTCGCGTTTAGGAATCCCCGTTACCTTGGTAGGGTAGGGTGCCTAACGGAGCGCTTGCGTAATATTTGGGCGGAGTTCAAAGGAAAATAACGGGAAAAGAAAATGAGCAAAGAAACATTAACTTAGAATATCATATTTATTCTTAACAACACATTACAACCATTCACAAAACGAACCAAAAAGAGCAAAAGAAAAGATAAACAAAGAAAAGAAAAGATTACAAGCAAGTAATTAAAAGTGCATGGAATTTAAGTGCCTGAAAGTAAAGCAAGGTAATAAAAAGCAAGAAAGAAATATGCAAGAATATAACAATACCAACCATAGAACCAAATACAAGACTGTAGGGTTCCTAGGCACTCTAGTGAGGTCTCCCAAGCCATCAACCATGGCAATTTCAAAAATTATGGTGCCTACAAACCCTAGTGTACGGATCGATAACTAGATGTCTAGGCGAAAAGAGCTAGTTAACAACTTAACTATTGAGAATACGGAAATACAACCTTTGTAGATCCGGTGCTCCACCTCCATAGCTCCGCAACGAGGTCGTCTCCGCTGTCCAAATCAAATCCGGGCTCTAGAGTAGGCTTCGTCGAAGAATGGGCAAGCTAGGTCGTCGATGTCCATGCCGAAGATGATCTACGTCGAAGCATCGATGAATCAAGCTCCACCTTCACCAAACCGTGAAAAGTTGTGAAGGAAACACACTCTACTACTTGGCAAGAGGTAGAGGATGAAGAAATAGGAAGTGGGTAGACTTTAGAATTGGATTTCTCACTCTTATTCATCAATCACCATTGATGAGGTCAAGGTTTTTCTTCTTTAGTTCAATGAAGAAGAAGAAGAATATGAAGAAGAAAATTATGATTAGATTATTCTCAAAATGAAAAGAATAATAATCTTATCATAACTTGAACCATGGTTAGATGTAGAGAGTAAATCATGGTTAAAGAATGGTTAGGTTAAGCATGAGATAAGAATGAAGACTTAGTCAAAGTTTCATGAAACTTCAACTAAATCCAAAATAAGCCACCATTTATCTTTCTTTTCCTTATTCCAAAAAAGAATAAATAAGAAAGATAAATGAATAAATAAAAATCAAAACCCTAACCCATTCATAACCATGGTTCATTCTTTACACTTAACCAAGTTTGGCATGCATCATCAAACATGATACAAGCAAGTGCACAAAAACATATCGCATATGTAATGCGCACGAACCAAGTGAGAAAATCCGTCTAAAGTGAACCGATACTAGTTAATGCAAAGTAATATATCAAATATATAATTATACATTAAATCATTAAATCAACACTTGATTCAATGATCCGGTCATGCGCACATAACCGACTGGTATCTAATATATCGGCTTATCGAATCAACGCTTGAATCGATAACTAGGTTATATCGCATACAACCATTCGATATATTTATCGCGAGAATAGAATACGGTATCACATACACGCATTATTCTCGGTCCCGCACATATCTCATATGCGCTCCTATTTCGTTTCGCTTGAGCCAGGAAACCTCTGTGTAGGACTCTAAAGACTCGTCAATACGCCGGCAGCAGATGATGATCATATCAAGCATCCACAAGCCGCAAGCGGTCTGCTAAACGTAACGGCCACCCGGGTATTGAGCGATCTGAAGATCGACGAGCAAGCCCGCTCACACTCCAGTGAATCCGACCAGTAACACTACCGTCAGTCCTGTCTGATCGTCTGATATGTCGCATATCTCGCCTAGGGGTGGTTAACGTCAGACCCCAATAGCTCAATAAGTCGTGTCGATATGAGGTCTATAACTGTTCGAGAAACTACTGGTAACACTTACCAGTAAATCTCAGCAACCCTGGCCAGGGATTTCCTGTTATAGCCAATCGAACACAGCGCAACATCAACTCCCTATACCGGGAGAGACGAATCCCCTCCTATCGCTCATTGCCTCCATGTGACTCGGGACTGTACCCAAAAACCACCGTTTTGCACGCCCTCTTGGACGTGGTAAGATGGAAATCAAAGCACAGTGGGAACCACACGAGACTCTATGACGATCTCGGGTCAACAGACTACTCTGTACCAGTGTCACCAGAGAACTGCCATCTGACGTGAGGTATAATACCATCTGGGAGTTCTCGGCGAGTCCGTCCAGTGTACCCAGTCTCTACTGAGCACCCGTATATCTCCTCTGATGTCAAACACCGATGGATATGGGATCATCCATCGCCCATCTACATGGGTCGAGAAGGTACACGCTAGTCTACTCTGGTATATCGATGCCCCGTCTCGATACACCCACGACTAGGGACTTTGAAGGATGTACTTATAGACTACCATGTCCCCACTAGTATGATCCGCATCATAGTCCAGGTAGTCAAGTACAGATCCTAAGGGCTTTACCAACATGTAACAGAGAGACAATCAGCATACACGTTAAGGTAAAAGGTAACCAGATAGCATACTATCATGTCGAGCAAGAAAGTCCTCCCTATATATGTCCCAGCATCCACTACAATATACATCCTATGTACAGTAATGGCCTCTAGGGCATACATATAACTAACAATCTCCCACTTGCACTAGGGCCATCTGTAGCAGTGGTTGCAGTATCTCATACTCAACCATCCCATAAAAGTCTCTCTCTGGGAACAGGCCTTTGTGAGTGGATCCGCTGTGTTATCCTCTGAGTCTACTCTCCTAACCTCGATCACCCTGGAGATCGATCATCTCCATGATCAGGTGATACTGCCTTAGAATATGTTTGGATCACTGATGGGACCCGCGTTCCTTGGCATAAGCCACAACTCCATTGTCACACAATGGGAGGAACATAGTTCATCTCATGAACCAATATACACCCAAACAGCCTCTTTGGTAGCATCTTAAGTAGCGATGTATCCAGCCTTTATCGTCTAGTATGTCACGGTATCTAGCTTGGAACTTTTCCAACATACCTCCCTTTACTGAGGGTAAAGACAATGCCTGCGACTGACATTCAGTCGTCTTTATCACCCTGGAACCCTTCCAGTGATTCTCCCCAGGATCGGTTGATACCATCTCACTACAACTAGTGAGAATCCTAACATCCAATTAAATCTATCTCATAGATCCAAAATCCAGGATTTAGGAGGTATCACTTTGATCCTATGTGGAGAGTCATTGTGATAAGCGGAGATTGATCGAGCGTAGCATAGGAAACTCCTACCCTATCAAGAGTATGTCATCCACGTACTCTACGAGGATCGTTACCATACTCCCTACTACCTTTTTGTTTATACAAGGTTCATCTACCATTTTGATGATGTCAAACTCTTTGATTAATTCATCAAAACAGATGTTCTAACTCCGCGATGCCTGCTTTATCAGATAAAACATCTTGCACACGTTTCCGCTGCTCCCACTGTTTACGAAGCCCTCTGGCTGTGTACTTACAGACGCACTCTTCTAAATCATCATTTAGAAAAGCAGTCATGGCACCCAACCGCCAGATATCGTAGTCATGGTATGTAGCCATGGCAAGTAGGATCCGGATGGACTTAAGCATAGCTACTTGAAAAGGTTTCATCATTATCCTCACCTGGTCAATGATGCAAACTTTTAACAAGTCTAGCTTTGAAAGTCTCAACTTTTCCATGTACACCAAGTAATCTTCTCAAGATATACCTGCTCCTGATGGGGATTTAACCCTTCAGATATAGCAACCAAAGTCCATACTTTGTTGGTGTATAAGGATTCCATCCCAGATCGATAAACATCCAGCCATTCTTACAGAGTCTCACTCTTGATGGCCAGCTCGAAACTAGTTGGGTCATCATCTCATGATGTAATCCTCGCTCCCACTGTCATAGAGAAATAGAAGTATCTCTCAGGTGGGTGAGGAACCCTACTAGATCGGCGGAGAGGCCGAGGTTCGTTGGTAACTATTGAATCCTTTGGTTCTTTCAAATCATCTGCTGTAGTTTGTATAGCTGGAACTATTCCAGTTCTACATAATAGACTTTGCCTCGAGCTTGTCCGGATTTTGCTTTTAGACATAGGCCGGACAACCCCAAATCTTAACTAGCTTAAGATATGGTTTCTTCCCTTTCCATATCTCATATGGAGTGGTAGGCAACTGATTTGATTCGAACCCTATTCAATAGGTATGCAGCTACTCAAGTGCATAACTCCCAAAAAGGAAATAGGTAACTCAGTAGTACTCATCATAGAGCACACCATATCATATAGGGTGTGATTGCTCCGCCCCGATATACCATCGTGCTATGGTGTATACGGAGGAGTAATGCTGAGAGAGAATCTCATTCTCCTTTAGAATAGTCCAGGATTTCCGTGCTCAAGTATTCTCCTCCTTGATCTCATCATAGGACATAATACTTATACCCGTATTTTGGTTCTCTACTTCTAACTTATATTCTGTGAATATCTCAAAAGGTTCGGACTTGTGTTTCAACAGGAACATATGTCTGAATCTTGAGAGATTATCAGAGAATATAATGAAGTATAAAGAACCAATCCTGGCATTTGTAGACTGGGGACCTACATACATCAACATGTATCATATCCCAAGAGTTTACTAACTCTTTCTCTGTTTCCAGTAAACGGAGCTATGGTCATCTTATCTCTGTGATATGACTGGCGAGTTTCACAAGATGCAAATTCAAACTGATTTAAATATACATCTAAATGTAACTCCAGCTAGTCGGGTCACATTGATCTGACCTAGTCTACAATACCTCAAGAAGAATTCGTTCATTTCTGAACTCTTCCTCTTGTGTGTGTTCCATATACTAAGAACTGTAGTTTGATTTAGAACATTAATGCTTTTAGATAACGTGCCTGAACCGATCAACTTTTGATATAGGAAATGTTCAAAACATTATCCATCAATACAAAATTCTATCATTTCTTTACTAATAAAGAGACTGGTATGATTTTGTATATCAGGTTCGGTATCTAATAACATTCGTTCAGAATCAATGTATTGGTAATACAGGGTGACAGTGACCGACAGACTTGGCTGCAACACTTGCCCCGTTTTCTGCCTCATGAAACTTATCACCCGTTCTCAGTTCTCTACCTTTCTGTAGCCCTATGTAACAGATTACATATTTGGGATCCTGATCTGGTATCACATACCCAGGACGTAGAGGATACGGAGAAACAGTTCTTTGTAATGAACATACCCGAAGATGATGCATCAGCATGCACTCTCTTCGTTTGGGCTGCACGGGAATTCTGGTAATCCCCAATTTCCTGCTCTGTCTTATAACATTTATAAGTTGGAGCGGGACCAACGTTCCCCAGCTCAGTATAACAAGCGGGTTCGGTCAAAATTCCGTTTTATTATCTTGATTAAGGCGTGATATGGTCGCTACCAGGAGAGAGAGAGAAGAAAACACTCAGCGTGCGCTCTGTCAAGAATAGATTGGTTATTATTTTATCTAATCAGGATAGCTCCCACTGCTTTTTATCAAATCTTCCTTCAAACCCTAAAAGGAAAGACTAGCCGGGATTAATTACACACTACAAGTTCGCCAATCTTTCAGCCAGGCCAGTGTCGGTACTTTGAGGGAGGCCCCCCGTGCTTTCGCACGAACCTAATTAATGTAAACCTCGTTTTCCCAGAGGCGTAACCCCGTTAACACCTTTCTAGACACCTACTTGATCGGCTAATTGTAATGTATAAAACTCTCCCAGGAGTAACTCTTACTCGCAGCGGGTATCGGGATCCAACTATCTCATAGAAGGTATGCAATCTCATAGCAAATCTCAACACTTGAAATTCCCGATAATGTTTTTCCCCTAACGTGCTATGACCTTGACGAAAGCCAACAAACCATAGCCCGCTAGTCAAGTTCAACCCGTACATTTCTTGATCGAATTAAACCCACCCGCACGACCCTTGACGAAAGCCAACAAAGCCGCACGACTACCCTAATCCAATCGCATCGTATGCTGGCAGATAAGCAGCATATAGCTACCGCACACTGCACCTTGACGAAAGCCAACAAATGCAGCACGAATACTATATACAACTTATCTGAAATGACGGAGGGCTACGACAGGTTTTTCTGAAAACCTATTGCGTAATGAACTTGATATCGTTGTAGGATCGAATGAATTTTGAAATGGAGTGTTTTTGAGGCTTTTCTAGTTTTGCTAAAGGAGTCACTCCCGGTGAAGGGATCGTCGGTCCTTTCCTCGTCGAATGAGGTGCGGGATATATCGTATATATCGCTGTGCAAAGCAAAAACACTTAAAAGCAATCAAAAACAAACCGAGTGTGTAGCATCTGCCAGTTATTGCTAAAGGAGTCACTCCCGGTGAAGGGATCTCGGTCCTTTCCTCATCGAATAAGGTGCAGGATATATCACATATACCTCTGTGCAAAGCAAGAACTGTAGCTACCTGTTTTATTTTTGAAATTCGATTCTACAACATCTTAGGTTTCTTTTATTTCATTAATCACATTAATGAAATCCCATCATTTAAGTACCTAATCATCACAGATAAATACGACGTACACTTATGCCATCCGAATTCGCCTCGATGTCCCCTCGTGCACCGTTAGGTTAGGTAACTAACGACAGAGCAGGCAGGGCTAGCGCGGGTGTAAAACATAAGTAACGTCTATATAATATATCATATATACTATATACTGTATCTATCACAGAACATCACATGATCACATCACAGATATCGCAGCAGAAGAAATATATGAAATATTGGATATACTAGGACGTCCGTGTTTTCAATACGAGCCAGTATAAAACACGGATTCCACGGTCGTGATGAATAGCCAAACCCACACCCCTAGACCCCTACGAGAGCGGCAAGCAACCCTACCAATTCCAGAGTTAGGAGACCCGGACCCGACTCCTCGAGTTGGCCTCCCACTGGACTCCAGAACCCGGTTACTTGTGCCCTCCTCCTTGGGTCTATCCTAGTGCGGAAAAGTAAATAATATACAAACGGTGACTACTTCCGCAATCTGAAAGCGCCCCAATAAAAGAATATTACATACAAGTTTTTACATGAATGAAAATGAAAAACACTCATCTTACATAAAAACCCCCGGCTATTCAAATACGACGATCCAATATAACATATCCAGCAACACATAACATCACATGTCATCAACGTAAGTAAATATGCGCATCCCAATTGTCGTTGACATATAGCAACGAAACCGGCGATATCACATATTACACTTACGGTCACAGAAAAGAAAGTGTAAAACTACAACAGTTGGAATCCGCAACCACCTCAGACATCGCATGCCTGACAAAATGAATTACTTAGACATCGCATGCCTAACAATTATAAACCCCGCATTTCAGTCTCATTATCGAAAACACTTTTCAATATCTAGTCGGGCAATTCAACAAGATTCCCGACAGTCTGATCGAATGCTCGTCGCAAACTTCAGTAGACGGCTGCACCCCCGATACCGCCGACGAAGTGCACCAAGGCGGAACACCGCTACCGCGAGCACCCGTACGGATGCTTTCAGCGACGGGGTTCTCCTACAGTCACTTGGTCGGGGCTATGGAGTGAAGCTGTCTATTAAGTTTACCCGGCGAGTATCCGCGTACGCTACGTGATTGCGACGGACTTTTGATCACATCAAAATTCCGTGGCAACCAATCAAGTGAGACTAAACTGCTATGTTTATAACATTCATTCAGTTATCATATAACTTATTGTGAATTCCAATTATTGTATCCCATTCCAGATAAATAGAAAATGTTAAACTTTCCGATCGAACATTCTAACACCCAAGTTTTCCCGATACAGATCAACACATGAAATTAGTCTAACAACATTCAGTTCGTACCTCAGTACCAACGGTCCAGCCGTAGAAGGGTCAAGCCAACGCCTCACATGTGGCACGCCGTACTGCCCCAAACCCGAAGGTTCAAAGGGCAGTTCAAGACGGTCACATAATCGAGTTAAGGTTTGTGTCTTCTAGAGGGACCATCGCGTTACTTGCACTACTTAGAACGTCGTTAAACTACGGAAAAATCCAACACTTGGAAATTTCCCGACAGGGGAAAAATTGGGTATTTATATCCGGTCGATCTTTTTAACATATTCTAAAATTTATCCGGAAAGCCACACAGACAAAATTTGATACCCCGATCGAAACACCGAATCCCCAAATCAACTCAGAAAATTTCAACTCTTGAAAAAATATTAAAAATATCCAGAGAACTCAGAACCAGAAACAATTAATTACAATGAAAAACTTTAGGGCTGACGTCATCAATGTGCGGCGGAAGCGCCGCATAAACCTATGTAATGCCGCCCTTCCGCCGCGAGTATAATTGTTCACCAAAAACTTTTTTATCCGTAATTCTTATAATTCCCTGCTGAGTTCTCTACATATTTTTAATTTGGAAAAACTCACTGTTTTCAAAAATGTACAGAGAGCAAGATTGGTTTGGGATTTCGGGTTCGTTCGGACTTCGAATTCCGTCTGGACTTCGCCTAAGGCTCTAGCTAGGCTCTGATACCACTGCAGGGTTCCTAGGCACTCTAGTGAGGTCTCCCAAGCCATCAACCATGGCAATTTCAAAAATTATGGTGCCTACAAACCCTAGTGTACGGATCGATAACTAGATGTCTAGGCGAAAAGAGCTAGTTAACAACTTAACTATTGAGAATACGGAAATACAACCTTTGTAGATCCGGTGCTCTACCTCCATAGCTCCGCAACGAGGTCGTCTCCGCTGTCCAAATCAAATCCGGGCTGTAGAGTAGGCTTCGTCGAAGAATGGGCAAGCTAGGTCGTCGATGTCCATGCCGAAGATGATCTACGTCGAAGCATCGATGAATCAAGCTCCACCTTCACCAAACCGTGAAAAGTTGTGAAGGAAACACACTCTACTACTTGGCAAGAGGTAGAGGATGAAGAAATAGGAAGTGGGTAGACTTTAGAATTGGATTTCTCACTCTTATTCATCAATCACCATTGATGAGGTCAAGGTTTTTCTTCTTTAGTTCAATGAAGAAGAAGAAGAATATGAAGAAGAAAATTATGATTAGATTATTCTCAAAATGAAAAGAATAATAATCTTATCATAACTTGATCCATGGTTAGATGTAGAGAGTAAATCATGGTTAAAGAATGGTTAGGTTAAGCATGAGATAAGAATGAAGACTTAGTCAAAGTTTCATGAAACTTCAACTAAATCCAAAATAAGCCACCATTTATCTTTCTTTTCCTTATTCCAAAAAAGAATAAATAAGAAAGATAAATGAATAAATAAAAATCAAAACCCTAACCCATTCATAACCATGGTTCATTCTTTACACTTAACCAAGTTTGGCATGCATCATCAAACATGATACAAGCAAGTGCACAAAAACATATCGCATATGTAATGCGCACGAACCAAGTGAGAAAATCCGTCTAAAGTGAACCGATACTAGTTAATGCAAAGTAATATATCAAATATATAATTATACATTAAATCATTAAATCAACACTTGATTCAATGATCCGGTCATGCGCACATAACCGACTGGTATCTAATATATCGGCTTATCGAATCAACGCTTGAATCGATAACTAGGTTATATCGCATACAACCATTCGATATATTTATCGCGAGAATAGAATACGGTATCACATATACGCATTATTCTCGGTCCCGCACATATCTCATATGCGCTCCTATTTCGTTTCGCTTGAGCCAGGAAACCTCTGTGTAGGACTCTAAAGACTCGTCAATACGCCGGCAGCAGATGATGATCATATCAACCATCCACAAGCCGCAAGCGGTCTGCTAAACGTAACGGCCACCCGGGTATTGAGCGATCTGAAGATCGACGAGCAAGCCCGCTCACACTCCAGTGAATCCGACCAGTAACACTACCGTACAGTCCCGTCTGATCGTCTGATATGTCGCATATCTCGCCTAGGGGTGGTTAACGTCAGACCCCAATTGCTCAATAAGTCGTGTCGATATGAGGTCTATAACTGTTCGAGAAACTACTGGTAACACTTACCAGTAAATCTCAGCAACCCTGGCCAGGGATTTCCTGTTATAGCCAATCGAACACAGCGCAACATCAACTCCCTATACCGGGAGAGACGAATCCCCTCCTATCGCTCATTGCCTCCATGTGACTCGGGACTGTACCCAAAAACCACCGTTTTGCACGCCCTCTTGGACGTGGTAAGATGGAAATCAAAGCACAGTGGGAACCACACGAGATTCTATGACGATCTCGGGTCAACAGACTACTCTGTACCAGTGTCACCAGAGAACTGCCATCTGACGTGAGGTATAATACCATCTGGGAGTTCTCGGCGAGTCCGTCCAGTGTACCCAGTCTCTACTGAGCACCCGTATATCTCCTCTGATGTCAAACACCGATGGATATGGGATCATCCATCGCCCATCTACATGGGTCGAGAAGGTACACGCTAGTCTACTCTGGTATATCGATGCCCCGTCTCGATACACCCACGACTAGGGACTTTGAAGGATGTACTTATAGACTACCATGTCCCCACTAGTATGATCCGCATCATAGTCCAGGTAGTCAAGTACAGATCCTAAGGGCTTTACCAACATGTAACAGAGAGACAATCAGCATACACGTTAAGGTAAAGGGTAACCAGATAGCATACTATCATGTCGAGCAAGAAAGTCCTCCCTATATATGTCCCAGCATCCACTACAATATACATCCTATGTACAGTAATGGCCTCTAGGGCATACATATAACTAACAAAGACATGGGTTCAATAACCAAATCTTAAACTTGCAAGCTCACTTAAGAGGTTGCAAGATCAAGAAAAGGCAAAGAACTTATGGAGAATGAAGCACAAAAGAGAGAACAAAATGATACAAACCCTTGAGATCAATGACCAAAGCTTAAACTTGCAAGCTCACTTAAGAGGTTGCAAGATCAAGTTAAGGTAGAGAGCTCAAGGGGAAGCTAAGCAAAAGAATGATACAAAAACCCTCATCTTCATTTAACATCCACTCAAAAGCTCTCATAACAATTTAATGGAGGAAAGATGAAGAAGAAAAAGAAGAAGAAAACTAAAAGCTAACAAAAAGAGGGCATAAGAATAAACACCATTGGCTTGGCAAGTTCTGGACTATTTATAGGCAGGAAACAGAGAACCTAGGGCAATATTCTGGCATATCATGAAATGACCAAAAAGCCCCTAAAATTTCATCCACTACGGAGCCTATATGGCCGCGGATCCGCGGCCTAAGCGCGATTATGTCGCGGTTCCGCGGCCCTTTAGAAGGATTGTGCCTTCATATTTTGTCTTATACCCCAGATTGTGGTCCTCTTCAGTGTGGTATAGTACTTTTCTCAGAATCTCTTCACAATTCTTCCAGAATTTCAGTAGAACAAAAGGTGATGTGATGTGGATCTTTTGCCATGATTTCCTCGAGCTCCGCGTAGATTTCTTGGATCTTGTGCTGACATTGAGCTTTGTGCATGAAAATGACAACCGATTTGACATTTTGTCCCTTACTGGTGTGTGTCAATATACGGATAGAGAGCGGAGACCCGTGTTTTATCTGTGGTTGGCAGTAATCCGGAATTTATCGTACTTTTCCATGAATTTCATTGTTTAGAGCTGAGAACCAGTATCCTGTAAATATGTAACAAACACTGATTAAAAGCACCTGCCTATAACCAATCGAGCGTAAGAATGGGCGGTATAAAATGCAGTATTCTGGTATGAACACATATCCTCCAGAGTTTGTATAGTCCGCTCTGACTGACCATCGGTCTGCGGATGGAAAGCGGTGCTAAAGCTTAAATGGGTACCCAAGGCTTCCTGAAGCTTCTTCCAAAGAAGGCTAGTGAACCGGGTGCTCCTGTCGGATATGATGCATGTAGGAACACCGTGCTAACGCATGATCTCATCAATGTACAACTGAGCATACTGAGCATAGCCGAAAGTGGTCTTCACCGGAACGAAATGAGCCATTTTCTTCAACCGGTCAACAATCAACTAAATGGAGTCATACCCTCGACCTGACCTGGGTAGACCCACAACGAAATCCATGGAGATCTGTTCCCATTTCCACTCCGGAACGGGTAAAGGCTGCAATTCTCCTGCCGGTCTCTGATACTCAGCCTTGACTTGTTGACAAGTCCGGCACCTCGAAACCAAATTCGAAATATCACTCTTCATCCCTGCCCACCAGTAGATATCTCTCAAGTCACGATACATCTTGGTGGAACCTGGGTGAACACTAAAAGCTGACTGATGTGCCTGCTCTAGGATCTCGCGTCTTAACCCATCGGTATTAGGTACACAAAAACGAGTCCCGAAACGTAGCACACCCTGGTCATCAATCAAGAACTCCGAATCTTTACCCTACAGAACATGCTCCAGAATCTCAGACAAACGGGTACCTTCGGGCTGTGCCTCATGAATACGATCAAGTAGAAGTGGACGGGCGCGGACGTGAGCAAGTTGTCCTCCAGTGGAAGTGAACTCAAACTGTACTCTGCTGTCGCACAAGATCTGCCAATCTGCAGAAGACTGCCTCTGAACAGTGCTCAACTGGGACAAGGTACCCCCAGGCCTACGACTCAAAGCATCGGTTACCACATTTGCCTTGCCCGGGTAATAAATGATCTCACAATCATATTCCTTCACAAGCTCCATCCAACGGCTCTGTATCAAATTCTGATCCCGCTGCTGGAAGATGTACTTTAAGCTCTGGTGGTCCGTGAATATATGACACGATTCCCCGTACAAGTAATGTCTCCAAATCTTAAGCGCAAAGACCATCGCGGCCATCTCAAGATCATGAGTAGGATAATTCTGCTCATGCTTCTTCAACTGCCGGGAAGCATAAGCGATAACTCTATCATGCTGCATCAATACACAACCGAGCCCCACTCGAGAATCATCACAGTAAACGACAAAGCCGCCCGATCCAGAAAACAAGGATAAAACTGGTGCAGTCGTCAACCGAGTCTTCAACTGCTGAAAACTCTGCTCGCATGCCTCAGTCCAAAGAAAAGGAAATCCCTTCCTGGTCAGTCCGGTCAGCGGTGCAGCGATACTCGAGAAGACCTGCATGAAACGGCGGTAATAACCGGCTAAGCCCGAAAAGCTACGGACCTCTGTCACTGATAAAGGTCTGGGCCAAAGCTGTACGGCCTCGATCTTGCTAGGGTCCACACGAATATCGTCTTCTGTAACCATATGACCTAGGAAGTCAACATTATCAATCCAGAAGGCACACTTCGAGAATTTAGCAAACAGCTGGTGCTCTCTCAATGTCTGCACAGCAATCCTCAAGTGCTGCTCGTGCTCCTCTCGACTCTTGGAATAAACCAGAATGTCATCAATAAACACAATAATAAACTGGTCAAGGAACGGCCTGAAAATCCGGTTCATCAAATTCATGAATGCTGCTGGGGCATTGGTGAGTCCGAACGACATCACCAAAAACTCATAGTGCCCGTAGCGTGTACGAAAAGAAGTCTTCGGAACGTCATCATTCCAAACCCGCAACTGATGATAACCTGACCTCAAATCAATCTTGGAAAAATGTCCCACACCCTGGAGCTGTCAAACAAATCATCAATGCGAGATAAAGGATACCTATTCCGCACCGTAACTGTAAGTGCACAGCGGCGCCCCGGCCGTCAATCCGACGGCCAAATGCGGAAGCGGTGATAAACTTTAATTTTGCGAACTTAGCAAACCGGCACCACCGCGCACTAAACCCCGGATCGGGCCATTAAACTTGTTCTAGCCAACAACAAGACGGGTTAGAGATATACCGAGTGATCCGAGTCCTCCGGTCTTCTCGTCGTCGTCCCGATCTCCTGCGGAAAGTCCGGTCGTCGCCTCCTTGCCGGAAGGGCACCACATCGCCTGCATCTTTTACGGGCTCCCACCTCAATACCGAGGCAACCCGGGCGTGAAGTTGGCTGGCCGACGCGTCCAAGATTTGCTGTAGAATGTGTAGGGTTGAGGCTATGTCTCATTTGGGGTTTGTTGCCTTTGAAGATGATGGAGGAATCAAGATAAGAAAAATGGTGCTTGCATTTTTCTAGTATGAAATGAGATCAAAAATGCCACACTCAAAAATGAAACTCTCTCATTCTCTCTCAAAGAAGTGGCCAGCCATGCTCCCTTGAGGAATGGTGGTGGAGTGTGTACATAATGCAAGAGGGAGGTGAGTGTAGTAAAAGGTGGAGGGTGACCATAACCAAAACATCATCATAACAAATTCACATCAAACCCATATCCTTTCTTATCTCAATTAATGCAAGTGAGTGATGTAAAGAGAATCAAATGATGGTGGAAAAGAAAAGATGCCATCATAATCAAAGCATTTGCAAGAAACCCCTCCACAATATGTTATTTGCATAATTGCAAATAACCCCCTCCATCGGAAAAGTCCGGCCGGGAAAGAACAAAGGAAAACCGGCCGAAATGGAATGCAAACTGGCAACTCCAGAAAACTGGTCCCGTAATAAATTACAGGAAAACCCCGATACTGTGCATACACACCCGCATCTGTATTCCGACCGGATACAAATGCAATGAGACAAAATCTACACTGTACTATACTAGGATCCGGCTTAAACCAAAGCCGGCTAGTAAAATCCGTTCGATCCTGATCCGTGCAATACCGCACGTATTTGATCGAACCGTGCCATATAACTATACGGCCTCTAGTACTAACCATCTGATCCTGATCCGTGCAATACCGCACGTATCTGATCGGACCCTGCCATATCTCCATACGGCCTCTACAGCGTTTCGCCCGAAACTTGAGTAACTGTAAGTGTGGTGGACTCTAAAGACTCGTCAATACTATGGCTGTGGATTTAACCACTAGCACGTCAGAGGTATAAGCCAATACGTGACGGGCCACCAGCTATTGACTAAAAAGGGACGTCGATGAGCGAACTCATCCTGACACCCTACCGAGCCTGTCAGTGACAATATCCGTACAGTCCGGTCCGTTCGTCTATGAGCATCGCATGGCGGGCCTAGGGGGTTGGTAAAAGTCAGACACCCAAAAGCGGTACAAGTCGTGTCGGAGTGTAGCCCAGAACACCCTGAGATACTACTGGAATACCTACCAGTAAATCTCCTGCCTTGGCCAAGGACTTCGTGTAATGGCTCTCATAGACACAGCGCGACCTCACCCCCAATACCGGGAGAGACGAACCCCTGAAGATCCGCTCACTGCCTCCATGTGGCTCGGGACTGTACCCAACTAAAACCTGTTTGCACGACTCCTTTGAGCCGTGGTAGGGTAGTAATCAAAGTACAGTGGGAACTCACACGAGACAAATGACGATCTCAGGTCGATGAACTAACCTGTACACATGTCACCAGGGAACTGCTATCTGACGTCAGGTATAAGACCAACTAGCATGTTCCCGGCGAGTCCTGTCCGGTGTACTCATAACCCAATGAGCACCTGTATACATCTTAGGTGATCCAACTGACACCAGTGGCTTGTGAGACCGGCCACCGCCCCTCGTCGGGGTCTCGACTGTATACACTAGTCTACTCTGGAGAATCGATGCCCTGTCTCGAAACTCCCACGACTAGGGACCTTTTAAGGATGTGCTTATAGACCCCAGCTCCCACTTATATGATCGCACCCATACTGCTGGTGGTCAAGCAAGAATCCTAGGGGCTCTATCAACGTGCAATAGTGACCTGTCAGGTCACCTAAAGCAGTACACGATGATAAAGGTAAACCAGATAGCATACTATCATCTCGAGTAAGACTGTCGTCCCGGGATAGGTCCTCCCTCAATCATTGCAATCACGTGCCTGTGATCCAATAATTGACTCTGAGGGCACTATCTCCAACGATCTCCCACTTGCACTCAAGGCTAATTATTGCGATGTCGCATACTCACAGCCCGTGTGATACCGAACACCCAACTCCTCTACTAGTCAGTCTCACAAAGCATGTTTGCGAAACTCTTGCGTTCGAGGATTAGCCTCAGTGAGTGGATCCGCCATGATGTTTCTTTCTATGTCTCTCTATATCTCAAGTTCGCGGAGAAAGCCATCTCCCGAAATGAGCAATACCTGTCTTAGAATGTCTGGATGTCTGATGGGACTTAGCTCATAAATGAACTCCAAATCCAAACTTCTTAGACTGTATCGTCAACTGAACTTAATCAGTATCCTGCGCCATGTGATTGTAAAGAATTCTTGTTTGTGTAGTTGGAAATTGTAAAGAAATCACAACCAAAAATTATTTGACCGCAATCAACTACGGTGTCGGATGTAGATTGTAAGTGAGTGCGGATCGTCCACTGGGACAGTGTAATAGTTCGTCTTTCAAATTAAATGAGTCGAAACTTTAAAGAAAAGAAAACAAACAATTCATGATTTATATTTGAAGTTCAAGAATTAGAAAATATAGATCTAATAACAAGAAAAAGATAGAATCAAGAATTGATAGTTTGATGATTTTTCCAAACCAAATATCAAGAATCGAAATGAGGCTCGTAGGAATCGATCGGATCTATAGATGTGATGTAATCTTACAATTACTTATTCTTATCCTTCGATGAATTGATACTAGATCGATGATAATCGATCAAGAATTAGGGATTTCTTATGAAACTAGGGTTTCATCTTATCCCTTGTTCTTTCGTCGATATCATTCATATTCTAGCCTCTAGTAAATTCAAGAAACGATCGTAGATCTCTAATTTCGAGTGATCACAATCAAGAAAGCATCGCAACGAAACTAGGTCATCGATTCTTGAATTTGCTAGGGTTTACAAAACTCGTAGGACACAAGAATCGTTTAAAGATTTGTTACATCATCATTCTATTGATCGTCTCGACTCCTTAACGAGCGGAGTTTTACTCAAACATCATCACAAGAACTACAATCATAAATTGAGATCGAATCATGATGCAAGAATTTAAAAGAAAGCAAGATTAAAGAATTTCACCTTTTATTTATATCAACAATTTCATTACATTCGCTCAAGAACTACAAGAGGAAGAACTCGATCGTCGATTTGGCTTCGCTCGTCTCCTTGAGTCGCGGATCGGCTTGGATCACTTACCCGATTGAAGATCGGCTCGGCTCATAAAAGGTTGAAGGCTTCTCGCTTGATTGGTACTCAAGATCTTGAATTTGGAGTGGAATTAGGGTTAGGGTTTCGCACAAGCCTTGTCACTAGACTTGTGGAAGAAGATGATGTAAGAGGGAAAGAGTAATGAACTAATGAAGAACTAATGAACTCCCCAACCCTTAGATCTAGGTTCCGATTTATAGCCATCAAAACCCTAGATCTAGGATTTGAATTTTAAGTTTCCCTCCAAAAGTTTGTTAGATGAAATTTGAATTTCCCTCCAAAAGTTTGTTGGATGAAATTTAAGTTTCCCTCTAAAAGTTTGTAGGATGAAATTTGAATTTCCCTCCAAAAGTTTATTGGATGAAATTTGAATTTCCCTCGAAAAGTTTGTTGGATGAAATTTAAATTTCCCTCCAAAAGTTAGTTGGATGAAATTTGAATTTTCCTCCAAAAGTTTGTTGGATGAAATTTTGAATTTCCCTCCAAAAGTTTGTTGGATGAAATTTAAATTTCCCTCCAAAAGTTAGTTGGATGAAATTTGAATTTCCCTCCAAAAGTTTGTTGGAGGAGAAGCTTCTAGATGTGATTAGTTAGGAGGGAGCTTCTAGAAGAGGTTAGTTAGGAGCTTAATTAAGATTAGCTTTGCTTAATGATCTTTGCTGATCTGGCAGTAGCTTTGCGAGAATTCTGGAATTTGACATATCTTTCTGAGCTGTAGGCCTTGAGATATGAATTTTGCACTAAAAATAATTTGCTGATCTGACCAAACCGCCGCGGAACCGCGACGCAAGCCGGGATCCCGCAGCGGTTCCGCGGCGCTTTTGAAGAGTTGGGGCTCGGGCTCTCTGGTGCTTGTTGGGCTTGAGTTGTGGGCCTTTCTTTGATATGTTGAATTGTATTTCTCCCTTTGGATTGCTACCAGATCTCAAAACTTGGAGTTAGTGTAATGATTGATCAGCAAAATGACAATTTTGGCTTTTCTTTCGGATTTTCCTGCATAATTTCTCAAGACAAGTGTTGCGCAATATAGAGATGATGCGATGCCATGAAATGCAGTCAATTTCCCTTAAAGTGTCGGTTTAAAAGTTTAATACATGCAATCTGGTATTTTACGACTGATTTGCTAATTTGTGAAATATGAATGCCGAACACTTCTAAATGAGTGCAAATGATAGGGAAATTGCCGGTTAAAAGATGCAATATTTTCGACTGATCAAATTCCCCCAAACTTATTTTCGATCGTCTCGAGCGAATGTTTTATTAAAGAAGACAAGGAGAAAATAAAGAAAGAGAAAAACTAACTAGCACACTTTCGTAGGCAACACGATTGCACTGAGCATGTGCAACAAGCCTTTAAACCTCTAGGTGTCCCTAGTAGGTGGAGTGTTGTCTCCTGAGGGTTTTCAGTGGATTGCACCCACAAAATCCAATAATAAAAGGAAAATCATGAATATTACATTTAAAGACAAGAATTCTAAAAGAAAAGCCTTGAAAATTAGGGTTTCCAACTAAGCTAGCTTTTCGGTTGTCATGAGCCCTATCTTAATGGTCATGAAAAGATGTTAGAAATCACGTCCTCACTCAATAAAACATCGCCTTATTCTTCATTCCTATCTTTCTTCCAAACATCGATCATATCACCCTGCATGTGTGTAAAGTCATCCCTACACCCGGAGAATTCAATTCAAGCTATCATACTCTTGCCCATCAGCCTCAGTACATTTTAATTAATGAATATTTATATGAATTTGCTCATACACTTTCATGCGACCGTTAATACTTCTTGAGGTACTAACCGACCGATTACTCATGTGCTTGCTTACTTGGTGTATTTTCCTCGTCTTGCAACACCTCAGGCATAGCAGTGACTCCCAGACCAGTTGGCCTTAGGGCACTAGGTGAAGAGGCACCCTCGCTATATGTTTTTATTGCCCTTGGTGATAACAAAACCAGTGTCCATTTTTCTCACCACTTTATATTTTTTTTATTCACTTTTTTTTTTCTTTTATTTCCTTCATACATCGGCTTTAAGACAAGAGCATTTCAAGGTATCCTCTACTATCCCGGGCTTCAAGACGTGTGTAAGTGCGAATAGCAGGGTATCAACGTTCAAAATGTTTGGCTTCCAGAATAGAAACTATTTTTCAGACTTATTTTTATCCTCAGATTAGTGACTTCCTTCATTTTACTAACCCTTGAGACAACGGCTCATAACTACTTATTACTAGTTCGTATAAGAAAACTTCTAATTTTCTTAGTTTTCTAGAATTTTTCTAATCTTATGGATGCAAGTTTTCACTATCTAAACTTTTATTATCTTATTTATGTACAAAAATATGTTTTTATAGTTTTGAAATTTTTTAAATTTTTATCGGTTTTCAAAAATGTTTTGTGCTTATGCAAATGATATGCAAATGATGCAAAAATAAGCACAAACCTTCCCCAAACTTGTTTTCAACAGTGTCCTCACTGTTGCCTTCTGCTAAATCTTGAAAAACCTGTAAGCCTGGGAGGAATTTATTAGTGGGGCCAAAATATTTAAGTGAAGACCCTCCCCCAAACTTATTTTTGGCTCAAAATTTTGTAAAAATTTCTTTTCAAGAGCCCGATTATTCCCCCCCAAACTTAAGCAATGTTTATCTTTGAAAATCATATGAGGGGGTCAAAAATCATTGGTCGATGCCAAGCTTTGCAAAGACCGAATGTTAACACCAACCATTCAAAAAATTTATTAATGCAGTGCTCTGGTTGGTGGAAGAAGAAGTGGGGAAAAGGTAAGGGATGGAATAGAATGTGTGTGCGTCTCATTTTGGAGAGACGATGCAGTGAATGTGATGGATTACTCGCATTCTTTTTACAGTTCAGAAGAAGGGGTGGAGGTTCAATTTCAGTGAGAGGGACATGATTCATCTCAACACCCGTGTCATTTAAAAATGCGAGTTCATCAGCGAAGATTTCCTCAAAAGTTCCATCAATACCCCGATGAATAATGTCATTACAAAGTGCGGGGTGATCTTCAGACTCTAAAAATAGTTCATAATCCGTGTTAATCGTTGACCCAGACATCTCGGTGGAAGAGTCCGTATGTGTATGATACATAGTTGGGTCAAACAATAACGTATGAAAAGAGTCTAGATCAGTGTCAGGAGGATCATCAAATTGCTGCTGTCGACATCCATTAAGTCGACAGAACAGACTTGAGCAGTAGGTTCAGAGGGTACACTTCCCTGTAAGTGCACGGCGGCGCCCCGGCCGTCAATCCGACGCCGGAATGCGGAAGCGGTGAAAAACTTTAATTTTGCGGACTTAGCAAACCGGCACCACCGCGCACTAAACACCCGGATCGTAACCATTAACAAGTCTAAGCTAACTAGAAGATGGGTTAGAGATATACCGACTGATCCGAGTCCTCCGGTCTTCATCTCCACTCCGATCTCCTCGCGGGATCTCCGTCTGTCTCCTCCTTGCCGGAAGGGCACCACATCGCCTGCATCTTTTACAGGCTCCCGCCTCAATACCGAGGCAACTCGGGCGCGAAGTTGGCTAGCCGACGCGCCCAAGATTTGCTGTAGAATAATGTAGAAACTTGTCTCTTTGGGGTTTAAGAGGTTGCCATGTTGGAGGAATTTTGTGGACAAGAATTTTCCATGGATGCTTAAGGAAAAATGGAGCATCCATACATGAGTGAGCTCGGCCAGCCCCTGGTTTTTGCTCACAGGAAAAAGAATGAAGTAAGCTCTCAAATTATCTCTCTGGAAAATCATGAAGCAAGCCCCTTCTTTCATTTGTGAATGTGTGTATAAATTAATAACCAAGGAACAAAAATCCTTCACAGCAAAGCACAAAAGGGGGGGTCCACCAATTAACCATGAAAGAAATTTTCCACCCAAAAAATAATCCTCATTCCAAACCCAAACAGTGGCCGGCCCATTCAAGTGGGTGTAGGAAAAAAGGAAGAGTGATTTTTCAAAGGAGATAAAGAAAAATCAAAAGGAATGATGGTCACAACAAATAATCCATCACAAAACAAAACCCACACTCAACACACAAATCATCAACAACCATGATGCTTACAAAGTCAAGCCATCATGAAGTAGTCAAGTCAAAAAGGTCAAGGTATGGAGCTCTCATCATGATGCAACAAAAAGCAAAAGCCCCCTCCACAAATACTTATTTGCAACAATGCAAATAAGCCCTCCTCCACCAAACTTCGGCCAATGAACGGAACAATGGAAATCGGCCGAAACGGAAAGCAAACTGGCAACTCCATAAAACTGGTCCCGTAATAAATTACAGGAAAAACCCCGATACTGTGCATACACACCCGCATCTGTATTTCGACCGAAATACAAAATGCAATGAGACAAAACTACACAATCAAATACTAAGATCCGGCTTAAGCCAAAGCCGGCTAGTAAAAAACCGTCCGATCACGATCCGTGCAATACCGCACGTATCTGATCGAACCCTGCCATATCTCCATACGGCATCTACAGCCTTTCGCCCGAAAGCTGAGTAACTGAATGTGGGGGACTCTAAAGACTCGTCAACACCTTGGTTGTGGATTTAACCACTAGCACGTTAGAGGTATTAGCCAATAGGTAACGGGTTACCAAGTATTGACTAAAAGGGACGTCTGTGAGTGAACTCAGCCTGACTCCCTACTGAGCCTGTCAGTGACAATATCCGTACAGTCCGGTCCGTTCGTCTATGAGCATCGCATGGCGGGCCTAGGGGGTTGGTAAAAGTCAGACCCCCAAAAGCGGTACAAGTCGTGTCGGAGTGTAGCCCAGAACACCCTGAGATACTACTGGAATACCTACCAGTAAATCTCCTTGCCTTGGCCAAGGACTTCGTGTAATGGCTCTCCTAGACACAGCACGACCTCACCCCCAATACCGGGAGAGACGAACCCCTGAAGATACGCTCACTGCCTCCATGTGGCTCGGGACTGTACCCAACTAAAACCTGTTTGCACGACTCCTTTGAGCCGTGGTAGGGTAGTAATCAAAGTACAGTGGGAACTCACACGAGACAAATGATGATCCCCAGGTCGATGAACTAACCTGCACACATGTCACCAGGGAACTGCCATCTGACGTCTGGTATATGACCAACTAGCATGTTCCCGGCGAGTCCTGTCCGGTGTACTCATAACCCAACGAGCACCTGTATACATCTTAGGTGATCCAACTGACACCAGTGGCTTGTGAGACCGGCCACCACCCCTCGTCGGGGTCTCGACTGTATACACTAGTCTACTAATGGAGTATCGATGCCCGGTCTCGAAACTCCCACGACTAGGGACCTTTTAAGGATATGCTTGTAGACCCCCAGCTCCCACTTATATGATCGCCCTCATACTGCTGGTGGTCAAGCAAGAATCCTAGGGGCTCTATCAACGTGTAATAGCGACGTGTCAGGTCACCTAAAACAGTACACGATGATAAAGGTAAACCAGATAGCATACTATCATCTCGAGTAAGACTGTCCTACCGGGATAGGTCCTCCCTCAATCATTACAATCACGTACCTGTGACCTAATAATTGACTCTGAGGGCACTATCTCCAACAATCTCCCACTTGCACTCAAGGCTAATTATTGCGATGTCGCATACTCACAGCCCGTGTGATACCGAACATCCAACTCCTCTACTAGTCAGTCTCACAAAGCTCGTTTGCGGAACTATTGCGTTCGAGGAATAGCCTCAGTGAGTGGATCCGCTTAGTTGTTTCTTTCTATGTCTCTCTATATCTCAAGTTCGCGGAGAAAGCCATCTCCCGAAAAGAGCAATACCTGTCTCAGAATATGTCTGGATGTCTGATGAGACCTAGCTCATAAATGAACTCCAAATCCAAACTTCTTAGACTGTATCGTCAACTGAACTTAATCAGTATCCTGCGCGCCATGCCTCCCTCAGTATTTCCTTGGACCACCTGTCCAAAATACTGCCCCTCGTCAGAAGGATAACTATAACTCTGACAACGTCCTTGTCGTCCATGTCACCTTGGAAGCCTGGAATGATAACTGTCTCCCAATGAGGCTGTCGTTATCATATCCCTAGAACATCCACTTATGTTCTAAAACTGCTTCCGACTGTTTCTCCAGGATTGGATTAATGTCAACTTATTGCATCTAGTGCAAGAACAACATCTGGTGTGGTACTTGACATCTCATGATTGACTCAATTGCCTAAGCAAGTGATCTGCCAATCATGCACGTCCCTCTCCCCTTCAGTCTGTAAGACACCTTTGGAGAGGGTGACTCCATTACCTGCAGGTACACTATCGTGCCAGGAGTCGTCCATCCTAAATACTCTTAGTATGCTGTCAAGTACCCTGATTGGGAAACCACCCAAATCTAGATCTAAAACCATAGATCCAGTAACCAGTATGTCAGATATAAAATCCATTTTCTTTGTGGAGAAACAACTGTGTGACGACCAAAGTATAACCGATCGTAGTGTAGGAGTTTCCTTTCCTACTCTGTGTATATCATCCAAATACCAGGATATCACACCCTACTACCTTCTCAACAGATCCATCCCCTATTCTGATGAAGTCAAACCCATGACTGTCACGTCAGAAATAGATGATCTATCTCCGCTACATCTGCTCTAGTCTATAAATAGACATAAGCAACCTGTCCACCAATGCTTCCGCTGCTCCCACTGACTACGACAACCCTCTGGCAGAGTCATATAGACGTACACTTCTAAAACTGGTTTAGAACGACGCTATACTCATCCTCCGGCCGGGTCTCGTAACCTGGAACAACAGCAATGGCAATTGTGGGTAAACAAGAACTTCCCTGTCACCGTCCTTGAGGCTACCGTAGTGCCTCTCGGGTGCCTGAAGTTACCCACCTTATCTGCGGAGTGGCCAATGGAATGTCAATCCAGATTGAATCTTTAGGTTCCTTATCAAATCTTTAGTAATCGTTTGTGGTTCTGGAATCACTTCCAGTTCTACCATACTCCCACTACAGTTTTCTGAAAAAATTCCATCTTTAATAAAACTGTGGCGAGTCTAGAACAATATCGCTATTGTTCATCCAGATGGTAGAAAGTCAACCCTCGTCATAGCCTGGGTCAACCCACAAACAGCCATTACAGAAACGTGCCTTGAGTTGTCCAGTGTCTGGTTTTAATCATAAACCGGACAACTCCCCGTACCTTAACATCGTTAAGATATGAACTGTTCTATATCCAATATAGAAACAGAGGCACTGATTTAATTGAACCAGATTCAAATCATGCAGCTGTCCCCAGCGCATGTCAACTAAATGGAAGGAGGCCGATCAGCGTTACTCAATTTAGGAATACTTCCAATTATGAGTAACCTGAAAGAGAAGCAAGATCTCTTTATCATTACTATCAACTGAATACCATACACAAGTATCTACATCTTCGATCTCTTTGAAGAATCCCGATACTTGCTATACCTGGTTCTCTACTCTATTCAAATACCTATAACTTCACAAAATTTGGACCCTGTGTTTCCGCGAAACACCTGTCTAAAAACTAGAGAAGTCATAAGTAAACCGAATATAGTACGAGGACCAAGCCCTCTGTCCTGATGGACCCTGGACAACATACAATCCTTTGTATAAGTCCCTTGAGTCTGATAACTCATTCACTATGTGTCGTAGGTTGAAAACTGTACTTATGGTTAAGAAGAATTACACCGCTGTTTAATGATCCTTACCTAACCATCCACTGATATAGGTAAATGTCGTAGACATAATTTCAGAAAGGTATATCTCACTCTATGAAAATAGACGTACAGATATATCAATTTGAAATTGGTGCATAACAGCGGATATTCAAAACCAAATATTTGCCGACCGGCAAACACCCCAGGTGATTTCCTCAAATATCACTGATTACAACGAATCCCGATATAATGAGGATAATCACCCAATTCCCAATAACTTACTCCCACTCATCATCTGTAAAACCATACAGATGTGAGAATCGTACCTGGTAAATACATACCCTGGAGTAAGTATCTAATCGGGAAATCAGTTTTCCTTTAACATTACACAGTGAAACTGAAACATTGAAATGTTCCGATGGGGTATTCTGGTATTCCTAGTAATGCCTCTTCCAGATTCACGACTGTAACCGTATAGTTCTTTGCCACCTCTCCAAATCCCTTCATATGTCTTTAGTCTTTACCTTCTGCACACCCTTTTAGGCCAAATGGTTTTCTTCCTTCCCTACCGTTCGGCACCAGCCTATGGTTTGGAAGAAGACTATCCAATAAGCATAATGGGTGTACTGTCCCAATCCTAGGAACACTCGCAATGAGAGAGGGTGAAGATAAAAGACAACCGAATAAACCTTATTCCTATTTCTCCTGAACCAGAATCCATCCCCGAACTGGAACCAGTTCCATTCGAGTTCGTATATAACCATACGATGGAGTATCCAAATAAACTGTGGATCTTCGTAGTGATACGGAGTGTCCTGGAGAAATACAAAGGTGATGTGGGAGTGGTAACGAAATATTTGGTTTGGTCGTGAATATCTGTTGCAATTTACTTTGCCCTCTTACTAATCCCTTGCTTTGTCTGAACTTAATACCTTCTGCACACCATCGTTATGCTAATTGGTTTTCTTCATTCCCTACCGGTCGGCACCAGCCTAAGGTTTGGAAGAAGACAATCCAATTTGCGTAATAGGTGTACTACCCCTAAACCAAGGAGTACTCGTAACCTGAGAGAGGGTAAAAGGAAAAGACAACTGAATAATCCTATCCGTTTTCTCCAGAACCGGAAACCATCCTCAAATAAATTCTTTCGAGTTCGTATCTAACCATACGATGGTTTTGTCCAATGGAAGTGGACGTTCGTAGTAATACGGGGTGTCCTGGAGAAAAGGGTAAAAGTAGGAGTGGCAATGAGGTCTGCAACTCTGACAATCCAAAAGCCAGTGTTAAGAAGGTTCGGTCAACTTGGTCACTGAGTCAAAATCTTAGGGTCGGGTCAATGGTCGCTGCCAAAGAGAGAGAGAAAAGAAACACTCAGCGTGCACTCTAACCTAGATCAGAATGGTTACCAATTTATCTAATCTGGAAACCTCCCACTGTACCTCAAATTCTCCTCCAAACCTGAAAGAAGAATTAGTCAGGGTCACCCGAGGAGTATACCAACTCATCAGTAGGAATCGGGACCCAACTCTTATCGCATGATAACGTGACGGAATCCGCTCACGCTATCACACTCCAGAAGGTATGCGCATATCTGGCAAGTTTCAGTTGTTTTGAAACTCCCGATGTGATTTTTACCCCATGCTCTTATGACCTTGGCGTGAGGTCAAAATATCTTAAGTCACATGTCAAGTTCTACCCATCATTGTCCAGGTTAATTTGAACCCACCCGTACATACCCTTGACGTAGGCCAAAATAGTAGTACGACTGTCCCAAACCAACGCATCTATCTATGCAACAGATAAATACCCGGTAACTACCAAACACTATGCCTTGGCGTGAGGTCAAAATACATAGCTTAAATACTACCGAATATTTAACTGAAATGATGGAGGGCTACGAATGGTTTCTGGCGAAAACCTTTAACGTAATGAACTTGATATCGTTGAAGGAACGGATAGCTTTTTAGAAAATATAGTGACGAAAACCTTTACTAAAGAGGTCACTCCCGGTGAAGGGATCTCGGCTCTTTCCCCGTAGAATGGGGTGCTGGATATTCATAACCGAATATCACTGTGCAAAGCAAAAGTAATCGGCTATAGTGAAGTTAATGCCCTGACGCAAACTTCTGTCCAAGGGGTCACTCCTGGTGAAGGGATCTCGGCCCTTGCCTCGTCGACTGAGGAGCAGGATATTCCAAATGAATACCACGATGCAAAACAGAAATGAACGTCCTTGCAATAACAGCTTTTTGAAAAGTGTTCCAACAACATCAGATTAGGTTTGTTTAACTTGCATTGATCCGAATGAACGCAGTCCCATCAATTGATCACACCACAAAGAACGAAAATATACTGACGTACGTATATGCCATCTGCATTCGCCACTGGGTCCCGTCATCACCCGTTAGGTTAGCTAACTAACGGCAGAGCGGGGACTGGATTAGCGCGGATGAAAAACATATACAACATTTACTAATATATATACCAATATATAGTATTTCGCTCAAGGCGTGAATAAAATGCAACATCACAGAAATGTACAGCATCACAGAACAATACAGATATCTGGGATCCCCGGGTTTCACAGAGCCACTACCGAAACCCGACGTTCCCCTGGTCATGTGGATAGCCTGTGCAATGAAATCCTATACCCCCTACGAGTGCGGCGAATAGCCAGCCAATCCTGGAGTGAAGCCCCCTCCGTCCCAATGCCATGAGATGCGGGCTTGTTGCCTTCTAGAACCCGGCTATCCGTGCACCCCTCCGCGGGGTAATCCTAGTACAGAAAGTAAAATATACATACAACGGGTACATCGACCGCAACCAGGCCGTGCCCCAAAAGAATAATACAAACGGGCAGTGACGGCAGTCCACATGTCGGACGCTCGCCCCGCAATATCAAATGTACATAATACAACAACACTGTACCAGCATTGCATCCAGGCTATCCCCCACGACCGATCCGCAACATCACAGCAAATACATAGAACATCAACGTGAAAGTCACGTTCGCAAATCCGTCTAACCGGGCTATAGCAGTTAGACGACTTTACCGATCGAGTGACATTCACGGTCGCAGATATAATGTAAATACTGTGAAAAATGTGTTTAAAATATCCGATCAATCAAATTTTAACAAGTGGGCCCCCAAACAATACTGTAGCAGATCAAGAAATTCTGGGCCCAAAATTAATATTCCAAAACACATATATATGGCCCACAAAGACACTGTAGAAATTGGGTGCAGAGACCTCAACAGTGCGCGGCGGAAACGCGGCCCAAAGGGGGTTTTGGCCGCGGTTCCGCGCCTGCACTGTCGACTGAATCTGTCGAATTTTTACAGTATCCTTGTAATCTCCAGTACATCAATTTTATACATCTTGAAAAAATTTTCGACACCAAAAATTTCCAACAGAAAACTGATGTGATCAAAAATGCGATTTTGGAACTTTTGATCGATCGGAAATGCAAACACATTACACAATGCTAGACTAAGTTAATGGCGAGGCTCTGATACCACTGTAAGTGCACGGCGGCGCCCCGGCCGTCAATCCGACGCCGGAATGCGGAAGCGGTGAAAAACTTTAATTTTGTGGACTTAGCAAACCGGCACCACCGCGCACTAAACCTCCGGATCGTAACCATTAACAAGTCTAAGCTAACTAGAAGATGGGTTAGAGATATACCGACTGATCCGAGTCCTCCGGTTTTCATCTCCACTCCGATCTCCTCGCGGGATCTCCGTCTGTCTCCTCCTTGCCGGAAGGGCACCACATCGCCTGCATCTTTTACGGGCTCCCGCCTCAATACCAAGGCAACTCGGGCGCGAAGTTGGCTAGCCGACGCGCCCAAGATTTGCTGTAGAATAATGTAGAAACTTGTCTCTTTGGGGTTTAAGAGGTTGCCATGTTGGAGGAATTTTGTGGACAAGAATTTTCCATGGATGCTTAAGGAAAAATGGAGCATCCATACATGAGTGAGCTCGGCCAGCCCCTGGTTTTTGCTCACAGGAAAAAGAATGAAGTAAGCTCTCAAATTATCTCTCTGGAAAATCATGAAGCAAGCCCCTTCTTTCATTTTTGAATGTGTGTATAAATTAATAACCAAGGAACAAAAATCCTTCACAGCAAAGCACAAAAGGGGGGGTCCACCAATTAACCATGAAAGAAATTTTCCACCCAAAAAATAATCCTCATTCCAAACCCAAAAAGTGGCCCGCCCATTCAAGTGGGTGTAGGAAAAAAGGAAGAGTGATTTTTCAAAGGAGATAAAGAAAAATCAAAAGGAATAATGGTCACAACAAATAATCCATCACAAAACAAAACCCACACTCAACACACAAATCATCAACAACCATGATGCTTACAAAGTCAAGCCATCATGAAGTAGTCAAGTCAAAAAGGTCAAGGTATGGAGCTTTCATCATGATGCAACAAAAAGCAAAAGCCCCCTCCACAAATACTTATTTGCAACAATGCAAATAAGCCCTCCTCCACCAAACTTCGGCCAATGAACGGAACAATGGAAATCGGCCGAAACGGAAAGCAAACTGGCAACTCCATAAAACTGGTCCCGTAATAAATTACAGGAAAAACCCCGATACTGTGCATACACACCCGCATCTGTATTTCGACCGAAATACAAAATGCAATGAGACAAAACTACACAATCAAATACTAAGATCCGGCTTAAGCCAAAGCCGGCTAGTAAAAAACCGTCCGATCACGATCCGTGCAATACCGCACGTATCTGGTCGAACCCTGCCATATCTCCATACGGCATCTACAGCCTTTCGCCCGAAAGCTGAGTAACTGAATGTGGGGGACTCTAAAGACTCGTCAACACCTTGGTTGTGGATTTAACCACTAGCACGTTAGAGGTATTAGCCGATACGTAACGGGTTACCAAGTATTGACTAAAAGGGACGTCTGTGAGTGAACTCAGCCTGACTCCCTACTGAGCCTGTCAGTGACAATATCCGTACAGTCCGGTCCGTTCGTCTATGAGCATCGCATGGCGGGCCTAGGGGGTTGGTAAAAGTCAGACCCCCCAAAAGCGGTACAAGTCGTGTCGGAGTGTAGCCCAGAACACCCTGAGATACTACTGGAATACCTACCAGTAAATCTCCTTGCTTTGGCCAAGGACTTCGTGTAATGGCTCTCCTAGACACAGCACGACCTCACCCCCAATACCGGGAGAGACGAACCCCTGAAGATACGCTCACTGCCTCCATGTGGCTCGGGACTGTACCCAACTAAAACCTGTTTGCACGACTCCTTTGAGCCGTGGTAGGGTAGTAATCAAAGTACAGTGGGAACTCACACGAGACAAATGACGATCCCCAGGTCGATGAACTAACCTACACACATGTCACCAGGGAACTGCCATCTGACGTCTGGTATATGACCAACTAGCATGTTCCCGGCGAGTCCTGTCCGGTGTACTCATAACCCAACGAGCACCTGTATACATCTTAGGTGATCCAACTGACACCAGTGGCTTGTGAGACCGGCCACCGCCCCTCGTCGGGGTCTCGACTGTATACACTAGTCTACTAATAGAGTATCGATGCCCGGTCTCGAAACTCCCACGACTAGGGACCTTTTAAGGATATGCTTGTAGACCCCCAGCTCCCACTTATATGATCGCCCTCATACTGCTGGTGGTCAAGCAAGAATCCTAGGGGCTCTATCAACGTGTAATAGCGACGTGTCAGGTCACCTAAAACAGTACACGATGATAAAGGTAAACCAGATAGCATACTATCATCTCGAGTAAGACTGTCCTACCGGGATAGGTCCTCCCTCAATCATTACAATCACGTACCTGTGACCTAATAATTGACTCTGAGGGCACTATCTCCAAAAATCCCAACTTGTAAATGTTCAGCTCTATTGACCTATTCCCGAAGGATAGGGTCATAGAACCATTACGACAGTTGATTCTTGCATTGGAAGTGGCCAAAAAGGGGCGACCTAAAATCACCGGAATTTGATTCCGTGGGTTCGCTACAGGCTGTGTATCAATTACAATAAAATCCACAGGGAATATAAATTCCCCGATTTTTATTAACACATCCTTCAGTTCACCCCTAGGTTTGGTGATTGATCGATCAGCCATCTGGAGAGTTATGCTCGAGAGCTTTAACACTCCGATACCTAGTTGCTCGTATACCGAGTAAGGAAGTAAGTTAACACTAGCGCCAAGGTCAAGTAACGCACGGTTGATGTGTTTCTCCCCAATAGAAATGGAAATAGTAGGACAACCAGGGTCCTTATGTTTCCGTGGTAATTGTTGGGGAAAAGCCGTGTCTACAGTACTTGACATGAAGATTTTTTTAGGCACTTGAGTCTTCCTCTTCCTAGTGCATAAGTTCTTAAGGGTTTTTGCATAGGACGGAACTTGTTGGATAGCATCGAGGAAAGGGATGTTGATATTAACTTCCTTAAACATGTTCATAATCTTCTCCATATGTGGACTTGGTGTGTTAGCCCTTAACCGATTAGGATAAGGTGCTTTAGCAATAAGCACAGGGTCCATCATAGGAGAAGGAAGTGTGTGTGGAACCAACCCCAAAATAGAAGTGGGGATCGTCCGTGGAGGGGTAAAAGAGGTGGGCTGAAGTGGCGAGCCTTTTGGGAAACGAAGAATAGGCTCGTGAGAAGGTGGTGGGGTAGAAGAACTGGGTTCAGAATTAGAAGGGTGTGTGTGAGGAAAGGTCTCAGCCGGGGTGTTATTGATTGATTTTTCAGTATCATCAAACTCTTCCCCAACGTGAGTGTCAAGCACTCTTCCAGATCTCAACGTGGTTGCATTCACAAGATGTGAATAGCCAGGATTGGGTAAAGGTTGAGCTAGAAGTTTCCCTTTCTCTCTTGCACTCATTTCGGCTTCTAGTTGTGCAATTTGTGCTTCCATCGATTTGATATTCTCATTTTGTGAGACAATGATCTTCATCACATTCTCGATGGAAGATTGCAAACTTGCCGTCCCTTGGATGGATTGTTTCATGAAAATATCCAAGGTTTGTGCTAGTGCAGAGGTATTATCTATACCGGTCAATTGCAAAGGACTCGACGGTGCAAAAGTGTTAGCCGGATTTTTGAAGTTTTGTGATTGGAAGGGGTGCTGACTCAATTGAAGTGGTGGCTGCTGTTGTGGTGGAGGGACCCTTTGGAAATTGTTTTGGTTTGGAACCGTGTTTTGAAATTATGATTGGTTCCAAGCAAAGTTAGGGTGATTCCTCCAACCCTGATCATATGTGGAGGAAGATGGATCGTTTCTAGGTCTTTGAAATGCGGCATTGGTATGCTCATGACCTTGAAATGGACACTCTTCCGTCAAGTGAGACGGATCAGAACAGCAGCCACATACAGTTTTGGAGAGTGATATTTGACTTAGGGCGGCTAAAAATTTGTTTTCCATAGTCTCAAGTTTCTTTTGCATAGCTGAAATGTCAGCTCTAACTCCTATGGACATATCATTACCTTCCCTAGACGATTGACTCACACCCTCCCACTGTAAAGATTTTTCTGCGAAATTTTCTAGGAATTCCCAGGCTTCCCCATCATCTTTGGTCATAAAGTTGCCTTGACACATGGATTCAAGGGTCTGTCTTGTGTAAGGAGTAATGCCCTCATAGATGATTCGGCACAGTTCCCATCTCGGGATGCCGTGATGTGGACATTGGACTAACAGATCCTTGAATCGTTCAAGACATTTTGAAAATGTTTCATTTGGAAGCTGGGTGAATTGATAGATTTCGCTACGGACTCGAGCTGTCTTTTGATGTGGGTAAAATTTCTTCAGGAATGCTTTGACGAATTCGTCCCAATTTGAAATTGAATGTGCGGTAATGTTATATAGCCACTTCTCGGCTAAATCGCACAAGGTGAATGGGAGAAGACGTAGACGCAAAGCATCCACAGACAACTGTGAGGTACCCATCATTGCGCATACATTTTCAAATTTCGTGATAAACACGTATGCGTCTTCAGACTCGAGACCGTGAAATTTTGGTAGAAGATTGATGTATTGGGGTTTAATCTGAAAATTTTCCCCGTTGGCTGGTGGTATGGAAAGACAGGTGGAAAGTGGGCCTCATGTAGGATAGCATCTCTCTTGGAGAGAGATGCGAAATGGATTCTGCGCACCAACGGATGGCGGCAGGGTAGTGGAAAAGAAGTTCGATGGAGACGGATCCATCGATGTGGGTGTGGTAGTGGGTAAAGAAAGGATAAATGTAGAAATACCGAATTTAGGGTCGATCGGGGGACGCGGACAAACAGGCACTAGAATCCCGTTGTCCAGCCTATCTTGTACTAAAAAGGGTTAGTACAAGTGGCAGCGTGAATTTATAATTAGGGGAAATGAAGTGAATGCGGTGTTTGCTTTGAAAAAGGGTCGGATTTTTGAAAAAATGACACACAACCCTAGAATCTAGTGGTCACCTAGGTCCGGCTCTAGACCGCTCCTAACTGCCAAAAGACAAGTCGCAGGATAGAATCCTCCACTGCCTCTTTTTCCCTCTGTGGCCGGATAAGTGCCAGGTAAGTGGGAAGGTACTCCACTAAGTAAGTAGTGGGCCTAATTAAAAACCACTAGCCTTAGACACACTCGCCTTAGACACCACCAAAAAACGCGGATAAGCAATGAATTACCCACGGCCTTCTCTTGTCCTAATTGAGCGCGACGGTCCTTAGAGTCATCTCTAGATATTTTTTAATTAATGAGGGTAAATGCGGATGCAAGTTTGTGATTTTCGGGGCTTAGGAAGGGTAATGAACTCCCCACCTAATCTGGATTTGGTCGTGCCCCTTAGTTTCCGTATTAATTATGCAAATAACCAAGAATCAAAACACGCACAAATTTTAATTTGCTTTTTGCGCGCTGCGATTATTTGCAAAGAAACCTGCAGTAAAGTGTTAATTGGAGCATATGAGGGGAGAGATAAGAAAGTGAGAAGCTTACAGAGAAAGTTTGGTGCAGAGAGGAGCTAGAACTGCGGCGGATCCGCCGCGGATGTGCCCTAATGCCGCGCTTCCGCCGCGGTATATTTGGATCAGTGCACAGAAATTTGTGTACAAGCTTCTGTTCACCTACACAGCTCTCTGGATGTTTCAGAAAAAATTTTCCACAGCTCCAATGATTCCAGATTTCCTCGCAATCAAATCACAACACACGTATTAGTGTTTGCACGAATTTTGATCACAAAATTTAGATGGAATAAAATTTTCAACTCAAATTTCAAAATACGAACAATTAGCGCACTATCCCCGGCAACGGCGCCATTTGATTGTAAAGAATTCTTGTTTGTGTAGTTAGAAATTGTAAAGAAATCACAACCAAAAATTATTTGACTGCAATCAACTACGGTGTCGGATGTAGATTATAAGTGAGTGCGGATCGTCCACAGGGACAGTGTAATAGTTCGTCTTTCAAATTAAATGAGTCGAAACTTAAAAGAAAAGAAAACAAACAATTCATGATTTATATTTGAAGTTCAAGAATTAGAAAATATAGATCTAATAACAAGAAAAAGATAGAATCAAGAATTGATAGTTTGATGATTTTTCCAAACAAATATCAAGAATCGAAATGAGGCTCGTAGGAATCGATCGGATCTATAGATGTGATGTAATCTTACAATTACTTATTCTTATCCTTCGATGAATTGATACTAGATCGATGATAATCGATCAAGAATTAGGGATTTCTTATGAAACTAGGGTTTCATCTTATCCCTTGTTCTTTCGTCGATATCATTCATATTCTAGACTCTAGTAAATTCAAGAAACGATCGTAGATCTCTAATTTCGAGCGATCACAATCAAGAAAGCATCGCAACGAATCTAGGTCATCGATTCTTGAATTTGCTAGGATTTACAAAACTCGTAGGACTCAAGAATCGTTTAAAGATTTGTTACATCATTATTCTATTGATCGTCTCGACTCCTTAACGAGCGGAGTTTTACTCAAACATCATCATAAGAACTACAATCATAAATTGAGATCGAATCATGATGCAAGAATTTAAAAGAAAGCAAGATTAAAGAATTTCACCTTTTATTTATATCAACAATTTCATTACATTCGCTCAAGAACTACAAGAGGAAGAACTCGATCGTCGATTTGGCTTCGCTCGTCTCCTTGAGTCGCGGATCGGCTTGGATCACTTGCACGATTGAAGATCGGCTCGGCTCATAAAAGGTTGAAGGCTTCTCTCTTGATTGGTACTCAAGATCTTGAATTTGGAGTGGAATTAGGGTTAGGGTTTCGCACAAGCCTTGTCACTAGACTTGTGGAAGAAGATGATGTAAGAGGGAAAGAGTAATGAACTAATGAAGAACTAATGAACTCCCCAACCCTTAGATCTAGGTTCCTATTTATAGCCATCAAAACCCTAGATCTAGGATTTGAATTTTAAGTTTCCCTCCAAAAGTTTGTTGGATGAAATTTGAATTTCCCTCCAAAAGTTTGTTGGATGAAATTTGAATTTCCCTCCAAAAGTTTGTTGGATGAAATTTTTAATTTCCCTCCAAAAGTTTGTTGGATGAAATTTAAATTTCCCTCCAAAAGTTAGTTGGATGAAATTTGAATTTCCCTCCAAAAGTTTGTTGGAGGAGAAGCTTCTAGATGTGATTAGTTAGGAGGGAGCTTCTAGAAGAGGTTAGTTAGGAGCTTAATTAGGATTAGCTTTGCTTAATGATCTTTGCTGATCTGGCAGTAGCTTTGCGAGAATTCTGGAATTTGACATATCTTACTGAGCTGTAGGCCTTGAGATATGAATTTTGCACTAAAAATAATTTGCTGATCTGACCAAACCGCCGCGGAACCGCGGCGCAAGCCGGCTCCTGCAGCGGTTCCGCGGCGCTTTTGAAGAGTTGGGGCTCGGGCTCTCTGGTGCTTGTTGGGCTTGAGTTGTGGGCCTTGCTTTGATATGTTGAATTGTATTTCTCCCTTTGGATTGCTACCAGATCTCAAAACTTGGAGTTGGTGTAATGTTTGATCAGCAAAATGACAATTTTGGCTTTTCTTTCGGATTTTCCTGCATAATTTCTCAAGACAAGTGTTGCGCAATATAGAGATGATGCGATGCCATGAAATGCAGTCAATTTCCCTTAAAGTGTCAGTTTAAAAGTCTAATACATGCAATCTGGTATTTTACGACTGATTTGCTAATATGTGAAATATGAATGCCGAACACTTCTAAATGAGTGCAAATGATAGGGAAATTGCCGGTTAAAAGATGCAATATTTTCGACTGATCACCATGCCTCCCTCAGTATTGCCTTGGATCACCTGTCCAAAATACTGCCCCTCGTCAGAGGGAAAACTATAACTCTGACAACGTCCTTATCGTCCATGTCACCTTGGAAGCCTGGAATGATAACTGTCTCCTGAATGAGGCTGTCGTTATCATATCCCTAGAACATCCACTTATGTTCTAAAACTGCTTCCGACTGTTTCTCCAGGATTGGATTAATGTCAACTTATTGCATCTAGTGCAAGAACAACATCTGGTGTGGTACTTGACATCTCATGATTGACTCAATGGCCTAAGCAAGTGATCTGCCAATCATGCACATCCCTCTCCGCTTTAGTCTGTAAGACACCTTTAGAGAGGGTGACTCCATCACCTGCAGGTACACTACCGTGCCAGGAGTCGTCCATTCTAAATACTCTTAGAATGCTGTCAAGGTACCCTGATTGGGAAACTACCCAAATCTAGATTTATAAATCTAGTAACCAGAATGTCTGATATGTTATCCAAGTTGTATGTGGAGAAATCACTGTGTGACGACCAAACTATAACCGATCGTAGTATAGGAATATCACTTCCTACTCTGTGTATGTCATCAAATACCAGGACATCACACCCTACTACCTTCTCAACAGATCCATCCCCTATTCTGATGACGTCAAACCTATGACTGTTACATCAGAAATAGATGATCTATCTCCGCTATATCTGCTTTAGTCTATAAATAGACATAAGCCTGATGTCCACCAATGCTTCCGCTGCTCCCACTGACTACAACAACCCTCTTGCAGAGTCATATAGACATGCACTTCTAAAGCTAGTTTAGAACGACGCTATACTCATCCTCCCACCAATTCTCGCAGCCTGGAACAACAGCAATGGCAAGTCTGGGTAAACAAGAACCTCCCTGCCACCGTCCTTGAGGCTACCGGAGTACCTCTCGGGTGCCTGAGGTTACCCACCGTATCTGCGGAGTGGCCAATGGAATGTCAAAACAGATTGAATCTTTAGGTTCCTTATCAAATCTTCAGTAATCGTTTGCGGTTCTGGAATCACTTCCAGTTCTACCATACTCCCACTACTGCTTTTGAAAAAATCCATTTTTATTAAAACTGTGGCGAGTCCAGAACAATATTACTATTGATCTCCCAGATGGTAGAAAGTCAACCCTCATCATAGCCTGGGTCAACCCACAAACAGCCATTACAGAAACGTGCCTTGAGTTGTCCAGTATCTGGTTTTAATCATAAGCCGGACAACTCCCCGTACCTTAACATCGTTAAGATATGAACTGTTTTATATCCAATATAGAACCAGATGCACTGATTTAATTTAACCAGATTCAAAACATGCAGCTGTCTCCAGTGCATGTCTTCTAAAATGGAAAGAGGCCGATCAGCGTTACTCAACTTAGGAATGCTTCCAATTATGAGTAACCTGAAAGAGAAGCAAGTTCTTTTGATCATTACTATCAACTGAATACCATACACAAGTATCTACATCTTCAATCACTTTGAAGAATCCCGATACTTGCAATACCTGGTTCTCTACTTTATTCAAATACCAATAACTTCTCAAAATTCAGACCCTGTGTTTCTACGAAACACATGTCTAAGAACTAGAGAAGTTAAAAGTAAACAGAATATAGTAAGAAGACCAACCCCTCTGTCCTAATGGACACTGGACAACATACAATACTCTGTATAAGTCCGCTGAGTCTAATAATTCTTTCACTGTGTGTCGTAGATTGAAAACTGTACTTATGGTTAAGGAGAATTACACCGCTGTTTAATGCTTCTTACCTAACCATCCACTGATATAGGTAAATGTCATCGACATAATATCAAAAGATATATCTCACTCTATGAAGATAGACGTACAGATATATCAATTTGAAATTGGTGCATAACAGCGGATATTCAAAACCAAATATTTGCCGACCGGCAAACAACCCAGGCGACTTCCTCAAATATCACCGATTACAACGAATCCCGATATAATGAGGACGATCACCCTATTCCAAATGACTTACTCCCACTAATCATCTGTAAAACCATACAGATGTGAGAATCAAACTTGGTAAATACATACCCTGGAGCAAGTGTCTAATCAGGAAATCAGTTTTCTTTTAACAGTACACAGTTGAACTGAAACATTGAAATGTTTCGATGGGGTATCCTGGTATTCCTAGTAATGCCTCTATCATTATCCAGATTCACAACTATAACCGTATAATTCTTTGCCACCTCTCCAAATCCCTTTATATGTTTTTAGTCATTACCTTCTGCACACCCCTTTAGGCCAATTGGTTTTTTTCCTTCCCTACCGTTCGGCACCAGCCTATGGTTTGGAAGAAGACTATCCAATAAGCATACTGGGTGTACTGTCCTAGTCCTAGGAGCACTCGCAATGCGAGAGAAGGTGAAGATAAAAGACAACCGAATAAACCTTATTCCTATTTCTCCTGGACCAGAATCCATCCCCGAACTGGAACAAGTTCCTTTCGAGTTCGTATATAACCATACGATGGATTATCCAATAAACTGTGGATCTTCGTAGTGATACGGAGTGTCCTGGAGAAATACAAAGGTGATTTAGGATTGGCGAAGAAATACTTGGTTTGGTCGTGAATATCAGTCGCAATTTACTTTGCCCTCTTACTAATCCCTTGCTTTGTCTTAATCTTAATACCTTCTGCACACCGTTTAGGCTAATTAGTTTTCTTCATTCCCTACCGGTCGGCACCAGCCTAAGGTTTGGAAGAAGACTATCCAATGTGCATAATAGGTGTACTATCTCTTAAACCAAGGAGTACTCACAACTTGAGAGAAGGTAAAAGGGAAAAGACAACTGAATAATCCTATCCGTTTTCTCCAGAACCGGAAACCATCCTCGAATTCCTTCGAGTTCGTATCTAACCATACGATGGTTTTGTCCAATGGAAGTAGACGTTCGTAGTAATACGGGGTGTCCGGGAGAAAAGGGTAAAAGTAGGAGTGGCAATGAGGTCTGCAACTCTAACAATCCAAAAGCCAGTGTAAAGAAGGTTCGGTTAACTTGGTCTCTGAGTCATAGTCTTAGGGTCGGGTCAATGGTCGCTGCCAAAGAGAGAGAGAAAAGAAACACTCAGCGTGCACTCTAACCTAGATCAGAATGGTTACCAATTTATCTAATCAGGAAACCTCCCACTGTACCTCAAATTCTCCTCCAAACCTAAAAGAAGAATTAATCGGGGATACCCGAGGAGTAAACTAACTCATCAGTGGGAATCGGGATCCAACTCTCATCGCATGATAAAGTGACGGAATCCGCTCACGTTATCACACTCCAGAAGGTATGCGCATATCTGGCAAGTTTCAGTTCTTTTGAAACTCCCGATGTGATTTTTACCCCATGCTCTTATGACCTTGACTTTGGCCAACATATCATAAGTCACATGTCAAGTTCAACCCGTCATTCTCCAGGTTAATTTGAATCCACCCGTACCTACCCTTGACTTTGGCCAAAATGGCAGTACGACTGTCCCAAACCAACGCATCTATCTATGCTGCATATGAATACGCAACAGCTACCAAACACTGTGCCTTGACTTTGGCCAACATACACAGCTTGAATACTATTGACTATCCATATGAAACGACGGAGGGCTATGAATGGTTTCTGGCGAAAACCTTTAACGTAATGAACTTGATATCGTTGAAGGAACGGATAGCTTTTTAGAAAATATAGTGACGAAAACCTTTACTAAAGAGGTCACTCCCGGTGAAGGGATCTCGACTCTTTCCCCGTAGAATGGGGTGCAGGATATTCCAAATGAATACCACGATGCAAAGCAAAAGTAATCGGCTATAGTGAAGTTAATGCCCTGACGCAAACTTCTGTCCAAGGGGTCACTCCCGGTGAAGGGATCTCGGCCCTTGCCTCGTCGACTGAGAAGCAGGATATTCCAAATGAATACCACGATGCAAAACAAAAAGTGAACGTCCTTGCAATAACAGCTTTTTGAAAAGTGTTCCAACAACATCAGAATAGGTTTGTTTTAACTTGCATTGATCCTAATCAACGCAGCCCCATCAATTGATCACACCACAAAGAACGAAAATATACTGACGTACGTATATGCCATCCGCATTCGCCACTGGGTCCCGTCATCACCCGTTAGGTTAGCTAACTAACGGCAGAGCGGGGACTGGACTAGCGTGGATGAAAAACATATACAACATCTACTAATATATATACCAATATATTATATTCGCTCAAGGCGTGATAAAAAAAATGCAACATCACAGAAATGTACAGCATCACAGAACAATACAGATATCTGGGATCCCCGGGTTTCACAGAGCCACTACTGAAACCCGACGTTCCCCTGGTCGTGTGGATAGCCTGTGCAATGAAATCCTAGACCCCTACGGGCGCGGCAAGTTACCCGCCAAAACCTGAAGCGAGGCAGCCCCCTTCAGCACCGTGAATGGACCACCCGGCACTTCACGTAATCCGGTAACTTGGGCACCCCTCCTGGGTCAACCTGTAACCCCTACGAGTGCCGCGAATAGCCCGCCAATTCTAGAGTGAAGCCCCCTCCGTCCCAATGCCATGAGATGCGGGCTTGTTGACCTCCAGAACCCGGCTATCCGTGCACCCCACCGCGGGGCAATCCTAGTACAGAAAGTAAAATATACATACAACGGGTACATCGACCGCAACCTGGCCGTGCCCCAAAAGAATAATACAAACAAGCAGTGACGGCAGTCCACATGTCGGACGCTCACCCCGCAATATCTAATGTACATAATACAACAGAAACTGTACTAGCATTGCATCCAGGCTATCCTCCACGACCGATCCGTAACAACACAGCAAAATCACAGAACATCAACGTGAAAGTCACGTTCGCAAATCCGTCTAACCGGGCTATAGCAGTTAGACCGGATTTACCGATCGAGTGACATTCACGGTCGCAGATATAATGTAAATACTGTGAAATAATGTGTTTAAAATATCCGATCGATGAAAAATTAACAAGTGGGCCCCCAAGCAATACTGTAGCACTCACAGAAATTCTGGGCCCAAGTTTAATATTCCAAAACCCCCAAAATCAGCCCACAAGCCCACTTGAAAATTTCGACCCATTGATCCCTCAAACCTGCGGCGGAACCGCGGCAACAAGGGGGGTTTTGCCGCGGTTCCGCGCTCTACCTGAGAGATCAATGTCTCGAATTTTCCCAGATCTCTTAGGACTTCTAGTACATCAATTTTCTACGACCTGAAAAATTTTTGGACTTCAAAATAATTCGACAGAAAACTGATGTAAAGAAAAACGCGGGTTTTTGGAATTTTGGTCGATCGGAAATGCAAACACATCAAACAAAGGTAGACGAAGTTAATGGCGAGGCTCTGATACCACTGTAAGTGCACGGCGGCGCCCCGGCCGTCAATCCGATGGCCAAATGCGGAAGCGGTGATAAACTTTAATTTTGCGAACTTAGCAAACCGGCACCACCGCGCACTAAACCCCGGATCGGGCCATTAAACTTGTTCTAGCCAACAACAAGACGGGTTAGAGATATACCGAGTGATCCGAGTCCTCCGGTCTTCTCGTTGTCGTCCCGATCTCCTGCGGAAAGTCCGGTCGTCGCCTCCTTGCCGGAAGGGCACCACATCGCCTGCATCTTTTACGGGCTCCCACCTCAATACCGAGGCAACTCGGGCGCGAAGTTGGCTGGCCGACGCGTCCAAGATTTGCTGTAGAATGTGTAGGGTTGAGGCTATGTCTCATTTGGGGTTTGTTGCCTTTGAAGATGATGGAGGAATCAAGATAAGAAAAATGGTGCTTGCATTTTTCTAGTATGAAATGAGATCAAAAATCCCACACTCAAAAATGAAACTCTCTCATTCTCTCTCAAAGAAGTGGCCGGCCATGCTCCCTTGAGGAATGGTGGTGGAGTGTGTACATAATGCAAGAGGGAGGTGAGTGTAGTAAAAGGTGGAGGGTGACCACAACAAAAACATCATCATAACAAATTCACATCAAATCCATATCCTTTCTTATCTCAATTAATGCAAGTGAGTGATGTAAAGAGAATCAAATGATGGTGGAAAAGAACAGATGCCATAATAATCAAAGCATTTGCAAGAAACCCCTCCACAATGTGTTATTTGCACAATTGCAAATAACCCCCTCCATCGGAAAAGTCCGGTCGGGAAAGAACAAAGGAAAACCGGCCGGAACGGAATGCAAACTGGAAACTCCAGAAAACTGGTCCCGTAATAAATTACAGGAAAATCCCGATACTGTGCATACACACCCGCATCTGTATTCCGACCGGATACAAATGCAATGAGACAAAATCTACAATGTACTATACTAGGATCCGGCTTAAACCAAAGCCGGCTAGTAAAATCCGTTCGATCCTGATCCGTTCAATACCGCACGTATCTGATCGAACCGTGCCATATAACTATACGGCCTCTAGTACTAACCGTCCGATCCTGATCCGTGCAATACCGCACGTATCTGATCGGACCCTGCCATATCTCCATACGGCCTCTACAGCGTTTCGCCCGAAACTTGAGTAACTGTAAGTGTGGTGGACTCTAAAGACTCGTCAATACTATGGCTGTGGATTTAACCACTAGCACGTCAGAGGTATAAGCCAATACGTGACGGGCCACCAGCTATTGACTAAAAAGGGACGTCGATGAGCGAACTCATCCTGACACCCTACTGAGCCTGTCAGTGACAATATCCATACAGTACGGTCCGTTCGTCTATGAGCATCGCATGGCGGGCCTAGGGGGTTGGTAAAAGTCAGACCCCCAAAAGCGGTACAAGTCGTGTCGGAGTGTAGCCCAGAACACCCTGAGATACTACTGGAATACCTACCAGTAAATCTCCTGCCTTGGCCAAGGACTTCGTGTAATGGCTCTCCTAGACATAGCGCGACCTCACCCCCAATACCGGGAGAGACGAACCCCTGAAGATCCGCTCACTGCCTCCATATGGCTCGGGACTGTACCCAACTAAAACCTGTTTGCACGACTCCTTTGAGCCGTGGTAGGGTAGTAATCAAAGCACAGTGGGAACTCACACGAGACAAATGACGATCTCAGGTCGATGAACTAACCTGTACACATGCCACCAGGGAACTGCTATCTGACGTCAGGTATAAGACCAACTAGCATGTTCCCGGCGAGTCCTGTCCGGTGTACTCATAACCCAATGAGCACCTGTATACATCTTAGGTGATCCAACTGACACCAGTGGCTTGTGAGACCGGCCACCGCCCCTTGTCGGGGTCTCGACTGTATACACTAGTCTACTCTGGAGAATCGATGCCCTGTCTCGAAACTCCCACGACTAGGGACCTTTTAAGGATGTGCTTATAGACCCCAGCTCCCACTTATATGATCGCCCTCATACTGCTGGTGGTCAAGCAAGAATCCTAGGGGCTCTATCAACGTGCAATAGTGACCTGTCAGGTCACCTAAAGCAGTACACGATGATAAAGGTAAACCAGATAGCATAGTATCATCTAGAGTAAGACTGTCGTCCCGGGATAGGTCCTCCCTCAATCATTGCAATCACGTGCCTGTGATCCAATAATTGACTCTGAGGGTGCTATCTCCAACAGTAACTCGGTTCAATTGATGATAATCAATTCACAACCTCAAACTGCCGTCCTTCTTCTTGAGGAACCGAACAAGAGCTCCCCAAGGAGAAACACTCGGACGTACAAGTCCCCTATCAACCAACTCTTGCAGCTGATGCTTAAGTTCCCTAAGCTCCGCTGGGGCTATTCGGTAAGGCGGTATAGAAATAGGCCCCGTACCGGGAATCAGATCAATGCAAAACTCAATCTCACGCTCTGGCGGCAATCCAGGTAACTCATCGGGAAATACGTCGGGAAACTCTCGCAAGATAGGAACCCGGTCCATGAATCTACTGTGGCTCCGGTACCATGAATGAAAGCCAAGAATTCCCGACATCCCCTCCTCAAAAGCCGACTAGCGCAAAGGGCTAAAATCAAACTGTGAGGGGCGGCACCACGGTCCCCCTGCACAATAAGAACTGACTCGCTGGGAAAACAAAACCTAATTGTCTTCTCACGGAAGTCCATGGACTGTAAGTCGATGCTATGCACTCCGCGGAATCGCGGGGAGGCGGAAGGTGTAAAAAAGGATAATTTTAGCATCATAACACCGACTTTAAGCCTTGATCGTAATCTAAACCGTATCTAGCAAAATCAAAAGAGGTATAAACTATGTACAGAAATTGTACCTCAAGAAACCTGGTCCTTCTTCTCCTTATCTCGCTGTCCTCCTCACCTGCACGAACTCCTCGAAGTGGTACGGATGTCGTCTCCTCGTCGGCTTGCTCGAATCCTAGATGATCCACCCGAACGTTTGTGCACCAAGCTTATCTTCTAAACCAAAGAAAATAGATCAAGTAGATTTCTAATCTAAATGATTTAGGGTGTGTAGATGATGTAGATGGATTGAGGAGTCTGATTTAGCTCAAGGTTACTCAACTCATGAGTGTTCTTGAGCTTAAGGGAATTGGAGATGGTGAAAAGAAATGATATGAGCTAAGAGATGAAGAAGGTTAGGGTTTTTTCTCTCTTGTTTTAAACTGAACTCTTCTCTATTATCCATTAGAAAAACTAATTCAATAATCGAAAATAGGTTCAATGGTCAAACAAATGACTCATGGGTCAATTAATCAACATGTGTCCATAAAACCCAAGTCCTTATTCATGCATAATACACATCATTTCTTAATTACCTAAAATGTATTAATTATTTAAAACTAAATGATTAATACAATTAGGTCATGCCATCTACAAATAGATTTTGTACAAATTACGAAAACGCCCCTCGTCCGTATATACATACCTGTATTCGTATTCCGAAAAATACAAATACCGAAGACGACAATCCATCAGTATAATACAAGAATCCGGCTTAAACCAAAGCCCACTAGTATTGTCCGTCCGACTCATCGTGCGTGCACGAGTGTACGCACGTGATCGAACCCTTTCGTAAAACCATACGATATCTACACGTTTTGCCCGATGCAGGGAAACGCTCTGTGTGGGACTCTAGAGACTCAACTCTACACGGGCAGTGGGTTTAACCACAGGCTGCAAGCGGTACTAGCTGTACGTAACTTCCCCAGGTATTGTCGATAAGAAAGCCGATAAGCATAACTCATCTGAACTCCTACTGAGTCTGTATATAACAATCTCCGTACAGTCCGGTCCGTCCGTCTAAGAGTATCACATATCGGGCCTAGTGTAGGCTTCCTAGGCACACTAATGAAGTCTCATAAGGCATCAAACATGGCCAATTCAAATTTTACAAGTGCCGAGAAACCCTAATACGGATCGTTAACTAGATGTATAGGTGATGCGATGCAAGTAAACAACTTTAACTTAAAAGGAAAGGGGCTACAACCTTTGTAGATCCGGTCCTCCACCTCCTAGGCTCCGTGATGATGTCCCTTCGCTGTCCAAATCAAATCCATGACTCTAGCATCGGCTTCATCGGAGAAATGGGCGGGCTTGGTCGTCGGCTTCGATGCCGAAGATGATCTACGTCGAGGCATCACAAGATCAAGCTCCCACTTCAGCAAGTCATGAAACTTGTGAAAAAAAACACCCTATACTACTTGGCAAGAGGTAGAGGATGAAGAAATAGGAAGTGGGTTCACTTTAGAATTAGATTTCTCACTCATTTGCTCAAGTTGCTATTGAAGCAATCAAGCTTTTTCTTCTTGAAGAAGAAGAAGAAGAAGATAATATATGATAAGTTATTATTTAAAAAGAAAACAATATTATACTTATCATGTATTCAACCATGGTTTAATGTAGAGATTTAACTAAGGTTAGATGAATGGTTAGGGTTAGAGAAGAGACAAGAATGGTGGACTTGTTCAAAGCTTCAAGAAGCTTCAACAAGCAAATAAAACAAGCCACCATTTTCTTTTCTTCTTTTCTAAAATAAATAAATAAATAAATAGATAAGAAAATGAAAACCCTAACCATTACATAACCATGGTTTAATCTTTACCCAAACCCAAGTGAGCATGTATCATCAAACATGATACAATCTCGTGCACAAAAATATATCACATATACAATGTGCATTTCAAGTGAGAAAATCCTTTTAAAGTGAACCAATATTAGTTAATGTAAATCATTATATCAAATATATAATTATGCATTAAATCATTAAATCAATACTTGATTTAACGATCCGGTCATATCGCATATAACCGACTAATATTCAATGTATCGGTTTATCGAATCAATCCTCGATTCGATAACTAGGTTATATCGTATACAACCAATCGATACATTCATCGCGAGAATATAATACGGTATCACATACACGGATTATTCTCCGTCCCGCACATATCTCATATGCACTCCTATTTCGTTTCTCTTGAGCCAGGAAACCTCTGTGTAGGACTCTAAAGACTCGTCAATACGCCGGCAGCAGGTGATGATCATATCAAACACCCATAAGCCGCAAGCGGTCTGCTAAACGTAACGGCCACCCGGGTATTGAGCGATCAGAAGATCGACGAGCAAGCCCTCTCACACTCCTGTGAATCCAACCAGTAACACTTACCGTACAGTCCGGTCTGTTCGTCTGATATGTCGCATATCTCGCCTAGGGGTGGTAAACATCAGACCCCAATAGCTTGATAAGTCATGCCGACGTGAGGTCCATAACATGTGTGAAACTACTGATAACACTTACCAGTAGATCACTGCAACCCTGGCTAGGGATTTCCTGTTATGGCCAGTCGAGCATAGCGCAACATCAACCCCCAATACCGGGATAGACGAATCCCCTCCTATCGCTCATTGCCTCCATGTGAATCGGGACTGTACCCAAAAACCACCTGTTTGCACGACTCAGTAGAGCCGTGGTAGGATGGAAATCAAAGCACAGTGGGAGACACATAAGACTCTATGAAGATCTCGGGTCAACAGACTAAGTTGTACCAGTGTCACCAGAGAACTGCCATCTGACGTGAGGTATAATACCATCTGGGAGTTCTCGGTGAGTCCGTTCAGTGTACCCAGTCTCCACTGAGCACCCGCATACCATCTCTGATGTCAAACACCAATGGATATAGGATCATCCATCGCCCATCCAATGGGTCGAGAAGATAAACGCTAGTCTACTCTGGAATATCGATGCCCCGTCTCGATATTCCCACGACTAGGAACATTGAAGGATGTACCCATAGACTACCCAGGACCCACTAGTATGATCTGCATCATAGTCCTGGAAGTCGAGTACACATCCTAAAGGCTTTATCAACAAGTAACAGAGAGACAGAAAGTATACATGTTAAGATAAAGAGCAACCAGATAGCGTTCTATCATGTTGAGCAAGAAAGTCCTACCTATATATGTCCCAGCATCCACTACAATATACATCCAATGTACAGTAATGGCCTCTAGGGCATACATATAACTAACAATCTCCCACTTGCACTTGGGCCATCTGTAGCAGTAGTTGTAGTATCTAATACTCAACCATCCCATATAAGTCTCTCTTTGGGAAAAAGCCTTTGTGAGTGGATCCGCCGTGTTGTCCTCTGAGTCTACTCTCCTAACCTCGATCATCCTGGAGAACATCTATCTCCATGATCAGGTGATGCTGCCATAGAATATGTCTGGGTCACTAATGGGACCGTGGTTCCTTGGCGAAAGCCACACTTCCATTGTCATACAATGGTAGGAACCTAGTTCATCTTATGAACCATTATACACCCAAACTGCCTCTTTGGTAGTATCTTTAATAGCGATGTTACCAGCCTTAATCGTCTAGTTTGACACGGTATCTAGCTTGGAACTCTTCCAACATACCGTCCCTCCACTGAGGGTGAAGACAATGCCTGTGACTGACATTCAGTCGTCTTTATCACCCTGGAACCCTTCCAGTGATTCTCCCCAGGATTGGTTGATACCATCTCACTACATTTAGTGGGAATCCTAGCATCCAATTACATCTATCTCATAGATGAAAACTCAGGATTTAGGAGGTATCACCTTTATCCTATTGGATAATCCATGTGATAAGAGGAGATCAACCGATCGTAGTATAGGAAACTCTTTTTCTATCAGGAGTATGTTGTCCACGTACAATACGAGGATGACCACCTTACTCTCTACTACCGTTTTGTATATACAAGGTTCATCTACTATTTTGATGAAGTCAAATACTTTGACTACCACATCAAAACAGATGTTCCAACTCCGCGATGCCTGCTTTATTCTATAAAGCAACTTGCACACGTTTCCGCTGCTCCCATTGTTTACGAAGCCCTCTGGCTGTGTTCTTATAGACGTTCTCTTCCAAATCACTATTTAGAAAAGTAGTCATGGCACCCAACCACCAGATATCGTATTCATGGTATGTAGCAATGGTAAGTAGGATCTGGATGGACTTAAGCATAGTCCCTGGAAGAGGTTTCATCATTATCCATGCCTGGTCAATGACGAAAATTTTTAACAAGTCTAGCTTTGAAAGTCTCAACTTTTCTATTTACACCAAGTAATCTTCTCAAGATATACTAGCTCCCGATGGGGATTTAACCCTTCAGATTTAGCAGCTAAAGTCCATACTTTGCTGGTGTACATGGATTCCATCTCAGATCGCTAAGCATCCAGCCATTCTTACAGAGTCCCTACTCTCGATGGCCTGCTCGAAACTGGTTGGGTCATCATCTCATGATGCAATCCTTGCTCCCACTGTCATCGAGAAACCGAGGTATCTCTCAGGCGGATGAGGAACCCTACCAGATCGGCGGAGAGGCTGAGGTTCGTCGGGAACTATTGAATCCTTTGGTTCTGTCAAATCATCAGCTCCAGTTTTGTATAGCTGGAACCTTTCCAGTTCTACAGAACTGACCTTGCCTCGATCTTGTCCGGATTTTGCTTTAGACATAGGCCGGACAATCCTAAATCTTAACTTACTTAAGAGATAGGCTCTTCCCACACCATATCTCATATGGAGTGGTAGGCACAGATTTGATTCGAACCTAATTCAATAGGTATGCAGCTTCTCAAGTGCACAACCCCTAAAAGGAAATAGGAAACTCAGTAGTACTCATCATAGAGCACACCATATCTAATACGGTGCGATTGCTCTGCCCTGATACACCGTTGTGCTGTGGTGTATTCAGAGGAGTAATATTGAGATAGAATCTCATTTTCCTTTAGAATAGTCCAGGAATGCCATGCACAAGTATTCTCCTCCCTGATCTCATCATAGGACATAATACTTATACCCTTATTTTGGTTCTTTACTTCCTGTTGGAGATAGTGCCCTCAGAGTCAATTATTGGATCACAGGCACGTGATTGCAATGATTGAGGGAGGACCTATCCCAGGAGGACAGTCTTACTCAAGATGGTAGTATGCTATCTGGTTTATCTTTATCATCGTGTACTGCTTTAGGTGACCTGACATGTCGCTATTACACGTTGATAGAGCCCCTAGGATTCTTGCTTGACGACCAGCAGTATGATGGCGATCATATACGTGGGAGCTGGGGTCTATAAGCACATCCTTAAAAAGGTCCCTAGTCGTAGGAGTTTAGAGACAGGGCATCAATACTCCATTAGTAGACTAGTGTATACAGTCGAGACCCCGACGAGGGGCGGTGGCCGGTCTCACAAGCCACTGGTGTCAGTTGGTTCACCTAAGATGTATACAGGTGCTCATTGGGTTATGAGTACACCGGACAGGACTCGCCGGGAACCTGCTAGTTGGGATTATACCAGACGTCAGATAGCAGTTCCCAGGTGACATGTGTACAGGTTAGTTCATCGACCTGAGATCGTCATTTGTCTCGTGTGAGTTCCCACTGTGCTTTGATTACTACCCTACCACGGCTCAAAGGAGTCGTGCAAACAGGTTTTAGTTGGGTACAGTCCCGAGCCACATGGAGGCAGTGAGCGGATCTGCAGGGGTTCGTCTCTCCCGGTATTGGGGGTGAGGTCGGGCTGTGTCTAGGAGAGCCATTACACAAAGCCCTCGGCCGAGGCAGGAGATTTACTGGTAGGTATTCCAGTAGTATCTCAGAGTGTTCTGGGCTTCACTCCGACACGACTTGTACCGCCTTTGGGGGTCTGACTTTTACCAACCCCCTAGGCCCGACATGCGATGCTCATAGACGAACGGACCGGACTGTACGGATATTATCACTGACAGGCTCAGTAGGGTGTCAGGATGAGTTCGCTCATCGACGTCCCTTTTGGTCAATAGCTGGTGGCCCGTCACGTATTGGCTAATACCTCTGACGTGCTAGTGGTTAAATCCACAGCCATAGTATCGACGAGTCTTTAGAGTCCACCACACTTTCTGTTACTCAAGCTTTCGGGCGAAACGCTGTAGAGGCCGTATGGAGATATGGCAGGGTCCGATCAGATACGTGCGGTATTGCACGGATCAGGATCGGACAGTTTTGTACTAGTGGCCGTATAGTTATATGGCAGGGTTTGATCTGATACGTGCGGTATTGCACGGATTAGGATCGAACGGATTTTACTAGCCGGCTTTGGCTTAAGCCGGTCCTAGTTTAGTACAGTGTAGATTTTGTCTCATTGCATTTGTATCCGGTCGGAATACAGATGCGGGTGTGTATGCACAGTGTCGGGGTTTTCCTGTAATTTATTACGGGACCAGTTTTCTGGAGTTGCCAGTTTGCATTCCGTTCCGGCCGGTTTTTCGTTTGTTCTTTCCCGACCGGACTTTTCCGATGGAGGGGGTTCTTTGCAATTGTGCAAATAACATTTTGTGGAGGGGTTTATTGCATAAGGATTTATTATGAGAGCATCTTTTCTTTTGTTGCACCATTCTTGCATTAATGGTGATTAAGAGAGGGTATGGGTTTGATGTAAGAAAAAAGCATGGTTGATGTTTTCTTGTCTAGGATGTGGTCACCTCTTTGATCTCCTACACTCACCTCCCTTCTTGCTTCATATTCTTTTCCTCCACCATTTCAAAGATGATAAGTTTTTTCATGGTTGTGAGAAGAAGAAGAGAGAGTTTCATTCTTGAGAGTTTCTTTCTTGATCTTGTTTTCATGCTAGAAAAATGCAAGCACCATTTTTCTAATCCTTGTTTCCTCCATCATCCTCATTGGCAACAACATAACCCCAAAGAGACAAGCATCTTCTACACTACATTCTACAGCATATCTTGAGCATGTCGAGTTGCCGGCTTCATGCCCGAGTTGCCTCGGTATTGAGGCGGGAGCCCGTAAAAGACGCAGGCGATGTGGTGCCCTTCCGGCGAGGAGGTGACGATGTGGAGACAAGACTTTCCGTGGGAGATCGGGACGATGAAGAGAAGACCGGAGGACTCGGATCACTCGGTATACTTCTCACCCTATCTCTTGATTGCTAGCATTAGGTTAATGGTAAACGATCCGGGTTTTCTTTGTCCGCGGTAGCGCCGGTTTCCGAGTAAGGAAAATTTTTGATTCCGCATTTTGGCCTCGAGTATGAGGCCGGGGCGCTGCCGTGGCGCAACATGGTATCAGAGCCACGCCATTAACCTTACCTAGCTTCGTTTGATGTGTTTGCGTTTCCGATCGACCAAAATTTTCAAAAACCGTATTTTTCTAGCACAATCAGTTTCTGTCGAAATTTTTTGGAGTCTAAAAATTTTTCAGGTTGTCTCAGAATGATGTGCAGGGAGTTCTAAGAACACTGCAAAAAGTTGGTGACATGATTCCTCCGTACGACCGCGGAAGCGCGGCCATAACCCCCTTTTGGCCGCGCTTCCGCTGCAGGAGTGTGGGTTCGTGTGATTATTTTTTTGCAGTAGGCTTATGGGCTGTAATTAGGGGTTTTGGAATATTAAAATTGGGCCCAGGTTTTCTTTGAGTGCTACAGTTTTGATTGGGGGCCCACTTGTTAATTTTTGGTCAATCGGAAAATTTTAAACACATTATTTCACAGTATTTACATTATATCTGCGACCGTGAATGTCACTTGATCGGTAAATCCGGTCTAACTGCTATAGCCTGGTTAGACGGATTTGCGAACGTGATTTTCACGTTGATGTTCTATGTTTATGCTGTGTTGTTGCGGATCGGTCGTGGGGGATAGCCTGGATGCAATGCTAGTACAGTGCTGTTGTATTATGTACATTTGATATTGCGGGACGAGCGTCCGACATGTGGACTGCCGTCACTGCCAGTTTGTATTATTCTTTTAGGGCACGACCTGGTTGCGGTCGATGTACCCGGTGTATGTATATTTTACTTTCTGTACTAGGATTGCCCCGCGGTGGGGTGCACGGATAGCCGGGTTCTGGAGGGCAACAAGCCCGCATCTCATGACATTGGGATGGAGGGGGCTTCACTCCAGGATTGGCGGGCTATTCGCCGCACTCGTAGGGGGTACAGGTTGACCCAGGAGGGGTGCCTAAGTTACCGGATTCCGTGAAGTGCTGGGTGGTCCATTCACGGTACTGAAGGGGGCTGCCTCGCTTCAGGTTTTGGCGGGTGACTTGCCGCGCCCGTAGGGGTCTAGGATTTCATTGCACAGGCTATCCACACGACCAGGGGAACGTCGGGTTTCAGCAGCGGCTCTGTGAAACCCGGGGCTTCCAGATGTCTGTATTGTTCTGTGATACTGTACATTTCTGTGATGTTGCATTTTATTCACGCCTTGAGCGAAATACTATATATTGGTATATATATTAGTAGATGTTGTATATGTTTTACATCCGCGCTAGTCCAGTCCCCGCTCTGCCGTTAGTTAGCTAACCTAACGGGTGATGACGGGACCCAGTGGCAAATGCGGATGGCATATACGTACGTCAGTATATTTTCGTTCTTTGTGGTGTGATCAATTGATGGGACTGCATTGATTCGGATCAATGCAAGTTTAAACAAACCTTTTATGATGTTGTTGGAACACTTTTCAAAAAGTTGTTATTACAAGGACGTTCGCTTTTGTTTTGCATCGTGGTATTCATTTGGAATATCCTGCTCCTCAGTCGACGAGGCAAGGGCCGAGATCCCTTCACCGGGAGTGACCCCTTGGACAGAAGTTTGCGTCAGGGCATTAACTTCACTATAGCCGATTACTTTTGCTTTGCATAGTGGTATTCAGTTGGAATATCCTGCACCTCATTCTACGGGGAAAGAGCCGAGATCCCTTCACCGGGAGTGACCTCTTTAGCAAAGGCTTTCGTCACTATATTTTTATAAAAAACTATGTAGTTCCTTCAACGATATCAAGTTCATTACGGTAAAAGGTTTTTCGCCAAAAACCATCCGTAGCCCTCCGTCATTTCAGATTAGTATTGCTTAGTATTCGTGCTACGTATGTCGTGCATTGCCGAGGCGTAGTGTTCGGTAGCTATGTAATATTTTTCTGTCGCTTGGATAAGTGGATTGGTTAGGACAGTCGTACGGTTATGTTGGCATTGTCAAGGACTCGTACGGGTGGGTTTAATGCAATCAAGATAATGACGGGCTGAACTTGACTAGGACTCTTTGATATGTTGGCATTGTCAAGGTCACTTAGGTCCTAGGGGTAAAAATCACATCGGGAGTTTCAAAAGAACTGAAACTTGCCAGGCATGCGCATACCTTCTGGAGTGTGGTGACTTGAGTGCATTCCGTCAAGTTATCATGCGATGATAGTTGGATCCCGATTCCCACAGATGAGTTGGTTTACTCCTCGGGTGATCCCGGCTAATTCTTCTTTCAGGTTTGGAGGAGAATTTGAGGTACAGTGGGAGGTTTCCAGATTAGACAAAGTGGTAACCATTCTGATCTAGGTTAGAGTGCACGCTGAGTGTTTCTTTTCTCTCTCTCTTTGGCAGCGACCATTGACCTGACCCTGGACTTTGACTCAGTGACCAAGTTGACCGGACCTTCTTAACACTGGCTTTTTGATTGTCAGAGTTGCAGACCTCATTGCCACTCCTACTTTTACCCTTTTCTCCAGGACACCCCGTATTACTACGAACGTCCACTTCCATTGGACAAAACCATCGTATGGTTATATACGAACTCGAAGGACTTCGAGGATGGTTTCTGGTTCTAGAGAAAACGGATAGGATTATTCAGTTGTCTTTTCTTTTCACCTTCTCTCAGGTTGCGAGTACTCCTTGGTTTAGGAGTAGTACACCTATTACGCAAATTGGATAGTCTTCTTCCAAACCATAGGCTGGTGCCGACCGGTAGGGAATGAAGAAAACCAGTTAGCCTAAAACGGTGTACAGAAGGTATTAAGTTCAGACAAAGCAAGGGATTAGTAAGAGGGCAAAGTAAATTGCGACTGATATTCACGACCAAACCAAGTATTTCTTCGCCAATCCTAAATCACCTTTGTATTTCTCCAGGACACTCCGTATCACTACGAAGATCCCATTTTATTGGATAATCCATCGTATGGTTATATACGAACTCGAAAGGAACTTGTTCCAGTTCGGGGATGGATCCTGGTTCAGGAGAAATAGGAATAAAGTACATTCAGGTGTCTTTTATCTTCACCTTCTCTCGCGATGCGAGTGCTCCTAGGATTAGGACAGTACACCCTTTATGCTTTTTGGATAGTCTTCTTCCAAACCATAGGCTGGTGCCGAACGGTAGGGAAGGAAGAAAACCATTTGGCTTAAAGGGGTGTACAGAAGGTAATGACTAAAGACATATAAAAGGATTTGGAGAGGTGGCAAAGAATTATACGGTTACAGTTGTGAATCTGGATAATGGAAGAGGCATTACTAGGAATACTAGGATACCCCCACCGAAACATTTCAATGTTTCAGTTTCACTGTGTACTGTTAATGGAAAACTGATTTCCCGATTAGACGCTTACTCCAGGGTATGTATTTACCAGGTAAGATTCTCACATCTGTATGGTTTTACAGATGATGAGTGGGAGTAAGTTATTGGGAATTAGGTGACCAACCTCATTATATCGGGATTCGTTGTAATTGGTGATATTTGAGGAGATCATCTGGGCTGTTTGCCGGTCGGCAAATATTTGGTTTTGAATATCCGATGTTGTGCACCAATTTCAAATTGATATATCTGTACGTCTATTTTCATAGAGTGAGATATACCTTTTGATATTATGTCGATGACATTTACCTATATCAGTGGATGGTTAGGTGGGGAGCATTAAACAGCGGTGTAATTCTTCTTAACCATAAGTACAGTTTTCAACCTGCGACGCACAGTGAAAGAGTTGTTAGACTCAGCGGACTTATACAGAGTATTGTATGTTGTCCAGTGTCCATTAGGACAGAGGGGATGGTCCTCCTACTATATTCTGTTTACTTTTAACTTCTCTAGTTCTTAGACATGTGTTTCATGGAAACACAGGGTCTAAGTTTTTGAGGAGTTATAGGTATTTGAATAGAGTAGAGAACCAGGTGTAGCAAGTATCGGGATTCTTCAAAGTGATCGAAGATGTAGATACTTGTGTATGATAGTAATGATAAAGAGAAATTACTTCTCTTTCAGGTTGCTCATAATTGGAAGCATTCCTAAGTTGAGTAACGCTGATCGGCCTCCTTCCATTTAGTTTACATGCACTGGAGATAGCTGCATGATTTGAATCTGGTTCAATTGAATCAGTGCCTCTGGTTCTATATTGGATATAGAACAGTTCATATCTTAACGATGTTAAGGTACGGGGAGTTGTCCGGCTTATGATTAAAACCAGACACTGGACAACTCAAGGCACGTTTCTGTAATGGCTGTTTGTGGGTTGACCCAGGCTATGACGAGGGTTGATTTTCTACCATCTGGCAGATCAATAGAAATATTGTTCTAGACTCGCCACAGTTTTATTAAAAATGGATTTTTTCAAAAACAGCAGTGGGAGTATGGTAGAACTGGAAGTGATTCCAGAACCGCAAACGATTACTGAAGATTTGATAAGGAACCTAAAGATTCAATCTGATTTGACATTCCATTGGCCACTCCGCAGATAAGGTGGGTAACTTCAGGCACCCGAGAGGTACTCCGGTAGCCTCAAGGACGGTGACAAGGAAGTTCTTGTTTACCCACACTTGCCATTGTTGTTGTTCCAGGCTGCGAGACCCGGCAGGAGGATGAGTATAGCGTCATTCTAAACTAGCTTTAGAAGTGCACGTCTATATGACTCTGGCAGAGGGTTGTCGTAGTCAGTGGGAGCAGCGGAAGCATTGGTGGACTTCATGCTTATGTCTATTTATAGACTAAAGCAGATATAGCGGAGTTAGATCATCTGTTTCTGATGTGACAGTCATGGGTTTGACGTCATCAGAATAGGGGATGGATCTGTTGAGAAGGTAGTAGGAAGTGATATTCCTATACTACGATCGGTTATACTTTTGTCGTCACACAGTGTTTTCTCCACATGGGACTTGGACATTATATCAGACATACCGGTTACTAGATCGATGGTTTTAGATCTAGATTTGGGTAGTTTCCCAATCAGGGTACTTTGACAGCATTCTAAGAGTATTTAGAATGGACGACTCCTGGCACGGTAGTGTACCTGCAGGTGATGGAGTCACCCTCTCTAAAGGTGTCCAACAGACTAAAGGGGAGAGGGATACACATGATTGACAGATCACTTGCTTAGGCAATTGAGTCAATCATGAGATGTCAAGTACCACACCAGATGTTATTCTTGCACTAGATGCAATAAGTTGATATTGATCCAATCCTGGAGGAACAGTCGGAAGCAGTTTTAGAACATAAGTGAATGTTCTAGGGATATGATAACGGCTGCCTCCTTTAGGAGACGGTTATCACTCCAGGCTTCCAAGGTGACATGGACGACATGGAGGTTGTCAGAGTTATAGTTCTCCCTCTGACGAGGGGCAGTATTTTGGACAGGTGGTCCAAGGCAATACTGAGGGTGGCATGTCGCAGGATACTGATTAAGTTCAGTTGATGATATAGTCTAAGAAGTTTGGATTTGGAGTTCATTTATGAACTAGGTCCCATCAGACATCCAGACATTCCAAGACAGGTATTGCTCACTTCGGGAGATGGTTTTCTCCGCGAATTTGAGATATAGAGAGACATAGAAAGAAACATCTGAGCGGATCCACTCACTGAGGCTATTCCTCGAACGCAATAGTTTCGCAAACGGGTTTTGTGAGACTGACTAGTAGAGGAGTTGGGTGTTCGGTATCACACGGGCTGTGAGTATGCGACATCGCAATAATTATCCTTGAGTGCAAGTGGGAGATTGTTGGAGATAGTGCCCTCAGAGTCAATTATTGGATCACAGGCACGTGATTGCAATGATTGAGGGAGGACCTATCCCAGGAGGACATATCCCAGGAGGACAGTCTTACTCAAGATGGTAGTATGCTATCTGGTTTATCTTTATCATCGTGTACTGCTTTAGGTGACCTGACATGTCGCTATTACACGTTGATAGAGCCCCTAGGATTCTTGCTTGACGACCAGCAGTATGATGGTGATCATATACGTGGGAGCTGGGGTCTATAAGCACATCCTTAAAAAGGTCCCTAGTCGTAGGAGTTTCGAGACAGGGCATCGATACTCCATTAGTAGACTAGTGTATACAGTCGAGACCCCGACGAGGGGCGGTGGCCGGTCTCACAAGCCACTGGTGTCAGTTGGTTCACCTAAGATGTATACAGGTGCTCATTGGGTTATGAGTACACTGGACAGGACTCGCCGGGAACCTGCTAGTTGGGATTATAACAGACGTCAGATAGCAGTTCCCAGGTGACATGTGTACAGGTTAGTTCATCGACCTGAGATCGTCATTTGTCTCGTGTGAGTTCCCACTGTGCTTTGATTACTACCCTACCACGGCTCAAAGGAGTCGTGCAAACAGGTTTTAGTTGGGTACAGTCCCGAGCCGCATGGAGGCAGTGAGCGGATCTGCAGGGGTTCGTCTCTCCCGGTATTGGGGGTGAGGTCGCGCTGTGTCTAGGAGAGCCATTACACAAAGCCCTCGGCCGAGGCAGGAGATTTACTGGTAGGTATTCCAGTAGTATCTCAGGGTGTTCTGGGCTTCACTCCGACACGACTTGTACCGCCTTTGGGGGTCTGACTTTTACCAACCCCCTAGGCCCGACATGCGATGCTCATAGACGAACGGACCGGACTGTACGGATATTGTCACCGACAGGCTCAGTAGAGTGTCAGGATGAGTTCGCTCATCGACGTCCCTTTTTGTCAATAGCTGGTGGCCCGTCACGTATTGGCTAATACCTCTGACGTGCTAGTGGTTAAATCCACAGCCATAGTATTGACGAGTCTTTAGAGTCCACCACACTTTCTGTTACTCAAGCTTTCGGGCGAAACGCTGTAGAGGCCGTATGGAGATATGGCAGGGTCCGATCAGATACGTGCGGTATTGCACGGATCAGGATCGGACAGTTTTGTACTAGTGGCCGTATAGTTATATGGCAGGGTTTGATCTGATACATGCGGTATTGCACGGATTAGGATCGAACGGATTTTACTAGCCGGCTTTGGCTTAAGCCGGTCCTAGTTTAGTACAGTGTAGATTTTGTCTCATTGCATTTGTATCCGGTCGGAATACAGATGAGGGTGTGTATGCACAGTGTCGGGGTTTTCCTGTAATTTATTACGGGACCAGTTTTCTGGAGTTGCCAGTTTGCATTCCGTTCCGGCCGGTTTTTCGTTTGTTCTTTCCCGGCCGGACTTTTCCGATAGAGGGGGTTATTTGCAATTGTGCAAATAACATTTTGTGGAGGGGTTTATTGCATAAGGATTTATTAAGAGAGCATCTTTTCTTTTGTTGCACCATTCTTGCATTAATGGTGATTAAGAGAGGGTATGGGTTTGATGTAAGAAAAAAGCATGGTTGATGTTTTCTTGTCTAGGATGTGGTCACCTCTTTGATCTCCTACACTCACCTCCCTTCTTGCTTCATATTCTTTTCCTCCACCATTTCAAAGATGATAAGTTTTTTCATGGTTGTGAGAAGAAGAAGAGAGAGCTTCATTCTTGAGAGTTTCTTTCTTGATCTTGCTTTCATGCTAGAAAAATGCAAGCACCATTTTTCTAATCCTTGTTTCCTCCATCATCCTCATTGGCCACAACATAACCCCAAAGAGACAAGCATCTTCTACACTACATTCTACAGCATATCTTGAGCATGTCGAGTTGCCGGCTTCATGCCCGAGTTGCCTCGGTATTGAGGCGGGAGCCCCTAAAAGACGCAGGCGATGTGGTGCCCTTCCGGCGAGGAGGCGACGATGTGGAGACAAGACTTTCCGCGGGAGATCGGGACGATGAAGAGAAGACCGGAGGACTCGGATCACTCGGTATACTTCTCACCCTATCTCTTGATTGCTAGCATTAGGTTAATGGTAAACGATCCGGGTTTTCTTTGTCCGTGGTAGCGCCGGTTTCCGAGTAAGGAAAATTTTTGATTCCGCATTTTGGCCTCGAGTATGAGGCCGGGGCGCTGCCGTAGAGCAACACTTCCAACTTATATTCTGTGAATACCTCAAAAGTTTCGGACTTATGTTTCAATAGGAACATATGACTGAATCTTGAGAGATTATCGGAGAATATAATGAAGTATAAAGAACCAGTCCTGGCATGTGTAGACAGGAAACCTTACATACATCATCATGTATCAATCCCAAGAGTTTACTAACTCTTCCTCTGTTTCCAATAAACAGAGCTATGGTCATCTTATCTTTATGACATGACTGGCAAGTTTCACAAGATGTAAATCCAAACTGATTTAAATATGCATCTAAAATGTAACTTCAGCCAGTCGGGTCGCATTGATATGACCTAGTCTACAATGCCTTAAGAATGATTTGTTCATTTCTGAACTCTTCCTCTTGTGTGTGTTCTGTATACTAGGAACTGTAGTTTGATTTAGAACGTCAATGCTTTTAGATAACGTGCCTGAACCGATCAACTTTTGATATAGGAAATGTTCAAAACATTATCCATCAATACAAAATTTTAACATTTCTTTACTAAAGAAAGAGAGTGATATGATGTTGTATATCAGGTTCGGTATCTAATAGCATTTGTTCAGAATCAATGTATTGGTAACACAGGGTGACAGTGACCAACAGACTTGGCTGCAACACTTGCCCCGTTTTCTGTCTTATGAAACTTATCACCCGTTCTCAGTTTTTCTACCTTTTAGTAGCCCTATGTAACAGATTACATATCTGGGATCCTGATCCGGTATCAAATACCCAGGATGCAGAGGATACTGAGAAACAGTTCTTTATAATGAACACACCCCAAGGAGATACATCATATGCACTTTCTTCGTTTGGGCGGCATGGGAATCCTGGTATTCCCCTATTTCCTGCTCTGTCTTATAACAATTATAAGTTGGAGCAGGACCAACGTTCCCCAGCTCAGTATAACAAGCGGGTTCGATCAATACATCCATATTATTATCTTGATTAAGGCGTGATATGGTCGCTACCTGGAGAGAGAGAGAAGAAAACACTCTGCGTGCGCTCTTGCAAGATTAGATTGGTTATATATTTTATCTAATCAGGATGGCTCCCACTGTTTTTATCAAATCTTCCTTCAAACCCTAAAAGGAAAGACTAGCCGGGATTAATTACACACTACAAGTTTGCCAATCTTTCAGCCAGGCCAGTGTCGGTACTTTGAGGGAGGTTTCCCGTGCTTTCGCACGGACCTAATTACAGTAAACCTCGTTTTCCCAGAGGCGTAACCCCGTTGACACCTTTCTAGACACCTACTTGATCGGCTAATTGTAAAGTGCAAAACTCTCCCAGGAGTAACAATTACTCGCAGTGGGTATCGGGATCCAACTATCATATAGAAGGTATGCAATCTCATTGCAAATTTCAATACTTGAAACTCCCAATAATGATTTTTACCCCAAGTACTTATGACCTTAACTATGGTCAACAAATCATAAGCACTAGTCAAGTTCTACCCGTCATTTCGTGATTAATTAGACCCACCCATATGAACCTTAACTAAGGTCAACAAAGTCACGCGACTGTCCTAACTAATCACATCATATGCAGTGTAGGAAGACATCACTTAGCTACCTTACACTGTGCCTTAACTAAGGTCAACAAACACAGCACGAATACTAAGTACTCTACTTCCTAAAATGACGGAGGGCTGCGAATAGTTTTTATGAAAACCTTTAACGCTTTGAACTTGATCTCGTTGCGGAATCAAATGGTTTTTAAATGGAATGTTTTTGAAGCTTTTCTAGTTTTGCTAAAGGGGTCACTCCCGGTGAAGGGATCGTCGGCCCTTTCGTCGTCGAATGAGGTGCGGGATATATCATATATATCACTGTGCAAAGCGGAAACTATAGAAGCAATCAAATGACAAACCGAGGGTTGTAGCATCTGCCAGTTATTGCTAAAGGAGTCACTCCCGGTGAAGGGATCTCGGTCCTTTCCTCATCGAATAAGGTGCAGGATGTTCTATAATGAACACCGCAATGCAAAGAAAGAACTGTAGCTACCTGTTTTATTTTGAAATTCGATTCCACAATATCAATTAGGTTTATTTTCTTTCATTAATCTCATTAATGAATATCCCATCATTTAAGTCCACCTAAACATCACAGATAAATATAACGTACGCTTATGCCATCCGCATTCGCCTCGATGTCCCGTCTGCACCGTTAGGTTAGGTAACTAACGCCAGAGCGAGGCAGGGCTAGCGCGGGTGTAAAACATAAGCAACGTCTATATAATATATCATATATACTATATACTATATCTATCTGAACAAATCACATGATCACATCACAGATAACGCAGCAGAAAATATCATATGAAATATTGGATATACTGGGACGTCCGTGTTTTCAATACGAGCCAGTACAAAACACGGATTCCACAGTCGTGATGAATAGCCAATCCCACACCCCTAGACCCCTACGAGAGCGGCAAGCAACCCTACCAATTCTAGGGTTAGGAGACCCGAACTCATCTCCTTGAGACGGTCTCCCACTGGACCCTAGAACCCGGTTACTTGTGCCCTCCTCCTTGGGTTTATCCTAGTGCAGAAAAGTAAATAATATACAAATGGTGACATCATCCGCAACCTGGAAGTGCCCCAATAAAAGAATATTACATACAAGTTTTTACATGAATGAAAATGAAAAACACTCATCTCACATAAAAAAAACCCGGTTATTCAAACACGACGATCCAATATAACATATCCAGCAACACATAACATCACATGTCATCAACATAAGTAAATATGCGCATCCCAATTGTCGTTGACATATAGCAACGAAACCGGCGATATCACATATTACACTTATGGTCACAGAAAAGAAAGTGTAAAACTACAACAGTTGGAATCCGTAAACTCTTTAGACATCGCATGCCTAGACCAATGAATTCCTTAGACATCACATGCCTAACAATTATAAACCCCGCATTTTAGTCTCATTATCGAAAACTCTTTTCAATATCAAGTCGGGCAATTCAACAAGATTCCCGACATCATGATCGAATGCTCGTCGCAAACTTTAGTAGGCGGCCGCACCCCCGACGCCGTCGACAAAGTGCACCAAGGCGGAACACCGCTGCCGCGAGCACCCGAACGGATGCTTTCGGCGACGGGGTTCTCCTACAGTCACTTGGTCGGGGCTATGGAGTGAGGCTGTCTATTAAGTTTACCCGGCGAGTATCCGCGTACGCTACGTGATTGCGACGGACTTTTGATCGCATCAAAATTCCATGGCAACCGATCAAATGAGACTAAACTGCTATGTTTATAACATTCATTCAGTTATCTCATAAGTGCTTGTGAATTCCAATTATTGTATCACATTCCGGATAAGATAGAAAATGTTAAACTTTCCGATCGAACAATCGAACACCCAAATTTTCCCGATACAGCTCAACACATGAAATAAGTCTAAAAACATTCAGTTCGTGCCTCAGTACCAACGGTCCAGCCGTAGAAGGGTCCAGCCAACGCCTCATATATGGCACGCCGTACTGCCCCAAACCCGAAGGTTCAAAGGGCAGTTCAAGACGGTCACATAATCGAGTTAAGGTTTGTTATCTTCTTGAGGGACCATCGTGTTGCTTGCACTACTTGGAACGTCATTAAACTACGGAAAAGTCCAACAATTGGAAATTTCCCGGCAGGGGAAAAAGTGGGTATTTATATCCGGTCGAACTTTTTAACATATTCTAAAATTATCCGGAAAAGCACAGAGACAAAAATTAGACAATCCGATCGAAACACCGAGTCCCCAATACAATCCAGAAAACTCAACTCTTGAGTAAATATTAAAAATTCCCATAAAACTCAGCATTTAAATAAAGAAGTTACTGTGCAAAAATGGTTGACTGAAGAGACTAAATGGGCGCGGAACCGCCGCAATAGGCGGCTAATGCCGCGGTTCCGCCGCGCTTTAGACACATAATTAGGTAATTTTTACATCATAATTCTTAGAATTTCATGCTGAATTTTTTAAGCATTTTTAATTTACAAAATTCCATGAATTTCAAAAATGTACAGAGAGCAATTTTTGGGTTAGGGTTTCGGTTCGATCGGACTTCTAACTCCGTCTACGCATCGCCTAAGGCTCTAGCTAGGCTCTGATACCACTGTAGGGTTCTTAGGCACACTAATGAAGTCTCACAAGGCATCAAACATGGCCAATTCAAATTTTACATGTGCCGAGAAACCCTAATACGGATCGTTAACTAGATGTATAGGTGATGCGATGCAAGAAAACAACTTTAACTTAAAAGGAAAGGGGCTACAACCTTTGTAGATCCGGTCCTCCACCTCCTAGGCTCCGTGATGACGTCCCTCCGCTGTCCAAATCAAATCCATGACTCTAGCATCGGCTTCATCGGAGAAATGGGAGGGCTTGGTCGTCGGCTTCGATGCCGAAGATGATCTACGTCGAGGCATCACAAGATCAAGCTCCCACTTCACCAAGTCATGAAACTTGTGAAGAAAACACCCTATACTACTTGGCAAGAGGTAGAGGATGAAGAAATAGGAAGTGGGTTCACTTTAGAATTGGATTTCTCACTCATTTGCTCAAGTTGCCATTGAAGCTATCAAGCTTTTTCTTCTTGAAGAAGAAGAAGAAGAAGAAGATAATATATGATAAGTTATTATTTAAAAAGAAAACAATATGATACTTATCATGTATTCAACCATGGTTTAGTGTTTAGATTTAACTAAGGTTAGATGAATGGTTAGGGTTAGAGAAGAGACAAGAATAGCGGACTTGTTCAAAGCTTCAAGAAGCTTCAACAAGCAAACAAAACAAGCCACCATTTCTTTTCTTCTTTTCTAAAATAAATAAATAAATAAATAGATAAGAAAATGAAAACCCTAACCATTACACAACCATGGTTTAATCTTTACACAAATCCAAGTGAGCATGTATCATCAAACATGATACAATCTCGTGCACAAAAATATATCACATATACAATGTGCATTTCAAGAGAGAAAATCCTTTTAAAGTGAACCAATATTAGTTAATGCAAATCATTATATCAAATATATAATTATGCATTAAATCATTAAATAAATACTTGATTTAACGATCCGGTCATATCGCATATAACCGACTAATATTCAATGTATCGGCTTATCGAATCAATCCTCGATTCGATAACTAGGTTATATCGTATACAACCAATCGATACATTCATCGCGAGAATATAATACGGTATCACATACACGCATTATACTCGGTCCCGCATATATCTCATATGCACTCCTATTTCGTTTCGCTTGAGCCAGGAAACCTCTGTGTAGGACTCTAAAGACTCGTCAATACGCCGGCAGCAGGTGATGATCATATCAAACACCCATAAGCAGCAAGCGGTCTGCTAAACGTAACGGCCATCCGGGTATTGAGCGATCAGAAGATCGACGAGCAAGCCCTCTCACACTCCTGTGAATCCAACCAGTAACACTTACCGTACAGTCCGGTCTGTTCGTCTGATATGTCGCATATCTCGCCAAGGGGTGGTAAACGTCAGACCCCAATAGCTTGATAAGTCATGCCGACGTGAGGTCCATAACATGTGTGAAACTACTGATAACATTTACCAGTAGATCACTGCAACTCTGGCCAGGGATTTTCTGTTATGGCCAGTCGAGCATAGCGCAACATCAACCCCCAATACCGGGATAGACGAATCCCCTCCTATCGCTCATTGCCTCCATGTGAATCGGGATTGTACCAAAAAACCACCTGTTTGCACGACTCAGTAGAGCCGTGGTAGGGTGGAAATCAAAGCACAGTGGGAGACACACAAGACTCTATGAAGATCTCGGGTCAACAGACTAAGCTGTACCAGTGTCACCAGAGAACTGCCATCTGACGTGAGGTATAATACCATCTGGGAGTTCTCGGTGAGTCCGTTCAGTGTACCCAGTCTCCACTGAGCACCCGGATACCATCTCTGATGTCAAACACCAATGGATATGGGATCATCCATCGCCCATCACATGGGTCGAGAAGATAAACGCTAGTCTACTCTGGAATATCGATGCCCCGTCTCGATATTCCCACGACTAGGAACATTGAAGGATGTACCCATAGACTACCCAGGACCCACTAGTATGATCTGCATCATAGTCCTGGAAGTCGAGTATACATCCTAAGGGCTTTATCAACATGTAACAGAGAGACAGAAAATATACATGTTAAGATAAAGAGCAACCAGATAGCGTACTATCATGTCGAGCAAGAAAGTCCTACCTATATATGTCCCAGCATCCACTACAATATACATCCAATGTACAGTAATGGCCTCTAGGGCATACATATAACTAACAATCTCCCACTTGCACTAGGGCCATCTGTAGAAGTAGTTGTAGTATCTAATACTCAACCATCCCATATAAGTCTCTCTTTGGGAAAAAGCCTTTGTGAGTGGATCCGCCATGTTGTCCTCTGAGTCTACTCTCCTAACCTCGATCATCCTAGAGAACATCTATCTCCATGATCAGGTGATGCTGCCTTAGAATATGTCTGGGTTACTGATGGGACCATGGTTCCTTGGCCTAAGCCACACTTCCATTGTCATACAGTGATAGGAACCTAGTTCATCTTATGAACCATTATACACCCAAACTGCCTCTTTGGTAGTATCTTTAATAGCGATGTTACCAGCCTTTATCGTCTAGTTTGTCACGGTATCTAGCTTGGAACTCTTCCAACATACCGTCCTTCCACTGAGGGTGAAGACAATGCCTGTGACTGACATTCAGTCGTCTTTATCACCCTGGAACCCTTCCAGTGATTCTCTCCAGGATTGGTTGATACCATCTCACTACATTTAGTGGGAATCCTAGCATCCAATTACATCTATCTCATAGATGAAAACTCAGGATTTAGGAGGTATCACCTTTATCCTATTGGATAATCCATGTGATAAGAGGAGATCAACCGATCGTAGTATAGGAAACTCTTTTCCTATCAGGAGTATGTTGTCCACGTACAATACGAGGATGACCACCTTACTCTCTACTACCGTTTTGTATATACAAGGTTCATCTACTATTTTGATGAAGTTAAATACTTTGACTACCACATCAAAACAGATGTTCCAACTCTGCGATGCCTGCTTTATTCTATAAAGCAACTTGCACTCGTTTCCGCTGCTCCCATTGTTTACGAAGCCCTCTGGCTGTGTTCTTATAGACGTTCTCTTCTAAATCACTATTTAGAAAAGTAGTCATGGCACCCAACCACCAGATATCGTATTCATGGTATGTAGCAATGGTAAGTAGGATCTGGATGGACTTAAGCATAGTCCCTGGAAGAGGTTTCATCATTATCCATGCCTGGTCAATGACGAAAAATTTTAACAAGTCTAGCTTTGAAAGTCTCAACTTTTCCATTTACACCAAGTAATCATCTCAAGATATACTTGCTCCCGATGGGGATTTAACCCTTCAGATATAGCAGCTAAAGTCCATACTTTGCTGGTGTACATGGATTCCATCTCAGATCGGTAAGCATCCAGCTATTCTTACAGAGTCCCTACTCTCGATGGCCTGCTCGAAACTGGTTGGGTCATCATCTCATGATGCAATCCTTGCTCCCACTGTCATCGAGAGACCGAGGTATCTCTCAGGCGGATGAGGAACCCTACCAGATCGGCGGAGAGGCTGAGGTTCGTCGGGAACTATTGAATCCTTTGGTTCTGTCAAATCATCAGCTGCAGTTTTGTATAGCTGGAACCTTTCCAGTTCTACAGAACTGACCTTGCCTCGATCTTGTCCGGATTTTTCTTTAGACATAGGCCGGACAATCCTAAATCTTAACTTACTTAAGAGATAGGCTCTTCCCACACCATAACTCATATGGAGTGGTAGGCACAGATTTGATTCGAACCTAATTCAATAGGTATGCAGCTTCTCAAGTGCACAACCCCTAAAAGGAAATAGGAAACTCAGTAGTACTCATCATAGAGCACACCATATCTAATACGGTGCGATTGCTCTGCCCTGATACACCGTTGTGCTGTGGTGTATTCAGAGGAGTGATACTGAGAGAGAATCTCATTTTCCTTTAGAATAGTCCTGGAATGCCATGCACAAGTATTCTCCTCTCTGATCTCATCATAGGACATAATACTTATACCCTTATTTTGGTTCTCTACTTCCAACTTATATTCTGTGAATACCTCAAAAGTTTCGGACTTATGTTTCAACAGGAACAAATGACTGAATCTTGAGAGATTATCGGAGAATATAATGAAGTATAAAGAACCAGTCCTGGCATGTGTAGACAGGAAACCTTACATACATCATCATGTATCAATCCCAAGAGTTTACTAACTCTTTCTCTGTTTCCAATAAACAGAGCTATGGTCATCTTATCTTTATGACATGACTGGCAAGTTTCACAAGATGTAAATCCAAACTGATTTAAATATGCATCTAAAATGTAACTTCATCCAGTCGGGTCGCATTGATATGACCTAGTCTACAATGCCTCAAGAATGATTTGTTCATTTCTGAACTCTTCCTCTTGTGTGTGTTCTGTATACTAGGAACTGTAGTTTGATTTAGAACGTCAATACTTTTAGATAACGTGCCTGAACCGATCAACTTTTGATTAAGAAGGATCAAGTCGACGGACGACTCTCTATCTCCAATACGGACGACACACGACCGAAACATGTGTCGTGCAACAAACGACTCACCAACAGGAGTAGTCACGACAAGCGGCTGATCTAGCAAACACGACTCTCGGCCCAACCTCGGCACAAATTGTGTGGAAACATACGAGTGCATAGATCCCGGATCAAACAAAACGTGTGTATCAAAAGAACATACTGAAAGCGTACCTGAAACCACTGCATTAGACGCCTGCGTGTCCTGATGAGTCAAAGCGAATACTCATGCCTGCCCTCTACCGGAAATTGGCTGTCCTCCGCCTCTGCCACCCCGTCATCTCTGAACAAACCTTCCGCGACCATGACCTCTCTGACCATAAGTCTGATGCGGAGCTACAACAGGCGCAAGAGGCAACGCTCTATGAGGTAGAGAAGGTGGCAAGGTAACATGCGATACGGCTGCCTCGTCCTTACATGGCTCTGTACAATCTCAAACACGATGATAATAACTCCCACACCGGAAACATCCAGATGATGGCTGCTGACCCTCCTGGGGGTAAGAGCAAAAAAACAGTCCCCGTCCTAAGCCTCTGCTACTCCCCGTACCTGAACGAAATCTGTTGCGGTATCTAAACATCTGTCTCAGGGCTGATACACCAGTACGGACCCTTTTCGGTTCCGGAATGACTGACGTCTCGGCAAGATGCTCCTCAACCAACAGGGCTGCGTCCACTGCTGCAGCATATGTATCACAATATTGTGCGCTGATAGCGAGGAACAACTGGGTAAGCAGGCTTCGAACAAATTACTTGATCCGCATCTTCTCAGTGTCTACCAAATATGGAGCATACACCGATAGCTGGGTAAACTGAATATCGTACTCTGCCACTATCATACCCGGAGTATGGAGTAATGACTCGAAACTGCGAGCTCAAGAATCCCTGACGCTTTGCGGAAGAAAACGAGCAAGAAACACCGTCACGAGCTCAGCCCAGGTCATAGGAGAAAGACCTGTGGCTCTGCCCTTCTCTATAGACTCACCCCACTTCTGGGCAAGACCTTCAAACGAAAACTAGCAAACTCTACCCATCTCGTGTCGGAGCATCTCAGCGCAAGACATATCCTGGCCATCCGATCGATAAATGACTGTAGATCCTCCGCTGCATCAGTGCCTGTAAAAAATAGAGGCTTCAGCCACATGAACTCAGATAACGATATGGTGATAACCTCCGTAGCTGCAGGTACGACTGCCTGAACCGTAGGTACCATCGCGGTCCCTGTAACAGGTGGGATAACCTCCTGTCGCTGTGCTCGACTTGCCTAAACTAATGACCCCATCATCTGGCGCAAATCCTGTATACCGGCCTCTAGCCTAGTAATACGATCAAGCAAAGGTGGATCAATCAGCTCCTGAACAATGGGCGTACCGCCCTGGTCAGTTCTCGTCTTAGACGGGCCAACTCTGACCTCGGCTCTTGCGGCCACTCTTTGCGCACTCGTAGTCTTCGGTGGCATAATGGCTGGAATGAAAATAGGATTCGATAAGAACATGGAAATCGAATCACTAGGCTGTATATAATCCCGAATGGAATTTCAACCAACAAGTCCTAAGGTCACTTAGGCGGAGTACCATGTCGTAAGTATGCCGCGGAACATACACACGCTACGTCACTCTGCTTAAGCTTCCTAATCCATCATACCAAGGTTATCCTACATTCCGAAAAGTAAAACCTGGCTCTGATACCAACTTTGTCAAGACCTAAAATTTGGCAAGTGACCGGCACTTAAATCATGTGACGTCTACAGGCGTAAAGCAATTTAAGTAAGCCTAAAGCCCAGAATTCTAAACCATCAAAAGTAGTAAGTGATAAAAACATTGTTGAAAACATTTAAAAATCTCAAGTAAAAATCTTTAAAGTTTAAATATATTTTCTTAAAAATTTCGGCAGCACCTCCTTTGTAAAAACTAGCCCCGAAACGGGTACAAATAGAAGATATAAGTAAAGTAACATATGATATAAATAAGCATCCCTAAACGGGAGAAAATCATGCCCCAAAGGCGGAAACAACCACCACAAGCATAATATACGACACCGTGGCGAAAAAATAGATATTATAAGTGAAAAACAACATAAAGAGATAAAACTACATAATAAAAGTCGGCTCACACGAGCTCGACACCCAGAGTCACAAAATATACAATATCGTCCTCACAACTCGTCTCTAAGTCAATACATGAAATGGCAGATGGAGAGTACTAGATACAATGAGATATATACAATAAATATAAACAGATAACCGTAACCTACCTACAGCAAAATGGCTCACGGCCAACCGTAGCAGTATCCGCTGCAAAAAGATACAGTAAGAAGCCTGCCGCGACAACTCTGATCGTCAACCTGCAAAACACTGTAGCACAACGGGGGTGAGTTTCCAACTAATGAATAGTAAGTAATATCGTACAGGTAATTGCAGGTATGCACGTACTGCGATACTCTAATACATGCAACCTGATAGCATAATATGGCAATATGGATATGCAACAATCATGAAAGGTACTCTATCAGATACTACAAATAAATGAAGCAATGCATATCAATGAATGCTAAGTATGGGATAAAACATATCATCATCACGAATCATCATCGTGGAAAAAAAACCCGGTGTCGATCAACGACACCCCAAATCCCAATACCTTAGGCGCAGCCACTCTGATCGGCCCTCATAACCTGTAAATCTCATGGAACCTGAGTGCCCAACATCGGCGCTGAAAAACATCATGAAATACTCGTGCCAACATCGACATGCAAATCTACATATATCGGGCTCCGTCAGTCCGGATCGGCCCACTGGCTCCATCAGTCCGGATCGGCCCATATCCATCTCTCGACTCCAGTCAGTATCCTCCGGATAACCGCCAGGTCTAACCAATCACCGGTAGGCAGTAGTCCCTCTTCCAGGCTCATCGTCTACTGCACAACATCCCTTTCTTGCCCCGGGATACCATACCGGGTCCACCATGAACCCGCAAATAGATCATCCAACTCCTTGAATCGGGTTTCTATTACACGTCTCAGAACCGAGAAAATGCATGGTGGACGCACTGAAATATCATATCAAGAGAAACCGTGTTTTCCAAACAATACATATTTTCATGAAATAATACCACGGTTCTCAAATCCATAAATCACATGAAATCCGTATCTCAATGCGTAAATTCATGAAATATGATATATGTAACATAAAACCGTAATATGAGCATATCAAGGGAAAACCGCTTATTTAAATGAATCCGGTTTTTAAATATATCACGCAGTTCCCAATTTCTCCAAAATCAAATCCGACATCATCTAAAGGTGCACATGTAGCTATAAAAAGTATGGGTGTGTACATGTAAGTATGTATGCACGATGTATCTCATGTGCGCAATAGAACAATAATCCATGTGTCAATATCAATAACAATAAAATACTGCATATGTGTATAGGTTGTGCGTGTCATGGAAATTACCGACGGTGTGGGTGTAGCATACAATTTAGTGCTCGTGCAACATGAACCGTCAGTAATGGTGCAGTGTCCACTAGGTACTAAGTCAAGGAATAAAAAGTAATGGTATATAATGATGCTCATGTACAATCAACCTATACGAATATAACATGCGACTATACTATCATATCAAGCCCTGACGTCTAACGCCATACGGGTGATTTCCCCATAGATGTTAAATCTACTCACCGGTGATCTCGGGCTAAGTAAATCCGACCACCTGCTTCCCCTTCTTCACAACGTCCGAAGTCCCCGCTTGCGATCCTATTAACACAAAACACAATAACGCGTGGATTTAGCAAACTACGTAATAACAACGAATATAATGCCAATTTAACGAATTGGTTCCCTTAAGCTACAAAAGGTTTCGCTTAGCGGCTAACGTGTGTGTCGAAATCACCAAAACAAACCCATGACAGCAAGCTACCCGAAACACTAACACTATGCCGGTTCAATCGTATTGCACCTTTGTCGAAACCTTAAAAAAACTAGCAATTTGATCCCAAATTTTGATACATAAAAAATTAGTGAAAGTTGCAAGTTCCACGAGACCATAAACAACCTTAGAGACCCCAAGATCAAGACTCAAGACACCAAACCCTAATCTGGCGTAAATTGCGGCCAGAACCTATTAATTTGCAGCCATGGGTGCAGGGAATGGGCTCAGGTTTTTATGGTGGGTTCTAGGCCTCTAAACTAGGTCTTTGTGATGCCAATTTCTCCAACAAATTCATGGTTTGAAAGCAGATTCACCCGAGACACAATACTACACAAAATACGATATTTGCACAAAAACTGTAAATTTAGTGTTCTAAACAATATCTACTAAGCAACACAACATAATAAACACCTAATTAACAGTGAGAGATCGTTACCTATCCACACTTGTACAAAATCCTAGCTTTCCATGCTCCAAGTGATCACCAAAGGCTTTAGATCAAGTTTAAAGAATGGTTTAGTGGGGTTTAATGGAGATTTTGTTTGGTTTGTGAGGATTTATGAAGGTTGTGGGTAGGGGTTTCAGTTGAGGGAGTGTGAGGGAGATATGAGGTGAAGAAAATGATAAGTGAATGATAGTGAGGGAGTGTATGAGTGAGGGTGTATGTATGAGTGAGGGTGAGGGAATGAGGGGTGAGTTTAAAGAGAGCCATGCCCTTCTCTCTCCTCATTTAATGCATGGCATGCTTGCCCCATGCCTCATGATGCATGCCATGGTCAACCCTCTCTCTCTCTCTTTCTCAAGTCAACAATTTCAAAAACCCTTTTTATTTTAAAAACCAACTAATTTAAATTAATTACTCAAAACAAAATGCAAGACATTAGGTTATGGTGCTAAGGCTACTTAAGCATGGTTAACCCTAATTAACCCTAGGTTAACATGCACATGTGTGAGCAAGCCCAAAATAAATATTAATAAAATATTTATTATTTTTTATAATATATTTGAAAACTATTTTGGTAAACTTTTTACTAAAAATCAGCAATATCGCTTAATTAACACTAATCGCAACCTAAGGTGTTACACTTGGCTAAAGCCACAGCTCCATTGTTATCACAAAACAAGGGTATTGGATGCTCAATGGATGAAACCACATCAAGTTCATCAATGTAACGCCTTAGATTTCGGTTAGTGTTCGTTTAGACGTTAATGCGCGTTTACTGTAAAAATTTTACCAATTCGGGTTCCTCACATTTTATAACATTTAATTAATAATTTATTATTATTTGTTATGAGCATGTACGCACGTGTGGACGTAAATGTGAGGATTTGTTTGTGCTAATTTTGTTTTTAGTAACCATGACACTTAACCCTAATCCTAATCCACCATTTGCTTTAATCCTTTGTCTTGATTAATCCTTGATATATTGTGAGAAGAGAGAAAATATTCTTTTGGAGTGAGGAGGTGGCTTGATGAGTTGTATGAAAGCATTAAATGGGAGTTAATGCTATGGTTGCACTCACCTCTAACCTCACCCTACACTCACCTCCCTCTCTCTTATCCTCGCACACCCTCTCATTTTCCTATCTCTTTTATTCATTCATTTCCTCTCTCATCAAACTGAACACTCTCATTTCCCTCACCAATTCATCACAATCCTCACAAATCTCATCAAAAATCACATCTTTTTCTTGGTTTTGCCTCTTGGACGCCTTGGAGCATGCAAAGCTTGGATCTTTGAGTTCTTTTGTATAGGTAATGTTCTCTTTTTGTTGTTTATGTTATTTTTGTGTAGCTTAGCTTGTTAGATTTAGTATATAGTGTTTAAAGTTATGTTTTGTACATAATATCGTATTTTTAGTGTCGTGTGTGACATATGTGATATGCTGTGACCCAGAGAGTTTACTAGAAAACCAAACAATGTAGTTTGTTGTACCTGAGACCATAGGGCATCACCTGAAGAACGAGACCCCCTGCTCGGACCACGGCCGGCAATGTCTGAAGGGAGATCCGGCGACCCCGGTTTTTGAGAGGAGTTGGTGTGTAGGTTTTTGAGGGTAGCTCTATTCTGTGGTTTGGGTGCGTTTGGTTCTAATTGTTTATTTAGTTTTCACTATATACGAAATCTGAGATCACCTAGCTAGTTTCTTGTGTTTCGTTTAAGCGCGATACGTTATACGACACGGATCGTGCACTTTGTATGATTTTGCTCTTGGGTTAGTTTCGTCATGTCGCTACGCACGTTAGCCATAATACGAACACTTAATAGTATGTTTTGTGTTGTTGTGTCGGTCAAATGTAGTTGTAAGTGTTTTAGGTCTATTACTAATATGTACTTGCTTTATTGTCTTAATATTGTAGGTTCGTAGGACGGGACTTCGGACACCGCTACAAAGGGAAAACAGGTGGTAGACTTCATGTTGGAGTTAGTGCCCTCAGAGTCAATTATTGGATCACAGGCACGTGATTACAATGATTGAGGGAGGACCTATCCCGGTAGGACAGTCTTACTCGAGATGATAGTATGCTATCTGGTTTATCTTTATCATCGTGTACTGCTTTAGGTGACCTGACATGTCGCTATTACACGTTGATAGAGCCCCTAGGATTCTTGCTTCACTGCCAGCAGTATGATGGCGATCATATACGTGGGAGCTGGTAGTCTATAAGCACATCCTTAAAAGGTCCCTAGTCGTAGGAGTTTCGAGACAGGGCATCGATACTCCATTAGTAGACTAGTGTATACAGTCGAGACCCCGACGAGGGGCGGTGGCCGGTCTCACAAGCCACCGGTGTCTGTTGGTTCACCTAAGATGTATACAGGTGCTCATTGGGTTATGAGTACACCGGACAGGACTCGCCGGGAACCTGCTAGTTGGGCTTATACCTGATGTCAGATAGCAGTTCCCTGGTGACATGTGTACAGGTTAGTTCATCGACCTGAGGATCGTCATTTGTCTCGTGTGAGTTCCCACTGTGCTTTGATTACTACCCTACCACGGCTCAAAGGAGTCGTGCAAACAGGTTTTAGTTGGGTACAGTCCCGAGCCACATGGAGGCAGTGAGCGGATCTGCAGGGGTTCGTCTCTCCCGGTATTGGGGGTGAGGTCGCGCTGTGTCTAGGAGAGCCATTACGCAAAGCCCTCGGCCGAGGCAGGAGATTTACTGGTAGGTATTCCAGTAGTATCTCAGGGCGTTCTGGGCTACGCTCCGACACGACTTGTACCGCTTTTGGGGGTCTGACTTTTACCAACCCCCTAGGCCCGCCATGCGATACTCATAGACGAACGGACCGGACTGTACGGATATTGTCACTGACAGGCTCAGTTGGGTGTCGGGGTGAGCTTCCTCATCGACGTCCCTTTTGGTCAATAGCTGGTGGCCCGTCACGTATTGGCTTATACCTCTGACGTGCCAGTGGTTAAATCCACAGCCATAGTATTGACGAGTCTTTAGAGTCCACCACACTTACAGTTACTCAAGCTTTCGGGCGAAACGCTGTAGAGGCCGTATGGAGATATGGCAGGGTCCGATCAGATACGTGCGGTATTGCACGGATCAGGATCGGACAGTTTTGTACTTGTGGCCGTATAGTTATATGGCAGGGTTCGATCTGATACGTGCGGTATTGCACGGATCAGGATCGAACGGATTTTACTAGCCGGTTTTGGTTTAAGCCGGTCCTAGTTTAGTACAGTGTAGATTTTGTCTCATTGCATTTGTATCCAGTCGGAATACAGATGCGGGTGTGTATGCACAGTATAGGGGTTTTCCTGTAATTTATTACGGGACCAGTTTTCTGGAGTTGCCAGTTTGCATTCCGTTCCGGCCGGTTTTCCTTTGTTCTTTCCCGGCCGGACTTTTCTGATGGAGGGGGTTATTTGCAGTTTTGCAAATAACACTTTGTGGAGGTTTTTCTTGCAAATGATTTATTATGATAACCTTTTTAGATACCATTCATTTCATGCTTTATGAAGATAAGATGTGGATTAGAGTTGATGTGAGTTTGTGATGATTATGTCTTGATGTGGTCACCACTTCCTTTACCCTACACTCACCTCCCTTCATGCTTCATATTATCTCCTCCACCATTCTCATTTAAGAGAGAAGTTTTTCATAAGAAAAAGAAAGAGAGAAGTTTTTCATAAGAAAAAGAAAGAGAGAAGAAGAAAAAGAAAGAGAGGAAGAAGAAGAGAGAGCTTCATTCTTGAGAGTTTCTTTCTTGATCTCTTTTTCATGCTAGAAAAATGCAAGCACCATTTTTCTAATCCTTGTTTCCTCCATCATCTTCAAATGGCAACAAAACCCAAGTGAGACAATCTACTACACATTCTACAGCACATCTTGAGCATGTCGAGTTGCCGGCTTCATGCACGAGTTGCCTCGGTATTGAGGCGGGAGCCCGTAAAAGAAGAAGGCGATGTGGTGCCCTTTCCGGCGAGGAGGCGACGATGTGGAGGCAACACTTTCCGCGGGAGATCGGGACGATGACGAGAAGACCGGAGGATTCGGATCACTCGGTATACTTCTCACCCTATCTCTTGTTAGCTAGCGTAGGTTAATGGTTAACGATCCGGGTTTTCTTTGTCCGCGGTAGCGCCGGTTTCCGAGTTAGGAAAAAATTTTTATTCCGCATTTTGGCCTCGAGAAAGAGGCCGGGGCGCTGCCGTGGCGCAACATGGTATCAGAGCCACGCCATTAACCTTACCCAGCTTGTTCTAATGTGTTTTGCTTATCCGATCGACCGAAATTCCAAAAACCACATATTCCTTCACATCAGTTTTCTGTTGGATTTTTTTGGTCTCTAAAAATTTTTCAGGTGATCACAGAAAGATGTGCAGGGAGTTATAAGAACACTGAAAAAAAACGAGACAGTGAACCCCTATCACGACCGCGGAAGGGCGGCCAAAACCACCTTTTGGCCGCGCTTCCGCCGCAAGTTAGTGGGGTCATTGCCTCATCTTTTTTCAGTGGGCTTCTGGACTTATTTTGTGGGTTTTGGGATATTAAATTTGGGCCCAGGTTTTCTGTAACTGCTACAGTATTGGTTGGGGGCCCACTGGTTAATTTTTGGTCAATCGGAAAATTTTAAACACATTATTTCACAGTATTTACATTATATCTGCGACCGTGAATGTCACTCGATCGGTAAATCCGGTCTAACTGCTATAGCCCGGTTAGACGGATTTGCGAACGTGACTTTCACGTTGATGTTCTATGTTTATGCTGTGATGTTGCGGATCGGTCGTGGGGGATAGCCTGGATGCAATGCTAGTACAGTTTTGTTGTATTATGTACATTTGATATTGCGGGGCGAGCGTCCGACTTGTGGACTGCCGTCACTGCCTGTTTGTATTATTGTTTTGGGGCACGACCTGGTTGCGGTCGATGTACCCGGTGTATGTATATTTTACTTTCTGTACTAGGATTACCCCGCGGAGGGGTGCACGGATAGCCGGGTTCTGGAGGACAGCAAGCCCGCATCTCATGGCATTGGGACGGAGGGGGCTTCACTCTGGGATTGGCGGGCTATTCGCCGCACTCGTAGGGGGTACAGGTTGACCCAGGAGGGGTGCCCAAGTTGCCGGATTCCGTGGAGTGCTGGGTGGTCCATTCACGGAGCTGAAGGGGGCTGCCTCGCTTCAGGTTTTGGCGGGTGACTTGCCGCGCCCGTAGGGGTCTAGGATTTCATTGCACAGGCTATCCACACGACCAGGGGAACGTCGGGTTTCAGCAGCGGCTCTGTGAAACCCGGGGCTTCCAGATATCTGTATTGTTCTGTGTGGCTGTACTTTTCTGTGATGTTGCATTCTATTCACGCCTTGAGCGAAATACTATATATTGGTATATATATTAGTAGATGTTGTATATGTTTTACATCCGCGCTAGTCCAGTCCCCGCTCTGCCGTTAGTTAGCTAACCTAACGGGTGATGACGGGACCCAGTGGCGAATGCGGATGGCATATACGTACGTCAGTATATTTTCGTTCTTTGTGGTGTGATCAATTGATGGGACTGCGTTGATTCGGATCAATGCAAGATAAACAAACCTAATCTGATGTTGTTGGAACATTTTTCAAAAAGCTGTTATTGCAAGGACGTTCACTTTTGTTTTGCATCGTGGTATTCATTTGGAATATCCTGCTCCTCAGTCGACGAGGCAAGGGCCGAGATCCCTTCACCGGGAGTGACCCCTTGGACAGAAGTTTGCGTCAGGGCATTAACTTCACTATAGCCGATTACTTTTGCTTTGCATCGTGGTATTCAGTTGGAATATCCTGCACCTCATTCTACGGGGAAAGAGCCGAGATCCCTTCACCGGGAGTGACCTCTTTAGTAAAGGTTTTCGTCACTATATTTTATAAAAGGCTATGCAGTTCCTTCAACGATATCAAGTTCATTACGTTAAAAGTTTTTCGCCAAAAACTAGACGTAGCCCTCCGTCATTTCTTACAAATATTACTTAGTATTCGTGCTGCGTTTGTTTACTGTGTCAAGGCGTAGTGTGCGGTAGCTAAGTAGTGTTTGTTTGCAGCATATAAATGGGATTGGTTAGGACAGTCGTGCGGCCTTGTTGACTGTGTCAAGGGCTCGTACGGGTGGGTTTAATGCAATCCAGGATAATGACGGGTTGAACTTGACTAGGACTCTTTGATTTGTTGACTGTGTCAAGGTCACTTGAGTCCTAGGGGTAAAACTTTCATCGGGAGTTTCAAAAGAACTGAAACTTGCCAGGCATGCGCATACCTTTTGGAGTGTGGTGACTTGAGTGGATTCCGTCAAGTTATCATGCGATGATAGTTGGATCCCGATTCCCACTGATGAGTTGGTTTACTCCTCGGGTGTTCCCGACTAATTCTTCTTTCAGGTTTGGAGAAGAATTTGAGGTACAGTGGGAGGTTTCCAGATTAGACAAAGTGATAACCATTCTGATCTAGGTTAGAGTGCACGCTGAGTGTTTCTTTTCTCTCTCTCTCTGGCAGCGACCATTGACCCGACCCTAAGACTATGACTCAGTGACCAAGTTGACCGAACCTTCTTAACACTGGCTTTTGGATTGTCAGAGTTGCAGACCTCATTGCCACTCCTATTTTTACCCTTTTCTCCAGGACACCCCGTATTACTGCGAACGTCCACTTCCATTGGACAAAACCATCGTATGGTTAGATACGAACTCGAAGGACTTCGAGGATGGTTTCTGGTTCTGGAGAAAACGGATAGGATTATTCAGTTGTCTTTTCTTTTCACCTTCTCTCATTGCGAGTACTCCTTGGTTTAGGAGATAGTACGCCTATTACGCAAATTGGATAGTCTTCTTCCAAACCTTAGGCTGGTGCCGAACGGTGGGGAATGAAGAAAACCAATTAGCATAATGATGGTGTGCAGAAGGTATTAAGATTAAGACAAAGCAAGGGATTAGTAGGAGGGCAAAGTAAATTGCAAATGATATTCACGACCAAACCAAGTATTTCTTCGCCAATCCTAAATCACCTTTGTATTTCTCCAGGACACTCCGTATCACTACGAAGATCCACAGTTTATTGGATACTCCATCGTATGGTTATATACGAACTCGAAAGGAACTAGTTCCAGTTCGGGGATGGATTCTGGTTCAGGAGAAATAGGAATAAAGTACATTCAGGTGTCTTTTATCTTCACCTTCTCTCGCTTTGCGAGTGCTCCTAGGATTAGGACAGTACACCTTTTATGCTTTTTGGATAGTCTTCTTCCAAACCATAGGCTGGTGCCGAACGGTAGGGAAGGAAGAAAACCATTTGGCCTAAAGGGGTGTACAGAAGGTAATGACTAAAGACACATAAAGGGATTTGGAGAGGTGGCAAAGAATTATACGGTTACAGTTGTGAATCTGGATAATGGAAGAGGCATTACTTGGAATACCACGATACCCCAACGAAACATTTCAATGTTTCAGTTTCACTGTGTACTGTTAATGGAAAACTGATTTCCCAGTTAGACACTTGCTCCAGGGTATGTATTTACCAGGTTGGATTCTCACATCTGTATGGTTTTACAGATGCTGAGTGGGAGTAAGTTATTGGGAATTGGGTGATCATCCTCATTATATCGGGATTCGTTGTAATCGGTGATATTTGAGGAAGTCACCTGGGTTGTTTGCCGGTCGGCAAATATTTGGTTTTGAATATCCGCTGTTGTGCACCAATTTCAAATTGATATATCTGTACGTCTATTTTCATAGAGTGAGATATACCTTTTGATATTATGTCGATGACATTTACCTATATCAGTGGATGGTTAGGTAAGGAGCATTAAACAGCGGTGTAATTCTTCTTAACCATAAGTACAGTTTTCAACCTACGACACACAGTGAAAGAGTTGTTAGACTCAGCTGACTTATACAGAGTATTGTATGTTGTCCAGTGTCCATTAGGACAGAGGGGTTGGTCCTCGTACTATATTCTGTTTACTTTTAACTTCTCTAGTTCTTAGACATGTGTTTCGTGGAAACACAGGGTCTAAGTTTTGAGGAGTTATAGGTATTTGAATAGAGTAGAGAACCAGGTATAGCAAGTATCAGGATTCTTCAAAGTGATCGAAGATGTAGATACTTGCGTATGGTGTTCAGTTGATAGTAATGATGAAGACAGATTGCTTCTCTTTCAGGTTACTCATAATTGGAAGCATTCCTAAGTTGAGTAACGCTGATCGGCCTTCTTCCATTTAGTTTACATGCACTGGAGACAGCTGCATGATTTGAATCTGGTTCAATTGAATCAGTGCCTCTGTTTCTATATTGGATATAGAACAGTTCATATCTTAACGATGTTAAGGTACGGGGAGTTGTCCGGCTTATGCCTAAAACCAGACTCCGGATAACTCAGGGCACGTTTCTGTAATGGCTGTTTGTGGGTTGACCCAGGCTATGACGAGGGTTGATTTTCTACCATCTGGATGAACAATAGCAATATTGTTCTTGACTCGCCACAGTTTTAATAAAAATGGATTTTTTCAGAAAACATTAGTGGGAGTATGGTAGAACTGGAAGTAATTCCAGAACCGCAAACGATTACTGAAGATTTAATAAGGAACCTAAAGATTCAATCTGATTTGACATTCCATTGGCCACTCCGCAGATACGGTGGGTAACTTCAGGCACCCGAGAGGTACTCCGGTAGCCTCAAGGACGGTGACAGGGAAGTTCTTGTTTACCCACACTTGCCATTGTTGTTGTTCCAGGCTGCGAGACCCGGTGGGAGGATGAGTATAGCGTCGTTCTAAACTAGCTTTAGAAGTGCACGTCTATATGACTCTGCCAGAGGGTTGTCGTAGTCAGTGGGAGCAGCGGAAGCATTGGTGGACATCAGGCTTATGTCTATTTATAGACTAAAGCAGATGTAGCGGAGATAGATCATCTATTTCTGATGTGACAGTCATAGGTTTGACGTCATCAGAATAGGGGGTGGATCTGTTGAGAAGGTAGTAGGAAGTGATATTCCTATACTACGATCGGTTATACTTTGGTCGTCGCACAGTGGTTTCTCCACATGGGACTTGGACATTATGTAAGACATACTGGTTACTGGATCTATGGTTTTAGATCTAGATTTGGGTGGTTTCCCAATCTGGGTACTTAGACAGCATTCTAAGAGTATTTAGAATGGACGACTCCTGACACGGTAGTATACCTGCAGTTGATGGTGTCACCCTCTCTAAAGGTGTCTTATAGACTAAAGGGGAGAGGAATACTCATGATTGGCAGATCACTTGCTTAGGCAATTGAGTCAATCATGAGATGTCAAGTACCACACCAGATGTTGTTCTAGCAATAGATACAATAAGTTGACATTGATCCAATCCTGGAGAAACGGTCGGAAGCAGTTTTAGAACATAAGTTGATGTTCTAGGGATATGATAACGGCAGCCTCCTTTTAGGAGACGGTTATCATTCCAGGCTTCCAAGGTGACATGGACGACAAGGAGGTTGTCAGAGTTATAGTTTTCCTTCCAACGAGGGGCAGTATTTTGGACAGGTGGTCCAAGGCAATACTGAGGGAGGCTTGGCGCAGGATACTGATTAAGTTCGGTTGACGATACAGTCTAAGAAGTTTGGATTTGGAGTTCATTTATGAGCTAGGTCCCATCAGATATCCAGACATTCTAAGACAGGTATTGCTCATTTCGGGAGATGGCTTTCTCCGCGAACTTGGGATATAGAGAGACATAGAAAGAAACATCACAGCGGATCCACTCACTGAGGCTATTCCTCGAAGGCAATAGTTTCGCAAATGAGCTTTGTGAGACTGACTAGTAGAGGAGTTGGGTGTTCGGTATCACACGGGCTGTGAGTATGCGGCATCGCAATAATTAGCCTTGAGTGCAAGTGGGAGATTGTTGGAGTTAGTGCCCTCAGAGTCAATTATTGGATCACAGGCACGTGATTACAATGATTGAGGGAGGACCTATCCCGGTAGGACAGTCTTACTCGAGATGATAGTATGCTATCTGGTTTATCTTTATCATCGTGTACTGCTTTAGGTGACCTGACATGTCGCTATTACATGTTGATAGAGCCCCTAGGATTCTTGCTTCACTGCCAGCAGTATGATGGCGATCATATACGTGGGAGCTGGTAGTCTATAAGCACATCCTTAAAAGGTCCCTAGTCGTAGGAGTTTCGAGACAGGGCATCGATACTCCATTAGTAGACTAGTGTATACAGTCGAGACCCCGACGAGGGGCGGTGGCCGGTCTCACAAGCCACCGGTGTCTGTTGGTTCACCTAAGATGTATACAGGTGCTCATTGGGTTATGAGTACACCGGACAGGACTCGCCGGGAACCTGCTAGTTGGGCTTATACCTGATGTCAGATAGCAGTTCCCTGGTGACATGTGTACAGGTTAGTTCATCGACCTGAGGATCGTCATTTGTCTCGTGTGAGTTCCCACTGTGCTTTGATTACTACCCTACCACGGCTCAAAGGAGTCGTGCAAACAGGTTTTAGTTGGGTACAGTCCCGAGCCACATGGAGGCAGTGAGCGGATCTGCAGGGGTTCGTCTCTCCCGGTATTGGGGGTGAGGTCGCGCTGTGTCTAGGAGAGCCATTACGCAAAGCCCTCGGCCGAGGCAGGAGATTTACTGGTAGGTATTCCAGTAGTATCTCAGGGCGTTCTGGGCTACGCTCCGACACGACTTGTACCGCTTTTGGGGGTCTGACTTTTACCAACCCCCTAGGCCCGCCATGCGATACTCATAGACGAACGGACCGGACTGTACGGATATTGTCACTGACAGGCTCAGTTGGGTGTCGGGGTGAGCTTCCTCATCGACGTCCCTTTTGGTCAATAGCTGGTGGCCCGTCACGTATTGGCTTATACCTCTGACGTGCCAGTGGTTAAATCCACAGCCATAGTATTGACGAGTCTTTAGAGTCCACCACACTTACAGTTACTCAAGCTTTCGGGCGAAACGCTGTAGAGGCCGTATGGAGATATGGCAGGGTCCGATCAGATACGTGCGGTATTGCACGGATCAGGATCGGACAGTTTTGTACTTGTGGCCGTATAGTTATATGGCAGGGTTCGATCTGATACGTGCGGTATTGCACGGATCAGGATCGAACGGATTTTACTAGCCGGTTTTGGTTTAAGCCGGTCCTAGTTTAGTACAGTGTAGATTTTGTCTCATTGCATTTGTATCCGGTCGGAATACAGATGCGGGTGTGTATGCACAGTATAGGGGTTTTCCTGTAATTTATTACGGGACCAGTTTTCTGGAGTTGCCAGTTTGCATTCCGTTCCGGCCGGTTTTCCTTTGTTCTTTCCCGGCCGGACTTTTCTGATGGAGGGGGTTATTTGCAGTTTTGCAAATAACACTTTGTGGAGGTTTTTCTTGCAAATGATTTATTATGATAATCTTTTTAGATACCATTCATTTCTTGCTTTATGAAGATAAGATGTGGATTAGAGTTGATGTGAGTTTGTGATGATTATGTCTTGATGTGGTCACCACTTCCTTTACCCTACACTCACCTCCCTTCATGCTTCATATTATCTCCTCCACCATTCTCATTTAAGAGAGAAGTTTTTCATAAGAAAAAGAAAGAGAGAAGTTTTTCATAAGAAAAAGAAAGAGAGAAGAAGAAAAAGAAAGAGAGGAAGAAGAAGAGAGAGCTTCATTCTTGAGAGTTTCTTTCTTGATCTCTTTTTCATGCTAGAAAAATGCAAGCACCATTTTTCTAATCCTTGTTTCCTCCATCATCTTCAAATGGCAACAAAACCCAAGTGAGATAATCTACTACACATTCTACAGCACATCTTGAGCATGTCGAGTTGCCGGCTTCATGCACGAGTTGCCTCGGTATTGAGGCGGGAGCCCGTAAAAGAAGAAGGCGATGTGGTGCCCTTTCCGGCGAGGAGGCGACGATGTGGAGGCAACACTTTCCGCGGGAGATCGGGACGATGACGAGAAGACCGGAGGACTCGGATCACTCGGTATACTTCTCACCCTATCTCTTGTTAGCTAGCGTAGGTTAATGGTTAACGATCCGGGTTTTCTTTGTCCGCGGTAGCGCCGGTTTCCGAGTTAGGGAAAAATTTTTATTCCGCATTTTGGCCTCGAGAAAGAGGCCGGGGCGCTGCCGTGGCGCAACACTTCACTTAGCCAGGAGCGTTGGTGAGTAGATTTAACATTTACAGGGGAATCGCCCGCATGGCGTTGTGCGCCTGGGCTAGAGATGACTTGACTTGTCGCATATTCTATTTCATATTTAGAATTGCGCATTCACCATACTGCTTAGTTAATTGTTGTGCTTGGACTAGTATTCTTAGGACACTGCACTATTATTGACGGCTCATGTTGCACGAGCACTGATTGTATGCCACACACACCGTCAATAATTGCCATGTCACGCACAACCCACATATAGAATTGCTATTGTTTGGTTAGAGACATTGAGATATTGATTCATATTTCTTTATGCATAAGACTTATAGCATACCTGTATACCCACATGCTTACACATATGCCTTGACATACTTACATGCTACATACACACATAATGACATAGCTACATGTATACCTTGCTATACCTTTATGTTTACATATATATCTTGTTATAACTACATGTTTACCTTTACTTGATGTTATTTAAAAATGGAGAAATTAGGAACCACATGAAATTTATATTAACTTGTTGCAGTTAATTAGCGGCTTTTCCTTTATATGCTTACATTACAGTTTTATGTTGCGTATATTTTATTCATGGATTTTCGCATTGAGATATGGATTTTTCATGATGTTTTTTGGATTTGGGGACCGTGGTAGTTTCATGAAATTATGCATTATTTGAAAAACCCGGTTTTCCTTGATATGATATTTCTGCATCCAACATGAGATTTATCGGTTCTGATATATACACCCCATGCGAGGAGGCGTCGAGGCCGTATGAGGGTACATGGTGGGGCCCGGAGGTACCTCGGAGCAAGAAGATTGATGGACCTTGCCGATTGAGCCTGGCAGGGGAACCAAACATTCCGGTGACATTACCAATGACTCGGCGGTTATCATAGGGATACTGACGGGAGTCATGTACATATGGATACGTGGAAAGACGAGGGTCAGAGCTAGGTACTCGTGCTTTTCGGATAGCGTGTGATACGTACCTATCAGGGTGCCAATCTTGGTGACAGCACCTGGTAGATCAGCCTTTCTGTGTCGATGCTTGACACATTGTTTTCATGATATTTTACTTCTAACTATATATAACAGTGGAATGGGACGCTGTTATATATATATATATATATATATATATATATATATATATATATATTAGTGGAATGGGACGCTAATATATATGTATACATATCAATTCATATATATCGTTATATTATTCATGCAAATATACCTAGTATATAAGAGATTCACTTGATATTGGATTTAGGACATTTGAGATTACTTGATATTGTACATAAAGGATATATGAGATTTACTTGATATTGTACATAAAGGATATAAGAGATTCACTTGATTTTGTACATTCGGGATATATGAGATTTATTCGATATTGTACATTAAGGATTTGTAAGACTTATATGATATGAGAGTCAATTTGGGGGCTGATTTGAGAAATTTGGGATTTGAATTGTCTTGATGGATTTTGATCCTACCACGATGTCAGGATTCCATGGAAATGACATATTTCATTCCGTACTCTACATTTATTGTTTATGCACTGCTTCATGTATTAGTAGTACCTGTTAATGTACCATTCATGACTGTTGCATTTACATACCTTTATTTATATGCTTTACTTCATGTGTTAGTTGTACCTGCTAGTGTACCTTTTATGACTATTGCATATATACCTTTTTATATCATTATTGCATGATTATTGCATACCAATTTTCATATTATTGCTTCATGTATTTGTAGTAACCGTTAGTGTACTTTTCAGGATTATTGATTCATATGACCTTTTATTGCTATTAATTGCATATGTTTGATTCGCGCTGTACGTGCATACTTGCGATTACCTGCATATGTTATTTACTTTTCACGAGTTGGCAACTCACCCCCGTTGTGCCACAGTTATTTTGCAGGTTGTTCCCCAGAGTAGTCGAGGCTGGCTATTCATCTATCTTATCATCTTTTGCTGTGGATACCGCATCAGCTCACAGTGTGCAGTTTGCTTAGGTGGGGTTTATGGTTATTCGTTGTTGTATTGTATATTCGTTGTATCCTTGTACTCTCCATCAACTATTTTCATGTTGACTTAGAGACTTGGTGAGGACGATATTGTATATTATTTTGTGACTTGGTTGTCTTTTATACAATTTCCTTTTTATCGTCTTTTATTTCTTCGCTGCGGCGTCGTATATTTGTTGTGGTAGTTATTTTCCGCCTTTGGGCTTGTATTTTCTCCCGTTTGGGGATGCTTTACTTTATATTTATGTTGTACCCATTTTTGGGGTTAGTTTTTACAAAGGAGGTGCTGCCAAAATTTTAAAGAAAATAAATTGGACTTTTAAAGAATTTTGGTTGAGATTTCAAATATTTCAAAACTTTTATTATCAATTCTTAATACTTTTAATGGTTTAGATTTCTGGTTTTGGGTTTCTTTTACTGCGTTACACTTGTAAATGTTGCGTAGTATTAGGGCCGTCATGTGCCAATTTCGGGTTATGACAAAGTTGGTATCAGAGTGGTAGGTTTTACCATTTGGTGTGTAGGATGACCCCGGTATGATGGAGTAGGTAACTTAAGCAGAGTAACGTAGTGTGTGTATGTCCGCGGCATACTCACGATGCGGTACTCCGCCTAAAGTGACCTAAATACAAATTGCCTTAAATTCCTTTCTTGATGTCATATCTTTGTGATTCGATTTCCATGTTCATATCGATTCTTATCTCTATTTATAGCCTTTGCCGCCGACGACTATGGGGACTCAGAGTGATGCAGCGAGGGCCGAGGTTAGAGTTGACTCGGGTGGGTCAAGGACTGACCAGGATGGCGCACTCGTTACACAGGAGCAGACGGATTCGCCTTCGACAGATAGTATCGCTAGACTTGTGGCAGAGATGCAGGACATGCGCCAGACTATGAGTTCATTGGTTGAGGCCGTTCGAGCACAGCGACAGGAGGTTGTCACCCCTATTACCCAGTTGTTCCTTACGATTAGTGTGCAGCATTCCGTCACCTACATAGCACCGGTGGGTGCAGCCCCAGTTGGCGAGGCACGCCTTCATGAGACTTTGGGAGTTCCAGAATAGTGGAGGACTCGTATAGATCTACCAGCTCAGAGACAGAGGCTTAGTCGTCGAGACAGCTTTCGTGACCGTCGCGGGAGTAGCAGAGGTTTGGGATAAGGAGAGTCGTGTTAGGTAGATCAGCCGTTTGTTGTGTTAACTTCTGTTAGAGATTCTTTTGCTGCGCAACATGTATTTCAGTCGTATGCCAATCGGTTAGGAGATTCATCCGTCACTTGATCCTTCTAGAGATGTTGGATTTGATGTTCTCCTGGGCACGGACTGGTTAGCTACGTGCTAGGTGTCTGTGGACTGCCACGAGAAAAACAGTCAGGTTTTGTTTTCCCGGTGAGTCAGTTCTTGTTGTGCAGGGGGACAGTGGTGTCGCCTCTCACAGCTTGAATTCAGCATTTTCGCTAATCGGCTTTTGAGGAGAGGATGTCGAGAATTCTTGGTGTTAATTCGTGATACCGGAGCGACAGTGGGATTGTTGGACCGGGTTCCTTCGTGCGAGAGTTTTCCGACATTGTTTCAGATGAGCCGGCGAAGCTTAGGGAGCTTAAGGATCAGCTGTAGAGTTGTTTGTTGGGGGGCTTATGCGTCTGAGTGTTTCGCATTGGGGAGCTCCTATTCTGTTCGTCAAGGAGAAGGACGACAGTTTTAGGTTGTGTATTGATTGATCGTCGATTGAACCGGTTTACGGTGCGGATAGGTATCCTTTACCTCGCATTGATGATTTCTTCGATCAGCTTCCGAGTGCAAGACATTTTCTAAGTTTGTTTGGGATCAGGTCATCATTGTTTCGGGTTCGGAGTGATGACATTCCGAAGAATGCCTTATGCGTGCTACGGGCTTTCTGTGTTTTGGTGGTGTCATTGGACTTACCAATGCCCTAGCAGCATTCGTAGAAGAGATGAACCAGATTTCTTCAGGCCGTTCCTCAACTAGTTATTGTTGTGTTATTGACGACATTCTGGTCTATCCAATGTGTCTTGAGTGTAAGTGCACGGCGGCGCCCCGGCCGTCAATCCGACGCCGGAATGCGGAAGCGGTGATAAACTTAAATTTTGCGAACTTAGCAAACCGGCACCACCGCGCACTAAATCCCGGATCGGGCCATTAAACTAGGTCTAGCTAACTACAAGACGGGTTAGAGATATACCGACTGATCCGAGTCCTCCGGTCTTCATCTCCACTCCGATCACCTCGCGGGATCTCCGTCCGTCTCCTCCTCGTCGGAAAGGGCACCACATCGCCTGTAGCTTTTACGGGCTCCCACCTCAATACCGAGGCAACTCGGGCGCGAAGCTGGCGAATCGACGCGTCCAAGATTTACTGTAGGAAGTGTGGTGTAGAATCATAGTCTCTTTTGGGGTGGTTGCCATTGGATGGAGGAATGAAGATTGAGCTTTGGAGGGAAATGAAGCTATCAATTTTTGCATGAAAAATGATATGAGCAAATATATCTCCTCACAAAATGAACCACTCTCCCTCTCACAAAAAAATGGCCGGCCTCTTACATTAGGAATGGTGGAGGGAAAAGAATATATCATGAAGGGAGGTGAGGGTAGGAGAAATCAAGAGGTGACCACATCCATAAACACACACCATGCTTCATTAAATCCAACCATGCTTATATCTTACATCAAAACCATACCCTCATAAATGCAAGTAATGGTGCAATGATAATGAAGCCATCATAATCAAACTTTATGCAAGAAAACCCCTCCACAAATGTAATTTGCAAAACTGCAAATTACCCCCTCCATCGGAAAAGTCCGGCCGGGAAAGAACAAAGGAAAACCGGCCGGAACGGAATGCAAACTGGCAACTCCAGAAAACTGGTCCCGTAATAAATTACAGGAAAACCTCGATACTGTGCATACACACCCGCATCTGTATTCCGTCCGGATACAAATGCAAAGAGACAAAATCTACACTGTACTAAACTAGAACCGGCTTAAATCAAAGTCGGCTAGTAAAAACCGTTCGATCTTGATCTGTGCAATACCGCACGTATCTGATCGAACCCTGCCATATAACCATACGGCCACTAGTACAAAGCTGCCGATCCTGGTACGTGCAATACCGCACGTATCTGATCGGACCCTGCCATATCTCCATACGGCCTCTACAGCGTTTCGCCCGAAAGCTGAGTAATTAAAAGTGTGGTGGACTCTAAAGACTCGTCAATACTATGGCTGTAGATTTAACCACTAGCACGTCAGAGGTATAAGCCAATACGTAACGGGCCACCAGCTATTGACCAAAAGGGACGTTGATGAGCAAGCTCATCCTGACACCCTACTGAGCCTGTCAGTGACAATATCCGTACAGTCCGGTCCGTTCGTCTATGAGCATCGCATGTAGGGCCTATGGGGTTGGTAAAAGTCACACCCCCAAAGGCGGTACAAGTCGTGTCGGAGTGAAGCCCAGAACACCTTGAGACACTACTGGAATACCTACCAGTAAATCTCCTGCCTCGGCCGAGGGCTTTGTGTAATGGCTCTCCTAGACACAGCGCGACCTCACCCCCAATACCGGGAGAGACGAACCCCTGCAGCTCCGCTCACTGCCTCCAAGTGGCTCGGGACTGTACCCAACTAAAACCTGTTTGCACGAATCCTTTGAGCCGTGGTAGGGTAGTAATCAAAGCACAGTAGGAACTCACATGAGACAAATGACGATCTCAGGTTGATGAACTAACCTGTACACATGTCACCAGGGAACTGCTATCTGACATCTGGTATAAGACCAACTAGCAGGTCCCCGGCGAGTCCTGTCCGGTGTACTCATAACCCAATGAGCACCTGTATACATCTTAGGTGAACCAACTGACACCAGTGGCTTGTAAGACCGGCCACCGCCCCTCGTCGGGTTCTCGACTGTATACACTAGTCTACTAATGGAGTATCGATGCCCTGTCTCGAAACTCCTACGACTAGGGACCTTTTAAGGATGTGCTTATAGACCCCAGCTCCCACGTATATGATCGTCATCATACTGCTGGTCGTCAAGCAAGAATCCTAGGGGCTCTATCAACGTGTAATAGCGACCTGTCAGGTCACCTAAAGCAGTACACGATGATAAAGGTAAACCAGATAGCAAACTATCATCTCGAGTAAGACTGTCGTACCGGGATAGGTCCTCCCTCAATCATTGCAATCACGTGCCTGTGATCCAATAATTGACTCTGAGGGCACTATCTCCAACAATCTCCCACTTGCACTCAAGGCTAATTATTGCGATGTCGCATACTCACAGCCCGTGTGATACCGAACACCCAACTCCTCTACTAGTCAGTCTCACAAAGCTCGTTTGCGAGACTATTGCGTTCGAGGAATAGCCTCAGCGAGTGGATCCGCTCTGATGTTTCTTTCTATGTCTCTCTCTATCTCAAGTTCGCGGAGAAAGCCATCTCCCGAAATGAGCAATACCTGTCTTAGAGTGTCTGGATGTCTGATGGGACCGAGCTCATAAATGAACTCCAAATCCAAACTTCTTAGACTGTATCGTCAACTGAACTTAATCAGTATCTTGCGCCATGCCTCTCTCAGTATTGCCTTGGACCACCTTTCCAAAATACTGCCCCTCGTCAGAAGGAAAACTATAACTCTGACAACCTCCTTGTCGTCCATGTCACCTTGGAAGCCTGGAATGATAACTGCCTCCCAAATGAGGCTGTCGTTATCATATCCTTAGAACATCCACTTATGTTCTAAAACTGCTTCCGACTGTTTCTCCAGGATTGGATCAATATCAACTTATTGCATCTAGTGCAAGAACAACATCTGGTGTGGTACTTGACATCTCATGATTGACTCAATTGCTTAAGCAAGTGATCTGTCAATCATGCACATTCCTCTCTACTTTAGTCTATAAGACACCTTTAGAGAGGGTGACTCCATCACCTGCAGGTACACTACCGTGCCAGGAGTCGTCCATTTTAAATACTCTTAGAATGCTGTCAAAGTACCCTGATTGGGAAACCACCCAAATCTAGATCTAAAACCATAGATCTAGTAACCAGTATGTCTGATATAATGTCCAAGTCCTTTGTGGAGAAAACACTGTGTGACGACCAAAGTATAACCGATCGTAGTATAGGAATATCACTTCCTACTACCTTCTCAACAGATCCATCCCTATTCTGATGACGTCAAACCCATGATTGTCACATCAGAAATAGATGATCTATCTCCGCTACATCTGCTTTGGTCTATAAATAGACATAAGCCTGATGTCCACCAATGCTTCCGCTGCTCCCACTGACTACGACAACCCTCTGGCAGAGTCATATAGATGTGCACTTCTAAAGCTAGTTTAGAACGACGCTATACTCATCCTCCTGCCGGGTCTCGCAGCCTGGAACAACAACAATGGCAAGTGTGAGTAAACAAGAACTTCCCTGTCACCGTCCTTGAGGCTACCGGAGTACCTCTCGGGTGCCTGAAGTTACCCACCGTATCTGCGGAGTGGCCAATGGAATGTCAAATCAGATTGAATCTTTAGGTTCCTTATCAAATCTTCTGTAATCGTTTGTGGTTCTGGAATCACTTCTAGTTCTACCATACTCCCACTACTGTTTTCTGAAAAAAATCCATTTTTAATAAAACTGTGGCGAGTCAAGTACAATATCACTATTGATCTTTCTTATGGTAGAAAGTCAACCCTCGTCATAGCCTGGGTCAACCCACAAACAGCCATTACTGAAACGTGCCTTGAGTTGTCCAGTGTCTGGTTTTAATCATAAGCCGGACAACTCCCCGTATCTTAACAATGTTAAGATATGAACTGTACTATATCCAATATAGAACCAGAGGCACTGATTTAATTGAACCAGATTCAAATCATGCAGCTATCTGCAGTGCATGTCAACTAAATGGAAGGAGGTCGATCAGCGTTACTCAACTTAGGAATGCTTCCAATTATGAGTAACCTGAAAGAGAAGCAATTTCTCTTTATCATTACTATCAACTGAATACCATACACAAGTATCTACATCTTCGATCACTTTGAAGAATCCCGATACTTGCTACACTTGGTTCTCTACTCTATTCAAATAACTATAACTCCTCAAAACTTAGACCCTGTGTTTCTACGAAACACATGTCTAAGAACTAGAGAAGTTAAAAGTAAACAGAATATAGTATGAGCACCAACCCCTCTGTCCTAATGGACACTGGACAACATACAATACTCTGTATAAGTCCGCTGAGTCTAACAACTCTTTCACTGTGTGTCGTAGGTTGAAAACTGTACTTATGGTTAAGAAGAATTACACCGCTGTTTAATGCTCTTTACCTAACCATCCACTGATATAGGTAAATGTCATCGACATAATATCAAAAGGTATATCTCACTCTATGAAAATAGACGTACAGATATATCAATTTGAAATTGGTGCACAACAGCGGATATTTAAAACCAAATATTTTCCGACCGGCAAACAGCCCAGGTGATTTCCTCAAATATCACCGATTACAACGAATCCCGATATAATGAGGATGATCACCCAATTCCCAATAACTTACTCCCACTCATCATCTGTAAAACCATACATATGTGAGAATCATACCTGGTAAATACATACCCTGGAGTAAGTATCTAATCGGGAAATCAGTTTTCTTTTAACAGTACACAGTTGAACTGAAACATTGAAATGTTTCGATGGGGTATCCTGGTATTCCTAGTAATGCCTCTACCATTATCCAGATTCACAACTATAACCGCATAATTCTTTGCCACCTCTCCAAATCCCTCTATATGTCTTTAGTCATTACCTTCTGCACACCCCTTAGGCCAAATGGTTTTCTTCCTTCCCTACCGTTCGGCACCAGCCTATGGTTTGGAAGAAGACTATCCAATAAGCATAATGGGTGTACTGTCCTAGTCCTGGGAGTACTCGCAATGCGAGAGTAGGTGAAGATAAAAGACAACTGAATAAATTTTATTCCTATTTCTCCTGAACCAGAATCCATCCCCGAACTGGAACAAGTTCCTTTCGAGTTCGTATATAACCATACGATGGAGTATCCAATAAACTGTGGATCTTCGTAGTGATACGGAGTGTCCTGGAGAAATACAAAGGTGATTTAGGATTGGCGAAGAAATACTTGGTTTGGTCGTGAATATCAGTCGCAATTTACTTTGCCCTCTTACTAATCCCTTGCTTTGTCTGAACTTAATACCTTCTGCACACCATCGTTATGCTAATTAGTTTTCTTCATTCCCTACTGTTCGGCACCAGCCTAAAGTTTGGAAGAAGACTATCCAATTTGCGTAATAGGTGTACTATCTCCTAAACCAAGGAGTACTCGTAACTTGAGAGAAGGCAAAAAGGAAAAGACAACTGAATAGTCCTATCCGTTTTCTCCAGAACCGGAAACCATCCTCGAATTCCTTCGAGTTCGTATCTAACCATACGATGGTTTTGTCCAATGAAAGTGGACGTTCGCAGTAATACGGGGTGTCCTGGAGAAAAGGGTAAAAGTAGGAGTAGCAATGAGGTCTGCAACTCTGATAATCCAAAAGCCAGTGTAAAGAAGGTTCGGTTAACTTGGTCTCTGAGTCATAGTCATAGGGTCGGGTCAATGGTCGCTGCCAGAGAGAGAGAGAAAAGAAACACTCAGCGTGCACTCTATCCTAGATCAGAATGGTTACCAATTTATCTAATCTGGAAACCTCCCACTGTACCTCAAATTCTCCTCCAAACCTGAAAGAAGAATTAGTCGGGGTCACCCGACGAGTAAACTAACTCATCAATGGGAATCGGGATCCAACTATCATTGCATGATAACATGACGGAATCCGCTCACGGTATCACACTCCAGAAGGTATGCGCATATCTGGCAAGTTTCAGTTCTTTTGAAACTCCCGATGTGATTTTTACCCCATGCTCTTATGACCTTGACTTTGGCCAACATATCATAAGTCACATGTCAAGTTCAACCCGTCATTCTCCAGGTTAATTTGAGTCCACCCGTACATACCCTTGACTTTGGCCAAAATGGCAGTACGGCTGTCCCAAACCAACGCATCTATCTATGCTGCATATGAATACCCAACAGCTACCAAACACTGTGCCTTGACTTCGGCCAACATACACAGCTTGAATACTATTGACTACCCATATGAAACGACGGAGGGCTACGAATGGTTTCTGGCGAAAACCTTTAACGTAATGAACTTGATATCGTTGAAGGAACGGATAGCTTTTTAGAAAATATAGTGACGAAAACCTTTACTAAAGAGGTCACTCCCGGTGAAGGGATCTCGGCTCTTTCCCCGTAGAATGAGGTGCAGGATATTCCAACTGAATACCACGGTGCAAAGCAAAAGTAATCGGCTATAGTGAAGTTAATGCCCTGACGCAAACTTCTGTCCAAGGGGTCACTCCCGGTGAAGGGATCTCGGCCCTTGCCTCGTCGACTGAGGAGCAGGATATTCCAAATGAATACCACGATGCAAAACAAAAGTGAACGTCCTTACAATAACAGCTTTTTGAAAAGTGTTCCAACAACATCAGAATAGGTTTGTTTAACTTGCATTGATCCGAATCAACCCAGTCCCATCAATTGATCACACCACAAAGAACGAAAATATACTGACGTACGTATATGCCATCCGCATTCGCCACTGGTTCCCGTCATCACCCGTTAGGTTAGCTAACTAACGGCAGAGCGGGGACTGGACTAGCGCGGATGAAAAACATATACAACATCTACTAATATATATACCAATATATAGTATTTCGCTCAAGGCGTGAATAAAATACAACATCACATAAATGTACAGCATCACAGAACAATACAGATATCTGGGATCCCCGGGTTTCACAGAGCCACTACTGAAACCCGACGTTCCCCTGGTCGTATGGATAGCCTGTGCAATGAAAACCTAGACCCCTACGGGCGCGGCAAGTCACCCGCCAAAACCTGAAGCGAGGCAGCCCCCTCCAGCACCGTGAATGGACCACCCAGCACTTCACGGAATCCGGCAACTTGGGCACCCCTCCTGGGTCAACCTGTACCTCCTACGAGTGCGGCGAATAGCCCGCCAATTCCAGACTGAAGCCCTCTCCGTCTCAATGCCCTGAGATGCAGGCCCGTTGCCCTCTAGAACCCGGCTATCCGTGCACCCCTCCGCGGGGTAACCCTAGTACAGAAAGTAAAATATACATTCAACGGGTACATCGACCGCAACCAGGTCGTGCCCCAAAAGAATAATACAAACAGGCAGTGACGGCAGTCCCCATGTCGGACGCTCGCCCCGCAAAATCAAATGTACATAATACAACAAAACTATACTAGCATTGCATCCAGGCTATCCCCCACGACCGATCCGCAACATCACAGCAAATACAAAGAACATCAACGTGAAAGTCACGTTCGCAAATCCGTCTAACCGGGCTATAGCAGTCAGACCGGATTTACCGATCGAGTGACATTCAAGGTCGCAGATATAATGTAAATACTGTGAAATAATGTGTTTAAAATATCCGATCGATCAAATTTTAACTAGTGGGCCCCAATGCAATACTGTAGCACTCACAGAAAATCTGGGCCCAAATATAATATTCCAAACACCCTAAAATAACCCGAGAACCCCACTGGAGAAGTTTGACAAATTGACCATATCATAGTGCGGCGGAACAGCGACCCGAGGTGGGGTTTGGCCGCGGTTCCGCGCTCCACATAGAAGATCAATTGGTCGAATTTTCCCAGATCTCTTATAATATCATGTACATCAATTTTCTGCCACCTGAAAAATTTTTAGACACCAAAAAATCTTAACAGAAAACAGATGTGAGGTAAAATGTAGATTTTGGAATTTTGGTCGATCGGAAACGCAAAACACATCAAACGAAGCTAGACGAAGTTAATGGCGAGGCTCTGATACCACTCTAAGTGCACGGCGGCGCCCCGGCCGTCAATCTGACGCCGGAATGCGGAAGCGGTGATAAACTTAAATTTTGCGAACTTAGCAAACCGGCACCACCGCGCACTAAATCCCGGATCGGGCCATTAAACTAGGTCTAGCTAACTACAAGACGGGTTAGAGATATACCGACTGATCCGAGTCCTCCGGTCTTCATCTCCACTCCGATCACCTCGCGGGATCTCCGTCCGTCTCCTCCTCGTCGGAAAGGGCACCACATCGCCTGTAGCTTTTACGGGCTCCCACCTCAATACCGAGGCAACTCGGGCGTGAAGCTGGCGAATCGACGCGTCCAAGATTTGCTGTAGGAAGTGTGGTGTAGAATCATAGTCTCTTTTGGGGTGGTTGCCATTGGATGGAGGAATGAAGATTGAGCTTTGGAGGGAAATGAAGCTATCAATTTTTGCATGAAAAATGATATGAGCAAATATATCTCCTCACAAAATGAACCACTCTCCCTCTCACAAAAAAATGGCCGGCCTCTTACATTAGGAATGGTGGAGGGAAAAGAATATATTATGAAGGGAGGTGAGGGTAGGAGAAATCAAGAGGTGACCACATCCATAAACACACACCATGCTTCATTAAATCCAACCATGCTTATACCTTACATCAAAACCATACCCTCATAAATGCAAGTAATGGTGCAAAGATAATGAAGCCATCATAATCAAACTTTATGCAAGAAAACCCCTCCACAAATGTAATTTGCAAAACTGCAAATTACCCCCTCCATCGGAAAAGTCCGGCCGGGAAAGAACAAAGGAAAACCGGCCGGAACGGAATGCAAACTGGCAACTCCAGAAAACTGGTCCCGTAATAAATTACAGGAAAACCCCGATACTGTGCATACACACCCACATCTGTATTCCGTCCGGATACAAATGCAAAGAGACAAAATCTACACTGTACTAAACTAGAACCGGCTTAAACCAAAGCCGGCTAGTAAAAACCGTTCGATCCTGATCTGTGCAATACCGCACGTATCTGATCGAACTCTGCCATATAACCATACGGCCACTAGTACAAAGCTGTCCGATCCTGGTACGTGCAATACCGCACGTATCTGATCGGACCCTGCCATATCTCCATACGGCCTCTACAGCGTTTCGCCCGAAAGCTGAGTAACTGAAAGTGTGGTGGACTCTAAAGACTCGTCAATACTATGGATGTGGATTTAACCACTAGCACGTCAGAGGTATAAGCCAATACGTAATGGGCCACCAGCTATTGACCAAAAGGGACGTTGATGAGCAAGATCATCCTGACACCCTACTGAGCCTGTCAGTGACAATATCCGTACAGTCCGGTCCGTTCGTCTATGAGCATCGCATGTCGGGCCTAGGGGGTTGGTAAAAGTCAGACCCCCAAAGGCGGTACAAGTCGTGTCGGAGTGAAGCCCAGAACACCCTGAGACACTACTGGAATACCTACCAGTAAATCTCCTGCCTCGGCCGAGGGCTTTGTGTAATGGCTCTCCTAGACACAGCGCGACCTCACCCCCAATTCCGGGAGAGACGAACCCCTGCAGATCCGCTCACTGCCTCCACGTGGCTCGGGACTGTACCCAACTAAAACCTGTTTGCACGACTCCTTTGAGCCGTGGTAGGGTAGTAATCAAAGCACAGTGGGAACTCACACGAGACAAATGACGATCTCAGGTCGATGAACTAACCTGTACACATGTCACCAGGGAACTGCTATCTGACATCTGGTATAAGACCAACTAGCAGGTTCCCGGCGAGTCCTGTCCGGTGTGCTCATAACCCAATGAGCACCTGTATACATCTTAGGTGAACCAACTGACACCAGTGGCTTGTGAGACCGGCCACCGCCCCTCGTCGGGGTCTCGACTGTATACACTAGTCTACTAATGGAGTATCGATGCCCTGTCTCGAAACTTCTACGACCAGGGACCTTTTAAGGATGTGCTTATAGACCCCAGCTCCCACGTATATGATCGTCATCATACTGCTGGTCGTCAAGCAAGAATCCTAGGGGCTCTATCAACGTGTAATAGCGACCTGTCAGGTCACCTAAAGCAGTACACGATGATAAAGGTAAACCAGATAGCAAACTATCATCTCGAGTAAGACTGTCGTACCGGGATAGGTCCTCCCTCAATCATTGCAATCACGTGCCTGTGATCCAATAATTGACTCTGAGGGCACTATCTCCAACATTGAGGAATAGGAGCAGCACTTGAGGATTTGTTTTGTAGATACTGGGAGAGCACCAGCTGTTTGCTAGATTCTTGGAGTATTCCTTCAGGCTTGTTTGTGTTGACTCCTAGGGCTTGTAGTTACGGGAGACGGTTTTCGTATGGTTCCGAGGAAGATCGAGGCCATACAGCATTGGCTCAGACTTGTGTACGGACGAAGGTCCGTAGATTTTTGGGCTTAGCAGGTTTTTACCGCCGTTTTGTGCAGTATTAATAGTGTATCGCTGCACCGTTGACTGGACCGACTGGAAAGGAGGTTTCTTTTCTTTGGACTGAGGCATGCATGCGGAGTTTTTCAGCAGTTGAAGACCCGGTTAACAACTGCATCGGTTCTTTCTCTGTTTCTGGTTCGGGCAACTTTGTTGTTTAACTGTGATGTTTTGCGAGTGGGGCTCGATTGTGTACTGATGTAGCACTATAGAGTTATCGCTTTTGCTTCCTTACAGTTGGAGGAAGTACTAGCAGGATATCCCACTCATGATCTGGAGTTGGCCGAGGTGGTCTTGCGTTGGAGATTTGGAGACACTACTTGTTTGAAAAGTCGTGTCAGATTTTCACGGACCACCAGAGCTTAATGTACATTTTCCTGCAGCGGGTTTTGATTGTTGAGATAGTCTTCTGCAGATTTACAGTTCTTATGCGATCGTTGAGTACAACTTAAGTTCGCCTCTACTGAGGGGACAGCTTGCTCATGTCCGCGCCCGTCCACTTTTCCTTAATCGCTTTCATGAGGCACTGCCCGCCGATGCTTGTTCATCAAAGATTCTTGAGCATACATGGCTGGGTAATGATTCAAAGTCCTTGATTTGTGACAAGGGGGTGCTAAGTTTTGGCACGCGTTTGTGTACCTGATACTATTGGGTAAAGACGCGAAATCCTAGAGCAGGCACATCTGTCAACTCTCTGTACTCATTCAAGTTCCACCAGCAATTGACATGGCCTGTGAGATAGTTACGGGTGGGCAGGGATGTAGAGTGAAATTTCGGGTTTCGTTTCAAGGTGTTTGTCTTGTTGTGTGCTAAGGTTGAGCATCTGAGACCGGCTGGAGAGTTGCAACCTTTAACCGTTCCGGAGTGGGAATGAGAGCAGGTCTCCATGAATATTCGTTGTGGCGTCTACCCAGATTTAGTCAGGGTATGACTCCATTCGGATGCTAGTTGTCCAGTTATACTCGGGTTGCTCAGTTGTTCTTTGTTAAGTTTGTGCGTTGCACGGAGTTCCTTCTTGGGTCATATCCAATAAAGGCACCCTGTTCGCTTGCCGTCTTGGTCAGGAGCTTCAGGAAGCCTTGGGTACTGGTTGAGCTTTAGCTCCGCCTTTCCATCCGCAGGATGATGGTTTTGTGAGAGCAGTTTATACCGACTCTGGAGGATATGCTTCTGCATACGTACTAATTGTTGTCGACGGTTGGGATCGTCACTTGCCATTGTTAGGGTTCTCCTTCGATAGCTGTTATCAGGAGACATTCCAATTGGCAACCTTTAGGTTTAGTTGTTAGGTCGTGTCGATCTCCAGTCTGTTTTTCTGACTCTGCGAGATTAAGATTTTTGGACCCCAGTTAGTTTAGAGACTTCGGAAATGATCCAGTTGGTTCAGGTCAGGATGATGACAGCCCAGTGCAGACAGAGGTCTTATGTTGACCGTTGTGGTCGTAGACTTGAGTTCGCAGTGGGAGCTCATGTATTCCTACGGATTTTTCCGATAAATGACGTGTTGAGTTTTGGGAAGCTTATCCTAGAATTATAGGTCTTTTTAAGATCCTTAAAGCGAGTTAGTTTCGTTGCCTTTAACTTGGAACTTCCGCCCAGATTATTGAGTATTCATCCCGTATTTCCTTGTGTCGATACTTTGTAATTGATAGGTCCACGTTACCTCTCCCGGTACATTCGGGGTTGCGGAAACGGTAAAACAAAAATTTTCTGAACATGGTAACATGGACCGTAAAAGCCGGATCTTTACTAAACAATACACTAGCATCCTAACTAGAGATTTATCTACTCGGTTAGGGGTTATACCTCAACTTGTACTCCTTCTCTTCTTGTTGTTCTTCTCCTTGCTTGCTCCGAGGCTTGATCCGGACTTTGGTCACCTCCACGGCCTCCTTGAGTCGAAGACGATCCACCCGAGAGATGTACACCGAGCTCCACCTCGAGCCGAGGTAACTAGGGCAAAGAGATTGCTAATCTAGAAGCCCTAGGTTGTGTAGAGGAGATGTATGGATGTGTTTGACTTTGTGGGATCTTTTTCTCTCAACACATGAGAACAAAAGATGAGATCAAGAGGAGGAAGAAGAAGGAGAAACTTAGAAACCATGGAGCTTTTTTTTTTCTTCTCACTTCATGAGAAAGAATGAGAAGAGAATAATGAAAAGATTAAACCAAAAGAAATGAACCATGGTTCCAATAATACATAAAATCATCATTACTAATCCTATCATGATAGAAGTTGATGGCACATTGAATTGACCATTATCATAACACAAGAAATAAAAAGAAAATGAAAGAAGAGTGTGGATCTCTCTTGAAGGTCAATGGTCAACACGGTCAACGGGTCAACAAAGTCATGAGAGATCCAAGTGGTCAAATGGTCAATGCAATTAGCCATCGCAAATCTATCACTAAAAGGATTAGTAAACAATGTCTCCGGCTCATAACGGTTTTGACCAAACGAACTGTCAAAACCCTAATGAGTGTGCCACATTACGGTTTTAGCCGAACCAACTGCCAAAACCCTAATGGGGCACCTCCTCCTTCATCGCTCCTCAAAACTGTGCATACACACCCGCATCAGCATTCCGTAGAATGCGAATGCATAGAAGACAAATCAAATCCACCTGTGCAATACTAGGATCTGGCTTAAACTAAAGCCCACTAGTGTTGCCTGCCCGAACAACATACACACAAGTGCACGTAAGTGATCGTAGCTCCGCCGTAAAACCATACGGCCTCTACACGTTTCGCTCAATGCAGGGAAACTCTCTGTGTGGGACTCTAAAGACTCGACACTAGCTGGTAGCGGGTTTAACCACAGACCGCAAGCGGCACTAGCTGTACGTAACGGTCCCCAGGTAGATATCGATAAGAAGGCCGATGAGGTAAACCCATCCGAACTCCTACTGAGCCTGTATGTGACAATCTCCGTACAGTCCGGTCTGTTCGTCTGATACATCGCATGGTGGGCCTAGGGGGTGGTGAACGTCAGTCTCCTAATAGCGGTACAAGTCGTGTCGGAGTGTAGCCCAGAACAGCCTGCGACATCACTGGAAACCTACCAGTATGTCTCGCTTGCCCTGGCCAGGGACTACATTTGTAATGGCTCTCCTAGACACAGTGCGATGTCAACCCCCAATACCGGGAGAGACGAATCCTGTCTAACCGTCACTGCCTCCAAGTGCTTCGGGACTGCACCCAACTACTACCTGTTTACACGACTCAGTAGAGCCGTGGTAGGGTAGTAATCAAAGAACAGTGGGAACACACTCGAGGTGAAGTGACAGTGTCAAGTCAGCGGACTAAAGCTGTACTCATGTCACCTGGGAACTGATAACTGACGATAGGTATAATACCAACCATCAGTTCCCAACGAATCCTGTCCAGTGTACTCGTATCCTAACGAGCACCCGCATACTATCTCAAGTACGACATACTGACGGCTGTGGGACAGACCGTCTCCCGTGCTGGGATGAGAAGCGCATACGCTAGTCTACTCCGGAGTATCGATGCCCTGTCTCGATAATCCCACGACTAGGGACGTGTATAAGGATGTGCTTGTGGATTGCCCCTACGAATGTGATCGCCAGCACAACGCCGGTAATCAAGCAAAGATCCTAAGGGCTCTACTAATGCGTATAGGTGATACAATAAAGAAACACACATGTACAGATTAAAGCAGAAACAAACCAAGTAGCATACTACTATATTGAGCAAGATTGTCTATACAACTGTGAATATCCCAAGCTTCCATCAAGTAATATACAAACTAGTATGATACAGTAATGGCCTCTAGGGCATATACACTAACAATCTCCCACTTGCACTAAGGCCATGTACTGGCGTATCGAAGATCTATCTTCTCGATCAGCCGCTCGAACTGAGTCTGGGGTAAGGCCTTCGTGAATGGATCCCCCGTGTTGTCTTTTGTGTCCACTCTCCGCACTTTTGTAACGTTTTAAAAATAATTAAATAAATAATTAAATGAATAAAATTGTTTAAGTGAATTTTATGAATTTCGGTAAAGTAAAATGTATTTTTCGTAAAATTAAACCGTGATTGTTTTTCATTATAATTTCAAAAATACATATTTTAATTATGTAATTACTAGTAAATGGTGTTTATTTAGCCACTTATAAATTTTTATTTTAATTAAATATTTTTCCTAAATTAAATATTTTAAATATTAACATAAGCTTTATTTTTTACACTAAATTAGTGTAAATTACAAATTTGAATGGTTTTAATTTGTAAAAATGAGCCATGGTATATTAGAATCAAGCGTGTAATATGCAAAATCTTTTCTAAAATCTCTCCATGGTTCTAGAAATTTCTAGGAAAAGGGTTAAATTGAAAAAGTTAGATAATAAAGGGTTTAAGTGAAAAAAATGCATTATTTATGAACTTTCTACACAATACCACACATTTTTTCTCTCTCTCCACCCTCCTCCCTCTCCATGGCCGGCCTCCCCTCCATGGGTAGCCCCAAAATTTTTCCCCCATCATTTTTGCATTAAAAATCATCAAAATTCATCAAAAATTCCAAAAATAAATCTCAAAAATCAACATTCAACTTCTACCATTTTCCTTTGACCTATTTAGCATGGATTTTGGAGATGGAAAACATGCATTTTGGAGGCTTATTTCATGTTTGGGTTTCATATTTTGGAGGTATAAATTTCCTTCTTTTGATTTATTGTTATTAGATGTTCATTTAAGCATAATTAGATTTAATATATTAATTCTATTTGCTACTTTTAAAATTCAAGTTAGGGTTTGAAAAATCAAGTTGTGATTTTTATTGATTAAATAAGGTTATAATAGATAGTTTAACATTTTTAGAGTGGAAAAATCTTGCATGTTTGTTGAATTGTAAATTTTTTTATTTAAAAGTGTTTAAATGAAGCTATTTAGCTAACTAGTTTTTGTAAAATATATATGTGGGTGATATAAAATTCCAATTAAGATGGCTATTATTATATTGTAGTTTTAGTGAGAACTTTAGCATGTTAATGGAAAGAAAAACTTAGTTTGATTGCTAGTTTCTATTGATAATTGATAAATTGTGATAAAAATTGCTATTTTGTAAACTAGATTTTAGAAATTTCTAAATAAATGTGATTAAAAATATAATTTATGGTTTCATTAAATCATTATCATTATGAATTATGGTTTAATACATTAATTCATGAAAAATCACGTTTTGTGGTGGAATTGTGGTATTTTGCTTGAAAAATATTAAAAATTGTTAAAAGTTGCAAACTAGAAATTTCAAATAAATGCAAAATTGTGTAATAAAAATAAAGTAAGGGGTGGTATAGTCTAGTTATGCTATTTAATGAGTTTTATAACCATTGGTTTTATTTAAATGTCAAGTTTTGATGAAAAACGGTATATTGGCATTTTCGGGTTTTACGAAATCGGGCGATTTGGTGGATTTTAGGGTTTCGATGGATTTAATCATGTTTTATAATATAAGTAATGTGTTTTAAAACTACGAGTTATTTGTTAATGTTTATCTCGATCCATCGGAGTTTGTACGCCGATATCGAGCGATATTTGGTGCTTTTGCGTGGACGGGACATAGGTTTTAACCTATGCTTGTTCTTTGTATCGTTTGACTTTCGTATGTGATTCAGTTTACGATGCTATTTATATGTTTGCGTCTAGGTACCCCTCACGTGGACTGCGGACGATGAAGAGGAGGATGGCGACACTGTCTTCGGTAGACATGGACCATGTGAGTAGATGCATATCTACGGGAGGAAGTCGGGTGGATGGCGTTTAGCACCCCCACAACGTAGAATAGGAATAGTACTTATTGACATTAGGAAATAAGATGTGACCCTAGTAGGACCCTAGTATTGACCCTAGGCTGGACTAGACAGATTTAGGAAAACCATATCAGAGGATGAGTACCTTGGAAGAGATTCGTAGGTTTCAGATAGAAACACACCCACGTACACACTGAAACTCGACATGGGGTATACGTGTATGTGTATATATATAGAACTAGGTATAGGTATATACATATATATACAACACGTATATGTGATTCATTGATGTGATATGATATCCGAGGTATGATGAAATAGTGTAACTGGGCTTGATGCCGTGATTCTTGGCTATACAGTCATATTAAGTGTTAGCGGATCATTAGAGAATGAGATAATGAACATGTATATTTAAATTATAAGGGGTAGTGATGATATTGAGGTACATGGGACTCTAAAATAGTACCCGGACTATAACTTGTGATTGATTACGATATGGGATATGTATGACTTGATTATGATATGATACATATGACATGATATTTCTGAGGATAAACTAATAATGCATATTATGAGGGCAATGATATATGATTGATGTAGGCGATTACAGTTTATTACCTTGATCATGAGATGTGTTGGTGATGACATTATACGATGATGTGACACCTAGGAGATACTTGACCCGTACTCCGATATTGGGATGCCGTACGATGGATTTTACCGTACGAGGCATAAATATGATGATTGATCCGCACTCTTGATTCGAGGAAGCCGTACTACGTACGTGACGCTATTGAGGCCGGATCGCCGACTATTCGAGATATTGATTCAGACCTTAGGTAGACTCTTGTTTCTTATTGACTAGTTTCTTAGGTTAAGTTCTTTAGGAGGTTAGATGGACACTAGTTTAGGTTCGATTCATATAGTGGTAGTGATAATTGTATATCAAATGAGTGGATAATGCACATCTGTCTTTGCATTCATACTGTAATCATCATGGTGCATGTTCTTTCATATGTTGCTATAATCAGTATAAACTTTACCTGTTAGGACACCAGCACCATTACCGATGATGCGCATATTCCACGCACACTTATTTGCCAGCTCACACACATCATCATCGGTAATTGCTATGTCACGTACACTTTAGATCATATTGTCTTTTATGGATAGAATCAGTTAACAACTAGACCGCTATAATATTGTGATTATTCTCTGACATTAGTACAGACATGATATTTATTGCTTAGACATTCATGCATTCATATTTTCATGTTATCATGCAGTAGTATGGGCATATGCCGACACTTATCATATGCTTACTCATGATTTTGAGATTTGGATTCTATGAGATTTCTGGATTTTGGGGAAAACCGCAAAAATATATAAAACTTCTCTCTCTCCTCTTCTCTTTTTAAAATAAGATGCGGTTTTCTCGTGTTGTATGTGTCGTCCACCATGAGATTTCATGTTTCTGTTGGATTTCGAGACCCGATTCGAGGAGTGGATGAACCGTCTCAGGTATATGGTGGGCCCGGTATGGTACCCCGGGGCAAGAAGATCGAGTTGTAGACGATGAGCCTGGCAGGGGAAGGCTACCTACCGGTGATGTCTGGCGCGGCGGATATCCGGAGGATACCGACCGTTGTCGTGAGATTTGATGATATGGGCCGATCCGGACTGACGGAGCCCAAGATATTGAGACTTGAGATTACATGTGTTGTGTCGATACTTGACACGGATTTCCATGGATTTCATTGTTGAGATTTCAGATTCTTATACACATTTTACTATGATAACAGCTAAAGATTTCTTATACAGATATTTCTGGATTTCAGGATTGGTTTATTTTATATTCATGATGCATGCATATCCATTCATATGACATAGTATTATATGAGGCACTGACACGAGCACAGAGTATCTGCATTTACACGTAGTTTTACCCTGCTATTACTAGATGATTGCGATTTAATAGTGTAATATTATGACCTAGGATAGCGTCGTGCATTCGATTTCTTTTCGTAGATGTCTTCTACTCACGAGTTGGCAACTCACCCCCGTTGTGCCAAATTTTATTACAGGTTCGACGTACAGGTTTCCGTGGCAGCTTGTTGGCACATCTTTTCTTCAGGGTGATTTGCACGGTAGGTTGGTTCACTTGTATCCGAACCACCATTGTACTTTTATTCATTCATTTGTATCTAGTAAGCTCCATCAACCATATTTGTATTACTTGATAAGTTTATTGGACCAGTCTTTTATTTCGACCTTAGAGTCGCGCATGTTTTATTCTGATATGGTGGTTTTATTTTCTTTGAGTTTTGAGCCTCGCCCTTTGGCGTTGTATATTATTGTGCTTGTTGTGGTTGTTTCCGCCTGTTGGCGTTGATGCTAGCACCCGTTTGGGGATGCTTCTTATTGTTTATTTATATTATACTTGTTGTACCCGTCTGGGGGCCAGTTTTTACAGAGGAGACTCTGCCAAAATTTTTGGGAAAAATTGCTGATATTTTTAAACTTGTTTTTCTTCATGTTCTTTTACTTCTTCTTCTTCTTTATGGTTTAGATTTCTGGGCTTCGGCTTACTTAGGTTACGTTGCGCCTCTAGACGCTTCGTAATCTAAGTGCCGATCACGTTCCGTACTTTCGGATCGTGACAAAGTTGGTATCAGAGCGCTAGGTTTAACCTTGTATAAGTCTAGGTGACCCTTGGTTGATCGAGTAGGCGATTTAGGTAGAGTAACGTACCGTGGGTATGGTCCGCGGCATACTTACGATACGCTACTCTGCTTAAGGAGCCCTAGGATTTACATTGTTTGCACCGTATTCCATTCGTTCTTTCGATCTATCATCGTCAATGTCGGATGGTGGTTTCTGTTACCACGGGCGCACGGGCAGAGGAAGCTGCGGCTCGAATGCGATAACCATTAGAGTATTGGTTGTTCTTGAGGATTGAAGCATTGCTTAGCGTGAGGACGAAGGGTATTCACATGCCGTCCAGATGAAGTTAAAGGGTTCGAACGATTATCAGAAAACCAATTTCCTAAGTTTAAAGTATTCGGAAGAACATGCAGGTATTTCGATGGACCCTCTAGAAGATTGAAACCCTAACTCGACATAATGACCACGAGAACGCCCTTGAACCTTAGGATTTACGGCAGTTCCGCGGTGTCATTAGTGAGGCTTGGGTTTGCCCTTCTACGGCTGGATCATCGATGCTGGGGTATGTACCGGGTATTTTTAAACTGTACTTGAGTGTTGAGCTCTCGGGGAATTATGGGATTTTGATGGATCGATCGAAAAGTTTAATGTAGTCCGGATATCAGGTGAAGGGATCGACTACGTGGGAGACTCTAGACATGAGTATTGCCGTTGGTAGCGCAGTCAGCACACCTATGAAAGAACGAGTTCGAAGCAGTCGACATCAGAGGAAAGAGGCAGACATTGACGATCGTGCTTACGATTGTGATTTAGTGATTTGAATTTCATATTTTCTGTTATTGGATTTTGGCATTTTGAGGATTTTGTTCTACGATTGGTATTTCTTATGTGTACCTTCATTGCATTCTATCCGTGTTTCACATATCAGCTATATTGATGTTGCTTGGTATACACCCAGTACACTTGATTTGGTTTTATATATTTTGAGATTTTTTTATTTGATTACGTGCATATGGGTTACACATGATTTAGATATATGCTTCGGCCTAGTTTTATCCATTTTCGTATTGTGATTTCGATTCTGATATTCAATGTATGTTTTCGTGCACCATGTGCACCTGATTAGGATTCTTGCGCATACTTGACGCACTTGATGCGATTTTGTGCACACCAGATGCACTAAATCGGGGTTTTGTGCAGATTAGATGCACCTGATAGTGAGTCGTGCACGCCCGTTGCACTTGACAGATATTTTGGTGCACCTGTTGCACTTATTTTGTTTTTGTGTGTATTCATGGTATCTGTATTTGGTTTCGATTTCAGTGCGCACCGGACGCACATGATATTTTATTGATGTGATTGGGATTGATTTCAGTTTGAGCAGTATGTTTCATAGTCATTATTATTTGATTTAGTAACCAGGCGAGACGTGTATATTAAATAAAAGATATATATATATATATATAGTTATTTTTTTTTAAAATAAACGTCCGCTACTTATGCCGTGACACGTGCATTACACGGCGATTTTCAAGAGGGTTTTTTGTATGCTTCTTTATTATGATGATTCGGCGATTTTACTAGGATGCGAACTATATATAAGTTATAGATTGATATATAATATGATGGTTTTCACATTGGGTTATGATATTTTATTATCGCCATATCTCCGATGATTGCGTCATGCTTGACGGAGTTGATTTTTGTTATATATTGATGATTTCGGAGCCCCGACGATTTGAGTGTTTTGCTAAATGTTTTAGTATTTGGAAGGGGAGTTTTAATTTAAATTCGGGGACCGAATTTTCTAAAGGGGGGAAGATTGTATAGTTTTAAAAATAATTAAATAAATAATTAAATGAATAAAATTGTTTAAGTGAATTTTATGAATTTCGGTAAAGTAAAATGTATTTTTCGTAAAATTAAACCGTGATTGTTTTTCATTATAATTTCAAAAATACATATTTTAATTATGTAATTACTAGTAAATGGTGTTTATTTAGCCACTTATAAATTTTTATTTTAATTAAATATTTTTCCTAAATTAAATATTTTAAATATTAACATAAGCTTTATTTTTTACACTAAATTAGTGTAAATTACAAATTTGAATGGTTTTAATTTGTAAAAATGAGCCATGGTATATTAGAATCAAGCGTGTAATATGCAAAATCTTTTCCAAAATCTCTCCATGGTTCTAGAAATTTCTAGGAAAAGGGTTAAATTGAAAAAGTTAGATAATAAAGGGTTTAAGTGAAAAAAATGCATTATTTATGAACTTTCTACACAATACCACACATTTTTTCTCTCTCTCCACCCTCCTCCCTCTCCATGGCCGGCCTCCCCTCCATGGGTAGCCCCAAAATTTTTCCCCCATCATTTTTGCATTAAAAATCATCAAAATTCATCAAAAATTCCAAAAATAAATCTCAAAAATCAACATTCAACTTCTACCATTTTCCTTTGACCTATTTAGCATGGATTTTGGAGATGGAAAACATGCATTTTGGAGGCTTATTTCATGTTTGGGTTTCATATTTTGGAGGTATAAATTTCCTTCTTTTGATTTATTGTTATTAGATGTTCATTTAAGCATAATTAGATTTAATATATTAATTCTATTTGCTACTTTTAAAATTCAAGTTAGGGTTTGAAAAATCAAGTTGTGATTTTTATTGATTAAATAAGGTTATAATAGCTAGTTTAACATTTTTAGAGTGGAAAAATCTTGCATCTTTGTTGAATTGTAAATTTTTTTATTTAAAATTGTTTAAATGAAGCTATTTAGCTAACTAGTTTTTGTAAAATATATATGTGGGTGATATAAAATTCCAATTAAGGTGGCTATTATTATATTGTAGTTTTAGTGAGAACTTTAGCATGTTAATGGAAAGAAAAACTTAGTTTGATTGCTAGTTTCTATTGATAATTGATAAATTGTGATAAAAATTGCTATTTTGTAAACTAGATTTTAGAAATTTCTAAATAAATGTGATTAAAAATATAATTTATGGTTTCATTAAATCATTATCATTATGAATTATGGTTTAATACATTAATTCATGAAAAATCACGTTTTGTGGTGGAATTGTGGTATTTTGCTTGAAAAATATTAAAAATTGTTAAAAGTTGCAAACTAGAAATTTCAAATAAATGCAAAATTGTGTAATAAAAATAAAGTAAGGGGTGGTATAGTCTAGTTATGCTATTTAATGAGTTTTATAACCATTGGTTTTATTTAAATGTCAAGTTTTGATGAAAAACGGTAAATTGGCATTTTCGGGTTTTACGAAATCGGGCGATTTGGTGGATTTTAGGGTTTCGATGGATTTAATCATGTTTTATAATATAAGTAATGTGTTTTAAAACTATGAGTTATTTGTTAATATTTATCTCGATCCATCGGAGTTTGTACGCCGATATCGAGCGATATTTGGTGCTTTTGCGTGGACGGGACATAAGTTTTAACCTATGCTTGTTCTTTGTATCGTTTGCCTTTCGTATGTGATTCAGTTTACGATGCTATTTATATGTTTGCGTCTAGGTACTCCTCACGTGGACTGCGGACGATGAAGAGGAGGATGGCGACACTGTCTTCGGTAGACATGGACCATGTGAGTAGATGCATATCTACGGGAGGAAGTCGGGTGGATGGCGTTTAGCACCCCCACAACGTAGAATAGGAATAGTACTTATTGACATTAGGAAATAAGATGTGACCCTAGTAGGACCCTAGTATTGACCCTAGGCTGGACTAGACTGATTTAGGAAAACCATATCAGAGGATGAGTACCTTGGAAGAGATTCGTAGGTTTCAGATAGAAACACACCCACGCACACACTGAAACTCGACATGGGGTATACGTGTATGTGTATATATATAGAACTAGGTATAGGTATATACATATATATACAACACGTATATGTGATTCATTGATGTGATATGATATCCGAGGTATGATGAAATAGTGTAACTGGGCTTGATGCCGTGATTCTTGGCTATACAGTCATATTAAGTGTTAGCGGACCATTAGAGAAAGAGATAATGAACATGTATATTTAAATTATAAGGGGTAGTGATGATATTGAGGTACATGGGACTCTAAAATAGTATCCGGACTATAACTTGTGATTGATCACGATATGGGATATGTATGACTTGATTACGATATGATACATATGACATGATATTTCTGAGGATAAACTAATGATGCATATTATGAGGGCAATGATATATGATTGATGTAGGCGATTACAGTTTATTACCTTGATCATGAGATGTGTTGATGACATTATACGAATGATGTGACACCTAGGAGATACTTGACCCGTACTCCGATATTGGGATGCCGTACGATGGATTTTACCGTACGAGGCATAAATATGATGATTGATCCGCACTCTTGATTCGAGAAAGCCGTACTACATACGTGACGCTATTGAGGCCGGATCGCCGACTATTCGAGATATTGATTCAGACCTTAGGTAGACTCTTGTTTCTTATTGACTAGTTTCTTAGGTTAAGTTCTTTAGGAGGTTAGATGGACACTAGTTTAGGTTCGATTCATATAGTGGTAGTGATAATTGTATATCAAATGAGTGGATAATGCACATCTGTCTTTGCATTCATACTGTAATCATCATGGTGCATGTTCTTTCATATGTTGCTATAATCAGTATAAACTTTACCTGTTAGGACACCAGCACCATTACCGATGATGCGCATATTCCACGCACACTTATTTGCCGGCTCACACACATCATCATCGGTAATTGCTATGTCACGTACACTTTAGATCATATTGTCTTTTATGGATAGAATCAGTTAACAACTAGACCGCTATAATATTGTGATTATTCTCTGACATTAGTACAGACATGATATTTATTGCTTAGACATTCATGCATTCATATTTTCATGTTATCATGCAGTAGTATGGGCATATGCCGACACTTATCATATGCTTACTCATGATTTTGAGATTTGGATTCTATGAGATTTCTGGATTTTGGGTAAAACCGCAAAAATATATAAAACTTCTCTCTCTCTCCTCTTCTCTTTTTAAAATAAGATGCGGTTTTCTCGTGTTGTTCGTCCACCATGAGATTTCATGTTTCTGTTGGATTTCGAGACCCGATTCGAGGAGTGGATGAACCGTCTCGGGTATATGGTGGGCCCGGTATGGTACCCCGGGGCAAGAAGATCGAGTTGTAGACGATGAGCCTGGCAGGGGAAGGCTACCTACCGGTGATGTCTGGCGCGGCGGATATCCGGAGGATACCGACCGTTGTCGTGAGATTTGATGATATGGGCCGATCTGGACTGACGGAGCCCGAGATATTGAGACTTGAGATTACATGTGTTGTGTCGATACTTGACACGGATTTCCATGGATTTCATTGTTGAGATTTCAGATTCTTATACACATTTTACTATGATAACAGCTAAAGATTTCTTATACAGATATTTCTGGATTTCAGGATTGGTTATTTTATATTCATGATGCATGCATATCCATTCATATGACATAGTATTATATGAAGCACTGACACGAGCACGGAGTATCTGCATTTACACGTAGTTTTACCCTGCTATTACTAGATGATTGGGATTTAATAGTGTAATATTATGACCTAGGATAGCGTCGTGCATTCGATTTCTTTTCGTAGATGTCTTCTACTCATGAGTTGGCAACTCACCCCCGTTGTGCCAAATTTTATTACAGGTTCGACGTAAAGGTTTCCGTGGCAGCTTGTTGGCACATCTTTTCTTCAGGGTGATTTGCACGGTAGGTTGGTTCACTTGTATCCGAACCACCATTGTACTTTTATTCATTCATTTGTATCTAGTAAGCTCCATCAACCATATTTGTATTACTTGATAAGTTTATTGGACCAGTCTTTTATTTCGACCTTAGAGTCGCACATGTTTTATTCTGATATGGTGGTTTTGTTTTCTTTGAGTTTTGAGCCTCGCCCTTTGGCGTTGTATATTATTGTGCTTGTTGTGGTTGTTTCAGCCTGTTGGCGTTGATGCTAGCACCCGTTTGGGGATGCTTCTTATTGTTTATTTATATTATACTTGTTGTACCCGTTTGGGGGCCAGTTTTTACAGAGGAGACTCTGCCGAAATTTTTGGGAAAAATTGCTGATATTTTTAAACTTGTTTTTCTTCATGTTCTTTTACTTCTTCTTCTTCTTTATGGTTTAGATTTCTGGGCTTCGGCTTACTTAGGTTACGTTGCGCCTCTAGACGCTTCATAATCTAAGTGCCGATCACGTTCCGTACTTTCGGGTCGTGACAACTCTGATCTCCTGGCGATCAATGATCTCCCTGGTCAGGTGATACCGCCTTAAGATGTGCCTGGATTTCTGATGGGACCTTGGTTCCTTCGCTAAAGCTATAGCGCCATTGTTATCGCAATACAAAGGTATTGGGTCAACAATGGACGGAACCACCTGATGTTCACTAATGAACTTCTTCATCCAGACCGCCTCTTTTGCGGCATCGCTTGCAGCAATGTATTCATCCTCCATCGTCGAGTCTGCGACGGTATCCTGTTTGGAACTCCTCCAACATACCGCCCCTCCGTTGAAGGTAAACACAAAACCCGAGACAGACTTGCTGTCATCTGTGTCACTTTGGAAGCTTGAATCGGTAAAGGACTCGACCCTGAGGTCTCCATTACCGTAAACCAGGAACATCTCCTTAGTCCTTCTCAGGTACTTGAGAATGTTCTTCACTGCTGTCCAGTGGTCCTCCCCTTGGTCTGATTGATACCGGCTTACCGCGCTCAGCGCGTAAGCTACATCTGGTCTTGTACATAGCATCGCATACAATATAGATCCTACCGCCGAAGCGTAGGGTATAGTGCTCATGCGAACCCTCTCCTCGTCAGTCTTAGGAGACATCTTCTTGGAGAGGGTAATTCCGTGCAATGCGGGTATGGTACCGCGCTTGGAATCCTCCATACTAAATCTCTTTAGTACGGTCTCTTTGTACCTTGACTGCGAAAGTCCCAGTAGTCTCTTGGATCTATCTCTATAGATCTTAATCCCCAGAATGTACGATGCATCACCCAGGTCCTTCATGGAGAACCTTTGTGACAAAAATAGCTTGACCGATTGTAGCATAGGAATGTCATTTCCTATCAAAAGAATATCGTCCACATACAAGACTAGGAATACGACAGTTCGTCCTACAATCTTCTTATAGACACAGGGTTCATCTTCGTTCTTGATGAAATCAAATTCCTTGATTGCTTCATCAAAACAGATGTTCCAGCTCCGTGATGCCTGCTTTAATCCATAAATGGATTTAAGCAACTTGCACACCTTCCTGCTGCTCCCACTGTCTATGAAACCTTCTGGCTGATCCATGTAAACGCACTCTTCCAAACAACCGTTTAGGAAAGCCGTTTTAACATCCATCTGCCAGATTTCATAATCATGGAAGGCAGCAATGGCAAGTAGGATCCGAATGGATTTGAGCATAGCCACCGGAGAAAAAGTTTCGTCATAGTCCAAACCAGGTCTTTGACGAAAACCTTTTGCAACGAGTCTAGCCTTATAGGTTTCCACCTGCCCATCTACACCAAGTTTCCTTTTGTAGATCCATTTGCATCCAATGGGTTTTACCCCAGGTGGAGCAATATCCAAGGTCCACACTTTATTGGCGTACATGGACTCCATTTCGGATTGCATTGCTTCCTGCAACTTATCAGAGTCCCTACTGATAATAGCCTGCCTGAAACTGGTAGGGTCATCTTCTTCCAAGATGCAATCCTCTCGATCCCTGTCTATGAGAAAACCGTAGTATCTCTCGGGCGGACGAGAAATCCTACCAGATCTGCGGAGTGGATGAGGTTCGTTGGTTGTAACTGAATCAAGCGGTTCCACCAAATCTTTTGTTAAAGCTTGTGTTTCTGGAATTTCATCCAGTTCTACCGTGCTGCCACTAATATTTTTAACAAGAAATTCTTTTTCTAAAAATGTGGCATTTCTTGAAACAATTATCTTCTGTTCCTCTGCATGGTAGAACAGATACCCACTTGAATCTTTTGGGTATCCCACAAACTTACACAAAACTGCCCGTGCCTCAAGTTTGTCTGGGTTCTGCTTTTTGACATAAGCTGGGCAACCCCAAATCTTAATACGTTTAAGATACAAACTTTTACCACTCCATATTTCATACGGAGTCTTAGGCACGGATTTGGATGGAACTTGATTCAATAGATGTGCTGCAGTTTGAAGTGCATATCCTCAGAATGAAAGAGGCAACTCAGCACTACTCATCATGGAGCGAACCATATCCAATAGGGTATGATTCCTCCGCTCTGAAACACCGTTGTGCTGTGGTGTATAAGAAGGAGTGAGCTGAGAGAGAATGCCATTCTCTTTTAAGTAATCTAGGAATTCTGTGCTTAAGTACTTCCCTCCCCTGTCAGACCGGAGGATCTTGATACTTTTGCCAGTCTGATTCTATAATTCGTTTCTGAATTCCTTGAATTTCTCAAAAGCTTCAGATTTGTGTTTCATCAGATACACATATCCGAACCTAGAGAGATCGTCAGTGAATGTGATGAAGTACGAGAACCCACCCCTTGCATGTATAGACATCGGACCACATACATCACTGTGTATGAGTCCCAAGAGCTCTGCTGCTCTTTCTCCATGTCCGGTGAACGGAGATTTGGTTATCTTCCCTTTGAGACAAGACTGACAAGTTTCATAGGATGAAAACTCGAACGTATTCAAGAGTCCATCTTTATACAACTTACTCAGTCTTTTCTCTCCAATATGACCAAGTCTTCAATGCCACAAGTAGGATTCATTCGTATCTGAATTCTTCCTCTTGCGTGTGTTTTGTATATTGAGAACTGTATTCTGATTTAGAACGTAGATACCATTACACAGTGTACCCTCTGCAACCAGTACCTTATGAAGGTAAATGTTCATGATATTTCTATCAAGAACAGAGTTATATCCATCTTTATCGAGTAAAGAAACTGATATGATGTTGCAAACCATGGAAGGTACATAGTAGCAATCGTTCAAAATCATAGTCTTGCCATTTGGCAATACTAGGTGATATTCACCGACGGCTGCCGCATTAACTTGTGCTCCGTTCGCTACTCTGAGCGACATATCACCCGTTGCAACTTTCCTACTTTTTCTCAGTCCCTTCAATAAATTACAGATATGAGATCCTGATCCGGTATCAAGTACCCAGGAGGTAGGGATGACCGTAAAATAGTTCTCAATTACAAGAACACCTAAAGTAGATGCAAAACCATACTTCTTCTTCAACTGGGTATCCTGGGAATCCATACAATCCCCTTTCCCTTGCTCATACTTATGACTGTTGTCACAAGTTAGAGCTGAACCAACGTTCCCCAGCCCCGAATAAGAATTCGAATCGGTCAAGCGATACATTTTATTATCTTGATTAGGGCGTGAAATGGTTGCTACCTGGAGAGAGAGAAAAGAAATACTTAGCGTGCGCTCTTGCAAGTTTAGATTGGTTTTTAATTTATCTAAACAGGATGGCTCCCACTGTCTCTCGAATCCCTCCTCAAACCATAAAGGAAGAATTAGTCGGGATCAATCTCACCGTACAATACTTGCTTAACCGTTCAGCCAGGCCAGTGTCGGTACTTCGAGGGAGGTTTTCCAACGCTTTCGTGAAGTTCCTTAATTAAGTAACCTCCTTTCCCTGTGGGCGTAGCCCCGCTAACACCTTTCTAGACACCTACTTGGTTTATAGCATTGATCGTTAAGCGAGAAAGTTCCCGAGGAGTAGCATATACTCACAGTAGGATCGGGATCCAAATATCATCGCGTGACAAAACTGAAGGAATCCTACCAGAATCATCACACTCCAAGTGGTATGCAACACTAGCAAGTTTCAGTATTTTTGAAACTCCCGATGTGGTTTTTGCCCCTAGGACCCAAGTGACCTTGACACAGTCAACAAATCAAAGGGTCCTACTCAAGTTCAACCCGTCATTATCTTGATTGCATTAAACCCACCCGCATAACCCTTGACACAGTCAACAAGGCTACACGACTGTCCTAACCAATCGCATTGTATCCAGCAGATAAGCAATACTCTGCTACCGTTCACTGCGCCTTGACACCGTCAACAAACGCAGCACGAATACTAAGTATAACTTATAAGAAATGACGGAGGGCTACGGCTGGGTTTTGGCGAAAACCCTTTAACGTAATGAACTTGATATCGTTGAAGGAACGTGATACACTCTTTGAAAATATAGTGGCGAAAAACTTTTGCTAAAGAGGTCACTCCCTGTGAAGGGATCTCGGCTCTTTCCTCGTCGAATGAGGTGCAGGATATTCCAAACTGAATACCTCGATGCAAAGCAAGAATTAATTGACTATAGTGAAGTTATTACCCTGACGCAAACTTTTGTCCAAGGGGTCACTCCCGATGAAGGGATCTCGGCCCTTGCTTCGTCGACTGAGGTGCTGGGCATTCATAACCGAATACCTCGATGCAAAATAAAAGTGAACGTCCTTGCAATAACAGCTTTTTTTGAAAAATTGTTCCAACAACGTCTTTTAGGTTTATTTTCTTGCATTAGTTCTTTTAATGCGTCCCATCATTTAAATCCTACCATTACAAAAAACAACCAAAATATGACGTACGCTTATGCCATTCGCATTCGCCACGGGGCCCCGTCATCACCCGTTAGGTTACTTAACTAACGACAGAGCGGGGGCTGGGCTAGCGCGGCTGAAAAACATAAGCAACGCCTAAATAGTTATTATATATAGATATATAGCAATGATAGCCAATCCAGATCACAGATGAACACTTTGGATCTACTAGGAACCCGCGATTCGTTCGAGCCTGCAACGAAAAGAGGATTACATGGTCGCGATGAATAGCCAATACCCCACCCAAGACCCCTACGGGTGCGGCAAACTACCAGCCAAGTACCCGAAGCGAAGCAACCTCCCTCAACGCCGTGAGTAGGCCACTCGGCACTTCGAGATACCCGGCAGTTTGTGCACCCCTCCAAGGGTCTATCCTAGGAGCAAAAACAGTAAAAAGAATTATACAATGACGGCTACAACCCCGACCCGGTTGTGCGGCCATACAAATAATATTACATCAATTTACAAATTTATTACATGAAGGAAAGAAAAAGAAACTCTCATCTCACATCCACCCCGGCTATTCATCCGCGACAATCCAACGAGTTCATATACACATACCATCAACAACACAGATCACAGATATGTATAACCCCCACTAATCGACGTATAGCGATTAGTAGACGTTCAATACACATATAACATTACAGATATAACCATTAGCCAAAGTCTATAGAACATCGACCAAAAATACGGATTTTTGAGCCCCAGAAACAAATTTTGCTTTCTAGAAAATCTGGGCAGAAAAGTCATATACCAAAAATCCCAAAAACTCACCAGAAACAAACTGCAACAAAAATGATCCACAGCCGAGTCAACTCGGCCGCGGTTCCGCGGCAGAAGCAAGCTTCTGCCTCAGAATCGCGGTGAGTTAGTCGACTCGTGCGATCATTTTTCTTTCCTGTTCTAAGAAAAGCCTGAGCCGATTTTTAGTGTATGATTTATTAATTTTTGAACAGAAAAAAATCGGCAGAAACTTTAAATATCCGGGGTGTTTTGCGGTTTTTCGTCTGGTCGAAATTCTAAACACTTTGCTAACATGCTAGGGTGTGTTTAGTTAGGCTCTGATACCACTGATAGGTCCATGTTACCTCTCCCGGTACTTTCGGGGTTGCGGAAACGGTAAAACCAAAATTTTCTGAACATGGTAACATGGACCGTAAAAGCCAGATCTTTACTAAACAATACACTATCATCCTAACTAGAGATTTATCTACTCGGTTAGGGGTTATACCTCAACTTGTACTCCTTCTCTTCTTGTTGTTCTTCTCCTTGCTTGCTCCGAGGCTTGATCCGGACTTTGGTCACCTCCACGGCCTCCTTGAGTCGAAGACGATCCACCCGAGAGATGTACACCGGGCTCCACCTCGAGCCGAGGTAACTAGGGCAAAGAGATTGCTAATCTAGAAGCCCTAGCTTGTGTAGAGGAGATGTATGGATGTGTTTGTTTTTGTGGGATCTTTTTCTCTCAACACATGAGATCAAAAGATGAGATCAAGAGGAGAAAGAAGAAGGAGAAACTTAGCAACCATGGAGCTTTTCTTTTTCTTCTCACTTCATGAGAGAGAATGAGAAGAGAATAATGAAAAGATTAAACCAAAAGAAATGAACCATGGTTTCAATAATACACAAAATCATCATTACTAATCCTATCATGATAGAAGTTGATGGCACATTGAATTGACCATTATCATAACACAAGAAATAAAAAGAAAATGAAAGAAGAGTGTGGATCTCTCTTGAATGTCAATGGTCAACACAGTCAACGGGTCAACAAAGTCATGAGAGATCCAAGTGGTCAAATGGTCAATGCAATTAGCCATCGCAAATCTATCACTAAAAGGATTAGTAAACAATGTCTCCGGCTCATAACGGTTTTGACCAAACGAACTGTCAAAACCCTAATGAGTGTGCCACATTACGGTTTTGGCTGAACCAACTGCCAAAACCCTAATGGGGCACCTCCTCCTTCATCGCTCCTCAAAACTGTGCATACACACCCGCATCCGCATTCCGTAGAATGCGAATGCACAGAAGACAAATCAAATCCACCTGTGCAATACTAGGATCTGGCTTAATCCAAAGCCCACTAGTGTTGCCTGCCCGAACAGCATACACACACAAGTGCACGTAAGTGATCGTAGCTCCGCCGTAAAACCATACGGCCTCTATACGTTTCGCTCAATGCAGGGAAACTCTCTGTGTGGGACTCTAAAGACTCGACACTACGCTGGCAGTGGGTTTAACCACAGACCGCAAGCGGCACTAGCTGTACGTAACGGTCCCCAGGTAGATATCGATAAGAAGGCCGATGAGGTAAACCCATCCGAACTCCTACTGAGCCTGTATGTGACAATCTCCGTACAGTCCGGTTTGTTCGTCTGATACATCGCATGGCGGACCTAGGGGGTTGGTGAACGTCTGTCCCCTAATAGCGGTACAAGTCGTGTCGGAGTGTAGCCCAGAACAGCCTGAGACATCACTGGAAACCTACCAGTATGTCTCGCTTGCCCTGGCCAGGGACTACATGTGTAATGGCTCTCCTAGACACAGCGCGATGTCAACCCCCAATACCGGAAGAGACGAATCCTGTCTAACCGTCACTGCCTCCAAGTGCTTCGGGACTGCACCCAACTACTACCTGTTTGCACGACTCAGTAGAGCCGTGGTAGGGTAGTAATCAAAGAACAGTGGGAACACACTCGAGGCGAAGTGACAGTGTCAAGTCAGCGGACTAAAGCTGTACTCATGTCACCTGGGAACAGATAACTGACGATAGGTATAATACCAACCATAAGTTCCCAACGAGTCCTGTCCAGTGTACTCGTATCCTAACGAGCACCCGCATACTATCTCAAGTACGACATACTGACGGCTGTGGGACAGACCGTCTCCCGTGCTGGGATGAGAAGCGCATACGCTAGTCTACTCCGGAGTATTGATGTCATGTCTCGATAATCCCACGACTAGGGACGTGTATAAGGATGTGCTTGTGGATTACCCAGCCCCCACGAGTGTGATCGCCATCACAACGCCGGTAATCAAGCAAAGATCCTAAGGGCTATACTAATGTGTATAGGTGATACAATAAAGAAACACACATGTACATATTAAAGCAGAGAGAAACCAAGTAGCATACTACTATATTGAGCAAGATTGTCTATACAACTGTGAATATCCCAAGCTTCCATCAAGTAATATACAAACTAGTATGATACAGTAATGGCCTCTAGGGCATATACACTAACGGTAATTACCTTCATGACCTTTCTCACATGATTCAGCACTAGACCATTTAGCTTGAACGTGATCTTTCGTTCACCGGCAGCCATTTGTGTTAATGGCTTGGCAGGTGGAGAAACTTCGGTCAAGGGTCTTGTCATCTGTGAAGGGTTTTCTTGGACGTAGCCGTATAGTGAGGTAATCACTTGGAAGACTACGAGCGAGATATGAGAGTTTTGTAATCTTCTCTTTGAAGGTACGTTTAGTAAGAATTTTAAATTCGGAGATGAATTTTTATAGGGGGAGATTGTGATGCCTTAGATTTCAGTTAGTGTTCGTTTAGACGTTAATGCAGGTTTACTGTAAAATGTTTACCAATTCGGGTTCCTCACATTTTATAACATTTAATTAATAATTTATTATTATTTGTTATGAGCATGCACGCACGTGTGCACATAAATGTGAGGATTTGTTTATGCTAATTTTGTTCTTAGCAACCATGACACTTAATCCTAATCCTAATCCACCCTTTGCTTTAATCTTTTGTCTTGATTAATCCTTGATATTTTATTAGAAGAGAGAAGATATTCTTTTGTAGTGAGGAGGTGGCTTGATGAGTTGTATGAAAGCATTAAATGGGAGTTAATGCTATGGTTGCACCCACCTCTAACCTCACCCTACACTCACCTCCCTCTCTCTTATCCTCACACACCTTCTCATATCTTTATCTCTTTTATTCTTTCATTTTCTCTCTCATCAAACTGAACACTCTCATTTCCCTCACCAATTCATCACAATCCTCACAAATCTCATCAAAAATCACATCTTTTTCTTGGTTTTTCCTCTTGGATGCCTTGGAGCATGCAAAGCTTGGATCTTTGAGTTCTTTTGTGTAGGTAATATTCTCTTTCTGTTGTTTATGTTATTTTTGTATAGCTTAGCTTGTTAGCTTTAGTTTAGAGTGTTTAAAGATAAGTTTTGTACATAATATCGTATTTTTAGTGTCGTGTGTGACATATGTGAATTGCTGTGACCCGGAAAGTTTACTAGAAAACCAAACAATGTAGTTTTCTATTACCTGAGACCATAAGGCATCACGTGAAGAACGAGACCCCCTGCTCAGACCACGGTCGGCGATGTCTGAAGGGAGATCCGACGACCCCGGTTTTTGAGAGGAGTTGGGGTGTGGGTTTTTGAGGGTAGCTCTATTCTGTGGTTTGGGTGCGTTTGGTTCTGTTTGTTTGTTTAGTTTTCACTATATACGAAATCTGGGATCACTTAGCTAGTTTCTTGTGTTTCGTTTAAGCGCGATACGTTATACGACACGGATCATGCACTTTGTGTGATTTTGCTCTTGGGTTAGTTTCATCGTGTTGCTACGCACGTTAGCCACAATACGAACACTTGATAGTATGTTTTGTGTTGTTGTATCGGTCAAATGTAGTTGTATGTGTTTTGGGTCTAGTACTAATATGTACTTGCTTTATTGTCTTAATATTGTAGGTTCGCAGGAGGGGACTTCGGACACTGCTACAAAGGGAAAACAGGTGGTAGACTTCACTTACCCAGGAGCGTTGGTGAGTAGATTTAACATCTACAGGAGAATCGCCCGCATGGCGTTATGCGTCTGGGCTAGAGATGACTTGACTTGTCGCATATTCTATTTCATATTTAGAATTGCGCATTCACCATACTGCTTAGTTAATTGTTGTGCTTGGACTAGTATCCTTAGGACAATGCACTATTATTGACGGCTCATGTTGCACGAGCACTGATTGTATGCCACACACACCGTCAATAATTTCCATGTCACGCACAACCCACATATAGAAATGCTATTGTTTGGTTAGGGACATTGAGACATTGATTCATATTTCTTTATGCATATGACTTATAGCATACCTGTATACCTACATGCTTACACATATGCCTTGACATACTTACATGCTAGATACCAGATACCTATATGGTATTGTACTACTAGCGATAGGTACATACACACATAATAACATAGCTACATGTATACTTTGTTATACCTTTATGTTTACATATATATCTTGTTATAACTACATGTTACCTTTACTTGATATTATTTAGAAATGGAGAAATTAGGAACCGCATGAAATTTATATTAACTTGTTGCAGTTAATTAGCGGCTTTTCCTTTATATGCTTATATTACAGTTTTATGTTGCGTATATTTTATTCATGGATTTTCGCATTGAGATATGGATTTTTCATGATGTTTTCTGAATTTGGGGACCATGGTAATTTCATGAAATTATGCATTATTTGAAATACCCGGTTTCCCTTGATATGATATTTCAGCATCCACCATGAGATTTATCGGTTCTGATATATATACCCCATGCGAGGAGGCATCGAGGCCGTATGAGGATACATGGTGGGGCCCGGTGGTATCCCGGGGTAAGAAGATTGATAGACCTTACCGATTGAGCCTGGTAGGGGAACCATACACTCCGGTGACATTACCAATGACTCGACGGTTATCATGGGGATACCTACGGAAGTCATGTACGTATGGATACGTGGAAAGACGAGAGTCAGAGCTAGGCACTCGTGCTTTTCGGATAGCATGTGATACGTACCTATCAGGGTGCCAGTCTTAGTGACAGCACCTGATAGATCAACCTTTCTGTGTCGATGCTTGACACATTGTTTTCATGATATTTTACTTCTAAGTATATATAACAGTGGAACGGGACGCTGTTATATATGCATATATATATATATATATATATATATATTAGTGGAATGGGATGCTAATATATATGTATACATATCAATTCATATACACCATTATATTATTCATGCAAATATACCTAGTATATAAGAGATTCACTTGATATTGGATTAAGGACATTTGAGATTACTTGATATTGTACATAAAGGATATATGACATTTACTTGATATTGTACATAAAGGATATATGAGATTCACTTGATTTTGTACATTCGGGATATATGAGATTTATTCGATATTGTACATTAAGGATTTATGAGACTTATATCATATGAGATCCAATTTGGGGGCTGATTTGAGGAATTTGGGATTTGGATTGTCTTGATAGATCTTGATCCTACCATGATGTCAGGATTCCGTGGAAATGACATATTTCATTCCATACTCCACATTTATTGTTTATGCACTGCTTCATGTATTAGTAGTACCTGTTAATGTACCTTTCATGACTGTTGCATTTACATACCTTTATTTATATGCTTTACTTCATGTGTTAGTTGTACTTACTAGTGTACCTTTAATGACTGTTGCATGTATATCTTTTCATATCATTGTTGCATGATTATTGCATACTGATTTTCATATTATTGGTTCATGTATTTGTAGTAACCGTTAGTGTACTTTTCATGATTATTGCATTCATATGACCTTTTATTGCTTTTAATTGCAAATGTTAGATTCGCGCTGTACGTGCATACTTGCGATTACCTGCATATGTTATTTACTATTCACGAGTTGGCAACTCACCCCCGTTGTGCCACAGTTGTTTTGCAGCTTGTTCGCCAGAGTAGTCAAGGCAGGCTATTCATTTATCTTATCGTCTTTTGCTGCGGATACCACATCAGCTCATAGTGTGCAGTTTGCTTAACTGGGTTTTGTGGTTAGTCGTTGTATCCTTGTACTATCTATCTACTATTTTCATGTTGACTTAGAGACTTGGTGAGGACGATATTGTATATTATTTTATGACTTGGTTGTCTTTTATACAGTTTCCTTTTATCGTCTTTTATTTTTTCGCTACGGTGTCGTATATTTGTTGTGGTGGTTGTTTTCCGCCTTTGGGCGTGTATTTGCTCCCGTTTGGGGATACTTTACTTTATATTTATGTTGTACCCATTTTCGGGGTTAGTTTTTATATAGGAGGTGCTGCCAAAATTTTAAAGAAAATAAATTGGAGTTTTAAAGAATTTAGGTTGAGATTTCAAATGTTTCAAAACATCTATTATCAATTATTACTTCTTTTAATGGTTTGGATTCTGGGTTTTGGCTTTCTTTTACTGCGTTACGCCTGTAGACGTTGCGTAGTATTAGGGCCGTCACGTGCCAATTTCGGGCCGTGACAATCAATGAACTTCGTCATCCAGACAGCTTCTTTGGCAGCGATGTATTCAGCCTCTATCGTCGAGTCTGCAACGGTATCTTGCTTTGAACTCTTCCAACATACCGCCTCTCCATTGAGGGTTAAGACAAAACCTGAGACCGACTTACTGGCGTCCTTATCACTCTGGAATCTAGAATTGGTAAAGGACTTCACTTCGAGTTCACCGTTACTATACACAAAGAACATCTCTTTTATCCTTCTTAAGTACTTAAGAATGTTATTCACAGTTGTCCAGTGTTTCTCCTCAGGACCTGATTGATACCTACTTACCAGACTAAGTGCGTAAGCTACATCCGGTTTGATGCATAACATCGCATACATGATTGACCCAACTGCAGAAGCATAGGGTATCCCTTGCATGCAAGCCCTCTCCAAATCAGTCTTGGGAGACATCTCTTTGGAGAGAGTGATTCCTGAACAAGCGGGTAAATTACTATGCTTAGAATCTTCCATACTAAATCTCTTTAGCATGGTGTCAATGTACCTGGATTGGGACAATCTTAACATCCGTTTAGATCTATCTCTATACATCTTTATCCCCAGGATGTAGGAGGCATCACCCAGATCTTTCATGGAGAATTTTTATGATAAGAAGAGCTTGACCGAGTGTAGCATAGGAACATCATTTCCTATCAAGAGTATGTCATCCACGTTCAATATGAGGAAGACAACCTTACTCTCTACAACCTCCTTGTATATACAAGGTTTATCTGCTTTTTTTGATGAAGTCAAACTCTTTGAATGCAACATCAAAACAGATGTTCCAGCTCCACGATGCCTGCTTTAATCTGTAAATTGATTTAAGCAGCTTGCATACCTTTCTGCTCCTCCCACTTTCTACGAAGCCCTCTGGCTGTGTCATGTACATGCTCTCTTTTAAATCACCATTTAGAAAAGTGGTCTTGACATCCATCTGCCAGATTTCGTAGTCATGTTATGCTGCAATAGCAAGTAGGATCCTGATGGACTTAAGCATAGCCACTAGAGAAAAGGTTTCATCATAGTCGACACATGTTCGTTGACGAAAACCATTTGCTACAAGTCTAGCTATGAAAGTCTCAACCTTTCAATCTACACCAATTTTCTTCTTAAAGATCCACTTGCTCCCGATGGGTTTTACCCCATCAGGAGCAACTTCCAAAATCCATACTTTGTTAGAGTACATGGATTCCATCTCAGATCACATAGCATCCAGCTATTTCATAGAGTCCCCACTTGTGATGGCCTGCTCGAAACTAGTTCGGTCATTATCTTCCATGATGCAATCCTCGCTCCCACCGCCTATTAGAAAACCGTAATATCTATCAGGTGGATGAAGAACCCTACTAGATTTGTGGAGTGGCTGAGGTTCGTCAGGGACTATTGAATTCTCCGATTCTACCAAATCATCAGCTGTAGTTTGTGAAACTGGAACTTCTTCCAGTTCTACCCCATTACTACTAATTTCTTTCACATGAAATTCATTTTCTAAAAAGGTGGCATATTTAGAAACAAACATTTTTTGTTCTTCGGTGTGGTAGAAGATATATTCATATGAATTCTTTGGATATCTCACAAACTTGCAAAGAACTGATCGTGCCTCGAGTTTGTCCGGATTCTGTTTTTTTTAACATAGGCTGGACAACCCCATATCTTAACTCGTTTAAGATATGGTCTCTTTCCGCTCCATATCTCATATGGTGTTTTAGGAACTGATTTTGATGGAACTTGATTCAATAGGTATGCAGCTATCTCAAGTGCATAACCCTAAAAGGAAATAGGTAACTCACCAATACTCATCATAGAGCGCATCATATATAATAGGGTGCAATTTCTCCACTCTAAAACTCCATTGCGCTGTGGTGTATACGGAGGTGTAAGCTGAGAGAGAATCCCATTCTCTTTTAAATAGTCTCGGAATTCCGTGCTCAAGTATTCTCCTTTCTGCTAAGATCGTAGGACTTTAATACTTTTACCCGTCTAGTTCTCGACTTCACACTTATATTCCTTGAATTTCTCAAAAGTTTCAGATTTATGTTTCAACAGAAACACATGTCCGAATCTTGAGAGATCATTGGTGAATGTAATAAAGTATGAGGAACCATTACTGGCATGTGCAGATGTCACGACCCAAAATTGGTACGTGACGGCCCTTAAGCTACGCAACGTCTACAGGCGTAACGCAATTTAAGTAAGCCGAAAACCCAGCAATCTAAACCATCAAAAGTAGTAAGAACGTAATAATAGCATTTTCAAAATCTTTGAAATCTCAACCCAAATTCTTTAAAAATCCAACTTTATTTCCTTTAAAATTTTGGCAGCACCTCCTTTGTAAAAACTAACCCCAAAATGGGTATAACAAAAATATAAGTAAAGCATCCCCAAACGGGAGCAAATCCACGCCCAACGGTGGAAAACAACCACCACAATAGATTTACGACGTCGTAAAGAAGAAATAAAAGACCATATAAATAAAACTGCATAAAAGACATCCAAGTCACAAAATAATATACAATATCGCCCTCACGTCAAGTCTCTATGTCATACAAGATAATGGTAGATGGAGAGTACAGGATACAACGAATATACAATAAGCAACATGAACGGATAACCACAAAATCCACCTAAAGCAAAACTGCACACTGTGAGCCGAAGCGGTATCCGCAGCAAAAGATAATATGATAGATGATAATAGCCATGCCTCTGACTACTGAGAGGAACAACCTGCAAAACACTGTGGCACAACGGGGGTGAGTTGCAACTCGTGAATAGTAAATAACATATGCAGGTAATCCCAAGTATGCACGTACAGCGCAAATCTAACATATGCAAGCTAATAGCAATAAAAAGTCATAGGTGTGCAACAGTCATGAAAGGTACACTAGCAGGTACATCTAATACATAAAGAAGTAATATGACAATCTGTATATGCAACAATCATGAAAGGTACTCTATCAGGTACTATTAATACATGAACAACAAATGCAATAAGTATGCAACAATCATGTAAGGTACTATATCAGGGACAACTAATACATGAAGCAATGATATGACAATGTATATATGCAACAGTCATGAAAGGTACTCAATCAGGTACAACTAATACATGAAGCAATGCATATAAAATAAAGTATGTAAATGCAATAGTCATGGAAGGTACTCTATCAGGTACTACTAATACATGAAGCAGTTCATAAACAATAAATGTAGAGTATGGGATGAAACATGTCATTTCCACAGAATCCTGACTTCGTCGTAGGACTAAAGCCCATCAAGACAATCCAAATCCCAATTTCTCAAATCAGCCCCCAAATTGGCTCTCATATCATGTAAGTCTCACAAACCCTGAATGTCCAATATCAAGTAAATCTCATATATCCTGAATGTACAAACTCAGTAATCTCATATATATCCTGTATCCAATCTCAAATGAATCTCATATATCCCAAATCCAATATCAAGTGAATCTCATATATCCTAAGATATTTGCATGAATAAAAATGATGATGTATATAAATTGATATGTATACATATATATTAGCGTCCCATTCCACTAATATATATATATATATATATGTATGTATGCATATATAACAGCGTCCCAATCCACTATTATATATACTTAGGAGTAAAAATATAATGAAAACCTGTGCCAAGTATCGACATATAAAGGCTGATCTATCAAGTGCTGTCACCACGACTGGCACCCTGATAGGTACGTATCATACGCTATACCGAAAGCTCAAGTGCCTAGCTCTGACCCATGCCTCTCGACATATCCATACGTACATGACTCCCGTCGGTATCCCCACGATAACCGCTGAGTCATTGGTACTGTCACCGGAAGGTATGGTTCCCCTGTCAGGCCTCATCGGCATGTTACATCGAAATCGCTTTCTTGCCCCGGGGTACCTCCAGGCCCTGCCATGTATCCTCATACGGCCCACGACGCTCCTCGCATGGGGTATATATATCAGAACCGATAAAACTCATGGTGGCTGCTGAAATATCATATCAAGAGAAACCGGGTTTTTCAAATAATGCATAATTTCATGAAACTACCACGGTCCCCAAATCCAGAAAACACCAGGAAAAATCCAAATCTCAATGCAAAAATCCATGAATATAATATATGCAACAGAAAACTTTAATGTAAGTATATAAAGGAAAAGCCGCTATTTAACTGCAACAAGTTAATATAAATATCATGCGGTTCCTAATTTCTCCAAGTCTAATATAACATCAAATATAGATAAACATGTAGCTGTAACCAGATATATGTGTAAACATAAAGATATAGCAAGGTATATGTATCTACCTATCAGAAATAATGTAATATACCCTCCAGGTATAAGTGAAGTATGTATGCAAGGTATACATGTAGGTATGTCATTATATGTGTATATACCTATTGCTAATTGTACAATACCCTATAGGTATACAGATAACTAGAATGAAGCATGTCAATGCATATGTGTAAGCATGTAAGTATACAGGTATGATATATGTCATATGCGATAAGGAATATTAATCAATGTCACAATGTCCCTAAACAAGCAATATCATATCTATATATGTGTTATGCGTGTCATGGCAATTATTGACGGTGTGTGTGGCATACAATCAGTGCTCATGCTACATGAGCCGTCAATAATAGTGCAGTGTCCTAAGCGTACTAGTCCAAGTACAACAAGTGACTAAGTAATAAAGTGTATGCGCAACTCTATATATGAAATATAATATGCGGCAATTCATAACATCTCTAGCCCAGACGCGTAACGCCATGCGGGCGATTCCCTATAGATGTTAAATCTACTCACCAACGCTCCTAGCTAAGTAAAGCCTACTACTTGTTTTCCTTTCTTCGCAGCGTTCGAAGTCCCTGCCTGCGAACCTAAAACATAAATCAATGAAACAAGTATACATTAGCAATAGACCCAAAATACGTACAAACTACATTTGACCGACGCAACAACACAAAATATACACACAAGTGTTCGTATTGTGGCTAACGTGCGTAGCAACACGAAGAAACCAACCCAAGAGCAAAATCACGCAAAGTGCACGATCCGTGTCGTATAACGTATCGTGCGTAAACGAAACACAAGAAACTAACTATGTGATCCCAGATTTTGCATATTGAGAAAACCCAAAAATCAAACAGGACCAAATACACCCAAACCACAGAAGACACCTACCCACAAAAACCCACACCCTAACTCCACCCCAAAACCGAGGTCGCCAAAATATGCCTCCTAGTCGCCAGCCGAGGTCCGAGTAGTGTGGTTCATGCTTGAGGTGAAGGCTCAGGGTCTCAGGTACAACACAACTACATTATTTGGTTTTCTAGTAAACTCTTGGGGTCACAGCAGATCTCAGATGTCACAAACGACACTAAAAATACGATATTTGCACGAAAACTTAACTTTAAACATTCTAAACTAAAACTACAAGACTACACAACACAAAAACAACATAAAGAACAGATAGAGATCATTACCTAACCAAAAGAACTCAAAGATCCTAGCTTTGCAAGCTCCAAGGCATCCAAGAGGCAAATCAAGTCCAAAGATGTGATTTTTTGTGAATTTGGATGAAATTTTGTGATGGATTTGTGTAAGAAATGAAAGTGTTCAGTTGAGGAAAGAGAGAGATAAGAAAATGAGAAGAGATAGAGAAAATGAGAAAGAGTATGAAGAAAAGAGATAGAGAGGTGAGGTTAAGGGTGAGAGTGAGGTAAGTGTAACATTGCATTAAATTCCAATTAATGCATTCAACACACCATGCCACCTCCTCACTTCCAAAACAAATATCTCCCTTCTCTCACAAAAGATCTATGAGTTTAGGTTATGGATTAAAGCAAAATATTAGATTAAGGGTTAAGTTGTCATGGTTGCTAAGAACAAGATTAACAAAAAACAAACCCTCACATTAACGTGCACACGTGCGTGCATGTCATAACAAATAATAATAAATTATTAATTAAATGTTTTAAAAAGTGAGGAACCCGAATTTGTAAACTTTTTACAGTAAATGTTAGTGTATATGCCCTCGGGGCCATTATTGTATGATACTAGCTTGTATATTACTTAATGGAAGCTTGGGATATTTACAGTTGTATTAACAGAATTGCTCAACATAGTAGTATGCTACTTGTTTTATATCTATCTTAGTATGTGTATATGTTTCTTTTAGCATATCGTGAATACATATTGATAGAGCCCAAAGGATCTTGCTTGACTACCAGCGTTGTGATGGCAGTCACACTAGTGGGAGCTGGTTAGTCTACAAGCACATCCTTTTTCAGGTCCCTAGTCATAGGATTATCAAGACAGGGCATCGATACTCCGGAGTAGACTAGTGTATACGCTTCTCATCCCAGCAGGGGAGATGGTCTGTCCCACAGCCATTAGTATGTTGTACTAGAGATAGTACGCAGGTGCTCGTTGGGTTACGGGTACACCGGACAGTACTCGCAGGGAACTGTTGGTTGGTATTATACCCGTCGTCAGTTAACAGTTCCCAGATGACATGAGTACAGCATAGTCCGTTGACTTGACATTGCTGCTACGCCTCGAATGTGTTCCCACTTTTCTTAGATTGCTACCCTACCACGGCTCGACTGAGTCGTGTAAACAGGTAGCAGTTGGATGCAGTCCCGAAGCACTTGGAGGCAGTGGCAGTTAGATAGGATTCGTCTCTCCCGGTGTTGGGGGTTGATATCGCGCAGTGTTTGGAGAGCCATTACGCAAGGTCTCTGGCCAGGGTAAGAGAGATGTACTGGTAGGTTTTCCAGTAGCTTCTCAAGGTGTTACGGGCTTCACTCCGACATGACTTATACCGCTTTTAGGGGACTGACGCTTACCGCCTCCTAGGCCTGATATACGATAGTCTTAGACGAACAGACCGGACTGTATGGAGATTGTCACATCAGGCTCAGTAGGAGTTCGGATGGGTTTCCTCATCGACCTTCTTATCGACATCTACCTGGGGACCGTTACGTACAGCTAATACCGCTTTGCGGCCTATGGTTAAACCCACTGTCAGCGTAGTGTCAAGTCTTTAGAGCCCCACACAGAGGGTTTCCCTGCTTCAGGCAAAAGGATATAGAGGTCGTATGGTTTTACGACAGGGTTCGGACATATACGTGTACTTGTGCACGTATGATATTCGGACAGATTATACCAGCAGGCTTTGGTTTAAGCCAAATTCTAGTATTGGATTATTGGATTTATGCAGTCTCAGTATATCCGTGTTTTTCGTAATATGGATGGGAGGGGCATTCTCGTAATTAGTCGGGAAGCTTCTAGAAGATAGGTGACTCATTTAGTTTTAATTCATTTATGAATTAAACTTAATGAGGTGGAGAGATGATGTGTTATTTTCATTAATTGTATCATGAGTCATGAGGTGATTCACCTCAAGGTAATTAATGAAGTATGGTTGTTGATTTTATATATTATTGTTTAGATATTTTGGTATGCTTCATTATTTATCCAAATGACTTAAGATTCAATTCATTATCACAAATACATTCTCTCTCCTCAAGCTCTCATCTTCTTCATCCTAACCCTAATCCTCTCATGAGTTGAGAACTATAGGGTTAGCAAGACTAATAGATCCTTAATCAATCTCTATATCCTCTAGGTCACTTGGATTAGCAATCCTAGCCACTTAGTTATCTCAATTTAGAGGTTAAAGCTTGAAGAAGGAACTCTCGGATGGATCTTCTATTACATCGAGGAGGCCGATGAGGAGGTGAACAACAAGAATAAGAAGGACTAGTATCTTGAGGTATAATCATTTATCATAGTTGTTAACTACTTCTAGATAGTTTGTTAGTTAGGGTTTAGCAAAGATCCGTTTGATAGTCGATGTTACTTTGAACAAAATGATTGTTTTACCTATTCCGCCTCTCCGCATCTTGTGTGGTGTGTAACGTTGACTTACAGTGGTATCAGAGCCAGGTTAAACCATAACTAACATGTTAGCAAAGTTTTTAGAAATTCGATCACGATTTAATCTCGATAAAATGACATTTTCACCAAGTTTCTGCCGATTTTAAATTGGGGTCTAAAAATTTTTCAGGGACCTTTAAAAATACAAGCATGGTTTTTTTAGAATTGTGAAGAAATTTGGGATCGTGACTCGTCCAAACCACCGCGGAACCGCAACCGATCCAAGCAATTTGCCGCGGATCTGCGGCCGAGTTGACACCGAGTCAACCCAAATTTGCTCAGTTATTCTTCTGTGTTGATGTTGGGTTTTCAGGGATATTTTGTTTCTGTTCAGGTTTTATGTGCACAGAGAACTTTTGGGAGTAGATTCATTTGTGGTGCCTGATCGAAATTCTAAGAACTTGGGCTAATTGGATTATAACTGTGTTGTGATTAATGTGTTCGTAAACCTCCCCTAATTGCTAGTATGTCAGTTAGCAGGGGATTGCACATTTCTGTAATGGTTACTTTATGTTTGTGGATATGAACTTGTTGGATTGTCGTGAATGGATAGTCGAGGATGTGAGGCAAGTATTTCTTTCATTCATTTGTAAATTGTAAATTGTTGTAATATTCTTTTGCGGGGCACTTCCGGATTGAGGTTGTAGCCACCATTGTATTATTTCATTTACTGTTTTTTTCTCCTAGGATAGACCCAAGGCGGGGTGCACAAACTACCGGGTACTTTGAAGTGCTTAGTGGCCTACTCATGTCGTTGAGGGAGACCGGTTCACTTCGGGTACTTGACGGGTAGTTTGCCGTACCCGTAGGGGTCTAGGGTAGGGTTGGCTATTCATCACGACTATATAATCCGTCATTCGTTGCAGGCTCAAAAGAAATGCGGATCCCTAGAATATCCAATATGTTCATCTGTGATCTGGAATGCCTATTATTGCGTCTGACGAATGTACAATATCTATATATGATATCTGGTAGGCGTTGCTTATGTTTTGCATCCACGCTAGCCCAGGCCCCGCTCTGTCGTTAGTTAAGTAACCTAACGGTTGAATGACGAGACCCAGTGGCGAATGCGGATGGCATAAGCGGACGTTGTATTTTCGTTATTTTCTGCAATAATAGGTTAAAAGATGGGACGCATTATATTAATGCAAATAAAATAAAACAAAGTTGAATCGTTGGAACAGTTTAAAAGAAACCCCTCGGTTATTTTAAAACAACAGATTTTTTTAATTGCAGAGCTTAAACCACTCCTTTTAAAAGCTATCAGGTTCCTTCGATTATATCAAGTTCACTACGTTCACGGTTACGCCAAAATCATTCATAGCCCTCTGTCATTTCATTTGGGTATTCAGTAGTATTCAAGCTATGTATTTTGACCAACGCCAAGGCATAGTGTTTGGTAGCAGCTGGGTATTCATCTGGTGCATAGATAGATGAGTTGGTTTGGGACGGTCGTACTGCCATTTGGCCAACGTCAGGGGTATGTACGGGTGGGTTCAAATTAATAAGATAATGATGGGAAGAACTTGACATGTGACTTATGATATTTTGGCCAACGTCAAGGTCATAAGAGCATAGGGTAAAAATCAATATCGAGAGTTTCTAAAGAAACTGAAACTTTCTAGAGTTGCATACCATTTGGAGTGTGATAATTTTGGTAGGATTCCTTTAGCTTTATTACATGATGATATTTGGATCCCGATCCTACTGTGAGTATATGCTACTCATCAGGAGAATCTTTCACTTAACGATCAATGTTGTAAACCAGATGTCGAGAATGGTGTCAGCAGGGCTATGCCCCCAGGGAAAAGAGGTTATTTAATTAAGGAACTTCGCGAAAGCGTCGTAAAACCTCCCTCGAAGTACCGTGTCACGTCCCGAAAGTACGGAAAATGACCGGCACTTAAACTACGAACGTCTCAAGGCGTACGTATTCTAAGTAAGCCGAAAACCCAGAAATCCAAACCAAGAAGAGTAGTAGAGAAGAGGAAAACAAATTTAAATCAAGTAGTTTGCAACATACGCCGAAATGTGCATTTTAAAATCACAAATCTTTTCTAAAAATTTCGGCAGAGTTTCCTTTATAAAAACTGACCACAAACAGGTACAAAACCTGATAAAGCATATATAATGGAAAATGCATCCCCAAGCGGGAGCTAGCTCTTCGTCAATCGACGGTCACAACCACGCAAGAAATATAATATATAACGCCGAAAGGCGAGGATCACAACAGAAAAGGAAACTCAAAACAGCAAGAAATCTATAAAATAATACAATGCGCGACTCTAAGGCCGAAAGAATAAACAACACTGGTCTCTATCTGAAATAAATACATGTTTGGTTGATGGAACTTCTAGATACAACTGAAAATAATATACAATGTATAATGATGGGTATGATACAAATAACCCACCTACTAGCAAATCACCCGAAGGAAACTCTGCCCGCAAAGCCGTAATGAAACCTGTATGGCAAACCTGCAAGAAACTAGGGCACAACGGGGGTGAGTTGCCAACTCGTGAATAGAAAAAGACCTACGAACAGGAAATCGCATGTATGACGCAATCCTAGGTCATACGATCATAATATATAATCCTCAAAATATAAGCATTAATCTATAACCATGGCTAGGGTAAATATCTAACCCAAGTGTAATCCCATGTGCCCGTGTCAGTGCCTCAGGTAGCAATATATCATATGAATGAGGTATGAATGCATGAAAACAGAATACATGTAAATGAAGAAACTATTTTCATAATTTAGTGAGATTTCCTTTGTATTTTTAAAATGAGGTATCATAACGAAATCAGCATAAAACAGTGCCTAGCATCGGCACAAAACGTAATCCCAATATCTTGATATCTCTGTATCACAGTCTCTGTACCTCAATATCTCGAAATCTCAGTGTCTCAATCACAATATCTAGGGCGCCGTCAGTCCAGACCGGCCCCTACCATCCATCTCAAGACCACGACGGTATCCTCCGGATATCCGACGCGACGGGTAAAATCACCGGTAGGTAGTGCTCCCCTGCCAGGCTCACATCGTCATCATCGCGCGCTTTTTGTCCCGGGGTACCTTACCGGGTCCACCATGTACCCGAAACGGTTCATCCGTCTCCTCGAATCGGGTCTCGAAATCCATCAGCAAACTCATGGTGGACGACTCATACATCATGGGAAAACCGCACTTTTTTATTTTAAAAGAGAGAAAATGTTTATTTATGTTTTTGCGGTTTTCCTCCAAATCCAGAAAATCTCATGGAAATCCGAATCCAAAACCTCAATAACACGTAAAATAGTGAATATATGCATGAGAATCCATGAATGCGGCATAACAATGAATAACAGTATGCATGAAGTAGCAGGTAATAACTACAATGTCTAAACTAACATATAAGGCAAGTACACTAATATCATGTCTAAATTATTAGCTAACAGGCTATGTCAAGCAATAATATTTTCTAAGGTGTACGTGACATGGCAATTACCGATGAAGATGTGTGTGAGCCGGCAAGTAAGTGTACGTGGTACATACGCATCATCGGTAATGGTGCTGGTGTCCTAACAGCATGATATCAATAATGGAGTATGAAACATAATATAAGCATGCGATGCGAAGCGAACCACAATAATGAGCGGGAGCTGAATACTAGACGCAACTATAACTAATCTGCATTAATCTAATATAAGTCCTATAAATGGTGCCTTTTGAAATAACATGAATCATGGGGTTTTGAAAATAGGGGCTACGGTGTTTTTAGGAAAAGATACGTCTTTTGAAATATCCGTAGAATCCCTTGACCTGCCTTTTAAAATACCCACGATTCATAAGCTTTTGAAATAGGTAAGAGTCGAATCTAATCTAACCACTAAACTAAACTAAAGGGCTAAGCTAACAAGCTGGACTACAGGTAAGGAAACCGCCTAACATCTGAGTCGATATATATACATACCTGTATATATATTAGTCGGCGATCCCGCCTCAATAATTTCATATCCGATAACATATCTACAATCAGACATCCCAAGTCAAGAGTGCGGATCAATCATCAATATATAGCTCGTACGTAAATCCGTCGTACGACATCCCAAATCTGGGTACGGGTCAATATCACATTCATCATACTATTCATCTGGTATCCTCTTTATCAAATACCATGATCGGGGTACTGATCTACGTCTAGTACAATACTGATACCGCCTAAGTATGCATGCAGGTGTAAGAATCACTACGTCAAAAGACCCGCGAAAACATCATGTCGTATTTCAATACGAACCAAATCACATCACCGATCTCCTGGCCTCGAGCCCAATCTCATCGACTCATCTTAAATTCCAAATACTATCCTCAAATCCAGTATATGAACACATAGTCCCATACCCATGTGAACACATAAATATATATTCCCATATACGCACATATAAAAGAAAGAATGTATGCAAGTATGTGTGTGCGTGCGTGTATGAGTGCGACCACTACTCTAGGGTTTCGCAACTACACTAAACCAATCCAAAAATACCAAATATCCATCTTTATCATCAATAATCTCAACAACATATAATCAATATCTGTGTGTATACGTATTCGTATACATCACCACGAACTGCGGGGGTGCTATACGCCATCCACCCGACTTCTCCCCGTAGATATAAATCTACTCACCTGTATCCTGCGTGTCGGTGTCGATAACGCCATGCTCCGTCACCTCGGAATCCACGTGAAGGTACCTACAATGATCAACCATAGCAAAGCGTATGAAAATCAAGGCAGAAAACCGATACAGCGCACAGTGTGCTCATAAGTTGGGACCTATGGCCCAAACATGCAAATCCAACAAACAACCCCTGTTGTCGATGTACGAACACCCGACAACCAAATACAAATCCAAATATCAAGAAATTGCATTTAAAAATATGGAAAACATCGCCTAAAACACAACAAAATGCTCCCAGATTTTCCCCAGATGACAATTAGCCAAAACTGCATATAGGAAGGGTCTAATTTAGTGCAAAATGAGCCCTGGAACAAAAATGGACCGATTCTCTTCTACTCTGGCCGCAAATTGCGGCCAGAATGATTAAATCTGCGGCCGTAGGTTTGAGTTAGGGGCTCAGGTCTTGGTGGTAGCTTCCTAGGTGCCTGCACGACTCACTGTCAGCTCAATTTTATTTTTGGTGCCCCCGGGTTGCTCCAGATTCCAGAACACCTTCACAGATCACACAAACCGACATGAAAGTCCCGTTAATTCCGTATTTTTGGGTTTCAGGTTGTGCTAGGTCACGGTTCTAGTCAATATAGGGTCTAAGGTCACCATTTAAGTCCAATTACAAAGCCACATCTCAACTTTACCCTAACCCTCTCTAAGTTGGTCCAAAATACACCAAATTACACGATATCGATATGAAACATGAATTGAAGCTTAAGCACAAGCAATAACACTCTAATTGTGAAGAAATTACCTCATAATACCTTCATGAATCCTCAACAGCGCCAAAATGACTACTTTCTTGGTCCAAAGGCATGCTTGTGAGCTTGCGTACAATTTTTGTGAAATGGGAGTGGGGTTTTGAGATGTTTATTGAGGTGTTTTGGAGGATTTTATGATGAGGGAGAGAGGGGCAGCAGCAGCAGCAACAATGGAGGAGGAAGAGAAGAGAGATGTGTAAATAATTGGAGAGGGATGGCTCAAAACCAAGTCAACAAAACCCTCACCTTTCTCTCTCTTCACCATACCTAATATTCTAATCCAAAACCTTTTCTTTTACTTTTCAAATTCCATTTTTCTTCTCTCATCAATAGTAAACCCAAAGTAACATAGTACAAATGCACAAGTGTAAAACAAAAATGATATGTGCATGTTTTGCACAAAATGCTAAAAAACCGTTTAGCGATTTTTAATCGCGATTAACACTAAATTAGCATATAAATGATCATAAAAACTTTAAAATGGCATAATTCCATAAAATACCCTATTTTAGAATTTTCCATAATTTTTCTCATTTATCGGTATTTAATTATAAATTTAGTATTAAAATAATCAATAAAATAATATTAAATTATAAAAATTCCCAAAAATAATATTTTATTATTTTGAAATGTTACAATCTTCCCCCCTTAAAGAAATTCGGTCCCCGAATTTATATTTAAACCCCCAATTTCTAAAACATTTCAATAAGAAATCCAAGTCGTCGGGGCTCCGAAATCATCAATACGTAAACGCTTCATAGCGCAATGCATGCTCATGAGTAATGAGCAGATAACTCAAAAACAAAACTCCGTCAAGCATCCCGCAATCATCGGAGTTATGGTAAGGACACGAATGCCAAATCCAAAGCAAACCAATATGATATAAATCAGAACTATACATGTAAATATCAAATCTATACATGTAAATATCTGAAGGAAATGCATGCCAAATCTTTTAAAGTCGTTGTGCAATGCGCATAACACTGCACAGTGGCGGACGTCTCTTATAAGAAAATAGCCATATACGTATATATCTTTTGTTTTAATAAGTACGTTCTGCCGTTTTGGAAACAATTTAGAAGGGTTTCCTTGTTTTAAAAACGTTTCGTATCATATCAGACACGTAGGTAAATACTGAGACTATAGCTCGCTTTTGGAAATCCCTTCAAAATCTATCAATGCATCCAAAATATACTCAGGTACTATCATCTGACTAGTCCTGCTCAGTATGAAAACACATAGCAAATATCATAAAAACATACTTCTGTATAAGAAATCAATCCAAAAATACGCATATGAATACTACGTGCGTCTGGTGCGCACGGAAATCAAAATCCATATATGTGCCATACATACGCACAGAAACAACATCTAAGTGCATCGAGTGTGCACGAAACATCTGTCATGGGCAACGTGGGTGCCTGACAGCAAAATCAGGTGCATCTGACATGCACGAAGAATCTCGATTTAGTGCATCTGTGTGCACCGAAATCGCTTCTCAAACATGCGCTCAACATGCACGAAAATCAAAACCAGGTGCATTCATTATGCACGAAATCATGAAATCCAATATCAAGCGCCGAACATGCGCAAAATCCAATCAGGTGCACAAGGTGCACAAAACAAATATCGAGTATCACAATCGAAATCGAAGTCCAGTGCATCTAAGTGCACAAAAGGCGTATCACTGCACTGCAAGCATATATAAACTATACAGAGTGCAGGAAACAAATCGTGTGCGTGCATACGCACAAAATCAACTCAAATGTCTAAATCCCATAAAATCATAAACATGTGAAACCAAGGCACGAAAACGATATCAAGTGCAACAACTGTGCAAAAATCGTAAATACTCAGTAAGTACAACCATGGTGCATGAAAACACATATCATGAAACCCAATCATCAAAACCAAATCATGCGAATAAATCGCCCAAAATACCGAAACAAGTATGGCGGAATAGTCCCGCTCAAGCGCATGCTCCAAGAATCTCTGGCCAACTGTCGTGGTCACTCATAGCATATCTCGTCGACGATCCTGAACTCTGGCCTGCTGGTGTGCGTAGCAAGACCACTCCTGGGTCCAAGTCTTCTCTGTGGATTACCAATCTCACGATCCATCGGCTCATCGGCCCTGTCAAATGTGCTAACGGGGACGATTCCGTTCTGGCACTTCTCTGGTCATCTCTCGGTCAATCATCGCGACCACTCGTAAGGCAGCATATCACTGGCGTCGGCCTCTGGTTCTCTGAACGCACGGGACATATCTGATCCTGGTTGCAAATATCATTGCAGCAGTATCCTAGAAGGAATCCTGCTAAAGGTCTCTTCCAAGTCTCATCCTTGCCAACTGTCCGGAAGTCATCGTCCTTTACTATATCCGTTTCTTGCTCCGGAACAGCTGCATACTTATCGCGACTCCTTCTAGAAGGTATATCCAAGTACAATGCCTCGGCATGCGTATCGCATCTCTGATGTCGGCGGAGTGGAACGTCATCTTATCAAGATCTCATACGAACCGCTTGCTCCACCTTTCTCTAATCTCGACTGCTTCGAACTCGTCTCGTCGTGGCTGCATGGACTGAGCTCCAACGGCTATCCTCATATCTGGAGTCTCCCGAGAAATGCACCTCACCACCTAGCGTCCAAATTAAGTCGAGTCATCCGATCGATTCGCCGAATCCTCATAGTCCCCCAAGAGCTCAACATCTTGGGTACATTATAATAGTATCGAGTACATACCACAGCATCAGTGGTCCAGCCGTAAAAGGGCAAACCCAAGCCTCACTAATGGCGCCGCAAAACTGCTGCAAACCCTAAGGTTCAAAGGCTTTCATACGGTCATTAAGTTGAGTTAGGGTTTCATTCTTCTAGAGGGACCATAGAATTGCATGCATGTCTTTCCGAATACTTTAAACTTGGAATTATAGGTTTCTGACATTCAATCGTCTCTGTCGACTCTCAACGTCTCCGCGTGAAGTCGTCTCAGCTGGAATCAATCTCTTTGATGGCCTCGCATCGGGGTAGCGAACAACCCACATGTCCTAGTCATTCATCCTTGATGACTAGCGACCTTTCATCATCTCTTAGTACAATCTCGTACTGCAATAGCTCCAACATCTGGGGTAATAGCTTGTCGTTCGCAGCAATAACTGGCTCACTCTCTGCACGCTGAACAGTGCCTCAATCATCCTGAATGAGCAATACATCAACGATCATCAATATCTGACTGGCCTTTGTCAGTGGCTCAATCCTTTGGTGCTGATCTGCACGTCCGAGTAAACTTATATAGCAATCCATCCAACGCTCGTGGCGTGAAAACATCATGAAGACATATCTCCGCAATCGTGTGTCGCCGGAATTACGCCCTGGTCAGTCCTCGTTCGTAACAAGCTCGTGCTGACCGCAACTCTAGCCGTAGCTTTCCCTGCCCGTAATCGTGGCAGCAAAACCGCAACTGGTACAGATGAAGCTAGATCAGGAATGGAAATGATACTGAACAAAGAAATGTACATCCTAAGGCTTCTTAAGTGGAGTGGCGTGTCGTAAGTATGCCGCGGAACATACCAACGGTACGTCACTCTACTTTAGTCACCTATTCCATCAACCAAGGGTCATCCTACGCTCCGATACCAACTTTGTCACGTCCCGAAAGTACGGAAAATGACTGGCACTTAAACTACGAACGTCTCAAGGCGTACGTATTCTAAGTAAGCCGAAAACCCAGAAATCCAAACCAAGAAGAGTAGTAGAGAAGAGGAAAACCAATTTAAATCAAGTAGTTTGCAACATACGCCGAAATGTGCATTTTAAAATCACAAATCTTTTCTAAAAATTTCGTCAGAGTTTCCTTTGTAAAAACTGACCCCAAACAGGTACAAAACCTGATAAAGCATATATAATGGAAAATGCATCCCCAAGCAGGAGCTAGCTCTTCGTCAATCGACGGTCACAACCACGCAAGCAATATAATATAGAACGCCGATAGGCGAGGATCACAACAGAAAAGGAAACTCAAAACAGCAAGAAATCTATAAAATAATACAACGCGCGACTCTAAGGTCGAAAGAATAAACAACACTGGTCTCTATCTGAAATAAATACATGTTTGGTTGATGGAACTTCTAGATACAACTGAAAATAATATACAATGTATAATGATGGGTATGATACAAATAACCCACCTACTAGCAAATCACCCGAAGGAAACTCTGCCCGCAAAGCCGTAATGAAACCTGTACGGCAAACCTGCAAGAAACTGGGGCACAACGGGGGTGAGTTGCCAACTCGTGAATAGAAAAAGACCTACGAACAGGAAATCGCATGTATGACGCAATCCTAGGTCATACGATCATAATATATAATCCTCAAAATATAAGCAGCAATCTATAACCATGGCTAGGGTAAATATCTAACACAAGTGTAATCCCATGTGCCCGTGTCAGTGCCTCAGGTAGCAATATATCATATGAATGAGGTATGAATGCATGAAAACAGAATACATGTAAATGAAGAAACTGTTTTCATAATTTAGTGAGATTTCTTTTGTATTTTTAAAATGAGGTATCATAACGAAATCAGCATAAAACAGTGCCTAGCATCGGCACAAAACGTAATCCCAATATCTCGATATCTCTGTATCACAGTCTCTGTACCTCAATATCTCGAAATCTCAATGTCTCAATCACAATATCTAGGGCGCCGTCAGTCCAGACCGGCCCCTACCATCCATCTCAAGACCACGACGGTATCCTCCGGATATCCGACGCGACGGGTAAAATCACCGGTAGGTAGTGCTCCCCTGCCAGGCTCACATCGTCATCATCACGCGCTTCTTGTCCCGGGGTACCTTACCGGGTCCACCATGTACCCGAAACGGTTCATCCGTCTCCTCGAATCGGGTCTCGAAATCCATCAGCAAACTCATGGTGGACGACTCATACATCATGGGAAAACCGCACTTTTTTATTTTAAAAGAGAGAAAATGTTTATTTATGTTTTTGCGGTTTTCCTCCAAATCCAGAAAATCTCATGGAAATCCGAATCCAAAACCTCAATAACACGTAAAATAGTGAATATATGCATGAGAATCCATGAATGCGGCATAACAATGAATAACAGTATGCATGAAGTAGCAGGTAATAACTACAATGTCTAAACTAACATATAAGGCAAGTACACTAATATCATGTCTAAACTATTAGCTAACAGGCTATGTCAAGCAATAATATTTTCTAAGGTGTACGTGACATGGCAATTACCGATGAAGATGTGTGTGAGCCGGTAAGTAAGTGTACGTGGTACATACGCATCATCGGTAATGGTGCTGGTGTCCTAACAACATGATATCAATAATGGAGTATGAAACATAATATAAGCATGCGATGCGAAGCGAACCACAATAATGAGCGGGAGCTGAATACTAGACGCAACTATAACTAATCTGCATTAATCTAATAGAAGTCCTATAAATGGTGCCTTTTGAAATAACACGAATCATGGGGTTTTGAAAATAGGGGCTATAGTGTTTTTAGGAAAAGATACGTCTTTTGAAATATCCGTAGAATTCCTTGACCTGTCTTTTAAAATACCCACGATTCATAAGCTTTTGAAATAGGTAGGAGTCGAATCTAATCTAACCACTAAACTAAACTAAAGGGCAGAGCTAACAAGCTGGACTACAGGTAAGGAAACCGCCTAACATCTGAGTCGATATATATACATACCTGTATATATATTAGTCGGCGATCCCGCCTCAATAATTTCATATCCGATAACATATCTACAATCAGACATCCCAACTCAAGAGTGCGGATCAATCATCAATATATAGCTCATACGTAAATCCGTCGTACGACATCCCAAATCTGGGTACGGGTCAATATCACATTCATCATACTATTCATCTGGTATCCTCTTTATCAAATATCATGATCGGGGTACTGATCTACGTCTAGTACAATACTGATACCGCCTAAGTATGCATGCAGGTGTAAGAATCACTACGTCAAAAGACCCGCAAAAACATCATGTCGTATCTCAATACGAACCAAATCACATCACCGATCTCCTGGCCTCGAGCCCAATCTCATCGACTCATCTTAAATTCCAAATACTATCGTCAAATCCAGTATATGAATACATAGTCCCATACCCATGTGAACACATAAATATATATTCCCATATACGCACATATAAAAGAAAGAATGTATGCAAGTATGTGTGTGTGTGCGTGTGTGAGTGCGACCACTACTCTAGGGTTTCGCAACTACACTAAACCAATCCAAAAATACTAAATATCCATCTTTATCATCAATAATCTCAACAACATATAATCAATATCTGTGTGTATACGTATTCGTATACATCACCACGAACTGCGGGGGTGCTATACGCCATCCACCCGACTTCTCCCCGTAGATATAAATCTACTCACCTGTATCCTGCGTGTCGGTGTCGATAACGCCATGCTCCGTCGCCTCGGAATCCACGTGAAGGTACCTACAATGATCAACCATAGCAATGCGTATGAAAATCAAGGCAGAAAACCGATACAGCGCACAGTGTGTTCATAGGTTGGGACCTATGGCCCAAACATGCAAATCCAACAAACAACCCCTGTTGTCGATGTACGAACACCCGACAACCAAATACAAATCCAAATATCAAGAAAGTGCATTTAAAAATACGGAAAACATCGCCTAAAACACACCAAAATGCTCCCAGATTTTCCCCAGATGACAATTAGCCAAAACTGCATATAGGAAGGGTCTAATTTAGTGCAAAATGAGCCTTGGAACAAAAATGGACCGATTCTCTTCTACTCTGGCCGCAAATTGCGGCCAGAATGATTAAATCTGCGGCCGTAGGTTTGAGTTAGGGGCTCAGGTCTTGGTGGTAGCTTCCTAGGTGCCTGCACGACTCACTGTCAGCTCAATTTTATTTTTGGTGCCCCCGGGTTGCTCCAGATTCCAGAACACCTTAACAGATCACACAAACCGACATGAAAGTCCTGTTAATTCCGTATTTTTGGGTTTCAGGTTGTGCTAGGTCACGGTTCTAGTCAATATAGGGTCTAAGGTCACCATTTAAGTCCAATTACAAAGCCACATCTCAACTTTACCCTAACCCTCTCTAAGTTGGTCCAAAATACACCAAATTACACGATATCGATATGAAACTTGAATTGAAGCTTAAGCACAAGCAATAACACTCTAATTGTGAAGAAATTACCTCATAATACCTTCATGAATCCTCAACAGCGCCAAAATGACTACTTTCTTGGTCCAAAGGCATGCTTGTGAGCTTGCGTACAATTTTTGTGAAATGGGAGTGGGGTTTTGAGATGTTTATTGAGGTGTTTTGGAGGATTTTATGATGAGGGAGAGAGGGGCAGCAGCAGCAGCAACAATGGAGGAGGAAGATAAGAGAGATGTGTAAATAATTGGAGAGGGATGGCTCAAAACCAAGTCAACAAAACCCTCACCTTTCTCTCTCTTCACCATACCTAATATTCTAATCCAAAACCTTTTCTTTTTCTTTTCAAATTCCATTTTCCTTCTCTCATCAATAGTAAACCCAAAGTAACATGGTAGAAATGCACAAGTGTAAAACAAAAATGATATGTGCATATTTTGCACAAAATGCTAAAAAACCGTTTAGCGATTTTTAATCGCGATTAACACTAAATTAGCATATAAATGATCATAAAAACTTTAAAATGGCATAATTCCATAAAATACCCTATTTTAGAATTTTCCATAATTTTTCTCATTTATCGGTATTTAATTATAAATTTAGTATTAAAATAATCAATAAAATAATATTAAATTATAAAAATTCCCAAAAATAATATTTTATTATTTTGAAATGTTACATACCGACACCGGCCTGGCTGAACGGTTATGCAAGTATTGTACTGTAAGAATAGTCCTGACTAGTTCTTCAGTTTTGGTTTGAGGAAGGATTCGAGAAACAGTGAGAGCCATCCTATTTAGATAAACTAAAAACCACTCTAAACTTGCAAGAGCATCATGCTAAAGTGTTTTCTTCTCTCTCTCTTAATTGCAACGACCAATAACATGACGGGCCTTAATTTATTATTAGATAAAAATATTTTGACAGGGCCAAACTATAAAGATTGGTTCCGGAATGTCAAGATGGCAATTACCTATGACAAATTAGGGTATGTCCTTACTACTAAATCCTTTGCCGTCCCAGGTCCAGAATCCAGTGTCGCGGATAAGGAAATCCGTAAGACCTGCGAGTTATACTGCGCAAAGGCCAAATGCATCGTGCTTGCCTCTATGGATAATGAACATCAAAGGAGGCACGAGAATATGGATCGTGAGTCCATATTTCTCCACTTCAAGGAACTATATGGAGAGCAATCTCGTATAGCTAGATACGAGACCTCGAAAAACTTGTTTCAGTTGAGGCTGGCCGTCGGATCATCTATAGGGAAACATGTCCTTAGGATGATTGGCTATATTGAGGAGCTCGCGGACCTCAGGACAACATTAGAGAATAAGCTGTATACAGACTTGGTTCTTCAGTCCCTTCCTTCCACCTACGCCCAGTTTATCTTGAATTTTAATATTCAAAGGAAAGAAGTTTAACTTCCAGAACTCCTTAACATGTTGAGGAGTGCAGAGGGCACCTTGCAGAAAGCAAGGGAAACACCCGCTATGTTTGTTCGTGGTGCTTCCTCTTCTAGGTCCAAGGCAAGAGCCAAAGGAAGAAAGAAGAAGGCCGCTACCAAACCAAGAGGTGGTGTTGGTAAGGTGGGAGTCAAGGGAAATGCAAAGGTTGCAGTGCCGTTAGTAGCAAAGGACGAGTGCTTCCACTGTCGTAGGAAAGGCCATTGGAAGTAGGATTGCAAAGCTTGGATTGCCAAGAACCAGGACCCGAGGCAAGTTGTGGTTTCGGCTTCAGGTGTGTTTGTAATTGAAAATTGTCTGTCAATCAACTCTACTTCCTGGGTAATGGATACCGGATCAGGATCTCATATATGCAATTCATTACAGGCACTGAGAAGCCGTAGAGTACTGAAGGTTGGTGATATGACCCTCCAGGTTGCTAACGGAGCGAGCGTGGATGTTGTGTCCGTAAGGGATTATCACCTTGGATTGACGAGTGGACATATTTTAGTTTTGCGCAACTGTTTTTGTGTACCTAGTTTAACGTGTAATATCATATCAGTATCGTTGTTATCAAAAGAAGGTTATGATTTCACGTTTGTAAGCAATGTTGTGAACATCCACCTTAATCATGGTTTGACTGGGTCCGGTACACTAGATAACGGTATATACGTGTTAAACCAATTGCAGATTTTCAATGTCCAGAACACACTAAAAAGAAAGTCTCCAGATATAAATCAGGCTTTCTTATGGCATTGTAGACTAGGTCACATCAATGAGATAAGGTTAACTAAGTTACATAAAGAAGAATACTTGGATCCATTCGAATATCAATCTTATGCCACTTGTCAATCATGTCTTAAAGGAAAGATGACAAAGACTCCATTCACTGGACATGGAGTAAGAGCAAGCGAGCTCTTAAGACTCATACACGGCGATGTATGTGGTCCAATGTTTACACATGCAAGAAGCGGTTTTTCATATTTCATTACTTTTACGGATGATTTCTCTAGGTATGGATTCATTTTCTTCATGAAACATAAATCCGAAGCCTTTGAGAAATTCCACGAATATAAGAATGAAGTAGAAAACCAAACCAGCAAAAGTATCAAGACACTGAGATCTGATCGAGGTGGTGAATACTTAAGTACCGAGTTCCTGAGTTACCTAAAAGGGAAAGGAATTCTCTCTCAGCTTACTCCTCCATACACTCCACAACACAACGGTGTATCGGAGAGACAGAACCGAACCCTATTGGATATGGTACGTTCCATGATGAGTAATGCTGAGTTACCACGATCTTTCTGGGGTTATGCACTAGAATCAGCTGCATATCTTTTGAACAGGGTTCCTACCAAGACTGTGCCTACCACACCATATCAGATGTGGAGTGGGAAGAAACCCTATCTTCAGTATCTCAAGATATGGGGATATCCAGCTTTTGTTAAAAAGCAGCATGTAGACAAACTCGAGGCACGCTCAGTACAGTGTAAGTTTGTGGGATATCCAAAGAACTCCAAGGGGTATTTTTTCTATTACGTAGAGGAACAAAAGGTTTTTGTTTGTCGCAATGCCCATTTTCTAGAACAGCGGTTTTTAGAAAAGAAAACAAGTAGGAGCGCAATAGAACTAGAAGAAATTTCAGAACCCCAAGCTACTACTGAAAGATTAGTAGAACGAGAAGTTCCAGAAGAACAGGACATTCCCGCACCCCTCCGCAGAAGTAGTAGGCCATCTCATCCGCCTGAGAGATACTACAGTTTTCTCATAGACGGGGATAGAGAGGATTGCGTCATTGATAATGATGAACCTACTAGCTTCCATCAAGCCATCCAGAGCGGCGACTCGGTAAGATGGCTGGATGCAATGCGGACCGAAATGGAGTCCATGTACACCAACAAAGTATGGACTTTGGACTTTGCTCCAGATGGGGTAAAAGCCAAAGGATGCAAGTGGATCTTCAGAATGAAGATTGGTGTAGATGGACAGGTGGAAACCGATAAGGCTAGACCTGTTGCAAAGGGTTTTCGTCACAGGCCTGGTTTGGACTATGACGAAACTTTTTCTCCAGCGGCTATGCTGAAATCCACTCGGATCCTTCTTGCCATTGCTGCCTTCCATGATTATGAGATCTGTCATATGGACGTAAAAACGGCTTTTCTAAATGGAAATTTGGATGAGTGCGTCTATATAGATCAACCAGAAGGATTCAATCAGAGTGGGAGCAGCAGGAAAGTGTGCAAGTTGCTTAAGTCCATTTATGGACTAAAGCAGGCATCGCAGAGTTGGAAAATCTGTTTTGATGAAACCGTCAAAGAATATGACTTTGTCAAAAATCCAGATGAGCCATGTATTTATAGTAAGATTGTAGCACGAACTGTCGTATTTCTCGTCTTGTACGTGGATGACATTCTCTTGATAGGAAATGATATTCCTATGCTACAATCTGTCAAAAGATTCTTGTTGCACAGGTTCTCCATGAAAGACCTGGGTGATGCCTCTTACATTCTGGGGATCCAGATCTATCGTGATAGATTTAAGAGGATGTTGGGAATTTCACAGTCCAGGTATATCAACACTATACTGAAAAGATTCAGTATGGAAGATTCTAAGCGCGGTAATTTACCGGCTTGTCACGGAATCACCTTCTCCAAAGAGATGTCTTCCAAGACTGATTTGGAAAGGGATCGCATGTCGATTATACCCTACGCTTCTGCGGTAGGCTCTATAATGTATGCAATGTTGTGCACCAGACCAGATGTAGCTTACGCACTAAGCATGGTAAGCCGGTATCAATCAGACCCAGGGGAGAAGCAATGGATAGCAGTAAAGAACATTCTTAAGTACCTGAGAAGGAATAAGGATATGTTATTGGTTTACGGCGGAAAAGACCTCCAGATTGAGGCTTTTGCTGACTCCAGCTTCCAGAGTGACAAGGATGACTCCAAGTCTATGTCAGGTTATGTCTTTACCCTCAATGGACGGGCGGTGTGTTGGAAGAGTTTCAAGCAGGACACCGTTGCTGACTCGACAATAGAAGCGGAGTATATCGCAACTTCTGATGCCGCAAAAGAAGCAGTCTGGGTAAAGAAGTTCTTAACAGAACTTTAGGTGGTTCCATCCATTGTTGATCCAATACCTCTGTATTGTGATAACAACGGGGCTATATCTTTAGCGAAGGAACCTAGGTCCCAACAAAGTCCAGACACATCTTGAAGCGGTAGCACCTGATCTAGGAGATCATAGATCGCCGGGAGATCGAGGTCCGGAAAGTTTCTACAGAGGAGAACACTGCAGATCCATTCACAAAGGCCTTACCTCAGACATAGTTCGAGAGGCTATTCTAGATGATAGGTCTTCGATACGCCAGTATATGACCTTAGTGCAAGTGGGAGATTGTTAGTGTATATGCCCTAGGGGCCATTATTGTATCATACTATCTTGTATATTACTTAATGGAAGCTTGGGATATTCACAGTTGCATTAACAGTCTTGCTCAACATAGTAGTATGCTACTTGGTTTGTATCTATCTTAATATGTGTATATGTTTCTTTTAGCATATCATGAATACATATTGATAGAGACCATAGGATCTTGCTTGACTACCAGCGTTGTGATGGCAGTCACACTAGTGAGGGCTTGGTAGTTTACAAGCACATCCTTTTTCAGGTCCCTAGTCATAGGATTATCGAGACAGGGCATCGATACTCCGAAGTAGACTAGTGTATACGCTTCTCGTCCCAGCAGGGGAGATGGTCTGTCCCACAACCATTAGTATGTTGTACTGAAGATAGTATGCAGGTTCTCGTTGGGTTACGGGTACACCGGACAGGACTCGCAGGGAACTGTTGGTTGGTATTAAACCCATTTTCAGTTAACAGTTCCCAGGTGACATGAGTACAACATAGTCCGTAGACTTGACACTGCTGCTTCGCCTCGAGTGTGTTCCCACTGTTCTTAGATTGCTACCCTACCACGGCTCGACTGAGTCGTGTAAACAGGTAGCAGTTGGCTGCAGTCCCGAAGCACTTGAGGCAGTGGCGCTTAGATAGGATTTGTCTCTCCGGGTGTTGGGGGTTGATATCGCGCTGTGTTTGGAGAGCCATTACGCAAGGTCCCTGGCCAGGGCAAGCGAGATGTACTGGTAGGTTTTCCAGTATCTTCTCAAGGTGTGACGGGCTTCACTCCGACACGACTTATACCGCTTTTAGGGGACTGACGCTTACTGCCCCTAGGCCCGATATACGATAGTCTTAGACGAACAGATCGGACTGTACGAAGATTGTCACATCAGGCTCAGTAGGAGTTCGGATGGGTTTCCTCATCGACCTTCTTATCGACATCTACCTAGGGACCGTTACGTACAGCTAGTACCGCTTGCGGCCTGTGGTTAAACCCACTGCCAGCGTAGTGTCGAGTCTTTAGAGTCCCACACAGAGGGTTTCCCTGCGTCAGGCGAAACGATATATAGGTTGTATGGTTTTACGACAGGGTTCGGACATATACGTGTACTTGTGCACGTATGATGTTCGGACAGATTATACTAGCAGTCTTTGGTTTAAGCCAGATTCTAGTATTGGATTATTAGATTTATGCAGTATCACTATATCCATGTTTTTCGTAAATACAGATCGGAGGGGCATTCTCGTAATTAGTCGGGAAGATTCTAGAAGATAGGTGACTCATTTAGTTTTAAATCATTTATAAATTAAACTTAATGAGGTGGAGAGATGATGTGTTATTTTCATTAATTGCACCATAAGTCATGAGGTGATTCACCTCAAGGTAATTAATGAAGCATGGTTGTTGATTTTATATATTATTGTTTAGATATTTTGTTATGCTTCATTATTTATCCAAATGACTTAAGATTCAATTCTTTATCACAAATACATTCTCTTTCCTCAAGCTCTAATCTTCTTCATCCTAACCCTAATCCTCTCATGAGTTGAGAACTATAGGGTTAGCAAGACTAATAGATCCTTAATCAAACTCCATATCCTCTAGGTCACTTGGATTAGCAATTCTAGCCACTTAGTTACCTCAAGTTAGAGGCTAAAACTTGAAGAAGGAACTCTCGGGTGGATCTTCTATTACATCGAGGAGGCCGACGAGGAGGTGAACAACAAGAATAATAAGGACTAGTATCTTGAGGTATAATCATCTATCATAGTAGTTAACTACTTCAAGATAGTTTGTTAGTTAGGGTTTAGCAAAGATCCGTTTGATAGTCGATGTTACTTTGAAAAAAAATGATTGTTTTACCTATTCCGCCTCCCCGTATCTTGTGGGGTGTGTAACGTTGACTTACAGTAAACCAGCAATATCGTCTAAACTAATACTAACCGAAATCTATGGCGTTACAATTTCCCCACTTATAAAAATTCGTCCCCGAATTTAAAATTCTGATTAGGCGTACCTTCAAAGAGAAGGGTACAAAACTCTCAAATCTCACTCGCAGCCTCCCAAGTGATCACCTCACTATACGGCTACTCCTAAGAAAACTCTCCACAGATGGCAAGACCCTTGACCGAAGTTTCTCCACCTGCCGAACCACTAACACAATTGGCTGCCGGTGGACGAAAAGATCGCATCTAGCTAAATGGTCTGGTTCCGAATCATGTGAGAAAGGTCATGAAGGTATTTGCAAAGTATCGACACACGGAATACGGGGTGAATACTCAATAATCTGGGCGGAAGTGCCAAATTATAGGCAACTGAACTAACTCGCTTGAGGATCTCAAAAGGACCTACAATCCTGGGACAAGCTTCCAAAAACTCAACACGTCATTGATCCGAAAAATCTGTAGGAATACATGATCTCCCACTGCGAACTCAAGTTTGCGACCACCACGGTCGGTATAAGACCTCTGTCTGCAGTGGGCTACTCTCATCCTGACCTGAACCAACTGGATCATCTCCGAAGTCTCTAGACTAGCTGGGGTCTAAAAATCCTACTCACGCAGAGTCAGAAAAAAACAGAATGGCGATCGACACCACCTACCAAAAAAAACCTAAAGGTTGCCAATTGGAATGTTTGATAACTGCTATAGAAGGAGAATCCTAATAATGGCAAATGACGATCCCAACTGCTAATAACAACTAGTACGTACGCACAAGAATTTCCTCCAGAGTTGGTATAGCCTGCTCTCACAAAACCATCATCCTACGGATGGAAAAACGGAGCTAAAGCTCAACCAGTACCCAAGGCTTCCTGAAGCTCCTACCCAAGACGGCAAGCAAACAGGGTGCCTCTATTGGATACAACGCATGAAGGAACTCCGTGCAAATGCACAAACTTAACAAAGAACAACTGAGCAAACCGAGCATAACCGGACAAAAAACACCCAAATAGAGTCACACCCTGTCCAGACCGGGGTAGACACCACAGCGAAGTTCATGGAGATCTGCTCCCATTCCCTCTCCAGAACGATTAAAGGTTGCAACTCTCCAGCCGGTCTCAAATACTCAACCTTAGCTCACAACAAGACAGATGCCTTGAAATGAAATCCGAAACTTCACTCTTCATCCCTCTCCACTTGTAACTATATCACAAGTCATGCTACAAATTGGTGGAACTTGAATGAACACCGAAAGCTGACTGATGTGCCTGCTCTAGGATTTCGCGTCTGTGCCCATCAGCAACAGGTACACACAAACGCGTTCCTAAACGTAGCATATATGTTCACAAATCAAGGACTCAGAATCTTTACCCAACCGAGTATGCTCAAGAATCTCTGACGAACGAGCATCGGCGGCTGTGCCTCGCGAAAGCGATTAAGGAAAAGTGGTCGGCCGCGGACACGAGCAAGCTGTTCCCTCAGTAGAGGCGAACTTAAGCTGTACTCCACAATCGCATAAGAACTGTAAATCTACAGAAGACCGTCTCAACAATCAAAAGAACCCGCTGCAGGAAGATGTACATTAAGCTCTGGTGGTCCGTGAAAATCTGACATGACTCTCCGAACAAGTAGTGTCTCCAAATCTCCAACGCACGACCACCGCGGCCATCTCCAGATCAGGAGTGGGATATCCTGGTCGTACTTCTTCCAACTGTAGGGAAGCATAAGCGATAACTCAATAGTTTCACATTAGTACACAATCGAGCCCCACTCGTGAAACATCACAGTTAAACAACAAAGTCCCCCGAACCAGAAAGCAAAGAAAGTACTGGTGCAGTTGTCAACCAAGTCTTCAACTGCTGAAAAATCCCGCACACATGCCTCAGTCCAAAGAAAAGAACCTCCTTTCTGGTCAGTTCAGTCAACGGTGCAGCGATACACTAACAATCCTGTACGAAACGGCGGTAAAAACCTTTTAAGCCCAAAGATCTGCGGACCTCCGTCCCATACTCAAGTCTGGGACAAAGCTGTACGGTCTCGATCTTCCTCAGGACCATACAAAAACCGTCTCCCGTAACTACAAGACCTAGGAGTCAACACGAACAAGCCTGAAGGAACACTCTGAGAATTTAGCAAACAGCTAGTGCTCTCCTAATGTCTGCAAAGCAAATCCTCAAGTGCTGCTCCTGTTCCTCACGACACATTAGAAAAGACCAGAATGTCATCAATGACACAACAATAAACTGGTCGAGGAACGGCCTGAAGAAATCTGTTTCATCATATCCATGAATACCGATACAGCATTGGTGAGTCCAATGACACCACAAAAACACATAAAGCCCGTAGTACGCACAAAAGCAGACTTCGGAATGACATCACTCCGAACCCGTAACAATGATGACCTGACCCTAAACAACTCAGAAAAATGTCTCGCACTCTGGAGCTGATCAAGAAATCGTCAATGCGAGGTAAAGGATACCTATCCACACCGTAAGCCGGTTCAATTGACGATCAATCAATACACAACCTCAAACTACAGTTTTCCTCCTTGACGAACAGAATAGGAGCTCCCCAAATCGAAACACTCGGACGCACAAGCCCCCCAACAAACAACTCTGCAGCTGATACTTAAGCTCCCTAAGCTCCGCCGGCTCATCTGGAACAACATCGGAAAACTCTCGCACGAAAGGAATCCGGTCAAACACACCCACGGTGGCTCCCGAATGAAAGCCAAGAATCCACGACATCCTTTCCTCTAAAGCCGACTAGCGAAAAGGCTGAATTCAAGCTGTGAGAGGTGGCACCACTATCCCCCTGCACAATAAGAACTGACTCACCGGAAAAACAAAACCTAACTGTTTTCTCGTGGCAGTCCACAGACGCCTAGCACGTATCTAACTAGTCCGTGCCCAGGAGAATGCCAAATCCAACATCTCTAGAAGGGTCAAAACGACGAACGAATCTCTATCTCCTATCCGATTGGCACACGACTGAAATACGTGTCGCGCAACAAAATAATCGCTGACAGAAATTAACACAACAACGGCTGATCTAGCTAACATATCTCTCCTCGTCCCAAGCCTCTGCTATTCCCGCAACGTACACGAAATCTGTCACGACGACTACGCCTCCATTTCTGGGCTGGTACAACGGTATGAGTCCTCCACTGTTCTGGAACTCCCAAAGTCTCTGGAAGACGTGCCTCGTCAACTGGGGCTACATCCACTTGTGCTGTATACGTAACACTATGCTGAGTGCTGATTGCAAGGAACAACTGGGTAACAGGGGTGATAACCTCCTGTCGCTGCGCTCTGCTGGCCTCAACCAAAGAGCTCATCGTCTGGCGTAAGTCCTGCATCTCTGCCACAAGCCTAGCGATACGATCTGTTGAAAGCGGATCCATCTGCTCCTGTACAGCGAGCGTACCATCCTGGTCAAACCTCGTCCCACACGAGTCAATTCTGACCTCGGCCCTCACTGCGCCACTCTGAGTCCCCATAGTCATCGGCGGCAAAGGCTATAAATGGAAATAAGATTCGATAAGCACACAGAAATCGAATCACAAGGATATTTATCGTCAAGGAAGGAATTTCAAGCAATTTGTACTTTGGTCACTTTAGGCGGAGTACCGCGTCGTGAGTATGCCGCGGACATACACACACTACGTTACTCTGGTTAAGATACCTATTCTATCATACCAAGGTCATCCTACACTCCGAAAGGTAAAACCTAGAGCTCTGACACCAACTTTTTCACGACCCGAAATTGGCACATGACGGCCCTTAATCTACGCAATGTCTACAGGCGTTACGCAATTTAAGTAAGCCAAAAACCCAGCAATCTAAACTATCAAAAGTAGTAAGAACGTGATAATATCATTTTCAAAACCTTTGAAATCTCAACCCAAATTCTATAAAAGTCTAACTTTATTTCCTTTAAAATTTTGGCAGCATCTCTTATGTAAAAACTAACCCCAAAAATGGGTACAACATAAATATAAGTAAAGCATCCCCAAACGGGAGCACATCCACGCCCAACGGCGGAAAACAACCACCACAACAGATATATGATGCCGTAGCGAAGAAATAAAAGACGATATAAATAAAACTGCATAAAAGACATCCAAGTAACAAAATAATATACAATATCGCCCTCACGTCAAGTCTCTAAGTCATACAAGATAATGGTAGATGGAGAGTACATGATACAACGAATATACAATAAGCAACATGAACGGACTAAAGCAAAGCTGACCTAAAGCAACACTACACACTGTGAGCCGAAGCGGTATCCGCAGCAAAAGATAATATGATAGATGATAATAGCCATGCCTCTGATTACTGAGAGGAACAACCTGTAAAACACTGTGGCACAACGGGGGTGAGCTGCCAACTCGTGAATAGTAAATAACATATACAGGTAATCGCAAGTATGCACGTAGAGCGTGAATCTAACATATGTAAGCTAATAGCAATAAAAAGTCATAGGTGTGCAACAGTCATGAAAGGTATACTAGCAGGTACATCTAATACATGAAGCAGTAATATGACAATCTGTATACGCAAAAATCATGAAAGGTGCTCTATCAGGTACTACTAATACATTAACAATAAATGCAATAAGTATGCAACAATCATGTAAGGTACTATATCAGGCACAATTAATACATGAAGCAATGATATGATAATGTATATATACAACAGTCATGAAAGGTACTCAATCAGGTACAACTAATACATGAAGCAATACATATAAAATAAAGTATGTAAATGCAACAGTCATGGAAGGTACTCTATCAGGTACTACTAATACATGAGCAGTGCATAAACAATAAATGTCGAGTATGGGATGAAACATGTCATTTCCACGGAATCCTGACATCGTGGTAGGACCAATGTCTATCAAGACAATCCAAATCCCAATTCCTCAAATCAGCCCCCAAATTGGCCTCATATCATGTAAGTCTCATAAACCCTGAATGTACAATATCAAGTAAATCTCACATAGCCTGAATGTACAAAATCAGCAATCTCATATATATCCTGTATCCAATCTTAAATGAATCTCCTATATCCCAAATCCAATATCAAGTGAATCTCATATATTTTAAGTATATTTGCATGAATAAAAATGATGATGTATATAAATTGATATGTATACATATATATTAGCGTCCCATTCCACTAATATATATATATATATATATATATGCATATATAGCAGCGTCTCATTCCACTGTTATATACATAGGAGTAAAAATATCATGAAAACCTGTGCCACGTATCGACACATAAATGCTGATCTATAAGGTGCTGTCACCGCGATTGGCACCCTGATAGGTACGTATCATATGCTATACCGAAAGCTCGAGTGCCAAGCTCTTACCCTCGCCTCTCGACGTATCCATACGTACATGACACCCGTCGGTATCCCCACAATAACCGTCGAGTCATTGGTACTGTCACCGGAAGGAATGGTTCCCCTATCACGCCTCATAGGCATGTTACATCAAAATCCCTTTCTCGCCCCGGGTATCTCCGGGCCCCACCATGTACCCTCATACGGCCTATGACGCTTCTCGCATGGGGTATATATATCAGAACCGATAAAACTCATGGTGGCTGCTGAATTATCATATCAGGAGAAACCGGGATTTTCAAATAATGCATAATTTCATGAAACTACCACGGTCCCCAAATCCAGAAAACATCAGGAAAAATCCATATCTCAATGCGAAAATCCATGAATATAATATATGCAACAGAAAACTATAATGTAAGCATATAAAGGAAAAGCCGCTATTTTACTGCAACAAGTTAATATAAATATCATGCGGTTCCTAATTTCTCCAAGTCTAATATAACATCAAATAAAGGTAAACATGTAGCTATAACCAGATATATGTGTAAACAAAAAGGTATAGCAAGGTATATGTATCTACCTATCAGTATTGATGTAATATACCCTCCCTGTATAAGTGAAGTATGTATGCAAAGTTTACATGTAGCTATGTCATTATGTGTATATATACCTATCGCTAATGGTACAATACCCTATAGGTATACAGGTAACTAGCATGAAGCATGTCAAGGCATATGTGTAAGCATGTAGGTATACAGGTATGCTATATGTCATATGCGATAAGGAATATTAATCAATGTCATAATGTCCCTGATCAAGCAATATCATATCTATATGTGTGCTGTGCGTGTCATGGAAATTATTGACGGTATGTGTGGCATACAATTGGTGCCCGTGCAATATGAGCCGTCAATAATAGTGCAGTGTCCTAAGGGTACTTGTCCAAGTACAACAAGTAACTAAGCAATAAGGTGTATGCGCAACTCTATATATGAAATAGAATATGCGACAATTCATAACATCTCTAGCCCATACGCATAACGCCATGCGGGCGATTCCCCTGTAGATGTTAAATCTACTCACCAGCGCTCCTGGCTAAGTAAAGCCTACCACCTGTTTTCCTTTCTTCGCAGTGTCCGAAGTCCCCGCCTGCGAACCTAAAACATAAATCAATGAAACAAATATATATTAGCAATAGACCCAAAACATGTACAAACTACATTTGACCGACGCAACAACACAAAACATATTTGTTCATATCAGATTTTTGCATTTTTATACCGCCCAATTTTTATCACATTGCATATCGGTAGGTACTCTTGAGCCGTGTTTACTAGTCAATTGCAGGATACAGGTTCTCGGCTCTAAACGGTGAAATTCATGGAAAAGCACGACAAATCCGGGTTCCAGCCAACCACAGATAAAATACGGGTCTCCGCTTCCGTCTGTTGCCACACACCAGTTTAGGAGACAAAATGGCAAATCGATTGTCACCCTCATGCACAAAGCACAATGGCAACACCAAGTCCAAGAAATCTACGCGGAGCTCAAGAAAATCATGACAAATGATCCATGTCCAATCACCTTTTGATCCACTAGAATTCTGGAAGAAATGTGGAGAGATTCTGAGAAAAAAAAGTGTACCAAACTGATCCAAACATCAAAACTAAGAAGCACTAAAAATACGAGGATCCAACTCCTCTAAAGCGCCGCGGTTCCGCGGCATTAGCATGCTTAGGCCGCGGAACCGCGGCCGTACGGTCTTCTCAGTTGACGAAACTTCAGGGTTATTTTGGTCTTTTCATGTAGAGGCAGAATTTTGCCCTAGATTTCCAGTTCCCTGCCTATAAATAGCCCAGAACCTTGTGAAGCCAAGGGTGCATAATCTTGTATTTTTAGGTTTTAGAATACTTGTGTTCTTCTTCCTCTTCTCATCTCTTCTCCATTGAAAAACTTGTAGTGAGCTTTTGTGAGTGAAGAATGATGAATAAAGAAGTTCATTTTGTTATTATACTTGTCTTGTTCTTGTTATGTTTATTGCTTGTAATTTTTATTTGTTAACTTAGTTGTTGTTATTTGTGTTTGTTTCTTTCTTTTCTCTTTTCCCTTATCCTTAAACAACCATGATGCTTATGCTTGATCCTTGCCGAGGTGAGGTCGCAAATAGCTAGTTGTTATCTTCTAATCTCCTTCTTTCTATCTTCCTCTTTTGTTTTATTTTCTTTTCCGTATAATGGGTGAGTAGTTTCATACTTGTTAGGGTAGGATAAGGGAAGTTTGAGAGAAGGAAATCTCTCTCACTCTTTCCTTACCCAACATCTTAAATCGACTCCCGTTAATTGAACCACAATCCGCTCCCTACGGCACCCTATCCTACATGATAGCCGTGATTCCGTAGTGAGACCGGTTGTGGTTGAATTAACCGGAGGTTATGGCTAAGAGCCAAGAACGGACGGACAAGCACCAAAAGGAAGAACTTAAGCGTTGGAAAGCCTAGCTTATACTCGCAAGTTCCTTCCTAGTCGTGCTAATCCCCGTTGTTGCCGATTACCGTAACACCGATATTAAGAGTGGCAACGAAAGAAGTGAGCGACTCCTAGCTCAAACTAACCTAATCCTAACCCTAACAAGCTCTCTTTACATATCATTTTAACACTTAGTTAATCACAAACAAATCTGGACTTTCGGGCTTAACTCGTTAAAGCACATAGAAAATGATTCCCATCTCCCTGCGGACGACCCGTACTCAACCGGCTAGCTACAAGCGAAACCGTTTTGATTGCGGTAATTAACTAAACTTGAACACGCAGAATCTCTACCAATCAAATGGCGCCGTTGCCGGGGAGACGGTAGTTTATTTCCTTGTGTAATTTCGGGTTAACTTGTGAATATAAATATAACCAAAACAAAAAAAATATACTTTGTAAAGAAAAATCATCTTGTTATTTTTTATTAGTTTTTTTGCAAGTGTGCAGGATAATACGGAGTTCGAGTTCAGTGCCAAAGACGTGGGAAGATAGACCCACATTTCGCGGCTACACCGCGACGGATCAAAACGAAGCAAACGGTCTACTGTAAAAATCTGGAGCAGATACAGTAAGCAAGTCAAAATTCAGCACATCCAGACAAGCAGAGGACACCCAGACGTGCCCACACTAGAAAACTGATGGACCAAGCCCATCATACCACAGCGGAACCGCGGCATAAGGAGGCTTAGGCCGCGGAACCGCGGCCGTTTGGTGCCTTCGGGCTGCCAAAATTTCTGTACGTTCTCTTTTATCTCTCCCTATTCCTCTGGACTCCAATAAACTGTGTTTTCTGCAGCATTCTTTGCGCAAATTCTCTTCCCCCTTCCAATAACCTGTTCTTGTGCAGGATTCTTTGCGCCGTGCTAAAAATAAAAATTGTTTGCAGTTGATTTGATACCGCTTTGCATTCATTAATACGGACTTAAGGGGCTTGAAACCAATTCAGATTGGGTGGGGATTTCATCACCCTTCCCAGGACCCCAGAAATCACAAAAAGCATATGCATTGACCATTGTTAATTAAAAAATACTAGACTCAGCCCTAAGGACTTCGCGCTCAATAGGACAGAGGACTAGTTACAGGCATCGGCCGTTTATCCTATCTGACTTTTGCGGTGTCTAGGCAAGTGTGTCGAAGGCAAGTGGTTATTTAATTAAGGAACTTCACGAAAGCGTTGGACAACCTCCCACTTACCTGGCACTTAGCTGGTCGCAATTGACGGAGAAGAGGCAGTTTGAGGTCCTATTTCTAGCCCTTTGAAACAGTTAGGAGCTGTCTAGCAGACCTAGGTGACCCTAGATCTAGGTGTGATTGTGCATATCTTGTTTGTGATTGCTTAAAGCCGTAAGTCCGTACATATTTCTGTAAAGCTCTTTCTAAAAATAAAAAAAAAGGAAAAAAATCAAAAACTTTTATAAAAACTTGCCCTTTGTCGCCAAAATCCATTTTCACCCACCACCCATCACCTTTCTCCATTGACGTTTTCTTACCCTCACCTTCTCCGTTTTTACTATACTAAACTCGTTTAGTGTATGTCCGCTTGGACTCGAGACACTAGCGCCCGCCTAGTCCGCGTTACGTTAGTCGCTACCGACTACGCGATCGACTCAGACGTCGAAACTCCGTCCACTCCTCTTTCACCTTTACCTTTGCCGGTCAACTCCGACGTTGACCGGAATTCTGTTCATACATCTTCACCTTCACCATCACCAACCTCTTCTTCCGCGATGTCAGGATTTAATCTGAACATCTCTTTGACTACCCCTGGATTGGCTCCACCTCCTACGGAGACCAATAACCCACCACCACCGCCTGTTGTAGCGCCGCAGCTAATCGCGCTCCAGGATCGTTTCTATCCCACCCGTTCCGCACTTCCCACCTGCCTTTCTCTTCCACCGGCCAATGGGGATAATTTTGAAATTAAGCCCCACTTCATCAACATGCTTCCACGATTTCATGGGCTTGAATCTGAAGATGCCTATATCTTCATCAATAAATTTCAAAACGTTTGTGCCATGATGAAAACTACCCAACTGTCGGACGATGCTATACGTCTATGGGTCATTCCGTTCACTTTATGCGATCTTGCTGAAAAATGGCTGTATAGCACCGCTTCCCACTCCATAACCAGTTGGGACGAGTTTGTAAAAGCGTTTCTAAAGAAATTTTATCCGAATCATAAAACCGCAAGGATACGTAACGAAATCAACCAATTCTCTCAGCTACCTTCTGAACCCTTCTGGAAGTGCTTTGACCGTTACAAAGACCTTCTTGTTCAGTGTCCTCTCCACGGTATAGAAAAATGGCAACTTTGCCAAACCTTATACGAGGGCCTGAACCCAGCAACGAAGCAGTGTTGGAAACCATCTATCAGGGCCACTTCCTATCGAAATCTGACGAGGAAGCGTGGCAATTCTTTGACGACCTTGCGGAGCAAACTCTACAATGGGAGAGCACCAGACCGACTTCTTCTTCTTCGACCTCCACTTCTACCGGTCAGTCTAGGGTAGGAATTCACCAACTTAACGTCTCTATTGCGATGAAAGCTGAAATGGCTGCGATAACGAGAAAGCTTGAAGCGATAGAAAGCAAATTTTCTTCTCCTGCTCCTACCCCTGTTCTCCCCCTTCGCACCATTTGCGTTTGTTGTTCCGATCCTTCTCACTTAACCGAAGAGTGTCCTTATAATCCACCATCGCAGGGACAGGATCAGGTTAATGCTGCATTTCAGCAAAGACCGAGGAATGATCCATACTCTTCCACTTACAATCCCGGTTGGAGGAACCACCCCAATTTCGCCTGGAATCAGAATCAGAATAAATTCCAAGGCAACAATTTCCAAAGGCCCCCTCCTCCGCAACAACAAGCGCAACAACAAACTCAACATCAGTTTCAGCAGCCCTTCCAACCCCAACCTTTTCAAAATCAGACGAACAACTTTGCACCCAACAATTCTTTTCCACCAAACAACTTTGTTCCGTCAAACAATGATAAGGTTTCCTCGCTCGAACGAAGTCTGGAGGCGTTTGTTAAACAATCGACTCAATCCACCGCAAACATCCAGTCTTCCATTCAGTCCTTAGTGCAACACACTGCCGCTCACGGGCAAAGCATCAAGACCATCGAGGCCTAGATTGCACAGCTGAATGCGGCCTTAAGCGGCGAGAGAAGGGGAAGCTCCCGTCCCAGCCACTCCCAAATCCCAGTCACCCACAGAATGTACATGTTGCTCTTGAACAACAGAACCATAATGTGAGTGCCATGACCACATTGAGATCGGGAAGGATGCTGCAAAACAACATTGGCACACGGATCAATGATGACACCCCGGCCGCTTCTTCTTCTTCTTCTTCTCCTTCTTCTTTGTCTTCTGAGCCTATTCTCCATTCTTCAAAAGGCTCTCCTTCTTCTTCTTCTTCTTCTGCTCTGAACGGACCCACTTCTCACTCCACGAAAACACCTGTTCTAGGATCCGTTCCAACTCCACAATCTCCTCCACAAGCATTGGACTCAACCAATTTTAAAAACGTCCCATTTCCAAACCGGATGAGGTCTAATAAACAAAATCCTCAAATGGAGAAGATTCTGGAGTTATTTAAGCAGGTTAACATTAACATTCCTCTTTTAGATGCCGTCCAACAAGTCCCATCCTACGCGAAAATCTTAAAGGACTTGTGCACGAAAAAGAGGAAGTCTCAGGTACCAAAGAAAGTTTTCTTGGCTAGTGCTGTGAGTGATGCTCTTACCCAATCTTTACCACAAAAACGGAAGGACCCTGGCTGTCCTACAATTTCTATTACCATTGGGGATAAGAACATCAACCGCGCACTATTGACCTTGGTGCCAGTGTTAACCTGCTTCCGTACTCAGTATACGAGTAATTAGGCGTAGGAGAGCTGAAACCCACACACTGTACTCTCCAAATGGCCGACCGATCGATCACCCATCCTAGGGGTGAGCTAGAGGATGTGTTAATCAAAGTCGGGGACTTCATATTCCCCGTTGACTTCATTGTATTAGACACACAGCCTGTAGCTAACCCCCGGAATCAAATTCCGGTGATACTCGGTCGCCCATTCCTTGCAACCTCAAATGCTGTGATCAATTGTCGCAATGGTTCGATGAACCTCTCTTTTGGAAACATGACAATTGAACTCAACATTTTTAGGTTGGGGAATCAGCCCTCCGAACTTAATGCTCATATACTGGACGTCTGCTCGATCCAGGAGATCATCCCATAAGAGTGTGAATTCGAGGAGTTTCTGTTCGAACATGATAACCTTAACGCCACTAGTGCATTCCTCCTCGAACCTGCTGCTGTTTCTGTGCCCGACAACGACTACGAGTGTTTCACGTTCTTGAACGATCTTAGCCGCTCGCAACCCGAGTTTGAATCCTTCGAATTTCCGGATGAGTTACCTGAACCATCCGACTCGGTCGCTTACACTCGTTTTGAACCTTTGCTGGAATCTTTTGAGTTCGAGACCACTTCACCAATCTTGCCTTCCATCGTTTCACCTCCAACGCTCGAACTCAAGCCTTTGCCGTCTCACCTTAAGTACGCTTACTTAGGTGAGAACGAGACCCTCCCTGTCATCATCTCGGCCTCTCTAGCTCCAGAGCAAGAGAAAGCCCTTCTCGCGGTCTTGCACAGCAACAGGCAAGCTTTTGGCTGGTCCATGGTGGACATCAAGGGGATTAGTCCCCTGATCGTTGAGCATCACATTCATCTGATGGATGATGCCAAACCAGCCCGGGATCCACAAAGACGTCTCAATCCAGTCATGAAGGAGGCTGTGAAGAGGGAGATTGTAAAATGTCTGGATAGTGGTATCATTTACCCTATCTCTGATAGCCAGTGGGTTAGCCCCATTCACGTTGTCCCCAAGAAATCAGGTATAACGGTCATAACCAACGAGGCGAACGAGTTAATCCCTACTCGCACCCAAACTGGGTGACGAGTATGCATCGATTATAGAAAACTCAACGCCGCAACGCGGAAGGACAACTTTCCGCTACCTTTCATTGACCAAATGTTTGAACGATTGGCCGGACATGAGTACTACTACTTTCTTGATGGCTACTCTGGCTATAATCAGATTCCCATCGCCGAAAAAGACCAGGACAAGACCACATTCACTTGTCCTTTCGGCACGTTTGCATATCGTCGCATGCCCTTTGGGTTATGCAATGTGCCCGCTACCTTCCAGCGGTGTATGATGGGAATCTTCTCAGACATGGTGGAAAAATTTCTGGAAATCTTCATGGATGATTTCTCCATCTTCGGCGATTCCTTCAACGAGTGTTTGCTGCATCTTGACGCTGTCCTTACCCGATGTAAGGACAAGAATCTCACTTTGAATTGGGAGAAGTGCCACTTCATGGTGCACGAAGGTATTGTCTTAGGTCATATCATCTCGCAAAATGGCATAGAGGTTGACAAAGCGAAGATTGAGGTCATTTCCAATCTCCCTCCTCCCCGATGCGTCAAAGATATCCGAGCCTTCCTTGGCCATGCTGGTTTCTATAGACGGTTCATCAAGGACTTTAGTAAGATTGCTAGGCCCTTGACTCTTTTGCTGGCCAAGGATACGCCATTCGACTTCAACTCGAGCTGTGTGACTGCATTCGAGTCATTGAAAAGCTCACTCACTTCTGCTCCCGTTCTTTCTTCGCCTGACTGGACGCACCCATTTGAGATTATATGCGATGCATCCGACTTTGCCATTGGTGCTGTCCTTGGACAACACATAAACAAGATGCCGCACGTAATCTATTATACGAGCCGAACCCTGAACGACGCCCAACTTAATTATACAACAACTGAGAAGGAATTCTTGGCTGTTGTATTTGCTTTACAAAAGTTCAGGCCCTACCTCATCGGCTCTCCAGTCATTGTCTACACAGACCATTCTGCTCTGCGCCATCTTTTTGCGAAGAAAGATGCAAAATCTCAGCTAATACGTTGGATCCTCTTGCTTCAAGAGTTTGACCTTGTCATTAAGGATAAACGAGGATGTGAAAACGTAGTTGCCGACCATCTCTCACGACTTCCTTCTTCGCCTTCGCTTCCAATTCCGATCAATGACGTTTTCCCGGATGAACAGCTCTTGACAATATCTTGCGAACCCTGGTTCGCAGATATTGTGAACTATTTGGCCAGAGGATTACTACCGACTGAATGGCCAAGTCAGGTCAGACTTCGCTTCTTATCCCAAGTAAAACGCCTTTACTGGGACGAACCCTATTTGTTCAAGTACTGTGCCGACCAGATTATTCGTCGGTGTGTCCCTGACGATGAATTCAAGAGTATGCTGTCGTTTTTCCACGATCAAGCGTATGGCGGGCATTTTGGCCCTAGAAAGACAGGTGAGAAGATCTTATAATGTGGTTTCTACTGGCCACAACTCTTCAAAGACGCTCATGACTATTGCAAGACTTGCTCCCGGTGCCAACATTTAGGCCGGATATCCCGGAGGAACGAGATGCCGCTCCAACCAATCTTGGTTGTGAAGATTTTCGATGTTTGGGGGATAGATTTCATGGGGCCGTTTCCCAGCTCTTTCGGGAACTTGTACATTCTTCCCGCTGTTGACTACGTCTCTAAATGGGTCGAGGCTGTGCCCAGCCGGACTAACGACAACAAGGTTGTCGTTAGGTTTCTTAAAGAACATATTTTCTCCCGTTTTAGGCACCCCCGAGCGATCATTAGCGACAGTGGAAGTCATTTCTGCAACAAGACTTTCGAGGCCTTGATGCGAAAATATTCCATTAATCATAAGCTCTCTACGCCCTACCACCCCCAAACCTGCGGGCAGGCCGAAGTTTCAAATCGGCAAATCAAGCAGATACTGGAGAAAACGGTTTCCAAGAACCGTAAGGATTGGTCGCTGAAACTCACTGATGCCCTTTGGGCATTTCGAACCGCTTATAAGACCGACCTTGGCATGTCTCCCTATCGGCTTGTGTACGGAAAAGCTTGCCACCTACCTGTCGAAATAGAGCATCGCGCATTTTGGGCGATAAAGGAGCTGAATCTGTCTCTCGAAGATGCAGGCAGCCATCGGAAGCTGCAGTTGAATGAATTGAGCGAGCTTAGGAATGAGGCTTATGATAACGCGGTTGTCGTTAAGAACCGAACGAAAGTGTTTCACGATAAACACCTTTTGCGCAAAACTTTCGTACCTGGTCAACAGGTATTGCTTTACGACACCAGACTTCACTTCCATCCAGGAAAGCTCAGATCTCGCTGGAAAGGGCCGTATTTTGTGCGGAATGTGTATCCGCAGGGTGCTGTGGATTTGGAAAATCCAAAGGACGGTTCATTTTTCAAAGTGAACGGACACCGAATTAAACCGTACCTTAGCGCCGAACCAACAGAGGAGCTCCTGGTCTTACAGGAGCCGGTTTACCCTGCATAATCTTCCTCTGCCTACCTCCAAACTTCGGTTATCCAGCCAAGAACAAGTGGACACTGTTCCAAATAAGTTTGGGGGTATGTATATACCAATTTTGTACATTTCTGTGGATATTCCTTTCCATTTTTGCTTTTCTTTTCTTTTCTTTAAAAACAAAAAAAAATTGTGTATAGCTAACCGACAATTTTGACCCTTCAAATGATCTCTTCATGCAATAACAGTGAGGACACTGTCCAGTTTAAATTTGGGGGTACGCTCGGTACTCATTTCTTACCTTCGCATTCATATGTATATTTTTGCATCTGCATATTAAAATCCATAAAATCCATAAAAATCAGAAAATTTTCTAAAAACATAAAAACTTTTCTGTCAAGTTAGCTAGTGGGAGGACTCTGATTCAACATTTCGATGGTTTTGTTTGATAAAATAAAAATAACTAAATCTTATTTTTAGATTTTGAAAACCTGAAAGATAACTCTCCTTTGAAGTTAACTATAGCTGATATACGTCTTTACATCACACTACACGTGTCGTGAGTTTTGGAAATTAGATGACAAGTCTTTTCTGTCTAAAAACTTTTAAATGGATAAATGATTTTCTGAGGATCAAATAGGTTTGTTCTGAAATAAGTAACGTCAAGAATAGTTTATGAAGTGAAGTGAATATGAAGGAATGTTATTGATGCCTTAATTGGAACTAAGTCTGAAAAATAACCCATCTGAAACTTGATTAGAATGATCACACACCGAACCCACTAAACACGTCTTTTATCCAAAAAAATAATTGAACTGCCGGTTATGTCTCCGTTCGTATTGAATCATCATGATTTTCAAGCCAAACTGTCTTTTGTTTTTGGACCTAGGTAACTTGAGTAATTAAGTCCGCTGGGGTGTTTCTACACCTAATGCCCTAAAGCCAACTGGTTTGGGTGCATTGGCCCAAAGCTCGCTAAAAAGCCTAGAAAGTCCAGATTAAAACAAAATCAAGCAAGTGTCTCTCTGAGTTAAAATTCCTAACGGTTCTTTGTGTGAGAATAATCTTGATAAAAGACAGGCTTTTAAAAAATTTTAGCGGAGATATGAAGGTTTTATTCTATAATAAAGACTATTGCACGTTCACAGAGGTGTGTATGAAATGAAAACAAGAAAAAGGTGGAGTGAAATATAAGACTAGTTTCCTGTTAAGGAAGATAGAAATTCTAAAGTTGAAACTTTACTGGGAAACGAAACTTGAAAAATGCTTAACTCTTTATAAAACTTATGTGATCCTTTCAAAATTTTTATCTGGGCTTTATTGTGTGACATGATGACGTAAATCGATCCTTCTGGAAACTTAACAACACTATTTGTACTGCACCTAAAGACATATAAAATCTGTAGTTAAATAAGATGCGAGGTATGAAAAATAAAGGTTCGATAGTCTAGACTTAGGATAATTGTTATTTTCTGAAACAAAACGTTAGGGTTTGAATCTTAGTTATTTTACAAAACCAACTTGACCGGATTTTGTGGGTAGTATCCGCTGAAAACCCTCAGGAGACAACACTCCTCCTACTAGGGACACCTAGAGGTTTAACGGCTTATTGCACATGCTCAGTGCAATCGCGTTCCTTGCGAAAGTGAGGTTAGGAAATTTTTTGTGATTAAATTAGCTTTGCTCGGGACGAGCAAATGATAAGTTTGGGGGTATTTGTTCATATCGGATTTTTGCATTTTATCACATTGCATATCGGTACATACTCTTGAGCCGTGTTTACTAGTCAATTGCAGGATACAGGTTCTCGGCTCTAAACGGTGAAATTCATAGAAAAGCACGACAAATCCGGGTTCTAGCCAACCACAGATAAAACACGGGTCTCCGCTTCCGTCTGTTGCCACACACCAGTTTAGGAGACAAAATGGCAAATCGATTGTCACCCTCATGCACAAAGCACAATGGCAACACCAAGTCCAAGAAATCTACGCGGAGCTCAAGAAAATCATGACAAATGATCCATGTCCAATCACCTTTTGATCCACTAGAATTCTGGAAGAAATGTGGAGAGATTCTGAGGAAAAAAAGTGTACCAAACTGATCCAAACATCAACACTAAGAAGCACAAAAAATACGAGGATCCAACTCCTCTAATGCGCCGCGGTTCCGCGGCATTAGCATGCTTAGGCCGCGGAACCGCGGCCGTACGGTCTCCTCAGTTGACGAAACTTCAGGGTTATTTTGGTCTTTTCATGTAGAGGCAGAATTTTGCCCTAGATTTCCAGTTCCCTGCCTATAAATAGCCCAGAACCTTGTGAAGCCAAGGGTGCATAATCTTGTATTTTTAGGTTTCAGAATACTTGTGTTCTTCTTCCTCTTCTCATCTCTTCTCCATTGAAAAACTTGTAGTGAGCTTTTGTGAGTGAAGAATGATGAATAAAGAAGTTCATTTTGTTATTATACTTGTCTTGTTCTTATTATGTTTATTGCTTGTAATTTTTATTTGTTAACTTAGTTGTTGTTATTTGTGTTTGTTTCTTTCTTTTCTCTTTTCCTTTATCCTTAAACAACCATGATGCTTACGCTTGATCCTTGCCGAGGTGAGGTCGCAAATAGCTAGTTGTTATCTTCTAATCTCCTTCTTTCTATCTTCCTCTTTTGTTTTATTTTCTTTTCCGTATAATGGGTGAGTAGTTTCATACTTGTTAGGGTAGGATAAGGGAAGTTTGAGAGAAGGAAATCTCTCTCACTCTTTCCTTGCCCAACATCTTAAATCGACTCCCGTTAATTGAACCACAATCCGCTCCCTACGGCACCCTATCCTACATGATAGCGGTGATTCCGTAGTGAGACCGGTTGTGGTTGACTTAACTGGAGGTTATGGCTAAGAGCCAAGAACGGACGGACAAGCACCAAAATAAAGAACTTAAGCGTTGGAAAGACTAGCTTATACTCGCAAGTTCCTTCCTATTCGTGCTAATCCCCGTTGTTGCCGATTACCGTAACACCGATATTAAGAGTGGCAATGAAAGGAGTGAGCGACTCCTAGCTCAAACTAACCTAATCCTAACCCTAACAAGCTCTCTTTACATATCATTTTAACACTTAGTTAATCACAAACAAATCTGGACTTTCGGGCTTAACTCGTTAAAGCACATAGAAAAAGATTCCCATCTCCCTGCGGACGACCCGTACTCAACCGGCTAGCTACAAGCGAAACCGTTTTGATTGCGGTAATTAACTAAACTTGAACATGCAGAATCTCTACCAATCAATACTCTCAATTGTTCGTATTGTGGGTAACGTGCGTAGCAACACGACGAAACCAACCCAAGAGAAAAATCACGCAAAGTGCATGATCCGTGTCGTATAACGTATCGCACATAAATGAAACACAAGAAACTACCTATGTGATCCTAGATTTTGCATACTGAGAAAATCCAAAAATCAAACAGGACCAAACATACCCAAACCACAGAAGACACCTACCCACAAAAACCCACACCCTAACTCCACCCCAAAACCGTGGTCGCCGGAAAATGCCTCCTAGTCGCCGGCCGAGGTCCGAGCAGTGTGGTTCGTGCTTGAGGTGAAGGCTCAGGGTCTCAGGTACAACACAACTATATTGTTTGTTTTTCTAGTAAACTCTCGGGGTCACAGCAGATCTCAAATGTCACAAACGACACTAAAAATACGATATTTGTATGAAAACTTAACTTTAAACATTCTAAACTAAAACTACAAGACTACACAACACAAAAACCACATAAATAATAGATAGAGATCATTACCTAACCAAAAGAACTCAAAAATCCTAGCTTTGCAAGTTCCAAGGCATCCAAGAGGCAAATCAAGTCCAAAGATGTGATTTTTGTGAATTTGGATGAAGTTTTGTGATGGATTTGTGTAAGAAATGAAAGTGTTCAGTTAAGGAAAGAGAGAGATAAGAAAATGAGAAGAGACAGAGAAAATGAGAGAGTGTATGAAGAAAAAAGAGAGAGAGGTGAGGTTAAGGGTGAGAGTGAGGTGGGTGTAACCTTACATTAAATTCAAATTAATACATTCACACACACCATGCCACCTCCTCACTTCCAAAAAAAATATCTCTCTTCTCTCACAAAAGATCTAGGAGTTTAGGTTAAGAATTAAAGCAAAGGATTGGATTAAGGATTAAGTTGTAATGGTTGCTAAGAATAAGATTAACTCAAAACAAACCCTCAGATTAACGTGCACACATGCATGCATGCCATAACAAATAATAATAAATTATTAATTAAATGTTATAAAAAGTGAGGAACCCGAATTGGTAAAATTTTTACAGTAAACCCGTATTATCGTCTAAACTAACACTAACCGAAATCTAAGGCGTTACAGTAAACATAGAACCGCATACATCACTATGTATCAATCCTAAGAGTTTAGTAGCTCTTTCTCCGTGTCTAGTAAACGGAGTTTTGGTCATCTTGTCTTTGAGACATGATTGGCAAGTTTCATAAGATGTAAATTCGAACGGATTCAAATATCCTTTTTTATGCAACTTGGCTAGTCTGGTCGTATTGATATGACCAAGTCTACAATGCCACAAGAAGGCTTCGTTCATTTCTGAACTTTTCCTCCTGTGTTTGTTCTGTATCTTTAGAACTGTGTTTTGATTCAGAACGTATATACCGTTACACAACGTACCAAACCCAATCAACACTTGATTCAGGAAACTGTTCATAATATTTTTCTCTAATGCAAAGTTATATCCTTCCTTATCTAATAAAAAAACAGATATTTTGTTGCACATCATTGACGGTACGTAATAACAGTCGACAAAATCAATGTACTACCATTTGGCAATACAAGGTGATATTCGCCGATAGGTTCGACAGCAACAATTGCTCCGTTCCATACTCTGAGAGACATATCACCCTTTCCCAGTTCTCTACTTCTTATTAACCTTTGTAACTGTTGGGTTACGGCAGCGCCCCGGCCATCAAACCGTGGCCAAATGCGGAAAAAAATTTATAAAAAAAACTAGCGCTACCAAAATCCGATACCCGGATCTTCCCTAAACCCTATACTAGCAAGCATATAAAAGGAGTTAGGAATGGTTATACCGAGTTGATCCGTGTCCATCGGTCTTTAACCATCTTCCGAAGATCCTAGAGGCTCCTTGATCAAGCTTGGTCACCGGTCTCCCTCCATCTATGATGATCCACCCGAGAGATGTAGTTGTGGCTCTAGCTTCACATAATGGATGCAAGTGAAGCAACTAGAGTTTTTAGGATGCAACTATAGAACTCCTAGTATGTAGTATATGTAATCCAAGTGTTGGTTTATCTCATCTCATCTCCTCTCATGAATCTCAACACATGAGAGGGTTGAGAGGAGCTGGTGAATGAAGGTGGAGGCAACCATGGAAAATCAAGAGAGGAGTGAAGCAAAAATGGTGATGAGAACAAAGCATTCTCAAGAGAAAACCAACCATCTCAAAAAAATGAAGCTCTCATGAGAGAGAAAATCAAGCATGCTTGGCTTTTTAAAACAATATCTTTTATTTTAAAATACCACCTATACTTGAATAGTATGCACAAATGAATTAAAAATTCATTTGTGCGCACTATGCAAGCATGGTCACCACCATACTCCTCATTTCCCAATTTCCACCCCCTTTACCATTTTCCAAAAATGGTCAAATCCAAAAATGAGTTGGCCACCTTTTAGAATGTTTTTCGGATAAAATACGGATTACATTCTACTGTATTATTAGTTATATGTATGCCCTAGAGGCCATTGTTGTACATGTGATGTATATTATAATAGATGCTTAGATATATATAGAGAGGACTTTCTTGCTCGATATGATAGTATGCTATCTGGTTTCACTTTATCTTGACATGTTAACGAATACTGTTTCGTGATCACGTGTTGATAAAGCCTTTAGGATCTGTACTCGACTACTAGGACTATGATGAGATCATACTAGTAGGGCCAGGGTAGTCAACGAGTACATCCTATAACTGTTCCTAGTCGAAGGTGTATCGAGACAGGGCATCGATGCTCCAGAGTAGACTAGAGTACACGCATCTTGACCCATATGATGGGAGATGGATGATCCCATACCCATTGGTGTTGGACATCAAAGATATTGTATGGGTGCTCAGTGGAGACTGGGTACACTGAATGGACTCACCGAGAACTCCTGGATGGCATTATACCTATCGTCAGATAGCAGTTCTCGGGTGACACTTGTACAGGTTAGTCTGTAGACGGGAGATCGTCATAGAGTCTCGTGTGATTCCCACTGTGCTTTGATTTCCACCTTACCACGTCCAAGAGTGCGTGCAAAACGGTGGCTTTTGGGTACAGTCCCGAATCACCAGGAGGCAATGAGCGATAGGAGGGGTTTCGTCTCTCCCGGTAGAGGGGTTTCATCTCTCCCAGTAAAGGGAGTTGATGTTGTGCTGCGTTCGATTGGCTATAACTGGAAGTCCCTGGCCAGGGCTGATATGGAGATTTGCTGTTAAGAGTTATCAGTAGTTTCTCGACCCGTTATGAGCCTTACATCGACACAACTTATCGATTACTGGGGTCTGACGTTTACTACCCCAAGACTAAATATGCAACATATCAGACGAACAGATCGGACTGTACGGTAGTGTTTACTGATTGGATTTACAGAAGAATATACAGGCTTGCTTGTTGATCTTCTCATCGCTCAATACTGAAAGGTTCCTAGGCTCCCTAGTGGGTTCTCACAAGGCATCGAACATGCCAAATTAAAATTTTAGTGCCGAGAAACCCTAGACTACGGATCTTTAACTAGATGTTTAGGCGAAATAGAAAGCTAGTTAACAGTTAACTACTGTGATACGGAAATTACAACCTTTGTAGATCCGGATATCCACCTCCACGGCTCCGCAACGTCATGTCCTCGCTGTCCATCATGAATCCTCGACTCGATCATCGGCTTCATCGGGAAAGAAAGCGGAATAGCTCGTCGGCTTTGTGTCAAAGACGATCTACGTCGAGGTTGCACAAACTCAAGCTCCGACTTCACAAACTTGTGAAACTTGTGAAGTAAACACCCAAAACAACTTGGCAAGAGGTAGAGGGTGAAGAAATAGGAGGTGGGTTCACTTTAGAATTGGATTTATCTCACTAGAACTCAAGTTGCCATTGTTGTAGCAAGCTTGAAGAAGAAGAAGAAGATGAAGATGAAGCAAGAATGATAAGTGTTCTATTTTCTAAAAAATAAAACTAATATGAATACTTATCATATCTTGACCATGGTCAAGTGTAGAGATTAAACCAAGGTTAGTAAGTGTGGTTAGGGTTAAGGATGAGATAAGGATAGTGGACTTTGTCAAAGCTTCATGAAGCTTCAACATAGCTCCAAAAATAGCCACCATTCTTAACTTAATCCTTTTAAATAAATAAACAAATAAATAAATGATAAACCAAAACCCTAATCATCACTTAACCATGGTTTAACCCTTTACTCTTAACCACATTATCAAGTATCATCAAACATGATACAAAGAAGTGCACGAAAGCATATCACATATACAATGTGCATCAAGTGAGAAAAATCCGTTTAAAATGAACCAATACTAGTTAATGCAATGCAATATATCAAATATATAATTATGCATTAAATCATTAAATCAACATTTGATTCAATGATCCGGTCATGTCGCACATAACCGACTAGTATTCAATGCATCGATTTATCGAATCAATGATTCGATAACTAGGTCATATCGAATATAACCAATCGAAACATATATCGCGAGAATGAAATGCGGTATCACATACACGCATTATTCTCGGTCCTGCACATATCTCATATGCGCTCCTATTTCGTTTCGCTTGAGCCAGGAAACCTCTGTGTAGGACTCTAAAGACTCGTCAATACGCCGGTAGCAGATGATGATCATATCAAGCACCCACAAGCCGCAAGCGGTCTGCTAAACGTAACGGCCACCCTGGTATTGAGCGATCAGAAGATCGACGAGCTAGCCCGCTCACACTCATGCGAATCCGACCAGTAACACTTACCATACAGTCAAGTCTCTTCGTCTGATACGTCGCATATCAAGTCTAGGGGTGGTATACGTCAGACCCCAATAACCCGATAAATCGTGCTGATGTGAGGCTCGTAACGGGTCGAGAAACTACTGGTAACACTTACCAGCAAATCTCTAATCAGCCCTGGCCAGGGACTTCCCTGTTACGGCCAATCAAGCACAGCGCAACATCAACTCCCAATACCGGGAGAGACGAAACCCCTCCTATCGCTCATTGCCTCCATATGACTCGGGACTGTACCCAAAGACCACCGTTTTGCACGCCCTCATGGACGTGGTAAGGTGGAGATCAAAGCACAGTGGGAATCACACAAGACTCTATGACGATCTCGGGTCTACAGACTAACCTGTACAAGTGTCACCTGAGAACTGCCATCTGACGTGAGGTATAATACCATCTGGGAGTTCTCGGCGAGTCCGTCCAGTGTACCCAGTCTCCACTGAGCACCCGTATACCATCTCTGATGTCAAACACCAATGGATATGGGATCATCCATCGCCCATCACATGGGTCGAGAAGCGTATACGCTAGTCTACTCTGGTATATCGATGCCCCGTCTCGATACACCTACGACTAGGGACCTTGAAGGATGTACTTATGGACTACCATGTCCCCACTAGTATGATCTGCATCATAGTCTAGGTAGTCAAGTACAAATCCTAAGGGCTTTACCAACATGTAACTATAAGACAGTATAAAGAGACTAGTGTACATGTTAAGGTAAATATCAACCAGATAGCATACTATCATGTCGAGCAAGAAAGTCATCTCTATATATGTCTAAGCATCCAATATAATATACATAATCTGTACAATACTGGCCTCTAGGGCATACATACAACTAACAATCTCCCACTTGCACTAGGGCCAGCTGCTGTAGTATCTCATACCGAGCATCCCGAAGAGTCTCTCAAACTGTATCTGGGGAATGGCCTTCGTGAGTGGATCCGCCATGTTGTTCTTCGTGTCAACTCTCCTGACCTCGATCTCCCGGCGATCAACTATCTCCCGGATCAGGTGATACCGCCTCAGAATATGCCTGGACCGCTGATGGGACCTGGGTTCCTTGGCCAAAGCCACCGCTCCATTGTTATCACAATACAAAGGTATTGGATACTCAATGGATGGAACCACTCCAAGTTCAGTAATGAACTTCTTGACCCAGACAGCTTCTTTAGCAGCATCGTTGGCAGCGATGTATTCAGCCTCCATCGTCGAGTCTGCCACGGTTTCCTGCTTGGAACTCTTCCAGCTAACCGCCCCTCCGTAAAGGGTAAAGACAAAACCCGACTGCGACTTAGAGTCGTCCTTATCACTCTGGAAGCTGGAATCGGTAAAGGACTCCACTTGGAGTTCTCCGTTACCATACACCAAGAACATATCTCTAGTCCTTCGCAAGTACTTAAGAATGCTCTTCACAGCTGTCCAGTGACTCTCTCCAGGATCAGCTTGATACCTACTCACTACACTTAGTGAGTATGCTACATCGGGTCTGGTACATAGCATCGCATACATGATAGAGCCTACTGCCGAAGTATAGGGTATCCCTTGCATGCGAGCTCTCTCCAAATCAGTCTTGGGAGACATCTCTTTGGAGAGAGTGACTCCAGAGATCGTGGGCAAGTTCCCACGCTTGGACTCTTCCATACTAAACCTCTTTAGTATGGTGTCAATGTACCTGGATTGGGACAATCCCAAAATCCGTTTGGATCTATCTCTATAGATCCTAATTCCCAATATGCAGGAGGCATCACCAAGATCTTTCATTGAGAATCTTTATGATAAGAAGAGCTTGACCGATTGCAGCATAGGAATATCATTTCCTATCAAGAGTATGTCGTCCACGTACAATACGAGGAAGACAACCTTACTCTCTGCCACCTTCTTGTAGATACAAGGTTCATCTGGATTCTTGACGAAATCAAACTCTTTGATAACGACGTCAAAGCAGATGTTCCAACTCCGCGATGCTTGCTTTAATCCATAAATGGATTTAAGCAGCTTGCATACCTTCCCGCTGCTCCCACTGTCTACGAAGCCCTCTGGCTGAGTCATGTACACGCACTCTTCTAAATCACCATTTAGAAAGGCGGTCTTAACATCCATTTGCCAGATTTCGTAGTCATGAAAGGCAGCAATGGCAAGCATGATTCGGATGGATTTAAGCATAGCCACTGGAGAAAAGGTTTCGTCATAGTCCACACCTGGTCTTTGACGAAAACCCTTTGCTACAAGTCTAGCTTTGAAAGTCTCCACTTTCCCATCTACACCAAGTTTCTTCTTGAAGATCCACTTGCTCCCAATGGGTTTTACACCTTCAGGAGCAACTTCCAAAGTCCATACTTTGTTGGTGTACATGGAATCCATCTCGGACCGCATAGCATCCAGCCATTTCACTGAGTCCCCACTCGTGATGGCCTGCTCGAAACTAGTTGGGTCATCATCCTCTATGATGCAATCCTCACTGCCACCATCAATGAGAAAACCGTAGTATCTCTCAGGTTGGCGAGGAACCCTACTAGATCGGCGGAGTGGCCGGGGTTCATCGGGAACTATGGAATCCTCTGGTTCCACCAGATCTTCTGTTGTAGCTTGTGCAGCTGGAACCTCTTCCAGTTCTACCTCATGACCACTAATCTCTTTTTCAAGAAATTCCTTTTCTAAAAAGGTGGCATGCCGAGAAACAAACACTCTTTGTTCCTCAGGGTGGTAGAAGATATACCCTCGCGAATGTTTGGGATATCCAATAAACTTACACAGAATGGACCTTGCCGCGAGTTTGTCCGGATTTTGCGTTTTTACATAGGCCGGACAACCCCATATCTTAACATAATTAAGATATGGTCTCTTTCCTTTCCATATCTCATATGGAGTGGTCGGCACGGTTTTGGTGGGAACCATATTCAATAGGTCTGCAGCTGTTTCCAGTGCATATCCCCAGAAGGAAATAGGTAACTCAGCTGTGCTCATCATAGAGCGCACCATATCTAATAGGGTGCGGTTCCTCCGTTCTGATACACCGTTGTGCTGTGGTGTATATGGAGGAGTCAGCTGAGAGAGAATCCCATTCTCTTTTAGGAAGTCCAGGAATTCATTGCTCAAGTATTCACCTCCCCGATCTGATCGAAGGATTTTAATACTTTTTCCGGTTTGGTTCTCGACTTCTTGTTTATATTCTCTAAATTTCTCAAAAGCTTCTGATTTGTGTTTCATCAGGAACACATATCCGAATCTAGAGAGATCGTCAGTGAATGTAATGAAGTACGAAGAACCATCCCTGGCATGTGTAGACATGGGACCGCATACATCACTATGTATCAGTCCTAAGAGTTCGGTAACTCTTTCTCCGTGTCCCGTAAACGGAGTCTTGGTCATCTTGCCTTTGAGACATGACTGGCAAGTGTCATAGGATGAAAATTCAAACGGATTTAAATATCCATCCTTATGCAACTTAGCCAGTCGTGTCGCATTGATGTGACCCAGTCTACAATGCCACAAGAAGGATTCGTTGAGTTCAGAACTCTTCCTCTTGTGTGTGTTTGTTATGTTTAGAACTGTTGATTGATTTAGAACATAAATGCCATTGCATAACGTGCCTGATCCAACCAACTTTTGGTTATGGAAAATGTTCATAACATTGTCCTGTAATACAAAATTATATTCCTCTTTACTTAATAAAGAGACCGATATAATGTTGCATATCAGGTTCGGCATGTAATAGCATTCGTTCAGAACCAATGTATTACCAGTTGGTAATACAAGGTGATATTCCCCGACAGTCTTAGCTGTTGGAGATAGTGCCCTCAGAGTCAATTATTAGGTCACCGGTACGTGATTGCAATGATTGAGGGAGGACCTATCCCGGTAGAACAGTCTTACTCGAGATGATAGTTTGCTATCTGGTTTACCTTTATCATCGTGTACTGCTTTAGGTGACCTGACACGTCGCTATTACACGTTGATAGAGCCCCTAGGATTCTTGCTTGACCACCAGCAGTATGAGGGCGATCATATAAGTGGGAGCTGGGGGTCTATAAGCTTATCCTTAAAAGGTCCCTAGTCGTGGGAGTTTCGAGACAGGGCATCGATACTCCAGAGTAGACTAGTGTATACAGTCGAGACCCCGACGAGGGGCGGTGGCCGGTCTCACAAGCCACTGGTGTCAGTTGGATCACCTAAGATGTATACAGGTGCTCATTAGGTTATGAGTACACCGGACAGGACTCGCCGGGAACATGCTAGTTGGTCTTATACCTGACGTCAGATAGCAGTTCCCAGGTGATATGTGTACAGGTTAGTTCATCGACCTGGGGATCGTCATTTGTCTCGTGTGAGTTCCCACTGTGCTTTGATTACTACCCTACCACGGCTCAAAGGAGTCGTGCAAACAGGTTTTAGTTGGGTACAGTCCCGAGCCACATGGAGGCAGTGAGCGGATCTTCGGGGGTTTCGTCTCTCCCGGTATTGGGGGTGAGGTCGCGCTGTGTCTAGGAGAGCCATTACACGAAGTCCTTGGCCAAGGCAGGAGATTTACTGGTAGGTATTCCAGTAGTATCTCAGGGTGTTCTGGGCTACACTCCGACACGACTTGTACCGCTTTTGGGGGTCTGACTTTTACCAACCCCCTAGGCCCGCCATGCGATGCTCATAGACGAACGGACCGGACTGTACGGATATTGTCACTGACAGGCTCAGTTGGGTGTCGGGGTGAGCTTCCTCATCGACGTCCCTTTTAGTCAATAGCTGGTGGCCCGTCACGTATTGGCTTATACCTCTGACGTGCTAGTGGTTAAATCCACAGCCATAGTATTGACGAGTCTTTAGAGTCCACCACACTTACAGTTACTCAAGCTTTCGGGCGAAACGCTGTAGAGGCCGTATGGAGATATGTCAGGGTCCGATCAGATACGTGCGGTATTGCACGGATCAGGATCGGACAGTTTGTACTAGTAGCCGTATAGTAATATGGCAAGGTTCGATCAGGTACGTGCGGTATTGCACGGATCAGGATCGAACGGATTTTACTAGCCGGCTTTGGCTTAAGCCGGTCCTAGTTTAGTACAGTGTAGATTTTGTCTCATTGCATTTGTATCCGGACGGAATACAAATGCGGGTGTGTATGCACAGTGTGGGGTTTTCCTGTAATTTATTACGGGACCAGTTTTCTGGAGTTGCCAGTTTGCTTTCCGTTCCGGCCGGTTTTTCTTTGTTCTTTCCCGGCCGGACTTTTCTGATGGAGGGACTAATTTGCAATTGTGCAAATTGGTATTTGTGGAGGACTTATTTGCATAAGGGTTGACATGATAAGCATCTTTGCTTTTCATGATTTGATGAGATTAGAAATGATTTGAGGTTGATGTAAGTTTAGTGATGATTGTGTTTGGATGTGGTCACCCTCCTCCTTTTACTACACTCACCTCCCTCTTGCTTCATATTGTTATCCTCCACCATTTCTAAATGTGAGAGATTATTATCATGGTTGTAAAAAGAAAGAGAGAAGAAGAAAAGAGAAGAAAATGAGAGAGTTTCATTTTGTGAGCTTGGAGCATTCCTTTCATCTCAATTTCCTTCCATGAAAAATGAAAGCACCATTTTTCTCAACCTCATTCTTCCTTCACCTCCATCAATGGCAACCAACCCCAAAGTGAGACATACACTCTACACTATCTTCCTACAGCATATCTTGAGCATGTCGAGTTGCCGGCTTCATGCGCGAGTTGCCTCGGTATTGAGGTGGGAGCCCGTAAAAGTACCCGGCTTCGTGGTGCCCTTTCCGACGAGGAGGAGATGGACGGAGATCCCGCGAGGAGATCGGAGTGGAGATGAAGACCGGAGGATTCGGATCAGTCGGTACAACATTTCTACACTCTTTACTGTTTGTTAGTTTAGCAATAATGGCAGATCCGGGTTAAAGTATACGATAGCGCCAAGTTAAAAAGTTTTATTCCGCAATTGGCGTCTGTAGACTGCCGGGGCGCTAACGTAGACTTACAGTGGTATCAGAGACTCACCATTTTGCTATGCTAACTTGTGCTAACGCGTTTAAAACTTCGATCCGACCGGAAATCGAAAACTACAAAAATCCAAGCCGACAGTTTCTGTTGTTTTTAAACGGTCTCAAAAATTATTTCTGGATATCTTAAAAATCATAGCAGGAACATTTAAGAGTCCCGACAAAATTTGGGGTCGTGATCCCCCCAAGCTGCCGCGGAAGCGCGGCCAAACCCATGGTTTGGCCGCGCAACCGCGGTCACGTGGGGAGCACGTGCTCCCAAATTTTGTCAGATGGTTCTCTGTGGGTTTTTGGGGTTTTTGATATATATCGTTTTTGCCCAGATTTTGTTACTGTTCACCAGTAAGTCGTGGGGCCCACTTCTTGATATTTTGTCGATCGAAATTTAAACACGTTAGTTTTCACAGTATTTACATTATATCTGCGACCGTGAATGTCACTCGATCGGTAAATCCGGTCTAACTGCTATAGCCCGGTTAGACGGATTTGCGAACGTGATTTTCACGTTGATGTTCTATGTATTTGCTGTGATGTTGCGGATCGGTCGTGGGGGATAGCCTGGATGCAATGCTAGTACAGTGTTGTTGTATTATGTACATTTGATATTGCGGGGCGAGCGTCCGACATGTGGACTGCCGTCACTGCCTGATTGTATTATTCTTTTGGGGCACGACCTGGTTGCGGTCGATGTACCCGGTGTATGTATATTTTACTTTCTGTACTAGGGTTACCCCGCGGAGGGGTGCACGAATAGCCGGGTTCTAGAAGGCAACAAGCCCGCATCTCATGGCATTGGGACGGAGGGGGCTTCACTCCAGGATTGGCTGGCTATTCGCCGCACTCGTAGGGGGTATAGGATTTCATTGCACAGGCTATCCACACGACCAGGGGAACGTCGGGTTTCAGTAGTGGCTCTGTGAAACCCGGGGATCCCAGATATCTGTATTGTTCTGTGATGCTGTACATTTCTTTGATGTTGCATTTTATTCACGCCTTGAGCGAAATACAATATATTGGTATATATATTAGTAGATGTTGTATATGTTTTACATCCGCGCTAGTCCAGTCCCCGCTCTGTCGTTAGTTAGCTAACCTAACGGGTAATGACGGGACCCAGTGGCGAATGCGGATGGCATATACGTACATCAGTATATTTTCGTTCTTTTTGGTGTGATCAATTGATGGGACTGCATTGATTCGGATCAATGCAAGTTAAAAACAAACCTATTCTGATGTTGTTGGAACACTTTTCAAAAAGCTGTTATTGCAAGGACGTTCACTTCTGTTTTGCATCGTGGTATTCATTTAGAATATCCTGCTCCTCAGTCGACGAGGCAAGGGCCGAGATCCCTTCACCGGGAGTGACCCCTTGGACAGAAGTTTTGCGTCAGGGCATTAACTTCACTATAGCCGATTACTTTTGCTTTGCACCGTGGTATTCAGTTGGAATATCCTGCACCCCATTCTACGGGGAAAGAGCCGAGATCCCTTCACCGGGAGTGACCTCTTTAGTAAAGGTTTTCGTCACTATATTTTTATAAAGCTATCCGTTCCTTCGACGATATCAAGTTCACTACGTTAAAGGTTTTCGCCAGAAACCATTCGTAGCCCTCCGTCGTTTCATATGGGTAGTCAATAGTATTCAAGCTGTGTTTGTTGGCCTTAGTCAAGGCACAGTGTTTGGTAGCTATTGGGTATTCATATGCTGCATAGATAGATGCGTTGGTTTGGGACAGTCGTATAGCCTTGTTGGCCTTAGTCAAGGGCTTATACGGGTGGATTCAAATCAACCTGGACAATGACGGGTAGAACTTGACATGTGACTTATGATTTGTTGGCCTTATTCAAGGTCATAAGAGCATGGGGCAGAAATCACATCGGGAGTTTCAAAAGTACTGAAACTTGCCAGATATGCGCATACCTTCTGGAGTGTGATACCGTGAGCGGATTCCGTCATGTTGTCATGCGATGAGAGTTGGATCCCGATTCCCACTGATGAGTTGGTTTACTCCTCGGGTGACCCCGACTAATTCTTCTTTCAGGTTTGGAGGAGAATTTGAGGTACAGTGGGAGGTTTCCAGATTAGATAAAGTGATAACCATTCTGATCTAGGATAGAGTGCACGCTGAGTGTTTCTTTTCTCTCTCTCTCTGGCAGCGACCATTGACCCGACCCTAGACTTTGACTCAGTGACCAAGTTGACCGAACCTACTTAACACTGGCTTTTGGATTGTCAGAGTTGCAGACCTCATTGCCACTGATACTTTTACCCTTTTCTCCAGGACACCCCGTATTACTACGAACGTCCACTTCCATTGGACAAAACCATCGTATGGTTAGATACGAACTCGAAGGAATTCGAGGATGGTTTCCGGTTCTGGAGAAAACGGATAGGATTATTCAGTTGTTTTTTCTTTTCACCCTCTCTCAGGTTGCGAGTACTCCTTAGTTTAGGAGTAGTACACCTATTATGCAAATTGGATAGTCTTCTTCCAAACCATAGGCTGGTGCCGACCGGTAGGGAATGAAGAAAACCAGTTAGCCTAAACGGTGTACAGAAGGTATTAAGTTCAGACAAAGAAAGGGATTAGTAAGAGGGCAAAGTAAGTTGCGACTGCTATTCACGACCAAACCAAGTATTTCTTCGCCAATCCTAAATCACCTTTGTATTTCTCCAGGACACTCCGTATCACTACGAAGATCCCATTTTATTGGATAATCCATCGTATGGTTATATACGAACTCGAAAGGAACTCGTTCCAGTTCGGGGATGGATCCTGGTTCAGGAGAAATAGGAATGAAGTACATTCAGGTGTCCTTTATCTTCACCTTCTCTCGCGATGCGAGTGCTCCTAGGATTAGGACAGTACACCCTTTATGCTTTTTGGATAGTCTTCTTTCAAACCATAGGCTGGTGCCGAACGGTAGGGAAGGAAGAAAACCATTTGGCCTAAGGGGGTGTGCAGAAGGTAATGACTAAAGACATATAAAGGGATTTGGTGAGGTGGAAAAGAATTATACGGTTATAGTTGTGAATCTGGATAATGGTAGAGGCATTACTAAGAATACCAGGATACCCCATCGAAACATTTCAATGTTTCAGTTCACTGTGTACTGTTAAAAGAAAACTGATTTCCCGATTAGATACTTACTCCAGGGTATGTATTTACCAGGTATGATTCTCACATCTGTATGGTTTTACAGATGATGAGTGGGAGTAGGCTATTGGGAATTGGGTGATCATCCTCATTATATCGGGATTCGTTGTAATCGGTGATATTTGAGGAAATCACCTGGGCTGTTTGCCGGTCGGCAAATATTTGGTTTTGAATATCCGCTGTTATGCACCAATTTCAAATTGATATATCTGTACGTCTATTTTCATAGAGTGAGATATACCTTTCTGAAATTATGTCTACGACATTTACCTATATCAGTGGATGGTTAGGTAAGGAGCATTAAACAGCGGTGTAATTCTTCTTAACCATAAGTACAGTTTTCAACCTACGACACACAGTGAATGAGTTATCAGACTCAAGGGACTTATACAGAGTATTGTATGTTGTCCAGGGTCCATCAGGACAGAGGGGTTGGTCCTCGTACTACATTCAGTTTACTTATGACTTCTCTAATTTTTAGACAGGTGTTTCGTGGAAACACAGGGTCCGAATTTGGAGAAGTTATAGGTATTTGAATAGAGTAGAGAACCAGGTATAGCAAGTATCGGGATTCTTCAAAGAGATCGAAGATGTAGATACTTGTGTATGGTATTCAGTTGATAGTAATGATAAAGAGATCTTGCTTCTCTTTCAGGTTACTCATAATTGGAAGTATTCCTAAGTTGAGTAACGCTGATCGGCCTCCTTCCATTTAGTTGACATGCGCTGGGGACAGCTGCATGATTTGAATCTGGTTCAATTAAATCAGTGCCTCTGTTTCTATATTGGATATAGAACAGTTCATATCTTAACAATGTTAAGGTACGGGGAGTTGTCCGGTTTATGATTAAAACCAGACACTGGACAACTCAAGGCACGTTTCTGTAATGGCTGTTTGTGGGTTGACCCAGGCTATGACGAGGGTTGATTTTCTACCATCTGGATGAACAATAGCGATATTGTTCTAGACTCGCCACAGTTTTATTAAAAATGGATTTTTTTTCAGAAAACAGTAGTGGGAGTATGGTAGAACTGGAAGTGATTCCAGAACCACAAACGATTACTGAAGATTTGATAAGGAACCTAAAGATTCAATCTGGATTGACATTCCATTGGCCACTCCGCAGATATGGTGGGTAACTTCAGGCACCCGAGAGGTACTACGGTAGCCTCAAGGACGGTGACGGGGAAGTTCTTGTTTACCCACAATTACCAATGCTGTTGTTCCAGGCTGCGAGACCCGGCGGGAGGATGAGTATAGCGTCGTTCTGAACTCGCTTCAGAAGTGTACGTGTATATGACTCTGCCAGAGGGTTGTCGTAGTCAGTGGGAGCAGCGGAAGCATTGGTGGACAGGTTGCTTATGTCTATTTATAGACTAGAGCAGATGTAGCGGAGATAGATCATCTATTTCTGACGTGACAGTCATGGGTTTGACTTCATCAGAATAGGGGATGGATCTGTTGAGAAGGTAGTAGGGTGTGATGTCCTGGTATCTGGATGACATACACAGAATAGGAAAAGAAACTCCTATACTACAATCGGTTATACTTTGGTCGTCACACAGTGTTTTCTTCACAAAGGACATGGATTTTATATCAGACATACTGGTTACTAGATCTGTGGTTTTAGATCTAGATTTGGGTGGTTTCCAAATCAGGGTACTTGACAGCATTCTAAGAGTATTTAGGATGGACGACTCCTGGCACGGTAGTGTACCTGCAGGTAATGGAGTCACCCTCTCTAAAGGTGTCTTACAGACTAAAGGGGAGAGGGACGTGCATGATTGGCAGATCACTTGCTTAGGCAAGTGAGTCAATCATGAGATGTCAAGTACCACACCAGATGTTGTTCTTGCACTAGATGCAATAAGTTGACATTAATCCAATCCTGGAGAAACAATCGGAAGCAGTTTTAGAACATAAGTGGATGTTCTAGCGATATGATAACGACAGCCTCATTCAGGAGACAGTTATCATTCCAGGCTTCCAAGGTGACATGGACGACAAGGAGGTTGTCAGAGTTATAGTTTTCCCTCTGACGAGGGGCAGTATTTTGGACAGGTGATCCAAGGCAATACTGAGGGAGGCATGGCGCAGGATACTGATTAAGTTCAGTTGACGATACAGTCTAAGAAGTTTGGATTTGGAGTTCATTTATGAGCTATGTCCCATCAGACATCCAGACATATTCTGAGACAGGTATTGCTCTTTTCGGGAGATGGCTTTCTCCGCGAACTTGAGACATAGAGAGACATAGAAAGAAACAACAAAGCGGATCCACTCACTGAGGCTATTCCTCGAACGCAATAGTTTCGCAAACGAGCTTTGTGAGACTGACTAGTAGAGGAGTTGGGTGTTCGGTATCACACGGGCTGTGAGTATGCGACATCGCAATAATTAGCCTTGAGTGCAAGTGGGAGATTGTTGGAGATAGTGCCCTCAGAGTCAATTATTAGGTCACCGGTACGTGATTGCAATGATTGAGGGAGGACCTATCCCGGTAGAACAGTCTTACTCGAGATGATAGTTTGCTATCTGGTTTACCTTTATCATCGTGTACTGCTTTAGGTGACCTGACACGTCGCTATTACACGTTGATAGAGCCCCTAGGATTCTTGCTTGACCACCAGCAGTATGAGGGCGATCATATAAGTGGGAGCTGGGGGTCTATAAGCTTATCCTTAAAAGGTCCCTAGTCGTGGGAGTTTCGAGACAGGGCATCGATACTCCAGAGTAGACTAGTGTATACAGTCGAGACCCCGACGAGGGGCGGTGGCCGGTCTCACAAGCCACTGGTGTCAGTTGGATCACCTAAGATGTATACAGGTGCTCATTGGGTTATGAGTACACCGGACAGGACTCGCCGGGAACATGCTAGTTGGTCTTATACCTGACGTCAGATAGCAGTTCCCAGGTGATATGTGTACAGGTTAGTTCATCGACCTGGGGATCGTCATTTGTCTCGTGTGAGTTCCCACTGTGCTTTGATTACTACCCTACCACGGCTCAAAGGAGTCGTGCAAACAGGTTTTAGTTGGGTACAGTCCCGAGCCACATGGAGGCAGTGAGCGGATCTTCGGGGGTTTCGTCTCTCCCGGTATTGGGGGTGAGGTCGCGCTGTGTCTAGGAGAGCCATTACACGAAGTCCTTGGCCAAGGCAGGAGATTTACTGGTAGGTATTCCAGTAGTATCTCAGGGTGTTCTTGGCTACACTCCGACACGACTTGTACCGCTTTTGGGGGTCTGACTTTTACCAACCCCCTAGGCCCGCCATGCGATGCTCATAGACGAACGGACCGGACTGTACGGATATTGTCACTGACAGGCTCAGTTGGGTGTCGGGGTGAGCTTCCTCATCGACGTCCCTTTTAGTCAATAGCTGGTGGCCCGTCACGTATTGGCTTATACCTCTGACGTGCTAGTGGTTAAATCCACAGCCATAGTATTGACGAGTCTTTAGAGTCCACCACACTTACAGTTACTCAAGCTTTCGGGCGAAACGCTGTAGAGGCCGTATGGAGATATGTCAGGGTCCGATCAGATACGTGCGGTATTGCACGGATCAGGATCGGACAGTTTGTACTAGTAGCCGTATAGTAATATGGCAAGGTTCGATCAGGTACGTGCGGTATTGCACGGATCAGGATCGAACGGATTTTACTAGCCGGCTTTGGCTTAAGCCGGTCCTAGTTTAGTACAGTGTAGATTTTGTCTCATTGCATTTGTATCCGGACGGAATACAAATGCGGGTGTGTATGCACAGTGTGGGGTTTTCCTGTAATTTATTACGGGACCAGTTTTCTGGAGTTGCCAGTTTGCTTTCCGTTCCGGCCGGTTTTTCTTTGTTCTTTCCCGGCCGGACTTTTCTGATGGAGGGACTAATTTGCAATTGTGCAAATTGGTATTTGTGGAGGACTTATTTGCATAAGGGTTGACATGATAAGCATCTTTGCTTTTCATGATTTGATGAGATTAGAAATGATTTGAGGTTGATGTAAGTTTAGTGATGATTGTGTTTGGATGTGGTCACCCTCCTCCTTTTACTACACTCACCTCCCTCTTGCTTCATATTGTTATCCTCCACCATTTCTAAATGTGAGAGATTATTATCATGGTTGTAAAAAGAAAGAGAGAAGAAGAAAAGAGAAGAAAATGAGAGAGTTTCATTTTGTGAGCTTGGAGCATTCCTTTCATCTCAATTTCCTTCCATGAAAAATGAAAGCACCATTTTTCTCAACCTCATTCTTCCTTCACCTCCATCAATGGCAACCAACCCCAAAGTGAGACATACACTCTACACTATCTTCCTACAGCATATCTTGAGCATGTCGAGTTGCCGGCTTCATGCGCGAGTTGCCTCGGTATTGAGGTGGGAGCCCGTAAAAGTACCCGGCTTCGTGGTGCCCTTTCCGACGAGGAGGAGATGGACGGAGATCCCGCGAGGAGATCGGAGTGGAGATGAAGACCGGAGGATTCGGATCAGTCGGTACAACATTTCTACACTCTTTACTGTTTGTTAGTTTAGCAATAATGGCAGATCCGGGTTAAAGTATACGATAGCGCCAAGTTAAAAAGTTTTATTCCGCAATTGGCGTCTGTAGACTGCCGGGGCGCTAACGTAGACTTACATTAGCTGCAACAATTGCACCATTTCCAACTCTAATGTCTTTATCACCTTCTCCAAGTTCTCTACCTTTCCTTAGCCCATGTAACTGATTACATATATGGGATCCCGACCCGGTATCCAATACCCAGGACGTAGGGCAAATGGAGAAACAGTTCTCAGTAACGAACACACCCGAAGAAAATGCATCAACATGTACTTTCTTCATTCGGGTGGCATGGGAATCCTGGTATTCCCCTATATCCTGTTCAGTCCTATAACTCTTATAGGAAAGAACGGAACCAACGTTCCCCAGCACAGTATAACATGCGGGTTCGGTCAATACATCCATTTTATTATCTTTATTAAGGCATGAAATGGTCGCTACCTGGAGAGAGAGAGAAGAAAACACTTTAGCGTAAGCTCGTGCAAGATCAGATTGGTTATTATCTTATCTAATCAGGATGGCTCCCACTGCTTTTTATCAAATCTTCCTTCAAACCCTAAAAGGAAAGACTAGCCGGGATTAATTACACACTACAAGTTCGCCAATCTTTCAGCCAGGCCAGTGTCGGTACTTTGAGGGAGGTCCCCCGTGCTTTCGCACGAACCTAATTAATGTAAACCTCGTTTTTCCAGAGGCGTAACCCCGTTGACACCTTTCTAGACACCTACTTGATCGGCTAATTGCAATGTGTAAAACTCTCCCAGGAGTAACTCTTACTCGCAGTGGGTATCGGGATCCAACTATCTCATAGAAGGTATGCAATCTCATTGCAAATTTCAACACTTGAAATTCCCGATAATGCTTTTGCCCCTAGCGTGCTATGACCTTGACGCAGGCCAACAAACCATAGTGCGCTAGTCAAGTTCAACCCGTCATTTCCTGATTGAATTAAACCCACCCGTACGACCCTTGACGCAGGCCAACAAAGTCGCACGACTACCCTAATCCAATCTGCATCATATGCATAGGCAGATAAATATTAGTTAGCTACCGCACACTACGCCTTGACGCAGGCCAACAAACGTAGCACGAATACTAACTACTACTCATCTGAAATGACGGAGGGCTACGCCAGGTTTTTCTGAAAACCATGAGCGTAATGAACTTGATATCGTTGTAGAATCAAATGAAGTTTTAAAAATGGAGTGATTTTGAGGCTTTTCCAGTTTTGCTAAAGGAGTCACTCCCGGTGAAGGGATCTCGGTCCTTTCCTCGTCGAATGAGGTGCGGGATATATCATATATATCACTGTGCAAAGCAAAAACTATAAAAGCAATCAAAAACAAACCGAATGTGTAGCATCTGCCAGTTATTGCTAAAGGAGTCACTCCCGGTGAAGGGATCTCGGTCCTTTCCTCGTCGAATAAGGTGCAGGGTATATCATATATACCGCTATGCAAAGCAAGAACTGTAGCTACCTGTTTTATTTTAAAATCAGATTCTACAACATCTTAGGTTTCTTTCCTTTCATTAATCACATTAATGAAGTCCCATCATTTAAATACCTAAACATCACAGATAGATATGACGTACACTTATGCCATCCGCATTCGCCTCGATGTCCCCTCGTGCACCGTTAGGTTAGGTAACTAACGACAGAGCAGGGCAGGGCTAGCGCGGGTGTAAAACATAAGTAACGTCTATATAATATATCATATATACTATATACTATATCCATCACAGAATCACATCACAGATAACGCAGCAGAATAACCATATGAAATATTGGATATACTATGACGTCCGTGTTTTCAATACGAGCCAGTATAAAACACGGATTCCACGGTCGTGATGAATAGCCAATCCCACACCCCTAGACCCCTACGAGAGCGGCAAACAACCCTGCCAATTCTAGGGTTAGGAGACCCGGACTCGACTCCTCGAGTTGGTCTCCCACTGGACCCCAGAACCCGGTTACCTGTGCTCCCCTCCTTGGGTCTATCCTAGTGCGGAAAAGTAAATAATATACAAAGGGTGACAACTCCCGCATCCTGGAAGTGCCCCGAATAAAAGAATATTACATACAAGTTTTTATATGAATGAAAATGAAAAACACTCATCTCACATAAAAAACCCCGGCTATTCAAACACGACGATCCAATATAACATATCCAGCAACACATAACATCACATGTCATCAACGTAAGTAAGTATGCATACCCCAATTGTCGTTGATGTATAGCAACGAAACCGGCGATATGAACATACTACACTTACGGTCACAGAAAAGAAAGTGTAAAACTACAACAATTGGAATCCGCAACTACTTTAGACATCACATGCCTAACAGTTATAAATCCCACATTTTAGTCCCATCATCGAAAACTCTTTTCGATATCTTGTGAAACTAAACTGCTAGATCTATAACATTCATTCAGTTATCACATAACTTTTTGTGAATTCCAATTATTGTATCCAATTCCGGATAAATAGAATATATCAAACTTTCCGATCGAACATTCGAACACCCAAGTTTTCCCGACACCGATCAACACATGAAATAGGTTCAAAGACATTCACTTCATACCTTAGTACCAACGGTCCAGCCGTAGAAGGGTCAAGCCAACGCCTCACATGTGGCACGCCGTACTGCCCCAAACCCGAAGGTTCAAAGGGCAGTTCAAGACGGTCACATAATCGAGTTAAGGTTTGTGTCTTCTAGAGGGACCATCGCGTTACTTGCACTACTCAGAACGTCTTTTAACCACACAATAATCCAACACTTGGATATTTTGGCAGGGGAAAACCTGGGTATTTATATCCGGTCGAACTCTTTAACATATTCTACAGTTATCTGGAAAAACACTTAGACAATAATTTGATAACCCGATTGAATAAACGAATCCCCAAAGCAACCCCAAAATACTCTTCTGTGAAGTCACAATAAAATATCCCAGAAAATACAGCATTGAATTATATGAGTTACTGTGCAAAAACAATTAAACAAGGCTACAGTACTGCCGCGGAAGCGCCGCACATGCCTAGCATGTGCCGCGCTTGCGCGGTCGAAAAGTCGAATTAGCCCCTCGTATTTCACAGTAATTCTAATAACACCCTGCTTGATTTTCTACATATTTTTAATTGACAAAAATCCGAATATTTAGAAAATGTCCAGAGAGCATTTTACGGTTTTGGATTTCGGTTCGATCGGGTTTCAAACGTCGTCGGGACTTCGCCTAAGGCTCTAGCTAGGCTCTGATACCAGTGAAAGGTTCCTAGGCACCTTAGTGGGTTCTCACAAGGCATCGAACATGCCAAATTAAAATTTTAGTGCCGAGAAACCCTAGACTACGGATCTTTAACTAGATGTTTAGGCGAAATAGAAAGCTAGTTAACAGTTAACTACTGTGATACGGAAATTACAACCTTTGTAGATCCGGATATCCACCACCACGGCTCCGCAACGTCATGTCCTCGCTGTCCATCATGAATCCTCGACTCGATCATCGGCTTCATCGGGAAAGAAAGCGGAATAGCTCGTCGGCTTTGTGTCAAAGACGATCTACGTCGAGGTTGCACAAACTCAAGCTCCGACTTCACAAACTTGTGAAACTTGTGAAGTAAACACCCAAAACAACTTGGCAAGAGGTAGAGGGTGAAGAAATAGGAGGTGGGTTCACTTTAGAATTGGATTTATCTCACTAGAACTCAAGTTGCCATTGTTGTAGCAAGCTTGAAGAAGAAGAAGAAGATGAAGATGAAGCAAGAATGATAAGTGTTCTATTTTCTAAAAAATAAAACTAATATGAATACTTATCATATCTTGACCATGGTCAAGTGTAGAGATTAAACCAAGGTTAGTAAGTGTGGTTAGGGTTAAGGATGAGATAAGGATGGTGGACTTTGTCAAAGCTTCATGAAGCTTCAACATAGCTCCAAAAATAGCCACCATTCTTAACTTAATCCTTTTAAATAAATAAACAAATAAATAAATGATAAACCAAAACCCTAATCATCACTTAACCATGGTTTAACCCTTTACACTTAACCACATTATCAAGTATCATCAAACATGATACAAAGAAGTGCACGAAAGCATATCACATATACAATGTGCATCAAGTGAGAAAAATCCGTTTAAAATGAACCAATACTAGTTAATGCAATGCAATATATCAAATATATAATTATGCATTAAATCATTAAATCAACATTTGATTCAATGATCCGGTCATGTCGCACATAACCGACTAGTATTCAATGCATCGATTTATCGAATCAATGATTCGATAACTAGGTCATATCGAATATAACCAATCGAAACATATATCGCGAGAATGAAATGCGGTATCACATACACGCATTATTCTCGGTCCTGCACATATCTCATATGCGCTCCTATTTCGTTTCGCTTGAGCCAGGAAACCTCTGTGTAGGACTCTAAAGACTCGTCAATACGCCAGTAGCAGATGATGATCATATCAAGCACCCACAAGCCGCAAGAGGTCTGCTAAACGTAACGGCCACCCGGGTATTGAGCGATCAGAAGATTGACGAGCTAGCCCACTCACACTCCTGCGAATCCGACCAGTAACACTTACCATACAGTCAAGTCTCTTCGTCTGATACGTCGCATATCAAGTCTAGGGGTGGTATACGTCAGACCCCAATAACCCGATAAATCGTGCTGATGTGAGGCTCGTAACATGTCGAGAAACTACTGGTAACACTTACCAGCAAATCTCTAATCAGCCCTGGCCAGGGACTTCCCTGTTACGGCCAATCAAGCACAGCGCAACATCAACTCCCAATACCGGGAGAGACGAAACCCCTCCTATCGCTCATTGCCTCCATGTGACTCGGGACTGTACCCAAAGACCACCGTTTTGCACGCCCTCATGGACGTGGTAAGGTGGAGATCAAAGCACAGTGGGAATCACACAAGACTCTATGACGATCTCGGGTCTACAGACTAACCTGTACAAGTGTCACCTGAGAACTGCCATCTGACGTGAGGTATAATACCATCTGGGAGTTCTCGGCGAGTCCGTCCAGTGTACCCAGTCTCCACTGAGCACCCGTATACCATCTCTGATGTCAAACACCAATGGATATGGGATCATCCATCGCCCATCACATGGGTCGAGAAGCGTATACGCTAGTCTACTCTGGTATATCGATGCCCCGTCTCGATACACCTACGACTAGGGACCTTGAAGGATGTACTTATGGACTACCATGTCCCCACTAGTATGATCTGCATCATAGTCTAGGTAGTCAAGTACAAATCCTAAGGGCTTTACCAACATGTAACTATAAGACAGTATAAAGAGACTAGTGTACATGTTAAGGTAAATATCAACCAGATAGCATACTATCATGTCGAGCAAGAAAGTCATCTCTATATATGTCCAAGCATCCAATATAATATACATAATCTGTACAATACTGGCCTCTAGGGCATACATACAACTAACAAATACTTGGGTGGCTGTTACGTTTAGCTGACCGCTTGCAGCTTGTGGGTGTTTGATATGATCATCAGCTACTACCGGCGTATTGACGATTCTTTAGGGTCCTACACAGAGGTTTCCTAGCTCAGGCAAAACGGAGTAGGGGCACATATACGATATGTGCGGGAACGAGAATAATACGATATGAGATACCATTTTCTATTCTCGCGATATGAGATATCGACTGGGTATATTTGATATGGCCGGGTCATTAGATCAAGTGTTGATTCGATGAATTGGTACATGTTATATTAGTCGGTTATATGCAATTTAGCCGGATTTTCGGATCAAGAGTTGATTCGATAATTTAATGTATAATTATATGTGATATATTACATTACGTTAACTAATATAAGCTCGCTTTATTGATTCATTTTCTCACCGGGTAATACATTGATATATATTCAATATATGTTAATTGTATTATTTTCTTTTGTTACAAAAATGTATTATATATGTGATATATAATATTGTAACAAGTTAGGCTTACAAATACAACATGATTTGTGAAGATTAAACAAGTTAGGGTTTGATTTGGGTTAGCATTTGGGTTAGCTTTTTCATGAAGCTTCTAGAAGCTTTATTTTGTTTTAAGCTTAGATATTTTGTATTGGTATTTTGTGTAGATATTTCTTAACCCAACGCAAACCCTTTACCCTAGTTAATTCTCTACAAGGGTTAAGCCTTCATACTTAACCCATGGTTGGATTTGTAACCACAACATAATAATTCATTATTCATCACAAATACTTTTCTTCTTCTTCCTCATGAAAAGCTTTCTAGCTTTTGGGTTAGTGATTAATAAGTGTGAGAAATTGAAAGAAAAAGAGAGCTAAATTCCTACTTCATCATCCTTATCTATTCTAGCCACTTAGATTAGGGTGTTCACTTCACTAATACTTAATTAGAGAAGTAAGAGCTTGAGTTAAAAATTCTTCAAGGTAGATCATCTTCGAAAAGGAAGACTTCAAGCAAGCATGGATCATTCAGCTTGTGGAGCCTCTCTAGAGTCCGGGAAATCATGGATCGCGGCAAAAGGACTACTACTCGGAGCTTATGAAGTGAAGGAACGGACTACAAAGCTTGTAATCCCTCTCTCTTAGATGTAAAATTGTTTACATGCATAGTTAACCCTAATTATCTAGCAAAGATTCTCGCTTTAGGTTTTTCGGCACTTGAAAATTTTAAATTCGACATGGTTGATGCCTTATAGACCCTTGTGATAGTGCCTAGTAACCTTACAGTGGTATCAGTATTAGTTATATGTATGCCCTAGAGGCCAATACTATACATAGGATGTATATTGTAGTGGATGCTTGGACATATATAGGGAGGACTTTTTTGCTCGACATGATAGTATGCTATCTGGTTGCTCTTTACCTTAACGTGTACACTGATTGTCTCTCTGTTACATGTTAGTAAAGCCCTTAGGATGTGTACTTGACTACCTGGACTATGATGTGGATCATACTAGTGGGGACATGGTAGTCCATAAGTGCATCCTTCAAGGTCCCTAGTCGTGGGTGTATCGAGACAGGGCATCGATATACCAGTGTGGACTAGCGTATACCTTCTCGACCCATACAGATGGGCGATGGATGATCCCATATCCATTGGTGTTTGACATCAGAGATGATATACGGGTGCTCAGTGGAGACTGGGTACACTGGACGGACTCGCCGAGAACTCCCAGATGGTATTATACCTTACGTCAGATGGCAGTTCTCTGGTGACACTGGTACAGGTTAGTCTGTAGACCAGAGATCGTCATAGAGTCTTGTGTGATTCCAACTGTGCTTTGATTTCCACCTTACCACGTCTAAGAGGGCGTGCAAAACGGTGGTTTTCAGATACAGTCCTGAATCACATGGAGGCAATGAGCGATAGGAGGGGATTCGTCTCTCCTGGTATAGGGATTTGATGTTGTACTGTGTTCGATTGGCTATAACCGAAAATCCCTGGCCAGGGTTGCTGAGATTTACTGGTAAGTGTTACCAGTAGTTTCTCGAACTGTTATAGACCTCATATCGACACGACTTATCGAGCTATTGGGGTCTGACGTTTACCACCCCCAGGCGAGATATGCGACATATCAGACGAACAGACCGGACTGTACGGTAAGTGTTACTGGTTGGATTCACAGGAGTAAGAGCGGGCTTGCTCGTCGTTCTTCTGATCGCTCAATACCCGGGTGGCCGTTACGTTTAGCAGACCGCTTGCGGCTTGTGGGTGTTTTATATGATCATCACCGGCTGCCGGCGTATTGACGAGTTTTTAGAGTCCTACACAGAGGTTTCCTGGCTCAAGCGAAACGGAATAGGAGCGCATATGAGATATGTGCGGGACCGAGAATAATGCGTGTATGTGATACCGTATTCTATTCTCGCGATGAATGTATCGATTGGTTGTAGGCGATATAACCTAGTTATCGAATCAAGGATTGATTCGATAAGCCGATACATTGGATATTAGTCGGTCATATGAGATATGACCGGATCGTTAAATCAGGTGTTGGTTTAATGATTTAATGTATAATTATACATTTGATATATTACTTTGCATTAACTAATATTGGTTCACTTTAAATGGATTTTCTCACTTGATGTGCACAAGTGGTATATGTGATATATTTTTGTGCACTTGCTTGTATCATGTTTGATGATACATGCAAACTTGGGTGTATGTTTGTATTAAACCATGGTTAGTTAATGGTTAGGGTTCATTTGATTTATTTGCTTATTTATTTATTTATTCATTCATTTTGGCAAAATGAAAATGGTGGCTAATTTTGTTTCTTTGTTGAAGCTTCATGAAGCTTTGAATAAGTCCATCATTTTTGTTTCATGCTTAACCCTAACCATTCAACCTAACCTTAGTTTATTCTCTACACCTAACTATGGTTGCAAATATGATAAGTATCATTTTATTTCCTATTTTAAAATACTTATGATATTCTTTTTCTTCTTCTTCTTCTTCTTCAAAAAGAAGAGAGCTTGCAACCTTCAATGGTGATTTCATGAAAAGAGTGAGAAATCCAATTCTAAAGTGAACCCACTTCATATTTCTTCATCCTCTACCACTTGCCAAGTAGTATAGGGTATTTTCTTCACTAGTTTCATGACTTGGTGAAGTTGGAGCTTGATCTTGAGTTGCTTCGACGTAGATTATCTTCGGCATCGAAGTCGACGACCTAGCCCGCCCATTTCTCCGATGAAACCGACGCTAGAGCCAGGGATCCGATGATCGCAGTGAGGGGACTTCATCACGGAGCTATGGAGGTGGAGGACCGGATCTACAAAGGTTGTAGTCACTTCCCTTTTAGCAGTAAAGTTGTTTACTACTTGTAGCTTCGCCTAATTCTAGTTAACGATCCGTATTAGGGTTTCTCGGCACCGGAAAATTTATAATTTGGCATGGTTGATGCCTTGTGAGACCTCATTAGTGTGTCTAGAAACCCTACAGTGGTATCAGAGCCTAGCTAGAGCCTTAGGCGATACGTAGACGATATTAGAATTCCGATCGAACCCCGAAACCCTAAAAATGACCCCTCTCTGTACATTTTTACAAAACTGGGTTTTTTCCATATTAAAAATTCTTAAAAAATTCAGCAGGAAATTCTAAGAATTACGGTGCAAAATTGACCAAGTGATACGGCTAAAGCGCGGCGGAACCGCGGCAGAAGCTTGGCTTCTGCGGCGGTTCCGCGGCCAAATAATGAGATTAGACTTCCATTTTTGCGCAGTAATTTGTCTCTTCAGGTGCTGAGTTTTCTGGGAATTTTTAATTTGCACTCAAGAGTTGAGTTTTCTGGGGTGTTTTGGAGCTTCGATGATTCAATCGGAAATTTCAAACTTTGTCTATGAGTTATTCCGGATATTTTAGAATATGTTAAAAAGTTCGACTGGATATAAATACCCACTTTTTCCCCTGCCGGGAAATTTCCAAGTGTTGGATTTTTCCGTAGTTTAATGACGTTCTAAGTAGTGAAAGTAACGCGATGGACCCTCTAGAAGGCAACAAACCTTAACTCGATTATGTGACCGTCTTGAACTGCCCTTTGAACCTTAGGGTTTGGGGTAGTATGGCGTGCCACATGTGAAGCGTTGGCTTGACCCTTCTACGGCTGGACCGTTGGTACTGAGGCATGAAGTGAATGTTTTTAAACTTGTTTCATGTGTTGAGCTGTTTCGGGAAAACTTGGGTGTTCGATTGTTCGATCGGAAAGTTTGACATTTTCTATTTATCCGGAATGTGATACAATATTTGGAATCCACAAGTAGTTATGAGATAACTGAATGAATGTTATAAGTATAGCACTTTAGTCTCACTTGATCGGTTGCCACGGAATTTTGATGTGATCAAAAGTCCGTCGCAATCTCGTAGCGTACGCGGATACTCGCCGGTAAACTTAATAGACAGCCTCACCCCATAGCCCCGACCAAGTGACTGTAGGAGAACCCCGTCGCCGAAAGCATCCGTTTGGGTGCTGGTGGCAGCGGTGTTCCGCCTTAGTGCACTTCGTCGACGGTATCGGGGGTGCGGCCGCCTACTAAAGTTTGCGACGAGCATTCGATCAGGATGTCGGGAATCTTGTTGAATTACCCGACTTGATATTAAAAAGTTTTTTCGATAATGAGACTAAAATGCAGGGTTTATAATTGTTAAGCATACGATGTCTAAGGAATTCATTTAATTAGGCATGCGATGTCTATGCAGGTTGCGGATTCCAACTGTTGTAGTTTTACACTTTCTTTTCTGTGACCGTAAGTGTAATATGTGATATCGCCGGTTTCGCTGCTATATGTCAACGACAATTGGGATACGCATGTTTACTTACGTTGGTGACATGTGATGTTATGTGTTGCTGGATATGTTATATTGGATCATCGTGTTTGAATAGCCGGGGGGGGTTTATGTGAGATAAGTGTTTTTCATTTTCATTTATGTAAAAACTTATATGTAATATTCTTTTATTGGGGCACTTCCAGGTTGCGGAAGATGTCACCTTTTGTATATTATTTATTTTTCCGCACTAGGATAGACCCAAGGAGGGGAGCACAAGTAACCGGGTTCTGGAGTCCAGTGGGAGACCAACTCGAGGAGTCGAGTCCGGGTCTCCTAACTCTAGAATTGGTAAGGTTTCTTGCCGCTCTCGTAGGGGTCTAGGGGTGTGGGTTTGGCTATTCATCGCGACTGTGGAATCCGTGTTTTATACTGGCTCGTATTGAAAATACGGACGTCCTAGTATATCCAATATTTCATATGTTTCTTCTGCTGCGATATCTGTGATGTTCTGTGATAGATACAGTATATAGTATATATGATATATTATATAGGCGTTACTTATGTTTTACACCCGCGTTAGCCCTGCCCCGCTCTGTCGTTAGTTACCTAACCTAACGGCGCACGAGGGGACATCGAGGCGAATGCGGATGGCATAAGTGTACGTCGTATTTATCTGTGATGTTTAGGTACTTAAATGATGGGACTTCATTAATATGATTAATGAAAGTAAAAGAAACCTAAAGATGTTGTAGAATCGAATTTCAAAAATAAAACAGGTAGCTACAGTTCTTGCTTTGCATAGTGATGTATATGATATATCCCGCACCTCATTCGACGAGGAAAGGACCGAGATCCCTTCACCGGGAGTGACTCCTTTAGCAATAACTAGCAGATGCTACACCCTTCGGTTTGTCTTTTGATTGCTTCTATAGTTCTTGCTTTGCACAGTGATATATATGATATATCCCGCACCTCATTCGACGAGGAAAGGGCCGACGATCCCTTCACCGGGAGTGACCCTTTTTGCAAAACTAGAAAAGCCTAAAAAACACTCCATTTCAAAATCATTTGATTCTACAACGATATCAAGTTCATTACGCAATAGGTTTTCAGAAAAACCTGTCGTAGCCCTCCGTCATTTCAGATAAGTCCTACTTAGTATTCGTGCTACGTTTGTTGACCTCCGTCAAGGCGTAGTGTGCGGTAGCTAACTAGTATTTATCTGCTTATGCATATGATACTGATTGGGTTAGGGTAGTCGTACGGCCTTGTTGACCTCCGTCAAGGGTCATGCGGGTGGGATTGATTCAATCAAGAAATGACGGGTTGAACTCGACTAGTAGCCTATGGTTTGTTGACCTCCGTCAAGGTCATAGGGTGCTAGGGGCAAAATTATCGGGAATTTCAAGTGTTGAAATTTGCAATGAGATTGCATACCTTCTATGAGATAGTTGGATCCCGATACCCACTGCGAGTAATTGTTACCCCTGGGAGAGTTTTACACATTACAATTAGCCGATCAAGTAGGTGTCTAGAAAGGTGTTAACGAGGTTACGCCTCTGGGAAAATGAGGTTTACATTAATTAGGTTCGTGCGAAAGCACGGGGGACCTCCCTCAAAGTACCGACACTGGCCTGGCTGAAAGATTGGCGAACTTGTAGTGTGTAATTAATCCCGGCTAGTCTTTCCTTTTAGGGTTTGAAGGAAGATTTGATAAAAACAGTGGGAGCCATCCTGATTAGATAAAATAATAACCAATCTGATCTTGCAAGAGCGCACGCTGAGTGTTTTCTTCTCTCTCTCCAGGTAGCGACCATATCACGCCTTAATCAAGATAATAATACGGAATATTGACCGAACCCGCTTGTTATACTGAGCTGGAGAGCGTTGGTCCCGCTCCAACTTATAATTGTTATAAGACAGAGCAGGAAATTGGGGATTACCAGAATTCCCGTGCTGCCCAAACGAAGAAAGTGCATATGATGCATCATCTTCGGGTGTGTTCGTTACAAAGAACTGTTTCTCTGTATCCTCTACGTCCTGGGTATTTGATACCGGATCAGGATCCTAGATATGTAATCTGTTACATAGGGCTACAGATAGGTAGAGAATTGAGAACGGGTGATAAGTTTCATGAGACAGAAAACGGTGCAAATGTTGCAGCCAAGTCTGTTGGTCACTGTCACCCTGTATTCCAAATACATTGATTCCGAACGAATGTTATTAGATACCGAACCTGATATACAAAATAATATCAGTCTCTTTATTAGTAAAGAAATGATAAAATTTTGTATTGTTGGATAATGTTTTGAACATTTCCTATATCAAAAGTTGATCGGTTCAGGCACGTTATCTAAAAGCATTGCTGTTCTAAATCAAACTACAGTTCTTAGTATACGGAACACACACAAGAGGAAGAGTTCAGAAATGAACGAATTCTTCTTAAGGTATTGTAGACTAGGTCATATCAATACGACCCGACTAGCTTAAGTTACATTTTGATGTATATTTAAATCAGTTTGAATTTACATCTTGTGAAACTTGCCAGTCATGTCACAAAGATTAGATGACCATAGCTCTGTTTACTGGAAACAGAGAAAGGGTTAGTGAACGCTTGGGATGATACATGTTGATGTATGTAGGTCCCCTGTCTACACATGCCAAGACTGGTTCTTTGTACTTCATTACATTCTCCAATGATCTCTTTAGATTGAGACATATGTTCCTGTTGAAACACAAGTCCGAACCTTTTGAGATATTCACAGAGTATAAGTTAGAAGTAAAGAACCAAAACGGGTATAAGTATTATGTCCTTTGATTTGATCAAGGAGGAGAATACTTGAGCATAGAATTCCTGGACTATTCTAAAGGAGAATGAGATTCTCTCTCAGCATTACTCCTCCGTATACACCACAGCACGTCGGTGTATTGGGGCGGAGCAAACACACCCTATATGATAAGGTGTGCTCTATGATGAGTACTACTGAGTTACCTGTTTTCTTTTGGGGGTTATGTACTTGAGAAGCTGCATACCTATTGAATTAGGTTCGAATCAGATCATAGCCTACCACTCCATGTGAGATATGGTATGGGAAGAGCCAATGTCTTAAGCTAGTTAAGATTTTAGGTTGTCCGGCCTATGTCTAAAAGCAAAATCCGGGCAAGCTCGAGGCAAGGTCAGTTATGTAGAACTGGAAAGGTTCCAGCTATACAAACTACAGCAGATGATTTGGTACAACCAAAGGATTAAGTAGATACCAACGAACCTCGGCCTCTCCGCCGATCTAGTAGGGTTCCTCACCCACCTGAGAGATACATCGGTTTCTCTATGATAGTGGGAGTGAGGATTGCATCATGAGATGATGACCCAACTAGTTTCGAGCTGGCCATCAGGAGTAAGACTCTATAAGAATGGCTGGATGCTTAGTGATCTGAGACGGAATCCTTATACACCAACAAAGTATGGACTTTGGTTGCTTTATCTGAAGGGTTAAATCCCCATCAGGAGCCAGTATATCTTGAGAAGATTACTTGGTATAGATGGAAAAGTTGAGACTTTCAAAGCTAGACTTGTTAAAGGTTTTCGTCATCGACCAGGTGTGGATAATGATGAATCCTTTTCCAGTAGCTATGCTTAAGTCCATCCAGATCCTACTTGCCACGGCAACATACCATGACTATGATATCTGGTGGTTGGGTGTCATGACTGCTTTTCTAAAATGATGTTTCAAAAAAGAGAGTCTATAAGTATACAGCCAGAGGGCTTCGTAGACAGTAGGAGCAGCGGAAACGCGTGCAAGATGCTTTATAAGATAAAGCAGGCATCGCGGAGTTGGAACATCTGTTTTGATGTAGTAGTCAAAGAGTTTGACATCATTAAAATGGTAGATGAACCTTGTATAAACAAAAGGGTAGTAGGGAGTATGGTGGTGATCCTCGTAGAGTACGTGGATGACATACTCTTGATAGGGAAGGAGTTTCCTATGCTACGCTCGATCAATCTCCGCTTATCACAATGATTATCCATATAGGATCAAACCGATACCTCTTAAATCCTGGGTCATGGATCTATGAGATAGATCTAAATGGATGTCGGGATTCTCACTAGATGTCGGGATTCTCACTAGATGTAGTGAGATGGTATCAATCGATCCTGGGGAGAAGCACTGGAAAGGTTCCAGAGTGATAAGGACGACTGAAAGTCAGTCACAGGCATTGTCTTTACCCTGAGTAAAAGGACGGTATGTTGGAAGAGTTCCAAGTTAGATACTGTGGCAAACTAGACGATAAAGGCTTGATACATCGCTACTTAAGATGCTACCAAAGAGGAAGTCTGGGTGTATATTAGTTCATGAGATGAACTTCGTTCCTACCATTGTGGGACAATGGAGTTATGGCTTATGCCTAGGAACGTCTGTTCCATCAGTGATCCAGACATATTCTAAGGCATTATCACCTGATCATGGAGATGGTTGAACTCCAAGGAGATCGAGGTAAGGAGAGAAGACTCAGAGGACAACACGGTGGATCCACTCACAAAGGCCTTTTCCCAAAGAGAGACATTTATGGGATAGTTAAGTATGAGATACTACAACCACTGCTATCAGATGGCCCTAGTGCAAGTGGGAGATTGTTAGTTATATGTATGCCCTAGAGGCCATTACTATACATAGGATGTATATTGTAGTGGATGCTTGGACATATATAGAAGGACTTTCTTGCTCGACATGATAGTATGCTATCTGGTTGCTCTTTACCATAACGTGTACACTGATTGTCTCTCTGTTACATGTTGGTAAACCCCTTAGGATGTGTACTTGACTACCTGGACTATGATGTGGATCATACTAGTGGGGACATGGTAGTCCATAAGTGCATCCTTCAAGGTCCCTAGTCGTGGGTGTATCGAGACGGGGCATCGATATACCAGTGTAGACTAGCGTATACCTTCTCGACCCATACAGATGGGCGATGGATGATCCCACATCCATTGGTGTTTGACATCAGAGATGATATACGGGTGCTCAGTGGAGACTGGGTACACTGGACGGACTCGCCGAGAACTCCCAGATGGTATTATACCTTACGTCAGATGGCAGTTCTCTGGTGACACTGGTACAGGTTAGTCTGTAGACCCGAAATCGTCATAGAGTCTTGTGTGATTCCTACTGTGCTTTGATTTCCACCTTACCACGTCCAAGAGGGCGTGCAAAACGGTGGTTTTTGGGTACAGTCCCGAATCACATGGAGGCAATGAGCGATAGGAGGGGATTCGCCTCTCCCGGTATAGGGAGTTGATGTTGTACTGTGTTCGATTGGCTATATCCGGAAATCCCTGGCCAGGGTTGCTGAGATTTACTGGTAAGTGTTACCAGTAGTTTCTCGAACTGTTATAGACCTCATATCGACACGACTTATCGAGCTATTGGGGTCTGACGTTTACCACCCCTAGGCGAGATATGCGACATATCAGACGAACAGACCGGACTGTACGGTAAGTGTTACTTGTTGGATTCACAGGAGTATGAGTGGGCTTGCTCGTCGATCTGCTTATCGCTCAATACCAGGGTGGCCGTTATGTTTAGCAGACTGCTTGCGGCTTGTGGGTGTTTGATATGATCATCACCTGCTGCCGGCGTATTGACGAGAATTTAGAGTCCTACACAGAGGTTTCCTGGCTCAAGCGAAACGGAATAGGAGCGCATATGAGATATGTGCGGGACCGAGAATAATGCGTGTATATGATACCGTATTCTATTCTCGCGCTGAATGTATCGATTGGTTGTATGCGATATAACCTAGTTATCGAATCAAGGATTGATTCGATAAGCCGATACATTGGATATTAGTCGGTCATATGAGATATGACCGGATCGTTAAATCAAGTGTTGATTTAATGATTTAATGTATAATTATACATTTGATATATTACTTTGCATTAACTAATATTGGTTCACTTTAAATGGATTTTCTCACTTGATGTGCACAAGTGGTATATGTGATATATTTTTGTGTACTTGCTTGTATCATGTTTGATGATACATGCAAACTTGGGTGTATGTTTGTATTAAACCATGGTTAGTTAATGGTTAGGGTTCATTTGATTTATTTGCTTATTTATTAATTTATTCATTCATTTTCGCAAAATGAAAATGGCGGCTAATTTTGTTTCTTTGTTGAAGCTTCATGAAGCTTTGAATAAGTCCTCCATTTTTGTTTCATGCTTAACCCTAACCATTCAACCTAACCTTAGTTTATTCTCTACACCTAACTATGGTTGCAAATATGATAAGTATCATTTTATTTCCTATTTTAAAATACTTATGATATTCTTTTTCTTCTTCTTCTTCTTCTTCAAGAAGAAGAGAGCTTGCAACCTTCAATGGTGATTTCATGAAAAGAGTGAGAAATCCAATTCTAAAGTGAACCCACTTCCTATTTCTTCATCCTCTTGTTAGTTGTATGTATGCCCTAGAGGCCAGTATTATACAAATGATGTATATTATATTGGATGCTTGGACATATATAGAGATGACTTTCTTGCTCGATATGATAGTATGCTATCTGGTTGCTCTTTATCTTAACATGTACACTTGTCTCTTTAAACTGTCTTATAGTTACATGTTGGTAAAGCCCTTAGGATGTGTACTTGACTACCTGGACTATGATGCAGATCATACTAGTGGGGACATGGTAGTCCATATGTACATCCTTCAAGGTCCCTAGTCGTGGGTGTATCGAGACGGGGCATCGATATACCAGTGTAGACTAGCGTATACGCTTCTCGACCCATGAGATGGGCGATGGATGATCCCATATCCATTGGTGTTTGACATCAGAGATGGTATACGGGTGCTCAGTGGAGACTGGGTACACTGGACGGACTCGCCGAGAACTCCCAGATGGTATTATACCTCACGTCAGATGGCAGTTCTCAGGTGACACTTGTGCAGGTTAGTCTGTAGACCCGAGATCGTCATAGAGTCTTGTGTGATTCCCACTGTGGTTTGATCTCCACCTTACCACGTTTATGAGGGCGTGCAAAACGGTGGTCTTTGGGTACAGTCCCGAGTCACATGAAGGCAATGAGCGATAGGAGGGGTTTCGTCTCTCCCGGTATTGGGGGGTTGATGTTGCGCTGTGCTCGATTGGCCGTAACAGGGAAGTCCCTGGCCAGGGCTGATCAGAGATTTGCTGGTAAGTGTTACCAGTAGTTTCTCGACCCGTTATGAGCCTCACATCGGCACGACTTATCGGTTATTGGGGTCTGACGTTTACCACCGCTAGACTTGATATGCGACATATTAGACGAACAGACCGGACTGTACGGTAAGTGTTGCTGGTTGGATTCACAGGAGTGTGAGCGGGCTAGCTCGTCGATCTTCTGATCGCTCAATACCCGAGTGGCCGTTACGTTTAGCAGACCGCTTGTGGCTTGTGGGTGATTGATAAGATCATCATCCGCTGCCGACGTATTGACGAGTCTTTAGAGTCCTACACAGAGGTTTCCTGGCTCAAGCGAAACGAAATAGGAGCGCATATGAGATATGTGCAGGACCGAGAATAATGCGTTTATGTAATACCGTATTTCATTCTCGTGATGAATGTATCGATTGGTTATATGCGATATGACCTAGTTATCGAATCAAGGATTGATTCGATAAGCCGATACATAGGATACTAGTCGGTTATATGCGATATGACCGGATCGTTAAATCAAGTGTTGATTTAATGATTTAATGTATAATTATATATTTGATATATTACTTTGCATTAACTAGTATTGGTTCACTTTAAATGGATTTTCTCACTTAATGTTCACAAGTTGTATATGTGATATACTTTTGTGCACTTGATTGTATCATGTTTGATGATACATATACACTTGGATTTGTGTAAAGACTTAAACCGTGTTTAGTGAATGGTTAGGGTTTCATATTTTCACTTATTATTTATCTTTTCTTTTTTGAGAAATAGATAAAAGAAAACAAAATGGTTTCTTTTTATCATGAAGCTTGTTGAAGCTTCATGAAGCTTTGACTAAAGTGACCATTTTGTCTTCATCCTTAATCCTAACCATTCCCACTAACCATGGTCTATTCTCTACACCTAACCAAGGTTAGAAGATGATAAGTATTCATTTTATTATTCTTTTCAAGAATTACTGATCATATTCTATCTTCTTCATCATCTTCTTCTTCAAGAAAAAGCTTGCCACCTTTAATGGCATCATCAGCAAAAGTGTGAGAAATCCAATTCTAAAGTAAACCCACCTCCTATTTCTTCACCCTCTAACTCTTGCCAAGTAATATAGGGTGTTTTCTTCACAAGTTTCATAACTAGGTGAAGTTGGAGCTTGATCTTGTGTAACCTCGATGTAGATCATCCTCGGCATCGTAGCCGACGACTAGTCCGCTCATTTCTCCGATGAAGCCGATGCTAGAGTCCGAGATTCGACTTGGACAGCGAGAGGACGTCTACGTGGAGCTAAGGAAGTGGAGAACCGGATCTACAAAGGTTGTAGCTTCTTACTTTTAGTTAAGTTGTTAACTAGTTTTTCTTTTCGCCTAAAATTCTAGTTAACGATCCGTATTAGGGTTTCTCGGCACCGGTAAAATTTGAAATTGGCATGGTTGATGCCTTGTGAGACCTCTTGAGAGTGCCTAGGAACCCTACAGTTGTATTAGAGCCTAGCTAGAGCCTTAGGCGATGCTTAGACGATGTTTGAAACCCGATCGAACCCGAAACCCTAATTTTTCCACGCTCTCTGGACTTTTTCTAAAAAGTGGGTTTTTTCCAGATTAAAAATGCTTAAAAAATTCAGCAGGGAATTCTAAGAATTACGGTGCAAATTTTTCCAAGAGATGAGTTCAAAGAGCGGTGGAACCGCGGCAGAAGCCTGGCTTCTGCGGCGGTTCCGCGGCCATATGATGATTTCATCAGTCCCTTTTTGCACAGTAATTCCTACTTTATGATGCTGAGTTTTCTGGGAATTTTTAATTTGACTCAAGTGTTGAGTGTTCTGGGGTTGCATTGGGAATCGTTGATTCGATCGGATTATTAAACTTCGTCTATGTGTTTTTCCGGATAACTTTAGAATATCTTAAAAGGTTCGACCGGATATAAATACCCAACTTTTCCCCTGCCGGAAAATTTTCAAGTGTTGGATTTTTCTGAGGTTTAAAGACGTTCTAAGTAGTGCAAGTAACGCGATGGTCCCTCTAGAAGACAACAAACCTTAACTCGATTATGTGACCGTCTTGAACTGCCCTTTGAACCTTAGGGTTTAGGGCAGTACGGCGTGCCACATATGAGGCGTTGGCTTGACCCTTCTACGGCTGGACCATTGGTACTGAGGCATGAAGTGAATGTCTTTGAACCTATTTCATGTGTTGAATGGTTTCGGGAAAACTTGGGTGTTCGAATGTTCGATCGGAAAGTTTAATATTTTCTATTTATCCGGAATGGGATACAATAATTGGAATTCACAAACAGTTATGAGATAACTGGATGAATGTTATAAATCTAGCGGTTTAGTCTCACTTGATATTGAAAAGAGTTTTCGATAATGGGACTAAAATGCGGGGTTTATAATTGTTAGGCATGTGATGTCTAAGTATTTCATTTGATTAGGCATGCGATGTCTAATGAGGTTGTGGATTCCAACTGTTGTAGTTTTACACTTTCTTTTATGTGACCGTAAGTGTAGTATGTGATATCGCCGGTTTCGTTGCTATATGTCAACGACAATTGGGATGCGTATATTTACTTACGTTGATGACATGTGATGTTATGTGTTGCTGGATATGTTATATTGGATTGTCGTGTTTGAATAGCCGGGGGTTTTTATGTGAGATGAGTGTTTTTCATCTTCATTCATGTAAAAACTTGTATGTAATATTCTTTTATTGGGGCACTTCCAGGTTGCGGAAGTTGTCACCTTTTGTATATTATTTACTTTTCCACATTAGGATAGACCCAAGGAGGGGAGCACAAGTAACCGGGTTCTAGGGTTCAGTGGGAGACCATCTCGAGGAGTCGAGTCCGGGTCTCCTAACCCTAGAATTGGTAGGGTTGCTTGCCGCTCTCGTAGGGGTCTAGGGGTGTGGGATTGGCTATTCATCACGACCGTGGAATCCGTGTTTTATACTGGCTCGTATTGAAAACACGGACGTCCTAGTATATCCAATGTTTCATATGTTTTTTCTGCTGCGATATCTGTGATATGATCATTTGATATGTTCTGATGGATACAGTATATAGTATATATGATATATTATATAGACGTTACTTATGTTTTGCACCCGCACTAGCCCTGCCCTGCTCTGTCGTTAGTTACCTAACCTAACGGTGCACGAGGGGACATCGAGGCGAATGCAGATGGCATAAGTGTACATCGTATTTATCTGTGATGTTTAGGTGACTTAAATGATGGGACTTCATTAATGTGATTAATGAAATAAAAGAAACCTAAAGATGTTGTAGAATCGAATTTCAAAATAAAACAGGTAGCTACAGTTCTTGCTTTGCATAGCGGTATATATGATATACCCTGCACCTTATTCGATGAGGAAAGGACCGAGATCCCTTCACCGGGAGTGACTCCTTTAGCAATGACTGACAGACGCTACACACTCGGTTTGCTTTTGATTGCTTTTGGAGTTTTGCTTTGCAAAGTGATATATATGATATATCCTGCACCTCATTCGACGAGGAAAGGGCCGACGATCCCTTCACCGGGAGTGACCCCTTTAGCAAAACTAGAAAAGCCTCGAAATCACTCCATTTCAAAACTTCACTTGATTCTACAACACGATATCAAGTTCATTACGCAATAGGTTTTCAGAAAAACCTGTCGTAGCCCTACGTCATTTCAGATAAGTACTAGTTAGTATTCGTGCTACGTTTGTTGACTATGTTAAGGCGTAGTGTGCGGTAGCTAATTAAGTGCTTATCTGCATAAGCATATGATGCAATTGGATTAGGGTAGTGTGCGACTTTATTGACTATGTTAAGGGTCGTGCGGGTGGGTTTAATTCAATCGGGAAATGACGGGTTGAACTTGACTACCACTTATGATTTGTTGACTATGTTAAGGTCATATAGCTGCTAGGCGCAAAATATTATCGGGAATTTCAAGTGTTGAGATTTGCAATGAGATTGCATACCTTCTATGAGATAGTTGGATCCCGATACCCACTGCGAGTAAGAGTTACTCCCGGGAGAGTTTTACACAGGACAATTAGCCGATCAAGTAGGTGTCTAGAAAGGTGTCAATAGGGTTACGCCTCTGGGAAAACGAGGTTTACTATAATTAGGTCCGTGCGAAAGCATGGGGAACCTCCCTCAAAGTACCGACACTGGCCTGGCTGAAAGATCGACGAAGTTGTCAGGTGTAATTAATCCCGGCTAGTCTTTCCTTTTAAGGTTTGAAGGAAGATTTGATAAAAACCAGTGGGAGCCATCCTGATTAGATAAGATAATAACCAATCTGATCTTGCAAGAGCATACGCTAAAGTGTTTTCTTCTCTCTCTCTCCAGGTAGCGACCATGTCATGCCCTAACAAAGATAATAATATGGATGTATTGACTGAACCCGCATGTTTTACTGTGCTGGGGAACGTTTGTTCCGTTCTTTCTTATAAGAGTTATAGGAATGACCAGGACATAGGGGAATACCAGGATTCCCAAGCCACCCGAATGAAGAAACTACATGTTGATGCAATTTCTTCGGGTGTGTTCGTTACAGAGAACTGTTTCTCCATTTGCTCTACGTCCTGGGTATTAGATACCGGGTCAGGATCCCATATATGTAATCAGTTACATGGGCTTAGGAAAGGTAGAGAACTTGGAGAAGGTGATAAAGACATCAGAGTTGGAAATGGTGCAATTGTTGCAACTAAGACTGTCGGGGAATATCACCTTGTATTACCAACTGGTAATACGTTGATTCTGAACGAATGCTATTACATGCCGAACCTGATATGCAACATTATATCGGTTTCTTTGTTGAGTAAAGAGGGATATAATTTTGTATTACAGAATAATGTTATGAACATTTTCCGTAACAAAAAGTTGGTTGGATCAGGCACGTTGTGCAATGGCATTTATATTCTAAATCAATCAACAGTTCTGAGCATAACGAACACACACAAGAGGAAGAGTTCAGATTTGAACGAATCCTTCTTATGGCATTGTAGACTGGGTCACATCAATGCGACACGACTAACTAAGTTGCATAAGGATGGATATTTGAAACCATTCGAATTTTTATCTTATGACACTTGCCAGTCATGTCTCAAAGGCAAGATGACCAAAACTCCGTTTACGGGACACGGAGAAAGAGTTACCGAACTCTTAGGACTGATACATAGTGATGTATGCGGTCCTATGTCTACACATGCCAGGGATGGTTCTTCATACTTCATTACATTCACTGACAATCTCTCTAGGTTCGGGTATGTGTTCCTGATGAAACACAAATCAGAAGCTTTTGAGAAATTTAGAGAATATAAACAAGAAGTTGAGAACCAAACCGGAAAAATTATTAAAATCCTACGATCTGATCGAGGAGGTGAATACTTGAGCAATGAATTCCTGGACTTCCTAAAAGAGAATGGGATTCTCTCTCAGCTGATTCCTCCATATACACCACAGCACAATGGTGTATCAGAACGGAGGAACCGCACCCTATTAGATATGGTGCGCTCTATGATGAGCACAGCTGAGTTACCTATTTCCTTCTGGGGATATGCGCTGGAGACAGCAGCATTCCTATTGAATCAAGTTCCATCTAAATCTGTACCCACCACACCATATGAGATATGGAGTGGGAAGAGACCATATTTTAAACGAGTTAAGATATGGGGTTGTACGGCCTATGTCAAAAGGCAAAATCCAGACAAACTCGAGGCACGGTCAGTTCTTTGCAAGTTTGTGGGATATCCTAAGAATTCATAAGGATATTTTTTCTACCATGCTGAAGAACAAAAAGTGTTTGTTTCTCAATATGCCACCTTTTTAGAAAAGGAATTCCTTGAAAAAGAAATTAGTGGCAAAGTGGTGAGCTGGAAGAAGTTCCAGATACACAAACCGTAACTGAAGATTTAGTGGAACCAGAAGATTCAGTAGCTCCCAATGAACCTCAGCCTCTCCGCCGATCTAGTAGGGTTCCTCACCAACCTGAGAGATACTACGGTTTTCTCATGGATGGTGGGAGCGAGGATTGCATCATGGAGGATGATGACCCAACTAGCTTCGAGCAGGCCATCATGAGTAGGGACTCAGTGAAATGGCTGGATGCTATGCGGTCCGAGATGGAATCCATGTACACCAACAAAGTATGGACTTTGGATGTTGCTCCTGAAGACGTAAAACCCATCGGGAGCAAGTGGATCTTCAAGAAAAAACTTGGTGTAGATGGGAAAGTGGAGACTTTCAAAGCTAGACTTGTAGCAAAGGGTTTTCGTCAAAGACCAGGTGTGGAATATGACGAAACCTTTTCTCCAGTGGCTATGCTTAAATCCATCCGGATCATGCTTGCCATCGCTGCATATCATGATTACGAAATCTGGCAAATGGATGTTAAGACCGCCTTTCTAAATGGTGATTTAGAAGAGTGCGTGTACATGACTCAGCCAGAGGGCTTCGTAGACAGTGGGAGCAGCGGAAAGGTGTGCAAGCTGCTTAAATCCATTTATGGATTAAAGCAAGCATCGCGGAGTTGGAACATCTGCTTTGACGTCGTTATCAAAGAGTTTGATTTCGTCAAAAACCCAGATGAACCTTGTATCTACAAGAAGGTAGCAGAGAGTAAGGTGGTCTTCCTCGTATTGTACGTGGACGACATACTCTTGATAGGAAATGATATTCCTATGCTGCAATCGGTCAAGCTCTTCTTATCACAAAGATTCTCGATGAAAGATCTTGGTGATGCCTCCTGCATATTGGGAATTAGGATCTATAGAGATAGATCCAAACGGATATTGGGATTGTCCCAATCCAGGTACATTGACACCATACTAAAGAGGTTTAGCATGGAAGAATCCAAGCGTGGGAACTTGCCCACGATCTCTGGAGTCGCTCTCTCTAAAGAGATGTCTCCCAAGACTAATTTGGAGAGAGCTCGCAAGCAAGGGATACCCTATGCTTCGGGTGTAGGCTCTATCATGTACGCGATGTTATGTACCAGACCCGATGTAGCATACTCACTAAGTGTAGTGAGCAGGTATCAAGCTGATCCTGGAGAGAGTCACTGGACAGCTGTGAAGAGCATTCTCAAGTACTTACGAAGGACTAAAGAGATGCTCTTGGTGTATGGTAACGGAGAACTCCAAGTGGAGTCCTTTACCGATTCGAGCTTCCAGAGTGATAAGGACGACTCTAAGTCGCAGTCGGGTTTTGTCTTTACCCTTTACGGAGGGGCGGTTAGCTGGAAGAGTTCCAAGCAGGAAACCGTGGCAGACTCGACGATGGAGGCTGAATACATCGCTGCCAACGATGCTGCTAAAGAGGCTGTCTGGATCAAGAAGTTCATTACTGAACTTGGAGTGGTTCCATCTATTGAGCATCCAATACCTTTGTATTGCGATAACAATGGAGCGGTGGCTTTGGCCAAGGAACCTAGGTCCCATCAGTGAACCAGGCATATTCTGAGGCGGTATCACCTAATCCGGGAGATAGTTGATCGCCGGGAGATCGAGGTCAGGAGGGTTGACTCGAAGAATAACACGGCGGATCCACTCACGAAGGCCATTCCCCAGATACAGTTTGAGAGACTCTTCGGGATGCTCGGTATGCGATACTACAGCAGCTGGCCCTAGTGCAAGTGGGAGATTGTTAGTTGTATGTATGCCCTAGAGGCCTGTATTGTACAGATGATGTATATTATATTGGATGCTTGGACATATATAGAGATGACTTTCTTGCTCGATATGATAGTATGCTATCTGGTTGCTCTTTATCTTAACATGTACACTTGTCTCTTTAAACTGTCTTATAGTTACATGTTGGTAAAGCCCTTAGGATGTGTACTTGACTACCTGTACTATGATGCAGATCATACTAGTGGGGACATGGTAGTCCATAGGTACATCCTTCAAGGTCCCTAGTCATGGGTGTATCGAGACGGGGCATCGATATACCAGTGTAGACTAGCGTATACGCTTCTCGACCCATGAGATGGGCGATGGATCATCCCATATCCATTGGTGTTTGACATCAGAGATGGTATACGGGTGCTCAGTGGAGACTGGGTACACTGGACAGACTCGCCGAGAACTCCCAGATGGTATTATACCTCACGTCAGATGGCAGTTCTCAGGTGACACTTGTGCAGGTTAGTCTGTAGACCCGAGATCGTCATAGAGTCTTGTGTGATTCCCACTGTGCTTTGATCTCCACCTTACCACGTCCATGAGGGCGTGCAAAACGGTGGTCTTTGGGTACAGTCCCGAGTCACATGGAGGCAATGAGCGATAGGAGGGGTTTCGTCTCTCCCGGTATTGGGGGGTTGATGTTGCGCTGTGCTCGATTGGCCGTAACAAGAAAGTCCCTGGCCAGGGATGATCAGAGATTTGCTGGTAAGTGTTACCAGTAGTTTCTCGACCCGTTATGAGCCTCACATCGGCATGACTTATCGGTTATTGGGGTCTGACGTTTACCACCCTTAGACTTGATATGCGACATATCAGACGAACAGACCGGACTGTACGGTAAGTGTTGCTGGTTGGATTCACAGGAGTGTGAGCGGGCTAGCTCGTCGATCTTCTGATCGCTCAATACCCGGGTGGCCGTTACGTTTAGCAGACCGCTTGCGGCTTGTGGGTGATTGATATGATCATCATCTGCTGCCGGCGTATTGACGAGTCTTTAGAGTCCTACACAGAGGTTTCCTGGCTCAAGCGAAACGAAATAGGAGCGCATATGAGATATGTGCAGGACCGAGAATAATGCGTGTATGTAATACCGTATTTCATTCTCGCGATGAATGTATCGATTGGTTATATGCGATATAACCTAGATATCGAATCAAGGATTGATTCGATAAGCCGATACATAGGATACTAGTCGGTTATATGCGATATGACCGGATCGTTAAATCAAGTGTTGATTTAATGATTTAATGTATAATTATATATTTGTTATATTACTTTGCATTAACTAGTATTGGTTCACTTTAAATCGATTTTCTCACTTGATGTTCACAAGTTGTATATGTGATATACTTTTGTGCACTTGATTGTATCATGTTTGATGATACATATACACTTGGATTTGTGTAAAGACTTAAACCATGTTTAGTGAATGGTTAGGGTTTCATATTTTCACTTATTATTTATCTTTTCTTTTTTGAGAAATAGATAAAAGAAAACAAAATGGTTTCTTTTTATCATGAAGCTTGTTGAAGCTTCATGAAGCTTTGACTAAAATGACCATTTTGTCTTCATCCTTAACCCTAACCATTCCCACTAACCATGGTCTATTCTCTACACCTAACCAAGGTTAGAAGATGATAAGTATTCATTTTATTATTCTTTTCAAGAATAACTGATCATATTCTATCTTCTTCATCATCTTCTTCTTCAAGAAAAAGCTTGCCACCTTTAATGGCATCTTGAGCAAAAGTGTGAGAAATCCAATTCTAAAGTGAACCCACCTCCTATTTCTTCACCCTCTACCTCTTGCCAAGTAGTATAGGGTGTTTTCTTCACAAGTTTCACAACTTGGTGAAGTTGGAGCTTGATCTTGTGTAACCTCGACGTAGATCATCTTCGGCATCGTAGCCGACGACTAGTCCGCTCATTTCTCCGATGAAGCCGATGCTAGAGTCCGTGATTCGACTTGGACAGCGAGAGGACGTCTACGTGGAGCTAAGGAAGTAGAGAACCGGATCTACAAAGGTTGTAGCTTCTTACTTTTAGTTAAGTTGTTAACTAGTTTTTCTTTTCGCCTAAAATTCTAGTTAACGATCCGTATTAGGGTTTCTCGGCACCGGTAAAATTTGAAATTGGCATGGCTGATGCCTTGTGAGACCTCTTGAGAGTGCCTAGGAACCCTACACCTCTATCACTTGCCAAGTAGTATAGGGTGTTTTCTTCACTAGTTTCATGACTTGGTGAAGTTGGAGCTTGATCTTGAGTTGCCTCGACGTAGATCTTCTTCGGCATCGAAGTCGACGACCTAGCCCGCCCATTTCTCCGATGAAGCCGACGCTAGAGCCAGGGATCCGATGATCGCAGCGAGGGGACTTCATCACGGAGCTATGGAGGTGGAGGACCGGATCTACAAAGGTTGTAGTCACTTCCCTTTTAGCAGTAAAGTTGTTTACTACGTGTAGTTTCGCCTAATATCTAGTTAACGATCCGTATTACGGTTTCTCGGCACCGGAAAATTTATAATTTGGCATGGTTGATGCCTTGTGAGACCTCATTAGTGTGCCTAGGAACCCTACAATCAGAGCCTAGCTAGAGCATTAGGCGATGTGTAGACGAAGTTAAAAGTCCGATCGAACCCTGAAACGTCGTATTTGACACCCTCTCTGGAAATTTTTTAAAAAGATGGTTTTTTCCTTATTAAAAATACTCAGAAAAATAAGCAGGTGATTCTATGGTTAACTGTGAAATACAAACCCCTAATTCCTTCAAGTCACCGCGGAACCGCGGCAATACCAGGCTTTTCGCGGCGGTTCCGTGGCCGTACTTGGGTATTAGGGATAGATATTTCTAGGTAACATCCGTAGGTATTACTACGTGCTTCTGGGAATTTTTAATATTACTCAATTGTTAAGTTTTCTGGAGATCTTTGCAATTCGTTGATTCGATCGGAAAGTTTAACATTGTCTATTTATCTGGAATGTGATACAATATGTGGAATTCATATAGTTAGGCATGAAATGCGAAGTATGTGATATTTCGGATTTAAGATGTCTAAAGTGATTGTGGATTCCAAATGTTGTAGTTTTATAATTTCTTTTCTGTGACCGTAAGCGTAGTATGTAGTGTATCGCCGGCTTCCTTGCTATACATCAACGACAATCGGGATACGCATACTTGCTTACGTTGATGATATGAGATATTATGTGTTGCTGTGATATGTTATATTGGATCGTCGTGTTTTGAATAGCCGGGGGGTTTATGTGAGATGAGGGTTTTTATTTTCATTCATGTAAAATTCATTGTATGTAATATTCTTTTATTGGAGCACTTCCGGGTTGAGGTTGATGTCACCATTGTATATTATTTACTTTTCCGCATTAGGATAGACCCGAGGAGGGGAGCACAAGTAACTGGGATCTACGGTTGAGTGGAAGGCCATCTCAAGGAGTCGAGACCGGGTCTCCTAACCCTAGAATTGGCAGAGTTGCATGCCGCTCTCATAGGGGTCTAGGGATGTGGGTTGGGCTATTCATCTCGACCGTGGAATCCGTGTTTTATACAGGCTCGAAATAAAACACGGACGTCCTCGTATATCCAATATTTCATATGTCATCTTCCGCTGCAATGTTCTGTGATGAGATCATATTACTGCCTGAGACGAATGCTTATACTGTATGTTGATATATATATATATATTGTTGCTTTCGTTTCTTCTGTGATGCTTAGAAAGCTTAAATGATGGGTTTTATTAATGAGATTAATAAAAGAAAAGAAACCTAAAAGATGTTGTAGAATCAAATTTTCAAAAAGGGTAGCTACAGTTTTTGATTTGCATAACGGTATTCCTTATAGAATATCCAGCACCTTATTCGATAAAGAAAGAGCCGAGATCCCTTCATCTGGAGTGACCTCTTTAGCAAAACTGGCAGATGCTACAAACTCGCGGTTTAGTTTTTGATTGCTTCTATAGTTCTTTCTTTGCACAGAGGTATTTATGAAATATCCTGCACCTTATTCGATGAGGAAAGAGCCGAGATCTCTTCACCGGGAGTGACCTCTTTAGCGAAACTAGAAAAGCCTAAAAATCACTTCTTTTCAAAATCACTTGTTTCTACAACGATATCAAGTTCATTATGCAAAAGGTTTTTATAAAAACCTGTCGTAACCCTCCGTTATTACAGATAAATAATATTTAGTATTCGTGCTACGTTTGTTGACTTAGTCAAGGCGTAATGTACGGTAGCTAAATAGTATTTATTTGCTAAAGCATGAGATACGATTGGATTAGGGTAGTCGTACGGCCTTGTTGACTTAGTCAAGGGTCGTACGGGTAGGTTTAATTTAATCGGGAAATGTACGGGTTGAACTTGACTTGCGATTTATGGTTTGTTGACTTAGTCAAGGTCATAAATCGCTAGGGGTAAAAATATTATCGGAAATTTCAAGTGTTGAAATTTGCAATGAGATTGCATACCTTCTATGAGATAGATGGATCCTGATACCCACTGCGAGTAAGAGTTACTCCTGAGAGAATTTTACACAGGACAGTTAGCCAATCAAGTAAGTGTCTAGAAAGGTGTTAACGGGGTTATGCCTCTGAGAAAATGAGGTTTATTTTAATTAGGTCCATGCGAAAGCACGGGGAACCTTCCTCAAAATACCAACACTGATCTGGCTGAAAGATTGGCGAACTTGTAGGGTGTAATTAATCCCGGCTAATCTTACCTTTTAGGGTTTGAAAGAAAATTTGATTAAAACAGTGGGAGCCATCCTGATTAGATAAGATAATAACCAATCTAATCTTGCAATAGTGCATGCTAAAGTGTTTTTACTTCTCTCTCTCTCCAGGTAGCGACCATGTCAGGCCTTAATCAAGATAATAATATCGATGTATTAACCGAACCCGCTTGTTATACTGAGCAGGGGAACGTTGGTCCCGTTCTTTCTTATAAATGTTATAAGACTGAGCAGGGAATAGGACAATATCTGTATTCTCATGCCGCCCAAGCGAAGAATAAGCATGTTGATAAATCTTCTTCAGGTGTGTTAGTTACCGAGAACTGTTTCTCAGTTCACTCTACGTCCTGGGCATTAGATTCCGGATCAGGATCCCACATATGCAATATATTGCATAGGCTAAAGAAAGGAAGAGAAATGGGAAAGGGTGATCATTCCGTAAGAGTAGGGAATGGTGTAAATGTTGCAGCCAAAGCAGTTGGCGAATATCACCTTATATTACCAAGTGGTAATACATTTATTCTAAACGAACGCTATTATATACCGAACATGATATGCAACATTATATCAGTTTCTTTATTAAGTAAAGAAGGATATAATTTTGTAATACAGGATAATGTTATGAACATCTTCCTAAATCAAAAGTTGATTGGATCAGGCTCGTTAAATAATGGCATATACGTTCTAAATCAAAATACAGTTCTTAATATACAGAACTCACACAAAAGGAAAAGTTCAGAAATGAACGAATCCTTCTTGTGGCATTGTAGACTTGGTCATATCAATGCGACACGACTATCTAAGTTACATAAAGATAGTTATTTAAATACATTCGAATTATCATCTTATGAAACTTGCCATTCATGTCTCAAAAGCAAAATGACCAAAACTCCGTTTAGTGGACACGGAGAAAGAGTTACGGAACTCTTGGGACTAATACATAGTGATGTATGCGATCCCATGTCTACACATGCCAGGAATGGTTCTTCGTACTTCATTACATTCACCGACGATCTCTCAAGATACGGACATGTGTTCCTATTGAAACACAAGTCTGAAGCATTTGAGAAATTCAGGGAATATAAACACGAAGTCGAGAACCAAACGGGTAAAAATATTAAAATCCTTCGATCTGATCGAGGAGGAGAATACTTGAGCAATGAGTTCCTCGATTATCTAAAAGAGAATGGGATTCTCTCTTAGCTTACTCCTCCCTATACACCACAGCACAACGGTGTATCGGAGCGGAGGAATCGCACCCTATTAGATATGGTGCTCTCTATAATGAGCACTGCTGAGTTACCTATTTCCTTTTGGGGGTATGCACTTGAGACAACCATATACCTATTGAATCTAGTTCCATCTAAATCTGTACCCACCACACCATATGAGATATGGAGTGGGAAGAGACCATATTTTAAACGAGTTAAGATATGGGGTTGTCCGACCTATGTCAAAAGGCAAAATCCGGACATGCTCGAGGCACAATCAGTTCTTTGCAAGTTTGTGGGATATCCAAAGAATTCTCAAGGATATTTTTTCTGCCACGCTAAGGAACAAAAGGTCTTTGGTGCTCAACATGCCACTTTTTTAGAAAATGAATTTCTTGTTAAAGAAATTAGTGGCAAAGGGGTAGAGCTGGAAGAAGTTCCTATAACACAAACTGCAACTGAAGATTTAGTGGAACCAGAAGATTCAGTAGTTCCCGACGAAGCTCAGCCGCTTCGCCGATCTAGTAGGGTTTCTCATCTACCTGAGAGATGCTACGGTTTTCTCATTGATGGTGGGAGCGAGGATTGCATCATGGAAGATGATGACCCGACTAGTTTCGAGCAGGCCATCACGAGTGGTGACTTTGTGAAATGGCTGGATGCAATGCGATCTGAGATGGAATCCATGTACACCAACAAAGTATGGACTTTGGAAGTTGCTCCTGAATGGGTAAAACCCATTGGGAGCAAATGGATCTTTAAGAAGAAACTTGGTGTAGATGAAAATGTTGAAACTTTCGAAGCTGGACTTGTTGCAAAGGGTTTTCGTCAACGACCAGGTATGGATTATGACGAAACCTTTTCTCCAGTAGCTATGCTTAAGTCCATCAGGATCTTACTTGCTATTGCTGCATAGCATAACTAAGAAATCTGGCAAATGTATGTTAAGACAGCCTTTCTAAATGGTGATTTGGAAGAGTGCATGTACATGACACAGCCAGAGGGCTTTGTAGACAGTGGGAGCAGTGGAAAGGTGTGCAAGCTGCTTAAATCCATCTACGGGTTAAAGCAGGCATCGCGGAGTTGGAACATCTGTTTTGATGTGGTAGTCAAAGAGTTTGACTTCATCAAAAATATAGATGAACCTTGTATATACAAAAAGGTTGCAGAGAGTAAGGTTGTCTTCATCATATTGTACGTGGATGACATACTCTTGATAGGAAATCATATTCCTATGCTGCACTCGGTCACGATCTTCTTATCACATAGATTCTCAATGAAAGATCTAGATGATGCCTCCTGCATTTTAGAGATTAAGATCTATAGAGATAGATCTTGACGGATACTGGGATTGTCCCAATCCAGGTACATTGACACTATACTAAAGAGGTTTAGTATGGAAGAAACCAAGCGTGGGAACTTACCCACGATCTCTGGACTCACTCTCTCCAAAGAGATATCTCCCAATACTGATTTGGAAAGAGCTCGCATGAAAGGGATACCCTATGCTTCGGCAGTAGGTTCTATCATGTACGCGATGCTATGTACCAGACCCGATTTAGAATACTCACTAAGTGTAGTGAGTAGGTATCAAGAAGATCCTGGAGAGAATCACTGGACAGCTTTAAAGAACGTTCTCAAGTACTTGAGAAGGACTAAAAAGATGTTCTTGGTGTATGGTGACGGAGAACTCAAGGTGGAGTCCTTTACCGATTCGAGCTTCCAAAGTGATAAGGACGACTCTAAGTCGCACTCGGGATTTGTCTTTACCCTAAATGGAGTGGCGGTTTGTTAGAAGAGTTCCAAACAGGAAACCGTGGCAGACTCGGCGATGGAGGCTGAATACATCGCTGCCAATGATGCTGCCAAAGAGGCTATCTGGATAAAGAAGTTCATCACTGAACTTGATGTGGTTCCGTCCATTGAGTATCCAATACCTCTGTATTGTGATAACAATGGAGCTGTGGTTTTAGCTAAGGAACCCAGGTCCCATCAGAAGTCCAAACATATTCTGAGGCGGTGTCACCTGATTCGGGAGATTATTAATCGCTGGGAGATCGAGGTCAGGAGAGTTGATACGAAGGACAACACTGCGGATCCACTCACAAAGGCCATTCCTCAGATACAATTTGAGAGACTCTTCGGGATGTTGGGTATGAGATACTACAACAGCTGGGCTTAGTGCAAGTGGGAGATTGTTAGTTATATGTATGCCCTAGAGGCCATTGTTGTACATGTGATGTATATTATATTGGATGCTTGGATATATATAGAGAAGACTTTCTTGCTCGATATGATAGTATGCTATCAGGTTTCACTTTATCTTAACATGTTAACGAATACTGTTTTATGATCACGTGTTGATAAAGCCCATAGGATCTGTACTCGACTACTAGGACTATGATGAGATCATACTAGTGGGGCCAGAGTAATCAATGAGTATATCTTATAACTGTTCCTAGTCGAGGGTGTATCGAGACAGGGCATCGTTGCTCTAGAGTTGACTAGCATACACGCATCTTGACCCATATGATGGGCTATGGATGATCCCATATCCATTGGTGTTGGACATCAAAGATGGTGTGCGGTTGCTCAGTGGAGACTGGGTACACTGAACGGACTCGCCGAGAACTCCTGGATGGTATTATACCTATCGTCAGATAGTAGTTCTACGGTGACACTGGTACAGGTTAGTCTGTTGACCCGAGATCGTCATAGAGTCTAGTGTGAATCCCACTGTGCTTTGATTTTCACCTTACCACGTCCAAGAGGGCATGCAAAACGGTGACTTTTGGGTACAGTCCCGAATCACCAGGAGGCAATGAGCGATAGGAGTGGTTTCGTCTCTCCCGGTATAGGGAGTTGATGTTTTGCTGTGTTCGATTGGCTATAACTGGAAGTCCCTGGCCAGGGCTGATATGGAGATTTGCTGGTAAGAGTTATCAGTAGCTTCTTGACCCGTTATGAGCCTTATATCGATACGACTTATCGGTTACTGGGGTCTGACGTTTACCACCCCTAAACTAAATATGCAACATATCAAACGAACAGATCGGACTGTACGGTAGTGTTTACTGATTGGATTTACAGGAGAATGCACAAGCTTGCTTGTTGATCTTCTGATCGCTCAATAGCTGGGTGGCTGTTACGTTTAGCTGACCGCTTGCAGCTTGTGGGTATTTGATATGATCATCACCTACTGCCGGCGTATTGACTATTCTTTAGAGTCATACACAGAGGTTTCCTAGCTCAGGCAAAACGGAGTAGGGGCACATATGCGATATGTGCGAGACCGAGAATAATAAGATATGAGGTACTGTATTCTATTCTCACGATATAAGATATCGTCCGGGTATATTTGATATGGCCGGGTCATTGAATCAAGTGTTGATTTGATGAATTGGTGCATGTTATATTAGTCGGTTATATGCAATATAGCCGGATTGTCGGATCAAGAGTTGATTCAATAATTTAATTTATAATTATATATGTGATATATTACATTACGTTAACTAATATAAGCTCGCTTTATTGATTCATTTTCTCACCGGGTAATACATTGATATATATGCAATATATGTTAATTGTATTATTTTCTTTTGTTACAAACATGTATTATATATATGATATATAATATTGTAACAAGTTAGGCTTACAAATACAACATGATTTGTGGAGATTAAACAAATTAGGGTTTGATTTGGGTTAGCATTTGGGTTAAATTTTTCATGAAGCTTCTAGAAGCTTTATTTTGTTTTAAGCTTAGATATTTTGTATCGATATTTTGTGTAGATATTTCTTAACCCAACCCAAACCCTTTACCCTAGTTAATTCTCTACAAGGGTTAAGCCTTCATACTTAACCCATGGTTGGATTTGTAGCCACAACATAATAATTCATTATTCATCACAAATACTTTTCTTCTTCTTCTTCCTCTTGAAAAGCTTTCTAGCTTTTGGGTTAGTGATGAGTAAGTGTGAGAAATTGAAAGAAAAAGAGAGCTAAATTCCAACTTCATCATCCTTATCTATTCTAGCCACTTAGATTAAGGTGTTCACTTCACTAATACTTGATTAGTGAAGTGAGAGCTTGAGTTAATGATTCTTCAAGGTAGATCATCTTCGAAAAGGAAGACTTCAAGCAAGCATGGATCATTCGTCTTGTGGAGCATTTCTAGAGTCTGGGAGATCATGGACCGCGGCAAAGGGACTACTACTCGGAGCTTATGAAGCGAAGGAATGGATTACAAAGGTTGTAATCCCTCTCTCTTAGATGTAAAATTGTTTACATGCATAGTTAACCCTAATTATCTAGCAAAGATCCTCGCTTTAGCTTGTTCGGCACTTGAAAATTTTCAATTCGGCATGGTTGATGCCTTATAGACCCTTGTGATAGTGCCTAGTAACCTTATATGTATATACATACCTGCATTCGTACTGAAATACGAATACCCAAAGAGATAGAATAACACAAAGAACATAATACTAGAATATACGTATCGAAATACATATACGTAAATTATTAAATCAATACCTGATTTAATAATCCGGCTCAAACCCGAGTTGCCTAGTATTATGAACCGTCCGAAGGAAAGTCCGGGTATAAAGTACATCAATCGATCGGAACCCTGCATGTATCCAATACGGCTACTACATCATTTCGCCAGAACCAGGAAAACACTCTGTGTGGGACTCTAAAGACTCGTCAATACGCTGGTAGTGGGTCAACCACAAGCACGTCAGTGGCACTAGCTGTACGTAATGGCTACCTAGGTATTAAGCGAAAGGGAAGCTGACGAGCAAACTCATCCTAAACCCCCACTGAGCCTGACAATGACAATATCCGTACAGTCCGGTCTGTTCGTCTAAGAGTATCGCATATTGAGTCTAAGGGGTGGATAAAGTCAGACCCCTAATAATGCGATAATTCGTGTCGGTATGAAACCCATCACCACCTGAGAAACTATAGATCCTGGATCGGTAATTTTCGTTTACCTTGGCCAAGGATTTCTGGTGATGGCCACCCGTGCACTGTGCGACATCAACCCCCAATACTGGGAGAGACAAATCCCCGACGATCCGCTCACTGCCTCCATGTGGCTCAGGACTGTACCCAACTAAAACCTCTTTGCATGACTCCTTTGAGCCGTGGTTGGGTAGTAATTAAAGCATGGTAGGAACTCACATGAGACAAATGACAATCTCAGGTCGACAGACTAACCTGTACACATGTCACATGGGAACTGCTATCTAACAATAGGTATAATACCAACTAGCAGGTTCCCGGTGAGTCCGTCCAGTGTACACATAACCCAATGAGCACCTATATACTATCATAGGTGAACAAACTAACACCAATGGCTTGTGAGACCTAGCCACCGTCCCTCGTCGGGGTCTCGATCGGTATACACTAGTCTATACTAAAGTATCGATGCCCAGTCTCGAAACTCCCACAACTAGGAACATTTAAAGATTTGCTTATAGACCCCCAGCTCCTACATATATGATCGCCATCATAATACTAGTAGTCAAGAAAGAATCCTATGGGCTCTATAAACATGTAATAGTATGGATAAAGACAAACCAGATAGCATACTATCATCTTGAGTAAGACTGTTTTACCGGTATAGGTCCTCCCTCAATCATCCTAATCACCTGCCTGTGACTACGATAATTGCCTTGAGGGCACTATAGCCAACAATCTCCAACTTGCACTTAAGGCCAATTATTGCGGTATCGCATACACACAGCTCGTGTGATACCGAACACCCAATTTCTCTACTAAGCAGTTTCGCAAAGCTCGTTTGTGAAACTATTATGTTCGAGAAATAACCTCCGTGAGTATATCCGCTCCAGTGTTTCTATCTTTATCTCTCTATATCTCAACTTCGCGGAATAACCATCTCCCGAAACGAGCAATACCTTGTCTTAGAATTTGTGGATATCTGATGGGACCCCGTTCACAAATAAACTCCAAATCCAGTAAACTTCTTAGACTGCATCATCCACTGAATTTAATCAGTATTTTATGCTATGCCTTCCTCAGTATCTGCTTGGACCACCTATCCAACATATGTCCCTCAGAAGAGGGAAAAACTATAACTTAGACAGCCACTCTGTCATCCAGGTCATCTTGGAAGCCTGAAATGATAACTGTCTCCTGAAGGAGGCTGCTGTTACCATATCCTTAGAACATCCACTTATGTTCATAAACTGTTTCCTTACATTTCTCTAGGATTGGATTAATATATATTTATTGCAGCTAGTGCAAAAACAACATCTGGTGTGGAACTTGACATTTCGTGATTAACTCAATTGCCTAAGCAAGTGATATGCTAATCATGTAGATCCCTCTCCCCTTTAGTATATAAGACACCTTTAGAGAGGATGACTCCATCACCTGTAGGTACACCACCATGCCAGGTGTCATCCATTCTAAACACTTTAGAATAGTGTCAAGTACCCACATTGGAACGCTTCCCAAATCTAGATCTAAAACCATAAATCTAGTAACAAGAAACCCTGATATTATATCCATGTCCTATGTAGAGAAACTACTGTGTGACAACCACAGTATAACCGATCGTAGTATAGGAATTTCACTTCCTATAAAGTGCATATCATCCTAAATACCAGGACATCACACCCTACTACCTTCTTACCAGATCCATCTCCTATTCTGATGAAGTCAAAGCCTATGACTGTCACATCAAAAATAGATAATCTATTTCCGCTATATCTGCTTTAGTCTATAGATAGACATAAGCCACTCGCCCACTATGCTTCCCCTACTCCTACTGACTACAACAACCCTTTGGCAGAGTCATATACACGTGCACTTCTAAAGCTAGTTTACAACGACGCTATACTCATCCTTCTGCCGGGTCTCATAGTTTAGAACAGTAGCAATGGCAAGTTTGGGTAAACAAGAACCTCCCTGTCACCGTCTCTGAGAAGACTGAAGTCCCTTTCGGGTGCCTGAGGTTACCCACCAAATCTGCGGAATGGCTAATAGATTGTCAAATCTAATTGAATCCTTAGGTTCTATTAAATTTTCAGTAATCGTTTGTGGTTCTGGAATCACTTCCAGTTTTACCGTACTCCCACTTCTGTTTTCTGAAAAAATCCATTTACTAAAACTGTGGCGAGTCAAGAACAATATCACTATTGATCTTCATGATAGTAGAAAGTTAACCCTCGTCAAAGCCCGGGATAACTCACAAACTGCCATTACTGAAACGTGCCTTGAGTTTATCCGGATTCTTGTTTTAAGCATCAGCCGGACAACTCGGTATACCTTAACATCGTTAAGATATAAATTGATTCTATATATAATATAGAAACAAAAGCACTAATTTAATTCGAACCATATTCAAAAATCATGTAGCTGTCTCCAGTGCATATCAACCAAAAGAAAAGAGGTTAATCAGCATTACTCATCTAGGAGCGCATCCATATATGAGTAACCCGAAAGAGAAGTGAGTTCTCAAAACCATTAATATCAACGGAATACCAAATACAAGTATCTAAATATTCGACTACCTCAAAGAATCCTCATACCTCTAACAAATGGTTCTACTTTATTCTTATTCCTATAACTTCACAATATCTGGACCTTGCATTTCAACGAAATACTAGCCTAGAGCTGGAGAAGTCATGAGTAAACAGAATATAGAAAGAGCACCAACCCCTTTGTCCTAATGGACACCGGACAACATACAATACTTTGTATAAGTCCATTGAGTTTAATAACACAAACCATGTGCGTCGTAGGTTGAAAAACTGTACTATAGTTAAGAAGAATTACACCGCTATTGAATGCACCTTACCTAATCATCAACTGATATTGGTAAATGTCACAGACATAATATCAAGAAGTTATGTCTCACTTTAAAAAATAAACGTACAGATATATCAGTTTGAAATTGATGCATAATAACAGATATTAAAAACCAAATATTTGCCATCCGGCAAAAAGCAGATGATTTCCTCAAATATCATCAATTACAACGAATTCCGATATAATGAGGATCTAATCACCCAATTCCCAATATCTTACTCCCACTCACTATCCGTAATAACATACAGATGTGAGAAACGGATCTGGTAAATACATACCCTGGAGTTAGATTCCAATAGGGAATATAGTTTTCAATTAACATCGCACAGTGAAACTGAAACATGAAAATGTTTCAAAAGGGTTAACCGGTATTCCTAGTAACGCCTCTTCCACTATCCAGATTCATGACAATAACCATATACTTACCTGCCCTCACTCCACTCCCTTTTATCATGTCTTTACTTATTACCTTCTGTACACCTTCTTTAGGCTAATTGGTTTTCTTCCTTCCTACCCTTTGGCACCGGCCTAAGGTTTGGAAGAAAACTATCCAATAAGCGTAATAGGTGTACTCTCCTTATGCCAGGAGCTCTCGCAACCTGAGAAAAGGTACTGGGAAAATACATCTAAATAATCCTATTCTATTTCTCCTGAACCGGAAACCATCATCGAATCTGGAACGAATTCCTTTGAGTTCGTATGTAACTATAAGATGGCATATCCAATAAGAGTGGATATCCGTACTGATACAGAGTGTTCTGGAGAAATCCAAAGTGGATGTGGAAGTGGCAGGGGTATACACGGTTTTGTCGTGAATGATAGCAGTCACAATTTTTCTTTGCCGTTATTCTAATCCCATTATATGTCTTTACTTATTACTTTTTGTACACCACCTTTAGGCTAATTGGTTTTCTTTGTTCCCCACCTTTCGGCACCTACTTATGGCCTGGAGGAAGACTATCCAATAAGCTCAATAGGTGTACCCTCTCCTAATCCTAGGAGCCCTCACAACCTGAGAGAAGGTAATAGGAAAAGACATCTAAATAATCCTATTCTATTTCTCCTGAACCGGAAACCATCCTCGAATCTAGAACGAATTCCTTCGAGTTCGTATGTAACTATACGATGGCATGTCCGAGCATTATCGATGTTCGTAGTGATACGAAGTGTTCTGGAGAAATCCAAAGGTAAAGAAGTAGCTGCAATGATTTATGCGACTAAATGAAAATCCAAAAGCCAAGGTGTTTTAAGAAGGTTCGGTTAACTTGGTTCTTGAGTTTTAGTTAAGGGTCGGGCCATGGTCGATGCCAAAGAGAGAGAAAGAGAATAGAAACACTTAGCGTGCACTCTAACCTAGATTAGAATAGTTAATTACTTTATCTAATCAGGATGTCTCCCACTGTTTCCTCGAATTTTCCTCCGAACCCAAAAGGAGAATTAGTCGGGATCATCTAAAATCACCCGAGGAGTAATCCTACTCATCAGTGGGAATCGGGATCCAACTATCATCGCATGATAACTTGATGGAAGCCACTCAATTCACCACACTCCAGAAGGTATGCCCATGCCAGGCAAGTTTCCTGTATGTTTGAAACTCCCGATGTGATTTTTACCCTAAGCGGTATATGACCTTGACAAAGGCCAACAAATCATAAACCACAAGTCAAGTTCAACCCGTCATTATCCTGGATTACTCTAGACCCACCAGTACAAACCCTTGACAAAGGCCAATAAGGTTATACGACTATCCTAGATAATCGCAACTCAATACAACAGATAAGCAATATCTAGCTACCGCATACTACGCCTTGACAAAGGCCAACAAACGCAACACGAATACTAGGTACTACCTGAAAGAAATGACGGAGGGCTACGACTGGTTTTTGGTGAAAAAACTTTAACATAATGAACTTAATATCGTTGAAGGAACCCTGTGGTTTTACAAATTTATAGTGGAGAAAACTTTTGCTAAAGAGGTCACTCCCGATGAAGGGATCTTGGCACTTTCCTCATCGAATGAGGTGCAAGATATTCCAAACTGAATACCACGATACAAAACAAAAGAATCGACTATAGTTAAGTTATTACGTTGACGCAAACTTCTACCCAAGGGGTCATTCCCGATGAAGGGATCTCGGCCCTTACCTCGTCGAATGAGGTGCTGGATATTCACAATCGAATACCACTGTGCAAAGTAAAAGAGAACGTCTGTAATGTCAGTTTTTAAAAACTTGGTTCCAACAACATCATATATAGGTTTGTTTTCCTTGCATTGTTTAGAATCAACACAGTCCCATCAATTAATCACACCAGAAAAGAATGAAAATATATGATGTACGTATATGTCATCCGCATTCACCACTAGGTCCCGTCATCACCCGTTAGGTTACTTAACTAACGGCAGAGCGCGGAATAGAATAGCGCGGGTGCAAAACATATACAACATCTACTAGTATATATATAAATATATATAACAATCTTCCCAGGCATGATATAAACCAGCATCACAGAAGCATCACAGAGGCAACACAGAATGGTGGATAATCCTGGAACCCTGGGTATCACTTGAGACGCAAATGATACCCGATGTTCCTCTGTTGTGTGGATAGCCTGTGCAATAAAACCTAGACCCCTACGAGCGTAGCAAGTTACCCGCCAATCCCAGAAGCGAGGCAACCCCAATCAACAACGTGAATGGGCCACCTAGCACTTCACAGAATCCGGTAAATTGGGCACCCCTCTGTGGGTCAACCTATACCCCCTACGAGTGCGTCGAATAGCCCGCCAATTCTAGAGTAAGGTCCCCTCCATCTCAACGCCATGAGATGCGGACCTGTTGCCCTCTAGAACCCGGCTATTCGTGCACTCCACCGTAGAGTAATCCTAGTACAGAAAAGAAAATAATATATAAGGGTGACATCGACCTCAACCCGGTCGTGCCCCAAACAAATAATATACAAACTAGCAGTGACGACAGTCCACATGTCGGACTCTCGCCCCATAATATCAAATGTACAAATGAAACTAAGAAGTACTAACACTGTACCAAGCTATCCACCACGACAATCCAACCACAATCACAGCACAACACAGAACATCAACGTGAATGTCACGTTTGCAAACCCGTCTAAAAGAACATATAGCATTTAGATGGATTGTACCACTCGAATGACATTCACGGTCGTAGATAGTAATGCATGTACTATAAACACACAATTAAAATTTCGATCGATTAAATCTTTCCAAATTGTCCCCAAATGCAAAACCAGCATTCAGACAAATCTGGGCCAAAACCATATATACTAAAAATCAAATTTCCATGCGCTAAAGCCCCAAAAAACATTTGGGGCACTGTAGCCCAAAAAGCGCGGCGGAACCGCCGGAAAATGTGCTATTTTGCTCCGGTTCCGCCGCCGAATTTTGGAGTTACGTGTCCAAAATTTTTTCACAGCTATAGTTTTGTCTGAAAATATTTTTAAGATGCCTGGAAAAATTTTATGAACAACTTTAAAATTCGACAGCAAGCATATCAAATGAAAATTTGATTCGGAAAAATTTGTCGATCGATATTCTAACATTGTGCAAACAAGCTAGTATAGTGTTAGAGGGTTGGCTCTGATACCATGTTAGGTTACGGCAGCGCCCGGGCCATCAAACCGTGGCTAAATGCGGAACAAAAATTTATAAAAAACTGGTGCTACCACAACCCGATACTCGGATCTTCCCTAAACCCTATACGAGCAAGCATATAAAAGGAGTTAGGAATGGTTATACCGAGATGATCCGTGTCCTTCGGTCTTCAACCATTTTCCCAAGCTCCTAGAGGCTCTTTAATCAAGCTTGGTCGCCGGTCCCCATCCGTCTATGATGATCCACCCGAGAGATATAGTTGTGGCTCTAGCTTCACATAATGGATGCAAGTGAAGCAACTAGAGTTTCTAGGATGCTCTCTAGAAAGCCTAAGATGTAGTGTATGTACTCTAAGTGTTGGTCTATCTCATCTCACCTCCTCTGATGATTCTCAGCACATGAGATGGTTGAGAGGAGGTGGTGAATGAAGGTGGAGGCAATCATGAAAAATCAAGAGAGGAGTGAAGCACAAATAGTGATGAGAACAAAGCATGCTCAAGAGAAAACCAACCATCTCAAAAAAATGAAGCTCTTATGAGAGAGAAAATCAAGCATGCTAGGTTTTGTAAAACAATATCTTTCATTTTAAAATACCACCCATACTTGAATAGTATGCACAAATGAATTAAAATATTTGTGCACACTATGCAAGCATGGTCACCACCATACTCCCCATTTTCCAATTTCCACCCCATTTACCATTTTCCAAAAATGGTCAAATCCAAAAATGAGATGGCCACCTTCTAGAATGTTTTCCGGATAAAATACGGATTACATTATACTGTATATAAATACCTGCATTCGTACCGAAACACGAAAACCCAAAGAGATAGAATAACACATAGAACATAATACTAGAATATACGTATCGAAATACATATATGTAAATTATTAAATCAATACCTGATTTAATAATCCGGCTCAAACCCGAGCTGGCTAGTATTATCAACTCTCCGATCGAAAGTCCGGGTATAAAGTACATCAACCGATCGGAACCCTGGACGTATCCAATACGACTACTACATCATTTCGCCAGAACCAGGGAAACCCTCTCTGTGGGACTCTAAAGACTCGTCAATAAGCTGGCAGTGGGTTTAACTATAAGCACGTCAGCGGCACTAGCTGTACGTAATGGCTACTCAGGTATTGAGCGAATGGGAGGCCGACGAGCAAACTCATCCGGAACCCCTACTGAGCCTGACGGTGACAATATCGATGCAGTCTGGTCTATTCGTCTAAGAGTATCGCATATCGAGTCTAAGGGGTGGATAAAGTCAGACCCCTAATAACGTGATAATTCGTGTCGGTATGAAACCCATCACCACCTGAGAAACTATCGATCCTAGATCTGTAATTCTTGTCTACCTTGGCCAAGGATTTCTGGTGATGTCCACCCGTGCACTGTGCGGCATCAACCCCTAATACTGGAAGAGATGAATCCCTGACGATTCGCTCACTGCCTCCATGTGGCTCTGGATTGTACCCAACTAAAACCTGTTTTCCCGACTCCTTTTAGGGTAGTAATCAAAGCACAGTGGGAACTCACACGAGAAAAATGACGATCTCAGGTTAACAGACTAACCTGTACCCATGTCACCTGGGAACTGCTATCTAACAATAGGTATAATACCAACTAGCCGATTCCCGGCGAGTCCGTCCAGTGTACTCATTGTTAGTTATATGTATGCCATAGAGGCCATTACTGTATATGGGATGTATATTGTAGTTGATGCTTGGACATATATATGGAGGACTTTCTTGCTTGACATGTTAGTATGCTATCTGGTTGCACTTTATCTTAACATGTACACTTGTTGTCTCTCTCTCATATGTTGATAAAGCCCTTAGGATGTGTACTTGACTACCAGGACTATGATGGAGATCATACTAGTGGGGCCAAGGGTAGTCCACAAGTACACACTATAACTGTTCCTAGTCATTGGATTATCAAGACAGGGCATCGATACTCCAGAGTAGACTAGCGTATACGCTTCTCGACCCATGTGATGGGTTATGGATGATACCATATCCATTGGTGTTTGACACCAGAGAAGGTATTCGGGTGCTTAGTGGAGACTGGGTACACTGGACGGACTCGCCGAGAACTCCAAAATGGTATTATACCTATCGTCGGATAACAGTTATCTGGTGAAACAGGTACAGGTTAGTCTTTAGACCCGAGATCGTCATAGAGTCTTGTGTGATTCCCACTGTGCTTTGATTTTCACCATACCACGGTCTAGAGATCATGCAAAAAAGTGGTTTTTGGGTAAAGTCCTGAGTCACATGGAGGCAAAGAGCGATAGGAGGGATTTCGTCTCTCACGTTATCGGGAGTTGATGTTGCGCAATGCTCGATTGGCCATAGCAGGAAATCCCTGGCTAGGATTGCTGAGATTTACTGGTAAGTGTTATCAGTAGTTTCTCGAATCGTTATGGACCTTGCATCGGCATGACTTATCAGGCTATTGGGGTCTGACGTTATACCGCCCCCAGGCTGTGATATGCGACATATCAGACGAAGAGACCGGACTGTACGGTAGTGTTACTGATTGGATTCGCATGAGTACGAGCAGGCTGGCTTGTTGATCTTCTGTTCGCTCAATACCTGGGTGGCCGTTACGTTTAGCAGACCGCTTGCGGCTTGTGAGTGTTTGATATGATCATCACCTACTGCCGGCGTATTGACGAGACTTTAGAGTCCTATATAGAGGTTTCCTGGTTCATGCGAAACGGAGTAGGAGCACATATGTGATATATGCGGGACCGAGATTAATGTGAGTATGCGATTCCGCATTTTATTCTTGCAAAATGTGACATTCGTCGGTTATATGTGATATAGCCAAGTTATCGGATCAAATGTTGATTCGATAAGTTGTTACTGTTGATATTAGTCGGTTATATGAGACATTGCCGGATTATTAAATCAAGTGTTGATTTAATAATTTAATATATAATTATATATTTGATATATTACATTACATTAACTAATATTATCTCACTTGAGTATTCATTTATCTCACTTATGATACATTGATATATATGTGACATATGTTAAATGTATTGTTTTCTTTTTGCATACAAAATATATATTGTTGTGTCATGCTAGGTTACACATGCAACATGTAAGTATGAGACTCATACCATGCTAGGTTAAAGTTAGGGTTTTATTTGTTTTAAGTAATTCAAACAATTTGGATAATGAGTCATGGGTAAGCTTGTAGATGCTTGTAGTCTTCATTGACTTAGTCCACTTGTTTGTCTAGCTTAAGATATTTGTTAATCCAACCCTTAATTCATAGCTATGGTTTAGTCTCTATAATGGTTAGTGCATGACAAACACTTACCATGGTTGCATTTCTAACCTCATGAGATTCATTCATCTTCTTCTTCCTCACAAAAGAAAAAGCTTGCTAGTTTTTTCTAAGCGATGAAACCTTGTGAGAAAATTAAATCTAAAGTGAGCCCACTTCCTACTTCATCATCCTCTACTATTAGCATTTTAGTTTAGGGTGTTTGCTTCGCTAATCTCACCATTAGTGAAGAGGTAGTATGAGCTCGAGTCTTCTCGACGTAGATCATCTTCGGTCTCGAAGACATTGAGCAAGCTTGTTCGTTTCTTCATGTGAACCCTCACTAGAGTCCGAGTCTTCACAACTTGCAGTGAAGGGACTACGGCATGGAGCTTTAGAAGTGAATGACTGGTCTACAAAGGTTGTATTACCTCATTCACTTAGCTGTAAAGTGTTTACATATCCTTTCGTCGGATTTTCTAGTTTCGATTCTAGGGTTAGGGTTAGCTAGAACGGCAAAAATTTAAATATGGTATGGATGATGCCTCCCTAAACCTTGCTACCGTGCTAGACAACTCTACAGTGGTATCAGAGCCATACTAGAAAATTAGACGATGTTTGCTAGGAGTACGAAACCGAAACTACTCTGAAACACCCGATACGAAAACTTGGTTTCTGTCGAATTTAAAAAGTCTTAAAAAAATTTTAAACAACTGAAGAATATTATATGTGATATAACATGAACACCATGAAAAATTGAAGCACTTTGGCCATGAAGTGGCCGGCCACAATGAAGAAAAATCCGAGCTCCTCGGTTCAAAATTGGATTTTGGGCTTCAAATTTTCAGGGTGTTCCAGTCTCTGGGTTTTAGGATTTCAGGTGTTGTTTGTTTTTGCTAAATTTTCATGTGATGTTAACTTTCTACAAAGACAGCTCGGAGTGTTTCGCAGTCATAATTCTAACAGGTATTCGGGTTATTTAGACGGCGTTAAAAAGTTCGAACGGATATCAAAAACCCATATTTTCCCTCGCTGGAAATTTTTCAAGAGTTGGATTTTTCCGAGTTTAAAATATTCAGAAAATCATGAAGGTGATTCTGTGGACCCTCTAGAAGAATGAAACAATAATTCGATTCTGTGACCTTCAAAACCGCCACTAAACCCTAGGGTTTGTGGTAGTTTAGCGGTGCCACAGGTGAGGCATTGGTTGACCCTTCTACGGCTGGTTCATAGGTGCTGTGGCATGTTTTAGGTGCTTTTTTAGACTCTGCTCAAGTGTTGAGCTTATTGGGAAAATTTGGCTGTTTGATTATTTGATCGAAAAGTTTAACTTCGTCTAGCTATTTGTGATTGTGATACAATATTTGGAATCCACATTATTATGAGATAACTAGTATGAATTTTATAAATCTAGCAGTTTAGTCTCATTTGATCGGTTGCCACGGGATTTTGATGTTGATCAAAAGTCCGTCGCAATTACGTAGTGTACGCGGAAACTCGCCGAGTAACCTTACTAGATAGCCATGCCCCATAGACCCGACCAAGTGACTGTAGGAGAACCCTATCACCAAAAGTATCCGTTCGGGTGCTCGCGGCCGCGGTGTTCCGCCTTAGTGTATTTCGTTGACGGCATCGGGGGTGTGGCTGTCTACTAAAGATTCCGACGAGCATTCGATCAGGTAATCAGGAATTTTGTTGAATTACTTGACAGGTTATTGGAAAGCGTTTTCAATATCGAGACTAAAATTCGGGGTTTATAATTGTTAGGCATGATATGTCTAAGGAATTCATTTGGTTAGGCATGAAAACTAAACTATGTGATACATTGGGTTTATGATGTCTAAGGTGGTTGCAGATTCCAACTGTTGTAGTTTTTCACTCTCTTTTCTGCGACCGTAAGTGTAATATGTGGTGTATTGCCGGTTTCGGTGCTATATGTCAACGACAACTGGGATACGCATATTTACTTACGTTTATGACATGTGATGTTATGTGTTGCTGTGATATGTTATATTGGATTGCCGTATTCTAAATAGCCGGGGGGTTTTATGTGAGATGAGAGTTTTTCATTTTCATTTATGTAAAAACTTGTATGTAATATTCATTTATTGGGGTACTTCCGGGTTGAGGATGATATCACCATTGATGTATATTATTTACTTTTCTGCATTAGGATAGACCCAAGGGGGGAGCACATGTGACCGGGTTCTAGGATACAGTGGGAGACCATCTCAAGGAATCGAGACCGGGTCTCCTAACTCTAGAATTAGCAGGGTTGCTTGCCACTCTCGTAGGGGTCTAGGGATGTGGGTTTGGCTATTCATCATAACCGTAGAATCCGTGTTTTATACTGGATTAATTTAAAACACGGAAATCCTAGTATATCCAAAATTTCATGTTATCTTCTGCTGCTCTGTGATGTGATCACTGTGAAATGTTCTGAGACGAATGCCTATATTATATATATGATATATAATTACTATTGTAGCTTTCGTTTCTTCTATGATACTTAGGAAGCATAATAAATGGGACTTCATTAATGAGATTAATGAAATAAAAAGAAACCTAAAGATATTGTAGAAACTTGTTCAAAAACTGGTAGCTCTAGTTCTTGCTTTGCATAGTGGCATTCCTTGTAGAATATCCAGCACCTTATTCGATAAGGAAAGAGCCGAGATCCCTTCACCGGGAGTGACCTCTTTAGCGAAACTAGCAGATGCTACAACCCACTCGGTTTGTCTTTTGATTGCTTCTATATTTTTTGCTTTTCATAGTGGTATTTGTGAAATATCATGCACCTTATTCGATAAGGAAAGAGCCGAGATCCCTTCACCGGGAGTGACCACTTTAGCAAAACTAGTAAAAGCCTAAAAAACACTCCTTTCAAAATTCACTCGATTCTACAATGATATGAAGTTCATTAGGCAAAGGGTTTTCTTAAAAACCTCTCGTAGCCCTCCGTCATTTCAGATAAGTATTACTTAGTATTCGTGCTGCGGTAGTTTGGCCTTCGTCAAGGCGTAGTGTTCGGTAGCTAACTAGTGCTTATCTGCAGCATGAGATGTGATTAGTCGAAAATATTGCATATTTTAACCGGCAATTTCCCTATCATTTGCATTTATATAGAAGTGTTCGGCATTCATATTTCACATATTAGCAAATCTGTCGCAAAATATTAGATTACATGTGTTAGACCTTAAAACCGGCATTTCTAGGGAAATTGACTGCATTTCATAACATGGCATCATTTCTATATATCACAACCCGTGTTTCGAAGTCTGTGCAGGAAAATCAGAAGCTTGCTCAAATCTACACCGCTAAAAGATACGCCAACACAATGATTTCAGTTCTGGTATCAATCCAAAGGGGAAAATACAAATTAACACATCAGATAAAGCCCCAAATGTTAGCCCAAGACCACACCAGAAGAACCAAGACATGAAGCCAACACATGGCCGCGGAACCGCGGCCGGAGCCGGCTTGAGCCGTGATTCCGCGGTGGCCTTGCCACGTCATCCATCCAATTTTGCTGCAGAATTCTTACCTCAGCTCCTACAGTTCAGAAATGTACTTCAAGTTCCAGAAGACTCCAGAGACTTCTGCCAGATCAGCAAACTAGGGTTTCTAATGCTTAATTAATCCTAGCTTAAAGCCTAAGCTAGCTCCTAACAAACTACCTTCTAGAAGCCTCAACAAACTTTTGGAGGGAATTGTAATTTTAAACCTAGACCTAGGGTTTGGGAAATCTATAAATAGGACCCTAGGCTCACTTGTAAAGAGGGAATTCATTCTATATTCATTCATTGAAATTGATTGATCCATTCACTCTCTTTCTTCATCTTCTTCCACAAGTATAGTGAGAAGGCTTGTGTGAAACCCTAACCCTAATTCCAATCAAAAGCCAAGATCTCGAGTACCAAATCAAGCAAGAAGCCCATCAACCTTTTATGAGCGGAACCGATCTTCAACAGAGCAAGTGGTCCAATCCAATCCACGACTCACGGAGAAAAGCGGCCCCAGATCGACAATTTAGTTCTTCCTCTTATAGTTCTTGAGCGACTGTAATCAAATTGTTGATATAAATAAAAGGTGATATTCTTTTATCTTGTTTTCTTTAAATTCTTGAATCATGATATCTTTTCAATTCTTGAATGCTTTCTGTGTGATGATGTGTGAATAAACTCCGCTCGTCGAGGAGTCGAGATGATCAATAGAATGATGATGTAATATATCTGAAAATGATTCTTGATTCCTACGAGTTTTGTAAACCCTAGCAAGTTCAAGAATCGACGACCCAATTTTGTTGCGATGCTTTCTTGATTGATATCGCTCGAAATTGGGGAGTTACGATCGTTTCTTGAAATTGCTAGAGGCTAGAATATGAATGATATCGACGAAAGAACAAGGGTTAAATGATGAAACCCTAGTTTCACGAGAAAGCCCTAACTCTCGTCGATCATCATCGATCTAGTATCAATTCTTTGAAGGACAAGAACACGATATCTTGAGATTACATCACGTCTATCGATCCGATCGATTCCTACGAGCCTCATTTAGATTCTTGACATTTGATTGAAAATATCATCGAAACCCGATTCTCGATTGTTTATCATTTTCTTGATTCTTGAATAGAATAGTGACACTTGAAACAATTGATAAATCTTGAATCATGCTTTTTTTTCTTTTCGATTAACTTTTCAATTCAAACAAATCGAACATTGAAACGAATCGCAGAATCCCTGTGGACGATCCGCACTCGCTTACGATGTACAACTGACACCATAATTGATTGCGGTCAAATATAATTCTTTGGTTGTGAGTTCTATATATAATTTTCTAAATACTGATACAAGAAACTGTTATCGATCAAATGAGACCGTTATCGGGAAACAATTGATTGATACTTGCTTTTACATCCCAATCGAGAAAAATAATCAAATCAAATGGCGCCGTTGCCGGGGATCGCGCGCTAATTCATTTTATATTAAAGTTTGAATTGAAAGATTTATTCCATTGTGATTTTTGAGATTAAAATTCGTGCAAACCCTAAACGATTTGTTGTGGTTCATTGCAAGGAGATCTGGAGATTGCTGGAAATTGGAAAAAAATTTGGAATATACCAGAGAGCAGAGGGAGTCTACAGAAGCTCCCTGGTGAATTTTGGTTCAGTGATCGCATCATCCAACCGCGGAACCGCGGTCTTAGTACCCATATGCGGAGGAACCGCGGCATTCTTGGTGGATCTCTGCAAAATTTTTGCTTCAGGTGACTTCTTACCTTCTCCTCTCTCCTCTTTTTAGCTCCAACTAACAAATTTCTGCAGGATTCTTTGCAAATAATCCCAGCTCGCAAATTGCAAAAGTAAATTTGTGCGTGATTTTGTTTCTTGGTTGTTTGCATTCTAAATACGGATATTAAGGGGCACGGCCAAATCCAAATTAGGTGGGGATTTCATTATCCTTCCTAGGCCCCAAAAATCGCAAAACTTGCATCCGCATTGACCCATATTAACTAAAAAATATCTAGAGATGACTCTAAGGACCGTCGTGCTCACTTAGGACAGAAAAAGGCCGTGGGTAATTCATTGCTTATCCGTGTTTTCTTATGGTGCCTAGGCATGTGTGTCTAAGGCTAGTGGTTTTTAATTAGGCCCACTATTTACGTAGTGAAGTACCTTCCCACTTACCTGGCACTTATCCGGCCACAGGGGGACAAGGAGGCAGTGGAGGATTCTATCCTGCGACTTGTCTTTTGGCAGTTAGGAGCGGTCTAGAGCCGGACCTAGGTGACCACTAGATTCTAGGGTTTTTTGTTGTTGCATTTGTTTTGTAGCATCATTTTTCAAAAATCCGTCCCTTTTTCAAAGCAAACACCGTATTCATTCATACCCCTAATTATAAGTCAACGCTGCCACTTGTACTAACCCATTTTAGTGCAAGATAGGCTGGACACGGGATTCTAGTTCCCGTTTAGTCCGCGTACCTTTTATCGACTCCGAAGCCGATATTTCTCTATTTACTTCTTCTTTACCCACTACCACACCCACTTCGATGGATCCAACTCCATCAAACTTCTTTAACCCTAATCTGCCGCCGTCCGTTGGTGCGCAGAATCCACCCCGCATCTCTCTCCAGGAGAGGTGCTACCCTATTCGAGGTCCTCTTTCGACCTGCTTATCCACACCACCAGCCAACGGGGATAACTTTGAGATTAAACCCCAGCATATCAATCTTTTACCTAAATTCCACGGACTCGAGACTGAGGACGCTTACGTTTTCATTACCAAATTTGAAAACGTATGCGCAATGATGGGTACGTCACAACTTTCAGTGGATGCTATGCGTCTACGTCTTCTTCCATTTACTTTGTGCGATATAGCCGAGAAGTGGCTATATAACACTACCGCACATTCCATCATGAATTGGGAAGAATTCGTCGCTGCATTCTTTAAGAAATTTTACCCAATACAAAAGACAGCTCGAATCCGTAGCGAACTGAATCAATTTTCCCAGCTCCCTACTGAACCATTCTCTAAATGCTTTGAACGTTTCAAGGATCTATTGGTTCGGTGTCCTCATCACGGCATCCCGAGATGGGAGCTTTGCCGAATCATTTATGAGGGCATTAACCCAAACACTAAACAGAGCCTTGAAAACATGTGTCAAGGTACTTTTATGACCAAAGATGATGGGGAAGCTTGGAAGTATTTAGAAGAGTTCGCTGAAAATCACTACAGTGGGAGAGTGGAACCCAACCATTGAATAGGGGTGGCGTACACCAAATAGATGTGTCCATAGGTGTTCGAGCTGAAATGGCAGCAATGCAAAAGAAGCTCGACGATATGGAACACAAATTTGCAGCAGCCTCCCTAAACCCAATGTCGCTCCCCAAAACTGTTTATGGGTGCTGTTCTGATCCGTCTCATTTAACGGAAGAATGTCTATTAAACTCTGCGTTTTAAGGTCACGAGCATACCAATGCTGCATTCCAACGACCTAGAAACGATCCATATTCTTCCACGTACAATCAGGTTGGAGGAATCACCCGAATTTCGCTTGGAACCAAAACCAATCTCAAAACACGGTTCCAAACACGAATCAATTTCAAAGGTAACCCCCTTCAACTCACTCAGCACCCCTACCAGTCACAAAACTTCCAAAATCAGGTCAACACTCCTGCACAGTCTAATCCTATGGACCTGTTCTGACGAATTCTCTCAATTCACTCAAACCATGAAATCACTTTTGTCAAATTTCATAGAGGTTTCGGCTGAGGTTAGAATCTTCCGTCGATGAGATAAAGAAAAACTCAGCGTCCCAAGCTGAGAGTATCAGAACGATGGAAGCTGAAATCGCACGACTTAAAGCCGAAAATGAGTGCGAGAGAGAAAAAGGGAAACTTCCCTCTCAACCCCTACAGAATCCTGGGCATTACAATGTAAATTCCGTCACAACGTTGAGATCGGGAAGAGTGCTGAACAACCATGTTGGGGAAGAAGTTGATGAAACTGAAAATCATTTCAACACCCCGGCTGAGACCTTTCCACACACACACACTTCTCCTTCTGATCCTTGTTCTTCTACCACACAACCTTCTCGCAAGCCTATTCTCCATTTCCCACTAGGCTCGACACCTCAGTATAGCTCTTCTAGTTCTCCACAGACGATCCCCACACCTCTTTTGGGATCTCGTCTACCCCCCTCTTCCTTCTCCTATGATGGGACCCCGACGCTCATTGCGAAAGCACCTTACCCGAATCGGTTAAGGGGGTAGTAAAACGAGGTCCATATATGGAGAAAAATTATAGAAATGTTTCAAACAGGTTAACATCAACATCCCTCTCCTAGATGCGATTCAACAAGGTCCCCGCTTATGCGAAAATTCTTAAGGACTTGTGCACTAGGAAGAGGAAGACTCAAGTGCCGAAGAAGGTCTTCATGTCTAATAATACTAGCACTGCTTTTATCCCGCAGCTACCAAAGAAAACGTAAGGACCCAGGATGTCCTACAATATCGATTTCTGTTGGAGGTAAAAACATAAATCGTGCTCTTTTAGACCTTGGCGCAAGTGTTAACCTACTTCCATATTCTGTATATGAGCAATTACGGATTGGAGAGTTGAAACCTGCTCACTGCACTCTCCAAATAGCAGACCGTTCAATCACCAAAACCAAGGGGTGAACTAGAGGATGTGTTGATAAAGGTCAGGGAATTTGTTTTCCCTGTAGACTTCATTATACTCGATACACAGCGTGTAGCAAACCCCCGGGGCCAAATTCCGATGATTCTGGGTCGTCCTTTTCTTGCCACTTCCAATGATGTTATAAACTGTAGAAATGGTTCAATGAACTTATCATTTGGAAAATATGGCCATTGAACTAAACATCTACAAAGTTGGAAGTCAGCCATCAGAACCCTCTGCTCATATTCTAGATGTGTGCTCTGTCCACGAGATCTCTCCCGATAGTTGTGGAGCTGAGGATCTTTGCTTTCTAGATCTCAACGACATTAACACATCTCTGCTTGATCTCACACATGATCTTAGTGAGGACACTTTTCCTACACTTGAGTCCGACACTCCTGACTTTTCTCCACCCGAGTCTGTATCTTTCACAGGCTCTGAGCTTCTTTGTAACTCCAAAAAATCATTCGATGATCCCTCCTATTATTTCTCCGCCAGCTTTAGATCTCAAAATTTTACCTTCTCACCTTAAATATGCATATCTTGGTGAGAATGAGTCTTTACCGATTATCATATCCGCTTCTCTAGCATCAGAGTAAGAGAATGCACTTTTATCGGTATTGAGATCTAATAAAGAGGCGTTTGGTTGGACCATGGCGGACATCAAAGGGATTAGTCCCTTGATAGCTGAACATCATATACATGTGATGGATGATGCCAGACCAACCCGAGAACCACAGAGACGGTTGAATCCCGTCATGAAGGAAGCGGTGATGAAAGAGATCGTCAAATGCCTAGATAATGATATTATATACCCCATCTCCGATAGCCAATGGGTGAGTCCTATACATGTCGTCCCTAAGAAATCTGGCATCACTGTTATAACTAATGAGGCAAATGATTTGATTCAGACACGCATCCAAACTGGGTGGCGTGTATGTATTGATTATAGAAAACTCAATGCTGCCACGAGGAAAGACCACCTGCCACGAGGAAAGACCACTTTCCTCTACATTCATTGATCAGATGCTGGAACGCTTAGCAGGACGAGAGTATTATTGTTTTATGGACGGATACTCAGGCTATAATCAGGTCCCCATCGCCAAAAAGGATCAAGATAAAACCACTTTTACTTGTCCTTTTGGTACCCTTGCTTACAGTCGCATGCCCTTTGGGTTATGCAATGCTCCCGCTACCTTTCAGCGGTGTATGATGGGGATATTCTCTGATACGGTAGAGAATTTTCTGGAGATCTTTATGGACGATTTCTCGATTTTTGGAGACTCTTTTTCTGATTGCCTATCGAATCTTGACGCAGTTCTTACTCGTTGCAAAGAGAAGAACTTAACTTTGAACTGGGAAAAATGCCATTTCATGGTCCAAGAAGGAATTGTACTTGGACATGTTATTTCACAGAAATGCATTGAGGTTGACAGAGCTAAGATAGATGTCATTCAAACCTCCCTCATCCCAAAAGCGTCAAAGATATTCGATCTTTCCTTGGCCATGCGGGCTTTTATAGGAGATTCATTAAGGATTTTAGCAAAATTGCTAGACCTTTAACTCTTCTCCTGGCCAAGGATACGACCTTCCACTTTGACTCGGACTGTGAGACGGCTTTCGACTCACTTAAACACTCACTCACCTCAGCCCCCGTTCTATCGTCTCCAAATTGGGACTACCCTTTTGAGCTGATGTGTGACGCATCCGACTTTGCAGTAGGTGCAGTCTTAGGACAGCACATCGAAAAGATGCCACACGTGATCTACTATGCAAGTAAGACCCTGAACGATGCACAAATCAATTATACAACCACCAAGAAAGAACTTTTAGCGGTTCTATTTGCATTAGAAAAATTCAGGCCTTACTTAGTTGGCTCATCTATAGTTGTGTACACTGACCATTCCGCCCTAAAACATCTTTTGGCGAAAAAAGATGCAAAAGGTCGACTAATACGTTGGATCCTTCTGTTACAAGAATTCGATCTTGTTATCAAAGATAAGAAATGATGTGAAAACGTAGTAGCCGACCAACTTTCACGCATCTCTTCTTCCCCTATGACCCTGCCGATCAATGATTCGTTCTCTGATGAACAACTCTTGAACGTATCCACTGAACCTTGGTTTAGGGATATTGTGAACTATCTTGTCACGGGACTTATACCCAGCGATTGGTCAAAACAGGACAAATACCGTTTTCTATCCTAAGTAAAACACTTTTACTGGGATGATCCATACTTGTTTAAGTATTGTCCTGATCAGATAATTCGCCGGTGTGTCCCGAAAGAAGAGTTCAAGAGTGTTCTTTCTTTTTGTCATGATCAGGCCTGTGGGGGTCACTTCGGTCCTAAAAAGACGGCGGAAAAGGTTTTGCAGTGTGGATTTTATTGGCCGACCTTATTCAAGGACGCATTTGAGCATTGCAAAACCTGTACACGGTGTCAGTACACAGGTAGAATCTCCCGGAGGAATGAAATGCCTCAGCAACCCATTCTGGTTGTTGAAATATTCGATGTTTGGGGCATTGATTTTATGGGTCCCTTTCCCAACTCCTTTGGGAATTTGTATATACTGCTGGCGGTTGATTACGTCTCAAAGTGGGTAGAAGCCATTCCATGTCGCACTAATGACAAGAAAGTTGTCATTAAGTTCTTAAAGAAAATATCTTTTCGCGATTTGGACACCCACGCGCTATCATTAGCGATAATGGGACACATTTCTGCAACAGGTCTTTCGAAACTCTGATGCGGAAATACGCAATCAACCACCGACTTTCTACACCCTATCATCCCCAAACGAGTGGGCAGGCTGAGATCTCAAATAGACAGATCAAACTTATCCTGGAGAAGACTGTTGCTAAGAATAAAAAAGACTGGTCGACCAAATTGACGGATGCTCTTTGGGCATTCCGAACTACATATAAAACCGACCTAGGGATGTCTCCATATAGGATAGTGTTAGGGAAGGCATGTCACTTACCCGTCAGATAGAGCATAAAGCATTGTGGGCTATAAAGAAAATAAATTTTGATCTAAACCAAGCCTGCAACTTTCGGAAGCTGCAACTAAATGAGCTAAGCGAACTCCGCGATGAAGCTTATGATAACGCTGTAACTGTAAAGAATAGGACTAAGGTTTTTCACGATAAAACATTTTGAGGAAAACATTTTCACCTGGTCAACAAGTCCTTCTTTATGATTCACGATTACACCTTCACGCGGGTAAGCTTCGATCTCGATGGAAGGGACCTTTTGTTGTGCGGTCTGTATACCCGCACGGGACAGTAGAAGTAGAAAATGTTAAAAATGGTACGTTTTTTCAAAGTGAATGGACATAGACTAAAGCCGTATTTTTCCACTGACCCCATGGAGGAGTTCTTGTTCTTACAAGAGCCAGTTTATTTGGATTAAAATTCCTCCGCCTCACCTTCATATCCTGCATATCATTGCATCATCTTTTGGATGGAGGTGAGTGAAAAGAATAAGTTTAGGGGAAGTTCTTCGCTTATATATTTTGCCCCCACTAATAATTCCACCCAGGCTTACAGTTTTTGTAGGTATAGCGATTGGCAATAGTGAAGACACTGTTGAAATCAAGTTTGGGGAGGTTTGTGCTTATTTTTGCATCATTTGCATATCATCTGCATAAGCACAAAACATTTCTTTTAAAAATCTATAAAAATTTAAAAATTTTCAAAACCCATAAAAATTTAAAAAAATTTCAAATATAAAAATATTTTAATATTTAAACTTTTTTGTAAATAAATAAGATAATAAAAGTTTAGATAGTGAACAATTACATCCATGAGATTAGAAAAATTTAAGAAAACTAAGAAAATTAGAAGTTTTCTTATACGAACTAGTAATAAGTAGTTATGAGCCGTTGTCCCAAGGGTTAGTAAGATGAATGACGTCACTAATCTGAGGATAAAACTAAGTCTGAAAAATAGTTTCTATTCTGGAAGCCGAACATTTTGAACGTTGCTACCCTGCTATTCGCACTTACACACGTCTTAAAGCCTGGGATAGTAGAGGATACCTTGAAATGCTCTTGTCTTAAAGCCGATGTATGAAGGAAAAAAAAAGAAAAAAAAAGTGAATAAAAAAATATATAAAGTGGTGAGAAAAATGGACACTGGTTTTGTTATCGCCGAAGGCAATAAAAATGTATAGCGAGGGTGCATCTTCACCTAGTGCCCTAAGGCCAACTGGTCTGGGAGTCACTGCTATGCCTGAGGTGGTGCAAGACGAGGAAAATACACCAAATAAGCAAGCACATGAGTAATCGGTCGGTTAGTACCTCAAGAAGTATTAACGGTCGCATGAAAGTGTGTGAGCAATCTCATCTAAATATTCATTAATTAAAAAGTACTGAGGCTGATGGGCAAGAGCATGATAGCTTGAATTGAATTCTCCGGGTGTAGGGATGTCCTTTACACACACGCAGGGTGATATGATCCATGTTTGGAAGAAAGATAGGAATGAAGAATAAGACGATGTTTTGTTGATGGAGGACGTGATTTCTGACATCTTTTCATGACCATTAAGATAGGGCTCATGACAACCGAAAAGCTAGCTTAGCTGGAAACCCTAATTTTCAAGGCTTTTCTTTTACGATTCTTTTCTTTAAATATAATATTCATGATCTTTCTTTTATTATTGGATTTTGTGGGTGCAATCCGCTGAAAACCCTCAGGAGACAACACTCCTCCTACTAGGGATGTCTAGAGGTTTAAAGGCTTGTTGCACGTGCTCAGTGCAATCGTGTTGCATACGAAAGTGTGCTCGTTAGGTTTTCTCTTTCTTTATTTTCTCCTTCTCTTTTTAATAAAAAGTTCGCTCGAGACGATCGAAATTAAGTTTGGGGGAATTTGATTAGTCGAAAATATTGCATATTTTAACCGGCAATTTCCCTATCATTTGCATTCATATAGAAGTGTTTGGCATTCATATTTCACATATTAGCAAATCTGTCGGAAAATATCAGATTACATGTGTTAGACCTTAAAACCGGCATTTCTAGGGAAATTGACTGCATTTCATAACATGGCATCATTTCTATATATCGCAACCCGTGTTTCGAAGTCTGTGCAGGAAAATCCGAAGCTTGCTCAAATCTACACCGCTAAAAGATACGCCAACACAATGATTTCAGTTCTGGTATCAATCCAAAGGGCAAAATACAAATCAACACATCAGATAAAGCCCCAAATGTTAGCCCAAGACCATACCAGAAGAACCAAGACATGAAGCCAACACATGGCCGCGGAACCGCGGCCGGAGCCGACTTGAGCCGCGATTCCGCGGCGGCCTTGCCACGTCATCCATCCAATTTTGCTGCAGAATTCATACCTCAGCTCCTACAGTTCAGAAATGTACTTCAAGTTCCAGAAGACTCCAGAGACTTCTGCCAGATCAGCAAACTAGGGTTTCTAATGCTTAATTAATACTAGCTTAAAGCCTAAGCTAGCTCCTAACAAACTACCTTCTAGAAGCCTCAACAAACTTTTGGAGGGAATTGTAATTTCAAACCTAGACCTAGGGTTTGGGAAATCTATAAATAGGACCCTAGGCTCACTTGTAAAGAGGGAATTCATTCTATATTCATTCATTGAAATTGATTGATCCATTCACTCTCTTTCTTCATCTTCTTCCACAAGTCTAGTGAGAAGGCTTGTGTGAAACCCTAACCCTAATTCTAATCAAAAGCCAAGATCCCGAGTACCAAATCAAGCAAGAAGCCTGTCAACCTTTTATGAGCAGAACCGATCTTCAACAGAGCAAGTGGTCCAAGCCGATCCACGACTCATGGAGAAAAGCGACGCCAGATCGACAATTTAGTTCTTCCTCTTGTAGTTCTTAAGCGACTGTAATCAAATTGTTGATATAAATAAAAAGTGATATTCTTTTATCTTGTTTTCTTTAAATTCTTGCATCATGATATCTTTTCAATTCTTGAATGCTTTCTGTGTGATGATGTGTGAATAAACTCCGCTCGTCGAGGAGTCGAGACGATCAATAGAATGATGATGTAATATATCTGAAAACGATTCTTGATTCCTACGAGTTTTGTAAACCCTAGCAAGTTCAAGAATCGACGACCCAATTTTGTTGCGATGCTTTCTTGATTGATATCGCTCGAAATTGGGGAGTTACGATCGTTTCTTGAAATTGCTAGAGGCTAGAATATGAATGATATCGACGAAAGAACATGGGTTAAATGATGAAACCCTAGTTTCACGAGAAAGCCCTAACTCTCGTCGATCATCATCGATCTAGTATCAATTCTTCGAAGGACATGAACACGATTTTTGAGATTACATCACGTCTATAGATCCGATCGATTCCTACGAGCCTCATTTAGATTCTTGACATTTGATTGGAAATACATCGAAACCCGATTCTCGATTGTTTATCATTTTCTTGATTCTTGAATAGAATAGTGACACTTGAAACAATTGATAAATCTTGAATCATGCTTTTTTTTCTTTTCGATTAACTTTTTAATTCAAACAAATCGAACATTGAAACGAATCGCACAATCCCTGTGGACGATCCGCACTCGCTTACGATCTACAACTGACACCGTAATTGATTGCGGTCAAATATAATTCTTTGGTTGTGATTTCTATATACAATTTTCTAAATACTGATACAAGATACTGTTATCGATCAAATGAGACCGTTATCGGGAAACAATTGATTCGATACTTGCTTTTACATCCCAATCGAGAAAAATAATCAAATCAAGATGCGATTGGATTAGGGTATTCGTACGGCGTAGTTTGGTCTCCGTCAAGGGTCGTGTGGGTGGGTCTAATTTAATCAAGAAATGTACGGGTTGAACTTGACTAGCGCACTATGGTAGTTTGGCCTCCGTCAAGGTCCTAGGATTGTAAGGGCAAAATAATATCGGGTATTTCAAGTTGAAATTTGCAATGAAATTGCATACCTTCTATGAGATAGTTGGATCCCAATACCCACTGTGAGTAAGAGTTACTCCTGGGAGAGTTTTACACATGATAATTAGCCGATCAAGTAGGTGTCTAAAAATGTGTTAACGGGGTTACGCCCATAGGAAAAAGAGGTTTATTTTAAGTAGGTCCGTGCGAAAGCATGGGGAACCTCTCTCAAAGTACCGACACTGGCCTGGCCGAAAGATTATCGAAATTGTAGGGGGTAATTAATCCTGGCTAGTCTTTCCTTTTAGGGTTTGAAGAAAGATTTGACTAAAACAGTGGGAGCCATCCTGATTAGATTAAATAATAACCAAATCTTGCAGGAGCGCACACAGAGTGTTTTCTTCTCTCTCTCTCCTGGTAGCGACCATGTCACGCCTTAATCAAGATAATAATATGGATTCATTGACCGAACCTGCTTATTATACTGAGCTAGGGAACATTGGTTCCGCTCTATCTTATAACTGTTATAAGTCCGAGCAGGAAATAGAGGAATATCCGGATTTCCACGCAACCCAATCGAGGAATAAGCATGTTGATGCATATTCTTCGGGTGTGTTCATTACCGAGAACTATTTCTCAGTATCCTCTACGTCCTGGGTATGTGATACCAGATCAGGATCCCGCATATGTAAGATGTTACATGGGCTACAGAAAGGTAGAGAACTGGGATTGGATGATATGTCTCTGATTGTAGAGAATGGTGCAAGTGTTGCAGCCAAGTCAGTTGGTAGATATCACCTTGTATTAATACATTGATTCTGAACAAATGTTACATACCGAACCTAATATACAACATTACATCATGTTTTTTACTGAGTTAACGAAAGATATAATTCTGTATTGGAGGATAATGTTATGAACATTTTCCTGAATCAAGAGTTGATTCGATCAGGCACGTTATATAATAGCATATACGTTCTAAATCAAACCACGGTTCAAAGTATCTAGAACACACACAAGAGGAGTAGTTTAGAAATGAACGAATCCTTCTTGTAGCATTATAGACTAGGTCATATCAATGCGACACGACCAGCTAAGTTACATATGGATGAATATGAGAATCTGTTCGAATTTTCATCTTATGATACGTGCCAGTCTTGTCTCAAAGGTAAAATGACCTATACTCCATTTACTGGAAATACAGAAAGAGTTACTGAACTCTAGGGATGGATACATGATGATGTATACAGACCGATGTCTACAAATGCCAAGGTTGGTTCTTCTACTTCATTACATTCATCGACTATCTCTCAAGATTCAGACATGTGTTCCTGTTGAAACATGAGTCTGAGACTTTTGAGAAATTCAAGGAATATAAGTTTGAAGTTGAGAACCGAATGGGTTGAAGTATTAAGTCCTTCGATGTGATCGGGGAGGTGAATACTTGCGCATGGAGTTCCTGGAGTTTCTAAATGGAGAATGTGATTCTCTCTCAGCTTACTACTTCTAGTACACCACAACACAATGGTGTATCGGGGAGGAAGTATCGCACCCTATGAGATATGGCGCGCTCTATGATGAGGACTGCTGAGTTACCTATTTCCTTTTGGGGTTATGCACTTGAGAAGTTGCATACCTATTGAATAAGGTTCCATCCAAATCAGGGCTTACCACTACATATGAGATATGGAATGGGAAGATACCATGTCTTAAATGAGTTAAGATATGGGGTTGTCCGGCCTATGTTGAAAGGCAGAATTCGGACAAGCTCGAGGCAAGGTCAGTTCTGTAAGTTTATTAAGATATCCCAAACATTTGCGAGGAAATATCTTCTACCACACTGAGGAGCAAATGCGTTTTGTTTCTCAGCATGCCACCTTTTTAGAAAAGGAATTTCTTGTGAAGAAATTTGTGGTCATGAGGTAGAACTGGAAGGAGTTCCATCTAGAAAAATTAACAGCTGATGATTCGGTGAAACCAAAGGATTCAATAGTCTCTAACGACCCTCAGCCTCTCCATGAATCTGGTAGGGTTCTTCATCCACTTGAGAGATACTGCGGTATTCTCGGTGACAGTGGGAGCGAGGATTGCATCATGGTTGATGATGGCCCAACTAGGTTCAGGCAGGCCATCACGGGTGGCGACTCAGTGAAAAGGCTGGATGCTATGCGATCAAAGATGGAATCCATGTATACCAACAAAGTATGACTTTGCGTGTTGCACATGAAGGGGTAAAACCCATTTGGAGCAAATGGATCTTGAGAAAATTCTTGGTGTAGATGAAAAAGTTGAGACTTTCAAAGCTATGCTTAAAGTCCATCAGGATCAATGCAAGCATCGCGGAGTTGGAACATCTGTTTTGATGTGACAGTTGTTAGTTGTATGTATGCCCTAGAGGCCAGTATTGTATAGATGATGTATATTATATTGGATGCTTGGACATATATAGAGAGGACCTTCTTGCTCGATATGAAAGTATGCTATCTGGTTGCTCTTTATCTTAACATGTATACTTGTCTCTTGATACTGTCTTATAATTACATGTTGGTAAAGCCCTTAAGATGTGTACTTGACTACCAGGACTATGATGCAGATCATACTAGTAGGGCCATGGTAGTCCATAAGTTCATCCTTTAATGTTCCTAGTCGTGGGTGTATCGAGACAGGGCATCGATATACCAGAGTAGACTAGCGTATACGCTTCTCGACCCATGAGATAGGCGATGGATGATCCCATATCCATTGGTGTTTGACATCAGAGATGGTTTACGGGTGCTCAGTGGAGACTGGGTACACTGGACAGACTCGCCGAGAACTCCCAGATGGTATTATACCTCACGTCAGATGGCAGTTCTCTGGTGACACTAGTACAGATTAGTCTGTAGACCCGAGATCGTCATAGAGTCTTGTGTGATTCCCACTGTACTTTGATTTCCACCTTACCACGTCCAAGAGGGTGTGCAAAATGGTGGTTTTTGGGTACAGTCCCGAATCACATGGAGGCAATGAGCGATAGGAGGGGTTTCGTCTCTCCCGGTATTGGGTGTTGATGTTGCGCTATGCTCGATTGGCCATAACAGGGAAGTCCCTGGCCAGGGCTGATTTAGAGATTTACTGGTAAGTGTTACCAGTAGTTTCTCGACCGGTTATGAGCCTCACATCGGTATGACTTATCGGTTATTGGGGTCTGACGTTTACCACCCCTAGACTTGATATGCGACAAATCAGAAGAGGAGACCGGACTGTACGGCAAGTGTTACCGTCAGGCTTTTGCAGGAGTTGGAGCGGGCTTGCTTGCTGATCTTCTGATCACTCAAAACCCGGGTAGCCGTTACGTCCAGCTAGTACCGCTGACGGCTTGTGGGTGCTTGATGTGATCATCACTTACTGCCGGAGTATTGACGAGTCTTTAGAGTCCTACATAGAGGTTTTACTGGCTCAGGCAAAACGAAATAGGTGCACATATTGTAGGGTTCCTAGGCACTCCAAGGAGGTCTCACAAGGCATCAACCATGCCAATTTCAAATTTTACGGTGCCGAGAAACCCTAAACTACGGATCGTTGGCTAGATGTCTAGGCGAAAAACAAACTAGTTAACAACTTAACTAAAGTTTAAACGGAAATACAACCTTTGTAGATCCGGTGCTCCACATCCATAGCCCCGCAATGAAGTCCCCTTGCTGTCCAAATGAATTCCCGGGCTCTAGCGTCGGCTTCGTCGGAGAAATGGCGAGCTAGGTCGTCGATGTCCATGCCGAAGATGATCTACGTCGAGGCATCACTAGATCAAGCTCCAACTTCACCAAGTCAAGAAACTTGTGAAGAAAACACACTCTACTACTTGGCAAGAGGTAGAGGATGAAGAAATAGAAAGTGGGTAGACTTTAGAATTGGATTTCTCACTTGTTTTCATCAATCACCATTGATGGTCCAAGGTTTCTTCATGTTGAAGATGAAGAAGAAGAAGAAGAAAAATGTTATGATAAGTTAATTTATATTGAAAAGAAAATCAATACTTATCATATAATGAACCATGGTCAAGTGTAGAGATTAAACTAGGGTTAGTGGGAATGGTTAGGGTTAAGCATGAGACAAAATGGTCACTTAGGTCAAAGCTTCATGAAGCTTCAACTAGATAACAAATAAAGCCACCATTCTTTTCTCTTTTCCATTTATTTTCCAAAATATATAAACAAATAAATAAATGAATAAATAGTTAATGGAAAAATAAAAACCTAATTATATGTTTAACCATGGTTTAATTCTTTACACTTAACCAAGTAAACATGTATCATCAAACATGATACAATCAAGTACACGAAAGTATATCACATATACAATGTGTACATCCGAGTGAGAATATCCATTTAAAGTGAACCAATACTAGTTAATGCAAAGTAATATATCAAATATATAATTATACATTAAATAATTAAATCAACACTTGATTTAACGATCTGGTTATATCGCATATAACCGACTAGTATCCAATGTATCGGCTTATCGAATCAACCCTCGATTCGATAACTAGGTTATATCGCATACAACCAATTGATACATTCTTCGCGAGAATAGAATACGGTATCACATACACGCATTATTCTCGGTCCCGCACATATCTCATATGCGCTCCTATTTCGTTTCGCTTGAGCCAGGAAACCTCTGTGTAGGACTCTAAAGACTCGTCAATACGCCGGCAGCAGGTGATAATCATATCAAATACCCACAAGCCGCAAGCGGTCTGCTAAACGTAACGGCCACCCGGGTATTGAGCGATCAGAAGATCGACGAGCAAGCCCGCTCACACTCCAGTGAATCCAACCAGTAACACTACCGTACAGTCCGGTCTGATCGTCTGATATGTCGCATATCTCGCCTAGGAGTGGTAAACGTCAGACCCCAATAGCTCGATAAGTCGTGTCGATATGAGGTCTATAACAATTCGAGAAACTACTGGTAACACTTACCAGTAAATCTCAGCAACCCTGGCCAGGGATTTCCTGTTATAGCCAATCGAACACAGCGCAACATCAACCCCCTATACCGGGAGAGACGAATCCCCTCCTATCGCTCATTGCCTCCATGTGACTCGGGACTGTACCCAAAAACCACCGTTTTGCACGCCCTCTTGGACGTGGTAAGATGGAAATCAAATCACAGTGGGAACCACACAAGACTCTATGACGATCTCGGGTCAACAGACTACACTGTACCAGTGTCACCAGAGAACTGCCATCTGACGTAAGGTATAATACCATCTGGGAGTTCTCGGCGAGTCCGTCCAGTGTACCCAGTCTCTACTGAGCACCCGTATATCATCTTTGATGTCAAACACCAATGGATATGGGATCATCCATCGCCCATCTCTATAGGTCGAGAAGGTATACGCTAGTCTACTCTGGTATATCGATGCCCCGTCTCGATACACCCACAACTAGGGACTCTGAAGGATGTACTTATGGACTACCATGTCCCCACTAGTATGATCCGCATCATAGTCCAGGTAGTCAAGTACACATCCTAAGGGCTTTACCAACATGTAACAGAGAGACAATCAGTATACACGTTAAGGTAAAGAGTAACGAGATAGCATACTATCATGTCGAGCAAGAAAGTCTTCCCTATATATATCCCAGCATCCACTACAATATACATCCAATGTACAGTAATGGCCTCTAGGGCATACATATAACTAACAATCTCCCACTTGCACTAGGGCCATCTGTAGCAGTGGTTGTAGTATCTCATACTCAACCATCCCATAAAAATCTCTCTCTGGGAACAGGCCTTTGTGAGTGGATCCGCTGTGTTGTCCTCTGAGTCTACTCTCCTGTCCTCGATCCCCTGGAGATCAACCATCTCCATGATCAGGTAATACTGCCTTAGAATATGTCTGGATCACTGATGGGACGGACGTTCCTTGGCATAAGCCACAACTCCATTGTCTCACAATGGCAGGAACGAAGTTCATCTCATGAACTAATATACACCTAAACAGCCTCTTTGGTAGCATCTTAAGTAGCGATGTATAGAGCCTTTATCGTCTAGTATGCCACGGTATCTAGCTTGGAACTCTTCCAACATACCGCCCTTTTACTGAGGGTAAAGACATTGCCTGTGACTGACACTCAGTCGTCTTTATCACCCCGGAACACTTCCAGTGATTCTTCCCAGGATCAATTGATACCATCTCACTACAGTTAGTGAGTATTCTAACATCCACTTGGATCTATCTCATAGGTCCAAAACCCAGGATTTAGTAAGTATCACTTTGATCATATGTGGAGAATCATTGTGATAACCGGAGATTGACCGAGCGTAGCATAGGAAACTCTTTCCCTATCAAGAGTATGTCATCCACGTACTCTACGAGGATCGTTACCATACTCCCTACTACCTTTTTGTTTATACAAGGTTCATCTACCATTTTGCTGATGTCAAACTCTTTGACTAAGACATCAAAATAGATGTTCCAACTCCGCAATACCTGCTTTATCCTATAAAGCATCTTCTACACGTTTCCGCTGCTCCCACTGTCTACGAGGCACTCTGGCTGTGTTCTTATAGACGCTCTATTCTAAAACATCATTTAGAAAAGCTGCCATGACACCCAACCACCAGATATCGTATTCATGGTACGTAGCCGTGGCAAGTAGGATCTAGATGGACTTAAGCATAGGCACTGAAAAGGTTTCATCATTGTCCATGCCTGGTCGATGACGAAAACCTTTAACAAGTCTAGCTTTGAAAGTCTCAACCTTTCCATCTACACCAAGTAATCTTCTCAAGATATACTTGCTCCTGATGGGGATTTAACCCTTCAGATATAGCAACCAAAGTCCATACTTTGTTGGTGTATAAGGATTCCATCTCAGATTGCTAAGCATCCAGCCATTCTTATAGAGTCGCACTCCTGATGGCCTGCTCGAAACTAGTTGGGTCATCATCTCATGATGCAATCCTCGCTCCCACTGTCATAGAGAAACCGAAATATCTCTCAGGTGGGTGAGGAACCCTACTAGATCGGCGGAGAGGCTGAGGTTCGTTGGTTACTATTGAATCCTTTGGTTCTTTCAAATCATCAGCTGCAGTTTGTATAGCTGGAACATTTCCAGTTCTACATAACAGATCTTTCCTCGAGATTGTCCGGATTTTGCTTTTAGACATAGGCCGGACAACCCCAAATCTTAACTAGCTTAAGACATGGGCTCTTCCCTTTCCATATCGCATATGAAGTGGTAGGTAACTGATTTGATTCGAACCTATTCAATAGGTATGCAGCTTCTCAAGCGCATAACTCCCAAAAGGAAACAGGTAACTCCGTATTACTCATCATAGAGCACACCTTATCATATAGAGTGTTATTGCTCCGCTCCGATATACCATCGTGCTATGGTGTATACAGAGGAGTAATGCTGAGAGAGAATCTCATTCTCCTTTAGAATAATCCAGGATTTTCGTGCTCAAGTATTCTCCTCCTTGATCTCATCAAAGGACATAATACTTATACCCGTATTGGTTCTCTACTTCTAACTTATATTCTGTGAATATCTCAAAAGGTTCTGACTTGTGTTTCAACAGGAACATATATCTGGATCTTGAGAGATTATCAGAGAATGTAATGAAGTACAAAGAACCGGTTTTGGCATGTGTAGACAGGGGACCTTTATACATCAACATGTATCATCCCAAGAGTTCACTAACTCTTTCTCTGTTTCCAATAAACGGAGCTATGGTCATCTCATCTCTATGACATGACTGGCAAGTTTCACAAGATGTAAATTCAAACTAATTTAAATATGCATCTTTGTGAAACTCTAGCTAGTCGGGTCGCATTGATATGACCTAGTCTACAATACCTCAAGAAGAATTCGTTCATTTCTGAACTCTTCCTCTTTTGTGTGTTCCGTATACTAAGAACTGTAGTTTGATTTAGAACATTAATGCTTTTGGATAACGTGCCTGAACCGATCAACTTTTGATATAGGAAATGTTCAAAACATTATCCAACAATACAAAATTTTATCATTTCTTTACTAATAAAGAGACTGATATGATTTTGTATATCAGGTTCGGTATCTAACAACATTCGTTCAGAATCAATGTATTGGTAATACAGGGTGACAGTGACCAACAGACTTGGCTGCAACACTTGCCCCGTTTTCTGCCTCATGAAACTTAACACCCGTTCTAAGTTCTCTACCTTTCGGTAGCCCTATGTAACATATTATATATCTGGGATCCTGATCTGGTATCACATACCCAGGACGTAAAGGATACTGAGAAACAGTTCTCTGTAATGAACACACCCGAAGATGATGCATCAGCATGCACTCTCTTCGTTTGGGCGGCACGGGAATTCTGGTAATCCCCTATTTCCTGCTCTGTCTTATAACAATTATAAGTTGGAGCGGGACCAACGTTCCCCAGCTCAGTATAACAAGCGGGTTCGGTCAATATTCCGTATTATTATCTTGATTAAGGCGTGATATGGTCGCTACCTGGAGAGAGTGAGAAGAAAACACTCAGCTTGCGCTCTGTCAAGAATAGATTGGTTATTATTTTATCTAATCAGGATGGCTCCCACTGCTTTTTATCAAATCTTCCTTCAAACCCTAAAAGGAAAGACTAGCCGGGATTAATTACACACTACAAGTTCGCCAATCTTTCAGCCAGGCCAGTATCGGTACTTTGAGGGAGGTCCCCCGTGCTTTCGCACGAACCTAATTACTGTAAACCTCGTTTTCCCAGAGGCGTAACCCCGTTGACACCTTTCTAGACACCTACTTGATCGGCTAATTGTAATGTATAAAACTCTCCCAGGAGTAACTCTTACTCGCAGCGGGTATCGGGATCCAACTATCTCATAGAAGGTATGCAATCTCATTGCAAATTTCAACACTTGAAATTCCCGATAATATTTTGCCCCTAACGTGATATGACCTTGACGAAAGCCAACAAACCATAGCCCGCTAGTCATGTTCAACCCGTACATTTCTTGATTGAATTAAATCCACCCGCACGACCCTTGACGAAAGCCAACAAAGCCGCACGACTACCCTAATCCAATCGCATCGTATGCTAGCAGATAAGCAGCATATAGCTACCGCACACTACACCTTGACGAAAGCCAACAAATGCAGCACGAATACTATATACAACTTATCTGAAATGACGGAGGGCTACGACAGGTTTTTCTGAAAACCTATTGCGTAATGAACTTGATATCGTTGTAGGATCGAATGAATTTTGAAATGGAGTGTTTTTGAGGCTTTTCTAGTTTTGCTAAAGGAGTCACTCCCGGTGAAGGGATCGTCGGTCCTTTCCTCATCGAATAAGGTGCGGGATATATCATATATATCTCTGTGCAAAGCAAAAACACTTAAAAACAATCAAAAGACAAACCGAGTGTGTAGCATCTGCCAGTTATTACTAAAGGAGTCACTCCCGGTGAAGGGATCTCGGTCCTTTCCTTATCGAATAAGGTGCAGGATATATCATATATACCGCTGTGCAAAGCAAGAACTCTAGCTACTTGTTTTATTTTGAAATTCGATTCTACAACATCTTAGGTTTCTTTTATTTCATTAATCACATTAATGAAGTCCCATCATTTAAGTACCTAAACATCACAGATAAATATGACGTACACTTATGCCATCCGCATTCGCCTCGATGTCCCCTCGTGCACCGTTAGGTTAGGTAACTAACGGCAGAGCGGGGCAGGGCTAGCGCGGGTGTAAAACATAAGTAACGCCTATATAATATATCATATATACTATATACAGTATCTATCACAGAACATATCATGATCACATCACAGATATCGCAGCAGAAGAAACATATGAAATATTGGATATACTAGGACGTCCGTGTTTTCAATACGAGCCAGTATAAAACACGGATTCCACGGTCGCGATGAATAGCCAAACCCACACCCCTAGACCCCTACGAGAGCGGCAAGCAACCCTACCAATTCTGGAGTTAGGAGACCCGGACCCGACTCCTCGAGTTGGTCTCCCACTGGACTCCAGAACCCGATTACTTGTGCCCTCCTCCTTGGGTCTATCCTAGTGCGGAAAAGTAAATAATATACAAAAGGTGACAACTTCCGCAACCTGGAAGTGTCCCAATAAAAGAATATTACATACAAGTTTTTACATGAATGAAAATGAAAAACACTCATCTCACATAAAAACCCCCGGCTATTCAAACACGACGATCCAATATAACATATCCAGCAACACATAACATCACATGTCATCAACGTAAGTAAATATGCGCATCCCAATTGTCGTTGACATATAGCAACGAAACCGGCGATATCACATATTACACTTACGGTCACAAAAAAGAAAGTGTAAAACTACAACAGTTGGAATCCGCAACCTCCATAGACATCGCATGCCTAATCAAATGAATTCCTTAGACATCGCATGCCTAACAATTATAAACCCCGCATTTTAGTCTCATTATCGAAAACTCTTTTCAATATCAAGTCGGGCAATTCAACAAGATTCCCGACATCCTGATCGAATGCTCGTCGCAAACTTCAGTAGACGGCCGCACCCCCGATACCGTCGACGAAGTGCACCAAGGCGGAACACCGCTTCCGCAAGCACCCGAACGGACGCTTTCGGCGACGGGGTTCTCCTACAGTCACTTGGTCGGGGCTATGGGGTGAGGCTGTCTATTAAGTTTACCCGGCGAGTATCTGCGTACGTTACGTGATTGCGACGGACTTTTGATCACATCAAAATTCCGTGGCAACCGATCAAGTGAGACTAACTGCTATGTTTATAACATTCATTCAGTTATCACATAACTTTTGTGAATTCCAATTGTTGTATCAGATTCCGGATAAACAGAAAATGTTAAACTTTCCGTTTGAACATTCGAACACCCAAGTTTTCCCAATACAGATCAACACATGAAGCAAGTCTAAAAACATTCAGTTCGTGCCTCAGTACCAACGGTCCAGCCGTAGAAGGGTCAAGGCAACGCCTCACATGTGGCACGCCGTACTGCCCCAAACCCGAAGGTTCAAAGGGCAGTTCAAGACGGTCACATAATCGAGTTAAGGTTTGTTGTCTTCTAGAGGGTCCATCGCGTTACTTGCACTACTTAGAACGTTTTTAAACCATGGAAAAATCCAACAATTGGAAATTTCCCGACAGGGGAAAAATTGGGTATTTATATCCGGTCGAACTTTTTAACATATTCTAATATTTATCCGGAAAGCCACATAGACAAAATCTGATACTCCGATCGAAACACCGAATCCCCAAAACAATCCCAGAAAATTCAACTCTTGAATAAATATTAAAAATTCCCAGAAAATCCAACTCCAGAAAATAGGAATTACTGTGCAAACAAGGGAAGCTGACGTCATCAATGGGCCGCGGAACCGCCGCAGAAGCTAGGCTTCTGCCGCGGTTCCGCCGCAGTTTGGACTGTTCATGAGAAACTTTTTGCGCCGTAATTCTTATATTTCCCTGCTGAATTTTTTAGCAATTTTTAATTTCGAAAAATCGCAGTTTTTGAAAAAAGGACAGAGAGCATTTTTTGAGTTGGGGTTTCGGGTCGATCGGACTTCAAACTCCGTCTAGACTTCGCCTAAGGCTCAAGCTAGGCTCTGATACCACTGTAGGGTTCGTAGGCACTCCAAGGAGGTCTCACAAGGCATCAACCATGCCAATTTCAAATTTTACGGTGCCGAGAAACCCTAAACTACGGATCGTTGGCTAGATGTCTAGGCGAAAAACAAACTAGTTAACAACTTAACTAAAGTTTAAACGGAAATACAACCTTTGTAGATCCGGTGCTCCACCTCCATAGCTCCGCAACGAAGTCCCCTCGCTGTCCAAATGAATTCCCGGGCTCTAGCGTCAGCTTCGTCGGAGAAATGGCGAGCTAGGTCGTCGATGTCCATGCCGAAGATGATCTACGTCGAGGCATCACTAGATCAAGCTCCAACTTCACCAAGTCAAGAAACTTGTGAGGAAAACATACTCTACTACTTGGCAAGAGGTAGAGGATGAAGAAATAGAAAGTGGGTAGACTTTAGAATTGGATTTCTCACTTGTTTTCATCAATCACCATTGATGGTCCAAGGTTTCTTCATGTTGAAGATGAAGAAGAAGAAGAAGAAAAATGTTATGATAAGTTAATTTCTATTGAAAAGAAAATCAATACTTATCATATAATGAACCATGGTCAAGTGTAGAGATTAAACTAGGGTTAGTGGGAATGGTTAGGGTTAAGCATGAGACAAAATGGTCACTTAGGTCAAAGCTTCATGAAGCTTCAACTAGACAACAAATAAAGCCACCATTCTTTTCTCTTTTCCATTTATTTTCCAAAATATATAAACAAATAAATAAATGAATAAATAGGTAATGGAAAAATAAAACCCTAATTATATGTTTAACCATGGTTTAATTCTTTACACTTAACCAAGTAAACATGTATCATCAAACATAATACAATCAAGTGCACGAAAGTATATCACATATACAATGTGTACATCCGAGTGAGAATATCCATTTAAAGTGAACCAATACTAGTTAATGCAAAGTAATATATCAAATATATAATTATAGATTAAATCATTAAATCAACACTTGATTTAACGATCCGGTTATATCGCATATAACCGACTAGTATCCAATGTATCGGCTTATCGAATCAACCCTCGATTCGATAACTAGGTTATATCGCATACAACCAATTGATACATTCATCGTGAGAATAGAATACGGTATCACATAAACGCATTATTCTCGGTCCCGCACATATCTCATATGCGCTCCTATTTCGTTTCGCTTGAGCCAGGAAACCTCTGTGTAGGACTCTAAAGACTCGTCAATACGCCGGCAGCAGGTGATGATCATATCAAACACCTACAAGCCGCAAGCGGTCTGCTAAACGTAACGGCCACCCGGGTATTGAGTGAACAGAAGATCGACGAGCAAGCCCGCTCACACTCCAGTGAATCCAACCAGTAACACTACCGTACAGTCCGGTCTGATCGTCTGATATGTCACATATCTCGCCTAGGGGTGGTAAACGTCAGACCCCAATAGCTCGATAAGTCGTGTCGATATGAGGTCTATAACAATTCGAGAAACTACTGGTAACACTTACCAGTAAATCTCAGCAACCCTGGCCAGGGATTTCCTGTTATAGCCAATCGAACACAGCGCAGCATCAACCCCCTATACCGGGAGAGACGAATCCCCTCCTATCGCTCATTGCCTCCATGTAACTCGGGACTGTACCCAAAAACCACCGTTTTGCACGCCCTCTTAGACGTGGTAAGATGGCAATCAAAGCATAGTGGGAACCACACAAGTCTCTATGACGATCTCGGGTCAACAGACTACTCTGTACCAGTGTCACCAGAGAACTGCCATCTGACGTAAGGTATAATACCATCTGGGAGTTCTCGGCGAGTCCGTCCAGTGTACCCAGTCTCTACTGAGCACCCGTATATCATCTCTGATGTCAGACACCAATGGATATGGGATCATCCATCGCCCATCTGTATGGGTCGAGAAGGTATACGCTAGTCTACTCTGGTATATCGATGCCCCGTCTCGATACACCCACGACTATGGACTCTGAAGGATGTACTTATGGACTACCATGTCCCCACTAGTATGATCCGCATCATAGTCCAGGTAGTCAAGTACACATCCTAAGGGCTTTACCAACATGTAACAGAGAGACAATCAGTATACACGTTAAGGTAAAGAGTAACCAGATAGCATACTATCATGTCGAGCAAGAAAGTCTTCCCTATATATGTCCCAGCATCCACTACAATATACATCCAATGTACAGTAATAGCCTCTAGGGCATACATATAACTAACACATATGTGATATGTGCGGGACTAAGAATAATGTGAGTATGTGATACCGTATTCTATCCTCGCGTCTTTTGTATCGGACGGTTATATGCGATATAGCCGGGTTATCGAATCAAGGGTTGATTCGATAAAACGATACATTGGATGTTATTTGGTTATATGTGATATATCCGGATTATTAAGTCAAAAGTTCATTTAATGATTTAGTGTATAAATGTATATGTGATATACTAATTTACATTATCTAACATTGGTTCACTTAAGCATTTGTTTTTCTCACTTGTGCACAACTTAATATATATGTGATATATATTAAATTGTGTATTGTTTTGTATCATGGTTATTGATACACACTACAAGGATGTATGAGACTTACACCATGCTAATTATCCTGTTGGGTTTTGATATTTAAAGTAATTCTGAAATTAGTGGATAATTAGCACAAGCATGAAGCTAGTGGAAGCTTGTGGATGTTTTGACTAAGTCCACTAGTTTTGTTTTACTTAAGATATTTAGTAACCTAGCCATGATAATTAGCCATGGCTATGTCTCTACATGAGTTAGTATATGATACTCACTCACCATGGTTCACTCTCTCACTTGATCATTTTGATTCTCATCCAATTGTTCATCTTCTTCCTCAAAGCCAAAAGCTTTCTAGGGTTTGATCTAAAGTGAGAAATATTGTGAGAAAAGAAATTCTAAAGTGAGCCCACTTCCTATTTCTTCATCCTCTACTAGACTAGCACTTTAGTTTAGGGTGTTTGCTTCACTAATCCTTTAGTTAGTGAAGTAGAAACTTGAGCTAGTATTCCCTCAACGTAGATCATCTTCGGCATCGAAGACTTCAAGCAAGAACGTTCTATTCGCCTTGTGAAGCCATGCAAGGGTCCAGGAGAACCACGATTGCAGTGAAAGGACTACTACATGGAGCTTATGAAGTGAAGGACCGATTTACAAAGTTTGTATTTTGATTTCACTTAGAAAGTAAATAGTTTACTTTGTTTCCGTATTGTATTCTGGCTAACGATTCTAGTTTAGAGTTCTCTTTAACAGCAAAAAATTTCAAATGGCATGGACGATGCCTCCCGAAACCTTGCTGCCATCGAGAGGAACCCTACAGTGGTATCAGAGCCTAGCTAGGAAATAATACGGATAATGTTAGATTATGAACACGAAACAAACTCCGAACTTGAAACCCTAAAAATCATGTTTCTGTCGAATTTAAAAAGAGCCCTAAAATTTTTTTAAACAAGTACAGAGTCATATATATGTGATAACAAGAACACTGATGAAATTTGGAGGCACTTGGACACTTTTTGGCCGGCGAGACCACCCCATACCGGCTTATTCCGAGCCCCCCTCTAAATTTCTCCAGTGTCCTGTTACAAGGGTTTTGGTGCTTCAAGTGTTGTTTGTTTTTGCTAAATTGTTATGTGATGTTAATTTACTATAATAACAACTCGGAGTATTTCTTAGTCGTATTTTAACTGTTTTCGGGTTACTTTAGACGATATTAAAAAGTTCAATCGGATGTCAAATACCCACTTTTTCCCTTGCCGGAAAATTTTCTAAGTGTTGGAATTTTTCCGTAGTTAAAAAGCTTTCAAAGATCATACAAGTTATGCGATGGACCCTCTAGAAGAACAAAAAGCTTAACTCGATTATGTGACCATCAAAACCGCCACTGAACCCTCGGGTTTGTGGTGGTTCAGCGGTGCCACATGTGACGCGTTGGTTTGGCCCTTCTACGGCTGGTTCATTGGTATTGTGGCGTGTGCTGAATAACTTTAAAACTACGCTCAAGTGTTGAGTTTTATGGATAATTGTGGGTGTTTGTTGATTCGATCGGAATGTTTAACATCGTCTATTTTTTCTGTGACCGTAATGGTAATATGTTATATCGCCGGTTTCGTTGCTATATGTCAACGACAATTGGGATGCGCATATTTACTTACATTGATGACATATGATGTTATGTGTTGTTGTTGGATATGTTATATTGGATCGCCGCGTTTTGAATAGCCGGGGGTTTTATGTGAGATGAGAGTTTTTATTTTCATTCATGTAAAATTAAATGTATGTAATATTCTTTTTTTGGGACACTTCCGGGTTGAGGTTGATTTCACCATATGTATATTATTTACTTTTCCGCAATAGGATCGACCCAAGGAGGAGAGCACAAGTAACCGGGTTCTAAAGTCCAGTGGCAGACCAACTCGAGGAGTCGAGTCCGGGTCTCCTAACTCTAAAATTGGCAGGGTTACTGTTAGTTATATGTATGCCCTAGAGACCATTGTTGTACATGTGATGTATATTATAATGGATGCTTGGATATATATAGAGAGGACTTTCTTGCTCGATATGATAGTATGCTATCAGGTTTCACTTTATCTTAACATGTTAACGAATACTGTTTTGTGATCACGTGTTGATAAAGCCCTTAGGATATGTACTCGACTACTTGGACTATGATGAGATCTTACTAGTGGGGCCAGGGTAGTCAACGAGTACATCCTATAACTGTTCCTAGTCGAGGGTGTATCGAGACAGGGCATCGATACTCCAGAGTAGACCAGCGTACACGCATCTTGACCCATATGATGGGCGATGGATGATCCTATATCCATTGGTGTTGGACATCAAAGGTTGTGTATGGGTGCTCAGTGGAGACTGGGTACACTGAACAGACTCGCCGAGGACTCCTGAATGGTATTATACCTATCGTCAGATAGCAGTTCTCCGGTGACACTGGTACATGTTAGTCTGTAGACCCAAGATCGTCATAGAGTCTTGTGTGATTCCTACTGTGCTTTTACTCCCACCTTGCCATGTCCAAGAGGGCGTGCAAAACGGTGGCTTTTGGGTACAGTCCCAAATCACATAGAGGCAATGAGCGATAGGAGAGGTTTCGTCTCTCCCGGTATAGGGAGTTGATGTTGTGCTGTATTCGATTGGCTATAATTGGAAGTCCCTGGCCAGGGCTGATATGGAGATTTACTGGTAAGTGTTATCAGTAGTTTCTCGACCCGTTATGAGCCTTACATCGACACGACTTATCGGTAACTGGGGTTTGACGTTTACCACCCCTAGACCAGATATGCAACATATCAGACGAAGAGATCGGACTGTACGGTAGTGTTACTGATTGGATTCACAGGAGAATGTATAGGCTTGCTTGTTGATCTTCTGATCGCTCAATACCTGGGTGGCTGTTACGTTTAGCTGACCGCTTGTAGCTTGTGGGTGTTTGATATGATCATCACCCACTGCCGACGTATTGACGATTCTTTAGAGTCCTACACAGAGGTTTCCTGGCTCAGGCAAAACGGAGTAGGAGCACATATGTGATATGTGCGGCACCGAGAATAATACGATATGAGATACCGTATTCTATTCTCGCGATATATGATATCGGCTAGGTATATGTTATATAGCCGGGTCATCGGATCAAGTGTTGATTCGATGAATCGGTTTTGATTCGATGAATCGGTACATGTTATATTAGTCGGTTATATGCTATATAGCCGGATTGTCAGATCAAGTGTTGATTCGATAATTTAATGTATAATTACATATGTAATATATTACATTACGTTAACTAATATAATATCGCTTTATTGATTCATTTTCTCACCGGATAATACATTGATATATATGCGATATATGTTAATTGTATTATTTTCTTTTGTTGCAAAATATATTATATATGTGATTTATAATATTGTAATAAGTTATGATTACAAATACAACATGATTTGTGGAGATTAAACAAGTTAGGGTTTGATTTGGGTTAGCATATGGGTTAGCTTTTTCATGAAGCTTCTAGAAATTTTATTTTGTTTTAAGCTTAGATATTTTGTATTGATATTTTGTGTAGATATTTCTTAACCTAACCCAAACCCTTTACCATTGTTAATTCTCTAAAAGGGTTAAGCCTTCATTCTTAACCCAAGGTTGGATTTGTAACCAAAAACAATAATTTCATTATTCATCACAAAAGCTTTTCTTCTTCTTCTTCCTTGAAAAAGCTTGCTAGCTTTTTACATGTGATGATTTAGTGTGAGAAATTGAAAAAAAAAGATAGCTAAATTCCTACTTCATCATCCTCATCTATTCTAGCCACTTAGATTATGGTGTCCACTTCTCTAATAAGTTGTTTAGTGAAGTGTAAGCTTGGTTAAAGATTCTTCAAGGTAGATCATCTTCGAAAAGGAAGGGTTCAAGCAAGCATGGTTCATTTGCCTTGTGGAGCCTCTCTAGAGTCCGGAAGTTCATGGATCGCGGCGAAGGGACTACTACTCGGAGCTTATGAAGCGAAGGAATGGACTACAAAGGTTGTAATCTCTCTCTCTTAGATGTAAAGTTTACATGCATAATTAACCCTAATTCTCTAGTTATGATCTTGGTTAAGGTTCGTTTAGCACCCCAAAAATTTTAAAGCGGCATGTTTGATGCTTGCCAAAACCATGCTAAGGTGGTAAGCTAACCTTACAGTAGTATCAAAGCCAAGCTAGAGTATTAGGAGTTGTCTAGACGAAGTTAGAAGTCCGATTGAACCCCGAAACGCCGAAATGACCCCTTTTCTGGAAATTTTTCAAAAAGTTGACATTTTTCATATTAAAAATACTCAGAAAATCATGCAGGAAATTTTATGGACCCAACTGAAGAATGTGTCCCTAACTCGCTACAGTGACCGCGTAACCACGGCCAAAACCTGGTTTTGGCGGCGGTTCCGCGGCGCCACTGTGGAGGCTTGGGACGGGCACTTCAGCGATGGTCCATAGGTGCTGGGGCATGCTACTGGGAATTTTTATTTTCCGCTCAAGTGTTGAGCTCACTGGGGTATTTTGGAATTCGTTGTATCTATCGAATTATCTAACTTCGCCTAGTTATCTGTGATGTTTATGTGTTGCTGTTATATGTTATATTGGATCGTTGTGTATTGAATAGCCGGGGGTTTTATGTGAGATGAGAGTTTTCTTTTTCATTCATGTAAAATTTATTTGTATGTAATATTCTTTTATTGGGACACTTCCGGGTTGAGGATGATGTCATCGTTGTATATTATTTAATTTTCTGCATTAGGATAGACCTAAAACGGAGAGCACAAGTAACTGGGTTCTAGGGCCCAGTGGGAGGCCATCTCGAGGAGTCGAGACCGAGTCTCCTAACCCTAAAATTGGCAGGGTTGCTTGCTGCTCTCGTAGGGGTCTAGGGATGTGGGTTTAGCTATTCATTGCGACTGTGGAATCTGTGTTTTATATAGGCTCAAAATAAAACACGGATGTCCTAGAATATCCAATATTTCATATGTTGACTTCTGCAGCTATGTTCTGTGATGAGATCATTTTACTGCCTGAGACGAATGCTTATACTATAAGTTGATATATAAATATTGCTGCTTTCGTTTTTTCTGTGATGTTTAGGAAGCTTAAATGATGGGTTTTATTAATGAGATTAATAAAAGAAAAGAAACCTAAAAGATGTTGTAGAATCAAATTTTTCAAAAAGGGTAGCTACAGTTATTACTTTGCATAGCGGTATTCCTTTAGAATATCTAGCACCTTATTTGATAAGGAAAGAGCCGAGATCCCTTCACCAGGAGTGACTTCTTTAGCAAAACTGGCAGATGCTATAAACTCATGGTTTAGTTTTTGATTGCTTCTATAGTTCTTGCTTTGCACAGCGGTATTTATGAAATATCCTGCACCTTATTCGATGAGGAAAGAGCCGAGATCCCTTCACCGGGAGTGACCTCTTTAGCGAAACTAGAAATGCCTCAAAAACATTCCTTTTTCAAAATCACCTGTTTCTACAGCGATATCAAGTTCATTACGCTCATGGTTTTCAGAAAAACCTGCGTAGCCCTCCGTCATTTCAGATAAGTCCTACTTAGTATTCGTGCTACGTTTGTTGACCTTCGTCAAGGTGTAGTGTGCGGTAGCTGACTAGTATTTATCTGCAGCATGTGATGCGATTGTTTTAGGGTAGTCGTACGACCTTGTTGACCTCCGTCAAGGGTCGTGCGGGTGGGTTTAATTCAATCAGGAAATGTCGGGTTGAACTTGACTGGTAGCCTATGGTTGTTGACCTCCGTCATGGTCATAGGACGCTAGGGGTAAAAGATATTATCGGGAATTTCAAGTGTTGAAATTTGAAAATGAGATTGCATACCTTCTATGAGATAGATCGATCCCGATACCCACTGCGAGTAAAAGTTACTCCTGGGAGAATTTTACACAGGACTATTAGCCGATCAAGTAGGTGTCTAGAAAGGTGTTAACGGGGTTATGCCTCTGGGAAAACGAGGTTTATTTTTATTAGGTCCATGCGAAAGCACGGGGAACCTCTCTCAAAGTACCAACACTGATCTGGCTGAAAGATTGGCGAACTTGTAGGGCGTAATTAATCCCGGCTAATCTTACCTTTTAGGGTTTGAAGAAAGATTTGATTAAAACAGTGGGAGCCACCCTGATTAGATAAGATAATAACCAATCTAATCTTGCAAGAGCGCACGCTAAAGTATTTTTCTTCTCTCTCTCTCCACGTAGCGACTATGTCAGGCCTTAATCAAGATAATAATATAGATGTATTGACCGAACCCCCTTGTTATACTGAGCAGGGGAACATTGGTCCCGTTCTTTCTTATAATTGTTATAAGACTGAACAGGAAATAGAGGAATACTAGAATTCACACGCCGCCCAAACGAAGAATAAACATGTTGATGTATCTTCTTCGGATGTGTTAGTTACCGAGAACTGTTTCTCAGTTCACTCTACGTCCTGGGCATTAGATACCGGATCAGGATCCCACATATGCAATATATTGCATGGGCTAAAGAAAGGTAGAGAACTGGGAATAGGTGATTATTCCGTAAGAGTAGGGAATGGTGCAAATGTTGCAGCCAAAGCAGTTGGCGAATATCACTTTGTATTACCAAGTGGTAATACATTGATTCTGAACAAATGCTATTATATACCGAACATGATATGCAACATTATATCAGTTTCTTTATTAAGTAAAGAAGAATATAATTTTGTAATACAGGATAATATTATGAACATCTTCCTAAATCAAAAGCTGATTGGATCAGGCTCGTTAAATAATGGCATATATGTTCTAAATCAAAACACGGTTCTTAATATACAGAACACACACAAGAGGAAAAGTTCAGAAATGAACGAATCCTTCTTGTGGCATTGTAGACTTGGTCATATTAATGCGACACGACTTGCTAAGTTACATAAAGATGGTTATTTAAATACGTTCGAATTATCATCTTATGAAACTTGCCATTCATGTCTCAATGGCAAAATGACCAAAACTCTGTTTAGTGGACACGGAGAAAGAGTTACGGAACTCTTAGGACAGATATATAGTGATGTATGCGGTCCCATGTCTACACATGCCAGGAATGGTTCCTCATACTTCATTACATTCACTGACGATCTCTCATGATACGGACATGTGTTCCTTTTGAAACACAAGTATGAAGCTTTTGAGAAATTCAAAGAATATAAGAACGAAGTAGAGAACCAAACAGGTAGAAGTATTAAAATCCTTTGATCTGATCGAGGAGGAGAATACTTGAGCAATGAGTTCCTCGAATATCTAAAAGAGAATGGGATTCTGTCTCAGCTTACTCCTCCCTATACACCACAGTACAACGGTGTATCGGAGCGGAGGAATCGCACCCTTTTAGATATGGTGCGCTCTATGATGAGCACTGCTGAGTTACCTATTTCCTTTTGGGGGTATACGCTTGAGACAGCCATATACCTATTGAATAGAGTTCCAACTAAATCAGTGCCTACCACTCCATATGAGATATGGGAGGGGAAGAGACTGTGTCTTAATTTCGTTAAGATATGGGGTGGCCCGGTCTATGTTAAAAGGCAAAATTCGGACAAGCTCGGGGCAAGATCGTTTTTGTGCAAGTTTGTAGGATATCCCAAGCATTCGCAAGGACATATCTTCTACCACCCTGAGGAACAAAAGGTATTTGTTGCTCAGCATGCCACCTTTTTAGAAAAGGAATTTCTTGCAAAGGAATTTAGTGGCAAGGAGGTAGAACTGGAAGAAGTTCCAGTTACACAAACTGAAACAGAAGATTTGGTAGAACCAAAGGATTCAGTAGTTCCCAACGAACCCCAGCCACTCCACCGATCTAGTAGGGTTCCTCATCCACCTGAGAGATACTACGGTTTTCTCATTGATGGTGGGAGCGAGGATTGCATCATGGAAGATGATGGCCCGACCAGTTTCGAGCTGGCCATCACGAGTGGTGACTCTGTGAAATGGCTGGATGCAATGCGATCTGAGATGGAATCTATGTACACCAACAAAGTATGGACTTTGGAAGTTGCTCCTGAAGGGGTAAAACCCATTGGGCGCAAATGGATCTTTAAGAAGAAACTTGGTGTAGATGGAAAAGTTAAGACTTTCAAAGCTAGACTTGTTGCAAAGGGTTTTCGTCAACGACCAGGTGTGGATTATGACGAAACCTTTTCTCCGGTGGCTATGCTTAAGTCCATCCGGATCTTACTTGCCATTTCTGCATACCATGACTACGAAATATAGAAAATGAATGTTACGACCGCCTTTCTAAATGGTGATTTAGAGGAGTGCCTGTAGATGACTCAGCCAGAGGGCTTCGTAGATAGTGGGAGCAGCGGAAAGGTATGCAAGCTGCTTAAATCCATCTATGGGTTAAAGCAGGCATCACGGAGTTGGAACATCTGTTTTGATATTGTAGTCAAAGAGTTTGACTTCATCAAAAACATTGATGAACCTTGTATATACAAGAAGGTGGCAGAGGGTAAGGTTGTCTTCCTCGTATTGTACGTGGATGATATACTCTTGATAGGAAATAATATTCCTATGCTGCACTCGGTTAAGCTCTTCTTATCACATAGATTCTTAATGAAAGATCTAGGTGATGCCTTTTGCATTTTGGGGATTAAGATCTATAGAGATAGATCTAGACGGATACTGGGATTGTCCCAATCCAGGTACATTGACACCATACTAAAGAGGTTTAGTATGGAAGAATCCAAGCATGGGAATTCACCCACGATCTCTGGACTCACTCTCTCCAAAGAGATGTCTCCCAAGACTGATTTGGAAAGTGCTCGCATGCAAGGGATACCCTATGCTTCGGCAGTAGGCTCTATCATGTACGTGATGCTATGTACTAGACCCGATGTAGCATACTCACTAAGTGTAGTGAGTAAGTATTAAGCATATCCTGGAGAGAATCACAGGACAGCTGTGAAAAACATTCTCAAGTACTTGAGAATGACAAAAGAGATGTTCTTGGTGTATGGTAACGGAGAACTCCAGGTGGAGTCCTTTACCGATTCGAGCTTCCAGAGTGATAAGGACGACTCTAAGTCGCACTCAGGATTTGTCTTTACCCTAAATGGAGGGCCGGTGTGTTGGAAGACTTCCAAACAGGAAACCGTGGCAAACTCGACGATGGAGGCTGAATACATCGCTGCCAACGATGCTGCCAAAGAGGCTGTCTGGATAAAGAAGTTCATCATTGAACTTGGTGTGGTTTCATCCATTGAGCATCCAATACCTTTGTATTGTGATAACAATGGAGCCGTAGCTTTGGCCAAGGAACCCAGGTCCCATCAGAAGTCCAGACATATTCTGAGGCGGTATCACCTGATTCGGGAGATAGTTGATCGCCGAGAGATCGAGGTCAGGAGAGTTGATACGAAGGACAACACTGCGGATCTACTCACAAAGGCCATTCCTCAGATACAATTTGAGAGACTCCTCGGGATGTTGGGTATGAGATACTACAACAGCTGGCCTTAGTGCAAGTGAGAGATTGTTAGTGATATGTATGCCCTAGAGGCCATTGTTGTACATGTGATGTATATTATAATGGATGCTTGGATATATATATAGAGGAATTTCTTGCTCGATATGATAGTATGCTACCTGGTTTCACTTTATCTGAACATGTTAACGAATACTGTTTTATGATCACGTGTTGATAAAGCCCTTAGGATATGTACTCGACTACTAGGACTATGATGAGATCATACTAGTGAGGCCATGGTAGTCAACGAGTACATCCTATAACTGTTCCTAGTCGAGGGTGTATCGAGACAGGGCATCGATACTCCATAGTAGACTAGCGTACACGCATCTTGACCCATATGATGGGCGATGGATGATCCCATATCTATTGGCGTTGGACATCAAAGATGGTGTACGGGTGCTCAGTGGAGACTGGGTACACTGAACGGACTCGCCGAGAACTCCTAGATAGTATTATACCTATCGTCAGATAGAAGTTCTCCGGTGACACTGGTACAGGTTAGTCTGTAGACCCAAGATCGTCATAGAGTCTTTTGTGATTCCCACCGTGCTTTGATTTCCACCTTACCACGTCCAAGAGGGCGTGCAAAACGGTGGCTTTTGGGTACAGTCCCGAATCACATTGAGGCAATGAGTGATAAGAGGGGTTTCGTCTCTCCCGGTATAGGGAGTTGATGTTGTGCTGTGTTCGATTGGCTATAACTGGAAGTCCCTGGCCAGGGCTGATATGGAGATTTACTGGTAAGTGTTATCAGTAGTTTCTTGACCCGTTATGAGCCTTACATCGACACGACTTATCGGTTACTGGGGTCTGATGTTTACCACCACTAGACCAGATATGCAACATATCAGACGAAGAGATTGGACTGTACGGTAGTGTTATTAATTGGATTCACAGGAGAATGTACAGGCTTGCTTGTTGATCTTCTGATCGCTCAATACCTGGGTGGCTGTTACATTTAGCTGTCCGGTTGCAGCTTGTGGGTGTTTGATATGATCATCACCCACTGCCGGCGTATTGACGATTCTTTAGAGTCCTACACAGAGGTTTCCTGGCTCAGGAAAAACGGAGTAGGAGCACATACGTGATATGTGCGGCACCGAGAATAATACGATATGAGATACCGTATTCTATTCTCGCGATATATGATATCGGCCGGGTATATATGATATAGCCGGGTCATCGGATTAAGTGGTTATTCGATGAATCGGTACATGCTATATAACCGGATTGTCGGATCAAGTGTTGATTCGATAATTTAATGTATAATTATATATGTGATATATTACATTACATTAACTAATATAAGCTCGCTTTATTGATTCATTTTCTCAACGGATAATACATTGATATATATGCGATATATGTTAATTGTATTATTTTCTTTTGTTGCAAAATATATTATATATGTGATATATAATATTGTAACAAGTTATGATTACAAATACAACATGATTTGTGGAGATTAAACAAGTTATGGTTTGATTTGGGTTAGCTTTTTCATGAAGCTTCTAGAAGCTTTATTTTGTTTTAAGCTTAGATATTTTGTATTGATATTTTGTGTAGATATTTCTTAACCCAACCCAAACCCTTTACCCTAGTTAATTCTCTACAAGGGTTAAGCCTTTATTCTTAACCCAAGGTTGGATTTGTAACCAAAAACAATAATTTCATTATTCATCACAAAAGCTTTTCTTCTTCTTCTTCCTTGAAAAAGCTTGGTAGCTTTTTACATGTGATGATTTAGTGTGAGAAATTGAAAACAAAAGACAGCTAAATTCCTACTTCATCATCCTCATCTATTCTAGCCACTTAGATTATGGTGTTCACTTCTTTAATAAGTTGTTTAGTGAAGTGTAAGCTTGGGTTAAAGATTCTTCAAGGTAAATCATCTTCGAAAACGAAGACTTGATCATTCGACTTGTGGAGCCTCTCTAGAGTCCAGAAGTTCATGGATCGCGGCGAAGGTACTACTACTCGGAGCTTATGAAGCGAAGGAATGGACTACAAAGGTTGTAATCCCTCTCTCTTAGATGTAAAGTTGTTTACATGCATAGTTAACCCTAATTCTCTAGTTAAGATCTTGGTTAGGTTCGTTTAGCACCCCAAAAATTTTAAAGTTGCATGTTTGATGCTTGCCAAAACCTTGCTAAGGTGCTAAGCTAACCCTACAGTTGCTTGCCGCTCTCGTAGGGGTCTAGGGGTGTGCATTTTGGCTATTCATCGCGACCGTGTAATCCGTGTTTTATAGAGGCCCAAAATAAAACACAGACCTCCTAGTATATCCAATATTTCATATGTTTCTTCTGCTGCGATATCTGTGATGTGATCATTTGATATGTTGAGATGGATACTATATATAGTATATATAATATATTATATTGACATTGCTTATGTTTTACACCCGCGCTAGCACTGCCCCGCTCTGCCTTTAGTTACCTAACCTAACGGTGCACGAGGGGACATCGAGACGAATGCGGATGGCATAAGCGTACATTGTATTTATCTATGATGTTTTGGTGACTTAAATGATGGGACTTCATTAATGTGATTAATGAAAGAAAAGAAACCTAAAAGATGTTGTAGAATCAATTTTTTTCAAAAAGGGTAGCTACAGTTTTTGCTTTGCATAGTGATATATATGATATATCCCGCACCTTATTCGATGAGGAAAGAGCCGAGATCGCTTCACCGGGAATGACCTCTTTAGCAAAACTGGCAGAAGCTATAACACTCGGTTTATCTTTTGATTGCTTTTGGAGTTTTGCTTTGCATAGTGATATATGTGATATATCCCGTACCTTATTCGATGAGGAAAGAGCCGAGATCCCTTAACCGGGAATGACCACTTTAGCAAAACTATTGAAAGCCTAAAAAACACTCCTTTTCAAAATTCACTTGTTTCTACAACGATATCAAGTTCAATACGCAATAGGTTTTCTGAAAAACCTGTCGTAGCCTCCGTCATTTCAGATAAGTCCTACTTAATATTCATGCTACGTTTGTTGACCCCCATCAAGACGTAGTGTGCGGTAGCTAACTAGTATTTATCTGCTTATGCATATGATGCAAATTGGATTAGGGTAGTCGTACGACCTTGTTGACCTATGTCAAGGGTCGTGCGGGTGGGTTTAATTCAATCAAGAAATGACGGGTTGAACTTGACTTGCACCGATGGTTTGTTGACCTCCGTCAAGATCATGGGATGCTTGGGGCAAAATATTATCGAGAATTTCAAGTGTTGAAATTTGCAATGAGATTGCATGCCTTTTATGAGATAGTTGGGTCCTGATACCCACTGGGAGTAATTGTTACTCCTGGGAGAGTTTTACACAGGACAATTAGCCGATCAAGTAGGTATCTAGAAAGGTGTCAACGGGGTTATGCCTCTGAGAAAATGAGGATTATTTTAACTAGGTCCGTGCGAAAGCACGGGTAACCTCCCTCAAAGTACTGACACTAGCCTGGCTGAAAGATTAGCGAAATTGTAGGGTGTAATTAATCCCGGCTAGTCTTTCCTTTTAGGGTTTGAAGGAAGATTTGATAAAAACAGTGGGAGCCATCCTGATTAGATAAAATAATAACCAATCTGATCTCGTAAGAGCTTACGCTAAAGTGTTTTCTTCTCTCTCTCTCTCTCCAGGTAGCTACCATATCATGCCTTAATCAAGATAATAATATGGATGTATTGACCGAACCCGCATGTTATACTGTGTTGGGGAACATTGGTTCCGTTCTTTCTTATAAAAGTTATAAGACTGAACAGGATATAGGGGAATACCAGGATTCCTATGCCACCCAAATGAAGAAAGTACATCTTGATGCATTTTCTTCGGGTGTGTTCGTTACAGAGAACTGTTTCTCCATTTGCTCTACGTCCTGGGTATTAGATACCGGGTCAGGATCCCATATATGTAATCAGTTACATGGGCTGAGAAAAGGTAGAGAGCTTGGAGAAGGTGATAAAGACATAAGGGTTGGAAATGGTGCAATTGTTGCAGCTAAAACCGTCGGGGAATATCACCTTGTATTACCAACTGGTAATATATTGATTCTGAACGAATGCTATTACATGCCGAACCTGATATGCAACATTATATCGGTTTCTTTGTTGAGTAAAGATGGATATAATTTTGTATTACAGGATAATGTTATGAACATTTTCCTGAACCAAAAGTTGGTTAGATCATTCACGTTTTGCAATGGCATTTATGTTCTAAATCAATCAATAGTTCTGAGCATAACAAACACACACAAAAGGAAGAGTTCAGAACTGAACGAATCCTTCTTGTGGCATTGTAGACTAGGTCACATCAATGCGACACGGCTAGCTAAGTTGCATAAGGATTGATATTTTGAATCCGTTCGAATTTTCATCTTATGACACTTTCCATTCATGTCTCAAAACCAAGATGACCAAAACTCTGTTTACGGGACACGGAGAAAGAGTTACTGAATACTTGGGACTGATACATAGTGATGTATGCGGTCCCATGTCTACACATGCCAGGGATGGTTCTTCGTACTTCATTACATTCACTGACGATCACTCTAGATTCGGATATGTGTTCCTGATGAAACACAAATCAGAAGCTTTTGAGAAATTTAGAGAATATAAACAAGAAGTCGAGAACCAAACCGGGAAAAGTATTAAAATCCTACGATCTGATCGAGGAGGTGAATACTTGAGCAATGAATTCCTGGACTTCCTAAAAGAGAATGGGATTCTTTCTCAGCTAACTCCTCCATATCCACCACAGCACAACGGTGTATCGAAACGGAGGAACCGCACCCTATTAGATATGGTGCGCTCTATGATGAGCATAGCTGTTACCTATTTCCTTCTGGGGGCATGCACTGGAGACAGCAGCATACCTACTGAATAGAGTTCCAACCAAATTCATGCCTACCACCACATATGAGATATGGGAGGGGAAGAGACCATATATTAATTTTATTAAGATATAGGGCTACCCGGCCTATGTCAAAAGACAAAAACCGGACAAACTCGAGGCAAGGTTTGTTTTGTGTAAGTTTGTTGGATATCCCAAGCATTCGCGAGGGTATATCTTCTACCACAGTAAGGAACAAAGGGTGTTTGTTGCTCCACACGCCACCTTTTTAGAAAAGGAATTTCATGCAAAAGAGATTAGTGGCTCAGAGGTAGAACTGGAAGAGGTTCCAGCTGTACAAACCACAACAGAAGATTTTGTGAAATCAGAGAATTCGGTAGTTCCCGATGAACCCCAGCCACTCCGCCGATCTAGTAGGGTTCCTCACCCACCTAAGAGATACTACGGTTTTCTCATGGATGGTGGGAGCGAGGATTGCATCATGGAGGATGATGACCCAACTAGCTTTGAGCAGGCCAACACGAGTGGTGACTCAATGAAATGGCTGGATGCAATGCGGTCCGAGATGGAATCCATGTACACCAACAATGTATGGACTTTTGAAGATGCTCCTGAAGGGGTAAAACCCATTGGGAGCAAGTGGATCTTCAAGAAAAAACTTGGTGTAGATGGGAAAGTGGAGACTTTCAAAGCTAGACTTGTTGCAAAGGGTTTTCGTCAAAGACCACATGTGGACTATGACGAAACCTTTTCTCCAGTGGCTATGCTTAAATCCATCTGGATCATGCTTGCCATCGCTGCATATCATGACTACGAAATCTGGCAAATGGATGTTAAGACCGCCTTTCTAAATGGTGATTTAGAAGACTGTGTGTACATGGCTCAGCCAGAGGGTTTCATAGCTAGTGGGAGCAGCGGGAAAGTGTGCAAGCTGCTTAAATTCATTTATGGATTAAAGCAAGTATCGCGGAGTTGGAACATCTGCTTTGACGTCGTATCAGAGTTTGATTTTGTCAAAAATGCAAATGAACCTTGTATATACAAGAAGGTAGCAGAGAGTAAGGTTGTCTTTCTCGTATTGTACGTAGACGACATACTCTTGATAGGAAATGACATTCCTATGCTGCAATCGGTCAAGCTCTTCTTACCACAACGATTCTCAACGAAAGTTCTAGGGAATGCCTCCTACATCTTGGGGATTAAGATCTATAGAGATAGATCTAAACGGATACTGGGACTGTCCCAATCCAGGTACATTGACACCATACTAAAGCGGTTTAGTATGGAAGAATCCAAGCGTGGGTTTTTACCCACGATCTCTGGACTTACTCTCTCCAAAGAGATGTCTCCCAAGACTGATTTGGAGAGAGCTCGCATGCAAGGGATACCCTATGCTTCGGCTGTAGGCTCTATCATGTACGCGATGCTATGTACCAGACCCAATATAGCACACTCACTAAGTGTAGTGAGTAGGTATCAAGCTAATCCTGGAAAGAGTCACTGGACAGCTGTGAAGAGCATTCTCAAGTACTTAAGAATGACTAAAGAGATGCCCTTGTTGTGTGGTAACGGAGAACTCCAAGTGGAGTCCTTTACCGATTCGAGCTTCCAGAGTGATGAGGACGACTCTAAGTCACACTCGGGATTTGTCTTTACCCTTTACGGAGGGGCGGTAAGATGAAAGAGTTCCAAGCAAGAAACCGTGGCAGACTCGACGATGGAGGCTGAATACATCACTGCCAACGATGCTGCCAAAGAGGCTGTCTGGATCAAGAAGTTCATAACTGAACTTGGAGTGGTTCCATCCATTAAGGATCCAATACCTTTGTATTGTGATAACAATGGAGCGGTGCCTTTGGCCAAGGAACCCAGGTCCCATCAGCGATCCAGGCATATTCTGAGGCGGTATCACCTGATCCGAGAGATAGTTGATCACCGGGAGATCGAGGTCAGGAGGGTTGACACGAAGAACACCACAGCGGATCCACTCACGAAGGCCATTCCCCAGATACAGTTTGAGAGACTCTTCGGGATGCTTGGTATGCGATATTACAATAGCTGGCCCTAGTGCAAGTGGGAGATTGTTAGTTGTATGTATGCCCTAGAGGCCAGTATTCTACAAATGATGTATATTATATTGGATGCTTGGACATATATAGAGAGGACTTTCTTGCTCGATATGATAGTATGCTATCTGGTTGCTCTTTATCTTAACATGTATACTTGTCTCTTGATACTGTCTTATAGTTACATGTTGGTAAAGACCTCAGGATGTATACTTGACTACCAGGACTATGATGCAGATCACACTAGTGGGGCCATGGTAGTCCATAAATTCATCCTTTAATATTCCTAGTCGTGGGTGTATCGAGACAGGGCATCGATATACCAGAGTAGACTAGCGTATACGCTTCTCGACCCATGAGATGGGCGATGGATGATCCCATATCCATTGATGTTTGACATCAGAGATGGTATACGGGTGCTCAGTGGAGACTGGGTACGCTGGACGGACTCGCCGAGAACTCCCAGATGGTATTATACCTCACGTCAGATGGCAGTTCTCTGGTGACACTTGTACAGGTTAGTCTGTAGACCCGTGATCGTCATAGATTCTTATGTGATTCCCACTGTACTTTGATTTCCACCTTACCATGTCCAAGAGGGCATGCAAAACGGTGGTTTTTGGGTACAGTCCCGAGTCACATGGAGGCAATGAGCGATAAGAGGGGTTTCGTCTCTCCCGGTATTGGGGGTTGATGTTGCGCTGTGCTCGATTGGCCATAACAGGGAAGTCCCTGGCCAGGGCTGATTTATAGATTTACTGGTAAGTGTTACCAGTAGTTTCTCGACCCGTTATGAGCCTCACATCGGCATGACTTATCGGTTATTGGGGTCTGACGTTTACCACCCCTAGACTTGATATGCGACATATCAGACGAGGAGACCGGACTGTACGGCAAGTGTTACCGTCAGGCTTTTGCAGGAGTTAGAGTGGGCTTGCTTGCTGATCTTCTGATCGCTCAATACTCGGGTAGCCATTACGTCCAGCTGATACCGCTGACGGCTTGTGGGTGCTTGATGTGATCATCACCTACTGCCGGAGTATTGACGAGTCTTTAGAGTCCTACATAGAGGTTTTACTGGCTCAGGCAAAATGAAATAGGGGCACATATGTGATATGTGCGGGACCGAGAATAATGCAAGTATGTGATACCGTATTCTATCCTCGTGTCTTCTGTATTGGACGGTTATATGCGATATAGCCGGGTTATCGAATCAAGGGTTGATTCGATAAAACGATACATTGGATGTTAGTCGGTTATATGTGATATATCCAGATTATTAAGTTAAAAGTTGATTTAATGATTTAGTGTCTAAATGTATATGTGATATACTAATTTACATTAACTAACATTGGTTCACTTGAGCATTTTTTTTCTCACTTGTGCACAACTTAATATATATGCGATATATATTAAATTTTGTATTGTTTTGTATCATGGTTGTTGATATTCACTACATGGGTGTATGAGACTTACACCATGCTAATTATCATGTTGGGTTTTGATATTTAAAGTAATTCTAAAATTAGTGGATAATTAGCACAAGCATGAAACTAGTGGAAGCTTGTGGATACTTTGACTAAGTCCACTAGTTTTGTTTTATTTAAGATATTTAGTAACCTAACCATGATAATTCACCATGGTTATGTCTCTACATGAGTTAGTATATGATACTCACTCACCATGGTTCACTCTCTCACTTGATCATTTTGATTCTCATCCATTTGTTCATCTTCTTCCTCAAAGCCAAAAGCTTTCCAGGGTTTGATCTAAAGTGAGAAATATTGTTAGAAAAGAATTCTAAAGTGAGCCCACTTCCTATTTCTTCATCATCTACTAGACTAGCACTTTAGTTTAGGGTGTTTTCTTCACTAATCCTTTGGTTAGTGAAGTAGAAGCTTGAGCTAGTATTCCCTCGACGTAGATCGTCTTCGGTATCGAAGACTTCAAGCAAGAACATTCCATTCGCCTTTTGAAGCCATGCAAGGGTCCGGGAGAACCATGATCGCAGTGAAGGGACTACCACAAGGGGCTTATGAAATGAAGGACCGATCTACAAAGGTTGTATTTCGATTTCACTTAGAAAGTAAATAGTTTACTTTGTTTCCATATTGTATTCTAGCTAACGATTCTATTTAAGAGTTCCCTTTAACGAAAAAAGATTTAAAATGGCATGGACGATACCTCCTGAAACCTTACTGCCGTCGAGAGGAACCCTACAACAGTCATAGAGTTTGACTTTATCAAAATGGTAGATGAACCTTGGATATACAAGAAGATTGTAGAGAGTAAGGTTTTCTTCCATGTATTGTACGTAGATGACATGCTCTTGATAGGAAATGGTTTCCTATGCTACACTCGGTCAAGCTCCTCTTATCACAAGGATTCTCTATGGAAGATCTGGATGATACCTACTACATCTTATGCATTATGATCTATGGTGATAGATCTAAGTGGATGTTGGGAGTGTCCCAAATTCAGGTACATTAACACCATACTAAAGGGGTTTAGTATGGAAGATTCTAAGCATGGTGGTTCGCCCACTTACTCATGAATCACTCTCTCCATAAAGATGTCTTCCGAGACTGATTTGTAGAGAGCTCGCATGCAAGAGATACCCTATGCTTTGGCGGTAGGCTCTATCATTTATGCGATGTTAATTACCAGACCAGATGTAGATGGTCCACTAAGTGTAGTGATCAGAAATCAATCGGATCTTAGTAAAATCACTGGACAGCTGTGAAGGACATTCTTAAGTACTTGAGAAGCACTAAAAGAATGTTCTTGGTTCTAGCTTCCAGAGTGATAAGGATGACTGAGAGTCAGTCAGAGGCATTGTCTTTACCCTTGATGGAGGGATGGTATGTTGGAAGAGTTCCAAGCTAGATACCGTGGCATACTAGACTATAAAGGCTGAATACATTGCTACCAACGATACTGCCAAAGTGGCTTTCTGGACATTTCTTGTTCATGAGATGAACAAGGTTCCTACCATTGAGCATCCAATAATTGTTATTATGACAACAATGGAATTGTGGCTTTGTCCTAGGAACGCCCGTCCCATCAGCGATCCATACATATTCTTAGGCACGTATCACCTGATCAGGGAGATGGTTGATCTCCAAGGGATCGAGGTAAGGAGAGTAGACTTTGAGGTTAACACGGTGGATCCACTCACCGAGGCCTGCTTCCCCAAATACTATTTGAGAGATTTTGGGATGGTTGAGTATGGGATACTACAACCACTGCTATATTGTTGGGTATTGGATACTACAACAGATAGCCTTAGTGCAAGTGGAAGATTGTTTGTTATATGTATGCCCTAGAGGCCATTACTGTACATGGGATGTATATTGTTGTGGATGCTTGGACATATATAGGGAGGACTTTCTTGCTTGACATGATAGTATGCTATCTGGTTGCACTTTATCTTAACATGTACACTTGTTCTCTCTCTCGCACATGTTGATAAAGTCTTTAGGATGTGTACTTAACTACTAGGACAATGATGGAGATCATACTAGTGGGGCCAAAGGTAGTTCACAAGTACACCCTATAACTGTTCCTAGTCGTGGGAGTATCGATACTCCAGAGTAGACTAGCGTATACGCTTCTCGACACATGTGATGGGCGATGGATGATCCCATATCCAATGGTGTTTGCTATCAGAGAAGGTATACGGGTGCTCAGTGAAGACTGGGTACACTGGAAGGACTCATAGAGAACTCCTAGATGGTATTATACTTATCGTCAAATAGCAGTTCTCTGGTGACACTGGTACTGATTAGTCTGTAGACCCAAGATCGTCATAGAGTCTTGTGTGATTCCCACTGTGCTTTGATTTCCACTATACCACGGTCAAGTGATCGTGCAAAAATGTGGTTTTTGGTTACAGTCCCGAGTCACATGGAGGCAATGAGCGATAGGAGGTGTTTCATCTCTCTCGGTATTGGGAGTTGATGTTGCGCAATGCTCGATTGGCCATAACAGGAAATCCCTGGCCAGGGTTGCTGAGATTTACTGGTAAGTGTTATCAGTAGTTTCTCGAACCGTTATGGACCTTGCATCGGCACGACTTATCAGGCTAGTGGGGTCTGACGTTATACCATCCCCAGGCTGTGGTATGTGACATATCAGACAAAGAGACCGGACTATACGGTTGTGTTACTGATTGGATTCGCTGGAGTACGAGTAGGCTTGCTTGTTGATCTTCTGATCGCTCAATACTCGAGTGGCCATTACATTTAGCAGACCACTTGCAGCTTATGGGTATTTGATATGATCATCACCTACTGCCGGCGTATTGACGAACCTTTAGAGTCCTACACAGAGGTTTCCTGGTTCATGCGAAACGGATTAGGAGCATATATGTGATATGTGCAGGACCGAGATTAATGTGAGTATGTGATACCGCATTCTATTCTCGCGAAATGTGACACTCGTCGGTTATATGTGATATAGCCAAGTTATCGGATCAAGTGTTGATTCGATAAGTTTTTACTGTTGATATTAGTCGGTTATATGAGATATAGCCGGATTATTAAATCAAGTGTTGATTTAATAATTTAATGTATAATTATATATTTGATATATTACATTACATTAACTAATATTAGCTCACTTGAGTATTCATTTTTCTCACTTATGATACATTGATATATATGTGATTTATGTTAAATGAATTGTTTTCTTTTTGCACACAAAATATATATATGATATATATTGTTGCGTCATGCTAGGTTACACATGCAACATGTAAGTATGGGACTCATACCATGCTAGGTTAAAGTTAGGATTTTATTTGTTTTAAGTAATTCAAATAATTTGGATAATGAGTCATGGTTTAGCTTGTAAAAGCTTGTAGTCTTCATTGACTTAGTCCACTTGTTTGTCTAGCTTAAGATATTTGTTAACCCAACCCTTAACTCATAGCTATGGTTTAGTCTCTACAATGGTTAGTGCATGACATACTTGCATTTCTAACCTCATGAGATTCATCCACCTTCTTCTTCCTCACAAATGAAAAAGCTTGCTAGTTTTTTATAAGCGATGAAACCTTGTGAGAAAAATAAATCTAAAGTGAGCCCACTTCCTACTTCATCATCCTCTACTATTAGCCATTTATTTTAGGGTGTTTGCTTCACTAATCTCACCATTAGTGAAGAGGTAGCATGAGTTCGAGTCTTCTCGACGTAGATCATCTTCGGCCTCGAAGACATTGAGCAAGCTTGTTCGTTTCTTCATGTGAACCCTCACTAGAGTCCGGGTATTCACAACTTGCAACGAAGGGACTATGACATGGAGCTTTAGAAGTGAAGTACCGGTCTATAAAGGTTGTATTCCCTCATTCACTTAGTTGTAAAGTGTTTACATATCGTTTCGTCGGATTTTCTAGTTTCAATTCTAGGGTTAGGGTTAACTAGAATGGAAAAAATTTAAATATGGCATAGATGATTCCTCCCGAAACCTTACTGCCGTGCTAGACAACCCTGCACTCATAACCCAATGAGCACCTGTATACTATCTTAGGTGAACAAAATAACACCATTGGCTTGTGAAACCTGTCCCCCGCCCCTCGTCGGGGTCTCGATCAGTATACACTAGTCTACACTGGACTATCGATGCCCAGTCTCGAAACTCCCACGACTAGGGACATTTAAGGATTTTCTTATAGACCCCCAGCTCCCACATATATAATCGCCATCATAATGCTGGTAGTCAAGCAAGAATCCTATGGGCTCTATCAACATGTAATCGGGATGATAAAGGAAAACTGGATAACATATTATCATCGCGAGTAAGGCTGTTTTACCGGTATAGGTCCTCCCTCAATCATCATAACCACCTGCCTGCGACTACGATAATTACCTTGAGGGCACTATAGCCAACAGTAACTGATTACAAATATAGGATCCTGATCCGGTATCTAATACCCAGGACATAGAGCAAACTGAGAAACGGTTTTCAATGACGAACACACCTGAATAAGATGCATCCGTATGCTCTTTCTTCATTTGGATTGCATGGGATCCTGGCATTCCTTTATTCCTTTCTCAGACTTATGACAATCATAAGATAGAGGGGAACCAACATTCCCCAACCCAGTACAATAAGCGGGTTCAGTCAATACATCCATATTATTACCTTGATTAAGGCGTGTCATGGTCGCTATCTGGAGAGAGAAAGAAGAAAACACTTTAGTGTGCACTCTTGCAAGATTAGATTGGTTATTATCTTATCTAATCAGGATGGCTCCCACTGTTTTTATCAAATCATCTTTCAAACCTTAAAGGTAAAATTAGCTGGGATTAATTACACCCTACAAGTTCACCAATCGGTCAGCCAGGAAGGTATTGGTACTCCGAGGATGTCTCCTCATGCTTTCGCATGGAACTAAATAAATAACCTGTTGGATATAGTGCCCTCAAAGTCAATTATTGGATCGCAGGCACGTGATTGCAATGATTAAGGAGGACCTATACCGGTAGGACAGTCTTACTCGAGATGATAGTATGTTATCTGGTTTGCCTTTATCAGTCGTGTACAGGTTCAGGTGACTGATCACTGTTACACGTTGATAGAGCCCTTAGGATCTTGCTTGACTACCAACAGTATGATGGCGATCATATACGTGAGAGTTGGGTGGTCTATAAGCTTATCCTTAATAGTGGTCCCTAGTCATAGGAGTTTCGAGACAGGGCATCGATTCTCCAGAGTAGACTAGTGTATACAGTCGAGACCCCGACGAGGGGCGGTGGCCGGTCTCACAAGCCACTAGTGTCAGTTGGATCACCTAAGATGTATACAGGTGCTCATTGGGTTATGAATACACCGGACAGGACTCGCCGGGAACCTGCTAGTTGGTATTATACCTATCGTCAGATAGCAGTTCCCTGGTGACATGTGTACAGGTTAGTTCATCGACCTGAGATCGTCATTTGTCTCATGTGAGTTCCCACCGTGCATTGATTTCTACCTTACCACAGCTCAAAGGAGTCGTGCAAACAGGTCTTTTTTGGGTACAGTCCCGAGCCACATGGAGGTAAGTGAGCGGATCGACAGGGGATTCGTCTCTCCCGGTATTGGGGGTGAGATCGCGCTGTGTCTAGGAGAGCCATTACACAAACCCTCGGCCGAGGTAGGAGATTTACTGGTAGGTACTCCAGTAGTATCTCAGGGTGTTCTGGGCTACACTCCAGCACGATTTATACTGCTATTGGGGGTTTGACGTTACCAGCCCCCTAGGCCGATATGCGATACTCATAGAAGAACGGACCGGACTGTATATACATTGTCACTGTTAGGCTCAGTAGGGTTCCAGGATGAGTTCACTCATCGGCTTCCCTTAAAGTCAGTACATGGGCAGCCGTTACGCACAGCTAGTGCCGCTGACGGCTTGTGGTTAAACCCACCGCCAGGGTACTAACGAGTCATTAGAGTCCCCCACAGATAGTTTTCCAAGTTCGGGCGAAACGTTGTAGAGGCCGTATGGTTTTATGGCAGGGTTCGGAAAATGCACGTGCGTTTACGCACGTGTCATATTTCGAGCAGATAATACTGGTGGGCTTTGGTTTAAGCCAGATCCGAGTATTATACTGTGTAGATATAATATCTTTGTCTTAGTTGCATTTGTATTCGGTTGTAATACAAATGCGGGTATATTTATACTGTTACGGGGTGATCCTGAAATTCGTTTCGGGATCGCTTTTGGAAATTGCCAGTTTCCAGTTTCCTGTATTCTATCTCCCGCTTTAACAATCGGTTAAATGTGGATTTATCTTTTCTTGAGGTGAGTCATGAGTGTGGAAGGTTCTAGAAGCTTCTAGAAGAGGTGACTTGGTTTAGTGACTCATAGTTTCCATTTAATGATTTGCAAGGTGTTATTGTGACTCGTTGATTTGCATTAATGAGGTTTTGTAATGCTTAGGATATTTAGTTGTGATATTTTGTGAGAAGCTTTTCTAATGGTCACCACTTGCTCCTACACTCACCCCCATCTCCTCATATAAGTGGCCGGCCTATTCTTGATAGGATATAGATTCATTTGGGAAAAAGATTATAGTTTTGGTTTATGGAAATTTCATAGCTCATTTTATTCCATCACAATTCCAAAAGGTAACTTCATTAACCGTTCGTCCATAGCTTTGGACGAAGTGAGACAAAGTGTTCTACTCATTCTCTACATCAATCTTGGTCATCTCTTTTAGCAAACTTGATGACCGAGTTGCCTCGGGTCAGAGGCGAGTGCCCATTTAAAGAACCGTTGACGTGGTGCCACCTGGACGAGGAGACCGGAGATCGTGCGAGATCGGAGCAGCCGCAACAAAGCGTGGGATGATGATTAAAGAACGAAGGACTCGGATCGTTCGGTATAACATTTCTACCCACTTTGTAGTTTGTAAGTTTAGCAATAATGGCAGATCCGGGTTATAGTATACGATAGCGCCAGTTAAAAGTTTTTGTTCCGCATTTGACGTCTGTTAGACGGCCGGGGCGCTACCGTAGACTTACATAACCTCGTTTCCGCAGGGGCATAACCCCATTAACACCTTTCTTAGACACCTACTGGATCAGCTAATTGTAGAGTGGAAAACTCTCCCAGGAGTAACTCTTACTCGCAGTGGGTATCGGGATCCAACTATCTCATAGAAGGTATGCAATCTCATTGCAAATTTCAACACTTGAAATTCCCAATATCTGTTTTTACCCCATGTGGTTTATGACCTTAACAAGATCAACAAATCATAAACCACAAATCAAGTTCAACCCGTCATTTCGTGATTGAATTAAACCCACACGACCCTTAACAAGGTCAACAAAGCCGTACGACTACCCTAATCCAATCGCATCATATGCGGCAGATAAGCACTAATCAGCTACCGTACACTACACCTTGACAAGGTCAATAAAAACAGCATGTATACTAAATAGTACTTTTCTGAAATGACGGAGGGCTATGACTGGTTTGGAATAAAACCTTTAACGTAATGAACTTGATATCGTTGTAGAATCCAATGATTTGGAAAGAAGTGGTTTAAGCTCAGCTTTTTAAAATCGAGTAGTTTTCAAAAAAGCCGAGTGGGTTGTAGCATTTGCTAGTATTGCTAAAGAGGTCACTCCCGGTGAAGGGATCTAAGCTCTTTCCTCATCGAATGAGGTGCTGGATATTCATAAAAGAATACCGCTATGCAAAGTAATAACTAGAGCTGCCTTTTTGAAAAATTTGATTCCACAACATCTTAAGGTTTCTTTTCTTTTCATTAATTTCATTAATAGCGTCCCATCATTTAGGTTTCCTAAACACCACAAAAGAAATGAAAATAGAACGTACGCTTATGCCATACGCATTCGCCACGGGGCCCCGTCACGCACTGTTAGGTTACTTTACTAACAACAGAGTTGGGGTTGGACTAGCGCAGGTGCAAAACATAAGCAACGTTTATTATATATATTATATTTATAGTATTCGTCTCACACGGTTATATGATCACATCACAGAACTCAAGAAGTAGAAGCAAACGTATGAAATATAGGATATACTAAGAGGCCCGTGTTTTAAATTAAGCCAATAATGAAAAACATAGATTCCACGATCGTGATTAATAGCCAAACCCATATCCCTAGACCCCTACGAAAGCGGCAAGCAACCCTGCCAATTTTAGAGTGAGGAGATCCGGTCTCAACACTTCGAGATGGTCTCCCACTGGACTCTTGAACTGGGTTACTTGTGCTCCCCGCCTTGGGTCTATCCTAATGCGGAAAAGTAAATAATATACATCAATAGTGACATCATCCTCAACCCGGAAGTGTCCCAATAAATGAATATTACATACAACTTTTTACATGAATGAAAATAGAAAAACCCTCATCTCACGTAAAAACCGCCAACTATTCAATCACGACGATCTAATATAACATATCACAAGCAACACATAACATCGCATGTCATCAACGTAAGTAAATATGCATATCCGGAATGTCGTTGACGTATAGTAACGAGATCGGGGATACACCATATATTACACTTAAGGTCACAGAAAAGAAATGAAAACTACAATGGTTAGAATCCGCATTATCCTTGCACATCATAAACCCGGAATATCTCATATCTCGGATTTCATGCCTAACCCTATAAACCTTGCATTTAAGTCTCAAATTGAAAACACTTTTCAATATCTAGTCAGGTAATTCAACAAGATTCCCGATAAATTAATCGAATGCTCATTGGGAACTTTAATAGATTGCCGCACCCCCGATGCCGTCAACCAAGTGCACTTGGGCGGAACACCGCGGCCACGAGCACCTGAGTGGATGCTTTTGGCAATGGGGTACTCGTATAGTCACTTGGTCGGGGCAATAAGGCATGGCTATCTAGTAGTGTTTCCCGGCGACTATTCGCGTACAGTACGAGATTGGGACGAAGTTTTTATCCGAATCGAAACTCCATGGCAACCAATCAAATGAGACTAAAATGCTAGATTTACAAAACACAAACTAGTTTTCACAAAACTAATTAATGTGGATTCCAAATATTGTATCACTTATCATTATTATCTAGATGATGTTAAACATTTCGATCAATATATCAAACACTCATAAATTACAGAGACCTCAACAACTTGAGTTTCACTAAAAATACCTAGAAAGTGCCAAATATCATAATGGAGCAGCACAAGAAATAAGATCCCACAATTCCATAAACTTGCGGTGGAGCCGCGGCCAAACGTGGGGTTAGGCCGTGGTACCGCGGCACTTTAATGGAATTTGGGCCTTGTACTTCTTGGGGCTGCATCAAATAACCAGCATGAATTTCTGCATAATTTTAATCTTGAAAATTCCAACTTTTGGATGATGGACAGAAACTTGGTAAAATGCGGGTTTCGAAGTTCGATCGAACACTTTAACGTCGTCTATACATCACCTAATGCTCTAGCCTAGCTCTGATACCATGAAAGTGTGTCTTAACACCACTACTAGGTTTATAAAAGCATCAAGTATGCAATTTAAAAAAAACTAGAATGCTAAGCTACACTAACCTAGAATCTAATTTGAGTATTAGGGTTTAACAAGCATGAAAGCAAGTTCTATACCAACGTTTGTAGACCAAGTCCTTCACTTCTATAGCTCCAAGTAGTAGTTCCTAGAAGTTTTCTTAGCTCCACTTGAAGAAAGGATCGAGCTTGCTTTGATGTCTTCGAGGCCGAAGATGATCCACCTTGAAGTCTCTCTAACTCAAGCTACCTCTTCGCTAATCAAGGAATTAGTGAAGCAAACAACTTAAACTAAATGACTAGTAAAGTGTAGGTTGATAAAGTAGGAATTTTTCTCACTTTAGAAATCTATTTCTCTTTTTATTTTCCAACTCAAAAAAAACTAGAGGAGGAAGAAGATGAACTTAGGTGAAGAAAATATCTCAAGTGAGAATGAGAGAATTAACCATGGGCTAAAGATAAGGGTTGGGTGAAAAAAATATCTAGAGTAAAACAAAATTAGTGAGATAAGTCATGGCTTCTACATACTTCTACAAGCATCTAATCCATGCTCATTTCCAACTCATTTTCAATTTTACACTTAATAGATAATCACTCAAATTATCTTTAGTCTTGGGGTGAATCTTATACACCCATGTTCAATGTATCATCCACCATGACTGAATAGTATTATATATATAAATATATATATATATATGTATGTATGTATGTATATATATATATATATATATATATATATATATCATTATATATCATTATATATAAAACAAGAGAAGAAATTTTTTAGTGAGCACAATATTAGTTAATATATATATATATATATCAAATATATTAATATATATTAAATTATTAAATCAACACTTGATTCAATAATCCTGTTATATCATATATAACCGACTAATATCATATATATATATATATATATCATATTATTAAATCAACACTTGATTCAATAATCCAGTTATATCACATTTGACCGTCTTATATTCAGTACTAGTTAATTTATATATCATATATATATATATAAAGAGAATAATGGGGAAAAGAGGCCATAGGAGGAAATTTCCTCCTATGGCGTGGAAAAAATACAACCTCCACCAATTTTTTCGACGATCGGCCCCCATCATCTTCATTGTTATCATCTAAGATGTGGGTATACTAAATTTCATGTGATTCTACAACTTTTTCACCGTTGATTTAGCAATGTAAAAAGTTCTATTGTCGGTGAACCGTTAATTTTGAACTCACTAAATCAACGGTGAAAAAGTTGTGGAATTACATGAAATTTGGTGTACGCACATCTTAGATGATGACGATGATGATGATGGGTGCCGATCGTCGGAAAAAATGGTGGAGGTTGTATTTTTTCCACGCCATAGGAGGAAATCCCCTACTATGGCCTCTTTCCTCCATTAATCTCATATATATATCAAATTATTAAATCAACACTTGATTTAATAATCTGGCCATATCAAATATAATCCGGCTAATATCAAATACACAAATATATATCAAATATATATTAACAGCATATACATATACTATATCATTGAATCAACACTTGATTCAACAATCCGGTTTTATCACATATAATCTAATTGATATCAAATATCGCGAGATTAGAATATGATATCACATACTCGTATTTAATCAAGATCACGCACATATCAGCATATGTGTCCTACTTTGTTTCGCTTGAGCTAGGAAACCTCTGTGTGGGACTCTAAAGACTCGTCAATATGCTAGCAGTAGGTAATGATCACATCAGTCACCCACAAGCCATCAGCAGTACTAGATGGACGTAACGGCTACCCAGGTGCTGAGCGAATAGAAGATGAACAAGAAAGCTTGTCCAAACTCCCGCAAAGCCTATAAGCAACACTTACCGTACAGACCGGTCTCTTCGTCTGATATGTCGCATATCGAGTCTAGGGGTGGAATCTTCAGACCCCAGTAACTTGATAAGTCATGCCGATGTGTGGCCTATAACCGTTCGAGAAACTACTGATAACACATACTAGTAAATCTCATCAGCTCTGGCCAAGGACTTGCTATTATAGCCAATCGAGCATAGCGCAACATCAACTCCCTATACTGGGAGAGACGAAACCACTCATATAGCTCATTACCTCTATGTGACTCGGGACTATACACAAAATCCACCTGTCTATACGACTCGTTTGAGCCATGGTAGGGAGGAAATCAAAGCACAGTGGGAACCACACAAGAGTCTATGATGATCTCGGGTCTACAGACTAACCTGTACAAGTGTCACCAGAGAACTGCTATCTGACAATAAGTATGGTACTAACTAGGAGTTCTTGGCGAGTCCTGTTCGGTATACCCATTCTCTAATGAGTACCTGTGTACAATCTTTGATGTCAAACACCAATGGATGTGGGATCAGCCATCGTCCCATACAGGGTCAAGAAACGTACACACAGTCTATTCTGGAATATCGATGCCCTGTCTCGATATTCCCTTGACTAGTAACTGTTAAAGGATGTACTTATGGACTACACAAACCCCACTAGTATGATCTGAATCAAAGTCCTGATAGTCAAGCCTACATCTTAAGGGCTTTGTCAATATGTATAAGAGAGACAGTATAATAATACAAGTGTACATGTTAAGATAAAGAGCAACGAGATAGCATACTATTATGTCGAACAAGAAAGTCTTCTATATATATGTCCAAGCATCCACTATATCAAACAATAACGGCCTCCAGGGCATACATATTCCTAAAAATATATGATATAACCGGATTATTGAATCAAATGTTGATTTAATAATTTGATATACATATACATATTGATATTAGCCGGGTTATATATTATATAACCGGATTATTGAATCAAATGTTGATTTAATAATTTGATATATGTGTGTGTGTGCGTGTATGTGTATGTATGTGTATGAAAGTGCGTCTTAGCACCACTACTAGGTTTTAGCAATTTATCAAGTATGTAATTTAAAAAAATTTAGAGTGCTAAGCTACACTAACCTAGAATGGAACTAGAGAATTAGGGTTTCTATGCATGGAAATAACTTTACACTAAGTGAATAGAGAATACAACCTTTGTAGACCGGTCCTTCACTTCTTAAGCTGCAAGTAGTAGACCCTTAGCTCCAAATAGTACTCCCTAGAACTCTTCTTAGGCTCCACTTTGTGAAAGGAACGAGCATGCTTCGTCGTCTTCGAGGCCGAAGATGATCCACCTTTAAGTTACTCTAACTCAAGCTACCTCTTCACTAATCAAGAATTGGTGAAGCAAACAACCTAATCTTATGGGTTAGATGAGAGTAGGTTGATGAAGTAGGAATTTTGCTCACTTTAGAAATCTCTTTCTCGTTTTCTTTTCTCACCTCACAAAAGCTAGAGAGAAAAAATTAGGATGAAGAAGATGAACTTTTAGTGAACTAAGGATAAGAACCTAGAACAAAACACGACCTAATTCTCCACTCTAAAATCAGTGAGGCCGAAAATTTCCATGATGTGGCCAGTCCAAACTTGGTAGAATTGCATTGTTTTTGTTCTGGGTTCATCTCACAGTCAAAGGATCACTCTGCACTTGCTTAAAAAAAATTTGAAGCCTCTGAAAAATCGACAGAAACTTGAAGTTTGGTTTCAATGTTACGGAGTTGTTTTGGTTTCATTGTTTTAACATTTTTAAACTTGCTAGTTTAGGCTTTATGGGCTGGCTCTGATACCATGAAAGGTTACGCTAGTGCCCCGGCCAACTACCATGGCCAAATGCGGAACAAAAATTTTCTAACGATTAGAACATGGCGCTAGAATAACCTTTAACCCGGATCTTTCCATAAACCTATCCAGCAAAAGTTGTAGTGCTATCTACTATAAAAGAGGTCTCACCAAACGATCCAAGTCCTTCGTTCTTCTTTCCTCTTCGTTAGCTCCAAGCGGCCACCTTGAACATGCTTGATCTTCTTTGTTGGCTCCTTTTGTTCTCTGCGATCGATCTTGCTCTCCGGTCCTCCTTTGTCATAGATGATCCACCTGAGGGATATGATCCATGGCTTTAGCTCCACACAATATGTCAAGTGGAGCAACTAGAGAGCTTGGGTTGCTAAACCAAGTAGTCTAGGATGTGGTGTGATGATTTAAGTGTTTTGCTATCTCTTTCTTACCTCTTCACTTGTTTCTCAACTCATGAGATGGGTAGTGAAGAGGAAGATAATGAAGGTGGAGGAAACTCAAGTGGAGGGAGGAGATGAAGAAAAATGGGAGCTTAAGAATTATGAAGCATACAAGTGAGAGAAAAATCAACACAATGGTTTCGTGTATGAATTTTCATGAATAAACAAGTGTAGCCATGCTTCAATAGTAACCACAAATGAAAAAAGAATTCATTTATGAACTATTGAAGCCATGCCACTCACCATTCCTCCCTCTCTTTAATTTCCACCTCATTTCCATTTATCAATAAATGGAAAATTCCATGATGAGGTGTCCACCTTCTAGAAGGTAATCTGTAATAAAATACGGATCACAGTCTGCTGTATATACATACCTGCATTCAGATAAAAACACAAATGCCCAAAGAGATAGAATAAGACGATGAACGTAATACTAGAATATACATATCGAAATACATATATGTAAACTATTAAATCAATACCTGATTTAATAATCTGGCTCAAACCCGAGCCGGCTAGTAGTACCAACTGTCCGATCGAAAGTCCGAGTACAAAGTACATCAATCGATCGAGACCCTGCATATATCCAATACGGCTACTACATCATTTCTTCTGAACCAGGGAAACCCTCTGTGTGGGACTGTAAAGATTCGACAGCATGCCGGCAGTGAGTTACTGGATAAATCCATAACCAGAAGCACGTCAGCGGCACTAGCTGTACGTAACGGCTACCCGGGTACCTGTCGAAAAGGAAGGCCGACGAGCAAACTCATCTGGATCCCTACTGAGCCTATCTGTGACAATCTCCATATAGTCCGGTCTCTTCGTCTGTGAGTATCGCATACCGGGTCTAGGGGGTAGTAAACGTCAGACCCTGATAACCTGGTAATTCATGCTGATGCCGCTCAGGACCAATCCGGGAAACTACTGATCAGCCTATCAGTAAATCTCAACTGCCTTGGTCAAGGTCTTATGGTCCTGACCAATCAAACACAGTGCGATATCGACTCCCAATACCGGGAAAGACGAATCCCCGACAATCACTCTCTGCCTCCATATGGCTCGAGATTGTACACAACCAAAACCTGTTTGCACAACTCAGTAGAGTCATGGTAGGGTAGTGATCTCAGGTCTAAAGACTAACCTATACTCATGTCACCTGAGAACTTCCATATAGGAACTCACAAAAGACAAATCTGTGACAATCTCCATATAGGAACTCACAAAAGACAAATGACGATCTCAGGTCTAAAGACTAACCTGTGCTCATGTCACCTGAGAACTTCCATCTAACGATAAGTATAGTACCATCTAGAAGTCCTCGTCGAGTCCGTCCGGTGTACTCACCCTCAGTGAGCACCTGTATACGATCTTAGGTCTTAAGACCAATGGTTGCGGGACCAAACCATTGCCCCTCATCGGGGTCTAGAAACGTATACACTAGTCTACTCTGGAATATCGATGCCCAGTCTTGATACTCTCATGACTAGGGGCCATTTAAGGATGTACGTACTGACAACCCAGCTCCAATAAGTATGATCGCCATCACAACGCAGGTAGTCTAGCAATGTTCCTACAGGCTTTATCAACATGTATAAAAGATATGTAACAGCAAGTAAAATATGCACATGTTAAAATAAAGACAAACCAGATAGCATACTATCATATCAAGCAAGACTGTCATGTACATATATATGTCTAAGCATCCATATGTATACATATACAATAATGGCCTCCAGGGCATACATATCCAACAATTACATAACATACCAAATCCAATCAACACTTGATTTAGGAAAATGTTCATAACATTATCCTCTAGTGCAAAGTTATATCATTCTTTAGCTAATAAAGAGTCTGATATAATATTGCATATCAGGTTCGGTATGTAATAACAGTCGTTCAGAATCATTGTATTACCATTTGGTAATACTAGGTGAAATTCGTCAACTGCTTTGGTTGTAATAAGAGCACCATTCCCTATTCTTACAGACTTATCACCCTCTCCCGGTTCTCTGCATCTCTTTAGCCCATGTAACAAATTACATATGTGGGATTTTGATCCGGTATCTAATACCCGGGACATAGAGCAGACTGATAAACAGTTCTCGGTTACGAACACACCCGAAGAAGATGCATCAGCATGCTCATTCCTCGTTCGGGACGTGTGGGAATCCTGACATTCCCCTATTTCCTGCTCGGACTTATGACAGTCATAAGGTAGAGCGGAACCAACGTTCTCCAGCTCAGTATAATAAGCGGTTTCAGTCAATACATCCATATTATTATCTTTATTAGGACGTGTCATGGTTACTACCCGGAGAGTGAGAGAAGAAAAACACTTTAGTGTGCGCTCTAGCAAGATTAGATTGGTTATTATCTTATCTAATTAGGATGGCTCCCACTAGTTTTATCAAATCTTCTTTCAAACCCTAAAACATAAGATTAGTTGGGATTAATTACACCCTACAAGTTCGCCAATCGGTCAGCCAGGCAAGTATTGGTACTCCAAAGGAGTCTCCCCATACTTTCACATGGAACTAATTAAATAACCTCGTTTCCGGAGCATAACCTTGTTAACACCTTTCAAAGACACCTACTGGATTAGCTAATTCTAAAGTGCAAAACTCTCTCAGGAGTAACTCTTACTCGCGGTGGGTATCGGGATCCAACTATTGAAAGGTTGCGCTAACACCCTGGCCAACTTCCGTGGCCAATTGCGGAACAAAAAATTTATAACGATACGAAACTTGGCGCTAGAATAAACCTGATCCGGATCATTAACTATAAACATAATTAGCATGTTAGGGTTCTATCTACTATGATAGAAAGTATACCTAACGAAAACAAGTCCTTCGGGTCTTCGATCCTCTCGTTAAACTCCTCGATGGAAGTATGGATCGTGCTTGAACTTCGGCCTCCTTGAGTCAACGATGATCCACCCGAGAGTTCCAACCTTGAGCTAAACCTCTAAATTGAGATAACTAGAATACTTAGCTTGCTAATCTAAGTAGACTAGAATGAGTAGGGTGTGATTTAGAGTAGCTAAGTCTCATTAACCCTTGATTATCAACACATGATACACTTAGTGTGAGAAAAGAAATTCTAAAGTGAGCCCACTTCCTATTTCTTCATCCTCTACTAGACTAACACTTTAGTTTAGGGTGTTTGCTTCACAAATTCTTTAGTTAGTGAAGCAGAAGCTTGAGCTAGTATTCCCTCGACGTTGATCATTTTCGGCATCGAAGACTTCAAGCAAGAACGTTCCATTCGCCTTGTGAAGCCATGCAAGGGTCCGGGAGAACCACGATCGCGGTAAAGGGACTACTACAAGGAGCTTATGAAGTGAAGGACCGATCTACAAAGGTTGTATTTCGATTTCACTTAGAAAGTAAATAGGTTACTTTGTTTCCGTATTGTATTCTAGCTAACGATTCTAGTTTAAAGTTCCCTTTAACGGCAAAAATTTTAAAATGGCATGGACGATACCTCCTGAAACCTCGCTGCCGTCGAGAGGAACCCTACACTTAGGGTTTGAAAGGAAGAAGGAGAGAGCAAGCTTGAGAAAAGAGAAAGTATTTGTGATAATGATAATAAAAAATAGAATGGCTAACTTATATATGACCTCAAGCATGGCATAGAAAATATCTCACCAAAATATCTTGTTCAAAAATATCTCATCAAAATATCTAAGGTCAACAAGTCAAGCCAAGTCAAAAGGTCAACCCAAGTAGCCATGGCATATATAATTATCATTTACCAAAAATAACAAATTCTTTTCTCCACCTCATTTTTGTTTTGACCAAGTCAATGGTCAAAAACCTAATGAGGTGTCTCCATCTATACCTCCTCCCATCCGTATATACATACCTGAATCTGTGTTCCACGAAACACGAATACAATGAGACGAAGCTAACCCAATAATCAAATACTAGGATCCGGCTTAAACCAAAGCCTACTAGTATTGTCCGCTCGAACACCACATGCGCACAAGTACAGGTATGTGATCGAACCCTGTCGTAAAACCATACGACCTCTACTCGTTTCGCCCGAAGCTGGGAAACCCTCTGTGTGGTTCTCTAAAGACTCGACAGTACTCTGGCAATGGGTTTAACCATAAGCACGTCAGCGGTAATAGCTGTACGTAACGGTGAAATTTCGAAAAAATCGGTAAAATAAGGCGGTTTTCTGTAAAAAGTCAAAATACAAATATCTTTATTATAAAATTAAATATACATATTCTAGCTATGTAATTGCTAGTATTTGGTATTTATTGAGTCACTGGTGAAATTTCAAATTTTCTGAAAATTTTTCCGAAATTAATTATTTTAATATTATTTTAAGCCGTCACTAATACATTTAATTAGGAAAAATTACAAATTGGAATGAGTTGAAACAAATTTTGTGCATCATAACACATTAATTAAAATTTTATCATGTAGTTTTTGAAATGAAATGGTTTGGCAAAACGGTTTAGAAAATATCAAAGAAAAGAGGCTTTTTTGGTGAATTTAGTGTTAACGGGAATTGGGGTAATACATTTATCTTTTTTCCTAACCCACACACCCACACCTCACCCTCTCTCCCTCTCCTCATGTGGCCAGCCCCACCATGACAGCCCTCCCTCTCTCTCTCTCTCCAATCACAAAGAAAAGAAAAGAAAAGAAAGGAAAATGATAGAAAATGGTGGACTTTGACTTTTTCCACTTTCTCCACCTCACTCTCTCTCCTCCCTCACCCATTCCCCCCAGCTGGCTGAAACCTGCACATTTTCAGCAGCCCCTCCCCTCTCATTCCTCATCTCATCTCTTCTCCAAAAAAAATCCACAAAAATTTCATGAAAAATCAACTAAAACCTCACAAAATCAAAATCCAATCTCTACCCATTTTTCCTTGGCCCATCTAGCATGGATCTTGGTGAGAAGAGAGCAATTTGGGAGACTTTGATCATTGCTAGATCTCTAATTGGGAGGTATAAATCTTAACCCATGTCTTAATTGTTGGTTAATTACTCCAATTCGGTTAAACCTGGTGTTTAATTTTGATTCATATTGCAAACTTGAATCGTGGGGTTAATGGTTATATGTGAGATTAAAATCAAGATGGGGTTTTATCACATCGTTAAGGTTGCCATGAATAGATTAATATGTTAATTCTTGATAAAACCTAATCCAGTTACTAATTTCAAATTGTTAGTTGGAAATTGTGATAAATGTGTTATTTTGCTAACTAGGTTTTTTTGAAATTGTTTTATATTTGGGTTTAAAATCTAAATTAAGGTTTCATGTCATTATTAATATTATAATGAGTGGTTTAATGACTTTGGATCATGCAAAACCAAGCTTAATTGATGAATTGTGAATTTTTCTTTAAAAGGTGTTAAAAATTGATATTTTTGCAAACTAGGATTTTGGAATTTATGCAAATTTATGAGAATAAATTAGAGAAACGGTTTATATGACTTAATTAAGATGTTTAAAAGTATTATGGCCGCTAAATTTATTTAAACATCGAGTTTTGTACTAAAACGGTTAATTTTGCTTGCTAGATTTTCGGAAAAATAGCTTTTAAAGTGAGTTTGAGGTTTTTGTGAATTGCAACCTATTTCATATTATAATTAGTGTTTGTGAATGTGTAAATGTGTGTGTTCGGGCTTTTTCTCAATGGTTTGGCGTTTGTACGCCGACGTCGAGGGTTTTTGCGTTGATTTGTGAAAGAAACCATAGGTTTTGACCTATGTGGGATTCGTGTGTCGTTTTAGTTATGAGTCGGGTTTTAATACGATACGGTGCGTTATGATATGTAGGTACCCCATGTGGACTTCGAGACGACAAGCAAGCGTGTGGTGACGTCGGCACCGGCGAGCGAGGTCCAGGTGAGTAGATTTATATCTACGGGGAGAAGTCGGGTGGATGGCGTATAGCACCCCCGCAGTTCGTGGTGATGTATACGAATACGTTTACACACACATATTTATTGTTTATATATTGTTTGACTTATTGATGATAAATATGGATATTTGGTGTTCTTGGATGATTTAGTGTCGCGAAACCCTAGAGTAGTGGTCGCACCACACTTGCACACACCTACCCATACTTGCATACTTTCTTCTTTCATTTGTGCTTACGGGAATATATTGTTATGTGTTCACATGGGTATGGGACTATGTGTTCACATACGGATTTGAGAATGATACTTGGGATTGAGATGAGTCGATGAGTTTTGTGTTGAGATTGTGATTTCGGTGATATGGCAGGATTCGTACTTGAGGTGCGTCTTGGTGTTATAGCGGATCTTGGGACGACGAAACGGGTGAATAGTGTTATTAATTAAATGGTCGACATGTGATCGTGATATGAGATATGGTATGCTAGGATATTGATCCTAGGCCGTATTGGGCGATGTATACCCCTTGATGATGATATGTGCTGATGATATCAGTTTGTACGAGACTGTCGATCAGTAGCCAGATCATGACTATATTGATGATATTAGTATTGTACTAGACATAGGTCAGTACCCTGGACTATGATCTTTGATAAAGAGGATACCGGATGAATAGTGTGATGAATATGATATTGACCCGTACCCAAATTTAGGGATGCCATACGACGGATTTACGTTCGAGCTATATTTTGATGATTGATCCGCACTCTTTATTTGGAAGTCTGATTATAGATATGGTATCGGATATGATATTATTGAGGCGGGATCACCGACTAATATATATACAGGTATGTATATATATCGACTCAGATGTTAGGCGGTTTCCTTACCTGTAGTCCAGCTTGTTAGCTTAGCCCTTTAGTTTAGTTTAGTTGTTAGATTAGATTCGACTCCTACCTATTTCAAAAGCTTACGAATCATGGGTATTTTAAAAGCCAGGTCAAGGGATTCTACGGATATTTCAAAAGACGTATCTTTTCCTAAAAACACCGCAGCCCTTATTTTCAAAACACCGCGATTCATGTTATTTCAAAAGGCACTATTGTAGGACTTATATTAGGATAATGCAGTTTAGTTATCGTTGTGTCTAGTATTCCGCTCATTATTACTGTTCGCTCCGCATCGCATACTTATATTATAATTTCTTATTGCATTGTTGATATCACACTGTTAGGACATCAGCACCATTACCGATGATGCGTATGTACCACGTACACTTGCTTGCCGGCTCACACACATCTTCATCGGTAATTGCCATGTCACGCACACCTTAGAAAATATTATCGCCTAATGTAGCTTGTTAACTAGTAGTTTTGACATGATGATTAGTTGCTTGCATTATATGCTAGTTTAGACATTGTAGTTGTTACTTGTCACTTCATGCATACTGTTATTCATTATATGCCGCATTCATGGATGCTCATGCTTATATTCATGGTTTTACATGCTATTGATGATTCGGATTTCCATGATTTTTTCTGGATTTGGAGGAAAACCGCAAAACATATATAAACTGCTTTGTCTCTTTTTAAATAAAAATGCGGTTTTCCCATGATGTATGAGTCGTCCACCATGAGTTTGCTGATGGATTTCGAGACCCGATTTGAGGAGATGGATGAACCGTTTCGGGTACATGGTGGGCCCGGTAAGGTACCCCGGGGCAAGGAGGTCGTGTTGCTGACGTTGAGCCTGGCAGGGGAGCGCTACCTATCGGTGATATTACCCGACGCGTCGGATATCCGAAGGATACCGTCGTGGTCTTGAGATCGATCGTAGGGGCCAGTCTGGATTGATCGCGCCCTAGATATTGTGATTTAGACATTGAGATTTCGAGATATTGAGGTACTGAGAGTTGATGATATAGGCCATTCCGGATAGCCGGAGCCTGAGATTTGAGATATTGAGATTTTTGTTTTGTGTCGATGCTAGACACTGCTGATGCTGATTTCATTTATGATACCTCATTTTAAAATATACAAAAGAAATCTCTCTAAATTATGAAAACAGTTTCTTCATTTACATGTATTCTGTTTTCATGCATTCATACCTCATTCATATGATATATTGCTACCTGAGGCACTGACACGAGCACTTGGTATTACCGTTGCTTAGAGGTATACCCTAGCCATTGTTATAGGCTGCATGTTATATATATATTTGAGGATATATTATGATCATTGACCTAGGTTGCGTTATTTATGCGATTTCTGTGCGTAGATGTTTTTCTATTCATGAGTTGGCAACTCACCCCCGTTGTGCCACAGTTCTTGCAAGTTTCGCCGTACAAGTTTCTTTACGGCTTTGCTGGCACTATTTCTATTCCCGGGTGACTTGCTAGTAGGTGGGTTTTTTTGTATCGCACCCATCATTATATCTTGTATATCATTATTCTGTTGTATCTAGAAGTTCCATCAACCAAACATATATTTATTTTTGAGATAGAGACCAGTGATGTTATTCTTTCGACCTTAGAGTCGCGCGTTGTATTTCTGTGGATTTCTTGTTGTTTTGAGTTCCTTTTGAGTTTTGATCCTCGCCCTTGGCGTTGTATATTATATTGCTTGTGTGGTTGTGACCGTCGATTGACGAAGAGCTAGCTCCCGCTTGGGGATGCCTTTTTTTTGATTTCGTATACTATTCATGTTGTATCCCGTTGGGGAGCCAGTATTTACAAAGGAGACTCTGCCGAAATTTTCAGGAAATATTTGATGTTTTAAAACCGCATAATTCGGCTTATGCTATTAAAACTACTTGATTTTAAATTGGTTTCCTTCACTCTACTAATTTCCTTGGTTTGGATTTCTGGGTTTTCGGCTTACTTAGATTACATATGCCTCGAGACGTTCGTAGTTTAAGTGCCGGTCATGTTCCGTACTTTCGGGACGTGACAAAGTTGGTATCAGAGCGTTAGGTTTTACCTTCGGTGCGTAGGATGACCCTTGGTTGATAGAATAGGTGACTAAAGTAGAGTGACGTACCGTGGGTATGTTCCGCGGCATACTTACGATACGCTACTCCACTTAAGAAGCCTTAGGATGTACATTTCTTTGCTCAGTATTATACTTATTCCGATCTAGCCTCATAAGTACCAGTTATGGTTTTGCTGCCACGATTAAGTGCAGGGAGAGCTACGGCTAGAGTTGCGGTCAGCACGAGCTCGTCACGGACGAGGACTGACCAGGGCGTAATTCCGGCGACACAAGATTATGGAGATATGTCTTTTTACTGTGTTTTCACACCACGAGCGTTTGGCGGATCGCCTTTATGAGATTACTTGGACGTGGCGATCTGCACTAGAGAATTGAGCCACTGACAGAGGCCAACCAGATTTTGATGACCGTTGGTGTATTGCTTACTCATGATGATTGAGGCACTGTTCAGCGTGCAGACGAGTGAGCCAGTTGTTGCTGCGAGCGACGAGATACCGCCCCAGATGTTGGAGCTATTGCAGGACGAGTTGTACTAATAGATGATAGAAGGTCGCTAGTCACCCGATGATGAATGACGAGGACAGGTGGTTCGTTCGCCTACCCCGATGCGAGGTCATCAGATAGATTGATTCCAGCTAGAGACGACTTCACGCGGAGACGTTGAGAGTCGACAGAGACGATCGAATGTCAGAAACCTATTATTCCAAGTTTAAAGTAGTCGGAAAGACATGCAGGCAATTCTATGGTCCCTCTAGAAGAATGAAACCCTAACTCGACTTAATGACCGTGTGAAAGCCTTTGAACCTTCGGGTTTGTGGCAGTTCTGCGGCGCCATTAGTGAGGCTTGGGTTTGCCCTTCTACGGCTGGACCACCGATGCTGTGGTATGTACTCGATACTATTAAACTGTGCCCAAGATGTTGAGCTCTTGGGGGATTATGAGGTCTTGACAATCGATCGGATGGTTCGACTTCATTCGGATGCTAGGTGGTGAGATGTATTCTTGGGAGACTCCAGATATAAGGATAGCCGCTGGAGCTCAATCCATGCAGCCACGATGAGACGAGTCCGAAACAGTCGGCGTAAAAGAAAAGTGGAGTAAGGGGTTCGTACGAGATCTTGATGAGACGACGTTCCACTCCGCCGACATCAGAGATGCGATACGCATGCCGAGGCATTGTGCTTGGATATACCTTCCAGAAGGAGTCGCGATGAGTATGCAGCCGTTCCGTGTAGCGCCATGAAAAGTCGTTTTGGTGTTTTCCTGAAAATCGGTGAAAATTCGGTATTTTTCCGTAAACCGTCTTTTTTGTTATTTTGCAGTTTAGGAATAATTATACCTAATTTGGATAGGTAATTACTAGTTTTTAGTAGCTAATGAGTTACTTATTAATTTTTGGTCATTTAAAAATTTTTCCCTATTTTTCAATTTTTTAGTATTATTTTAAGCCGGTAAGAAAATACATTAAATTAGCGATAAATACAAATTTAAATGGGCTAAATTTAAGCTTTAAAATCATGTTAATTAAAATCTAGTTGTAAAATAAATTTTTAGTATTTTATTTTAAGTTTTAACTAATTTTTATTATGGAAAACGAAATTTATTGAATTTAAGCTAAAACATGCAATTTTGGACTTGTAGGGGGTCTTTTTGCATAAATTTTTTTTTTTTAAAACCCCATTAACTCTTCCCTCACCCCTAGGCCGGCCCACTTCCAGCAGCTCAAGGAAAAATTCCTTGCCTCTTTTGACTTTTAATCATGTGTTGAAATGAGGTGTTTTTAAAAGGATTTTGATTTATTAATTGGGTATGGGTCTTTAGTTGATTGGTATGGTTTGACCTTGACTTTTCCAACACCACCCACACCATTCCCCTTCCTTCCTCTGGCCGAGAATGCTGCAGCCCTCCCCCTTCATCATTTTTCTTTTCATTTCCTTCAAAATTTCATCAAGTTTGCACCAAAATTCCAATTTAAACCTCACAAATTAACCCCCATCCTTCATCCCATTCTCCTTAGCCTTTCTTGCTTGGATCATGGTACTATGAAGCCATCTTTGGAGGCATCTTGTTCTTGCTAGATCTCTAGTGTGAGGTATAATTTCTAATCTAAGGTTAATTTGTAGTTAAAGTGTGCTAATTAGTACTTGCATGTTGTGTTAGTGTTAAAATTATAGCTAAATCCTAATCTAGTTTTTTCTAGTTCATGGTTTGAAATTAAACTAGGGTTTTAGAAATCTTTAGTAGGTTAATTAAATCTATTTTGTTATCTAGTTGTTTTGCTAACCTAATCTAAGAGGTTAACTTGCTAATTGGGCTATAAACTAATGTTAATTTAGGGTTTTTCATGTATAGTTTGGATGAAGATTGCTAGCTATGAAATTCTAGAAAGGGTTTGTTTATGAAAATGTGTTTTGAAGCATGGTAAATGGGTTAAATTGAGTATTGTGGCTAGCTAGTTGTGTGGATTGTAGGATTGTGCGATGATGTGAGCACTTTATCGCAAATACGCGATATTTGCACGGATTTGGAATTCTTAGTGCTTACTAGGTTTTTATAAAAATATTGTGATGAATTATTTGCGATATCTTGATGATATTTTTGGCATATCCTATGACATTTAGGATGTGTGAGTGTGGATTTTTGAGTGATCGTTGTTTTAGCTTTGCTGGGCGACCAAATCGACGATTTTAGTTAGTTTTTGCGATTTTCGCGTGTGTTCTGCGCACCTTGTGCACGTTGTACCTAGCTTATGAACGTTAGTATTTTCGTTTGGGATTTGCGTCGTTCTTGATATGTAACCTATGTTTGGTATTGATGTAAATTCCAGGTTCGGTCGCGGAGACGTCAGACGCGGCACGAAAGGGGAAAGCGGTGATTGGACGTGGCTAGCTAGGGATTCCGGTGAGTAGATTTAACATCTACGGGGGACTATCCTTTGGATGGCACAAGTCTCCCGATAGTTTAAGTAGTTAAGCTTTTAGTGATATTAGTAACTACATCCATACCTTATTTGACCTGCATATGCAAACCCATTCTATAGGACACCTGCACCATTGCCAGGGTTTTTATATGCAGCACGAGCACTATTCATGCTTACACACACGCCCTGGTAATTGCCATGCCACCACACTAGATAACCTATAATTTGAAACCTTTTACTATAATTGATGCTTAAACCTATGCTATTTCCTTTAATTCCTTAAAATGAAATCGTAAGATTGCTAATCATGTGCATGTACCTCATCATGTTATTTGTTCATGCCTAGTCTATCAATCATACATCGCAACTTGATTATTGATACCGTATGCATTCATTATCATTGGAATATGCATTTATGAGGATTTCTTGAGATTTTATGATATTTCTGGATTTCGGGGGAAAGCCGCAAAATTTCTAAACTTATTATTTTTTTTAAATATGTAAATTGCGGTTTTCTATTGATGTAAGTATCGTCCACCATGAGTTTGCCGTGGTTTTCGAGACCCATTTTGAGGAGTTGGATGAACCGTCTCGGGTACATGGTGGGCCCGGTAAGGTACCACGGGGCAAGAAGCTCGTGTTGCTGACGATGAGCCTGGCAGGGGACGGATTACCTACCGGTGACTGTTTGGGACGGCGGATATCCAGAGGATACCGACCGTGGCCGCGAGATGTTGAGATAGTGATATTGAGATGGGTCAGCCGGATGGCTGAGGCCAGAGATACTATGACATGGATATATGAGATTTGTGATAGTTTTGAGGTGTCGTTGCTGGACACAGGTTCTTGTTGATTCTATTGGTATTGTGCTGGTATTTCGAAAGAGATTCCTAAAAGAAAAACATGATTCTTATACTTACACATTCAGATCATGAGTTGATTCACATTGCATTCATACCTGCTAGTATATTTATATTGCATACATACCTGCTATTATGTCCTGCCATACCTGTATTATAGATGCTAGGATGCTTGTGTGCATACTTGTGATAGCCTCTATAGATGTTATTTATTACTCACGAGTTGGCAACTCACCCCCGTTGTGCCACAGTCTTTTGCAGGTCCGCTCCGTCAGCATAGTAGCGGCGGGCGCACCGCTTCTTTTGCCTCTCTTGCCAGGACTCGAGGTTTTTGCTCGTAGGTAGGTTGTATTATTATTTTTGTACCATCTTATATATTCTTTGTATCTAGAGGACTCCATCTACGGTATCTACCAGTATTGTTGTATATTGACCTAGAGATGAGACTATGAGATTTGTGGACTTTTTATGCTGTATTTTGGGGTCGAGCTCACTTGAGTCGACATGCTGTTTTTCTCATGCTTCTTTATGATTATTTTGCATGTTGTTGTTTTATATTGCGTGGGATTTGTGACCGCCGTGTGGCGAAGAGCTAGCTCCCGCTTGGGGATGCCTTATTTGTTGGATTTATATATATTCTTGTTGTACCATTTTGGGGGCTAGTATTTACAAAGGAGACTCTGCCGAAATTTTCGAAAAAATTGATATTGTTTTTAAAAAGGGTTGATATGACTTATTTGATAAACTCGCTTTCAATTGATTGGTTTTTCCTTCACTCTTTTTCTTTTTGGTTTTGGTTTCTAGGCTTTGGCTTACTTATTTTACGGACGTCTTGAGACGTTTCGTAAACTTAAGTGCCAGTCACGTCCGTACCCTGCGGGTCGTGACATTCCGGAACAAGAAACAGATTAAATAAAGGACGATGACTTCCGGACAGTTCGGCAGAGACATGATTTGGAAAGAGACCTCGACATGACTTTTCTGGAATGAATTACGAGAAGACTTGGACCCAGGAGTGGTCATGTTACGCACACCAGCAGGCCGGAATTCAGGTTCGTCGACGAGACATGCTATGAGTGACCACGACAGTTGGCCAGAGATTCTTGGAGGATGTGCTTGAGCGGGACTATTCTGATATACTTGATTTTGGTATTTTAAGCGATCTATTCGCATGATTTGGTTTGATGGCTGAGTTTCATGATATCGTTTTCATGCGCCATGGTTGCACCTACTGAGTATTTACGATTTTTGTACAGTTGTTGCACTTGAGATAGTTTTCGTGCCTTGGATTTTCGCGCATGTTTTGAGATGCGATTTTGGTGCACACCAGATGCACTCAATCGAGATTTTTTCGTGCATGTCAGATGCACCTGATTTTACTGTCAGGCACACACGTTGCCTGTGACAGATGCTTCGTGCACACCCGATGCACTTCGATGTTGTTTCTGTGTGCATGTATGGCACATATATGGGTTTTGATTTCCGTGCGCACCAGACGCACGTAGTATTCATATGCGTATTTTGGAATTGATTTCTTATACAGCAGCATGTTTTTATGATATTTGCTATGTGTTTTCATACTGAGCAGAACTAGTCAGAGGACAGTACCTGAATATATTTTGTATTCATTGATAGTTATTGAAGGGATTTCCAAAAAGCGAGCTATAGTCTCAGTATTTATCTACGTGTCTAATATGACACAAAATGTTTAAAATAAGGAAACACTTCTAAATTGTTTTCCAAAACAGCGGAACGTACCTTTCAAACAAAGGTATATATGTATATAGTTATTTTCTTATGATAGACGTCCGCCACTGTGCAGTGTTATGCGCATTACACAGCGACTTAAAAGATTTGGCATGCATTTCCTCCTGATATTTACATGTATAGTTCCGATTTATAGCATATCATTCTTGCTTTGGATTTGGCATTCGTGTCTTCACCTTGACTCCGATAATTGCAGAATGCTTGACGGAGTTTTGATTTCGAGTTATCTGCTCATTACTCATGCGCATGCATTGCGCTATGATGCGTTTTATGTATTTATGATTTCGGAGCCACGGCGATTGATGGTTTTGGCTGAAATATTTTAGTATTTGGGGGGGAGTTTTAATTTAAATTCGGGGACCGAATTTCTTTAAGGGGGGAAGATTGTAACGTTTTGAAAATCGTTTCGGTGAAATTTCGAAAAAATCGGTAAAATAAGGTGGTTTCCTGTAAAAAGTCAAAATACAAATATCTTTATTATAAAATTAAATATACATATTCTAGTAATGTAATTGCTAGTATTTGGTGTTTATTGAGTCACTGGTGAAATTTCAAATTTTCTGAAAAATTTTCCGAAATTAATTATTTTAATATTATTTTAAGCCGTCACTAATACATTTAATTAGGAAAAATTACAAATTGGAATGAGTTGTAACAAATTTTGTGCATCATAACACATTAAATAAAATTTTATCATGTAGTTTTTGAAATGAAACGGTTTAGAAAATATCAAAGAAAAAAGAGGCTTTTTTGGTGAATTTAGTGTTAACGGGAATTGGGGTAATACATTTATATTTTTCCCTAACCCACACACCCACACCTCACCCTCTCTCCCACTCCCCATGTGGCCGGACCCACCATGACAGCCCTCCCTCTCTCTCTCTCTCTCTCTCTCCAATCACCAAGAAAAGAAAAGAAAAGAAAGGAAAATGATAGAAAATGGTGGACTTTGACTTTTCCACTTTCTCCACCTCACTCTCTCTCCTCCCTTACCCATTCCCCCCTGCTGGCTGAAACCTGCACATTTTCAGCAGCCCCTCCCCTCTCATTCCTCATCTCATCTCTTCTCCAAAAAAAATCCACAAAAATTTCCTGAAAAATCAACTAAAACCTCACAAAATCAAAATACAATCTCTTCCCATTTTTCCTTGGCCCATCTAGCATGGATCTTGGTGAGAAGAGAGCAATTTGGGAGACTTTGATCATTGCTAGATCTCTAATTAGGAGGTATAAATCTTAACCCATGTCTTAATTGTTGGTTAATTACTCCAATTTAGTTAAACTTGGTGTTTAATTTTGGTTCATATTGCAAACTTGAATCGTGTGGTTAATGGTTATATGTGAGATTAAAATCAAGATGGGGTTTTATCACATCATTAAGGCTGCCATGAGTAGATTAACATGTTAATTCTTTCTAAAACATAATCCAGTTACTAATTTCAAATTGTTAGTTGGAAATTGTGATAAATGTGTTATTTTGCTAACTAGGTTTTTTTGAAATTGTTTTATATTTGGGTTTAAAATCTAAATTAAGGTTTCCTGTCATTATTAATATTATAATGAGTGGTTTAATGACTTTGGATCATGCAAAACCAAGCTTAATTGATGAATTATGAATTTTTCTTTAAAAGGTGTTAAAAATTGATATTTTTGCAAACTAGGATTTTGGAATTTATGCAAATTTATGAGAATAAATTATAGAAATGGTTTATATGACTTAATTAAGATGTTTAAAAGTATTATGGTCGCTAGATTTATTTAAACATCGAGTTTTGTACTAAAACGGTTAATTTTGCTTGCTAGATTTTCGGAAAAATAGCTTTTAAAGTGAGTTTGAGGTTTTTGTGAATTGCAACCTATTTCATATTATAATTAGTGTTTGTGAATGTGTAAATGGGTGTGTTTGGGCTTTTTCTCAATGGTTTGGCGTTTGCGCCGACGTCGAGGGTTTTTGAGTTGATTTGTGAGAGAAAACATAGGTTTTGACCTATGTGGGATTCGTGTGTCGTTTTAGTTATGAGTCGGGTTTTAATACGATACGGTGCGTTATGATATGTAGGTACCGCATGTGGACTTCGAGACGACAAGCAAGCGCGTGGCGACGTCGGCACCGGTGAGCGAGGACCAAGCGAGTAGATTTATATCTACGGGGAGAAGTCGGGTGGATGGCGTATAGCACCCCCGCAGTTTGTGGTGATGTATACGAATACGTATACACACACATATATATTGTTTATATATTGTTTGAGTTATTGATGATAAATATGGATATTTGGTGTTCTTGGATGATTTAGTGTTGCGAAACCCTAGAGTAGTGGTCGCACCATACATGCACACACCCACCCATACTTGCATACTTTCTTCTTTCATTTGTGCTTACGGGAATATATTGTTATGTGGTCACATGAGTATGGGACTATGTGTTCACATATGGATTTGAGGATGATACTTGGGATTGAGATGAGTCGATGAGTTTTGTGTTGAGATTGTGATTTCGGTGTTATGGAAGGATTCGTACTTAAGGTACGTCCTATTGTTATAGCGGATCTTGGGACGACGAAACGGGTGAATAGTGTTATTAATTAAATGGTCGACATGTGATCGTGATATGAGATATGGTATGCTAGGATATTGATCCTAGGCCGTATTGGGCGATGTATACCCCTTGATGATGATATGTGCTGATGATATCAGTTTGTACGAGACTGTCGATCAGTAGCCAGATCATGACTATATTGATGATATTAGTATTGTAGTAGACATAGGTCAGTACCCTAGACTATGATCTTTGATAAAGAGGATACCGGATGAATAGTGTGATGAATATGATATTGACCCGTACCCAGATATGGGGATGCCGTACGACGGATATACGTACGAGCTATATTTTGATGATTGATCCGCACTCTTGACTTGGATGTCTGATTATAGATATGGTATCGGATATGATATTATTTAGGCGGGATCACCGACTAATATATATACAAGTATGTATATATATCGACTCAGATGTTAGGCGGTTTCCTTACCTGTAGTCCAGCTTGTTAGCTTAGCTCTTTAGTTTAGTTTAGTTGTTAGATTAGATTCGACTCCTACCTATTTCAAAAGCTTACGAATCGTGGGTATTTTAAAAGACAGGTCAAGGGATTCTACGGATATTTCAAATGACGTATCTTTTCCTAAAAACACCGTAGCCCTTATTTTCAAAACACCGCGATTCGTGTTATTTCAAAAGGCACTATTGTAGGACTTATATTAGGATAACGCAGTTTAGTTATCGTTGTGTCTAGTATTCCGCTCATTATTACTGTTCGCTCCGCATCGCATACTTATATTATAATTTCTTATTGCATTGTTGATATCACACTGTTAGGACATCAGCACCATTACCGATGATGCGTATGTACCACGTACACTTGCTTGCCGGCTCACACACATCTTAATCGGTAATTTCCATGTCACGCACACCTTAGAAAATATTATCGCCTAATGTAGCTTGTTAACTAGTAGTTTTGACATGATGATTAGTTGCTTGCATTATATGATAGTTTAGACATTGTAGTTATTACTTGTCACTTCATGCATACTGTTATTCATTATATGCCGCATTCATGGATGCTCATGCTTATATTCATGGTTTTACATGCTATTGATGATTCGGATTTCCATGATATTTTCTGGATTTGGAGGAAAACTGCAAAACATATATAAACTGCTTTCTCTCTTTTTAAATAAAAATGCGGTTTTCCCATGATGTATGAGTCGTCCACCATGAGTTTGCTGATGGATTTCGAGACCCGATTCGAGGAGATGGATGAACCGTTTCGGGTACATGGTGGGTACGGTAAGGTACCCCGGGGCAAGAAGGTCGTGTTGCTGACGTTGAGCCTGGCAGGGGAACACTACCTACCGGTGCTATTACCCGACGGGTTGGATATCCGGAGGATACCGTCGTGGTCTTGAGATGGATGGTAGGGGCCAGTCTGGACTGATCGCGCCCTAGATATTGAGATTTATACATTGAGATTTCGAGATATTAAGGTACTGAGAGTTGATGATATAGGCCTGTCCGGATAGCCGGAGCCTGAGATTTGAGATATTGAGATTTATGTTTTGTGTCGATGCTAGACACTGCTGATGCTGATTTCATTTATGATACCTCATTTTAAAATATACAAAAGAAATCTCTCTAAATTATGAAAACAGTTTTTTCATTTACATGTATTCTGTTTTCATGCATTCATACCTCATTCATATGATATATTGCTACCTGAGGCACTGACACGAGCACTTGGTATCACCGTTGCTTCGAGGTATACCCTAGCCATTGTTATAGGCTGCATGTTATATATATATTTGAGGATATATTATGATCATTGACCTAGGTTGCGTTATTTATGCGATTTCTGTGCGTAGATGCTTTTCTATTCACGAGTTGGCAACTCACCCCCGTTGTGCCACAGTTCTTGCAGATTTCGCCGTACAGGTTTCTTTACGGCTTTGCTGGCACTATTTCTATTCCCGGGTGACTTGCTAGTAGGTGGGTTTATTTGTATCGCACCCATCATTATATCTTGTATATCATTATTCTGTTGTATCTAGAAGTTCCATCAACCAAACATATATTTATTTTTGAGATAGAGACCAGTGATGTTATTCTTTCGACCTTAGAGTCGCGCGTTGTATTTCGGTGGATTTCTTGTTGTTTTGAGTTCCTTTTGACTTTTGATCCTCGCCCTTGGCGTTGTATATTATATTGCTTGTGTGGTTGTGACCGTCGATTGACGAAGAGCTAGCTCCCGCTTGGGGATGCCTTTTTTTGATTTCGTATACTATTCATGTTGTATCCCGTTGGGGAGCCAGTATTTACAAAGGAGACTCTACCGAAATTTTCAGGAAATATTTGATGTTTTAAAACCGCTTAATTTGGCTTATGCTATTAAAACTACTTGATTTTAAATTGGTTTCCTTCACTCTACTAATTTTCTTGGTTTGGATTTCTGGGTTTTCGGCTTACTTAGATTACGTATGCCTCGAGACGTTCGTAGTTTAAGTGCCGGTCATATTCCGTACTTTCGGGACGTGACACCAAGGGGGTGGGGGAAATCAATTTTGGATTGAGAAATCTGATATGATGTTGCAAACCAAGGAAGGTACATAGTAGCAATTGTTCAAAATCATAGTATTGCCATTTGGCAACACTAGATGATATTCACCAACGGCTGCAGCATTAACTTGTGCTCCGTTCCCTACCCTGAGGGACATATCACCAGGTGCAACAATCCTACTTGTTCTTAGTCCATGTAATAAATTACAGATATGAGATCCTAATCCGGTATCTAGTACCCAGGAGGTAGGACTGACTGAAAAGCAGTTCTTAACTACAAGAACACCTGAAGTAAATGCAATAGTATGCTTCTTCTTCATTGGGGTCTCCTTGGAATCCATACAATCCTCTTTCCTTTGCTCATACTTATGACTGTTGTCTAAGTTAGTGCCGAACCGACGTTCCCCAGCTCCGAATAAGAATTCGGATCGGTCAAGCGATACATTTTATTATCCTGATTAGGGCGTGAAATGGCTGCTACCTGGAGAGAGAGAAAAGAAACACTCAGCGTGTGCTCTTGCAAAATTAGATTGGTTATTAATTTATCTAACTAGGATGGCTCCCACTGTTTCCTCAAGTTCTTCTTCAGACCCTAAAAGAAGAACTAGTCAGGATTTAATCACACGTCACAATACTTGCTTAACCTTTAAGCAAGGCTAGTGTTGGTACTTCGAGGGAGCTTTTCCAACGCTTTCGCAAAATTCCTTAATTATATAACCTCTTTTCCCTGGAGGCGTAGCTCCGCTAACACCGTTCTAGACACGTACTTGGTTTATAGTATTGATTGTTAAGTGAAATAATCTCCCGAGAGTAATCCAACTCATCAATGGGATCGGGATCCAACTATCATTGTGTAATGACCTAGATGGAATCCACTCTAGTCACTACACTCCAGAAGGTATGCTAAATCTGCAAGTTTCCTGTATATTTGAAACTCCCGAAGTGGTTTTTGCCCCTTGGACCCAAGTGACCTTGACCGAGCCAACATATCAAAGGATCCTACTCAAGTTCAAACCGTCATTATCTTGATTGCATTAGACCCACCCGTACGAGTCCTTGACTGAGACAAAATGACCGCACGACGGTCCCAACCAATCGCATTATATGCTACAGAAAAATATTACATAACTACCAAACACTACGCCTCGGCTAAGCACGAAATACGTAGCACGAATACTAAGCAATACCAATCCGAAATGACGGAAGGCTATGGCAGGGTTTTTGGCGAAAAACCCATTAACGTAATGAACTTGATATCGTTGAAGGAACCTGAGCAATTTTGAAAAGGAGTGGTTTTTGTTAGTTATGTATATGCCATAGAGGCCATTGTTGTACATGTGATGTATATTATAATGGATGCTTGGATATATATAGAGAGGACTTTCTTGCTCGATATGATAGTATGCTATCTGGTTTCATTTTATCTTAACGTGTTAAAAAATACAGTTTTGTGATCACATGTTGATGAAGCCCTTGGGATATGTACTTGACTACTAGGACTATGATGAGATCATACTAGTGGGGCCAGGGTAGTCAACGAGTACATCCTGTGACTGTTCCTGGTCGAGGGTGTATCGAGACAGGGCATCGATACTCCAGAGTAGACTAGCATACACGCATCTTGACCCATATGATGGGCGATGGATGATCACATATCCATTGGTGTTGGACATCAAAGATGATGTACGGGTGCCCAGTAGAGACTGGGTACACTGAACGGACACGCCGAGAACTCCTGGATGGTATTATACCTATCGTTAGATAGCAGTTCTCCGGTGACACTGGTACAGGTTAGTCTGTAGACCCGAGATCGTCATAGAGTCTTGTGTGATTCCTACTGTGCTATGATTTCCACTTTACCACGTCCAAGAGGGCGTCCAAAACTATGGCTTTTGGGTACAGTCTCGAATCACATGGAGGCAATGAGCGATAGGAGGGGTTTTGTCTCTCTAGGTATAGGGAGTTGCTGTTGTGCTGTGTTCGATTGGCTATAACTGGAAGTCCCTGGCCAGGGCTGATATGGAGATTTACTGGTAAGAGGTATCAGTAGTTTCTCGACCCGTTATGAGCCTTACATCGACACGACTTATCGGTTACTGGGGTCTGACGTTTACCACCCCTAAACTAGATATGCAACATATCAGACGAAGAGACCGGACTGTACAGGAGTGTTACTGATTGGATTTGCTGGAGAATGTACAGTCTTGCTTGTTGATCTTCTGATTGCTCAATACACGGATGGCTGTTATATTTAGTTGACCGCTTGCAGCTTGTAGGTGTTTGATATGATCATCACCTACTGTCGGTGTATTGACGATTCTTTAGAGCCCTACACAGAGGTTTCCTGGCTCAGGAAAAACGGAGTAGGAGCACATATGTGATATGTGCGGCACCGAGAATAATACGATATAAGATACCGTATTCTATTCTCGCGATATATGATATCGTCCGGGTATATATGATATAGCCGGGTCATCGGATCAAGTGTTGATTCGATGAATCGGTATATGTTATATTAGTCGGTTATATGCGATATAGCCGGATTGTATGATTAAGTGTTGATTTGATAATTTAATGTATAATTATATATATGTGATATATTATATTACATTAACTAATAAAAGCTCTCTTTATTGATTCATTTTCGCACCGGATAATACATTGATATATATGCGATATATGTTAATTGTATTATTTTCTTTTGTTGCAAAATATATTATATATGTGATATATAATATTGTAACAAGTTAGGGTTACAAATACAACACGTTTTGTGGAGATTAAACAAGTTAGGGTTCGATTTGGGTTAGCATTTGGGTTAGTTTTTTCATGGAGCTTCATGAAGCTTTCTTTTGTTTTTACCTTAGATATTTTGTCTTGATATTTTGTGTAGATATTTCTTACCCTAACCCAAACCCTTTACCCTAGTTTATTCTATACAAGGGTTAAGCCTTCATACTTAACCCATGGTTGGATTTGTAACCACAACAATAATTCATTATTCATCACAAAAGGATTTTCTTCTTCTTCTTTATTCTCTTGAATGAAAACCTTGACTAGCTTTTCATTTTTTGATGATAAATGGTGAGAAATTGAAAATAAAAGAGAGCTAAATTCCTACTTCATCATCCTCATCTATTCTAGCCACTTAGATTAGGGTGTTCACTTCTCTAATAAGTTGTTTAGTGAAGTGTAAGCTTGGGTTAAAGATTCTTCAAGGTAGATCATTTTCGAAAAGGAAGACTTCAAGCAAGTATGGATCATTCGACTTGTGGAGCCTCTTTAGTTCATGGATCACGGCGAAGGGACTACTACTCGGAGCTTATGAAGTGAAGGAACAGACTACAAAGGTTGTAATCCCTCTCTCTTAGATGTAAAGTTGTTTACATGCTTTGTTAATCCTAATACTCTAGTTAAGATCTTGGTTAGGGTTCGTTTAGCACCCTAAAATTTTTAAAGTAGCATGATTGATGCTTGCCAAAACCTTCACAAGGTACTATGCTAACCCTACAGTGGTATCAGATCCAAGCTAGAGCATTAGGCGTTGTCTAGATGAAGTTAGAAGTCCGATCGAACCTCGAAACCCCGAAACGACCCTTTTGCTAGAAATTTTTTCAAAAGTTGCAATTTTTCATATTAAAAATACTCAGAAAATCATGCAGGGAATTTTATGGACCCACCTGAAGAAAGTGTCCCTAACTCGCTACAGTGACCACGTAACCGCGGCCAAAACCTGGTTTTGGCGGCGGTTCCGCCCCGCCACTTTGGTGGCTTGGGACGGGCACTTCAGCGACGGTCCATAGGTGCTGAGGCATGCTACTGGGAATTTTTATTTTCTGCTCAAGAGTTGATCTTACTGGGGTATTTTAGGAATTCGTTCTGTCTGTCGAACTATCTAACTTCGCCTAGTTATCTGTGATATTTATGTATTGTTGTGATATGTTAATTGGATCATTATGTATTGAATAGCCTGGGGGTTTTATGTGAGATGAGAGTTTTCTTTTTCATTCATGTAAAATTCATTTGTATGTAATATTCTTTTATTGGGACACTTCCGGGTTGAGGATGCTGTCACCGTTGTATATTATTTACTTTTCTGCATTAGGATAGACCCAAGTCGGAGAGCACAAATAACCGGGTTCTAGGGTCCAATGGGAGGCCATCTTGACGAGTCGAGACCGGGTCTCCTAACCCTAGAATTGGCAGGGTTACTTGCCACTCTCGTAGGGTTCTAGGGATGTGTGTTTGGCTATTCATCGCGACTGTGGAATCCGTGTTTTATAAAAGCTCAAAATAAATTACTGATGTCCTACTATATCCAATATTTCATATGTTGACTTCTACTGCAATGTTCTGTGATGAGATCATATTACTGCCTGAGACGAATGCTTATACTATATGTTGATATATAATTATTGCTGCTTCCGTTTCTTTTATGATGCTTAGGAAGCATAAATGATGGGATTTATTAATGAGATTAATAAAAGAAAATAAACCTAAAAGATGTTGTAGAATCAAATTTTCAAAAAGGGTAGCTACAGTTTTTGCTTTGCATAGTGGTATTCCTTGTAGAATATTCAGCACCTTATTCGATAAGGAAAGAGCCGAGATCTCTTCACCGGGAGTGACCTCTTTAGCAAAACTGGCAAATGCTACAAACTCATGGTTTAGTTTTTGATTGCTTCTATAGTTCTTGCTTTGCACAGCAGTATTTATGAAATATCTTGCACCTTATTCGATGAGGAAAGGGCCGAGATCCCTTCACCAGGAGTGAGCTCTTTAGCAAAACTAGAAAAGCCTAAAAAACACTCCTTTTTCAAAATCACTTGTTTCTACAACGATATCAAGTTCATTACGCTCATGATTTTCTGAAAAACCTGCGTAACCCTCCGTCATTTTAGGAAATAGAGTACTTAGTATTCGTGTTGCGTTTGTTGACCATAGTTAAGGTGCAGTGTACGGTAGCTGAGTGATGTTTTCCTATATAAAATATGATGTGATTAATTAGGACAGTCATATGACTTTGTTGTCCATAGTTAAGGGTCATATGGGTGGGTCTAAATTAATCAAGAAATGACGGGTAGAACTTGACTAGTGCTTATGATTTGTTGACCATAGTTAAAGTCATAAGTCACTAGGGGTAAAAGCATTATCGGGAATTTCAAAGTGTTGAAATTTGCAATGAGATTGCATACCTTCTATTAGATAGTTGGATCCCGATACCCACTGCGAGTAAGAGTTACTCTTAGGAGAGTTTTACACATGACAATTAGCCAATCAAGTAGGTGTCTAGAAAGGTGTTAACGGGGTTAAGCCTCTGGGAAAATGAGGTTTATTTTAATTTGGTCCGTGCGAAAGCACGGGGAACCTCCCTCAAAGTACCAACACTGATCTGGCTGAAAGATTGGCGAACTTGTAGGCTGTAATTAATCCCGGCTAATCTTACCTTTTAGGGTTTGAAGGAAGATTTGATTAAAACAGTGGGAGCCATCCTGATTAGATAAGATAATAACTAATCTAATCTTGCAAGAGCACACGCTAAAGTGTTTTCTTCTCTCTCTCTCCAGGAAGCGACTATGTCAGGCCTTAATCAAGATAATAATACGGATGTACTGACCGAACCGGCTTGTTATACTGAGCAGGGGAACGTTGGTCCTGTTCTTTCTTATAATTGTTATAAGACTGAACAGGAAATAGGGGAATACCAGAATTCACACGCCGCCCAAACGAAGAATAAACATGTTGATGTATCTTCTACGGATGTGTTAGTTACCGATAACTGTTTCTCAGTTCACTCTACGTCCTGGGCATTAGATACCGGATCAGGATCCCACATATGCAATATATTGCATGGGCTAAAGAAAGGTAGAGAACTGGGAATGGGTGATCATTCCGTAAGAGTAGGGAATGGTGCAAATGTTGCAGCCAAAGCAGTTGGAGAATATCACTTTGTATTACCAAGTGGTAATACATTGATTCTGAACGAATGCTATTAAATACCGAACATGATATGCAACATTATATCAGTTTCTTTATTAAGTAAAGAAGGATATAATTTTGTAATACAGGATAATATTATGAACATTTTCCTAAATCAAAAGTTGACTGGATCATGCTCATTAAATAATGGCATATACGTTCTAAATCAAAACACAATTTTTAATATACAGAACACACACAAGATGAAAAGTTCAGAAATGAACGAATCCTTCTTGTGGTATTGTAGACTTGGTCATATCAATGTGACACGACTGGCCAAATTACATAAGGATGGATATTTGAATCCGTTCGAATTTTCATCTTATGACAATTGCCAGTCATGTCTCAAAGACAAAATGACCAAAACTCCGTTTAATGGACACGGAGAAAGAGTTACAGAACTCTTAGGACTGATACATAGTGATGTATGTGTTCCCATGTCTACACATGTCAGGAACGGTTCCTCATACTTCATTACATTCACTGACGATCTCTTATGATACGGACATGTGTTCCTGATGAAACACAAGTCTGAAGTTTTTGAGAAATTCAGAGAATATAAGAACGAAGTAGAGAACCAAACGGGTAAAAGTATTAAAATCCTTCGATCTGATCGAGGAGGAGAATACTTGAGCAATGAGTTCCGGGATTATCTAAAAGAGAATGGGATTCTCTCTCAGCTTACTCCTCCCTATACACCACAGCACAACGGCATATCGGAGCGGAGGAATCGCACCCTATTGGATATGGTGCGTTCTATGATGAGCACCGCTGAGTTATCTATTTCCTTTTGGGGTTATGCGCTGGAGACGACCGCATACCTATTGAATAGAGTTCCAACTAAATCAGTGCCTACCACTCCATATGAGATTTGGAATGGGAAGAGACCATCTCTTAAACGAGTTAAGATATGGGGTTGTTCGGCCTTTGTTAAAAAGCAAATTCCGGACAAGCTCGAGGCAAGATCAGGTCTATGTAAGTTTGTGGGATATCCAAAAGATTCCTATGGATAAATCTTCTACCGCGGTGAGGAATAAAAGGTGTTGGTTTCTCAATATGCCACCTTTTTGGAAAATGAATTTCTTGCAAAAGAAATTAGTGGCGAAGAAGTAGAACTGGAAGAAGTTCCAGCAGCACAAACTGCAACTAAAGATTTAATGGAACCAGAGGATTCAGTAGTTCCCGACGAACCCCCGCCTCTCCGATGATCTAGTAGGGTTTCTCATCCACCTGAGAGATACTACAGTTTTCTCATCGATGGTGGGAGTGAGGATTGCATCATGGAAGATGATGACCCAACTAGCTTCGAGCAGGCCACTACGAGTGGGGACTCTGTGAAATGGCTGGATGCAATGCGATCTGAGATGGAATCCATGTACACCAACAAAGTATGGACTTTGGAAATTGCTCCTGAAGGGGTAAAACCCATTGGGAGCAAATGGATCTTTAAGAAGAAACTTGGTGTAGATGGAAAAGTTGAGACTTTCAAAGCTAGACATGTTGAAAAGGGTTTTCGTCAACGACCAGATGTAGATTATGTCGAAACCTTTTCTCCAGTGGCTATGCTTAAGTCCATCCGGATCTTACTTGCTATTGCTGCATACCATGACTACGAAATCTGGCAAATGTATGTTAAGACCGCCATTCTAAATGGTGATTTGGAAGAGTGCGTGTACATGACTCAGCCAGAGGGTTTCATAGACAGTGGGAGCAGCGGAAAGGTGTGCTAGCTGCTTAAATCCAACTATGGGTTGAAGTAGGCATCGCGGAGTTGGAACATATGTTTTGATGTAATAGTCAAAGAGTTTGACTTCATCAAAAACATAGATGAACCTTGTATTTACAAGAAGGTGGCAGAGAGTAAGGTTGTCTTCCTCGTATTTTACGTGGATGACATACTCTTGATAGGAAACGATGTTCCTATGCTGCACTCGGTCAAGCTCTTCTTATCACATAGATTCTCAAAGAAAGATCTAGGTGATGCCTCTTGCATTTTGGGGATTAAGATCTATAGAGATAGATCTAGACGGATACTGGGATTGTCCCAATCCAGCTACATTGACACTATACTAAAGAGGTTTAGTATGGAAGAATCCAAGCGTGGGAACTTACCCACGATCTCTGGACTCACTCTCTCCAAAAAGATGTCTCCCAAGACTGATTTGGAAAGAGCTCGCATGCATGGGATACCCTATGCTTCGGCAGTAGGCTCTATCATGTATGCGATGCTATGTACCAGACCCAATATAGCATACTCATTAAGTGTAGTGAGTAGGTATCAAGCAGATCCTGGAGTGAATCACTGGACAGCTGTGAAGAACATTCTCAAGTACTTGAGAAAGGCAAAAGAGATGTTCTTGGTGTATTGTAACGGAGAACTCCAAGTGGAGTCCTTTACCGATTCAAGCTTCCAGAGTGATAAGGACGACTCTAAGTCGCACTCGGGATTTGTCTTTACCCTAAATGGAGGGGCGGTTTGTTGGAAGAGTTCCAAACCGGAAACCGTGGCAGACTCGATGATGGAGGCTGAATACATCGCCGCCAATGATTCTGCCAAAGAGGCTGTCTGGATAAAGTAATTCATCACTGAAAATGGTGTGGTTCCATCCATTGAGTATCTAATGCCTCTGTATTGTGATAACAATGGAGCTGTGGCTTTGGCCAAGGAACCCAGGTTCCATCAGAAGTCCAGACATATTCTGAGGCGGTATCACCTGATTCGGGAGGTAGTTGATCGCCGGGAGATCGAGGTTAGGAGATTTGATACGAAGGACAACACTGCGGATCCACTCACAAAGGCCATTCCTCATATACAATTTGAGAAACTCTTCTGGATGTTGGGTATGAGATACCATAACAGTTGGCCTTAGTGCAAGTGGGAGATTGTTAGTTATGTATATACCCTAGAGGCCATTGTTGTACATGTGATGTATATTATAATGGATGCTTAGATATATATAGAGAGAACTTTCTTGCTCGATATGATAGTATGCTATCTGGTTTCACTTTATCTTAACATGTTAACAAATACTGTTTTGTGATCACATGTTGATGAAGCCCTTAGGATATGTACTTGACTACTAGGACTATGATGAGATCATACTAGTGGGGCCAGGATAGTCAACGAGTACATCCTATAACTGTTCCTAGTCGAGGGTGTATCGAGACAGGGCATCGATACTCTAGAGTAGACTAGCGTACACGCATCTTGACCCATATGATGGGCGATGGATGATCCCATATCCATTGGTGTTGGACATCAAAGATGGTGTACGGGTGCTCAGTAGAGACTGGGTACACTGAACGGACTCGCCGAGAACTCCTGGATGGTATTATACCTATCGTCAGATAGCAGTTCTCCGGTGACACTGGTACAGGTTAGTCTGTAGACCCGAGATCGTCATAGAGTCTTGTGTAATTCCCACTGTGCTTTGATTTCCACCTTACCACGTCTAAGAGGGCATGCAAAATGGTGGCTTTTGCGTACAGTCCCGAATCACATGGAGGCAATGAGCGATAGGAGGGGTTTTGTCTCTCCCGGTATAGGGAGTTGATGTTGTGCTATGTTCGATTGGCTATAACTGGAAGTCCCTGGCCAGGGCTGATATGGAGATTTATTGGTAAGAGTTATCAGTAGTTTCTCGACCCATTATGAGCCTTACATCAACACGAATTATCGGTTACTGGGGTCTGACGTTTACCACCCCTAGACTAGATATGCAACATATCATACGAAGAGACCGGACTGTACGGGAGTGTTACTGATTGGATTTGCAGGAGAATGTACAGGCTTGCTTGTTGATTTTCTGATTGCTCAATGCACGGGTGGCTGTTACGTTTAGCTGACCGCTTGTAGCTTGTGGGTGTTTGATATGATCATCACCTACTGCCGGCGTATTGACGATTCTTTAGAGTCATACACAGAGGTTTCCTGGCTTAAGAAAAACGGAGTAGGAGCATATATGTGATATGTGCGGCACCAAGAATAATACGATATGAGATACCATATTCTATTCTCGCGATATATGATATCGGCCGGGTATATGTGATATAGCCGGGTCATCGGATCAAGTGTTGATTCGATGAATCGGTACATGTTATATTAGTCGGTTATATGCAATATAGCCGGATTGTCGGATCAAGTGTTGATTCGATAATTTAATGTATAATTATATATATGTGATATATTACATTACATTAACTAATATAAGCTCGCTTTATTGATTCATTTTCTCACCGGATAATACATTGATATATATGCGTTATATGTTAATTGTATTATTTTCTTTTGTTGCAAAATATATTATATATGTGATATATAATATTGTAACAAGTTAGGGTTACAAATACAACATGTTTTGTAGAGATTAAACAAGTTAGGGTTTGATTCGGGTTAGCATTTGGGTTAGCTTTTTCATGAAGCTTTCTTTTGTTTTTAGCTTAGATATTTTGTCTTGATATTTTGTGTAGATATTTCTTAACCCCAAACCCTTTACCCTACTTTATTCTCTACAAGGGTTAAGCCTTCATACTTAACCCATGGTTGGATTTGTAACCACAACAATAATTCATTATTCATCACAAAAGGATTTTCTTCTTCTTCTTCATTCTTTTGAAAGAAAACCTTGACTATCTTTTCATTTTGTGATGATAAATGGTGAGAAATTGAAAATAAAAGAGAGCTAAATTCCTACTTCATCATCCTCATCTATTCTAGCCACTTAGATTAGGGTGTTCACTTCTCTAATAAGTTGTTTAGTGAAGTGTAAGCTTTGGTTAAAGATTATTCAAGGTAGATCATTTTCGAAAAGGAAGACTTCAAGCAAGTATGGATCATTCGGCTTATGGAGCCTCTTTAGAGGCCGGAAGTTCATGGAACGCGGCGAAGGGACTACTACTCGGAGCTTATGAAGCGAAGGAACGGACTACAAAGGTTGTAATTCCTCTCTCTTAGATGTAAAGTTGTTTACATGCTTTGTTAAACCTAATACTCTAGTTAAGATCTTGGTTAGGGTTCGTTTAGCACCCCAAAAGTTTTAAAGTAGCATGATTGATGCTTGCCAAAACCTTCATAAGGTGCTATGCTAACCCTATAGTTTTAAGCTCCGCCTTTTGAAAATTTCTGGTTTTGAAAACAACCGAGTAATCTACAGTATAGACTTTAGCTCAAGAGGTCACTCCGCGCGAAGGTATCTCGGCTCTTGCCTCGTAGAATGAGGTGCTGGATATTCATGGCCGAATACCACTATGCAAAGTGAAAGAATATAACTATAGTTTTTTGAAATTTGTTCCAACAACATCTTTTAGGTTTATTTTCTTGCATTAATCAAAATTAATGTGGTCCCATCAGTTAATCCTATCACACCAGAAAAGAACGAAAATATGATGTACATAAATGCCATACGCATTCTCCACTGGGCCCCGTCATCACCCATTAGGTTAATTAACTAACGACAGAGCGGGGGCTAGACTAGCGCGGGTGCAAAACATATAAAACATCTACTAGTATATATAAGTATATACAACATTCGTCCCAGGCATGATAATAATCAACATCACAGAAACTCAGCCAACAATACAAAAAGGTGGATAATCTTGAAGCCCTGGGTTTCATTTGAGCCGCAAATAAAACCCGACGTTCCCGGGCGTGTGGATAGCCTGTGCAATGAAACCTGGACCCCTACAATCGCGGCAAGTTGCCCGCCAATTCCAGAAGTGAGGCAACCCCTTTCAAGAAAGTGAATGGGCCACTAGCACTTCACGGAATCTAGTAATTTGGGCGCCCTTCCGTAGGTCAAACTATACCCCCTATGAGTGTGGCGAATAGCCCGCCAATTCTAGAACGAAGCCTCCTTCGTCTCAACTCCATGAGATGCGGGCATGTTGCCTTCTAGAACCCAGCTATCCGTGCACTCCATCGTGGGGTAATCCTATTACAGAAAATGAAAATAATATGTAAAAATGGTGACATCGACCTCAACCCGGTCGTGCCCCAAAATAATATATAACCCGGCAAAGACGGCAGTCCACATGTAGGACGCTCTCCCCGCAATATCAAATGTACAAATGAATATAAACTGTACTGCTAACATTGCACCACATGCTATCCACCACGACTATCCAACCACAATCACAGCACAAGCACAAAACATCAACGCGAATGTCACGTTCGCAAACTCGTCTAAAAGGACATATAACAGATAGACGAGTTTACCGATCGAATGACATTCACGGTCACAGATAAAAGTGAATGTACTGTAAACTATTAAATAGTTTCGAATATAATGACTTCAAAACACTCCAAATTTCCCCATACAGAAAACAACAGAGGGTCAAACTTGGGCAAAAAAAAACTAGCAACACCAAACAACCAAACTCCTCGAGATAAGAACCCAGAACAGAACTCGACCCATTTCTCCAAACCTGAACCGAGGAGGCCGGTTTTAATAGGGTTGTGGCCGGCCATACCATGGTAGAAATGCATCATTTTTGTTCTGGGTACATCTCACAGTCTAAGGATCACTCTGCACTTGTTTAAAAATTTTTTTGAAGCCTTTAAAAATTCAACAGAAACTGCAATTTGGGTTTTTGATGTTACGGAGTCATTTCGGTTTGGTTGTTTTAACATTGTTTAAACTTGCTATTGTAGGGTTTATGGGCTGTCTCTGATACCTTGAAGAGATACGCTAGCGCCCCGGCCAACTTCCGTGGCCAATTGCGGAACAAAAAGTTTATAACGATACGAAACTTGGCATTAGAATAAACTTAAACCGGATCATTAACCATAAACTTAATTAGTATGTTAGGGTTCTATCTACTATGATAGAAAGTATACCTAACGAAAACAAGTCCTTCGGGTCATCGATCCTCTCCATAATCTCCTCGATGGAAGTATGGATCGTGCTTGAACTTAGGCCTCCTTGTGTCAATGATGATCCACCCGAGAGTTCCAATCTTAAGCTAAACCTCCAAGTTGAGGTAACTAGAATACTTAGCTTGCTAATCTAAGTAGACTAGAGTAAGTAGAGTGTGATTTAGAGTAGCTAAGTCTCATTAACCCTTGATTATTTACACATGATACACTTAGGGTTTGAGAGGAAGAAGGAGAGAGCAAGCTTGAGGAAAGAGAAAGTATTTGTGATAATGATAATAAAAAATAGAATGGCCAACTTATATATGACCTCAAGCATGGCATGGAAAATATCTCACCAAAATATCTAGGTCAAAAATATCTCATCAAAATATCTAAGGTCAACAAGTCAAGCCAGGTCAAAAGGTCAACCCAAGTAGCCATGCCATATATAATTATCATTTACCAAAAACAACAAATTCTTTTCTCCACCCCATTTTTGTTTTGACCAAGTCAATGGTCAAAACCCTAATGAGGTGTCTCCTTCTATACATCCTCTCATCCGTATATACATACCCGCATCCTTGTTCCGAGAAACACGAATACAATGAGACGAAGCTAACCCAATAATCAAATACTAGGATCCGGTTTAAACCAAAGCCCACTAGTATTGTCCGCTCGAACACCACATGCTCACAAGTACACGTATATGTTCGAACCCTGTCGTAAAACCATAAGACATCTACTCGTTTCGCCCGAAGCTGGGAAACCCTCTGTATGGGACTCTAAAGACTCGACAGTACTCTGGCAGTGGGTTTAACTACAAGCACGTCAGCGGTACTAGCTGTACGTAACGGCTACCCAGGTATCTGTCGATAAGAAGGTCGACGAGCAAGCTCATCCAAAATCCTACTGAGCCTATCTATGAAAATCTCCATACATTCCGGTTTATTTGTCTAAGAGTATCGCATATCGGGTCTAGGAGGTGGTAAACGTCAGACCCTTAATAGCGGTATAAATCATATAGGAGTGTTTCCCAGAACACCTTGAGAAACTACTGGAACACCTACCAGTAAAGCTCACTTACCCTGGCCAGGGACTTTGTGTAATGGCTCTCCAAACACAGCGCGATATCAACCCCCAATACCGGGAGAGACGAGTCCTATCTAACTGCCACTGCCTCCAAGTGCTTCGGGACTGCACCCAACTACTACCTGTTTGCACGACTCAATAGAGCCATGGTAGGGTAGCAATCTAATAACAGTGGGAACATACTTGAGGCGAAGTAGCAGTGTCAAGTCAACGGACTATGCTATACTCATGTCACCTGGAAACTGCTACCTGACGATAGGTATAATACCAACCAGCAGTACCCAATGAGTCCGTCCAGTGTAACTCATAATCCAATGAGCACCTGCATACTATCTCCAGTACGATGTACTGATGGCTGTGGGACAGACCATCTCCCCTGCTGGGATGAGAAACGTATACACTAGTCTACTCTGGAGTATCGATGCCCTGTCTCGATAATCCTACGACTAAGGACCTGTATAAGGATGTGCTTATAGACTACCCAGCCCCCACTAGTGTGACTGCCATCACAACGCTGGTAGTCAAGCAAAGATCTTAAGGGCTCTATCAATATGTATTAACGATATGTTAAAAGAAACATATACACATATTAAGATAGATACAAACTAAGTAGCATACTACTGTATTGAGCAAGACTGTCGTAAATCCGTGTATATATCCCAAACTTCCAAAATGTAATATACAAACTAGTACTATACAATAATAGCCTCTAGGCATACATATCCAACAACTATCTCATAGATGGTATGCAATCTCGTTGCAAATTTCAACACTTGAAATTCCCAATATTTGTTTTTACCCCTAGCGACTTATGATCTTGGCTATAGTCAACAAATCATAAGCGCTAGCCAAGTTCAACCTGTCATATTCTGATTGAATTAAACCCATCCGTACGACCCTTGGCTATGGTCAACAAAGTTGTACAACTACCCTAATCCAATCGCATCATATGCTGCAGATAAGCAGTAATCAGCTACCGTACATTATGCCTTGGCTATGGTAAACAAACGCAGCACGAATATTAAATAGCACTTATCTGAAATGATGGAGGGCTACGACTGGTTTTGAAGAAAACCTTTATCGTAATGAACTTTGTTAGTGTATATGCCCTAGAGGCCATTACTGTATCATACTAGTTTTTATATTACTTAATAGAAACTTGGGATATTCACCTTGTATATACAATCTTGCTCAAAATAGTAGTATGCTACTTGGTTTGTTTCTACTTCAATATGTACATGTGTTTATTTTATGATATCACCTATACGCATTAGTGGAGCCCTTAGGATCTTTGCTTGATTACCAGCGTTGTGATGGCAGTCACACTAGTGGGGGTTGGGTAATCGATAAGCACATCCTTATGCAGGTCCCTAGTCCCAGGACTATCGAGACAGAGCATCGATACTCCGGAGTAGACTAGCGCATGCGTTTCTCATCCCAGTGTGGGAGACGGTCTGTCCCACAGTCGTCGGTACGTCGTACTTGAGATAGTATGCGGGTGCTCGTTAGGTTACGAGTACACTGGACAGGACTCGTCGGGAACTGACTAGTTGGTTTTATACCTATCATCAGTTATCAGTTCCCAGGTGACATGAGTACAGCTTAGTCCGCTGACTTGACACTGGCACTTCGCCTCGAGTGTGTTGGGCAAGCGAGAAATACTGGTAGGCTTCCAGTGTTATCTCAGGGTGTTTTGGGCTTCACTCCGACACGACTTGTACCGCTATTAGGGGACTGACGTTTACCGCCCCCTTGGCCCGCCATGCGATGTATCAGACGAACAGACCGGACTGTACGGAGACTGTCACATTCTGACTCAGTAGGAGTTCAGATGGGGTTCACCTCGTCAGTCTTCTTATCGGCATCTACCTGGGGACCGTTACGCACAGCTAGTGCCGCTTGCGGTCTGTGGTTAAACCCACTGCTAGCGTATTGTCGAGTCTTTAGAGTCCCACACAGAGGGCTATTCGCCTTTGGGCAAAATAGAGTAGAGGTCGCATGGTTTTGCGACAGGGTTCGTTCTCATCCGCGCACTTGTGCACGTTTAGAGTCCGGACGGATATTACTAGCGGGCTCTGGTTTGAGCCAGATACTGGTATATGTTTTGGGGTTAGTTTTATCTCATAGTATTCAAGTTCCTCGGAACAAGAATGCGGGTGTGTATGCACAGTTGATTGAGGCGGAGGAAGAGGTCTTTCATTAGGGTTTCGGAACGGGTGTGTATGCACAGTTGACAGTCGTCTTTTTCCAAACCCTAATAAATTTTATGATATATCAATTAATAATATTAATTAAATGAAATTGTGTCATGGTTGGGTTTGTTGACTTGTTGACCAAGGTTGACTTGTTGACCATGGTTGAAACTTTGACTATCATCATTACATATCAAAGATGCTCTTTGATTATAGCAAAACCATTTAATGTGTGTAATGATAATTGTCATTTCAAACCATCCATCAACTATTTCATTTAGATTATTATTATTAATTTGATAATTAATTTCATATTTGGTTATGGTTGTAAAAAGGAGTTTCATTCTATCATAACACTTCTCTCTCCTCACTTCTTCTTCCTCCTCCTCTAGTTCAAGGAGACTCACTCTCATGGGTTGAGAAACCTCTCCTTGAGATAAAAATACCCTAAACCACTCTCTACTCACTCTAGGGTTAGAGGTCTAGCAAGCCAAAGACCTTAGTTCTCTCAAAGTTCGAGAAAGGAGCCCGAAGGTTGAACCCTCAGGTGGATCCATCTTTGACGAAAGAAGGCGACGAAGAAAGCACCATCCAACCTCTTCAAAGGTTTCAAGAAGAAGGAGTTCAAGTGAGGTATAACACCTTTTCCGAGTAGCTAACTCTCTTTAGCTTGGTAGCTAGTTTTGTTTAGAAAAATCCCGACTTTTGTTAGTCCATGTTGCCTAGTGCGCCAAAAATTTATTTTTTATACCGTTTCCGCCTCCCCGCAAGAACCGGGGTTGGCAACGTGGACTTACAGTGGTATCAGAGCCTAACTAAACTTAAACTAGCTAAGTAGTAAAGTGTATAGGAGTTCGATCGGAAAAATCGCAAAAACTACGACATGCCAAAACCCTAAGATTCTGTTAAAATTTTTCCTGCTCTAAAAATAAAAAGTTTTACTCCAAAAATCATCTCAGGGTTTTGTGAACAAGCCCACCAAAAACGGTCGCCTGAACCCTTCAAACCGCCGTGGTTCCGCGGCAATGGGTATACATTTGCCGCGGAACCGCCGCCGTTTTGGCTCGACTCGTGACCGGGTTTGGTGCAGTGTTCTTCTGGTAGGGTTTTGGGATTTTTAAAATGGTTTATTTGTGCCCAGGTTTTCCAGAAAAGAAATTTGTTTTTAGGGACCTATAAATCCGTATTTTTGATCGAACTTCAATATACTTTGACTAATCGGTTATATCTGTGATGTTTATATGTATTGAACGTCGGCTAATCGCTATATGTCGATTAGTGGAGGTTATACATATCTGTGATCTGTGTTTGATGATGGTATGTGTATATGAATGCGTTGGACTGTCGCGGGTGAATAGCCGGGGTGGATGTGAGATGAGTGTTTCTTTTTCTTTCATTCATGTAATATGTAAATTGATGTAGTATTATTTGTATGGCCGCACAACCGGGTCGGGGTTGTAGCCGTCATTCTATAATTCTTTTTACTATTTTTGCTCCTAGGATAGACCCATGGAGGGGTGCACAAACTACCGGGTATCTCGAAGTGCCGAGTGGCCTACTCACGGCGTTGAGGGAGGTTGCTCCACTTCGGGTACTTGGCGGGTAGTTTGCCGCACCCGAAGGGGTCTTGGGTGGGGTTTTGGCTATTCACCGTGACCGTGTAATCCGTTTTTCGTTCCAGGCTCGAACGAATTGCGGATTCCTAGTATATCCAATGTATTCATCTATGATCTGTAATGTCTATCATTTCTATATATTTATATATAATAACTATTTAGGCGTTGCTTATGTTTTACAGCCGCGCTAGCCCAGCCCCCGCTCTGTCGTTAGTTAAGTAACCTAACGGGTGATGACAGGGCCCCATGGCGAATGCGAATGGCATAAGCGTACGTCATATTTTGGTTGTTTTCTGCAATGGTAGGATTAAATGATGGGACGCATTAAAAGAACTAATGCAAGAATATCACGTATTAAAAGAACTAATGCAAGATAATAAACCAAGCAAAAGTCGTTGAAACACTTTCGAAAAACCACTCGGTTCTTTTCAAAACTAACTTTTAAATGCGGAGCTTGAGCCACTCCTTTTAAAAGCTATCTCGTTCCATCGATTATATCAAGTTCACTACGTTCACGGTTTTACCAGAACCATTCGTAGCCCTCCGTCGTTTCGCATGAATAGGCAATAGTATTCAAGCTATGTATGTTGGCCAATGTCAAGGCATAGTGATTGGTAGCTATTGGGTATTCATGTGTAGCATAGATAGATGCGTTGGTTTGGGACAGTCGTACTGCCATTTTGGCCAAAGTCAAGGGTAGGTACGGGTGGATCCAAATTAACCTGGATAGTGACGGGTAGAACTTAACATGTGACTTATGATATTTTGGCCAAAGTCAAGGTCATAAGAGCATGGGGCAAAAAATCCACATCGGGAGTTTCATAAGTACTGAAACTTGCTAGATTTGCATACCATTTAGAGTGTGATGATTCTGGTAGGATTCCTTCAGTTTCGTCACGCGATGATATTTGGATCCCGATCCTACTGTGAGTATATGCTAATCCTCGGGAAATTTCTCACTAAACGATCAATGCTAAAAACCTAGTAGGTGTCTAGAAAGGTGTTAGCGGGGCTACGCCCCCAGGGAAAAGAGGTTCTTAAATTAAGGAACTTCGCTAAAACGTTGGAAAACCTCCCTCGAAGTACCGACACTGGCCTGGCTGAACGGTTAACCAAGTATTGTGCGGTGGGATTGATACCGACTAATTCTTCCTTTATGGTTTGAGGAGGGATTCGAGAGACAGTGGGAGCCATCCTGTTTAGACAAATTAAAAACCATTCTAAACTTGCAAGAGCATCGTGCTGAGTGTTTCTTCTCTCTCTCCTAATTGCAGCGACCAATCGACATGACTGGACTTAAGTTACTTCTAGATAAAAACATACTGACAGGGCCAAACTACAAAGATTGGCTCAGGAATGTCAAGATGGCAATCACTTATGACAAGCTGGGGTATCTTCTTACCACCAAAGCTCCCCCCGTCCCAGGTCCTACCTCCAGCATCGCGGATAAGGAAATCCGTAAGACTTGGGAGATTGATTGCGCGAAGGCCAAGTGCCTCGTGCTTGCCTCTATGGACAACGAACATCAGAGGAGGCACAAGAATATGGACCTGGAATCCATATTTCACCATACAAAAGAACTGTATGGAGAGCAGTCTCGTATCGCAAGATACGAAGTGTCGAAGAAGTTATTTTCGGCAAAATTGGCCGTCGGATCATCGGTAGCGGAACACGTTCTTAAGATGATTGGCTACATTGAGGAGCTCGCAAAACTTGGGACCACGTTGGAGAGTAAGCTCTATACGGACTTGATTCTCCAGTCCTTTCCTTCCACTTACGCCCAGTTTATACTGAACTTCAACTTACAAGAAAAGGAAGTTGAACTTTCAGAACTCCTCAACATGCTGAGGAGCGCAGAGGGCACCCTACAGAAAGGTAGGGAAACATCCACTTTGTTTGTAGGAGGATCTTCTTCTTCTAGGTCCAAGGCGAAAGCCAAGGGAAAGAAGAAGAAAGCCCCCGCCAAACCAAGGGGCGGTGTTAGTAAAGTGGATATGAAGGGAAAGGCAAAGGCAATAAAGATAGCGGGGAAGCTTGTGGGTAAAGAAGAATGCTTCTATTGTCATAAGAGTGGATACTGGAAGAAAGATTGCAGGGCTTGGAAGGCCAGGACACAGGAACTGAAGCAGGTTGCGGCTTCAGCTTCAGGTGTGTATGTTATTGAAAACTGTCTTTTGATAAACTCTACTTCCTGAGTATTGGATACCGGATCAGGATCTCATATCTGTAATTCTTTGCAGGCGTTGAGAAACCGTAGGTTTTTGAAGGCAGGTGACATGACCCTCAAAGTTGCAAACGGAGCTAGCATGGATGCTAAGGCCGTAGGGGACTATCACCTGGGAATGACAGATGGACATGTTTTGGTTTTGCGCAATTGCTTTTCTGTACACAACGCAACTTGTAATATCATTTCTGTATCTTTGGTTTCTAAAGAAGGTTATGAATTTGCGTTTGTAAGCAATGTTGTAAACATTCACCTTAATCAAGTTCTGATTGGGTCAGGTACACTGAGCAATGGTATATACGTATTAAACCAACCACAGATTTTCAATGTCCAGAATACACACAAAAGAAAGTCTCCAGATATAAATCAGACTTTCTTATGGAATTGTAGACTTGGTCACATCAATGAGAGAAGGTTGACTAAGTTACATACAGAAGGATATTTGGATCCGTTCGAGTATCAATCATATGCCACTTGTCAATCCTGTCTCAAAGGAAAGATGAAAAAGACTCCGTTCACTGGACACAGAGTAAGAGCGAGCGAGCTCTTGGGACTCATACACAGCGACGTGTGCGGTCCAATGTCTACACATGCGCGAAGCGGTTATTCTTACTTCATTACTTTTACGGATGACTTTTCAAAGTATGGTTATGTCTTCTTAATGAAACATAAGTCCGAAGCTTTTGAAAAGTTCCAGGAATATAAGAATGAAGTAGAAAAACAAACCGGCAAAAGTATCAAGATTCTAAGATCGAATCGAGGTGGAGAATACTTAAGTTCCGAGTTCCTGAATTACTTAAAAGAGAATGGAATTCTCTCTCAGCTTACTCCTCCATACACTCCGCAACATAACGGTGTATCGGAGAGACGGAACCGCACCCTATTGGATATGGTACGGTCCATGATGAGTAACGCTGAGTTACTGCGATCATTCTGGGGGTATGCACTAGAATCAGCTGCATACCTTTTGAACCGAGTTCCCACTAAGACTGTGCCTACCACACCATATGAAATATGGTGTGGTGTAACCCTTCGAAAATTGTTTAAGCAGTTTTTCGGTAATCGGCCAATTTTTCGGCTTTTTCCGTAAAAAGTCAAAATTGATATTTTTCATTGTAGACCTAATTATACCAAATTTAGATAAGATATTACTATAATTTTGTCACTAAAATGTCACTTATAATTATCTAGTTAAATAAAAAAAATTTCGTAATTAATTATTTTTTTATTATTTTAAGCCTTTTTAAATACATTTAATTAGGGATAAATACAAATTTAATTAGGTAAATTTCTTAATTAGGATTCTTTATAAGCTAAAATATGGTGTTAATAAAATTATATCATGTCTTGCAAACTTTTAGATTTTTGGTGGGAAAATTATGAAAAAATGGCTTAAAAAGGGGTTTTTTGGAAAAAGGTTGATATGAAAGCATGATATGATATCATATGATATTGTAATTAGCTAGAAACTTCCCCAAAATTTCCCCATCTCCTTCCCTAGCTGCAGCCAACCCCCTTTGCTGCAGAATTTCCATTTTCCCACTTCATTCTTGCTTCTTTTTCTTGCTAAAAATCAATAAAAATTCACATTTTTCCATCTCCATTCAAAGCAAAACCCTAATCCCTTCTCTCTTCAACCCAAATTTGTTCAAAAACATGATGAAAGGAGGCTTCTTGAAGACTTGATCAAGCTAGGATACAAGCTTGAGAGGTGAAAATTCTAAACTAGTTGCAAATTGGTAGTTTGTTTATGCTAAATTAGATGTTTAAAGTATTAATTTAGTGTATATCCTTGTTCATGAAAAATTAAGAGAAGGTTTTGGATTTTTAAAAATTAGGGTTTGTAGCATAGTGGTTGGATTATGTTAGGGATGGTTATCTAATTGATTCGAATGGTTAATGGTGAAATTATATGCTTGCTAAATAGACAAATTTCGATGTTTGTATTAAATCGGCTAGAGATTCGCTTGCTAGATTTTTGTAGAAAATAGAATGAGGTCAATTTGCGTTAGGTTAGCAATATTATTAGCTTCGTATAGGATTATTAGAATGCGCGAACGCGGGATTTCGTCTAGTCGGGTTGTAGTTTTGCCGATTTCCCCGAAATGACGATTTTAATGAAAGGATTGCGATTTTCGTGCGTTTTTCCGCGCACTGAGTGCATGCTACGATTAATTTGAGAGCATGGATAATTGTATGTTGTGACTTGCATTATGTTAGGTTTTGTAATATTATGCTTGATATTGTGCAAATATAGGATCGGTCGGGGAAACTTCGGATACGGCGCGAAAAGGCAAAGCGGTGGCCGGATCAGATTAGCGGGGATTTATGGTGAGTAGATATATTCATCTATGGGGGAATCGTCTGGATGGCGCGAGGCGCCCCCCCTAGTTAGGATTACCCTATTTTTTGCAAGATTATATTGTTAGTTAGCTTATCCATTCATGTACACTGCATACCCTTATAGCGAACAGTATGTTAAATTGCATGGACATTCATCTCTACCTATGCGATATCATTTCGTAGGACACGAACACCTTACCATTAGCATATATTGCACGCGCACTATTCATGTGACACACACGCCTTTGGTAATTGACATGTCACGTGCACGATAGAACCTGTTTATCTTAATATCATCACCTGCATTCATACTTAATATATGAAACTGCATCGCATGCACATATCTCGCGTCATCATCATATTTACATAGAACTCTAGCCAAAATTTACATCATACACATTGATATCATAGACATTTGTTATATATATAACATGGGAACCTTATGATTTTTCTTGAGGATTTCAGTATTTCTGCGATTTCTGGATTTTTGGGGAAAACCGCAAGAATTTACCAAAAGCACTATTCATCATTTTTAAAACAAAGTTGCGGTTTTCTCGTGATGTATGTGTCGTCCACCATGAGTTTTCATGTTTTCAGTTGGATTTCGAGACCCGATTCGAGGAGTGGATGAACCGTCTCGGGTATATGGTGGGCCCGGTATGGTACCCCGGGGCAAGAAGATCGAGTTGTAGACGATGAGCCTGGCAGGGGAAGACTACCTACCGGTGATGTCTGGCGCGGCGGATATCCGGAGGATACCGACCGTTGTCGTGAGATTTATGATATGGGCCGATCCGGACTGACGGAGCCCGATACTGAGACAGATATGATTCCTTTTTGGTGTCGATGCTTGACACGGGTTTTCAGATGATTTCTTGATGATATTTAGCTGTTATACAGATATTCATGTTCTAAAGTTAAGAATTCAATAACCTTAGCAGTTAAAACACTTAAAGACTTAATAATGACATTGCATACCTGTGCATGCATACTAGAGATATCATAGCACATATGGACATGCATGTTGTGGTGCATTGCGTGCATTCTTACGATTGCCTTATTAGATGTTATATTTACTCACGAGCTGGCAACTCACCCCCGTTGTGCCACAGTGTCTTGCAGGTCGGACCCGTCAGTCTTGTAGCGGCGGGCTATCTTGTCATCAGTTCCTTTTGCTCAGACTCGCGACATCGCCCGTAGGTGGGTTGCGAGTATACTTTATTTCTTTTTGCTTTATCATTGTATCTAGTATTCTCCATCTACCACTTGTATTGTATATGCGACCTAGTGATGAAACTGAGAGATTTGTATATTTGTGGTTTCTTTTGGGTCGAGCTCACTTGAGCCGACGTGTGTTTTCTGGTATTTGCATCTCTTTTATGCTCTTTTTCTTGATATTACTATTATATTGCATGTGGTTCTGATCCGCTTTGGGCGAAGAGCTAGCTCCCGCTTGGGGATGCCATTTTTATAATTACAGGTTTATTATCTTGTTGTACCCATTTTGGGGGATAGAAAATACATGGGAGACTCTGCCGAAATTTTCGGGAATTTTTGGTGCTTTTAAAAAGGGATTCTATGCAACTTAATTGATTTAAAAACCGTTTTCATTTAAGGTTTTCCTTCACTCTCTTTTGATTTTGGGTTAGATTTCTGGGCTTTGGCTGACTTAGGTTATGGTACGCCTTTAGACGTCTCGTAATCTAAGTGCCAGTCACGTTCCGTACTTTCGGGTCCTGACAAAGTTGGTATCAGAGCGTAGGTTTTACCTTTCTGAGTGTAGGACGACCTTGGTAGATGGAGTAGGTGACTTAAGCAGAGTGGCGTTGCGTGGGTATGATCCGCGGCATACTTACGATACGGTACTCCGCCTAAGTAACCTTAGGACATAATTGTTTGTATTTCCTATCTTGATTCCTTGCATTCCTTGATCCAATTGCAATGTCCTTATCAGTCCTGTTTCTTATTCCAGCTTCGATGCCGCCAAAGACTACGAGAGCTCAGCGGGCTGCCGCTAGGGATGAGATTCGAGCGGGCCTGTCTGAGGCGAGGATCGAGCGGGAGGATTCGCCTACCCCTCAGGGTCCTACTGATCCGCCTTATCCTGACCGTATTGCCAGATTAGAGGCCGGCATGCAAGAGTTACGGCAGATAATGGGATCTTTAGTTGAGTCCAGCCGGGCACAGAGATCCGAGGACGTTCCTTCCACCGCACAGACCACGATCCTACCTGCTGCACAGATGGTCACTCCTGCTGCTACTACAGCGACTATCCCTGATTCACTACAGGAGTTCATGAGATTGAGACCTCCAGCTTTTACCGGTACAGATGCGACAGAGGACCCACAGGCATTTCTCGATAGGATGGCAAGGATTGGCCGTTCGTTGAGGTGTTCTGATGATAGATTGGTGGAGTTTGCGAGTTTTCGTCTGGAGGGTCTTGCCCAGACATGGTACGACTCAGTAGAGAGAGGCCGAGCTGCAGATCTGCCTTCTATGACTTGGGATGAGTTTACAGCTGCATTTCTTGCCCGTTTTCTTCCGGAGAGTATCCGAGATGCTCGAGCCCGCAGTTTTGAGTCTTTGCGCAAGACTCCTGGGATGACAGTGTCGGAGTATGATATACAGTTTACCCAGTTGTCTCGATATGCTCCGTACCTAGTCGACACAGAAGAGAAGAGATTAAAGAGGTTTGTGCGAGGGCTTGATACACAGCTATTCCTTGCCATCGGCACCCAGCACTTTGATACATACGCAGCCGCGATGGATGCAGCCTTACTTTTGGAGGAGCGTATTTCTGAGACTCCGGTCGCTTCTGGGCCGAAGAGGATCCGTACTGATACGCCAGCACAGCGGCAGATGGGCAGACATCGTGATAGATTATTTCCGGGAGATGGCGGAGGTAGAGGATTGAGACGAGGTCAGTTATTTGGTTCATATCCACAGACCCAGCAGTCGTCTCTAGGATGTTTTCGGTGTGGGAGTCAGTACCACCGTGTCAGAGACTGTACAATGGGACGTCCGGGCGCGGCGACAGTCCCGCATGTGACTTTACCACCTTCACCACCTTCGCAGAGAGCTTTACTTCCTCCTTCTGATGATGCTTCATGCCAGCCAGATGCTTCTAGAGGCCGTGGGCGTGGCGGTCCGGTTCAGAGAGGACGAGGCGACAGAGGCAGAGGCAGAGGCCGAGGTAGAGGCAGAGCACAGCCAGCTATTAGTGGTGGACAGGCCCGAGTGTTCGCATTGACTCCTCAGGATGTACAGGCATCCAATGTCGTCGTGACAGGTACTCTGCCAGTATGTTCTTTTGATGCACGGGTATTATTTGATCTAGGCTCCACACATTCCTATGTTTCCATGTATTTTGCACCGAGGTTGGGCCGAGAGTCATCTCTGTTAGATCAGCCGCTTGTCGTTATTACCCCGGTAGGCGAGTCTTTTGTTGCCCGTTTTGTGTACCGATCTTGTTCCGTTCGTATCGGGGAGAGAGATTCTTCAGTAAATTTGATTCTCCTCAATATGCTAGACTTTGACGTTCTTCTTGGTATGGACTGGCTAGCCACCTGTTATGCATCCGTGGACTGCCGTGAAAAAGCAGTCAAATTCAGTTTTCCTGGTGAGCCGGTTCTTATTATTCAGGGAGATCGTAGTGCTACCCTTCCCAGCTTGATTTCTTCTCTTCGCGCTGGTCAACTCTTAAGGAAAGGGTGTCAGGGATTCTTAGCCTATGTTTGTGATACTCGCTCCACAGAGGTTCCGTTGGACCAGGTCCCTGTTGTGAGAGAGTTTCCTGGTGTATTCCCTGATGAGCTGCCTGGTCTGCCACCAGAGCGTGAGATTGAGTTCTGTATTGACTTGATCCCTGGCACAGGGCCTATTTCTATACCTTCTTATCGGATGGCCCCGGCGGAGCTGAGAGAGCTAAAGGATCAGTTACAGGACTTGCTGGACAAGGGGCTTATCCGACCGAATGTGTCACCTTGGGGTGCTCCCGTCTTGTTTGTTAAGAAGAAGGACGGAAGTATGCGTTTATGCATTGATTATCGTCAGCTGAACCGGGTTACTGTGCGGAACAGGTATCCCCTACCCCGCATTGATGACTTATTTGATCAGCTCCAGGGTGCTGGGTTCTTCTCGAAGGTTGATTTACGATCAGGTTATCACCAGTTGCGGGTTCGGAAGGAGGATATTCCGAAGACCGCCTTCCATACTCGTTATGGTCATTACGAGTTCTTGGTGATGTCGTTCGGGCTCACCAATGCCCCGGCAGGTTTTATGGATTTGATGAACCGCGTATTCAGGCCGTATCTCGATCAGTTCATCATTGTGTTCATTGACGACATCTCGGTTTATTCTCGGAGCCGGGAGGAGCATGAGCAGCACTTACGTATCACATTGCAGACTTTGAGGGAGCATCAGCTGTTCGCCAAATTCTCCAAGTGCGCATTCTGGCTAGACAGTGTCGACTTCTTGGGTCATGTGGTGACGAGAGATGGTATTTGCGTGGACCCGAAGAAGATCGTGGCAGTTCAGCGTTGGCCTAGACCGGTATCAGTCACAGAGGTTCGCAGTTTTCTAGGTCTGGCCGGCTATTATCGACGTTTTGTCCAGGATTTCTCCCGCATTGCTGCACCGTTGACCGGGTTGACCCGGAAGGGGGTTCCTTTTGATTGGACCCAGGCATATGAGGATAGCTTCCAGCAGTTGAAGACTCGTCTGACTACTGCACCAGTGTTAGCATTGCCTTCAGGATCAGGCGGGTTCATGGTATATTGTGATGCTTCTAGAGTGGGGCTGGGATGTGTGTTGATGCAGCACGATAGAGTTATCGCGTATGCTTCTCGGCAGCTGAGGAAACACGAACAGAACTACCCCACCCATGATTTAGAGATGGCTGCAGTGGTATTTGCACTTAAGATCTGGAGACATTACCTATACGGTGAGTCATGCCGGATATTCACTGACCACAAGAGTTTGAAGTATATCTTCCAGCAGCGAGACCTAAACCTGAGACAGCGCCGTTGGATGGAGTTGGTGAAGGATTATGACTGCGAGATTCTATACCATCCGGGCAAGGCGAATGTGGCGGCAGATGCTTTGAGTAGAAGGCCCGGAGGTAGCTTATCTTGTTTGAGCGCAGTACAGATGCAGTCGACGGCGGATTGGCAGGTTTTATGTGATAGCAGAATGCAGTTCGAGTTCACTCCTACAGGGGGACAGCTAGCCCATTTCAGAGCACGCCCACAGTTACTTGACCGTATTCGCGAGGCACAGTCCGGCGATGCCCGTATCTTAGAGATTATTGAGCAGATTCGGCAGGGCAGAGCTTCTGAGTTCGTGATTGATGATCAGGGGATGCTTCGATTTGGGACTCGACTGTGTGTGCCAGATTCAGAGGGACTGAGGCGTGATATTCTCGAGGAGGCACATAGATCAGTATACAGTGTTCACCCAGGTTCCACCAAGATGTATCGTGATTTGAGAGAGGTTTACTGGTGGGACGGGATGAAGAAGGATATTACAGACTTTGTGTCGAGATGCCTGACTTGTCCGCAAGTCAAGGCCGAGCACCAGAGGCCAGCCGGCGAGTTACAGCCTTTGCCCATCCCTGAGTGGAAGTGGGAGCAGGTCTCCATGGACTTCGTTGTGGGTCTACCCAGGACCAGTCGAGGGTATGACTCTATTTGGGTGATTGTGGATCGACTGACGAAAGCGGCTCACTTTCTGCCAGTGAAGACCACTTTTGGATTTTCTCAGTACGCCCAGGTTTATATTGATGAGATAGTGCGACTGCATGGTGTTCCGACTTGCATCGTGTCCGACCGTGGCACCCAGTTTACCAGCCGATTGTGGCAGAAACTACAGGAAGCTTTGGGCACCCGATTGAGTTTTAGCACAGCCTTTCATCCTCAGACTGACGGTCAGTCGGAGCGTACGATTCAGACTCTTGAGGACATGCTCAGAGCTTGTGTTTTAGATTTCGGTGGTAGCTGGGATCGTCATTTGCCTTTGATCGAGTTCTCCTACAATAATAGCTTCCAGGAGACGATTCAGATGGCACCTTTCGAGGCTTTATATGGGAGGAGATGTCGATCGCCGGTATGTTGGAAAGAGCTCAGGGAGAGCAGTATTTTGGGGCCGCAGATCGTACAGGAGACGACCGAGAAAATACAGCTGATTCGGGACAGGATGAGAGCGGCACAGAGCAGGCAGAAATCTTATGCTGACAGGCGTCGTCGCCGACTCGAGTTCGCTGTTGGCGATCATGTTTTCCTGAAGGTCTCTCCGATGAAGGGTGTGATGAGATTTGGGCGGAAAGGGAAACTGAGTCCTAGATATGTTGGTCCTTTCGAGATCCTAGAGCGTGTTGGTCCAGTCGCTTATCGGTTAGCTCTTCCGCCCAGCTTCCCCGATGTTCACCCCGTATTCCATGTCTCGATGCTCCGCAAGTACCTTAATGATCCTTCCCAGGCGATTCAGCACCAGACGATCCAGTTAGAGCGTGATCTTTCTTTCATCGAGCAGCCGGTTGTCATCTTGGATCGGCAGGTGAAGAAATTGAGGTCGAAGGTCATACCGTCTGTCAAGGTTCTTTGGCGTGGCCCGAACATCGAGGAGGTCACCTGGGAGACCGAGGTCGAGATGAGGAAGAGATATCCCCATCTTTTTGAAGGTACGCATAGTTAAATTCTAAATTCGGGGACCGAATTTCTTTAAGGGGGGAAGATTGTAACCCTTCGAAAATTGTTTAAGCAGTTTTTCGGTAATCGGCCAATTTTTCGGCTTTTTCCGTAAAATGTCAAAATTGATATTTTTCATTGTAGACCTAATTATACAAAATTTGGATAAGATATTACTATAATTTTTTCACTAAAATGTCACTTATAATTATCTAGTTAAATAAAAAAAATTTCGTAATTAATTATTTTTTTATTATTTTAAGCCTTTTTAAATACATTTAATTAGGGATAAATACAAATTTAATTAGGTAAATTTCTTAATTAGGAGTCTTTATAAGCTAAAATATGGTGTTAATAAAATTATATCATGTCTTGCAAACTTTTAGATTTTTGGTGGGAAAATTATGAAAAAATGGCTTAAAAAGGGGGTTTTTTTGGAAAAAGGTTGATATGAAAGCATGATATGATATCATATGATGTTTTAATTAGCTAGAAACTTCCCCAAAATTTCCCCATCTCCTTCCCTAGCTGCAGCCGACCCCCTTTGCTGCAGAATTTCCATTTTCCCACTTCATTCTTGCTTCTTTTTCTTGCTAAAAATCAATAAAAATTCACATTTTTCCATCTCCATTCAAAGCAAAACCCTAATCCCTTCTCTCTTCAACCCAAATTTGTTCAAAAACATGATGAAAGGAGGCTTCTTGAAGACTTGATCAAGCTAGGGTTCAAGCTTGAGAGGTGAAAATTCTAAACTAGTTGCAAATTGGTAGTTTGTTTATGCTAAATTAGATGTTTAAAGTATTAATTTAGTGTATATCCTTGTTCATGAAAAATTAAGAGAAGGTTTTGGATTTTTAAAAATTAGAGTTTGTAGAATAGTGGTTGGATTATGTTAGGGATGGTTATCTAATTGATTAGAATGGTTAATGGTGAAATTATATGCTTGCTAAATAGACAAATTTCGATGTTTGTATCAAATCGGCTAGAGATTCGCTTGCTAGATTTTTGTAGAAAATAGAATGCGGTCAATTTGCGTTAGGTTAGCAATATTATTAGCTTCGTATAGGATTATTAGAATGCGCGAACGCGGGGTTTCGTCTAGTCGGGTTGTAGTTTTGCCGATTTCCCCGAAATGACGATTTTAGTGAAAGGATTGCGATTTTCGTGCGTTTTTCCGCGCACTGAGTGCATGCTACGATTAATTTGAGAGCGTGGATAATTGTATGTTGTGACTTGCATTGTGTTAGGTTTTGTAATATTATGCTTGATATTGTGCAAATATAGGATCGGTCGGGGAAACTTCGGATACGGCGCGAAAAGGCGAAGCGGTGGCCGGATCAGATTAGCGGGGATTTATGGTGAGTAGATATATTCATCTATGGGGGAATCGTCTGGATGGTGTGAGGCGCCCCCCTAGTTAGGATTACCCTACTTTTTGCAAGATTATATTGTTAGTTAGCTTATCCATTCATGTACACTGCAAACCCTTATAGCGAACAGTATGTTAAATTGCATGGATATTCATCTCTACCTATGCGATATCATTTCGTAGGACACGAACACCTTACCATTGGCATATATTGCACGCGCACTATTCATGTGACACACACGCCTTTGGTAATTAACATGTCACGTGCACGATAGAACCTGTTTATCTTAATATCATCACCTGCATTCATACTTAATATATGAAACTGCATCGCATACACATATCTCGCGTCATCATCATATTTACATAGAACTCTAGCCAAAATTTACATCATACACATTGATATCATAGACATTTGTTATATATATAACATGGGAACCTTATGATTTTTCTTGAGGATTTCAGTATTTCTGCGATTTCTGGATTTTTGGGGAAAACCGCAAGAATTTACCAAAAGCACTATTCATCATTTTTAAAACAAAGTTGCGGTTTTCTCGTGATGTATGTGTCGTCCACCATGAATTTTCATGTTTGCTGTTGGATTTCGAGACCCGATTCGAGGAGTGGATGAACCGTCTCGGGTATATGGTGGGCCCGGTATGGTACCCCGGGGCAAGAAGATCGAGTTGTAGACGATGAGCCTGGCAGGAGAAGACTACCTACCGGTGATGTCTGGCGCGGCGGATATCCGGAGGATACCGACCGTTGTCGTGAGATTTATGATATGGGCCGATCCGGACTGACGGAGCCCGATATTGAGACAGATATGATTCCTTTTTGGTGTCGATGCTTGACACGGGTTTTCAGATGATTTCTTGATGATATTTTGCTATTATACAGATATTCATGTTCTAAAGTTAAGAATTCAATAACCTTAGCAGTTAAAACACTTAAAGACTTAATAATGACATTGCATACATGTGCATGCATACTAGAGATATCATAGCACATATAGACATGCATGTTGTGGTGCATTGCGTGCATTCTTACGATTGCCTTATTAGATGTTATATTTACTCACGAGCTGGCAACTCACCCCCGTTGTACCACAGTGTCTTGCAGGTCGGACCTGTCAGTCTTGTAGCGGCGGGCTATCTTGTCATCAGTTCCTTTTGCTCAGACTCGCGACATCGCCCGTAGGTGGGTTGCGAGTATACTTTATTTCTTTTTGCTTTATCATTGTATCTAGTATTCTCCATCTACCACTTGTATTGTATATACGACCTAGTGATGAGACTGAGAGATTTGTATATTTGTGGTTTCTTTTGGGTCGAGCTCACTTGAGCCGACGTGTGTTTTCTGGTATTTGCATCTCTTTTATGCTCTTTTTCTTGATATTACTATTATATTGCATGTGGTTGTGATCCGCCTTGGGCGAAGAGCTAGCTCCCGCTTGGGGATGCCATTTTTATAATTACAGGTTTATTATCTTGTTGTACCCATTTTGGGGGATAGAAAATACAGGGGAGACTCTGCCGAAATTTTCGGGAATTTCTGGTGTTTTTAAAAAGGGATTCTATGCAATTTAATTGATTTAAAAACCGTTTTCATTTAAGGTTTTCCTTCACTCTCTTTTGATTTTGGGTTAGATTTCTGGGCTTTGGCTGACTTAGGTTACGGTACGCCTTGAGACGTCTCGTAATCTAAGTGCCAGTCACGTTCCGTACTTTCGGGTCGTGACATGTGGGAAGAGGCCCCATCTCAGTCACATTAAGACATGGGGAAGTCCAGCTTTTGTCAAAAAGCAGCATGTGGACAAGCTCGAGGCACGCTCAGTACAGTGCAAGTTTATGGGATATCCAAAGGACTCCAAGGGATATTTCTTCTACTGTGAAGAGGAACAAAAGGTTTTTGTTTCTCATCATGCCCATTTTCTAGAGCACCAGTTCTTAGAAAAGGAAATTAGTGGGAGCGCAGTAGAACTGGAAGAAATTCAAGAACCACAGACTATTACTGAAAGCTTAGTGGAACCAGAAGGTTCAAAAGAACAGGACATTCCCACGCCGCTCCGCAGGAGTAGTAGGCAGTCTCATCCGCCCGAGAGATACTACGGTTTTCTCATAGACAGGGATAAAGAGGATTGCATCATAGATTATGATGAGCCTACTAGCTTCCAGCAGGCCGTTCAGAGCGTTGACTCGGTAAAATGGCTGGATGCAATGCGGACCGAAATGGAGTCCATGTACACCAACAAAGTATGGACGTTGGACATTGCTCCAGACGGGGTAAAACCCGTAGGATGCAAGTGGATCTTCAAAAGGAAGATTGGTGTGGATGGACAGGTTGAGACCTATAAAGCTAGACTGGTTGCAAAGGGTTTTCGTCAAAGACCTGGTTTGGACTATGACGAGACCTTTTCTCCAGTAGCTATGCTGAAATCCATTCGGATCCTTCTTGCCATTGCTGCCTTCCACGATTATGAGATTTGGCAGATGGACGTAAAGACCGCTTTTCTAAATGGAAATTTAGAGGAGTGTGTCTATATAGACCAGCCAGAGGGTTTCATTCAGAGTGGGAGTAGCGGAAAGGTGTGCAAGTTGCTTAAGTCCATCTATGGACTAAAGCAGGCATCGCGGAGTTGGAACATCTACTTTGATGAGACGGTCAAAGAATTTGGCTTTATCAAAAATCCAGATGGACCATGCATCTATAGTAGATTTGTAGCGAGAACTGTAGTATTCCTCATTTTATACGTGGATGACATTCTCTTAATAGGAAATGACATTCCTATGCTACAATCTGTCAAGGGGTTCTTGTCACACAGGTTCTCCATGAAAGACCTGGGTGATGCCTCGTACATCCTGGGGATCCGGATCCATCGTGATAGATCCAAGAGGATATTAGGACTTTCACATTCCAGGTACATCGACACCATACTGAAGAGATTCAGTATGGAAGATTCCAAGCGCGGTAACCTACCGGCTTGTCACGGGATCACCCTCTCTAAAGAGATGTCTCCCAAGACTGATTTGGAGAGGGATCGCATGTCTATTATACCCTACGCTTCTGCGGTAGGCTCTATAATGTATGCGATGTTGTGTACCAGACCGGATGTAGCTTATGCACTGAGTGTGGTAATCCGGTATCAGTCAAACCCTGGGGAGAAACACTGGATAGCGGTAAAGAACATTCTCAAGTACCTGAGAAGGACTAAGGAGATGTTCTTGGTATATGGCGGAAAAGACCTCCAGATCGAGGCCTTTGCTGACTCCAACTTCCAGAGTGACAAGGATGATTCTAAGTCCATGTCGGGTTTTGTCTTTACCCTTAATGGAGGGGCGGTGTGTTGGAAGAGTTCCAAACAGTAAACCGTTGCAGACTCGACTATGGAAGCGGAATACATCGCTGCATCTGATGCCGCAAAAGAAGCCATCTGGATGAGGAAGCTCTTGAAAGAACTTCAGGTGGTTCCGTCCATGATTGATCCAATACCTTTGTATTGCGACAACAACGGGGCTATAGCTTTAGCGAAGGAACCCAGGTCCCATCAGAAATCCAGACACATCTTGAGGCGGTATCACCTGATCAGGGAGATCGTGGATCGCCAGGAGATCGAGGTTCGGAGGGTTGCTTCAGAAGATAACACTGCAGATCCATTCACCAAGGCCTTGCCCCAGACTCAGTTCGAGCGGCTGATCGAGATGATAGGTCTTCGATACGCCAGTACATGGCCTTAGTGCAAGTGGGAGATTGTTAGTGTATATGCCCTAGAGGCCATTACTGTATCATACTAGTTTGTATATTACTTAATGGAAGCTTGGGATATTCACCTTGTATATACAATCTTGCTTAAAATAGTAGTATGCTACTTGGTTTGTTTCTACTTCAATGTGTACATGTGTTTATTTTATGATATCACCTATACGCATTAGTGGAGCCCTTAGGATCTTTTCTTGATTACCAGCGTTGTGATGGCAGTCACACTAGTGGGGGCTGGGTAATCTATAAGCACATCCTTATGCAGGTCCCTAGTCGCAGGACTATCGAGACAGGGCATCGATACTCCGGAGTAGACTAGCGCATGCGTTTCTTATCCCAGTGTGGGAGACGGTCTGTCCTACAGCCGTCAGTACGTCGTACTTGAGATAGTATACGGGTGCTCGTTAGCTTACGAGTACACTGGACAGGACTCGTCGGGAACTGACTAGTTGGTTTTATACCTATCATCAGTTATCAGTTCCCAGGTGACATGAGTACAGCTTAGTCCGTTGACTTGACACTGGCATTTTGCCTCGAGTGTGTTCCCACTGTACTTTGATTACTACCCTACCACGGCTCAAAGGAGTCGTGCAAACAGGTAGTGGTTGGGTGCAGTCCCGAAGCACTTGGAGGAAGTGACGGTTAGACAGGATTCGTCTCTCCCAGTATTGGGGGTTGACATCGCGCTGTGTCTAGGAGAGCCATTACACGAGTAGTCCCTGGCCAGGGCAAGCGAGATATACTGGAAGGCTTCCAGTGTTATCTCAGGGTGTTTTGGGCTTCACTCCGACACGACTTGTACCGCTATTAGGGGACTGACGTTTACCGCACCCTAGGCCCGCCATGCGATGTATCAGACGAACAGACCGGACTGTACGGAGACCGTCACATTCTGACTCAGTAGGATTTCAGATGGGGTTCACCTCGTCAGTCTTCTTATCGGCATCTACCTGGGGACCGTTACGCACAGCTAGTGCCGCTTGCGGTCTATGGTTAAACCCACTGCCAGCGTATTGTCGAGTCTTTAGAGTCCCATACAGTGGGCTATTCGCCTTTGGGCAAAACAGAGTAGAGGTCGCATGGTTTTGCGACAGGGTTCGTTCTCATCCGCTCACTTGTGCACGTTTGGAGTACGGACGGATATTACTAGCGCGGTCTGGTTTGAGCCAGATACTGGTATACGTTTTGGGGTTAATTTTATCTCATAGTATTCATGTTCCTCGGAACAAGAATACGGGTGTGTATGCATAGTTGATTGAGGCGGAGGAAGAGGTCTTTCATTAGGGTTTCGGAACGGGTGTGTATGCACAGTTGACAGTCATCTTTTTCCAAACCCTAATGAATTTTATGATATATCAATAATAATATTAATTAAATGAAATTGTGTCATGGTTGGGTTTGTTGACTTGTTGACCAAGGTCGACTTGTTGACCATGGTTGAAACTTTGACTATCATCATTACATATCAAAGATGCTCTTTGATTCTAGCAAAACCATTTAATGTGTGTAATGATAATTGTCATTTCAAAACATCCATCAACTATTTCATTTAGATTATTATTATTAATTTGATAATTCATTTCATATTTGGTTATGGTTGTAAAAAGGAGTTTCATTCTATCATAACACTTCTCTCTCCTCACTTCTTCTTCCTCCTCCTCTAGTTCAAGGAGACTCACTCTCATGGGTTGAGAAACCTCTCCTTGAGATAAAAATACCCTAAACCACTCTCTACTCACTCTAGGGTTAGAGGTCTAGCAAGCCAAAGACCTTAGTTCTCTCAAAGTTCGAGAAAGGAGCCCGAAGGTTGAACCCTCAGGTGGATCCATCTTTGACGAAAGAAGGCGACGAAGAAAGCACCATCCAACCTCTACAAAGGTTTCAAGAAGAAGGAGTTCAAGTGAGGTATAACACCTTTTCCGAGTAGCTAACTCTCTTTAGCTTGGTAGCTAGTTTTGTTTAGAAAAGATCCCAACTTTTGTTAGTCCATGTTGCCTAGTGCGCCAAAAATTTGTTTTTTATACCGTTTCCGCCTCCCCGCAAGAACCGGGGTTGGCAACGTGGACTTACGAACTTTATATTGTTGTAGAATCCAGTGATTTGAAAATGAGTGGTTTAATCTCCTCTTTTTAAAATCGAGGGTTTTCAAAATAGACCGAGTAGGTTGTAGCATTTGCTAAAGAGGTCACTCTCGGTGAAGGGATCTAGGCTCTTTCCTCATAAGATGAGGTGCTGGATATTCATCAAGGAATACCACTATGGAAAGCAAGAACTAGAGCTACCTTTTGAAAAATTTGATTCTACAACATCTTTAGGTTTCTTTCTTTTTCATTAATCCCATTAATGACGTCCCATCATTTATGTTTCCTAAACATCACAAAACAAATGAAAATAGAACGTACGGTTATGCCATCCGCATTCACCACAGGGCCCCGTCATGCACCGTTGCACCATTCCCTACTCTGAGAGAATGATTGTTAGTGTATATGCCCTAGAGGCCATTACTGTATCATACTAGTATGTATATTACTTGATGGAAGCTTGGGATATTCACAGTTGTACAGACAATCTTGCTCAATATAGTAGTATGCTACTTGGTTTGTCTCTGCTTTAATGTGTACATGTGTGTTTATTTATTATATCACCTATACGCATTAGTAGAGCCCTTAGGATCTTTGCTTGATTACCGGCGTTGTGATGGCGATCACACTCGTAGGGGCTGGGTAATCTACAAGCACATCCTTATACACGTCCCTGGTCGTGGGAGTATCGAGATAGGGCATCGATGCTCCGGAGTAGACTAGCGTATGCGCTTCTCATCCCAGCACGGGAGACGGTCTGTCCCACAGCCGTCGGTACGTCGTACTTGAGATAGTATGCGGGTGCTCGTTGGGTTACGAGTACACTGGACAGGACTCGTCGGGAACTGATGGTTGGTATTATACCTATCGTCAGTTATCAGTTCCCAGGTGACATGAGTACAGCTTAGTCCGCTGACTTGACACTGTCACTTCGCCTCGAGTGTGTTCCCACTGTTCTTTGATTACTACCCTACCACGGCTCTACTGAGTCGTGCAAACAGGTAGTAGTTGGGAGCAGTCCCGAAGCACTTGGAGGCAGTGACGGTTAGACAGGATTCGTCTCTCCCGGTATTGGGGGTTGACATCGCGCTGTGTCTAGGAGAGCCATTACACGAGTAGTCCCTGGCCAGGGCAAGCGAGATATACTGGTAGGTTTCCAGTGTTATCTCAGGGTGTATTGGGCTTCACTCCGACACGACTTGTACCGCTATTAGGGGACTGACGTTTACCGCCCCCCTAGGCCCGCCATGCGATGTATCAGACGAACAGACCGGACTGTACGGAGAATGTCACATTCAGACTCAGTAGGAGTTCAGATGGGGTTTCACCTCGTCAGCCTTCTTGTCGGCATCTACCTGGGGACCGTTACGCATAGCTAGTGCCGCTTGCGGTCTGTGGTTAAACCCACTGCCAGCGTAGTGTCGAGTCTTTAGAGTCCCACACAGAGGGTATTCGCCTCTGGGCAAAACAGAGTAGAGGTCGCATGGTTTTGCGACAGGGTTCGTTCTCATCCGCGCACTTGTGCACGTTTGGAGTCCGGACGGATATTGCCAGCGGGCTCTGGTTTGAGCCGGATACTGGTATATGTTTTGGGGTTGCTTTTATATCTTGGTATTCTTGTTCCTCGGAACGAGAATGCAGGTGTGTATGCACAGTTGCTTGAGGCGGAGGATGAGGTTTTTCATTAGGGTTTCGGAACGGGTGCGTATGCACAGTTGACAGTTATCTTTTTCCAAACCCTAATGGATTTATGGATTATCTATTAATAATAGTAATTAAATGAGAATTATGTTATGGTTGTTTTTTTGTTGACTTGTTGACCATGGTTGACTTGTTGACCATGGTTGAATATTGACCACCATCATGCTTTGTAAAGATACTCCTTGATTCATGCTTACATTTCATTTAATGAAGCATGATAGTGGTCATTCCAAAACTACCATCAACTATTCTCATTTTGAATTATTATCATTTAGATAATAATTTTTCTTTTTGATATGGTTGCAAAAAGAAAAAGATAGCTCATTCTTTCATATCCATTCTCTCTCCTCTCTTCATCTTCTTCTTCCTCTAGCTCAAGGTGATTCCTTCTCATGTGTTGAGATTCCTTCACCTTGAAAAGAAAACAACCCCTAGACACTCTCTACTCTCTCTAGGGTTCAAGGTTTAGCAAGCCGGAAACCCTAGTTCACTCAAAGATCGAGGAAGAGCCCAAAGGTCGAACCTTCGAGGTGGATCCATCTTCGACGGAAGAAGGCGACGAGAAGAGAACCATTCAAGCTACTACAAAGAACAAGAAAGAAGAACAACAACAAGAAGAGAAGGAGTTCAAGTTGAGGTATAACCACTTTTCATAGTAGTTAACTCTTCTTTGCAAGTTTGCTAGTTTTGTTTAGCAAAGATCCGGCTTTTACGGTCCATGTTACAAAGTTTAGAAAAATTTTGATTTACCGTTTCCGCAACCCCGAAAGTACCGGGAGAGGTAACGTGGACCTAACAGTGGTATCAGAGCCTAACTAAACTTAAACTAGCTTGGTAGTAAAGTGTAACGAAGTTCGGAACCGAAAAATCACAAAACCGGAAAAACCAAAACCCTAAGTTTCTGTTGAAATTTTTTCTGCTCAAAATGAAAAACTTTATACTTGTAAATTCGGCTCAGGGTTTTGTTTGAACACACATGAAAAACGATCCACTGTTTCATTTAAACCGCCGCGGTTCCGCGGCACGAGGTAGGCATGTGCCGCGGAACCGCCGCAGTTTGTCGTCTTCTCTGCATCGTGTTTCGTGCAGTGTGTGTCTGTGTTGATTTTTGGATTTTTCAGATATATTATATGTGCCCAGATTTTCCAGAACAGAAATTCACTTTTGGGGTCCTATAATTCCGTATTTTTTCTGAACTTCACTGCACTTTGGCTATGTTGGTTATATCTGTGATGTTTGCATGTATTGAACGTCGGCTAATCGCTATAAGTCGATTAGTCGGGGTTATACATGATCTGTGTTGGATATTGGAATGTGTATATGAATTTGTTGGACTGTCGCGGGTGAATAGCCGGGGTGGATGTGAGATGAGCTTTTGTTTTTCTTTCATTCATTGTAAATGTAAATTGATGTAATATTATTATTTGTTTGGCCGCACAACCGGGTCGGGGTTGTAGCCGTCATTGTATAATTCTTTTTACTGTTTTTGCTCCTAGGATAGACCCATGGGGGGGTGCACAAACTGCCAAGTACTTGGCGGGTAGTTTGCCGCACCCGTAGGGGTCTTGGGTGGGGTATTTGGCTATTCACCGCGACCGTGTAATCCGCTTTTTGTTGCAGGCTCGTAAGGATTGCGGATTGCTAGTATATCCAATGTATTCATCTGTGATCTGTAATGTCTATCATTGCTTTCTATTTAGGCGTTGCTTATGTTTTACAGCCGCGCTAGCCCAGCCCCCGCTCTGTCGTTAGTTAAGTAACCTAACGAGTGATGACGGGACCCCGTGGCGAATGCGAATGGCATAAGCGTACGTCATATTTTGGTTGTTTTCTGCAATGGTAGGATTAAATGATGAGACGCATTAAAAGAACTAATGCAAGAATATCACGCATTAAAAGAACTAATGCAAGAAAATAAACCTAAAAGACGTTGTTGGAACAAGTTTTTCAAAAAGCTGTTATTGCAAGGACGTTCATTTTTGTTTTGCATCGCGGTATTCGGTTATGAATACCCAGCACCTCAGTCGACGAGGCAAGGGCCGAGATCCCTTCACCGGGAGTGACCCTTTGGACAAAAGTTTGCGTCAGGGTAATAACTTCACTATAGTCGATTATTCTTGCTTTGCATCGAGGTATTCATTTTGTAATATCCTGCACCTCATTCGACGAGGAAAGAGCCGAGATCCCTTCACAGGGAGTGACCTCTTTAGCAAAAAGTTTTTCGCCACTATATTTTCAAAAAGGTGTATCACGTTCCTTCAACGACATCAAGTTCATTACGTTAACGGGTTTTTCGCCAAAAACCCAGCCGTAGCCCTCCGTCATTTCCTACAAGTACTACTCAGTATTCGAGCTACGTATTTTGGCATTGTCAAGGCGTAGTGATCGGTAGCTAAGTATTGCTTGTTTGCAACCTTGTTTTTCAGATTATTTAGGACAGTCGCATAGCTATGTTGGCATTGTCAAGAGTTGTGCGGGTGGGTCTAAGTTAATCAAGATAATGACGGGCCGAACATGACTAACAGTTCATGATATGTTGGCATTGTCAAGGTCATGAATCGTTAGGGGCAAAAACCACATCGGGAGTTTCAAAAGAACTGAAACTTGCAGATTTAGCATACCTTCTGGAGTGTGGTGACTAGAGTGGATTCCATCTAGGTTATCACACAATGACAGTTGGATCCCGATCCCACTGATGAGTTGGTTTACTCTCGGGAGATTATTTCACTTAACGATCAATGCTATAAACCTAGTAGGTGTCTAGAAAGGTGTTAGCGGGGTTACGCCCCCAGGGAAAAGAGGTTCTTTAATTAAGGAACTTCGCGAAAGCGATGGAAAACCTCCCTTGAAGTACCGACACTAGCCTGGCTGAAAGGTTAAGCAAGTATTGTGACGTGAATTAAAACCCGGCTAGTTCTTCTTTTAAAAGGTTTTAAGAAGGATTTGAGGAAACAGTGGGAGACATCCTGGTTAGATAAATTAATAAACCAATCTAATCTTGCAAGAGCATACGCTGAGTGTTTCTTTTCTCTCTCTCCAGGCAGCAACCTTTTCACGCCCTAATCAAGATAATAAAATGTATCGCTTGACCGATCCGAATTCTTATTCGGGACTGGGGAAAGTTGGTTCAGCTCTAACTTGTGACAACAGTCATGAGTATGAGAATGGGAAAGAGGAAAGTATGGATTTCCAGGATACCCAGTTGAAGAAGAAGCATGGTTTTGCATCTACTTCAGGTGTTCTTGTAATTGAGAACTGTTTTACGGTCAGCCCTACCTCCTGGGTACTTGATACCGGATCAGGATCTCATATCTGTAATTTATTGCAAGGACTGAGAAAAAGTAGGAAAGTTGCACCGGGTGATATGTCGCTCAGAGTAGCGAACGGAGCACAAGTTAATGCGGCAGCCGTCGGTGAATATCACCTAGTATTGCCAAATGGCAAGACTATGATTTTGAACGATTGCTACTATGTACCCTCCATGGTTTGCAACATCATATCAGTTTCTTTACTCGATAAAGATAGATATAAGTTTGTTCTTGAAAAGAATATCATGAACATTTACCTTGATAAGGAACTGGTTGCAGAGGGTACACTGTTTAATGGTATCTACGTTCTAAATCAGAATACAGTTCTCAATATACAAAACACATGCAAGAGGAAGAATTCAGATCCGAATGAATCCTACTTGTGGCATTGCAGACTTGGTCATATCGGAGAGAAAAGACTGAGTAAGTTGCATAAAGATGGACTCTTGAATGCGTTCGAGTTTTCATCTTATGAAACTTGTCAGTCTTGTCTCAAAGGGAAGATGACCAAATCTCCGTTCACCAGACATGGAGAAAGAGCAAGAGAGCTCTTGGGACTCATACACAGTGATGTGTGTGGTCCGATGTCTATACTTGCAAGGGGTGGGTTCTCGTACTTCATCACATTCACTGACGATCTCTCTAGGTTCGGATATGTGTATCTGATGAAACACAAATCTGAAACTTTTGAGAAATTCAAGGAATTCAGAAACGAAGTAGAGAACCAGACAGGCAAAAGTATCAAGATCCTCCGGTCTGATAGAGGAGGGGAGTACTTAAGCATGGAATTCCGAAATTACTTAAAAGAGAATGGTATTCTCTCTCAGCTCACTCCTCCTTATACACCACAGCACAACGGTGTATCGGAGAGAAGGAATCGTACCCTATTGGATATGGTTCGATCCATGATGAGTGATGCTGAGTTACCTCTTTCATTCTGGGGACTTGCGCTAGATACAGCGGCATACTTACTGAATCAGGTTCCGTCTAAATCCGTGCCTAAGACTCCATATGAAATATGGAGTGGAAAGAAACCATATCTAGAACGGATTAAGATATGGGGCTGTCCGGCCTATGTAAAAGTACAAAAACCAGACAAGCTTGAGGCACGGTCAGTTTTATGTAAATTTGTGGGATATCCTAGAAATTCTCTGGGATATCTGTTCTACCACACTGAGGAACAGAAGGTGTTCGTTGCTCGCCGCGCCACCTTTTTAGAGTGGCAATTTCTTGCAAAAGAAATAAGTGGGAGCACGGTAGAACTGGATGAAATATCTGATCCACAAACTCAAACTGAGGATTTAGCAGAACCAGAAAATTCAGTGACCCCAAACGAACCTCAGCCACTCCGCAGATCTGGTAGGATTTCTCATCCGCCCGAGAGATACTACGGTTTTCTCATAGACGGGGATCGAGAGGATTGCATCTTGGAAGAAGATGACCCTACCAGTTTCAGGCAGGCCATTATCAGTAGGGACTCTGATAAGTGGCAGGAAGCAATGCAATCCGAAATGGAGTCCATGTACGCCAATAAAGTGTGGACCTTGGATGTTGCTCCACCTGGGGTAAAACCCGTTGGATGCAAATGGATCTACAAAAGGAAACTTGGTGTGGATGGGCAGGTGGAAACCTATAAAGCTAGACTCGTTGCAAAAGTTTTTCGTCAAAGACCTGGTTTGGACTATGATGAGACTTTTTCTCCAGTGGCTATGCTCAAATCCATTCGGATCTTACTTGCCATTGCTGCCTTCCATGACTATGAAATCTGGCAGATGGATGTTAAAACAGCTTTCCTAAACGGTTGTTTGGAAGAGTGCGTTTACATGGATCAACCAGAAGGTTTCGTAGACAGTGGGAGCAGCGGAAAGGTGTGCAAGTTGCTTAAATCCATTTATGGATTAAAGCAGGCATCGCGGAGCTGGAACATCTGTTTTAATGAGGCAATCAAGGAATTTGATTTCATCAAGAACGAAGATGAACCCTGTGTGTATAAGAAGATTGTAGGACGAACTGTCGTTTTCCTAGTCTTGTACGTGGACGACATTCTTTTGATAGGAAATGATATTCCTATGCTACAATCGGTCAAGCTATTTTTGTCACAAAGGTTCTCCATGAAGGACCTGGGTGATGCCTCGTACATTCTGGGGATCAAGATCTATAGAGATAGATCCAAGAGACTATTGGGACTTTCGCAGTCCAGGTACATAGAGACCGTACTAAAGAGATTTAGTATGGAGGATTCCAAGCGCGGTAACATACCTGCATTGCACGGAATTACCCTCTCCAAGAAGATGTCTCCTAAGACTGACGAGGAGAGGGTTCGCATGAGCACTATACCCTACGCTTCGGCGGTAGGATCTATAATGTATGCGATGCTATGTACAAGACCAGATATAGCTTACGCGTTGAGCGCGGTAAGCCGGTATCAGTCAGACCCAGGGGAGGACCACTGGATAGCAGTGAAGAACATTCTCAAGTACCTGAGAAGGACTAAGGAGATGTTCCTGGTTTACGGTAATGGAGACCTCAGGGTCGAGTCCTTTACCGATTCAAGCTTCCAGAGTGACAAAGATGACAGCAAGTCTGTCTCGGGTTTTGTGTTTACCCTCAACGGAGGGGCGGTATGTTGGAGGAGTTCCAAGCAGGATACCGTCGCAGACTCGACGATGGAGGCTGAATACATTGCTGCAAGCGATGCCGCAAAAGAGGCGGTCTGGATTAAGAAGTTCATTAGTGAACTTCAGGTGGTTCCGTCCATTGTTGACCCAATACTTTTGTATTGCGATAACAATAAGGCTATGGCTTTAGCGAAGGAACCAAGGTCCCATCAGAAATCCAGGCACATCTTAAGGCGGTATCACCTGATCAGGGAGATCATTGATCGACAGGAGATCGAGGTGCGGAGAGTGGATACAAAGGACAACACTGCGGACCCATTCACAAAGGCTTTACCCCAGACTCAGTTCGAGCGGCTGATCGAGATGATAGGTCTTCGATACGCCAGTACATGGCCTTAGTGCAAGTGGGAGATTGTTAGTGTATATGCCCTAGAGGCCATTACTGTATTATACTAGTATGTATATTACTTGATGGAAGCTTGGGATATTCACAGTTGTACAGACAATCTTGCTCAATATAGTAGTATGCTACTTGGTTTGTCTCTGCTTTAATGTGTACATGTGTGTTTATTTATTATATCACCTATACGCATTAGTAGAGCCCTTTGGATCTTTGCTTGATTACCGGCGTTGTGATGGCGATCACACTTGTGGGGGCTGGGTAATCTACAAGCACATCCTTATACACGTCCCTGGTCGTGGGAGTATCGAGATAGGGCATCGATGCTCCGGAGTAGACTAGCGTATGCGCTTCTCATCCTAGCACGGGAGACGGTCTGTCCCACAGCCGTCGGTACGTCGTACTTGAGATAGTATGCGGGTGCTCGTTGGGTTACGAGTACACTGGACAGGACTCGTCGGGAACTGATGGTTGGTATTATACCTATCGTCAGTTATCAGTTCCCAGGTGACATGAGTACAGCTTAGTCCGCTGACTTGACACTGTCACTTCGCCTCGAGTGTGTTCCCACTGTTCTTTGATTACTACCCTACCACGGCTCTACTGAGTCGTGCAAACAGGTAGTAGTTGGGAGCAGTCCCGAAGCACTTGGAGGCAGTGACGGTTAGACAGGATTCGTCTCTCCCGGTATTGGGGGTTGACATCGCGCTGTGTCTAGGAGAGCCATTACACGAGTAGTCCCTGGCCAGGGCAAGCGAGATATACTGGTAGGTTTCCAGTGTTATCTCAGGGTGTATTGGGCTTCACTCCGACACGACTTGTACCGCTATTAGGGGACTGACGTTTACCGCCCCCCTAGGCCCGCCATGCGATGTATCAGACGAACAGACCGGACTGTACGGAGAATGTCACATTCAGACTCAGTAGGAGTTCAGATGGGGTTTCACCTCGTCAGCCTTCTTGTCGGCATCTACCTGGGGACCGTTACACACAGCTAGTGCCGTTTGCGGTCTGTGGTAAACCCACTGCCAGCGTAGTGTTGAGTCTTTAGAGTCCCACACAGAGGGTATTCGCCTCTGGGAAAAACAGAGCAGAGGTCGCATGGTTTTGCGACAAGGTTCGTTCTCATCCGCGCACTTGTGCACGTTTGGAGTCCGGACGGATATTGCCAGCGGGCTCTGGTTTGAGCCAGATACTGGTATATGTTTTGGGGTTGCTTTTATATCTTGGTATTCTTGTTCCTCAGAACGAGAATGCAGGTGTGTATGCACAGTTGCTTGAGGCGGAGGATGAGGTTTTTCATTAGGGTTTCGGAACGGGTGCGTATGCACAGTTGACAGTTATCTTTTTCCAAACCCTAATGGATTTATGGATTATCTATTAATAATAGTAATTAAATGAGAATTATGTTATGGTTGTTTTTTTGTTGACTTGTTGACCATGGTTGACTTGTTGACCATGGTTGAATATTGACCACCATCATGCTTTGTAAAGATACTCCTTGATTCATGCTTACATTTCATTTAATGAAGCATGATAGTGGTCATTCCAAAACTACCATCAACTATTCTCATTTTGAATTATTATCATTTAGATAATTCTTTTTCTTTTTGATATGGTTGCAAAAAGAAAAAGATAGCTCATTCTTTCATATCCATTCTCTCTCCTCTCTTCATCTTCTTCTTCCTCTAGCTCAAGGTGATTCCTTCTCATGTGTTGAGATTCCTTCACCTTGAAAAGAAAACAACCCCTAGACACTCTCTACTCTCTCTAGGGTTCAAGTTTTAGCAAGCCGGAAACCCTAGTTCACTCAAAGATCGAGGAAGAGCCCAAAGGTCGAACCTTCGAGGTGGATCCATCTTCGACGGAAGAAGGCGACGAGAAGAGAACCATTCAAGCTACTACAAAGAACAAGAAAGAAGAACAACAACAAGAAGAGAAGGAGTTCAAGTTGAGGTATAACCACTTTGCATAGTAGTTAACTCTTCTTTGCAAGTTTGCTAGTTTTGTTTAGCAAAGATCCGGCTTTTACGGTCCATGTTACAAAGTTTAGAAAAATTTTGATTTACCGTTTCCGCAACCCCGAAAGTACCGGGAGAGGTAACGTGGACCTAACAATGATCACCTATTCCTAGTTTTCTACCTTTCTATAGCCCATGTAACATATCGCAAATGTGGTATTCTGATCCGGTATCTAATACCTAGGATGTAGAACAAACTGAGAAACAATTCTTGGTAATGAACACACCCGAAGAAGATGCGTCATCATGCTCATTTCTCGTTTGGGTCGCATGGGAATCCAGGTATTCCCCTATTTCCTGCACGGACTTATAACAGTTATAAGGTAGAGCGGAACCAATGTTTGCCAGCTCAGTATAACAAGCGGGTTCGGTCAATACATTAATATTATTATCTTGATTGAGGCGTGTCATGGTCGCTACCTGGAGAGAGAGAGAAGAAAACACTTTAGCGTATGCTCTTTCAAGATTAGATTGGTTATTATCTTATCTAATCAAGATGGCTCCCACTGTTTTTATCAAATTTTCCTTTAAACCCTAAAAGGTAAGACTAGTCGGGATTAATTACACCCTACAAGTTCGCCAATCGTTCAACCAGGCAGGTATTGGTACTCTGAGAGAGTCTCCCCATGCCTTCGTATGGAACTAATTAAATAACCTCGTTTCTGCAGGGGCGTAACCCCGTTAACACCTTTCTTAGATACCTACTTGATCAGCTAAATGTAAAGTGGAAAACTCTCCCAGGAGTAACACTTACTCGCAGTGGGTATCGGGATCCAACTATCATAGAGAAGGTATGCAATCTCATTGCAAATTTCAACACTTGAAATTCCCAATATTTTTTTTCCCCTAGCAACTTATGACCTTGGCTATGGTCAACAAATTATAAGTGCTAGCCATGTTCAACCCGTCATTTCCTGATTGAATTAAACATATCCGTACGACCCTTAGGTATGGTCAACAAAGCCGTATGACTACCCTAATCCAATCACATCATATGGTTGCAGATAAGCACTAATTAGCTACCGCACACTACGCCATGGCTATGGTTAACAAACGTAGCACGAATACTAAATAGCACTTATCTGAAATGACGGAGGGTTACGACAGGATTTTAAGAAAACCTTTTGCGTAATGAACTTGATATCGTTGTAGAATCGATTGATTTGAAAAGGAGTGGTTTATGTTCCGCTTTTCAAATCGAGTGTTTATCAAAATAAACCGTGTGGGTTATAGCATTTGTTAGCTTTTTCTAAAGAGGTCACTCCCGGTGAAAGTATCTAGGCTCTTTCCTCATCGAATGTGGTGCTGGATATTCATCAAGGAATACCACTATGCAAAGTAAGAACTAGAGCTAATTTTTTGAAAATTTGATTCTACAACATCTTTAGGTTTCTTTCCTTTTCATTAATTTCATTAATGAAGTCCCATCATTTATGTTTCCTAAATATCATAGAAGAAACGAAAATAGAACGTATGCTTATGCCATCCCCATTCGCTACGGGGTCCCGTCATGCACCATTAGGTTACTTAACTAACGGCAGAGCGAGGGCAGGACTAGCGCGGATGCAAAACATAAGCAACACTTATTATATATCTTATATATAATATAAAACATTCATCGCATGTAGGTATATGATCACATCATAGACATTGCAGCAGAAGTCAACATATGAAATATAAGATATACTAGGAGGTCCGTGTTTTAAATCAAGCCAGCAAAAAAAACGGATTCCACGGTCGTGATGAATAGCCAAACCCACATCCCTAAACCCCTACGAGAGCGACAAGCAACCCTACCAATTCTAGAATTAGGAGACCCGGTCTTGACTCCTCGAGATGGTCTCCCACTGGACTCTAGAACTCGGTTACTTGTGCTCCCCACCTTGGGTCTATCCTAATGCAGAAAAGTAAATAATATTCATCAATAGTGACATCATCATCAACCCGAAAGTGTCCTAATAAAAGAATATTTCATACAAATTTTTACATGAATGAAAATGAAAAACTCGTATCTCAAGCAAAAACCCCCGGCTATTCAATCACGACGATCCGATATAACATATTACAGCAACACATAACATCATATGTCATCAACATAAGTAAATATGCATATCCCAATTGTCGTTGACATATAGCAACGAAACCGGCGATACACCACATATTACACTTATGGTCGCAGAAAAGAAATGGAAAACTATAATAATTAGAATCCGCAAACACCTTAGACATCATAAACCCAGAATATCTCATACTCCGGATTTCATGCCTAACAATATAAACCTGGCATTTTAGTCTTGAATTGAAAACACTTTTCAATACCTAGTCGGGCAATTCAACAAGATTCCCAACAAATGATCGAATGCTCGTCGGAAACATAAGTAGATGGCCGCACCCCCGATACCGTTGACGAAGTGCACTTAGACGGAATACCTCGGCCGTGAGCACCCGAAAGGTTGCGTTTAGCAATGGGGTTCTCCTATAGTCACTTGGTCGGGCTATGGGGCATGGCTATCTAGTAGTGTTACCCGGCGAGTATTCGCGTACTATATGAGATTGCAACGGAGTTTTGATCCGGATCAAAACTCTGTGGCAATCTATCGAATGAGACTAAATTGCTAGATTTACAATAAATTAACTATTTTTCACTAAACTAATTGTTGTGGATTCCAAATATTGTATCACATATCAGTATATACTATACGATGTTAAAAATTTCAATCGATTCATCAAACACCCACAAATTCCAAAGACCTCAACAACTTGAGCCTCACTAAAAATACCCAGGATGTGCAAAATAGAAAAATGGAGCAGCACAAGAAAGATAAACCCTCAACTCCTTGAAAGTGCGGCTGAACCGCGGCCAAACAAGGGTTTATGCCACGGTTCCACGGCGGTTCAGAGGAGTTAGGGTTTCGTTTTTCTTGTGGCTCCATTAAAAACTCTGCATGATTTTCTGAATATTTTTAATCTTAAAAATTCCAACTTTTCGAAAACTTTACAGAAACTTAGGAAATGTGGGTTTCGATATTCGATCGAACACTTTAACGTCGTCTAGGCCACTCCTAATGCTCTAGCTTGGCTCTGATACCATGAAAGTGTTTCTTAGCACCTCTACTTGGTTTCTACATGTATCAAGTATGCAATTTTTAAAAAATATAGAGGTCTAAGCGACACTAACCTAGAATCGAACTAGAGAATTAGGGTTTTTAAACTAGTAAACAAGATTTACACTAAATGAACAAGGAATACAACCTTTGTAGACTGGTCCTTCACTTCTAAAGCTCTAAGTAGTAGTCCCTTAGCTCCAAGTAGTGGTCCCCCGAACTCTTCTTAGGTTCCACCAGGCGAAAGGAACAAGCTTGGTTAAGGATCTTCGAGGCCGAAGATGACCCATTTTGAGGAATCTCTAACTCAAGCTACCTCTTCACTAACTAAGGAATTACTGAAGAAAACAACCTATACTAAAAGGCTAGTTTAGTATAGATTGATGAAGTAGGAATTTTGCTCACTTTAGAATTCTCTTTCTCTTTTATCACCTCACCAAAAGCTAGAGAGCAAAATCAGATGAAGAAGATAATGAATTAATCAACTAGGGTGAAAAAATATCTCAAGAGATATATTAAGAGAGTTAACCATGGCTAAAGATAATGGTTGGGTTAATAAATATCTAGAGTAAAACAAAATTAGTGGAATAAATCAAAGCTTCTACATGCATCCACAAGCATTTTAAGCAATGCTAATTTCCACCTAATTTTGGTTTTCCCCTTAATAATTAAATCACCCAAATTATCTTTAGTTTGATGTGAGTCTTATATACCCATGTCCAATGTATCATCTAGCATGACACAATAGTATATGTAATATATTATACAAATGTATATATATCACATAAATGTATATATCATCATATATACATACATCAAGAGAAGAAATTCTTTAGTGAGCTAATATTCGTTAATATATATTAATATATCAAATATATAATTATATATTAAATTGTTAAATCAACACTTGATTTAATAATCCGGCTATATCATATATAACCGACTAATATCATTTCTATATATATCAAATATACAGTAAAACCTCCGTATAGGAATACTCTATATAGGAATAACCTCCCTATAGTGATAAAAAGTCCCGGTCCCGACTCGGGACCAGTTATAAATAAGAATAACCTCCACAGTGTGATATTCCATACTTTTTCCAAGTCCCGCCTGTACTAATTTACCTCTATATAGTAATAAATTGGCATTAAATTTTAAATAATTTTTTATATATATAAAAAATACATAAAATTACTTGGCTATTACAATTGAACTTAAGATGACATAAATTACTTAACTACACAATTGAACTTAAGATGACATAAAGTACTTTGACTTGTTAATAAGTTTGAAGGTCTATATGAATTTTGAAGGTCTAAGAATTTTGACTTGTTAATAAGTTTGAAGGTCTATATGAATTTTGAAGGTCTAAGAATTTTGACTACTATTTTTTCAAAAAAAAATCTAATTTTTATATATAAAACTCTACTTAAGAATAACCCCCCTATAGTAATATTTTTCCCCGGTCCCAAGGATATTACTGTATAGAGGTTTTACTGTACATATAACAAATCATTGAATCAACACTTGATTCAATAATCCGGTTATATCACATATAACCTATATCGCTAGATTAGAATACGGTATCACATACACGTATTAATCTCGGTCCCGCACATATCACATATGTGCCCTACTTCATTTCGCTTAAGCTAGGAAAGCTCTTTGTGGGACTCTAAAGACTCATCAATACGCTAGCAGTAGGTAATGATCACATCAATCACCCACAAGCCGTCAGCGATATTAGCTGGACGTAACGGCTACCCAGGTATTGAGTGAATAGAAGATCAACAAGTAAGCTTGTCCAAACTCCCTGCAAAGCCTATAAGCAAGACTGCCGTACAGTACGGTCTCTTCGTCTGATATGTCACATATCGAGTCTAGAGGTGGTAAACGTCAGACCCCAGTAACTTGATAAGTCATGCTTATGTGAGGCTCATAACATATCGAGAAACTACAGATAACACTTACCAATAAATCTCATCAGCCCTGGTCAGGGACTTTCTGTTATAGCCAATCGAGCATAGCGCAACATCAACTCCAAATACCGAGAGAGACGAAACCTCTCCTATCACTCATTGCCTCCATGTGACTTGAGACTGTACCCAAAATCCACCTGTTTGCACGACTCCTTTGAGCCGTGGTAGGGAGGAAATCAAAGCACAGTGGGAACCACACAAGACTCTATGACGATCTTGGGTCTACAGACTAACCTGTACCAATGTCACTAGAGAACTGCTATCTGACGATAGGTATAATATCATCTAAGAGTTCTCGGAGAGTCCTGTTCGGTGTATCCATTCTCCAATGAGCACGTGTGTACAATCTTTGATGTTAAACACCAATGGGTATGGGATCATCCATCGCCCCATACAGGGTCAAGAAACGTACACATTAGTCTACTCTGGAATATTGATTCCATGTCTTGATACTCCCTCGACTAGGAACAATTAAAGGATGTGCTTACGGACTATCCAAGTCCCACCAGTGTGATCTGCATCATAGTCATGGTAGTCAAGCTAACATCCTAAGGGCTTTATCAACATGTATCAGAGAGAGACATTATAATAATACTAGTATACATGTTAAGATAAAGAGCAACCAGATAGCATACTATCATGTCGAGCAAGAAAGTCCTATATATATATATGTCCAAGCATCCACTATAATATACAATAATGGCCTCTAGGGCATATATATAACTAACACTGTCCCCGCCCTGCCGTAAGTTAAGTAACCATATGGTGAAGTCCTGGGTCCCTGTGGCGAATGCGGATGATATATATGTGTTTTTTATTTTCATTTCTTCTGTGATGCTTAGGAAACATAATTGATGGGATGTCATTAATAAGATTAATGAAAACAAAAGAAACCTAAAAGATGTTGTAAATTCAAATTTTCAATAAGTTAGCTCTAGTTCTTGCTTTGCATAGCGGTATTCCATTATGAATATCCAGCATCTCATTCAATGAGGAAAGTGCCTAGATCCCTTCACCAGTAATGTTCTTTTTAACAAAAACAAGCATATACTACAACCCACTTGGTTTGTTTTGAAAACTATTCGATTTTTAAAGCGGAGCTTAAACCACTCATTTTTCAAATCACTAAATTCTACAACGATATCAAGTCCATTACGTTAAAGGTTTTCTTCAAAACCAGTAGTAACCCTCCGTCATTTAAGATATGTAGTATTTAGTATTCGTGCTGTGTTTGTTGACCTCCGTCAAGGCACAATGTACGGTATTAGGGTAATATTTATCTACAGCATGTTGATACGATCGGTAGGGACAGTCACACATCCTTGTTGACCTCAGTCAAGGGTTTGTGTGGGTGGGTTCGAATTGATCAAGAAATGACAGGTTGAACTTGACTAGCGGCCTATGGTTTGTTGACCTCCGTCATGGTCATAGATCGTTAGGGGTAAAACCATTATCGGGAATTTCAAGTGTTGAAATTTGCAATGAGATTGCATACATTCTTTATGATAGTTGGATCCCGGTAACCAAAGCGAGTAAGTGTTATTCATAATTAGCTAATCTAGTAGGTGTCTAAGAAAGGTGTTAACGGGGTTATGCCCCTGCAGAAACAAGGTTATTTAATTAGTTCCATGCGAAAGCATGAGGAGAATCCTTCGGTCTAACAACACCTGCCTGGCTGACCGATTAGCAAACTTGTAGAGTGTAATTAATCCCAACTAATCTTATCTTTTAGGCTTTGAAGGAATATTTGATAAAAACAGTGGGAGCCATCCTGATTAGATAAGATAATAACTAATCAAATCTTGCAAGAGCGCACGCTAAACTGTTTTCTTCTCTCTCTCTCTCCAGGTAGCGACCATGTCACTGTAGGATTCCTAAGCACGACAGCAAGGTTTCGAGTGGTATCATCCATGCCAATTTAAAATTTTTCCATACTAAAAGAACCCTAACCTAGAATCTTTAACTAGAGAATCATACGAAAATATAATATAAACAATTTTACAACTAAGTGAATGCGGAATACAACCTTTGTAGTCCGGTCCTTCACTTTTATAGCTCCTTGTAGTGGTCCCTTCGCTGCGATCAATGAACTTTCGGACTCTTGAGAGGCACTACAAGGTGAATGATGCATACTTGCTTGAAGTCTTCAAAGTCAAAGATGATCTACGTCGAGAAAACACGGACTCAAGCTATCACTTCACTAATATGGAATTAGTGAAGCTAACACCCTAAACTAAATGGCTAGTTTAATAGAGAATGATGAAATATGTATTTTTCTCACTTTAGAATTTAATTTCTCACTATTTTTTCTTCATCTCCTCAAAACCTAGAAAGAGCTTGAAGGAGATGAAGGAGATGATGAATGAAAAGAGAATGAGAGTGAGGTTAGAAATGCAACCATGGTGAGTTTATGTCATACACTAACCCATGTAGAGAATAAACCATGGCTAAGTGATTATGGTTAGGTTAATAAATATCTTAGGTAAAACAAAACAAGTGGACTTAGTCAATGGTTCTACAAGTTTCATCCAAGCTCAACCATGACAAATATCCAAATGTTTTGAATTACTTATATAAATAAAAACCAACACATTATGAAAACCATGGTGTAAGTCTCATACACCCATGTTGCATGTATAACTTAGCATGTCACAATAATATATATCACATATATATTATTTATGTAACAAAAGAAAACAATACAATAAACATATATCACATATATGTTAAATGTATCAAAAGTGAGAAAAAGAAATACTTAAGTGAGCATATATCAGTTAATGTAATTTAATATATCAAATATATAATTATATATCAAATTATTAAATCAACACTTGATTTAATAATCCGGCTATATCACATATAACCGACTAATATAAAATGTATCATTTCATCGAATCAACACTTGATCCGATGACCCGGCTATATCACATATAACCGGCGGATATCACATATCGGGAGAATAGAATACGATATCACATACTCGTATTAATCTCAGTCCCGCACGTATCACATATGTGCTCCTATTTCGTTTTGCCTGAGCTAATAAACCTCTGTGTAGGACTCTAAAAACTCGTCAATACGCCAGCAGTAGGTGATGATCATATCAATCACCCACAAGCCGTCAGCGGTACTAGCTGGACGTAACGGCTACACGGGTATTGAGCAATCTGAAGATCAATAAGAAAGCCCGCTCTAACTCCTGTAAAGCCTGTCAGTAACACTACCGTACAGTTCTGTCTCTTCGTCTGATATGTCAAATATCCAGTGTAGGGGTGGTAAAAGTCAGACCCCAATAACCGATAAGTTGTGCCTATGTGAGGCTCCTAACAGGTCGAGAAACTACTGATAACACTTACCAGTAAATCTCCATATCAGCTCTGGCCTGGGACTTCCTGTTATAGCCAATCGAGCACAGCGAAACATCAACCCCAATACCGGGAGAGACGAAACCCCTCCCATCGCTTATTGCTTACATGTGATTCAGGACTGTACCTAAAATCCACCGTTTTGCACGTTCTCTTAAACGTGGTAAGGTGGAAATCAAAACATAGTGGGAATCACACAAGACTCTATGATGATCTCAGGTCTACAGACTAACCTGTACCAGTGTCACCAAGGAACTGCTATCTGACGATAGGTATAATACCAACTAGGAGTTCTCAGCGAGTCCGTTCAGTATACCTAGTCTCCACTGAGCACCCGTATACCATCTTTGATGTCAAACACTAATGGATGTGGGATCATCCATCACCCATCATATGGGTCAAGAAGCGTATACGCTAGTCTACTCTGGAGTATTGATGCCCTGTCTCGATACACCCTCGACTAGGAACAGTTAAAGGATGTAATTGTGGACTACCCTGGCCCCACTAGTATGATCTCCATCATAGTCCGAGCAGTCAAGTACACATCCTAAGGGCTTTATCAACATGTGAGAGCAAGACGGTATAACAATACAAGTCTACATGTTAACACAAAGAGCAACCAGATAGCATACTATCATGTCGAGCAAGAAAGTCCTCTCTATATATGTCCAAGCATCCACTATAATATACATCATATGTACAATAATGACCTCTAGGGCATACACATAACAAACAGTCACGCCTTAATCAAGATAATAGTATAGATATATTTACCGAACCCGCTTATTATACTGGGATGGAGAACGTTGGTTCCGCCCTATCTTATGACAACTGTCTTAAGTCTGGGTAAGGGATAGGGAAATGCAAGGATTTCCTTGCAACCCGAATGAAGAAAGAGTATTCTGATGCATCTTCTTCGGGTGTGCTAGTTATTGAGAACCATTTCTCAGTCTGCTCTACGTCCTAGGTATTTGATACCGGATCAGGATCCCATATTTGTAATTTATTACAAGGGTTAAAGAGAAGTAGAGAAATGGAAAAGGGTGATATGTTTCTGAGAGTAGGGAATGGAGAAATTGTTGCTGCCAAAGCTATCGACGAATATCACCTAGTATTGCCAAATTGTAATACATTGATTTTGAACGAATGTTACTTCGTACCATCGATGGTGTGCAATATAATATTCATATCTTTATTAGATAAAGAAGAATATAACTTTGCATTAGAGAAAAATGTTCATTTTTCTAAATCAAGTATTGATTGGGTTTGGTACATTATGTAATGGATTATACGTTCTAAATCAAAATACAGCTCTAAATATAAAAAACACTCACAAGAGGAAAAGTTCAGAAATGAACGAAACCTTCTTGTGGTATTGTAGACTTGGTCATATCAATGCGGCCAGACTAGCTAAGTCGCATAAAGATGGATATTTGAATCCGTTCGAATTTACATCTTATGAAACTTGTCAGTCATGTCTCAAAGGTAAGGTGACCAAAACTCTGTTTACAGGACACGGAAAAAGAGCTACTGAACTCTTGGGACCGATACATAGTGATGTATGCGGTCGTATGTCTACACATGTCAGGAATGGTTTCTCGTACTTCATTACATTCACCGATGATCTCTTAAGATTCGGACATGTGTTTCTGTTAAAACACAAATATGAAGCTTTTGAGAAATTCAAGGAATATAAGAGCGAAATAGAAAACCAGACGGGAAAAAATATTAAAATTGTAACGTTTTAGATATCGTTTAGGTGAATTTTCCGTTAATAGGTAAAATAAACTGTGTTTTTCGTAAAAACCCTGAAGTGATCATTTTTCAGTTTAGACTTAACTGCACCTAGTTTAACTGGGAAATTGCTAGTTTGCGGTTTTTAGTGATCACCTGAAAATTTTGGTTCACTTTAATATTTTTCCTTAATCAAAATATTATTTTAAACTTTTAATTATGCACTTAATTAGTGGTAATTACAATTTTGATTGGGTTGATTATGCTAAAGTGAGACGCTTGGGTACAATTCTGAATCCGCTATTACATGTTTGCTCTAGTTTTTGTTGTTTTCGATGTTGAAACGGTCTTTCTTTATCCATGGGCTATGAGTTTCGATGTATTGGGTGTATCTGTATTTATAGAAGCTTTCATTTTTGTGCTTATCCTAATTGTTGGTTCAATTTATGCATGGCGAAAAGGAGCATTGGAATGGTCTTAGCTGAATATTCAGACAATCAAAAAAAACTTGCTCCTACGGAACCAAAGTCAAAAGATTGAAAAGGACAGTCAGTCACAACCACTGATGAAGAATTCCTCGAAAAGTTACGGATTACTAATCCTTTTTAGAAAGGATGCAAAACCTGACTTCTCGGAGAATGAGGACTTGCATGTCTACATCGAGGCAGATATCCAGAAGTCTTTGGATGCTACCGTGGAGATGGTGGAAAAGCTACAGGTTCCGGTTGAAGAAGAAATGAATGAACACAAGCGAGCCCAGCTAAGGGAGATCGCCGATCCTATTATTGCTATATAGAAATGGTAACTCCAACGATTTCTTTGTCCTCAACGCCTATTATTTCCAGGAATTAGTCACTTCAACGATCTTTGATAGTTGATTATGCTAAAGTGAATCTTTGCTAACTTAATCACAAGATTAAGTATTAAACCATCCTTACAAAATATCCTAGAAAATATCTAGATATTTTTTGAAATTAAAGGAAATTCTAAATAAAGAATTAAAAGGGATTAAGAGGTGGCATGGATGGGAGAGGTATTAATGAGCATTAATTGAGGTTATAGACTAGATTTTCCCACAACTTTCATCATTCCTTCTTGTTGGCCGACCCCCTCCTTGGCTACCCTCTCATTTTCTCACCCCATTTTCACTCTTTAAAGCTCAAATAAATCATCAAAAATTATCCAATAATCCCACAAACTCAAATACAAATCCATACTCATTATTCTTTAGCCTAATCTTGCATGGATCTTCATGAAAGTTAGCATTTTGGAGGCTATTTTGGAAATCTTTTTACAAGTTTGTGAATCAAGTGGAGGTATAAAATCCTAACCCTAAACTTTAGTTGTTGTTTAAATACTTTAAGCTAGCTAATTAGATGTTTAAATATGGCTTTAATTTGCATGTTTAGAAATTCAAGAAAGGGTTATGAAGATCAAGTTAAGGTTTGATTATTGTAATGGTTAAGTGAGAAGTGTAGACTTTGACAATTTAACCTAGTTGTGAGAATGTTATTTGTTATTTTCCTAATCGTCTAATTAAGCTTAAGTGCAAACTAAACTTTTACTAAATCTTTTATGGGTAAGATTAAAATTGTAGTAAAGGTTTGTGTGGTTTAAGTAAGCATTTATGTGATGATTGTGATCGCTAGATTTGGTTAAACTTTTAGACTTGAGCTAAAATGATTAAAAGTGCTTACGAGGTTTTCAGTAAAATTAGGCGTGGGTTTCTAATGACGTTGCGATGTTATATATATTAGATTCCACGATATATATTGTGTTGTGAATGCACGATCGATACAATCGGGGTCTAGGCTTGGTAGTTGTGTCATCCTACTAGGGATGTGCCGATATCGTGCGCGTTTTGTGTACTAGGTGCACAGTGTGTATATCTTGTGGACGTTATCCTTTCGTTTCGTTGTATTTGTGTCAGCTCAGGATATTTAACCTTATGTGTTGTGTTTGTGAAATTTTAGGATCGTGAGCAGGGACTTCGGACGCTGCGAAGAAAGAGAAGAAGGTGGTCGGATTTACTTAGCTCGAGATCATCGGTGAGTAGATTTAATATCTACAGGGGAATCGTCCGCATAGCGTTATGCGTCTGGGATAGATTATATGACATGATTATTAGTTACAAGTATTGCACATATAGAGATTGTGCATGAACTTCATTTCATATTATTGCTTATTGTGCTGGGACTTGTACCCGTTGTACACTGCACTATTATTGACGGTTCATATTGCACGAGCACTAGTTGTATGACACACACTTCGTCGATAATTGCCAGACACGCACAACACATATACATATGAGATATTGTATTAGTTAGGGACATTGAGACATGATCCTTATTTCCATTGTGCATATGAGATATAGCCGACACCTATATATATGAGATATTGGATTGGTTAGGGACATTGAGACATGATCCTTATTTCCTTTGTGCATATAAGAGGTAGCTGACACATATGCATACGTGATATTGTATTAGTTAGGGACATTAAGACTTGATCCTTATTTCCATTGTGTATATGAGAGATGGCATACACATATACCTACATGCTTACACATATACCTATAGGGTATTGTATCATTATTGACAGGTATAGACACATATCTTGCAATACCTACACATATACCTATAGGGTATTGTATCATTATTGACAGGTATATACACATATGAGATATAGCTACATGTACATCTTGCACACATACTTACATGTACACACATATACTTTGTTAAAGCTACATGTTCACCCTTATATGATGTTACGTTGGATTTTGGAGAAATTAGGAACCGCATGATATATTTAATAACTTGTTGCATTTAAATAGCGGTTTTCCTTTGTATGCTCATATTACTGTTTTATGTTGCATATATTATATTTTATGGATTTACGCATTGAGATAAGGATTTCATATGATGTTTTCTGGATGTTTTACTCCTGAGGATATACATCAGTGGTATGGGACAATGTTATATATGTATATATGTATATATATATATATCAGTGGTATGGGGACGCTGTTATATATGTACATATATATAATATATTTCATCATAATGATCTATGCAAGTATTCTTATTCTTTACTTGATGTTTTCTGGATTTGAGGACCATTTGTCACGACCCGACATAGCACGTGACTGGCCCTTGAATCATATGAAGTCTATAGGATCTCATCTAATTAAAGTAAGCCAAAAGACTAGAAATCTAAAACCATTTTAAATAATAAATGAAGGAAAACTAGTTTTAAAGAAGTGAAGAAAACATGTTTAAAAAAAACAAGGTTTTTAAATAAGTAAGCCGAATATGTATTTTTAAAACCCCAAGTCTTTTCTAAAAATTTCGGCAGAGTTTCCTTTGTAAAAACTGGCCCCAAACGGGGTACAACATGAATAATATATGCACAATGATAAAAGGCATCCCCAAGCGGGAGCTAGCTCTTCGTCAATCGACGGTCACAACCACGCAAGCAATATAATATACAACGCCGAAGGGCGAGGATCAAAACTCAAAAGGAAACTCAAAATCATCAAGAACACTATAATACTACAACGCGCGACTCTAAGATCGAAATAAAACACAACGGGTTTTCTAAGTCTGAAATTAATATACAAGTCTAATTGATGGAATTACTAGATACAACTGATTAAAATAAATACAAGGGTGGTCACGATGCGAGTGAACCCACCTACCAAAGCAATCACCCAGAAAGGAAGCAGTCTGCCAGAAAGCCGCAAAGAAACCTGTACGGCAAAACCTGAAAGAACTATGGCACAACGGGGGTGAGTTGCCAACTCGTGAGTAGAAAACATCACAGAGCAGAAATCGTATGTATGACTCAATACTAGGTCAAACGATCAGTAATAATATATATATCCTCAAAATGATAAAATCTGAAGCATGGTAAGATGGCAAGGGTAAACATCTATACATAAGTGTAGTACCAAGTGCTCGTGTTAGTACCTCAGGTAGCAACATATCATAAATATAAGGTATGATCAATGTAATCAACATGAATCAATGTCAACTATATCATGAAGTCTATAAGCATGTGGATATCATCCAACTATGTAATCAATGTCTATATGTTTATGGATCTCGTCTACGTGTCAACCAATTACACAAAACATCATGCATGTAAATATCATAAAGCATATGCATGGAAGTATGAGAATATAAATCAACGTGTGTCCCTCACGACACATCAAAATCATGGAACCTAATTGTCCAGCATCGACACACAAAAACATCTTGAAACCTGTACCCAGCATCGGCATGTAAATCCTCATATATATAAGGCTCCGTCAGTCCGGATCGGCCCACGGGCTCCGTCAGTCCGGATCGGCCCGTAACATCTCTCAACTCTGGTCGGTATCCTCTGGATATCTGCCGAGCTCAAATACAATCACCGGTAGGTAGTATTCCCTCTGCCAGGCTCACCGTCTGTATACACAGCATCCCTTTCTTGCCCCGGGGTACCATACCGGGTCGACTATGTACCCGCAATCGGCCTCATCCAGCTCCTCGAATCGGGTTTCACATGTTACACGTCTAAGAACAAAGAAAACGTATGGTGGACGCACTGAAATATCATATCAAGAGAAACCGGGTTTTTAAACGATGCATTCTTACTTTTAAAATGACCTCGGTTCTCAAATCCAGAAATCCCATGAAAACGGAATATCTCAATGCGTAAAATCATAAAGCATGATGTATGCGACATATGATAGAAATGTTAGCATATCCGTATATCATGCAACATAAAATAGTAATATGCACACATCGAGGGGAAAACCGCTCTTTTGAATGAATCCAGTTTTAAAATATATCTTGCGGTTCCCAAATCTCCAAAATAAAGCCAGAATCATTTATGTATGTGCAAATACGTATGTATGCAAGTATGGGTGTACAATATGTGTGTACGTAAGTATGAGTGTACAATATGTATGTGCACCAATATAGATGTACAAGTAGGTATATACGCAAGTATGAGTGTACAATATGCTTGTGCGCCAATATGGATGTACAAGTAGGTATATACGCAAGTATGAGTGTACAATATGCATGTGCGCCAATATGGATGTACAAGTAGGTATATACGTAAGTATGAGTGTACAATATGCCTGTGCGCCAATATGGATGTACAAGTAGGTATATACGCAAATATGAGTGTACAATATGCCTGTGCGCTAATATGGATATACAAGTAGGTATATATGCAAGTATAAGTGTACAATATGTATGTGTGCCAGTATGGATGTACAATTAGTCATATCCTGATGCAACAATCTTACTGTGTAGTGACATGGCAATTATTGTTGATGAAATGTGTGAGCCGGCAAGTAGGTGTACGTGGAACATATGCATCATCGATAATGGTGCTAGTGTCCTGACAGCATGGGTTTAATATAACAATAAACACATTTACACATGCAATTTGATGCGAATAGCAAGAATATGCGGAAAATGAATAATAAACACAACAGTGAAGAATCTACATCAATATATATATGTCATACAGTTTTGCCATTTGAAATAGCACGAATCGTGGTGTTTAGAAAAATAAAGGCTACGGTATTTTTAAGAAAAGATGCGTCATTTGAAAATATCCATAGGATCCCTTGGCCTGTCTTTAAAATACTCACGATTCGTTAGTTTTGAAATAGGTATGACTCGGGTCTAGTCTAACATCTACTATGTAAACTATAGATCTAACTAACAAGCTAATCGAAAGGGTACGGAAACCACCTAAATCTGAGTCGATATATATATACATATATAATAGTCGGTGATCTCGCCTCAATAGTACCGTGTACGATACACTATATCATATGACATCCTCGAGTCAAGAGTGCGGATCTATCATTAATATAAAGCTCGTACGTAAATTCGTCGTACGACATCCCAAATCTGGGTACGGGTCGAATCTAACATTTATCTCAGCAATTATCTGGTATCCTTATCTTCATATCTTATGATCTGGGGTACTGATCTAAGTCTAGTACAACTGATACCATCTATATATATGTATGCGTGTATGAAAACACATGTCCAAAGACCCGCTAAAATCTTATGTCGTATCACATAATACGAACCACACCATATCACCGATCTCATGGCACAATGCCCAATCTCATCGACTCATCTCCAAATATCATATACAATTCTCATCATCCATGTATAAGTATATGTATATATATATACCTAGTCCCATACCTGTGTGTGCGCGCATATATACGTATCCCCATGTACGCACAAGTATAACAAAATAAGCATGTGGGGGGGGGTGTAAACCTCATTCTAGGGTTCGCGACTAAGAAGCTAAACTAAGTTACTTCTAACTACCCTAAACTAAACCATGAACACAAATAAAATATTGATAATCATCCATGTAACATAAACACATATATAACCATATATATATAAGTTATACTACGAACTGCGGGGATGGTATACGCCATCCACCCGACTTCCCCCATAGATATAATCTACTCACATGATCTTCGTTTGCCGATGCCGACGTCGCCACGTGCTTGCTTGTCATCTCGAAGTCTTCGTGAGGGTACCTACACATCATAACGTATCATATCACATTAAAAACCAAATTGAAACCAAACGACACGCAGAACTCACATAGGTCAAAACCTATGGTTTGCTCTCGCAACCTAACCAAATAACACCCGATAGAGACGTACAAACGTCAAATGATCGATGTTAAACATGAAAGCACAAATCCGGAATTAAAATACGCAAAACCATAACTCGAATCAAAACAACAAATCAAGTATTTAGTACCAGATTTTGTATAGGGTGAAAACAATGTAAGCAAACAACAGTAGGGTGATATATAGGGTTTATGTGACCTACAGAAGAAACCTGGACTCACCCCCTTACCAAGAGGCCGAGCCCCTCCCCCTAAATTCCGAGCTCGCCAGCCTTGCATGCTCCAGTGGGGTTCGTCTTGCTACAGGGGGTTCCTAGGGTCAATTCTAGTCCACTGGGTTTGTTTGCTCATCTCGTAATCAACCCAGGTAATCCCAGATTTCTCTGTACACACCAATACCTCACAAACCGACATATTAAGTTTCTGTAAATCCGTATTTTGGCTTTCAGTTAGGTTGGTCTGGGTTTCTGTCAATAGGGAGGGGTTTAAGGTCACCACAAGAGTTCATTTACACAATCTCTATTCAAAACACACCCTAAACCCTAACTAGAATTTTCAAAGTTCACCCAAACACCACTTAAACGATTTTAAACTTGAATAGAAGCTTAAGCAAAAGAATTACTACACTAATTGTGAAGGGATTTACTTCATTTGGCACTCATGAATCCCCGACAGCGCCAAAATACAAACTTTCTTGGTCCAAAGTGTAGCTTGTGAGCTTGTGCACCTTTTTTGTGAAGTAGGGATGGAGTTTTGGGGTGTTTTTGATGATGAAGTGGGGGTTTTGAAGAGGAAGGAGGAGAGGTGCTGCCATGGAGAGTGGAGAAGAGAGAAGGATGAAGAAAATAGAATGAAGGAAGAAGAGCCCATGGTCAACTTGACCCATCACCTCTCTTTCATGCCCATCTCTCTCACTATTCTCACTACTACAAATAAGGGTTGCCCCTACGGATTTATCCATAGGGGCAACCCACTGCCCCTACGGATATATACGTAGGGGCGAAAAAATACCCCGTAGGTGCAAAGGCCGCAGGTGCAAGTTGAAGCCATGAACTTGCCCCTACGGGCAAATTCTTGCCCCTACGGATTTCTGTGTAGGTCCTGTTGCCCCTACGGAGTAGTCCGCAGGGTAAAAAATTTTATATTATTTACGGTTTTTTTTAATATATTAAATGTACCTACGGACATAACCGTAGGGCCATGTACTACCCCCTACGGCTATCTAAGTAGGTACTTATCCATAGGGGCAAAATATCAGGAATCCTGATATTCTGCCCCTACGGATAACTCTGTAGGGGCTAGGTAATGGCTCCTACGGATATGTCCGTAGGGGCACTCCCAACCCCCTGGTACTGAGATCAGGGGGGAAATATCAGTTACTGCTGATATTGTGCCCCTACGGATATTACCGTAGGGGCAACATGTGTACATACGGATTAATCTGTAGGTACATTTTATCTGTATTTTTTTTTAAAATGGGCTGCTTGATTTTTTCCCACCCTGTGCACAATAATATATACATCAATCAAATATAAAATTAATCATCACACAACATATATCGCAGTATTCATAATCGCATCTCACGCATATATATAATATACAAAAGAAACCCAAAAACTGAATATGATATAAATATAAACCAATATCAATATCGTTTCAAAATGTAATACAATGTGTATGATATAAATAAATACATGTTTCAAAAAATAAGAACCAAAAAACTACCCTAGCTCGGTCCAGCTCCACCTCTGAATAATGATAGAATAACGCGCGCCTGCTTCTCGGTCAATAAACTCTGCAATTCGGCGCGAGCGGGAGTCTGAGCGGCCTGTGGAGCTGGAGATGTGGTCTGCGCAGCCGCCGTCGAGGTAGTCGCTTGCGGAGTCGCGGCTGCGGGAGTCTGAGCGGGCGGTGGAGCTATAGGAGCTGTCTGCGGAACCGCAGCCGATGTAGTAGCTTGCGGAGCCGCAGCCGAAGGAGATGCATGTGGAGGCTCGGTCGATGTACCCTGTCGCGTCTGGACATAACGTGTGTAAGAAGCATGTGAAAACTGTGTATTATTCGAATTCGTATCATTATTAAGTTATTTTGAAACTCCGTTTGGATATCTAGTTTGGAAAACCGTTGTTTATTTTAATTACATATGTATGTATAATTAATCAAACTTAAGTCTAAAACCAAATAAGCTCAAGCTACGTACTAATTATGGATATGTTGATATGTATATAATATGAAATGATATTTTACTATAAAGCAGTATACATACCAGCATCTCCTTCAACTCCTGAACGGTGGCCCTCAAGCTCTCCAGTTCCTGATGGACACGTCGGTCACTGGAGACGGAGGAAGTAACCGCCGGGATGGAGTCCAACCTCATATGGGCCCTGCTAGGGCCCAGTCCCCGGCCTCTCTCCTAACCTCCATGGTGCCCTCCGTGTGCGGCATCCAGAACTGGGGTTAGCAGCCTCGGATCGCTCTGTCCGGTAAAATCGATCCCCGAGGCCTGGGCCTGCTCAACCACCCGCTCCTACACCACATTAAGCAGTAAAGTATGAGTATAAAATTTAAACTTGAACCTTCCAAAACTAAAATTTCAAATTTGGGTAGAAAAAATATTAACACTTACACAGTACTCCTAGGTAGCGACATCGGGATATCGAAGCTCGCCCGTGGCAGGATCTGTCGAGGTGCCGTGGACGGCAAGATATGCGGACAGCACGCTCGGTGTACCACCTGACGCCACGGTCCGAGATGTCTGCAATATTAGAAAGTAACTCTTAATATTAGAAATATTAGAAAATAACTCTTAATATTGCAGAATATCACAAAGGTCGGTCTATTGTAATTTACCGATAACTCCATGGCTCGAGTAATGTTCCTCGAGCCACATGTGTAAGTGGGGCGACCTCTCTTCGTCGACTTCCTGTTCTCTGTATTCCGAGCGGCCTGTTTCTGCACAACGCATTAACATTTAGTTTTCTAATTAAAAAACACAAAGAAATATATTATATCATAAATAACGAATTACGTTTAAAATACATACCTGTTTGCGTTGGGAGTCGAAATAAGCGCACAATAGAGACCATGTCTCTACGTCGACTCTCGCAAACGCCGGAGTAGATAGGAGGGCAGCTCTCTCTGCCTCGGGGGTCGCCATCCACAGAGAGTAGCAGTCAGCCTTCAGCTCATTCCTGTTGTATCGGACCTTGGCCTGCATGTTCTTCATCAGGCCATTATACAAAGCATGAAGGTCGAGCACCCTCTCCGGGTGATCAGGGTCGGCTACAGGCTGAAAATCGTAATCCAACTGAAAATACAAAAAAAACATTGTTTTTAGATTGCAAGTGTTAATAATAAATATATTGGATAGATTGCAAGTGTTAATAATTAATACGTACCCGAGCCTGATCAAAGAAGAGGGTGAATGAGCTCTGGTGCTGCTCGCCCCACTAAACGTGAAGTGGATAGTTTTTCACGAGCCGGCTCTCGCCTCTGTAGCCTCTGTGTTATGGAAAAGTATCGTGCTATCTTCACAGGTATATCAGGCTTCTTATCAGAATCTTTCGGCTTATACCCGGCCTCTCCGCATGTTGGACACTCTTTCAAATCTGAATTCTCTTTCCGGTACAACACGCAATTTTTAGGACATGCTTGAATCTTCTCGCACTTTAGACCCAAATCAGACATCATCTTCTGGGCTTCGTACCAGCTTTCGGGCACATTATTTCCCGGAGGCATAGAATCTTTCAAGAACGAAAGAAGCATTGTGAATGACTTGTTGCTCCATCCATTTAGGCACTTAATCTGGAAAAGTTGGACGAACCATGAGAGGGTGGAATACTTCGCTTTCCCATAAATTGGTTTCCTAGCATCATTCATGAAATTTTCATATTTATCGGCACGCGGTCCTTGACCGGAAGGAATGTCATCTTCGGTACGAATAGATTCACCTAGGGCAGCCTCTACCATATCCTCCATTTCTTCTGATGGAAATAAATTTCCGTCTCCTGCCGCATTACCGAATTCTTATTCTTCTCCTGCCACATTACCGAATCCTTCTTCTTCTACCGCGGTACTGCATTCTTCTCCTTCCCCGTGATATTTCCAAGTTGTATAAAGTCTAGTAAACCCATGTTTTACAATATGAAGCTCTGCCAATTCTACCTTCTGCCAGAACTTATTGCCACATCTACCGCACGGACAGAGAATCTTCTCTATTATGATCTTATTATGTGCACGTGCAAATTCAAGGAAAGCAGCAACTCCTGCGACAAACTTAGGTTGCATACGTTGTTTCCAATCCACATACATCCAGTCCTTAACTCTGACGTACTCATGGGCCATGTTAGACTGTATAACATATAAATTGTAGGTTATGCTGACTATATTGAGAAATATAAGAACGAGATAGTTACTGACAAAGGAGAAAATCCGTGTATATGCTTTGTATGTGCGTTTGTCGTTGAAAACAATAAATTATCGCACGTATGTTAACCAATAGACGGGGACTAAGTGGCGCTTTTAGTTTCATATATGAGTATCGATGGGAATATGAAGGTTTCATATTATCATATATTGGTTTTAACCCGAACATCTCGAATCGCTATCTAATTATGCGTTTGTTATGTATTCTTGTTGTATGTGTGTGTTCGGGCTGTAGGGGGTAGGCTTCTATCCTATTAAGAATGTATAGAGCGAACGCCCATCACTTGTGCTTTCAACCGTTTCGAGTAAATTTCGGCAGCACCTCCCCGTTGTTCTCCGAGTACACTATAATAGAATAGATAATCATTTCAAAGCTGTAAAGAACATCTAATCTATATTTGTACACGGAGAACCAGCGGAAAGGTACCGACGAAATATCTCGAAACGGATGAAAACACAAGTGAATGAAGGCGTTTGCTTTATACATTTTTAACTTGTCCACACGGGACAAATCTATGAGTTATCATACGATTGAATTTTCTCGTCGCGTAGAATATACGACGGTTGTTAGTATCGAGCTATACTGTCCGATATTTAACAACCTTCGTATAGTTCTAGGTCACGACAAGCATCGCACATATGTTAACAGATAGACGGGGACTAAGTGGCGCTTTTAGTTTCATATATGAGTATCGATGGGAATATGAAGGTTTCATATTATCATCGAGTATCATATTTTGGTTTTAACCCGAACATCTCGAATCGCTCTCTAATTATGTGTTTGTTGTGTTTTCTTGTTGTATGTGTGTGTTCCGGCTGTCGGGGGTAGGCTTCTATCCCATTAAGAATGTATAGAGCGAACGTCCATCACTTGTGCTTTCAACCGTTTCGAGTAAATTTCGGCAGCACCTCCCCGCTGTTCTCCGAGTACACTGTAATAGAATAGATAATCATTTCAAAGCTGTGAAACAATGTTGAAATGAACATCTAATCTATCTTTGTACACGGAGAACCAGCGGAAAGGTACCGACGAAATATCTCGAAACAGATGAAAACACAAGTGAATGAAGGCGTTTGCTTTATACTTTCTTAACTTGTCCACACGGGACAAATCTGTGGGTTACCATACGATTGAATTTTCTCGTCGCGTAGACTATACGACGGTTGTTAGTATCGAGCTATACTGTCCGATATTTAACAACCTTCATATAGTTCTAGGTCACGACGAGCATCGCACGTATGTTAACCGATAGACGGGGACTAAGTGGCGCTTTTAGTTTCATATATGAGTATCGATGGAAATATGAAAGTTTCATATTATCATCGAGTATCATATATTGGTTTTAACCTGAATATCTCGAATCGCTCTCTAATTATGCGTTTGTTGTGCATTCGTGTTGTATGTGTAACATGATTTTAAACCATTGAGATCAAGATTGATAGAACTGATCATCCTACATTGCAATAGCATTCATCAACCAAAAACTATTATTGCAATGGTATTCATCTATAACAATCAACAATTAAAACTACAAATGTAGGATACTGATATCATAAAGCGTTATACGCAACATTGATAGAACTGATAAATAAAAAAACGAAACACAAACCGTATCAAGATTTAACAACTTTGATTATGTTATATACGCGGGCCGATATTTTCATATTAGCCAATAGGGAAAAATAGATTGCGATCTGGATATGGTATATTGGCAGATGTTACCTATATGCATACATGCATGTTGTCGCCCCATTTTTTCATAAGTTAAACCAACTTTTCTATTCATGCTAGTAATTACTGGATACATTCAGGTTAAATGCATAGAGCTAGCCGTAATTTCCTCTACGGTAAACTTTCATCAATGCAACACTTTGGTTCGCCTAACTAGATCGCCATTCACGAACACAATCTATTTATATGGCATGGTTTTATACACTTAATTTTACCATATTTAATGAAAATGAATCATTCATGATATGATACACTTAATTTTACCACATTTAATGAAAATGAATCAATATGTTCCTTGGATACAAATATTAATTAATTAGACCAACTTGATTAGGATTGGATTTGTTTTGATTGCTTATGGAGGAAAAATGCAAACAAGTGTAGTATAGATCCCACCACTAGCTATTGCAAATTAGTCTAGTCATCCTCCATTTAGTAGTTAAAAAAAACAAGTTGAAGAGCCTATTTGTTTCCTTTTTACTTCAAAGACTCTAGATTCCCATTTTTGAACTATTCCTCCTTTGTCCTCCTGTACCAAAGTCTCCTTCACCTTTCTATAAATTCTCATTCATAATTGCCAAAGTCCATCACTCAATTACACACACACACACACACACACACACACACACACACACACACACACTGAGGGAGAACAACATGAAAAGATGCCATAGGAGAGAATTTCCTCATATGACGTCGAAAAAGTACGTCCTCCCTTATTTTTTCCGATGATCGGTATTCATCATTTTCTTCGTTATCATCTAAGAAATTTGTTGTACCCACATCTTAGATGATAACGAAGAATATGATGTATGTCGATCGTCGGAAAAAATAAGGAAGGACGTATTTTTTCGACGCCATAAGAGAAAATTCCTTCCTTCATTATATATATATATATATATATATATATATATATATATAATTTTCCAACAAGGGATTAGGATATCATCAAGTCATGTGACAACACTAGATAAATTAATCTTAATGGAGTTTTTGTCTAATCAAATTCAACTCCAACCATCATTTTAAAAGAACAAACCAACATCATTAAAAAAAATGTAAATACCAACTCCAAATTCCCAAAAAAGTAACGAGTAGGATGAAAATAAAGCCTAGCCGTGCTTTCTGTTCTCTTTGTAAGCAGCATTATAAATGGCCGAGTTACGAAATATGTTGTTAGGCATGAGTTAAGCCGATAAAAAAATTCAGATCATTTAATCATATATATCTTCCTAAAAACCCGTCATTGATTAAAAGTTGATAGCAATGATCAAGCAACATGGGAATTTAACCAACACTGTTCACGTATAATCAATCTTGCACCACTAATCATTCCTACGACAACCGTTAGTCGACAATCAGATGGATCTCTCTAAAAATCATACCCTGCTGTCAAACGTTTTTCTCCCATCAAATCAATTATACTAGTATAGGTCGCGATGAGTACAACCGTCAAAACCAATCACACCGCCCACACACGAAAACTAGCCATGCTCATAACATTTACATATCCTCAACTAACCCATTAAAACTCTCTCCAAGTTGGATATTAGTTGACCAACCACCATTAAACCGCCTACACACGAAAACTAGCCATGCCCACCCTAGCCCCAGCCCCAACCCTAACCTAACCTTAGCCCCAACCCCAGCCCAGCCCCAGCCCCACCCCGCCCCAACCTAACCCTAACCCCACCGCACCCCAGCTAAACCCCAACCCCAACCCTAAGCCAAACCCTAACCCCAGCCCCAGCCCCAGCCGAACCCCAACCCTAACCCTAACCCCAACCCCAACCCCGACCCCGACAGCGACCCCTGCCGAACCCCAACTCCAACCGCAACCCCAGACCCAGCCATGAACCCTAGCTCTAAATAATCAAAAATTTCTTTAATTTAGTTGAAGATTTACTAACCTGAACGGCGGTGGCGACGACCTGAACGGCGGTGGCGACGACCTGAACGGCGGTGGTGACGACGAGAATGGTGGTGGCGACGAGAACGGTGGTGGTGACGAGGAGAACGGCGGTGGCGATGACGAGAACGGCGGTGGCGATTTAGGGATTTTCTTTCGCACGCGATCAAGAGAGGAAGAAAGAGAGCGTAGGCGATCGATCTGTGCCTTTATTAAATCGATATTTAGTTTCCCCTAAGGATTTGTCCGTAGGTTCTTGATTTGCGGCTCCGTAGGGAAAACAACAAATTAAGAATTAATATTTTTATTCTTGAACGTCTGGGCCCGTAGGGGCAACCTTTTAGCCCTACGGATTAATCCGTAGGGCCTACTTAAATCTGCCCCTATGGATTTCAATATCCGTAGGGGCAACCCCCTATTTTACTAGTGTTTATTCTTTATCTTTCCTTTTCTTTTCTTTTATTTCCTTCTCTTTGCAATAGTAAACCCAAAACAATAACCATACACCCAAAAATCATGTAGGAAAAATGTAACAAGTGTTAAAATGACATGTGCATGTCATGTGCACAAAACACGCTTAAAGCCCGATTAGCGATTTTTTTAATCGCGATCAGCACAAAATTAGTGTAAAATAAATCGTAAAATTTCATAATTTGCATAAATCACATAAAGCACTCTCTTTTTAGTAATTTCCATAATTTTCCAAATTTTTCCTAATTTATCGGTATTTAATTATACCGCCTTATTAAAATATTCAAAACCGTTGTAGTTCATGAAACTATGCATTGTTTGAAAACCCCAATTTTTCTTGATATGATATTTCAGTGCATCCACTATGAGTTTTCTCGGTTCTGAAACTTGTGTTAGAAACCCGGTGCGAGGAGTGGAGTGGCCGTTTGCGGGTACATGGTGGACCCGGTATAGAACCCCGGGGCAAGAAAGCTATGTCGGTGGATTAGCCGATGAGCCTAGCAGGGGAGGTGCACTGCCTGCCGGTGACAGTATTTGGACTCGGTGGTTATCTAGAGGATATCGACCGGAGTCATGAGATGGATTTAGGCCGACCCGTTCTGCCGGAGCCCACGGGCCGATCCCACAGACAGAGCCTATTATATGAGGATTTATGTGTCGATACGGGACACTAGTTTTCATGATGTTTTTGGGTGCCGATGTTGGACACTCAGGTTCCATGATTTTGATGTGTCATTGAGGGACACACACACACAGGCATAGTTTTCATGATGTTTTCGGGTGTCGATATTGGACACTCAGATTCTATGAGACTTACAGGATATGAGGGCTGATATGAGGATGCGATGCCTGAGGTATTGGGATTTAGAGTGTCGTTGATGGACACTAGTTTCTCCACGATGAGGATTTCCATGATGATGATATGTTTTATCCCGTACTCAGCATTTATTTGATATGCATTGTTTCATGTTTTAGTAGTACCTGATAGAGTACATTTCATGACTGTTGCATATACATATTGCCATTTATTGCTATCAACTTGCATGTGATAGATTATCGCAATACGTGCATACCTGCGATTACCTGCATATGTTATTTACTATTCACGAGTTGGCAACTCACCCCCGTTGTGCCACAGTGTTTTGCAGGTGTCCCTCAGAGTGGTAGCGGCAGGGCTTCTTGTTATCGTATCATCTTTTGCAGCGGATACCGCTACGGCTGACTATGTGCGGTTTTGCAACAGGTGGGTTTTGCGGTTATCCAATGATGCTCAGTTGTATATTCGTTGTATCTAGTACTCTCTATCTACTACTTTCATGTATTTACTTAGAGACGAGATGTGAGGACGATATTGTATATTGTTTTGTGACATTGGATGTCTTTTATGCTGTTGTCACTTTATATCGTCCATTTTCTTTGCTACGGCGTTGTATATCTGTTGTGGTGATTGTTTTCGCCTTTGGGCATGGATTTGCTCCCGTTGGGGATGCTTTACTTATATTATTTGTTGTACCCATTTTCAGGGCTAGTTTTTACAAAAGAGGTGCTGCCGAAATTTTCAAGAAAGTAAATTTGGACTTTAAAGAATTTTTACTTGAGATTCCCAAAAGCTTTAAACAATGTTATTATCACTTACTACTTTTGATGGTTTAGATTGCTGGGTTTTTGGCTTACTTAAATTGTGTTACGCCTGTAGACGTTACGTGGTTTAAGGACCGTCACGTGCAAAATTTCGGGTCGTGACAAACTTGCTATCAGAGCGTTTTATCTTTCGGAGTGTAGGATGACCTTGGTATGATGGAGTAGGTAGCTTAAGCAGAGTGATGTAGCGTGTGTATGTCCGCGGCATACTTACGACACGGTACTCCGCCTAAAGTGACCTTAGTACTTATTGCTTGAAATTCCTTCAATGATGATACATATCTTTGTGATTCGATTTCCGTGTTCATATCGAATCCTATTTCCATTTCTAACCTTTATGCCACCGATGACTATGAGGGCTCAGAGAGAGGCAGTGAGAGCCGAGATCAGAGTTGACTCGTTTGGGACGAGGACTGACCAGAATGGTACGCTCGCTGTACAGGAGAAGATTGATCTGCCTTCGATAGATCGTATCGCTAGGCTAGAGATAGATATGCAAGATTTGCGCCAGTGATGGGATCATTGGTTGAGGCCGGTGAAGCGCAACGACAGGATGTTGCCATCCCTGTTACCCAGTTATTCCTTGCTATCAGCACACAGCATTGTGTTATGTATACAGCAGCAGTGGACGCAGCCCTACAAGATGAGGCATGTCTTCCTGAGACTTTGGATGTTTCAGAACCGAGGAGGGCTCGTACAGGTGTATCAGCCTAGAGATAGATGCTTAGACACCGCGATAGATTTCGTTCGGTTCACGAGAGTAGCAGAGGTTTGGGCCGAGGGTTGTGTTTGCTAGATCAGCCGTTTGTTGTGATTACTCCTTTTGGCGATTCTTTTGTTGTGCGACACGTGTTTCAGTCATGTGCCAATCGGATAGGAGATAGAGATTCGTCCATCGATTTGATCCTTCTAGAGATATTGAACTTTGACATTCTCCTGAGCATGGACTGGTTAGCTACATGCTATGCGTCTGTGGACTGCCATGAGAAAACAGTCAGGTTTGTTTTCCCGGCGAGTCAGTTCTTATTGTGCAGGGGGACCATGATGCCGCCCCTCACAGCTTGATTTCAGTCTTTTACGCTAGTCAGATTTTGAGGAGAAGATGTCGAGAATTCTTGTCTTTCATTCGTGATACCGGACCCACAGTAGATTCGTTGGATCGGGTTCCTATCGTGCGAGAGTTTTCTGACGTTGTTCCAGATGAGCCGGCAGAGCTTAGGGAGCTTAAGGATCAGCTGCAGAGTTGCTTGATGGGGGACTTGTACGTCCAAGTGTTTCTCTTTGGGGAGCTCCTATTCTGTTCGTCAAGAAGAAGGACGGAAGTTTGAAGTTGTGTATTGATTGATCGTCAATTGAACCGAGTTACGATGCGGATTAGACATCCTTTACATCGCATTGACGATTTCTTTGATCGGCTCCAGAGTGTGAGACATTTTTCTAAGTTTGATTTAGGATCAGGTCATCATCAGTTGCGGGTTCGGAATGATGACATTCCAAAGACTGCTTTTTATGCACGCTACGGGCATTATGAGTTTTGGTGGTGTCGTTTAGACTCACCGATGCCCCAGCAGCGTTCATAGATTTGATGAACCGGATTTTTCAGGCCATTTCTTGACCAGTTATTATTGTGTTATTGATGACGTTCTGGTATATTCTAAGAGTTGAGAGGAAGAGGAGCAGCACTTGAGGATTTCTTTGTAGACATTGAGAGATCACCAGCTGTTTGCTAAATTCTCGAAGTGTTCCTTCTGGCTTGATAGTGTTGACTTCTTAGGTCATATGGTTACGGGAGACGGTATTCGTATGGAACCGAGAGAGATCAAGGCCGTACTGCTTTGGCCCAGACCTGTTCAGTGATAGATGCCCGCAGCTTTTTGGGCTTAGCCGGTTTTTACCGTCGTTTCGTGCAGGATTTCTTGAGTATCGCTGTACCACCGACCGGACTGACTAGGAAGGGGGGTCCTTTTCTTTAGACCGAGGCATGCGAGCTGAGTTTTCAGTGGTTGAAGACTCGGTTGACGACTGCACCGGTTCTACCTTTGCTTTCTGGATCGGGCGACTGTGTAGATTATTGTGATGTTTCGTGAGTGGGGCTCGATTGTGTACTGATGTAGTGCGATAGAGTTATCGCTTATGCTTCTCGATAGTTGAAGGAGCACGAGCAGATTTATCCCACTCATGATCTGGAGATGGCCGCTGCAGTCTTGCGCTGAAGATTTGGAGACACTACTGGTTCGGAGAGGCGTGTCGGATTTTCACAGACCACCAGAGTTTAACCTCCCTGCAACGGGATCTGAGTTTGAGACAGTGCCGTTGGATGGAGCTTGTGAAGGATTATGTTTGTGAGATCCTTTATTACCGTAGCAAGGCGATTGTGGTAGCTGATGCTTTGAGTCGTAGGCCCGGGGGTAGGTTGTTCCAGTTGAGCGCAGTTCAAAGACAGTCTTTTGCAGATTTGCAGTTCTTGTGCAACCGTTGAGTACAGCTTAAGATCACCTCTACTAAGGGAAAGCTTGCTCATGTCCATGCCCGTCCACTTCAAATTAATCATTTTCGTGAGGCACAGCCCGCCGATACTCGTTTGTATGAGATTCTTGAGCATGTTCGGCAGGGTAGAGATTCGGAGTTCTTGATTGATGACCAGGGTGTGCTATGTTACGGGACTCGCTTGTGTGTTCTAGATACTGATAAGTAGAGACACGAGATCCTAGAGCAGGAACATCAGTCAGCTTTCAGTGTTCACCCAAGTGCCACCAAGATGTAACATGACTTGAGAATTAGTTACGGGTGGGCAGAGATGAAAAGTGATGTTTCAGATTTTGTTTTGAAGTGTTTAACTTGTCAGCGAGCTAAGGTTGAGCATTTGAGACCGGCAGGAGAGCTGCAATTTTTAACCGTACTAGAGTGGGAATGGGAGCAGATCTCCAAGAATTTCTTTGTCGGTCTACCCAGGTCTAGTCAAGGGTATGACTCCATTTGGGTGATTGTTGTCCGGTTATGCTCAGTATGCTCAGTTGTTTTTTGATAGATTGGTGCATTTGCACTGAGTTCCTTCATGCGTTGTATCCAATAGAGGCATTCAGTTCGCTAGCCGTCGTTGGCAGAAGCTTCAGGAGGCCATGGGTACCTGGTTGAGCTTTAGCTCCGCTTTCCATCCGCAGGCCGATGGTCAGACAGAGCGGACTATACAGACTCTTGAGGATATGCTTGTGCGTGTGTACTAATTATTTGTTGGCTGTGGGATCGTCACTTTCCATTGATGGAGTTCTCCTACGATAACTGTTACCAGGAGACATTTCAAATGGCAACTTTTTAGGCCTTTTGTGGTAGGTAGTGTCGATCGCCGGTCTGTTTGACTGACTCCGTGAGAGCAGGATTTTTGGACCCCAGCTAGTCCAGAGACTTCGGAGAAGATCCAGTTGATTCAGGTCAGGATGAGAGCAGTATAGTGCATACAGAAGTTTTATGCCGACCGTCGTTGTCGCAGACTTGAGTTCGCAGTGGGAGACCATGTATTCCTACGGATTTTTCCGATGAATAGCGTGTTAAGTTTTGGGAAGCTTAGTCCTAGATTATAGGTCCTTTTGAGATCCTTGAGCGAGTTAGTACTGTTGCCTTTTGTTGGCGCATCCACCCAGATTTCTGAGTATTCATCCCGTATTCCTTGTGTCGATACTTCGCAATTACCTTCATGACCCTTCTCACATGATTTAGCACCATACCATTTGGACGCGAACTTTTCGTTCACCAGCAGCCTATAGTTGTGGTGGGTCGGCAGGTGGAGAAATTTCGGTCAAGAGTCTTGCCATCTGTAAAGGTTCTTTGGCGTAGCCGTCTAGTAAGGAGATCACTTGGGAGGCTGCGACCGAGATGCGGAGGATATTCCTTCATCTCTTCGAAGGTACGCATAGATAAAATTTTAAATTCGGGGACCGAATTTCTTTAGGGGGGAAGATTGTAACGTTTTAGAAATCGTTTAAGTGAATTTTCTGTTAATAGGTAAAATAAGCCATGTTTTTTATAAAACCCTCGAAGTGATCATTTTTCAGTTTAGACTTAACTGCACCTAGTTTAACTGGGAAATTGCTAGATTGCGGTTTTTAGTGTTCACTTGAAAATTTTGATTCACTTTAATATTTTTCCATAATTAAAATATTATTTTAAGTTTTTAATTATGCACTTAATTAGTGGTAATTACAATTCTGATTAGGTTAATTAAGCTAAAGTGGATCTATACTAACTTAATCACAAGATTAAGCATTAAACCATCCTTACAAAATATCCTAGAAAATATCTAGATATTTGTTAAAATTAAATGAAAATTCTAAATAAAGAATTAAAAGGGATTAAGAGGTGGCATGGATGGGAGAGGTATTAATGAGCATTAATTGAGGTTTTAGACTAGATTTTTTCACAACCTTCATCATTCCTTCTTTTTAGCCGAACCCCTCCCCCATTGGCTGCCCTCTCATTTTCTCACCCCATTTTTACTCTTTAAAGCTCAAATAAATTATCAAAAATCATCAAATAATCGTACAAACTCAAATACAAATCTATACCCATTATTCTTTAGCTTAATCTTGTATGGATCTTCATGAAAGTTAGCATTTTGGAGGCTATTTTGGAAATCTTTGTGCAAGTTTGTGAATCAAGTGGAGGTATAAAATCCAAATCCTAAACTTTAGTTGTTGTTTAAATACTTTAAGCTAGCTAATTAGATGTTTAAATATGGCTTTAATTTTCATATTTAGAAATTCAAGAAAGGGTTATGAAGATCAAGTTAGGGTTTGATTATTGTAATGGTTAAGTGAGATGTGTAGACTTTGACAATTTATCCTAGTTGTAAGAATGTTATTTGTTATTTTCCTAATCGTGTAATTAAGCTTAAGTGAAAACTAAACTTTTACTAAATCTTTTATTGGTGAGATTAAAATTGTAGTAAAGGTTTGTGTGGTTTAAGCAAGCATTTATGTGATGATTGTGATCGCTAGATTTGGTTAAACTTTTAGACTTGAGCTAAAATGATTAAAAGTGCTTACTAGGTTTTCAGTAAAATTAGGCGTGGGTTTCTAATGACGCTGCGATGCTATATATATTAGATTCCACGATATATATTATGGTGTGAATGCGTGATCGGTACGATCGGGGTCTAGGCTTGGTGGTTGTGTCATCCTAGCTAGGGATGTGCCGATATCGTGCGCGTTTTGTGCATTAGGTGCGCAGTGTGTATATCTTGTGGACGTTATCCTTAAGTTTCGTTGTCTTTGTGTCGGAGCAGGATATTTAACCTTATGTGTTGTGTTTGTGAAATTTTAGGATCGTGAGCAGGGACTTCGGACGTTGCAAAGAAAGGGAAGTAGGTGGTCGGATTTACTTAGTTCGAGATCATCGGTGAGTAGATTTAACATTTACAGGCGAATCGCCTGCATGGCGTTATGCGTCTGAGCTGGATTATATGACTTGATTATTAATTACAAGTATTGCACATATAGAGATTGTGCATGAACTTCAATTCATATTATTACTTATTGTGCTGGGACTTGTACCCATTGGACACTGCACTATTATTGACGGTTCATGTTGCACGAGAACCAATTGTATGCCACACACTCCATCGATAATTTCTATGACACGCACAACACATATATATATGAGATATTGTATTGGTTAGGGATATTGAGATATGATCTTTATATCCATTGTATATATGAGATATAGCTGACACCTATACATATGAGATATTGGATTGGTTAGGGACATTGAGACATGATCCTTATTTCCTTTGTGCATATGAGAGGTAGCTGACAAATATACATACGTGATATTGTATTGGTTAGGGACATTGAGACTTGATCCTTATATCCATTGTGTATATGAGAGATAGCATACACATATACCTACATGCTTACACATATACCTATAGGGTATTGTATCATTATTGAAAGGTATAGACACATATCTTGCTATAGCTACATATATACCTATAGGGTATTGTATCTTTATTGACAGGTATATACACATACGAGATATAGCTACATGTACATCTTGCATACATACTTACATGTACATACATATACCTTGATATAGCTACATGTTCACCCTTATATGATGTTGCGTTGGATTTTGGAGAAATTAGGAACCACATGATATATTTAATAACTTATTGCATTTAAATAGCGGTTTTCCTTTATATGCTCATATTACTGTTTTATGTTGCATATATTATATTTCATGGATTTACGCATTGAGATATGGATTTCATATGATATTTTCTGGATGTTTTACTCCTGAGGATATATGAGTGGTATAGGACACTGTTATATATATATATATATATATATATATATATATATCAGTGGTATGGGACGCTGTTATATATGTATATATATATGTGTGTGTGTGTGTGTGTGTGTGTGTGTGTGTGTATTTATATATCAGTGGTATGGGACGCTGTTATAGATGTACATATATATAATATATACCATCATAATGATCTATGCAAGTATTCTTATTCTTTACTTGATGTTTTCTGGATTTGAGGACCGTGGTAGTTTATGAAACTATGCATTGTTTGAAAAACCCGGTTTCTCTTGATATGATATTTCAGTGCGTCCACCATGAGTTTTCTCGGTTCTGAGACTTGTTTTAGAAACCCAATGCGAAGAGTGGAGTGGCCGTTTGCGGGTATATGGTGGACCCGGTATGGTACCCCGGGGCAGAAAAGGTATGTCGATGGATTAGCCGATGAGCCTGGCAGGGGAGGTGCACTGTCTACCGGTGACAGTATTTGGACTCGACGGTTATCTGGGGGATACCTACCGGAATCATTAGATGGATTTAGGCCGACCCGTTCTGCCGGGGCCCGCCGGCCGATCCCACAGACGAAGCCTATTATATGAGGATTTATGTGTCGATGCTGGACACTAGTTTTCATGATGTTTTCGGGTGTCAATGTTGGACACTCAGATTTCATGATTTTGATGTGTTGTTGAGGGACACACACACACACACAAATATATAGATACATACACAGGTATAGTTTTCATGATGTTTTCGGGTGTCGATATTAGACACTCGGGTTTCATAAGACTTACAGGATATGAGGGCCGATCTGAAGATGCGGTGCTTGAAGTATTGGGATTTGGAGTGTCGTTGATGGACGCTAGTTTCTCCACGATGAGGATTTCCATGATGATGATATGTTTTATCCCATACTCAGCATTTATTTGATATACATTGTTTCATATTTTAGTAGTATCTGATAGAGTACCTTTCATGACTGTTGCATATACATATTGCCATTTATTGCGATCAGCTTGCATGTGATAGATTATTGCAGTACATGCAAACCTGCGATTACCTGGATATGTTATTTACTATTCACGAGTTGGCAAATAACCCCTGTTGTGCCACAATTTTTTGCAGGTGTCCCTCAGAGTGGTAGCAGCAGGGCTTCTTCTTATCGTATCATCTTTTGCAGCGGATACCGCTACGGCTGACCATGTGCAGTTTTGCTACAGGTGGGTTTTGCAGTTATCCGATGATGCTCAGTTGTATATTCGTTGTATCCAGTGCTCTCCATCTACTATTTTCATGTATTGACTTAGAGACGAGATGTGAGGACGATATTGTATATTGTTTTATGACTTTGGATGTCTTTTATGCTGTTGTCACTTTATATCGTCCACTTTCTTCGCTACAGCATCGTATATCTGTTGTGGTGGTTGTTTCCGCCTTTGGGCATGGATTTGCTCCTGTTGGGGATGCTTTACCTATATTATTTATTGTACCCATTTTCAGGGCTATTTTTTACAAAGAAGGTGCTGCCGAAATTTTCAAGAAAGTAAATTTGGACTTTAAAGAATTTTTACTTGAGATTCCCAAAAGATTTAAACAATGTTATTATCACTTACTTTTTTTGATGGTTTAGATTGCTGGGTTTTCGGCTTACTTAAATTGCGTTACTCCTGTAGACGTTACGTGGCTTAATGGTCGTCACGTGCCAAATTTCGGGTTGTGACAAAAATCCTTCGATCTGATCGAGGAAATGAATACTTAAACACAGAATTCCAAGATTATTTAAAAGAGAATGAGATTCTCTCAAAGCTTACTCCTCCGTATACATCACAGCACAATGGTGTATCGGAGTGGTGGAATCTCACCCTATTAGATATGGTGCATTCTATGATGAGTGTTACTGAGTTACCTATTTCCTTTTGGAGTTATGCACTTGAGACAGTTGCATATATATTTAATAGGGTTCCTACCAAGTCTGCGACTACCACTCCATTTGAGATATGAGAGGGGAAGAGACCATGACTTAATTTCATTAAGATATAGGGTTGTCCGGCTCATGTCAAAAAGCAAAATCCGGTCAAACTCGAGGGAATATCTGTTTTATGTAAGTTTTTTGGATATCCCAAACATTCACGAGGGTATATCTTCTATCACACCGAGGAAGAAAAGGTGTTTGTTGCTCAACATGCCACCTTTTTAGAAAAAGAATTTCTTGTAAAAGGAATTAGTGGTAATGAGGTAAAGTTGGAAGAAGTTCTAGATACATAAACTACAACTGAAAATTTGGTAGAACCGGAGGATTCAATAGTCCCCGACGAACATCAGCCACTCCGCAGATCTACTAGGGTTTCTCACCCGCCAGAGAGATACTACGGTTTTCTCATAGACGGTGGGAGCGATAATTGCATCATGGAAGATGATGAACCAACTAGTTTTGAGCAGGTTATCACAAGTAGGGACTCTGTGAAATGGTTGTATGCTATACAATCTAAGGTGGAATCCATGTACATCAACAAAGTATGGACTTTGGAAGTTGCTCCTGAAAGGGTAAAACCCATTGGGAGCAATTGGATCTTCAAAAAGAAAATTGGTGTAGATGGAAAGGTTAAGACCTTCAAAGCTAGACTTGTAGCAAAAGGTTTTCGTCAATGACCAGGTGTCGACTATAATGAGACCTTTTATCCAGTGGCCATGCTTAAGTCCATCAGGATCCTACTTGCCATTGCTGCATACCATGACATGAAATCTGGTAGATGGATGTCGAGACTGCTTTTCTAAATGGTGATTTAGAAGAGAGCGTGTATATGACACAGCTAGAGGGCTTCATAGACAGTTGGAGCAGCAGAAAGGTGTACAAGCTGCTTAAATTAATTTACGGATTAAAACAGGCGTCGTGGAGTTGGAATATCTATTTTGATGAAGCAGTCAAAAAGTTTGACTTCATAAAAAATGTAGATGAATAATATATATATATAAAAGGGTAGTAGTGAGTAAGGTCGTATTCCTCATATTGTACGTGGATGGAATACTTTTGATAGGAAATGATATTCCTATGCTATACTCGGTCAAACTCTTCCTATCATAAAAGTTCTCCATGGAAGATCTGGGTGATTCCTCCTACATCCTGGGGATAAAGATCTATAGGGATAGATCTAAAAAGATGTTGGGATTATCTCAGTTCAGGTACATAGACATCATACTAAAGCGGTTTAGTATGGAAGATTCTAAGTGTGGTAATTTACCTGCTTGTTCAGGAATCACTCTCCCGAAAGAGATGTCTCCCAAGATTGATTTGGAGAGAGCTCACATAAACGTGATACCCTATACTTCTGCAGTTGGGTCTATCATGTACGCAATATTATGCACCAGACCGGATGTAGCTTACACCCTTAGTGTGGTAAGTAGGTATCAATCAGACCCAGGGGAGAAGCAGTGGATAGTTGTGAAGAATATTCTTAAGTACTTGAGAAGGATTAAAGAGATGTTCTTGGTGTATGGTAACGGAGAACTCCAAGTGGAATCCTTTACCGATTTGAGCTTCCAGAGTGATAAGGATGACAACAAGTCTATCTCGGGCTTTGTCTTCACCTTCAATAGAGGGGCGGTATGTTAAAAGAGTTCCAATCAAGATACCGTTGCAGACTCGACAATAGAGGCAGAATACATTGCTGCCAATGATACTGCCAAAGAGGCTATCTAGATGAAGAAGTTCATTATTGAACTTGGTGTGGTCCCATCCATAAAGAGCCAACACCTTTGTATTGTGATAATATTGGAGTTGTAGCTTTGGCCAAGAAACCCCAGTCTCATCAGCCATCCAGACATATTCTGAGGTGGCATCACCTGATCCGGGAGATAGTTGATCGCCGTGAGATCGAGGTTAGGAGAGTAAACACGAAGAACAACATAGCGGATCCACTCACGAAGGCCCTCCACAGATACAATTTGAGAGATTTTTTGCGATGTTGGGTATGCGATACTACAATAACTAGCCTTAGTGCAAGTTGGAGATTGTTAGGAATATGTATGCCCTAGAGGCCATTATTGTATATTATAGTTGATGCTTGGACATATATATAGAGGACTTTCTTGCTCGACATGTGTTAGACCACGGCGGCGCCCCGGCAGTCTAACCGAGGCCAAATGCAGAACAAAAACTTTTTACGAAATCGACGCCACCGCGACCCAATACCCGAATCGTTCCATTAACCGTATTCTAGCAATATCTAAAAGGAGTTTGGAAAGATTATACCGATCGATCCGTGTCCTTCGGTCTTTAATCTCCGCGCCTAACTCCTCGCTGCTGCACCGACGAAATCGCTCCCCGATCAGGTCCGTCGAAGTAGCACCACGTCATCAAATCTTTATACGGGCTCCCGCCTTGAACCGAGGCAACTTGGACATTGGGTTTGCTAGCCGACATGTCCAAGATTGAAGTAGAGAAAATGTAGGATCTTTTGTCTCAAGGCACCCAAGCGATTGGGTGGAGGTAAATTGGAGTTGCTAAGATAGAGAATGTGAACCAAGAATTTTTTGCAAAGAAAAAAATGAGCTTCCATTTCCATGAGCTCGGACAGAATTAAGTTCTCTGGGGATTTCAGGAAAGAAGTTGTGAGCCAAGAGAATCTTTGCTGGAAAAATAATGGTGTGGATAAAAATGCGAGTGTGTCTTTTTGGCACCACAAAAAACCCCTTACAGATAGAATAATGGCTGAATTGCATAGAACCCCCCGCATGGAAAAATCATCCACACACCTTAAGAAGAAAAGAACCAAGTCCTTTTTCCCACCACAAAAAAACCCCATGCCAATAAAGAATGCACAATTTGTGGAGAGCCCCCCAACCACCAAAATCAGCCCCATGCTTCCCCATGCTGCCGAAATGGCTAGCCCCCACAAATGCAAGAATTTCAGTGCAATGGAGATGGCAAGAAAATGACAAGGGCAAGGTCAAAGTTCATAATGATAAAACAAGGTGTTGGAGGCGGAAAAAGAAGCTGGCAACTCCGGGAGTGATCCCGTAACGAATTACGAGATTAACCCTCAACTGTAAATACATACCCGTATTTATATTCTGACCGAATACAAATGCAATGAGACAAAAATATTCCTACATTATAATACTAGGATCCGGCTTAAAGCAAAGCCCGCTAGTATTATCCGTCTGATCCTGATCCGTGCACAAGTGCACGAATATGATCGAACCCTGCCATAAACCATACGGCCTCTACAACATTTCGCCCGAACTTGGGAAACTGTCTATGGGGGACTCTAATGACTCATCAATACACTGGCACTGGGTATAACAACTAGCACGTCTGAGATACTAGCTGTACGTAACGGTTGCCTATGTATTGAACGAAAGGGAAGCTGGCGAGCGAACTCATCCTGAAACCCTACTGAGCCTGACAGTGACAATATCCATACAGTCCGGTCTGTTCGTCTATGAGTATCGCATATAGGGCCTAGGGGGCTGGTAAACGTTAGACCCCCAATAGCGGTGTAAGTCGTGTCGGAGAGTAGCCCAGAACACCCTGAGAAACTACTCGAATACCTTCCAGTAAATCTTGATTACCCTGGCCAGGGATTTTGTGTAATAGCTCTCCTAAACACAGCGCGATCTCACCCCCAATACCGGAAGAGACGAATCCCCGACTATCCGCTTACTGCCTCCATGTGGCTCGGGACTGTACCCAAGTAAAACCTGTTTGCACGACTCTTTTGAGCCGTGGTAGGGTAGTGATCAAAGCACAGTGGGAACTCACACGAGACAAATGACGATCTCAGGTCGACAGACTAGCCTGTACACATGTCACCAGAGAACTGCTATCTGACGATATGTATAATACCAACTAGCATGTTCCCGGTGAGTCCTGTCCGGTGTACTCATAACGCAATGAGCACCTGTATACATCTTAGGTGAACCAACTGACACCAATGGCTTATGAGACTGGCCACAGCCCCTCGTCGGGGTCTCGACTGTATACACTAGTCTACTCTGGAGTATCGATGCCCTGTCTCGAAACTCCCATGACTAGGAACACTTTAAGGATGTGCTTATAGACCCCAGCTCCCACGTATATGATCGCCATCATACTGCTGGCAGTCAAGCAAGAATCCTATAGGCTCTATCAACATGCAATAGTGAACTAAAGCATGTACACGATGATAAAGATAAACCAGATAGCATACAATCATCTCGAGCAAGACTGTCCTATCGGTATAGGTCCTTCCTCAATCATTGCAATCACGTACATGCGATCTAATAATTGAGTTTGAGGGCACTATATCCAACAATTTCCCACTTGCACTTAAGGCTAATTATTGCGATGTCGCGTACTCAGAGCTCGTGTGATACCAAACATCCAACTCCTCTACTAATCAGTTTCACAAAGCTCGTTTGTAAAACTATTGTGTTCGAGAAATAGCCTCAGTGAGTGGATCCACCCTGATGTTTCTTTCCTGTCTCTCTTTTTCTCAAGTTCGCGGAGAAAGCCATCTCCCGAAATGAGTAATACCTGTCTTAGAATATGTCTGGATATCTGATGGGATCCAGTTCATAAAAGAACTCCAAATCCAGCAAACTTCTTAGACTGTATCGTCAACTGAATTTAATCAGTATCCTGCACCATGCCTCCCTCAGTATCCGCTTGGACCACCTGTCCAAGCTACTGCTCCTCGTCAGAGGGAAAACTATAACTCTGACAGTCACTCTGTCATCCGGGTCACCTTGGAAGCCTGGAATGATAACCGTCTCCTGAAGGAGGCTGTCGTTATCAAATCCCTAGAACAACTACTTATGTTCTAAAACTGCTTCTGAACATTTCACCAAGATTGGATTAATATAAACTTATTGCATCTAGTGCAAAAACAACATCTGGTGTGGTACTTGACATCTCATGATCAACTCAATTGCCTAAGCAAGTGATCTACCAATCATGCACATCCCTCTCCCATTTAGTCTGTAAGACACCTTTAGAGAGGGTGACTCCATCACCTGCAGGTACACCACCATGCCAGAATTCGTTCATTCTAAAATACCTTTAGAATGCTGTCAAAGTACTGAGATTGGGAAACTACCCAAATCTAGATCTAAAACCATAGATCCAGTAACCAGAATGCTCGATATTATATCCATATCCTATGTGGAGAAACTACCATATAACAACTACAGTATAACCGATCGTAGTATAGGAATTTCACTTCCTATTATGTGTATGTCGTCCAAATACCAGGACTTCACACCCTACCATCTCCTATTCTGATGAAGTCAAAGTCCATGACTGTCACATCAAAAATAGATGATCTATCTCCGCTATATCTGCTTTAGTCTGTAAATAGACATAAGCTACTTGTCCACTATGCTTCTGCTACTCCCACTGATCAAAACAACCCTCTGGCAGAATAATATATACGTGCATTTCTAAAGCTAGTTTAGAACGACGCTATACTCATCCTCCTGTCGGGTCTCATAGTCTGGAACAACAGTAGTGTCAAGTCTGGGTAAACAAGAACCTCCCTGTCACCGTCCTTGAGGATACCGGAGTACCTCTCGGGCGCCTGAGGTTACCCACCGTATCTGCGGAGTGGCTAATGGAATGTCAATCCTGATTGAATCTTTAGGTCCTATTAAATTTTCCGTAATCGTTTGTGGTTTTTGAATCTCTTCCAGTTCTACCATACTCCCACTACTGTGTCGAGTCAAGAACAATATAACTATTGATCTTCCAGATGGTAGAAAATTAACCCTCGTCAAAGCCCGGGTTAACCCACAAACTGCCATTACAAAAACGTGCCTAGAGTTATTCAGAGTCTAGTTTTAAGCATAAGCCGGACAACTCCCCGTACCTTAGCATCGTTAAGATACGAACCGTTCAATATAAAATATAGAAATAGAGGCACTGATTTAATTGGAACCAGATTCAAATTATGCAGCTGTCTCTAATGCATATCAACTAAATAGAGAGAGGCCGATTGGCATTACTCATCTTATGAGTGTATCCAATTATGAGTAACCTGAAAGAGAAACAAGTTTCTCAAAACCATTACTATCAACTGAATACCATACAAGTATCTACATCTTCGATCACCTTGAAGAATCTCGATACTTGCAACACAAGGTTCTCTACTTTATTCCTGTACCTATAACTTCTCAAACTTGGACCTTGTATTTCTACGAAACACTTGTCTAAAACTTGAGAAGTCATAAGTAAACAGAATACAGTACGAGGACCAACCCTTTTGTCCTAATGGACACTGGACAATATACAATATAAGTCCCCTGAGTTGAATAACTCAAACCCTGTGCGTGGTAGGTTGAAAACTGTACCCAAGTGATTTCCTAAAATATCACCAATTACAAAGAATTCTGATATAATAAGGATGATCACCTAATTTCCAATAACTTACTCCCACTCATTATCTGTAAAACCATACAGATGTGAGAATCATACCTGGTAAATACATACCCTAGAGTAAGTGTCTAATTAGGAAATCAGCTTTCTATTAACAATACACAGTGAAACTGAAACACGAATATGTTTCGAAGGGGTATCCGGGTATTCCTAGTAATGCCTCTTCCATTATACATATTCATAACTGTAACCGTATATTTCCCTGCCATCTCTCCAATTCCCGTTATTTGTCTTTAGTCGTTACCTTCTATACACCATTGTTAGGCTAAGTGGTTTTCTTCCTTCCCTACCGTTCGGCACCAGCCTATGCTTTGGAAGAAGACTATCCAATAAGCATAATAGGTGTACTCTCCTAATCCTAGGAGCACTCGCAACCTGAGAGAAGATAAAGATAAAAGACAACTGAATAAATCTTATTCCTATTTCTCCTGAACCAGAATCCATCCTCGAAAAAGTTTCTTCGAGTTCGTATATAACCATACGATGGATTTATCCAATGGAAGTGGATGTTCGTAGTGATACGAGGTATTTTGGAGAAATGCAAAGGGCAAGAGGAGGAGTGGCAATGATGTATTCAACTCAGACAATCCAAAAACCAGTGTTTTAAGAAAGTTTGGTTAATTTGGTCACTGAGTTATTGTCTTGGGTCGGGTCATGATCGCAGTCAAAAAGAGAGAGAGAAAAGAAACACTCTGCGTGCACTCTAACTTAGATCAGAATGGTTAATCACTTTATCTAATCAGGATGTCTCCCACTGTTATCTCAAATTCTCCTCCAAACCTGAAAGAAGAATTAGTCGGGGTCACCCGAGGAGTAAACCAACTCATCAGTGGGAATCGCGATCCAACTATCATCGCATGATAACGTGATGGAAGCCACTCACGTCATCAAGCTCCAGAAGGTATGCGCAAGCCTGGCAAGTTTCCTGTACGTTTGAAACTCCCGATGTGATTTTACCCCTAACGACCTATAACCTTGACGCTTGCCAACAAGTTATAGGCCACTAATCAAGTTCAACCCGTGATTATCCTGGATTAACTCAAACCCACCCGCACAAACCCTTGACGCTTGCCAACAAAGCTGTACGACTGTCCCGATCAATCGCATATCCATGCTACAAATAACTAATATTCAGCTACCGTACTCTATGCCTTGAGGCTTGCCAACAAACATAGCACGAATACTAAATAGTAATTATAAGAAATGACGGAGGGCTACAGCTGGTTTTTGGCGAAAAACCTTTAAAGTAATGAACTTGATATCGTTGAAGGAACCGGATAACTTTTATAAAAACATAGTGGCGAAAACCATTGCTAAAGAGGTCACTCCCGGTGAAGGGATCTCGGCTCTTTCCCCGTCGAATAAGGCGCAGGATATTCCAAACTGAATACCACGATGCAAAGAAAAAAGTAATCGACTATAATGAAATTATTACCCTGACACAAACCTCTGTCTAAGGGGCCACTCCTGATGAAGGGATCTCGGCCCTTGCCTCGTCGAATGAGATGCTGGATATTCATAATCGAATACCACTGTGCAAAATAAAAGAGAACGCTCTAGTAATAACATCTTTTTAAAAATTGGTTCCAGCAACATAAAATATAGGTTTGTTTTCCTTGCATTGATAAGAATCAACGCAATCCCATCAAATGATCACACCAGAAAAGAACGAAAATATGATGTACGTATATGCCATCCGCATTCGCCACTGGGTCCCGTCATCACCCGTTAGGTTACTTAACTAACGATAGAGCGGGGACTGGGCTAGCGCGGGTGCAAAACATATACAACATCTACAAGTATATATATCAATATATAATAATCGCTACAGGCGTGATAAATGCAACATCACAGAAAAGTAATAAGCATCACAGAACAATACAGATAATCTGGGATACCCGGGTTTCATTGAGCCGCAAGTGAAACCCGACGTTCCCCTGGTCATGCGGATAGCCTGTGCAATGAAAACCTAGACCCCTACGAGTGCGGCATGTTACCCGCCAAAACCTGAAGCGAGGCAGCCCCCTTCAGCAAAGTGAATGGACCACCAAGCACTTCACGGAATTCTGTAACTTGAGCACCCCTCCTTGGGTCAACCTATACCCCCTACGAGTGTGGCGAATAGCCCGCTAATTCTAGAGTGAAGCCCCCTCCGTCTCAAAGCCATGAGATGCGGGCCCGTTGCCCTCTAGAACCCGGCATCCGTGCACCCCACCGCGGGGTAATCCTAGTACAGAAAAGAAAATAATATACAAACAAGCAGTGACAGCAGTCCACATGTCGGACGCTCGTCCCGCAATATCAAATGTACAAATAAATTCAAACTGCACTACCATTGCCCAGAAGCTATCCACCACGACAATCCGCTACATCACAGCACAGCACAGAATATCAACGTGAATATCACATTCGTAAATCCGTCAAAAAGACTATAGTAATTAGACAAGATTTACCGCTCAAATGACATTCACGGTCGCAGATATAATGTAACCACTGTAAACTAACACATTTAAAATCTTGATCGACAAAACGTCCCGAATTAGGCCCCAAGTACAAATCCAGTACTCAAAATAATCTGGGCCAAAAACAAAAATTCCAGAAACCCTAATTCCAAGATGAAGACCCCCATAAGAAACTTGGTGCATTGAATCCCTATAACGGCGACGGAACCGCGGCCAATACGTGGGTATGGCCGCGGTTCCGTGGCGTTCCTGAGGGAACAACTTCCCAATTTTCTACAGTGGTCTAACAAAAGCCTGCCTGATTTTCTGACGTGCCCAAAATAATTTTTAGACCAGTTTACAAATTCGACAGAAACTTAAGTTTTGAAATTGTAGTTTCAGAAATTTTGTTCGATCGATATTTTAAACATGTTAGAACAAGCTAGTAAGCGGTTAATAGTTTGGCTCTGATACCATGTTAGACCACGGTGGCGCCCCGGCAGTCTAACCGAGGCCAATGCGGAACAAAAACTTTTTATGAAACCGGCACTACAGCGACCCAATACCCGGATCGTTCCATTAACCGTATTCTAGAAATATCTAAAAGGAGTTTGGAAAGACTATACCAATCGATCCATGTCCTTTGGTCTTTAATCTCCGCGCCTAACTCCTCGCTGCTGCGCCGATGAATTCCTCTCCCCGATCAGGTCCGTCGAAGTGGCACCACGTCATCGAATCTTTATACGGGCTCCTGCCTTGAACCGAGGCAACTCGGACGTGAAGTTTACTAGCCAACATGTCCAAGATTGAAGTAGAGAAAGTGTAGGATTCTTTGTCTCAAGGTACCCAAGCGATTGGGTGGAGGTAAATTGGAATTGCCAAGATAGAGAATGTGAGCCAAGAATTTTGTTCAAAGAAAAAAATGAGCTTCCATTTCCATGAGCTCGGCCAGAATGAAATTCTCTGGGGATTTCAAGAAAGAAGTTGTGATCCAAGAGAATACTTTCTGGAAAAATAATGTTGTGGATAAAAATGTGAGTGTGTCTTTTTGTCACCGCAAAAAACCCTTACAAATAGAATAATGGCTGAATTGCAGAGAACCCCCCGCATGAGCCCCCCAACCACCAAAATCAGCCCCATGCTTCCCCATGCTGCTGAAATGGCCAGCCCCCCCAAATGCAAGAATTTCAGTGCAATGGAGATGGCAAGAAAATGACAAGGGAAAGGTCAAAGCTAACAATGATAAAACAAGGTGTTGGAGGCGGAAAAAGAAGCTGGCAACTCTGGGAGTGATCCCGTAACGAATTACGAGATTAACTCTCAACTGTAAATACATTCCCGCATTTGTATTCCGACCGAATACAAATGCAATGAGACAAAAATATTCCTACAGTATAATACTAGGATCCGGCTTAAACCAAAACCCGCTAGTATTATCCGTCCGATCCTGATCCGTGCACAAGTGCATGAATATGATGGAACCCTGCCATAAAACCATACGGCCTCTACAACGTTTCGCTCGAACTCGGGAAACTGTCTGTGGAGGACTCTAATGAATCATCAATACACTGGCACTGGGTATAACCACTAGCACGTCAGAGGTACTAGCTGTACGTAACGGTTGCCTATGAATTGAACCAAAGGGAAGCTGGCGAGCGAACTCATCCTGAAACCTTATTGAGCCTGACAATGATAATATCCGTACAGTCCGGTCTGTTCATCTATGAGTATCGCATATAGGGCCTAGGGGGCTGGTAAAAGTCAGACCCCCAATAGCGGTATAAGTCATGTCGGAGTGTAGCCCGGAACACCCTGAGAAACTACTGGAATACCTAACAGTAAATCTTGATTACCCTGGCCAGGGATTTCGTGTAATCGCTCTCCTAAACACAGCGCGATCTCACCCCCAATACCGAGAGAGACGAATCCCCGACTATCCGCTCACTGCTTCCATGTGGCTCGGGACTGTACCCAACTAAAACCTGTTTGCACGACTCTTTTGAGCCATGGTAGGGTAGTAATCAAAGCACAGTGGGAACTCACACGAGACAAATGACGATCTCAGGTCGACAGACTAGCCTGTACACATGTCACCAGGGAACTGCTATCTGACGATATGTATAATAGCAACTAGCATGTTCCCGTCGAGTCCTTTCCGGTGTACTCATAACGCAATGAGCACCTGTATACATCTTAGGTGAACCAACTGACACCAATGGCTTGTGAGACCGGCCACCGCCTCTTATCGGGGTCTCGACTGTATACACTAGTCTACTCTGGACTATCGATGTCCTGTCTCGAAACTCCCACGACTAGAGACACTTTAAGGATGTGCTTATAGACCCCAGCTCCCATGTATATGATCGCCATCATACTGCTGGCAGTCAAGCAAGAATCCTATAGGCTCTATCAACATGCAATAGTGAACTAAAGCATGAATACAATGATAAAGACAAAACAGATAGCATACTATCATCTCGAGCAAGACTGTCCTATCGGTATAGGTCCTCCCTCAATCATTGCAATCACGTACCTGCGATCCAATAATTGACTTTGAGGGCACTATATCCAACAACATGATAGTATGCTATCTGATTGCACTTTATCTTAATATGTTCACTTATTTTAGTTTACTATCTCATTGATACATGTTGATAAAGCCCTTAGGATGTTGGCTTGACTACCAAGACAATGATGCAGATCATACTAGTGGGGCTTGTGTAGTCCACAAGCACTTCCTTAACAGTTCCCAGTCGAAGGAGTATCAAGATAGGGTATCGATATTCCACAGTAGACTAGTGTGTACGTTTCTTGACCATGTATAGGGCGATGGTTATCCCACAACCATTGGTGTTTGACTTCAAAAATTGTGCACATGTGCTCATTGGAGAATGGGTACTCCGAACTGGACTCACCGAGAACTCCTAGATGATACAGTACCTATCGTCAGATAGCAGTTCTCTGGTGACACTTGTACAGGTTAGTCTATAGACCCGAGATCGTCATGGTGTCTTGTGTGATTCCCACTGTGCTTTGATTTCCTCCCTACCATGGCTCAAAGGAGTAATGCAAACAGGTAGTTTTTGGGTACTGTCCCGACTCATATGGAGGCAGTGAGCGATAGGAGGAGTTTTGTCTCTCCTGGTATTGGGAGTTGATATTGCGCAATACTCGATTGGCCATAACAACAAGTCCCTGGCCAGGGCTAATGATATTTACTGATAAGCGTTATTAGTAGTTTCTTGAACAGTTATAGGCCACACATCGGCATGACTTATCGAGTTAGTGGGGTATGATAATTCCACCCCCAGACTCGATATGCGACATATCAGACGTAGAGACCGGACTGTACAGTAAGTGTAGCTTATAGGATCTACGGGAGTTTCGAAAAATATGCTTGTTGATCTTCTATTCGTTCAATACCTGGGTAGCCGTTATGTCCAGCCAGTACCGCTGACGGCTTGTGGGTATCTGATATGATCATTATCTACAGTTGGCATATTGACGAGTCTTTAGAGTCCCACATAAAGGTTTTCCAGCTCAAGCGAAACGATGTAGGACACGTGTGGAGATATGTCTGGGAGCTTGATTAAATACGAGCATATGATACCGTATTCTAATATAGCGTTAAATGATATCAGCCGATTATATATGATATAACCGGATTATTGAATCAAGTGTTGATTCAATGATTTGATTTATATATATATGTGTGTATGTGTGTGTGTGTGTGTGTGGCGGGGTACATATATATATATATATATATATATATATATATATATATTTGATATTAGTCAGGTTATATATGATATAACCGGATTATTGAATCAAGTGTTGATTTAATAATTTGTTATATATATGATATATATATATATTAACTAATATTGAATATTAGCCAGTTATATGTGATATAACTGGATTATTGAATCAAGTGTTGATTTGATAATTTGATATATATATATATATATATATATATATATTTGATATTAGCCGGGTTATATATGATATAACCGGATTATTGAATAGAATGTTGATTTAATAATTTGATATATATATATATATATAAACTAATATTAAGCTCACTTAAGATTTTCTTCCGTTTATATATATTTATATATGTGAGATATATATGTGTGTGTGTGTGTGTGTGTGTGTGTGTGTGTGTGATATATATATTTATATATGCATATTTTATCATGGTTGATGATACATTGAACATGGATGTATGAGAAGATAATTGTATGGACTAATGAATTAAAGAAAAAGAGAATGAGTCATTTTTCTTGGGTATTCTTGAGAAGCCATGACTCACATCTTATTCTTTGTTTTATTCATAGATATTTTACAATCTCAATCTCATCTTATCTCTTGAGCTCATGGTTCACACTTATCCAAGTTCATCTCCTTCTTCATCTCCTCGCTAGTTTTCTAGGGTTGAGAAAAAGAAAAGGAGAAAGAAATATTTCTAGTAAGCAAAATTCCTACTTCATCAACCTAAAGTACTCTAGCCCATTAGTATAGGTTGTTATATTCACTAATACCTTGATTAGTGAAGTGTGAGCTTGAGTGAGAGTTGCCTCAAGGTGGATCATCTTCGACTACGAAGACAACAAGCAAGCTCGTTCCATTCTTTAAGTGGAGTCAAAGAAAAGTTCTAGGGACTTGAAGCCTTAGAAGTGAAGAACTAGACTACAATGGCTGTAGACTGTCTTCACTTAGATTAGAACTTGTTTGCTTAACTTTAAAACCCTAATTTTCTAGTTCAATTCTTTTTTAGTATACTTAGACCTCTAATTTTTTAAAATTGCATACTTGAGGCTTATTGAAACATAGTAGAGGTGCTAAGACATACTTTCAGAGTAGTGAGAAAGAACCAGGGATCCCTCCAAGTCAAACTAAAACCAATTCTTTTGATCTCAACACCTTCCATCCTGAGCTCCAACCGAATGTATTTGATGATCAACTGCTTAATAATCTAATTGATGAGGTGCCCGAAAATAACATGTTTGATTTTTCCAATCATGAGTGTGAAAGAGAGCCTTACACCATTCCAAATCAAACCGATCCATATCCAACTACACCTAACATTTCAAACCTTCCAATTCCATCAAGTGAACCAAATGATCCATCAATTGAAGATAATATAATTGATGAATTTTTGAAGAATTTTTCGTTTGATTTGACTGACGGTGCTAGTTGAAAGTGTGTCTTAGCACCTTTAATAGGTTTCCACATGCATCAAGTATGCAATTTTATAAAATCTAGAGGTCTAAGCTACACTAACATAGAATCGAATTAGAGAATTAAGGTTTTATAACAAGAAAGCAAGTTCTATAATAAGCGAAGAAGGTTACAACCTTTGTAGCCCAAGTTTTTTACTTCTATAGCTCCAAGCAGTAGTCCCTAGAACTCTTCTTGGGTCCACTTGAAGAAAAGATCGAGCTTGCTACGTGATCTTCGAAGCCGAAGATCTTCCACCAAGAAGTCTTACTAACTCAAACTATCTCTTCATTAATCAAGCTATCAGTGAAGCTAACAACCTAAACTAATGGGCTAGATTAGTGTAGATTGATGAAGTGAGAATTTTGCTCACTTTAGAAATATTTTCCTCTCTCTTTTTCTTCAACTCAAGAAAAACCCTAGAGCTTAGTGTCAGTTATGTATATGCCCTAGAGGCCATTATTGTACATATGATGTATATTATAGTGGATGCTTGGATATATATAGAGAGGACTTTCTTTCTCGACATGATAGTATGCTATTTGGTTGCTCTTTTTTTTAACATGTAGATTTGTATTGTGATATTGTATTGCTCTCACGTGTTGATAAAGCCCTTAGGATGTGTACTTGACTACTAGGACTATGATGGAGATCATACTAGTAGGGCCAGGGTAGTCCACAAGTACATCCTTTAATTATTCCTAGTCGAGGGTGTATCGACATAGGGCATTGATATTCCAGAGTAGATTAGCGTATACGCTTCTTGACCCATATGATGGACGATAGATGATCCCACATCCATTGGTGTTTGACATAAAAGATGGTATACGGGTGCTCTGTGGAGACTGGATACACAGAATGGACTCGCCGAGAACTCCTAGTTGGTATTATACCTATCGTCAGATAGCAGTTCTCTGGTGACACTAGTACAGGTTAGTCTGTAGACCCGAGATCGTCATAGAGTCTTGTGTGATTCCTACTGTGGTTTGATTTCCACCTTACCACGTTCAAGAGAACGTATAAAACGGTGGCTTTTAGGTACAGTCCCGAATCACATGGTGACAATGAACGATAGGAGGGGTTTCGTATCTCCCGGTATTGGGGGTTGATGATGCGTTGTGCTCTATTGGCTATAACAGGAAGTCCCTGGCCAGGGCTGATATGGAGATCTACCAGTAAGCATTATCAGTAGTTTCTCGACCCGTTATTAGCCTCACATTGGCACAACTTATCGGTTAATAGGGTCTGACGATAACCACCCCTAGACTGGATATGCGACATATCAGATGAAGAGACCGGACTGTACGGTAGTATTACTGACAGGCTTTACAGGAGTATGAGCAGGCTTGCTTGTTGATCTTCTGATCGCTCAATACCCGTGTAGCAGTTACGTCCAGCTAGTACCGCTAACGGCTTGTGGGTGCTTGATTTGATCATCACCTACTGTCGGCGTATTGACGAGTCTTTAGAGTCCTACATAGAGGTTTCCTGGCTCAGGCAAAGCGAAGTAGGAGCACATATGTGATATGTGCGGGACCGAGATTAATACGAGTATGTGATACTGTATTCTATTCTCGCGATATGTGATATCGGTCGGTTATATGTGATATAGCCGGATTATTAAATCAAATGTAGATTTTATAATTTAATGTATAATTATATATTTGATATACTAATTTACATTAACTAATATTTGCTAACTTATACTTTTCTTTTTTCACATGTGCACACTTAATATATATATGATATATATTATTTGTGTTCTCTTTTTTGTATCATGCTTGATGATACACACTACATGGGTGTATGAGACTTATACCATACCATTAGATTATTAGGGTTTTATTTATTTAATTCAAATTTAAATTGGTGGGAATTAAGCATGGTTGCAAGCTTTGGAAGCTTGTGGAAACCCTTGACTTAGTCCATTACATTTGCCTTGCATTGAATATTTATAAACCTAACCTTAATCTTTAGCCATGGTTATGTCTCTACAAGGGTTATATGAGATATTTCTCAACTATGGCTGCTATTCACTTTCTCATCCATTAATCTCTTCATCTTCATCTTCAACAAGAGAAAGCTCTCTAGGTTTTGGTGAGGTAAACAAATAAAGTGAGAAAATTAATTCTAAAGTGAGCAAAAATCCTACTTCATCATCCTCTATTAGATTAGCCATTTAGTTTAGGGTGTTAGCTTCACTAATCCCTAATTAGTTGTAACGTTTTAAAAATAAATAAATAAATAATTAAATAAATAAAACCCTTTAGGTGAATTTTCTGATTATCGGTAAAATGCACCGTATTTTCCGTAAAACTCAACTACAACTATTTTTCAATATAAACTTAAATACGCCTATTTTAATTATGTAATTGCTAGTATTTGGTATTTATTTGGTCACTTGTAAAATTCTAGTTTACTAAAATATTTTTCCTAAATTAATTAAATTAAAATATTAACATAAGCTTTAATTATACATTAAATTAGTGCAAATTACAAATTGTAATTGGTTAATCATACACTAATGAACCATGACAACGTAATAACAAGTTTGTAACATACACTTTTCTTCTCAATTTATCTCCAAGTTTCTAGAGATTTCTAGGATCAAGATAATTAGAAAAATAAAGTAATTAAGAAATGAATTTGTATATGTAATATTGGGCTTTGTCTTGACATGGAAAATTCCACATTCACCCACACACATCCCCTCCCTAACTTGGCCGACCATTTTCTGCAACAGCCCCTAATTTTCATCCCATTCCACACTTCTTTCTCCACTTAAAAAGGCAATAAAAGGGAAAATTAATAAGGGGTTTAATATATGTTTTGATGGGGATGCTTCTAAACATTTCTACACACTTCCTCACACTTCACTCCCTCTGCCATTTCCCTCCTAGCTACTGGCCGACCCCCTCCTGCTGAAATTCCCCCAATTCCTCAACCCATTCTACTTCAAAAAATCCACAAAATCCATCTACAATCAAAGAAAAACCTAACTAATTCTCAATTTAACCTATACCCATTATTCTTTACTCATTCTATCTTAAAATCCTTTAAGCAAGAGACCATTTTGGAGGTCATGTTGCATGCTAGATCACTTGATTTATGAGATATAAGTCTTAACCTATGTTTTGATTGTTGGTTAGTTACTCCAATTTAGTTAAATTTGGTGTTTAATTTTGGTTCTAGATACTAACTTGAAAATTCAAGTTTAGGGTTTGGATAAAGTTAGGATTTTTGATCATTTATTTGTGGTGGTGATGTCACGACCCGAGTATTTCGACTCGTGACCGGCACTTAACCCCGCTATGTCTACAGGCGTAACGTGGCTAAGTAAGCCGAACCCAGAAATCAAAACCCTTTAAAAATAGTGAGTGTTGAAACATTTAGTTAAAGCATTTAGAAAACCTTAAATAATTCAATAAGTTCCTTTAAAGTTACTTAATCATTTGAATAATTTTGGCAGCATTTCCTTTGTATAAGTAGCCCCGAGACCGGGTATAAAACAGGATATAAATGAAATGAAATGAAAAGAAACATCCCCAAACGGGAGCAATCACGCCCAACGGCGGAAACCAACATCACAAGAGTAATATACGACGCCGTAGCAAAGAATAAGCAATAAGTGAACAACACAGAAATTAACTGCATATAAAAACAGTCGGCTCCCACGAGCTCGACACCAGAATACAAAGTATACATCATCGTCCTCACACAGTATCTAAGTCCAGTACATAAATGGTAGATGGAGAGTACTAGATACAAAAAGGGGTACAATAAAAGTAATCAGATACCACAACCCACCTAAATGCAAAACAGCTCTCACTGCAACTGTAGTGGTATCTGTAGCCAAAAGATGCAAACGACAGCCTGCCGCGACTATGCTGAGGGCAACCTACAAATACTGTGGCACAACGGGGGTGAGTTGCCAACTCATGAATAGAGATAACATATAAAGGTAATCGCGAGCATGCACGTACTGCGCTACTCTGATAAATGCCAGCAGATAATACCCATGCGTGATAAGCAGTATGTGCAATAATCATGCAGATGCTCTACCAGGTAAAATAAATATAGGATGAGATATATGGTAATCAATGCTGAGCATGGGATAAACAACATCTACACGGAATATCAACGTGGAAAACAATCGGTGCCCACAACTGCACCCAAATCCCAAATAACTTAGGCGCCGGCACACCCATCGGCCCTCAAATCCTGTAAACCTCTGAGAAATCATGAGTGCCCAACATCGGCACCCAAAATCTCATAAAATACTCATGTCCAGCATCGACACGCAAAACCTCAAATATCGGGCTCCGTCAGTCCGGATCAGCCTACGGGCTCCGTCTGCGGTATCGGCCCTCGGCCCCGGCAGTACGGATCATCCCGCATCCATCTCTCGACTCTGGTCGGTATCCTCCGGATAATCGCCAGGCCCAACCAATCACCGGTAGGTACTCGCCACCCTGCCAGGCTTATCGTCTACTCCACGAAAAACATTTCTCGCCCCGTAGAACCATACCGGGTCCACCACGAACCCACAAACGGATCATCCATCTCCTCGAATCGGGTTTCAAGCACATGTCTCAGCACCGAGAAAACGTATGGTGGACGCACCAAAATATCATATCACGAGGAACCGGGTTTTTCAAATAGTGCACCTTTTCTTAAAAATCCCACGGTCCTCAAAACTAGAAATCACATGAAAGTCCAACACCAAGAAATAAATCCAATGCTAGGTGCTACGTACATCAATCCATGATATAGGTATAAGGGAAAACCGCTTTTAAAATTAGTTTCCGTTTTTAAAGATATCATGCGGCTCCCAATTTCCATGAAAGTCATATCGAATCATATATGAAATGAACTACAGCAATATAATCATGGTAGTTCTACAGTGAGTGTGTCATGGCAATTACTAACGGTGTGTGTGTAGCATGCAGATTAGTGCTCGTGCAACATGAACCGTTAGTAATAGTGCGGTGTTCTATCAATTCTAAGTATACATACAGCAGGGAATGCAATATGCAATGACAGTCCATGAGGTAAATGCAACATATTATAATAAAGTCCTATCAGCCCTGACGCATAACGCCATGCGGGCGATATCCCCATAGATGTGAAATCTACTCACCGAAGTCTCGCGCTAAGTGTAGCCGACGACTTGCTTGCCCTTCTTCGCTGCGTCCGTATCATCCACCGGCGAACCTAGAATTACATAATATATATCACACATAAGCTCAATTTCACAAAACGTGATATTACGATACAATTAGAAACCCGTGTCACAAACCAATCGCGCGTGTGCGCGATACGCTAAAACATGTGATCACGCGCTTGAAACTATCCTGACGCGTCGTGATACGCAGAAAACCCAAACCCACACACGTATCACGCGTGTCGCGAAGGTTTAGAAAATAAGAGAAATAGGTATTTAGTCCTAGATTTTTATACAGAACTTAACTTACAAAAATATATATACCACAAAACTCCACATAGCAGCAGACACCCAATGGACCAAACCCCAACCCAAACCCTACCCATCTGGCCGCAAATTGCGGCCAGATCGAATATTTCGGCGGCCACATCATGAAGAAAGGGGCCGGGTTCTACCTGGGGTATCAGCACCTAACCAACATACTGCAGTCATCTCAAAATTAATCTGAACTCATCGGGTCGATAGCAGTTTCCAGAAACTCAAATTTTGCTTTAAAACGACGAATTTGCATCAAATAGGGATCTGGTGGTATTCTAGTGCAATTGGGGTTTAAGCTGGATTAAAATGGCCTTAACAACACTCTAACAACCTACTGAACCCAAATCACACATCACTTGGCCAAGGTTCTCACTAAACACCTCATATCGCACTAAATCGCACCAAAAACCACTAACCGAAGCAAAACTATGCTAAACAAGTAAACTAGGGAGTAAGTTTAGGAAATATACCCCACACTCGACCCTAGGGGGCTGGAGGAAGAAGAAGGAGTGAAGGGAAGGGGCTGTAGTCGAAGTTGTGTTGCTGTTGCTGCTCACTGCTGCTGATTGCACTGTTGCTGCTGTTGATATCTGCTGCTTGCTGATGCTGTGTTGCTGGCTGCTGCTGTGTTACTTGCTTCTGCTGCTGCTTTGTGAAGAGGTAAGTGTGTGTGTGCGAGAGAGAGTGAGGTTAAGAGAAAGAAAACAAAACAAATGAGAGGAAATCATCACCCCAATATCAACCCCTCCTCCCTCTCTCCTCATTAATTGCAAGCATGGCTTAAGCCATGATGCACTCTCTCTCTCTCTCACCAAGTCAACACCCTAAGAAAATTCAAATTAAAGCAACTATTAATTAACTAATTAAACTCAATTAAAACCCAAAAGACTTTAATCCCCATGATTAAACCCACCATGGTTGCTAATCCTAGTATTAACTCTTTTAAAAACCCTAGTTTACATGCACATGTGTGTGCAAGCCTAGGAAAAGTTTTAGAAAAATATTCATTAAATTAGGAAAAATATTAGAAACACAATTTGGTAAACTTTTTGTTAAAAACCCTTTACTTAAATATAAATAGTCACTAACACATCCTAAGGTGTTACAATCTCTCCCCCTTAAAGAAATTCGTCCCCGAATTTCAAAATCTAACTACACGTACCCTTGAAAAGATGGGGGTACGTCTTCATCATCTCGCTTTCGGTCTCCCAATTGACCTCCTCATGGTTCTGACCACGCCAAAGTACCATAACTGATGGGATGTCCTTCGATCTCAATTTCTTCACTTGTCGATCCAAGATTATCACCGACGGCTCTGCATAGGAAAGGTCGTGCTCAAGCTGGATCGTCGGGTGCTGAATCGCATGCGAAGGATCTTGAAGATATCTACGGAGCATCGAAATATGAAATACGGGGTGCACATCTGGAAAACTGGACGGAAGGGCTAATCGGTATGCTACTGCACCAACACGCTCGAGGATCTCGAAGGGGCCCACATATCTGGGACTGAGCTTCCCCTTCTTCCCAAACCTCATCACACCTTTCATCGGGGAGACCCTCAAGAAAACATGATCACCAACAGAAAACTCAAGCCTGCGCCGCCGACGGTCCGCATAAGATCTCTGCCTACTCTGCGCTGCTCTCATCCTATCGCAAATCAACTGAATCTTCGTGGTCGTCCCCTCAACAATCTGTGGCCCTAAGATACTGCCCTCACTGAGCTCTGTCCAACAGGCGGGCGATCTGCATCTCCTCCCATAGAGAGCCTCAAACGGTGCCATCTGAATGGTCTCCTGGTAGCTGTTATTGTAGGAGAACTCTACTAAGGGTAAGTGATGATCCCAGCTACCTCCGAAATCTAATACACACGCTCTGAGCATGTCCTCGAGAGTCTGAATAGTCCGCTCTGACTATCCGTCGGTCTGCGGATGAAAAGTTGTGCTGAAACTCAAGCGCGTGCCCAAAGCCTCCTGAAGCCTCTGCCATAATCGGCTGGTAAACTGGGTACCTCTATCGGACACAATACATGCCGGGACCCTGTGTAGTCGCACAATCTCATCGATGTAGATCTGGGCATACTGAGTAAATCCAAAAGTCGTCTTCACTGGTAGGAAGTGAGCCTCCTTCATCAAACGATCCACGATCACCCAGATGGAGTCATACCCTCGACTAGTCCTGGGTAGACTCACAATGAAATCCATCGAAATCTGCTCCCATTTCCACTCCGGAATGGGTAACGGTTGTAGCTCTCCCGCGGGCCTCTGGTGCTCAGCCTTAACTTGGTGACAAGTCAGGCATCTCGACACAAAATCTGCGATGTCCCTCTTCATCCCGTCCCACCAGTAAACATCCCTCATATCATGATACATCTTGGTGGAACCGGGATGGACGCTGTACACCGATCGATGTGCCTTCTCAAGAATCTCGCGCCGCAGTCTCTCAGCATCTTATACGCACAGTCTAGTCCCAAATCGTAGCACCCCTGGTCATCGATCACGAACTCGGAAAATCTGCCCTGTCCAATCTGTGCCATGATCTCCGAACATCGGTCATCACTGAGTTGTGCCTCACGTATATGATCGATCAACTGTGGACGCGCACGAACATGCCCGATCTGTCCTCCAATCAGCGTGAATTCGAACTGTACTCAGCTGTCGCATAATATCTGCCAATCTGCGACAACTGTCCCCGTACCGCGCTCAAGTAAGATAGACTACCCCTGGGCCTCCTGCTCAACGCATCCGCCACTACATTCGCCTTGCCCGGGTGGTACAAGATCTCGCAGTCATAATCCTTCACTAACTCCATCCATCGGCGCTGTCTAAGGTTCAGATCCCGCTGCTGAAATATATATTTTAGACTCTTGTGATCCGTGAATATCTGGCACGACTCGCCGTATAGGTAATGTCGCCAGATCTTAAGTGCAAAGACCACTGCAGCCATCTCCAAGTCGTGAGTGGGGTAGTTTTGTTCATGTTTCTTCAATTGTCGCGAAGCATACGCGATCACCCTGTCGTGCTGCATCAAAAACGCACCCTAGCCCCACTCGAGAGGCATCACAATAGACCACAAACCCGCCTGAGCCTGAAGGTAATGATAACACCGGTGCCGTCGTCAGCCGAGTCCGCAACTGCTGAAAACTGTGCTCGCACTCCTCCGTCCAATCGAAAGGGACTCCCTTCAGGGTCAACCCGGTCAAAGGTGTAGCAATACTGGAGAAGTCCTGCACAAATCGCCTGTAGTAACCGGCCAACCCCAAAAAGTTGCGAATCTCCATAACCGATGTGGGTCTGGGCCAACGCTGAACGGTCTCGACCTTCCTCGGGTCTACACATATACCGTCTCGTGAGATCACATGCCCCAAGAAGTCTACGCTGTCCAGCCAAAAAGCACACTTGGAGAATTTCTCATAAAGCTGGTGCTTCCTCAAAGTCTGCAGTGTAATCCGCAGGTGCTGCTCGTGCTCCTCACTACTCCGGGAATACACCAAGATATCGTCAATGAACACTATAATGAACAGATCCAAATATGGCCGGAAAATACGGTTCATCAAGTCCATGAATGCTGCTGGCGCATTGGTGCGTCCGAACGACATCACCAAAAACTCATAATGGCCGTAGCGCGTACGGAAAGCTGTCCTGGGAATGTCCTCCTGTCTAACCCGCAGCTGATGATAGCCCGATCGTAAATCGATCCTCGAAAAGTACCCTGCCCCCTGAAGCTGGTCGAACAAATCGTCGATGCGCGGTAAAGGATACCTGTTCGTCACTGTCACCCTGTTCAGCTGGCGGTAATCGATACACAGACACAAACTGCCATCCTTCTTCTTGACGAACAGGACTGGAGCACCGCAAGGAGAAACACTGGGTCGAATAAGTCCCTTGTCCAGCAAATCTTGCAACTGACCCTTCAACTCTTGAAGTTCCACCGGGGCCATCCGATAAGGCGGTATGGAAACAGGCCCCGTGCCAGGAACCAAATCAATACAGAAAGAAATGTCGCGCTCGGGCGGTAGCCCAGGAAGCTCGTCAGGGAAAACATCAGGGAACTCGCTAACAACCGGAACCCGATCCAATGGAACCTGTATAGCACTAGCATCGTAAACATAGGCGAGCAATCCCTGACATCCCTTCCTCAAAAGCTGTCCAGCGCGAAAAGAAGAAATCACACTGTGAGGGGCGGCACCACGGTCCCCCAACACAACAAAAACCGACTCGCCGGGAAAACAAAATCTAACTGTCTTCTCACGGCAGTCCACAGAAGCATAGCACGTGGCTAACCAATCCATGCCCAAAAGAACGTCGAAGTCCAACATCTCAAGAAGGATCAAGTCGACTGGCAACTCCCTCTCGCCAAAACAGACGGTACAGGATCGAAACACGTGCCTAGCAACAAACGACTCTCCCACTGGAGTGGTCACCACAAGCGGCTGATTAAGCAAACCGGACTCTCTACCCAAACTCGGCACAAAGTGTGTGGATACGTACGAGTGCGTGGATCCGGGATCGAACACAACGTGTGCATCAACTGAACATACTGGAAGGATACCTGAAACCACCGCATTAGACCTGTGCGTCCTGATGCGTTAAAGCAAAAACCCATGCCTGTCCACCACCTGCGACTGACTGCCCTCTGCCTCGGTCATCTCGCCCTCTCTGAGCAACTCCTCCACGTCCACGACCTCTCTGTGTATGAGTCTGGCGTGGAGCAACGGTAGGTACAACAGGCAATGCCCTCTGGGGTGGTGAAGGTGGTAAGGTAACATGCGGTGCTGCCGCCTCCCTCCGGTGTGTCTCGGGACAATCTCTAACGAGGTGAAGTAGACTGCCGCACCTAAAGCAACCCCGCGGCGACTGCTGACTCTCCTGGGGATACGAACTAAACATCTGGCCTCGTCCCGAATCTCTGCTACTCCTCGTATCAGAACGATACCTGTCGCGGCGTCTGAATGACTGCCTCCGTGCGGAAATACTGGTACGAACTCTCTTCGGCTCTGGAACTACTGAAGTCTCAGCAAGGTGCTCCTCGACTACTAGGGCTGCGTCTACAGCTGCTGCATAGGTCTCGTAGTGCTGCGCGCTGATCGCGAGGAACAATGGTGTAAGCAAGCTTCGAACAAATCTCCTGACTCGTAACTCCTCGGTAGCCACTAAATATGGGGCATAGACTGCTAGCTCTGTAAACAACACGTCATACTCTGCCACGGTCATCCCTGGCGTCTGGCGCAAGGACTCAAATCTGCGTGCTCGGGCATCTCTAACACTCTGGGAAGGAAACGGGCTAGAAATACTGTTACAAATTCCGTCCAGGTCATAGGAGGAAGACCTGCTGCTCTGCCCTTCTCAACTGAATCACACCACTTCTGCGCAAGACCTTCCAGGCGAAAGCTCGCGAACTCAACCCATCTCGTATCTGCGCATCTGAAGGAACACATATCCGGGTCATCCTGTCGATGAAAGACTGTAGGTCCTCGGTTGTATCAGTGCCTGTGAAGACAGGAGGCTTCAGCCTCATGAACTCTGATAGCGATACTGTAATCACCTCCGTGGAGGCAGGGGCAACTGGCTGTGCGGTAGGTACCATCGCGGTCTCTGGAACAGGTGGAGCTAGCTCTGGTCGCTGCGCTCGAAGCATCTCAACTAGCGATCCTATCATCTGCCGCATCTCCTGCATGCTAGATCCTACCATCTGGCGCATCTCCTGCATACCAGCCCCTAGCATGGCGATCTGATCTGTCACGACAGGAACAGCCTGCTCGGGCACAACCGGTGTACTGCCTGGATCAGTCCTCATCTCGGAAGAGTCAACTCGAATCTCGGCCCTTGCGGCCGCTCTCTGCGCCCTCGTAGTCTTTGGCGGCATAATGGCTGAAAGGAAATTGGGATTCGATAAGAATACAGGAATCGAATCACAAGAATATATATATATATATATATATATATATACTCAAGAAGGAATTTAAACCAATAAGTCCTAAGGTCGCTTAGGCGGAGTACCGTGTCGTGAGTATGCCGCGGAACATACACATGCTACGCTACCCTGCTGCAGCTACCTACTCCATCATACCAGGGTCATCCTACACTCCGAAGGTAAAACCTACTCTCTGATACCAACTTTGTCACGACCCGAGTATTTCGACTCGTGACCGCCACTTAACCCCGCTACGTCTACAGGCGTAACGCGGCTAAGTAAGCCTAACCCAGAAATAAAAACCCTTTAAAAATAGTGAGTGTTGAAACATTTAGTTAAAGCATTTAGAAAACCTTAAATAATTCAATAAGTTCCTTTAAAGTTACTTAATCATTTGAATAATTTTGGCAGCATTTCCTTTGTATAAGTAGCCCCGAGACCGGGTATAAAACAGGATATAAATGAAATGAAATGAAAAGAAACATCCCCAAACGGGAGCAATCAAGCCCAACGGCGGAAACCAACATCACAAGAGTAATATACGACGCCGTAGCGAAGAATAAGCAATAAGTGAACAACACAGAAATTAACTGCATATAAAAACAGTCGGCTCCCACGAGCTCGACACCAGAATACAAAGTATACATCATCGTCCTCACACAGTATCTAAGTCCAGTACATAAATGGTAGATGGAGAGTACTAGATACAAAAAGGGGTACAATAAAAGTAATCAGATACCACAACCCACCTAAATGCAAAACAGCTCTCACTGCAACTGTAGTGGTATCTGTAGCCAAAAGATGCAAAAGACAGCCTGCCGCGACTATGCTGAGGGCAACCTGCAAATACTGTGGCACAACGGGGGTGAGTTGCCAACTCGTGAATAGAGATGACATATAAAGGTAATCACGAGCATGCACGTACTGCGCTACTCTGATAAATGCCAGCAGATAATATCCATGCGTGATAAGCAGTATGTGCAATAATCATGCAGATGCTCTATCAGGTAAAATAACTACAGGATGAGATATATGGTAATCAATGTTGAGCATGGGATAAACAACATCTACACGGAATATCAACGTGGAAAACAATCGGTACCCACAACTGCACCCAAATCCCAAATAACTCAGGCGCCGGCACACCCATCGGCCCTTAAATCCTGTAAACCTCTGAGAAATCACGAGTGCCCATCATCGGCACCCAAAACCTCATAAAATACTCATGTCCAGCATCGACACGCAAAACCTCAAATATCGGGCTCCGTCAGTCCGGATCAGCCCACGGGCTCCGTCTGCGGTATCGGCCCTCGGCCCCGGCAGTACGGATCATCCCGCATCCATCTCTCGACTCTGGTCGGTATCCTCCGGATAACCGCCAGGCCCAACCAATCACCGGTAGGTACTCGCCACCCTGCCAGGCTCATCGTCTACTCCACGAAAAACATTTCTCGCCCCGGGGAACCATACCGGGTCCACCACGAACCCGCAAACGGATCATCCATCTCCTCGAATTGGGTTTCAAGCACACGTCTCAGCACCGAGAAAACGCGTGGTGGACGCACCAAAATAACATATCACGAGGAACCGGGTTTTTCAAATAGTGCACCTTTTCTTAAAAATCCCACGGTCCTCAAAACCAGAAATCACATGAAAGTCCAACACCAAGAAATAAATCCAATGCGAGGTGCTACGTACATCAATCCATGATATAGGTATAAGGGAAAACCGCTTTTAAAATTAGTTTCCGTTTTTAAAGATATCATGCGGCTCCCAATTTCCATGAAAGTCATATCAAATCATATATGAAATGAACTACAGCAATATAATCATGGTAGTTCTACAGTGAGTGTGTCATGTCAATTACTAACGGTGTGTGTGTAGCATGCAGATTAGTGCTCGTGCAACATGAACCGTTAGTAATAGTGCGGTGTTCTATCAATTCTAAGCATACATAAAGCAGGGAATGCAATATGCAATGACAGTCCATGAGGTAAATGCAACATATCATAATAAAGTCCTATCAGCCCTGATGCATAACGCCATGCGGGCGATATCCCCGTAGATGTGAAATCTACTCACCGAAGTCTCGCGCTAAGTGTAGCCGACGAGTTGCTTGCCCTTCTTCGCTGCGTCCGTCTCATCCACCGGCGAACCTAGAATCACATAACATATATCACACATAAGCTCAATTTCACAAAACGTGATATTACGATACAATTAGAAACCCGTGTCGCAAACCAATTGCGCATGTGCGCGATACGCTAAAACGTGTGATCACGCGCTTGAAACTATCCTGACACGTCGCGATACGCAGAAACCCCAAACCCACACACGTATCACGCGTGTCGCGAAGGTTTAGAAAATACGAGAAATAGGTATTTAGTCCCAGATTTTTATACAGAACTTAACTTACAAAAATATATATACCACAAAACTCCACATAGCAGCAGACACCCAATGGACCAAACCCCAACCCAAACCCTACCCATCTGGCCGCAAATTGCGGCCAGATCGAATATTTCGGTGGCCACATCATGAAGAAAGGGGGTCGGGTTCTACCTGGGGTATCAGCACCTAACCAACATAATGCAGTCATCTCAAAATTAATCTGAACTCAACGGGTCGATAGCAGTTTCCAGAAACTCAAATTTTGCTTTAAAACGACGAATTTGCATCAAATAGGGATCTGGTAGTATTCTAGTGCAATTGGGGTTTAAGCTGGGTTAAAATGGCCTTAACAACACTCTAACAACCTACTGAACCCAAATCACACATCACTTGGCCAAGGTTCTCACTAAACACCTCATATCGCACTAAATCGAACCAAAAACCACTAACCGAAGCAAAACTACGCTAAACAAGTAAACTAGGGAGTAAGTTTAGGAAATATACCCCACACTCGACCCTAGGGAGCTGGAGGAAGAAGAAGGAGTGAAGGGAAGGGGCTGTAGTCGAAGTTGTGTTGCTGTTGCTGCTCACTGCTGCTGATTGCACTGTTGCTACTGTTGATATCAGCTGCTTGCTGATGCTGTGTTGCTGGCTGCTGCTGTGTTACTTGCTTCTGCTGCTGCTTTGTGAAGAGGTAAGTGTGTGTGTGTGTGAGAGAGTGAGGTTGAGAGAAAGAAAACAAAACAAATGAGAGGAAATCATCACCCCAATGTCAACCCCTCCTCCCTCTCTCCTCATTAATTGCAAGCAAGGCTTAAGCCATGATGCACACTCTCTCTCTCTCACCAAGTCAACACCCTAAGAAAATTCAAATTAAAGCAACTATTAATTAACTAATTAAACTCAATTAAAACCCAAAAGACTTTAATCCCCATGATTAAACCCACCATGGTTGCTAATCCTAGTATTAACTCTTTTAAAAACCCTAGTTTACATGCACATGTGTGTGCAAGCCTAGGAAAATTTTTAGAAAAATATTCATTAAATTAGGAAAAATATTTGAAACACAATTTGGTAAACTTTTTGTTAAAAACCCTTTACTTAAATATAAATAGTCACTAACACATCCTAAGGTGTTACAGGTGAGTTGTAGTTTAACATATTAAATCATGTAAAAGATAAGCTAGTTGCTAGTTGCTAATTGTTAAATTAAAATTTTTCTAAATATGTTATTTTGCAAACTAGGTTTTAGAAATCAAATTAAAATGTGGGATTAAAAATCTAGTTAGGGTGTTAGCACATTATTAAGGTTTCCATGTGTGGCTTAACAATTTACATCATGCAAAATCTACTTTAGTTGTTAATTTGTTAAGTGTTACCTTCAAGTTGTTAAAATTTGATAAAATTGCAAACTAGAATTTTCAATTCAATACAAATTGATGAGAATAAATTATAAAAATGGTTTATATAATTTAGTTATGATATTTAGTGAATATTATGGCCATTAGTTTCATTAAAACATCAAGTTTCGAATTAAAACGAAAATTAAGTACTTTCTAGGTTTTCGGAAATAAATCGATTTGATTTATTTTGAGGTTTTGATGAGTTGCAATCTATTTTATATTATAATTAGTGATTTGTGAAACCACGATTGGTGTGCTTGGGTTTTTTTCGATCAATCGGCGTTTGTACGCCGATATCGAGGGTTATTTGGTTATTTTGCATGAGCGGGTCATAGGTTTTAACCTATGCGCGTTTCATGCGTCGTTTTGGTTTTGTCCGCGATTCGGTTTACAATATTATATATGTTTGCGTATAGGTACCCCTCACGTGGATTTCGGACGATGAAGAAGAGGATGGCGGCATCGACTTCGGCAGACATGGACTAGTTGAGTAGATGTATATCTACGGAAGAAGTCGGGTGGATGGCGTATAGCACCCCCGCAAACATAGAATAGGGATATTACGTATTGTTATTAGGAAGTCGGACGTGACCTTAGATTCTTGACGAGTAGGGTCCTATTGAAGACTTTAGGGTTGGACTAGACTGATTTAGAAAGACTTAACCAGAGGATGACTACCTTGGAAGGAATTCGTAGGTTTCAGGTAGACACACACACACACGCACACACATAAACTTGACTTGGGGTGTGTGTGTGTGTGTGTGTGTGTACACACACAATATATACATGTGATATGATGAGGTTATATGATACATGGGGATGAGTCGATATGACTAGGCTTGATGCCATGATTTATTGGATATATGTTCGAGTTATGACATGAGATGTGTTATGATAGTAGCGGATCGTTGGGCAATGAGATTATATAAAGTATATTTATATAGACGATAATATGTGTTGATGACATCGGAATGAACGAGACTCTAGAACAGAACCCAGATTGTAATATGTGACTTAATCACGATATGACATATGACATGATAGTTTAGTGGATCATTTGACAATATATATTTACACAGACAATGATATATGTTTGATGATATTGGGATGTATGTGATTATAGTATAGTACCTTTGATCATGATATTGTTTGATGATGATACCATACGAACTATGATGTATATATGTGATAGTTGACCCGTATCCCGATTTTGGGATGCCGTACGATAGATTTTACCGTACGAGACATAGATGTGATGATTGAACCGCACTCTTGACTCGAGGAAGTCGTACTATGTACTTGACGCTATTGAGGCTGGATCGCCGACTACTAGAGATATCGACTCAGACTTTAGGAGGATTCTTCTTACCTTTCGACTAGTATCTTTAGTTAGTCCCTTAGCTAGTTAGGTAGATATTAGTTTAGGCTTGAATCATACTTTTTTTTCAAAACAACAAACTGTATGACTCGTAATTAGTAGGTTTTTTCTAGTTATGCGTTTACTACACATTCAATGTTATATTGATGTTGTATTCATCGCATTACATGTTCACACATATGTTTCTTTAGCTAATCTGAAACTCTGCCTGTTAGAACACCAGCACCATTACCGATGATGCGCATGTTCCACGTACACTTATTTGCCGGCTCACACACATCATCATCGGTAATTGCCATGTCACGTACACTTTAGAACATATTATCTTTTATTGATATAATCAGCTAAATGCTAGTCTAATATAACATTGTGTGATTACTCTCATGTGTTGGTTTAGACATTGCATTTATTATTTAGACATTTCATGCATTCACATTTTCATATTATCATGCAGTATTGTGGGGCTTATGCCGATACTCATTATTTACTTACTCATGATTTTGGAATTTTGGATTTCTATGAGATTTCTGGATTTTGGGGGAAAACCGCAAGAATTTAATAAAAGCTTAGTATCATCATTTTTAAAAAGCAAGTTGCGGTTTTATCGTGATGTATGTGTCGTCCACCATGAGATTTCATGTTTTCTGTTGGATTTCGAGACCCGATTCGAGGAGTGGATGAACCGTCTCGGGTACATGGTTTGCCCGGTATGGTACCCCGGGGCAAGAAGCTCGAGTTGTAGACGATGAGCCTGGCAGGGGAAGACTACCTACCGGTGATGTCTGGCACGGCGGATATCCGGAGGATACCGACCGTTTTCGTGAGATTTGATGATATGGGCCGATCCGGACTGATGGAGCCCGAGATATTGACACTATGAGATACTAAGACTATGAGATATTGAGACTATGAGGTATTGAGATTTTGAGATTTACATGTTTTGTGTCAATACTTGACACGGATTTCTCTGGATTTCATTGATGATGTTTCAAATTACCATACAAATTTTACTATGATCAAAGTTAAAGATTTCTTATATAGATATATCCAGATATCATGCTTGATTGTTTTACATTCATGGTGCATGCATACTCATACACATGACATGTTACTACTTGAGGCACTGACAAGAGCACTGAGCATTGCACTTACACATAGATTATTACCCTACCACTACTAGATGATTAATGATATATTAAGTTTATTAGTATGACGTAGGAAAGCGTCGTTTATGCGATTTCTACTCGCAGATGTCTTCTACTCACGAGTTGGCAACTCACCCCCGTTGTGCTAAATTTTCTTACAGGTTCATATGTACATGTTTTCTTGGCATCTTACTGGCACATCATTTCATTCAGGGTGATTTGCTTGGTAGGTTGGTTCACTTGTATCAGGACCGCCGTTGTACTTTTATTTCATCTGTATCTAGTAAGCTCCATCAACAAGACTTGTATTACTTGATAATTTAGTAGACCAGTTGCTTATTCTTTCGACCTTAGAGTCCCACTTGTACTATTATGGGTTCTGGTGGATTTGGTTTTCCTTTGAGTTTGAGCCTCGCCCTTCGGCGTTGTATATTATAGTGCATCGTGTGGTTGTTTCCGCCTTTTGGCGTAGAGCTAGCTCCCGCTTGGGGATGCCTTTTTATTGTTGTTTATGTATACATTCTTATTGTACCCATTTGGGGGCCAGTTTTTACAAAGGAGACTCTGCCGAAATTTTTGAGAAATTTGATGTTGCTTTTAAAACATGTTTTCCTACACTTCTTCCTTTAAATGTTTTAGATTTCTGGGCTTCGGGTTACTTAGATTACTTTACGCCTTTAGACGTTTCGTAATTTAAGTGTCGGTCATGTTCCATACCTTCGGGTCGTGACATTAGTGAAGAGGTAGCTTGAGTTGGTGTCTCCTCAAAGTAGATCATCTTCGGCCTCGAAAATCATTGTGCAAGCTCGTTCATTTCGACTTGTGGAGCCTACGGAGAGTCTGGATCACCACTACTTGGAGCGATGGGACTTCTCATGGAGCATTAGAAGTGAAGGACCAGTCTACAAAGGTTGTATTCCATATTCACTTTGTCACGACCCGAAAGTACGGAACGTGACCGGCACTTAGATTACGAAGCGTCTAGAGGCGCAACGTAACCTAAGTAAGCCGAAGCCCAGAAATCTAAACCATAAAGAGAAGAAGAAGTAAAGGCAAACATATAGAAAAACAAGTTTAAAAACAAGATCACATTTTCTCAAAAATTTCGGCAGAGTCTCCTTTGTAAAAACTGGCCCCAAACCGGTACAAACAAGAATAATATATATACAAACAATAAAAAGCATCCCTAAACGGGAGCTAGCTCGACGCCAAAAGGCGGAAACAACCACACCAATGCACAAAAGTATACAACGCTAAAGGGCGAGGCTCAAAACTCAAAAGAAAACAAAACCACCAGATATCATAATAATACAAGCGCGACTCTAAGGTCGAAATAAATAACTGGTCCAATAACTATCAAGTAATACAAGTTTGGTTGATGGAGCTTTCTAGATACAAATGAAATAATAAAAGTACAACGGCGGTCCAGATACAAATGAACCAACCTACCGTGTAAATCACCCGGAATGAAAAGATGTGCCAGCAAACTGCCAAGGAACTCTGTACATCAACCTGTAATGAAATTTGGCACAACGGGGGTGAGTTGCCAACTCGTGAGTAGAAAATATCTGCGAAAAGAAATCGAAATGCACAACGCTATCCTAGGTCATAATAATATAATAATATACTACTAGTCATCAAGTAAAGGCAGGATAATAAGCTACGTGTAAGTGCAAATGCTCCGTGCTCGTGTCAGTGCCTCATATAGTACTAAGCTATGTGAATGAGTATGCATGCACCATGAATGTAAAATAACCAATTCTGAAATCTAGATATATCTGTATAAGAAATCTTTAGCTTTTATCATAGTAAAATGTGTATAGAAATCTGAAATATCAACGATAAAATCCATGGAAATCCGTGTCAAGCATCGACACAAAACATGTAAATCTCAAGTCTCAATACATCATAATCTCAATGTCTCATAGTCTCAATATCTCGGGCTCCGTCAGTCCAGATCGGCCCATATCATCAAAACTCACGACAACGGTCGGTATCCTCCGGATATCTGCCGCGCCAGACATCATCGGTAGGTAGCCTTCCCCTGCCAGGCTCATCGTCTACAACTCGATCTTCTTGCCCCGGGGTACCATACCGGGCCCACCATGTACCCGAGACGGTTCATCCACTCTTCGAATCGGGTCTCGAAATCCAACAAAAAAAAACATGAAATCTCATGGTGGACGACACACACATCACGAGAAAACTGCATCTTATATTTTAAAAAGAGAGGAGGAGAGAGAGAGAAGTTTTTATATATTCTTGCGGTTTTCCCCAAAAAATCCAAAAATCTCATAGAAATCCAAAATCCCAAAATCATGAGTAAGTACATGCTAAGTGTCGGCATATGCCCCATAATACTGTATGATAACATGAAAATGCGAATACATGAAATTTCTAAGTAATAAATACCATGTCTATACTAACACCAGAAAGTCATCACAATATTATATCGATCTAGCTGTTTGCTGATTCTATCAATAAAAGATAATATGATCTAAAGTGTACGTAACATAGCAATTACCGATGATGATGTGTGTGAGCCGGCAAATAAGTGTGCGTGGAATATGCGTATCATCGGAAATGGTGCTGGTGTCCTAACAAGCAAAGTTTTATTCTGATTATAGAAACATATGTATGAACATGCACCGTAATGATTACGGCCTGAATGTAAGACAGATGTGCAACAACCAATCATTTGATATACAAGTACAACTACAACTATATGACTTGAGCCTAAACTAGTGTCCATTTAACCTCCTAAGGAACTAAACCTAAGAAACTAGTCAATAAGAACTAAGAGTCCACCTATGGTCTGAATCAATATCTCTAATAGTCGGCGATCCAGCCTCAATAGCGTCACGTACGTAGTACGGCTTCCTCGAATCAAGAGTGCGGATCAATCATCACATCTATGCCTCGTACGGTAAAATCCATCGTACGGCATCCCAATATCGGGGTACGGGTCAAGTATCACCTACATGTCTTATCATTCGTATAATATCATCATCAACACATGTGAAGATCAAGATGCTATACTATAATCGCATACATCAATCATATATCATTGCCAGCATAAATATACATCGTTAATTTATCCTCATAAATATCATGTATATGTTTCATATTGTGATTAAGTCACACTTAAATCATATCATAATCATGTCACACCTATATGATATCGTAATCAAGTTACACATATATATCATATCAAAATCAAGTCACACCTATATGATGTCGTAATCAGGTCACACATATATCATTTCAGAATTTCAGGCACAGGTTACGGTCCGGGTTCTATTTAGAGTCCTATATACTTCAATATCATCACCATCCTTTATTATTGTTCATGTATACAAAACCATTATATCATTTTCTAATGATCCGCTAATACCATAACACGACTGTATAGCCAAGAATCACGGCATCAGCCTAGTTATATTGTTTCATCCGCGTGTATCATATCACATCTTTGTATCACATATACGTATTGTGTATATAAATATACCTACACCTAGTCCTATATATATATACACACACACACACACACACATACATACATACATACACGTATACACCATATCGAGTCTCAGTGTGTGCGTGTGTGTGTATCTACCTGAGACCTACGAATCTCTTCCAAGGTATTTAACCTCTGGTATAGTCTTTCTAAATCAGTTTAGTCCAACCTAGGATCATTACTAGGGTCCTACTCATCAAGAATCTAAGGTTACGTCTGTCTTCCTAATGACAATAAGTACCATCCCTATTCTACGTTTGCGGGGGTGCTAAATGTCATCCACCCGACTTTCCCCCGTAGATATACATCTACTCACCTGGTCATTGTCTGCCGAAAATGATGTCGCCCTCCTCTTCTTCCTCGTCCGAAGTCCACGTGAGGGGTACCTATACGCAAACACATATAATATCGTAAACTGAATCACAGACAAAGCCAAAACGACGTATGAAACGCGCATAGGTTAAAACCTATGTCCCGCTCATGCAAAAGAACCAAATATCGCTCGATATCGGCGTACAAACGCCGATTTATCGAGATAAATATCAACAAACAACTTGTAGTTTAAAAAACTCGTTTCTTATAATATAAAACATGATTTAATCCATCAAAACCCTAAAAATCAATCAAATCGTCCGATTTCGAAAAACCCGAAAACGCCAAATTACCGTTTTACTTCAAAACCTGACATTTAAATGAAAATAATGGTCATAAAACTCATTAAATATCATAACTAAACTATATAAACCATCATTATATTTTTAACATCCTAATTTATATTAGTTTGAAAATTCTAGTTTGCAAACTTGCCCGATTTCGATACTTTTAAAAAAAAATTCACAATATCACAACTAAACATGATTTTACATGAATTAACTTACTAAACTACAATTCATGATAATAATAACATAATGAAACCATAGATTAGATTTTAAATTTCAGTTAATTAAGAATTTCCAAAATCTAGTTAGCAAAATAACAATTTTTATCACAATTTATCAGTTATCAATAAAAACTAGTAACCAACTTGAGTTTTCATTCCACCAACAAGTTAATATCCTCTTTAAATCCACACTCAAGTGTTATAAATATTAATTGAAATTTTATCTCACCAATAAATATAATATACATAAATCTAGTTTGCAAAATTGTTTAAATTAAACAATTTTGGATCAACAATTTACAATATATCAACCATGCATGATTTTCCATTCCTAAAAGTGTTAAACTAGTTATTATAACTCTAATTAATTAATAAAAACCATAACTTGATTTTACAAATCCTAACTTGAATTTTAAAACTTGTAGATAGAATTTATTTATTAAATCTAATTATCCTAGAATGAAACATTAAATAACAATAAATCAAAAGAATGAGATTTATACCTCCACAACATGCAATCCAAACATGAAAATAAGCCTCAAAAATGAATGCTTTCCATCTCCAAAATCCATATAAAGATGAGTAAAGAATAGAGGGTAGGAATTAATTTGGATTTTGTGGATTTTTATTTGGATTTTTGATGAATTTTGATGATTTTTAATACAAAAATGATGGGGGGAAAATATTGGGGCTGCCCATGGTGGTGAGGCCGGCCATGAGGTGAGGAAAAGAGAGAAGAATGAGAAAAGGTGAAGAAAAGTGTAGAAGGTTTCACAAAAATATCATTCCATTAAGTCTTTTCATGATTTAATAAAAAAAATCTTTATTTTCCTAACTCCATTTAACCTAAAATGGTCTAGAATCATGGAAAATTTTGAAAATAAATTTTGCATGAAACACACTTGATTCTAATATGTTATGGTTCACTTTTGCTAATTAAACCCATTCAAATTTATAATTTACACTAATTTAGTGTATAAATAAAGCTTATGTTAATATTTAAAATAATTAATTTAGGAAAAATAATTAATTAAACTAAAAATTTATAAGTGGCTAAATAAACACCATTTACTAGTAATAACATATTTAAAATAGGTATTTTTAAATTTATAATGAAAAATAATTACGGTTTAATTTTACGAAAAATACGTTTTACTTTATCGAAAATTAGAAAATTCACTTAAATAATTTTATTTATTTATTTTAAAACGTTACAATCTTCCCCCGTTTAAGAAATTTGGACCCCGAATTTTAAATTAAAACTCCCCCCAATAACTAAAACAGTTAGCCAAAACACTCAAATCGTCGGGGCTCCGAAATCATCAATACATAACTAAAATCAACTCCGTCAAGCATAACGCAATTATCGGAGTTATGACGAAAATAAAATATCAAAACCCAATACGAAAACCAACATAATATATATCAAAACTATAACTTAGATATAGTACGCATCATAGTAAAATCGGCTAAACATCTTAATAAGGAAACACGCAAAAAACCCCTTTTGAAAATCCACGTGCGATGCACGTGTCACGACACAAGTAGCGGACGTTTATTTTTTTATAAAAAAAATATCTATACATATTTATATCTTTTATTTAACATACACGTCCCGTCTGGTTACTAAATCATATAGTAGTGATTAAAAAAACATACTGCTTAAACTGAAATCAATCCCAATCACATCATAAAAATAGCATGTGCGTCCAGTGCACACTGAAATCGAAACCAAATACAGATACCACGAATACACATAAAAACAAACTAAGTGCAACAGGTGTGCACCAAAAACATCTGTCAAGTGCAACGGGCATGCACGACTCTAATATCAGGTGCATCTAATCTGCACAAAACCCCGATTTAGTGCATCTGGTGTGCACAAAATCGCATCAAGTGCGCCAAGTGTGCGCAAGAATCTCAATCAGGTGCACATGGTGCACGAAAACATACACTGGATATCAAAATCGAAATCACAGTACGAAAATGCATGAAAACTAGGTCGAAGTATATGTCAAAATTGTTAGTGTATATGCCCTAGAGGCCATTACTGTATCATACTAGTTTGTATATTACTTGATGGAAGCTTGGGATATTCACAGTTGTATATACAATCTTGCTCGAAATAGTAGTATGCTACTTGGTTTGTCTCTGCTTTAATATGTGCATGTGTTTCTTTTAGCATATCGCTGATATACATATTAGTAGAGCCCTTAGGATCTTTGCTTGATCACCAGCGTTGTGATGGCGCTCACACTCGTGGGAGCTGGGTGATCTATAAGCACATCCTTATACAGGTCCCTAGTCGTTGGACTATCGAGACAGGGCATCGATACTCCGGAGTAGACTAGCGTATGCGCTTCTCATCCCAGTGTGGGAGACGGTCTGTCCCACAGCCGTCAGTACGTCGTACTTGAGATAGTATGCGGGTGCTCGTTAGGTTATGAGTACACTGGACAGGACTCGTCGGGAACTGTTGGTTGGTATTATACCTATCGTCAGTTATCAGTTCCCAGGTGACATGAGTACAGCTTAGTCCGTTGACTTGACACTGTCACTTCGCCTCGAGTGCGTTCCTACTGCACTTTGATTACTACCCTACCACGGCTCAAAGGAGTCGTGCAAACAGGTAGTTTTTGGGTGCAGTCCCGAAGCACTTGGAGGCAGTGACGGTTAGACAGGATTCGTCTCTCCCGGTATTGGGGGTTGACATCGCGCTATGTCCAGGAGAGCCATTACACGAGTAGTCCCTGGCCAGGGCAAACGGGATATACTGGTAGGTTTCCAGTATTATCTCAGGGTGTTCTGGGCTACACTCCGACACGACTTGTACCGCTATTAGGGGACTGACGTTCACCGCCCCCTAGGCCCGCCATGCGATGTATCAGACGAACAGACCGGACTGTACGGAGATTGTCACATACAGGCTCAAAAGGAGTTCAGATGGGGTTCACCTCGTCAGTCTTCTTATCGACATCTACCTGGGGACCGTTACGTACAGCTAGTGCCGCTTGCGGTCTGTGGTTAAACCCACTGCCACTGTAGTGTCGAGTCTTTAGAGTCCCACACAGAGAGCTATTCGCCTTTAGGCAAAATGAGTAGAGGTCGCATGTGTAGGGTGTTTTTCGTCACCCCATTGAGATGGGAATACGCGCACGCTTCTCAGGCGTAATACAGATTCCCCCTTCCTAGGGTAGGGCGGGGTTTAATGATTGTGGGGATCCGAATCTCCGGCAGCCGCGGACTAAGCTGCCGTTAATTATCCCTCGCCCTTGGAGCGAGGGAACCTCCGATTAACGGGTTAAACTGGTCATATGAACTCAATGTGCAGTGTACGTGTGTTTTGTTTTGAAAGGGGGTTTTGGATATATCGGGAGCTACGCAGAGTTTTTACGGGGGTCCCGCTATCCGGATAGCGGGCTGGGGGTCAAGGGGGCTAGCATCCCCCTTGCGGGGTTCGGGGCAGCGCCCCGGCCCAAAAAATTTTTGGAGGGGGAGAATGTTGCGGAGTATGTGTATGTGTACATATGTATACATATGTATATATATACATGTATATATAAACAAAAAAGGGGGGAAAGACATCTAAAGGATGCGTGGGGCCAGCGCCTTGAGCGCTGTGCGCTTAGGTGCTGTGCGCTCAGGCGCAAGGGCGCCACGTGTCGGCACGTGGGCGCTTTGCGCATGCGCGCTGGGCGCTAGGGCGCAAGCGCGCCACGTGTCGGCACGTGGGCGCTTTGCGCTCGGGCGCAAGGCGCCGGAGCGCAAGCGCGCGCCACGTGTCGGTACGTGGGTGCTTTGCGCTCGGGCGCAGTGCGCTTGGGCGCAGTGCGCTTGAGCGCAAGCGCGCTACGTGTCGGCACGTGGGCGCTTTGCGCTCGGGCGCAGTGCGCAGGAGCATAAGCGCGCGCGCCACGTGGGCGCTTTGCGCTCGGGCGCACTGCGCCGGAGCGCAAGCGCGCGCGCCACGTGTCGGCACGTGGGCACCTTGCGCTCGCGCGCAGTGCGCTGGAGCGCAAACGCGCCACACGTCGGCACGTGGGCGCTTTGCGCTCAAGCGCTAGCGCGCCGGCGAGGAAAAGAGGGGTTTTAACCCCAGAAACTCCCGGAAGAGAAATTAGAAAGGAGTTGGACTCCTGAGTGTTTTTTTTTTGGTTAATGGGAGGGGTTCTTCTTCTTCCACCTCTGTTAGCTGGATCTTGAAGATCAAGAGATATGGGATTTTTAAAAATCACTCCTTTTTGAGATCTAATAGAAGATCTGAGTTCCCCTTGATGGGTTTTGAGGTGAAAAACTAATTTGTTTTATAAAAAGGAGAGTAGAACTCTTGATTTAATTCAAGAGAAAGAAGAAGGTTTTGGAACCTTGAAGATGGAGAAAGATCTCAGATCTGAAACCTTTTTTTGGAGAGAGAAAAGTTATGAGATATTTTCATTATCTTTTGCCTTTATAGGCTATACACTTTACACATAGCCCCTTGGGCTTCACAAAATGGCATTTTGCCTATCCCATGGCTCATGTGCCATTTCTTTTTGCACATAAGCCATGGGCTTTACAAAAATTTGAGTTTATGCCTATTTTTCTTATATTTATCCATAAAATAAACTAAAAGAAATGCAACAAAATTATTTATTACAAAATTTTTATCTTAGCATGGGGGGAGGCCGGCCGCTTCATGTTCTGGCTCGACCCGGGCATGGGCCCACTGGATCTGGGCTTGGGCCCACTTGGCTTGGGGTTGACTTTGATTTTGACTTGGTCAACCGGGGTGTAAATTTTTACCCCAACAAATTGCCCCCCATCAATAAATGCACACCACATATGTGGGTCGTGTGTATGAAATTGATGGATCTTCTTTTACTTGGAGGCAACTTGATTTCATTCCCGCTTTTTGGGAAGCTGGCACTGCCCTTTTTTTTATGACATGGACGGTCGTTGCTTGACATGTCTCCGAGACGAAGTGTCCGTGATAGACGTTTACTTGGCCCGGAGTAATCTGGTTCCCGCTTTGTAGGAATCCTGCACTGCCCTTTTTACGACATGGACGGTCAATGCTGCCCTTTTTGCGACTTGGACGGTCGATGTTGCCCTTTTAGCGACTTGGACGGTCTATGCTGCCATTTTTGCGACTTGGATAGTCGGTACTGCCATTTTAGCGACGGGTACAGTCGATTCTGCCATTTTAGCGACGTGGACGGTCGGTGCTGCCATTTTAGCGACGTGGACGGTCGGTTCTGCCATTTTTGTGACTTGGACGGTCGATACTGCCCTTTTAGCGACGTGGATGGTTGGTTCTGCCATTTTTGCGACTTGGACGGTCGGTGCTGCCCTTGTTGCGATGTGGACGGTCGGTTCTTCCCTTTTAGCGACGTGGACGGTCGGTGCTACCATTTTAGCGACTTGGACGGTCGGTTCTGCCCTTTTTGCGACTTGGACGGTCGATGCTGCCCTTTTTGCGACTTGGATGGTCGGTGCTGCCCTTTTTGCGACGTGGACGGTCGGTTCTGCCCTTTCTGCGACTTGGACGGTCGATGCTGCCATTTTAGCGACTTGGACGGTCGGTTCTGCCCTTTTTGCGACTTGGACGGTCGATGCTGCCCTTTTTGCGACTTGGACGGTCGGTTCTTGATTTGACTTTCTCTGCTTCTTGCAGCGTCAGGGGTAGACTTGACTTGCTCCGCTTCTTGCGGTGTCGAGATTGGATTCTGACTTGCTCCGCTTTGTGCGGTGTCGGAGTGGAAGTTGACTTGTTGATTTTGATTTGGGTTGACATCAGCATCGCAATACTGGAATATGGTATCAGGAGCAAATCATCATCTGTCATTGAGAGGATTTTGGGATTTTGGTTTTTGTTTGGCATCTGCATTGCTGCACTGGAATAATGCCGAGAGCAACTCATCATTTGCCCCGGGAGGACTTGGCATCGCTATACTGGAATATGGTATCAGGAGCGAATCATCATCTGCCCTTTTTTTTGGGACTTTGAATGTGGTCTCACCGGTAGTACTTGGGAGAGGTTGGGATTGTTTTACGCCCGTGGATTGTATACGGTTTTGCAGGATGTATGATCCAGACCGTAGGGCCGGAAAAATTTCAGGTCTTTGTTGGCGTCTGCATCGCTGGACTGGAACGTGGTACCAGGAGCGACTCATCATTCGCCGTTGGGGTATGGGATTTGGAATTTGGTTGGCGTCTGCATCGCTACACTGGAATAATGCCAGGAGCGACTCATCATTCGCCACTTTGGGGTTGGGGACTTGGAATTTGGATCTTGTTTGGCATCAGCATTGCTGCACTGGAATAATGTCATGAGCAACTCATCATTTGCCTTGGGAGGACTTGGGATTTGGGTTTTTGGTCGGCATCAGTACCGCTAACACTGAAGCGAAATGCCAGGAGCGACTCATCATTTGCCGTTGCTCGTTAGGGAACGATGGCTTTGGAGACAGGTTTGGGTCCCTATCACCTAAGGCTTTTCAATTTTATGGGCCGTGAGGGTCCCATAAAGCATTTTCTCCCTACGAGTCGTAAGGATCCCGCAGGTGTATTTTCTCCTTAGGAATCGTGAGGATTCCTAAGTGTGTTGCTCCATTGTGAGTCATAAAGATCTCACGCATGGGTTTTCTCCTCACAAGGTCTAGAGGACTTTGCGAGTGTATTTCATCTCTTTTCACGAGTTTGCGCCCTTTCGGGTTTTCACAGACTCGCCGGTAGTCTTGCTGTTTTTACTCACGGAGCCCTTCCGGGTTTTCATCCGTGCCTGTTTTGCTTGTGGACATACCGTTTATTTCTTCTTCTTCTTTTTTTTTTCTTTTTCTTTCTTTTTCTTTTCTTTTTTTTTTTGCCGCTGGTGGGACTTTAAAAGTAGTCTCACCGGCAAGATTTGGGAGAAATAGGGGTCATTTACGCCCGTGGATTGTATACGGTTTTGCAGGATGTCTGATCTAGACCGTAGGGCTGATGTGCTCAATTCGCCTGCGACTTGGAGCATTCATGTGTAGTTGTTTTTGAGATATCGGCCATTGATGGGTGGCATGGGCCTTTCTCCCTCGGCACTTATTAGTTGGTAGGATCCTCCGTCAAACACTTTCTCGATGACATATGGTCCTTCCCAGTTTGGCTCGAATTTTCCCTTGACATGTCGATTGGGGATAATTGGTCTTTTGAGGACCAACACCAATTCACCTTTCTTGAAAGCGCGGAGACGGATTATCTTGTCATAGGCCCGTGACATTTGGGCTCGGTAGAGCTCCAGATTTTGCTGTACCGCGAGCCTCTTTTCTTCGAGGGCATCAAGCTCTTCAAGTCGAAGGAGCATGCTTTCCTCCTCCGTCAACTCGTGCTGAACGGCCATTCTTAAGCTTGGAACTTCGACTTCTAGGGGGAGGATCGCCTCCACTCCGAAGAGCAATGAGTATAGAGTGGACTGTGTTGGAGTACGGTGCATGGTACGATATGCCCACAATACCTCGTGAAGCTTGAGATTCCAGTCTCTCTTGTTGGCTGAAGCATTTTTCCTCAGGAGCTTGCATAGAGTCTTATTGAAGGCTTCGGCTAGCCTATTGGCTCTTGGATTATAGATGGAGGAATACCTCCAGTCTATCTTGTGCTGAGTAGCGAACCTTGAGACATTGAAGCTCTTGAAAGAAGGCCCGTTGTCAGAAATGATTCTCCTTGGTGTACCGAAGCGGTATGGAATATTATGCTGGAAGAATGTCAGAATATCTTTTGTCTTGACTTCTTTCAGCGGGACAGCTTCAGCCCATCTGGAGAAGTAGTCTGTCGCGGCCAGTATAAACTGATGGCCTTTGGATGATGGAGGATTAATTGGGCCAACGATGTCGGTGCCCCAGACTTTGAAGGGCTACGACGCCACCGTAGGATGCAATGGATTGGGATGCTTGTGAATAAAATCACCATGAATTTGGCAGATATAACATTTCTTTGCATGTTCTCCGCAATCCCGTATCATGGTGGGCCAGTAATACCCAAGCCGTTTAATTTGCAGTCGCATCTTAGGGCCAGATTGGTGAGCATCGCAAACGCCTGAGTGAACTTCTTTCATGACTTTTTGGGCTTCGGCCGATGACAGGCACCTGAGCCAGAGTTGGTCATATGACCTGCGGTATAGCGTGTCATTTACAAACACGTATCGGAGAGCTCTCTTCTTCAGCTGAATCCTCGCAGATTTTTCTTCGGGCAGCTTGTCGTATCGGAGGTACTCTATGAAGGGTTCTCTCCAATCGGGCTCGTCTTGGATGATCGAAGCTTCTTCGGTAGGACTGCTCTTCTGTTCCGCGCTTTCCTCTTCTCGTAGAGAGACTGGGGGTAGAATTGAAAGGTTCGTAGGCACTCTAGTAAGGTCTCACAAGGCATCGAACATGGCAATTTAAATTTTTTTAGTGCCGAGAAACCCTAGACTACGGATCTTTAACTAGATGTTTAGGCGAAATAGAAAACTAGTTAACTATTTAACTAAAAGTCGAAAACTACAACCTTTGTAGATCCGGATTTCCACCTCTTTAGCTCCACATCATCATGCCCTCGCTGTTCATCACGAACCCTAGACTCCATCATCGGCTTCATCGGAGAAACGTGCGGAATAGCTCATCGGCTTCGTGTCAAAGACGATCTACGTCGAGGTTGGACAAACTCAAGCTCCGACTTCACAAACTTGTGAAACTTGTGAAGTAAACACCCAAAACAACTTGGCAAGAGGTAGAGGGTGAAGAAATAGGAGGTGGGTTCACTTTAGATTTGGATTTAACTCACTAAAGCTCAAGTTGCCATTAGAGTAGCAAGCTTGAAGAAGAAGAAGAAGATGAGCTCAAGAAAAGATTATGATAAGTGTTATGTTAAAAATAAATTTAAAAACAAATACTTATCATAACTTGAACTAGGGTTAAGTGTAGAGAATTAACCATGGTCACTAGGATGGGTTAGGGTTAAGCATGAAGATAAGGATGGTTGCTAAAGTCAAAGCTTCATGAAGCTTCAACAAATGACAAAGAAAGCCACCATTCTCATCTAATTCTTTTCCAAATAAATAAATAAATAAATAAATAAATAAATAAATGAAAATGCAAAACCCTAATTATCAATTAACCATGGATTAATTCTATAAACTTAACTAATGATCAAGTATCATCAAACATGATACAAAAAAGCGTACGAAAGTATATCACATATACAATGTGCAATCCAAGTGAGAAAAATCCGTTTAAAGTGAACCAATACTAGTTAATGCAAAGTAATATATCAAATATATAATTGTACATTAAATCATTAAATCAACACTTGATTCAATGATCCGGTCATGTCGTACATAACCGACTAGTATTCAATGCATCGATTTATCGAATCAATGATTCGATAACTAGGTCATATCGAATATAACCATTCGAAACATATATCGCGAGAATGTAATGCGGTATCACATACACGCATTATTCTCGGTCCTGCACATATCTCATATGCGCTCCTATTTCGTTTCGCTTGAGCCAGGAAACCTCTGTGTAGGACTCTAAAGACTCGTCAATACGCCGGTAGCAGGTGATGATCATATCAAGCACCCACAAGCCGCAAGCGGTCTGCTAAACGTAACGGCCACCCGGGTATTGAGCGATCAGAAGATCGACGAGCTAGCCCGCTCACACTCCTGCGAATCCGACCAGTAACACTTACCATACACTCAAGTCTCTTCGTCTGATACGTCGCATATCAAGTCTAGGGGTGGTATACGTCAGACCCCAATAACCCGATAAGTCGTGCCGATGTGAGGCTCGTAACGGGTCGAGAAACTACTGGTAACACTTACCAGCAAATCTCTGATCAGCCCTGGCCAGGGACTTCCCTGTTACGGCCAATCGAGCACTGCGCAACATCAACTCCCAATACCGGGAGAGACGAAACCCCTCCTATCGCTCATTGCCTCCATGTGACTCGGGACTGTACCCAAAGACCACCGTTTTGCACGCCCTCATGGACGTGGTAAGGTGGAGATCAAAGCACAGTGGGAATCACACAAGACTCTATGACGATCTCGGGTCTACAGACTAACCTGTACAAGTGTCACCTGAGAACTGCCATCTGACGTGAGGTATAATACCATCTGGGAGTTCTCGGCGAGTCCGTCCAGTGTACCCAGTTTCCACTGAGCACCCGTATACCATCTCTGATGTCAAACACCAATGGATATGGGATCATCCATCGCCCATCACATGGGTCGAGAAGCGTATACGCTAGTCTACTCTGGTATAACGATGCCCCGTCTCGATACACCCACGACTAGGGACCTTGAAGGATGTACTTATGGACTACCATGTCCCCACTAGTATGATCTGCATCATAGTCCAGGTAGTCAAGTACAAATCCTAAGGGCTTTACCAACATGTAACTATAAGACAGTATAAAGAGACTAGTGTACATGTTAAGGTAAATATCAACCAGATAGCATACTATCATGTCGAGCAAGAAAGTCATCTCTATATATGTCCAAGCATCCAATATAATATACATAATCTGTACAATACTGGCCTCTAGGGCATACATACAACTAACAATCTCCCACTTGCACTAGGGCCAGCTGCTGTAGTATCTCATACCGAGCATCCCGAAGAGTCTCTCAAACTGTATCTGGGGAATGGCCTTCGTGAGTGGATCCGCCGGGTTGTTCTTCGTGTCAACTCTCCTGACCTCGATCTCCCGGCGATCAACTATCTCCCGGATCAGGTGATACCGCCTCAGAATATGCCTGGATCGCTGATGGGACCTGGGTTCCTTGGCCAAAGCCACCGCTCCATTGTTATCGCAATACAAAGGTATTGGATGCTCAATGGATGGAACCACTCCAAGTTCAGAAATGAACTTCTTGATCCAGACAGCTTCTTTAGCAGCATCGTTGGCAGCGATGTATTCAGCCTCCATCGTCGAGTCTGCCACGGTTTCCTGCTTGGAACTCTTCCAGCTAACCGCCCCTCCGTAAAGGGTAAAGACAAAGCCCGACTGCGACTTAGAGTCGTCCTTATCACTCTGGAAGCTGGAATCGGTAAAGGACTCCACTTGGAGTTCTCCGTTACCATACACCAAGAACATATCTCTAGTCCTTCGCAAGTACTTGAGAATGCTCTTCACAGCAGTCCAGTGACTCTCTCCAGGATCAGCTTGATACCTGCTCACTACACTTAGTGAGTATGCTACATCGGGTCTGGTACATAGCATCGCATACATAATAGAGCCTACTGCCGAAGCATAGGGTATCCCTTGCATGCGAGCTCTCTCCAAATCAGTCTTGGGAGACATCTCTTTGGAGAGAGTGACTCCAGAGATCGTGGGCATATTCCCACGCTTGGACTCTTCCATACTAAACCTCTTTAGTATGGTGTCAATGTACCTGGATTGGGACAATCCCAAAATCTGTTTGGATCTATCTCTATAGATCCTGATTCCCAATATGCAGGAGGCATCACCAAGATCTTTCATTGAGAATCTTTGTGATAAGAAGAGCTTGACCGATTGCAGCATAGGAATATCATTTCCTATCAAGAGTATGTCGTCCACGTACAATACGAGGAAGACAACCTTACTCTCTGCCACCTTCTTGTAAATACAAGGTTCATCTGGATTTTTGACGAAATCAAACTCTTTGATAACGACGTCAAAGCAGATGTTCCAACTCCGCGATGCTTGCTTTAATCCATAAATGGATTTAAGCAGCTTGCACACCTTCCCGCTGCTCCCACTGTCTACGAAGCCCTCTGGCTGAGTCATGTACACGCACTCTTCTAAATCACCATTTAGAAAGGCGGTCTTAACATCCATTTGCCAGATTTCGTAGTCATGAAAGGCAGCAATGGCAAGCATGATTCGGATGGATTTAAGCATAGCCACTGGAGAAAAGGTCTCGTCATAGTCCACACCTGGTCTTTGACGAAAACCCTTTGCTACAAGTCTATCTTTGAAAGTCTCCACTTTCCCATCTACACCAAGTTTCTTCTTAAAGATCCACTTGCTCCCAATGGGTTTTACCCCTTCAGGAGCAACTTCCAAAGTCCATACTTTGTTGGTGTACATGGAATCCATCTCGGACCGCATAGCATCCAGCCATTTCACTGAGTCCCCACTCGTGATGGCCTGCTCGAAGCTAGTTGGGTCATCATCCTCCATGATGCAATCCTCACTTCTACCATCAATGAGAAAACCATAGTATCTCTCAGGTGGACGAGAAACCCTACTAGATCGGCGGAGAGGCTGGGGTTCGTCGGGAGCTACTGAATCCTCTGGTTCCACTAAATCTTCAGTTTGAGTTTGTGTTGCTGGAATTTCTTCCAGTTCTACCTCATCGCCACTAATTTCTTTTGCAAGAAATTCCTTTTCCAAAAAGGTGGCATGGCGAGAAACAAACACTTTTTGTTCCTCTGTATGGTAGAAAAGATATCCATGTGAATGTTTTGGATATCCCACAAACTTGCATAGAACTGACCGTGCCTCGAGTTTGTCCGGATTTTGCCTTTTGACATAGGCCGGGCAACCCCATATCTTAACTCGTTTAAGACATGGTCTCTTCCCACTCCATATCTCATATGGTGTGGTAGGTACAGATTTAGATGGAACTTGATTCAATAGGTATGCTGCTGTCTCCAGCGCATGACCCCAGAAGGAAATAGGTAACTCAGCTGTACTCATCATTGAGCGCACCATATCTAATAGGGTGCGGTTTCTCCATTCAGATACACCGTTGTGCTGTGGTGTATAAGGAGGAGTCAGCTGAGAGAGAATCCCATTCTCTTTTAGGAAGTCCAGGAATTCATTGCTCAAGTATTCACCTCCCCGATCTGATCGAAGGATTTTAATACTTTTTCCGGTTTGGTTCTCGACTTCTTGTTTATATTCTCTAAATTTCTCAAAAGCTTCTGATTTGTGTTTCATCAGGAACACATATCCGAATCTAGAGAGATCGTCAGTGAATGTAATGAAGTACGAGGAACCATCCCTGGCATGTGTAGACATGGGACCGCATACATCACTATGTATCAGTCCTAAGAGTTCGGTAACTCTTTCTCCGTGTCCCGTAAACGGAGTCTTGGTCATCTTGCCTTTGAGACATGACTGGCAAGTGTCATAAGATGAAAATTCAAACGGATTTAAATATCCATCTTTATGCAACTTAGCTAGTCGTGTCGCATTGATGTGACCCAGTCTACAATGCCACAAGAAGGATTCATTGAGTTCAGAACTCTTCCTCTTGTGTGTGTTTGTTATGCTCAGGACTGTTGATTGGTTTAGAACATAAATGCCATTGCACAACGTGCCTGATCCAACCAACTTTTGGTTATGGAAAATGTTCATAACATTGTCCTGTAATACAAAATTATATCCCTCTTTACTTAATAAAGAAACCGATATAATGTTGCATATCAGGTTCGGCATGTAATAGCATTCGTTCAGAACCAATGTATTACCAGTTGGTAATACAAGGTGATATTCCCCGACAGTCTTGGCTGCAACAATTGCACCATTTCCAACTCTAATGTCTTTATCACCTTCTCCAAGTTCTCTACCTTTCCTAAGCCCATGTAACTGATTACATATATGGGATCCTGACCCGGTATCCAATACCCAGGACGTAGAGCAAATGGAGAAACAGTTCTCAGTAACGAACACACCCGAAGAAAATGCATCATCATGTACTTTCTTCATTCGGGTGGCATGGGAATCCTGGTATTCCCATATATCCTGTTCATTCCTATAACTCTTACAGGAAAGAACGGAACCAACGTTCCCCAACACAGTATAACATGCGGGTTCGGTCAATACATCCATATTATTATCTTTATTAAGGCATGAAATGGTCGCTACCTGGAGAGAGAGAGAAGAAAACACTTTAGCGTAAGCTCGTGCAAGATCAGATTGGTTATTATCTTATCTAATCAGGATGGCTCCCACTGCTTTTTATCAAATCTTCCTCCAAACCCTAAAAGGAAAGACTAGCCGGGATTAATTACACACTACAAGTTCGCCAATCTTTCAGCCAGGCCAGTGTCGGTACTTTGAGGGAGGTCCCCCGTGCTTTCGCACGAACCTAATTACTGTAAACCTCGTTTTCCCAGAGGCATAACCTCGTTAACACCTTTCTAGACACCTACTTGATCGGCTAATTGCACTGTGTAAAACTCTCCCAGGAGTAACTCTTACTCGCAGCGGGTATCGGGATCCAACTATCTCATAGAAGGTATGCAATCTCATTGCAAATTTCAACACTTGAAATTCCCGATAATATTTTGCCCCTAGTGTCCTATGACCTTGACAAAGGCCAACAAATCACAGGATGCTAGTCAAGTTCAACCCGTCATTTCTTGATTGAATCAAACCCACCCGCACGACCCTTGACAAAGGCCAACAAGGTCGTACGACTACCCTGAAACAATCTGCATCATATGCATAAACAGATAAGCACTATTCAGCTACCGCACACTACGCCTTGACAAAGGCCAACAAACGCAGCACGAATACTAAACAGTCTTTATCTGAAATGACGGAGGGCTACGCAGGTTTTTCATAAAAACCATGAGCGTAATGAACTTGATATCGTTGTAGAATCAAATGATGTTTTGAAATGGAGTGATTTTGAGGCTTTTCTAGTTTTGCTAAAGGAGTCACTCCCGGTGAAGGGATCTCGGTCCTTTCCTCATCGAATGAGGTGCGGGATATATCATATATATCGCTATGCAAAGCAAAATCGCAAAAGCAGTCAAAAGCAAACCGAGTGTGTAGCATCTGCCAGTTATTGCTAAAGGAGTCACTCCCGGTGAAGGGATCTCGGTCCTTTCCTCGTCGAATGAGGTGCGGGATATATCATATATATCACTGTGCAAAGCAAGAACTGTAGCTACCTGTTTTATTTTAAAATTCGATTCTACAACATCTTAGGCTTCTTATCTTTCATTAATCACATTAATGAAGTCCCATCATTTAATACCTAAACATCACAGATAGATATGACGTACACTTATGCCATCCGCATTCGCCTCGATGTCCCCTCGTGCACCGTTAGGTTAGGTAACTAACGACAGAGCAGGGCAGGGCTAGCGCGGGTGTAAAACATAAGTAACGTCTATATAATATATCATATATACTATATACTATATCCATCACAGAATCACATCACAGATATCGCAGCAGAATAACCATATGAAATATTGGATATACTAGGACGTCCGTGTTTTCAATACGAGCCAGTATAAAACACGGATTCCACGGTCGTGATGAATAGCCAATCCCACACCCCTAGACCCCTACGAGAGCGGCAAGCAACCCTGCCAATTCTAGGGTTAGGAGACCCGGACTCGACTCCTCGAGTTGGTCTCCTACTGGACCCCAGAACCCGGTTACTTGTGCTCCCCTCCTTGGGTCTATCCTAATGCGGAAAAGTAAATAATATACAAAGGGTGACAACTCCCGCATCCTGGAAGTGCCCCGAATAAAAGAATATTACATACAAGTTTTTACATGAATGAAAATGAAAAGCACTCATCTCACATAAAAACCCCCGGCTATTCAAATACGACGATCCAATATAACATATCCAGCAACACATAACATCACATGTCATCAACGTAAGTAAGTATGCATACCCCAATTGTCGTTGACGTATAGCAACGAAACCAGCGATATGAACATACTACACTTACGGTCACAGAAAAGAAAGTGTAAAACTACAACAATTGGAATCCGCAATCTCTTTAGACATCACATGCCTAACGGTTATAAACCCCGCATTTTAGTCCCATTATCGAAAACTCTTTTCAATATCCAATGAAACTAAACCGCTAGATTTATAACATCCATCCAGTTATCTCATAACCGTTTGTGAATTCCAATTATTGTATCCAATTCCGGATAAATAGAATATATCAAACTTTCCGATCGAACATTCGAACACCCAAGTTTTCCCGACACCGTTCAACACATGAAATAGGTTCAAAGACATTCACTTCATACCTCAGTACCGACGGTCCAGCCGTAGAAGGGTCAAGCCAACGCCTCACATGTGGCACGCCGTACTGCCCCAAACCCGAAGGTTCAAAGGGCAGTTCAAGACGGTCACATAATCGAGTTAAGGTTTGTGTCTTCTAGAGGGACCATCGCGTTACTTGCACTACTTGGAACGTCTTTTAACCACAGAAAAGTCCAACACTTGGAATTATTCCGGCAGGGGAAAACCTGGGTATTTATATCCGGTCGAACTCTTTAACATATTCTACAATTATCTGGAAAAACACTTAGACAAAGTTTGATTTTCCGATTGAATTCATCGATTCCCAATATAACTCCAGAGCACTCAACCTTTAAATAAATTTAAAAATATCCAGAAAACTCACCAGAATTTATCAGGTATTACTGTGCAAAACAAATGGGATGACGTCACCATGTGGCCGCGGAAGGGCGGCAGAAAGCATGATTCTGCCGCGCTTCCGCGGCACAATGAACAGTACATGGAATCATTTTTCACAGAAATGCTTAGAATTCTATGCTTAATTTTTTAGACATTTTTAATATCAAAAATTCCCAGATTTATGAAAATGTCCAGAGAGCTCTAAAGTATTTGGGTTTCGTGTTCGTTCGGACGTCAAACTGCGTCGGGACTTCGCCTAAAGCTCTAGCTAGGCTCTGATACCAGTGAAAGGTTCGTAGGCACTCTAGTAAGGTCTCACAAGGCATCGAACATGCCAATTTAAATTTTTTTAGTGCCGAGAAACCCTAGACTACGGATCTTTAACTAGATGTTTAGGCGAAATAGAAAACTAGTTAACTATTTAACTAAAAGTCGGAAACTACAACCTTTGTAGATCCGGATTTCCACCTCTTTAGCTCCACATCATCATGCCCTCGCTGTTCATCACGAACCCTAGACTCCATCATCGGCTTCATCGGAGAAACGTGCGGAATAGCTCATCGGCTTCGTGTCAAAGACGATCTACGTCGAGGTTGGACAAACTCAAGCTCCGACTTCACAAACTTGTGAAACTTGTGAAGTAAACACCCAAAACAACTTGGCAAGAGGTAGAGGGTGAAGAAATAGGAGGTGGGTTCACTTTAGATTTGGATTTAACTCACTAAAGCTCAAGTTGCCATTGGAGTAGCAAGCTTGAAGAAGAAGAAGAAGATGAGCTCAAGAAAAGATTATGATAAGTGTTATGTTAAAAATAAATTTAAAAACAAATACTTATCATAACTTGAACTAGGGTTAAGTGTAGAGAATTAACCATGGTCACTAGGATAGGTTAGGGTTAAGCATGAAGATAAGGATGGTTGCTAAAGTCAAAGCTTCATGAAGCTTCAACAAATGACAAAGAAAGCCACCATTCTCATCTAATTCTTTTCCAAATAAATAAATAAATGAAAATGCAAAACCCTAATTATCAATTAACCATGGATTAATTCTATAAACTTAACTAATGATCAAGTATCATCAAACATGATACAAAAAAGCGCACGAAAGTATATCACATATACAATGTGCAATCCAAGTGAGAAAAATCCGTTTAAAGTGAACCAATACTAGTTAATGCAAAGTAATATATCAAATATATAATTATACATTAAATCATTAAATCAACACTTGATTCAATGATCCGGTCATGTCCCACATAACCGACTAGTATTCAATGTATCGATTTATCGAATCAATGATTCGATAACTAGGTCATATCGAATATAACCATTCGAAACATATATCGCGAGAATGTAATGCGGTATCACATACACGCATTATTCTCGGTCCTGCACATATCTCATATGCGCTCCTATTTCGTTTCGCTTGAGCCAGGAAACCTCTGTGTAGGACTCTAAAGACTCGTCAATACGCCGGTAGCAGGTGATGATCATATCAAGCACCCACAAGTCGCAAGCGGTCTGCTAAACGTAACGGCCACCCGGGTATTGAGCGATCAGAAGATCGACGAGCTAGCCCGCTCACACTCCTGCGAATCCGACCAGTAACACTTACCATACACTCAAGTCTCTTCGTCTGATACGTCGCATATCAAGTCTAGGGGTGGTATACGTCAGACCCCAATAACCCGATAAGTCGTGCCGATGTGAGGCTCGTAACGGGTCGAGAAACTACTGGTAACACTTACCAGCAAATCTCTGATCAGCCCTGGCCAGGGACTTCCCTGTTACGGCCAATCGAGCACTGCGCAACATCAACTCCCAATACCGGGAGAGACGAAACCCCTCCTATCGCTCATTGCCTCTATGTGACTCGGGACTGTACCCAAAGACCACCATTTTGCACGCCCTCATGGACGTGGTAAGGTGGAGATCAAAGCACAGTGGGAATCACACAAGACTCTATGACGATCTCGGGTCTACAGACTAACCTGTACAAGTGTCACCTGAGAACTGCCATCTGACGTGAGGTATAATACCATCTGGGAGTTCTCGGCGAGTCCGTCCAGTGTACCCAGTTTCCACTGAGCACCCATATACCATCTCTGATGTCAAACACCAATGGATATGGGATCATCCATCGCCCATCACATGGGTCGAGAAGCGTATACGCTAGTCTACTCTGGTATAACGATGCCCCGTCTCGATACACCCACGACTAGGGACCTTGAAGGATGTACTTATGGACTACCATGTCCCCACTAGTATGATCTGCATCATAGTCCAGGTAGTCAAGTACAAATCCTAAGGGCTTTACCAACATGTAACTATAAGACAGTATAAAGAGACTAGTGTACATGTTAAGGTAAATACCAACCAGATAGCATAATATCATGTCGAGCAAGAAAGTCATCTCTATATATGTCCAAGCATCCAATATAATATACATAATCTGTACAATACTGGCCTCTAGGGCATACATACAACTAACAAGAATTTGTCGGCTCCTGACTGTGATCAGAATTTCGTCCATGTCAGGATCGGCCAGCTCCTTGGCTAAGCGAGCGAGTACGTCAGCCTTCCCATTCAACGCTCTAGGGACTCTCATTAGTTCAATGTGAGTGAACCGTTTCATGAGTTCCACCACTCGGCCTCTGTACCGAGCTAACTCGGGTTTGTATATTTTATAATCGCCGCTTACTTGGTTGACGATGAGCTGGGAGTCACCATAAACTCGTAGCCGACGGATTTCCATTTCTATGGCGAGCTCCAGACCAGCTATCAGAGCTTCATACTCAGCTTCATTGTTTGTCCGAGGCTCGGTGAGAGCGAAAGAACGCCGCAGGGTTCCCATTGATGGCGTGGTGAACACTAATCCTATCCCCGCTTTTACCTCCGGTACGCTTGATCTGCCGGAGCTCCTTATTGATGAAGCCCCATCAAAGTAGAGCTCCCAATATGGCTCGTCTTCCTCGAGGTGCAGCACTTGTTCGTCGGGTAACTCACAATTTAGCGGCGATCCCTCTGGTATGGGATGAGCAGCGAGAAAGTCTGCAAGAGCTTGCCCTTTTACTGCTTTCTGGGGAGTATAAACTATGTCAAACTCGAGTAGCATAACAGCCCATCTTGCCATTCTGCCGGCTAGGCTCGCTCTGGTAATCAAGTGTTTGAGCGGGTCGACCTTGGAGATCAGCATAGCCCAATAAGCAAGCAGATAGTGCCCCAGCTTCTTTACAGCAAATATCAGAGCCAGGCATTGCTTCTCGATTGGGGAATAGTTGTGTTCTGCCCCGACTAGAGTTCGACTGAGGTAGTAGAAGGCATTTTCTTTTCCCTCCTCGTTATTCTGGGCAAGGAGCGCACCGAGTGACTCATCCAGCGCGGCAGTGTAGAGAATCAGCGGTTTATTTGGAATGGGAGCGGCCAGCACTGGAGGGTGCAACAAGTACCGTTTGATGCTTTCGAACGCTGCTTGACATTCAGCATCCCAGATAAAAGGAGCTCCTTTCTTCATGAGCTTCGAGAAGGGCCTACATTTCCCCGATAAATTTGAGATAAACCTCCGTATATAAACAAGCTTGCCTTGAAAAGATCTTAGCTGCGTCAGACTCTTCGGAGGGGGCATCTCAATGATGGCCTTTATCTTTGATGGGTCAACTTCGATCCCTCGATGTCGAACTATGAAGCCCAGGAATTTTCCCGATGACACGCCAAAAGCGCATTTCAGAGGATTCATCTTCAGGTCAAATTCCCTCAGTCTGGTGAGAACGGTCCTAAGATCCTGGATATGATCGGCCTTGGTTTCAGTCTTAACGACCGGATCATCAACATAACATTCGACGACTTTATGGATTAGGTCATTGAAGATATTGGTCATTGCCTTTTGATATGTAGCACCTGCGTTCTTCAGTCCGAACGGCATCACCTTGTAGCAATATATTCCGATCGGGGTTCGAAATGCTATGTGTTTCTCATCCTCAGGCGACATCTTGATCTGATTATACCCAGACGAGCCATCCATAAAGGTGAACAGTTCGTAATTTGAGGTGTCATCGACCATCATTTCTATGACCGGTAGCGGGAAGTCGTCTTTAGGACATGCCTTGTTGAGGTCCCTGAAATCGACACAAACTCGGATCTGCCCATTTTTCTTCTTCACTGGGACTATGCATGCGATCCAGTCTGCATATTTCTCTTCCCTGATGAAGCCGGCATCGGTGAGCTTCTTAGTTTCCTCGATGACCTTTTCTTCTAGTTCCCTTCTCATTCTTCGAGGAGCTTGTTTGACTGGCTTAGCAACAGGAGATATAGCCAACTTATGTACGGCCACTTCAGGGGAAAGGCCAGGCATTTCTTTGTACGTCCACGCGAAGCAGTCGACGAACTCATGCAGCAGGGCAATTATCTGCTCTTTCATTTCCTCCGACAAGAGTCAGCTGATATAGGTCGGCCTTGGATTATCAGGCGTTCCTAAGTCAATCTCGGTTAGCTCATCAAAGGTTGCTTGTCCGCCATCTTCGAGCTCTTGAGGAGCTTCTTCTGGCTCGGCTATCTCATCATCATCATTTGATCTTTCGCTGGCCTCACCAACATGGATCATGTAGCACGCTTTGGAATCAGGTTGAATGTAGCCTATGCCCCGTCTATCTGGAATTCGTCCATCGATGAGTGCTCGGACCTGGGGTGGATGCCATAGCCCTTCGTAAAACTTTGCTTCGGACTCTGTCTGATATAACCGGCATCCGCACTTTTTAAAGTATTCCCGCATCTCGGGCGCATAGTATCTGGAATTGAGGACGGCTCTTATGCCTCTCTCATAGGGAAGGCAAGCGACAGAAAGATCGTCCGGGTGCACAACGGGGGTTGACCCGTAAAACAGGATGCCCTTCTATCCATTTTTCCTCCCGGGCACGTAGAAAGTTTTCAGCTGGTCTACGGTAGAGACTGACAATGCGTCGAGCTCTTTGCACATCTGCTCCGGCACCTTTATGACGGCTAGGGACCCTTCTGCAATTTCGAGGGTCTCTCGTAGTTTCGCTTTTTGCATGGGGGTCCGATCTGCACCGCTGTTGCACGACAGGTCCTCTTCCTCTGACTTTTCAGTGTCACTGCCAAGATGAGGGCGGACATTACTGCTAGATGGGGCTTCAGTGACAGATTCGTCTGTATCGCTGCCGAAACGAGGGCGAGTTTTACGGAAGGACGGGCTTCCAGCGTCGGACTCGTCAGTGTCGCTACTGAAATGTGGGCGCACTTGGGCGTTTTTACTTTTGAAAGTGACAACCGGAGCAGATTTGCTTTTGGGTCTTGGGGCCGGTCTATCCTCAGTCAGTTGTGGCTTAGCATTTTGGTGGTTCATAAAGTACCGAGAATCTTCATAGCGGACTTCATGCACACCGAACGGCTGGATGTCTCCGTCAATTCGTCTTTCTTCGCCATTTTTAGTATACTTCATGCATTGATGGAGAGTTGACGGAATGATGCCATAATCGTGGAGCCATGGCCGCCCCAAGAGAATCTTATAAGATGTGTCGGCGTCGATCACGTATATCTTAGCTTCAGTTTGCAGATCCCCGAATTTGATTGGCAAAGCTATAGACCCCAGAACTTGCTGGCAATTTTGGTTGAAGCCTTGAATGACAATCCTTTCCCTTGACAGGTGTTGGACGTCCATTGACAAACTCTTCAGAGTTCGCAAGTTCATGATGTTCACTGAGGACCCCGGATCAATCAATATGTGATTAATTCGATCTCCGTCGCTGTACCCAGTCACGTAAAGCGGCCGATTATGCTCAGCCGTTCCCAGTAGCAAGTCTTCATCCTTAAATGTGACTGCGGCGGCATGCAAAGCGTGCTGGGCTTCTTTCATATTAATTTCTGCAAAGTGAGCCTGATACCGCTCGGGGTTTTGTAGAGCGTGAATGAGAACATCTCTAAGCTCCTTAGATAGGACCAAGGCGTCATAGATGCTCAGGAGAGACGGAAGCTTCCGGAGATGTGCCAAGACATTATAGTCCACCGAGGAAGGACTTGTGTTTTCATCAGCTGGTTCTCTGCCATCTTCTTCATTAGCGACTTGTTTTTCCTTCCCTTTTGGGGCGTTGCCCTGATTTGGCGGTAGAGCCCTGCCGCTTCTGAGCTGGATTTGATTGGCCGTTGTGGCGAGATCTTCGTCCTCTTCGGGAAAACAGAGTTCCTCTTCCGAGTCGCTGCCAAGATGGATGGCGTAGCAGGTCACTACTGGGATCTCTTCATTGGAGTCTTCTTCTAACTCCTCCAGAATTTCAGCCGCTTGTACAGGGAATAACTCCTTCAATTGAATCAATGTTCTTTCCTTTTGTTCATATTCTTCGAGGGAATCGATAAATTTTTGATTGATCGATTTCCCCGCAGACTCTTTTTCGTGCCGAGCTGCACTTTTCTTCTTTTTGAGCTTCTTGGATTTTGAGCCTGATGGAGCCGCATTGGCAGCTGGACTGGTAGGCTTCTTCTTCCCTTCTCGTTCCGTCCTGGGTTCTTTCCAAAGTAGCTTTATCATCTTCTTCGTCTTATTAGATATGTGCGTACTCCACGGAGGCCGCGATGAGTCCGTTTCGTTTCTTAGGGCAGCGGGTTCGGCTGTCTGCTCCCAGAAGGCTTCAGTTTCTGTCTGTATAAAGTTGGTGGTTGCAACTTGATTGTTCACCAACACGCTTTTGGACAGCTCGATCTCTCCAGCCTTGTACTGCTTCTCGACCCAGTCTTTGAAGATATAGCAATCCTCGATCGGATGGCTCACCACTCGGTGGTACGGGCAATACAGGGGATTGTCAGTCATTTTTGCTTCTTGGGGTCTTTTCGACTCTGGCAATTGTAGGCCGTTGTTCAAGGCATCTTTAAATATCTTACGGACCTTGTCCCTTCTGAAAGAGTAAACCTTGTTCTTTTTCTCCTCTAGGGAAGGCCCATCTCCTCCCAGCAATGGCTTTCGAGACCGGTTGGTTTTGGATTCGCCCGCCCTTCGCTTTTCTTCATTGTCGGACGCATTGAAGACATTGGTACTGCTGGAACTCCCGCTTCTACGGTTGTCGTCCCGCTTGCTTTTCCAAGTTTTGTCCTTCTGAGAATCCGGCGGGGACTCTTGCTTTGAGCGTTCCAGCATTTGGACTTTCTTGGTTAGCTCCTGAAATGTCTTGAGGCCCGCCGTACACAAGAATGGGACCATCCAGTTGCTGAGGTTCCCAATGAGAAGGCTGACGGACTGGTCCTACTCCAGCGACGGTTCGCACTTGACTGTGAGATTACGCCATCGAGCGATAAAGTCGGTGTTTCTTTCATTCTTCCCCGGCTTGGTCCTCACAAGGTCGGCAATGGAGATTTTATCACTGACACTCATGAACCTTTGCCGAAACAGGGACTCCATTTGGGCAAAGGTAATGACGGACCCGTCCGGTATACTCGCATACCAGTCGAAGGCGACGCTGGTCAGGCTGTTGACAAAATGACGAAGAAGGAGCAAGTCATTGCCCCCTGTATTTCCGCACGATGCTTTGAAGTGGGCGACGTGCTAATTTGCATTCCCCGTTCCATCAAATCTTCCGAACTTAGGAATGACGTAGCCGCTTGGGAACTCAATCAGATCATACTGCGCAGGGTATGGCCGCCCGCTACTGCCGATTTCTTTCTGAGCTTCAGCTTCGGCCACCAATGTTTTAACCTTGCTGGTGACCAAATCCATTATCCGATCCTATGTTAGCGGGATAGTGCTATCTGGGGCCAAGGCGTCCCCAGAAGCGGAATGTGGCCAGCTTTCATGCGGCTCGACCATTCTTGGTCCCAAAGGAACAGGCATTGGCTGCCTCGGATTGTCATCACCCGGCTGATTAGTAGCAGCTTGTGCCTGATTGGGAGGCGCTCGAGCAATTTGAGCCGTAAGCTGCATCACCACGTTCGTTAAGTCGTCAATCTTCGAATAGAGCTTGGCCATCTCTTTATCTTTGCTCCTGAGCTGTTTTCGAAGCTCTTGAAGCAGCTCTTGCTCCGCAGTCCTGGGGCGGAAAGTTGGCTCTTCCTCGCTGTCCGAGCTTGACTCTGCATGGACCGAGGGGTCTTTCTGCCTATCATCCTCATCGAGAGGGTTTTCTTCATCCAGTGGGGGTGGCTGTTCTTGGGCAGCGGCAACCACATTCAGGCTAGATTGGGCTTGGGATGTGGTGGCCCCATCCTTGCTTTTGCTGCGAAGGTTGTCGCTGGGGCACCCGCCCGCCATATAGACCGTATGGATAATATATCCAGTCGTCTTTTTATTGTCGGCGGTTGATTTCACAGATCGCTGTCTTGACCCCCTTGCTTCGGTAGCTGGTAGTCGATTGAAGGCGGCTGGCCTAACCAGGTTCTTGAATAGTGCTGGCGCTTCTTTTCTGGATTTGCCCCGCTGCTTTCGTGCGGGACAAAGTGCCTGCCTGATAGACCCTTGAAGAGACAGTGTCATACTTTTTCTGTTGGGGCCAGGACACGTCTCTTTGTGGCACTTTCGAACCGCTGTCTTCTTGATTCTGGCGGTCATGGCATTTTTCTGAACCCACTTCAGAGGCTCGAAAGAATTGCTGATTCTTACGTCCGACTCAGCCGTCGTCGTCGGGCAACCCTGCACTTGGAACTTCACACGATTCCATTTGGCCGAAGCCTTGGCCCGCTTGTTGGCTCGATACCTGAGCCGCTTCTGCCTTAACTTTTCTGTTCTAAGCACCTGGCAGACTTCGGCTCTTTAGGAAGACGCCGCAGACCGGGCGATGGAGGGCCTTGGAAATACGCTTGATTGTGCATTTGTTGGAGTCATCGCCTGAGCTCGTCCGCAACATTTGATGTTGCCCTTCGTACTGGAAGACTTGCCCCCAGCTGGAGTGCCAGAGAGCCGTTCAGACACCGTTTTAAGTTTCGTTTGTGGTGCCTTGGCGATAACAACATTCGGCCTCTTGCCCCTTGAGATTGGCTTGGCCGCCGGCTTTGCTGGGATTTCTGCCAGATGAGCGCTTCCGGCAGGGTAGATGATGACGGAGCCAAACTGGCGGGGCGGTTCCTCCCACTGTCGACTAAGGCTTGCGGGAAGAACCACACGAGCGTTGATCTTGACCACGTACGGAATCAGGGTCGCTTTGGAAGCTGAGTTCATCTTGGGAGACATTGTCGTCGAAAGTTGATTGCTGCACGAAAAGAAAACATTATTTCAGTATAGGCAATCGATATGTATATTGATTGAGTTCGCATGAACGTTTAACCCGGAATATGGGAGGAGAGATCGGTTCCACCGGGCGTGCCAGAACCTGTAGGATGTTTTTCGTCACCCCATTGAGATGGGAATACGCGCACGCTTCTCAGGCATACTACAGATTCCCCCTGCCTAGGGTAGGCCGGGGTTTAATGATTGTGGGGATCCGAATCTCCAGCAGCCGCGGACTAAGCTGCCGTTAATTACCCCTCGCCCTTGGGGCGAGGGAACCTCCGATTAACGTGTTAAACTGGTCATGCGAACTCAATGTGCAGTGTACGTGTGTTTTGTTTAGAAAGGGGGTTTTGGATATATCGGGAGCCACGCAGAGTTTTTACGGGGGTCCCGCTACCCGGATAGCGGGCTGGGGGAAAAGGGGGCTAGCAGCCCCCTTGCGGGGTTCAAGGCAGCGTCCCGGCCCAAAAAATTTTTGGAGGGGGAGAATGTTGCGGAGTATGTGTATGTGTACATATGTATACATATGTATATATATACATGTATATATAAACAAAAAAGGGGGGGAAAGACATCCAAAGGATGCGTGGGGCCAGCGCCTTGAGCGCTGTGCGCTCAGGCGCAAGCGTGCCACGTGTCGGCACGTGGGCGCTTTGCGCATGAGCACTGGGCGCTAGGGCGCAAGCGCACCACGTGTCGGCATGTGGGCGCTTTGCGCTCGGGCGCAAGGCGCCGGAGCGCAAGCGCGCGCGCCACGTGTCGGCACGTGGGTGCTTTGCGCTCGGGCGCAGTGCGCTTGAGTGCAAGCGCGCCACGTGTCGGCACGTGGGCGCTTTGCGCTCAGGCGCAGTGCGCAGGAGCGCAAGCGCGCGCGCCACGTGGGCGCTTTGCGCTCGGGCGCACTGTGCTGGAGCGCAAGCGCGCCACGTGTCGGCATGTGGGCGCTTTGCGCTCGGGCGCACTGCGCTGGAGCGCAAGCGCGCGCGCCACGTGTCGGCACGTGGGCGCCTTGCGCTCGCGCGCAGTGCGCTGGAGCGCAAACGCGCCACGTGTCGGCACGTGGGAGCTTTGCGCTCGAGCGCTAGCGCGCCGGCGAGGAAAAGAAGGGTTTTAACCCCAGAAACTTCCGGAAGAGAAATTAGAAAGGAGTTGGACTCCTGAGTGTTTTTTTTTTGGGTTAATGGGAGGAGTTCTTCTTCTTCCTCCTCTATTAGCTGGATCTTGAAGATCAAGAGATATGGGATTTTTAAAAATCACTCCTTTTTGAGATCTAATGGAAGATCTGAGTTCCTCTTGATGGGTTTTGTGGTGAAAAACTAATTTGTTTTATAAAAAGGAGAGTAGAACTCTTGATTTAATTCAAGAGAAAGAAGAAGGTTTTGGAACCTTGAAGAAGGAGAAAGTTCTCAGATCTGAAACCTTTTTTTGGAGAGAGAAAAGTTATGAGATATTTTCATTATCTTTTGCCTTTATAGGCTATACACTTTACACATAGCCCTTTGGGCTTCACAAAATGGCATTTTGCCTATCTCATGGCTCATGTGCCATTTGTTTTTGCACATAAGCCATGGGCTTTACAAAAATTTGGGTTTATGCCTATTTTTCTTACATTTATCCATAAAATAAACTAAAAGAAATGCAACAAAATTATTTATTACAAAATTTTTATCTTAGCATGGGGGGCCGGCCGCTTCATGTTCTGGCTCGACCCGGGCATGGGCCCACTGGATTTGGGCTTGGGCCCACTGGATCTGGGTTGACTTTGATTTTGACTTGGTCAACCGGGGTGTAAATTTTTACCCCAACAGCATGGTTTTGCGACAGGGTTCGTTCACATCCGTGCACTTGTGCACGTTTGCTGTCCGGATAGCTTATACTAGCGGGCTTTGGTTTAAGCCGGATCCTAGTATATGATTTGGGATTGGTTTTTCTCATTGTATTCGTATTCCTCGGATCATGAATACGGGTGCGTATGCACAGTTGCTTGAGACAGAGGGAGAGGACCTTGATTAAGGTTAATGACTATTGTTATTTTATTACCCCTAATGCTTGTGTGTGTATTATGGTTAATTGATATTAGTTTAATAATTATGCATGGTTATGGTTGTTGACCATTTGACCTTCTTGACTTATTGACCTTGGTTGAAACTTTGACCATCATCATTTCATTTGGAAGATGCTTTTTGATCCTAGCAATTTGCATTAAAAATGAAATGATAATGGTCATGTCTTGATTAAGCCATGACAATTATCTTACTAATTATCTAATTAAAATAATACACACATATATGTGAGAATGGTTCATTTTATTCTCATTCTATCATTCATTTTCTCTCTCTTGTTCTTCCTCTCCCTCAAGCTCTCCCCTCTCATGTGTTGAGAAACACTTGAGCTTGAGAAAAACCCTTTCTTGATAATCTCTACTCTCATCTAGGGTTCAAGGACTAGCACTTTTTGCACCCTAGTTACTTCTAGCTTAGAGTTGAAGCCAAAGGTCGAGGCTTTCGGGTGGATCTTTTTTCGATGTGAGTAGACGACAAAGGTGACCTCCTTCCACCACTCCAAGGAGCAAGGAGAGAAGGACATAAAGCCCAAGGTATAACCTTTCTAGCACTTAGCTAGTTTCTAGTTAGCTTTAGCTTGTTTTTGTTTAGCAAAGATCCTTCTTTGTCTAGTCCATGTTGCCTAAGTTGATAAAAATTTGATTTTTGTTCCGTTTTCCGCCTCCCTGCAAGTACCGGGGTGGGCAACGTGGACTTACAGTGGTATCAGAGCCTAACTAAACATAAACTAGCTAGGTATTAGAGTGTATCGAAGTTCGAATCGGAAAAATCGAAAAACCGAGTTTTCAAAACCCTTAGTTTCTGTTAAAATTTTTTCTGTTCAAAACAAAATAAATCATACTCCAAAAATCATCTCAGGGTTTTGTGAAGAAAGGCACCAAAAATGATCCAGTGATTCGACCAAAGAGCAAGCTATTGCCGCGCAACCGCGGCCGTCTTGGCTCTTCACTGGGTCGAGTTTGGTGCAGTGTATTTCTGGCTTGGTTTTGGGATTTTTAAGATGGTTTATATGTGCCCAGGTTTTCCAGAATAGAAATTTGTTTTTGGGGGCCTATAAATCCGTATTTTTTATCGAACTTCAATACACTTTGACAAAAAGTTTATATCTGTGTTGTTTATATGTATTGAACGCCGGCTAATCGCTATATGTCGATTAGTCGGGGTTATACATATCTGTGATCTGTGATTGATGATGGTATGTGTATATGAATGGATTGGATTGTCGCGGATGAATAGCCGGGGTGGATATGAGATGAGTGTTGCTTTTTCTTTCATTCATTGTAATATGTAAATTGATGTAATAATATTATTTGTATGGCCGCGCAACCGGGTCGTGGTTGTAGCCGTCATTGTATAATTATTTTTACTGGTTTTGCTCCTAAGATAGACCCATGGAGGGGGTGCACAAACTACCGGGTATCTCGAAGTGCCGAGTGGCCTACTCACGGTGTTGAGGGAGGTTGCTTCGCTTCGGGTACTTGGCGGGTAGTTTGCCGCACCCGTAGGGGTCTTGGATGGAGTATTGGCTATTCACTGCGACCGTGTAATCCGCTTTTCGTTGCAGGCTCGAACGGATTGCGGATTCCTAGTATATCCAATGTATTCATCTGTGATCTGTAATGTCTATCATTGCTATATATTTATATATGATAACTATTTAGGCGTTGCTTATGTTTTACAGCCGCGCTAGCCTAGCCCCCGCTCTGTCGTTAGTTAAGTAACCTAACGGGTGATGACGGGGCCCCGTGGCGAATGCGAATGGCATAAGCGTACGTCATATTTTGGTTGTTTTCTGCAATGGTAGGATTAAATGATGGGACGCATTAAAAGAACTAATGCAAGAAAATAAACCAAGTGAAAGTCGATTGGAACACTTTGAAAACCACTCGGTTCTTTTCAAAACTAAACTTTTAAACACGGAGCTTGAACCACTCCCTTTAAAAGCTATCTCGTTCCATCGATTATAACAAGTTCACTACATTCACGGTTTCGCCAAAACCATTCGTAGCCCTCCGTCATTCCACATGAATGGTCAAAATGTATTCAAGCTATGTATTTTGGCCAAAGTCAAGGCATAGTGATTGGTAGCTATTGGGTATTCATGTACAGCATAGATAGATGCGTTGGTTTGGGACAGTCGTGCTGCCATTTTGGTCAAAGTCAAGGGTAGGTACGGGTGGGTCCAAATTAACCAGGAGAATGACGGGTAGAACATGACATGTGACTTATGATATTTTGGCCAAAGTCAAGGTCATAAGAGCATGGGGCAAAAATCCACATCGGGAGTTTCATAAGTACTGAAACTTGCTAGCGCTGCATACCATTTGGAGTGTGATAATTCTGGTACGATTCCTTCGGTTTTATCACGCGATGATATTTGGATCCCGATCCTACTGTGAGTATATGCTACTCCTCGGGAAAACTCTCACTTAACGATCAATGCTATAAACTTAGTAGGTGTCTAGAAAGGTGTTAGCGGGGCTACGCCCACAGGGAAAAGAGGTTACTTAATTAAGGAACTTCGCGAAAGCGTTGGAAAACCTCCCTCGAAGTACCGACACTGGCCTGGCTGAACGGTTAAGCAAGTATTGTACGGTGAGATTGATCCTGACTAATCCTTTCTTTACGGTTTGAGAAGAGATTCGAGAGACAGTGGGAGACATCCAGTTTAGACAAACTAAAAACCGCTCTAAACTTGCAAGAGCATCATGCTAAAGTGTTTCTTTTCTCTCTCCTAATTGCAGCGACCATTCAACATGACCGGACTTAAGTTATTACTAGATAAAAACATATTGACAGGGTCAAACTACAAAGATTGGCTCAGGAATGTCAAGATGGCAATCACTTACGACAAGCTGGGGTATGTCCTTACCACCAAAGCTCCCCCTGTCCCAGGTCCCAAAACAAGTGTCGTAGATAAGGAAATCTACAAGACCTGGGAAATAGATTGCGCGAAGGCCAGATGCCTCGTACTAGCCTCGATGGACAACGAACATCAGAGGAGACACGAGAATATGGACCTAGAGTCCATATTTCTTCATACAAAAGAACTGTATGGAGAGCAGTCTCGTATCGCAAGATACGAAGTGTCGAAGAAGTTGTTTTCGGCAAGGTTGGCCGTCGGATCATTGGTAGCGGAACACATACTTAAGATGATTGGCTACATAGAGGAGCTCGCGGACCTTGGGACCACGTTGGAGAATGAACTTTATACTGATTTGATTCTCCAGTCCCTTCCTTCCACTTACGCCCAGTTTATCCTTAACTTCAACATGCAAGGAAAGGAGGTTGAACTTTCCGAACTTCTGAACATGTTGAGGAGTGCCGAGGGCACCCTACAGAAAAGTAGGGAGACATCCACTTTGTTTGTAGGAGGATCTTCCTCTTCTAGATTCAGGGCGAAAGCCAAGGGTAAGAAGAAGAAAGCCCCCGCCAAACCAAGAGGCTGTGTCGGTAAAGTGGATCCGAAGGGAAAAGGAAAAGCAACAAAGATAGCGGGAAAGCTGGTGGGGAAGGAAGAATGCTTTTATTGTCACAAAAGTGGTCACTGGAAACAGGATTGCAAGGCTTGGAAGGCCAGAACACAGGATTTGAAGCGAGTCGTGCTTCAGCTTCAAGTGTGTATGTTATTGAAAATTGTCTATCAATAAACTCTATATCCTGGGTATTGGATACCGGATCAGGATCTCATATCTGTAATTCTTTGCAGGCGTTGAGAAAGCGTAGAGTTTTGAAGGCAGGTGACATGACCCTCAGAGTTGCAAACGGTGCTAGCATGGATGCTGAGGCCGTGGGGGACTATCACCTGGGATTGTCGGATGGACACTTTTTGGTTTTGCGTAGTTGTTATTATGTACCAAATGCAACCTGTAATATCATTTCTGTATCTTTATTATCTAAAGAAGGTTATGAATTTGCATTTGTAAGTAATGTAGTGAACATTCACCTTAATCAAGTTTTGATTGGGTCAGGTACATTGAACAACGGTATATACGTATTAAACCAACCACAGATTTTCAATGTCCAGAATACACACAAAAGAAAGTCTCCAGAAATCAATAAAACTTTCTTATGGCATTGTAGACTGGGTCACATCAATGAGAGAAGGTTGACTAAGTTACATGCAGAAGGATATTTGGATCCGTTCGAATATCAATCGTATGCAACTTGTCAATCCTGTCTCAAAGGAAAGATGACAAAGACTCCGTTCACTGGACACGGAGTAAGAGCGAGCGAGCTCTTGGGACTCGTACACAGCGACGTGTGCGGTCCAATGTCTACATATGCATGAAGCGGTTATTCTTACTTCTTTACTTTTACGGATGACTTTTCAAGGTACGGTTATGTCTTCTTAATGAAACATAAATCCGAGGCTTTTGAAAAATTCCAGGAATATAAGAATGAAGTAGAAAAAAAAACAAGCAAAAGTATCAAGGCACTGAGATCTGATCGAGGTGGTGAATACTTAAGTGCCGAGTTCCTGGGTTACTTAAAAGTGAATGGAATTCTCTCTCAGCTTACTCCTCCATACACTCCGCAATATAACGGTGTATCGAAGAGACGGAACCGAACCCTATTGGATATGGTACGGTCCATGATGAGTAACGCTGAGTTGCCGCGATCGTTTTGGGGATATGCGCTAGAATCAGCTGCATACCTTTTGAACCGAGTTCCAACTAAGACTGTGCCTACTACACCATATCAGATGTGGTGTGGGAAGAGACCCTATCTTAATCACATTAAGACATGGGGATGTCCAGCTTTTGTAAAAAACCAGCATGCGGACAAGCTCGAGGCACGCTCAGTACAGTGCAAGTTTGTGGGATATCCAAAGAACTCCAAGGGATATTTCTTCTATTGCGAAGAGGAACAAAAGGTGTTTGTTTCTCGCCATGCCCACTTTCTAGAACACCAGTTCATAGAAAAAGAATTAAGTGGGAGCGCAATAGAACTGGAAGAAATTCCAGAACCACGAGCTATTACTGAAAGCTTAGTAGAACCAGAGGGTTCGAAAGATCAGGACATTCCCACGCCGCTCCGCAGAAGTAGCAGGAAGTCTCATCCGCCCGAGAGATACTACGGTTTTCTCATTGACGGGGATAGAGAGGATTGCATCATAGATTTTGATGAGCCTACTAGCTTCCAGCAAGCCATTCAGAGCGTCGACTCGGTAAAATGGCTGGATGCAATACGGACCGAAATGGAGTCCATCTACACCAACAAAGTATGGACGTTGGACATTGCTCCGGATGGGGTAAAACCCGTAGGATGCAAGTGGATCTTCAAAAGGAAGATTGGTGTAGATGGATAGGTTGAGACCTATAAAGCTAGACTGGTAGCAAAAGGTTTTCGTCAGCGACCTGGTTTGGACTATGACGAAACCTTTTCTCCAGTAGCTATGCTGAAATCCATTCGGATCCTTCTTGCCATTGCTGCCTTCCACGATTATGAGATTTGGCAGATGGACGTAAAGACAGCTTTTCTAAATGGACATTTAGAGGAGTGTGTCTATATGGACCAGCCAGAGGGTTTCATTCAGAGTGGGAGCAGCGGAAAGGTGTGCAAGTTGCTTAAGTCCATTTATGGACTAAAGCAGGCATCGCTGAGTTGGAACATCTGTTTTGATGAGACGGCCAAGGAATTTGGCTTTATCAAAAATCCAGATGATCCATGCATCTATTGTAGATTTGTAGCGAGAACTGTAGTATTCCTCGTTTTATACGTGGATGACATTCTCTTAATAGGAAATGACATTCCTATGCTACAATCTGTCAAGGGGTTCTTGTCACACAGGTTCTCCATGAAAGACCTGGGTGATGCCTCATACATTCTGGGTATCCGGATCTACCGTGACAGATCCAAGAGGATATTAGGACTTTCGCAGTCCAGGTACATCGACACCATATTGAAGAGATTCAGTATGGAAGATTCCAAGCGCGGTAATCTACCGGCTTGTCACAGGATCACCCTCTCCAAAGAGATGTCTTCCAAGACTGATTTAGAGAGGGATCGCATGTCTATTATACCCTACGCTTCTGCGGTAGGCTCTATAATGTATGCGATGTTGTGTACCAGACCGGATGTGGCTTATGCACTGAGTGTAGTAAGCAGGTATTAGTCAAACCCTGGGGAGAAACATTGGATAGCAGTAAAGAACATTCTCAAGTACCTGAGAAGGACTAAGGAGATGTTCTTGGTGTATGGCGGAAAAGACCTCCAGATTGAGGCCTTTACTGACTCCAGCTTCCAGAGTGACAAGGATGATTCCAAGTCCATGTCGGGTTTTGTCTTTACCCTCAATGGAGGGGCGGTGTGTTGGAAGAGCTCCAAACAGGAAACCGTTGCTGACTCGACTATGGAAGCGGAATACATCGCTGCATCTGATGCCGCAAAAGAAGCTGTCTGGATGAGAAAGTTCTTGAGAGAACTTCAGGTGGTTCCGTCCATTGTTGACCCAATACCTCTGTATTGCAACAACAACGGGGCTATAGCTTTAGCGAAGGAACCCAGGTCCCATCAGAAATCCAGACACATCTTGAGGCGGTATCACCTGATCAGGGAGATCGTGGATCGCCAAGAGATCGAGGTTCGGAGGGTTGCTTCAGAAGATAACACAGCAGATCCATTCACCAAGGCCTTGCCCCAGACTCAGTTCGAGCGGCTGATCGAGATGATAGGTCTTCGATACGCCAGTACATGGCCTTAGTGCAAGTGGGAGATTGTTAGTGTATATGCCCTAGAGGCCATTTCTGTATCATACTAGTTTGTATATTACTTGATGGAAGCTAGGGATATTCACAGTTATATATACAATCTTTCTCGAAATAATAGTATGCTACTTGGTTTGTCTCTGCTTTAATATGTGCACGTGTTTCTTTTAGCATATCGCTGATATACATATTAGTAGAGCCCTTAGGATCTTTGCTTGATCACCAGCGTTGTGATGGCGCTCACACTCGTGGGAGCTGGGTGATCTATAAGCACATCCTTATACAGGTCCCTAGTCGTTGGACTATCGAGACAAGGCATCGATACTCCGGAGTAGACTAGCGTATGCGCTTCTCATCCCAGTGTGGGAGATGGTCTGTCCCACAGCCGTCAGTACGTCGTACTTGAGATAGTATGCGGGTGCTCGTTAGGTTACGAGTACACTGGACAGGACTCGTCGGGAACTGTTGGTTGGTATTATACCTATCGTCAGTTATCAGTTCCCAGGTGACATGAGTACAGCTTAGTCCGTTGACTTGACACTGTCACTTCGCCTCGAGTGTGTTCCCACTGCACTTTGATTACTACCCTACCACGGCTCAAAGGAGTCGTGCAAACAGGTAGTTTTTGGGTGCAGTCTCGAAGCACTTGGAGGCAGTGGCAGTTAGACAGGATTCGTCACTCCCGGTATTGGGGGTTGACATCGCGCTGTGTCCAGGAGAGCCATTACACGAGTAGTCCCTAGCCAGGGCAAGCGGGATATACTGGTAGGTTTCCAGTGTTATCTCAGGGTGTTCTGGGCTACACTCCGACACGACTTGTACCGCTATTAAGGGGCTGACGTTCACCGCCCCCTAGGCCCGCCATGCGATGTATCAGACGAACAGACCGGACTGTACGGAGATTGTCACATACAGGCTCAGTAGGAGTTCAGATGGGGTTCACCTCGTCAGTCTTCTTATCGACATCTACCTGGGGACCGTTACGTATAGCTAGTGCCGCTTGCGGTCTGTAGTTAAACCCACTGCCAGCGTAGTGTCGAGTCTTTAGAGTCCCACACAAAGAGCTATTCGCCTTTAGGCAAAATGAGTAGAGGTCGCATGGTTTTGCGACAGGGTTCGTTCACATCCGTGCACTTGTGCAAGTTTGCTGTCCGGACAGCTTATACTAGCGAGCTTTGGTTTAAGCCGGATCCTAGTATATGATTTGGGATTGGTTTTTCTCATTGTATTCGTATTCCTCGGATCACGAATACGGGTGCGTATGCACAGTTGCTTGAGACAGAGGGAGAGGACCTTGATTAGGGTTAATGACTATTGTCATTTTATTAACCCTAATGCTTATGTGTGTATTATGGTTAATTGATATTAGTTTAATAATTGTTCATGGTTATGGTTGTTGACCATTTGACCTTCTTGACTTATTGACCTTGGTTGACACTTTGACTATCATCATTTCATTTGGAAGATGCTTTTTGATCATAGCAATTTGCATTAAAAATGAAATGATAATGGTCATGTCTTGATTAAGCCATGACAATTATCTTACTAATTATCTAATTAAAATAATACACACATATATGTGAGAATGGTTCATTTTATTCTCATTCTATCATTCATTTTCTCTCTCTTGTTCTTCCTCTCCCTCAAGCTCTCCCCTCTCATGTGTTGAGAAACACTTGAGCTTGAGAAAAACCCTTTCTTGATAATCTCTACTCTCATCTAGGGTTCAAGGACTAGCACTTCTTGCACCTTAGTTACTTCTAGCTTGGAGTTGAAGCCAAAGGTCGAGGCTTTCGGGTGGATCTTTCTTCGACATGAGTAGACGACAAAGGTGACCTCCTTCCACCACTCCAAGGAGCAAGGAGAGAAGGACATAAAGCCCAAGGTATAACCTTTCTAGCACTTAGCTAGTTTCTAATTAGCTTTAGCTTGTTTTTGTTTAGCAAAGATCCTTCTTTGTCAAGTCCATGTTGCCTAAGTTGAAAAAAATTTGATTTTTATTCCGTTTTCCGCCTCCCCGCAAGTACCGGGGTTGGCAACGTGGACTTACAAAAATCATGTGTAACCATATGCACAAAATCAAATAAAATTCTCACAATGTATTAAAACCAAATCAAGTGCACTAGGTATGTACTAAACAACATCAATACAACTGATATATGAAACACAAATAGAATGTAATGAAGGTACACATAAAAAATACCAATCGTAGAACAAAGTCCTCAAAATACCAAAATCCAATCAACGAAAATATGAAATCCAAATCACCAAATCACAATAGTAAACACTATCGTCAATGTGCGCCTCTTTCCCCCTTTCCTCTGGTGTCGACTGCTTCGAACTTGTCTCTTCATAGGTGTGCTGACTGCGCTACCAACGGCAATACTCATATCTAGAGTCTCCCACGTAGTCGATCTCTTCACCTGATATCCGGACTACATTAAACTTTTCGATCGATCCATCAAAATCCTATAATTCCCCGAGAGCTCAACACTCAAATACAATTTAAAAATATCCGGTACATACCCCAGCATCGATGGTCCAGCCGTAGAAGCGCAAACCCAAGCCTCACTAACGGCACTGCGGAACTACCGCAAACCCTAAGGTCCAAGGGCGTTCTCGTGGTTATTATGTCGAGTTAGGGTTTTATTCTTCTAGAGGGTCCATCGAAATACCTGCATGTTCTTCCGAATACTTTAAACTTGGGAAAATGGGTTTCTGACAATCGTTCGAATCCTTTAACTTCGTCTGGACGGCATGTGAATACCCTTCGTCCGCATGCTAAGCAATGCTTCAATCCTAAAGAATAAACGATACCCTAATGGTTATCGCATTCGAGCCGCAACTCCCTCTGCCAGTGCGCCCGTGGTAACAGAAACCACCCTCCGATATCGACGAAGATAGATCAAAGGAATGAATGAAATGCGATGCAAACAAATGTACATCCTAAGGCTACTTAAGAAGAGTAGCATATCGTAAGTATGCCGTGGATCATACCCACGGTACGTCACTCTACCTGAGTCGCCTACTCCATCAACCAAGGGTCACCCTAGACATATACAAAGGTTAAACCTAGTACTCTGATACCCACTTTGTCACGACCCAAAAGTACGGAACGTGACCGGCACTTATATTACGAAGCGTCTAGAGGCGCAACATAACCTAAGTAAGCAGAAGCCCAGAAATCTAAGCCATAAAGAGAATAAGAAGTAAAGGCAAACATATAGAAAAACAAGTTTAAAAACAAGATCAAATTTTCTCAAAAATTTCGGCAGAGTCTCCTTTGTAAAAACTGGCCCCAAACGGGTACAAACAAGAAAAATATATATACAAAAAATAAAAAGCATCCCCAAACGGGAGCTAGCTTTACGCCAAAAGGCGGAAACAACCACACCAATGCACAAAAGTATACAACGCTAAAGGGCGAGGCTCAAAACTCAAAAGAAAACAAAACCACCAGATATCATAATAATACAACCGCGACTCTAAGGTCGAAATAAATAACTGGTCCAGTAACTATCAAGTAATACAAGTTTGGTTGATGGAGCTTTCTAGAGACAAATGAAATAATAAAAGTACAACGGCGGTCCAGATACAAATGAACCAACCTACAGTGCAAATCACCTGGAATGAAAAGATGTGCCAGCAAACTGCCAAGGAACCCTGTACATCTATATGTAATAAAATTTGGCACAAGGGGGGTGAGTTGCCAACTCGTGAGTAGAAGATATCTGCGAAAAGAAATCGAAATGCACAACGCTATCCTATGTCATAATAATATAATAATATACTACTAGTCATCAAGTAAAGGCAGGATAATAAGCTACGTGTAAGTGCAAATGCTCCGTGCTCGTGTCAGTGCCTCATATAGTACTAAGCCATGTGAATGAGTATGCATGCACCATGAATGTAAAATAACCAATCCTGAAATCTAGATATATCTGTATAAAAAATCTTTAGCTTTTATCATAGTAAAATGTGTATAGAAATCTGAAATATCAACGATAAAATCCATGGAAATCCGTGTCAAGCATCGACACAAAACATGTAAATCTCAAGTCTCAATACCTCATAATCTCAATGTCTCATAGTCTCAATATCTCGAGCTCCGTCAGTCCGGATCGGCCCATATCATCAAATCTCACGACAACGGTCGGTATCCTCCGGATATCTGCCGCGCCAGACATCACCGGTAGGTAGCCTTCCCCTACCAGGCTCATCGTCTACAATTCGATCTTCTTGCCCTGGGGTACCATACCGGGCCTACCATGTACCCGAGACGGTTCATCCACTCCTCGAATCGGGTCTCGAAATCCAACAAAAAAACATGAAATCTCATGGTGGACGACACATACATCATGAGAAAACCGCATCTTATGTTTTAAAAAGAGAGGAGGAGTGAGAGAGAGAAGTTTTTATATATTCTTGCGGTTTTCCCCAAAAAATCCAGAAATCTCATAAAAATCCAAAGTCCCAAAATCATGAGTAAGTTCATGATAAGTGTCGGCATATACCCCATAATACTGCATGATAACATGAAAATGCGAATGCATGAAATGTCTAAGTAAGAAATACCATGTCTATACTAACACCAGAGAGTAATCACAATATTATATCGATCTAGCTGTTTGCTGATTCTATCAATAAAAGATAATATGATCTAAAATGTACGTGACATAGCAATTACCGATGATGATGTATGTGAGCCGGCAAATAAGTGTGCGTGGAATATGCGTATCATCGGTAATGGTGCTTGTGTCTTAACAGGCAAAGTTTTATTCTGATTATAGAAAAATATGTATGAACATGCACCATAATGATTACTGCATGAATGTAAGACAGATGTGCAACAACCACTCATTTGATATACAAGTACAACTACAACTATATGACTCGAGCCTAAACTAGTGTCCATCTAACCTCTTAAGGAACTAAACCGAAAAAACTAGTCAATAAAAACTAAGAGTCCACCTAAGATCTGAATCCATATCTCTAATAGTCGGCGATCCAGCCTCAATAGCGTCACGTACGTAGTACAGCTTTCTCGAATCAAGAGCGCGGATCAATCATTACATCTATGCCTCGTACGGTAAAATCCATCGTACGGCATCCCAATATCGAGGTACGGGTCAAGTATCACGTACGTGTCTCATCATTCGTATAATATCATCATCAACACATGTCAAGATCAAGATGCTATACTATAATCGCATACATCAATCATATGTCATTGCCAGCATAAATATACATCGTTAATTTATCCTCATAAATATCATGTATATGCATCATATTGTGATTAAGTCACACTTAAATCATATCGTAATCATGTCACACCTATATGATATCGTAATCAAGTTACATATATATCATATCAAAATCAAGTCACACCTATATGATGTCGTAATCAGGTCACACATATATCATATCAGAATTTCAGGCACAGGTTACGGTCCGGGTTCTATTTAGAGTCCCATATACTTCAATATCATCACCATCCTTTATTATTGTTCATGTATACAAATCCATTATCTCATTTTCTAATGATCCGCTAATACCATATCGACGAAGATAGATCAAAGGAACGAATGAAATGCGGTGCAAACAAATGTACATCCTAAGGCTACTTAAGAAGAGTAGCATATTGTAAGTATGCCGTGGATCATACCCACGGTACGTCACTCTACCTGAGTCGCCTACTCCATCAATCAAGGGTCACCCTAGACATATACAAAGGTTAAACCTAGTACTCTGATACCCACTTTGTCACGACCCAAAAGTACGGAACGTGACCGGCACTTAGATTACGAAGCGTCTAGAGGCGCAACATAACCTAAGTAAGCAGAAGCCCAGAAATCTAAGCCATAAAGAGAAGAAGAAGTAAAGGCAAACATATAGAAAAACAAGTTTAAAAACAAGATCAAATTTTCTCAAAAATTTCGGCAGAGTCTCCTTTGTAAAAACTGGCCCCAAACGGGTACAAACAAGAAAAATATATATACAAAAAATAAAAAGCATCCCCAAACGGGAGCTAGCTTTACGCCAAAAGGCGGAAACAACCACACCAATGCACAAAAGTATACAACGCTAAAGGGCGAGGCTCAAAACTCAAAAGAAAACAAAACCACCAGATATCATAATAATACAACCGCGACTCTAAGGTCGAAATAAATAACTGGTCCAGTAACTATCAAGTAATACAAGTTTGGTTGATGGAGCTTTCTAGATACAAATGAAATAATAAAAGTACAACGGCGGTGCAGATACAAATGAACCAACCTACCGTGCAAATCACCTGGAATGAAAAGATGTGCCAGCAAACTGCCAAGGAACACTGTACATCTATATGTAATAAAATTTGGCACAAGGGGGGTGAGTTGCCAACTCGTGAGTAGAAGATATCTGCGAAAAGAAATCGAAATGCACAACGCTATCCTATGTCATAATAATATAATAATATACTACTAGTCATCAAGTAAAGGCAGGATAATAAGCTACGTGTAAGTGCAAATGCTCCGTGCTCGTGTCAGTGCCTCATATAGTACTAAGCCATGTGAATGAGTATGCATGCACCATGAATGTAAAATAACCAATCATGAAATCTAGATATATCTGTATAAAAAATCTTTAGCTTTTATCATAGTAAAATGTGTATAGAAATCTGAAATATCAACGATAAAATCCATGGAAATCCGTGTCAAGCATCGACACAAAACATGTAAATCTCAAGTCTCAATACCTCATAATCTCAATGTCCCATAGTCTCAATATCTCGGGCTCCGTCAGTCCGGATCGGCCCATATCATCAAATCTCACGACAACGGTCGGTATCCTCCGGATATCTGCCGCGCCAGACATCACCGGTAGGTAGCCTTCCCCTACCAAGCTCATCGTCTACAATTCGATCTTCTTTCCCTGGGGTACCATACCGGGCCTACCATGTACCCGAGACGGTTCATCCACTCCTCGAATCGGGTCTCGAAATCCAACAAAAAAAACATGAAATCTCATGATGGACGACACATACATCATGAGAAAACCGCATCTTATGTTTTAAAAAGAGAGGAGGAGTGAGAGAGAGAAGTTTTTATATATTCTTGCGGTTTTCCCCAAAAAATCCAGAAATCTCATAAAAATCCAAAATCCCAAAATCATGAGTAAGTTCATGATAAGTGTCGGCATATACCCCATAATACAGCATGATAACATGAAAATGCGAATGCATGAAATGTCTAAGTAAGAAATACCATGTCTATACTAACACCAGAAAGTAATCACAATATTATATCGATCTAGCTGTTTGCTGATTCTATCAATAAAAGATAATATGATCTAAAATGTACGTAACATAGCAATTACTGATGATGATGTATGTGTGCCGGCAAATAAGTGTGCGTGGAATATGCGTATCATCGGTAATGGTGCTTGTGTCTTAACAGGCAAAGTTTTATTCTGATTATAGAAAAATATGTATGAACATGCACCATAATGATTACTGCATGAATATAAGACAGATGTGCAACAACCACTCATTTGATATACAAGTACAACTACAACTATATGACTCGAGCCTAAACTAGTGTCCATCTAACCTCCTAAGGAACTAAACCTAAAAAACTAGTCAATAAAAACTAAGAGTCCACCTAAGATCTGAATCCATATCTCTAATAGTCGGCGATCCAGCCTCAATAGCGTCACGTACGTAGTACAGCTTTCTCGAATCAAGAGCGCGGATCAATCATTACATCTATGCCTCGTACGGTAAAATCCATCGTACGGCATCCCAATATCGAGGTACAGGTCAAGTATCACGTACGTGTCTCATCATTCGTATAATATCATCATCAACACATGTCAAGATCAAGCTGCTATACTATAATCGCATACATCAATCATATGTCATTGCCAGCATAAATATACATCGTTAATTTATCCTCATAAATATCATGTATATGCATCATATTGTGATTAAGTCACACTTAAATCATATCGTAATCATGTCACACCTATATGATATCGTAATCAAGTTACACATATATATCATATCAAAATCAAGTCACACCTATATGATGTCGTAATCAGGTCACACATATATCATATCAGAATTTCAGGCACATGTTACGGTCCGGGTTCTATTTAGAGTCCCATATACTTCAATATCATCACCATCCTTTATTATTGTTCATGTATGCAAATCCATTATCTCATTTTCTAATGATCCGCTAATACCATAACACGACTGTATAGCCAAGAATCACGGCATCAACCTAGTTATATTGTTTCATCCCCGTGTATCATATCACATCTTTGTATCACATATACGTATTGTGTATATAAATATACCTATACCTAGTCCTATATATATATATATATATATATATATATATATACATACACGTATACACCATGTCGAGTCTCAGTGTGTGCGTGTGTGTATCTACCTGAGACTTACGAATCTCTTCCAAGGTATTCAACCTCTGGTATGGTCTTTCTAAATCAGTTTAGTCCAACCAAGGGTCATTACTAGGGTCCTACTCATCAAGAATCTAAGGTCACGTCTGGCTTCCTAATGACAATATGTACTATCCCTATTCTACGTTTGCAGGGGTGCTAAATGCTATCCACCCGACTTCCCTCCGGAGATATATATCTACTCACCTGGTCCTTGTTTGTCGAAAATGATGTCGCCCTCCTCTTCTTCCTCGTCCGAAGTCCACGTGAGGGGTACCTATACGCAAATACATATAATATCGTAAACTGAATCACAGACAAAGCCAAAATGGCGCACGAAACGCGTATAGGTTAAAACCTATGTCCCGCTCATGCAAAAGAACCAAATATCGCTCGATATCGGCGTACAAACGCCGATTTATCGAGATAAACATCAACAAACAACTTGTAGTTTAAAAAACTTGTTACTTATAATATAAAACATGATTTAATCCATCAAAACCCTAAAAATCAATCAAATCGTCCGATTTCGAAAAACCCGAAAACGCCAAATTACCGTTTTACTTCAAAACTTGATATTTAAATGAAAATAGTGGTCATAAAACTCATTAAATATCATAACTAAACTATATAAACCATCACTATATTTTTAACACCCTAATTTATATTAGTTTGAAAATTCTAGTTTGCAAACATGCCCGATTTCGATACTTTTAAGCAAAATTTCACAATATCACAAATAAACATGATTTTACATGAATTAACTTACTAAACTACAATTCATGATAATTATAACATAATGAAACCATAGATTAGATTTTAAATTTCATTTAATTAAGAATTTCCAAAATCTAGTTAGCAAAATAGCAATTTTTATCACAATTTATCAGTTATCAATAAAAACTAGTAACCAACTTGAGTTTTCATTCCACCAACAAGTTAATATCCTCTTTAAATCCACACTCTAGTATTATAAACATTAATTGAAATTTTATCTCACCAATAAATATAGTATACATAAATCTAGTTTGCAAAATTGTTTAAATTAAACAATTTTGGATCAACAATTTACAATATATCAACCATGCATGATTTTCCATTCCTAAAAGTGTTAAACTAGTTATTATAACTCTAATTAATTAATAAAAACATAACTTGATTTTACAAAACCTAACTTGAATTTTAAAACTTGTTGATAGAATTTATTTATTAAATCTAATTATGCTAGAATGAAACATTAAATAACAATAAATCAAAAGAATGAGATTTATACTTCCACAACATGCAATCCAAACATGAAAATAAGCCTCCAAAATGAATGATTTCCATCTCCAAAATCCATGTAAAGATGAGCAAAGAATAGAGGGTAGGAATTAATTTGGATTTTGTGGATTTTTATTTGGATTTTTGATGAATTTTGATGATTTTTAATACAAAAATGTTGGGGGAAAAATATTGGGGCTGCCCATAGTGGTGAGGCCGGCCATGAGGTGATTAAAAGTGAGGAGAATGAGAAAAGGTGAAGAAAAGTGTAGAAGGTTTCACAAAAATATCATTCCATTAAATCTTTTCATGATTTAATAAAAAAATTCTTTATTTTCCTAACTCCATTTAACCTAGAATGGTCTAGAATCATGGAAAATTTTGAAAATAAATTTTGCATGAAACACACTTGATTCTAATATGTAATGGTTCACTTTTGCTAATTAAACCCATTCAAATTTGTAATTTACACTAATTTAGTGTATAAATAAAGCTTATGTTAATATTTAAAATAATTAATTTAGGAAAAATATTTAATTAAACTAAAAATTTATAAGTGGCTAAATAAACACCATTTACTAGTAATAACATATTTAAAATAGGTATTTTTAAATTTATAATGAAAAATAATTAACGTTTAATTTTACGAAAAATACGTTTACTTTACCGAAAATTAGAAAATTCACTTAAATAATTTTATTTATTTATATATTTATTTATTTTAAAACGTTACACACTTAGATGTAAAATTGTTTACATATCGTATTGTCTAATTCTCAAGTTAAGATTCTAGGGTTAGGGTTAAGTAGAATGACAATTTTTTTGAGAATGGCATGGACGATACCTCCCGAAACCTTGTTGTCGTACTAGGTAACCCTACAGTGGTATCAGAGCCAAGCTAGAGAATTAGACGATATTTGTAAGATTACGAAACCGAAACTACTCCGTAACTTGAAACATTGAAATCATGTTTCTGTCGGATTTTAAATGGGCTCTAAAAAATTTTTAAGCAACAGCAGAATGTTGTATGTACTATAACATGAACACCACAGGAATTTGAAGCAAGTTGGTCGGAAAATGGCCGGCCAAATTCATGAAAAATCCGAGCTCACCGGTTTTTCGGTGGGTTTTTGGCTTCAAATTTTTGTGGTGTTCCAGTCTCGGGGTTTTGGTTTTTTAGGTGTTGCTTTTTTTTTCTAAAATTGCATGAGATGTTAATTTTCTATAAAGGCCATTCCGAGTGTTTTGTATTCGTAATTCTAACATTATTTTGGGTTATTTAGATGGCATTAAAAAGTTCAAACGGATATCAATAACGCAATTTTTTCCTCGACGGAAAATTTTCAAGAGTTGGATTTTTTCCAAGTTAAAGAACATTCAAAAATCATGTAAGTAATTCGATGGACACTCTAGAAGAACAAAACCCTAACTCAATTCTATGACCGTAAGAACAGCCGCCAAACCCTAGGGTTTGCGGTAGTTCCGCGGTGCCATAGGTGAGACAAGGGTTAACCCTTCTATGGCTGGTCCATAGGTACTGTGGTATGTACTAAGTATTTTAAACTACGCTCAAGTGTTGAGCTCTTTGAAAAAATTTGGGTGTTTTTTGATTCGATTGGAATGTTTAACATCGTCTAGATTTTTATGGAATGCGATACAATATTTGGAATTCATTTGGTTAGGCATGAAATCCAAAGTATGTGATATTTTGGGTTTATGATGTCTAAGGTAATTGTGGATTCCAAATGTTGTAGTTTGACATTTTCTTTTCTATGACCGCAAGTGTAATATATGGTGTATCTCCATTTTCGTTGCTATACGTCAACGAAAATTGAGATACGCATATTTACTTACGTTGATGACATGTGATATTATGTATTGCTGTGATATATTATATTGGATCGTCATGTTTTGAATATCCGAGGGTTTTATATGAGATGAGTGTTTTTATTTTCATTCATGTAAAATTCATTGTATGTAATATTCTTTTATTGGGGCACTTCCGGGTTGAGGATGATGTCACAATTTTTGTATATTATTTACTTTTCCGCATTAGGATAGACCCAAGGTGGGGAGCATAAGTAACCGGGTTCTAGAGTCCTCAGGGAGACCAATTCGAGGAGTCGAGGCCGGGTCTCCTAACTCTAGAATTAATAAGGTTGCTTGCCACTCTCGTAGGGGTCTAGGGATGTGGGTTTGTCTATTCATCGCGACCGTGGAATCCGTGTTTTATAATGGCTTAATTTAAAATACGGAATTCCTAGTATATCCAATACTTCATATGTTATCTTCTGCTGCTGATATTCTGTGATGTGATCATTTTATATGTTTGAGACGAATTCTTTATTATTATATATATGATATATAATAAATGTTGCTTATGTTTTACACCCGCGCTAGCCCCGCCCCGCTATGCCGTTAGTTAAGTAACCTAATGGTGCATAACAGGACACTTTGGCGAATGCGGATGGCATAAGCGTATGTTGTATTTTAGTTTCTTTTGTGATGCTTAGGAAGCATAAATGATGGGACTTCATTAATGAGATTAATGAAAGAAAAGAAACCTAAAAGATGTTTTAAAATCAAATTTTCAAAAAGGGTAGCTCTAGTTTTTGCTTTGCATAGCGGTATTCCTTGTAGAATATCCAGCACCTTATTCGATAAGGAAAGAGCCGAGATCCCTTCATCCGGACTGACCTCTTTAGAAAAATCTAGCAGATGCTACAACTCACTCGGTTTTATTTTTGATTGCTTCTATAGTTCTTGCTTTGCATAGTGTGTTTGTGAAATATCCTGCACTTTATTCGATAAGGAAAGAGCCGAGATCTCTTCACCGGGAGTGACCTCTTTAGTGAAACTAGTAAAAGCCTCAAAAACACACCTTTTCAAAATCACTTGTTTCTACAACGATATCAAGTTCATTACGTAAAAGGTTTTCTTAAAAACCTGTCGTAGCCCTCCGTCATTTCAGATAAAGACTATTTAGTTTTCGTGCTGCGTTTGTTGGCCTTTGTCAAGACGTAGTGTGTGGTAGCTGACTAGTGCTTATCTTCTTATGCATATGACGTGATTGGATTAGGGTAGTCGTATGACCTTGTTGGCCTTTGTCAAGGATCATACAGGTGGGTTTAATTCAATTAAGAAATGACGGGTTGAACTTGACTAGCATCCTATGGTTTGTTGGCCTTTGTCAAGGTCATAGGAGGTTAGGGGTAAAAAGTATTATTGGGAATTTCGATTGTTGAAATTTGCAATGAGATTGCATAATTTCTATGAGATAGTTGGAACTCGATACCCACTGCGTGTAATAGTTACTCCTGGAAGAGTTTTACACATCACAATTAGCCGATCAAGTAAGTGTCTAGAAAGGTGTTAACGGGGTTATGCCTCTGGGAAAACGAGGTTTATTTTAATTAGGTTCGGGCGAAAGCACGGGGAACCTCCCTCAAAATACCAACACTGGCCTGGCTGAAAGATTGGCAAACTTGCAAGGTGTAATTAATTCTGGCTAGTCTTACCTTTTAGGGTTTGAAGGGAGATTCGATAAAAACAGTAGGAGCCATCCTGATTAGATAAGATAATAACCAATCTAATCTTGCAAGAGTATATGCTAAAGTGTTTTCTTCTCTCTCTCTCTCTCCAGGTAGCGACCATGTTAGGTCTTAATCAAGATAATAATATGGATGTATTGACTAAACTCGCTTGTTATACTGAGCAGGGGAACGTTGGTTCCGTTCTTTCTTATAATTGTTATAAGACTGAGCAGGAAATAGGGGAATATCTGGATTCCCATGCCACCCAAACGAAGAATAAGCATGTTGATATATCTTCTTCGGATGTGTTAGTTACAGAGAACTATTTCTCAGTGCACTTTACGTCCTGGGTATTAAATACCGGATCAGGATCCCACATATGGAATATGTTACATGGGCTTAGAAAAGGTAGAGAACTGGGGATGGGTGATCATTCCGTAAGAGTAGGAAATGGTGCAAATGTTGCAGCCAAAGCAGTTGGAGAAAATCACCTTGTATTACCAAATGGTAATACATTGATTCTGAACGAATGCTATTACATACCGACCCTGATATGCAATCTTATAGCAGTTTCTATATTAAGTAAAGAAGGATATAATTTTGTAGTACATGATAATGTTATGAACATATTCCTGAATCAAAAGTTGATTGGATCAGGCTCGTTAAATAATGACATATACGTTCTAAATCAAATCACAGTTCTTAATGTACAAAGCACACATAAGAGGAAAAGTTCAGAAATGAATGAATCCTTCTTGTGGTATTGTAGATTAGGTCATATCAATGCAACACGACTAGCTAAGTTACATAAGGATGGATATTTGAATCCGTTCGAATTATCATCTTATGAAACTTGTCAGTCATGTCTCAAAGGCAAGATGACCAAAACTCTATTTACTGGACACAGAGAAAGAGTTAAGGAACTCTTGGGACTGATACATAGTGATGTATGTGGTCCCATGTTTACACATGCCAGGTATGGTTCATCGTACTTCATTACATTTACTGACGATCTCTCAAGATACGGACATGTGTCTTGTTGAAAAACAAGTCTGAAGTTTTTGAGAAATTCAAAGAATATAAGCACAAAGTCGAAAACCAAACGGGTAAATGTATTAAAATCCTTCGATTTAATCATGGAGGAAAATACTTAAGAAATGAGTTCCGGGACTATCTAAAAGAGAATGGGATTTTCTCTCAGTTTACTCCTCCGTATACACCACAGCACAACGGTGTATCGGAACGGAGGAATCACACCCTATTAGATATGGTGCGCTCCATGATGAGCACCGCTGAGTTACCTATTTTCTTTTGGGGTTATGCGCTTGAGACAGTAGCATACCTATTGAATCAAGTTCCATCTAAATCTGTACCTATCACACCATATGAGATATGGAGTGGGAAGAGACCATATCTTAAACGAGTTAAGATATGGGGTTGTCCGGCCTATATCAAAAGGAAAAATCTGGACAAAATCGAGGCACGGTCAATTCTTTGCAAGTTTGTGGGATATCCCAAACATTCATATGGATATATTTTCTACTACGGCAAGGAACAAAAAGTGTTTGTTTCTCGACATGCCACCTTTTTAGAAAAGGAATTTCTTGCAAAGGAAATTAGTGGCAACGAGGTAGAACTGGAAGAAATTCCGGCTACACAAACTGCAACTGACGATTTATTGAAACAAGAGGATTCGATAGCTCCCAACGAACCTCAGCCTCTCCGCCGATCTAGTAAAGTTCCTCATCCACCTGAGAGATACTACGGTTTTCTCATTGATGGTGGGAGCGAGGATTGTATCATGGAAGATGATGACCCAACTAGTTTCGAGCAGGCCATCACGAGTGGGGACTCTATGAAATGGCTGGATGCAATGCGATCTAAGATGGAATCCATGTACACCAGAAAATTATAGACTTTAGATGTTGCTCCCGAAGGAGTGAAACCCATTGGGATCAAATGGACCTTTAATAAAAAAACTTCGTGTAGATGGAAAAGTTGAGACTTTCAAAGTTAGACTTGTTGCTGTTGGGATTCCTCAGCACCCTACTGGGTTTTCAATGCATCGACCATGCTAATTTAAAAATTTCTAGAGTGCTAATGAACCCTAACCTAGGATCAAGCTAGAGTAAATAGACAAACTAAACTTGTAATCTACTATTACACTAAGTGAACAAGGAATACAACCTTTGTAGACCGGTCCTTCACTTCTAAAGCTCTGTATAGAATTCCCTTCGCTGCAAGTGGAGATCTCCCGAACCCTATTATGGGTTCTCTTGGAGAAATGAACAACATTGCTCGATATCTTCGAGGCCGAAGATGATCTACGTCGAGGAGATTCAAATCCAAGCTACCTCTTCACTAGGTGATTAACTTCGTGAAGAGAACACTCTAAACTAAATGGCAAGTAGTAGAGGATGATGAAGTAGGAAATGGGATCAGTTTAGATTTTATTTTCTTACAATATTTTCTCACCATTGTGAAAGCTAGAAAGCTTTTTTGAGGAAGAAGAAGATGAATTGATCAAGATGAGAAAATTAAAACTAATGAGGTGAGAATTGCAACCATGGTTGAGTTAGTGTCATACACTAACTCATGTAGAGAATAAACCATGGGTTACAATAATGGTTAAGTTAATAAATATCTACAAGTAAAACAAAAGGGGTGGACTTAGTCAATTGTTCCACAAGCTTCAACCATGTGACAATTTCCAACCAATTTTGATTTACTTTAAATAAATAAAAACCCCATATTATTATAAGCATGGTGTGAGTCTCATACACCCATGTGGCATGTGGCATTTAACATGACACAAAATAATGTACACTAATATATATCACATATATACTAATGCACAATCAAGTGAGAAAAGAAATCTTAAGTAAGCTAATACTAGTTAATGTTAATTAATATGTCAAATATATAATTATACATTAGATTATTAAATCAACACTTGATTTAATAATCTGGCTATATCATATATAACCGACTAATATCATGTGTATCATTTTATCGAATCAACACTTGATCTGATAACCCGGCTATATCACATATAACCGACCGATGACACAAATCGCGAGAATAGAATACGGTATCACATACTCGTATTAATCTCGGTCCCGCACATATCACATATGTGCTCCTACTCCGTTTTGCTTGAGCCAAGAAACCTCTGTGTAGGACTCTAAACACTCGTCAATACGGTGGCAGTAGGTGATGATCATATCAAACACCCGCAAGCAGAAAGTGGCCTGCTAAACGTAATGGTCACTCGGGTATTGAGCGATCATAAAATTAACAAGCAAGCCTGCTCATACTCCTGCGAATCTAATCAGTAACACTACCATACAGTCCGGTCTTTTCGTCTGATATGTTGCATATCTCGTCTAGGGGTGGTAAACGTCAGACCCCAATAGCTTGATAAGTCATGCCGATATAAGGTCTATAACGGATCGAGAAACTACTGACAACACTTACCAGTAAATCTCATCAACCCTGGCCAAGGATTTCAGTTATGGCCAATCAAGCATAGCGCAACATCAACCCCCAATACCGGGAGAGATGAATTCCCTCCTATCGCTCATTGCCTCCATATGACTCGGGACTGTACCCAAAAACCACCTGTTTGCACGACTCAGTAGAGCCGTGGTAGGGTGGAAATCAAAGCACAGTGGGAGACACACAAGACTCTATGACGATCTCGGGTCGACAGACTAACCTGTACAAGTGTCACCAGAGAACTGCTATCTGACGTGAGGTATAATACCATCTAGGAGTTCTCGGCGAGTCCGTTCAGTATACCCAGTCTCCATTGAGCACCCGTATACTATCTCTGATGTCAAACACTAATGGATATGGGATCATCCATCGCCCATCACATGGGTCGATAAGATATACACTAGTCTACTCTGGAATATCAATGCCCCATCTCGACATTCCCACGACTAGGAACATTGAAGGATGAACTCATGGACTACCCAGGCCCCACTGATCTGCTTCATAATCCTGGAAGTCAAGTACACATCCTATGGGCTTTATCAACATGTAACTGAGAGACAGTAGGTGTACATATTAAGATAAAGAGCAACCAGATAGCATACTATCATGTCGAGCGAGAAAGTCCTCCCTATATATGTCCCAGCATCCTTTAGAATATACATCTTATGTACAATAATGGTCTCTAGGGCATATATACAACTAACAATCTCCCACTTGCGCTAAGGCCATCTGTTGTAGTATCTTATACCTAACAATCAGCAGTGGTTGTAGTATCCCATACTCAACCATCCCTTAAAAATCTCTCTTGGGAAAAAAGCCTTTGTGAGTGGATCCGACGTGTTGTCCTCTGAGTCTACTCTCCTAACCTCGATCTCCCTGGAGATCAACCATCTTCATGCTCAGGTGATACTGCCTTAGAATATGTCTGGATCACTGATGGGACCAGGGTTCCTAGACCAAAGCCATACCTCCATTGTCACACAATGCTAGGAACCTAGTTCATCTCTTGAACAAATATACACCCAGACAGCCTCTTTGGTAGCATCGTTGATAGCGATGTATCATGCCTTTATCGTCTAGTTTTCCCCGGTATCTAGCTTGGAACTTTTCCAACATACCGCCCTACATCTGGGTTAAAGACAAAGCCTGTGATTGTTTGAAAGTTGACCTTATCACTCTGGAAGCTCGAGTCGGTAAAGGACTCCCACTGGAGTTCACCTTTGCCAAACTCCAAGAACATTTCTTTAGTGCTTCTCAAGTACCTAAGAAGGTTCTCCAAAGCTGTCCAGTGATTCACCCCAGGATCATTTGATACCATCTCACTACACCTAGTGAGAATCCTAATATCCACTTTGATCTATCTCATAGATCCAAAAACTAGGATTTAAGAGGTATCATCTAGATCCTACATGGAGAATCAATGTGATAAGAGGAGATTGATCGAGTGTAGCATAGGAAACACTTTTCCTATCAAGAGTATGTCATCCACGTATAATACGAGGAAGACCACCTTACTCTCTACTACTTTTTTGTATATACAGGGTTCATCTACCATTTTGATGAAGTCAAACGCTTTGACTATCATATCAAAACAGATGTTCTAACTCCGCGATGCTTGCTTTAAGGAATAAAGCAACTTGCACACGTTTCCGCTGCTCCCACTATCTGCGAAGCACTCTGGCTGTGTACTTATAGACGCTCTCTTCTAAATCATAATTTAGAAAAGTAGTCATGACACCAAACAACCAGATATCGTAGTCATGGTATGAACCAATGAAAAGTACGATCCGGATGGACTAAAGCATAGCTATTAGAAAAGGTTTCATTATAATCCACACATGGTCGCTGACGAGAACCTTGTACAACAATTCTAGCTTCGAATGTCTCGACTTTTCCATCTACACCAAGTAATCTTCTCAAGATATACTTGCTTCTGATGGGGATTTAACCCTTCAGATATAGCAACCAAAGTCCATACTTTGTTGATGTACATAGATTCCATCTCAGATCGCTTAGCATCTAGCCATTCTTACTGAATCCCCACTCTTGATGGCCGGCTCGAAACTAGTTGGGTCATCATCTCATGATGCAATCCTCGCTCCTACTGTAATTGAGAAAACCGTAGTATCTCTCAGGAGGATGAGGAACCCTACCAGATCGGCGGAGAGGCTGAGGTTCGTGGGCAACTATTGAATCCTCTAGTTCTACCAAATCACCAGATGTAGTTTGTATAGCTGGAACTAATTCCAGTTCTACCTCATGACCAGAAATTTCTTCCTTGAAAAATTCCTTTTCCTAAAAAGGTAGCATGCCGAGAAATAAAACACCTTTTGTTTCTCGGTGTGGTAGAAGTTATTCCCTTGCGAATGCTTGGGATATCCAACAAACTTCCACAGAACTGACCTTACCTCGAGCTTGTTCGGATTTTGCTTTTAAACATAGGCCGGACAACCCAAATCTTAACATGCTTAAGACATGGGCTCTTCTCATTCTATATCTCATATGGAGTGATAGGCATCTAATTTGGTTGGAAACGAATTTAATAGGTATGCAGCTTCACAAGTGCATAACCCTCAAAAGGAAACAGGCAACTCAGCAATACTCATCATAGAGCGCACTATATCTAACAGGGTGTGATTGCTCCTCCCTGATACACCGTTGTGTTGTGGTGTATACGGAGGAGTAATGCTGAGAGAGAATCTTATTCTCCTTTATAATAGTCCATGAATTCCATGCACAAGTATTCTCCTTCCTGATCCCATCAAAAGACATAATACTTATACCTGTTTTGGTTCTCTATTTCGGATTTATATTCATTGAATTTCTCAAAAGGTTCAGGCTTGTGTTTCAACAGGAACATATGTCCGAATCGTGAGAGATCATCAGTGAACATAATGAAGTATAAAGAACCTATAACATCCTAGTTCATTTATACCAATTCCAGTTCTCGTATTTCCTTAATTGTGGTATTTTCCTGATTTATCGTGTTTTGGGTGCGAATAGTATTTTATATTTTACATTGCATTCGACCCAACCTGCCTGCTTGAACCTATTTGATTCATATTTATAGATTACCCTTAGTTGTTACATAGACACGTGCATCTCATATATACTGCATACTGGATTTTACCTGGCATTGCATATTTTACTATATAACATTTTAGGTCATGTAAAATAATTTAAAATTGCATTTCATAGCCTGCATGATAACCCTAACCCCGTGGTAGCATCCGCACATCTTGTTCTCGTCCCGTTCAGTGAAACGAACGTTTTTGGATGGCTACGCGCATGTACGTGCATCCGTTCTTGGGGGTATGCATTTTCGTTACCTGAGCATTCATTTTGAATTTTGAAAGTCGCACATATTTTTCGTATTTTAAATCTGAATTTTTAGACCCGACCCGGGCGCGTTTTGAAATATTTTTGTATCCCGCCAAAATTCAATTTATTTAATTTTAAAATTTAGTTTAAATATTTTCATATGATTTCTTTAACAAACTGAAACCTCTTATCTAAAATTTTAAATCTAAAAATCTTTTAAAATTTTAAATCTAATTTCCTAACAAATTAATAACTCCTTTCTCTCTTTCTCTCTCCCCTCTGCATATATATATATTTATATATAATTTATTTAGTTAATTTTTCTTTCCTTATTTAATACACAACCTCTTCTTCTTACTTCTTCTTCTTCTTTCTTCTTTCTTTTTCTTGATCTTGTTTCTTGATTCCGGTGATCACCGCCGGAGCCGTGCTCGTCGCCGATGATCCGAGTGATCCTGTGAACATACCTGACTTCCATGATCACCCTCGTGCGTTGTTTGGAACCGTTCCGTGTACCGTGCGCGCGTCGCGACATTTCGCCGACGAAGGACGTTCCGTATACATCCGTTCTTGTTCCGTCTAGGCAAGTTAATCTTGCTACATGCTATATAATTCATTTTATACCTATTTAAATAAATGCCATACCTATAGTTTAAATCTAGTGACCCATGTTTAATTTTATAATGTTTCGATATTCCGTTTGCATCCGTTTATATCATATTAAATCTAGATCTTGAAAACTTATCTTGTGACATACTAGATTACATTATACTGCATCCATATTATTTAAAATATATATCGTCATAATATTTCTTATTATTATCTTTAATTAGTTTATAATCTGCATTTTATAATGTTATACATTGAAAATATTATAGTTTACACATGAAACGTCGTTGAAAAAGCGGATACGACAAATCTGAAATTTACTGTATACCTTACCTTATATAATTTATTATAAATCATAGAAAAATCATTAGTATACATTCTTTAGTTGGTTATGAAGCTAACTCAGAATTCTATAACTCTATGAAATATTTACTTGCAAAATAAATTGTTTAAATAACGTAAAATGCAAATGAAAATATCTCTAAACTGCTGTCCAGGGAAATTCCAGCAGCAAACTTTCAATTTCGAATGTTCATAGCATTTTGTAGGGACAACCTGAGATGCTTATACTTATAAAAATGAAAACCTTATTGGATTATCTTTGTTTTGGTATAAGACATGTCCCTTTTGGAGAACGTTTGTTATTTTTAAGCTATTTTACAAATTAGGGCGACGCTGAATTTCTGAACGGAACTTTCTTGTGCATGGTTAATCAATACCACTTTTATAGTTATTAATCTCTTTGAATATGCTATCCATATTAATATTATTATATCAATATTTATATCACATATTGCTTAGTTGTACATCCCACATTACCACTTTATAGTTTTATAACTTTTCGGATACCCGTTTGCATCCATCGCATTTAAGATACATATAATTGCATCTATAGATCACATTACTACATAATACTGTGATATTAACACTCCATGTTTAATAAATTGCATCCTAATTAATATTGGAACTATAAATGTAACCATAATCGATAACTGTGCATCCATATCCTTGAAATTATATCTATTTGCATATCATATTACATGTTCCAGTTTATTGTTCTGATAGTACCCATGCTTGTTTATTTATACAAATGCTTATGTTAGTTTGATTATGAGCACCCACATGACATCTTGTGCTTCCTGACATGACCTGTTACACTTCCTACTTGACATGACATGGTACCGTACACTCTTGACATGACATGACACCTTTATACATTACCTGGCTTGACCTGATGTACCATGGGTTTACCTGTTACCTGATCTTATGTCTAATGCCAACAAGCATAACCTGTAGTCCTTACGGACCGTTCCTGTTGTCTAACCAGACAAACCTGCACCTACCTGCTCCTGTGTTGGCATTAGTTCTTAATCACTTAAATACCTGACTTGAACACATATAACTTGGGGGTATGGGGAAATCAATGATGAAACCTGACTTGTAACTCGACAGTTCGATACCTATTCTGATCAGTCTTACGGGCTAGGCCAGCCCCGGGGTGATGATGCTGACATCACTCATCTGTACATGCTACTTTTTACTGCCTAGCGGCACTTCTCGGATTCAGCCCGAGAATCTTGACCGTGGTCCCGGGCACGCACGGGATACTATTGAGTTACATCGACAGTTCATCAAATTGATTTCAAAGACTTGAGAGTATTTAACCCAAGAGACCAGTTCAGATTACTCACTGCACACTACCTGTCACTGCCCTAATTTACATTGCTGTTACGCTTGCTTTACCTTTTATGATCATACTTGCATGTCTTGCTACCCTATTTATATATTATTGCTTGATGTTATGAAGCGCTGACGTCCGGGTTTTGCATGGCCCAGATCCTCTACCTTTGTTGCAGACTGATCAGGAGTTTTGCCGCTGTTAGACCGAGCGGTATGGATCCTGTTGGTATCCAGCCTTACTTTCCAGGTGTTCATTTGATCCTTTGCTTCCGCATGCTATAATATTTCTTGACTCATTTATTCTGGCTCATGGACATATACTAGATAGTTTAGTCTACTTTCCTGTTCTTGATATCTCTACGGCCGTAATGTGACTGTGGAAGGATTTTTCCTATTCACAGGTAGCATGGTTGGCTATGTCACGTGCCTACCTTAGCGTACTCTCGGAAGCGGGGCGTGACATGGTTCTTTTGGTATCAGAGCCATAGGATATAGGTTAATTGAGTTTGATTCTTTTGTAGTTCGGTATTGGACCCAATACACGAATCGGAATACTCGTGATTAGGAACATGTCCTGCCACCTTGTTATCGTAATTCTTGAATCATATCCTTCTTTTATCCTTTACCTTGACGATATGCAAACCACTTGCATCTCGACTTGAAACCTTTTTGGTTCACCATTGTTTCTCCCTGTTCCTTGATTCTGATACTAGGATTTGGGCGACTTGAGTGGAGTTATGTAATTGTACCCATAAACTGCAGCATGGTTACAATGCGGTACTCTATTTAAGTAACTTGAAGTCCTGGTCTTGATTCATTCCCTTGTTTCATGATCGTTATATTACCTTGCTGCTCTCGGTTTCATTGCTTACCAGTTTTTATTTTATCGCCAGCTTGGATCACGTTTACCGTGCTTAATCCTCTTCAGTATCTTGACTTCGGATGAAGTCATCTCAGTATCTTACTTGTTCATGTTTTCCCCGCATTAGGCTTATTCAATTCAGGTGCATCCCTTTGTTTGTTTTTATCTTGGGAATGGATTTTCGTGGCACTTTCCATGCTCATATTGATTGTAAGGAAAGGAAAGTGATTCTCCAGATTCCCGGACATCCGGATCATGTTTTGCTGGAGGAAGCGGTTCTGTCGGGCTAGTCGAGTTTAGGGCTAGGCCGACAAATAATGTTCTTTCGCCGATGGAAGTGGATAAGGAAGAAGCGCCGGCTATATTCGTGAGTTTCATGGACGTATTTGAAGACATATCAGGTTTACCGCCGAAGAAAGACATGGAGTTCGCGATTGATCTTGTTCCTGGTGCAGCGCCAATCTCAAAGGCGTATTACCCGATGGCACCAGTGGATTTGGAAGAAGTCAAGAAGCAGGTACTGAATTACTTGAGAAGGGTTGGATTCGCAGCAATAACTCACCTTGGGGAGCTCCAGCTCTTCTAGTAAAGAAGAAAGATGGCACAAGGAGGATGTGCATCTATTATCGAGAATTAAACCGGGTGACTATTAAGAACAAGTACCCGATCCCTCGCATTGGCGAATTATTCGAGCAACTCAGTGGCGCGGGGGTATTCTCGAAACTGGATTTGCAATCCGGATATCATCAGGTCCGAGTTAAATCAGAAAATATTTGCAAGACTGTGTTCCGAACTCGGTATGGATGTTACGAGTATTTATTGATGCCATTCGGAGTCACGAATGCACCGGCGATATTTATGGACTTGATGAACCGAATCTTTTCACCATTCTTAGACCAGTTTATAGTGGTGTTCGTTGATGATATTCTGGTCTACTCAAAGGAGTATTGAAGAGCGTGCATAACACTTGAAGATCGCACTGCAGACATTGAGGTAAGAAAGATTGTATGCTAAGATGAGCAAGTGCGGGTTTTGGCTTGAAGAAGTGACGTTTTTGGGCATGTCCTATCCGGTGATGGAATCGCCGTTAATCCCGAGAGGATTGCAGCAGTTCGAGATTGGCCGATTCCGAAGAATGTTGCAGAGATAAGAAGCTTTCTTGGACTTGCCGGGTATTACAGGAGGTTCGTGGAGAACTTTGCTCGTCTGGAAGAGCCTTTGACTAAGCTTACGTGCAAGGAAGTACCATTTGTGGGGACTTGTAGGTGTGCGTCAACTTTCGAGACATTGAAACAAAGGATGATAACTGCTCTTATTTTGACCGCACCAGACGGTTCCGGAGAATTGGTGATTCACAGTGATGCACCGGAGAAAGAATTGGGATATGTTTTGGTACAGCATGGGAAGGTTACAACTTACGCATCGAGACAGTTGAAGACCCATGAGAAGAATTACCCAACTCATGACTTGGAGTTAGCAGCTGGGATTTTCACTTTGAAGATTTGGAGACACTACTTATTGGGCGAAAGGGGTCGAAATATTCACCGATCACAAAAGCCTAAAGTACGTGTTCGCTCAGAAGGAGCTAATTGTGAGACAGCGTAGATGGTTGAAGCTGACGTCTGACTACGATCTCAATCTTGAGTACCATCCGTGGAAAGTTAATGTTGTACCGGATACGCTTAGTCAGTTGCCAGCAATTCAAACGTTGAGTACTCAGAAGGAACTTATTGAAGACTTTCGAAGATTTGACTTGGAGATTGTGCTACCGCATTCGTCGGGACAGTTGATGCAGCTGCAAGTACAGTCGTCGTTGATCGAGAATATTACAGCAGCGCAGTTACAGGACCCTAGATTGCAGAAGTTTCGAGAACGGGTTGAAGCTGAACTTCGAACGGACTCATTGGTTCATGAAGAGGGTTCGTTACGATATGGTAGTCGTTGTGTGTGCCAAAGGGAGACATCCGCGAAGAAGTTATGAAGGAGGCGCACAATTCCGCATATTCCGTACATCCAGGAGGCACAAGGATGTACCGAGATCTACGGCAGTATTTCTGGTGGGAAGGCACGAAGCGGGAGATTGCCTGCTTTGTGGCAAAGTGCTTGGTGTGTCAGCAAGTTAAGGCTGAACATCAAAGGGTTGCTGGTTTATTGCAACCACTTCCGATCAGTGGAAGTGGGAACATATAACCATGGATTTCGTGACAGCTCTACCGTGGAGTCCAAAAGGCAACAATGCAGTTTGGGTGATTGTTGATCTATTGACCAAGGCAGCTCATTTCATACCATTTCGAGTTGGTCAATCAACAGAAGCTTTGGTAGAACGGTACATTCTGGAGATTGTAAGATTGCATGGAGTGCCGGTGAGCATCGTGTCAGACCGTGACACCCGTTTCTTACCACATTTTGGAGGAGCTTACCGGAAAGTTTGGGGACTTGATTGAAGTTTAACACAACTTACCATCCTCAAACAGATGGCCAGTCGGAGAGAATGATCCAAACTCTTGAGAACATATTGAGAGCTTGCATGTTAGACTTCAAGGATTGATGGGAGGATAATCTACACTTAGTGGAGTTTTCTTACAATGACAGTTTTCAGGCGACTATTCAGATGGCTCCATTCGAGACTTTATATGGTCGCAAGTGTCGTTCACCTGTCTGTTAGAACGATGTCGATGAATAAAGATTGTTGGGACCAGATTTGGTTGGGCAGACAGTTAAGGCGGTTAATACTATTTGGAATCATTTTAAAGCAGTACACGACCGACAAAAGAGTTGGGCAGATACATCGAGAAGACCTTTAGAGTTCACCGTTGGTGATTTGGTATTCTTGAAGATATCACCGACTAGAGGGGTGATTCGTTTCGGAAGTTGAGGAAAGCTTAGTCCTCGACTCGTTTGACCTTTGAGATTTTGGAGCAAATTGGAGAGGTGACGTATCGTTTGGCGTTACCGCAATCTTTGGCGAATGTTCATGACATGTCTCATGTATCTCAACTCCGTAAGTATGTTCGAGATGAAGCACACGGGCTGGATCATTCAGTGCTGACTGTACGAGAAGATTTAACCTTTGAGGAACGACCGATGTTGATTGTGGATCGAAGGGAAAATATTCTTAAGAACAAGTTTATCCCTCTCGTACTTGTTTCTTGGGGAAATCGCTCGCATGGAGAATCAACTTGGGAACGAGAAGATGAAATCCGACAGAAGTTTCCACATCTATTCTTGTAGTTTGTTGATTGTTTATCCTTTCTTGTTCTTGGAATTTCGAGGACGAAATTCTTTTGTAGTTGGGTATAATGTAACATCCTAGTTCATTTATACCAATTCCAGTTCTCGTATTTTCTTAATTGTGGTATTTTCCTGATTTATCGTGTTTTGGGTGCGAATAGTATTTTATATTTTACATTGCATTCGACCCGACCCGCTTGCTTGAACCTATTTGATTCATATTTATAGATTACCCTGAGTTGTTACATAGACACGTGCATCTCATATATACTGCATACTGGCATTTTACCTTGTATTGCATATTTTAACATATAACATTTTAGATCATGTAAAATAATTTAAAATTGTATTTCATAGCCTGCATGATACCCCTAACCCCGTGGTAGTATCCGCGCATCTTGTTCTCGTCCCGTTCAGTGAAACGAACGTGTTTGGATTGCTACGCGTATGTACGTGCATCCGTTCTTAGGGGTATGCATTTTCGTTACCTGAGCATTCATTTTGAATTTTGAAAGTCGCAAATATTTTTCGTATTTTAAATCTGAATTTTTAGACCCGACCCGGGCGCGTTTTGAAATATTTTTGTATTCCGCCAAAATTCAATTTATTTAATTTTAAAATTTAGTTTAAATATTTTCATATGATTTCTTTAACAAACTGAAACCTCTTATCTAAAATTTAAAATCTAAAAATCTTTTAAAATTTTAAATCTAATTTCCTAACAAACTAACAACTCCTTTCTCTCTCTCTCTCTCTCCTCTGCATATATATATATATATATTTATATATAATTTATTTAGTTAATTTTTCTTTCCTTATTTAATACACAACCTCTTCTTCATACTTCTTCTTCTTTCTTTTTTCTTTTTCTTGATCTTGTTTCTTGATTCCGGTGATCACCACCGGAGTCGTGCTCGTCGCCGACGATCCGAGTGATCCTGTGAACGTACCTGACTTGCATGATCACCCTCGTGCGTTGTTTGGAACCGTTCCGTGTACCGTGCGCGCGTCGCGACATTTCACCGACGAAGGACGTTGCGTACACATCCGTTCTTGCTCCGTCTAGGAAAGTTAATCTTCCTACATGCTATATAATTCATTTTATACCTATTTAAATAAATACCATACCTATAATTTAAATCTAGTGCCCCATGTTTAATTTTATAACGTTTCGATGTTCCGTTTGCATCCGTTTATATCATATTAAATCTAGATCTTGAAAACTTATCTTGTGACATACTAGATTACATTATACTGCATCCATATCATTTTAAATATATATCGTCGTAATAGTTCTTATTATTATCTTTAATTAGTTTATAATCTGCATTTTATAATGTTATACATTTGAAAATATTATAGTTTACACATGAAACGTCGTTGAAAAAGCGGATACGACAAATCTAAAATTTACTGTACACCTTACCTTATAAAATTCATTATAAATCATAGAAAAATCATTAGTATACGTTCTTTAGTTCGTTACGAAGATAACTCACAATTCTATAACTCTATGAAATATTTACTTGCAAAATAAATTGTTTAAATAATGTAAAATGCAAATGAAAATGTCTCTAAACTGCTGTCCAGGGAAATTCCAGCAGCAAACTTTCAATTTCGAATGTTCATAGCATTTTGTAGGGATAACCTGAGATGCTTATACTTATAAAAATGAAAACCTTATTAAATTATCTTTGTTTTGGTATAAGACGCGTCCCTTTTTGAGAACGTTTGTTATTTTTAAGCTATTTTACAAATTAGGGTGACGCTGAATTTCTGAACGGAACTTTCTTATGCATGGTTAATCAATACCACTTTTATAGTTTAATCGCTTTGAATATGCTATCCATATTAATATTATTATATCAATATTTATATCACATATTGCTTAGTTGTACATCCTACATTACCATTTTATAGTTTTATAACTTTTCGGATACCCGTTTGCATCCATCGCATTTAAGATACATATAATTGCATCCATAGATCACATTAGTACATAATACTGTACTCCATGTTTAATAAATTGCATCCTAATTAATATTGGAACTATAAATGTAACCATAATCGATAACTGTGCATCCATATCCTTGAAATTATATCTATTTGCATATCATATTACATGTTCCAGTTTATTGTTCTGATAGTACCCATGCTTGTTTATTTATACACATGCTTATGTTAGTTTGATTATGAGCACCCACATGACATCTTATGCTTCCTGACATGACCTGTTACACTTCCTACTTGACATGACATGGTACCGTACACTCTTGACATGACGTGACACCTTTATACATTACCTGGCTTGACCTGATGTACCATGGGTTTACCTGTTACCTGATCTTGTGTCTAATGCCAACAAGCATAACCTATAGTCCTTACGGACCGTTCCTGTTGTCTAACCAGACAAACTTGCACCTACCTGCTCCTGTGTTGGCATTAGTTCTTGATTACTTAAATACCTGACTTGAACACATATAACTTGGGGGTATGGGGAAATCAATGATGAAACCTGATTTGTAACTCGACTGTTCGATAACTGTTCTGATCAGTCTTACGGGCTAGGCCAGCCCCGGGGTGATGATGCTGACATCACTCATCTGTACATGCTACTTTTTACTGCCTAATGGAACGTCTTGGATTCAGCCCGAGAATCTTGAACGTGTTCCCGGGCACGCACGGGATACTATTGAGTTACATCGATAATTCATCAAATTGATTTCAAAGACTTGAGAGTATTTAACCCAATAGACCAGTTTAGATTACTCACTGCACACTACCGGTCACTGCCCTGATTTACATTGCTGTTACACTTGCTTTACCTTTTATGATCATACTTGCATGTCTTGCTACCCTGTTTATATATTATTGCTTGATGTTATGACGCGCTGACGTCTGGGTTTTGCATGGCCCAGATCCTCTACCTTTGTTGCAAACTGATCAGGAGTTTTGCCGCTGTTAGACCGAGCGGTAAGGATCCTGTTGGTATCCAGCCTTACTTTCCAGGTGTTCATTTGATCGTTTGCTTCCTCATACTATATTATTTCTTGACTCATTTATTCTGGCTCATGGACATATACTAGATAGTTTAGTCTACTTTCCTGTTCTTGATATCTCTACAGCCGTAATGTGACCGTGGAAGGATTTTTCCTATCCACAGGTAGCATGGTTGGCTATGTCACGTGCCTACCTTAGCGTACTCTGCGAAGCAGGGCGTGACATGGTTCTTTTGGTATCAGAGCCATAGGATATAGGTTAATTGAGTTTGATTCTTTTGTAGTTGGGTAATGGACCCAATACACAAATCAGAATACTCGTGATTAGGAACATGTCCTGCCACCTTGTTATCGTAATTCTTGAATCATATCCTTCTTTTATCCTTCGCCTTGACGATATGCAAACCACTTGCATCTCGACTTGAAACCTTTTTGGTTCACCATTGTTTCTCCCTGTTCCTTGATTCTGATACTAGGATTTGGGCGACTTGAGTGGAGTTATGTAATTGTACCCATGAACTGCAGCATGGTTACAATGCGGTACTCTATTTAAGTAACTTGGAGTCCTGGTCTTGATTCATTCCCTTGTTTCATGATCGTTATATTTCCTTACTGCTCTCGGTTTCATTGCTTACCAGTTATTATTTTATCGCCAGCTTGGATCACGTTTACCGTGCTTAATCCTCTTCAGTATCTTGAATTCGGATGAAGTCATCTTAGTATCTTACTTGTTCATGTTTTCCCCACATTAGGCTTATTCAATTCTGGTGCATCCCTTTGTTCGTTTCTATCTTGGGAATGGATTTTCATGGCGCTTTCCAGGCTCATATTGATTGTAAGGAAAGGAAAGTGATTCTCCAGATTCCCGGACATCCGGAGCTTGTTTTCCTGGAGGAAGCGGTTCTGTCGGGCCAGTCGAGTTTAGGGCTAGGCCGACAAATAATGTTCTTTCGCCGATGGAAGTGGATAAGGAAGAAGCGCCGGCTATATTCGAGAGTTTCATGGACGTGTTTGAAGACATATCAGGTTTACCGCCGAAGAGAGACGTGGAGTTCGCAATTGATCTTGTTCCTGGTGCAGCGCCAATCTCAAAGTCGTATTACCCGATGGCACCAGTGGAGTTGGAAGAAGTCAAGAAGCAGGTACTGAATTACTTGAGAAGGGTTGGATTCGCAGCAATAACTCACCTTGGGGAGCTCCAGTTCTTCTAGTAAAGAAGAAAGATGGCATAAGGAGGATGTGCATCGATTATCGAGAATTAAACCGGGTGACTATTACGAACAAGTACCCGATCCCTCGCATTGCCGAATTATTCGAGCAACTCAGTGGCGCGAGGGTATTCTCCAAGCTGGATTTGCAATCCGGATATCATCAGGTCCGAGTTAAATCAGAAGATATTTGCAAGACTGCGTTCCGAACTCGGTATGGATATTACGAGTATTTAGTGATGCCATTCGGAGTCACGAATGCACCGGCGATATTTATGGACTTGATGAACCAAATCTTTTCACCATTCTTGGACCAGTTTATAGTGGTGTTCGTTGATGATATTCTGATCTACTCAAAGGAGTATTGAAGAGCGTGCATAACACTTGAAGATCGCACTGCAGACATTGAGGTAAGAAAGATTATATGCTAAGATTAGCAAGTGCGGATTTTGGCTTGAAGAAGTGAAGTTTTTGGGCATGTCGTATCCGGTGATGGAATCGCCGTTCATCCCGAGAGGATTGCAGCAGTTCGAGATTGGCCGATTCCGAAGAATGTTGCAGAGATAAGAAGCTTTCTTGGACTTGCCGGGTATTACAGGAGGTTCGTGGAGAACTTTGCTCGTCTGGAAGAGCCTTTGACCAAACTTACGTGCAAGGAAGTACCATTTGTGGGGACTGGTAGGTGTGCGTCAGCTTTCGAGACATTGAAACAGAGGATGATAACTGCTTTTATTTTGACCGTACCAGACGGTTCCGGAGAATTGGTGATTCATAGTGATGCACCGGAGAAAGAATTGGAATATGTTTTGGTGCAGCATGGGAAGTTACAACATACGCATCGAGACAGTTGAAGACCTATGAGAAGTATTACCCAACTCATGACTTGGAGTTAGCAGCTGGGATTTTCACTTTGAAGTTTTGGAGACACTACTTATTGTGCGAAAGGGGTCGAAATATTCACCGATCACAAAAGCCTAAAGTACGTGTTCACTCAGAAGGAGCTAATTGTGAGACAGCGTAGATGGTTGAAGCTGACGGCTGACTACGATCTCGATCTTGAGTACCATCCGGGGAAAGTTAATGTTGTACCGGATACGCTTAGTCGGTTGCCAGCAATTCAGGCGTTAACTACTCAGAAGGAACTTATTGAAGACTTTCGAAGATTTGACTTGGAGATTGTGCTACCGCATTCGTCGGGACAGTTAATGCAGCTGCAAGTACAGTCGTCGTTGATCGAGAATATTACAGCAGCGCAGTTACAGGACCCTAGATTGCAGAAGTTTCGAGAACGGGTTGAAGCTGAATTTCGAACGGACTCATTGGTTCATGAAGAGGGTTCGTTACGATATGGTAGTTGTTGTGTGTGCCAAAGGGAGACATCCGCAAAGAAGTTATGAAGGAGGCGCATAGTTCCGCATATTCCGTACATCCAGGAGGCACAAGGATGTACCGAGATCTACGGCAGTATTTCTGGTGGGAAGGCATGAAGCGGGAGATTGCCTGCTTTGTGGCAAAGTGCTTGGTGTGTCAGCAAGTTAAGGCTGAACATTAAAGGGTTGCTAGTTTATTGCAACCACTTCCGATCAGTGGAAGTGGGAAAATATAACCATGGATTTCGTGACAGCTCTACTGCGGACTCCAGAAGGCAACAATTCAGTTTAGGTGATTGTTGATCGATTGACCAAGGCAGCTCATTTCATACCATTTCGAATTGGTCAATCAACAGAAGCTTTGGTAGAACAGTATATTCTGGAGATTGTAAGATTGCATGGAGTGCCGGTGAGCATCGTGTCCGACCGTGACACCCGTTTCTTACCACATTTTGGAAGAGCTTAAAGGAAAGTTTGGGGACTTAATTGAAGTTTAACATAACTTACCATCCTCAAACAGATGGCCAGTCGGAGAGAATGATCCAAACTCTTGAGAACATATTGAGAGGTTGCATGTTAGACTTCAAGGGTTGATGGGAGGATAATCTACACTTAGTGGAGTTTTCTTACAATGACAGTTTTCAGGAGACTATTCAGATGGCTCCATTCGAGGCTTTATATGGTCGCAAGTGTCGTTCACCTGTCTGTTGGAACGATGTCGATGAACAAAGATTGTTGGGACCAGATTTGGTTGGGCAGATAGTTAAGGCAGTTAATACTATTTGGAATCATTTTAAAGCAGTACACGACCGACAAAAGAGTTGGGCAGATACATCGAGAAGACCTTTAGAGTTCACCGTTGGTGATTTGGTATTCTTGAAGATATCACCGACTAGAGGGGTGATTCGTTTCGGAAGTTGAGGAAAGCTTAGTCCTCGACTCGTTGGACCTTTGAGATTTTGGAGCGTATTGGAGAGGTGACGTATATAATAACATTCATTCAGAATCAATTTATTTGGTAATACAAGGTGATATTTGCCAACTGATTTGGCTACAACAATTGCACCATTCTCTATACTTAGAGATATATCACCTTATTCTCAGTTCTTTACCTATCCGTAGCCCATATAACAGATTACATATACGGGATCCTGATCCGGTATCAAATACCCAGGACGTAGGGGATACTGAGAAATAGTTCTCTGTAACGAACACACCCGAAGAAGATGCATCAATACGCACTTTCTTCATTTGGGCGGCATGGGAATCCTGGTATTCTCCTATTTCCTACTCGGTCTTATAACAATTATAAGTTGGAGCGGGACCAATGTTCCCCAGCTCAGTATATCAAGCGGGTTCGATCAATACATCCATATTATTATCTTGATTAAGGCGTGACATGGTCGCTACCTGGAGAGAGAGAGAAGAAAACACTCTGCGTGCGCTCTTGCAAAATTAGATTGGTTATATATTTTATCTAATCAAGATGGATCCCACTGTTTTTATCAAATCTTCCTTCAAACCTTAAAATGAAAGACTAGCCGGGATTAATTACACCCTACAAGTTCACCAATCTTTCAGCCAGGCCAGTGTCGGTACTTTGAGGGAGGTTCCCCATTCTTCCGCATGGACCTAATTAATATAAATCTTGTTTTCCAGGGGCGTAACCCCATTGACACCTTTCTAGTGTAAGTCTATTTCTCTCAACCCGCAAGCTAGCGAAGAGGCGGAACAAGTAAAAATCAAAACTTTCTTACATAGCAACATAGACTAACGCTAAAGGATCTTTGCCAAACCATGACTAACGAAACTATGGAAGGTTTAATCTACTATGATAGACGATTATACCTCATGAAACTAGTCCTTCGGTTCTTTTCTCCGCTGTCCTCCTCGTCCATATGAGCTCCGAGGATCGATCCGGATCTTGGTCACCTCCGTGGCCTCCTAGAGTCGAAGACGATCCATCCGAGAGTCTATAGTCCGAGCTCCACCTCAAGCCGAGGTAACTAGGGAAACAAGTTTGCTATTCTTGATGTCCTAGGTGATGTAGAGGATGAAGATGGATTTTTTTGTCTATTTAGATTCTATTTTTCTCAACACATGAGAGCTATAGAAATTTCTAGTGGGGAGGAAGAAGAAGAACCATGGGAGCTCTCTTTTGATGAGAGAGAATGAGCAAGAGATAATGATCAAGAGAATAATATATTTACTAATCTTTTATCATGATAATATGTGATGGCTACACTTGATTTGACCATTATCATCTCAAGATAAATCCAAAACAAAAGAAGAATCTAGAGCTCACAAATTATCTAAGTCAACAATAGTCAACTAGGTCAAATGGTCAAGCATGGTCAATTGGTCAAACCAATTAGCCATAACAGAATTATCATTAAAAAGATAAGTAAACATTTCCCTCCACCTTATAATGGTTTTGACCAAGTCAATGGTCAAAACCCTAATGAGGCACCTCCTTCTTCGCTCTTCACAACCGTGCATACACACTCGCATCCGCATTCCATAGAGTACGAATGCAAAGAAGAAAAAACTAATCCATCTATACAATACTAGGATTCGGCTTAAACCAAAGCCCACTAGTATTGTCCGCCCGAACATCATACGCGCATAAGCGCACGTAAGTGATCGTAGCCCTGCCGTAAAACCATACGGCCTCTACACCTTTTGCCCATTGCAGGGAAACTCTCTATGTGGGACTCTAAAGACTCGACACTACGCTGGCAGTAGGTTTAACCACAGACTACAAGAGGCACTAGCTGTACGTAACGGTCCCCAGGTAGATGTCGATAAGAAGGCCGATGAGGTAAACCTATCTGAACTCCTACTGAGCCTGAATGTGACAATCTCCGTATAGTCCGGTCTGTTTGTCTAAGAGTATCGCATGTCGGGCCTAGGGGGCGGTAAACGTCAGACCCCTAATAGCGGTACAAGTCATGCCAGAGTGTAGCCCAGAACACCCTGAGAAACTACTGGAAACACTACCAGTAAATCTCGCTTGCCCTGGCCAGGGACTTTGTGTAATGGCTCTCCTAGACACAGCGCGATATCAATCCCCAATACCAGGAAAGACGAATCCTATCTAACCGCTACTTCCTCCAAGTGCTTCGGGACTGCACCCAACTACTACCTGTTTGCACAACTCCTTTGAGCCGTGGTAGGGTAGTAATCAAAGTACAGTGGGAACACACTCGAAGCGAAATAGCAGTGTCAAGTCGACGGACTATGCTGTACTCCTGTCACCTGGAAACTGTTATCTGATGATAGGTATAGTACCAACCAAAAGTTCCCGACGAGTCTTGTCTAGTGTACTCGTAACCTAACGAGCACCCGCATACTATCTTCAGTACGACGTACTAATGGCTGTGGGACAGACCATCTCCCGTGCTGGGATAAGAAGCGTATACGCTAGTCTACTCCGGAGTATCTATGCCCCGTCTCGATAATCCTACGACTAGGAACCTGTATAAGGATGTGTTTGTGGATTACCCAGCCCCCACTAGTGTGACTGCCATCACAACGCTGATAATCAAGCAAAGATCCTAAGGGTTCCACTAATATGTATAAGCGATATGCTAAAAGAAACATATGCACATATTGAAGTAGAAACAAACCAAGTAGCATACTACCATTTTGATCAAGACTGTCTATACAACTGTGAATATCCCAAGCTTCCATTAAATAATATACAAACTAGTATGATACAATAATGGCCCCTAGGGCATATACACTAACATCTAGACACCTACTTAATCGGCTAATTGTAAAGTGTAAACCTCTCCCAGGAGTAACAATTACTCGCAGTGGGTATCAGGATCCAACTATCTCATAGAAGGTATGCAATCTCATTACAAATTTCAACACTTGAAACTCCCGATAATGGTTTTTACCCCTGGTACTTATGACCTTGACTATAATCAACATATCATAAGCACTAGTCAAGTTCTACCCATCATTTCTTGATTAATTAGACCCACCCATATGACCCTTGACTATAATCAATATAATCACATGACTGTCCTAATTAATTGCATCATATTCGGTGTAGGAAGATATCACTTAGCTACCGTACACTACGCCTTGACTATGATCAACATACACAGCATGAATACTAAGTACTCTACTTCCTAAAATGACGGAGGGTTCCAGATAGTTTTTACGAAAACCTTTAACACTTTGAACTTGATCTCGTTGCAGGATCAAATGATTTAAAATGGAGTGTTTTTAGGCTTTTGCTAGTTTCGCTAAAGAGGTCACTCCCGGTGAAGGGATCTCGGCTCTTTCCTCGTCGAATGAGATGCAGGATATTCACAATACCACCATGCAATGAAAGAACTAGAAAAGCAATCAAAAGACAAAACTGAGGGTTGTAGCATCTTGTAGTTATTGCTAAAGAGGTCACTCCCGGTAAAGGAATCTCGGCTCTTTCCTCAACGAATAAGGTGCAGGATATTCTACAAGGAATACCGCTATACAAAACAACAACTAGAGCTACCTATTTTTGAAAATTCGATTCCACAACATCTTTAGGTTTATTTTTATTTATTAATCTCATTAATGAATGTCCTATCATTTATGTTACCTAAGCTTCACAATTAAATACAACGTTTGCTTATGCCATCTGCATTCGTCAAGACGTCCCGTCATGAACCGTTAGGTTAGGTAACTAACGGCAGGGCGGGGCAGGACTAGCGTGGGTGAAAAACATAAGCAACGTCTATAATATATCATATATATTATATACAGTATTTATCTCAGAATATAACATGATCACATCAAAGATTATCAGCAGCAAAAGTCAACATATGAAATATTGGATATACTAGGATTTCAGGGTTTTAATTTAAGTATGTATAAAACACGGATTCCACGGTCATGATGAATAGCGAAACCCACATCCCTAGACCCCTATGAGAGCGGCAAGCAACCCTACCAATTCTAGAGTTAGGAGACCCAAACTCGACGTCTCGAGATGGTCTCCCACTGGACTCTAGAACCCGGTTACTTGTGCTCCCCTCCTTGGGTCTATCCTAATATGGAAAAGTAAATAATATACATCAACGGTGACATCTTCCTCAACCCGGAAGTGCCCCAATAAAAGAATATTACATACAAGTTTTTACATGAATGAAAATGAAAGACTCTTATCTCATATAAAAACCCCTGGCTATTCAAACACGACGATCCAATATAACATATCACAGCAACACATAACATCACATGTCATCAACGTAAGTAAATATACGTATCCTAATTGTCGTTGACATATAACAACGAAACCGGCTATACACCACATATTACACTTACGGTCGCAGAAAAGAAAGTGAAAACTACAACAATTGGAATCCGCAACCACCTTAGGCATCATAAACCCGAAATATCTCATATTCCTGATTTCATGCCTAACAATATGAATTCCTTAGATATCGCATGCCTAACAATTATAAACCCCGCATTTTATTCTGGATATTGAAAACATTTTCCAATAATTAGTCGGGCAATTCAACAAGATTACCGACATCCTGATCGAATGCTCGTCGGAAACTTTAGTAGGCGGCCGCACCCCCGATACCGACGACGAAGTACACTTAGGCGAAACACCGCGGCCGCGAGCACCCGGACGGATGCCTTTGGCAACGGAGTTCCCCTACAGTCACTTGGTCGGGGATATGGGGTGTGGCTATCTAGTAAAGTTACCCAGGGAGTATCCGCGTACGCTACGTGATTGCGACGGACTTTTGATCACATCAAAATCCTGTGGCAACCGATCAAATGAGACTAAATTGCTAGATTTATAAAATTCAAATTTTGTGGATTCTAAGTATTGTATCCCATCACAAATATCCGGACGACGTTAAACTTTTCGATCGACTAAAGAAAGTCCCACAATTCCCCGAGAGCTCAACACTTGAGCACGGTTCAAAAATACACAGAACATGCCACAGCACCTATGGACCAACCATAGAAGGGCAAATCCAAGCCTTATTAATGGTACCGCAGAACTGCCACAAACCCTAAGGTTCAAAGCGGTTCCATGGTCATTATATCGAGTTAAGGTTTCATTCTTCTAGAGGGTCCACAGAATCGCTTGCATGATTTTCCGAATACCTTAAACTTGGAAAAATGGGTTTTGACATTCGATCAAACTTTTTAATTTCGTGTAGATAACATGTGAAAACCCGAAACCAATGTTGAACAATGAATACGAAACACTTCGAGTTGCCTACACAGTAAGACTGCATCACATGCAATTTTAGAAAAAAACAAACAACACCTGAAAAACCAAAACCCAGAGACTGGAACACCACCAAAATTTGAGGCAAAAAATCCAAAATTGGGCCGAGCTCTCTGGTTTTGAAGGGGCTATGGACGGCCAAAGTGAGGCTAATTGGGACCAAATTTTGGTAATGTTCATGATATATCTCATACATCATTCTGCAGTTGTTTGAAAAAAATTTCGAGGACTTTAAAAATTCAATGGAAACTAGTATTTGGTGTTTCAAGTTTCGGAATAGTTTCGGTTTTGTAATCTAAAAAACATCGTCTAATATTCTAACCCGGCTCTGATACCATTGTTGGGATTCTTTAGCACCCTACTTGGTTTTCAATGCATCGACCATGCCAATTTCAAAATTTCTAGAGTGCTAATGAAGCCTAACCGAGGATCAAGCTAGAGTAAATAGACAAACTAAACATGTAATCTAACATTACACTAAGTGAATAAGGAATACAACCTTTGTAGACTGGTCCTTCACTTCTAAAACTCCGTGTAGAAGTCCCTTCGCTGCAAGTGGAGATCTCTCGAACTCTAGTATGGGTTCCCTTGGAGAAATTAACAACCTTGCTCGAAGTCTTCAAAGCCGAAGATGATCTACGTCGAGAAGACTCAAACCCAAGCTACCTCTTCACTAGGTGATGAACTTTGTGAAGAGAACATCCTAAACTAAATGGTAAGTAGTAGAGGAAGATGAAGTAGGAAATGGGCTCACTTTAGATTTTATTTTCTCATAATATTTTCTCAACATTATGAAAGCTAGAAAACTTTTTTGAGGAAGAAGAAGATGAATTGATCAAGATGAGAAAATGAAAACTAATGAGGTGAGAATTGCAACCATGGGTGAGTTAGTGTCATACACTAACTCATGTAGAGAATAAACCATGGGTTACAATAATGGTTAGGTTAATAAATATCTACAAGTAAAAAAAAAGGGTGGACTTGGTCAATGGTTCCACAAGCTTCTAGAAGCTTCAACCATGTGACAATTTCCAACCAATTTTGATTTACTTTAAATAAATAAAACTCTCACATTATTATAAGCATGGTGTGAGTCTCATATGCCCATGTAGCATATGGCATCTAGCATGACACAAAATAATGTACACTAATATATATCATATATATACTAATGCACAATCAAGTGAGAAAAGAAATCTTGAGTGAGCTAATACTAGTTAATGTAAATTAACATATCAAATATATAATTATACATTAGCTTATTAAATCAACACTTGATTTAATAATCCGGTTGTATCACATATAACCGACTAATATCAAGTGTATCATTTTATCGAATCAACACTTGATCCGATAACCCGGCTATATCACATATAACCGACCGATGACACAAATCGCGAGAATAGAATACGGTATCATATATTCGTATTAATCTCGGTCCCGCACATATCACATATGTGCTCCTACTCCGTTTTGGTTGAGCCAGGAAACCTCTGTGTAGGACTCTAAAGACTCGTCAATACGCCGGCCGTAGGTGATGATCATATCAAACACCCACAAGCCGCAATAGGCCTGCTAAACATAACGGCTAACCGGGTATTGAGCGACCAGAAGATCAACAAGAAAGCCTGCTCATACTCCTGCGAATCCAATCGGTAACACTCATTCCGGTCTCTCCGCTAGATATGTCGCATATCTCGCTTAGGGGTGGTAAACGTCAGACCACAATAGTTTGATAAGTCATGCCGATATAAGGTCCATAACGGGTCGAGAAACTACTGATAACATTTACCAGTAAATCTCATCTACCCTGGCCAGGGATTTCAGTTATGGCCAATAGAGCATAGCGCAACATCAACCCCCAATACCGGGAGAGACGGATCCCCTCCTATCGCTCATTGCCTCCATGTTACTCGGGACTGTACCCAGAAACCACCTGTTTGCACGACTCATTAGAGCCTTGGTAGGGTGGAAATCAAAGCTCAATGGGAGACACACAAGACTCTATGACGATCTCGGGTCGACAGACTAACCTGTACAAGTGTCACCAGAGAACTGCTATCTGACGTGAGGTATAATACCATCTAGGAGTTCTCGGCGAGTCTATTCAGTGTACCCAATCTCCACTAACCATTCGTATACTATCTCTGATATCAAACACCAATGGATATAGGATCATCCATCGCCCATCACATGGGTCGAGAAGATATACGCTAGTCTAGTCTGGAATATCGATGCCCCGTCTCGATATTCCCACGATTAGGAACATTGAAGGATGAACTCATGGACTACCCAGGCCCCACTAGTATGATCTTCATCATAATCCTGGAAGTCAAGTACACATCTTATGGGCTTTATCAACATTTAACAGAGAGACAGTAGGTGTACATGTTAAGATAAAGAGCAACCAGATAGCATACTATCATGTCGAGCGAGAAAGTCCTCACTATATATGTCCCAGCATCCACTATAATATACATCTCATGTACAATAATGGCCTCTAGGGCATACATACAACTAACAGTTGCAAAAGGTTTTCATCAACGACCAGGTGTGGATGATGATGAAACCTTTTCTCCAGTGGCTATGCTTAAGTCCATCCGGATCCTACTAGCCATCGCTGCATACCATGCCTACGAAATCTGGCAAATAGATATTAAGATCGCCTTTCTAAATGGTGATTTAGAAGAGTGCGTGTAAATGACTCGGCCAGAGGGCTTTGTAGACAGTGAGAGCAACGGGAAGGTGCGTAAGCTGCTTAAATCCATATACAGGTTAAACCAGACATCGCGGAGTTGGAACATCTGTTTTGATGTGGTAGTCAAAATATTTGACTTCATCAAAAACATAGATGGGCCTTGTATATACAAGAAGGTGGCAGAGAGTAAGGCTGTCTTCCTCGTATTGTATGTGGATGACATACTCTTGATAGGAAATGATGTTCCTATTTTGCACTCGGTCAAGCTCTTCTTATCACAAAGATTCTCAATGAAAAATCTAGGTGATGTCTCCTACATCTTGGGGATTATATCTAAATGGATACTGGGATTGTCCCAATCCAGGTACATTGACACCATACTAAAGAGGTTTAGTATGGAAGAATCCAAGCGTAAGAATTTACCCATGATCACAGGACTCACACTCTCCAAAGAGATGTCTCCCAAGACTGATTTGGACATGAAAGGGATACTCTATGCTTCGGCAGTAGGCTCTATCATGTATGCGATGCTATGTATCAGACCTGATGTAGCATACTCACTAAGTGTGGTGGGTAGGTATCAAGCAGATCCGGGAGAGATTCACTGGACAGCTATGAAGAACATTCTCAAGTACTTGAGAAGGACTAAAGAGATGTTCTTGGTGTATGGCAACGGAGAACTCCAAGTGGAGTCCTTTACCGATTCGAGCTTCCAGAGTGATAAGGACGACTATAAGTCGGTCTTGGGATTTTTATTTACCCTCAATGGAGGGGCAGTTTGTTGGAAGAGTTCCAAACAGCAAACCGTGACAGACTCAACGATGGAGGTTGAATACATCGCTGCCAACGATGCTACTAAAGAGACTATCTGGATGAATAAGTTCATAAATAAACTTAGAGTGGTTCCATCCATCGAGCATCCAATATCTTTGTATTGTGATAACAATAGAGCAGTGGCTTCGGCCAAGGAACCCAGGTCCCATCAGCGATCCAGGCATATTTTGAGACGGTATCACCTAATCCGGGAGATAGTTGATTGTCGGGAGATCAAGATCAGGAGAGTTGATACGAAGAACAACACAGCGAATCTATTCACAAAGGCCATACCCCAGATACAATTTGAGAGACTCTTCGGGATGTTGGGTATAAGATACTACAACGACTGGCCTTAGTGCAAGTAGGAGATTGTTAGTTATGTATATGCCGTAGAGGCCATTATTATACATATGATGTATATTAGAGTGGATGCATAGATATATATAGCGAGGACTTTCTTTCTCGACATGATAGTATGCTATCTGGTTGCTCTTTGTCTTAACATGTAGATTTGTATTATGATATTGTCTTGCTCTCACATGTTGATAAAGCCTTTAGGATGTGTACTTAACTACTAGGACTATGATGGAGATCATACTAGTGGGGCCAGGGTAGTCCACAAGTACATCCTTTAATTGTTCCTAGTCGATGGTGTATCGAGACAGGGCATCGATATTCCAGAGTAGACTAGCGTATACGCTTCTTGACACATATGATGGGCGATGGATGATCCCACATCCATTGGTGTTTGACATCAAAGATGGTATACGGGTGCTCAGTGGAGACTGGGTACACTGAACGGACTCGCCGAGAACTCCTAGTTGGTATTATACCTATCGTCAGATAGCAGTTCTCTACTGACACTGGTACAGGTTAGTATGTAGACCAGAGATCATCATAGAGTCTTGTGTGATTCCCACTGTACCTTGATTTCCACCTTACCACGTTCAAGCGAACGTGCAAAATGGTGGCTTTTGGGTACAGTCCCGAATCACATGGTAGCAATGAGCGATATGAGGGGTTTCGTCTCTTCCGGTATTGGGGGTTGATGTTGCGCTGTACTCGATTGGCTATAACAGGAAGTCCCTGGCCAGGGATGAAATGGAGATCTATTGGTAAATGTTATTAGTAGTTTCTCGACCTGTTATGAGCCTCACATCGTCACGACTTATCGGTTACTGGGGTCTGACGATCACCACCCCTACACTGGATATGCGACATATCAGATGAAGAGACCGGACTGTATGGTAGTGTTACTGACAGGCTTTACAGGAGTATAAGTAAGATTGCTTGTTGATCTTCGGATCGCTCAATACCTGGGTAGCCGTTACGTTCAGCTAGTACCACTGACGGCTTGTGGGTGCTTGATATAATCATCACCTACTGCCGGCGTATTGACGAGTCTTTAGAGTCCTACACAGTGGTTTCCTGGCTCAGGAAAAGCAAAATAGGAGCACATATGTGATATGTACGGGACCGAGATTAATACGGGTATATGATGCCGTATTCTATTCTCGCGATATGTGATATTCTCGCGATATGTGATATCGGTCGGTTATATGTGATATAGCCGGATTATTAAATCAAATGTTGATTTGGTAATTTAATATATAATTGTATATTTTGTAAGGCTATGGCAGCACCCCGGCCGTCAATCCGAGGCCAAATGCGGAATAAAAACTTTTTAAACTGGCGCTATCGTAACCCTAAAAACCGGATCGTTCCATTAACCGTAAACTAGTAAACTGTAAAAGAGTTTGGAGAGATTATACCGATCGATCCGTGTCCTTCGGTCTTCAATCTTTGCACCAAGCTCCTCGCTACTGCACCGACGAAGTTTGCTCTCCGATCTCGCTCGTCAAAGTGGCGCCACGTCGAGGATTTTTTATACGGGCTCCCGCTTCAAACCGAAGCAACTCGAACATGAAGTTTGTTAGCCGACATGTCCAAGATGAAGTAGAGAGTGTGTGTGATCATCATGTCTTAATAGACCCATTGATTCTCAACACATGAGAGGGTATGGGTGGAGGTGAAGAAGTTGCCATGAGATGAAGTTGTGAGCACAAGAAATGAGCAAGCAAAGAAAAAGGTTTTGCTGCCCCTTTTTCTTGAGATGGAAAAATGAGGTATTTGTGTGTAGAAAACAAAGGAAAGATCACCACAAAAATATCTCAATCTCACACACAAATATCCCATAATTCAATCAATGAAGCAAGCATGGCCCATGCCTCATCAATGCACACTAGACCCAACACCATGCGTCACAAAGTGAGCACATGCACCATGAATGCCTTAGGTTAAAAATTATGCTCACAATTTCTACCATATAAACTTTAAACCAAAAGATTAATCCAAAAAAGAGAATGGCATCTTCTAAAGTAAACTCATAACGAATTACAAGAATACCCCTCATCTGTATATACATACCTGCATTCGTATTCCGATTGAATACGAATACAACGAGACGAAAATAATCCAACAATCTAATACTATGATCCGGCTTAAACCAAAGCCTACTAGTATGATCCGTCCGATCATGATCCGTGCATAAGTGTACGTAAATGATCGAACCTGCCATAAAACCATACGGCCTCTACAACGTTTCGCCCGAAGTTAGGAAACTTTCTGTGGGGGACTCTAAAGACTCGTCAATACGCTAGCAGTGGGTTTAACTACAAGCACGTCAATGGCACTAGCTGTACATAACGGCTGCCCATGTATTGAGTGAAAGGGAAGCTAATGAGCGAACTCATCCTGAAACCCTACTGAGCCTATCTGTGACAATCTTCATACAGTCCAGTCCGTTCGTCTAAGAGTATCGCATATCAGGCCTAGGGGATGGTAAACGTCAGACCCCCAATAGCGGTATAAGTCGTGTCGGAGTGTAGCTCAGAACACCTTGAGAAACTACTGGAATACCTACCAGTAAATCTCACTTGCCTAGGCCAAGGACTTTGTGTGATAGCTCTTTAGACACAGCGCGATATCAACCCCCAATACCGGGAGAGATGAATCATGTCTAACCGCCACTGCCTCTGTCACGACCCAAATTTCGGCCCATGACCGGTACTTAACCACATAACGTCTACAGGCGCAACGCGATCAAGTAAGACGAAACCCAGAAATCAAAAACCATTAAAATAGTGAGTGAAGGAAAACATTAGTTTAAAACATTTTGAAAAGCTTGAGTAATTGAGTAAAATCCTTAAAGTTTAAGTCATTTTCTTAAAAATTTCGGCAGCACCTCCTTTGTAAAAACTAGCCCCAAAAACGGGTACAAAACATGATATAAGTAAAATGACTGATAACAAGAATATAACATCCCCAAACGGGGGCGATCACGCCCAACGGCGGAAACAACCACAACAAGAATAGTATACGACGCCGTAGTGAAGAAATGAGAAATATAAGTGAAAAACATCATAAAAGATAAAACTGCATAAATAAAGTCGGCTCACACGAGCTCGACACCAGAGTACAAAATAATATACAACATCGTCCTCACAACTGGTCTCTAAGTCAATACATGTAATAGTAGATAGAGAATACTAGATACAATAGAGTGTACAAATGGAAAATAACCGGATACCACAAACCCACCTATCAGCAAAACAGCTCAAGCGCCAACTGAAGTGATATCCGTAGCCAAAAAGATACAAGAGATAGCCCTGCCGCAACTACTCTGAGGGTCGACCTGCAAACACTGTGGGACAACGGGGGTGAGTTACCAACTCGTGAATAGTAAATAACATATAAAGGTAATCACAAGTATGCACGTACTGCGATACTCTAACATGTGCAATCAGATAACATTTATATGATGAGCTGGGTATGCAATAATCATGCAAAATACTCTATCAGGTACAACGACTATGTGATGCAATGCATAACGATAAATGCTGAGCATGGGATAAAATATCACCTACACGGATCATCAACGTGGAAAACCCCGGTTTCTACCAACAACACCCCAAAATCCCGATAACTCGGGCACCGTCACTCTATCCGGCCCTCAGTCCTGTAAATCTCATAAAAAAGGTTACCCAATATCGGCACCCGAAAACATCATGAAATACTCGTGTCCAGTATCGACACGCAAATCCTCATATATCGGGGTCCGTCAGTCCGGATCGGCCTACGGGCTTCTTCTGCGGAATTGGCCCTCGGCCCCGGCAGTACGGGTTGGCCCATATTCATCTCTTGACTCTGGTCGGTATCCTCTGGATATCCGCCAGGTCTAACCAATCACCGGTAGGTAGTAGTCCCTCTGTCAAGCTCATCGTCTACAACACAACAATCCGTTCTCACCCCGGGGTACCATACCGGGTACACCATGTACTCGCAATCGGCCCCATCCAGCTCCTCGATTCGGGTTCACATGTTACACGTCTCAGAACCGAGAAAACGCATGGTGGACGCATTGAAATATCATATCAAGAGAAACCGGGTTTTCAAAGCAGTGCATATTTTCTTAAAACCACGGTTCTCAAATCCAGAAATCACACGAATCCAAAACTCAATGCGTAAATCCATGCAATGTGTCGTATGCCGCATAAAATCGTACTATGAGTAAAAGGGGAAAACCGCTCTTTTAAAAGGATCCAGTTGAAAACATTTCATGCGGTCCCCAAATTTTCAAATCAAAGTCAGCATCATCTATGTATGTGTAAGAGTATGTATGTATGTAGGCATGGATGCAAAAAAATGTAAGTGCACGGCGGCGCCCAGGCCATCGATCCGACGCCGGAAACGCGGAAACGAAAAACTTTGTGAAACTTGCAAACCGGCACCACCGCGCACTTTCAACCCTGGATCGGGCCATTAACCTAACTACTAGCAAACACTAGAAAGGGTAGAGAGATATACCGAGCGATCCGTGTTCTTCGGTCTTCGTCTCCACTCCGATCTCCCGCGGAATCTCCGTCCGTCACCTCCTCGTTGGAAAGGGCACCACATAACCGGATTCTTTTACGGGCTCCCACCTCTGGACCGAGGCAACTCGGGCGCGAAGTTGGCAAGCCGACGCATCCAAAGGTACTGTAGGTGTAGTGTAGAATCTATGCCTCAATGGGGTGATTGAAGTTGCCATGGAGGAATGAGTAGGAGAATGATAGGAGCAATAGGTTTCTGGAGTCTCCCAAGAATGCATCTCACCACCTAGCATCCGAATTAAGTCGAACCATCCAATCGATTCGTCAAAACCTCATAATCCCTCAAGAGCTCAACATCTTGGGTACAGTTTAATAGTATCGAGTACATACCACAGCATCGGTGGTCCAGCCGTAGAAGGGCAAACCCAAGCCTCACTAATGGCGTCGTAGAACTGCCGCAAACCCGAAGGTTCAAAGGCTTTCACACGGTCATTAAGTCGAGTTAGGGTTTCATTCTTCTAGAGGGACCATAGAATTGCCTGCATGTCTTTCCGACTACTTTAAACTTGGAATAATAGGTTTCCGATATTCGATCGTCTCTGTCGACCCTCACGTCTCTGCGTGAAGTCGTCTCTAGCTGGAATCAATCTATCTGATGACCTCTCATCGGGTAGGCGAACGAGCCACATGTCCTAGTCATTCATCCTCGGGTGACTAGCGACCTTCTATCATCTATTCGTACAACTCGCCCCGCAATAGCTCCAACATATGGGGCGATATCTCGTCGCTCGCAGCAACAACTGGCTCGATCGTCTGCACGCTGAATAGTGCCTCAATCATCAGGAGTAAGCAACACACCAATGGTCATCAAAATCTGGCTGGCCTCCATCATTGGCTCAATTCTCTAGTGTCGATCAGCACCTCTGAGTAACCTCATGAAGGCGATCCGCCAAACGCTCGTGGCGCGGAAACACAGTAAAAAGACACATCTCTGCAATCGTGTGTCACCGGAATTTCGCCCTGGTCAGTCCTCGTTCGTGACGAGCTTGCGCTGACCGCAACTCTAGCCGTAGCTCTCCCTGCCTGTAACCGTAGCAGCAAAACCAAACTGGTACCGATGTGGCTAGATCAGAATGAATATAATATTGAGCAAAGAAATGTACATCCTAAGGCTTCTTAAGTGGAATAGCGTATCGTAAGTATGCCGCGGAACATACCCACGGTACGTCACTCTACTTTAGTCACCTATTCCATCAACCAAGGGTCATCCTACGCTCCGAAGGTAAAACCTAACGCTCTGATACCAACTTTGTCACGACCCGAAAGTACGGAACATGACCGACACTTAAACTACGAACGTCTCGAGACGTACATAATCTAAGTAAACCGAAAACCCAGAAATCCAAACCAAGAAAATAGTAGAGTGCAGGAAACACCAACTTAAAGCAAGTAGTTCAATAGCATAAGCCGAATTATGCGGTTTTTAAAACATCAAAATTTTACTGAAAATTTCGGCAGAGTCTCCTTTGTAAATACTGGCCCCCAAACGGGATACAACATGAATAGTATACGAAATCAAGAAAAAGGCATCCCCAAGCGGGAGCTAGCTCTTCGTCAAACGACGGTCACAACCACACAAGCAATATAATATACAACGCCAACGGCGAGGATCAAAACTCAAAAGGAAACTCAAAACCACCAGAAATCCCCAGAAATAAAACGCGTGACTCTAAGGTCGAAAGAATAACATCACGGGTCTCTATCTCAAAAATAAATACATGTTTGGTTGATGGAATTTACTAGATACAACTGAATAATATCATACAAGGTAAATAATGGGGGTATGATACAAGTAAACCCACCTACTAGCAAATCACCCGAATGAAACTATGCCCGCAAAGCCGTAAGGAACCTGTACGGCAACCTGCAAGAAACTGGGGCACAACGGGGGTGAGTTGCCAACTCGTGAATAGAAAAATATCTACGCACAGAAATCGTATAAATAACGCAACCTAGGTCAATGATCATAATATATCCTCAAAAATATGTATAACAGGCAGCCTATAACAACGACTAGGGTAATATCTAACCCGAGTATAATTTCATGTGCCCGTGTCAGTGCCTCAGGTAGCAATATATCATATGAATGAGGTATGAATGCATAAAATAGAATACATGTAAATGAAGAAACTGTTTTCATAAATTAGTGAGATTTCCTTTGTATTTTTAAACTGAGGTATCATAATGAAATCAGTATCAACAGTGTCTAGCATCGACACAAAACATAAATCTCACTGTCTCGAAATATCAATGTCTCAAGCTCAATATCTAGGGCGCCGTCAGTCCGGACCGGCCCCTACCATCCATCTCAAGACCACGACGGTATCCTCCGGATATCCGACGCGTCGGGTAATATCACCGGTAGGTAGTGCTCCCCAGCCAGGCTCAACATCAACACCACATTCCTCTTGCCCCAGGGTACCATACCGGGCCCACCATGTACCCGTGACGGTTCCTCCACTCCTCGACACGGATCTCCAAAATCACAGCAAACTCATGGTGGACGACACTTTACATCACTAGAAAATCGCAACATTTTATATTTTAAAGATCATAAGTTGTAAATTTTGCGGCTTTCCCCGAAATCCAGAAATATCATAAATCTCAAGAAATCATCACAAGTGCATATGTCAATGATAATGAACTAGGCATGAACAACTGAATAACAGTATGCATGAAGTGGTAGGCTATAACTACAATGTCTAATATGGCATATAAGGGAAGTACACTAATATCATGTCAAAACTACTAGCTAACAATCTAAATCAAGCAATTATATTCTCTAAAGTGTACGTGACATGGCAATTACCGATGAAGATGTGTGTGAGCCGGCAAATAGGTGTACGTGGTACATACGCATCATCGGTAATGGTGCTAGTGTCCTAACCGCATGATATCAATAATGGAATATGCAGCAAAATAAATATGCGAGGCAGAGCGAACAGCAATAATGTGCGGGAGCTGAATACTAGACACAACGATAACTAATCTGCATTACCCTAATATAAGTCCTACAATAGTGCCTTTTTGAAATAACACGAATCGCGGTGTTTTGAAAATAAGGGCTACGGTGTTTTTAAGAAAAGATACGTCTTTTGAAATATCCATAGAATCCCTTGACCTGTCTTTTAAAATACCCACGATCCGTTAGTTTTGAAATAGGTAGGAGTCTAATCTAGTCTAACAACTACACTAAACTATACGGCTGAACTAACAAGCTGAACTACAGGTAAGGAAACCGCCTAACATCTGAGTCGATACATATACATACCTGTATATATATTAGTCGGTGATCCCGCCTCAATAATATCATATCCGATACTATATCTATAATCAGACATCCCAAGTTAAGAGTGTGGATCAATCATCAATATAGCTCGTACGTAAATCCGTCGTACGGCATCCCAAATCTGGGTACCGGTCAATATCACATTCATCATACTATTCACCTGGTATCCTCTTTATTAAATATCATGATCGGGGTACTGATCTACGTCTAGTACAATACTGATACCGTCTAAGTATGCATGCACGTGTGTGAAACACTACGTTAAGGACCCGCTACAACGTCATGTCGTATCTCAAATACGAACCCTGCCATATCACCGATCTCATCGACTCATCTCAAATCCCAAGTACTATCCTCATCATCCGTACATGTGTATATGAATGTATATATGCATAGTCCCATACCCACGCGTATATACATATATACACATCCCCATCAACGCACAAGAAAATAATGTATGCAAGTCTGTGTGTGCGTATGTGGGTATAACAACTACTCTAGGGTTTCGCAACTAAACCAAAGCTAATCCATGAACACATAATCATAACATGAATAAACATTCTCGTATAATGAAACACCTATATAAACATATATATATGAGCTACACTACGGATTGTGGGGGTGCTATACGCCATCCACCCGACTTCTCCCCGTAGATATAAATCTACTCACCTGGTCCTCGCTTGCCGAAATCGATGTCTCGAAGTCCTCATGAGGGTACCTACGTATCATGACACATCGCATCGCATTAAAACCCCAATTCAAAATCGAAACGGCATACGAAAACCAAATCGGCACGCGTATCACACATAGGTCTAAACCTATCACCTACGCATGCAAAAATAGCCAAACCAACACTCGATGTCGATGTCCAAACGTCAAACCATCGAGAAAAACCCAAACGCACCCATTTGCGCATTCACAAACACCAATTATAATATGAAATAGGTTAGAATTCACAAAAACCTCAAACTCACTTTAAAAGCTATTTTTCCGAAAACCTAGTAAGCAAACTTTTCCATTTTAGTACAAAACTAAATGTTTTAATGATTTTAGTGGCTACAATGCTCACTAAATATCTTAACTAAGCCACCCAAACCATTACTAGATTTTAAACTTACTCATTTCCATAAATCCCAAAATTCTAGTTTGCAATTTAGCTTAAATAGTAAAATTCTAAAATACAATTTGCAAACTAGCTACTAGGTTTGATTTAACATGCCTTAATATGATAAATTACACACTTAAACCATGTTCAAATGATATAAAACCCTAACTAGATTTAAATCTCACATTTGCAATTAAATTACAAAACCTAGTTTGCTAAAAACTTAATTTGGACATTTTAAATGTTACAATTAGCAAATTAGAAATCAGATTAGTTTTAGCATAGCATTAACATGTTAATTTACTCATCACAACCATAATCTAATGATAAACACACTAATTTGGTCACAAACCATTTTCTTGAATTTCCAATCATGCAATTAGAACCAATTTAAAACCTAATTAAACACTTAATAACTAAATTAAAGTAATTAACTAACAATTTACCAAAGGGTTAGAATTTACACCCAACAATTTGAAGATCCCACAAGTAAACTTAGCCCTCCAAAATTAGCTTCTTTTCATCAAGATCTATACTAGATAGGCTAAGGAACAATGGGTAGGGTTTTGATTTGGATTTTGTGGGATTTTTGGTGTTGATTTTTGGGCATTTTATGAAGAATTTTGAGGTGAAATGAGAAGGAGAAGAGGGGAGGGGCTGTTGCAGCAGTGAAGAAGGGAGGCTCGGCCAAATTTTGGGGAGGAGAGAGAGAGGTGAGGTGAGGAAAATGTAAGGGAGGAAAGTCAAGGTCAAGGTAAGGTCAAAGTCTAACTACTTTATCTATTTTCTAATCTTTTCTTTTATTTCTTTTTCCTTTGCAAACCAAGTGGGGAAAAAGTGAGGGCTGCGGAATTTGGCTAAGGGGAGGAGTAAGTGGGGGTGTGTGGGTGTGGGCACGGTGTGGGGTGGTGAAAAATGATAAATACAATACACCAAACATCCATTTACGCTAAAAAAAAGCCTTTTTTTCTTCAATAATTTCTAAACCGTTTTGGCAAATGATTTCGTTCCAAAAACCACATGAACAAATTTTTATTTAATGTTTTATGATGCACAAAATTTGTTTCAACTCATTCCAATTTGTAATTTTCCCTAATTAAATGTATTAGTGACGGCTTAAAATAATAATAAAATAATATTTTTTTTTCAGAAAATTTGAAATTTCACCAGCGGCTCAATAAACACCAAATAATAGCAATTACATAGCTAGAATGTGTATATTTAATTTTTATAATAAGATATTTGTATTTTGACTTTTTACAGAAAACCCCCTTATTTTACCGATTTTTTTGAAATTTCACCGAAACGATTTTCAAAACGTTACAGGCGGTATGGAAATAGGCCCCATGCCGGGAATCAAGTCAATGCAGAAAACAATATCGTGCTCAGGCGGTAGCCCAGGAAGCTCATCAGGGAAAACATCAGGGAACTCATTAACAATCGGGACCTGGTCCAACGGAACCTCTGTAGCTCTAGTATCGCAAACATAGGCTAGAAATCCCTGACATCCCTTCTTCAGAAGTTGTTCAGCGCGAAGAGACGAAATCAAACTGTGAGGGGTGGCACCACGGTCCCCCTGCACAACAAAAGTCGACCCGCCGGGAAAACAAAACCTAACTGTCTTCTCGCGGCAGTCCACAGACGCGTAACACGTGGCTAACCAGTCCATGCCCAGGAGAACGTCGAAGTCCAACATCTCAAGAAGGATCAAGTCCACAGTCAACTCTCTCTCACCAATACGGACAATACACGACCGGAACACGTGTCTAGCAATAAACGACTCGCCTACAGGAGTGGCACAGCAAGCGGCTGATCAAGCAAACCAGATTCTCTACCGAAACTCGGCACAAAGTGTGTGGAAATGTATGAGTGCGTGAATCCCGGATCAAACAACATGTGTGCGTCAACAGAGCATACTAAAAGAGTACCTGAGACCACTGCATTGGACGCCTGCGCGTCCTGATGCGTCAAAGCAAAATCCCGTGCCTGTCCTCTACCTGTGACTAGTGGTCCACTACTAGCAACTGGCTGTCCTTTGCCGGCAGCTGGCTGTCCTCTGCCTCGGCCACCCCATCCCCTCTGAGCAAACCCTCCACAACCACGACCTTTCTGTGCATGAGTCTGACGCGGAGCAACAGCAGGTACAAGAGGCAACGCCCTCAGGGGTGGTGAAGGTGGTAAAGTGACGTATGGTACGGCGGTCTCGCCCTCACGTGGCTCAAGACAATCTCGCACACGATGATAAGCACTCCCGCACTGAAAACATCTAGACGGTGTCTGCTGCTGACCATCCCAGGGATAAGAGCTAAACAATCAGCCTCGCCCCAAGTCTCTGCCACCTGCATGAAGTCTGTCGTGGCGCCTAAACGGCCGTCTCTGTGCTGGTGTATCAGTACAAACTCTCTTCGGCTCTGGAACTACCGAAGTCTCAGCAAGGCGCTCCTTGACTAATAGGGCTGCATCTACAGCTGCTGCATAGGTCTCGCAATGCTGTGCGCTGATCACAAGAAACAACGGGGTAAGCAACCCTCGAACAACCTCTTGACTCGCATCTCCTCAGTAGCTACTAAATATAGGGTATAAACTGATAGCTCGGTGAACTGCACATCATACTCCGCCAGCGTCATATCCGGCGTCTGGTGTAATGACTCGAACCTGCGCGCTCGAGCATCCCTGACACTCTGTGCAAGGAAACGGGCAAGGAACACCATCACAAACTCAGTCCAGGTCATAGGAGGAAGACCTACCGCTCTGCCCTTTTCTACCGACTCCCACCACTTCTGCGCAAGACCTTCCAGGCGAAAGCTCACGAACTCCACCCATCTCGCATCTAAGCATCTCAGTGAATGACATATCTGAGCCATCCTATTGATAAATGACTGTGGGTCCTCGGCTGCATCGGTGCCTGTGAAGACCGGAGGCTTCAGCCTCATAAATTCAGATAGCGATATTGTGATAACCTATGTAGCCGCAGCTGCAACTGCCTGAACTATAGGTACCATCGCGGTCCCCGTAACGGGTGGAACTACCTCTGGTCGCTGTGCTCGAAGTGCCTTAACTAACAACCCCATCATCTGGCGCATCTCTTGCATACCAGGCCCTACCATAGCGATCTGGTCTGTCGGAGGAGGAACAGTCTGCTCTGGTACAACGGGTGTACTGCCCGGGTCAGTCCTTGTCTCAGATGAGTCAACTTTAATCTCGGCACTCGCGGCCGCTCTCTATGCCCTCGTAGTCTTTGGCGGCATAATGGCTGAAAGACAATGGGATTCGATAAGGATATAGAAATCAAATCACAAGAATGCGTATAATCATGAAAGAATTTCAATCAATATGTCCTAAGGTCATTTAGGCTGAGTACCGTGTCATGAGTATGCCGCGGAATACACACACACTACGCTACTCTGCTTCAGCTACCAACTCCATAATACCAGGGTCATCCTACACTCCGAAAGGTAAAACCTACGCTCTGATACCAACTTTGTCACGACCCAAAGTTCGCCCCGTGACTGGCACTTAACCACGTAACGTCTACAGGCGCAACGCGATCAAGTAAGCCGAAACCCAGAAATCAAAAACCATTAAAATAGTGAGTGAAGAAAAACATTAGTTTAAAACATTTAGAAAACCTTGAGTAATCGAGTAAAAATCCTTAAAGTTTAAGTCATTTTCTTAAAAATTTCGGTAGCACCTCCTTTGTAAAAACTAGCCCCGAAAACGGGTACAAAACATGATATAAGTAAAATGACTGATAACAAGAATATAACATCCCCAAACGGGAGCGATCATGCCCAACAGCGGAAACAACCACCACAAGAATAGTATACGACGCTGTAGGGAAGAAATGAGAAATATAAGTGAAAAACATCATAAAAGATAAAACTGCATAAATAAAGTCGGCTCACACGAGCTCGACACCAGAGTACAAAATAATATACAACGTCGTCCTCATAACTGGTCTCTAAGTCAATACATGAAATAGTAGATGGACAATACTAGATACAATAGAGTGTACAAATGGAAAATAACCGGATACCACAAACCCACCTATTAGCAAAACAGATCACGCGCCAACTGAAGTGGTATCCGTAGCCAAAAAGATACAAAAGATAGCCCTGCCGCAACTACTCTGAGGATCGACCTGCAAACACTGTGGCACAAGGGGGGTGAGTTGCCAACTCGTGAATAGTAAATAACATATAAAGGTAATTGCGAGTATGCACGTACTGCGATACTCTAACATGTGCAATCAGATAACATTTATATGATGAGCTCGGTAAACAATAATCATGCAAAGTACTCTATCAGGTACAACGATTATGTGATGGAATGCATAACGATAAATGCTGAGCATGGGATAAAATATCATCTACACGGATCATCAATGTGGAAAACCCCGGTGTCTACCAACAACACCCCAAAATCCCGATAACTCGAACGCTGTCATTCAATCCGGCCCTCAATCCTGTAAATCTTATAAAAACGGGGTGCCCAACATCGGCACCCAAAAACATCATGAAATACTCGTGTCCAGCATCGACACGCAAATCCTCATATATCGGGCTCCGTCAGTCCGGATCGGCCCACGGGCTCCGTCTGCGAAATCGGCCCTCGGCCCCGGCAGTACGGGTCGGCCCATATCCATCTCTCAACTCTGGTCGGTATCCTCCGGATATCCCCAGGTCCAACCAATCACCGGTAGGTAGTAGTTCCTCTGTCAGGCTCATCGTCTACAGCACAACAATACGTTCTCACCCCGGGGTACCATACCGGGTCCACCATGTACCCGCAATCGGGCTCATCCAGCTCCTCGATTTGGGTTCACATGTCATACGTCTCAGAACTGAGAAAACGCATGGTGGACGTACTGAAATATCATATCAAGAGAAACCGGGTATTCAAAGCAGTGCATATTTTCTTAAAATAATACTACTGTTCTCAAATCCAGAAATCACATGAATCCAAAACTCAATGCGTAAATCTATGCAATGTGTCGTATGCTGCATAAAATCGTACTATGAGTAAAAGAGGAAAACCGCTCTTTTAAAAGAATCGAGTTGAAAACATATCATGCGGTACCCAAATTTTCAAATCAAAGTCGGCATCATCTATGTATGTGCAAGAGTATGTATATATGTAGGCATGGATGCACAAAGATATATATATACGCAAGTATGGATGTACAATATGTATATGTGCCAATATGGTTGTACAAGTGGTATATACGCAAGCATAAGTGTACAATATGTATATGTGCCAATATGGATATATAAGTGGTATATACGCAAGCATGAGTGCACAATATCTATATGTGCCAATATGGATGTATAAGTGGTATATAAGCAAGCATGAGTGTACAATATGTATATATGCCAATATGGATGTACAAGTGGTATATACGCCAGCATGAGTGTACAATATGAATATGTGTCAATATGGATGCACAAGTAGTATATACGCAAGCATGAGTGTACAATATGTATATATGCCAATATGGATGTACAAGTGGCATATACGCAAGCATGAGTGTACAATATGTATATGTGCTAATATAGATGTACAAGTGGTATATACGCAAGCATGAGTGTACAATATGTATATGTGCCAATATGCGACAGAATCATGTCTAATCATCAATGATGCGGTAGTCAAAATGATCTATGGTTCATAGCAATCCTATAGTGCGAGTGTCATGGCAATCACTAATGGTGTGGGTGTAACATACAAATAATGCTCGTGCGGTTTGAACCATTAGTGACAGTGCGGTGTTACATAACTACTGTTTTTATATGCAACAAAAGATGGGTATGCTATGATAGTACATATGCACAAGCAATATATATATAAATATACATACGCGACTACAATATCTTATCAAGCCCTGAGGCTTAACGCCATACGGGCGATTTCCCCGTAGATGTTAAATCTACTCATCGTGATCTCTTGCTAAGTGTAGCCGACTACCTTCTTCTCTTTCCTTGTGGCGTCCGACGTACCCACCTGTGAACATAGAATTTACACAAAAAATACACATAAGCTAAAATCCTGCAAAAACGCGATATCAAAACCAAACGAGAAACTCGCGTCACGAACTAAACGCGTATGCATCCGATACGCCAAAACGTGTGTATACGCGTCTGAAACTACCCCGACATGCTGTGATACGCCGCAAACGCTAAACCCATTCACATAACACACGTGTCGCGCAAGCTCAAAAGTATTGGAAATACGGTATTTTGTTCCAGATTTTGATTAAAGTGAAAACAGGAAAAGTTGCATTTACCAAAGGTCTTAAATATGTAGAAGACACCAACTCACCAAACCCCGACACCCAGCTCCCACATGTGGCCGCAAATTGTGGCCATGACCCATTTATTTACGGCCCAGAAGAAGAATGGGGGTCTCGTGCTTTGTGTGTGTGGTCTAGGTCTAGTATACATGCTCCAGTAATTGCAACTTTTGCCTGAAGCAACCGGGTTGAAAGCAGATCACAACAGAGCACTAATCTTAATTAAAACACTAAATTAATACATTATGGTGTTTTAGTGTAACCTGAAACAATTTCTTGGATTAAAAGACACTAACAACACTCAGTTAAGCTAACCAAGCCATAAAAACCCTAATTTGACTTAGTCTCTACTTAAACCACATAATTAGCACATAAACCCACTAAAACACTAATTTAAGCTATCTACACTACATGTTTAGCAAAGAGGTAAATAGGGTAGGCTTTATACCTCAAGTTGGACCTAGGAGGGATCAATCTTGCTGGCCTTGCATCATGAACAAAAAGGGAAGTGTTTTGGGATGTTTAGCAAGAGGTTTAGTGAATAAAATATGGATTTTTGCTATGGAGATGTGCTTGGATGTAAGAATGAGAAGAAGAAGAAGAAGAAGAAGAAGAAGAAGACGAGGGAAAGGGGAGGGCTTTGTTGCTGCTGCTGCTGGGATTGCTGCTGCTGCTGCTGAAAGTATTGGAGAGAGAGAGTGTGTGTGCAAAGAAGTCAAAAGCACATGCCTCAATATAATATCCCACCAAGCCTCTTTATCAATTCTTTTCTTATTTCTATTTTCTTTATTTGTTTTAGTTTTGTTTTGGGTTGCAAAAAAAAAATTGAAATTGGGACGAAGAGGGAAAAAGAAAAATGGTAGACATGTTAAAACTTAACCTAGAGTGAAAATGTGTATGCTACACTAATTTTGCTTAGGAAAATAATTAAGAAATTTCTTCCTAATTAAGTGAAAACTAAACTAATTAATAGTTTATAAAAACACAATTATAAATATAATTACTCACTTTTCACCAATAATATTGATTTATTCCATTTTATGTGGAAAAAGTTAGTTAACGGGATTCATGGAAACACGCATCAAAGCTAATTAACGCGAAAATTAAACTAAACGAATTTCAAAGCGTTACAGCCTCCAAGTGCTTCGGGACTGCACCCAACTACTACCTATTTGCATGACCCCTTTGAGCCGTGGTAGGGTAGCAATCAAAGAACAGTAGGAACAAACTTAAAGCAATGTAGCAGTGTCAAGGCAATGGACTAAGCTGTACTCATGTCACCTGGGAACTGCTCCTGACGATAGGTATAGTATCAATCAGCAGTGCCCCTGCGAGTCCGTCCGGTGTACTCATAACCCAATGAGCACCTGTATACTATCTTAAGTGAACCAACTGACACCAATGGCTTGTGAGACCAGCCACCGCCCCTCGTCGGGGTCTCGTTCCGTATACACTAGTCTACTATCGGAGTATCGATGCCCAGTCTCGAAACTCCCATGACTAGGGACACTTTAAGGATGTGCTTATAGACTACCCAACTCTCACGTATATGATCCCTATCATACTGTTGGTAGTCAAGCAAGAATCCTATGGGCTCTATCAGCGTGTAATAGTGATCTGTAATGTCACCTGAAGCATGTAAACAATGATAAAGACAAACCAGATAGCATATTATCATCTCGAGTAAGACTGTTCTACCGGTATAGGTCCTCCCTCAATCATTGCAATCACGTACCTGTATTCCAATAATTGGCTTGAGGGAACTATAGCCAACATATTTGATATGCTAATTTATATTAACTAATATTTGCTCACTTATACTTTTCTTTTCTCACATGTGCACACTTAATATATATGTGATATATATTATTTGTGTTTTCTTTTTTGTGTCATGCTTGATGATACACACTACATGGGTGTATGAAACTTATACCATGCCATTAGATTATTAGGGTTTTATTTATTTAATGCAAATTTAAATTGGTGGGAATTAAGCATGGTTGTAAGCTTTGGAAGCTTGTGGAAACCTTGACTTAGTCCACTAAATTTGTCTTGCATTAGATATGTATTAACCTAACCTTAATCTTTAGCCATGGTTATCCCTCTACAAGGTTATATGAGATATTTCTGCGAAGTGGCTAATGGAATGCAAAACCTGATTGAATCTTTAGGTCCTGCTAAATTTTCAATAATCGTTTGCGTTTCTGGAATCACTTCCAGTTCTACCATACTCCCACTACTGTTTTATGAAAAAGTCCATTTTACTAAAACTGTGGCGAGTCAAAAACAATATCACTATTGATCTTCCAGATGGTAGAATGTTAACCCTCGTTATAGCACAGGTTAACCCACAAACTGCCATTAAAGAAATGTGCCTTAAGTTATCCAGAGTCTGGTTTTAAGCATAAGCCAGACAACTCCATATACCTTAACATCGTTAAGATATGAACCATTCTATATACAATATAGAAACATAGGCACTGATTTAATTGGAGCAAGATTCAAATCATGCAGCTGTCTCCAGTGCATGTCAACTAAATGGAGAGAGGCCGATCAGTATTACTCAACTAGGAGTGCATCCAAATATGAGTAACCTAAAAGAGAATCTAGTTCTCTAAACCATTACTTTCAACTGAATACCAAACACAAATATCTACATTTCGATCACCTTGAAGAATTTTGATACAAGCAACAAATGGTTCTCTACTTTATTCTTGTACGTACAACTTCTCAAAATTTAGACCTTGTATTTCTACGAAACACTTGTCTAAAACTGGAGAAGTCACAGGTAAACAGAATATAGTACGAGGACCAACCTCTCTGTCCTAATGGACACTGGACAATATACAATACTTTGTATAAGTCCCCTGAGTTGAATAAATCAAACCCTGTGCGTCGTAGGTTAAAAACTGTACTTTGGTTAAGAAGAATTATACCGTTGTTTAATGCTTCTTACCTAACCATCAACTGATATAGGTAAATGTCATGGACATAATTTCAAAAAGTTATATCTCACTTTATAAAATAAACGTACAGATATATCAATTTGAAATTGGTGCATGACAACGAATATTCAAAACCAAATATTTTCCGTCATGCAAAAACCCCAGGTGATTTCCTCAAATATCACCAATTACAACGAATTCCGATATAATGAGGATGATCACCTAATTCCCAATAACTTACTCCCACTCATCATCTGTAAAAACCATACAGATGTGAGAATCAAATCTGGTAAATACATGCCGTGGAGCAAGGATCTAATTAGGAAATCAGTTTTCAATTAACAACGCGAAGTGAAACTGAAATATGAAAAATGTTTCAAAGGGGTATTCGGGTATTCCTAGTAATGCCCCTTCCATTATCCAGATTCATGACTGTAACCGTATATCTCTTTGTCATCTCTCCAAATCCCTTTATTTATCTTTACTCATTACCTTCTGTACACCATCCTTAGGCAAAATGGTTTTCTTCCTTCCCTACCGTTTGGCACCAGCCTATGGTTTGGAAGAAGACTATCCAATAAGCGTAATAGGTGTACTCTCCTAATCCTAGGAGCACCCGCAACCTGAGAGAAGGTAAAGATAAAAGATAACTGAATAAACCTTATTCTCTTTATCCTGAACCAGAATCCATCCTCGAACTAGAACAAGTTCCTTCGAGTTCGTATATAACCATACGATGGATTATCCAATAACTGTGGATCTTTGTAGTGATACGGGGTGTTCTGGAGAAATACAAAGGTGAATAGGAGTGCGGATGAAATACGTAGTTTGGTCGTGAATGATAGCAGTTGCAATTTATTTTGTCCTCTTTCTAATCCCTTTATTTGTATTTACTTATTACCTCATGCACACCACACTTAGGCTAATTGGTTTTCTTCTTTCCCCACCTTTCGGCACCTGCCTATGGTTTGGAAGAAGACTATCCAATAAGCGTAATAGGTGTACCCTCTCCTTATCCTAGGAGCCCTCACAATCTGAGAGAAGGTAAAGATAAAAGACAACTGAATAGTCAATTCATTTTCTCCAGAATCGGAAACCATCCTCGAATTTGAAACAAGTTTTTTCGAGTTCGTATGTAACTATACGATGGTCATATCCTATAACTGTGGATCTTCATAGTGATATGGAATGTTCCAGAGAAAAGCAAAGGGTAAAAGTAGGAGTGGCAATGATGTATTAAATTTTGACAATCCAAAGGCCAGTGTTTTAAGAAAGTTCGGTTAATCTTGGTTACTGAGTTATAGTTTAGGGTCGGGCCATGGTTGCTGCCAAAGAGAGAGAGAAAAGAAACACTCAGCGTGCACTCTAACCTAAATCAGAATGGTTAATCACTTTATCTAATCAGGATGTCTCCCACTGTATCCTCAAATTCTCCTCCAAGCCAGAAAGAAAAATTAGTCGGGATCATTTAAAATCACCCGAGGAGTAAACCAACTCATTAGTGGGTATTGGGATCCAACTATCATCGCATGATAACCTGATGGAATCCACTTACGTTATCACACTCCAGAAGGTATGCGCATGCCTGACAAGTTTCCTGTATGTTTGAAACTCCCGATGTGATTTTTACCCCATGCTCTTATGACCTTGACGAAGGCCAACAAATCATAAGTCATATGTCAAGTTCTACCCGTCATTATCCAGGTTAATTTGAACCTACCCGTACTCGCCCTTGATGAAGGCCGACAAGGCTATACAACTGTCCCAAACCAATGCATCTATCTATGCAACAGAAAGGTAACAAGCAGCTACCATGCACTATGCCTTGACGAAGGCTAACAAACATAACATGAATACTAAGTGCTACCCATCTGAAATGACGGAGGGCTACGAATGGTTTTTGGTGAAAAACCTTTAATGTAATGAACTTGATATCGTTTAGGAACTGGATAGCTTTTTACAAATGTATAGTGGCGAAAACTTTTGCTAAAGAGGTCACTCCTGGTGAAGGGATCTCGGCTCTTTCCTTGTAGAATGAGTTGCAGGATATTCTCACTGAATACCTCGACGCAAAGAAAAAACTAATCGACTATAGTTAAGTTATTACCCTAACGCAAACTTCTGCCCAAGCGGTCACTCTCGATGAAGGGATCTCGGCCCTTGCCTCGTCGAATGAGGTGCTGGATATTCATAACCGAATATCGCTGTGCAAAACAAAAGAAAACGTCCTTGTAATAACAGCTTTTTGAAAATTGTTCTAACAACATCGAATAGGTCTGTTTTCATTGCATTGATCAGAATCAATGCAGTCCCATCAATTAATCACGCCACAAAAGAACGAAAATATGAAATACGTATATGCCATCCGCATTCGCCACGGGGTCCCGTCATCACTCGTTAGGTTACTTAACTAACGACAGAGTGGGGACTGGACTAGCGCGGGTGTAAAACATATAAAACATCTACTAATATATATATATATATATATATATATATATAACAATATATAATAATCGCTCCAGGCGTGATAAATGCAACATCACAGACAAGCGATAAGCATTACAGAACAATACAGATAATCTGGGAGCCCCGGGTTTCCTTTGAGCTCAAGTGAAACCCGACGTTCCCCTGGTCGTATGGATAGCCTGTGCAATGAAAACCTAGAACCCTACGAGTACGGCAAGTTACCTGCCAAAACCAGAAGTGAGGCAGCCCCCATTAGCAAAGTGAATAGACCACCCAGCACTTCACGGAATCTGGTAACTTGAGCACCCTACCTTGGGTCAACCTATACCCCCTACGAGTGCGGCGAATAGCCCGCCAATTCTAAAGTGAGGCCCCTCCTTCTCAACGCCATGAGATGCGGACCCATTGCCCTCTAAAACCAGGCTATCCGTGCACTCCATCGCGGGGTAATCCTAGTACAGAAAATAAAATATATACAACAGTGACATCGACCTCAACCCGGTCATGCCCCAAAAGAATATTATACAAACAGGCAGTGACGGCAGTCCAAAAGTCGGACGCTCTCCCCGTGATATCAAATGTACAAATAAAACTGAACTGTTCTTTCATTGCAACCAAGCTATCCCCACGTCAAATCTGCAACAAACACAGCACAACACAGAACATCAACGTGAATGCCACGTTCGCAAACCCGTTTAAAAGGAATATAGCAATTAGACAAGCTGTACCTCTCGATTGACATTCACGGTCGCAGATAGGAATGTAAGTACTGTAAACTGTAAACAATGTTAGAAATATCGAGTTTGAAATAACCCCGAATAGCCCCCGAACACCTAGATAAATCCATTTCAAAACTGGGCCAAACTAGCAATACCACTGAACCAACATTCTAGAGACCAGACCAGCACCCAAATACGAAGTCCAAATTCAAAGCAATGGCCAGCCAGGCCGGTTTTAGGAACATTGTGCTCGGCCAAATTAAGGTGGAAAGGGTTCGTGTTTGGAGCGCAGTCTAGTGGTGATGTTAGTAGTCTTCTGCGTTTACTAAAATAATTTTTGAAGAACATATAAAAATCAACAGAAACTGGAATGCATCGGGTATTGTTTGGGGTTGTTTCGGTTTTGATACTTTAACATTGTCTAAACCAACTAGTATGCGGTTAAAGGGTTGGCTATGATACCATGTAAGGCTACGCCAGTGCTCCGGCCATCAATCCGTGGCCAAACGTGGAACAAAAACTTTTCAAAATGGCGCTAACGTAACCTTAAATCCTGGATCGTGCCATTAACCCTATACTAGTAACTATAAAAGGAGTTTTAGAGATTATACCGATCGATCCGTGTCCTTCGGTCTTCAATCTCTATTCTCGACATGTAGCGGCTGCCTCGACGACGTTTGCTCTCCGGTCTCGCTCATCGAAGAGGATCCACGTCGAGGATTCTTTATACGAGCTCCCGCCTCTAAACCGAGGCAACTCGGACATCAAGTTTGCTAGCCAAGATGCCCAAGGTGAAGTAGAGATAATGTATGATCATATTATCTTAATACACTCAATGATTCTCAACACATGAGATGGAATGAGTGGAGGTGAAGAAGAAGCCAAGTGATGAAGAAGTGTAAGCTTATGTCTTTTGCAAAAGAAAAACTTGTGAAAGGAAGAAAAACTTGTGAAAGGAAAAAAACATCTGTTGTTTTTCCTTACGTTGTTTTGGAGAGAGTATGAGGTATTTGTGATAAGCCAAGCCAAAAGAAATATAAACACAATAATATCTACCACTTGCATAGATATCTCACACAACACCGCATGGCACAATCAATGCACACTAGACCCAACACCATGAGTCACCAAGTGAGCACATGCACCATGAATGTAAGTCCGCCGTCGATCCGATGCCGGAAACGCGGAAACAAAAATTTGCAAACTAGCAAATCGGCACAACCGCACACTTTTCACCCGGATCGGGCTATTAACCTAGCTACTAGCAAACTAGAAAAGAGTAGAGAAGCTATCCCAAGCGATCCATGTCCTTCGGTCTTCGTCTCCACTCCGATCTCCTGCGGAAACTCCGTTCATCACGTCCTCGTCGGAAAGGGCCCCACGTAGCCGGAATCTTTTACGGGCTCCTACCTCTAGACTGAGGCAACTCGGGCACCAAGTTGGCTAGCCGACGTGTCTAAGATATGCTGTAGAATAGTGTAGTAGCCATTGTCTCTTTGAGGTTTAGTGTAGTTGCCATTGATTTGGAGGAATGAAGAACTTTGAATGGAGCTTGGAAACTTTAATACAAAAATGAGATGAACACATTTCTCCACCACAAAAATCAACCTCCTCCCTCTCATGAAGTGGCCGGCCAAAAAAGAGAATGGGATCAAATAAGGGAGGTGAGTGTAGGAACTAAAAATGGTGACCATATCAAAAGTAAGCCTCACATCAATATCTCATCCATTCTTTTCTCATTTGATGCAAAACAAGAAAGAAAAAGAATCTCATGATGATAAGAACACTCATGATGCCTCACAAATGCAAGAAAGCCCTCTACAAAAAGTAATTTGCACAATTGCAAATTACCCCCTCCATCGAAAGTCCGGTCGTGAAGGAACAAAGAAAAAATCGGCCAGAACGAAATGCAAACTGGCAACCTCAGAAAACTGATCCCGTAATAAATTACAGGAAAACCCCACTACTGCATATACATGGCCGAATTTGTATTCCCACTGAACACAAATGCAAAGAGACAAAATCTACACTATCTAATACTAGGATCCGGCTTAAGCCAAAGCCGGCTAGTAAAAACCGTCCGATCACGATCCGTGCAATACCGCACGTATCTGATCGAACCCTGCCATATCTCCATACGGCCTCTGCAGCGTTTCGTCCGAAACTTGAGTAACTGAGTGTGGTGGACTCTAAAGACTCGTCAATACTATGGCTGTGGATTTAACCACTAGCACGTTAGAGGTATCCGCCATACGTGACGGGCCACCAGCTATTAACCAAAAGGGACGTCGATGAGCGAACTCATCCCGATACCCTACTGAGCCTGTCAGTGACAATATCCATACAGTTCGGTCCATTCGTCTATGAGTATCGTATGGCGGGCCAAGGGGGTTGGTAAAAGTCAGACCCCCAATAGCGGTACAAGTCGTGTCGGAGTGTAGCCCAGAACACCCTGAGATACTACTGGAATACCTACCAGCAAATCTCCTGCCTTGGCCAAGGACTTTTCATGTTCTGGCTCTCCTAGACTCAGCGCGACCTCACCCCCAATACCGGGAGAGACGAACCCCTGCAGATCCACTCACTGCCTCCATGTGGCTCGGGACTGTACCCAACTAAAACCTGTTTGCACGTCTCCTTTGAGCATGGTAGGGTAGTAATCAAAGCACAGTGAGAACTCACACGAGACAAATGACGATCTCAGGTCGATGAACTAACCTGTACACATGTCACCAGGGAACTGCTATCTGACATCAGGTATAATCCCAACTAGCAGAATCCCGGCGAGTCCTGTCCGGTGTACTCATAACCCAATGAGCACCTGTATACATCTTAGGCGAACCAACTGACAACAGTGGCTTGTGAGACCGGCCACCGCCCCTCGTCGGGGTCTCGACTGTATACACTAGCCTACTCCGGAGTATCGATGCACTGTCTCGAAACTCCCACGACTAGGGACCATTTAAGGATGTGCTTATAGACTCCAGCTCTCACGTATATGATCGCCCTCATACTGCTGGTAGTCAAGCAAGAATCCTAGGGGCACTATCAACGTGTAATAGAGACTCGTAAGGTCACCTAAAGCAGTACACGATGATAAAAATAAACTAGATAGCATACTATCATCTCGAGTAAGACTGTCCTACCGGCATAGGTCCTCCTCAATCATTGCAATCACGTGCCTGTGATCCAATAATTGACTCTGAGGGAACTATATCCAACAATCTCCCACTTGCACTCAAGGCTAATTATTGCGATGTCGCATACTCACAGCCCGTGTGAAACCGAACACCCAACTCTTCTACTAGTCAGTCTCACAAAGCTCGTTTGCAAAACTATTGCGTTCGAGGAATAGCCTCAGTGAGTGGATCCGCTTTGATGTTTCTTTCTATATCTCTCTATATCCTATGTTCGAGGATAAAGCCATCTCCCGAAATGAGCAATACCTGTCTTAGAATGTCTGGATGTATGATGGGACCTAGCTCACAAGTGAACTCCAAATCCAAACTTCTTAGACTGTATCGACAACTGAACTTAATCAGTGTCCTGCGCCTTACCTTCCCTCAGTATCCACCTGGACCATCTGTCCAAAATACCGCCCCTCGCCAGAGGGAAAACTATAACTCTGACAGCCACTCTGCCATCCAGGTCGTCTTGGAAGCCTGGAATGATAACCGTCTCCTAAAGGAGGCTGCCGTTATCAAAACCCTAGAACATCCACTTATATTCTAAAACTGCTTCCTAATGTTTCTCCAGGATTGGATTAATATCAACTTATTGCATCTACTGCAAGAACAACATCTGGTGTGGTACTTGACATCTCATGATCAACTCAATTGCCTAAGTAAGTGATCTGCTAATCATGTGTATCCCTCTCCCCTTTAGTCTGTAAGACACCTTTAGAGAGGGTGACTCCATCACCTGCAGGTACACTACCGTGCCAGGAGTCATCCATTCTAAATACTCATAGAATGCTGTCAAGGTACCCAGATTAGGAAACTACCCAAATTTAGATCTAAAACCATAGATCTAGTAACCAGAATGTCTGATATAATATCTAAGTCCTATGTGGAGAAACCACTGTATGACAACCAAAGAATAACCGATCGTAGTATAGGAATATCACTTCCTACTGTGTGTATGTCATCCAAATACCAGGACATCACACCTTACTACCTTCTTAATAGATCCATCCCCTTATTCTGATGAAGTAAAACCTATGACTGTCACATCAGAAATAGATGATCTATCTCCGCTATATCTGCTTTAGTCTATAAATAGACATAAGCGGTTGTCCACCAATGCTTCCGCTGCTCCCACTGACCACGACAACCCTCTGGCAGAGTCATATACACGTACACTTCTAAAGCTACTTTAGAACGACGCTATACTCATCCTCCTGCCGGGTCTCACAGTCTGGAACAACAGCAATGGCAAGTCTGGGTAAACAAGAACCTCCCTGCCGCCGTCCTTGAGCATACCGAAGTACCTCTTGAGTGCCTGAGATTACACACCATATCTGCGGAGTGGCCAATGGAATGTCAAACCAGATTGAATCTTTAGGTTCTTATCAAATCTTAAGTAATCGTTTGCGGTTCTGGAATCACTTCCAGTTCTACCATACTCCCACTACTGTTTTCTGAAAAAAAAAATCCATTTTTATTAAAACTGTGGCGAGTCAAGAACAATATCACTATTGATCTTCCAGATGGTAGAAAGTCAACCCTCGTCATAGCCCGGGTCAACCGACAAACAGCCATTACAGAAACGTGCCTTGAGTTGTCAAGAGTCTGGTTTTAAGCATAAGCCGGACAACTCCCCGTATCTTAACAATGTCAAGATATGAACTGTTCTATATCCAATACAGGAACAGAGGCACTGATTTAATTGAACCAGATTCAAATCATGCAGCTGTCTCCAGTGCATGTCAACTAAATGGAAGGAGGTCGATCAGCGTTACTCAACTTAGGAATGCTTCCAATTATGAGTAACCTGAAAGAGAAGCAAGTTCTCTTAATCATTACTATCAACTGAATACCATTCACAAGTATCTACATCTTTGATCACCTTGAAGAATCCCGATACTTGCAATACCTGGTTCTCTACTTTACTCTTATACTTATAACTTCTCAAAACTTAGACCCTGTGTTTCTACGAAACACCTGTCTAAGAACTAGAGAAGTCACAAGTAAACAGAATAAAGTACGAGGACCAACCCCTCTGTCCTAATGGACACTGGACAATATACAATACTCTGTATAAGTCCCCTGAGTCTAATGACTCATTCACTGTGTGTCGTAGGTTGAAAACTGTACTTATGGTTAAGAAGAATTACACCGCTGTTCAATGCTCCTTACCTAAACATCCACTGATATAGGTAAATATCATGAACATAATTTCAAAAAGGTATATATCACTCTATAAAAATAGACGTACAGATATATCAATTTGAAATTGGTGCATAACAACGGATATTCAAAACCAAATATTTGCCGTCCGGCAAACAACCCAGGTGACTTCCTCAAATATCACCAATTACAACGAATTCCGATATAATGAGGATGATCACCTAATTTCTAATAACTTACTCCCACTCATCATCTATAAAACCATACAGATGTGAGAACCAAACCTGGTAAATATATATCCTGGAGCAAGTGTCTAATTGGGAAATTAGTTTTCTTTTAACAGTACACAGTGAAACTGAAACATTGAAATGTTTCGATGGGGTATCCCGGTATTCCTAGTAATGCCTCTTCCATTATCCATATTCACAACTGTAACCGTATATCTCTTTGCCATCTCTCTAAATCCCTTTATATGTCTTTAGTCATTACCTTCTGCACACCCCTTTAGGCCAAATGGTTTTCTTCCTTCCCTACCGTTCGGCACCAGCCTATGGTTTGGAAGAAGACTATCCAATAAGCATAATGGGTGTACTGTCCTAATCCTAGGAGCACTCACAATGCGAGAGAAGGTGAGGATAAAAGACAACCGAATGAACTTAATTCCTATTTCTCCTGAACTAGGATCCATCCCCGAACTGCAACAAGTTCCTTTCGAGTTCGTATATAACCATACGATGGAGTATCCAAGAAACTTGGGATCTTCGTAGTGATACGGAGTGTCCTAGAGAAATAAAAGGTGATTTAGGATTGGTGAAGAAATACTTGGTTTGGTCGTGAATATTAGTCGCAATTTACTTTGCCCTCTTACTAATCCCTTGCTTTGTCTGAACTTAATACCTTTTGTACACCGTTTAGGCTAATTGGTTTTCTTCATTCCCTACCGGTCGGCACCTGCCTATGGTTTGGAAGAAGACTATCCAATTTGCGTAATAGGTGTACTACTCCTAAACCAAGGAGTACTCGGAACCTGAGAGAAGATAAAAGGAAAAGACAACAGACTATTCCTATTCGTTTTCTCCAGAACCGGAAACCATTCTCGAATTCCTTCGAGTTCGTATATAATCATACGATGGTTTTGTCCAATGGAAGTGGACGTTCGTAGTAATACGGGGTGTCCTGGAGAAAAGGGTAAAAGTAGGAGTGGCAATGAGGTTTGCAACTCTGACAATCCAAAAGCCAGTGTTAAGAAGGTTCGGTCAACTTGGTCACCGAGTAATAGTCTAGGGTCGGGTCAATGGTCGCAGCCAAAGAGAGAGAGAAAAGAAACACTCAGCGTGCACTCTAACCTAGATCAGAATGGTTATCACTTTATCTAATCTGGAAACCTCCCACTGTAACGTCAAATTCTTCCCCAAACCTGAAAGAAGAATTAGCCGGGATCACCCGAGGAGTAAACCAACTAATCAGTGGGAATCGGGATCCAACTATCATCGCATGATAACGTGACGGAATCCGCTCACGTTATCACACTCCAGAAGGTATGCGCATATCTGGCAAGTTTCAGTTCTTTTGAAACTCCCGATGTGGATTTTTGCCCCATGCTCTTATGACCTTGGCGAAGGTCAACAAATCATAAGTCACATGTCAAGTTCTACCCGTCATTGTCCAGGTTAATTTGAACCCACCCGTACAAGCCCTTGACGAAGGCCAACAAGGCTATACAACTGTCCCAAACCAACGCATCTATCTATGCAGCAGAAAGGTAACAAGCAGCTACCATACACTATGCCTTGACGAAGGCCAACAAACATAGCATGAATACTACGTGCTACCTGTCTGAAATGACGGAGGGCTACGAATGGTTTCTGGTGAAAACCTTTAACGTAATGAACTTGATATCGTTGAAGGAACTGATAGCTTTTTAGAAAAATATAGTGACGAAAACCTTCGCTAAAGAGGTCACTCCCGGTGAAGGGATCTCAGCTCTTTCCCCGTAGGATGGGGTGCAGGATATTCCAACTGAATACCATGATGCAAAGCAAAAGCAATCGGCTATAGTGAAGTTATTTCCCTGACGCAAACTTTTGTCCAAGGGGTCACTCCCGGTGAAGGGATCTCGGCCCTTGCCTCGTCGACTGAGGAGCAGGATATTCCAACTGAATACGACTGTGCAAAACAAAAGAGAACGCCCTTGTAATAACAACTTTTTGAAAAGTGCTCCAACAACATCAGAATAGGTTTGTTTATCTTGCATTGATCCGAATCAACGCAGTCCCATCAAATGATCACAACACAAAGAACGAAAATAATGACGTACGTATATGCCATCCGCATTCGCCACTGGGTCCTGTCATCACCCGTTAGGTTAACTTACTAACGACAGAGCGGGGACTGGACTAGCGCGGATGCAAAACATATACAACATCTACTAATATATATATCAATATATAATATTTTGCTTAAGGCGTGATAAAATGCAACATCACAGAAATGTAACCAGCATCACAGAACAATACAGATATTTGGGATCCCCGGGTTTCATAGAGCCGCTACTGAAACCCGACGTTCCCTCTGGTCGTGTGGATAGCCTGTGCAATGAGATCCTAGACCCCTACGGGAGCGGCAAGTCCGCATTCGCCAAAACCTGAAGCGAGGCAGCCCCCTTCAGCAACATGAATGGACCACCCAGCACTTCACGGAATCCGGTAACTTGGGCACCCCTCCTGGGTCAATCCTATACCCCCTACGAGTGCGGCGAATAGCCCACCAATTCTAGAGTGAAGCCCCCTCTGTCTCAAAGCCATGAGATGCGGGCTTGTTGCCCTCCAGAACCCGGCTACCCGTGCACCCCTCTGCGGGGTAATCCTAGTACAGAAAGTAAAAATATACATACAACGGGTACATCGACTGCAACCTTGTCGTGCCCCAAAAGAATAATACAAACAGGCAGTGACGGCAGTCCACATGTCGGACGCTCGCCCCGCAATATCAAATGTACATATAAAACAAAACAGTACTACCATTGCATCCAGGCTATCCCCCACGACCGATCCGCAACATCACAGCACAACATAGAACATCAACGTGAATGTCACGTTCGCAAATCCGTCTAACCGGGCTATAGCAGTTAGACTGGATTTACCGATCGAGTGACATTCACGGTCGCAGATATAATGTAAATACTGTGAACTAACATGTTTAAAATATCCGATCGAACAAATTTACCGAAGTGGGTCCCAAGCAGTACTGTAGCACTTACAGAAAACCTGGGCCCAAAAAGAATATCCCAAAACCCCTATTTCCATCTCAGAAGCAATCTGCAAAAATTTGGTCAAATGATCAGTCAAAAGCGTGGCGGAACCGTGTCCCAATCATGGGTTTGGCCGCGGTTCCGCGGTGGAATGGTGAGATCTCGCGACCAAATTTTCACAGATTGCTTAGATTTCCATGCACAGTATTCTGCAACAACCTGAAAAATTTTTGGAGCAGAAAAAATTTTGACAGAAAACACATGCACTGAAAATACAGTTTTTGCGATTTTTGTTCGATCGGGTTTTAAACATACTAGAGAAAGCCAGGCAAGGTTAATGGCGTGGCTCTGATACCAATGTAAGTCCGCGGCGGCGCCCCGGCCGTCGATCCGACGCCGGAAACGCGGAAACAAAAACTTTGCAAACTAGCAAACCGGCACCACCGCTCACTTTTCACCCGGATCGGGCCATTAACCTAGCTACTAGCAAACTAGAAAAGAGTAGAGAAGCTATACCAAACGATCCGTGTCCTTCGGTCTTCGTCTCCACTCCGATCTCCTGCGGAAACTCCGTTCATCACGTCCTCGTCGGAAAGGGCACCACGTAGCCGGAATCTTTTACGGGCTCCCACCTCTGGACCGAGGCAACTCGGGCTCGAAGTTGGCTAGCCGACACGTCCAAGATATGCTGTAGAATAGTGTAGTTGCCATTGTCTCTTTGAGGATTAGTGTAGTTGCCATTGATTTGGAGGAATGAAGAACTTTGAATGGAGCTTTGGAACTTTGATACAAAAATGAGATGAACACATTTCTCCACCACAAAAATCAACCTCCTCCCTCTCATGAAGTGGCCGGCCAAAAAAGAGAATGGGATCAAATAAGGGAGGTGAGTGTAGGAACTAAAAATGGTGACCATATCAAAAGTAAGCCTCACATCAATATCTCATCCATTCTTTTCTCATTTGATGCAAGACAAGAAAGAAAAAGAATCTCATGATGATAAGAACACTCATGATGCCTCACAAATGCAAGAAAGCCCTCCACAAAAAGTAATTTGCACAATTGCAAATTACCCCCTCCATCGAAAGTCCGGTCGTGAAGGAACAAAGAAAAAACCGGCTGGAACGGAATGCAAACTGGCAACCTCAGAAAACTGATCCCGTAATAAATTACAGGAAAACCCCACTACTGCATATACATGCCCGCATTTGTATTCCCACTGAACACAAATGCAAAGAGACAAAATCTACACTATCTAATACTAGGATCCGGCTTAAGCCAAAGCCGGCTAGTAAAAACCGTCCGATCACGATCCGTGCAATACCGCACGTATCAGATTGAACCCTGCCATATCTTCATACGGCCACTACAGCGTTTCGCCCGAAACCTGAGTAACTGAGTGTGGTGGACTCTAAAGACTCGTCAATACTATGGCTGTGGATTTAACCACTAGCACGTCAGAGGTATCAGCCATACGTGACGGGCCACCAGCTATTAACCAAAAGGGACATCGATGAGCGAACTCATCCTGATACCCTACTGAGCCTGTCAGTGACAATATCCGTACAGTCCGGTCCGTTCGTCAATGAGCATCGCATGGCGGGCCTAGGAGGTTGGTAAAAGTCAGACCCCCAATAGCGGTACAAGTCGTGTCGGAGTGTAGCCCAGAACACCCTGAGATACTACTGGAATACCTACCAGCAAATCTCCTGCCTTGGCCAAGGACTTTTCATGTTCTGGCTCTCCTAGACACAGTGCGACCTCACCCCCAATACCGGGAGAGACGAACCCCTGCAGATCCGCTCACTTCCTCTATGTGGCTCGGGACTGTACCAAACTAAAACCTGTTTGCACGTCTCCTTTGAGCGTGGTAGGGTAGTAATCAAAGCACAGTGGGAACTCACACGAGACAAATGACGATCTCAGGTCGATGAACTAACCTGTACACATGTCACCAGGGAACTGCTATCTGACATCAAGTATAATCCCAACTAGCAGGTTCCCGGCGAGTCCTGTCCGGTGTACTCATAACCCAATGAGCACCTGTATACATCTTAGGTGAACCAACTGACACCAGTGGCTTGTGAGACTGGCCACCGCCCCTCGTCGGGGTCTCGACTGTGTACACTAGCCTACTCCGGAGTATCGATGCCTTGTCTCGAAACTCCCACGACTAGGGACCATTTAAGGATGTGCTTATAGACTCCAGCTCTCGTGTATATGATCGCCCTCATACTGCTGGTAGTCAAGCAAGAATCCTAGGGGCTCTATCAACATGTAATAGCGACTCGTAAGGTCACCTAAAGCAGTACACGATGATAAAGATAAACCAGATAGCATACTATCATCTCGAGTAAGACTGTCCTACCGGCATAGGTCCTCCTCAATCATTGCAATCACGTGCCTGTGATCTAATAATTGACTCTGAGGGCACTATATCCAACAATGAATGCCCAAGGCCAAAACTTGTGCTCACAATTTCTACCACATTAAACATTAAACCAAATGTTTAATCCAAGAAAAGAAATAGCATCTTCAAAAGTAAACTCATAACGAATTACAAGAATACCCTTCATCTGTACATACATACCTACATTCGTATTCCGACTGAATACGAATACAATGAGACGAAAATAATCCAACAATATAATACTAGGATCCGGCTTAAACCAAAGCCCACTAGTATTATCCGTCCGATCATGATTCGTGCATAAGTGCACGTATATGATCGAACCCGCCATAAAACTATATGGCCTCTACAACGTTTCGCCCGAACCAGGGAAAACCTCTGTGTGGGACTCTAAAGACTTGTCAATACGCAGGTAGTGGGTTTAACCACAAGCACGTCAGTGGCACTAGCTGTACGTAACGGCTGTCCAGGTATTGAGCAAAAGGGAGGCCGACGAGCGAACTCATCTTGAAACCCTACTGAGCCTGACAGTGACAATATCCGTACAGTCCGGTCCATTCGTCAATGAGTATCGCATATCGGGCCAAGGGGTGGTAAACGTCAGACCCCTAATAGCGGTATAAGTCATGTCGGAGTGTAGCCCAGAACATCTAGAGAAGCTACTGGAATACCTACCAGTAAATCTCACTTGCCCTGGCCAGGGACTTTGTGTAATGGCTCTCCAAACACAGTGTGATATCAACCCCCAATACCGGGAGAGACGAATCCCCTGACGATACGCTCACTGCCTCCATGTGGCTCGGGACTGTATCCAACTAAAACCTGTTTGCACGACTCCTTTGAGCCGTGGTAGGGTAGTAATCAAAGCACAGTAGGAACTCACATAAGATAAATAATGATCTCAAGTAGATAGACTAACCTGTACATATGTCACCAGGGAACTGCTATCTGACAATAGGTATAATACCAACTAGCATGTTCCCGGCGAGTCCATCCGGTTTACTCATAACCCAATGAGCACCTGTATACGTTTTAGGTGAACCAACTGACACCAATGGCTTGTGAGACCGGCCACCACCCCTCGTCGGGGTCTCAATCCATATACACTAGTCTTCTCATGGAGTATCGATGCCCAGTCTCGAAACTCCCACAAACAGGGACACTTTAAGGATGTGATTATAGACCACCCAACTCTCACATATATGATCGCCATCAAACTGCTGGTAGTCAAGCAAGAATCCTATGGGCTCTATCAACATATAATAGTGATCCGTAATGTCACCTGAAGCATGTACACGATGATAAAGTTAAACTAGATAGCATATTATCATCTCGAGTAAGACTGTCCTACCGATATAGGTCCTCCCTCAATCATTGCAATCACGTGCCTGCGATCCAATAATTGACTTGAGGGAACTATAGACAACATAAAGAAACTGACATGATATTGCAAAGCATGAAAGGTACATAGTAGCTGTTGTTTAAAATCATAGTATTGTCGCTTGGAAATACTGGGTGATATTCATCGGCGGCAGTAGCATCAACTTATGCTCCATTCCCTATTCTGAGGGACATGTCACCAGGTCCAACCATTCTACTTTTTCTCAGTCCCTATAAAAAATTACAGATATGAGATCCTGATCCGATATCAAGTACCCAGAAGGCAGGACTGACCAAAAAATAGTTCTCAATAAAAAGAAAACTTGAAGGAGATGCGATAGTATGCTTCTTCTTCACTGGGATCATCATGGAATTCATGTAATCCTCTTTTCCTTATTCAAGCTCGTGATATTTGTCATAAGTCAGAGCTGAATCGGCATTCCCCAACCACGAATAAGAATCCAAGCTGGTCAAGTCATACATTTTATTATCTTGTTTAGGACGTGACATGGTTGCTACCTGAAGAGAGAGAAAAGAAACACTCAGCGTGTGCTCTTACAAGATTAGATTGGTTATTAACTTATCTAATCAGGATGGCTCCTACAATTTCCTCGAATTCCTCTTCAAACCTGTAAAAGGAGAACTAGTCGGGATTGTTTACACCTTATAAGTTTGCTAACCGTTCAGCCAGGTAGGTGTTGGTACTCCGAGAGAGGTTCCGAATGCTTTCGTACGGACCTAATTAAAATAAATCTCATTTTCGCAGAGGCGTAGCCCCGTTAACACCTTCTAGACACTTAAAAAATTAGTTAATTATGAAGTGAAAAATATCTTGCAAGTGTAATCCTACTCATCAGTGGGATCAGGATCCAACTATCATCACATGATAACCTAGATGGAAGCCACTCTAGTTACTAGACTCCGGAAGGTATGCAACACTAGTAAGTTTCCTGTATTTTTGAAACTCCTGATATGGTTTTTGCCCCTAATGGTTATGACATTAACTACGTCAACAACCATAAACCGCTTGTTGAGTTCAACCCGTCATTTTCTTGATCACATTACCCACCTTTACGTGCCCTTGACTACGCCAACAAGGCAGTATGACTGTCCTAACCAATCGTATTACAATACACAGAAAAGCACCACTTAGCTACTGTACACTATGCCTTGACTAGGTCAAAAAACATAGGACGAATACTAAATACTACTAATCTAAAATGATTGAGGGTTATGACTGGTTTTTGGCGAAAAACTTTTAACGTAATAAACTTGATGTCGTTGAAAGAACCGAGAAGTTTTGAAAAATGAGTAGGTTGGGCTCTGCTTTTGAAAACTAGTGATTTTGAAGAAAACCGAATAATCTATAATAACACAAATTTTTACTTAAGAGCGAAATCCCCATGAAGGGATCAAGACTCTTCCCTCATCGAATGATGTACAGGATATTCCTAATCGAATACATCTATGCAAAGCAAAAGAATACGACTATAGTTTTTCGAAAAAAATTCTGATAACATCTTTTAGGTTTAATTTTCCTTATATTAATCAAAATTAATGTGTTCCCATCAATTAATTCTTATCACACCAGAAAAGAATGAAAATACAATGTATGTATATGCCATCTGCATTCGCCACAGGGCCTCGTCATGCACCGTTAGGTTACTTAACTAATGGCAGAGCGGGGGCAGGGCTAGCGCAGATGCAAAACTCATACAACATCTATATATATATATAACCATTCGTCACAGGCATGATATTGTTAGTTATATGTATGCCCTAGAGGCCATTACTGTAGATACGTTGTATATTGTAGTAAATTCTTGGATATATATAGGGAGGATTTTCTTTCTCGACATGATAGTATGCTATCTGGTTACTCTTTATTTTAACATGCACTCTGATTGTCTCTATGTTACATGTTGATAAAGCCCTTTAGGATGAGTACTTGACTATCAGGACTATGATGCAGATCATACTAGTGGGGACAGTATAGTCGCCAAGTAAATCCTTCAAATGTTCCTAGCTGTGGGAGTACCGAGACAGGGCATCGATACTCCAGAGTAGACTAGCGTATGCGCTTCTTGACCCATATGATGGGCGATGGGTGATCCTATATCCATTGGTGTTTGACATCAAAGAAGGTATACGGGTGCTCAGTGAAAACTGGGTACACTGGACGGACTCGCCGAGAACTCCCAGATGGTATTATACCTCACGTCAGATGGCAGTTCTCTGGTGACAGTAGTATAGGTTAGTCTGTAGACCCGAGATCGTCATAGAGTCTTGTATGATTCCCACTGTGCTTTGATTTCCATCATACCACGTCCAAGAGGGCGTGCAAAAAGGTGGCTTTTGGGTACAGTCCCGAATCGCATGTAGGCAATGAGCGATAGGAGGAGTTTCGTCTCTCCCGGTATAGGGAGTTGATGTTGCGCTGTGTTCGATTGGCTATAACTGGAAATCCCTGGCCAGGGTTGTTGAGATTTACTGGTAAGTGTTATCAGTAGTTTCTCGAACTGATATGGACCTCATATCGACACGACTTATCAAGCTACTGGGGTCTGACGTTAACCATCCCTAGGCGAGATATGCGACATATCAGACGAAGAGACCAGACTGTACGGGAGTGTTACTGGTTGGATTCATGGGAGAATGTACAGGCTTGCTTGTTGATCTTCTGATTGCTCAATACCTGGGTGGCTGTTACGTTTAGCTGACCGCTTGCAGCTTGTGGGTGTTTGATATGATCATCACCTACTGTCGGCGTATTGAGATTCTTTAGAGTCCTATACAGAGGTTTCCTGGCTCAGGCAAAACGGAGTAGGAGCACATATGTGATATGTGCGGGACCGGGAATAATACGTGTATGCGATACCGTATTGGATTCTCGGTCATCGAATCAAGTGTTGATTCGATGAACTGAAACAGATTATATTAGTCGGTTATTTATGAAATAGCCGGATTATCGGATCAAGTGTTGATTCGATAATTTAATGTATAATTATATATTTGATATATTAAATTACATTAACTAATATAAGCTCACTTAAAGATTCTTTTTCTCACTCGGGTAATAAATTGATATATATGTGATATATGTTAATTGTATTATTTTATTTTGTTACAATAAATATTGTATATGTGATATATAATATTGTAACATGGTATGGTTATAAATGCAACATGATTTGTGGAGTTTAAATATGGTTAGGGCCTTGGATTAGAGTGAAGCTTTCATGAAGCTTTCAAGAAGCTTCTTGAAGCTTTGACTTTAACTTGGATATTTTGTGATATTTTGCAAAGATATTTCCTTAACCCAACCCAACCCTTTAACCATAGTTGTTTCTCTACATGGGTTAAGTCTTCATACTTAACCCATGGTTGCATTTCTAACCTCACTTGGGTTTTCATTATTCATCACAAATGGTTTTCATCTTCTTCTTCCTCTTGATAAAGCTTCTAGCTTTTTGACTTGTGATGAAAATGAGTGAGAAATTGAAAACAAATGAGAGTTAAATTCCTACTTCATCATCCTCATCTATTCTAGCCGTTTATATTACGGTGTTTGCTTTGCTAATACTTGATTAGCAAAGTAAGAGCTTGGGTTTGAGTTTCTTCAAGGTAGATCATCTTTGTTATCGAAGATCGGAAGCAAGCTTGCATCTTTCTTTTGTGGAGCCTCTCTAGAGTCCGAATACTCAATGATCGCAACGAAGGGACCTCAACACGGAGTTTTAGAAGTGAAGAAATGGACTACAAAGGTTGTAATCCCTAACTCTTAGATGTAAAGTTGTTTACATGCTTTGTTTTACCTAATCTCTAGTCTAAGATCTTGGTTAGGGTTGTTCGGCACGTCTAAATTTTGAATCGGGCATGGTTGATTCCTTTTAGACCCTTGTAAGAGTGCATAGTAACCCTACAGATATAAGCAACATCACAGAAAAGCGATAAGCAAAATGGAATAGCGGATAATTTAGGAGCCCTGGGTTCCATTTGAGCCGCAAATGAAACTCGACATTTCCCGGTCGTGTGGATAGCATGTACAATATAGAACCAAGACCCCTACGAGCGTGGAAAGTTACCCGCCAATCCAGGAAGCGAGGCAACCCCAATTAATGAAGTGAATGGGCCACCCAACACTTCACGGAATCAGGTAACTTGAGCACTCTACCGTGGTCATCCTATACCCCCTATGAGTGTGGCGAATAGCCCACCAATTCTAAAGTAAAGCAACCCGGTCTCAACACCATGAGATGGAAGCCCTTTGCTTCCTAGAACCCGGATACTCGAGCACTCCGCCGCAGGGTAATCCTTGTTTAGAAAAGAAATAATATACAATGATGATATCGACCTCAACCCGGACGTGTCCTAATGAAAAAATATACAAACAGGCAGAAACGGCAGTTCACATGTCAGACGCTCGCCCCGCAATAATGAATATACAAATTAACTCAAAACTGTACAACAAACATCGCACAATAGGCTATCCATCACGACAATCCACCGAAACCATCATAAAGATATTACAAGCAATATCACAGATAAACAAGATGCATGTAACTCCTTCTAATCGACGTATAGTGATTAGAAGACGTTAAACAACATATATATGCATCACAGAAGTAAGTAACAATAACTATGACAATATAATTCCACACACAAATAGCAAATACAATAAGTTATTCCAAAACCGGAAAAAACAGTTCATTAAGTCCCAAAATTCCACCGTCTTAAGCTAATCCGGGAGTTGAAACGAACTCGAAACTCGCCCGAACCTTCATGGAAGTGAATTACCCAAAATTAAATGTCGTCCGGGAGTCCTAAGGGGGTATCCGCCCTCAGGGGCCACCTCGTGGGGTAGGCAGACCCGAGACAGCCCTTTTAGGGTAGTCTCGGGTCCTCACCCCCAAGGCCACCTCATGGTGGTCTTGCGAGGTGGGCCTGACCTTTGGCCTCCGGGGATCCCTGGGGTGCCCACGCAACACCCTGTGGCTTCTCAAATCAAACCGTGAACTCGCGAGGTATGCAAACATCTTAAAACTTGGATTTTTGGATTGATGTTGTCGGCAGTTTTTGCGCGACGAAAACGGCAGAATTTAAATGTCGTAACTAACTAGTTTATGTGTTTGAGTGGCTCTGATACCATATTAGAAGGCCAGTCAGCACAGCGTTAACTGGCCATGGCGCCCATAGGTCCCGCAGCAGCTACTTCTTACGTAGTCACCTCACACCGGACTATAACCCGCCGAACCATATAACCGCACGGGGCACCTTGAGGACAAGAGCCTGTACTTTGCCACTACTTTCACGCAGTGAGAACCCCATGAATTGGCATCCCTACCTAATAGCTCTGATACCATGTTAGAGTTCTTAGCGCCCTAGCCACCACAACCGCGGCCTACGCTGAATGAAAAACAAAAAATCTAGAGACGCTAGAAATTATAAACCTTAGAATCTAAACCAAATATATGAACTAGACAACAAAAAGGTTTTAGCTACTACGGAAGTGGGTTATACTAAGAGATCGAATCCTTCGGTCTTCATCTCCACTTTCTTTGTTCCTTGGGAACTCCTTGATCGAGCTTGACCGCCGGTCTTCCTCCGTCGAAGATGATCCGCCTGAGAGATTTGGTTCATGACTCTAGCTCCATACTAAAAATCAAGTGGGGCAACGAAAGGCCCTGGGTTGTTAGTCTAGAATGCTTAGAGATGTAGTGGTATTCTAATATTTTTCTATCTCACTTTCACTCTTGATTCTCAACTCATGAGAGCATAGAAAGGAAGGAGGAGTTCAAGAAAAGAGCTAAGTGAAGAGAGAGAAGCAAATGGTGAAAAAATGAGAAAAACTCATGTGAGAAAAAATCAACTATGGTTTTGTATAAAGATTTTTTACAAATAGAATATATCGACAATGCTTCAATAGTTTACACAAACGAATATATAATTCATTTGTCAAAACTATCCAAGTATGGTTCTCACCATTCAAACCTCACTTTCTCTTTACACCTCATTTTCATTTTACAAAAAATGGAAAATACATAATGAGGTGTCCTCTTTCTAGAATGTTTTTCCATATAAATACGGAATACATTCTACCGTATATATATACCCGTATTTGTATCAAAATATGAATATCCAAAGAGATAGAATAATACAATGAACAAAGTGAAAGTATGTTTTAGCACCTCTACTAGGTTTCAATGAGCACCAATTATGAAATTTTAAAAAATCTAGAGGTCTAAGTATACTAAATAAGAATCGAACTAGAGAATTAGGGTTTTTAAGTAAGCAAGTAATGTTCTAAACTAAGTGATGGGAAACTACAACCTTTGTAGTCTAGTCCTTCACTTCTAAAGCTCCGAGTTGAAGTCCCTAGAACTCTTCTTAAGACTCCACTTGAAGAAAGAATCGAGCTTGCTTATTGTCTTCCTTGCCGAAGATGATCCACCTTGAAGTCTCTCTCAAACAAGATCACATTTCACTAATCAAGATATTAGTGAAGTTAACAACCTAAACTAATGGGCTAAATTAGTATAGGTTGATGAAGTAAGAGATTTGCTCACTAAAAAAATTTCTCTTTTTCTTTTTCTCAACTCAAGATAATTAGTGAAGAGAGGAAGAAAGAGATGAACTTGGATGTTTGTGAACCATCACACATGAGATAAGATAAGAATGAGATTGTAAAATATCTATGAATAAAACAAAGAATAAGAGATGAGTCATGGCTTCTCAAAGAATTTACAAGCAACTCAAGAAAATGACTCATTCTTTTTTTCTTTTAATTCATTAATCCATACAATAACTTCTCATATTCATCTCTTGTGTGATTCTCATACATCCATGTTCAATGTATCATCAACTATGATATAAATATAAATACATAAATACATACACACACACACCCGCATATATATATCACATATATATAAATATATATAAAGAGAAGAAAATCTTAAGGGAGCTTAATATTAGTTTATATATATATATATATATATATATCAAATATATAAATATATATATCAAATTATTAAATCAAAACTTAATTAAATAATCCGGTTAAATCATATATATCAGGCTAATATCAAATATATATATATATGTATGTATGTATATATATATGTATGTATATATATATATATGTATGTATGTATATGTCAAATTATTAAATCACCACTTGATTCAATAATCCGGTTATATCACATAAAACCGACAAATATTCAATATTAGTAATTAAATCAAAACTTGATTCAATAATCCAGTTATATCATATATAACCGGTCAATAACAAATATATATATATATATATATATAAATCAAATCATTGAATCAACACTTGATTCAATAATCAGGTTATATCACATATAACCCGACCGATATCAAATATTGTTAGATTAGAATACGGTATCATATACTCGTATTTAATCAAGCTCCCGTACATATCCCCGTACGTGCTCTACTTCGTTTAGCTTGAGCTAGGAAAGCTCTATGTGGGACTCTAAAGACTCGTCAATATGCCAGCAGTAGATAATGATCACATCAGATACCCACAAGCCATCAGCGGTACTAGCTGGACGTAACGGCTACCCAGATATTGAACGAATAGAAGATCAACAAGAAAAATTGTCTAAGCTCCCGTAGAGCCTATAAGCAACACTTACCGTATAGTCCGGTCTCTTCGTCTGATTTGTCGCATATCGAGTCTAGGGGTGGAATCGTCAGACCCCAATAACTCGATAAGTTATGCCAATGTGTGGCCTATAACCTTTTGAGAAACTAATGATAACACTTACCAGTAAATCTCATCAACCCTGGCCAAGGACTTGATGTTATAGCCAATCGAGTATAGCGCAACATCAACTACCAATACCGGGAGAGACGAAACCCCTCCTATCGCTCACTGCCTCCTTGTGAATCGGAAATATATCCAAAATCCACCTGTTTGCATGACTCCTTTGAGACATGGCAGGGAGGAAATCAAAGCACAGTGGGAACCACATAAGACACTATGACGATCTCGGGTCTACAGACTAACCTGTACAATCGTCTCTAGAGAACTGCTATTAGACGATAGGTACGGTACCATCTAGGAGTTCTCTGCGAGTCCTATTCGGTGTACCCATTCTCTAATGAGCACCTGTACACAATCTTTGATGTCAAACATCAATGGTTGTGGGATTAACCATCGCCCCATACAGGGTCAAGAAACGTACACACTAGTCTACTCGGAAATATCGATGCCCTGTCTCGATACTCTCTCGACTAAGAACTGTTAAAGGATATGCTTGTAGACTACACAAGCCCTACTAGTATGATCTGCATCATAGTCCTGGTAGTCAAGCCTACATCCTAAGGGTTATCAACATGTATCAAAGAGACAGTAAACTAAAACATGTGTACATGTTAAGATAAAGAGCAACCAGATAGCATAATATCACGTCGAGCAAGAAAGTCCTCTATATATATGTCCAAGAATCCACTATAATATGCAATAATAACCTTTAGGGCATACATATTCCTAACAATCTCCCACTTGCACTAAGGCCAGTTGTTGTAGTATCGCATACCCAACATCCTAAAAAATCTCTCAAACTGCGTCTGGGGGAAGGGCTTCATGAGTAGATCCGCCGTAGTGTCCTTCGTATCTACTCTCCTGATCTCGATCTCGCGGCGATCAACTATCTCCCGGATCAGGTGATACCACCTCAGAATATGTCCGGATTGCTGATGGGACTGAGGTTCCTTGGCCATAGCCACAGATCCATTGTTATCACAATACAAGGGTATTGAATCCTTAATGGATGGAACCACACCAAGTTCAGTAATGAACTTCTTCATCAAGACAGCCACTTTGGCAGCATCATTGACAGCGATGTATTCAGCATCCATCATCGAGTCTGCAACAATATCTTGCTTGGAACTCTTCCAACATACCACCCCTCTATTGAGGGTGAAAACAAAACCCGAGACAGAATTGCTGTCGTCCTTATCACTCTGGAAGCTCGAATCGGTAAAGGACTCCACTTGGAGTTCTCCGTTACTGTACACCAAGAACAACTTTTTAGTCCTTCTCAAGTACTTAAGAATGTTCTTCATAGCTATCAAGTGCTTCTCTCCTGGGTCTTATTGATACCTACTTACCACACTAAGTGCATAAACTACATTCGGTCTGGTAATATCGCGTACATGATAGACCTAACTACAGATGTATAGGGTATCACGTTCATGCGAGCCCTCTCCAAATCAGTCTTGGGAGATATCTCTTTGGAGAGAGTGAATCCTGAACTAGCGGGTAAATTACCACGCTTAGAATCTTCCATACTAAACATCTTTAATATGGTGTCTATGTACCTGGATTGGGACAATCCCAACATCCTTTTAGATCTATCCCTATAGATCTTTATCCTCAGGATGTAGGAGATATCACCTAGATCTTTCATGGAGAACTTTTGTGATAGGAAGAGTTTGACCGAGTGCGGCATAGGAACATCATTTCTTATCAAGAGTATGTCATATATGTACAATACGAGGAACACAACCTTACTCTCTACAATCTTTTTATATATACATGGTTCATCTACGTTTTTGATGAAGTCAAACTCTTTGACTGATACATAAAAATAGATGTTCAAGATTCGCGACACCTGCTTTAATCTATAGATTAATTTAAGCAGCATGCACATCTTTCCGCTGCTCCCACTGTCTACGAAGCCCTCCGGTTGTGTCATATACACACTCTCTTCTAAATTACCATTTAGAAAAGTGGTCTTGACGTCCATATACCAGATTTCATAGTCATGGTATGCAGCAATGGCAAGTAGGATCCTGATGGACTTAAGCATAGCCACTGGAGAAAAGGTCTCATCATAGTCGACACCTAGTCTTTGACGAAAACATTTTGCTACAAATCTAGCTTTGAAGGTCTCAACCTTTCCATCTACACCAATTTTCTTCTTAAAGATCCACTTGCTCCTAATGGGTTTTACCCCTTCAGGAGAAACTTCCAAAGTCCATACTTTGTTAGTGTACATAGATTCCATCTCAGACCGCATAGCATCCAGCCATTTCACAAAGTCCCTAATTGTGATGGCCTGCTCGAAACTAGTTGGGTTATTATCTTCCATGACGCAATCCTCGCTCCCACAGTCTATGAGAAAACCGTAGTATCTCTCAGGTGGATGAGGAACCCGACTAGATTTGCGGAGTGGCTGAGGTTCGTCTGGGACTATCGAATCCTCCAGTTCTACTAAATCTTCAGTTGTAGTTTGTGTATCTGGAACTTCTTCCAGCTCTATCTCATTACCACTAATTTCTTTTACAAGAAATTCCTTTTCTAAAAAGGTTGCGTGTTGAGCAACAAATACTTTTTGTTCCTCACTATGGTAGAATAGATATCCATATGAATTCTTTGGATATCCCACAAACTTGCAAAGAACTGATCGTGATTCGAGTTTGTCCAGATTTTGTTTTCTAACATAGGTCAGACAACCCCATTTCTTAATTCGTTTAAGATATGGTCTCTTTCCACTCCATATCTCATATGGTGTTTCAAGCACAGATTTTGATGGAACTTGATTCAATAGGTATGCAGCTGTCTCAAGTGCATAAGTCCAAAAGGAAATTGGTAACTCAGCAGTACTCATCATAGAGCGCACCATATCTAATAGGGTGGAATTCTTTTGCTCCGATACACCGTTGTGCTGTGGTGTATACGGAGGAGTAAGCTGAAAGAGAATCTCATTTTCTTTTAGATAATCTCGGAATTCGTACTTAAGTATTCACCTCCTCGATCAGATTGAAGGATTTTAATACTTTTACCCGTCGGTTCTCTACTTTGGTTTTATATTCCTTGAATTTCTCAAAAGTTTCATATTTGTGTTTCAACAGGAACACATGCCCGAATCTTGAGAGATCATCGGTGAATATAATGGAGTATAAGGAATCATTCCTGGCATGTGTAGACATAGGACCGTATATATCACTATGTATCGGTCCCAAGAGTTCAGTAGCTCTTTCTCCATGTCCCGTAAATGGAATTTTGGTCTTCTTTCCCTTAAGACATGATTGACAAGATTCATAATATGTAAATTCGAAAAGATTCAAATATCCATTTTTATGCAACTTATCCAATCTGGTCGCATTGATATGATTTACGGTGCCACAAGAAGGTTTCGTTCATTTCTGAACTTTTCCTCTCGTATGTGTTCTGTATATTTAGAACTGTATTTTGATTTAGAACGTATATACCATTACACAACGTACCAAACCTAATCAACACTTGATTTAGGAAAATATTCATAACATTTTTCTCTAATGCAAAGTTATATCTCTCTTTATCTAATAAAGAAACGGATATTATATTGTACATCATCGACGGTATGTAATAACGGACGTTAAAAATAAATGTATTACCATTTGGCAATACTATGTGATATTCGTCGATCGCTTCGGTAGCAACAATTGCTCTGTTCCCTACTCTGAGAGACATTTCACCAGTTTTCAGTTCTTTACTTCTCTTTAACCCTTGTAACAGATTACAAATATGGGATTCTGATCCGGTATCCAGTACTCAGGATGTAGAGCAGACTGAGAAACAGTTCTCAATAACTAACACACCCGAAGAAAATACATCAGAATACTCTTTCTTCATCCGGGTGGCATAGAAATCCTTGCATTCCCCTATCTATTGCATAGACTCATGACTGTTGTCATAAGATAGAACGGAACCAATATTCCCCAGCCTAGTATAATAAGTGGGTTCGATCAATACATCTATATTATTATCTTGATTAAGGTATGACATGGTCGCTACCTGGAGAGAGAGAGAAGAAAACACATTAGCGTGCGCTCTTGCTGTTGGATATATGTATGCCCTAGAGGCCATTATATATATAGTGGATGCTTGGACATATATATATGCATATAGATGACTTTCTTGCTCGACATGATAGTATGCTATCTGGTTTACTTTATCTTGACATGTTCATTTGATCATGCATCTTATTCATTTAGTACATGTTGATAAAGCCCATAGGATATTTGGTTGACTACTGCGACAATGATGCAAATCATACTAGTGGGACACGTGTAGTTTATAAGTATATCCTTTAAATGTTCTAGTCGTTGGTGAATCGAGACGGGGCATCGATATTCCAGAGTAGACTAGCGTATACCCTTCTTGTCCCATATGATGGGCGATGGATGATCCCATATCCATCTGGTGTGCTGACACCAAAGATTGTATGTGGGTGCTCAGTAGAGACTGGGTACACTAAACGTACATGCCAAGAAATCCTATGTGGTATTTTATCTATCGTCGGATAGCAGTTCTCAGGTGACACTGGTACAGGCTAGTCTGTAGGCCCAAGATCGTCATAGAGTCTTATGTGTCCTCGCACTGTACTTTGATCTCCACCCTACCACGGCTCTACTGAGTCATGCAAACAAGTGGACTTTAGGTACAATCCCGAGGCACATGGAGGAAATGAGCCATAGGAGGGGTTTCGTCTCTCCCGGTATTGGGGGTTGATATTGCGCTATGCTCGATTGGCTATAACAGGAAGTCCCTGGCCAGGGATACTGAGATTTACTAATAAGTGTTATCAGTAGTTTCTCGATCTGTTATGAGCTATATATCGGCATGACTTATTGAGTTATTGGGGTCGATGAAACCATCCCTAGACTCGATATGCAGCATATCTAACGAAGAGACCGGACTGTACGGTAAGTGTTGCCAGTTTGCCTGAGTTTTGACAGCTTCGCTGGTTTTCTTCTGATCGCTCAATACCCGGGTGGTCGTTACGTTTAGCTGACCGGTTGCGGCTTATAGGTGTTTGATATGATCATTACCTACTGCCGGCATATTGACGAGTCTTAGAGTCCCACACAGGAGTTTCTTAACTCAGGCGAAAAGATGTGGTGTGTATATGAGATATGCGCGGGGACCCGATTAAATGCGTGTAAGTGATACCGTATATTTAATAGGGCGTTTTTCTATTGGTCGGGTCGTATGTATGACCGGTTTGTTAAATCAAGTGTTGATTTAACATTTGACTTTTAGATTAATTCTTTATTAAACCCCTTTCTATTTTGTATGCATGCATGTATACATATGTTTATGCTGATGCACATGATGATGTGCATGCACACATAGATGCATACATAGTATCATAGTTGATGATACACAAGTGGTGGCAATGCAAGACACACATGGGAATAAAAATATATATATTTATTTATTTTAGAATTAAAGAAATAGAAAATCAATTCATGGTGGATAATTATCCTTGACCTTTCTCTTAACCTTAGCTCCCACCATGAGTTAACTTTCTATGGTTCTTTTTCACCTAAATAAATATCTAGATATTTGTTACCCTTGGTTAAGGATGAGAGTGGAAAATATATATAGATTTTCTATTCTCATTTTTGTATATAGAATAGATCATTATCTCTTGAGCACAAGCTTAGCCACCATTATCTTCTTCTTCCTCCAAGCTCTCTTGAAATTTCTAAAGAGTAGGGTTGATAAAAAGAAATGGTTTTGATTATATAATACAAACCACCTCATCATTCTACACCTCTCTATCCCATTTGTGTATGGTGTTTGCTATACTTCTTTCAAAGATCAAGTAAAGCAAGGAGGTTTGGGCAAAGGGACTTCGGGTTGATCATCGTGGGCAAGGAAGGCCTCTAGCGATCCGTTCCATACTCTCAAAGGTCTAAGGTGTCACCAAGAAAGGTCTACAAAGGTTGTAATCTCTTCACTTAGTGATAGATTCTCATTCTATGTGATACTTGTTCATTGTTACTTTAAAATTCTAGTTAAGATTCTTGTTTAGTTTATTTAGCACCTTTAAAAATTTAATTGTGGTATGTGTGATGCTTCCAAACTCTTGACTAGGTGCTAGGTAAACCCAAAATAGTATCAGAGCCAAGCTAGAGCTTTAGAGTAAGCTAGACGACGTTAAAAACCTCGAACGAACGAAACATGTCGCCCGAAACATGCTCTCTGGAAATTTTTCAAAAAGTTGGATTTTTTCACATTAAAAATACTCAGAAAATCGTGCAGGGTATTATATAGGCCCACAGGAAGAACGAAGTCCTAACTCGACTTAACAACCGCGGAACCGCGGCCGAAAGGCTCTTTTTGCGGCGGTTCCGCAGCTCCGTTGGTGAGGCATGGACTGTGCCTTCTTGTGCTGGCCCATATGTGCTTGTAGCAGTCTCTAGTGTATTTTAAAATTGCTTAAGTGTTGAGCTTTCTGAGAATACTTTGGGTGATTGGTCGTTCGATCGAATGTTTTAACTGCGCCTAGTATATGTGAATGTGATACAATAATTGGAATCTTCAAATTTGTTTGTTGCGTGTAAATCTTACATTTCGGTCTCGGGTTTGATCGGAAATCTTGTTGAATTATCTGACTTATTTTTGAAAAGGTGTTTTCTTAAATGAGACCTAAATGTGAGCTTTACATTATTGGGCATGAAATCTTTGATATGTGATATCCTGAGTTTTTGATGTCTAAGGGCAGTTACGATTCCAATTGTTCTAGTTTTTCAATTTCTTTTGTGCGACCGTAAGTGTAGTATGTGGTGTATCGCCGTTTTCGTTGCTATACATCAATGACAATCGGGGTACGCATACTTACTTACGTTGATGATATATGATATTATGTGTTGTTGAGATATGATGTGCATGATTGTCGTGATGGAATAGTCGGGGGTTTTATGTGAGATGAGAGTTTATTTTCATTCATGTAAATATCAATTGTATGTAATATTCTTTTATTTGGGGCAATTCCGGGTTGAGGATGATGTCGCAATTATTGTATATTATTTACTTTTCCGCATTAGGATAGACCCAAGGAGAGGAGTACAAGTGACCGGGTTCTAGGGTTCAGTGGGAGGCCATCTCGAGGAGTCGAGACCGGGTCTCCTAAACTCTAGAATTGGTAGGGTCACTTGCCGCTCTCATAGGGGTTTAGGGGTGTGGGCTTGACTATTCATCACGATCGTGAAATCCGTATTTTCTATTGTTGGTGTAAGTCTACGGTAGCGCTCCGGCAGTCTATCCGAGGCCAAAATGCGGAAACAAAACTTTTTCTTAACTAGAAACCGGCGCTACCGTGGACTATAAACCCGGATCGGACCATTAACCTACTACTAGCTAACAGGAGAAAGGGTAGAGAGTTATACTGAGCGATCCGTATCCTTCGGTCTTCGGCCACCATCCCAAGCTCCTCGCGGCATCACTGATCTCCGGTCTCCTCGTCGGTAGGGCACCACCTCGAGAAGTCTTTTTAAGGGCTCCCACCTCTGAACCGAGGCAACTCGGACACGAAGTTGGCAAGCCGACGTATCCAAGATTACTGTAGAATAGCTCAGAACCCTTTGTCTCAAGGTGTTAATGAAGTTGCCATTTGTAGTGAGGAGAAGAGGATATGAACTTTTGTGATGGCTAAGAAATTTTTGTTGCAAGCCAAAAATGAGATGAATATTTTCCCACACACAAAAATTAATCCACTCTCTCTCAAAAATGTTGCCGGCCATGTATGGGAGTGGGAATTTTCAAGCGGGCGAGCACAAGAAAAGGCATGGGGTGAGCATAAGAAAATGTGATGATAAAAAGGAAATTTTGTCACACCAAAGTCTTTCCAAAATCCTTTCATAATCAATGCAAGCCATGAGCACAAAAAGGAATTAAAAGATGCTAGAAGCATAATGAACCCCCCACCACAAAAAACACCCTCCATTTTGCTAATTTGCACATTTGCAAATAAACCCTTCCATGGAAAATTCAGCCAAGGAAAGAAAGAAAGGAAAATGGCCGAAAAGGGAAAGCAAGCTGGCAACTACAAAAAGCGATCCCGTAATAAATTACAGGAAAACCCCGTGACTGTATATACAAACCCGTATTTGTATTCCGACTGAATACAAATGCAATGAGACAAAATCTACACTGTACAATACTAGGATCCGGCTTAAACCAAAGCCCGCTAGTATTATCCGTCCGATCATGATCCGTGCAATACCGCACGTATATGATCGAACCCTGCCATATATCATATGGCCTCTACAACGTTTCGCCCGAAACTTGAGAAACTGTCTGTAGGAGACTCTAAAGACTCGCCAATACTTTGGCTGTGGATTTAACCACTAGCACGTCAGAGGTATTAGCCGTACGTAATGAGCTACCATGTATTGACCAAAAGGGATGTCGATGAGCGAGCTCATCCTGACACCCTACTAAGCCTGTCAGTGACAATATTTGTACAGTCCGGTCCGTTCGTCTATGAGCATCGCATGGTGGGCCTAGAGGGTTGGTAAAAGTCAGACCCCCAAAAGCGGTACAAGTCGTGTCGGAGTGTAGCCCAGAACACCCTGAGATACTACTGGAATACCTACTGGTAAATCTCCTGCCTTGGCCAAGGACTTCGTGTAATGGCTCTCCTAGACACAGCACGACCTCACCCCCAATACCGGGAGAGACGAAACCCTGCCGATCCGCTCACAGCCTCTATGTGGCTCGGGACTGTACCAAACTAAAACCTGTTTGCACGACTCCTTTGAGCCGTGGTAGGGTAGTAATCAAAGCACAGTGGGAACACACACGAGACAAATGACGATCTTAGGTCGATGAACTAACCTGTACACATGTCACCAGGGAACTGCTATCTGACGCTAGGTATAATACCAACTAGCATGTTCCCGGCGAGTCCTGTCCGGTGTACTCATAACCCAATGAGCACCTGCATACATCTTAGGTGATCCAACTGACACCAATGGTTTGTGAGACCGGCCACCGCCCCTCGTCGGGGTCTCGACTATATACATTAGCCTACTAATGGAGTATCGATGCCCAGTCTCGAAACTCCCACGACTAGGGACCTTTTAAGGATATGCTTATAGACCCCAGCTCCCACGTATATGATCGCCATCATACTGCTGGCCGTCAAGAAAGAATCCTAAGGGCTCTATCAACGTGTAATAGCGACCTGTAAGGTCACCTAAAGCAGTACACGATGATAAAGATAAACCAGATAGCATACTATCATCTTGAGTAAGACTATCCTACCGGTATAGGTCCTCCCTCAATCATTGCAATCACGTGCCTGTGATCCAATAATTGACTCTTAGGGCACTATATCCAACAGTTGGCTAAACACAAAATACGGACATCCTAGATATCCTTTTATTTTCATATGTGCTTCTATTGTTGATATTCTGTGATGTGATTACTTAGTATCTTAGACGAATGGATTATTATCATATATCTGATATATAATAAACGTTACTTATGTTTTACACCCGCGCTAGTCCCACCCTGCTATACCGTTAGTTAAGTAACCTAACAGTGTATAACGGGACACTGTGGCGAATGCGGATGGCATAAGTGTACGTTCTATTTTCGTTTCTTTTATGTGATAGCTTAGGAACTTAAATGATAGGACTACATTAATAAGATTAATGTAAAGAAAAAGAAACCTAAAGATGTTGTAGAATCATATTTGAAATCCACTCGGCCTTTTTATGAAAAATGCAAGTTTCAAAAGATGCGGAGCTTAAGCCACTCTTTTCTAAACTGTTTTAATTTTACAACGAGATCAAGTTCAAAGCGTTAAAGGTTTTCATTAAAAAACCATCCGCAACCCTCCGTCATTTTAGGAAGCAAAGTACTTAGTATTCGTGCTACGTATGTTGATTATAGTCAAGGTGTAGTGTACGGTAGCTAAGTGATGTCTTCCTACAAAGCATATGATGCGATCAGTTAGGACATTCATGTGATTATGTTGATCATAGTCAAGGGTCATATGGATGGGTCTAGTTAATCTCGAAATGATGAGTAGAACTTGACTAGTGCTTATGATATGTTGACCATAGCCAAGGTCATAAGCAGCTAGGGGTAAAAACCATATCGGGAGTTTTAAGAGTTGAAATTTGCAATGAGATTGCATACCTTCTATATGATAGATGGATCCCGATCCCACTGTGAGTAAGTGTTACTCCCAGGAGAGTTTTGCACTTTACAATTAGCTAATCCAGTAGGTGTCTAGAAAGGTGTCAACGGGGTTTGACCTCTGGGAAATTGAGGTTTATTTTAATTAGGTCCATGCGAAAGCACGGGAAACCTCCCTCAAAGTACCAACACTGGCCTGGCTGACAGGTTAGCGAAACTGTAGAATGTAATTAATCCTGGCTAGTTTTCTTTTAAGGTTTTGAAAGAAAATTTGATAAAAGCAGTGGGAGACATCGATTAGATAAGATAATAACCAATCTAAATCATTGCAAGAGCATTTCGCTGAGTGTTTTCTTTTCTCTCTCCTAATGGCAGATATCGATGGCAGGACTTAAGTTTCTTTTAGAGAAAAATAAACTGACAGGAGCGAATTATAAAGAATGGTTGAGGAACTTAAACATTGCACTCACATATGATAAAGTATCATATGTCCTCACTACCAAAGCCCCACCCGTCCCAGGTCCTGAATCATCTGTTTCGGATTGAGAGATCCGAAAAACAAGGGATATTGATTGTAACACGGCCAAGTGCCTCGCGCTTCCTTCTATGGACAATATACATCAGAAGCAGCATGAGAATATGGATGTTCAATCCATCTTTCTTCATACAAAGGAGTTGTATGAATAGAAATCTCGGACTTTACGATACGTGGCATCGCGAAAGTTGTTTCAGATGCGGATGGCCCCTGGTACATCAGTAGGAGAACATGTTCTGAAGATGATTGGTCATATAGAAGAACTTGAGGAACTCGGATGGACCATGGATAATGAGCAATATACAGATATTGTTCTGCAGTCTCTCCCCTCTGCCATTGCTCCGTTCATTGTGAATTTCAATATGAACGATTTGGAGAAATCATTGCCTGAACTTCTTGATATGTTGAGAAGTATAGAGAGCACACTTAAGACAGTGAAAACTCCCGCTCTGCTTGCTGGGCCATCTTCCTCTTCCGTCCCAAAAGCCAAGGACAAGGGAGGGAAGAAGAAGAAACCCATCAACCCAAGAGGTGGAGTTCAAAAGGTGAAGGGGAAAGACAAATCCGGGGCCGTGGGAAGTGGAAAAGGAGAATGTTTTTAGTGTAGGGTTCCTAGACACACTAATGAGGTCTCACAAGGCATCAACCATGCCAAATTATAATTTTTCATGTGCCAAAGAAACCCTATACTAGATCGTTAACTAGAGTTTAGGCGAAACGAAAAGCTACTAAACTACTTTAGTGCTAAGTGAACGGAAATACAACCTTTATAGATCCGGTCCTCTACCTCCATAGCTCCGTGATGATGTCCTTCCGCTGCGATCATCGGATCCCGGACTCTCGCGGTGGTTTCATCGAAGAAATGATCGGGCTAGGTCGATGACTTCGATGCTGAAAATGATCTTCGTCGAGGCGACTCTAACTCGAGCTCCAACTTCACCAAGTCATGAAACTTGTGAAGAAAACACCCTATACTACATGGAAAGTGGTAGAGGATGAAGAAATAGGAAGTGGGTTCACTTTGGATTTGGATTTCCCACTTGGATTCATCACTTGAAATTTTGTAGAAAGCTTTTCTTTCTTCATCTTGAAGAAGAAGAAGAAGAAGAATGAAAAAGCATAATAATAATGAAAACAAAATCAAGTGATGGTTATCATTAAGCAACCATGGTTAAGTGTAGAGAATAAACTAGGGTTAGGTGATTGGTTAGGTTAGGCAAAAGAAACAAAAATGGTTGAACTTTTCAAAGCTTCATGAAGCTTCAATGTAAATCCAAAAGAAGCAACCATTTCTTTTTCCTTTGCCAAAAAGAATATAGAAAATAAATAAATAAGTAAATCAAAACCCTAACCATTAACATAACCATGGTTTAATCATTGATTTGTCCAAAAATACTTGTTGTCCGTAATCAGAAACGGCGTCACTTTGCACCTAGCCGGTGAATACGGGTCGATCGACATAGATGTGTAATTTTCTTAATGTGTTTTTACGAGTTGATTCCAAATGTTGTAGGATTGATTTATTAAATCTAAGAAACCTAGATCTATCGATAAACTAAATTAATCTAAATTAAAGTCTTGCTAGGGTTAGGCTCAGGGGAAGTTTGGAGATTAAAAGTTTCCTCAACGCTTTCAATGCCTTATTTTTTATCTATTAGATGTTACGGTAATTATCAATGAAGTGGATTAGAGTCTTTTGGGAAGATGTTTCTTCCTCTAGATTCTTATCCTTCCTTTATCGATAATTACCCTAACCTCCATGGAAAACGCGCGCAACCGGGCCTTTATACTACGGTGTCATCGTTACCTCGAGGGGTAGGATGCCGTAGGGCGCGGTGTGTGCGCGTATGCATGGAGTTCTAATTCTTAGTTGTGAAAGGGCATGAAAGGGGTGAGAGATCTTATCTCTCAAACCTTTCCCTAAGGCTAACCCTAACAAGCGAGGAGATTACTCGCTCATTAGGGGATTAAAAGACATTCTAAATTAAAAGAGAATTAAAACAAAGAATTAAAAATAACTTACTAATTTTATTGATGGCTCCCTCCAAGCAATAATACAGAACAGATCTGAATTTGTGTATTGAAAAGAGGCATGGGTTTTACAGATCTGTGATTACAATTTATAGGTAAACAGGGAAACTAGGGTTACAGACTCTCGCACATGTGCAATTACAGATTTGCCCACGGAAAATTTCAACACCCGCACTGAAGCACCGACACCAAAAAATTCCACCGACACGGGCACTATACGGCCGCGGAACAGCGGCAAATGTGGGCCTTAGGCCGCGGTTCCGCGGCCCTTTGGTGAGCTCAGCTCACCAATTTTTCTGGACTTGTTTGTCATTATCTGGGCTTGTTATTTCTTCATCTCTTTTCTCTGTTTGGCTTCTTATTCTTCTCCAGATCTTTCAGTGAAAAACATGTAGCGACCGTTTGCTCTGACATTTTGGACCTTGCACTGTCTTGTACCTATGTGAACTGTTATTAGTCTAGGCTTGACTAGGATCTGTCTACTTGTTGGTCAAAAGTCTCTCTTTTGTATCATCTTCTGTCTTTTCTCACTGTCTTCGCTCCAAGAGCCTGTATCCAGTAATATGCAACAATCGTGCGTCAAGAGTACATGTTTATTTATAAAATGGATAAGAATAGGGGAATGAAAATGCAATATTATGGTCTGAACAAATACCCCCAAACTTATCTTTTGCTCGTCCTCGAGCAAACTTATTATTTTGTTCACTAAAATCCTAACCACACTTTCGCAGGGAAACGCGATTGCACTGAGCACGTGCAACAAGCCGTTAAACCTCTAGGTGTCCCTAGTAGCAGGAGTGTTGTCTCCTGGGGGTTTTCAGCGGATTACACCCACAAAATCCTATCAACTCGGCCCATTGACTATTGTTCTCCAATTAGGTTTTCTAACAAGGAATTTTATTATCTTTTGACTCGCAACTTATCCACCCATATTCTTCACACTTCCTCATTATTTAACTTAAGATTATATGTTATGTAGACCTACTTAGCTTTCGGCATCTCTTAAGTCTTCCTTCTAGGGTTTCATCTTCACTTAGGAATTTCTATCAACTCTATTAAAGATACAAGTTCTATCTTTCATTCCTTTCTCTTATCTAAACTCTAATCACATATCCCCACGTGTGTGTATAGATTACCCCTACACTTGGAAATTCAAATCAAGCAATCGTACTCTCGTCCATTGTCCAAAGCACTTATTAATTAGTGAATTTTTTAAATGAAATTTTCTTACACATCCTTCATGCGACCGTTAATACTTCTTGAGGTACCAACAACCGATTACAAGATGCGTTAGCACTTTAAAGCATACTTCCTAGTTTTGCAACACCCAAGGCTTTTAGCAGTGACTCCCAAACCAGTTGGTCTAAGGCACTAGGTGATGAAGTACCCTCGCTAAATATTTTCTATTTTTGCAGCCTTAAGTAATCACAAAAACTAGTGTCCATTTTTTATCCTTTATTCATACTTTTTTTTTATTTTCTTCGTACTAAGGACTTTAGACAAGAGCATTTCAAGGTCTCTTCTACTATTCCAAGTTTCAAGGTACGTGATTGTGCAATTCGTAGAGTATACGTTTTCAGAGTCTAGACTTAAGCTAGGAACTATTTTTCAAACTTATACTCTAATAAGAACATCAATACTCTTCCCTCATTTTGACTTAGCCCAAGAAGTCAACCCAAAATTTGCCTATTTCTAAATAAACTACAAGGGATATACTTTCTACCGTTAAACTTTAAGGAAGGTTATTTTTAGGGTTTTTAATTTACCAAATCTAAGATCTAGTTGCTCCTAGCTAGTTAACCTATCTGTCAAACTCTAGTCAGATAAGCCAAAATTGAATACGATAATTTTTGAAATTTTTCAAATTTTTATGGTTTTTTTTTAAATAAATATGCAAATGCAAAAAAATATATACAAATGAATGCGAAGGAAGAAGACGTACATAGCATACCCCTAAACTTGATCTTGACAGTGTCCTCACTGTCATGCTAAACCAAGAGGGTTAAAATATCGGGACTCCCCTGTTTATTTATTTAAAATTTTTGTTATTGTTAAGAAAAAACAAAAATATATACAGAAAGGCCCTCCCCCAAACTTCATTTAAACTATGTTAGACATTACTGCCAAACCTTGCATAGACCAAACGTTAACACCAACCAGTTGAAAAATTTATCAGTAAAGAGTATCGTTGGTGGAAGAATAAGTCGTAGCGATCCATAAGGAATTGGGGAAGATAGAAGAGGTGGTACGGAGGGTATGGAAGTGAATAGACAGGAGGTGGTGATGAATCAAAACGAGAATGCGAATGATCAGCAATCAGTGGAATGTTGGCATTCTCGTAGTTTCTTAAAAGAAATGGGGGTGGTTCAACTTCTAAAGGAGGAGGTTGATTAACCACAATACCCCCAAAATGTTCTTGTGGGTCCTCTATTGACATGGCATCATCCATCAATTTCATATGATATTCAATTATAAGGGAACTGATCTCCTCGATGTCCGCCATAGTCCAACCGAAAACTTGCCGCCTATCTTGTAAGACCATCAAAAGGGCGTTCTCTTGCTCAAGGGCTAGAGAAGCCGATATGATAATAGGAAAGGTCTCATTCTCACCTATGTAAGAATATTTAAGGTGAGGCGGTAAGGACATGAGTTCGAGTTTCAGAGGCGAAAGAATCATTGCGGAATCTACCTCGAACTCAAAGGACTCCAACACAGATTCGAAATCACTGCAAACAACCGATTCGGATGGTTCAACTAACCCATCCACAAATTCAAAAGACTCATATTTGGGCTGTGAGTCGTCATCATCCGAAAAAGTGAAACATTCATAATCCATATCGGTTGTGTCAATGGTGGTAGGCTCAAGGAGGGACGCACTAGTGGCGTCAAAACTGTTTTCATCAAACAAGAATCTTTTAAGCTCGCAGTCCTCCTGCGTGATTTCGTGAACAGAGCAAACTTCTCGTGTACTAGTTTTAGGCACGGGGGGCAGACTTCCCATTTTATAAATATTGAACTCACTAGACATCTTCCCAAAGGATAGAGTCATGGAGCCATTGTGACAGTTTATTATAGCATTGGAAGTGGCCAAAAATGGTCGACCGAGGATCACCGTAATTTAGTTCCGTGGGTTAGCAACAGGTTGTGTATCCATAACAATAAAATCAACAGGGAATATAAACTCCCCAACTTTGATCAACACATCCTCTATCTCACCCCTTGGATGAGTAATTGATCGATCAGCCATTTGGAGAGTACAACGAGTGGGTTTCAACTCTCCAACCCTTAATTGTTCGTACACGGAGTAGGGAAGCAGGTTAACACTAGACCCAAGATCTAAAAGTGCTCGATTAATTTTCTTATCCCCAATTGTGATTGAAATCGTAGGACAGCCGGGGTCCTTTCGTTTTTAGGGTAAGGTTTGAGGGTGGTTAATAGCATTGCTCACTGCACTAGCCACTAGCACTTTCTTGGGTTCTTGAGATGCCTTTCTCTTCGAGGTGCATAAGACTTTTAAGATTTTCGCGTATGAAGGGACTTGTTGGATAGCATCCAAGAGAGGTATATTTATGCTAACCCGCTTAAATAATTCCACAATCTTCTCCACTTGTGCAGTTGGTTTATTGGGACTCAACCTGTTTGGAAATGGAGCATTTCGAAAATTTGTTGAGTCAAATGTCTGTGGAGTAGAATGTGGAGTAGGAACGGCACCCCGTGTAGATGTGTTCGTGTTGTGAGAAATGGGTCCGTTCGAGTTAAAAGAAGTAGAGCCGTGTGAAGGGTGGAGAATAGGCTCTAAAGAAAAAGGTGAAGAAGAAAGTGAAGAAAATGAAGAAGGGGAAGATGATGATGGAGAAGAAGAAGAAGAAGAAGAACCACCAGCGGGGATGTCATCACTAATACCCACATTATTTTGCAACACTCTTCCGGATCTCAACGTGGTCACCGCATTTACATTGTCATTGTGATATGCGTTTTGAGTGTGACCGGGATTTGGCAATGGTTGAGATGGAAGCTTTCCCTTTTCTCTCTCGCTCAACGCAGCAGTTAATTATGCAATTTGTGCCTCAATAGATTTGATACTTTGATCGTGTGGGGCATTGTTATGCATCAAAGACTGAACATAATTTTCAAATCTTGCTGCGGATTCTGTAGATTGCTTGAGAAATGCATCTATACTTTTTTCGAGCAAGATAACCTTATCATCATTTGGTTGAACCAAATTGTTCGTTTGATTTGTATATGGTTGTTGTTGGAAAGGTTGCTGGTTTTGAGTTTGTGAAGGTGCTTGTTGTTGTTGTTGTGGAGGAGGAGGTCTTTGAAAATTGTTATTTCCTTGGACTTGTTGATTTTGGTTCCAAGCAAAATTTTGGGTGACTCCTCCACCTCGGATTGTATGTCGAAGAGTACGGATCGTTTCTTTGTCATTGCTGAAATGCAGCATTGACTTGATCCTGTCCTTGAGTAGATGCATTATAAGGACACTCTTCGGTTAGATGCGATGGATCCGTACAACAAGCACAAACAGTTCGTGGAGGCATAATAGGGGCAGGAGAAGGCGATGAGATTTTGGTCTCAATGGCTTCTAGCTTTTTCATAAGTGCGGCCATCTCGGCCTTCATAGCAATCGACATATCTACTTGATGTATGCCTGCCCTAGATTGACCAATAGAAGAAGATGATGTGGTCTTGGTACTCTTCTACTGAATTGTTTGCTCACTAAGATCCTCAAGAAACTGCCACGCTTCGTCGCTAGACTTGGAGAGAAAATGACCTTGACATATGGTTTCTAGCAACTGCTTCGTTGCCGAGTTCAATCCCTCGTATAATGTTTGGCAAAGTTGCCAACTTTCGATCCCATGATGAGGGCATTGAACGAGTAAGTCTTTAAATCTCTCGAAGCACTTCCAAAATGGTTAGGAAGGAAGTTGTGAAAATTGTATAATCTCGTTACGGATTCTAGCAGTTTTGTGATGAGGATAGAACTTTTTCAGAAAAGCTCTCACAAACTCGTCCTAATTTCTAATGGAATGTGATGCGGTGCTGTATAGCCACTTCTCGGCTAGGTCACATAAGGTAAAAGAAATGACCCTTAGCCTTATAGCGTCATCACTTAATTGGGTCGTTTTCATCATAGCACACACATTTTGGAATTTATTGATAAAAGTATATGCATCTTCAGATTCCAAACATTGAAATTTTGGCAGCATATTGATGAAATGTGGTTTTATTTCAAAATTGTCCCCATTTGCCGGTGGGGGTGAAAGATATGTAGGTAAAGAAGTGCGGACGGGGTAGAAGAGATCCTGGAGCGCGATTCGTTGGGGCGCTACAACAGGCGGAAGATTCGGGTTATTCACACCTAACAGAGGTGGAATCATTCCCGTCGGTAAGGTATCGTTGGGGTTGTGTCCCGACATACCTTCGAAAGAAGAATTTGAAGGTGGAGCTAAGGAAATGGAGGGAATTTCGACTTCGGTGTCGAAAGGTTCGTCGGTCGGTACCAACGAAACATGGACTAATCGGGCGTTAGTATCCCTAGTCCAAATTGACATACACTAAGGGGTAGCGCAGTCAGAAAAAAATGAAAGACAGAATGTGGAGGTAAGAGAACGTCAATGAAAGGAAGTGGTGGAAGTGAAGTGCAAGTTTTCTTAGCGACAAGTTGCAAGTTTTGAAAAGATTTTTCTCTTTTTTCTATATGAGAGTTTTGCAAGGAGGTTTTTGAAAAAAGACTCATGACACAATTGCTATCAACCACACATAAACAATCAGGCCTAGATCTAGGGTCACCTAGGTCTGCTAGACAGCTCCTAACTAAGGCTAGAAATAGGACCTCAAACCGCCTCTTCACCGACAATTACGGCCAGGTAAGTGCCAGGTAAGTGGGAAGGAACCACAGTAGTGGGCCTAATTAAAAACCACTAGCCTAGACACACTTGCCTAGACACCGCAAAGTCGGTTATGATAAACGGTCAATGCCTATACTGGTCCTTTTCCTATTGAGCTCGATGTCCTTAGGGCTGAGTCTAATATTTTTTAATTAATTGTGGTCAATGCAAAATGCTTTAAGGTGATTTCTGAGGTCCTGGGAAGGGTGATGAAATCCCCACCCAATCTGAGTTTGGTCAATTAGCCCCTTAAAGTCCGATTAAATTATGCAAAACTGTAAATTCACTTGCAATCAATTTTTAGCGCGGCGCAAAGAAACCTGCAAAAAATCTGTTATTTAGAAGGGGGAAGAAGAAATATATATATATATATATATATATATATATATATATATATATATATATATATTTTAGCGCAAAGAAACCCTGTAGAAAATTTTTACAGACAGATATATGGAGGTTGCAGAGGAGGGGTACAGAAAACAAACCAGCTAAATTTGAGGTGCTGAAGAGGCAAAAGGGCCGTGGTTCCACGGTCTGGGGTGCTCCTTGGCCGCAGTTCCGCGGTCTGGTGAGGAGATCAGGCTCTGAAAATCCTTCTGCTGCTCTGTTATCTAATTTCCCTTCTGTTCTGATGTTTACTTTTCTGTTTAACCTTGTGTAAATTTCCAGATTTGCAATTCTTCGCTGTTCCTGCAAGATTCAAACCATAAAACCCTTCAAACAAATAAAAATCGATAAAATGTTTTTATACTTTTTTATATTTTCAGATTTTTATAATTTTTAAAATTTATATCAACCCGAAATCACACAAAAGAAAAATTACGCCATCCCCGGCAACGGCGCCATTTGATTTGTCCAAAAATACTTGTTGTCCGTAATCAGAAACGGCGTCACTTTGCAGCTAGCCGGTGAATACGGGTCGATCCACAGAGATGTGTAATTTTCTTAATGTGTTTTTACGAGTTGATTCCAAATGTTGTAGGATTGATTTATTAAATCTAAGAAACCTAGATCTATCGATAAACTAAATTAAAGTCTTACTAGGGTTAGGCTTAGGGGATGTTTGGAGATTAAAGGTTTCCTCACCGCTTTCAATACCTTATTTTTGATCTATTAGATGTTACGGTAATTATCAATGAAGTGGATTAGAGTCTTTTGGGAAGATGTTTCTTCCTCTAGATTCTTATCCTTCCTTTATCGATAATTACCCTAACCTCCATGGAAAACGCGCGCAACCGGGCCTTTATACTACGGTGTCATCGTTACCTCGAGGGGTAGGATACCGTAGGGCGCGGTGTGTGCGCGTATGCATGGAGTTCTAATTCTTAGTTGTGAAAGGGCATGAAAGGGGTAAGAGATCTTATCTCTCAAACCTTTCCCTAAGGCTAACCCTAACAAGCGAGGAGATTACTCGCTCATTAGGGGATTAAAAGACATTCTAAATTAAAAGAGAATTAAAACAAAGAATTAAAAATAACTTACTAATTTTATTGATGGCTCCCTCCAAGCAATAATACAGAACAGATCTGAATTTGTGTATTGAAAAGAGGCATGGGTTTTACAGATCTGTGATTACAATTTATAGGTAAACAAGGAAACTAGGGTTACAGACTCTCGCACATGTACAATTACAGATTTGCCCACGGAAAATCTCAACACCCGCACCGACGCACCTACACCAAAAAATTCCACCGACACGGGCACTATACGGCCGCGGAACCGCGGCGAATGTGGGCCTTGCGGCCCTTTGGTGAGCTCAGCTCACCAATTTTTCTGGACTTGTTTGTCATTATCTGGGCTTGTTATTTCTTTATCTCTTTTCTCTGTTTGGCTTCTTATTCTTCTCCAGATCTTTCAGTGAAAAACATGTAGCGACCGTTTGCTCTGATATTTTGGACCTTGCACTGTCTTGTACCTATGTGAACTGTTATTAGTCTGGGCTTTACTAGGATCCGTCTACTTGTTGGTCAAAAGTCTCTCTTTTGTATCATCTTCTGTCTTTTCTCACTGTCTTCGCTCCAAGAGCCTGTATCCTGTAATATGCAACAAACGTGCGTCAAGAGTACCTGTTTATTTATAAAACGGATAAGAATAGGGGAATGAAAAAAGCAATATTATGGTCTGAACAATCATACACACCCAAGTTTCCATGTATCATCAAACATGATACAAACTAGTGCACAAAACTATATCATATATACAATGTGCACATCAAGTGAGAAAATCCATCTTAAGTGAACAAATGTTAGTTAATGTAAAGTAATATATCAAATATATAGTTATACATTAAATCATTAAATCAACACTTGATTTAACGATCCGGTCATATCGCATATGACCGACTAATATCCAATGTATCGACTTATCGAATCAATCCTCTATTCGATAACTAGGTTATATCGCATACAACCAATCGATACATTCATCGCGAGAATAGAATAAGGTATCACATACACGCATTATTTTCGGTCCCGCACATATCTCATATGCGCTCCTATTTCGTTTCGCTTGAGCCAGGAAACCTTTGTGTAGGACTCTAAAGACTCGTCAATACACCGGCAGCAGGTGATGATCTATCAAACACCCACAAGCCGCAAGCGGTCTGCTAAACGTAACGGCCACCCGGGTATTGAGCGATCAGAAGATCATCGAGCAAGCCCGCTCTTACTCCTGTGAATCCAACCAGCAACACTTACCGCACAGTCCGGTCTCGTCGTCTGATATGTCGCATATCTTGCCTAGGGGTGGTAAACGTCAGACACCAATAACTCGATAAGTCGTGTCGATATGAGGTCTATAACAGTTCGAGAAACTACTGGTAACACTTACCAGTAAATCTCAGCAACCCTGGCTCGGGATTTCTGGTTATAGCCAATCGAACACAGCGCAACATCAACTCCCTATACCGGGAGAGACGAATCCCCTCCTATCGCTCATTGCCTCCATGTGATTCGGGACTGTACCAAAAAACCACCATTTTGCATGCCCTCTTGGACGTGGTAAGGTGGAAATCAAAGCACAGTAGGAATCATACAAGACTCTATGACGATCTCGGGTCTACAGACTAACCTGTACCAGTGTCACCAGAGAACTGCCATCTGACGTAAGGTATAATACCATCTGGGAGTTCTCGGCGAGTCCGTCCAGTGTACCCAGTCTCTACTGAGCACCCGTATATCATCTCTGATGTCAAACACCAATGTATATGGGATCATCCATCGCCCATCTGTATGGGTCGAGAAGGTATAAGCTAGTCTACTCTGGTATATCGATGCCCTGTCTCGATACATCCACGACTAGGGACCTTGAAGGATGTACTTATGGACTACCATGTCCCTACTAGTATGATCCGCATCATTGTCCAGGTAGTCAAGTACACATCCTAAGGGCTTTACGAACATGTAACAGAGAGACAATCAGTATACACGTTAAGGTAAAGAGTAACCAGATAGCATACTATCATGTCGAGCAAGAAAGTCCTCCCTATATATGTCCCACTATCCATTACAATATACATCATATGTATAGCAATGGCCTCAAGGGCATACATATAACTAACAATCTTCCACTTGCACTAGGGCCATCTGATAGCAGTGGTTGTAGTATCTCATACTCAACCATCCCATAAAAGTCTCTCTCTGGGAAAAGGCCTTTGTGAGTGGATCCGCCGTGTTGTCATCTGAGTCTGCTCTCCTAACCTCGATCTCCTTGGAGATCAACCATCTCCATGATCAGGTGATGCTGCCTCAGAATATGTCTGGATCACTGATGGGACGGACGTTCCTCGGCATAAGCCAGAACTCCATTGTCACACAATGGGAGGAACTAAGTTCATCTCATGAACCAATATACACCCAAACAGCCTCTTTGGTAGCATCTTAAGTAGCGATGTATCCTGCCTTTATCGTCTAGTTAGCCACGGTATGTAGCTTGGAACTCTTCCAACATACCGTCCTTCCACTGAGGGTAAAGACAAAGCCTGTGACTGACATTCAGTCGTCCTTATCACCCTGGAACACTTCCAGTGATTCTCCCCAGAATCGATTGATACCATCTCACTACAACTAGTGAGTATCCTAACATCCAGTTACTTCTATCTCATAGATCAAAACTCAGGATTTAGGAGGTATCACTTTCATCCTATACGTAGAATCCTTGTGATAAGCGGAGATTGACTGAGCGTAGCATAAGAAACTCCTTCCCTATCAAGAGTATGCCATCCACGCACTCTACGAGGATCACCACCATACTCCCTACTACCTTTTTGTATATACAAGGTTCATCTACCATTTTTATGAAGTCAAAATATTTGACTACCACATCAAAACAGATGTTCCAACTCCGTGATGCCTGCTTTATCCTATAAAGCATCTTGTACACGTTTCCGCTGCTCCCACTGTCTACGAAGCCCTCTGACTGTGTACTTATAGACTCTCTCTTCTAAAATATCATTTAGAAGAGTAGTCATGACACCCAACCGCCAGATATCGTAGTCATGGTATGTAGCCGTGGCAAGTAGGATCCGGATGGACTTAAGCACAGCCACTGGAAAAGGTTTCATCATTATCCATGCCTGGTCGATGACGAAAACCTTTAACAAGTCTAGCTTTGAAAGTCTCAACTTTTCCATCTACACCAAGTAATCTTCTCAAGATATACTTGCTCCTGATGGAGATTTAACCCTTCAGATATAGCAACCAAAGTCCATACTTTGTTGGTGTACATGGATTCCATCTCAGATCGCTAAGTGTCCAGCCATTCTTACAGAGTCCCTACTCTCCATGGCCTGCTCGAAACTAGTTAGGTCATCATCTCATGATGCAATCCTCGCTCCCACTGTCATAGAGAAACCGAAGTATCTTTCATTTGGGTGAGGAACCCTACTAGATCGGCGCAGAGGCTGAGGTTCGTTGGTTACTATTGAATCCTTTGGTTTTATCAAATCATCTGCTGTAGTTTGTATAGCCGGAACCTTTCCAGTTCTACATTACAGACCTTGCCTTGAGCTTGTCCGGATTTTGCTTTTAGACATAGGCCGGTCAACCCCAAATCTTAACTAGCTTAAGACATGGGCTCTTCCCTTTCCATATCACATATGAAGTGGTAGGCAATTGATTTGATTTGAACCCTATTCAATAGGTATGCAGCTTCTCAAGTGCATAACTCCCAAAAGGAAATAGGTAACTCAGTAGTACTCATCATAGAGCATACCTTATCACATAGGGTGTTATTGCTCCGCCCCGATATACCATCGTGCTATGGTGTATACGGAGGAGTAATGCTGAGAGAGAATCTCATTCTCCTTTAGAAAAGTCCAAGAATTCCATGCTCAAGTATTCTCCTCCTTGATCACATCAAAGGACATAATACTTATACCCGTTATGGTTCTCTACTTCTAACTTATATTCTGTGAATATCTCAAATGGTTCGGACTTGTGTTTCAACAGGAACATATGTCTGAATCTAAAGAGATCATCAGAGAATGTAATGAAGTACAAAGAACCGGTCTTGGCATGTGTAGACAGGGGACCAACATACATCATCATGTATCAGTCCCAAGAGTTTACTAACTCTTTCTCTGTTTCCAATAAACAGAGCTATGGTCATCTTATCTTTGTGACATGACTGGTAAGATTCACAAGATGTAAATTCAAACTGATTTAAATATGCATCTAAATGTAACTTCAGCCAGTCGGGTCGCATTGATATGACCTAGTCTACAATACCTTAAGAAAGATTCGTTCATATCTGAACTCTTCCTCTTGTGTGTGTTCCGTATACTAAGAACTGTAGTTTGATTTAGAACATCAATGCTTTTAGATAACGTGCCTGAACCGATCAACTTTTGATATAGGAAATGTTCAAAATATTATCCAACAATACAAAATTATATCTTTTCTTTACTAATAAAGAGACTGTTATCATTTTGTATATCAGGTTCGGTATCTAATAACATTCGTTCAGAATCAATGTATTGATATTACAGGGTGACAGTGACCAACAGACTTGGCTGCAACACTTGCCCCGTTTTCTGTCTCATGAAACTTATCACCCGTTCTCAGTTCTTTACCTATCTGTAGCCCATGTAACAAATTACATATGCGGGATCCTGATCCGGTATCTCATATCCAGGACGTAAAGAATACTGAGAAACAGTTCTGTATAACGAACACACCCGAAGATGATGCATCAGTATGCACATTCTTCGTTTGGGCGGCACGGGAATTCTGGTAATCCCCAATTTCCTGCTCTATCTTATAACAATTATAAGTTGGAGCGGGACCAACGTTCCCCAGCTCAGTATAACAAGCGGGTTCGGTCAATAATCCGTATTATTATCTTGATTAAGGCGTGATATGGTCACTACCTGGAGAGAGAGAGAAGAAAACACTCAGCGTGCGCTCTTGCAAGATCAGATTGGTTATTATTTTATCTAATCAGGATGGCTCCCACTGTTTTTATCAAATCTTCCTTCAAACCCTAAAAGGAAAGACTAGCCGTGATTAATTACACACTACAAGTTCGCTAATCTTTCAGCCAGGCCAGTGTCGGTACTTTGAGGGAGGTCCCCCGTGCTTTCGCACGAACCTAATTAATGTAAACCTCGTTTTCCCAGAGGCGTAACCTCATTAACACCTTTCTAGACACCTACTTGATCGGCTAATTGTAATGTGTAAAACTCTCCCAGGAGTATCTCTTACTCGCAGCGGGTATCGGGATCCAACTATCTCATAGAAGGTATGCAATCCCATTGCAAATTTCAACACTTGAAATTCCCGATAATTTTGCCCCTAGCACCCTATGACCTTGACGGAGGTCAATAAACCATAGGCTACTAGTCAAGTTCAACCCCTCATTTCTTGATTGAATCAAACCCACCCGCACGACCCTTGACGGAGGTCAACAAGGCCGTACGAGTACCCTAACCCAATCTGTATCATATACATAAGCAGATAAAAACTAGTTAGTTACCGCACACTACGCCTTGACGGAGGTCAACAAACGTAGCACGAATACTAAGTAGGACTTATCTGAAATGACGGAGGGCTACGACAGGTTTTTCTGAAAACCTATTGCGTAATGAACTTGATATCGTTGTTGAATCAAATGATTTTGAAATGGAGTGTTTTTGAGGCTTTTCTAGTTTTGCTAAAGGGGTCACTCCCGGTGAAGGGATCGTCGGCCCTTTTCTCGTCGAATGAGGTGCGGGATATATCATATATATCACTGTGCAAAGCAGAAACTATAGAAGCAATCAAAAGACAAACCGAGTGTGTAGCATATGCCAGTTATTGCTAAAGGGGTCACTGCCGGTGAAGGGATCATCGGCCCTTTCCTCATCGAATAAGGTGCAGGATATATCATATATACCGCTGTGCAAAGCAAGAACTGTAGCTACCTGTTTTATTTTTGAAATTTGATTCTACAACATCTTAAAGTTTCTTTTATTTCATTAATCATATTAATGAAGTCCCATCATTTAATTCACCTAAACATCACAGATAAATACGACGTACACTTATGCCATCCGTGTTCGCCTCGATGTCCCCTCGTGCACAGTTTGTAAGTCCACGTTGCCCATCCCGGTACTTACGGGGAGGCGGAAAACGGAATAAAAATCTGATTTTTATCAACTTAGGCAACATGGACTAGACAAAGAAGGATCTTTGCTAAACAAAAACAAGCTAAAGCTAACTAGAAACTAGCTAAGTGTTAGAAAGGTTATACCTAGGGCTTTATGTACTTCTCTCCTTGCTCCTTGGAGTAGTGGAAAGAGGTCACCTTTGTCGTCTTCTCACGTCGAAGAAAGATCCACCCGAAAGCCTCAACCTTTGGCTTCAACTCCAAGCTAGAAGTAACTAGGGTGTAAGAAGTGCTAATCCTTAAACCCTAGATGAGAGTAGAGATTATCAAGAAGGGGTTTTTCTCAAGCTCAAGTGTTTCTCAACACATGAGAGAAAAGAGCTTGAGGGAGAGGAAGAACAAGAGAGAGAAAGAAAATAATAGAATGAGAGAAAATATGAAGCATTCTCTCATATATGTGTGAATTATTGTAATTAGATAATTAGCTAGATAATTTTCATGGTTAATCAAGAAATGACCATTATCATTTCATTTTTAATGCAAACTGCAAGGATCAAAGAGCATCTTCTAAATGAAATGATGATGGTCAAAGTGTCTGTAACACTTTAGAATGTGTTTTGTAGCTAATTATATTTTTATGTATGGTTTTTAATAAAAAAGTTTACCAAATTAAGTTTTAAATATTTTATCCTATTTAATGAGTATTTTATTAGAATTTTGTTAGGCACACACACACTTGTGCATGATAACTAGGGTTTTTTTTGGGGTTAAACATGATTAGCAATCATGGTTAGGTAACCATTTTCCTTTGAGTTTGTCTTATTATTTGTTTAGGTGTTTTGGGTTAAATAGTTATGGTTGTTATTATTAATTGAAAAATGAATTTAAAATGGAATTTTTATTTGGTTGTATGGTTGACTAAGGGGAGAGAGAGAGGGGGCATGGGGCATCATAGCATGAGCCATGCCTATTTAATGAAGAGAGAGAATGAGAAGGGGTCTTTGTTGTTTGTTCTCATTTCTTCCTCTCATTTCCTTGCTCTCATTCTCTCACACTCACACACACACACACTTACCTGCAGTAGAGGCAGCAGCAGCTCCAGCATCATCATCATCAGCTCCAGCATCATCATCATCAGCAGCAGGAGCAGCAGGACCAGCAGCAGGAGCAGCAGGCAGCAACACCAGTAGCAGGAGCTCCAGCAACCTACAGCAGCTCTTCTCCACTTCTTCACTTGCTTCTTGGGGGTCTTTAAGGTATAACTCTTTAACCCAATTCCCCTTATTGCTAGCTTATGTGTTAATTGGTGTCGGTTAGTGTTAATTAGCTAGTTTAGTGCTAATTATGGTGTTTTGTGTGGAAGTTTGATTATATGATGATTGTGTTAGTTAACCCTATCCATTTAAGTGTTATTACGGTCACTTTAACTAAGAATTTCCCTGGATTTCTCTAAAATACCATAGGGTTTCCCTTTTAGTGCAAATTGTCATTTTTAAGCGATATATTGGGTTTCTGAGATCTGCTTTTGACCCGGACCTTACAGAACAAAATTGGGGAAACTGGAACATGCTACCTAGGTCTAGACACTACCACCAGAATAAGAACCCACCATTCCCAAACATGGCCGCCAATTTAATCAATATGGCCGCAAATTGCGGCCAGGAAAAGGAGTTGGGTGCTGGGGTCTTAGCTAGGGTTGTCTGCAGTGTTGTCTAGTGCTTTGACATGTCTAGTTTTGTAAGTTTTGGCCTGTAGGAAAATCTGGGACTATATATCATTTTGCATGTCCGTTGTGTTTGTGCGATACGCGCGATACGTGAGAGGGTTCTGTGATCCAGCGTATCGCGGCGTGTCGTGATGGTTTTAGACGCGTACACACACGATTCAGCGTATCGTGCACACGCGCGTTTAGTTCGCGACGCGAGTTTCTTGTTTTGGTTCGATATCGCGTTTCGTGGAATATTTGCCTTATATGTGATTTCTATGTCTTATTTGCAGGTTTGCAGGCAGGGACTACGGACATTGCCACAGAGGGAGCAGATGGTAGGATTCACCTAGCGTGGAGTGTAGGTGAGTAGATTTAACATCTACTGGGGAATCGCCCGCATGGCGTTATGCGTCTGGGCTAGGATTCAAATACCTGTCGCACTTTCTACGTCATTGTTAGAATTGCGCCTTTACCTGTTTATTTAGATATAGTTGTACTGTGACTAGTAGCCGTAGGGCACTGCACACATTATTGACGGTTCATGTTGCACGAGCACGGATTGTATGCTACACACACACCGTCAATAATTGCCATGTCACATACTAACCATTATAGATACTATTGCTTGTCACACATGACATCTAGCTTATCGGTGTACCTTGCACACATTTTACTCATACCGGGGGGATATCCTACATATTTTAGCTATACACAGGGGGGTATACGACATCAGTTCTTATAGGTAGATACCTATACATTGCTACACCTGTATGTTACACACATATTCAGTTGCAGTCACATATTTACCTTTACTGATATTACTTAGCTGTACCTTATTGATTTCGCATACATCTGGTTTCATCTACATGTTCTTATTTATATGCTCACATTCAGATATATCGCATTTATTTGTTCCTGGATTTGCTCATTGTTTATTTGGATTTTACATGGTGTTTTCTGGATTTGGGAACCGTGGGAGTTCATGAAATTATGCATATATTGAAAAACCCGGTTTCCTTGAGATGATATTTGTGCGTCCACCATGAGTTCTATCGGTGCTGATTATATACTCCATACGAGGTGTGGTTGCCGTATGAGAGTACATGGTGGGGTCCGGTATGGTTCCCCTCAGCAAGAAGATCGATGGATTTTGCCGATTGAGCCTGGAGGCGGGCGAGTACCTACCGGTGACAGTACCCATGACTCGGCGGGGGATCACGGAGACACCGCTGGGAGTCATGTACGTATGCATACGTCAAAAAGCGAGGGTCAGAGCTAGGCACTCGTGCTTTCGGGATAGCGTATGATACGTGATCAAGATTTCTGTGTCGATGCTTGGCACATTGTTTTCATGATATTTCTCTTAAACACCTTTTGTATATATAACAGAGGATTTAGCCGTTGTTATATATACCTTTACACCAATATTAGTGGAGTGGGACGCTAATATATGTGTATTTCCCCCATCATATTTATTTCTGTAAATATATATATATATATATATATATATATATATATATATACCTTTAGAATATTAGAAACTTATTTGAGATTCGACTTGGGATATAGGTGATTCATTGAGATTGGATATTAGATATAAAAGAGATGGTCGATTTGTACATTCGAGATATAGGAGAGCTACTCGATATTGTACATTGAGGTGATGTGAGACTTATGATGTGAGAGCCCAGTTTGGGGGCTGATTGAGGATTTGGGATTTAGTGTCTTGATGGATTGTGATCCTACCACGATGTCAGGTTTCCGTGGAAATGACATATTCCACCCTATACCTCACACTTAGCTATTATGCACAGATTCATATATTGGTAGTACCTATTAGTGTACCCTTATGATAGTTGCATATCTATTTTCTCATATCCCTATTGCATGGTTATTGCACATTATTGTCATGTTACTATTGCTTCACATATTGATTGTACCTGCTAGTGTACTTCCCTTTATTCAGCATTTGCATGATATGTTATTACTGTAATCGCATATCTTAGATTCATGCTGTACGTGCATTTCTGCGATTACCTGCATATGTTATCTACTATTCACGAGTTGGCAACTCACCCCCGTTGTGCCACAGGTGTTTCAGGTTGTTCCCCAGAGTAGTCGAGACAGGCTATTCTTCTATTCAGCTATTCAGCTATCCATCCTTTGCTACAGATACCGCATCAGCTCACAGTGCTATTTTGCTTAGGTGGGTTGGATGATTATCTGTATTTCATATTGTACATTTGTTGTATTTTGTACTCTCAATCTACTATTGTATTGTTGACTTAGAGACTTGGTGAGGACGTTACTGTGTATTATTTGTGGGTTGTTGTCTTTTATATACAGCTTTCTCTCTATTGTCTTTATTTCTTTGCTATAGCTTCATATTTTTGTGTTGTATTCATCTTGGTTAGTTTTTACAAAAAGGGGGTGTTGCTAAAATTTTAAAGAAATAAAGTAGGACTTTTAAAAGAATTTGGGTTGCGATTTCAAATGTTTCAAAACTTATATTATCTTTTCCGTATTTTATGGTTTAGATTTCTGGGTTTTGGCTTTCTTTTACCGCGTTACGTCTTTAGGCGTTGCGTAGTATCAGGGCCATCACGGGCCAATTTTGGGTCATGACAAAGTTGGTATTAGAGCGCTAGGTTTTACCTTTCGGAGTGTAGGATGAACTTAGTATGATGGAGTAGGTAGCTTAAGCAGAGTAACGTAGTGTGTGTATGTCTGCAGCATACCCACAATGCGGTACCTTGCATTAAGTGACCTAAGTACAATTTGCTTGAAAATTCCTTCCTTGATGATTCATATCCTTAAGATTCGATTCCTTATTCTCATCGAATCTTATACCTATTTATAGCCTTGCCGCCGATGACTATGGGGACCCAGAGTGATGCAGCGAGGGCCGAGGTCAGAGTTGGCTCGGGTGAGACAAGTACTGACCAGGATGGCACTCTAGTTGCACAGGTGCAGACGGATCAGCCGACGATTTATACTGTGGATAGGCTTTTGGTAGAGATGCAGGTCTTCCACCAGACTATGAGTTCATTAGTGGATGTCGTTCGGGAGCTACGACAGGAGGTTGTCACCCCTGTTAATCAGCTGTCCCTTACGATCAGCATGCAGCAGTCCGTCACCTATATAGCACAAGTGCTTGTAGCTCCAGTTGACGAGGCACATATTCCAGGACAGTGGAGGACTCGTACCAGCGTACCAGCCCAGAGACAGAGGTTTGGTCATCGAGACAGATTTCGTGGCCGTCGCAGGAGTAGCAGAAGCTTAGGACGAGGACAGTCGTTCAGCTCTCATCCCCAGGATGGTCAGCAGTCAGCGCGTGGATGTTTTCGATGCGGGAGCCTTCAGCACTTCGTCAGGGATTGTTCCTTAGCACCTCGTCAGAGTCGTATTCAGAGAGGCCTTGGACGTGGGAGATTTGCCCAGAGGGCTCAGTCTACCAGAGGAGTTCATCCAGCTGCGAGTAGAGGGCAAACACAGGAGTTTGCTTCTACTCATCGGGACGCGCAGACGTCCAATGTGGAGTTTTCAGGTACCCTTGATTTATATGTTCTTTTCATGTATTCGTTTGTTTTTCATGCTTGTACCGTGGTTGGGTAGATTAGCAGTAGTTTGTGTTAACTTCTGTCAGCGATTCTTTGGTTGCGCGACACGTATTTCAGTTTTATGCCAATTGGATAGGAGATAGAGATTCGTCCATCATTTCGATCCTTCGAGAGATGTTGGATTTGACGTTCTCCTGGGCACGGACTGTTTGGTGACGTGTTAGGCGTCTGTGGACTACCGTGCGGAAACAGTCAAGTTTGTTTTCCCGGCAAGTCAGTTCTTGTTGTGCAGGTGGATAGTTGTGCCGCCTCCCACAGATTGAATTCAGCCTTTTTCGCTAATCGGCTACTGAGGAGATGTCATGGATTCTTGGCGTTCATTCGTGATACCGGAGCCACAGTAGGATTGTTGGACCGGGTTCCTTTCGTGCGAGAGTTTTTCCGATGTTATTCCGGATGAGCCGGCGAAGCTTGGGAGCTTAAGGATCAACTGCAGAGTTATGGTTTTGGGAGTTTTTTGCGTCTGAGTGTTTCGCTTTTGGAAGCTCCTATTCCTGTTCGTCAAGGAGAAAGATGGCAGTTTAAGGTTGTGTATCGACGAATCGTTAATTGAACCGGCTTACGGTGCGGATAGGTAACCCTTACCTCGCATTGACGATTTATTCGATCAGCCCCAGAGTGCGAGACATTCTCTAAGTTTGCTTGGGATCAGGTCATCATTATTGCGGATTCGGGGTGATGGCATTCCGAAGACTGCCTTGTGCGTGCGACGGGCTTTGTGTGTTTTTGTGAGTCATTGGGTTCACTGATGCCCTAGCAGCATTCGTAGATGTGATGAACCAGAATTCTTCAGGCCGTTCCTCAACCAGTTTTTGTTGTGTTATCTATGACATTCTGGTCTATCTAATGTTCCTTGAGGAACAGGAGTAGCACCTGAAGATTTGTTATGCAGATACTGGGAGAGCACCAGCAGTTTGCTAAATTCTCGGAGTGTTTCTTCAGGCTTGTTTTGTGTTGACTCCTAGGTCTTGTAGTCACGGGAGACGGTTTCGTATGGTTCTGAGGGAGATCGTGGCCGTGCAGTTTAGATCCAGACATGTGTGCAGGACGGAGATCCGCAGATGGTTGGGCTTAGCAGGTTTTTACCGCCGTTTCGTGCAGGATTGCTAGAGTAGTGCTTCACCGTCGACTGAATGGACCGGAAAGGAGGTTTCTTTTCTTTGGACTGAGGCATGTGTGCGGAGTTTTCAGCAGTTGATGATTCTGTTAAACAACTGCATCAGTTCTTTCTTTGCCTTTGGTTCGGGCGACCTTGTTGTTTAACTGTAATGTTTCTTGAGTGGGCTCGAGTGTGTACTGAGGTGACACTATAGAGATATCACTTTTGCTTCCCTACATTGGAGGAAGTACGAGGAGGATATTCCACTCATCATCTGGAGATGGCCGCGGTGGTTTTGCGTTGGAGATTTGGAGACACTACTTGTTCGAGAGTCATGTCAGATTTTCACGGACCACCAGGGCTTAACGTACATCTTCCTGCAGCAGATTTGATTGTTGTGATAGTCTTCTGCAGATCTACTGTTCTTGCGTGATCGTTGAGTACAGCTTTAGTTCGTCTCTACGGAGGGGACAGCTTGCTCATGTCCGCGCCCGACCACTTTCCTTAAATCGTTTTCGCGAGACATTGCCCGCCTATGCTCGTTCGTCAGTGATACTTGAGCATGCTCGGCTGGGTAATGATTCGGAGACCTTGATTTGTGACAATGGTGTGCTAAGTTAGGGACGCGTTTGAGTACCTGACATCATCGGGTAGAGACGTGTAATCCTAGAGCATGCACATCTGTCAACTCTCTATATGCATTCAAGTTCCACCAACATTAAGCGTGACTTGTGAGATAGTTACAGGTGGACAAGGATGAAATGAGAAATTTCAGGTTTCGTTTCAAGGAGTCTGTCTTGTGGTGTGCTTGGGTTGAGCATCTGAGGCCGGCTGGAGAATTGCAATCTTTTACCGTTTCGAATTAGGAGTGGGAGTAGATCTCCACGAATTTCTTTATGGTTTCTACCCAAGTTTAGTTAGGGTGTGACTCCATTCAGATTCTTGTCGTCCGGTTTTACTCAATTTGCTCAGTTGTTCTTTGTTAAGTTGTGTGTTTGTTTTGATTGTTGTCGGCAGTTGGGGATCGTCACTCGCTATCGTTAGGGTTCTCCTTCGATAGCTGTTATCAGGAGACACTCCAATTGGCCACCCTTAGGTTTAGGGGTTAAGTTGTGTCGATCGCTAGCCTGTTGTTTTTCTGACTCTGCGTAAGTAGGACTTTGGACCCCAGCTATGTCTAGAGACTTCGGAGATAGTCCAGTTGTGTTAAGTCAGGATGGAAATTGTCCATTGCGAATTGAGGTCTTATGCCGGCTGCGTTGGTCGTAGACTCGAGCTCGCAGGGACAGATCATGTATTCCTATGGACTTTTCGATGAATGACGTGTTGGTTTTTGGGAAGCTTGTCCCAGGATTTAGGTCCTCCTGAGATCCTATAAGCGAGTTAGTTTCGTTGCCTTTAACTTGGCACTTCCGCCCAGATTATTAGATTTTCACCCTGTATCCCTTGTGATGATACTCTACAATTACCTTCTTGACCTTTATCACATGATTTAGCACCAGACCATTTAGCTTGATGCGATCTCTCGTTCACCAGCAGCCAATTGTGTTAATGGCTCAGCAGGTGGAGGAACATCGGCCAAGGGTCTTTCCATCTGTGAAAGGTTTTTCTTGGACGTAGCCGTATAGTGAAATAGTCACTTGGGAGGCTGCGAGCGAGATTTGAGATTTGTAGTCTTCTCTTTGAAGGTACGAGTAGCAGTACATTTTTAAATTCGGGGATGAATTTCTTTTAAGGGGGGGAGATTGTAACACCTTAGAATGTGTTTTGTAGCTAATTATATTTTTATGTATGGTTTTTAATAAAAAAGTTTACCAAATTAAGTTTTAAATATTTTATCCTATTTAATGAGCATTTTATTAGAATTTTGTTAGGCACACACACACTTGTGCATGATAACTAGGGTTGTTTTTGGGGTTAAACATGATTAGCAATCATGGTTAGCTAACCATTTTCCTTTGAGTTTGTCTTATTATTTGTTTAGGTGTTTTGGGTTAAATAGTTATGGTTGTTATTATTAATTGAAAAATGAATTTAAAATGGAATTTTTATTTGGTTGTATGGTTGACCAAGGGGGGAGAGAGAGAGCATGGGGCATCATGGCATGAGCCATGCCCATTTAATGAAGAGAGAGAATGAGAAGGGGTCTTTGTTGTTTGTTCTCATTTCTCCCTCTCATTTCCTTGCTCTCATTCTCTCACACTCACACACACACACTTACCTACAGTAGAGGCAGCAGCAGCTCCAGCATCATCATCATCAGCTCCAGCATGATCATCATCAGCAGCAGGAACAGCAGGCAGCAACACCAGTAGCAGGAGCTCCAGCAACCTACAGCAGCTCTTCTCCACTTCTTCACCTGCTTCTTGGGGGTCTTTAGGGTATAACTCTTGATCCCAATTCCCCTTATTGCTAGCTTATGTGTTAATTGGTGTCGGTTAGTGTTAATTAGCTAGTTTAGTGCTAATTATGGTGTTTTGTGTGGAAGTTTGATTATATGATGATTGTGTTAGTTAACCCTATCCATTTAAGTGTTATTAAGGTCACTTTAACTGAGAATTTCCCTGGATTTCACTAAAATACCATAGGGTTTCCCTTTTAGTGCAAATTGTCGTTTTTAAGCGATATATTGGGTTTCTGAGATCTGCTTTTGACCCGGACCTTACAGAACAAAATTGGGGAAACTGGAACATGCTACCTAGGTCAAGACACTACCACCAGAATAAAATCCCACCATTCCCAAACACGGCCGCCAATTTAATCAATATGGCCGCAAATTGCGGCCAGGAAGAGGAGTTGGGTGCTGGGGTCTTGGCTAGGGTTGTCTGCAGTGTTGTCTAGTGCTTTGACATGTCTAGTTTTGTAAGTTTTGGCCTGTAGGAAAATCTGGGACTATATATCGTTTTGCATGTCCGTTGTGTTTGTGCGATACGCACGATACGTGAGAGGGTTCTGTGATCCAGCGTATCTCAGTGTGTGTTCATATCAGATTTTTGCATTTTCATACCGCCTAATTTTTATCACATTGCATATCGGTAGATACTCTTGAGCCGTGTTTGCTAGTCAATTGCAGGATACAGGTTCTCGGTTCTAAAACGGTGAAATTCATGGAAAACACGACAAAATCCGGGTTCTTGCCAACCACAGATAAAACACGGGTCTCCGCCCTTTATCCGTCTGTTGCCACACACCAGTTTAAGAGACAAAATGGCAAATCAATGTCGTTTTCATGCACAAAGGTCAATGGCAGCACAAGATCCAAGAAATCTACACGGAGCTCGAGAAAATCATGACAAAAAGATACACATCAAATCACCTTTTGCTCAACAGAAATTCTGGAAAAATCGTGAAGAAAATCTGAGAAAAGATATATACCAGAATAAAGGGCCCACAGAACCAGGGAGCACCACCAAAATTGAAGGCACAAAGCCTCTAAACGGTCGCAGAAACGCGGCATAAGTAGGCTTAGGCCGCGGTTCCGCGGCCGCACGGCCTTGTCGGCTGAAGATCTTTCGGGGGCAGATTGGTCATTCCATGTTAGTTCTGCTTGTTGCCCTAGGTTTTCATTTTCCAGCCTATAAATACCCCAGAACCTTGTGAAGCCAAGGTGTGCATAATCTTGTATTTTTCTAGGTTTAGAATACTTGTTTCTTCTTCCTCTTCTCATCACTTCTCCATTGAAAATCTTGTAGTGAGCTTTTGTGAGTGAAGAATGATGAATAAAGCAGAACCGTTTACTTATCATGCTTGTCTTGTTCTATTTAGTTAACTTGTTAATTGTTGTAATTTTCATTTGTTAACTTAGTTGTTGTTATTTCTTTTTGTTTCTTTCTTTCTCTTTTTCTTTATCCTTAAAACAACCATGATGCTTACGCTTGATCCTTGCTAAGGTGAGGTCGCAAATAGCTAGTTGTTATCTTCTAATCTCCTTCTTTCTATCTTCCTCTTTTTTTTTGTTTTCTTTTCATTATGATGTGTGAGTAGTTTCATACTTGTTAGGGTAGGATAAGGGAAGTTTGAGAGAAGAAAATCTCTCTCACTCTTTCCTTACCCAACATCTTAAATCGACTCCCGTTAATTGAACCACAATCCGCTCCTTACGGCACCCTATCCTACATGATAGCGGTGATTCCATAGTGAGACCGGTTGTGGTTGAATTAACCGGAGGTTATGGCTAAGTGCCAAGAACGGACGGACAAGCACCAAAAGGAAGAACTTAAGCGTTGGAAAGCCTAGCTTATACTCGCAAGTTCCATCCTAGTCGTGCTAATTCCCGTTGTTGCCGATTACCGTAACACCGATATTAAGAGTGGCGATGAAAGAAGTGAGGGACTCCTAACTCAAACTAACCTAATCCTAACCCTAACAAGCTCTCTTTACATATCATTTTAACACTTAGTTAATCACAAACAAATCTGGAAAACTGGACTTAACCCGTTAAAGCACGTAGAAAAAGATTCCCATCTCCCTGCGGACGACCCGTACTCAACCGGCTAGCTGCAAGAGAAACCGTCTTCATTGCGGTAATTAACTAAAACTTGAACACGCAGAATACCTTCCAATCAAATGGCGCCGTTGCCGGGGAGACGGTAGTTTATTTTTTTGTGTAATTTCGGGTTAACTTGTGAATATAAATATAACCAAAACAAAAAAATATATACATTGTAAAAAGTCATTTTGTTATTCTTGATTAGTTTTTGTGCAAGTGTTAAGGATAAGACGTGGGATATACGGAGTTCAAGTTCAGTGCCAAAGACGTGGGAAGATAGACCCACATTTCACGGCTACACCGCGACGGATCAAAACGAAGCAAACGGTCTATTGAAAAATTCTGGAGCAGATACAGTGAACAATTCAAGATTCAGGACATCCAGACAACAAGAGGACACCCAACTGAGCATAACCCAGAAAAATGAAGATCCAAGCCCACCATATTGCCGCGGTTCCGCGGCATAAGCTAGCTTAGGCCGCGGTTCCGCGGCCGTTTGGTGGCCTCAGGGTTCCAATTTCCCTGTAAGTGTTTCTCTTCTCCTCCTCACTCCTCTGGACTCCAATAAATTGTGTTTTCTGCAGTATTCTTTGCGCAAACTCTCTTCCCCCTTCCAATAAACTGTTCTTGTGCAGGATTCTTTGCGCCACGCTAAAAAATAAAAATTGTTTGCAGTTGATTTGTTATTGCTTTGCATTTATTAATACGGACTTAAGGGGCTTGAAACCAATTCAGATTGGGTGGGGATTTCATCACCCTTCCCAGGACCCCAGAAATCACAAAAAGCATATGCATTGACCATTGTTAAAATTGAAAAATACTAGACTCAGCCCTAAGGACTTCGCGCTCAATAGGACAGACGACTAATTACAGGCATCGGCCGTTTATCCTATCCTGACTTTGCGGTGTCTAGGCAAGTGTGACGAAGGCAAGTGGTTATTTAATTAAGGAACTTCGCGAAAGCGTTGGACAACCTCCCACTTACCTGGCACTTATCTGGCCGCAATTGGCAGAGAAGAGACGGTTTGAGATCCTGTTTCTAGTTCTTTGGAACAGTTAGGAGCTGTCTAGTTGACCTAGGTGACCACTAGATCTAGGTGTGATTGTTCATATCTTGTTTGTGATTGCTTAAAGCCGTAAGTCCGTACATATTTCTGTAAAGCTCTTTCTAAAAATAAAAAAAAGAAAAAAAAATCAAAAACTTTTATAAAAACTTGCCCTTTGTCGCCAAAATCCATTTTTTACCCACCACCCATCGCCTTTCTCCATTAACGTTTTCTTACCCTCACCTTCTCCGCTTTGACTATACTAAACCCGTTTAGTGTATGTCCGCTTGGACTCGGGACACTAGCGTCCGCCTAGTCCGCGTTACGTTAGTCGCTACCGACTACGCGATCGACTCAGACGTCGAAACTCCGTCCACTCCTCTTTCACCCTTACCTTTGCCGGCCAACTCTGACGTTGACCGGAATTCTGTTCATACATCTTCACCTTCACCATCACCAACATCTTCTTCCGCGATGTCAGGATTTAATCCGAACATCTCTTTGACTACCCCTGAATTGGCTCCACCTCCTACGGAGACCAATAACCCACCACCACCGCCTGTTGTAGCGCCGCAGCGAATCGCGCTCCAGGATCGTTTCTATCCCACCCGTTCTGCACTTCCCACCTGCCTTTCTCTTCCACCGGCCAATGGGGATAATTTTGAAATTAAGCCCCACTTCATCAACATGCTTCCACGATTTCATGGACTTGAATCTGAAGATGCCTATATCTTCATCAATAAATTTCAAAACGTTTGTGCCATGATGAAAACCACCCAGCTGTCGGACGATGCTATACGTCTACGGGTCATTCCGTTCACCTTATGCGATCTTGCTGAAAAATGGCTGTGTAGCACCGCTTCCCACTCCATAACCAGTTGGGACGAGTTTGATAAAGCGTTTCTAAAGAAATTTTATCCGAATCATAAAACCGCAAGGATCCGCAATGAAATCAACCAATTCTCTCAGCTTCCTTCTGAACCCTTCTGGAAGTGCTTTGACCGGTACAAAGACCTTCTTGTTCAGTGTCCTCACCACGGTATAGAGAAATGGAAACTTTGCCAAACCTTATATGAGGGCCTGAACCCAGCAACGAAGCAGTTGTTGGAAACCATCTGTCAGGGCCACTTCCTATCGAAATCTGACGAGGAAGCGTGGCAGTTCTTTGACGACCTTGCGGAGCAAACGCTACAATGGGAGAGCGCCAGACCTACTTCTTCTTCTTCTACCTCCACTTCTACCGGTCAGTCTAGGGTAGGAATTCACCAACTTGACGTCTCTATTGCGATGAAAGCTGAAATGGCTGCAATAACGAGAAAGCTTGAAGCCATAGAGAGAAAATTCTCTTCTCCTGCTCCTACCCCTGTTCTTCCTCTTCGTACCATCTGCGCTTGTTGTTCCGATCCTTCTCACTTGGCCGAAGAGTGTCCTTACAATCCACCATCGCAAGGACAGGATCAGGTTAATGCTGCATTTTAGCAAAGACCGAGGAATGATCCATACTCTTCCACCTACAATCCCGGTTGGAGGAACCACCCCAATTTCGCCTGGAATCAGAATCAGAATTAATTCCAAGGCAACAATTTCCAAAGGGCCCCTCCGCCGCAACAACAAGCGCAACAACAAACTCAATTTCAGCAGCCCTTCCAACCCCAACCTTTTCAAAATCAGACGAACAACTTTGCACCCAACAATTCTTTTCCCCAAAACAACTTTGTTCCGTCAAACAACGATAAGGTTTCCTCGCTTGAACGAAGTCTGGAGGCGTTCGTCAAACAATCAACTCAATCCACCGTAAACATCCAGTCTTCCATTCAGTCCTTAGTGCAACACACTGCCGCTCATGGGCAAAGCATCAAAACCATCGAGGCCCAGATTGCACAACTGAATGCGGCCTTAAGCGAGCGAGAGAAGGGGAAGCTCCCGTCCCAACCACTCCCAAATCCCGGTCACCCACAGAATGTACATGTTGCTCTTGAACAACAGAATCATAATGTGAGTGCCGTGACCACATTGAGATCGGGAAGGATACTGCAAAACAACATCGGCACACGGATCAATGATGACACCCCGGCCGCTTCTTCATCTACTTCTTCTTCTTCTTCGTCTCCTGCTACTTCTTCTTCTGAGCCTATTCTCCGTTCTTCACAAGGCTCTCCTTCCTCTTCTTCTGCTTTGAATGGACCCACTTCTCACTCCACAAAAACACCTGTTCTGGGATCCGTTCCAACTCCAAAATCTCCTCCTCCAACATTAGACTCAACCAATTTTAAAAATGTTCCATTTCCAAACCGGTTGAGGTCTAATAAACAAAATCCTCAAATGGAGAAGATTCTGGAGTTATTTAAGCAGGTTAACAGTAACATTCCTCTTTTAGATGCCGTCCAACAAGTCCCATCATACGCGAAAATCTTAGAGGACTTGTGCATAAAAAAGAGGAAGTCTCAGGTACCAAAGAAAGTTTTCTTGGCTAGTGCTGTGAGTGATGCTCTTACCCAATCTTTACCACAAAAACGGAAGGACCCTGGCTGTCCTACGATTTCTATTACCATTGGAGATAAGAACATCAACCGCACACTATTAGATCTTGGTGCCAGTGTTAACCTGCTTCCGTACTCAGTATACGAGCAATTAGGCGTAGGAGAGCTGAAACCCACACACTGTACTCTCCAAATGGCCAACCGATCGATCACCCATCCTAGGGGTGAGCTAGAGGATGTGTTAATCAAAGTCGGGGACTTCATATTCCCCGTTGACTTCAATGTATTAGACACACAGCCTGTAGCTAACCCCCGGAATCAAATTCCGGTGATACTCGGTCGCCCATTCCTTGCAACCTCAAATGCTGTGATCAATTGTCGCAATGGTTCGATGAACCTCTCTTTTGGAAACATGACAATTGAACTCAACATTTTTAGGTTGGGGAATCAGCCCTCCGAACCTAATGCTCATATACTGGACGTCTGCTCGATCTAGGAGATCACCCCTGAAGAGTGTGAATTCGAGGAGTTTCTGTTCGATCATGATAACCTTAACGCCACTAGTGCGTCCCTCCTCGAACCTGTTGCTGTTTCTGCGCCCGACAACGACTACGAGTGTTTCACGTTCTTGAACGATCTTAGCCGCTCGCAACCTGAGTTTGAATCCTTCGAATTTCCGGATGAGTTACCTGAACCATCCGACTCGGTTGCTTACACTCGTTTTGAACCTTTGCTGGAGTCCTTTGAGTTCGAGACCTCTGCACCGATCTTGCCTTCAATCGTTTCACCTCCGACGCTCGAACTCAAGCCTTTGCCGTCTCACCTTAAGTACGTTTACTTAGGTGAGAACGAGACCCTCCCTGTCATCATCTCGGCTTCTCTAGCTCCAGAGCAAGAGAAAGCCCTTCTCACGGTCTTGCACAGCAACAGGCAAGCTTTTGGCTGGTCCATGGCGGACATCAAGGGGATTAGTCCCCTGATCGTTGAGCATCACATTCATCTGATGGATGATGCCAAACCAGCCCGGGATCCACAAAGAAGTCTCAATCCAGTCATGAAAGAGGCTGTGAAGAAGGAGATCGTAAAATGTCTAGATAGTGGTATCATTTACCCTATCTCTGATAGCCAGTGGGTGAGCCCCATTCATGTTGTCCCTAAGAAGTCGGGCATCACGGTCATAACCAACGAGGCGAACGAGTTAATCCCTACTCGCACCCAAACTGGGTGGCGAGTATGCATTGATTACAGAAAACTCAACGCCGCAACGTGGAAAAACCACTTTCCGCTACCTTTCATTGACTAGATGCTTGAACGATTGGCCGGACACGAGTACTACTGCTTTCTTGATGGCTACTCCGGCTATAATCAAATTCCCATCGCCGAAAAAGACCAGGACAAGACCACTTTCACTTGTCCTTTCGGCACGTTTGCATATCGTCGCATGCCCTTTGGGTTATGCAATGCGCCCGCTACCTTCCAGCGGTGTATGATGGGAATCTTCTCAGACATGGTGGAAAAATTTCTGGAGATTTTCATGGATGATTTCTCCATCTTCGGCGATTCCTTCAACGAGTGTTTGCTGCATCTTGACGCTGTCCTTACCCGATGTAAGGACAAGAATCTCACTTTGAATTGGGAGAAGTGCCACTTCATGGTGCGCGAAGGTATTGTCTTAGGACATATCATCTCGCAAAATGGCATAGAGGTTGACAAAGCAAAGATTGAGGTTATTTCCAATCTACCTCCTCCCCGATGCGTCAGAGATATCCGAGCCTTCCTTGGCTATGCCGGTTTCTATAGACGGTTCATCAAGGACTTTAGCAAGATTGCTAGGCCCTTGACTCTTTTACTGGCCAAGGATACGCCATTCGACTTCAACTCAAGCTGTGTGGCTGCATTCGAGTCATTGAAAAGCTCACTCACGTCTGCTCCCGTTCTTTCTTCGCCTGACTGGATGCACCCATTTGAGATTATGTGCGATGCATCCGACTTTGCCATTGGTGCTGTCCTTGGACAACACATCAACAAGATGCCGCACGTAATCTATTATGCGAGCCGAACCCTGAACGACGCCCAACTCAATTATACAACAACTGAGAAGGAATTATTGGCTGTTGTATTTGCTTTAGAAAAGTTCAGGCCCTACCTCATCGGCTCTCCAGTCATTGTCTACACAGACCATTCTGCTTTACGCCATTTTTTTGCGAAGAAAGATGCAAAATCTCGGTTAATACGTTGGATCCTCTTGCTTCAAGTGTTTGACCTTGTCATTAAGGACAAACGAGGATGTGAAAACGTAGTTGCCGACCATCTCTCACGACTTCCTTCTTCGCCTTCGCTTCCAATTCCGATCAACGACGTTTTCCCAGATGAACAGCTCTTGACAGTATCTTACGAACCCTGGTTCGCAGATATTGTGAACTATTTGGCCACGGGATTACTACCGACTGAATGGTCAAGTCAGGACAGACTTCGCTTCTTATCCTAAGTAAAACATTTTTACTGGGACGAACCCTATTTGTTCAAGTACTGTCCCGACCAGATTATTCGTCGGTGTGTCCCTGACGAGGAATTCAAGAGTGTGCTGTCGTTTTGCCACGATCAAGCATGTGGCGGGCATTTTGGCCCCAGAAAGACAGCTGAGAAGATCTTGCAATGTGGTTTCTACTGGCCACAACTTTTCAAAGAAGCTCATGACTATTGCAAAACTTGCTCCCGGTGCCAACACTTGGGCCGGATATCCCGGAGGAACGAGATGCCGCTCCAACCGATCTTGGTTGTGGAGATTTTCGATGTTTGGGGGATAGATTTCATGGGGCCGTTTCCCAGCTCTTTTGGGAACTTGTACATCCTTCTCGCTGTTGATTACGTCTCTAAATGGGTCGAGGCTGTGCCCAGCCGGACTAACGACAACAAGGTTGTCGTTAGGTTCCTTAAAGAAAACATTTTCTCCCGGTTTGGGCACCCCCGAGCGATCATTAGCCACAATGGAAGTTATTTCTGCAATAAGACTTTCGAGGCCTTGATGCGGAAATATTCCATTAATCATAAGCTATCCACGCCCTACCACCCCCAAACCTGCGGGCAGGTCGAAGTTTCAAATCGGCAAATCAAGCAGATACTGGAGAAGACGGTTTCCAAAAACCGTAAGGATTGGTCGCTGAAACTCACTGATGCCCTTTGGGCATTTCAAACCGCTTATAAGACCGACCTTGGCATGTCTCCCTATCGGCTGGTGTACGGAAAAGCCTGCCACCTACCTGTCGAAATAGAGCATCGCGCATTTTGGGCGATAAAGGAGCTGAATCTATCTCTCGAGGATGCGGGCAGCCATCGGAAGCTGCAGTTGAACGAACTGAGCGAGCTTAGGGATGAGGCCTACGATAACGCGGTTGTCGTTAAGAACCGAACGAAGGTGTTTCACGATAAACACCTTTTGCGCAAAACTTTCATACCTGGTGAGCAGGTACTGCTTTACGACACCCGACTTCACTTCCATCCAAGAAAGCTCAGATCTCGCTGGAAAGGGCCGTATTTTATGAGGAATGTGTATCCGTATGGCGCTGTGGATTTGGAAAATCCAAAGGACGGTTCATTTTTCAAAGTGAACGGACACCGACTTAAACCGTACCTTAGCGCCGAACCAACAGAGGAGCTCCTGTTCTTACAGGAGCCGGTTTACCCTGCATAATCTTCCTCTGCCTACCTCCAAACTTCGGTTTTCCAGCCAAGAACAAGTGGACACTGTTCCAAATAAGTTTGGGGGTATGTATTAACCATTTTGTATATATTTGTGGATATTCTTTTTCTTTTTCTTTTCTTTAAAAACAAAAACAAAAAACATTGTGTATCGCTAACCGACAATTTTGACCCTTCAAATGATCTCTTCATGCAATGACAGTGAGGACACTGTCCAGTTTAATTTGGGGGTACGCTCGGTACGCATTTCTAACCTTCGCATTCATATGTATATTTTGCATCGGCATATTAAAATCCATAAAATCCATAAAAATCTGAAAATTTTCTAAAAACATAAAAACTTTTTTTTGTTAAGTTAGCTAGTGGGAGGACTTTGATTCAATATTTCGACGGTTTTGTTTGATAAGATAAGAATAACTAAATCTTATGTTTAGATTTTGAAAACCTGAAAGATAACTCTCCTTTGAAATTAACTATAGCTGATATACGTCTTTACATCACACTACACGTGTCGTGAGTTTTGGAAATTAGATGACAAGTCTTTTTATGTCTAAAAACTTTTAAATGGATAAATGATTTTCTGAGGATCAAATAGGTTTGTTCGGAAATAAGTAATATCAAGAATAGTTTATGAAGTGAGTGAATATGAAGGAATGTTATTGATGCCTTAATTGGATCTAAGTCTGAAAAATAACCCATCTGGAACTTGATTGGAATGATTACACACCAAACCCACTAAACACTTCTTTTATCCAAAAAAATAATTGAACTGCCGGCTATATCTCCGTTCGTATTAAATCATCATGATTTTCATGCCCAACTGTCTTTTGTTTGTGGACCTAGGTAACTTGAGTAATTAAGTCCGTTGGGGTGTTTCTACACCTAATGCCCTAAAGCCAACTGGTTTGGGTGCATTGGCCCAAAGCTCGCTAAGAAGCCTAGAAAGTCCAGATTAAAACAAAGTCAAGCAAGTGTTCTCTCCGAGTTAAAATTCCTAACGGTTCTTTGTGTGAGAATAATCTTGACAAAAGACAGGCTTTTATAAAAATTTTAGCGGAGATATGAAGGTTTTATTCTATGAAAAAGACTATTGCACGTTCATAGAGGTGTGTATGAAATGAAAACAAGAAAAAGGTGGAGTGAAAAATAAGACCTAGTTTCCTGTTAGGGAAGATAGAAATTCTGAAGTTGAAACCTTACTGGAAAACGAAACTTGAAAAATGCTTAACTCTTTATAAAACTTATGTGATCCCTTCAAAATTCTTATCTAGGCTTTGTTGTGTGATATGATGACTTTAATCGATCCTTCTGAAACTTAACAACACTATCTACACTACACGTAAAGACATATAAAATCTGTAGTTAAATAAGAACCGAGGTGTGAAAAATAAAGGTTCGATAGTCTAGACTTAGGATATAGAATTGTTATTTTCTGAAACAAAACTTTAGGGTTTGAATCTTAGTTATTTTACAAAACTAGCTTGACCGGATTTTGTGGGTAGTATCCGCTGAAAACCCTCAGGAGACAACACTCCTCCTACTAGGGACACCTAGAGGTTTAACGGCTTGTTGCACATGCTCAGTGCAATCGCGTTCCATGCGAAAGTGAGGTTAGGAAATTTTTGTAAATAAATTGTCTTTGCTCGGGACGAGCAAATGATAAGTTTGGGGGTATTTGTTCATATCAGATTTTTGCATTTTCATACCGCCCAATTTTTATCACATTGCATATCGGTAGATACTCTTGAGCCGTGTTTGCTAGTCAATTGCAGGATACAGGTTCTCGGTTCTAAAACGGTGAAATTCATGGAAAACACGACAAAATCCGGGTTCCTGCCAACCACAGATAAAACACGGGTCTCCGCCCTTTATCCGTCTGTTGCCACACACCAGTTTAAGAGACAAAATGGCAAATCAATATCGTTTTCATGCACAAAGCTCAATGGCAGCACAAGATCCAAGAAATCTACAAGGAGCTCGAGGAAATCATGACAAAAATATACACATCAAATCACCTTTTGCTCAACAGAAATTCTGGAAAAATCGTGAAGAAAATTTGAGAAAAGATATATACCAGAATAAAGGGCCCACAGAACCAGGGAGCACCACCAAAATTAAAGGCAAAAAGCCTCTAAACGGCCGCGGAAATGCGGCATAAGTAGGCTTAGGCCGCGGTTCCGCGGCCGTACGACCTTGTCGGCTGAAGATCTTTCGGGGGCAGATTGGTCATTCCATGTTAGTTCTGCTTGTTGCCCTAGGTTTTCATTTTCCAGCCTATAAATACCCCAGAACCTTGTGAAGCCAAGGTGTGCATAATCTTGTATTTTTCTAGGTTTAGAATACTTGTTTCTTCTTCCTCTTCTCATCTCTTCTCCATTGAAAATCTTGTAGTGAGCTTTTGTGAGTGAAGAATGATGAATAAAGAAGAACCGTTTACTTATCATGCTTGTCTTGTTCTATTTAGTTAACTTGTTAATTATTGTAATTTTCATTTGTTAACTTAGTTGTTGTTATTTCTTGTTGTTTCTTTCTTTCTCTTTTTCTTTATCCTTAAAACAACCATGATGCTTACGCTTGATCCTTGCCAAGGTGAGGTCGCAAATAGCTAGTTGTTATCTTCTAATCTCCTTCTTTCTATCTTCCTCTTTTGTTTTGTTTTCTTTTCATTATGATGTGTGAGTAGTTTCATACTTTTTAGGGTAGGATAAGGGAAGTTTGAGAGAAGGAAACTCTCACTCTTTCCTTGCCCAATATCTTAAATCGACTCCCGTTAATTGAATCACAATCCGCTCCTTACGGCACCCTATCCTACATGATAGCGGTGATTCCGTAGTGAGACCGGTTTTGGTTGAATTAACCGGAGGTTATGGCTAAGAGCCAAGAACGGACGGACAAGCACCAAAAGGAAGAACTTAAGCGTTGGAAAGCCTAGCTTATACTCGCAAGTTCCTTCCTAGTCGTGCTAATCCCCGTTGTTGCCGATTGCCGTAACACCGATATTAAGAGTGGCGATGAAAGAAGTGAGGGACTCCTAACTCAAACTAACCTAATCCTAACACTAACAAGTTCTCTTTACATATCATTTTAACACTTAGTTAATCACAAACAAATCTGGAAAACTGGACTTAACTCGTTAAAGCACATAGAAAAAGATTCCCATCTCCCTGCGGACAACCCGTACTCAACCGGCTAGCTGCAAGCGAAACCGTCTTGATTGCGGTAATTAACTAAAACTTGAACACGCAGAATACCTTCCAATCAGCGTGTCGCGATGGTTTTAGACGCATACACACACGATTCAGCGTATCGTGCACACGCGCGTTTAGTTCGCGACGCGAGTTTCTCGTTTTGGTTCGATATCGCATTTCGCGGAATATTTGGCTTATATGTGATTTCTATGTCTTATTTGCAGGTTTGCAGGCAGGGACTGCGGACACTACCACAGAGGGAGCAGATGGTAGGATTCACCTAGCGTGGAGTGTAGGTGAGTAGATTTAACATCTACAGGGGAATCGCCCGCATGGTGTTATGCGTCTGGGCTAGGATTCAAATACCTGTCGCACTTTCTACGTCATTGTTAGAATTGCGCCTTTACCTGTTTATTTAGATATAGTTGTACTATGACTAGTAGCCGTAGGGCACTGCACACATTATTGACGGTTCATGTTGCACGAGCATAGATTGTATGCTACACACACACCGTCAATAATTGCCATGTCATACACTAACCATTATAGATACTATTGCTTGTCACACATGACATCTAGCTTATCGATGTACCTTGCACACATTTTACTCATACCAGCGGGATATCCTATATATTTTAGCTATACCCAGGGGGGTATACGACATCAGTTCTTATAGGTAGACACCTATACATTGCTACACCTGTATGTTACACACATATTCAGTTGCAGTCACATATTTACCTTTACTGATGTTACTTAGCTGTACCTTATTGATTTCGCATACATCTGGTTTCAGCTACATGTTCTCATTTATATGCTCACATTCAGATATATCGTATTTATTTGTTCCTGGATTTGCTCATTGTTTATTTGGATTTTACATGGTGTTTTCTGGATTTGGGAACCGTGGGAGTTCATGAAATTATGCATACATTGAAAAACCCGGTTTCCTTGAGATGATATTTGTGCGTCCACCATGAGTTTTATCGGTGCTGATTATATACTCCATACGAGGTGTGGTTGCCGTATGAGAGTACATGGTAGGGCCCGGTATGGTTCTCCTCAGCAAGAAGATCGATGGATTTTGCCGATTGAGCCTGGAGGCGGGTAAGTACCTACCGGTGACAGTACCCATAACTCGGCGGGGGATCACGGAGACACCGCTGGGAGTCATGTACGTATGCATACGTCGAAAGGCGATCGTCAGAGCTAGGCACTCGTGCTTTCGGGATAGCGTATGATACGTGATCATGATTTCTGTGTCCATACTTGGCACATTGTTTTCATGATATTTCTCTTAAACACCTTTTGTATATATAACAGGGGATTTAGCCGTTGTTATATATACCTTTACACCAATATTAGTGGAGTGGGACGCTAATATATGTGTATTGCCCCCATCATATTTATTTCTGTATATATATATATATATATATATATATATACCTTTAGGATGTTAGAAACTTATTTGAGTTTCGACTTGGGATATAGGTGATTCATTGAGATTGGATATTGGATATAAAAGAGATGGTCGATTTGTACATTTGAGATATAGGAGAGCTACTCGATATTGTACATTGAGGTGATGTGAGACTTATGATGTGAGAGCCCAGTTTGGGGGCTGATTGAGGATTTGGGATTTAGTGTCTTAATGGATTGTGATCCTACCACGATGTCAGGTTTCCGTGGAAATGACATATTCCACCCTATACCTCACACTTAGCTACTTATGCACAGATTCATATATTGGTAGTACCTATTAGTGTACCCTTATGATAGTTGCATATCTATTTTCTCATATCCCTATTGCATGGTTATTGCATATTATTGTCATGTTACTGTTGCTTCACATATTGATTGTACCTGCTAGTGTACTTCCCTTTATTCAGCATTTGCATGACATGTTATTACTGTAATCGCATATCTTAGATTCATGCTGTACGTGCATTTCTGCGATTACCTGCATATGTTATCTACTATTCACGAGTTGGCAACTCACCCCCGTTGTGCCACAGGTGTTTCAGGTTGTTCCCCAGAGTAGTCGAGACAGGCTATTCTTCTATTCAGCTATTCAGCTATCCATCCTTTGCTACAGATACCGCATCAGCTCACAGTGCTATTTTGCTTAGGTGGGTTGGATGATTATCTGTATTTCATATTGTACATTTGTTGTATTTTGTACTCTCAATCTACTATTGTATTGTTGACTTAGAGACTTGGTGAGGACGTTACTGTGTATTATTTGTGGGTTGTTGTCTTTTATATACAGCTTTCTCTCTATTGTCTTTATTTCTTTGCTATAGCTTCATATTTTTGTGTTGTATTCATCTTGGTTAGTTTTTACAAAAAGGGGGTGTTGCTAAAATTTTAAAGAAATAAAGTAGGACTTTTAAAAGAATTTGGGTTGCGATTTCAAATGTTTCAAAACTTATATTATCTTTTCCGTATTTTATGGTTTAGATTTCTGGGTTTTGGCTTTCTTTTACCGCGTTACGTCTTTAGGCGTTGCGTAGTATTAGGGCCGTGACGGGCCAATTTTGGGTCGTGACAGTGTCAACCTAGGTCAACAAGTCAAGTAGGTCAAATGGTCAATAACCATAACCATGCACAATTATATTAAACTAATATCAATTAACCATAATACACACATAAGCATTAGGGTTAATAAAATAACAATAGTCATTAACCCTAATCAAAGTCCTCTCCCTCTGTCTCAAGTAACTGTGCATACGCACCCGTATTCGTGATCCGAGGAACATGAATACAATGAGAAAAAACCAATCCCAAATCTATACTAGGATCTGGCTTAAACCAAAGCCCGCTAGTATAAGCTGTCCGGACAGTAAACGCGCACAAGTGCGCGGATATGAACGAACTCTGTCGCAAAACCATGCGACCTCTACTCATTTTGCCTAAGCTCTCTTTGTGGGACTCTAAAGACTCGACACTACACTGGCAGTGGGTTTAACCACAGACCGCAAGCGGCACTAGCTGTACGTAACGGTCCCAGGTAGATGTCGATAAGAAGACTGACGAGGTGAACCCCATCTGAACTCCTACTGAGCCTTTATGTGACAGTCTCCGTACAGTCCGGTCTGTTCGTCTGATACATCGCATGGCGGGCCTAGGAGGGCTGTGAACGTCAGTTCCCTAATAGCGGTACAAGTCGTGTCGGAGTGTAGCCCAGAACACCCTGAGATAACACTAGAAACCTACCAGTATATCACACTTGCCCTGACCAGGGACTACTCGTGTAATGGCTCTCCTGGACACAGCGCGATGTCAACCCCCAATACCGGGAGAGACGAATCCTGTCTAACCGTCACTGCCTCCAAGTGCTTTGGGACTGCACCCAAAAACTACCTGTTTGCACGACTCCTTTGAGCCGTGGTAGGGTAGCAATCAAAGTGCAGTGGGAACACACTCGAGGCGAAGTGACAGTGTCAAGTCTGCGGACTAAGCTGTATTCATGTCACCTGGGAACTGATAACTGACGATAGGTATAATACCAACCAACAGTTCCCGACGAGTCATGTCCAGTGTACTCGTAACCTAACGAGCACCCGCATACTATCTCAAGTACGACGTACTGACGGCTGTGGGACAGACCGTCTCCCACGCTGGGATGAGAAGCGCATACGCTGGTCTACTCCGGAGTATCGATGCCCTGTCTCGATAGTCCAACGACTAGGGACCTGTATAAGGATGTGCTTACAGATCACCCAGCTCCCATGAGTGTGAGCGCCATCACAACGCTGGTAATGAAGCAAAGATCCTAAGGGCTCTACTAATATGTATATCAACGATATGCTAAAAGAAACACATGCACATATTAAAGCAGAGAAAAACCAAGTAGCATACTACCATTTCGAGCAAGATTGTATAAACAACTGTGAATATCCCAAGCTTCCATCAAGTAATATACAAGCTAGTATGATACAGTAATGGCCTCTAGGGCATATACACTAACAATCTCCCACTTGCGCTAAGGCCATGTACTGGCGTATCGAAGACCTATCATCTCGATCAGCCGCTCGATCTGAGTCTGGGGCAAGGCCTTGGTGAATGGATCTGCTGTGTTATCTTCTGAAGCAACCCTCCGAACCTCGATCTCCTGGCGATCCACGATCTCCCTGATCAGGTGATACCGCCTCAAGATGTGTCTGGATTTCTGATGGGACCTGGGTTCCTTCGCTAAAGCTATAGCCCCATTGTTGTCGCAATACAGAGGTATTGGGTCAACAATGGACGGAACCACCTGAAGTTCTCTCAAGAATTTCCTCATCCAGACAGCTTCTTTTGCAGCATTAGATGCAGCGATGTATTCCGCTTCCATAGTCGAGTCAGCAACGGTTTCCTGTTTGGAGCTCTTCCAACCCACCGCCCCTCCATTGAGGGTAAAGACAAAACCCGGCATGGACTTGGAATCATCCTTGTCACTCTGGAAGCTGGAGTCAGCAAAGGCCTCAATCTGGAGGTCTTTTCCGCCATACAACAAGAACATCTCCTTAGTCCTTCTCAGGTACTTGAGAATGTTCTTTACCGCTATCCAATGTTTCTCCCCAGGGTTTGACTGATACCTGCTTACCACACTCAGTGCATAAGCCACATCCGGTCTGGTACACAACATCGCATACATTATAGAGCCTACCGCAGAAGCGTAGGGTATAATAGACATGCGATCCCTCTCCAAATCAGTCTTGGGAGACATCTCTTTGGAGAGGGTGATCCCGTGACAAGCCGGTAGATTACCGAGCTTGGAATCTTCCATACTGAATCTCCTCAGTATGGTGTCGATGTACCTGGACTGCGAAATTCCTAATTTCCTCTTGGATCTGTCACGGTAGATCCGGATACCCAGAATGTATGAGGCATCACCCAGGTCTTTCATGGAGAACCTGTGTCACAAGGACCCCTTGACAGATTGTAGCATAGGAATATCATTTCCTATTAAGAGAATGTCATCCATGTATAAAACGAGGAATACTACAGTTCTCGCTACAAATCTACAATAGATGCATGGTTCATCTGGATTTTTGATAAAGCCAAATTCCTTGACCGTCTCATCAAAACAGATGTTCCAACTCCGCGATGCCTGCTTTAGTCCATAAATGAACTTAAGCAACTTGCACACCTTTCCGCTGCTCCCACTCTGAATGAAACCCTCTGGCTGGTCCATATAGACACACTCCTCTAAATGTCCATTTAGAAAAGCTGTCTTTACGTCCATTTGCCAAATCTCATAATCGTGGAAGGCAGCAATGGCAAGAAGGATCCGAATAGATTTCAGCATAGCTACTGGAGAAAAGGTTTCGTCATAGTCCAAACCAGGTCGCTGACGAAAACCCTTTGCTACCAGTCTAGCTTTATAGGTCTCAAACTGTCCATCTACACCAATCTTCCTTTTGAAGATCCACTTGCATCCTACGGGTTTTACCCCATCTGGAGCAATGTCTAACGTCCATACTTTGTTGGTGTACATGGACTCCATTTCGGTCCGCATTGCATCCTGCCATTTTACCGAGTCAACGCTTTGAATGGCTTGCTGGAAGCTAGTAGGCTCATCACAGTTTATGATGCAATCCTCTCTATCCCCGTCAATGAGAAAACCGTAGTATCTCTCGGGCGGATGAGACTGCCTACTACTCCTGCGGAGTGGCGTGGGAATGTCTTGATCTTTCGAACCCTCTGATTCTACTAAGCTTTCAGTAATAGCTTGTGGTTCTGGAATTTCTTCCAGTTCTATTGCGCACCCACTTATTTCTTTTTCTATGAACTGGTGTTCCAGAAAATAGGCATTACGAGAAACAAAGACTTTTTTTTCCTCTGCGTAATAGAAAAGATACCCCCTGGAGTTCTTTGGGTATCCCACAAACTTGCACAGTACTGAGCGTGCCTCGAGTTTGTCCGCATGCTGCTTTTTGACATAAGCTGGACATCCCCAAATCTTCAAGTATTGAAGATAGGGTTTCTTCCCACTCCATAACTCATATGGTGTGGTAGGCACAGTCTTAGTGGGAACTCGGTTCAAAAGGTATGCAGCTGTTTCTAGCGCATATCCCTAGAACGATCGCGGCAACTCAGCGTTACTCATCATGGACCGTACCATATCCAATAGGGTTCGGTTCCGTCTCTCCGATACACCGTTATATTGAGGAGTGTATGGAGGAGTAAGCTGAGAGAGAATTCCATTCTCTTTTAAGTAACCCAGGAACTCGGCACTCAAGTATTCACCACCTCGATCAGATCTCAGTGCCTTGATACTTTTGCCTGTTTGTTTTTCTACTTCATTCTTATATTCCTGGAACTTTTCAAAAGCTTCAGATTTATGCTTCATCAAGAAGACATGTCCGAACCTTGAGAAATCATCCGTAAAAGTAATGAAGTAAGAATAATCGCTTCGCGCATGTGTAGACATTGGACCGCACACGTCGCTGTGTACGAGTCCCAAGAGCTCGCTCGCTCTTACTCCATGTCCAGTAAACGGAGTCTTTGTCATCTTTCCTTTGAGACAGGATTGAAAAGTTGCATACGATTGATATTCGAACGGATCCAAATATCCTTCTGCATGTAATTTAGTCAACCTTCTCTCATTGATGTGACCCAGTCTACAATGCCATAAGAAAGTTTTATTGATTTCTGGAGACTTTCTTTTGTGTGTATTCTGGACATTGAAAATCTGTGGTTGGTTTAATACGTATATACCGTTGTTCAATGTACCTGACCCAATCAAAACTTGATTAAGGTGAATGTTCACTACATTACTTACAAATGCAAATTCATAACCTTTTTTAGATAATAAAGATACAGAAATGATATTATAGGTTGCATTTGGTACATAATAACAACTACGCAAAACCAAAAAGTGTCCATCCGACAATCCCAGGTGATAGTCCCCCACGGCCTCAGTATCCATGCTAGCACCGTTTGCAACTCTGAGGGTCATGTCACCTGCCTTCAAAACTCTACGCTTTCTCAACGCCTGCAAAGAATTACAGATATGAGATCCTGACCCGGTATCCAATACCCAGGATGTAGAGTTTATTGATAGACAGTTTTCAATAACATACACACCTGAAGCTGAAGCTGCAACTCGCTTCAAATCCTGTGTTCTGGCCTTCCAAGCCTTGCAATCCTGTTTCCAGTGACCACTTTTGTGACAGTAGAAGCATTCTTCCTTCCCCACCAGCTTACCCGCTACCTTTGTTACTTTTCCTTTTCCCTTCGTATCCACTTTACCGACACCACCTCTTGGTTTGGCGGGGGCTTTCTTCTTCTTACCCTTGGCTTTCGTCCTGGATCTAGAAGAGGAAGATCCTCCTACAAACAAAGTGGATGTCTCCCTATTTTTCTGTAGGGTGCCCTCAGTACTCCTCAACATGTTCAGAAGTTCGGAAAGTTCAACCTCCTTTCCTTGCATGTTGAAGTCAAGGATAAACTGGGCATAAGTGGAAGGAAAGGACTGGAGAATCAAATCAGTATAGAGTTCATTCTCCAACGTGGTCCCAAGGTCCGCGAGCTCCTCTATGTAGCCAATCATTTTAAGCACGTGTTCCGCTACCGATGGTCCGACGGCCAACCTTGCCGAAAACAACTTCTTCGACACTTCGTATCTTGCGATACGAGACTGCTCTCCATACAGTTCTTTTGTATGAAGAAATATGGACTCTAGGTCCATATTCTCGTGCCTCCTCTGATGTTCGTTGTCCATCGAGGCAAGTACGAGGCATTTGGCCTTCGCCCAATCTATTTCCCATGTCTTACGGATTTCCCTATCCGCGACACTGGTTTTGGGACCTGGGACAGGAAGAGCTTTGGTGGTAAGGACATACCCCAACCTATCGTAAGTGATTGCCATCTTGACATTCCTGAGCCAATCTTTGTAGTTTGGCCCTGTCAGTATGTTTTTATCTAGTAATAACTTTAGTCCGGTCATGTTGAATGGTCGCTGCAATTAAGAGAGAGAAAAGAAACACTTTAGCATGATGCTCTTGCAAGTTTAGAGTGGTTTTTAGTTTGTCTAAACTGGATGGCTCCCACTGTCTCTCGAATCCCTTCTCAAACCGTAAAGAAAAGATTAGTCAGGATCAATCTCACCGTACAATACTTGCTTAACCGTTCAGCCAGGCCAGTGTCGGTACTTCGAGGGAGGTTTTCCAACGCTTTCGCGAAGTTCCTTAATTAAGTAACCTCTTTTCCCTGTGGGCGTAGCCCCGCTAACACCTTTCTAGACACCTACTAGGTTTATAGCATTGATCGTTAAGTGAGAGTTTTCCCGAGGAGTAGCATATACTCACAGTAGGATCGGGATCCAAATATCATTGCGTGATAAAACTGAAGGAATCCTACCAGAATCATCACACTCCAAATGGTATGCAGCGCTAGCAAGTTTCAGTACTTATAAAACTTCCGATGTGAATTTTTTCCCCATGCTCTTATGACCTTGGCGTGAGGTTAAAATGTCATAAGTCACATGTCAAGTTCTTCCCATCATTATCCCGGTTAATTTGAACCCACCCGTACCTACCCTTGACGTAGGCCAAAATGGCAGTACGACTGTCTCAAACCAACGCATTCTATCTATGCAACAGATAAATATCCGGCAGCTACCAATCACTATGCCTTGGCGTGAGGTCAAAAAACATAGCTTGAATACTACCGAATATTTAACTGAAATGATGGAGGGCTACGGATGGTTTTGGCGAAATCGTGAACGTAGTGAACATGATATAATCGATGGAACGAGATAGCTTTTAAAAGGAGTGGTTCAAGCTCCGCGTTTAAAAGTTTAGTTTTGAAAAGAACCGAGTGGTTTTCAAAGTGTTCCAATCGACTTTTACTTGGTTTATTTTCTTGCATTAGTTCTTTTAATGCGTCCCATCATTTAATCCTACCATTGCAGAAAACAACCAAAATATGACGTACGCTTATGCCATTCGCATTCGCCACGGGGCCCCGTCATCACCCGTTAGGTTACTTAACTAATGACAGAGTGGGGGCTGGACTAGCGCGGTTGTAAAACATAAGCAACGCCTAAATAGTTATCATATATAGATATATAGCAATGATAGACATTACAGATCACAGATGAATACATTGGATATACTAGGAATCCGCAATCCGTTTGAGCCTGGATCGAAAAGCGGATTACACGGTCGCGGTGAATAGCCAAATACCCCACCCAAGACCCCTACGGGTGCGGCAAACTACCCGCCAAGTACCCGAAGCGAAGCAACCTCCCTCAACACCATGAGTAGGTCACTCGGTACTTCGAGATACCCGGTAGTTTGTGCACCCCCTCCATGGGTCTATCCCAGGAGCAAAAACAGTAAAAAGAATTATATAATGACGGCTACAACCCCGACCCGGTAGCGCGGCCATACAAATAATATTATTACATCAATTTACATATTACAATGAATGAAAGAAAAAGAAACACTCATCTCACATCCACCCCGGCTATTCACCCGCGACAATCCAACGCATTCATATACACATACCATCATCAAACACAGATCACAGATATGTATAACCCCGACTAATCGACATATAGCGATTAGCCGACGTTCAATACATATAAACATTACAGATATAACCCTTATAGTCAAAGTGTAGTGAAGTTTGAAAAAAAAAATGGATTTATAGGCCCCCAAAAACAAATTTCTATTCTGCAAAATCTGGGCACATATAAACCATCTTAAAAATCCCAAAACCAAGCCAGAAAAACACTGCACCAAACTCGACCCAGAGCCGAGCCAAAACGGCCGCGGTTGCGCGGCAATAGCTTGCTATTGCCGCGGAACCACGGCTCTTTGGTCGAATCTCTGGATCGTTTTTGGTGGCTTTCTTCACAAAACCCAGAGATGATTTTTGGAGTATGATTTATTTCATTTTGAACAGAAAAAATTTTAACAGAAAGTTTGGGTTTTGAAAACTCGGTTTTGCGATTTTTCCGATTCGAACTTCCATACACTTTACTACCTAGCTAGTTTATGTTTAGTTAGGCTCTGATACTACTGTAAGTCCACGTTGCCCACCCCGGTACTTACGGGAAGACGGAAAACGGAATAAAAATCTGATTTTTATCAACTTAGGCAACATGGACTAGACAAAGAAGGATCTTTGCTAAACAAAAACAAGCTAAAGCTAACTAGAAACTAGCTAAGTGTTAGAAAGGTTATACCTAAGGCTTTATATACTTCTCTCCTTGCTCCTTGGAGTAGTGGAAAGAGGTCACCTTTGTCGTCTTCTCACATCGAAGAAAGATCCACCCGAAAGCCTCAACCTTTGGCTTCAACTCCAAGCTAGAAGTAACTAGGGTATAAGAAGTGCTAATCCTTAAACCCTAGATGAGAGTAGAGATTATCAAGAAGGGGTTTTTCTCAAGCTCAAGTGTTTCTCAACACATGAGAGGGGAGAGCTTGAGGGAGAGGAAGAACAAGAGAGAGAAAGAAAATAATAGAATGAGAGAAAATATGAAGCATTCTCTCATATATGTGTGAATTATTGTAATTAGATAATTAGCTAGATAATTGTCATGGTTAATCAAGACATGACCATTATCATTTCATTTTTAATGCAAATTGCAAGGATCAAAGAGCATCTTCCAAATGAAATGATGATGGTCAAAGTGTCAACCTAGGTCAACAAGTCAAGGAGGTCAAATGGTCAACAACCATAACCATGCACAATTATATTAAACTAATATCAATTAACCATAATACATACATAAGCATTAGGGTTAATAAAATGACAATAGTCATTAACCCTAATCAAAGTCCTCTCCCTCTGTCTCAAGTAACTGTGCATACGCACCCGTATTCGTGATCCGGGGAACACGAATACAATGAGAAAAAACCAATCCCAAATCTATACTAGGATCTGGCTTAAACCAAAGCCCGCTAGTATAAGCTGTCCGGACAGCAAACGTGCACAAGTGCGCGGATGTGAACGAACCCTATCGCAAAACCATGCAACCTCTACTCATTTTGCCTAAAGGCGAATAGCTCTCTGTGTGGGACTCTAAAGACTCGACACTACGCTGGCAGTGGGTTTAACCACAGACCGCAAGCGGCACTAGCTGTACGTAACGGTCCCTAGGTAGATGTCGATAAGAAGACTGATGAGGTGAACCCCATCTGAACTCCTACTGAGCCTGTATGTGACAGTCTCCGTACAGTCCGGTCTGTTCGTCTGATACATCGCATGGCGGGCCTAGGGGGCGGTGAACGTCAGTCCCCTAATAGCGGTACAAGTCGTGTCGGAGTGTAGCCCAGAACACCCTGAGATAACAATGGAAACCTACCAGTATATCTCGCTTGCCCTGGCCAGGGACTACTCGTGTAATGGCTCTCCTGGACACAGCGCGATGTCAACCCCCAATACCGGGAGAGACGAATCATGTCTAACCGTCACTGCCTCCAAGTGGTTCGGGACTGCACCCAAAAACTACCTGTTTGCACGACTCCTTTGAGCCGTGGTAGGGTAGCAATCAAAGTGCAGTGGGAACACACTCGAGGCGAAGTGACAGTGTCAAGTCAACGGACTAAGCTGTACTCATGTCACCTGGGAACTGATAACTGACGATAGGTATAATACCAACCAACAGTTCCCGACGAGTCCTGTCCAGTGTACTCGTAACCTAACGAGCACCCGCATACTATCTCAAGTACGACATACTGACGGCTGTGGGACAGACCGTCTCCCACGCTGGGATGAGAAGCGCATACGCTAGTCTACTCCGGAGTATCGATGCCCTGTCTCGATAGTCCAACGACTAGGGACCTGTATAAGGATGTGCTTACTGATCACCCAGCTCCCACGAGTGTGAGCGCCATCACAACGCTGGTAATGAAGCAAAGATCCTAAGGGCTCTACTAATATGTATATCAGCGATATGCTAAAAGAAACACATGCACATATTAAAGCAGAGACAAACCAAGTAGCATACTACCATTTCGAGCAAGATTGTATATAAAACTGTGAATATCCCAAGCTTCCATCAAGTAATATACAAGCTGGTATGATACAGTAATGGCCTCTAGGGCATATACACTAACACCGTTAGGTTAGGTGACTAACGGCAGAGCGGGACAGGGCTAGCGCGGGTGTAAAACATAAGTAACGTCTATATAATATATCATATATGCTATATAAAGTATTTCTCACAGAACATATCAAATGATCACATCACAGATATCGCAGTAGAAGAATCATATGAAACATTGGATATACTAGGACGTCCGTATTTTCAATACGAGCCAGTTTAAAACACGGATTCCACGGTCGCGATGAATAGCCAAAACCACAACCCTAGACCCCTACGAGAGCGCCAAGCAACCATACCAATTATAGAGTTAGGAGACCCGGACTCGACGCCTCGAGTTGGTCTCCCACTGGACTTCAGAACCCGGTTACTTGTGCTTCCCTCCTTGGGTCTATCCTAGTGCGGAAAAGTAAATAATATACAAAGGGTGACATCTTCCGCAACCTGGAAGTGCCCCAATAAAAGAATATTACATACAAGTTTTTACATGAATGAAAAGGAAAAACACTCATCTCACATAAAAAAACCCCGGCTATTCAAACACGACGATCCAATATAACATATCCAGCAACACATAACATCACATGTCATCAACGTAAGTAAATATGCGCATCCCAATTGTCGTTGACATATAGCAACGAAACCGACAATATCACGTATTACACTTACGGTCACAGAAAAGAAAGTGTAAAACTACAACAGTTGGAATCCGCAACCTCTTTAGACATCACATGCCTAATCAAATGAAATACTTAGACATCGCATGCCTAACAATTATAAACCCCGCATTTTAGTCTCATTATCGAAAACTCTTTTCAATATCAAGTCGGGCATTTCAACAAGATTCCCGACATCCTGATCAAATGCTCGTCGCAAACTTTAGTAGGCGGCCGCACCCCCGATGCCGTCGACGAAGTGCACCAAGGCGGAACACCGCTGCCGCGAGCACCCGAACAGATGCTTTCGGCGACGGGGTTCTCCTACAGTCACTTGGTCGGGGCTATGGGGCGAGGCTGTCTATTAAGTTTACCCGGCGAGTATCCGCGTACGCTACGTGATTGCGACAGACTTTTGATCACATCAAAATTCCGTGGCAACCGATCAAGTGAGACTAAACTGGTATGTTTATAACATTCATTCAGTTATCTCATAACTACTTGTGAATTCCAATTATTGTATCACATTCCGGATAAATAGAAAATGTCAAACTTTCCGATCGAACAATCGAACACCCAAGTTTTCCCGAAACAGCTCAACACATGAAACAAGTTTAAAAACATTCACTTCATGCCTCAGTACCAACGGTCCAGCCGTAGAAGGGTCAAGCCAACGCCTCACATGTGGCATACCGTACTGCCCCAAACCCTAAGGTTCAAAGGACAGTTCAAGACGATCACATAATCGAGTTAAGGTTTGTTGTCTTCTAGAGGGTCCATTGCGTTACTTGCACTACTTAGAACGTTTTCAAACTACGGAAAAATCCAACACTTGGAAATTTTCCGGCAGGGGAAAATTTGGGTATTTATATCCGGTCGAACTTTTTAACATATTCAAAAATTATCCGGAAAACACATAGACGAAGTTAAATAAACCGATCGAATCATCGAATCCCCAATACAACCCAGAAAACTCAACTATCGAGTATAAGTTAAAAATTCCCAGAAAATACAGCACTTGAAGATAGAGATTACTGTGCAATCAGAAGTGAACAATTCCACATTATTGCCGCGGAATCGCCGCCTAACCTAGGGTACGGCCGCGGTTCCGCGGCGGTTTAATTGATTTGGGTCCTCGAATTTCACAGTAATTCCTATAAAACCCTGCTGAATTTTCTGCATATTTTTAATTTTGAAAAATGCACATTTCTGAAAAAAGTACAGAGAAGGCTTAGAATTAGGGTTTCGGGGTTCGATCGGGTTTCTAACATCGTCTACGCATCGCCTAAGGCTCTAGCTAGGCTCTGATACCACTGTAGGGTTCCTAGGCACACTAATGAGATCTCACAAGGCATCAACCATGCCAAATTATAATTTTTCATATGCCAAAGAAACCCTATACTAGATCGTTAACTAGAGTTTAGGCGAAAAGAAAAGCTACTAAACTACTTTAGTGCTATGTGAACGGAAATACAACCTTTGTAGATCCGGTCCTCCACCTCCATAGCTCCGTGATGATGTCCCTCCGCTGCGATCATCGGATCCCGGACTCTCGCGGTGGTTTCATCGAAGAAATGATCGGGCTAGGTCGATTACTTCGATGCCGAAGATGATCTACGTCGAGGCGACTCTAACTCGAGCTCCAACTTCACCAAGTCATGAAACTTATGAAGAAAACACCCTATACTACATGGCAAGTGGTAGAGGATGAAGAAATAAGAAGTGGGTTCATTTTGGATTTGGATTTCTCACTTGAATTCATCACTTGAAATTTTGTAGAAAGCTTTTCTTTCTTCATCTTGAAGAAGAAGAAGAAGAAGAAGAATGAAAAAGCATAATAATAATGAAAACAAAATCAAGTGATGGTTATCATTAAGCAACCATGGTTAAGTATAGAGAATAAACTAGGGTTAGGTTGTTCCCCTCCGAAAGGCGGCGCACAGGACCGCGATGTCCTGACGCTGAGATTCGGGGCAGATGCTATTTGGTTTTATCCTTCTACCTCTCCGAAGATGCCAAGTTGATTTATGGCACCGTGCATCGGAGGTTTAGATGGATGCGGCCGATGTAGCAGACTTCGTCAGATTCCCCCTCTCTAGAGGGGTTTTTGATTGTGGGGACGCTCTTCCCTGCAGGCGCAAGCCCCTGCAGTTAATTACGCTACCGCGTCGCGGTAACAACTTTCTCCTTCTCCAGAATTTCACTTCGTGTCGTATGTGTTTGTTCTGTTTGTGGTTGCCCGTGGATTGTATACGGAGACTGAATAATGCCGTTGCCCGTAAGACGTGGATTAGTCCAAATCCGTATTTACTTAGATTTGGGTTTGGTGTTTTTAGTTTAAGGATGCATTAGTCGCGTTGCGGCTAAGATCAACTTAAACGTTCGTTAAGGATACGATAGTCCTGTTTGAAACTAAGATCAACTTAACGTGATAATCTGGCCATTGGGACTCATCACCTCTCTAACGTCGTTGAAGGATTACAACGGCAGATGTCAGACGAGTTCAGAGATGTACCCTTGAACCAGGGTTGATTTGGAGTTTTATAGTCCGTTTGAATGTTTAAGGATACGTTAGTCGTATTTGGGGCTAAGATCAACTTAAACGGGACCGTTTAGATCCGGCAAAAGAGCATTTGGGAGCTCTATTGTTCCAGTTTAAGGATGTAGTGGTCCACATTCCAGTTTAGGGACGTGGTGGTCTATATTCTAGTTTAGGGACGTGGTGGTCCATCGCCAGTTTAAGGACGTAGTGGTCCATCATTAGTTTAAGGACGTTTCGGTCCATCGCCAGTTTAGGGACGTGGTGGTCCATCATTAGTTTAAGGACGTTTCGGTCCATTATTAGTTTAAGGACATTTCGGTCCAATATTAGTTTAGGGACGTTTCGGTCTAACATTAGTTTAAGGACGTTTCGGTCCACAAGTTTAAGGACCCCGCAGTCCGTATTGATGTGTGGTCGTTAGGACCCGTCACCTCTCTGACGTCGTTGAAGGATTACAACGATGGGTGTCAGAGGAGTTCGGAGATGTACCCTCGAACTGGAGGTGAATTGATTTAAGAGAGAAATTTTGCTCAGTCAATTTAATTTGAGGACTTACGGCCAAAATTGGGCTATGTCCAGTTTCAACATCTTTTGTCTTTGGCCTGTGCAAGGGCTTTGCCCCTTTTTAGTAATGCACTGCATTTGTTTTGGTTGGGCTCTGCCCTTTTATAAATGATGCAGAGCATCTGTTTTGTTTGGGCTCTGCCCCTTTTTTAAAATGCATAGCATTTTTTATTAGGCCTGTTAGGCCTTTTAATTGGGCTTTGTCCCTTTTCTTTAATAATGCAGAGCATTAAATACTCTGACAGTGCCCCACGTGGCTTGTCAGGCGTTTTGTGCCAAATAATGAGCGCAAACTCATGTGGTGATGACACGTGTCATGCTCTGGTAAGCGCAAGCGCAACAGCGCAGTGCGCTACGCTAGTGCGCTGCGCTGTTGCGCTGCTGACACGTGGCGCGCTCTGGTGAGTCGCGCCAATTCCAGAGAGCAAAGCTCTATTTTAAGAGCGCGTAGCGTAAGTTGTTCTGCAGCTGACACATGGTGCTCTCTCAAGAGCGTAACAGCGCAGTTTGGAAGTGCAAAGCTCTAAGAATCTTTTAGATTCAAGAACGGAAGTGCAAAATACTATTTGATTTCTTGATCTAATTTAGATCAAAGAAAAATAAGTTTTTTCTTTTTGTTTCAAGAACCAGAGGTTCATAAAAATGCAAAGCACTATACTTTTTTTATTTTGTTGTTTTCTTGTTTTTTAAAGAACCAGTGGTTCATAAGAAGTGCAAAGCACTGTTTATTATGTAAAGAACATTGATCTGGTTTTTAGATCGATGATTTATTAAAAGAGATTTCTTTTCTCTAATGAAGGTTTTTACCTTTTTCTTTGAAATTTTCTCAGATTTCTCTCTTTGTTTAAAGCTCTTGACTTTTTTCAAGAAAAATGTTGATGCCTTTGAATTGAGGCTTGGGGTCCTTTTTATAGTGCTCATAAATTAGTTAAATTTGTTAAAGAGATCTTTCTCTGAGTGATTTGGGGAATTTTCCCTACCATTGGATCTTTGATCCAAGGGCTTCTGTTTTACAGAAGAAAATCTTCTTGTTTTAGCAAGAACAGAAAGATTTCATTAAAATCTTTATTCTGTTTTGGCGCAAATGCTCCAGCTCGTGACACGTGTTGCGCAGCGCACAACGCAGTGCAACTGCGCTAGCGCATCTGTGCTGACACGTGTCGCGCAGCGCAACTGCGCTAGCGCATCTGCACTGATACGTGTCGCGCAGCGCACAGCGCAGCGTAACTGCGCGAGCGCATCTGCGCTGACACGTGTCGCGCAGCGCAGCGCCTGCGCAGCTGAAACGTTGCTTCCTTTAATTTTGCTTAAAATAGAGCTTTGCTCTGATTGGGCGCACCTTCTTGGGCGCTGCGTTGACGTATCAGCGCCTGACATGTGGCGCGTTGCGTCTGAGATTTGAAGCGTTGCTTCAGAATTTTGAATTTTGAATTTCAACAGAGCTTTGCTCTGATTGGGCGAAATAAATGCCCCCCCACCGTTGCGCTCACGTGGCGCACACGTGAGTGCAGCGGTGGCAAACTCCTGATCGTTGGATCAAGGGGTGAGCTCAAGGGGCGCAAGCGCCTTATAAATAGGACCTCTGGCCCTTAGAAAAATCTTACTGTTTTAAGATTTTTGATTTCAACAGAGCTTTGCTCTTGCTTAAAAACTTCAGAGCTTTGCTCATTCTCAAAGTTAGAAACTTTAGGTAAAAATTAATTTAAATCAAATTAATTTAAATTAATCCTAACCAAAGAGTTTTGCTCTCACAAATCTTTTGATCTAAAGAGATCCCCATTGGGGTTTCATAAACAGAGCTTTGCTCTCAAAACTTATAGATCTACAGGGATCTTGTTCATGGGTTTTAACCCATGAACAGAGCTTTGCTCATAGATCTAAAAATAGCTTTTTTAGATTTGAAAAATGAAGAGCCTTTTTATAAATTTTTCATGAATCTTTCAAGATTCCAAATTTTTTTAATTCTTTTAAGTGTAAACAAAAAATTCTGATGGACCTTTTCCATTATTACCACAGAGCCATGCTCTTTTAAGGAATCTTATTTCCCTTAGACCAGAGTTTGACAAGTGTCACTCTGTGACAGAGCTTTGCTCTGAAAGAGAAGATTTTCTCCTTATCTCTAGGGATTCTTCCCCGCTTTTTTAAATAGGAATGCTTTCCTGGGGACCAACTGACAATCTCATCCAAATATGAGGTTGTCTTATTAACTGACATATTGTCATCCAGATTTTGTGGGTCCCCCTTTGGTCTCCTACTCACTGCACTGTTGTATGGTGTAATTAAAATTTAATTAATGCATTTTCTTTTTTTAAACGCCAAAAGTTGGAATTACAACACTAACGGCTAAATCGTTCTTTTTGCAGCGATCATGTCTCTAGACACTTCATACCCGTTCGTCCGCTAGGAGGAGGGATTTCCCGAGGCGCCCTCGGACCGTGAAGTCCTGACCATGATTAGAGAATACGACCCGGAGTACAAGAATCTTCACCTTTGGGGGTCCCGGTATAACCAGATCATTATGGGTCGACGCAGCTTCACATGTGCAGTGCCGTCTGAACCCATCACGGCGATTCATTATGCTACCCCACCCTCGGTGCAGTATGCTGTGGAGTTGGTGGATTGGACATCGAAGGGCTTTCTACATCCCGCCATAGATGCGATACTGGTTCAGCGTCCTATGCTTTTGACATCCTAGGACGCCGTATCTGTCAGGGTGAAGCACGACCTTGGGGGCAATCATATAACATTGGTCTGATCCCCCGTCACCCGATTGGCTATCTGCCGTGGGCCCGGTACATCCTGTCGACGAAGAAGTCGCAGTTGATAAGACTAGGACTGTACACCGCGGTCTACGTCTCTCTCTTCCAGTATCCTACGCTCCCCACCTGGTGGTTCAAGGCTTTCTTGGAGCAATGGAATATTCCTACCCACACTTTCCTTGCCATGGATCGGGAAGTGTCCATCTCTTTGGAGGAATTCGCGGAGGTATCCGGCCTACCAGTCATGGGGGAACACTATAAAGAGCTTCTCCCGACAGATGAGTACGTCTTCGGTGCTAAGCCGATGGTGAGGGGGATCACGCCGGAAAATGCTGTTCAGCTCCAATTCCCGAGCCTGATCAAGGTGTTGAAAATCTACGAGTCCCTATTTATCGAACATGGGAGCCGAGGAGTTAATTTTGAGGACTTCATTGCTCGTTTTCTTCGCCCAAGCGTCATTTCATCAGAAGCTGCCAAGTCTGCTATCCTGGATGATCCTTTCGGCCTAGGTTTGGATAACCTGCCGGCGAATGAGATAGACCAAAAGGTTTTCTTCCTTCCGGACTTCCCTACTATATCTTTTGCAGAAATTGCATCCCCCGGGATGGACGAGGAGGCCTTTTTCTTAGGATTTCTCGGACTGTGGCTGAGTTGGTTCGCGATCCCAATGCACTCTCATCGCATGCGGCCCTCCGTGTTTTACCCAGCCCACCGAATGGTCATAAGGGTAAAGGTGGCCGTGGGGATCGCCGGCTTGGCGTACTTATATCATGGTCTCAGCCGAGCCACGGATGCTAACGAGCCCGGGGTATTGCACGTGGTCTTCCTGATGCACTACTTCATGTCGTGGCTCGAGCTACATACGGCGGGTGTCTTCGGCATGCATAAAAGGCCTTCATTCTTTGACAAGTGCGGTTTTTCTCGCATTATACAGTTGATTGGCTCATCAATCGTGACCCCTTCACCACGGAACGCCAGGGGTTTACTGCTTCGCCCTCACACCGTTGGAGTCGGGATGTCCTTCATTGACAAGGTATTAACCATTGGAAAAGCGTCCACCACTGCGGTGCGACCATTACAGGACTCCTTTAAGGATGGAGCTTCAGTGTTGAGGGCCCGGGAGACCCTCCACTTGTATTCTATTAGACCGGGCTTCCTAGTCTTCAGGCAGGGAGGTGCGGCAATCTTCATGAGATATAACCCGCATCGTTTTGCCTAACAACTGGGCTACGATCAAGGGGTACCCTTGGAAGCTTTCTTACTGGAACCTGCTGCCAATGAAGAAGGGATGGAGAACGCGTTACATCACTTTATGCGCCTGAACACGGGTTCTCGTTTTTTTATCAGCGCGCCGGCCTGCGCTCCATGACTCCTTAATGTATATAAAGAGTGGTACAATCATGCGACGGGGGCCGTTATAAAGGAGGAGAGGCGAGTGTTGATCGACCGTAAAGAAGCACCTCCCGGCACCGACCGTAACGCTCCCTTAATGCCAAGGACCCCGGTGGTTCCTCCTCTAAAAGATGCCGGGGGCAGACCATCGCGTGCGCAAAGTCCTCCGCACGGATTGCCGCTTCCCGATATTACAGATGCAGCCCCAGCGCCCCGTGCTCCAGTGGAGATAGTGGTCGTGGCCTCGCCGGAGTCCGGTGTAGGTGCAGACATCGGGACCCGCCGTCCCAAGGTGGCTGCTAAACGTAAGTCGATCCCGCGTGAACCTAGGGTTGGCGGGCAGAAGAAAAAGAAGTCTCTCTTCGCCGCGGACGTCGTGTTAGGCCAGGAACCCCATGCTCCCTACGCCGAGGGCCTAATCGAATATGGGGCTAACGAGGGATTAATCATGCCGCCGCCGGACGACACAGACTTGGAAGCCGCTCTCGAAACTTCAGCGTGGTTGGCAAAGCGTGACGCGTGGCTGGCTAAGCTTGCGCAATCAGGTAACTACTAGTCACATTTTCTTTATTGCAACATATTTCCCTCGTTGCTTTTGACTAACGCTTTTCTTTCTTTTCTACCAACAGGCATCACTGATGAAGAAGTCATTGCCGCTTCTCTGAAGACTTTCCAGGAGGAGGAACGTCTCAGAGCATCTATGGGCCTTAGTAAGTTTTGATTCATTAAGCTTTCATTTCCCTTGTGTTATGGTCGATCTAGCCTTTCCCTTTTAATCACAGGAACCTCAATGCCGCTCCCGCCAAGTGACGCAGATGTCCTACCGGCTGCCGACGTTCCTGCTTCCTCAGGGTTACCGCAAGAAGTCCGTCTTGAGGAGCCGATGAGAGACGCCTTAAAGGCTCTGGAGGTGTCTTTGTTTACGGATGACGATGCCGCGGTGAAAGAGGCCTCACAGAGGTCCATTGTGACAGCTCGGGAGGAAAGAAAGCGGCAAAGGTGTGAGGCGAAGGCACGCCGGGCTGCCTTGGCTGTGGGAGCGGGCCCCAGCACCGTCCCTCGCGCTGACACTCCATCTGAAGAGCCCCCTGTCGCCCTATCCACTGCCCACAGAGAGGTGGTGCGCGCAGTTTGGAGCGCAAACGGTAAATCCGCTTCAGGTAATATTTCTCTCAGAGTTTTCATTATAAGGATTTTAATGCCATTGGTCCTTATATTTCTTACCATGCAGGGCCAAGTCCGATCGAGGGGGAGGCGGAAACCATTGATCCCAAGGAGACAGAGGAGGCAGCTCCTACCGAGCCTGAGCCGACGGTTGGCAACGTCGCCGAGGCTTCGGGGCCCGAGATGGAGGTTGAGGGGTCTGCAGCTGAAAGGGTCATTGATGCCCAGCCTGAAGTGGCGGCAGATGAAATGATCATTACAACTGAACCGAGGGTGTTGGCGGATGAGGCGCTTGAGGCCGGCGACCTCGTGGTGACGGTGGATGAGCCGATGGAGATGGCGAAGCTCGAAGAAGTAGCGGGTGAGATGGGTACGACTCTTGGGGAAGAGTCAGCCGCTTCTTTCCAAGAATCCGGCAACGCTCCAATCATTGCCCTCCCTACTTACGATCTCCTGCCGTCTCCTGGTCGCATTAGCACGACGACGGCCCCCGTTGAGTTAGGCGATGAGGCCACAGGCGGTGGTCTCATGTCGATAGAGGAGGGAATCGCTTCCGTTTCAGCTGGGAGCTCCTCAGGTAAACCCCAAGTTGCTGTTTTTCGTTACATTGCTTTACAATCTTTCTGAAAAATTTACCTTTTTGTAACGCAGGTGCAGCCAGCGCCGATGCCCCACTGCTCGAGGGAGCGCCTCCAACGACTGCCTTGGCGGTGGTCACCTCTCAACCCTCTCTCATACCCTCGAAGATGTTGGAAGGTATGGGTTTGCAACTTATTAATCTTATCTTCCAGATGAAGAATTTGTGTACCAAAGTTATACTGTTGTGTCTTTCAGGAGTGCCTTTTGACCATCTTTATCTAGTGTTGCTCCCACACTTCTCCTTCCCATCTGAATTCGCCTACCCCTCTGGTAGCGCTGGTGAGTACCGTTCCCGATTGATATCTTTGTTTTTTCAGTGGTAGAATTATTTCTAACTCTCTCTTGTCCTGACCTCAGTGTTACAAATCGAAGGGGGAGAAGAAAGATCGGTTGCACCACCGGCCCTTCCGGCCTTGCCACCTGCTTCAACCGGTATAGTAAACTATCTTATAAATGACTTTCTCCGCATCTATTGAATCATCATCTAATCACATTTTGTCCTTTTTAGCTATCGTTCCAGTCTCGGTGCCTTTCGAGTCTCGCATTACAATACCGGGCGGCCCTTCCCAGAGACGTCCGTCCTCAAAAGGTGCGGCGGATAGTCTGCGCATGTTGAGCGACTACATCGAGGAACTCGACATCGAGGCTCCTACATCTGCTGAGGATTTCGCTACGACGGTTATCCCGATGTTGTTGATATTTGCCACCTTCCATGACGAGGGCATTGTCACCTCTTGGGTTAACTATTGTCGGGAGATTGAGGCTCGCCTTCATCAGCTGGAGTCGATGCGCCTATCCCCTGAGACTTTGGCCGTGAGCACTCAACGGGGAGAATGGCTCGAGCAAAGCACTTCTCATTTCTGTCATTTGGAACAAGAAGCAGCTTTGAGGCTAAAGGAGTGCCAAGAATCTTCAAGCGAAACTGCTCGCCTGCGTGCTGAAGTTGAAGCAAACGCCGCTAAGGTAAAGGCCGTCTTCGAGGGCCTTCTGGAGCGCATATCAAATGGGCTGAGACTGAAGCGGGCACTTGATGTCGCCGAGCATGACACTCCAGGCCGTGAAGCTGCTCATCAGGCCGTCAGGGATCAGCTTGCATCTGTCGCACAGCAACGGGCCCAAGTAGAGACGGAGTTGGCAGTGGTTGCCAATCAGGAAAAGGCATGGAAGGAAGTGTACGAACAACTGCTAAAGCTACTTAAGACGCTTCCTTCCCGATAGCTGCCTTTGTATCAATGTATTTGTAAAATTTTCCTTTTAAATAATATGTATCCATTCTTTATTCTTTTGTACGATTCATCTTGTATTTGATTGAAGTCAATGAATAGAGATACACATTTTCTTTTTGCAATGTCTTGTACTATCTCTTTGCTTTCTCCCTTTGTATCATGATGTTTTCGATGAACCTAATTGGCCGATAACTTAATTTCTCCAAGAGATAGCGATGGCTTAGGCCGCAGTTTCAAATCTGCCGCCTAAGACTTTTCAACTCTATGAGCCATGAGTGTCTCATAGAGACTTTTCTCCCTACGGATCGAGAGGATCTCGTAGGTGGGTTTTTCTCCTTAGGAATCGTGAGGATCCCTAAGTGTGGTTTTCTCTTATACGTCGTAAGGATCCTACAAGAGAATTTTTCCCTCTTATGAGTCGAGAGGACCCGTAAGCGGTTGTTTCCCTCCTTGTCGAAACTCGACTTTGGAGAGTGAGACCCGTGAATAGTATGCAAGAGACCATTTTGGATTGACTTGCAGGGTCCCATTGTTCAGAAAGCAATTTTTTTAGTCCCTGCTGCCTAAGCCTTCATCTTGCGAGTTGAGACGAATCGGGAATTCTCCCGCGGAGACACTGATGGCTCTGCGAGTTGACGTGGATCAGGAGGCTCTCGTCACGGAGTGTTTGTATCCGTGAGTCGAGGAGTTTGCTAGGGATTATTTGTTTCCCAAGCGCCAAGGATTATTTGTTTCCTTAGGGTTTGAAACGAGTCGAGGATTTCCCACGGAGGCGCTGGTGGCTCTGCGAGTCGACGCGGATCAGGAGGCTCTCGTCAAGGAGTGTTTGTATCCGTGAGTCGAGGAGTTTGCTAGGGATTATTTGTTTCCCAAGCGCCAAGGATTATTTGTTTCCTTGGGGTTTGAAACGAGTCGAGGATTTCCCACGGAGGCGCTGGTGGCTCTGCGAGTCGACGCGGATCTGGAGGCTCTCGTCAAGGAGTGTTTGTATCCGTGAGTCGAGGAATTTGCTAGGGATTATTTGTTTCCCAAGCGCCAAGGATTATTTGTTTCCTTGAGGTTTGAAACGAGTCAAGAATTTCCCACGGAGGCACTGGTGGCTCTGCGAGTCGACGTGGATCAGGAGGCTCTCGTCAAGGAGTGTTTGTATCCGTGAGTCGAGGAATTTGCTAGGGATTATTTGTTTCCCAAGCGCCAGGGATTATTTATTTCCTTGGGGTTTGAAACGAGTCAAGAATTTCCCACGGAGGCACTGGTGGCTCTGCGAGTCGACGCGGATCAGGAGGCTCTCATCAAGGAGTGTTTGTATCCGTGAGTCGAGGAATTTGCTAGGGATTATTTGTTTCCCAAGCGCCAAGGATTATTTGTTTCCTTGGGGTTTGAAACAAGTCGAGAATTTCCCACGGAGGCACTGGTGGCTCTGCGAGTCGACGCGGATCAGGAGGCTCTCGTCAAGGAGTGTTTGTATCCGTGAGTCGAGGAATTTGCTGAAGACACTGGTTTCTTCGGAGTTGGACTGAACCGTCGAGATTTAGCTTCGTCTTCTGGCGGAGCCTGTTGGGAAAGTATGGTTCCCTCTTTGTTTATGCCCTTGGATTGTATACAGGGATCGATGCGATCTTAACTGTAGGGCTAAAGTTTTATCTCCGCGATGCTCTATCATTTCAACTTTTATATCGCGAAGGTCGCTATTGCCCAATTATTTCGGCTATTTTTCGCTGTGCCCAATCATTTCGGCTATTTATTTTATTTTTACTCGCTGCTTTTTATTGCGAGTTACCCAATCATTTCGGGTATTTTTCATGCATACAGTTTTACTTTCTGCTTTTTATTGCAAGTTGCCCTATCATTTCGGCTATTTCGTATGCATGTGCGGCCTATTGGCTTTTCGCTGTAAACCGATTTCGGCATCAGCACCGCTATAACTGGGATATTACCTGGAGCGAATCATCATCTGCCTCTGTCGATGTCGAACAAAGGTGGCTTAGCGACCAGGGTTAGGGTCCTGTCGGCTAAGGCTTTTGACTTCGTGAGCCGTAAGGGTTTCATGAAGTTATTTCTCCCTACAAGTCGTGAGGATCTTGTAGGTGTATTTTCTCCTTAGGACTCGTGAGGATTCCTAAGTGTTCGTTTCCTGTGTAAGTCGTAAGGATCCTACAGGAGGGTTTTCTCCTCATAAATCGAGAGGATTTACAAGGGTTGTTTACCATGCGAACATATCCCCAGTCACGGATGAGACTTGGTTAGGGAAATGTTTATTCGCGCCCGCGGATTGTATACAAGGGTCAGTATTGAGCCACTTGTAGGGCAATATCGGAAGTTGTGGGGGTTGCTTAAGCACAGGTTTAGGTCTCTGTAACTTAAGACTTTCAACTCTTATGAGCCGTGAGGGTCCCATAAGAGAGTTCTCCTTACGAGTCGTGAGGATCTCACAAGTGTATTTTCTCCTTATGAATCGTGGGGATCCCTAAGTATGCTGCTCCCTTATGAGTCGTAAGGATCTCACGTGGGTGGTTTCTCCTTATAAGGTCGAGAGGACCCTGTAAGTGCTCTTTAACGAGGTTGCGCCCTTTCAGGTTTTCACAAACACTCGCCTGTAGTCCTGCTGTTTTTACTCACGGAGCCCTTTCGGGTTTTCATCCGCGCCCATTTTGCTTATGGACATACCGTTTTTTTTTATTCTTTTTTATTTTTTACGAGGTCGCGCCCTTTCGGGTTTTCACGAACACTCGCCGGTAGCCCTGCTGTTTTTACTCATGGAGCCCTTTCGGGTTTTCATCCGTGCCCTTTTTGCTTATGGACATACCGTCTTTATTTACAATATTTTTTTTTATTTGTATTCTTTTTTTATCTCGTCAGCCTAAGGATGTTGCGGTATAAGTTTAAGGACGTTTCGGTCCGCTATTAGTTTAAGGACATTTCGGTCCGTCATGGAGAAGGCCGGCTACTACTTATAAAGCTTGAGCTTAGGAAGATAGCGAGCGGACATAGTCGTCGTCACCTATCATTGACCTAGGCCGTAGATCATTAAGCGTAGTATCTCTTTAGGAAGCAACCGTTTATTGTCCTGAAAGGTCTTTCACCGTGCATGTCCATGAGTAGATAGGCCCCACCCTGGTAGACCTTATCTATGATGTATGGGCCTTCATAGTTTGGCTCGAATTTTCCTCGCTTGGCGCGATTGGGAATCATAGGCCTTTTCACCACTAGTACAAGTTCGCCTTGGCAGAATGTCCTCGGTCGGGTCAATCTTTCATATGAGCACGTCATATTTGCTTTATAAGCTTCCAGATTTTGCTGTGCTATGGCCGGGTTTCATCAAGGGCGTTAAGCTCCTCAAGCCGAAGGTAAGAATTTTCTTCGTCCGTTAGCTCATAGTGGACTGCCACTCGTAGAGAGGGTAATTCTATCTCGAGAGGGAGTACTGCTTCTGTACCGAATACCAACGCATATGGCGTTGCGTTCGTGGCCGTTTTAAACGTAGTTCGATACGCCCAGAGAGCTTCTTGCAGTCTTTCGTGCCAGTATTTCTTATTTTGTGACACCGTTTTCTTCATGATCTTCGTCAAGGTCTTGTTGAAGGCTTCAGCTAGACCGTTAGCTCGCGGATTATAAACTGAGGAATATCTCCAATCTATATTATGCTGTTGCGCGAAGCGACTGATTTTGTAGCTTCTGTAGGCTGTCCCGTTATCGGAGATGATTCTTCTTGGCGTTCCAAACCGATATATGACATGCGTCTTGAAGAAATGGAGGATATTCTCCGACTTTACTTCCCTCAGCGGTACCGCTTCTGCCCACTTAAAGAAGTAGTCAGTCATCGCTAGGATGAAACGATGTCCTCTAGACGATGCTAGTTCGATGGGCCCGACTATATCAGTCCCCCACATTTCGAATGGCCAGCTAGCCACCGTTGGATGTAGTGGATTCGGATGCTGATGGATGAAGTCCCTATGAATTTAGCATAAATGGCATTGCTTCGCATATTCGAGGCAGTCCTGGATCATTGTGGGCCAATAGTAGCCCATCCGTTTGATCTTCAACTTCATCTTTGGGCTCGCTTGGTGAGAACTGCAGAGTCCGTCGTGAACTTCCTGGACGACTCTTTTCGCTTCGTCAGGTCCTAGACATCTCAGCCATAGAGAATCAAACGACCTCTTGTACAGAGTATCATTGACAAAGGCGAAAGACAGAGCTCGTTTCATAAGCTGATGTCTTGTGGACACTTCTTCAGGCCTTCGGTAGGACCTAAAGTAGTCTATGAAGACTTCTTTCCAATCCTCGGCCTTTTCCCGGTCTTTTACTTACAGGGTCGTTTGCTCAGTCGCTCCCTTTTCTTCGGATGATTCCGGAGATATTTCTGTTGGGGCAAGCACCCGACGGCTTTGTATCATGATTCTGACGTCATCGAGGTTCTCGTCAGCCAGCTCTTTAGCAAGTTTAGCCAACGCGTCTGCTTTGCTGTTTTCCGCGCGCGGTATGCTCTCCAAAGTATAGGAGGGAATTTGGGTAAACAGTTGCTGCACCTTTTCCCCGTACTTCACCAACTCCGGTTTGCACGTTTGGTAGTCGTCGTTTACTTGATTAACGACCAGTTGAGAATCTCCGTATATGAGGAGGTTTTCAATTCCCATGTCGATGGCGATCTCAAGACCTGCTATCAAGGCTTCATATTCGGCTTCGTTATTCGTCCTCGGCTCTGTTAGGGAGAAAGCAAAGCGCATTATCCCTCCTTATGGGGTTATAAAGATGAGCCCTATGCCCGATTTGATTATAGGGGTGCTTTGTTTGCGCTTCTTCATGGAAGATGCGCCATCGAAATAAAGCTCCCATCGAGTCTCATCACCGTCGACCGCATCAAACGCATGTTCGTCTGGAAGATCGCAGTTTAAAGGGAATTCGGCCGGTATCGGGCGCTCAGCGAGGAAATCGGCGATGGCCTGGCCTTTCACTGCTTTGAGAGGTTGATATGTTATCGAGAACTCCATCAAGAGCAGAGCCCATTTAGTGAGTCGACCTGTCAGTATGGCCTTTGACATTAAATACTTAAAAGGGTCCACCTTCGAAATGAGACGGACCTCATGTGCTAATGCGTAATGTCTGAGCTTTATTATCGCAAAGATTAACGCCAGGCAGTGTTTTTCAATGGGGGAGTAGTTGTTTTCTGCCCCCAATAGAACTCGACTTAAGTAGTAAAGTGCTCTTTCTTTCCCTTGGTCGTTCTCTTGTGCCAATAATGCGCCTAAAGAACCTTCGAGGATGGTTGTATAAAGAATGAGAGGCTTTCCCTTAACCGGAGCAGCCAACACCGGCGGGTTCTGCAGGTATTGCTTGATCTCATCTAGTGCGCTTTGGCATTTTTTATCCCAGACGAACGGGGTTCCCTTCTTCATCAGGTGACTGTAAGGGCGGCACTTGCCAGAGAGATTGGCTATAAATCGCCGAATATATGCGAGCTTTCCTTGGAGAGATCGCAACTGTTTGAGAGTCCTCGGCGGAGGCATTTCCATGATCGCCTTGATCTTGGACGGATCTATTTCGATACCCCGGTGTCGGACGATGAATCCTAAAAATTTGCCCGAGGAAACTCCGAATGCACACTTAAGAGGGTTCATCTTCAAGTTGTATTGTCGAAGGCGTTGAAATACGGTCTTCAAATGTTCGAGATGTTCCTCATATGATTTGCTTTTAACCACGAGATCGTCAATATAGCATTCGACGATTTCGTCTATAAGGTCATTGAAGATCTTCGTCATGGCCCTCTGATAAGTAACACCGATGTTCTTTAAACCGAAGGGCATCACTTTATAACAGAATATACCTAGAGGGGTCCTGAAGGCCGTGTGCTTCTGATCTTCGGGATGCATCTTTATCTGATTATACCCTGACGAGCCATCCATAAAGGAGAAAACCTCATGAGTGGATGTGTTGTCTATCATCAGTTCGGTGACTGGCACCGGGAAATCATCCTTCGGGCAGGCTTTGTTGAGATCCCGAAAGTCCACACATATGTGCACCGTCCCATTTTTCTTCATCACCGGGACGATGTTAGCGATCCATTCAGGATATTGAACCTCCTGAATAAAGCCAGAGTCGATTAACTTTTTGACCTCAGCGTTGATGCTCATCTCAAGCTCGAGTCGCATTCTTCTCGGCGCCTGTTTTACCGGTTTGACGTCCGGAGATATTGCCAACCTATGCACAGCAATTTCTGGATCTAGTCCCGGCATTTCGGAATAGTTCCATGCGAAGCAATCTTTATGCTGTACAAGGACGTCTTTTAAAGCAGTCACCCTTTCTTCAGCTAGCAGCTCACTGACAAACGTCGGCCGTGGGTCATCAGCTGTCCCCAACTCGATTTTCTTGAGGTTATCTGCGGTGGTATGTATTCCATCCTCTAATTCTTTCGGAGCTAGCGGAAATTCTGAGATCATCTCCTCATTGCTGTTTTCGAAGCACCAGGGAAGGCTGTCCATGTTCTCGGGCTCTTCTTTTGATATTGTTATCATGTGACAAATGCGAATCTGCTTCAAATCCCAATGTGGAGTTGGTTCTGTTCTTGTGGCTTTGGGTTCATGCTTCTGTGGCAGCTCTACCCTCCAGTTGTCGGACAGAGCGAATTTGCCGAGCTGATACTGATCTACAACCCAATTCTTGAAGGTGAAGCAGTCTTCGAGAGGGTGCCCTATTACTCGATGGTAAGAGCAATAGTTTGGGTCAGAGACTTCGCTTGCTTGTTCGGGGTGCTTGGATTCCGGCAGTGTGAGCATCTGATGTTTTAGAGCAAGCTCAAGTATCTTCTTCGTCTTGTCCCGAGGAAATGAGTATGCTTGACCTAATTTCTTCATGAGGGACAGATCAATAACGCTCGACTCCCGTTTGTGTGGCTTCTTAGCCCTGCTTTGTTGCAGCTGAGCGTCTTTTTGGCCTTTCGATTTGTTTCTGCCTCTGCGTCGAGCCTTTTTTATAACAGGTTGGCAAGGGGCGGCACTTCCATCTTTGATGGCCTGTTGAAGGAGGCGTTGCGTTTTGGCCTTCTCGTAGATGGTCATCTCGCGGTTGTGATCATCTCGGACTTTTTGACCAGCTTTCTTTATAAGTTTGTCCATTTGTTCCTCGAACGACGGACTGGGCTCCTGTGCATCTGGAATTTTCACTGGCTTAGGATTAGCGTCCTCCCATTGAGCATCCGCTTCTTCATCAAGTTCATACACGACGTAACAGCCGGGTAGTAACTCTCGTTTCTTTGACCGGATGTATCCAAGCCCTTTTGTTTCCATTCTCCCGTTAGGCAATTTGCGTTGAGTCCCGGGGATGTTCCAGACCCTGTCATAGAATTTGGCCTTTCTAACGGTCTGTTTGAAGGGTATCCCCTGGCGTTTTAGCAGCTTTTTCAAACCTTCCGTATAATATCTGAGGAGACGAATAGGCTGAAGCCTGTCCAACGTAGGATCCGCCCCGTGCCAGACTTCTTCCTCCACTTTGTTTTCTTCAGAGCGGTAAAATAGAATTGCTTTTTTGCTTTCTCGTTTGGGAGGGATTATAGAATGTCCCCAGCTCTTCTACACTGTAGATATTAAGTGCATCCAGTTCTTTATGATGTTCAGGCGGCACCATGGCGACTTGTAGACTTTGCTCTTCGTCAGCGGACATTTGTATTAAAGGTCGAGCGGAGAATACGGCATGGACTTCATCTTCCGAGTCGCTGCCAAAGATCAATGTAGGAGCCGATGGTCCCGGCTTGTTGTGTTGGGGCGGATCTGAATAAACTATCTCCTCTTCCTCCTCAGTATCACTGCCGAAGACAGGGATGGTAGCGTTAGTTTTATTCTCCGGTTTGTGACACTTCTCTGTGTCTTCGAAATCCGGTAAGAAGTATTTGGCGTCTTCATATTTGCGGACCTCGTTCACAGAGAACGGGTTCAGTTCTCCTGTCACGGTATACTCGAAACCATCCTTAAAATACTTAATACACTGATGTTGTGTAGAAGGGATGATGTTGTACTCGTGTAACCATGGTCGGCCGAGCAAAGCGTTGTAGCATGTCTTGGCATCTATGACGTGGAACATAATGTCCGTGACGAGTACCCCGAAGCGTAGCGTCAGTATCACAGATCCAAGAGTCTTTGACGATTGGGAGTCGAACCCGGAGATGATGATCTTGTCCCGAGCAAGGTGCTGGACGCTCATGCAGATTTCCTTCAACACCCGGACGTTGAGTAGGTTAACAGACGACCCGTTATCGATCAGGATTTTGCCTATCTTTATATCATGGCAGTATCCCGAGACATAGAGAGGGCGATTGTGTTCGCACGTCCTAAGTAGAAGGTCTTCATCGCCAAAAGTGACATCGGCCGTGTGCACTTCTTCCAATTCATCCTTCATCTTTTCCTCGGCCAAGCATGCTTGGAATTGTTCCGGGTCTTGGAGCGCCTTAATCAACGAATCTCTCGCCTCTTTTGATAGCAAAACGGCGTCAAGAATGCTGAGCTGTGAGGGCAGCTTCCTCAGATGTGCTAAGACGTTGTAATCCACCTTATTCTTTTTTGGTGGGTCTTTGGCAGCTAGCTCTTCCACCACTTAGTCATCTAAGACGATATCTTCAGTGGCCTTTTCTTTCCCTTTATCATTTTTGTTCGAGGGTCCGAGGTTCTTTTCGGGCAGCGTGCGATTACGTAGCCGGATATTTTCGAAACCTTCGGTTCTTCTTCTTTTCTCGAAGCGGACTCTCTAAAGAGAGGGGCAAGTTTTAGCTCTTCATCAGAATCACTCGCGAATGTAGGCACTTATGATCTACCGGTGTTAATCATGCAACAATCACCAGCAGTTCTTTTAAGCCCTTCGGTCGTATTTCTTTGCTCCCGACGAGTTTTACGCTTTTCCCGCTTAAAGCGTTATCGATGAGCAACATATCCTTGCCACCATCTATCGAAAGCTTTGCACTCTTGAGTGGGGTACGAAATCTTTTGATGATATAAGCAATAATACGGGTGCATTTTCGTTTCACCGGTAATTTCTTCTTCGGAGGATGGTAGCTTCATACCCATTAATATGGCCTTAGCAAACTTCTTTCTCATCTTGAATTGGCTTTTGTTGGTAGCGAAGGTGTTTAGCTCCACCGGGATCGTCTCAGCTCCTTCATCAAGTCGCTGGCGCTTGGCCCTTTCAAATATAGCCGCCTCGCTCTCCCGATCAGCTTTACTTTTCAACCGAGCTTCATTAAGGAATGCGTCGATTACTTCATCTGGTGGCCCCAGGACTTTTGGTTCAGGATCTGCCCCCAGCTTTTCTGTGCAAGAAGTCTCCTCATCGTTCGTGATCGAATGGGAAATCATATGACAGCTCGCCACATATTCCTCGGATTCATCTGATGAACTTTCTCCCTCATCTTTTTCTTGAAAAACGTGATTGAGGAACTCTTGGAGCGTAATGGGAGTCCGCGCCTTTTGGTTGTATTCTTCCAACGCGTCAATTTGCTTTTGTAAGTCCGTGCGTTTGCCGCCAGGCTTCACGGGCTTCTTAGATTTCTTCTTCTTCTTTTTCGAAGATTTTGACGGCTGGCTGCAAGTGTTTGAACCGCCACCATCTGTCTTTGGAGTTGGACGTGGCTTCAAGATCCCTTCAATGACCTGCGGTTCCAACGGGTTCTTCCACTTGATCGCTGGACATGTCTGAAGATCGTTTAGCATCCTCTTTTTCTTGGCTGATAATACAACCTCCCAAGGAACTTCTTCAATGACGGAGCATGTTGCCCCCGGCGTATTCGTCCCCTTAGAGGTGTGGGGTTGCGGAGGATTCACCTTCCATTTGTCAGATAACGCGAACTTGCCCTGTCGGTACTGATTTTCAAGCCAATTCTTGAAAACGTAGCAATCTTCGATCGGATGGCCTAGTACTCGATGATAAGGACAGTAGTTGGGCTCGTTGACGCCACTTGGTTGCAACGGACGTTTAGGATCCGGCAGATTTATGAGTCTGTTGCGCAACGCCAGCTCGGATAACCTCCTCGTTTTATCGTGGGGAAAGGAATAAGGACGTCCCATCCTATCCTCAAGGGGCACGTAAGGGCGCATATTATTTTGACGAGCAACCGGCTTCGAGTCGCTCGGTTGTTGTTGAGCATTAGCGACGACGATTTCTTTTCCTTTCCCTTTGTCATTTCGGGAGTCCGACCTTGGAAGAGGGGGTTTATGGCCCATTTGATCCATTTGCGCTAGTTTGTCAATCAAGACCTGGAAGGTAGTTGGCTTGAAAAACATCATAAATTGTGAGATGGTTGCTTGTGGATCAAGGGTTCCCACAAACATACCCACTGCGGGAGCTTCTTCAATGCATTGCTCACACTTCGACCATAAGTTCCGCCATCGTATAGAGTACTGAACCCACGTCTCGCCGGGTTTTACCCTGGCGTTAATCAGTGCTGTCATCGGGGTACGTTCACTGGCGCTTGCAAAACGTTGAGTAAACAACAGCTCCATCTCCGCGAAGGTTTTAATAGAATCGTTCGGGAGCTCAGAGTACCATTCAAACTCCGTATCTGATAAACTTCCAACAAACTGGCGAAGCAACAGTTTGTCATCATCGCCGGTGTTGCCGCAGAGTGCCCTGGACTGGGCAACATGCTGGTGCGGATTGCCCGTCCCCTTGTAGACATGGAACTTGGGAATTGTGTAACCGGGTGGGTACTTGATTTGATCGTACCGACTTGGATATGGCCGCCTCGTTTTTACGACCTGACCGGCCGCTTCGGTCGCATGATGAACCCGTATTTGCTGGGCGATGTACTCATCCAAATCAGCTTTGGAGATTGTATCTTCTTTAGCTGCTGACAGAGCTGGCGGGGGATTCGACGTCTCTCCCCTATCGTCTTCAAGGATGATCGGGGGATCTTCAGCAGGTGGATCTTGTTGAATCATCATACCCACCATATCTTGGAATAGGAGGGCCATTTTCTTTATGTTGGCTGCCTGCTCCGCAGCTTCTTTATCCTTCTTCTCCAGTACGCGACGAAGGAATTCAGCGTCCGTTTCGTGTTCTTGACGCTCGTCCGAGGATGTTTCAGGGGTTACCTTTGGCCCTGTAAGTACGGCCATAGAGTTCATCATTTCTTGGAGCTTCTGCTGCTGCTCCTGAGCCTTGGTCACTGACCTCGTGTGCAGTCCATGACCTGTTGATATGCGGCTATTTTCTTTTCCCGATGCCATGTAAATCGTATGAACTGTTATGCCCCCTGACTTGGGGCTTTTAGATTCACCATTTTTAACTTTTGCCGCTGACACGGGAGTTTTCTCTGGCCTCCTTCTTTTGTGGGCCGTTGAGGTTGAAGGAACCGTTGAAGGGGGTAGCCTTGCAGCTGCTGTCCCCTGCTGTTTAATAGGATGGTCTTTTTCTTTTTGCACTTTTGCCTTCTTTTGTCGACGAGAGTGATCTGGGTCGATCACTGAGCCTTGAACCCTTCGCCAAACCTTGTATATTCTTGAGGACAGCCGTTGAGGGGGCTGTTCTTGCTTTGTTTCTGGGACTCTCTCCACAGGCGGAGGAGATCTTTTCAGTGTAGCGGTTGGAGCATTCTTCCTACCCTCCTCAGCAGTTCAAAGCTGTTCCCAGTTGGAACAGCAGCATTGACTTCCACCACTGGAGCCTATGGAGTTAGCCCTGAGGGGGAGTTGCCCCCTGCCTCCCTCACTCGTCGCCAATGGCGACGTCGAGCACGACGAGCCGTTGGGACTGGCTCGGAGATAGAGATTGCTTCTTTTTGCCCCCTGCCTGAATGAGGCGTCGCTGGTGTTAACCTCTCAAAGACTGAGGTTGTCCTTTGAGGGATGATATTTAACCTGTCGAAGACAGATCCTCGGGCAGGGGCAGGAGTAGGAATCGTCAGTCTTGAGAAGACTGACTCTTTGACAGGGGAAGCCGTCTTGACGACTTCTGGAGCAGTAGTCATTGCCTTCCTTGGGACAACCAATTTAAAGTTCTGATCCAGCCTGGCGAAAACCGAAGCTGTTGGTTTGGCAGTGGGTGACCCGTTGACAGGGGTCGTCGTGGCAGTTAGTCGGTTGAAGACCGACTTCTTGTTTACCTCCGATGCAGGCATCGGCATAGAGAAGCTTGTAGGTGGGATCATGGTCCCGAAGAACAGGCCAGTGGTGGCTTGGGTCACCTGGTCTACTGGCAGAGAGAGGAAGGAAGCCGCTTGGGGCCCATATGCTACACCTCCGGGAGAGGTGGAGCGTCCGTTGCAGTGGCACTTCGAGCAGTTGGTGCAATTAGAGGCCATTGAATCTTGAGTTCTGCGCCAGGCAAAAGACCAAATCTTAGTAACTTGAAATCCGAAGGCAACCATTAACAAACCGCGACTGGTTCGTGAAGACGACACACGAAGTGTGGAGTGTAAAGAGGAAGAGGTCCGACCGGGCGTGCCAGAATCTGTTCCCCTCCGAAAGGCGGCTCACAGGACCGCGATGTCTTGACGCTGAGATTCGGGGCAGATGCTATTTGGTTTTATCCTTCTACCTCTCCGAAGATGCCAAGTTGATTTATGGCACCGTGCATCGGAGGCTTAGATGGATGCGGCCGATGTAGCAGACTTCGTCAGATTCCCCCTTGCTAGAGGGGTTTTTGATTGCGGGGGCGCTCTTCTCGGCAGGCGCAAGCCCCTGCAGTTAATTATGCTACCGCGTCGCGGTAACAACTTTCTCCTTCTCCAGAATTTCACTTCGTGTCGTGTGTGTTTTTTTTGTTTGTGGTTGCCCGTGGATTGTATACGGAGACTGAATAATGCCGTCGCCCGTAGGACATGGATTAGTCCAAATCCGTATTTACTTAGATTTGGGTTTGGTGTTTTTAGTTTAAGGATGCATTAGTCGCGTTGCGGCTAAGATCAACTTAAACGTTCGTTAAGGATACGATAGTCCTGTTTGAGACTAAGATCAACTTAACGTGATAATCTGGCCATTGGGACTCGTCACCTCTATAACGTCGTTGAAGGATTACAACGGCAGATGTCAGAGGAGTTCAGAGATGTACCCTTGAACCAAGGTTGATTTGGAGTTTTATAGTCCGTTTGAATGTTTAAGGATACGTTAGCCGTATTTAGGGCTAAGATCAACTTAAACGGGACCGTTTAGATCCGGCAAAAGAGCATTTGGGAGCTCTATTGTTCCAGTTTAGGGACGTAGTGGTCCACATTCCAGTTTAGGGACGTGGTGATCCATATTCCAGTTTAGGGACGTGGTGGTCCATCGCCAGTTTAAGAACGTAGTGGTCAATCATTAGTTTAAGGGCGTTTCGGTCCATCGCCAGTTTAGGGACGTGGTGGTCCATCATTAGTTTAAGGACGTTTCGGTCCATTATTAGTTTAAGGACATTTCGGTTCAATATTAGTTTAGGGACGTTTCGGTCCAACATTAGTTTAAGGACGTTTTGGTCCACGAGTTTAAGGACCCCGCAGTCCGTATTGATGTGTGGTCGTTGGGACCCGTCACCTCTCTGACGTCGTTGAAGAATTACAACGATGGGTGTCACAGGAGTTTGGAGATGTACCCTCGAACCGGTGGTTAATTGATTTAAGAGAGTAATTTTGCTCAGTCAATTTAATTTGAGGACTTACGGCCAAAATTGGGCTAAGTCCAGTTTCAACATCTTTTGTCTTTGGCCTGTGCTAGGGCTTTGCCCCTTTTTAGTAATGCACTGCATTTGTTTTGGTTGGGCTCTGCCCTTTTATAAATGATGCAGAGCATCTGTTTTATTTGGGCTCTGCCCCTTTTTTTAAAATGCATAGCATTTTTTATTAGGCCTGTTAGGCCTTTTAATTGGGCTCTGTCCCTTTTCTTTAATAATGCAGAGCATTAAATACTCTGACAGTGCCCCACGTGGCTTGTCAGGCGTTTTGCGCCAAGTAATGAGCGCAAACTCATATGGTGATGACACGTGTCACGCTCTGGTAAGCGCAAGCGCAACAGCGCAGTGCGCTGCGCTATTGCGCTGCTGACACGTGGCGTGCTCTGGTGAGTTGCGCCAATTCCAGAGAGCAAAGCTCTATTTTAAGAGCGCGTAGCGCAAGTTGTTCTGCAGCTGACACGTGGCGCTCTCTCAAGAGCGCAACAGCGCAGTTTGGAAGTGTAAATCACTAAGAATCTTTTAGATTCAAGAACGGAAGTGCAAAGCACTATTTAATTTCTTGATCTAATTTAGATCAAAGAAAAATAAGTTTTTTCTTTTTGTTTCGAGAACCAGAGGTTCATAAAAGTGCAAAGCACTATACTTTTTTTATTTTGTTGTTTTCTTGTTTTTTAAAGAACCAGTGGTTCATAAGAAGTGCAAAGCACTGTTTATTATGTAAAGAACATTGATCTGGTTTTTAGATCGATGATTTATTAAAAGAGATTTCTTTTCTCTCGTGAAGGTCTTTACCTTTTTCTTTGAAATTTTCCTAGATTTCTCTCTCTGTTTGAAGCACTTGACTTTTTTCAAGAAAAATGTTGATGCCTTTGAATTGAGGCTTGGGGTCCTTTTTATAGTGCTCATAAATTAGTTAAATTTGTTAAAGAGATCCTTTTCTGAGTGATTTGGGAAATTTTCCCCACCGTTGGATCTTTGATCCAAGGGCTTCTGTTTTACAGAAGAAAATCTTTTTGTTTTACCAAGAACAGAAAGATTTCTTTAAAATCTTTATTCTGTTTTGGCGTAAATGCTCCAGCGCGTGACACGTGTCGCACAGCGCACAGCGCAGCGCAACTGCGCTAGCGCATCTGCGCTGACACGTGTCGCGCAGCGCAACTGCGCTAGCGCATCTGCGCTGACACGTGTCGCGCAGCGCAGCGCCTGCGCAGCTGAATCGTTGCTTCCTTTAATTTTGCTTAAAATAGAGCTTTGCTCTGATTGGGCGCGCCTTCTTGGACGCTGCGCTGACGTATCAGCGCCTGACATGTGGCGCGTTGCGCCCGAGATTTGAAGCGTTGCTTCAGAATTTTGAATTTTGAATTTCAACAGAGCTTTGCTCTGATTGGGCGAAACATAGGTGAATGGTTAGGTTAGGTATAAGAAACAAAAATGGTTGAACTTTTCAAAGCTTCATGAAGGTTCAATGTAAATCCAAAAGAAGCAACCATTTCTTTTTCCTTTGCCAAAAAGAATATAGAAAATAAATAAATAAGTAAATCAAAACCCTAACCATTAACATAACCATGGTTTAATCATACACACCCAAGTTTCCATGTATCATCAAACATGATACAAACTAGTGCACAAAACTATATTATATATACAATGTGCACATCAAGTGAGAAAATCCATCTTAAGTGAACAAATACTAGTTAATGTAAAGTAATATATAAAATATATAATTATACATTAAATCATTAAATCAACACTTGATTTAACGATCCGGTCATATCGCATATGACCGACTAATATCCAATATATCTACTTATCGAATCAATCCTCGATTCGATAACTAGGTTATATCGCATACAACCAATCGATACATTCATCGCGAGAATAGAATAAGGTATCACATACACGCATTATTCTCGGTCCCGCACATATCTCATATGCGCTCCTATTTCGTTTCAATTGAGCCAGGAAACCTCTGTGTAGGACTCTAAAGACTCGTCAATACGCCGGCAGCAGGTGATGATCATATCAAACACCCACAAGCCGCAAGCTGTCTGCTAAACGTAACGGCCACCCGGGTATTGAGCGATCAGAAGATCATTGAGCAAGCCCGCTCTTAATCCTGTGAATCCAACCAGCAACACTTACCGCACAGTCCGGTCTCGTCGTCTGATATGTCGCATATCTTGCCTAGGGGTGGTAAACGTCAGACCCCAATAGCTCGATAAGTCGTGTCGATATGAGGTCTATAACAGTTCGAGAAACTACTGGTAACACTTACCAGTAAATCTCAGCAACCCTGGCCAGGGATTTCCGGTTATATCCAATCGAACACAGCGCAACACCAACTCCCTATACCGGGAGAGACGAATCCCCTCCTATCGCTCATTGCCTCCATGTGATTCGGGACTGTACCCAAAAACCACCGTTTTGCACGCCCTCTTAGACGTGGTAAGGTGGAAATCAAAGCACAGTAGGAATCACACAAGACTCTATGACGATCTCGGGTCTACAGACTAACCTGTACCAGTGTCACCAGAGAACTGCCATCTGACGTAAGGTATAATACCATCTGGGAGTTCTCGGCGAGTCCGTCCAGTGTACCCAGTCTCTACTGAGCACCCGTATATCATCTATGATTTCAAACACCAATGGATATGGGATCATCCATCGCCCATCTGTATGGGTCGAGAAGGTATAAGCAAGTCTACTCTGGTATATCGATGCCCTGTCTCGATACACCCACGACTAGGGACCTTGAAGGATGTTCTTATAGACTACCATGTCCCCACTAGTATGATCCGCTCATAGTCCAGGTAGTCAAGTACACATCCTAAGGGCTTTACCAACATGTAACAGAGAGACAATCAGTATACACGTTAAGGTAAAGAGTAACCAGATAGCATACTATCATGTCGAGCAAGAAAGTCCTCCCTATATATGTCCCAGCATCCACTACAATATACATCCTATGTATAGCAATGGCCTCTAGGGCATACATATAACTAACATTTACTGCCACAAGTCGAGACATTGAAAACGCAACTATGCTCTGTATCTTACTGATCTCAAAAAGAAGAAGCATGTTGATGCTTCCGCTTCAGGTGTGTTTGTAACTGAAAATTGTTTTTCTATAAACTCTGCATCTTGGGTATTATATACCGGTTTTGGTTCTCACATCTACAATTGTATGCAGGGATTGAGAAATAGTAGAGTTTTGAAGACTGGTGGCCATACTCTGCGGGTTGGAAATGGTTCCAATGTACATGTTGTATCCGTAGGAGAGTATCATCTGGGGTTGCTTTCGGGTTGTATTTTGGTTTTGAACCCGTGTCATTATGTACCTAATATGCTATGTAATATAATATCCATTTCTTTGTTAGATAATGAAGGATATCATTTTGTGTTGCAAAATAATGTTATGAACATTAACTTGAATCAACAGTTGATTGGGTATGGTATACTAAATAACGGTGTTTACGTCCTGAACCAACACACAGTTTTCAATATACAACATACTAATAAAAGAAAGTTTTCAGATATAAATGAAGATTTTCTTTGGCATTGTAGACTTGGTCATATTAATGAAACAAGACTAAACAAGCTACAAAAAGATAGATATTTGAATCCTTTTGAATATAAATCTTATGCGACCTGTCAGTCTTGTATCAAAGGTAAAATGACCAAAACTCCGTTTATTGGACACGGAGAAAGAGCTGTGGAACTCTTAAGCCTCATACATAGTGATGTATGCGGACCAATGTCTATACATGCTAGAGGCGGTTTTTCATATTTCATTACTTTTACAGATGATTTCTCAAGATTCGGACACATGTTTTTGTTAAAGTATAAATCCGAAGCTTTCGAGAAATTCAAGGAGTACAAACTTGAAATAGAAAAACAAACAGGCTTGAGTATCAATAAACTTCGATCAGATCGAGGTGGAGAGTATTTGAGTATAGAGTTTTCAGACTTCTTAAAAGAGAATGGGATTCTCTCTCAGCTCACTCCCCCTTACACACCACAGCACAACGGTGTGTCAGAACAGAGGAATCGTATCCTATTAGATATGGTATGGTCCTTGATGTATGATGCTGAGTTACCGCTTTCCTTTTGGGGACATGCATTGGAGACAGCAATATATCTGTTAAACAGGGTTCCAACCAAGACCGTGTCTACCACTCCATATAAGATATGGTGTGGAAAGAGGCCATCTATTAAAAGAGTTAGGATATGGGGTTGTCCAACTTCTGTCAAAAAGCAGAATCCAGACAAACTCGAGACACGATCGGTCATGTGTAAATTTATGGGATATCCAAAACATTCATATAGATATCTATTCTACCACAAGGAGGAACAAAAGGTATTTGTTTCTCAGCATGGCACATTTTTAGAAAATGAAATTTTTACAAATAGTAATGATGGCAATGCGGTAGAACTAGAAGAGGTTCTAGAGACACAAATTACTCAGGACGAATTGGTAGAAACTGACGTTGCAGTAGAACTTTAAGAACCTCAGTCGCTCCGGAGATCTAGTAGAACTTCTCGCCCACCAGAAAGATACTATGGGTTTCTCATTGATGGTGATAGAGAAGATTGCATCATGGATGATGATGACCCTACTAGTTTTCAGCAAGCTATCACGAGTGGTGACTCAGTGAAGTGGCTGGATGCTATGAGATCCGGAATGGAGTCCATGTACACCAACAAAGTATGGACTTTGGACGTTGCACCCCCTGGGATAAAACCCGTAGGTTGCAAATTGATCTTTAAGAGAAAGATTGGTGTAGATGGACATGTAAGACCTATAAAGCAAGGCTTGTAGCGAAAGGTTTTCGTTAAAGACCAGGATTGGACTATGATGAAACTTTCTCTCCAGTAGCAATGCTTAAATCCATTCGGATCCTAATTGCTATTGCTGTTTACTACGACTATGAAATCTGGCAGATGGACGTTAAAACTGCTTTTCTAAATGGTGATTTAGAAGAATGCGTTTATATGGATCAGCAAGAGGGCTTCATTGACAGTGGGAGCAGCGGAAAAAAATGTAGGTTGCTTAAATCCATTTATGGATTAAAGCAGGCCTCACGGAGCTGGAACATCTACTTTGATGATACAATCAAAGAGTTTGATTTTATCAAAAATATAGATGAACCATGCATTTATAAGAAGATTGTAGGGAGTACTGTCACATTCCTCGTATTATACGTGGATGACATTCTCTTGATAGGAAATGATATTCCTATGCTACAATCGGTCGAACTATTCTTATCACAAAGGTTCTCCATGAAGGACCTGGGTGATGCCTCATGCATTTTGGGCATAAGGATCTATAGAGATAGATCCAAGAGGTTATTGGGATTGTCCCAATCAAAATACATTGACACCATCCTAAAAAGGTTTAGTATGGAAGATTCTAAGCGTGGTGACTTTCCCGCTTGTCATGGAATCACTCTCTCCAAGGATTTCTGTCCGAAAACTGATGAAGAGAGAGCTCGCATGAGCATTATACCCTATGCTTCAGCCGTAGGATCTGTAATGTATGCGATGTTATGTACCCACCCTGATTTAGCTTATGCACTGGCTGTAGTAAGCAGGTATCAATCCAAACAAGGAGAGAAACATTGGATAGCGGTGAAGAACATTCTTAAGTATTTGAGAAGGACTAAAGAACTGTTCTTGGTATATAGTAATGGGGATCTCCAAATGGAGGCCTTTACCGATTCCAGCTTCCAAATTGATAAGGATGACAGCAAATCTATCTCAGGGTTTGTATTTACCCTCAATGGAGGGGCAGTTAGTTAGAAGAGTTCCAAACAGGATACCGTTGCAGACTCCACGGTGGAAGCTGAGTATATTGCTGCAAATGATTCTGCCAAGGAAGTCTTCTGGATGAGGAAGTTCATCACGGAACTAGGAGTAGTTATATCCATTATTGATCCAATACCATTGTATTGTGATAATAATGGAGCTATGGCGTTAGCCAAAGAACCGAGGTCCCATCAGAAGTCCAGACACATCCTGAGGCGATATCATTTGGTCCAGGAGATAGTAGATCGCCATAAGATCGAGATTCGGAGATGTAACACTACGGTAGCGCCCCGGCTGTTTTTCCGAGGCCAAAATGCGGAAACAAAAAACTTTTCAAACTAGAAACCGACGCTATCGTATGCTTAAAACCCGGATCGAACCATTAACCTACAACTAGCTATCTAGAGAGAGGGTTAGAATGCTGTACCGATCGATCTGTGTCCTTCGGTCTTTGGCCACCATCCCAAGCTCCTCGCGGCCTTTCCGGTCTCGATCTCCTCGTAAGAAAGGGCACCACATCTACGAGTCTTTTTACGGGCTCCCGCTTCGTCCGAAGCAACTCCGGCATAATGTGTGCTAGCCGACATGTCCAAGGTGTTGTAGAGAATGTTTGTGATCACTTTGTCTCTTGCATCCATTGATTTTGATGGAGGTTAGAGGTGTTGCCATTAATGGAGATTATGAGCTAGAGGAAGAAGAAGAAGAAGAGGCTTTCCTTTTCCTTTTGTGATGCTATAATAAAATGAGAGAGAGAGAGGGTAAAAAATACTAGACCAAGCTCTCATATGGCAACCCCTCTCTCTCTTCTCATCATATCAACACAAATCCATCACCTTATGTGACACATGCACGATGAAAGAGACCATGAGTCACCACTTGTGCATGTGTCACAATTAATGCTCCAAATGATGATATTTAGCTCACAATTTCCATTAACAAACATTAATCCAAATGTTTGCAACAATAAAAAGATACGGCAACATCTAAAGTAAACTCGTGACGGATGACAAGGATACCCCTCACCTGTATATACATACCTACACCCGCATTCCGACTGAATGCGAATGCGATGAGACTAAAGTAATATAACAAATCTAATACTAGGATCTGGCTTAAACCAAATCCCACTAGTATGATCTGCCCGATCATGATCCGTGCACTACTGCACGTATATGATCGAACCCTGCCATATATCATACGGCCTCTACAAGCCCGAAACTTGAGAAACTGTCTGTGGGGGACTCTAAAGACTCGTCAATACTTTGGCTGTGGATTTAACCACTAGCACGTCAGAGGCATTAGCCGTACGTAACGGGCTACCAGTTATTGACCAAAAGGCAGGTCGATGAGCGAACTCATCCTGACACCCTACTGAGCCTGTCAGTGACAATATCCGTACAATCCGGTCCGTTCATCTATGAGCATCGCATGGCGGGCCTAGGGGGTTGGTAAAAGTCAGACTCCCAAAAGCGGTACAAGTCGTGTCGGAGTGTAGCCCAGAACACCCTGAGATACTACTGGAATACCTACCAGTAAATCTCCAGCCTTGGCTAAGGACTTCATGTAATGGCTCTCCTAGACACAGCGAGATCTCACCCCCAATACCGGGAGAGACGAAACCCCTGTCGATCTGCTCACTGCCTCCAAGTGGCTCGGGACTGTACCCAACTAAAACCTGTTTGCACGACTCCTGTGAGCCGTAGTAGGGTAGTAATCAAAGAACAGTGGAAACTCACACGAGACAAATGACGATCTCAGGTTGATGAACTAACCTGTACACATGTCACCAGGGAACTGCTATCTGACGTCAGGTATAATACTAACTAGCATGTTCCCGGCGAGTCCTGTCCGGTGTACTCATAACCCAATGAGCATCTGTATACATCTTAGGTGATCCAACTGACACCAATGGCTTGTGAGACCGGTCACCGCCCCTCGTCGGGGTCTCGACTGTATACACTAGTCTACTAATGGAGTATCGATGCCCAGTCTCGAAACTCCCATGACTAGGGACCTTTTAAGGATGTGCTTATAGACCCTAGCTCCCACGTATATGATCGCCATCATACTACTGGTAGTCAAGAAAGAATCCTAAGGGCTCTATCAACGGTAATAGCGACCTGTAAGGTCACCTAAAGCAGTACACGATAATAAAGACAAACCGGATAGTATACTATTATCTTGAGTAAGACTGTCCTACCAGTATAGGTCCTCTCTCAATCATTGCAATCACGTGCCTGTGATCCAATAATTGACTCTGAGGACACTATATCCAATAATCTCCTACTTGCACTCAAGGCTAATTATTGCGATGTCGCATACTCACAGCCCGTGTGATACCGAACACCCAACTCCTCTACTAATCAGTCTCACAAAGCCCGTTTGCGAAACTATTGCGTTCGAGAAATAGCCTCATTGAGTGGATCTGCCCTGATGTTTCTTCCTATGTCTCTCCTTATCTTAAGTTCGCGAAGAAAGCCATCTCCCGAAATGAGCAATACCTATCTAAGAATATGTCCGGATATCTGATGGGACCTAGTTCGTAAATGAACTCCAAATCCAAACTTCTTAGACTGTATCGTCAACTGAACTTAATCAGTATCCTGCGCCACACCTCCCTCAGTATCCGCTTGGACCACCTGTCCAAAATACTGCCCCTCGTTAGAGGGAAAACTATAACTCTGACAGCTACTCTGTCATCCAAGTCACCTTGGAAGCCTTGAATGATAACTGTCTCCTGAAGGAGGCTGCCTTTATCATTTCCCTAGAACATCCACTTATGTTCTAAAACTGCTTCCGAACGTTTCTCCAGGATAGGCTTAATATCAACTTATTGCATCTACTGCAAAAACAATATCTGGTGTGGTACTTGACATCTTATGATCAACTCAATTGCCTAAGCAAGTGATCTGCCAATCATGCGTATCCCTCTCCCCTTTAGTCTGTAAGACACCTATAGAGAGGGTGACTCCATCACCTGCAGGTACACCACCATGTCAGGAGTCATCCATTCTAAAACACCTTTAGAATGTTGTCTAAGTACCCAGATTGGGAAACTACCTAAATCTAGATCTAAAACCATAGATCTAGTAACCAGAATGTCTGATATTATATCTATATCCTATGTGGAGAGACCACTGTGTGACAACCAAAGTATAACCGATCGTAGTATAAGAATTTAACTTCCTACTCTGTGTATGTCATCCAAATATCAGGACATCACACCCTACTACCTTCTTAACAGATCAATCCCTTATTCTGATGAAGTCAAACCTATGACTGTCACATCAGAAATAGATGATCTATCTCCGCTATATCTGCTTTAGTCTATAAATAGACATAAGCTACTTGTCCATTATGCTTCCGCTGCTCCCACTGACTACGACAACCTTCTGGCAGAGTCATATACACGTACACTTCTAAAGCTAGTTTAGAACGACGCTATACTCATCCTCCTGCCGGGTCCCGCAGTATGGAACAACAGCAATAGAAAGTCTGGGTAAACAAGAACCTCCCTGTCATCGTCTTTGAGCATACCGAAGCACCTCTCGAGTGCCTGAGGTTACCCACCATATCTATGGAGTGGCCAATAGAATGTCAATCCAGAATGAATCTTTAGGTCCTATTAAATTTTTAGTAATCGTTTGCGGTTCTGAAATCACTTCCAGTTCTACCATACTCCCACTACTGTTTTCTGAAAAAATCCATTTTACTAAAACTGTGGCGAGTCAAGAACAACATCACTATTGATCTTCCAGATGGTAGAAAGTCAACCCTCGTCATAGCCCGGGTTAACCCACAAACAGCCATTACAGAAACGTGCCTTGAGTTATCCAGAGTCTGGTTTTAAGCATAAGCCGGACAACTCCCCGTACCTTAACATTGTTAAGATATGAACTATTCTATATCCAATATAGAAACAGAGGCACTGATTTAATTGGAACCAGATTCAAATCATGCAGTTGTCTTCAGTGCATGTCAACAAAATGGAGAGAGGCCGATCAGCATTACTCAACTTAGGAATACATCCAGATATGAGTAACCTGAAAGAGAAGCAAGTTCTCATAATCATTACTATCAACTGAATACCATACACAAGTATCAACATCTTCGATAACCTTGAAGAATCCTGATTCTTGCAATGCCTGGTTCTCTACTTTATTCATATACCTATAACTTCTCAAAACTTAGATCTTGCATTTCTACGAAACACATGTCTAAGAACTAGAGAAGTCACAAGTAAACAGAATATAGTACGAGTACCAACCCCTCTGTCCTATTGGACACTGGACAACATACAATAATCTGTATAAGTCCCTTGAGTCTAATAACTCATTCCCTGTGTGTCGTAGGCTGAAAATTGTACTTATGGTTAAGAAGAATTACACCGCTGTTTAATGCTCCTTACCTAACCATCCACTGATATAGGTAAATGTCATAGACGTAATTTAAAAAATTTTTATCTCACTTTATAAAAATAAACGTACAGATATATCAATTTGAAATTGGTGCATAACAACGGATATTCAAAACCAAATATTTTCCGTCGGGCAAAACAACCTAGGTGATTTCCTCAAATATCACCAATTACAACGAATTCCGATATAATGAGAATGATCACCTAATTCCCAATAACTTACTCCCATTCATCATCTGTAAAACCATACAGATGTGAGAACCAAACCTGGTAAATACATACCCTGGAGCAAGGACTAATTGGGAAATCAGTTTTCTTTTAACAATACAGAGTGAAACTGAAACATGTAAATGTTTCGAAGGGGTGTCCAGGTTTTCCTAGTAATGCCTCTTCCATTATCAGATTCACAACTGTAACCGTATATTTCTTTGCCATCTCTCTAAATCCTTTTATATGTCTTTAGTCATTACCTTCTGTACACCCATTTAGGCCAAATGGTTTTCTTCCTTCCCTACCGTTCGGCACCAGCCTATGGTTAGGAAGAAGACTATCTAATAAGCGTAATAGGTGTACTGTCCTAATTCTAGGAGCACTCGCAACCAGAGAGAAGGTAAAGATAAAAGACAACTGAATAAAACGTTATTCCTATTTCTCCTGAACCAGAAAAAGTCCTTTCGAGTTCGTATATAACCATACGATGGAGTATCCAATAAACTATGGATTTTCGTAGTGATACGGAGTGTTCTGGAGAGATACAAAGGTGATATAGGATTGGCGAAGAAATACTTGGTTTGGTCATGAATAGCAGTCGCAATTTACTTTGCCCTCTTACTAATCCCTTTATTTGTCTTAACTTATTACCTTTTGTACACCATCGTTAGGCTAAATGGTTTTCTTCCTTCCCTACCGTTCGGCACCTGCCTATGGTTTGGAAGAAGACTATCCAATTAGCATAATAGGTGTACCGTCCTAATCCAAGGAGCACTCGCAACCCGAGAGAAGGTAAAAGGAAAAAACAACTGAATAGTCCTATTCGTTTTCTCCAGAACCGGAACCATCCTCTAATCTGGAACAAGTTCCTTCGAGTTCGTATATAACCATATGATAGTTTTATCCAATGGAAGTGGATGTTCGTAATAATACGGGGTGTCCTGGAAAAAAGGGTAAAAGTAGGAGTGGCAATGAGGTTTGCAACCCTGACAATCCAAAAGCCAGTGTTTTAAGAAGGTTCGGTTAACTTGGTCACTGAGTCATAGTCAAGGGTTGGGTCATGGTCGCTGCCAAAGAGAGAGAGAAAAGAAACACTTTGCGTGCACTCTAATCTAGATCAGAATGGTTATCACTTTATCCAATCAGGAAACCTCCCACTGTATCGTCAAATTCTCCTCCAAACCTGAAAGAAGAATTAGTCGGGATCACCGGAGGAGTAAACTAACTTATCAGTAGGAATCGGGATCAAACTATCATCGCATGATAACGTGATGGAATCCACTCACATTATCACACTCCAGAAGGTATGCGCATATCTGGCAAGTTTCAGTTTCTTTAGAAACTCCCGATGTGATTTTACCCCTAGGACCGAAGTGACCTTGATGAATAATCAACAAATCAAAAGGTCCTAGTCAAGTTCAACCCGTCATTATCTTGATTGCCTTAAACCCACCCGCACGACCCTTGACAAATAATCAACAACGTCGTGCGACTGTCCTAACCAATCCACATATCCATGCGACAGAAAAGCACAACAGAGCTACCGCACACTACGTCTCGCCGAATAGCAATGACAAACGTAGCGTGAATACTAAGCAATACTAATCTGAAATGACGGAGGGATACGGCTGGTTTTTGGCGAAAAACCTTTAACGTAATGAGCTTGATATCGTTGAAGGAACCGGATACCTTTTTTTTTTATAAAAATATAGTGGCGAAAACCTTTGCTAAAGAGGTCACTCCCGATAAAGGGATCTCGGCTCTTTCCCTGTAGAATGAGGTGCATGATATTCCAACTGACTACCACGATGCAAAGCAAAAAGTAATCGGCTATAGTGAAGTTATTACCATGACGCAAACTTCTGTCCAAGGGGTCACTCCCGGTGAAGGGATCTCGTCCCTTACCTCGTCGACTGAGGTGCTGGATATTCATAACCGAATACCACTATGCAAAACAAAAGAGAACGTCCTTGCAATAATAGCTTTTTTGAAAAATGTTCCAACAACATCAGAATAGGTGTTTAGTTTGATTGATCCGAATCAATGAAGTCCCATGAATTAATCACACCACAAAAGAACGAAAATATGATGTACGTATATGCCATCCGCATTCGCCACTGGGTCCCGTCGTCACCCGTTAAGTTACTTAACTAACGACAGAGCGGGGACTGGACTAGCGCGGGTGTAAAACATATACAACATCTACTAGTATATATATCAATATATAATATTCGCTCAAGGCGTGATAAAATGAAACATCACAGAGAGTAATAAGCATCACAGAACAATACGGATAATCTGGGATCCCCGGGTTTCATAGAGCCGCTACTGAAACCCGACGTTCTCCTGGTCGTGTGGATAGCCTGTGTAATGAAATCCTAAACCCCTACGGGCGGGGCAAGTTACCCGCCAAAACCTGAAGCGAGGCAGCCCTCTTCAATAATATGAATGGACCACCCAGCACTTCACGGAATCCGGTAAGTTGAGCACCCCTCCTTGGGTCAACCTGTACCCCTACGAGTGCGGCGAATAGCCCGCCAATTCTAGAGTGAAGCCCCCTCTGTCTCAAAGCCATGAGATGCGGGCCCGTTGCCCTCTAGAACCCGGCTATCCGTGCACCCCATCGTGGGGTAATCCTAGTACAGAAAATAAAATATACAACGGGTACATCGACCTCAGCCAAGTCGTGCCCTAGAAGAATAATATACAAACAGGCAGTGACGGCAATCCACATGTCGGACGCTCTCCCCGCAATATCAAATATATAAATACAACCAAACTGTACTACCACTGCATCCAGGCTATCCACCACGACAAATCCGCAACATCATAGCACAACACAGAACAACAACGTGAATGTCAAGTTCGCAAATCCGTCTAAACCCGGTTTCCCTTGATATGATATTTCAGCAGCCACCATGAGATTTATCGGTTTGGATATATATTCCCTACGCGAGGAAAGGAGGGATCCGTGTGCGGGTACATGGTGGGGCCCAGAAGTACCCGGGGGCAAGAATCTAAGTGAAGAGATGAGTTAGTGGGGGAACCATACTATCCGGTGACATTACCAATGACTCGGCGGTAATTATGGGGATACCGTTGGGAGTCATGTACGTATGGATACGTGGAAAGACGGGGGTCAGAGCTAAGCACTCGTGCTTTTCGGATAGCGTGGGATACGTACCTATCAGGGGGCCAGTCATGGGGACAGCACCTGATAGATCAGCATTTCTGTGTCGATGCTTGACACATTGGTTTCATGATATTCTTTTTATTCCGTTATATATATAACAGGGGATTGAGCCGCTGTTATATATGCCCTTACACCAATATTAATGGAATAGGACGCTAATATATGTGTATTGACATTAATTATATACATCATCATATTTATTCATGCAAATATACCTAGAATGTAAAGGACTCATTGACATTGGATTTAGAACATTTGAGAATTTATTTGATATTGATTACAGGAGATATGTGAGATATACTTGATATTGTACAAACGGTGAGATCTACTTGATGTTGTACATTCGAGATATGTGAGATATACTTGTTATTGTACGTACTGGATATGTGAGATCTACTGGATAGTGTACATTCATGATTTGTGAGACTTATATGATATAAGAGCTAATTTGGGGGCTGCTTTGAGGAATTGGGATTTGGCTTGTCTTGATGGATTTTGATCCTACCACGATGTCAGGATTCCGTGGAAATGACATATTTCATTCCATACTATACATTTACTGTTTATGCACTGCTTCATGCATTAGTGTACCTGTTAGAGTACCTTCCATGACTGTTGCATTTACATACCATTATTCATAGCATTTCTTCATGTCCTTGTAGTACCTGATAGAGTACCTTACATGACTGTTGCCTTCATATCGTCATATTATTGCTTCATGTATTAATTGTACTTGCTAGTGTACTTTTCATGATTTTTGCATTACATATGACTATTCATTGATATTAAATGCTTATGTTAGATTCGCGTTGTACGTGCAAACTCACGATTACCTGCATATGTTATTTACTATTCACGAGTTGGCAACTCACTCCCGTTGTGCCACAGTGTTTGTAGGTGTTCCTCAGGATAGTCAGAGGCAGGCTATTTTCTTCCATCGTATCATCTTTTGCTGCGGATACCGCTTCGCCTGACAGTGTGCAGTTTTGCCCAGGTGGGTTTAGTGGCTATCCGATGTTGTATTGTATATTCGTTGTATCCATGTACTCTCCATCTACCAGTATTATCTATGACTTGGTGACTTGGTGTGAGTACGATATTGTATATTATTTTGTGACTTGGAGGTTTTTATGAAGTTTTATATATATCGTCTCTTTCTTCGCTACGGCGTCGTATATCGGTTATGGTGATTGTTTTCCGCCGTTGGGCGTGGATTTTGCTCCCGTTCGGGATGCTTTTACTTATATATTATGTTGTACCCATTTTAGGGCTGGTTTTCACAAAGGAGGTGCTGCCAAAATTTTAAGGAATAAAAGTGAGACTTTAAAGAATTTGGGTTGTGATTTCAAAGGTTTTGAAAATACTATTATCACTTTCTTATTATTTTTGATGGTTTAGATTTCTGGGTTTTGGCTTTCTTTTACTGCGTTATGCCTGTAGACGTTGCGTAGTATTAGGACCGTCACGTGCCAATTTCTGGGCGTGACACATTAATGGCGTCCCATCATTTATCTTTCCTAAACATTATAGAAGAAATGAAAATAAAACACACATATATGCCATCTGCATTCGCCACAGGGACCTGGGTCTTCACCGTAAGGTTACTTAACTTACGACAGGGCGGGGTCAGGACTAGCGCGGATGCAAAACATATATAGTATCTACTAATATATCATATATATAGTACCATTCGTCTTACACAGTTATATGATCACATCATAGAACTCAAGCAGAAGAAGCAAACATATGAAATATAGGATATACTAGAAGGTCCGTATTTTAAATTAAGCCAGTAATGAAAAACACGGATTCCACGGTCGTGATGAATAGACAAACCCACATCCCTAGACCCCTACGAAAGCAGCAAGCAACCCTGCCAATTCTAGAGTTAGGAAATCCGGTCTCGACTCCTCAAGATGGCCTCCTACTGGACTCTAGAACCCGATTACTTATGCTCCCCGCCTTGGGTCTATCCTAATGCGGAAAATTAAATAATATATATCAATGGTGACAACAACCTCAACCCGGAAGTATCCCAATAAAAGAACATTACATACAATATTTTATATGAATGAAAATATAAAAACTCTCATCTCATGTAAAAAAAAAAACCCGGCCATTCAATCACGACGATCCTATATAACATATCAGAGGCAACACATAACATCACATGTCATCAGCATAATTAAATATGCGTATTCCCAATGTCGTTGTCGTATAGCAATGAGATCGGGGATACACCAAATTTTACACATACGGTCGCAGAAAAGAAATGAAAATTACAATAATTAGAATCCACATCATCCTTAGGCATCATAAACCCGGAATATCACATACTCCGAATTGCATGCCTAACAGAATAAATCTTGCATTTAAGTCTTAAATTGAAAACACGTTTCAATAACAAGTCGGGCAATTCAACAAGATTCCAGATTAAATGATCGAATACTCGTTGGGAACTTTGGTAGATTGCCGCACCCCCAATACCGTCAATGAAGTGCACTTAGGCGGAACACCACGGCCGCGAGCACCCGAGTGGATGCTTTTGGTTACGGTGTTCTCCTATAGTCGCATGGTCTGGGCTATGGGGCGTGGCTATCTAGTAATGTTTCCCAGCAAGTGTTCGCGTACAATACGAGATTGCGACGGAGTTTTGATCCGATTCGAAACTTCGTGGCGATCGATCAAATGAGACTAAAATGCTAGATTTACAAAACACAAACTAGTTTTTACAAAACTAATTAATGTGGATTCCAAAAATTGTATCACGTATCAAAACTATCTAGATAATGTTAAACATTTCGATCTATTTTTCAAACACCTACAAATCACAGAGACCTCAACAACTTGAGCCTTACTAAAAATTCCCAGAAAGAGCAAAATCACATAATGGAGCAGCACAAGAAATACGAGTCCAAATCACTCCAAAAGTATGACGGAACCGCGGCTAAACCCTAGGTTATGATGCGGTTCTGTGGCCATTTAGTCTAGATAGGATCTCGTACTTCTTGGGGCTCCATAGAAAACCCTGCATGATTTTCTAGATATTTTTAATCTGAAAAATTTCAACTTTTGAAAAAATGGACAAAAACTTTGAAAATTAGGGTTTGGAAATATTGATCGAACACTTTAACATCGTTTAGACTTCGCCTAAAACTCTAGCTTGGCTCTGATACTATGAAAGTGTGTCTTAGCACCCTTTACTATGTTTCCATATACATCAAGTATGCAATTTTAAAAAATCTAGAGGTTTAAGATACACTAACCTAGAATCGAACCAGAGAATTAGGGTTTTCTAACAAGAAAGCAAGTTCTATACTAAGCGAAGAAGGTTACAACCTTTGTAGACCAAGTCCTTCACTTCTATAGCTCTAAGTAGTTGTCCCAAGAACTCTTCTTGGCTCCACATGAAGAAAGGATTGAGCTTGCTACGTGATCTTCAAAACCGAAGATTATCCACCTTGAAGTCTCACTAACTCAAACCATCTCTTCACTAATCAAGGTATTAGTGAAGCTAACAACCTAAACTAATAGGCTAGATTAGTGTAGGTTGATGAAGTAGGAATTTTGCTCTCTTTAGAAATATTTTCCTCTCTTTTTTTCTTCAACTCAAGAAAAACCCTAGAGCTTAGAACTCAAGAAGAAGAAGATAATGAACTTGGGTGAGTTTGTGATGAATCATGAGAGAGTGAACAATGGGCTAAAGATAAGAGTGGGATCAACAAATATCTAAGAGTAAAACAAAACACAAGAGATGAGTCATGGCTTCTCAATGCTTCTCCAAGCATCCAAGCCATGACTCATTTCTAATCTTTTTATTTTTCTTTTTAAAATAAATCCATCACAATCATCTTAAACCCTAGTGTGAGTCTCATACACCCATGTTCTATGTATCATCAACCATCTCTTATCGTTACTCTCATTTCTGTTTTTTCTACTCGAGAAATGAAACAACCTCCATTCTTATAGTCTCGAGTGTTCTTCACATACATCCGTTTTGCATTCTTCTACCAACCATGGTCCTATTATGATAAAATATTTGAATGGTTGGTTTTAACTTTTGGTCTTTGTCAAGTTTTTAGTAGACCGATAATATTTAACCCCCCCCCCCTCTTATGTTGAATTTCAATGTTTAGTAATGTAAACACTATTTTACTCAAGTTTGGGGGGGAAGAAGAAAAATATTTTTTAAAATGGCTCTTGAAAGAAAGAAAATTTCTGCACGATTGTGAGTCAATGATAAGTTTGGGGGAGCATTTCACTCTTATTCACTCTTGACCACTCCTTTATACCATCTTCTTGAACTGTTCCTCATAATCTTCAGATTTAGAGCTTACAGGACAACATCAGTGAGGACACTGCTGCAAACAAGTTTTGGGGGTGGTTTGTATGGATGGTTTGTACGCATCATATATAAATTTTGCATTGCATAAAAACTAGAAGATTTTGAAAATAAAAGTTAGAAAGTGAAAAAAATTATGAAAGAAAGGAAGAGATTTAAGAAATGCAAGAAAATTAAATGTTTTAAAACAAAACTAGTAATACGTAGTCATGAGCTGTTGTCCCAAGGGTTAGTAAGATGAAGAAATTACTAATCTGCGGATAAAAATAAGTGTGAAAAATAGTCCATATTCTTGAGTCCAAACTTCTGAACGTTGATACCCTACTATACGCACTTACACACATCTTGAAACTTGGGATAGTAGGGGATACCTTGAAATACACGTGCCTGAAAACCTTAGTATGAAAAAAATTTAATAAAATATAAATGGTGCAGAAAAATGAACACTGGTTTTGTAATTACTTAAGGCAACATAAAAAATATAGCGAGAGTGCCTTATTACCTAGTGTCTTAGACCAACTGGTTGAGGAGTCACTGCTAAGTCTTAAGTATTGCAAGACTAGGATGTTGCTAAGTACGCCTTAATAAGTGAGCACATTCCGTAATCGGTTGGTTAGTGCCTAAGAAGTATTAACGGTCGCATGAAGAATGTGTGAGGATATCTATCTAAAACATCACCGACAAAAAAGTACTAAGGAATATAGACAAAGGGTATGGTTGCTTGAATTGAATTCTCCAAGTGTAGGGATGACTTTTACACACATGTAGGGGTATATGATCGATATTTGGAGAAAAGGTAAGGAAGAAGACTAAACACGATGTTTTATTAAGGGATGATATGATTTCTAATATCTTTTCAAGACCATTAAGATATGTCTTATGACAACTAAAAAGCTAATGTAGTCTGAAACTCTTATTTTTATGTTTTTTTATATGTTCCTTATCTTTGCATGTAATTTTTGTCTTCTTTCTTTTATTTTAGGATTTTGTGGGTGTAATCCGCTGAAAACCCTCAGGAGACAACACTCCTCCTACTATGGACACCTAGAAGTTTAACGCCCTGTTGCACGAGCTAAGTGCAATCATGTAGCCTATGAAAGTGTACTAGGTTTTTCTTTTTCTTTTTGAAAGTAAAATAGTTTGCTCAAGATGATGAAAAGATAGGTTTGGGGGTATTTGATCGGTCATATTTACTGCACATTTTTACGATCATTTTCCCTATTAATATTAATTACTAAAATGTGTTATTTGTAAATTAAGAACATATGTAGGTTTATTTATAAAAAGATTATTTTCATATGTTTCTTAATTTATAATTAATATAATTAGGGAATATATGCATATCATATTTAAATAAAATATTCATGAGATTATTTATTATTAAAATATTCAAATCATATCAAATAATCTTAACCAATATTATTAAGATATCATATCAATTAATTAGTTGGAATATTATCTCAAATAAAACAAATGCTACCAACAATTTGATTTGAGATATTGTGCAGGTATTATAATAAATTAGTTCAGGTCTGAAAAATAAGTAGGAGATCCACATCAAATCGATTTACCAAACCAAATCTGTCAAATGTTAGGAACAAATTGAAGAATCTCTCAACGGCATAGAATAAGAGATATTTTCAGAATATTTTTATCAGAAAAATCTCCAAATATCGAGAGAAGAAGGCACGAAGAATCTGGAGACTCAGCTCCATCAGAGGACGGCGGATCTGCGACCATAGGGGGCATAGGGCGGCGGTTCCGCGGTTCATTAGTGGCCGTATGATATAAAAATTCAGGGGCTTGATCGTCTTTTCACACACTTCAATATGACATCTAATGTTTCAAGTTTCAGAGCCTATAAAAGGACCGAGAACTATCTATTTATTGATCCATCGAAGAATCAATCGACTATCTACCGATCAAGCAATTTAGAGAAAATTAGGGTTGTAATTTACTTTTTCAGCGAGCAACTTCTGTAATGCAATAGTTTATTCAATAAAAGGTAGTTCTTTCTTTTAATTTTGTAGCATTTACTTTCCGCATTTACTTTCCGCAATTTTAATTTGTGTTTAACTTATGGGATCCGTATTCTTCCACCTTTCTTGTACTTTGTTGATCTCCATGAGCGAGTAAATTCTTGCTTGTCAGGGTTTGTAGGATAGGGTAGTATAATGGATGAAAAAAATCATTAACTTCTTTTTAATTTTTATAAACTTTACCAAAATAAGTCTTAACCTTCTTATCGGGCGTGCTATCAATTCATGATAGTTACGACCACGATTTGAGATTCATTAATACTTTCTTTGTTGAGGGCTTGAGATAAATAGGGATCAATGGAAGAACAAGGGTCAGTAGAGGGAAACCCTAATCCTTCAAAGAACCCTGATCCACATTCATCGCTATTTCTCTAGTATTAAATAATTAAAATATAAAAAGAATTATTTTTCAAAAAAAAACTCCATCCATTAATTACTAAATCCTATAAACTCTATAATCTCTTCTCTTATAAACTTTTCAAACCTTCCTAGTATAAAACGATTAAATCTCGCTTTTCTTCTATTAACTCGTCTAAAATAAGAAAAGTACACTATTTCCCTATAGACGACCTGTACTCACTAGCGGCTAGCTATTACGACACCATTATTGATTGCGGTAATTAGAACACTCAAAGACACACTTTTTCGAATCAATCACTTAGCAAGTATTTTCTCATTTATATAACCAAGTCTACAATGCCACAAGTAGGATTCGTTCACTTCTGAACTCTTCCTCTTGCATATATTTTGTACATTAAGAATTGTGTTTTGATTAAGAACATAAATACCATTACACAGCGTACCTTTTGCAACCAATACCTTATTAAGGTAAATGTTCATGATATTTCAATTTAGAACAAAATTATATCCATTTTTATCAAGTAAAGTGCAAGGCTACGTCGGTGCCCCGGCCATCAATCCGTGGCCAAATGCGGAACAAAAACTTTTCAAAATGGCGCTAACGTAACCCTAAATCCCGAATCGTGCCATTAACCCTATACTAGTAACTGTAAAAGGAGTTTTAGAGATTATACCGATCGATCCGTGTCTTTCGGCCTTCAATCTCTATCTTCGACTTGTAGCGGCTGCCTCGACGAAGTTTTCTCTCCGGTCTCGCTCATCGAAGAGGATCCACGTCGAGGATTCTTTATACGGGCTCCCGCCTCTAAACCGAGGCAACTCGGACAACAAGTTTGCTAGCCTAGATGCCCAAGGTGAAGTAAAGATAGTGTGTGATCATATTGTCTCAATACACTCAATAATTCTTAACACATGAGATGGAATGAGTGGAGGTGAAGAAGAAGCCAAGTGATGAAGAAGTGTGAGCTCAAGTCTTTTGCAAAAGAAAAACTTGTGAGAGGAAAAAAAACATTTGTTGTTTTTCCTTAAGTTGTTTTGGTAAGAGTGCGAGGTATTTGTGATAAGCCAAGCCAAAAGAAATATAAACACAATAATATCTCTCACTTGCACAGATATCTCACACAACACCACATGGCACAATCATTGCACACTAGATCCAACACCATGAGTCACCAAGTGAGCACATGCACCATGAATGCCATAGGCCAAAACTTGTGCTCACAATTTCCATCACATTAAACATTAAACCAAATGTTTAATCCAAGAAAAGAAATTGCATCTTCAAAAGTAAACTCATAATGAATTGTAAGAATACCCCTCATCTGTACATACATACCTGCATCCGTATTCCGACTGAATACAAATACAACGAGACGAAAATAATCCAACAATATAATACTAGGATCCGGCTTAAACCAAATCCCACTAGTATTATCCGTCCAATCATGATCCGTGCACAAGTGCATGTATATGATTGAACTCTGCCATAAAACCATACGACCTCTACAACGTTTCGCCCGAACCGGGTAAAACCTCTGTGTGGGACTCTAAAGACTCGTCAATACGCTGGCAGTGAGTTTAACCACTAGCATGTCAGTAGCACTAGCTGTACGTAACGACTGCCCAGGTATTGAGCAAAAGGGAGGCCGACGAGCGAACTCATCCTGAAACCCTACTGAGCCTGACAGTGACAATATCCGTACAATTCGGTCCATTCGTCTATGAGTATCGCATATCGGGCCTAGGGGTGGTAAACGTCAAACCCCTAATAGCGGTATAAGTCATGTCGGAGTGTAGCCCAGAACACCTTAAGAAATTACTGGAATACCTACCAGTAAATCTCACTTGCCCTGGCAAGGGAATTTGTGTAACGACTCTCCAAACACAGCGAGATATCAACCCCCAATACCGAGAGAGACGAATCTCCTGACGATCTGCTCACTGCCTCCATATGGCTCGGGACTATACCCAACTAAAACCTGTTTGCATGACTCCTTTGAACCGTGGTAGGGTAGTAATCAAAGCACAGTGGGAACTCACACGAAACAAATGATGATCGCAGGTCGATAGACTAATCTGTACACATGTCACCAGGGAACTGCTATCTGACAATAGGTATAATACCAACTAGCATGTTCCCGGCGAGTCCGTCCGGTGTACTCATAACCCAATGAGCACCTGTATACATCTTAGGTGAACCAACTGACACCAATGGCTTGTGATACCAGCCACCGCCCCTCGTCGGGGTCTTGATCCATATACACTAGTCTACTCATGGAGTATTGATGCCCAGTCTCGAAACTCCCACGACTAGGGACACTTTAAGCATGTGCTTATAGACCACCCGACTCTCACGTATATGATCGTCATCATACTGCTGGTATTCAAGCAAGAATCCTATGGGCTCTATCAACATGTAATAGTGATCTGTAATGTCATCTAAAGCATGTGCATGATGATAAAGATAAACCAGATAGCATACTATCATCTCGAGTAAGATTGTCCTACCGGTATAGGTCCTCCCTCAATCATTGCAATCACATGCCTACGGTCCAATAATTGACTTGAGGGCACTATAGCCAACAATCTCCCACTTGCACTTAAGGCCAATTATTGCAGTGTCGCATACTCACAGCCCGTGTGATACCGAACACCCAACTTCTCTACTAATCAGTTTCACAAAGCTCGTTTGTAAAACTATTGCGTTCGAGAAATAGCCTCAGTGAGTGGATTCGCTCCAATGTTTCTTTCTATATCTCTCTTTATCTCAAGTTCGCAGAGCAAACCATCTCCTGAAATGAGCAATACATGTCTTAGAATATGTCTGGATATCTGATGAGACCCAGTTGACAAATGAACTCTAAATCCAGCAAACTTCTTAGACTGTATCATCCACTGAATTTAATCAGTATCCTGCGTCTTGCTTCCCTCAGTATCCGCTTGGACCACCTGTCCAAACTACTGCCCCTCATGAAGAGGGAAAACTATAAATCTGACAATCACTCTGTCATCCAGGTCACCTTGGAAGCCTAGAACGATAACCGTCTTCCGAAGGAGGCTGTTGTTACCATATCCCTAGAACAATTACTTATGTTCTAAAACTGCTTCCAAACGTTTATCCAGGATTGGATTAATATATAAACTTATTGCAGCTAGTGCAAAAATAATATCTGGTGTGGTACTTGACATCTCATGATTGACTCAATTGCCTAAGCAAGTGATATGCCAATCATGCATATCCCTCTCCCCTTTAGTCTGTAAGACACCTTTAGAGAGGGTGACTCCATCACCTGCAGGTTCACTACCATATTAGGAGTCGTCCAGTCTAAAACACCTTTAGAATACTGTTTAAGTACCCAGATTGGGAAACTACCCAAATCTAGATCTAAAACCATAGATCTAGTAACCAGAATGCCTAATATAATATCTATATCCTATGTGGAGATACTACTGTGTAACAATCACAGTATAACCGATCGTAGTATAGAAATTTTACTTCCTACTATGTGTATGTCATCCAAATACCAGGACATCACATCCAACTTCCTTGTTAATAGATCCATCCCCTATTCTGATGAAGTCAAAACCTATGACTGTCACATCAAAAATAGATGATCTATCTCCGCTATATCTGCTTTAGTCTATATATAGGCATAAACTACTTGCCCACTATACTTTCGCTGCTCCCACTGACTACAACAACCCTCTGACAGAGTTATATACACATGCACTTCTAAAACTAGTTTAGAACGACGCTATACTCATCCTCCTGCCGGGTCTCATAGTCTATAACAGCAGTTTTGGCAAGTCTGGGTAAGCAAGAACCTCCATGTCACCGTCTTTGAGAATATCGAAGTACCTCTCGGGCGTCTGAGGTTACCCACCATATCTGCGGAGTGGCTAATGGAATGTCAAACCTGATTGAATCTTTAGGTCCAACTAAATTTTCAATAATCGTTTGCGGTTCTGGAATCACTTCCAGTTCTACCATACTCCCACTACTGTTTTCTGAAAAAATCCATTTTACTAAAACTGTGGCGAGTCAAGAGCAATATCACTATTGATCTTCCAGATGGTAGAATGTTAACCCTCGTCATAGCACAGGTTAACCCACAAACTGCCATTAAAGAAACGTGCCTTGAGTTATCCAGAGTCGGGTTTTAAGCATAAGCCGGACAACTCCATATACCTTAACATCGTTAAGATATGAACCATTCTATATACAATATAGAAACAGAGGCACTGATTTAATTGGATCCAGATTCAAATCATGCAGCTGTCTCCAGTGCATGTCAACTAAATGGAGAGAGGCCGATCAGCATTACTCAACTAGGAGTGCGTCCAAATATGAGTAACCTGAAAGAGAATCTAGTTCTCTAAACCATTACTTTCAACTGATTACCAAACACAAATATCGACATCTTCGATCACCTTGAAGAATTCTGATACATGCAACAAATGGTTCTCTGCTTTATTCTTATACCTATAACTTCTCAAAATTTAGACCTTGTATTTCTACGAAACTCTTGTCTAAAACTGGAGAAGTGATAAGTAAACAGAATATAGTACGAGGACCAACCCCTCTGTCCTAATGGACACTGGACAACATAAAATATTTTGTATAAGTCCCCTGAGTTGAATAACTCAGACCCTGTGCGTCGTAGGTTAAAAACTGTACTTTGGTTAAGAAGAATTACACCGCTGTTTAATGGTCCTTTCATAACCATCGACTGATATAGGTAAATGTCATGGACATAATTTCAAAAAGTTATATCTCACTTTATAAAATAAATGTACAGATATATCAATTTGAAATTGGTGCATAACAACGGATATTCAAAACCAAATATTTGCCGTCAGGCAAAAACCCCAGGTGATTTCCTCAAATATCACCAATTACAACGAATTCCGATATAATGAGGATGATCACCTAATTCCCAATAACTTACTTCCACTCGTCATCTGTAAAAACCATACAGATGTGAGAATCAAATCTGGTAAATACATACCGTGGAGTAATGATCTAATTGGAAAATCAGTTTTCAATTAACAACGCATAGTGAAACTGAAATATGAAAAATGTTTCGAAGGGGTATTCGGGTATTCCTAGTAATGCCCCTTCCACTATCCAGATTCATGACTGTAACCGTATATCTCTTTATCATCTCTCTAAATCCCTTTATTTATCTTTATTCATTACCTTCTGTACACCATCCTTAGGCTAAATGGTTTTCTTCCTTCCCTACCGTTTGGCACCAGCCTATGGTTTGGAAGAAGACTATCCAATAAGCGTAATAGGTGTACTCTCCTAATCCTAGGAGCACTCGCAACCTGAGAGAAGGTAAAGACAAAAGATAACTAAATAAACCTTATTCTATTTTTCCTGAACCAGAATCCATCCTCGAACTGGAACAAGTTCCTTCGAGTTCGTATATAACTATACGATGGATTATCCAATAACTGTGGATCTTCATAGTGATACGGGCTGTTTTGGATAAATACAAAGCTGAAGTAGGAGTGGCGATGAAATACGTGGTTTGGTCGTGAATGATAGCAGTCGCAATTTATTTTGTCCTCTTTCTAATCCCTTTATTTGTCTTTACTTATTACTTCCTGTACACCACACTTAAGCTAATTAGTTTTCTTCCTTCCCCACCTTGCCTATGGTTTGGAAGAAGACTATCCAATAAGCGTAATAGGTGTACCCTCTCCTAATCCTAGGAGCCCACACAATTTGAGAGAAGGTAAAGATAAAAGACAACTGAATAGTTATATTCATTTTCTCTAGAACCGAAAATCATCCTCGAATTTGAAACAAGTTTTTTCGAGTTCGTATGTAACTATACGATGGTCATATCCTCTAACTGTGGATCTTCATAATGAAATGGAATGTTCCGGAGAAAAGCAAAGGGTAAAAGTAGGAGTGGCAATGATGTATTAAACTTTGACAATCTAAAGGCCAATGTTTTAAGAAAGTTCGGTTAATCTTGGTTACTGAGTTATAGTCTAGGGTCGGGCCATGGTTGCTGCCAAAGAGAGAGAGAAAAGAATCACTCGGCGTGCACTCTAACCTAGATCAAAATGGTTAATCACTTTATCTAATCAGGATGTCTCCCACTGTATCCTCAAATTCTCCTCCAAACCAGAAAGAAGAATTAGTCGGGATCATCTAAAATCACCCGAGGAGTAAACCAACTCATCTGTGGGTATCGGGATCCAACTATCATCGCATGATAACCTGATGGAATCCACTCACGTTATCACACTCCAGAAGGTATGCACATGCCTGGCAAGTTTCCTGTATGTTTGAAACTCCCGATGAGATTTTTACCCCATGCTCTTATGACCTTGACGAAGGCCAACAAATCATAAGTCATATGTCAAGTTCTACCCGTCATTGTCCAGGTTAATTTGAACCCACCCGTACTCGCCCTTGACGAAGGCCAACAAGGCTGTACGACTGTCCCAAACTAATGCATCTATCTATGCAACAGAAAGGTAACAAGCAGCTACCATACAATATGCCTTGACGAAGGCCAACAAATATAGCATGACTACTAAGTGCTACCCATCTGAAATGACGGAGGGCTACGAGTGTTTTTTGGTGAAAAACCTTTAACGTAATGAACTTGATATCGTTTAGGAACTGGATAGCTTTTTACAAATGTATAGTGGCGAAAACTTTTGCTAAAGAGGTCACTCCCGGTGAAGGGATCTCGGCTCTTTCCTTGTTGAATGAGGTGCAGGATATTCTCACTGAATACCTCGACGCAAAGAAAAAACTAATCGACTATAGTGAAGTTATTACCCTGACGCAAACTTCAGCCCAAGGGGTCACTCTCGATGAAAGGATCTCGGCCCTTGCCTCGTCGAATGAGGTGCTGAATATTCATAACCGAATATCGCTGTGCAAAACAAAAGAAAACGTCCTTGTAATAACAGCTTTTGAAAATTGTTCCAACAACATCGAATAGGTCTGTTTTCATTGCATTGATCTGAATCAATGCAGTCCCATCAATTAATCATGCCACAAAAGAACGAAAATATGATATACGTATATGCCATCCGCATTCGCCACGGGGTCCCGTCATCACCCGTTAGGTTACTTAACTAAGGACAGAGTGGGGACTGGACTAGCGCGGGTGTAAAACATATACAACATCTAGTAATATATATATATATATAACAATATATAATAATCACTCCAGGCGTGATAAATGCAACATCACAGACAAGCGATAAGCATCACAGCACAATACAGATAATCTGGGAGCCCCGAGTTTCCTTTGAGCCGCAAGTGAAACCCGACGTTCCCCTGGTTGTGTGGATAGCCTGTGCAATGAAAACCTAGACCCCTACGAGCACGACAAATTACTCACCAAAACCAGAAATGAGGCAGCCCCTTCAGCAAAGTGAATAGACCACCCAGCACTTCACGGAATCTGGTAACTTGAGCACCCCACCTTGGGTCAACCTATACCCCCTAGAGTGAGGCGAATAGCCCGCCAATTCTAGAGTGAGGCCTCTCCTTCTCAATGCCATGAGATGCGGACCCGTTGCCCTCCAGAACCCGGCTATCCGTGCACTCCATCGCGGGGTAATCCTAGTACAGAAAATAAAATATATACAACGGTGACATCGACCTCAACCCGGTCATACCCCAAAAGAATATTATACAAACAGGCAGTGACGGCAGTCTAAAAGTCGGACGCTCTCCCCGTGATATCGAATGTACAAATAAAACTAAACTGTACTTTCATTGCAACCAAGCTATCCCCACGTCAAATCGTCAACAAACACAGCACAACACAGAACATCAACGTGAATGCCACGTTCGTAAACCCGTCTAAAAGGAATATAGCAATTAGACTAGTTGTACAACTCGAATGACATTCACGGTCACAAATAGGAATGTAAGTACTGTAAACTGTAAACAATGTTAGAAATATCGAGTTTGAAATAACCCCGAATAGCCCCCAAACACCTAGATAAATCCATATCAAAACTGGGCCAAACTAGCAATACCACTGAACCAACATTCCAGAGACCAGACCAGCACCCAAATACGAAGTCTAAATTCAAAGCAATGGCCGGCCAGGCCGGTTTTGGGAATATTGTGCTCGGCCAAATTAAGATGGAAAGGGTTCGTGTTTGGAGTGCAGTCTAGTGGTCATGTTAGTAGTCTTCTGCAGTTAATAAAATAATTTTTGTAGAACATATAAAAATCGACAGAAACTGGAATGCGTCGGGTATTGTTTGGGGTTGTTTCGGTTTCGATACTTTAACATTGTCTAAACCAACTAGTATGCGGTTAAAGGGTTGGCTCTGATACCATATAAGGCTACGCAAGTGCCCCGGTCATCAATCCGTGGCCAAACGTGGAACAAAAACTTTTCAAAATGGCGCTAACGTAACCTTAAATCCCGGATCGTGCCATTAACCCTATACTAGTAACTATAAAAGGAGTTTTAGAGATTATACCGATCGATCCGTGTCCTTCGGTCTTCAATCTCTGTTCTCGACTTGCAGCAGCTGCCTCGACGAAGTTCGCTCTCCGGTCTCACTCATCGAAGAGGATCCACGTCGAGGATTCTTTATACGGGCTCCCGCCTCTAAACCGAGGCAACTCAGACATCAAGTTTGCTAGCCTAGATGCCCAAGGTGAAGTAGAGATAGTGTGTGATCATATTATCTCAATACACTCAATGATTCTCAACACATGAGATGGAATGAGTGGAGGTGAAGAAGAAGCCAAGTGGTGAAGAAGTGTGAGTTCAAGTCTTTTGCAAAAGAAAAACTTGTGAAAGGAAAAAAAACATCTGTTGTTTTTCCTTAAGTTGTTTTGGTGAGAGTGTGAGGTATTTGTGATAAGCTAAGCCAAAAGAAATATAAACACAATAATATCTACTACTTGCACAGACATCTCACACAACACCGCATGGCACAATCAATGCACACTAGACCCAACACCATGAGTCACCAAGTGAGCACATGCACCATGAATGCCCAAGGCCAAAACTTGTGCTCACAATTTCCATCACATTAAACATTAAACCAAATGTTTAATCCAAGAAAAGAAATAGTATCTTCAAAAGTAAACTCATAACGAATTATAAGAATACCTCTCATCTGTACATACATACCTGCATCCGTATTCCAACTGAATACGAATACAATGAGACGAAAATAATCCAACAATATAATACTAGGATCTGGTTTAAACCAAAGCCCACTAGTATTATCTGTCCGATCATGATTCGTGCATAAGTGTACGTATATGATCGAACCCGCCATAAAACTATACGGCCTCTACAACGTTTTGCCCGAACCAGGGAAAACCTCTGTGTGGGACTCTAAAGACTCGTCAATACGTAGGTAGTGGGTTTAACCACAAGCACGTCAGTAGCACTAGCTGTACGTAACGGCTGTCCAGGTATTGAGCAAAAGGGATGCCGACGAGCGAACTCATCCTGAAACCCTACTGAGCCTGACAGTGATAATATCCGTACACTCCGGTCCGTTCGTCTATGAGTATCGCATATTGGGCCTAGGGGCGGTAAACGTCTGACCCCTAATATCGGTATAAGTCGTGTCGGAGTATAGCCTAGAACATCCTGAGAAACTACTGGAATACCTACCAGTAAATCTCACTTGCCCTGGCCAGGGACTTTGTGTAATGGCTCTCCAAACTCAGTGCGATATCAACCCCCAATACCAGGAGAGACGAATCCCGTGACGATCCGCTCACTGCCTCCATGTGGCTCGGGACTGTACCCAACAAAAACCTGTTTGCACGACTCCTTTGAGCCGTGGTAGGGTAGTAATCAAAGCACAGTAGGAACTCACACAAGACAAATGACGATCTCAAGTAGATAGACTAACCTGTACACATGTCATCAGGGAACTACTATCTGACAATAGGTATAATATCAACTAGCATGTTCCCGGCGAGTCCATCCGGTGTACTCATAACCCAATGAGCACCTGTATACGTCTTAGGTGAACCAACTGACACAAATGGCTTGTGAGACGGGCCACCACCCCTCGTCGGGGTCTCAATCCATATACACTAGTCTACTCATGGAGCATCGATTCCCAGTCTCGAAACTCCCACGAATAGGGACACTTTAAGGATGTGCTTATAGACCACCCAACTCTCACGTATATGATCGCCATCATACTGCTGGTAATCAAGCAAGAATCCTATGGGCTCTATCAACATATAATAGTGATCCGTAATGTCACCTGAAGTATGTACACGATGATAAAGATAAACTAGATAGCATATTATCATCTCGAGTAAGACTGTCCTACCGATATAGGTCATCCCTCAATCATTGCAATCGCGTGCCTGCGATCCAATAATTGACTTGAGGGCACTATAGACAACATAAAGAAACTGACATGATGCTGCAAAGCATGAAAGGTACATAGTAGCTATTATTTAAAATCATAGTATTGTCGCTTGGCAATACTAGGTGATATTCATCGACAGCAGTAGCATCAACTTATGCTCCATTCCCTATTCTGAGGGACATGTCACCAGGTCCAACCATTCTACTTTTTCTCAGTCCCTATAATAAATTACAGATATGAGATCCTGATCCGATATCAAGTACCCAGAAGGTAGGACTGACCAAAAAACAGTTCTCAATAAAAAGGAAACTTGAAGGAGATGCGATAGTATGCTTATTCTTCACTGGGATCATCAAGGAATTCATGTAATCCTCTTTTCCTTATTCAAGCTCGTGATATTTGTCACAAGTAAGAGCTGAATCGGCATTCCCCAGCCCTGAATAAGAATCCAGGCTGGTCAAGTCATACATTTTATTATCTTGTTTAGGACGTGACATGGTTGCTACCTGAAGAGAGAGAAAAGAAACACTCAGCGTATGCTCTTACAAGATTAGATTGGTTATTAGTTTATCTAATCAGGATGGCTCCTACTATTTCCTCGAATTCTCCTTCAAACCTGTAAAAGGAGAACTAGTCGGGATCGTTTACACCTAATAAGTTTGCTAACCGTTCAGCCAGGTGGGTGTTGGTACTCCGAGGGAGGTTCCTCATGCTTTCGCACGGACCTAATTAAAATAAATCTCGTTTTCGCAGAGGCGTAGCCCCGTTAACACCATTCTAGACACTTAAAAAATTAGTTAATTGTGAAGTGAAAAATATCTTGCAAGAGTAATCTTACTCATCAGTGGGATCGGGATCCAACTATCATCACATGATAACCAAGATGGAAGCCACTCTAGTTACTACACTCCGGAAGGTATGCAACACTAGCAAGTTTCCTGTATGTTTGAAACTCCTGATGTGGTTTTTGCGCCTAATGGTTATGACATTGACTAGGTCAACAAACCATAAACCGCTTGTTGAGTTCAACCCGTCATTTTCTTGATCACATTACCCACCTTCACGTGCTCTTGACTAGGTCAACAAGGCAGCATGACTGTCCTAACCAATCGCATTACAATACACAGAAAATCACCACTTAGCTACCGTACACTACGCCTTGACTAGGTCAAAAAACATAGCACGAATACTAAATACTACTAATCTAAAATGATTGAGGGCTATGATTGGTTTTTGGCGAAAAACTTTTAACGTAATAAACTTGATGTCGTTGCAAGAACCGAGAAGTTTTGAAAAATTAGTAGTTTAGGCTCTGCTTTTGAAAACTAGTGATTTTGAAGAAAACCGAATAATCTATAGTAACACAAATTTGTGCTAAAGAGCGAAATCCCCATGAAGGGATCAAGACTCTTCCCTCATCGAATGATGTACAGGATATTCCTAATCGAATACATCTATGCAAAGCAAAAGAATACGACTATAGTTTTTCGAAAAAAATTCTGATAAAATCTTTTAGGTTTAATTTTTCTTAAATTAATCAAAATTAATGTGTTCCCATCAATTAATTCTTATCACACCAGAAAAGAACGAAAATACAATGTATGTATATGCCATCCGCATTCGCCACAGGACCGCGTCATGCACCGTTAGGTTACTTAACTAATGGCAGAGCGGGGGCAGGGCTAGCGCGGATGCAAAACTCATACAACATCTATATATATATATATATATATATATATATATATATATATATATGTATAACCATTCGTCACAGGCATGATATTGTTAGTTATATGTATGCCCTAGAGGCCATTACTGTACATACGTTGTATAGTGTAGTGGATGCTTGGACATATATAGGGAGGACTTTCTTGCTCGACATGATAGTATGCTATCTGGTTACTCTTTATCTTAACATGTACTCTGATTGTCTCTATGTTACATGTTGATAAAGCCCTTTAGGATGAGTACTTGACTACCAGGACTATGATGCAGATCATACTAGTGGGGACAGTGTAGTCGCTAAGTACATCCTTCAAATGTTTCTAGTCGTAGGAGTACCGAGACAGAGCATCGATACTCCAGAGTAGACTAGCGTATGTGCTTCTTGACCCATATGATGGGCGATGGGTGATCCCATATCCATTGGTGTTTGACATCAGAGAAGGTATATAGGTGCTCAGTGAAGACTGGGTACACTGGACGGACTCGCCGAGAACTCCCAGATGGTATTATACCTCACGTCAGATGGCAGTTCTCTGGTGACACTAGTACAGGTTAGTCTGTAGACCCGAGATCGGTATAGAGTCTTGTGTGATTCCCACCGTGCTTTGATTTCCTTCATACCACGTCCAAGAGGGCGTGCAAAAAGGTTGCTTTTAGGTACAGTCCCGAATCGCATATAGGCAATGAGCGATAGGAGGGGTTTCGTCTCTCCCGGTATAGGGAGTTGATGTTGCGCTGTGTTCGATTGGCTATAACTGGAAATCCCTGGCCAGGATTGTTGAGATTTACTGGTAAGTGTTATCAGTAGTTTCTCGAACTGTTATGGACCTCATATCGACACGATTTATCAAGCTACTGGGGTCTGACGTTTACCATCCCTAAGCGAGATATGCGACATATCAGACGAAGAGAACGGACTGTACGGGAGTGTTACTGGTTGGATTCATGGGAGAATGTACAGGCTTGCTTGTTGATCTTCTGATTGCTCAATACCTGGGTGGCTGTTACGTTTAGCTGACCGCTTGCAGCTTGTGGGTGTTTGATATGATCATCACCTACTGCCAGCGTATTGACGATTCTTTAGAGTCCTACACAGAGGTTTCCTGGCTCAGGCAAAACGGAGTAGGAGCACATATGTGATATGTGCGGGACCGGGAATAATACGTGTGTGCGATACCGTATTGGATTCTCGGTCATCGGATCAAATGTTAATTCGATGAACTGATACAGATTATATTAGTCAGTTATTTATGAAATAGCCAGATTATCGGATCAAGTGTTGATTCGATAATTTAATATATAATTATATATCTGATATATTAAATTACGTTAACTAATATAAGCTCACTTAAAGATTCTTTTTCTCACTCGGGTAATACATTGATATATATGTGATATATGTTAATTGTATTATTTTATTTTGTTACAATAAATATTGTATATGTGATATATAATATTGTAACATGGTATGGTTATAAATGCAACATAATTTGTGGAGTTTAAATATGGTTAGGGTTTGGATTAGGTTTAAGCTTTCATGAAGCTTTCAAGAAGCTTCTTGAAGCTTTGACTTTGACTTGGATATTTTGCGATATTTTGCAAAGATATTTCCTTAACCCAACCCAACCCTTTAACCATAGTTGTTTCTCTACATGGGTTAAGTCTTCATACTTAACCCATGGTTGCATTTCTAACCTCACTTGGGTTTTCATTATTCATCACAAATGGTTTTCATCTTCTTCTTCCTCTTGATAAAGCTTCTAGCTTTTTGACTTGTGATGAAAATGAGTGAGAAATTGAAAACAAATGAGAGCTAAATTCCTACTTCATCATCCTCATCTATTCTAGCCATTTATATTAGGGTGTTTGCTTTGCTAATACTTGATTAGCAAAGCAAGAGCTTGTGTTTGAGTTTCTTCAAGGTAGATCATCTTTGTTATCGAAGATCGAAAGCAAGCTTGCATCTTTCTTTTGTGGAGCCTCTCTAGAGTCCGGATACTCGATGATCGCAACGAAGGGACCTCAACATGGAGCTCTAGAAGTGAAGGAATGGACTACAAAGGTTGTAATCCCTAACTCTTAGATGTAAAGTTGTTTACATGCTTTGTTTTACCTAAACTCTAGTCTAAGAACTTGGTTAGGGTTGTTCGGTACGTCTAAATTTTGAATCGGGCCTGGTTGATGCCTTATAGACCCTTGTGAGAGTACCTAGTAACCCAACAGATATAAGCAACATCACAGAAAAGCGAAAAGCAAAATGGAATAGCGGATAATTTAAGAGCCCTGGGTTCCATTTGAGCCGCAAATGAAACTCAACATTTCCCGGTCGTGTGGATAGCATGTACAATATAGAACCAAGACCCTTACGAGCGTGGAAAGTTACCCGCCAATCCAGGAAGCGAGGCAACCCCAATCAATGAAGTGAATGGGCCACCCAGCACTTCACGGAATCAGGTAACTTGAGCACTCTACCGTGGTCATCCTATACCCTCTACGAGTGTGGCGAATAGCCCGCCAATTCTAAAGTAAGGCACCCCGATCTCAACACCATGAAATGGAGGCCCGCTGCTTTCTAGAACCCGGATACTCGAGCACTCCGCCGCAAGGTAATCCTTGTACAGAAAAGAAATAATATACAATGATGATATCGACCTCAACCCGGACGTGTCCCAATAAAAAAATATACAAACAGGAAGAAACGGCAATTCACATGTCAGACGCTCGCCCCACAATAATGAATATACAAAATAACTCAAAACTGTACAACAAACATCGCACAATAGGCTATCCATCACGACAATCCATCGAAACCATCACAAAGATATTACAAGTAATATCACAGATAAACAAGATGCATGTAACTCCTTCTAATCGACGTATAGCGATTAGAAGACGTTAAACAACATATATATGCATCACAGAAACAAGTAACAAAAAATATGACAATATAATTCCACGCACAAATAGCAAATACAACAAGTTATTCCAAAACCGGAAAAAACAGTTCACTAAGTCCCAAAATTCCACCGTCTTAAGCTAATCCGGAAGTTGAAACGAACTCGAAATGCCCGAACCTTCATGGAAGTGAAGTACCCAAAATTAAATGTCGTCCGGGAGTCCTAAGGGGGTATCCGCCCTCGAGGGCCACCTCGTGGGTAGGCAGACCCGAGACAGCCCTTTTAGGGTAGTCTCGGTTCCCCACCCCTAAGGCCACCTCATGGTGGTCTTGTGAGGTGGGCCTGACCTTTAGCCTCCGGGGATCCCTGGGGTACTCACGCAACACCCTATGGCTTCTCGATCCAAACCGTGAACTCGCGGGGTATGCAAACATCTTAAAACTTGGATTTTTGGACTGATGTTGTCGACAGTTTTTGCGCGACGAAAATGGAAGAATTTAAATGTCGTAACTAACTAGTTTATGTGTTTGAGTGGCTCTGATACCATATTAGAAGGCCAGTCAGCACAGCGGAAACTGGCCATGGCGCCCATAGGTCCCGCAGCAGCTACTTCTTACGTAGTCCCTTCACGCTGGACTATAACCCGCCGAACCTTATAACCGCACGGGGCACCTTGAGGGCAAGAGCCTGTACTTCACCACTACTTTCACGCAGTGAGAACCCCATGAGTTGGCATCCCTGCCTAATAGCTCTGATACCATGTTAGAGTTCTTAGCGCCCTAGCCACCACAACCACAGTCTATGCTGAATGAAAAACAAAAAATCTGGAGACGCGAGAAATTACAAACCTTAGAATCTAAACCAAATATATGAACTAGACAACAAAAAGGTTTTAGCTACTACGGAAGAGGGTTATACCAAGAGATCAAATCCTTCGGTCTAAATCTCCACTTTCTTAGTTCCTTGGGAACTCCTTGATCGAGCTTGACCGCCGGTCTTCCTCCGTCGAAGATGATCCACCTGAGAGATTTGGTTCATGACTCTAGCTCCATACTAAAAATCAAGTGGGGCAACGAAAGGCCCTGGGTTGTCAGTCTAGAATGCTTAGAGATGTAGTGGTATTCTAGTATTTTTCTATCTCACTTTCACCCTTGATTCTCAACTCATGAGAGCGTAGAAAGGAAGGAGGAGCTCAAGAAAAGAGCTAAATGAAGAAAGAGAAGCAAATGGTGAAAAAATTAGAAAAACCCATGTGAGAAAAAATCAACTATGGTTTTGTATAAAGATTTTTTACAAATAGAATATATTAACCAAGCTTGAATAGTTTACACAAATGAATATATAATTCATTTGTCAAAACTATCCAAGTATGGTCCTTACCATTCTCACCTCACTTTCTCTTTACACCTCATTTTCATTTTACAAAAAAATGGAAAATACATAATGAGGTGTCCTCTTTCTAGAATGTTTTTCCGTATAAATACGGAATACATTCTACCGTATATATATACCCGTATTTGTATCAAAATACGAATACCCAAAGAGATAGAATAATACAATGAACATAGTGAAAGTATGTTTTAGCACCTCTACTAGGTTTCAATGAGCACCAGTTATGAAATTTTAAAAAATCTAGAGGTCTAACTATACTAAATAAGAATCGAACTAGAGAATTAAGGTTTCTAAGTAAGCATGTAATGTTCTAAACTAAGTGATGGGAAACTACAACCTTTGTAGTCTAGTCCTTCACTTCTAAACCTCCGAGTTGAAGTCCCTAGAACTCTTCTTAAGACTCCACTTGAAGAAAGAATCGAGCTTGCATATTGTCTTCGTTGCCGAAGATGATCCACCTTGAAGTTTCTCTCACACAAGCTCACACTTCACTAATCAAGGTATTAGTGAAGTTAACAACCTAAACTAATGGGCTAAATTAGTGTAAGTTGATGAAGTAAGAGATTTTCTCACTAAAAAAAATTCTCTTTTTCTTTTTCTCAACTCAAGATAATTAGTGAAGAGAGGAAGATGGAAATGAACTTGGATGTTTTGTGAACCATCACACATGAGATAAGATAAGAATGAGATTGTAAAATATCTATGAATAAAACAAAGAATAAGAGATGAGTCATGGCTTCTCAAAGCATTTACAAGCAACTCAAGAAAATGGCTCATTCTTTTTTTCTTTTAATTCATTAATCCATACAATAACTTATCATATTCATCTCTTATATGATTCTCATACATCCATATTCAATGTATCATCAACCATGATATAAATATAAATACATAAATACACACACACACACACACACACACACACACACACACATATATATCACATATATATAAATATATATAAAGAGAAGAAAATCTTAAGGGAGCTTAATATTAGTTTATATATATATATATATATATATATATATATATATATATATATCAAATATATAAATATATATATCAAAACTTAATTCAATAATCCGGTTATATCATATATATCCGGCTTATATCAAATATATATATATATATATGTATATCAAATTATTAAATCAACACTTGATTCAATAATCCGGTTATATCACATAAAACCGACAAATATTCAATATTAGTAATTAAATCAAAACATGATTCAATAATCCGGTTATATCATATATAACCGGTCAATATCAAATATATATATATATATATTAATCAAATCATTGAATCAACACTTGATTCAATAATCCGGTTATATCACATATAACCCGACCGATATCAAATATTGTTAGATTAGAATACGGTATCATATACTCGTATTTAATCAAGCTCCCGCACATATCCCCATACGTGCCCTACTTCGTTTCGCTTGAGCTAGAAAACCTCTATGTGGGACTCTAAAGACTCGTCAATATGCCAGCAGTAGATAATGATCACATCAGATACCCACAAGCCGTCAACGGTACTAGCTGGACGTAACGGCTATTCAGGTATTGAACGAACAGAAGATCAACAAGAAAAATTGTCCAAACTCCTGTAGAGCCTATAAGCAACACTTACCGTACAGTCCGGTCTCTTCGTCTGATTTGTCACATATCGAGTCTGGGGGTGGAATCGTCAGATCCCAATAACTCGATAAGTTATGCCAATGTGTGGCCTATAACCTTTTGAGAAACTACTGATAACACTTACCAGTAAATCTCATCAACCCTGGCCAAGGACTTGATGTTATAGCCAATCGAGTATAGCGCAACATCAACTACCAATACCGGGAGAGACGAAACCCCTCCTATCGCTCACTGCCTCCTTGCGAATCGGAAATATATCCAAAATCCACCTGTTTGCATGACTCCTTTGAGACATGGTAGGGAGGAAATCAAAGCAAAGTGGGAACCACACAAGACACTATGATGATCTCGGGTCTACAGACTAACCTGTACAAGTGTCACCAGAGAACTGCTATCTGACGATAGGTACGGTACCATCTAGGAGTTCTCTGCGAGTCCTATTCGGTGTACCCATTCTCTAATGAGCACCTGTTCACAATCTTTGATGTCAAACATCAATGGTTGTGGGATCAACCATCGCCCCATATAGGGTCAAGAAACGTACACACTAGTCTACTCGGAAATATCGATGCCCTATCTCGATACTCCCTCGACTAGGAACTGTTAAAGGATATGCTTGTAGACTACACAAGCCCTACTAGTATGATCTGCATCATAGTCCTGGTAGTCAAGCCTACATCCTAAGGTTTATCAACATGTATCAAAGAGACAGTAAACTAAAATAAATGTACATGTTAAGATAAATAGCAACCAGATAGCATAATATCACGTCGAGCAAGAAAGTCCTCTATATATATGTCCAAGAATCCACTATAATATGCAATAATAGCCTTTAGGGCATACATATTCCTAACAATCTCCTACTTGCACTAAGGCCAGTTGTTGTAGTATCGCATACCCAACATCCTAAAAACTCTCTCAAACGGCGTCTGGGGGGAGGGCTTCATGAGTAAATCCGCCGTAGTGTCCTTCGTATCTACTCTCCTGACCTCGATCTCCCGGCGATCAACTATCTTCCGGATCAGGTGATACCACCTCAGAATATGTCCGGATTGCTGATGGGACTGGGGTTCCTTGGCCATAGCCACAGATCCATTGTTATCACAATACAAGGGTATTGAATCCTTAATGGATGGAACCACACCAAGTTCAGCAATGAACTTCTTTATCAAGACAGCCTCTTTGGCAGCATCGTTGGCAGCGATGTATTCAGCCTCCATCATCGAGTCTGCAACAATATCTTGCTTGGAACTCTTCTAACATACCACCCCTCTATTGAGAGTGAAGACAAAACCCGAGACAGAATTGCTGTCGTCCTTATCACTCTGGAAGCTCGAATCGGTAAAGGACTCCACTTGGAGTTCTCCGTTACCATACACCAAGAACATCTCTTTAGTCCTTCTCAAATACTTAAGAATGTTCTTCATAGCTATCCAGTGCTTCTCTCCTGGGTCTTAGTGATACCTACTTACCACACTATGTGCATAAACTACATTCGGTCTGGTAATATCACGTACATGATAGACCTAACTACAGAAGTATAGGGTATCACGTTCATGCGATCCCTTTCCAAATCAGTCTTGGGAGATATCTCTTTAGAGAGAGTGAATCCTGAACTAGCGGGTAAATTACCACGCTTAGAATCTTCCATACTAAACATCTTTAATATGGTGTCTATGTACCTGGATTGGGACAATCCCAACATCCTTTTAGATCTATCCCTATAGATCTTTATCCCCAGGATGTAGGAGATATCACCTAGATCTTTCATGGAGAACTTTTGTGATAGGAAGAGTTTGACCGAGTGCGGCATAGGAACATCATTTCTTATCAAGATTATGTCATCTATGTACAATACGAGGAACACAACCTTACTCTCTACAATCTTTTTATATATACATGGTTCATCTACGTTTTTGATGAAGTCAAACTCTTTGACTGATACATCAAAACAGATGTTCAAGCTTCGCGACACCTTCTTTAATCTATAGATTAATTTAAGCAGCATGCACATCTTTCCGCTGCTCCCACTGTCTACGAAGCCCTCTGGCTGTGTCATATACACACTCTCTTCTAAATTACCATTTAGAAAAGCCGTCTTGACGTCCATCTACCAGATTTCATAGTCATGGTATGCAGCAATGGCAAGTTGGATCCTGATGGACTTAAGCATAGCCACTGGAGAAAAGGTCTCATCATAGTCGACACCTAGTCTTTGACGAAAACATTTTGCTACAAATCTAGCTTTGAAGGTCTCAACCTTTCCATCTACACCAATTTTCTTCTTAAAGATCCACTTGCTCCTAATAGGTTTTACCCTTTCAGGAGAAACTTCCAAAGTCCATACTTTGTTAGTGTACATAGATTCCATCTCAGATCACATAGCATCCAGCCATTTCACAGAGTCCCCACTTGTGATGGCCTGCTCGAAACTAGTTGGGTTATTATCTTCCATGATGCAATCCTCGCTCCCACCGTCTATGAGAAAACCGTAGTATCTCTCAGGTGGATGAGGAACCCTACTAGATTTGCGGAGTGGCTGAGGTTCGTCTGGGACTATCGAATCCTCCAGTTCTACCAAATCTTCAGTTGTAGTTTGTGTATCTGGAACTTCATCCAGCTCTATCTCATTACCACTAATTTCTTTTACAAGAAATTTCTTTTCTAAAAAGATTGCATGTTGAGCAACAAAAACTTTTTGTTCCTCACTGTGGTAGAATAGATATCCATGTGAATTCTTTGGATATCCCAAAAACTTGCAAAGAACTGATCGTGCTTCGAGTTTGTCCAGATTCTGTTTTCTAACATAGGTTGGACAACCCCATTTCTTAACTCGTTTAAGATATTGTCACGACCCGAAAGTACGGAACGTGACCGGCACTTAGATTACGAAGCGTCTAGAGGCGCCACGTGACCTAAGTAAGCCGAAGCCCAGAAATCTAAACCATAAAAGAAGAAAAAGAAGAAAAGAAAAGAAAACAAGTATAAAAACATCGGCAAATTTTACCAAAAATTTCGGCAGAGTCTCCTCTGTAAAAACTGGCCCCCAAACGGGTACAACAAGTATAATATACATAAACAATAAAAAGCATCCCCAAACGGGAGCTAGCATCAACGCCAATAGGCGGAATCAACCACAACAGGCACAATAATATACAACACCAAAGGGCGAGGCTCAAAACTCAAAAGAAAACAAAACCACCAGATCAGAATAATACATGCGCGACTCTAAGGTCGAAATAAAAGACTGGTCCAATAAACTTATCAAGTAATACAAATATGGTTGATGGAGCTTACTAGATACAAATGAAAGAATAAAAGTACAATGGTGGTTCGGATACAAGTGAACCAACCTACCGTGCAAATCACTCTGAAAGAATAGATGTGCCAGCAAGCTGCCAGGGAAACCTGTACATCGAACCTGTAATAAAATTTAGCACAACGGGGGTGAGTTGCCAACTTGTGAGTAGAAGACATCTAAAAAAAGAAATCGAATGCACGACGCTATCCTAGGTCATAATAATACACTACTATATCCCAAACATCTAGTAATAGCAGGGTAATACTACGTGTAAGTGCAGATACTCCGTGTTCGTGTCAGTGCCTCATATAATACTATGTCATATGAAATGAAATGCATGCACCATGAATGTAAAGTAACAAATCCTGAAATCCAGATATATATGTATAAGAACTCTTTAGCTGTTATCATAGTAAAGTGTGTATAAGCATCTGAAATCTCAACAATGAAATCCATGGAAATCCGTGTCAAGCATCGACACAACACATGTAATCTCAAGTCTCAATATCTCGGGCTCCGTCAGTCCGGATCGGCCCATATCATCAAATCTCACGACAACGGTCGGTAACCTCCGGATATCCGCCGTGCCAGACATCACCGGTAGGTAGCCTTCCCCTGCCAGGCTCATCGTCTACAACTCGATCTTCTTGCCCCGGGGTACCATACCGGGCCCACCATGTACCCGAGACGATTCATCCACTCCTCGAATCGGGTCTCGAAATCCAACAGAAAACATGAAATACTCATGGTAGACGACACATACATCACGAGAAAACCGCATCTTATTTTAAAAAGAGAAGAGGGGAGAGAGAGAAGTTTTTATATATTTTTGCGGTTTTCCCCAAAAATCCAGAAATCTCATAGAAATCCAAATCTCAAAATCATGAGTAACTCTATGATAAGTGTCGGCATATGCCCATAATACTGCATGATAACATGAAAATATGAATGCATGGATGTCTAAGTAATAAATATCATGTCTTATACTAACATAAGAGAGAAATCACAATATTTTATCGGTTTAGTGGTTAACTGATTCTATCAATAAAAGATAATATGATCTAAAGTGTACGTGACATAGCAATTACCGATGATGATGTGTGTGAGCCGGCAAATAAGTGTGCGTGGAATATGCGCATCATCGGTAATGGTGCTGGTGTCCTAACAGGTAAGGTTTATACTGATTATAGCAACATATGTAAGAACATGCACCATGATGATTACAGTATGAATGTAAATACAGATGTGCGTTATCCACTCCTCTGCGAAATACGAGTACAACTACCACTATGCGAGTCGAACCTAAACTAGTGTCCATCTAATATCCTAAGGAACTAACCTAAGAAACTAGTCAATAAGAAACAAGCATCTACCTAAGGTCTGAATCAATATCTCTAATAGTCGGCGATCCAGCCTCAAAAGAGTCACGTACGTAGTACGGCTTCCTCGAACCAAGAGTGCGGATCAATCATCATATCTAGGCCTCGTACGGTAAAATCCATCGTACGGCATCCCAATATCGGGGTACGGGTCAAGTATCTCCTAGGTGTCTCATTATTCGTAATGTGTCATCATCAACACATCTCATGATCAAGGTGCTAAACTATAATCGCATACATAAATCATATATCATTGCCATCATGATAAGCATCATTAGTTTATCCTCAGAAATATCATGTCATATGTATCATATTGTGATTAAGTCATACCGATATCTTATCGTCATCAAGTCACAAGCTACAACCCAGGTACTATTTTAGCGTCCCATGTACCTCAATATCACCACCACCCTTCATAATTTATATATTCATGTTCTAATGATCCGCTAACACTTTAATACGACTGTATAGTCAAGAATCACGGCATCAAGCCCAGTCATACTGTTTCATCATACCTCAGATATCATATCACATCAATGAATCCCATATACGTGTTGTGTATATATATACACCTATACCTAGTTTTATATATATACACACATATACGTAAACGCCATGTCAAGTTTTAGTGTGTGCGTGTGTGTTTCTATCAGAAACCTACGAACCTCTCCCAAAGTATTCATCCTCAGGTATGGTTTTCCTAAATCAGTCTAGTCCCGCCTAGATTCATTACTAGGGTCCCGCTCAGTAAGAATCTAGGGTCACATCGGGTTTCCTAATGTCAATAAGTACTATTCCTATTCTATGTCGCGGGGGTGCTAAACGCCATCCACCCGACTTCCCCCCGTAGATATGCATCTACTCACCTGGTCCATGTCTGCCGAAGACGGTGTCGCCATCCTCCTCTTCATCGCCCGCAGTCCACGTGAAGGGTACCTAAACGCAAACAAAATAATAGTATCGTACACTGAATCACATACAAAAGTCAAAACGATGCAAGGAACATGCATAGGTTAAAACCTATGTCCCGTCCACGCAAAAGAACCAAATATCGCTCGATATCGACGTACAAACTCCGATGGATCGAGATAAACATCAACAAACAGCTTGTAGTTTATAAAACTCGTTACTTATAGTATAAAAAATGATTTAATCCATCAAAACCCTAAAATCAATCAAATCGTCCGTTTTCGAAAAACCCGAAAATGCCAATTTACCGTTTTTCATCAAAACTTGACATTTAAATGAAATAAATGGTCATAAAACTCATTAAATAACATCACTAGACTATACAAACCATTACTATATTTTTATTACACAATTTTGTATAAATTTGAAATTTCTAGTTTGCACCCTTTAACAATTTTCAACATTTTTCAAGCAAAATACCACAATTCCACCACAAAACATGATTTTGCATAAATTAATGACTTAAACCACAATTCATGATGATAATTATATAATGAAACCATAATTATATTTTTAATCTCATTTATATAGAAATTTCTAAAATCTAGTTTACAAAATTAGCAATTTTTATCACAATTTATCAATTAACCATAGAAACTAGCAATCAAACTAAGTTTTTCTTTCCATTAACATGCTAATATTTCCACTAAAACTATAATCCAATGATAACAACCCAAATTAGAATTTTATATTAACCACAACCACATTTTGCAAAAACCTAGTTAACTAAATTCCTAATTTAAAACAATTTTTTTGAATAACAATTTGTTAAACAATAACCATGCAAGATTTCCTAATACTAAAAGTGTTAAACTAACTACTATAACCCTAATTAATTATTAAAAATCATAACTTGAATTTAGAACCCTAGCTTGCATTTAAAAAAAAAGAACATAGAATTAATTCATTAAATCTAATTAAGCTTAATATGAACATCTAATAACAATAAATCAAAAGAAAGAAAATTATTCCTTCAAAATGTGAAATCCAAACAAGAATTGAGCCTCCAAAATGTATGCTTTCCATCTCCAAATTTCATATAAAAATGAGCAAGGAATAAAGAGTATGGAATAAATAGGATTTTGTGGAATTTTAATTGAATTTTTGATGTGTTTTTGATGAATTTTGAATAAAAATGAGATGGAAAATGGGGGGGGCAGCCATGGGGGGTTTGTGGCCGGCCCTAGAGAGGTGAGGGAGAGAAAGAAGAGAGTGGGAAAAGTGTGTAGAAGTTTCAAGAGAAGAAACATCAATAAAAGTCTTTTCATGCTTTATTTATTTATTTATTTATTTATTTACTATAGCAACTCAAGAAAGCTCTAGAAAATAGGAAAAATTTGCAAATAATTTTTGCATGATACACACTAAATTCTAATATTCCATGGTTCATTTTTACAAATTAAAACTATTCAAATTTGTAATTTACACTAATTTAGTGTAAAAATAAAGCTTATGTTAATATTTAAAATAATTAATTTAGGAAAAATATTTTATTAAACTAAAAATTTATAAGTGGCTAAATAAACACCATTTACTAGTAATTTCATAATTAAAATATATATTTTTAAAATTATAATGAAAAACAATCACGGTTTGGTTTTACGAAAAATACATTTTACTTTACCGAAAATCCTAAAATTCACTTAAACACTTTTATTCATTTAATTATTTATTTAATCATTTTTAAAACGTTACAATCTTCCCCCCTTTAAGAAATTCGGTCCCCGAATTTAAATTAAAACTCCCCCTCCAAATACTAAAACGTTTAGCAAAACATTCAAATCGTCGGGGCTCCGAAATCATCAATACATAACTAAAATCAACTCCGTCAAGCATAACGCAACCATCGGAGTTATGGCGAGAATAAAATATCATAACCCAATGTTAAAACCATCATAATATACATCAATCTATAACTTATATATATTTCGCATCCTAATAAAATCGCCTAAGCCTCATAATAAAGAAGCATACAAAAACCCCTCTTGAAAATTCGCCGTACAATGCACGTGTCACGGTATAAGTAGCGGACGTTTAATTTAAAAAAATAGCTATATATATATATCTTTTATTTAACATACACGTCCCGCCTGGTTACTAAATCAAATAATAATGACTATGAAAACATACTGCTCAAACTGAAATCAATCCCAATCACATCATAAAAATATCATGTGCGTCCGGTGCGCACTGAAATCGAAACCAACTAAAGATACCATGAATACACACAAAAACAAAATTAATTGCAACAGGTGTGCACCAAAAACATCTGTCAAGTACAACGGGCATGCACGACTCAATATCAGGTGCATCTAATCTGCACAAAACCCCGATTTAGTGCATCTGGTGTGCACAAAATCGCATCAAGTGGGCCAAGTATACGCAAGAATCCTAATCAGGTGCACATGGTGCACGAAAACATACATCGGATATCAAAATCAAAATCACAGTACAAAAATGCATGAAAACTAGGTCGAAACATATGTCAAAATCATGTGTAACCCCTATGCACGAAATCAAATCAAAAATCTCAAAATATATAAAACCAAATCAAGTGTACTGGGTGTGTACTAAACAATATCAATACAACTGATATATGAAACACAGATAGAACAAAGGTACACACATGAAATACCAATCGTAGAACAAAGTCCTCAAAATACAAAAATCCAATCCACGAAAATATGAAATTCAAATCACTAAATCCCAATCGTAAACACTATCGTCAATGTGCGCCTCTTTCTTCTGATGTCAATTGCTTTGAACTCGTCTCTTTGTAGCTGTGCTGACTGCGCTACCAACGAAAATCCTCATATCTAGAGTCTCCCACGTAGTCGATCCCTTCACTTGATATCCGGACTACATTAAATCTTTCGATCGATCCATCAAAATCCCTTAATTCCCCGAGAGCTCAACACTCAAGTACAGTTTAAAATATCCGGTACATACCCCGGCATCGATGATCCAGCCGTAGAAGAGCAAACCCAAGCCTCACTAATGGCACAGCGGAACTGCCGTAAACCCTAAGGTTCAAGGGCGTTCTCGTGGTCATTATGTCGAGTTAGGATTTCTTTCTTCTAGAGGGTCCATCGAAATACCTGCATGTTCTTCCGAATACTTTAAACTTGGGAAAATGGTTTTTTGATAATCGTTCGAACACTTTAACTTCATCCGGACGGCACGTGAATACCCTTCGTCCGCACGCTAAGCAATGCTTCAATCCTCAAGAATAACCAATACTCTAATGGTTATCGCATTCGAGCCGCAGCTTCCTCTGCCCGTGGTAACAGAAACCACCATCCGATATCGACGAAGATAGATCAAAGGAACGAATGAAATACGGTGCAAACAATGTACATCCTAAGGCTCCTTAAGCAGAGTAGCGTATCGTAAGTATGCCGCGGACCATACCCACGGTACGTTGCTCTACCTAAATCGCCTACTCCATCAACCAAGGGTCACCTAGACTTATACAAGGTTAAACCTAGCGCTCTGATACCAACTTTGTCACGACCCGAAAGTACGGAACGTGACCGACACTTAGATTACGAAGCGTCTAGAGGCGTCACGTGACCTAAGTAAGCCGAAGACCAGAAATCTAAACCATAAAAGAAGAAAAAGAAGAAAAGAAAAGAAAACAAGTATAAAAACATCAGCAAATTTTACCAAAAATTTCGGCAGAGTCTCCTCTGTAAAAACTGGCCCCCAAACGGGTACAACAAGTATAATATACATAAACAATAAAAAGCATCCCCAAACGGGAGCTAGCATCAACGCCAATAGGCGGAATCAACCACAACAGGCACAATAATATACAACACCAAAGGGCGAGGCTCAAAACTCAAAAGAAAACAAAACCACCAGATCAGAATAATACATGCGCGACTCTAAGGTCGAAATAAAAGACTGGTCCAATAAACTTATCAAGTAATACAAATATGGTTGATGGAGCTTACTAGATACAAATGAAAGAATAAAAGTACAATGGTGGTTCGGATACAAGTGAACCAACCTACCGTGCAAATCACTCTGAAAGAATAGATGTTCCAGCAAGCTGCCAGGGAAATCTGTACATCGAACCTGTAATAAAATTTGGCACAACGGGGGTGAGTTGCCAACTCGTGAGTAGAAGACATCTACAAAAAGAAATCGAATGCACGACACTATCCTAGGTCATAATAATACACTACTATATCCCAAACATCTAGTAATAGCAGGGTAATACTACGTGTAAGTGCAGATACTCCGTGTTCGTGTCAGTGCCTCATATAATACTATGTCATATGAAATGAAATGCATGCACCATGAATGTAAAGTAACAAATCCTGAAATCCAGATATATATGTATAAGAACTCTTTAGCTGTTATCATAGTAAAGTGTGTATAAGCATCTGAAATCTCAACAATGAAATTCATGGAAATCCGTGTCAAGCATCGACACAACACATGTAATCTCAAGTCTCAATATCTCGGGCTCCGTCAGTCCAGATCGGCCCATATCATCAAATCTCACGACAACGGTCGGTATCCTCCGGATATCCGCCGCGCCAGACATCACCTGTAGGTAGCCTTCCCCTGCCAGGCTCATAGTTTACAACTCGATCTTCTTGCCCCGGGGTACTATACCGGGCCCACCATGTACCCGAGACGGTTCATCCACTCCTCGAATCGGGTCTCGAAATCCAACAGAAAACATGAAATACTCATGGTGGACGACACATACATCATGAGAAAACCGCATCTTATTTTAAAAAGAGAAGAGGAAAGAGAGAGAAGTTTTTATATATTTTTGCGGTTTTCCCCAAAAATCTAGAAATCTCATAGAAATCCAAATCTCAAAATCATGAGTAACTATATGATAAGTGTCGGCATATGCCCATAATACTGCATGATAACATGAAAATATGAATGCATGGATGTCTAAGTAATAAATATCATGTCTTATACTAACATAAGAGAGAAATCACAATATTTTATCGGTTTAGTGGTTAACTGATTCTATCAATAAAAGATAATATGATCTAAAGTGTACGTGACATAGCAATTACCGATGATGATGTGTGTGAGCCGGCAAATAAGTGTGCGTGGAATATGCGCATCATCGGTAATGGTGCTGGTGTCCTAACAGGTAAGGTTTATACTGATTATAGCAACATATGTAAGAACATGCACAATGATGATTACAGTATGAATGTAAATACAGATGTGCATTATCCACTCCTCTGCGAAATACGAGTACAACTACCACTATGTGAGTCGAACCTAAACTAGTGTCCATCTAATATCCTAAGGAACTAACCTAAGAAACTGGTCAATAAGAAACAAGCATCTACCTATGGTCTGAACCAATATCTCTAATAGTCGACGATCCAGCCTCAAAAGAGTCACGTACGTAGTACGACTTCCTCGAACCAAGAGTGCGGATCAATCATCATATCAAGGCCTCGTACGGTAAAATCCATCATACGGCATCCCAATATCGGGGTACGGGTCAAGTATCTCCTAGGTGTCTCATTATTCGTAATGTGTCATCATCAACACATCTCATGATCAAGGTGCTAAACTATAATCGCATACATAAATCATATATCATTGCCATCATGATAAGCATCATTAGTTTATCCTCAGAAATATCATGTCATATGTATCATATTGTGATTAAGTCATACCGATATCTTATCGTCATCATGTCACAAGCTACAGCCCAGGTACTATTTTAGCGTCCCATGTACCTCAATATCACCACCACCCTTCATAATTTATATATTCATGTTCATTATCTCTCTCTTTAATGATCCGCTAACACTTTAATACGACTGTATAGTCAAGAATCACGGCATTAAGCCCAGTCATACTGTTTCATCATACCTCAGATATCATATCACATCAATGAATCCCATATACGTGTTGTGTATATATACACCTATACCTAGTTTTATACATATACACATATATACGTATACGCCATGTCAAGTTTTAGTGTGTGCGTGTGTGTTTCTATCAGAAACCTACGAACCTCTCCCAAAGTATTCATCCTCAGGTATGGTTTTCCTAAATCAGTCTAGTCCCGCCTAGGGTCATTACTAGGGTCCCGCTCAGTAAGAATCTAGGGTCACATCGGGGTTCCTAATGTCAATAAGTACTATTCCTATTCTACGTCGCGGGGGTGCTAAACGCCATCCACCCGACTTCCCCCCGTAGATATGCATCTACTCACCTGGTCCATGTCTGCCGAAGACGGTGTCGCCATCCTCCTCTTCATCGCCCGGAGTCCACGTGAGGGGTACCTAAACGCAAACAAAATAATAGTATCGTAAACTGAATCACATACAAAAGTCAAAACGACGCAAGGAACAAGCATAGGTTAAAACCTATGTCCCGTCCACGCAAAAGAACCAAATATCGCTCGATATCGGCGTACAAACTCCGATGGATCGAGATAAACATCAACAAACAGCTTGTAGTTTAGAAAACTCGTTACTTATAATATAAAACATGATTTAATCCATCAAAACCCTAAAATCAATCAAATCATCCGTTTTCGAAAAACCCGAAAATGCCAATTTACCGTTTTTCATCAAAACTTGACATTTAAATGAAATCAATGGTCATAAAACTGATTAAATATCAACACTAGACTATACAAACCATTACTATATTTTTATTACACAATTTTGTATAAATTTGAAATTTCTAGTTTGCACTCTTTAACAATTTTCAACATTTTTCAAGCAAAATACCACAATTCCACCACAAAACATGATTTTGCATAAATTAATGACTTAAACCACAATTCATGATGATAATGATATAATGAAACCATAATCATATTTTTAATCTCATTTATATAGGAATTTCTAAAATCTAGTTTAAAAAATTAGCAATTTTTATCACAATTTATCAATTAACCATAGAAACTAGCAATCAAACTAAGTTTTTCTTTCCATTAACATGCTAATTTTTCCACTAAAACTATAATCCAAAGATAACAACCTAAATTAGAATTTTATATTAACCACAACCACATTTTGCAAAAACCTAGTTAACTAAATTCCTAATTTAAAACAATTTTTTTGAATAACAATTTGTTAAACAATAACCATGCAAGATTTCCTAATACTAAAAGTGTTAAACTAACTAATATAACCCTAATTAATTATTAAAAATCATAACTTGAATTTAGAACCCTAGCTTGCATTTTAAAAAAAAGAACATAGAATTAATTCATTAAATCTAATTAAGCTTAATATGAACATCTAATAACAATAAATCAAAAGAAAGAAAATTATACCTTCAAAATGTGAAATCCAAACAAGAATTGAGCCTCCAAAATGTATGCTTTCCATCTCCAAATTTCATATACAAATGAGCAAGGAATAAAGAGTATGGAATAAATAGGATTTTGTTTAATTTTAATTGAATTTTTGATGTGTTTTTGATGAATTTTGAATAAAAATGAGGTCGAAAATGGGGGGGGGCAGCCATGGGGGGTTTTTGGCCGGCCCTAGAGAGGTGAGGGAGAGAAAGAAGAGAGTGGGAAAAGTGTGTAGAAGTTTCAAGAGAAGAAACATAAATAAAAGTCTTTTCATGCTTTATTTATTTATTTATTTATTTCTTTACTATAGCAACTCAAGAAAGCTCTAGAAAATAGGAAAAATTTGCAAATAATTTTTGCATGATACACACTAAATTCTAATATGCCATAGTTCATTTTTACAAATTAAAACCATTCAAATTTGTAATTTACACTAATTTAGTGTAAAAATAAAGCTTATGTTAATATTTAAAATAATTAATTTAGGAAAAATATTTTATTAAACTAAAAATTTATAAGTGGCTAAATAAACACCATTTACTAGTAATTTCATAATTAAAATAGATATTTTTAAAATTATAATGAAAAACAATCACGGTTTGGTTTTACGAAAAATACATTTTACTTTACCGAAAATCCTAAAATTCACTTAAACACTTTTATTCATTTAATTATTTATTTAATCATTTTTAAAACGTTACAGATATGGTCTCTTTCCACTCCATATCTCATATGGTGTTTCAAGCACAGATTTTGATGGTACTTGATTCAATAGGTATCAGCTGTCTCAAGTGCATAAGTCCAAAAGGAAATTGGTAACTCAGCAGTACTCATCATAGAGCGCACTATATCTAATAGGGTACAATTCTTTTGCTCCGATACACCGTTGTGCTGTGGTGTATATGGAAGAGTAAGCTGAAAGAGAATCTCATTCTATTTTAGATAATCTCGAAATTCGTGCATAAGTATTCACCTCCTCGATCAGATTGAAGGATTTTAATACTTTTACCCGTCGGTTCTCTACTTTGCTTTTATATTCCTTGAATTTCTCAAAAGTTTCATATTTGTGTTTCAACAGGAACACATGCCCGAATCTTAAGAGATCATCGGTGAATATAATGAAGTATAAGGAATCATTCCTGGCATGTGTAGACATAGGACCATATATATCACTATGTATCGGTCCCAAGAGTTCAGTAGCTCTTTCTCCATCTCCCGTAAATGGAGTTTTGGTCTTCTTTCCCTTGAGACATGATTGATAAGTTTCATAATATGTAAATTCGAAAAGATTCAAATATCCATTTTTATGCAACTTAGCCAATCTGGTCGCATTGATATGACTTACGGTGCCACAAGAAGGTTTCGTTCATTTCTGAACTTTTCCTCTCGTATGTGTTCTGTATATTTAGAACTGTATTTTGATTTAGAACGTATATACCATTACACAACGTACCAAACCCAATCAACACTTGATTTAGGAAAATGTTCATAACATTTTTCTTTTATACAAAGTTATATCTCTCTTTATCTAATAAAAAAACGGATATTATATTGCACATCATCGACGGTATGTAATAACAGACGTTAAAAATAAATATATTACCATTAGGCAATACAAGGTGATATTCGTCGATCGCTTCGGTAGCAACAATTGCTCTGTTCACTACTTTGAGAGACATTTCACCATTTTCCAGTTCTCTACTTCTCTTTAACCCTTGTAACAGATTGCAAATATGGGATTCTGATCCGGTATCCAATACTCAGGACGTAGAGCAGACTGAGAAACAGTTCTCAATAACTAACACACCCGAAGAAAATACATCGGAATGCTCTTTCTTTATCCGGGTGGTGTGGAAATCCTTGCATTCCCCTATCTATTGCACAGACTCATGACTGTTGTCATAAGATAGAGCGGAACCAACATTCCCCAGCCTAGTATAATAAGCGGGTTCGATCAATACATCTATATTATTATCTTGATTAAGGTATGACATGGTCGCTACCTGGAGAGAGAGAGAAGAAAACACATTAGCGTGCGCTCTTGCTGTTGGATATATGTATCCCTAGAGGCCATTATATGTATAGTGGATGCTTGGACATGTATATATGCATATAGATGACTTTCTTGCTCGACATGATAGTATGCTATCTGGTTTACTTTATCTTGACATGTTCATTTGATCATGCATCTTATTCATTTGGTACATGTTAATAAAGCCCATAGGATATTTGGTTGACTACTGCGACAATGATGCAGATCATACTAGTGGGACACGTGTAGTTTATAAGTATATCCTTTAAATGTTCCTAGTCGTTGGTGAATCGAGACGGGGCATCGATATTCCAGAGTAGACTAGCGTATACCGTTCTTGTCCCATATGATGGGCGATGGATGATCCCATATACATCTTGTGTGCTGACACCAAAGATTGTATGTGGGTGCTCAGTAGAGACTAGGTACACTAAACGGACACGCCGAGAAATCCTATGTGGTATTATATCTATCGTCGGATAGCAGTTCTCAGGTGACACTGGTACAGGTTAGTCTGTAGGCCCAAGATCGTCATAGAGTCTTATGTGTCCTCCCACTGTACTTTGATCTCCGCCTTACCACGGCTCTACTGAGTGGTGCAAATAGGTGGACTTTAGGTACAGTCCCGAGGCACATGGAGGCAATGAGCCATAGGAGGGGTTTCGTCTCTCCCGGTATTGGGGTTGATATTGCGCTATGCTCGATTGGCTATAACAGGAAGTCCCTGGCCAGGGGTACTGAGATTTACTGATATGTGTTATCAGTAGTTTCTCGATCTGTTATGAGCCATACACCGGCATGACTTATTGAGTTATTGGGGTCGACGAAACCATCCCTAGACTCGATATGCAGCATATCTGATGAAGAGACCGGACTGTACGGTAGGTGTTGCCAGTTAGCATGAGTTTTGACAGCTTCGCTGGTTTTCTTCTGATCGCTCAATACCCGGGTGGCCGTTACGTTTAGCTGACCGGTTGCGACTTGTGGGTGTTTGATATGATCATCACCTACTGCCGGCATATTGACGAGTCTTAGAGTCCCACACAGAAGTTTCCTAGCTCAGGCGAAAAGATGTTGTGTGCATATGAGATATGCACGGGGACCCGATTAAATGCGTATATGTGATACCGTATATTTAATCGGGCGTTTTTCTATTGGTCGGGTCGTATGTATGACCGGTTTGTTAAATCAAGTGTTGATTTAACATTTGACTTTTAAATTAATTCTTTATTAAACCCCTTTCTATTTTGTATGCATGCATGTATACATATGTTTATGTTGATGATACACAAGTGGTGACAATGCAAGACTCACATGGGAATAAAAATATATATATTTATTTATTTTAGAATTAAAGAAATAGAAAATCAATTCATGGTGGATAATTATCCTTGACCTTTCTCTTAACTTTAGCTCCCACCATGAGTTAACTTTCTATGGTTCTTTTTCTCCTAAATAAATATCTAGATATTTGTTACCCATGGTTAAGGATGAGAGTGGAAAATATATATAGATTTTCGATTCTCATTTTTTTATATAGAATTGATCATTATCTCTTTAGCACAAGCTTAGCCACCATTATCTTCTTCTTCCTCCAAGCTCTCTTGAAATTTCTAAAGAGTGGGGTTGATAAAAAGAAAGGGTTTTGATTATAGAATACAAACCATCTCATCATTCTACACCTCTCTAGCCCATTTGTGTAAGGTATTTGCTATACTTCTTTCAAAGATCAAGTAAAGCAAGGAGCTTTAGGCAAAGGGACTTCGGGTTGATCATCGTGGACGAGAAAGGCCTCTAACGATTCGTTCCATACTCTCAAATGTCCAAGGTGTCACCAAGGAAGGTCTACAAAGGTTGTAATCTCTTCACTTAGTGATAGATTCTCATTTCTATATGATACTTGTTCATTGTTACCCTAAAATTCTAGTTAAGATTCTTGTATAGTTTATTTAGCACCTTTAAAAATTTAATTGTGGTATGTGTGATGTTTCCAAACTCTTGACTAGGTGCTAGGTAAACCCAACAATGGTATCAGAGCCAAGCTAGAGCTTTAGAGTTACCTAGACGACGTTGAAAACCTCGAACGAACGAAACATGTCGCCCGAAACATGCTCTCTGGAAATTTTTCAAAAAGTTGGATTTTTTCACATTAAAAATGCTCAGAAAATCGTGCAGGGTATTATATAGGCCCACAGGAAGAACGAAGTCCTAACTCGACTCAACGACCGCGGAACCGCGGCCGAAAGGCTCTTTTTGCGGCGGTTCCGCAGCTCCGTTGGTGAGGCATGGACTGTGCCTTCTTGTGCTGGCCCGTATTTGCTTGTAGCCGTCTCTAGTGTATTTTAAAATTGTATAAGTGTTGAGCTTTCTGAGAATACTTTAGATGATTGATCGTTCGATCGAATGTTTTAACTGCGCCTAGTAAATGTGAATGTGATACAATAATTGGAATCTTCAAATTTGTTTGTTGCGTGTAAATCTAACATTTCGATCTCGGATTTGATCGGAAATCTTGTTGAATTATCCGACTTATTTTTGAAAAGGTGTTTTCTTAAATGAGACCTAAATGTGAGCTTTACATTGTTGGGCATGAAATCTTTGATATGTGATATCCCGAGTTTTTGATGTCTAAGGGCAGTTACGATTCCAGTTGTTGTAGTTTTTCAATTTCTTTTCTACAAACGTAAGTGTAGTATGTGGTGTATCGCCGTTTTCGTTGCTATACATCAATGACAATCGGGGTACGCATACTTACTTACGTTGATAATATATGATATTATGTGTTGCTGAGATATGATGTGCATGATTGTCGTGATGGAATAGTCGGGGGTTTTATGTGAGATGAGAGTTTATTTTCATTCATGTAAATATCAATTGTATGTAATATTCTTTTATTTGGGGCAATTCTGGGTTGAGGATGATGTCGCAATTATTGTATATTATTTACTTTTCCCTATTAGGATAGACCCAAGGAGAGGAGCACAAGTAACCGGGTTCTAGGGTTCAGTGGGAGGCCATCTCGAGGAGTCGAGATCGGGTCTCCTAAACTCTAGAATTGATAGGGTCACTTGCCGCTCTCGTAGGGGTTTAGGGGTGTGGACTTGGCTATTCATCACGACCATGGAATCCGTATTTTCTATTGTTGGTGTAAGTCTACGATAGCGCCCCGGCCGTCTGTCCGAGGCTAAAATGCGGAAACAAAACTTTTTCTTAACTAGAAATTGGCGGTACCGCGGACTATAAACCCGGATCGGACCATTAACCTACTGCTAGCTAACCGGAGAAAGGGTAGAGAGCTATACCGAGCGATCCGTGTCCTTCGGTCTTCGGCCACCATCCCAAGCTCCTCGCGGCATCACTGATCTCCGGTCTCCTCGTCGGAAGGGCACCACATCGAGAAGTCTTTTTACGGGCTCCCACCTCTGAACCGAGGCAACTCGGACATAAAGTTGGCAAGCTGACGTGTCCAAGATTGCTGTAAAATAGTGCAGAACTCTTTGTCTCAAGGGGTTACTGAAGTTGCCATTTGTAGTGAGGAGAAGAAGATATGAACTTTTGTGATGGCTAAGAAATTTTTGTTGCAAGCCAAAAATGAGATGAATATTTTCCCATACACAAAAATGAATCCACTCTCTCTCAAAAATGTGGCCGGCCATGTATGGGAATGGGAATTTTCAAAGGGGTGAGCACAAGAAAAGGCATGGGGTGAGCAAAAGAAAATATGATGATAAAGAGGAAATTTTGTCACACCAAAGTCTTTCCAAAATCCTTTCATAATAAATACAAGCCATGAGCACAAAAAGGAATCAAAAGATGTTAGAAGCATCATGAACCCCCCACCACAAAAAACACCCTCCATTTTGCTAATTTGCACATTTGCAAATAAGCCCCTCCATGGAAAATTCAGCCAAGGAAAGAAATAAAGGAAAATGGCCGAAAAGGGAAAGCAAGCTGGCAACTTCAAAAAGCGATCCCGTAATAAATTAAAGGAAAACCCCGCGACTGTATATACATACCCGTATTTGTATTCCGACCGAATACAAATGCAATGAGACAAAATCTACACTGTACAATACTAGGATCCGGCTTAAACCAAAGCCTGCTAGTATTATCCATCCGATCATGATCCGTGCAATACCGCACGTATATGATCGAACCCTGCTATATATCATACGGCCTCTACAACGTTTCGCCCGAAACTTGAGAAATTGTCTATGGAGGACTCTAAAGACTCGTCAAGACTTTGGCTGTGGATTTAACCACTAGCACGTCAGAGGTATTAGCCGTACGTAACAAGCTATCAGGTATTGACCAAAAGGGAGGTCGATGAGCGAGCTCATCCTGACACCCTACTGAGCCTGTCAGTGACAATATCCGTACAGTCCGGTCCGTTCGTCTATGAGCATCGCATGGCGGGCCTAGGGGGTTGGTAAAAGTCAGACCCCCAAAAGTGGTACAAGTCGTGTCGGAGTGTAGCCCAGAACACCCTGAGATACCACTGGAATACCTACCAGAAAATATCCTGCCTTGGCCAAGGACTTCGTGTAATGGCTCTCCTAGACACAGCGCGACCTCACCCCCAATACCGGGACAGACGAACCCCTGCCAATCCGCTCACTGCCTCCATGTGGCTCGGGGCTGTACCCAACTAAAACCTGTTTGCACGACTCCTTTGAGCCGTGGTAGGGTAGTAATCAAAGCACAGTGGGAACTCACACGAGACAAATGACGATCTCAGGTCGATGAACAAATCTGTACACATGTCACTAGGGAACTGCTATCTGACGCTAGGTATAATACCAACTAGCATGTTCCCGGTGAGTCCTGTCCGGTGTACTCATAACACAATGAGCACCTGCATACATCTTAGGTGATCGAACTGAAACCAATGGCTTGTGAGACCGGCTACCACCCCTCGTCGGGGTCTCGACTGTATACACTAGTCTACTAATGGAGTATCGATACCTAGTCTCAAAACTCCCACGACCAGGGACCTTTTAAGAATATACTTATAGACCCCAGCTCTCACGTATATGATCGCCATCATACTGCTGGACGTCAAACAAGAATTCTAAGGGCTCTATCAACGTGTAATAGCGACCTGTAAGGTCACCTAAAGCAATACACGATGATAAAGATAAACCAGATAGAATACTATCATCTTGAGTAAGACTGTCCTACCGGTATAGGTCCTCCCTCAATCATTGCAATCACGTGCCTGTGATCCAATAATTGACTCTGAGGGCACTATATCCAACAATCTCCCACTTGCACTCAAGGCTAATTATTGCGATGTCGCATACTCACAGCCTGTGTGATACCGAACACCCAACTCCTCTACTAATCAGTCTCATAAAGCCCGTTTGCGAAACTATTGTGTTCGAGGAATAGCCTCAGTGAGTGGATCCGCCCTGATATTTCTTTCTATGTCTCTCTTTATCTCAAGTTCGCGGAGAAAACCATCTCCCGAAATGAGCAATACCTGTCTTAGAATATGTCTGTATATCTGATGGGATCTAGTTCATAAATGAACTCCAAATCCAAACTTCTTAGTCTGTATCGCCAACTGAAACCAATCAGTATGCTGCGCCATGCCTCCCTCAGTATCCGCTTGGACCACCTGTCTAAAATACTGCCCCTCGTCCGAGGAAAAACTACAACTCTGACAGTCACTCTGTCATCCAGGTTACCTTGGAAGCATGGAATGATAATTATCTCCTAAAAGAGGCTGTTGTTATCATATCCCTAAAACATCCAATTATGTTCTAAAACTGCTTCCGAGCGTTTCTCCACGATAGGATTAATATCAACTTATTGCATCGAGTGCAAAAACAATATCTGGTGTGGTACTTGACATCTCATGATTGACTTAATTGCCTAAGCAAGTGATCTGCCAATCATGCACATCCCTCTCCCCTTTAGTATGTAAGACACCTTTAGAGAGGGTGACTCCATCACCTGCAGGTACACCACCATGCCAGGAGTCGTCCATTCTAAAACACCTTTAGAATGCTGTCTAAGTACCCAGATTGGGAAACTACCCAAATCTTGATCTAAAACCATATATCTAGTAACCAAAATGTCTGATATAATATCCAAGCTTTATGTGGAGAAACAACTGTGTGACAACCAAAGTATAACCGATCGTAGTTTAGGAATTTCACTTCCTTCTCTGTGTATGTCGTCCAAATACTAGGACATCACACCCTGCTACCTTCTTAACAGATCCATCCCCTATTTTGATGAATTCAAACGTATGACTGTCACATCAGAAATAGATGATCTATCTCCGCTATATCTGCTTTAGTCTCTAAATAGACACAAGCTACTTGTCCATTATGCTTCCGCTGCTCCCACTGACTATGGCAACCCTCTGGCAGAGTCATATACACGTACACTTCTAAAGCTAGTTAAGAACGACGATATACTCATCCTCCTGCCGGGTCTCACAGTCTGGAACAACAGCAATGGCAAGTAAGGGTAAACAAGAACCTCCCTGTCACCGTTCTTGAGCATACCGAAGTACCTCTCGAGTGCCTGAGCTTACCCACTATATCTGCGGAGTGGCCAATAGAATCTCAATCCAGATTGAATCTTTCGGTTCTTATCAAATTTTCAGTAATCTTTTGCGGTTCTGGAATCACTTCCAGTTCTACCATACTCCCACTACTGTTTTCTGAAAAAATCCATTTTTATCAAAACTGTGGCGAGTCAAGAACAATATCACTATTGATCTTCCAGATGGTAGATAGTCAACCCTCGTCATAGCCCGGGTCAACCCACAAACAGCCATTACAGAAACGTGCCTTGAGTTATCTAAATTCTGGTTTTAAGAATAAGCCGGACAACTCTCCGTACCTTAACATTGTTAAGATATGAACTGTTCTATATCCAATACAGAAACAGAGGCACTGATTTAATTGAAACCAGATTCAAATCATGCATCTTTCTCCAGTGCATGTCAACTAAATGGAGAGAGGCCGATCAATATTACTCAACTTAGGAATGCTTCCAATTATGAGTAACCTGAAAGAGAAGTAAGTTCTCTTAATCATTACTATCAACGGAATACCATACACAAGTATCTACATCTTCAATCACCTTGAAGAATCCTGAAACTTGCAATCCCTGGTTCTCTACTTTATTCATATACCTATAACTTCTCAAAACTTGGATCTTGCATTTCTACGAAACACATGTCTAAGAACTAGAGAAGTCACAAGTAAACAGAATATAGTACGAGTACCAACCCTTCTGTTCTCATGGACACTGGACAACATACAATACTCTGTATAAGTCGTTTGAGTCTAATAGCTCAATCCCCATGTGTCGTAGGTTGAAAACTGTACTTATAGTTAAGAAGAATTACACCGCTGTTTAATACTCCTTACCTAACCATCCACTGATATATGTAAATGTCATAGCCATAATTTCAAAAAGTTATATCTCACTTTATAAAAATAAACGTACAGATAAATCAATTTGAAATTGGTGCATAACAATGGATATTTAAAACCAAATATTTGCCGTCCGGCAAACAACCCAGGTGATTTACTCGAATATCATCAATTACAACGAATCCTGATATAATGAGGATGATCATCCAATTCCCAATAACTTACTCCCACTCATCATCTGTAAAACCATACAGATGTGAGAATCAAACCTGGTAATTACATACCCTGCAGCAAGGACTAATTGGAAAATCAGTTTTCTTTTAACAATACACAGTGAAACTGAAACATGTAAATGTTTGGAAGGGGTATCCGGGTATTCCTAGTAATGCCTCTTCCATTATCAGATTCACAACTGTAACCGTATATTTCTTTGTCATCTCTCCAAATCCCTTTATATGTCTTTAGTCATTACCTTCTGTACACCCCTTTAGGACAAATGGTTTTCTTCCTTCTCTACCTTTCGGTACCAGCCTATGGTTTGGAAGAAGACTATCCAATAAGCATAATGGTTGTACTCTCCTAATCCAAGGAGTACTCGTAACCTGAGAGAAGGTGAAGATAAAAGAAAACTGAATAAAACCTTATTCCTATTTCTCCTGAACCAGAATCCATCCCCGAACTGGAACAAGTTCCTTCGAGTTCGTATATAACCTTACGATGGAGTATCCAAATAACTGTGGATCTTCATAGTGATACGGAGTGTCTAAGAGAAATACAAAGGTGAAACAGGAGTTGTGATGAAATACTTGGTTTGGTCATGAATAGCTGTCGCAATATACTTTTCCCTCTTACTAATCCCTTTATTTTTCTTTACTTAATACCTTCTGTATACCATCGTTAGGCTAATTGGTTTTCTTCGTTCCCTACCATTCGGCACCTGCCTATGGTTTGGATGAAGACTATCCAATTAGCGTAACAGGTGTACCGTCCTAAACCAAGGAGCACTCGCAACCTGAGAGAAGGTAAAAGGAAAAGACAACTGAATAGTCCTATTCGTTTTCTCCAGAACCGGAAACCATCCTCGAATCTGGAACAAGTTCCTTCGAGTTCGTATATAACCATACGATGGTTTTATCCAATGGAAGTAGACGTTCGTAATAATACGGGGCATTCTGGAGAAAAAGGTAAAAGTAGAAGTGGCAATGAGGTATGCAACTCTGACAATGCAAAAGCCAGTGTTTTAAGAAGGTTCGGTTAACTTGGTCACTGAGTCATAGTCAAAGGTCGGGCCATGGTCGCTGCCAAAGAGAGAGAGAAAAGAATCACTCAGCGTGCACTCTAACCTAGATCAGAATGGTTATCACTTTATCTAATAAGGAAACCTCCCACTGTAACCTCAAATTCTCCTCCAAACCTGAAAGAAGAATTAGTCGGGATCACCCGAGGAGTAAACCAACTCATCAGTGGGAATCAGGATCCAACTATCATCGCATGATAACATGATGGAATCCACTCACGTTATCACACTCCAGAAGGTATGTGCATATCTGGCAAGTTTCAGTTTCTTTAGAAACTCCCGATGTGATTTTTACCCCATGCTCTTATGACCTTGAAAACGGCCAACATATCATAAGTCACATGTCAAGTTCTACCCGTCATTATCCAGGTTAATTTGAACCTACCCGTACATACCCTTGACGAAGGCCAAAATAGTAGTACAACTGTCCCAAACCAACGCATCTATCTATGTAGCAGAAAAGTAACAAATAGCTACCATACACTATACCTTGACGAAGGCCTGTTAGTGTATATGCCCTAGAGGCCATTACTGTATCATACTAGTTTGTATATTACTTAATGGAAGCTTGGGATATTCACAGTTGTATAAACAATCTTGCTCAAAATGGTAGTATGCTACTTGGTTTATTTCTACTTCAATGTGTGTACATGTGTTTCTTTTAGCATATCGCCTATACACATTAGTGGAGCCCTTAGGATCTTTGCTTGATTACCAGCGTTGTGATGGAAATCACACTCGTGGGGGCTGGGTAATCCAAAAGCACATCCTTATGCAGGTCCCTAGTCGTAGGACTATCGAGACAGGGCATCGATACTCCGGAGTAGACTAGCGTATGCGCTTCTCATCCCAGCTTAGGAGAGGGTCTGTCCCACAGCCGTCAGTACGTCGTACTTGAGATAGTATGCGGGTGCTCGTTAGGTTACGAGTACACTGGACAGGACTCGTCAGGAACTGTTGGTTGGTATTATACCTATCGTCAGTTATCAGTTCCCAGGTGACATGAGTACAGCTTAGTCCGTTGACTTGACACTGTCACTTCACCTCGAGTGTGATCCCACTATTCTTAGATTGCTACCCTACCATGGCTCGAAGGAGTCGTGGAAACAGGTAGCAGTTGGGTGCAGTCCCGACGCACTTGGAGGCAGTGACGGTTAGACAGGATTCGTCTCTCCCGGTATTGGGGGTTGATATCGCGCTGTGTCTAGGAGAGCCATTACACAAAGTCCCTGGCCAGGGCAAGCGAGATAGACTGCTAGGTTTCCAGTGTTATCTCAGGTGTTCTGGGTTACACTCCGACACGACTTGTAACGTTATTAGGGGACTGACGTTTACCGCCCCCTAGGCCCGCCATGCGATACTCTTAGACGAACAGACCGGACTGTACGGAGACTGTCACATTCAGGCTCAGTAGGAGTTCAGATGGGTTTACCTCGTCAGTCTTCTTATCGGCATCTACCTGGGGACCGTTACGTACAGCTAGTGCCGCTTGCGTTCTGTGGTTAAATCCACTGCCAGCGTAGTGTTGAGTCTTTAGAGTCCCACACAGAGGGTTATTCGCCTTTAGGCAAAATGAGTAGAGGTCGCATGGTTTTGCGACAGGGTTCGTTCACATCCGTGCACTTGTGCACGTTTGGTGTCCGGAAAGCTTATACTAACAGGCTTTGGTTTAAGTCAGATCCTAGTATAAGTTTTGGGATTGGTTTTATCTCATTGTATTCGTCTTCCTCGGAACACGGATACGGGTGTGTATGCACAGTTGACTGAGGCAGAGGCAGAGGATTTTCATTAGGGTTAATGACCGTTGTCTTTTTCTTAACCCGAATGTTTATGTGTGAAATATGATTATTAATATTAATTAATTATAATTGTGTTATGGTTAGGGTTGTTGACCATTTGACTATGCTTGACTTGTTGACCTAAGTTGACAAGTTGACCATCATCATTTCATATGAAAGATGCCCTTTGATTCTAGCAAATGTAATTAATGTGAAATGATAATGGTCATTTCAAGATTAACCATCACAATTATCTTTAGTTAATTTTTAATTATCATAATTCACACATAGATGTGAAAAGGTTGGCTTTATCTTCTCATTCTATAATTCTCATTCTCTCTCATCCTCTTCCTCTCTCTCAAAGCTCTACCCTCTCATGAGTTGAGAACCATTGAGCTTGAGATAAAACCTACAAAATTACTCTCTACTCTTTCTAAGGTTCTAGGTTTAGCACACCAAGCACCATAGTTACTTCTAGTTTGAGGTAGGAGCCAAAGGTAGAGGCCCTCGGGTGGATCTTTCTTCGGCAAGAGAAGGCGACGAGGACGATCCGTTCATCACACTCCAAGGAGCAAGACGAGAAGGACTTCAAGACCTAGGTATAACCCTTCAACCGAGTAGCTAACTCTTTTAGCTTTGTTGTTAGTTTATGTTTAGCAAAGATCCTCCTTTTGGTTAGTCCATGTTGCCTAGTGTTGTAAAAATCGAATTTTTCATAACGTTTCCGCCTCTCCGTAAGCGCCGGGGTGGGCAACGTGGACTTACAGTGGTATCAGAGCCAGGCTAAACACAAACTAGCAAGTTAGCAAAGTATCTAGAACTTCGATCGGAAAAAATCGCAAAACACGTTTTCTAAAACCTAAGTTTTTGCCGATTTTTATTTTTGCTCCAAAAATAATAAATCATGTACTAAAAATCAGCTTAGGCTTTTGTTAGAACAGGAAAGAAAAATGATCCAGTGAGTCAACCAACTCACCGCGGTTCCGCGGCAAGAGCTTGCTCCTGCCGCGGATCCGCGGCCGAGTTGACTCGGCTGTGGATCGTTTCTCCTGCAGTTTTCTTCTGATGGTGTTTTGTGATTTTTGAGATGGTTTGTTTCTGCCCAGAATTTCCAGAGAACAAGTTAGTTTTTGGGGTGGACACAAATCCGTATTTTGATCGAACTTCTTTACACTTTGGCTAATGGGTTATATCTGTGATGTGATATATGTATTGAACGTCTGCTAATCGCTATACGTCGATTAGTGGGGATTATACATATCTGTGATCTGTAATGTTGATGGTTTGTGTATATGAATTCGTTGGATTGTCGCGGATGAATAGCCGGGGGTTGTGAGATGAGAGTTTTCTTTTTCTTTCAATTCTTGTAATATGTAAATTGATGTAATATTATTTGTATGGCCGCACAACCGGGTTGGCTATCATTGCATGTGACGAATGTATATATCTATATATATGATATCTATTTAGGCGTTGCTTATGTTTTGCATCCGTGCTAGTCCAGCCCCCGCTCTGTCATTAGTTAAGTAACCTAACGGGTGATGACGGGACCCCGTGGCGAATACGGATGGCATAAGCGTACGTCATATTTTCGTTGTTTTCTGCAATGGTAGGATTAATTGATGGGACGCATTAAAATTAATGCAAGAAAAATAAACCAAGTAAAATTCGTTGGAACACTTGCAAAACCACTCGGTTCTTTTCAAAAACCAACTTTTAAATGCGGAGCTTGAACTACTCCTTTTTAAAAGCTATCCCGTTCCTTCGATTATATCAAGTTCACTACGTTCACGGTTTCGCCAAAACCATTTGTAGCCCTCCGTCATTTCATATGAATATTCAATAGTATTCAAGCTATGTTTGTTGACCTTCCTCAAGGCATAGTTATTGGTAGCTGTTGGGTGTTCATCTATAGCATAGATAGATGCGTTGGTTTGGGACAGTCGTATTACCTTGTTGACCTTCGTTAAGGGTATATACGGGTGGGTTCAAATTAACCTGGACAATGACGGGTAGAACTTGACATGTGACTTATGATTTGTTTACCTTCGTCAAGGTCATAAGAGCATGGGGCAAAAATCCACATCGGGAGTTTCTAAAGAAACTGAAACTTGCTAGTGCTGCATACCATTTGGAGTGTGATGATTCTGGTAGGATTCCTTCAGTTTTATCGCATGATGATATTTGGATCCCGATCCTACTGTGAGTATATGCTACTCCTCGGGAACTTTCTCACTTAACGATCAATGCTATAAACCAAGTTGGTGTCTAGAAAGGTGTTAGCGGGGCTACGCCCACAGGGAAAAGAGGTTACTTAATTAAAGAACTTTGCGAAAGCGTTGGAAAACCTCCCTCGAAGTACCGACACTGGCCTGGCTGAACGGTTAAGCAAGTATTGTACGGTGAGATTGATCCTGACTAATTCTTCCTTTATGGTTTGAGGAGGAATTCGAGAGACAGTGGGAGCCATCCTGTTTAGATAAATTAAACCAGTCTAAACTTGCAAGAGCATCATGCTAAGTGTTTTCTTCTCTCTCTCTTAATTGCAGCGACCCAGTGACCACACCTAGGTTACATCTAGATAATAGAATGACTGAAACTGACTGTTATGACTGGCAAAGGTCTGTCCAGATGTCCATTGCCCATGACAAGCTAGGACACCTCTTAACTAATCCAGCCCCTGCCGTCTCAGGACCTGTTTCCCCTGTCACGGATATTGATATCCAAAAGACATCGGAAAAAGACTGTGCGAAAGCCAAGTGCCTCGTGTTAGCCTCAGCTGATGGTGCATACCAGAGGCAGCACGAGAAGATGGACTTAGTTTCTACCTTCCTCCATAACAAAGATTTATATGGAGAGCAATCTTGTATCGCAAGATATGAGGCCTCGAACGAATTGCTTCCAGCGAGGTTGGCTATCGGGTCTTCTGTAGGGGGCAACGTCCTTACAGAGACCAGCTATTTTGAGCTCACGGACCTGAAGACCACGTTGAAGAACGGGTCAGATGCTGACTTGATTCTACAGTCTCTACCTTCTACCCTGAAGGAAACCAGGGAAGTAAAAGGAAAGGGAAGGGCAAAAGTTTCGGGAATGAATGTAGTAAAAGAGGGACGTTCCTATTGTTACGGGAATGAACATGGGCAGAAGGATTGCAGGGCTATTAAAGCCAGTAGCCAGAATTCGAAGCATGTTGTGGCTTTGGCTTCGGGTGTGTTTGTAATAGAGAACTGTATGTCAGTTAACCCTACTTCCTGGGTATTGGATACCGGATCAGGATCTCACATCTGTAATTCGTTACAAGCTATGAGAAACCGTAGGGTTATCAAGATAGGTGATATGACTCTCAGGGTTGCTAACGGAATGAGCATGTACGCTGAATCCGTAGGGGAGTATCATCTTGGACTGACAACTAGGCAGATATTGATTCTGCGTGACTGTTTTTATGTACCAGGTGCGACTTGTAATATCATATCTGCATCCTTACTTTCTAAGAAAGGATATGATTTTACTTTTGTAAGCGATGTAGTCAACATCCACCTTAATCAAGTTCTGATTGGGTCAGGTACATTGAAAAACGGGATATACGCATTAAATCAAGCTCAGGTTTTCAGTGTCCAGAACACACTTAAAAGAAAGTCTCCAGAATTAAATCAAGCTTTCTTATGGCATTGTAGACTGGGTCACATTAATGAGACACGGTTGACAAAGTTACATAAAGAGAGATACTTGAATCCGTTCGAGTACTAGTCTTATGCCACTTGTGAATCATGTCTCATGGGAAAGATGACAAAGACTCAGTTCACTGGACACGGAGTAAGAGCGAGCGAGCACTTGGGACTCATACACAGTGACGTATGTGGTCCAATGTCTACACATGCGCGAAGTGTTTATTCATACTTCATTACTTTCACAGATGATTTCTCTAGGTATGGACATGTCTTCCTAATGAAGCATAAATCCGAGTCCTTTGAGAAATTTCGGGAATACAAGAATGAAGTTGAAAAACAAACAGGCAAAAGTATAAAGACACTGAGATCTGATCGAGGTGGTGAAAACTTGAGTGCCGAGTTTCTGGACTACTTAAAAGAGAATGGAATTCTCTCTATGCGTACTCCTCCATACACACCACAACACAACGGTGTATCGAAAAGGAGGAATCGAACCCTATTGGATATGGTTCGTTCCATGATGAGTAAGGCTGAGTTGCCACGATCTTTCTGGGGTTATGCACTAGAAACAGCTGCATATCTCTTGAACAAGGCTCCAACCAAGACTGTGCCTACCACCCCATATCAGATGTGGAGTGGGAAGAAACCCTGTCTTAAGTATCTTAAGACATGGGGATGTCCAGCTTTTGTAAAGAAGCAGCATGCGGACAAGCTCGAGGCACGTTCAGTACTGTGTAAGTTTGTGGGATACCTAAAGAACTCCAGGGGGCATCTTTTCTATTCCGCAGAGGAATAAAAGGTTTTTGTTTCTCAGCATGCCTACTTCTTAGAAACTGAATTTTTAGAAAATCAGATAAGTGGGAGCGTAATAGAACTGGAAGAAATTCCGGAACCACAAGCTATTACTGAAAGCTTGGAAGAACCAGAAGTTTCAAGAGAACCGGACATCCCAACGCCACTCTGCAGGAGTAGTAGGCACTCTCATCCGCTCGAGAGATACTACGGTTTTCTCATAGACGGGGATAGAGAGGATTGCACCATTGACTATGGTGAGCCTACTAGCTTCCAGCAAGCCATTAAGAGCGGTGACTCGGTAAAATGGCTGGATGCAATGCGGACCGAGATGGAGTCCATGTACACCAACAAAGTTTGGACTTTGGACTTTGCTCCAGAAGGGGTAAAACCCGTAGGCTGCAAATGGATCTTCAGAAAGAAGATTGGTGTAGATGGGCAGGTTGAAACCTATAAAGCAAGACTTGTTGCAAAGGGTTTTCGTTAAAGACCTGGTTTGGACTATGACGAGAGCTTTTCTCCAGTGGCTATGCTCAAATCCATTCGGATCCTTCTTGCCATTGCTTCTTTCCACGATTATGAAATCTGGCAGATAGACGTAAAGACGGCTTTCCTAAATGGAAATTTAGAAGAGTGCGTCTATATGAATCAGCCGGAGGGATTCATTCAGAGTGGGAGCAGCGGTAAAGTGTGCAAGTTGCTCAAGTCCATTTATGGACTGAAGCAGGCATCGCGGAGTTGGAACATCTGCTTTAATAATACTGTCAAGGAATTCGACTTTATCAAAAACCCAGATGAACCATGCATTTACAGTAAGATTGTAGGGAGAACTGTGGTATTCCTCGTCTTGTAATAGGAAATGATATTCCTATGCTGCAGTCAGTCAAGGATTCTTGTCACAGAGATTCTCCATGAAGGACCTGGGCGATGCCAACTACATTCTGGGGATCCAGATCTATCGTGATAGATCTAAGATGATGTTGGGACTTTTGCAGTCCAGGTACATTGACACCATACTAAAAAGATTCAATATGGAAGATTCCAAGCACGGTAATTTACCGTCTTGTCACGGGATCACCCTCTCCAAAGAGATGTCTCCCAAGACTGATTTGGAAAAGGATCGCATGTCTATTATACCCTACGCTTCTGCGGTAGGCTCTATAATGTATGCGATGTTATGTTCCAGACCAGATGTAGCATACGCATTGAGCGTTATAAGCCGGTATCAGTCGGACCCAGGGGAGAAACACTGGATAGCGGTAATGAACATTCTCAAGTACCTGAGAAGGACTAAGGAGATGTTCTTGGTGTATGGCGGAAAAGACCTCCAGATCGAGGCCTTTGCTGACTCCAGCTTCCAGAGTGACAAGGATGACTCCAAGTCCATGTCGGGTTATGTCTTTACCCTCAATGAAGGGGCGGTTTGCTGGAAGAGTTCCAAGCAGAAACCGTTGCTAACTCAACTATGGAAGCGGAGTACATAGCTGCTTGCGATGCCGCAAAGGAAGCTGTCTGGATGAAGAAGTTCCTCATGGAGCTTCAGATGGTTCCTAACATTGTCGATCCAATACCGCTGTATTGCGACAACAACGGCGCTATAGCTTTAGCGAAGGAACCCAGGTCCCATCAGAAGTCCAGGCACATTTTGAGGCGGTACCACCTGATCAGGGAGATCATTGATCGACGGGAGATCGAAGTAAAGAGAGTAGATTCGGAGAATAACACTGCAGATCCACTCACGAATGCCCTACCCTAGACTCAGTTCGAGCGGCTGATCGAGATGATAGGTCTTTGATACGCCAGTACATGGCCTTAGTGCAAGTGGGGGATTGTTAGTGCATATGCCCTAGAGGCCATTACTCTATCATACTAGTTTGTATATTACTTGATGGAAGCTTGGGATATTCACAGTTGTATAGACAATCTTGCTCAAAATGGTAGTATACTACTTGGTTTGTTTCTACTTCAATGTGTGTACATGTGTTTCTTTTAGCATATCGCCTATACACATTATTGGAGCCCTTAGGATCTTTACTTGATTACCAGCGTTGTGATGGCAGTCACACTCGTGGGGGCTGGGTAATCCATAAGCATATCCTTATGCAGGTCCCTAGTCGTAGGACTATCGAGACAGGGCATCGATACTCCGGAGTAGACTAGCATATGCGCTTCTCATCCTAGCTTGGGAGACGGTCTGTCCCACAGCCGTCAGTACGTCGTACTTGAGATAGTATGCGGGTGCTCGTTAGGTTACGAGTACACTGGACAGGACTCGTCAGGAACTGTTGGTTGGTATTATACCTATCGTCAGTTATCAGTTCCCAGGTGACATGAATACAGCTTAGTTCGTTGACTTGACACTGTCACTTCGCCTCGAGTGTGTTCCCACTGTTCTTAAATTGCTATCCTACCATGGATCAAAGGAGTCATGCAAACAGGTAGCAGTTGGGTGCAGTCCCGAAGCACTTGGAGGCAGTGACGGTTAGACAGGATCCGTCTCTCCCGGTATTAGAGGTTGATATCACGCTGTGTCTAGGAGAGCCATTACACAAAGTCCCTGGCCAGGGCAAGCGAGATAGACTGGTAGGTTTCCAGTGTTATCTCAGGTGTTCTGGGCTACACTCCGACACGACTTGTACCGCTATTAGGGGACTGACGTTTACCGCCCCCTAGGCCCGCCATGCGATACTCTTAGACGAACAGACCGGACTGTACGGAAACTGTCACATTCAGGCTCAGTAGGAGTTCAGATGGGTTTACCTCGTCAGTCTTCTTATCGGCATCTACCTGGGGACCGTTACGTACAGCTAGTGCCGCTTGCGGTCTGTGGTTAAACCCACTGCCAGTGTAGTGTTGAGTCTTTAGAGTCCCACACAGAGGGTTATTCGCCTTTAGGCAAAACGAGTAGAGGTTGCATGGTTTTGCGACGGGGTTCGTTCACATCCGCGCACTTGTGCAAGTTTGGTGTCCGGACAGCTTATACTAGCGGGCTTTGGATTAAGCCAGATCCTAGTATATGTTTTGGGATTGGTTTTATCTCATTGTATTTGTGTTCCTCGAAACACGGATACGGGTGTGTATGCACAGTTGACTGAGGCAGAGGCAGAGAATTTTCATTAGGGTTAATGACCGTTGTCTTTTTCTTAACCCTAATGTTTATGTGTGAAATATGATTATTAATATTAATTAATTATAATTGTGTTATGGTTAGGGTTGTTGACCATTTGACTATGCTTGACTTGTTGACTTAGGTTGACAAGTTGACCATCATCATTTCATATGAAAGATGCCCTTTGATTCTAGCAGAAGTAATTAATGTGTAATGATAATGGTCATTTCAAGATTAACCATCACAATTATCTTTATTTAATTTTTAATTATCATAATTCACAAATATATGTGAGAAGGTTGGCTTTATCTTCTCATTCTATAATTCTCATTCTCTCTCATCCTCTTCCTCTCTCTCAAAGCTCTCCCCTCTCATGAGTTGAGAACCATTGAGCTTGAGATAAAACCTTCAAAATTACTCTCTATTCTTTCTAAGGTTCTAGGTTTAGCACACCAAGCACCTTAGTTACTTCTAGTTTGAGGTAGGAGCCAAAGGTAGAAGCCCTCGGGTGGATCTTTCTTCGGCAAGAGAAGGCGACGAGGACGATCCGTTCATCACACTCCAAGGAGCAAGAAGAGAAGGACTTCAAGACCTAGGTATAACCCTTCAACCGAGAAGCTAACTCTTTTAGCTTTGTTATTAGTTTATGTTTAGCAAAGATCTTCCTTTTGGTTAGTCCATGTTGCCTAGTGTTGTAAAAATCGAATTTTTCATAACGTTTCCGCCTCCCCGTAAGCACCGGGGTGGGCAACGTGGACTTACAAGGCCAACATACATAGCATGAATACTAAGTGCTACCTTTCTGAAATGATGGAGGGCTACGAATGGTTTTGGGCGAAAAACCTTTAACGTAATAAACTTGATATCGTTGAAGGAACCAGATAGCTTTTTATAAAAATTTAGTGCCGAAAACCTTTGCTAAAGAGGTCACTCCCGGTGAAGGGATCTCGGCTCTTTCCCCGTCGAATGTGGTGCAGGATATTCCAACTGAATACCACGATGCAAAGCAAAAGGCAATCGGCTATAGAGAAGTTATTACCCTGACGCAAACTTCTGTCCAAGGGGTCACTCCCGGTGAAAGGATCTCGGCCCTTGCCTCGTCGACTGAGGTGCTGGATATTCATAACCGAATACCACTGTGCAAAACAAAAGAGAACATCCTTGCAATAACATCTTTTTTTGAAAAATATTCCAACAACATCAAACTGGTTTGTTTAGCTTGCATTGATCTGAATCAATGCTGTCCTATCAATTGATCACACCAAAAAAGAACGAAAATAATGATGTACGTATATGCCATCCGCATTCGCCACTGGGTCCCGTCATCACCCGTTAGGATACTTAACTAACGACAGAGCGGGGACTGGACTAGCGCGAGTGTAAAACATATACAACATCTATTAGTATATATATCAATATATAATATTCACTCAAGGCATGATAAAATGCAACATAACAGAAATGTAATAATCATCACAGAACAATACAGATAATCTGGGATCCTCGGGTTTCATAGAGCCGCTAATGAAACCCGACGTTCTCCTGGTCATGTGGATAGCCTGTGCAATGAAATCTTAGACCCCTATGGGCGCGGCAAGTTACCCGCCAAAACATGAAGCGAGGCAGCCCCCTTCAATAACGTGAATGGACCACCCAGCACTTCACGGAATCCGGTAACTTGAGCACCCCTCCTTGGGTCAACCTGAACCCCCTACGAGTGCGGCGAATAGCCCGCCAATTCTAAAGTGAAGCCCCCTCTGTCTCAAAGCCATGAGATGCGGGCCCGTTGCCCACTAGAACCCGGCTATCCGTGTTGGATATAGTGCCCTCAGAGTCAATTATTGGATCACAGGCACGTGATTGCAATGATTAAGGGAGGACCTATACCGGTAGGACAGTCTTACTCAAGATGATAATATACTATCTGGTTTGTCTTTATCATCGTGTACTGCTTTAGGTGACCTTATAGGTCGCTATTGCACGCTGATAGAGCCCTTAGAATTCTTGCTTGATGACCAGCAATATAATGGCGATCATATACGTAGGAGCTGGGGTCTATAAGCGCATCCTTAAAAGGTCCCTAGTCGTGGGAGTCTCGAGACTGGGCATCGATACTCTATTAGTAAACTAGTGTATACAGTCGAGACCCCGACGAGGGGTGGTGGTCGGTCTCACAAGCCATTTGTGTCAGTTGGTTCACCTAAGATGTATACAGGTGCTCATTGGGTCATGAGTACACCGGACAGGACTCGCCGGGTACATGCTAGTTGGTATTATACCTGACGTCAGATAGTAGTTCCCTGGTGATATGTGTACAGGTTAGTTCATCGACCTGAGATCGTCATTTGTCTCGTGTGAGTTCCCACTGTACTTTGATTACTACCCTACCACGGCTCAAAGGAGTCGTGCAAACAGGTTTTAGCTGGGTATAATCCCGAGCCACATAGAGGCAGTGAGCGGATCGGCAGAGGTTCATCTCTCCCGGTATTGGGGGTGGGGTCGCGCTGCGTCTTGGAGAGCCATTACACAAAGCCCTCGGCCGAGGCAGGAGATTTACTGGTAGGTATTCTAGTATCTCATGGTGTTCTGGGCTACACTCCGACATGACTTGTACCGCTTTTGGGGGTCTGACTTTTACCAACCCCCTAGGCCCGCTAAGCGATGCTCATAGACGAACCGACCGGACTGTACGGATATTGTCACTGACAGGCTCAGTAGGGTGTCAGGATGAGTTCGCTCATCGACTTCCCTTTTGGTCAATACCTGGTAGCCCGTTATGTACAGCTAGTACCTCTGACGTGCTAGTGGTTAAATCCACAGCCAATGTATTGACGAGTCTTTAGAGTCCCCCACAGACAGTTTCTCAAGTTTCGGGCGAAACGTTGTAGAGGCCATATGATATATGGCAGGGTTCGATCATATACGTACGGTAGTGCACGGATCATGATCGGACGGATCATACTAGTGGGCTTTGGTTTAAGCCGGATCCTAGTATTAGATTTGTTGGATTAGTTTAATCTCATCGCTTTGGTATTCAGTCGGAATGCGGATGCAGGTATGTATATATAGGTGAGGGGTATCCTTATGATCCGTCACGAGTTTACTTTAGATGTTGCCGGATTTTTTTTTTGTTCGACCAAATATTTGGATTAATGTTTGGATAATGGAATTAGTGAGCTAGAAATCATCATTAGATGCATTAATGTGACATAGACATATACTATGAGTCATGGTCTCTTTTTTAGCAAATGTGTCACATTAATGGATTGATTTGAGCCATGAAATGAGAAGGAGAGAGAGGGGGGCTGCCATGAATTGTTTTGCTCCCATCTTATTCTTCTCACTCTCTCACTCTCATTCTATGATAACATCCCAAAAGAAAAGAAAAGAAAACTCTCTTCTTCTTCTTCTTCCTTTAGCTATTTAGCTTCCATTAATGGCAACACCTTCAACCTCCATCCAAGCCATGGATGCAAGAGGATAAGTGATAACAAACATTCTCTACAACATCTTAGACGCGTCGGCTAGCACACTTCGTGCCCGAGTTGCTTCGGATGAAGCGGGAGCCCGTAAAAAGACTTCTCGATGTGGTACCCTTTCCGAAGAGGAGATGAAGACCGGAGTTACCGCGGGGAGATCGGGATGGTGGCCGAAGACCGAAGGACACGGATCGCTCGGTATAGCTCTCTATCCCTTCTCTAGATAGCTAGTTCTAGGTTAATGGTTCGATCCGGGTTTTAAGCATACGATAGCGCCGGTTTCTAGTTTGAGAAAATTTTCGTTTCCACATTTTGGCCTCGGAAAGACGGCCGGGGCGCTACCGTAGTCTTACATGGTATAAGAGCCACGCCATTAACCTTTACTAGTTTGCTCTAACGTGTTTACAAGTTCGATCGAACGAATTTTCTAAAAACTGCATTTTCAAGTCACAGTTTCTGTCGAAATTTTTCTGTGGTCAAAAAATTATTTGGTGTATTGCAGAAAATCAGGCAGGGTTTTTTAAGAAAACTGAGAAAATTTGGTGGGCTGATTTTACTGTAGCGCGGTGGATCCGCGGATCCGCGTCCGTACTGTAGCCACAGTGCACCAAATTTCTTCAGTATGTTTCTGGCTTCGAATTGGGGTTTATGGTATATTTTTTTTGGGCCCAGATATTTTTGAGTGCTGCAGTTGTACCTGGGGGCCCACTTCAGGAAATTTTGTCGATCGAAAATTTTAAACATGTTAGTTCACAGTATTTACATTATATCTGCGACCGTGAATATCATTTGATCGGTAAATCCTGTCTAACTGCTATAGCCCTTTTAGACAGATTAGCCAACGTGACATTCACGTTGATATTCTGTATTATGCTGTGATGTTGCGGATTTGTCGTCGTGGATAGCCTGGATGCAATGGTAGTACAGTTTGGTTGTATATGTACATTTGATATTGCGGGGCGAGCGTCCGACATGTGGACTGCCGTCACTGCCTGTTTGTATATTATTCTTTTGGGGCACGACCGGGCTGAGGTCGATGTACCCATTGTATATATTTTTACTTTCTGTATTTGGATTACCCCGCGGAGGGGTGCACGGATAGCCGGGTTCTAGAGGGCAACGGGCCCGCATCTCATGGCTTTGAGACGGAGGGGGCTTCACTCTGGAATTGGCGGGCTATTCGTCGCACTCGCAGGGGGTACAGGTTGACCCAAGGAGGGGTGCGCAAGTTACCGGATTCCGTGAAGTGCTGGGTGGTCCATTCACGTTGTTGAAGGGGGCTGCCTCGCATCAGATTTTGGCGAGTAACTTGCCACGCCCGTAGGGGTCTTGGATTTCATTGTACAGGCTATCCACACGACCAGGGGAACGTCGGGTTTCAGCAGCGGCTCTGTGAAACCCGTAGCTTCCAGATTATCTGTATTGTTTTGTGATACTTATTACATTTCTGTGATGTTGCATTTTATCACGTCTTGAGCGAATATTATATATTGATATATGTACTAGTAGATGTTGTATATGTTTTACACCCGCGCTAGTCCAGTCCCCGCTCTGTCGTTAGTTAAGTAACCTAACGAGTGATGACGGGACCCAGTGGCGAATGCGGATGGCATATACGTACATCATTATTTTCGTTCTTTTGTGGTGTGATCAATTGATGGGACTGCTTTGATTCGGATTAATGCAAGCTAAACAAACCTATTCTGATGTTGTTGGAACAATTTTTCAAAAAAAAGCTATTATTGCAAGGACGTATTCTTTTGTTTTGCATAGTGGTATTCGGTCATGAATATCCAGCAACTCAGTCGACGAGGCAAGGGCTGAGATCCCTTCACCGGGAGTGACCCCTTGGACAGAAGTTTGCGTCGGGGTAATAACATCACTATAGCCGATTAATTTTTGCTTTGCATCGTGGTATTCAGTTGGAATATCCTGCACCTCATTCTACGGGGAAAGTGCCGAGATCCCTTCACCGGGAGTGACCTCTTTAGCAAAGGTTTTCGTCACTATATTTTTATAAAACGCTATGCAGTTCCTTCAACGATATCAAGTTCATTACGTTAAAAGTTTTTCGCCAAAAACTATACGTAGCCCTCCGTCATTTCTTACAAGTATTACTTAGTATTCATACTGCGTTTGTTGACTGTGTCAAGGCGTAGTGTACGGTAGCTAAGTAGTGTTCGTTTGCGGCATATTAATAGGATTGGTTAGGACAGTCGTGCGGCCTTGTTGACTGTGTCAAGGGCTCGTACGGGTGGGTTTATTACAATCCAGGATAATGACGGGTTGAACTTGACTAGGACTCTTTGATTTGTTGACCGTGTCAAGGTCACTTGGATCCTAGGGGTAAAAATCGCAACGGGAGTTTCTAAAGAAACTGAAACTTGCTAGATATGCGCATACCTTCTGGAGTGTGATAACGTGAGTGGATTCCATCACGTTATCATACGATGATAGTTGGATCCCGATTCCCACTGATGAGTTGGTTTACTCTTCGGGTGATCCCGACTAATTGTTCTTTCAGTTTTGGAGGAGAATTTGAGGATATAGTGGGAGGTTTCCTGATTAGATAAATTGATAACCATTCTGATCTAGGTTAGTGTGCACGCTGAGTGTTTCTTTTTTCTCTCTCTTTGGCAGCGACCATGGCCCGACCCTTGACTATGACTCAATGACCAAGTTGACCGAACCTTCTTATAACACTGGCTTTTGGATTGTCAGAGTTGCATACCTCATTGCCACCCCTTCTTTTACCCTTTTCTCCAGAACACCCCGTATTACTATGAACATCCACTTCCATTGGATAAAACCATCGTATGGTTATATACGAACTCGAAGGAATTTATTCAAGGATGGTTTCCGGTTCTGGAGAAAACGAATAGGACTATTCAGTTGTCTTTTCCTTTTACCTTCTCTCAGGTTGCAAGTGTTCCTTAGATTAGGACAGTACACCTATTACACTTATTGGATGGTCTTCTTCCAAGACATAGGCAGGTGCCGAATGGTGGGGAATGAAGAAAACCAATTAGCCTAACGATGGTGTACATAAGGTAATAAGTTAAGACAAATAAAGGGATTAGTAAGAGGGCAAAGTAAATTGCGACTGCTATTCACGAACGAACCAAGTATTTCATCGCCACTCCTATATCACCTTTGTATTTCTCCCGAACACTACGTATCACTACGAAGATCCACAGTTTATTGGATACTCCATCGTATGGTTATATACGAACTCGAAGGAACTTGTTCCAGTTCGGGGATGGATTCTGGTTCAGGAGAAATAGGAATAAGGTTTTATTCAGTTGTCTTTTATCTTTACCTTCTCTCGGGTTACGAGTGCTCCTAGGATTAGGACAGTACACCCATTATGCTTATTGGATAGTCTTCTTCCAAACCATAGGCTGGTGCCGAACGGTAGGGAAGGAAGAAAACCATTTGGCCTAAAGGGGTGTACAGAAGATAATGACTAAAGACATATAATAGGATTTGGAGAGATGGCAAAGAAATATACGGTTACAGTTGTGAATCTGGATAATGGAAGAGGCATTGCTAGGAATACCCGGATACCCCTACGAAACATTTCAATGTTTCAGTTTCACTGTGTATTGTTAAAAGAAAACTGATTTCCCAGTTAGCCCTTACTCCAGGGTATGTATTTACCAAATTTTGATTCTCACATCTGTATGGTTTTTACAGATGATGAGTGGGAGTAGGTTATTGGGAATTGGGTGATCATCGTCATTATATCGGGATTCGTTGTAATTAGTGATATTTGAGGAAATCACCTGGGTAGTTTGTCGGACGGCAAATATTTGGTTTTGAATTTCCATTGTTATGCACCAATTTCAAATTGATATATCTGTACGTCTATTTTTATAGAGTGAGATATAACTTTTTGAAATTATATCCATGACATTTACCTATATCAGTGGATGGTTAGGTAAGGAGGATTAAACAGCGGTGTAATTCTTCTTAACCATAAGTACAGTTTTCAACATACGACACACAGGGAATGAGTTATTAGCCTCAAGCGACTTATACAGAGTATTGTATATTGTCCATTTTCCATTAGGACAGAGGGGGTTGGTACTCGTACTATATTCTGTTTACTTATGACTTCTCTAGTTCTTAGACATGTGTTTCATAGAAATACAACATCCAAGTTTTGAGAAGTTATAGGTATAAGAATAAAATAGAGAACCAGGTGTTGCGAGTATCGGGATTCTTCAAGGTGATCGAAAAAGTAGATACTTGTGTATGGTATTCAGTTGATAGTAATGGTTTTGAGAAACTTGTTTCTCTTTCAGGTTGCTCATATTTGGATGCATCCTAAGTTGAGTAAAGCCGATCGGCCTCCTTCCATTTAGTTGACATGCACTGGAGACAGTTGCATGATTTGAATCTGCTTCCAATTAAATCAGTACCTCTGTTTCTATATTGGATATAGAATAGTTCATATCTTAACAATGTTAAGGTACGAGGAGTTGTCCGGCTTATGCTTAAAACCAGACTCTGGATAACTCAAGGCATGTTTCTGTAATGGCAGTTTGTGGGTTGACCCGGGCTATGACGAGGGTTGACTTTCTACCATCTGGAAGATCAATAGTGATATTATTCTAGACTCGCCACAGTTTTAATAAAAATGGATTTTTCAGAAAACAGTAGTGGGAGTATGGTAGAACTCGAAGTGATTCCAGAACCGCAAACGATTACTAAAAATTTAATAAGAACTTAAAGATTCAATCTGGTTTGACATTCCATTAGCCACTCCGCAGATATGGTGGGGTAACCTCAGGCACCCGAGAGGCACTCCGGTAGCCTCAAGGGACGGTGACAGGGAGGTTCTTGTTTACCCAGACTTGCCATTGCTGTTGTTCCAGACTGTGAGACCCGGCAGGAGGATGAGTATAGCGTCGTTCTAGACTAGCTTTAGAAATGCACGTGTATATTATTCTGCCAGAGGGTTGTCGTGGTCAGTGGGAGCAACGGAAGCATAGTGGACAAGTGGCTTGTGTCTATTTAGAGACTAAAGCAGATATAGCGGAGATAGATCATCTATTTCTGATGTGACAGTCATAGGTTTGACTTCATCAGAATAGAGGATGGATCTGTTAAGAAGGTAGTAGGGTGTGATGTCCTGGTATTTGGATGACATACACATAGTAGGAAGTGAAATCCTATACTACGATCGGTTATACTTGGGTTGTCACACAGTGGTTTCTCCACATAGGACTTGGATATTATATCAGACATTCTGGTTACTAGATCTAGATTTGGGTAGTTTCCCAATCTGGGTACTTAGACAGCATTCTAAAGTTTTTTTAGAATGGGCGACTCCTGGTACGGTAGTGTACCTGCAGGTGATGGAGTCACCCTCTCTAAAGGTGTCTTACAGACTAAAGGGGAGAGGGATGCGGCATGATTGGTAGATCACTTGCTTGGGCAATTGAGTCAATCATGAGATGTCAAGTAGCACACCAGATGTTGTTTTTGCACTAAATGCGATATGTTGATATTGATCCAATCCTGGAGAAACGATAGGGAGCAGTTTTAGAACACAAGTGGATGTTCTAGGGATATGATAACAACAAACTCTTTCGGGGACGGTTATCATTCCAGGATTCCAAGGTGACTTGGATGACAGAGTGACTGTCAGAGTTATTGTTTTCCCTCTGACGAGGGGCAGTATTTTGGACAGGTGGTCCAAGCGGATACTGAGGGAGGCATGGCGCAGGATACTGATTAAGTTCAGTTGACGATACAGTCTAAGAAGTTTTGATTTGGAGTTCGTTTATGAGCTAGGTCCTATTAGATATCCAGACATATTCTAAGACAGGTATTGCTCATTTCTGGAGATGGCTTTCTCCGCAAACTTGAGATAAGAGAGACATAAAAAGAAACATCAGAGCGGATCCACTCACTGAGGACATTCCTCGAACGCAATAGTTT